>CM056998.1:193546958-198346958 GCA_029891345.1 Dryococelus australis | reverse complement strand
ACTTCATGCTCAGACGGCTTCTGTATAAATTAATTATCTTCATAACCGTATTTAGTTTCCAGCAAATTGTTCGTTATATTTAAGTTTCGTGACATAGGAAACAGCCTTATTTGTCGTGCACGATTCTGATTGGCTGAGTCAGTCAAAATTCAAAGAATTTTATAACAGGTCAAATTTTCAAATGTTTGATAGAAATTGAAGCTATACAACATTTCCAGACAAATATGGCGGCGTTTATGAAGTTTCTATGACGTCACAGCTGCACAACATTATTTGACCAAACATTTTGGAAACAGTTTGACGCAAAAACTTGACAGTGTGACAGGAGCTTCAGAAAAATAAAAACCCGCGGGGGGGGGGGGGGGAGCAAGAGATGGATATAACGAGCGACGACACTCGAATTTCACGGAAAAAACTTCAGGACCAGTTGTGCTTCACAACACTTTAGCTCAGATCCACTTTTCTGATTAGATGGTTTCTGTGTTATACGCCTTAGGTGTCTGCGCGCAGTATTGAAGTTACCTAACTCTGATTGGCCACTCAAGTAGGAGAATACCTTCTACCAAACACACGCCGCCAGTGAGAAAATGTAAACTGCTGGAACGTCAGCAGGGGATTAAAATATAGCACGTGAGGAAATATTTCCTAGAAATTCGGGTGTCCCTACTCTCTAAGAAATTATTTGTAAATTTTCGATATCAGTGTATTCGTAGAGTGACAAAGCGCGAACGGTAAACTATTCTCTCATACATTCATAGTAGCGTTCCTAGAGTTGCCCAGGAAGGAGTCAAATACGTAGGAAAGTTCCCAACTTTGTATAGCAGAGCTGCTAAACATCCCCATATTTATCAGCCTGATACATGGTACCATTATCATACATTGTATAGGTTAAAAACTTCCATTACAGTTTAAGAAGTTTACCAGACATTTTTTACAGCGGAAACCTGGTGTTATAGGCTGTTCACTGTAAAGCGAGCACTTTTTAAGGCCCTCTCAACAGGCCTTAGCCACTAATGAATGGATTTCATTGCAACCTCAGACGTTAACTTTTGTTAATGGTGCAATGTATACACTGGATTTATTAGTCTGGTGGCAATGCTCGTATTAAAAAGTGACAGGAAGATAGAAATGTAACGAAAAGAAAAATTCAGCAGAGCCTTAAAAAGTGCTCACTTGACCGTGAACCGCCTATACAAACCTTGCCTTCTCCCGGACACACGTGAGTGAAGTTACAGGGACAGTTATTGGCATACAGTGGCGTGTATAGCAAGTAAGGCATGGAATACAGGTAGACTCATCTTTAATGTAGACATAGAAGTGTCGTACGGGAGGGACAATGACGTGTTGGGTATGGTATGGCAGCCGGTACAGGGTCCCCGCTGTCCATGAGCTGCTGCAGGCTTCGCCGGACACAAGGTGCATGCCAGCCAGCTCTATCCTGTAGTGCTTTCCCAATCTGCTGCAGGACCATACTGACATGCCAGAGGCCAAGGTAACCTACACTCACGTGACGAGTACACATTGACTGTAGACATAGAAGTGTCGTACGGGAGGGACAATGACGTGTTGGGTATGGTATGGCAGCCGGTACAGGGTCCCCGCTGTCCATGAGCTGCTGCAGGCTTCGCCGTATACAAGGTGCATGCCAGCCAGCTCTATCCTGTAGTGCTTTCCCAATCTGCTGCAGGGCCATACTGACATGCCAGCGGCCAAGGTAACCTATACTCACGTGACGAGTACACATTATAGATCATAAGTACATCGTGAGCATGCATTTTGCAGGTTTTTGAATTCTGTAACGCACATTAATTAAAGAGTGAAATAACATTACATTACAGTTTTTCACTCTAAGTTCAGGCCATATTTGTTACATTTTTTACACAGCCGTTTAAGCCTGTAGCATCCCGCTTGTAGGCAGAAGGATGTGTGTATGTTCCACGAGAGGTTCATCAAACTT
Source organism: Dryococelus australis (assembly GCA_029891345.1). Classification (NCBI taxonomy): domain Eukaryota; kingdom Metazoa; phylum Arthropoda; class Insecta; order Phasmatodea; family Phasmatidae; genus Dryococelus; species Dryococelus australis. The sequence goes on along the minus strand of CM056998.1, from coordinate 198,345,001 downwards.
TACTATTACGTTCCGGTAATACTGACAGGGCGAGACAGGGCAGTGATGTATGTTAATACTGGCAGGGCGAGACAGGGCAGTGATGCATGTTAATACTGGCAGGGCGAGACAGGGCAGTGATGCATGTTAATACTGGCAGGGCGAGACAGGGCAGTGATGCATGTTAATACTGGCAGGGCGAGACAGGGCAGTGATGTATGTTAATACTGGCAGGGCGAGACAGGGCAGTGATGCATGTTAATACTGGCAGGACGAGACAGGGCAGTGATGCATGTTAATACTGGCAGGGCGAGACAGGGCAGTGATGCATGTTAATACTGGCAGGGCGAGACAGGGCAGTGATGTATGTTAATACTGGCAGGGCGAGACAGGGCAGTGATGTATGTTAATACTGGCAGGGCGAGACAGGGCAGTGATGTATGTTAATACTGGCAGGGAGAGGACAGGTCAGTGATGTATGTTAATACTGGCAGGGCGAGACAGGTCAGTGATGCATATTAATACTGGCAGGGCGAGACAGGGCAGTGATGCATGTTAATACTGGCAGGGCGAGACAGGGCAGTGATGCATGTTAATACTGGCAGGGCGAGACAGGGCAGTGATGTATGTTAATACTGGCAGGGCGAGACAGGGCAGTGATGTATGTTAATTTCCACATGGTAATTAATTTGGATATTTTTGCTAAAGGCTGTTCACGACAAAGTGAGAAGTTTTGAAATAAACATTAGAAAAAAGTAACTGACTTTACATGTATTTATTTTAACGGGAGCACTGAGTGACATGCGCCCAGTAAAATTGGTAATGATGGATGGAAAGTAGTTCTATATATTAACGTCGATTAAAGTGTTAGGTAACCATTTTAGATAATCCGAATTATTTATTTCGCTTTCTGTTTTTTTTTATGCATCGAAGTGTAAAAACTAGCAAATTAGTAAAATTATTATTTTTTTCAACAATTTCAGTTTCACTTGGCCGACGCATGAATACTGTAAAGTGATGAGGCCCATGGCAATGTAAATTTTACATAAGGCGGAAGATTACACAACATGCATACAATTAGATCTTAACCAAGTCTTTGAAAAGTGCTAATTTTACCGTGAACAGCCTATACTATTAGGTATTTACATTTGCCAGCTTTCAGTTTGGAGCCGATTTCAATTCATCATTTCTACGATCGGTTTAAATTATCACCATAAGCGGGAGTGACTTTGTGAAACGAATATGGTACACTATTATTCAAATTTAATTAATTTCATAGAGGTTGCTCCAAATGTTCATTGCTTAAAATGGCAAAACTGAATATCTGAAACATCCAAATAAAATTTTTATGAGAAGCAGACCGGGGGGGGGGGGGGGGATTAGTTACTGCTTTATGTGTCACAAAGTCAGACTCCCAACATTTGTCACAAAGAGTTTATCTTAATTACTTATTTAATGTCAGCCTTGCAAGATGAAGGGCCAGACATCGGAAGGTCGTTGTCCTACACTATAAGAAACTACTAGCAGATTCGCGAGCCCAGTGTGTACGTATAGTGAGCAAGCGCAGTAGGTAAGGTTTTCCCCTATACGTCAGGCATAAAGTCCCCATATTTGCTCAGGAAAGAGCGCAACTTTCTATAGTTGCGAACCTGATTCCTTGTTTTGTTTGCCTACCATTTATATGTTTAAAACTTTCCATTACAGTTCAGGAAGTTCGCTATTATCCATCCAAGGTTACTTACAACTTCCTGAAGTCTTCCTGAAATTATACTTCAAGGCCATTTCTCCGCTTCGTGGATAGCAACATCTAGAGAATCAAGCAAAGGAGCAACGCAGCGTATTAGTATGCTCTCAGTTTGTTAATATTTTGCGTGAGAACTCTTTCTTACTAGGTACTACCAACACATCTGCATTTTCCCTGTTTTATCCATATTAATTATAAAAGGTATATTATAGAGTTTATAATATACAAATAAAGTTAAATTTAGCCAAGTGTAAGACGCTATTATGTTAGCAGAAGTATAAAACGCCTGTGACACAATACATGTTTACGAAACAGCCAAACACGTGTATATAGGGCGAGTTTTCGAAGGTTAGACTAAAAAAGTGTGGATATTGTGCGAATGGACTACAGAGTGAGTGACTGGCGAGGTTTGGGCGGTTCTTAACTGCGAACTCTTGAGAGCCGACGAGGATGAAGCGAGGTGAGTATGGAGCAGCGCCGGAATGCAAAAGCGGAGGATACGGGAGATCCTCGAGAAAACCCGCCGACAAGTGGTATCGTCCGGCAGCGATCCCACCGTGGAATCGAATCCGGTTCGCCCAGGCGAGTAGTCTGACCACTTCTCAACCGCGGCCCCGCGCAGGAAAAATAATCTCCAGTCTAAAGCGCTCCTTTCTACAAGCACTATTGTAATTATCTCGCGCTTGTACCCGGAGGGATGAAGACGTGCTAGGAGTGAGAGAGGGAGATAGAGTCACTGGCTGGAAGATTATTAAAACAGCGTCACTTTACTCCCCTCCCCCATCCTCCTCCCTCGGTTCCTTCTCCCTTTACACGGAGGCTGTTCAACAGAAAATTCAATATCGCGAGGCGAGGCGAGTCGCCGCGAGCGACCCCTGACATTTTGCCAGCGGCCGGGCACGAAGAGGCGAGGAAGGGAGAGGGGGGTACTGCTGTCACAGCTGCAACTCTCCAGGCGGCCAACAGCACTCCACGGCGCCTGCTGCAGGGCGCCAACACCTCGCCTTCATTAGTTTCTAACTACCCCCGACACACTGCGGAACACAACCCTCGCATGTGCCTGCCCGTCCTTCCCTACCGGGACTTGTCGTGTACCCGAGAAAAAAATTCAGTCAGTAATGTGCGTTGCTTTCGATTGCTGGAAATCACACACACACACACACACACACACACACACACACCAGATGTTTGGAAACTCAGGGTCCTAACTCCAGACATAGTTGCCCTATATAGTCCATTCACTGTTTCTTTACCCTTTTTGAATCAAACCTTTCAACAATCTCCCCATGTATGACGTGTTTAGTTATTTACAACACATGTAATGTATCACAAGCGTTTTATACATCTCGTGTTCATAAAAGTTATTTTTTCCTATTAAACTGAAATGTCATTCATATTTTATCTATAAATGATATTGCTTCATTTATAAATATTTTGAATAAAAACAGGGAGGAAACACGTGTGTTGGTAGCGCCTAGTGAGCAATAGTTCTTATATGAAATACTATTACACTTAGTGCGCAGGAATGTGGTGCGTTGTCCTCTGGTGTCATTCTCCAGGCCTAGTTAAGCTTAGTCTGTACGAGGCGGAGGAATATCCTGGAAGTAGAACTTAGCAGGGCTTCAGAAAAGGCTGAAGTAACCGTGAATGGATTATTCACGTAATATTAGCTACGATTTAAAGAAAATATATAATATTTTGGCCAGGGAAAGTAAATATTGTATTTTGAGCCAAACACAAAACGTATACCCAAAAATGAAAGGAATTTCTCAATTGAGCACAAACGTGAAAGCGACTTTTTTGAATCACCAGCGCATCTAGCGGCCGGAATTTTCCCCACGCCAAACCTCTTCCATAAGGAATCTGTTTTTTTTTTTTTTTTCCCCAATCTGGATAGAATAAACCTAAGCATAGTTTATAAACAAGCATACGGTGATGCCCTCCCTCTTGGCGTACAACACCATCCCCTAAGTTCTTGCAGGCAGCAACCCACACAGCAGTATTGTTTGGCATGTAGGAAAACGCTAAGGCGTACACAATCTTTAGGCGACTCTGTCTACATGCTAACTACGGGTACAGAATTCTCCTGCCAATTACCAAATTCCTGACACTGAATGCGAATATAAGAAAAACATTTCCAAGGTGCGGGCAAAATTTACGCCACAATGATTTGGTGGCAAAATTGGAGACCAGATAGAAAATAATGTGACGAGGATACTCGATCACAAAGTTATAGAAAGCATTCGATATTTACCATTTCGTGGAAACTCTTAAGAAAAATACACACCGTTAACTAAAAACATTCATTCCAGTCAGAGGAAAAAAGCATATAACCACGATGATTTTTTCCTAACCTACCCTGCGCTAAGTGTTAAGTATACGTCCAAGGTTGGGACAGGACCCTAGTGCATCTCAGGGCTGAGACTCATATGCATACGAGATGAAGTCATGCAAGGAGATATGCATCGTGGCAGAGGGGGATTGGGCATTCATGGTCGTACAACCACGAGCATAGTTTGTCACACAATATAGCAAAACTATACAGTTCCATAGGCCACGATGGCTGAGTGGTTAGCCTGCTCGCCTCCACCAAGGCGAACCAGGTTCAATCCCCGGCCGGGTCACCGGATTTTCGCAAGTGGGAATCGTGCCAGACGATGCCTTTGGTCGGCGGGTTTTCTCGGGGATCTCCCGTTTCTCCCGCCCCTTCATTCCGGGATCCGCTCTACATTCACTTCAATCACCCTCATCGGCTCTCAAGACGTCGCTGTTCAGAGCCGCCCAAATCTCATCACTCACTATATAGTTCCATTAACAGACGTCAGATCCCTCCACTCTCCACAATGTCCTCCCTTACACCTGTGTTGTGTAGAATGTGCTGCATTATCTCGACGGAACTATTAAACGTGCGTCCAATGTGCTGATCCACGAAAACATAACACGCTCCAGACGAGGGCTGTTGCGTGATCTCAAGACCTCACCGACGTTAGAAGCTTCACTTCGGAGTACTCCAAAGATATAAAAACCGCGTTTTCAAAGTATATAAGCATCAGATGTATTCAAAACTACTCAAGGCTCCTGTAATAAGCCATGTTACAGACTTTCAACTAATAAAATTATAAGGTCACAGTTGGAAGACCCATAGACACACGCAGCACGACGAGAACACTGCACGGCAATTCAGAGCCTTGCGCTTAGAGGCGATCGCGCACTTGATGTGCACAGCAGTGTAGTTTTTATAGCTACCGCGCTTCTCAGCCTTAAACACGGACAAAAGATACAGGTAGACGGGTGCCTTAAGGCGGAAGCGACCGGTTCTACCACTCCTTCCTCGAACCAGTTTCCGCAGTTCTCAGTCGACGATATAGAATGGCCTGCGGTCACAGAGTGCTTGAGAATACAGAGGTGAAATAGAACAACATTAAATTGCATCAGTACCCCGCTATTTTTTTATAAATAAAAATAAAATTAATCTACTACCTCTTTAACATAACTCAATTCTTCTATTAGGTAGTAGCCGAAAGGGGGATCTTTGGACCTCTTTTAATACCCCCTCCCCCCATTAATTCCAATTAAAAGGCACGAACTCTGTTAAAGAAAGAAAAACCAATAATAAATTAGAATAATATTGTTACTTTAAGGGGGAGGAGGTTTTAATTTAAAAGGAAGTGTAATTTTGATATTCTAATAAATAATTTTCCCATCTACTACATTGAAACTGAAATTATTACAATTCTACTATATAATAGAACGATCTCTGTCTGTCTGTACATCTTTAATACCTGTAAGTCCCTTGAAACTCAACAAAAGTTCTTCAAATTTTGCAGAGCGAATCCTCAGGGTGTAGTACAGGTCAAGTTCGAATTTCAGCAAGATCAGATTACGTAATCATGACCTTTGATCATAAAAATAATTTTTAATTACTTTTTCTTATGAAAGTTTTGTATTGATGCATAGAGATTATTGCATAGACATATGAAGGTAATGGAATATCTCGTTTCAATGTTGAGTGAATTTGATATCAAGTGGGGTCTTGGTGGCCCAGTGACTAGAACTATATCAAGTGGGGCCGCAGTGGCTTAGTGGATAGAACTATATCAAGTGGGGCCGCAGTGGCTTAGTGGATAGAACTATATCAAGTGGGGCCGCAGTAGCCAAGTGATTAGAGCGATTCCAAGTGGGGCCGCAGTGGCTCAGTGGATAGAACCTATATCAAGTGGGGCCGCAGTGGATTAGTGGATAGAACCATATCAAGTGGGGCCGCAGTGGCTTAGTGGATAGAACTATATCAAGTGGGGCCGCAGTAGCCAAGTGATTAGAGCGATTCCAAGTGGGGCCGCAGTGGCTCAGTGGATAGAACCTATATCAAGTGGGGCCGCAGTGGATTAGTGGATAGAACCATATCAAGTGGGGCCGCAGTATCCAAGTGGTTAGGGCGATTCCAAGTGGGGCCGAAGTGGCTTAGTGGATAGAACTATATCAATGTTGAGTTGATTCCACATTATTTAATTATTATCTACATATTTCCATGAAATTTTTTTTCAGTCTTTGTATGATAACCAAATTTTTTAAAATTGTAAATATTCTAGCTAGGTGACCATACAGAAAACACGGTCACGGGCTAACCCCTACTTTAATACATCCACTGCCAGGAGAACTTTACTACTTAATGAAATTGATGAAATGGTTTTTAATGTCGATGAAAATGATCTAACCTTTGTTTGTAAGGGGTCCCACACTACGATGTTATAAGTGTGGGAAAGCGGCTGTTAGTTTGCACCCCGTATTTTAGACAGAGGTGAAATAGCTTTATCACCCCGCCCACTCCAGCCTCACACGAGAGTGTTACTAGCTGGTAGCGTATTGGGACGCCTTTGGTCAATCAGCGCCTGGTATTTCCAACTCGGCAGCCCGCAGCCCAGCCAATACGGAATAGCTTATAGTGGCCAATCAGACGCGAAGTACGTCCCCAGAGCCTCGCGCAGCCTACAAAAATTGTATTTGGTTGTGTTGGGCACACGGCTGTTTGTTTTGCGTGAATACGTCTACGTTGACGCACTCAGACGCCTTAATGTTTATTTTACGTTCCCGGCACCGCTTCACTCGATCATATGGGGTTTTATGGATATCACTGGATTGCTTTTGAGATGCTCTTTCCAACCGTATACGATTTCTTTATTTCGACTTGGCTTTTTGACGAGTATAGACCAACATTGCGTTAAGTTTCCGTAATTTTTTTTTTACATTAAACGCATACAATTTCACCTTAACCAAGCCACTCAAATGTTTCAATACACGCAATCAATTGATCTTGACGAGAGTTGTCGATTGAAACTTAAACTAGCGTCGTAGCTTCTAGTCAAAAGTTTGAAGCATTGCAGCTAGATATATATAATTGGTATATTCGGGAAGTATCTCAATTGTCTATATTTCAGTCAAGGATAGTAATTCATGTAATATGTGAAAGGCCATGGAAATGAAAACTTGTTTGTAGTTCATGTATTTTCGTTTTTCCAAATTTGTTATTTTTCTCTCCTCATTTCATCAGCAGTAACAGACATCAACAACAGACGTCATAGGATGATAGCGAGCGCATCTTTTCCTTTTCGCTGGGTTAGTAAACTAAACACATTGCCACCGCATTGCAGGACATGGCGAAACGAGGAAAATAACAGAGGTCACCTCTAGCTGACGTAACCGACTGCTTGAAAACAATATGTCTTCAATGAGGAAACTTTCTACCAATATATAGGGAAGCACGACCTTTCTCGGATATCACAACAGATCGTCGCAGCACGATGATTTGTCAGCTGTCAGTCGTACAGTACAGCCTGCAACGTGTGATCACGTGACTCGCACTGACCAGCGCCCGCGACTTTAACCTTCTTTTGTATTTCGGACATTTCAATTCAAATATCTATTAAATTTATTTTCCGTCAGTGCGAGGAGTCAATAGGGTGCCGGGGGAGAGAAGTAACGATTCTCTCTCGTCTTCGTAACTCTCGAAATGAGAAGTTTTGTTTTGTAAAGGCTGCAATTCTGTCTTTTTTTTGTTTGTCAGCTGCGAGTGTCGATAGTGTGATTTGTTTTGCCGAGACGACAATAAATCTCCAGTAAACATGTAACTTCTTATTTTATTTATTGGCAATCCTGGTATCAACAAACTTTCATTATTGCGTAGTCAAAGTCTCTAACTCACGCTGAGCTAGTCCGTTGGTGTTTACTGAGAACTACGAGAGAACAGGACAGTAACTTGTTACAAGTTGTGAGACGTGGCGAAACGAACTCAAAATTGCGCCCCCCCACCCCCTCCCCACCATCCGCAGGCAATACTTCGCAGTCCTCACTCAACGTAACATATTATTTGATCATTTGGCAATCGAGTGGTCTAACTGATTTTGAATGTAGATGATAGATTCGGAGCTGCAATGCCAAACTGTATCCCCCAATTTTGTTATCATCAGATTTTCTGGATTGCCTCCCACTATGTCCGCAAATTTAAAGACGTATTCACGTAAAAATGGGTACGTGCTCACCAAAACGCTACACCATTTCGTCTCCGTGTATTTACCTATTCTGTGTCGCATTTCCCGCTACAGAGCTAGTAAGATACGGATGTGCTTTGCGAAGCCAGCTACTGTACAATCAGGAACAACACTCGTACACAGAGAACAGCAGAAGGTAGAGTGTTTTAGTTAAGTGTGTGTATTTTTGTTAAGCGCTTCCACGGAATGGTAAATATCGAACGGTTTCTATAACTTTGTGACGGATTGTTCTCGTCACATTTTTTCCTATCTGTTTCCATTTTCGTTCCCACATCATTTTGGGGTAATTTTTGATGCACCTTGAAAGTGTTTTCCTAACATTCGCAGCTAGCGTCAGGACTCTGGTGATTGGCAGAAGAATTCCTGTACCCGTAGCTGGCGGATGAACGGAATCACCGAAAGATGCACTCCTACTAGCCAAACATTACTGTTCTGTGGGTTGCTGCCTGAAACAACTTAGGGGATTGTGTTACACGCCAGGAGAGTATCCTTGCCATTCGCATGTGATTGGTGAAGAATGATGTAATACTTAGCAAGGTAATGGTGTGATGTATAGACTGTTCTGAATTCGCCTTGGTTGTACTCGGACCTCTCCAAGCTGTTTCTTGTCGCGGGGTCGCGGGGAGAGCGAGTCAGGCGTGTGTACAGAATGTTCGGATACTCAGTGCCCAAACCTCAGACACAGTTTCTTCGGAACAGTATCAACACAGAAGTTCAATGTAATCAAATCGGGAAACGTATCTTATATCCAATAATTGTGTTAAAATTCGTGGCCCACAACACTTGCAGAATAAGGCCATGCATGTAGACCATGCATGTAGGACATGTTACATAGGTCGTAGACGCACGACACTACATTATTACATACTAGCTGTTAACCACGGCTCCACCCGCTTGCAAAAATAAAACACAGACCAACAACCAGCGCCTACTCAAATACTTGGTGGCATATTTTATATATTCCCTAAGAAACTGTTCGTTTATCCGGGATGAAAAGTACCCTATGTGCTAATCGAGAATATAATCTACTCCTGTGCCAAATTTAATCGAAATCCGTCGAGCCGTTATGACGTGACTGACTAACAAACTAACATACAATTAGAAAAAGTCACTGCCCCTACCCGCATATATTTTAACTGACTGACATTCACCCAGCAAAGTTGGTAACGATGGACGGAAACTAGTTCCATGTCTTAAAGTCGGATAAAAAGTGTCAGGTACCCATTTGAGATAACTTAAAATTAATTCTTTCACTTTATGTTTTTTAATGCATCGAAGTGTAAAAATGAGCAGATTTGTAAAGTATTTACTGTCTTAATAATTTCACAATTTCATTTGACCGACGCATGAATAAAGTGATGAGGTCCATAGCAATGTTAATTTTGCATAAGGCGGAAGTATACACAACGTGTATACAAGTAGATTTCAAGCAGGGCTTTCAAAAGTGCTCATTTTACCGTGAACAGCCTATATCAGATATAAATGCAGGTTACCGGATGCAAGTGTAAAAGGATTCTGTGTTACTACTGGACCAAAGAAACTATGCCTTGAGTTGGGACACTGAGTTTACGAATGCCTGGGGCGAAGGTTATAGGCCATGCCAGCACGAGCATGGGGTTTTAAGAGCTCCCCACCACACCCTTTCACTATCTCCGAAACAGGATCCTCTTTGATCTTGGATCCAATGTAAAAGTGTTGCACCAACGAAATCTCATTATTTTGGATCTCCGATTCGTCGAACTTGGTTCCAAAGTGAGAGATCGATATTAAGTATGAGACAAATTTTGCTATTGGTTTTTAATATATGACGTCATGAAAGTAGGCGTATCTTTCACTATAGATAGAACTAGATGTGCGATGTTTTATCTGTTTGAAGTGATATGATGTTGTACGAATATTACTGAATAATATTCAAGTGCGTATAATGTTGTTTTAACTTCCCAAGAAAACAATCTACCATAGTTCTATATGTCGAGAAATTTTCAAACTACATTTGCCGACGACGGCTGCTGATCTTGGATCGAAATTTCGGGCCGCTAATTTCAGCGGTTCGAAATGAACTTCATCTCAATCTTCAGTCCAGCTCTGAACTCGAATGGTGCAACAGTTTTCTGTGTCGATCTTAGATTAGTTTCGAAACACGATGGTGCAGCCGGGCATTAGGCAACATCCCTGTCCTGGACATGGACTATCCTATTAGCTTTAAGTTAGATTAGGAACAATCTTGAGTGGACAGACACTTCCCGGCGATGACGGGTCGACGTCATCAGCGAGAAGTCAAGCTTCGTTTCACCATGACAGATGTCATCCTACACGGCACTGTGGGGAGAGAGATGCTACTAGAGTACACTCACGGTTTCTTCCAACTTGACTGAAGCCCTGCTTAAGTTCTACTTCTAGGATATTCCTCCACCTCGTGCAAACAAAGCTTAACCAAGTCTAGAAAATAACACCAAACTCACTACGCACCGCATTCGTACCCACTAATTTTAATAATATTTAGCATAAGAACTATTTCTTACTAGGCATTACCAACACACATATTTTCTCTCTGATTTTATTTTTATTAATTATAAATGAAATATTACAATTTATAAATAAAATATTAGACAAAGTTCAGTTTCATTAAAAATAAGATACTTTAATGTTAACACAAATATAAAACGCTTGTAATACATGACATCTTTAGGAAATAACCAAAAACTTCATATATTGGGATGATTTTCTAAAAGGTCTGATTCGAAAAGTGCGCCGAACTGCGAATATACTAAAGAGTTAAAGTATAAAAGCGTTACTTAAAACTGTTTCTGAGAGGAACTGGGACTTATTCTTGCAGTTGTACAATTTTGTGGGAAAGGCCCGTGTACACTTAGGAAGGAAGGAGCTCGTGGGTATATTCTGAGAACAGCCAAGTCTCGGGAGAGTAGTAGGGCCAAGGTGGTTCTGGGACACGAATTAAGCTGTGCAGCGTGAAGTTGTTGAGACGATCGGCTTTTGCAGCTGGGTTAGAGGTGATTAGAGCTATGCATCAGTGATTCACTACCAGCATCGCAAGGCACTTGCACCCTCGGATACATGCTGTGTGTGTGTGCGTGCGTTTGTGTAGTCCATCATTGAAGCACTATCGACATTCAAAGGTGTCGGTGATAAGAGAACCCTCGGCTCTATGACTGTTGATGAGGATATGCGATAGATGAGAGAGTGTGGAGGATATGCGATGGATGAGAGAGTGTGGATGAATTGCGATGGACGAAATAGTGTTTAGGATATGCGATGGATGTGAGATTGTGGAGGATATGAGATGGACGAGAGAGTGTGGAGGATATGCGTTAGATGAGAGAGTGTGGAGGATATGTGATGGATGAGAGAGTATGGTAAGGATATGCGATGGACGAGATAATGTGAAGGATATGGGATGGACGAAAGATTTTGGAGGATATGCTATGGACGAGAGAGTGTGAAGGATATGCAATGGATGAGTTTGGAGGATATGCTATAGATGAGTGTGGTAGATATGCGATGTATGTGAGATTGTGGAGGATATGCGATGGATGAGAGATTGTGGAGGATATGCGATGGACGAGAGAGTTTGGAGGATATGCGATGGATGAGAGAGTGTAGAGGAAATGCGATGGACGAGAGTGTGGATGGAATGCGATAGACGAGATAGTGTGGATGATATGCGATGGATGAGTGAGAGTGGAGGATATGCGATGGACGGGAGAGTGTGGAGGATATGCGATGGATGAGAGATTGTGGAGGATATGTGATGGATGAGATAGTGTGGAGGATATGCGATGTACGAGAGAGTGTGGAGGATATGCGATGGAGAGAGAGTGTGTGGAGGATATGCGAGAGAGTGTGGAGTATATGCAATGGATGAGATAATGTGGAGGATATGCGATTGATGAGAGTGTGGAGGATATGCCATCGACGAGAGTATGTGGAGGATATGCGATAGATGAAAGCATGTGGAGGATTTGCGCTGGATGAGAGTGTGTGGAGTATATGCGATGTACGAGAGAGTGTGGAGTATATGCGATGTACGAGAGAGTGTGGAGGATATGCGATGGACGAGATAATGTGGGGGATATGAGATTGATGAGAGAGTGTGGAGGATATGCGTTGGACGAGACAATGTAGAGACTATGCGATGTATGAGAGAGTGTGGAGGATTGTGCATTTTTGTTATTTTTTTCCTCTGGAGAGCCTCTTTCCTAGTCTTCACACCGTTATCAACATAACACTGTAATATATATATATTTGCACACTGTTTTAAGTGCATTCTGTGCAGGAGAAGCAAGTTGGTTTTTTCTAGAGTATTGTGTATCAATTTGAATGTAATTTAAATTTGTTTTTGAAATTTGTAAAACTTTTTGAGTGGCATTCGGAAGGAAAAAATGTCAAGCAACAACTAAACAACAAAAATGTATAACACCGTTAATTGCTTTTACTCACCTGCCAGCCTGGGATGGCTAAATTGTGGGCAAAAGTTTTTTTTTTATTGACGTTTCCCATGCCTTCCTTTCCCCAGATTTCTGTGGAGCGGGATCCGGAGAAGATTGCGATGGGAAGTTGTGGAAGATGTTTCTGTGGAGCGGGATCCAGAGAAGATTGCGATGGGAAGTGGTGGAAGATGTTTCTGTGGAGCGGGATCCGGAGAAGATTGCGATGGGAAGTTGTGGAAGATGTTTCTGTGGAGCAGGATCCGGAGAAGATTGCGATGGGAAGTGGTGGAAGATGTTTCTGTGGAGCGGGATCCGGAGAAGATTGCGATGGGAAGTTGTGGAAGATGTTTCTGTGGAGCGGGATCCGGAGAAGATTGCGGTGGGAAGTTGTGGAAGATGTTTCTGTGGAGCGGGATCCGGAGAAGATTGCGATGGGAAGTTGTGGAAGATGTTTCTGTGGAGCGGGATCCGGAGAAGATTGCGATGGGAAGTGGTGGAAGATGTTTCTGTGGAGCGGGATCCGGAGAAGATTGCGATGGGAAGTTGTGGAAGATGTTTGGGTGGAGAGAATTTGCCACAACTGTTTTACAGCTTAATGCTTTTTTTTTTTTTTTCGTGACGAAGGGGATCTAATTTTACACATGCTCTATACATTTTCTTACGTCGTATTAAGTACAGGACATAGCTACTATTAACTGACTGTTTCGCCTCTCCTACATGCTAAATGTGAATGCCTGTGTATTTTATGCTTTCCAAAAGCCACGAATGCTGGTGTTGGTCAGCGGGTTTTATCAAGGTTCTCACTGCATTTCGTCACTGCCCCATATTCATCTCACTTCGCCATCATTGGCGCTCAAGACCTCAGCGGTTAAAGTAACCACCAATATATCTCCACTAAGAGTTAAATATAACTCAAGAAAAATACTTTTCTTAGAACGAAATCGTTTCCCTTAACCCCCTCCGCCTATTTCCCCCATAAATCCCGTAAAACCTATCTCTGGATACATGCATGTTGAGGCGACATACTGCTAACTAGTTTACCAGATGACAATCACTGTAATAGGTTGTTCACCGTAAAATGAGCACTTTTGAAAGCCCTGCTCAAGGTCTACGTGTATACATGTTGTGTATTCCTCCGCCTAATGTAAGATTAACATTGCTATGGGCCTCATCACTATATTCATGCTTCGGTCAAATGAAACTGTGAAATTATTAAGAAAGTAAATACTTTACAAATCTGCTCGTTTTTACATTTCGATGCATTAAAAAACAGAAAGTGAATGAATTAATGTCAAGTTATCACAAATGGTTACATAACACTTTTTATTCGACGTTAAGACGTGTAACTACTTTCCATCCATCGTTACCAACTTTACTGTGCGAATGGTCCTCAGTGTGCCCATTAAAATATATGCATGCAGGGGCAGTAACTTCGTATAATATTCATTTCTTAAGTGCTCACTTTATAGCGAACAGTCTTTACTTAACACTGCCTGAATGAGAAGAAGTGGGCACCCGGACAGGTTTTTTCTTCACCGAAATGCGTTAATATGTTCTATATAATCTCCGATCGTTATATTGTACTACATATTGTTGGGACCACAAGTGGTGTACAGATTGAACAGCAATGCAATGTGCACAATCGCCAATCCAGGTCACGTGCGCCAGCCACACTCCTGGAGAGGGGAGTTGTGGAGGTTCGGCTTGGCAACAGCCCGACCTACGTCACAGGGAGAACGTAGCATAAATACAGCCGCAGATCGAGCGCTGCCCTCCACTCTCTCTACCGTCCAATATCGGAAGCTTGGGGCAAAGTGCCGGCGATCAGAAGGCATGGACGCCAGGCGCCGCTTGTCGCAGGTCTGCTGGTCCAGGCCGCTATCATCCACGTCAGGAGACGTCCTTGCACCACCTCATCTTCACTACTCGGCATCAGAAGGACCCGGAGGAACTTAGGTCGATCCGATCTGAGCCAGTGGTAGATGTGCTTCCAGTAGGATGCAAGGTAGAGCGATAGGGAAGTTACGCGGTTGGAAAGATAATTAAAGTAAAGGATAAAGTTAAATATTGCAGACCAACGAAGTATAAATACCTGGATCTTGTTTGCATATATCTTTATTGTGAAATGAATTAGTATTTAAATAAATCGTTGTTTATACAGTTAATTGTGTTCATAATTACAGTATTATTAGGTCACCGTAATCAAACCCAGTGGTGTTTCAGATACACCAAAGTGATAATAAATAAGGTGTTAGCAGTAGAGTTGAGGTGAGAGTAGGGAGTAAGAACCTCTGACAGGAGTTGAAGCTGGGACAAGTTGGTGCCCTCGTGTCAGCTACGCTTGGTTCAGCCTTAGAGTTCAGTAACCCCAGCTAGCCAATAACAAAGGTATAAGTATTAGACTGACAGTATATAATATTCGCTTATGGGTGATAGATATTAATTTATATTTTATTCGTCATGTAATTTAGGTTTTGATAGCGCGAAAACGATATTTGTAAGAGAAGCAAAAATGCGTTTTTTTTTTTTTTTTTTTTTTGCCTGGGCTCGAGTACAATAATTAGTTTCCTGTCTCTTGAAAGTTATTGTTGTTTTGAATATGTTGCAGCGAAGTAAGGTTAAAAAATACTCCATCGCTAACTTGAATAACACAATTATTCCTTTGGAGACTAAGCTATACTCCGTAAGCTTGTTCGCCCCTCACAACTCTGGTGTAAAACAAAAGCGACAGCTGACAGCTGTCAGTCAACATCGACCGCTGGCTCCAACTGCAGGCGATGTGTAATCTCGCTGGCCTTCGTCTACTTGACTGCGCGCCAAGGTGCAAGTACCAGGATTCTCGTCGCACTTGTGCCGTACGATATGTCGGCCCACATGTGAGAATCATCATAAAGGCAGTTTTCATCTAAGTTAGCAGTAATCTTTATACGTAGCCTAATTATAATAACTGATACTATGCGTATCCATTTAAACCTCGGAAAATATCATGAAAGTACATAAAATCAATTATTAAAAAATATGTTTCTAACATTAGTACTAATGTTTTCTTAAACATAGCCGTAGCAATCACTATGGATGTCCTACTCGATGAAGGATTTCTTGCAAAACGTTCTTTCTGTAGCACCCACAATGGAAATACGCTTAAAATTTAAATAGATAAGCCATTGCAAATTGATTGTTTAAACATTTAAATAAGTAAATGCTATCAAAACAGTTTACAGTGTTAAAAAATAGATGCAGTATTCTTTCATATATAAAATAAAGTGCACTGTTCTGACAATATTCGTAGCGTACTGTGCATTCGAGTGCAGTGCTTCACTGGAGGTCGATCTTATTCTGCCTTAACATCGTATCATGACGTCCCAAGATTCCTTGAAGTCACGGATACATTTGTGACGTCATTTGTTGCCCAGGACAGTGCTTGTGTCACTGTAGTCGCTCACTCTCACCTCGGACGCAATGAACAATGCATGTCGTGCTCCAAATTATTCGCTGCAGCTATTTACAAACTAAAGTTATGGTCTCAGCAACAAATGGTTTCTTAATAGTGTAAGGGAACCGACTTTATTGGACATTATTTTCACTTCGCGTACAGTCAAGCCATAAATCCTCTTCCTGTGCAACATGCCCTCTGTATGGGACACTGTGTTTTAAAGAGGTAAGAAAATACGCCTATTAAAAAAAAATAGGACTTGCATTAAAAATAGTTATATTTTGTCGATAATATCACACGACAGTAGCTTATGAATTACGTTCCATGGTTTTAACTAACAGAAATGTGATAGGCCTATAGTTGAGCGCACAACACAAGCTTTTAGATGTAGCTAACACTGAGTGTAACGCCTGCATTGTATATGCACCAGAAACACAATATATAGTTCTATCAGTTCCTTATGTCACCGCTAAATGTTTGACAGCAGTTGTTGCAAGGAACACATTTTATGACCATAGCTGTACTCGCGTCATTGTGAAGCTCGCTCACACGGCGGGACCACATATTCTGTGATCGATGCTGTTGGCAGGAAATACGTATGGACACAAGTAAAAAGCCTAATGTCGCCAAAAGCAAATGGTTCCGCCAACGTGCATCGTACTCCGCTACCTCCAGATGCACTTGCCAGCAAAATGGCGTCACCAGACGTGTGGGAACGTACTCGCCAGCCGGAAAGGAATCTCTCGCAGTGTGCAACAGCCAATCAGACACAAGGCGCGCACCAACGTCACCAACCCCCTTTCCCCTCCCCCCCTCAGACAAAGAGAGGGGGGGGGGGTATTCTCCTCCCCCCTAACATGGACTTGACAATGAAAGCCGAATGGGAGGACAAGGGCCCTACCAACACTAGGGGGTGTTGGCCCTACCCGGGGCCTGTATAGCCTGTTCACCGTAAAATGAGCACTTTTGTTAGCCCTGCTTTAGATCTACTTGTATGCACGTTGCGTATTCATCCGCCGTATGTAAAATTAACGTTGCCATGGGCCTCATCACTCTGTTCATGCGTCGGTCAAGTGAAACTTTGAAATTATTAGAAAAGTAAATACTTTACAAATCTGCTCATTTTTTTACTCCAATGCATTAAAAAAAAAAAAAAAAAAAAAAAAAAAGAAAGCGAAAGAAATAATTTAAGTTATCACAAATGGTTAACTAACACTTTTTATTTGACGTTAAGATAAGGAAATACTTTCCATCCATCGTTACCAACTTTACTGGGCGCATTTCACTCATTGCGTCCGTTGAAATATATGCAGGCGGTGGCAGTGACATTTTCCTATGGTTGATCGTAAACAGCCTTTCCCCCCCCCCCCCCGCGTTGAGGGAGTAGTCCCAGTGATGTGAGGCTCTGAAGTGACGTGCAGTGTTATCGTCACGCCTCGTGTATCTACGGGACTTTACAAAGGCCACCCTGTCATATTATTGGTGGGATGTGCGCGGCAAAGTTCAATGCAGGGCCTTAAACTAGTTTCCCAGGAATTCACCCTAAATATTTTAAGCTATGACTGTCTGAAAATGTCGTTTTTGTTTGCACCTGAAATAAACGTGATCTGCTGAAAGTTTTATTCTGCCCAATTCTGAAGTTTTGTTTTCGCTTGCAAACAGACGGCGCACATATGAAATAGTTTTAAAAGCTTGTGTTACGAACACACTTCAAACTAGTTTGCGCGCCAGAAAAACGGGTGCCTCAAGGCTGTGCTAGGGCTTTCATTTTTTTTTTTTTAGGTTTTGTGGATATTGTATGAATTTCTGACACGATATCAATGATAAATAATAAATTAAATACTAAATAGTAGAAATACTATATTTTTTATTGTAAATATGAAAATTATAATTTTAAATTCTAATTTATATAAGTAAAAAAATATTTCAACACAAAGTTTGGTTTCAGATTGTATTTATTGAAGACCGAGTTGCAATTCCAGCATTGGTAAAGGTTTAACTCTTATATATTTTGTCTTTAATTTTCACCTTAAAAGTTAAAATTGAAATATAGCGGAACATCATAACGAATTTTCAATTTACAAGAAATATTCATCACGACTTTCTAATAACACAAGTTGCCGACCTCTCGTGGTGCATTCGGTTGGTGACGACCTGTCTGCGATGCAGGAGGTTCTGGGTTCGATTCGAAGGTAAAGCATGGGTGTTAATTTAAGTTAGGCCATAAGTTAGTTTATAAGCCTTCCTCTGATAAGCCTTCAGGTATAACACCCTTTCCAATCAAATAACACAAGTTATTATTTTCTAAAATGTAAAACATTATATAGCTCGTTAGATTTTTTAACGTCATTTCCATTTAATGTCATAATTATTTTTCCAAACTATTATTTCATACCAGAGCGGAAAATTATGTAATGTGAGGAAGAAAAAAAGTAGAAAATAATGTTATACTCGGGAACGTCCTCAACCCTTGTTATTTTTTTTCCGACTTAGTGGGAAGATCTGCCTATGAGGCAGATAGACCTGAAAAACAGTTATATTTGGAATTCAATACCATAATTTTGATTATACGAGGAGTAAACACAGTTTTATTTGTTTTAAAATGTTTTTTCTTTAATTATTTTTTATTTAGACACACGACACGTTGGGCAACACGATAATCACAGTTAAGAATTTATTTATCTAAAGAATTCGGCCCTTTTAAGTCATTGTTTGAAATAATGTAAAATAACATTAATTTATCTTGTTACCATTTAAAACGTATTAACAATATCACGTTCACATATTCAAGCAACACAAGAAACAAACTACAGACAAAAGCAAAATTCTTATTAGACTACATTCAAAGTACAAGTCAAACATTATCACCATCTTGCCCCTTCGTAAAAATTTCGGTATTCACATTATAAAAATTGAGTGGAATTATAAGTAATTATGAGCCGAGTAACAAAATGAAACTAGCCATAGTAATAAAAAGAAAAATCTTATTTAGGTCAAAACCACTTTCGTCTTGAAAACGTAAATCTTGGACACATGACGACTCTTACAATCTAAAAAAGTCATACATAATAAAAATAAAAAAGGAACATAAATGAGAATCATATAAGCAGCAACTATCTAGATTTACAGTTCATCATTTCTCCTAAATATGATTCTTGATGCATTGATTGCAGATTTTCCTTGGACATTCAAGACAAGTTAGCATTTTGCACTGAATGCATTTATAGTTAGTTGCTCTCTTTTTTTTGGCAAGGACAGCATCTACAAGCTTTACGTTTTTCTAATTCATCACGTCTTATCACAGACACTGAGGGTGTTGCTTCCTTCTCTTGGTCCTCTCCCATTGCTTCCTGAATGAGTTTTCTCAATTCATCACTTCTTATCACAGACACTGAGGGTGTTGCTTCCTTCTCTTGGTCCTCTCCCATTGCTTCCTGGAGGAATTTTCTCAATTCATCACTTCTTATCACAGACACTGAGGGTGTTGCTTCCTTCTCTTGGTCCTCTCCCATTGCTTCCTGAATGAGTTTTCTCAATTCATCACTTCTTATCACAGACACTGAGGGTGTTGCTTCCTTCTCTTGGTCCTCTCCCATTGCTTCCTGGATGAGTTTTCTCAATTCATCACTTCTTATCACAGACACTGATGGTGTTGCTTCCTTCTCTTGGTCCTCTCCCATTGCTTCCTGGATGAGTTTTCTCAATTCATCACTTCTTATCACAGACACTGAGGGTGTTGCTTCCTTCTCTTGGTCCTCTCCCATTGCTTCCTGGAGGAATTATCTCAATTCATCACTTCTTATCACAGACACTGAGGGTGTTGCTTATTTCTCTTGGTCCTCTCCCATTGCTTCCTGGATGAGTTTTTTCAATTCATCACTTCTTATCACAGACACTGAGGGTGTTGCTTCCTTCTCTTGGTCCTCTCCCATTGCTTCCTGGATGAGTTTTCTCAATTCATCACTTCTTATCACAGACACTGAGGGTGTTGCCTCCTTCTCTTGGTCCTCTCGAATTGCTTCCTGGAGGAATTTTCTCAATTCATCACTTCTTATCACCGACACTGAGGGTGTTGCTTCCTTCTCTTGGTCCTCTCCCATTGCTTCCTGGAGGAATTTTCTCAATTCATCACTTCTTATCACAGACACTGAGGGTGTTGCTTCCTTCTCTTGGTCCTCTCCCATTGCTTCCTGGAGGAATTTTCTCAATTCATCACTTCTTATCACTTACACTGAGGGTGTTGCTTCCTTCTCTTGGTCCTCTCCCATTGCTTCCTGGATGAGTTTTCTCAATTCATCACTTCTTATCACAGACACTGATGGTGTTGCTTCCTTCTCTTGGTCCTCTCCCATTGCTTCCTGGATGAGTTTTCTCAATTCATCACTTCTTATCATAGACACTGAGGGTGTTGCTTCCTTCTCTTGGTCCTCTCCCATTGCTTCCTGGAGGAATTTTCTCAATTCATCACTTCTTATCACAGACACTGATGGTGTTGCTTCCTTCTCTTGGTCCTCTCCCATTGCTTCCTGGATGAGTTTTCTCAATTCATCACTTCTTATCACAGACACTGAGGGTGTTGCCTCCTTCTCTTGGTCCTCTCCCATTGCTTCCTGGAGGAATTTTCTCAATTCATCACTTCTTATCACAGACACTGAGGGTGTTGCTTCCTTCTCTTGGTCCTCTCCCATTGCTTCCTGGAGGAATTTTCTCAATTCATCACTTCTTATCACAGACACTGAGGGTGTTGCTTCCTTCTCTTGGTCCTCTCCCATTGCTTCCTGGAGGAATTTTCTCAATTCATCACTTCTTATCACAGACACTGAGGGTGTTGCTTCCTTCTCTTGGTCCTCTCCCATTGCTTCCTGGATGAGTTTTCTCAATTCATCACTTCTTATCACAGACACTGATGGTGTTGCTTCCTTCTCTTGGTCCTCTCCCATTGCTTCCTGGATGAGTTTTCTCAATTCATCACTTCTTATCATAGACACTGAGGGTGTTGCTTCCTTCTCTTGGTCCTCTCCCATTGCTTCCTGGAGGAATTTTCTCAATTCATCACTTCTTATCACAGACACTGAGGGTGTTGCTTCCTTCTCTTGGTCCTCTCCCATTGCTTCCTGGATGAGTTTTCTCAATTCATCACTTCTTATCACAGACACTGAGGGTGTTGCTTCCTTCTCTTGGTCCTCTCCCAGTGCTTCCTGGATGAGTTTTCTCAATTCATCACTTCTTATCACAGACACTGAGGGTGTTGCTTCCTTCTCTTGGTCCTCTCCCATTGCTTCCTGGATGAGTTTTCTCAATTTATCTGGAAGGTTAGGAATTGTCAGTCTTTTCTTCATGAAAGGTGTGGCTAGAGAAATGCCAAGATTCTTCACAAATTCATATCTTGGAAATTTTTCAGCCTTGCTGTACATGTCGTGCAATACATATGCATTGGAGCCACATATGGCCAGTATGTAATAAAATATTGCTAGTGGCAACCTCCTAGTTTTCCGATTTGTGGAATAGTTGAAGCACTTCATATCAAGAGTTTCAACCCCAGATTTTGTCGCATTGTAAAACAAAATGATTTCTGGTTTCCCAGTTGAAGTGTCATTGAATTCAGAGTAGTGCATAGAGCAAAGTAAAATGACTGCTT
Organism: Dryococelus australis; assembly: GCA_029891345.1. Classification (NCBI taxonomy): domain Eukaryota; kingdom Metazoa; phylum Arthropoda; class Insecta; order Phasmatodea; family Phasmatidae; genus Dryococelus; species Dryococelus australis. Next base: position 198,323,214 of record CM056998.1, on the reverse strand, counting down.
TTGACTTTTGTGGAACATGAGAAAGTAGAGTCGACTCCTTTGTGAAACCATACAAACTTGATCCAACTGCTCGAGTTTTTTTTGGGAAGAAACTCAGGTGGTATCTGGTTGCCACCAAGGTCAAGCCATGTTTCAGTAATTCTTGAGCAATTTCCAATAAACAAAACCAAATTGTCACAGGTTATGTTTCGGCTTGTCTTGTAAAGGCACTTTGTAAGACGAACCACCGCTTGAGATGGAATTTGCAGTTTTCGCTCTGCTGGTGTAAGGGTGGCACGATCACTTCCTTTACCTCTATATATGTATGCATTGTAGAGGTACGAGTTATGCACACCAGTAAGGCACAACAATTTTATGCCATACTTTGCTGGTTTCTTGGGCATATAAACTAGAGAACGGACACAGCCTCTGAAGGGCACGAGGATCTCATCAACACATCCGTGGGCACCCATTGCATAATTATTTTGGCAGTTTTCGATGAACGTGTTGAAGATATGTGATACTGCGGCTGCTGGGTCAATTTCCTCCCTGACTTTCCCGGGTTGTAGAATCATCAGATCGCAATGCTCTAACCAGAATAAAACACCTTGATTCTGTCATAATGGCTCTGAATATGGGTCTTCCTGTGATGCTAGTTGAGAATGAAGATCGTACGGATTCTCTAGAGGACTTGAAGATGGGGCACAATAACAATGATCCAATCAAAGCACTGACTTCTTTACTATCTGTGTCTTGATAACGTGAGTCAGGATTTTAAATCTCCGTTCACATTGATGCCAACTTGCAATTTGTATGTTGCACGATTTTCTCAATCATGTTATTGTAAAATAACAGCCACCACACTTATTCTGCAGATGGAGAATCTTCAAGAGAGCGAGCAGGTCCCTCCAGTTTTGCTAATCGGATTTTGATGATATTATGACGAATTGTCTGTGTGGCCAAGCACGTAGGATCCGGCGAGGGGGGGGGGGGGTCGACCCGGGCAAGCGCCCGGCCAGGAGTTCCATAGCCAAGCAAAGTATAGGTTTACCCCCCCCCCCCTCCATAACATCAGCTCAAACCGACCGAAATATCAAGACGCAAGTGGAGTGTTTCATATGATGCTATGTCTTCACTGTGAAACTGAGTATTTTTCGTGACAATTTCTTGCCTGTGAATTACCTCGCTCTTAAAGTAAATAAGGAATTTTCGACAAGTAGATGGGCACAGTAAATAATTTTTCTGGTTTTATTCTATAAAATTCATATTTCGCGGTGCTGGGAAATTATCATATTGTATACGGCAAGTAAAATTTTCCCCTTTGCGCAGTAGCATATGCTCCCTCTCTTGTAGATCTGGCCTTGTGACGTCACCGCCTTGCAGGGAGCTTCCCATCCTCCCATCAGTCATGAACAGAGGCGCGTCATTGTACAAACGTCCAAGATACTTTGTGAGTCTCACTATAGAACAGAATGAGATATTTGTTTATCGCAAGCATCGCGAGTGGCTAAGTGTAAGTACATTCTGTGGTGGCAAAATCTTAGTGTTCAAGCAGAAAATTTATAACATTATTTCATTTTCACCGCATGCCATTATGACTGGAGATAAGGATCAGCAACTATTTCTTCAAGCGCTCAGCACAGTCCTACAGTTCATCACAACAGCAGTGCAGGAAAGGCTGTAATAAGGACATTGGTCCTAAAGAAATGTTGGATTTCTTTGTCTCAGGTAAAAGGTCCTTCGACATTCTTAATGCAGTACTGTCACCATACATGTTAACTGATAACCCTCAGTTTTGGTAGAAAGGGTTCAGCGGCTCTTTACGTCTCAGGTCTTGAGAGCCAATGAGGATGAAGTGAGGTAAACATGGAGCAGCACCGGGATGCAAGGGCGGGGAGACGGGACACCCCTGAGAAAACCCACCTACCTGCGGCATCGTTCCAGCACGATTCTCACATGAGTATTTCCGATAGCGATCCGGCCGGAAATCGAACCCTCATCGTCTTGGTGAGAGGCGCGCGCTCTAGCAGCCTCTTCCCCTCTCCCGAAGTTGAAATGAAACATACATATTAGGAATAAAATATAGACTGTTTGATTTACCGTGAAGAAGTTTGAAACGAACTGATTTCTTAAGCAGTTAATCATGCAGTCCAGACTTCATGTGATCTCGAGAACCGTATACAATACATGTATATAATTAAAGTTACAGTACGTTGCTGAATTTATATTTTCGGCTCTGTGTGATTACTCTATTTTAGTAGGCATAATTAAAAAATCGGTATGAAACTATAAATAGTTTAACAGGAAGTTTATTAAGACGAGTTGTGCACCAATCTAGCCACTGACTGTGCGGGGCGTCTATACGTCTTCTTGGCAGCCATGAGTACGTGATCCGTATTCCAAATGTCATGAGAGTTTTAAGGTCAGGCTAAATTAGTTCATAAGCCATCCTTAACGGTAAATGCCTAGTAGTCGGGTAAGTTTAATATGTATATTACAGCGTCTTTAATCGTTAAAGAATTTCGATAACTAACTACGACTGAAATAAGTTAATGTGCCAGATTCCAAAAAAAATAATCCTATAATTAATGATTGCTCTCCCCGTTACTGTTATTTCTAAGCATCTTCACTGACCTATTCTGCAGTGTTTGCATTTCAAACTTATGTAAATCAATTCATATCCTCTTGTATCTCGTAATGTCATTGCAAACTCTATGAAGGATGTCAAGTTCGTTAAAAGTATTCCAGCAGTTCGTGCAACTCAAAGACGAAATTGTACTGCGGAATGTTAATCTGGCTCAACTGCATGAGACAGCCAAAGTTTATTTCTTGGGATGTTGTTAATCACAAAACCACGTGACTCATCATCTATATAAACACAGGTGTTCTAGCTTCCAGAGTGAGAAATTCTGGTTCGAGTCCTGGCTAAGGCATGAAAGTGAACATCTTGACTTCTGAATTTGAAATTCCACAATGCACATGATTATCAATATGTGCGTAACAAACGACATAATGAGAGGACAAAATACGTTTTTAAAGTAGAGGTTAGCCTACAGAAATGTCGATTAAAGGGACGTTTGTGCATGCCCCACATTTTCCAAATCGCCAAAGATTTTAAAAATATAATGGACAACATGCCAATGTAATAAATATGGTTGATATTGGAAGGGGCGCATTCTAATACATGTATAAAAGTATACATGCATCGTTTTTGCATAAAAATCCGCGTAGAGCAAGTTATTTTCAATTAAAAGTACGTAATTACGTAGCGATTATCACGTGACTGCAAAACACTTCGTAGGTGTAATATTGGTACAAAATGGTTGAAACACAGCTATCAAGAAAAAACGTGTACGTTGCCCATTTCGAGTCCTCTGTGACTAAAACAGAAGCATGTAAAAAGTTGCATGGTACACCTGCGTAATTTTTGCTTTACTATGTGAGAAGCATTTCCATATACATTTCATGGAATTTTGCCCAACTTTGCTCAAGCGATTTTTTTTTACAGTCGGGGAGAATTCATTTAATTATTGTGAGCTTTTGGAAAAGTTTAAGTCGTATTGCTAGTCACCAAAATAAGAAGCATTGTTCGTGACTGGCCCGGAAAGTCTGTGTTGTGTTTTGCGAAAGCCACATTATTAATTAGGTTTAGTTGTTTAAGTGTGTGTCATATAATGATTCCCTCATTTACACTTAAACCAGCATTAGTTACAGAAGATCTGTAGCAGTCAAAGAAAGAGCTTGGAAGTTTTGAAGTTATATACCTGCGTTAAAAATATTTATGGATTGTAAATTAAATTAGTGGGTAAATTAAAAAATTCAATCATAGTAATTAATATATTGCGAAACAACAAAATACTAGACAGGGGAGTTTACTTACCAGATAATAATCTGGTACGAAACAAGAAATATATTATATTAGTGTTGTGTATGTAATCACACCTAATCAACCCAGATAAGCTGTGTTTTAGCTTTCTCTGACCTAAACTAGCACTCAGCAGTAATGAGTTAGCATTATTACTCGACAAAAAACTGACGAGGGCAGGGATCTCACCATTTCTTCAGGAAAAAGTATTTGTGCCATTTGTGTGATATCTGAAACGAGTTCTATTGCTGTGCTTTTGTTCCCATGTTAATATGTGATTTTTTTTTAATCCACACAGAATTATGTGTAATCATAATTGCTCTGTTTTCCCCCGTCACATCAGGTCCGTCATAAGATAAAAAAAAATGAATTTTATAAATAAATGTGGTTTGACCGGTTAAAGTGCCATCATACACGAAAATACGTATTTAAATCGCAGTATGTTATGTTTCTCCTGATTGATGTTACAATAATACTGATTTTTAGTGGACTAAGCTCTGTTTGTCAAATTGTTCACTAAAACAAATTTTAACTTAAAAAAATATTACAAATTTTACCAGCAATATGTTCAATGTTTAGGTACAAAAAAGCTCGAATAGCACCATTTTGCACCTTGAAATCCAAATTTTTCCGGGGGACCTCCCCCGATCTCTCCGCTTTATTGGGGTGATAGGTCATCACTACTTTGCCCCCCCCCTCCCCCATGAAATATTTGCTTCCTACGCGCCTGTGCATGGCACAGCTGAGTGGCTTGGATTTCCACTCAAGACAATTCCTCCGTCCAAACAAAGACGTGTTCGTGTCATCTTCAGTCAAGTCATTATCACTTTCATCTTCATTGTCCACTGGAGCCCTGCTTGCACACGCAATTGGTTGATGTAACACAGTTGATGGAGAGCCGAGTACAATTGTGGCGGCGGCACAAGATGTGTTCTCATCAACAACTTCATCGAAGCACTCATTTGCATCCAGTTCAGAACCAGAGTCATGGCCTGGAGAAAATAGTTCTCCGTCTCCTGGAACGTACGATTCGTCAGAGCCAACTTCATCTGATTCTTCTGTCATTTCAACCATCTCAATTATTCGCCTAGCACGGCTCGAAATATTTGGTGGAAGTTTGCCTCCTGAAAGAAGTACACAGGGAAATGAGAATCTCTAACGAGTAGGCAAGGGATGACTGTGTCCTGGGCGTGTCCTAACAAACTGTAGTCCAATAACAAAGGTAATACAAATCATAAGTGTTTGCAGTCTCGTCTATCTTCAAATAATAACGCGAATTCTGCATGCCGCTGTGCATTATCATAGTCATAAAGAATACCTACTTTTATTGTGATACGTTAAGGCTTGGCTACAATTGCGTTGACGTTACAATAACTCATGAGTCCATGGAGAGTAACTGCAGTGGCTGCGATCGACGTTAGACGTTACCGCGACGCTAAACGTCAAACGCAACTCGTTAAAAGTTGGATCCAACATTCAAGTCTTTGCGTTTACCACAAATCAAGACGTCACAAACAAGTAAAAACAAATGGTACAGACGATTGCCAACAGATGACACCACTAACGCCGTACGTTTTTATTCTGTTAATGTTCTACGGAATCAATGGACAAATAACGCAAAACGCATTAAAAAGATAATTGAGCGTAACCATGAAGTCTGCAGAATCGATTTTTTTTACAATGGGGTTTTTTTCTTTTAAATTACAAACACAAATTAAAATATTTTAAACATATACACCTACATTTGTTTTTTTTTTTTTCCCCTGTTGGCGTCGATTGTAGACATGCCAGTTTTCTTACGGTAACGTTTAGCGTTTAAAGGTTTTGCGTCAAGTTGGTAGTAGAAGAAATTTGGGCGTGTGGTAAGATAGAGGTATTGAGAGCCAAGTATTATAACCACCTCGTAGTTATAAACTGAGTAAATATATTTTCGTTGTTCCTAAGTTTACTATACTTAGAACATTATGCACGATCGTAACTCGGAAAACAATATATAGTTTCATAGCTTCGATACTGTCTGTCAAAACCTTAAAAGAACTTCATACCGTATCAAAACTAATTATAGCAAATAAAAATCACAATATTATTATAATACTTCAAATGAACAATATACAGAAGATTGCATTACCTGCTGTTGCAGGGAGCTAGGTAGGAGTTGAACCAATGCGTATGAAAGGATATTTGATTGGGCGGCAGTCAACTCACCACTCCATTGGCTGAGTACCATCCAGTAATAAACATTATTCAGTGGAGTAGGTGTGTCTAATGAGGAACGAACCAATACGCCGGTCGTAAGTGGGAAAGTAGAGACCAATAGAAATTATGTTTTTTTATAACGATGGATATGAGTGTCACGATTATAGCTTGACTCTAGTGCCAGTAAATTTAGAAAGAGTGCGATGTGTTAAACATGAATAAAGGTTGTTCACGATCAAGTGAGCACTTTTGAAATAAACATGTGAAAAATGTCACTGCTCCTACCTGCATGTATTTTAACACGCACACTGAGTGGCGCGCGCGTTCTAAAGTTGGCAACGACAGAGATAAAGTAGTTCCATGCCTTAACAATAAATTTAAAGTGTTAGGAAGGCATTTGAGAACGCTGAAATTATTTGTTTTACTTTCTATATTTTTAAGGCATATAAGTGGATGAATTAGTAAATTGGTAAAATGTTTATTCTTCTAATAACTGCACAGTTTTACCTGAACGACGCATAAATAATATAACCTGTCCCATGGCAATGTTAATTTTACATATGGCTGAAGTAGAAGAAATGTGCATACAAGTAGATCTTTAGCAGGGGTTTCAAAAGTGATGATTTTACAGGGAACAGCCTTTAAATTCCCGTCGTATTGTTGGCGTTAGCAACACGGCTGCGCGCTGAGATAGTGTCAGAGACAGGGCTGGGTGTGACGTGTCTGGACGCAGGCTTAGTGATGCAGTGAGACTCACCTTGCACGAGGCAGCGGCAGGCATCTCTGGACCAGGCTGCAGGGTGTCCCGCCTTGCACTGGCACCACGCAGCTACTACGCCACAGGTCTGTCTGCGCGCATGCGCGGACGTCTACCATCACCCACCCCCTTACCCGCTCCGGATCTAGGGGAGAGGGGGTCATTGAGTGAGTGAAGAGATTTGGGCGGCTCTTGACAGCGAGGTCTTCAGAGCCGATGAGGGTGATTGAGGTGAGCGTGGAGCATCGCAGGAAACGGGAGATCCTCAAGAAAATCCGCCGGACAGCGTGCGAAAACCCGGGAGTGACCGGCCGGGGTTGAACCCGGTTTGCCTTGGTGCGAGGCGATCAGGCTAACCGCTCAGCCACCGCGGCCCCAGGGGGGGGGGGGGGTTATTGTCCCATTATGCCGGTGTAGGGGGCTTATTATAAGTTATTATTTAAGAGTAAATTACCCCGAGATATATATTTTTTTTCGTCTTCGAGGCACAGCGATACGGGCGACAATAACTACCAGTGCCCTGTCGCTTCTACGAGCAAGGGGCTGAACCTGCAAGCAATGCTTCAAGCATTACTTTGTACATGAGATGTGTAACAGTGGGATGGTATTGCACGCGATCAAAGCCCATAGATCAAACTACGACAGTATAGTTTTACTTTTCTGCTACTTCTTAACCCTTTCAGTCATAAAATAAATATATAATTTTAGGCGTTGCATTAAACAAATATTTTGTACGGAACTCTACTGATATCTAGACAGAGGCGCTGTGTCTTACCTCGGAACCAACAGAAATCTACCTGTGCTTCATGTTACTGGCAGCAGTGGTTTACGAGGCTACGGAACATAGTCTGAGCAGCGAATGATGTCTTTCACACGTAGGGAACCTTATTTCATTGGACGGTCTGTTCTGCTGCGTACAGTTCAGACCATTAAAGCCACCTCATGTGCAACGTCCCAGATATACATAGGACACTGTCACTGAAAAGATTACAGAAACCGCTCAAGCAAGCTCTAAAAATGCGATTTTTAACCATTTTCACGATTTTTTTCTTTTAGAATAAACTTAACATTTTAAAAACAAAACTGTACGGGCCTAGATAAATATTTCTTTATATCTCTCCTGCCACAAATACGTAATCCCAGGACCTTTATTAGCCGAGAAACGCGCGAACAAGGAATATACAGAGAATATGTCCGGACTACCAACTCTTCAGGACCCCGCCTGTCTTTGTCCGAGAAGCGCGGGAGCTATAAGGGTGACACTGGCACGCTCTACAAGAGCACCATCGCCTCTACGCCCCAGTACTCTGAACTGGCGTGCAGTGTTCTCGTGGTGCTGCGTGTACTTACGGCACTTCCGGCGGTGACCCTGTCTTAGTTCGGATCATGCCCAGTCAGTAGGTTTGAAGATACGGCATTCTGAAAAGAAAAAAAAAAAGCCGGTTTGTAACTATATTGGAGAGCTCCAAAATAATATTTACAGCACGAGTGGTAACAAGTAACATTCCTTCGTCGTTTGGGTATAATGACTTTTTGTCGAAAAACCACGATTCCAAACACTCTGTAACAGAGTTCAAGCGCCCGGCAGACATTACGAATAAAATCTCCGAGCAATGTTCTGGGTTTCGTCAGCGAATGCAAGATGGCAACCCTACTCACATGAACTTTAACCGAAATGTACGGGAGTTTGTAAATACAATTATGAATACTTCAATTTGAAAACACCAACTAACTAAAGCAGTAACGCCCTTGAAATATTTTGTTTGCACTTGGAGTGTTTTAAATGTTAATATTAAACATATAACTGTATTCTAGGTAAATTTGATTCGTCGAGTTACTCAAATTTGCTGTCCACATCGGCGACTTGACGGTATTTTACAACTCGGCAGGACGTTGGAATTATATACTTACACATAAACAATATGTCATTTCGTATGCATATGTGATAAAATGGATTTACTTGCACGGTGTTCAAATAAGCGGACAGAAATTTGGTGTTGTAACATGTAAGTCACGTTGCTGTTTGGTTGCAGGCTCTTTACGATCACAATATTTTGTTAACTTTTTGAAACCAAGATTAGAAAAGATCAATGTACAAAAAACTAGGCGCTGTCATCTTTCTAATTTATTTGACTAATTCCAACGTGGTAAGGATTTTTTCTTAATTATTTTCACGACACAGTAATCTTGTTTTTAATTCTTCCAAAAATAATCTACTACTTAGCATTATCTATCGGTTTATTATCAGATTACATTCTATGCACAAGCGTTGAATACAATCAACGACAAATAACTGTTTTCAATTAAATAATAAAATATTCTCACAGCAGTCGGTTTACACTGTTGCTTTCCTGGATCAAAAATTAAAACTAGAAGTTTTAATGGGTGCCATAGAATTATTTTTGTTTTCGAAATATATTTTTATGTTTCTACGTGAAGAGAATACTTAACGATTCTCATCTTTCACAGTGACAAATAATAACCTGGACCACGCAATCGCCTTGTTTTCATAATAAACTCCCTAACGAAAGCACGAGAACTTCGATATCGTTTCCAACGCGATATCAAACATAGTGACTTCAAAAGAACACTTAAATGTGCTCAGAATACATCTTTTCGCGAGGTAACTAAAATTCGAGTAACGAGTATTTTTGTAGAAGTAAACGGGACAAATAATCCCTGCAGGGCTGGACTTTCGATTTGTGACACGGGAGGAGGGCTCTGTATAATCATAGTGGTACGTCAAGATGCCTTAGCTCGACGGCCTGCCTGAACACGCCATCACACACGAGTTGTAACGAGGACAGCCAGTTGCCGCAATCAGGACTGGCATTGCCCAAACCCTGGTAAGCAGGGATCCCCTCCACCAGGCAGGGAATCAGGTCAGGTTGTGTTATGCGACGCCGATATGAGGACAATGTAGAGTGGCGGCAGGCGTCCTTCTCCGCGTGACGCCGGCCAAGATGGACGTCCCAAGAAGCCTGCTGTGCTGGTGCTGCCGTAACTCGGTAATACTTCTCAAGGTGGGGCAAGTAACGTATACTAACTTGGCTCTTAGTAAGGTAGTTGACTTAATAATGCCCCCCCGACCGTTTAGTATTTCATGCAATGTCCGGATGTGTAATCATATAACCATGTAGTGACCTATAGCTCCTTATATTCATTTGCCCAACATGCTCTACCATCATTAGATCCCCTCAACCTTAACAAGTACGGCTTAAACACAACGATATAAATAAAAGTAGAACAATAGTGTCGTATGCTCGCTGCCCCGTCGTCGTGTTGGAGCGAAGTGTGTCGAGGCCAGGCGAGTAGTAACTCGAGAAGCGCGCGGATATTTACAGAGGCGAACCGCCGCGTGTGGCAGGTAAGCCTGTTGAAACTCGCGCACTCCCGACCTTGAGCGGATTGAATTTCTGGGGTCATCGATGCGAGAATGTTCTGACCCTTGCCCTAGCCTCTCACAGCCAGACTCGGGGTGTGGAGAACCTTCTATAGCCTGTCTCACTCTTAGATTGCAGTGGGCAGCTAAACAAACAATTTTATATTTATATACTACTATACAATTTGACAATTTTTGTTACGTTATTTTGTACGTATGAACTTATTCTGCCAACACAGCATATTCTTTTGGCTGTTGATAACTCCAGCCATCTAGAAACAGTACGCGTCATGCACACTATACTGCAGTCTAATAGTGAGACGCACTATAGATCGGGCCAGCGATCTCTACTTAAGTCACAACGGGCCTCCAAACCAACAGTCGAGTGTCTGAAGGATTGTGCGACCATAAGTGACAGGTGTGCGAAGACAGGAGAGACGACGAGCCAGTAGAGCGTCGAGTGGCGGTGGGAGAGAAGTCTGCGACTGCGAGCATCGGTAAAGTGAAGGGTGAGGCTGGCGGGCGGTACTACTGGACTGAATGTGTGAGTATAAGACATTTGGAATGATGGCAATAGACGGATATACTATGTGTAAATAATGAGTGGAATTAAGCGACAGTAGCTAATAAAGACATTGGTAAGAACTTTAATTAGAAATGAGATAGACATTAAATTTTGCTCTTACTGAGCATAGCAGCAGCAATAGAGGAGATAGATGGTTTAACCTTGAAAATAATAGCTGTGTGAATAAAACGACGTTTTCATTAAGTTATCTTATTTTTACTAAGACTTTCATTCCTCGCGAACAGTATTGACACAAAACGAACAAATTCAGATAGTAGACTGGTGTATAATAGCGACGCACTAGGCAATTCCTGTATCGGTTACTGACGGTATCGGATACTTCATACACATGCATAATTATTTTATCATTATCAGTTCAGAACAGGTACAGAAAAGTGCCGTAACGGCCAATCTGTAGAGAGCGGCGAGGCCATAGTTCTTACTTGCATCCATCCCCCAACGGATTAACTTCCAGTCAGCGTCCTAAAGTTTTACAACAAAGTGAATGCGCATTAAGAATACTAGTTGTAGGGAAATGCCCAAGGTAGGGAGTGGGCCATCGGGACCAGAGCCCGGGAGCCGCCACGTTGTTACGTCAGTCGACCGCCATATTGAATGTCATTCACCTTTTACCCCTGACCCATATGACCTTTGACCTCCTCGAGGATCTTTGACCTCAAAAACATTAAAACCCTTTAAAAATTCCAAAATCACCAAAAACTCCAAAAATTCTTAAAAACTTAAACCCTATGACAGTTCAACACAAGGGATACAAGATATGAGTCAGATCTAAGCATTAGCCATCTTGCATCCAAATTGTATGCAGATGACTTGTACCCTTGACCTTTTACCTTGAAAACGAAAAAAAAAAAAAAAAAATCACAAAAAATTCCAACAAATTTATTATCAAAATTAATTCAAAACTTATAATTTTTTTTTAAATTTACTTTTCCGAAGGTCCCACCACACCATCAATTACTCACCTCTGTTCGACTCCAGCCGACGACTGACTCCCTCACCCCCAACTCCCCTCGCATATACTCATTCCGCAATGTTGTTTTATTTTTTTCATTCGTCATTCGTTTATACATTACTGGAGGCCACAATCTTGGTAGGCGACCGCCATCTTGGTATACATCACCTATCCGCCATATTGGAAGTCAATGACCTTGAAAACCAAAATTAGAGAAAAATGCATTAAAGTCAGCAAGCATATTACATAACAGGCTACTACCGCCATGTTAGATGGAGACTACTTCGACCTTGACCCCATGACATTGAATGACTTTGAAAACTAAAACTCGAGAAAAATGCATAAAAGTCAGCATGTATAATACAATACAGACTACTACCACCATGTTGGATGCAGAATACCTCAGCCTTGACCCCATGGCCTTGAATAACCTTGAAAACAAAAAAAAAAACTCTAGAAAAATATCCAGAAGTCAGCAAGCATAATACAATACAGACTACTACCATGGTATTAGATGGATACGACACTGACCTTGAAAACAAAAAACTCAAAAAAATAAATAAAATTCAACAAGCATATTATGTTACCGACTACTACGTTATCGTCTCGATTTCACTACCAAGCGAACTGTTGGCACTTGTGCTTATAGACGTAAAAAAACTAAAATTTCCCATCCTATTAATTTTTTTTTTCGATAAATGGTATAGCTACGTGCAGGATGCATGACTTTGACTTCATGCTTAATTTGTTAAATATTTAAAATATACATTGTTGTTACTAAAAACTTGGGATTCGGATTGCGGTCCTGATTGTGATTGCGGTCCTGATTGTGATTGCGGTGCTGATTGTGATTGCGCGGCTGATTGTAGTGATGATTGTGGAGTGTGTGTATGTGTGTGAGTCGCAAGTTAAAATAAATTCGCTCAAAATTAAAATAAAATTATATAGTCCTACCTCCAAAAGCTGAAAGGCGAACATTTTTTAAATAATCTCGCTTTAAAAAAATGTATATATATCCAGGTCCCTCGGTATATTTCGTAGCTTCCTGGGTAAACTGTATTTACACTTTGCATAAAATTGCCCAGAACTACAGCAGGCTCCCACCAGGCGGCATTGGTCGATGCGCAACATGGACTTTGTACTGAACAATGCAGCACCACGACAGGCCACCACCATGCTTCCCAATTGGTCTTCGTCGTGTGAAAAGGACTCTTCGTACGGACCGCCCTCTCAAGCTGACGGGAATTTCTGAACATAGACGATAACTCGAGTGCATAATCGACACTGGCGACAACCAGTTAGTGATGATGCAGGTCGCGGCTCCATGATCGTTAAGGTCAAAAGGCAGCCCTTCATATTCACAATTCATCTTCGTGGTATGGGCACACTGAGAAAACCCACATAATCGTTCGCCTCTGATGAACACACGCAGATCCTACCATATATACGATGGGACTATACATTATTATGTAATGTTATATAAATATGTATAGGTGTATAAGTATGTAAATACAAAATTATTTCAATTTATCATATATATATACATATACATAAATAACTATGTATATAAGTACGTACATATTAAATTATTTCAGTTTAATTTATATATACATAGTTATGTACATATAAATTTGAAAATATGAAATTATTTCAATTTAAATTATGTATATAAGTATGCAAATATAAGTATATGTAGATAACAACGTAGGTATATAAGTATGTAAATATTAAATTATTTTCAATTTATCTTGTACATAATTACTACGTATTTATAAATATGGGATTATAGAATTTATTTAAATGTCTATATATAAGTATGTACATATAAGTATGTGAATATAAAATTAATGGAAATGTCTATATATACGCATGCACGTAAAAATATGAAAATATAATATTAATTGAAATGTCTATATACAGCGTGTATAGGAAACATGTGTACATACTCTGGAACGAGATTCGTGAGCGGAAAAGAGGAAGATTGATACAGGACACCCATGGTCCAATAAGGGCTGTAGCAGCCCCTAAAGGCGGTGGATGATAAGGACATTACATGGAATACTAGACAAAGTACTTACGTTGGAAAAACACAAATTGGTATACGGTGCAAGTAAACCAAGATCTTGGATACATAGTAGGTACGGTCCATCGTACACAGCTCCATCATGTAAATAATAGGGGTTTGCACCCTTTGATAGCATGCAACACGTACACCGTGAGGTTAAATTGATTGTGGATACCATGGGATGGATCAGGACGACGTAATTAGCACATACGTCCCCCTTATTGCAACTCTCTAGGACCCACAGTTTCCGGTTAAATCGCAAACGAAGGGTACAGTGGTAGCTATAGCATGGCCTAGTGTAGTGCAACCTTTTCGCCCAATCGGAAGAATTCAGCGGAGAGTCCCCGCCGATTGCGTGAAGAGAGTGCGGCGGCACGCAACAGCGAGGTCGCGAGTGCCGATGAGGGTGATTGAGGTATGGAGCTGCACCGGAATGAAAGGATAGGGCAAATGGGAGAACCCCAAGAAAACACCACGATCAGTGGCATCGTCCAGCACGATGTCCACATACGAACATCCGGGGGTGACCCGGCGGGAATTGAACCCAGTTAGCTTCGGGGTTCTCCTGTTTGCCCCGCCCTTTAATTCCGGTGCAGCTCCATACTCACCTCAATCACCCTCATCGGCTCTCAAGACCTCGCTGTTACGTGCCGCCACTCTCTCTTCACGCAATCTGCGGAGACTCCCCGCTGAATTCCTCCAGGTGTGAGGTTTGCCTACTCACTAGGCCATGGGACCGATGGACCTGGATATAGGTCTATCATTTTTTTTTAACGCGAGATTATTAAAAAAATGTTCGCCTTCCAGCTTTTGGAGGTAGGACTATATAATTTTATTTTAAATTAGAGTGGATTAATTTTAACATGCAACCCATGGACACACATTGCACTTAACACCGCAATCCTCACCGCAATTAGCAAGGCAATCACAATCATCATTGCAATCAGTATCAGCACCGCAATAAGCACCACATTTATCACCAGAATCACAATCAGCACCGCAATCCCAAGTTTTAAATTACAGCAATATGTAATTTAAATATTTAATAAATTAAGCATGTATTCGAAGTCATACATCATGCATGTAGCTATACCATTGATAAAACTACTGTGGGTATTTTTAATGTCTATAACTATAAGTGCCGACAGTTCGCTTGGTAGTGAAATTGAGACGATAACGTAGTAGTCGGTAATATAATATGCTTGTTGAATTTTATGTATATTTTCTAGAGTTTTTTGTTTTCAAGTTTCAAGGTTATTCAAGGTCGTGGGGGCCTAGGCCGAGGTATTCTGCATCTAACATGGTGGTAGTATCTTTATATTTTCTGATTTTCATGCATTTTTCTCTAATTTTGGTTTCCCATGTCATTGGGTCAAGGTCATTGGCTTCCAATATGGCGGATAGGCGATGCATACCAAGATGGCGGCCACCTACCAAGATTGTAGCCTCCAGTAAGGTGTAAACGAATGACAAATAAAAAATCAAGATGGTGGAATAAGTATTGTTGAGGGGAATGGGGGTGAGGGAGTCAGTCGTCGGCTGGAGTCGAACAGATGTGAGTAATTGGTGGTGTGGCGGGACCTTTGGAAATGCAAGTTTATAAAAATGTTTTATAAGTTTTGAATCGAAATAACTCTTAAATAATTTTTAATAATTAAATTTTATTAATACATTTGTTGGATCTTTTTTAACTTTTTTATTTTCAAGGTAAAAGGACAAGGTCAAAGGTCGAGGTTACACGTCATCTGCATACAATATGGATGCAAGATGGCTGATGCTTAGGTCTTGCTCCTATCATGTATCCCTTGTATCGAATTGACATAGGGTATGCCAATAAAACCAATATGACCGCCACTGCTCTGTAGGTCCCAAGGACGCCCCCAAATTACTTAAACTGGGCGAAAATTGAATTTAAAGGGCTTCTTTGTGCAAATGGCGGCTTGTACAATTTTGACGGAAAATTGGGTTGGGCCCTTTTAATAATTTATTAATTTTAATAATATATTTTTTAAATTTTTCAAATGTTTTTGTGGTCAAAGGTAATCGAGGTCAAGGTCAAAGGCCATATGGTTCACGGGTAAAGGGTCCATGACATCCAAGATGGCGGTCGGGTGACGTAACAACATGGCGACTCCGATGCCCCACGGCCTTGTGCGTCAACCTACATCTCCCTACTACTGATACTAACCATCAAAAAAATGCATTATTTTATATTTGTAAGAAATTCCTCGCATTAAAAAATCTAGTTTGTCTGTGTTGTGGACACAGTCGTTTGTTTAGCGTGAATACGTCTACGCTGACGCACTCAGAAGCCTTGATGTTTATTTTACGTTCACTGGAACGCTTCACTCCATCATACGGGGTTTTATGGGTATCACTGGATTGCTTTTGAGATGCTCTTTCCAACCGTATACAATTTCTGTATTCTGTATTTCTGCTTTTTGACGAGTATAGGCTGATATTTGGTTAAGTATTCTTAATTTTTTACATTAAACTCATACAATTTCACCATAACCACACCCCACAAATGTTTTTATACATGCAATTGATTGATCTTGACGAGATCTGTTGATTCAAACTTAAACAAGCGCCGTAGCTTCTCCTAGTCAAAAGTTATACAACGCTGAAGTTATGAGATGCGGCGAAATGAACTCAAAATTGCACCCCCCCCCCCTTCGCCTACGATGTTTTGCAGTCATCACTGAATATATTCTTTGATTCTTTGGCAATCAAGTGGTGTCATTAAATTTGGAATGTAGACGATATATTCGCAGCTGCAACACCAAACTGTATCCCCCGATTTTATCATAAGATTTTCTGGATTGCCTCACACTATGGTTGCAAATTTGACGTTTTCATGGTCAAAAATTTTAGACGGCATATTATTTATACAATAACGTTTCAAAATAGCAATTTTGATGCTCTAGGGACCCAGAAAAGCTGGAAGTAATCATAAATGGACTATAGATTTTGGTACTTCAATTGAAGATGTGTCTAGGCAAGTGGTCCGTGTTAGATTGACAATCTACATGTGGTGGTTAAAAGTAAAGGGAAGTTTGAGAACTACTGAGATTCAAGGACACCAATGACATGGTCAAAAGACGCAAGATAGATCACCCTACAAGTGAAATAGCAACATCTGGATCGATCTGACGCACAACAGAGATGGGATCAATGCAGACAACTTGAGGTTTGAGATTTGATCTACTGAGGGCATCTGGAGTCCATTATCCATGTACACTATAAGAAATTGTCCGCATAGTGGCCAATTATGCTAATTCAGCCATACATAACCATGAATATCGAGTGGGGAGCACAGTTGGTCAAACATCATCATTGTTCATACCTGGAACACGTGTAAAATGTTTCTTTAGTAGTCCACATTCTTCACCAGCTCATACAGACCTCATAAGAGCATGCCCAAACGGAATGATATCTTCTCCCTGTATGCGTGTTTGTGTGTTTCCTATATTATACATGTAAGTGTGTGTGTGTATAAATATATATATATTCACACACACACAGGATAATTCGCAATTAGACCGACAAACTTCAGGAGGTTATTCTTCATGAAAAAGTAAAAGGAACACATATGTGACACTTTATACATCAACTGAATATTAAGGGCGGTATGAGACCTTAAAAAACGAGGTTTTAAACCGTATTTGTGGAAAATATCGGTAACGAAGTAAAATACGAGAACGCTTGGAACATTATTGTATGGTAATGTTATTGGAACCTTCAACGTAAGAGCCGATATTTTGCACAAATATGGCTTAATTAAAATCTAATTTTTTAAGGGCTCATACCTCCCTTAAAATTCGGTTTAGTTATAAAGTGTTACATAAGTTTTCCTTTTACTGTTACTTTTTCATAAAGGATCACCTCCCAAAGTTCGTCAGTCTAATTGAGAATCACCCTGTGTGTGTGTGTGTGTGTACACACACACACACACAGGGTGTAAACGATGGGTGTTTACAACTATACACAGCAGTGAAGAGGACTTCAAGACTCAAAATTTGATATTGGACACTTGTGGTCCATCAGGTCGGGGAATATCCAAAAATCGCTCCACAAAAGTGTACCATGGCGCGCCTGGCCGGGTAGTGCTACACTGTGCTGCTCGTCCCAGATTCCCTTGGACCTCACTTTTGTTTCGCTGGCACGAGGGAATGGCAGATAATGGACAAACGTACTTCGTGAACCCTTACACCGGCTCCCTGTCAGCATCTCTGATGCGTTCTCGTGTGTTAAATCAGTCGCTAGCGACACAGTGCAGCAAGGCTGACATCAAAATGAATCGCTTCAAATGCACATACAGGAAGGAGGCTTTATGCAAGCTTTTCTCGCTGTGACGTACAAAACATGTATATTTTAGCTACCATGAGCTGCAGACTTCGCGAAATAGGTCCATGCCCGAAAATGTGTATTCGAAACACTGCATTGTACATTGGATATGCAATGATTGGCAATTATGTTCTAGGGTCGTTTAGTAGAATATGCACGGCGCCGTGATGTCCGAGACCCATTAGAAGAGACATTGTTGGAGTGCGTTGCAGAGGAACCTGGGACCAGTACCCATGTCGTCACCGGACAGCTTGGGATTTCGCACGTAACTGTATGGAAAGTGTGGAATGAACACAGCTACAATGCCTATCAGAAGACAAAAGTGCACAAGCTCCACCAACTGGATCATGGGCCACGTGTTGAATTCTGCGAATGGTGCAACGAACAAGCCGACATGTGCCTACTTTTTCCCCATTAGTACTTTTTCCTGATAATGGGATATTCAACTTGAAGAATTACATCCACTGGGCTACTGAAAACCCTCACGCCCCCTACGAATGTGGCAGACAAGAAACATTTAAGGCGTATGTTTGGGCAATTATTTTAGGGGACCATATCATAGGACCCTACATGTTACCACAAAACCTAACTGTCCAGATGTATTTCATTTTATTTTTTAGAGAGGTGCTACCAGAATTACTGTAAGGCATTCCTCTTGAAACACGAGCGAACATGTAAATACAGCATGACAGTGCGCCAGCACATTCGGCCATAAGAGCGCGAATCTACCTCCATCAGATGTAACATAATTGGTGGATGAGACATTACGGTACATTTCCCTGGCCTGTGAGGTCCCTGTCTTTAAATCCCCTGAAATTTTCTTTTGGGGATGTTACGGTAATATTTTTTATTCGTATTGAAATCATTTTAAAAATAACATGGCATTGCCGGTGCTGCATGCGGGCAATGTTGAGAGGCTGGCGTTGTCCTTGTGTGGCATGGCTGAAAGAAGGTCGTCACATAAGCACTTCTTCTCCGTCAGCATTCTTCCTTCCCTTTCATCTTCGCACACTCTTTCGAGAGGTAGTTAATATAGGTCAGTAGCAGTTCCATTGCACAATGCATATTTTTTTAAAGTGAATACTTGCCCATCATTAAATCGCTATTTGCTAAATATGTCACACAAGTTATTTGTTGGAATAATAAAGAAAGAAGCTAAAAATTGTGCATCAAATTTTAGTTATGTAAATATTGTAGGTAATAGGAACTGGTATAAAGTATATATTGCAAGTACTTGTCCATTCTCCAAGGAAGAAGTAAGCAGAATAAACTTTATTTTTAAACTATTGCACGTACTTGTCTCTTCACCAAGAGAAAAACAAGTGCAATATACACAGATTGTTTAAAAACTATTGCACATATTTGTTCCTTCTCCAAAGGAGAATCAAGTGCAATGAACAGATTTTTATTTAAAAACTTACTTATGTTTCTTATACTGAGAAAAAATAAATTAAGGAACACACACATAAGTTAAATAACATGTTACATTGAACTTGAAAACCACATACAAAAATACACCAAAAAACTAACATAAATTTGCATCTCTTTAAAATCACATTTGTTTTACATCCGTAGAAATGTCCCGATTGAGTTGGAGACTCCGGGTCAGTAGAAAACATTGCATAAGTCGGCCCATGTTACAGTTCACTTCTGAAACAACACACACACAGTCTGACGTGTGTTGCTCCTCATCCTAGGCCGTTTGTCACGCCGGCCGCTCCCAAGCGCAGCACACATGCGCTCTCGACGACTGATCACCGGCGAGCAGTGTTAGTGTAGTGAGAGTGCAGGAGTGAACAAGATCGGGCCAATGCAGTGCAGGGACCCTAGCGCCACGTGCACTTACCAGCCCGGGAGAGCGGGCGGAGTAATACAGGAACATGTGTATTACATTAAAAAGGGTTGTAACATTTTTACAAGCACATTTCTCGCCATGTGATAAGAACACGTTACCGCAAATAAAGTGTAATATGTCTGCAAATCCTTATGCCCCCAATGTTGTTGTTTTAAAGTGTTATTGTTTTCTTTCACAAATGTTTATTTTCACCACCACCAGTGTTATGTCCACCCCATTTCATTCCAGTCGCAAGGTAGTCTTCAGAAATAATTATCGATTTGTGTTTTTTGCAGCGTTTGAAAGTATTATAGCATGTAACTGTAAATTTGTTCCTCAGCATGTGCCAATAGATCCCTCCACGGTGCGTGGGCCCGCCACCGCCAGCCCTCGTGCCACTATGGGAAGTCAGTCAGCAAGTCGCACCCAGAGGGGGAGGCACGTATGAAACCGCGCTCGCGCTTTTCCCGCCCGGACGGTATCAATCTTCATCACGAGTCATTTTTCAGCAATAGTTAAGTATATCAGGAACCTTTCTCGTTTTTGCCGTCTGGGATACTCCCCCTCGCCTCCCAAGGAATTGCATCGCCTGGGGAGTTTATAATTTTATCAGCACACCTAACCTTAATGCAAGCCTAGGGCTTTATTTACTGCATAATCTTCGCTGCAGGTTTAAAGCGAGCAATTGTATAAGTTATTCTCCTGGAGGGAATGTTCGATCTGCAATAAATAGCATGAACTAATGAGTGCTTTTATTTGATCGCCGAAAGGCGTTAAAGGGCACCGGCCCCTTAGAACCCGCCATTTCCTGATGCAAGTGTTTATATGAATTTAAGGGTGAATATTAATTTGTATGTGTGCTGCAACCTAATCAAAGTACCGCGAGTAGCATTTATGGGCGTGTGGTTCGGCCTTGACAACCCACATGTAGGGAGTTTTGATTATGTCATATTTAATTTGTAACACCAAGCAGTGATTTGGCCGCCCGAACAGCCCCTCGTTTAGAAAACAATGAGACCTCCACATTAGGTGAACTACTACAAGATCTACGCAGAAATGTGGTCTGGGTGATCTGCCCTAAGCACCCCGAGGTTACGAGGATTCAGCGACATCTGGTGCCTACCGGATATACAATTCCTAATACCTTTTTTTCTAAATTCTGTTCACCACCTTTGTAAATCCCAATCAATTCCATCTCTTCCAGTCAACCACCGTCAATTGTCGCCCTTCTTTGTGGATAAAATTTCCCGCCAAAATACATGTACGAACTTTCGACCAACCTTTCAAAAATTTTCCCACCTCAAGTTGTACATCTAGGCCACCCTAACCCTGTTTAACCGCCTACTCGCAACAAGAGGAAGCAGAGGAGAACGTCAACAGCACCGTGACGGCAGAAAAGGGACCACGTACTCTGCAGGAAAAAGGGCGCTCAAACGCTGGTTCATAGCCATTGTGGGGAAAGTGGAGAAGGGCGAGAAATGCAGCCAGCTTTGTGCAGTGCGTGACGTCAGGGCTCACGCCACCAGGCAGGGTGTAGGACAAATGAAGAGGGAGCGCGCACACACGCCACCCCCTCCTTCGCCAACAGCAGCACCCAGCAGGACAAGAGGGAAGAACGAAGGGAAGAAAAGTTACCCTCCTTCCCTGCCCTCATCACGCCGCCAGCGGTCAGCCCCATCTCGTTCAGTCAACCACCGTCAAGTCGGTTCTGGGTGCACATCAGTAACATTGTTATGTAACGCGAGCAACTTTATTTCAAAGTTATTTAAACATTAGCGAATATCATCCCCGTCGGGCCGAAGGGAGGAAGTTGTGGTCTCTGCTGCCTTTCGATACTATATGTCCTACCATATTTTGGCATTGGTATAATCAATATTGGAGACCAGAGAGTAGCAGCATACCAATACAGATGAGCCCGTCCCTTCGTGAATCCCCTTTGTTTGCACATGTAAAACAGCCATTTAGAACAGTCTATGTTCCCACTACGGTATGTTGCCAGCTTCCAGCAGCAGGGAACCCTCAGTGGCGATGTCGCATGTAGCCAACTCGCCCATCTGGAAGCCGCGAAAGGGTGGCGACTGGGAACACTGATGGAAGATGCCCAACGCCAGAAATCGGTAGAGCTTATGATGTTCATTCGGTTGATGGCCCAGTGGGGACCCTGTAATCTGCTGTCAGGTTGATGGTGGATTTTATATTACATGCACTTACTATCACGGACACTAATGTCTCCGTTTGTACTGCCACGCGAGTGTAAGGTCGCTGGCCACCTTATACGCAATAATACTTACAATGCTTCTACACTACCCTAGCATGCAGGCCCCATATAATTCCCAGGGAGGGAATACACTGGTCACTGAATTTAAACTTCGCCCTTAAGGACGCTGTGCCAAAAGTTACCATGAGATGTAAATGCAAATTAAAGGTGAGAAATATCCTCCAGTTTTTTTTATTGGCCTGTTGATGGTACACTCATAAATAATGTACATACAAATTTACACGGATCTGGCACTGTGACCTGCCGGTAGCCGATAAAAAAAAAAATATATAAAAAAAAAAAAAAAAAAACCAGCAAACGCCATGGAATTACGATGCGGTTAGTTTGGTTAAAGCTGACGGTCGACTCCTCTGCACAAATATGAAAAATGGTTCCAGTTAATCAAGTCACTATTTATATACTAAAGTTTGCAGCTTAATTTGAGGGTGCTGTAAGGACGTACTTGCAGATCGACTCCCATGCAGATAGTTGCGCTGATGGCTGAGGTCAGACTTAAAAACACGGCCGCGGCTTCGGAGGAGGACACCAAAACCGTGCCAAAGCGGCAAAAGTAAAAAATGTTGCAGTATTGGTTGCTGTTGATAAGCAAAAGGCTAATCAGGAACATTATAATTGGTGATCTTACACATACTGGTGACATACCCATGCGTGCTGATGCCTTAGTTGTGGCTGACTATGTGACATCACAGGTACGCCAGAACACTTCCAAAACAATATGAGATTATGCCGTCTATGGTAGTTTGCTTATGGATGAATACATATGCACTTTATAATCTATAATACTTAATAAAATATAAGTGGCTGTCTGCGATTTTCAAATTTTCCACTTTTAATTATTTTTTCATATAGTATGATTGATATCTAAGCCATATCTTATGTTAATTTTTTTCCTGTCTGTCCGAACGGATTTAACTCAAAAATCGCATAACGTATTGACATCAAATTTACACAGTTTATAGATAAGAACGCCAGGACCAACTTAGTCTTTGTTTCATCGAGATATCTCAAACGGTTCCGAAAAAAATAATGACCAGGGATGTAAATATGTACTGGATTAATCTTTTCTTAGGATTACTTCATAAAAAAAAACATTGTTAAAAAATAAATTTTCGTAATTTCGCTTTTATTTTTTGTCTACGGGCTGTAAAACTTTCCTTAAAAAAAGCTGTAGTGGCCCAGTGGCTAGAGTTATTCAAAGTGAGGCTGCAGTTACCCAGTGGATATATATATATATCAAGTGGGACCGCAATAGCTCAGTGGCTAGAGAACCAAAAAAAAGGGGTTGCAGTAGCTCAGTGGCTAGAGAAACCAATAGTGGGGCAGCAGTAGCTCAGTGGCTAGAGAAACCAATAGTGGGACAGCAGTAGCTCAGTGGCTAGAGAACCTAATAGTGAGGCCGCAATAGCTCAGTGGCTAGAGAACCAAAAAAAAAGGGGTTGCAGTAGCTCAGTGGCTAGATCAATTCAAAGTCCTAAATATTATGCTAACATAAAACATGTGTGAAGCAATGGCAGGGTGAAATTTAATAACTTTATTAAACCTGAAAGAAGAAATATTAGTATTTTAAAAATAAAACCTCGTGAAACTATGGTGGGCTTTATTATAATGACTTTACAAAAATATAATGCGAACAAAGTTGCATGGGTCAGCTAGTTATTAAGAAAAATTCCTCTGGTGAAATAAACAGAATAATGATTCACGTCCTTGTATTTCACAATTTGTGACATCATTGTAAATCACTCTGTATTGGCGTGATTTTATCATGACGTCAGTGGAATTTGACACACTCCCTCTGGAAATGTGGGCGGCCTCCCTAATAAGTAATTGCGTAACATAATTAAAAACACTTAATTTTATTAATTACTGCTGAGTGAAAATAGGTAGCCCCCTGAAACTTTACACACACTTTGGGAATATTATTGTCCACTGAGTGACACCTCTTGGGGCCACATAGCCCTTTCGATGTGGTCGGGAGAGTCATTGACGTGTTACAAATTAAAGAGACGGAGAGCGATGTGGCGCCAGCTGAACCCATGTTCTTTCCAATTACCCTTGTGCCCAACGGTGGTTGCTTTTGAGTAAACACCGTTTGAGGCCGCCCTCTAATTTATTATAATAGTTACCTTTTGTAATAAATTAAAGTAGGTGCGGCCTGCAGAGACGCATTGCTTGTTGGCGAGAAAGGTGGTGTGTTACGTTCTCGCCTGTCTGCACTGCGCATCCCTGGCCTGATGTCAGTTGGCCCAGTGTAGCTAGTGTGGATGATGCGACTGTGTTGGTGCAAGTGGGCATGAGGCATAATGTGAACGTCTTGTTAACATCAAGGTATAGTTGCAAACACCCATTGTTTACATTCTGTATAATCTATCGTTATTGACCAGACTAAGCATTATCCACACTGCTGGCCACTAAAATTGTAACACCATGATGGACATGAGCTATCACAACCATAGTTATTGGACAGAATATCCATCATACACTTATAACATGATACTCTCACAGTTTGGTATGACGTTCGGAACACATGGAAATCAGTAGTGTGTGACCCCACAACGTGCAGCAATAACCACTACTACATGGTGCTGCATTCAGAGGAAGAGACTGTCAATGTTCATGTGGTGGGGTATCTCCACCCATGCTGCTTCAATACATCTCCAAGTTCATCCGTTATGGACACAGCTGCCCTATGGTAGGCTAAACGTTATCCAACCATGGACAAGTTTTCAATGCGTCAGAGATCCACTTAACTTGCAGGCTAAGGAAGTAGTGTGACTCTGTTGTCATCTGGGAACCATCAGATGATGTGTGCTACACGCAGTCGCACATTGTCGTGTTGGTACACTGTCTAAGGCTGGTTCTGAACAAAGGGACAACAGGCTCTAACACATCTGCAATTTAATGGTTGCTAGGCCATTATGACTATGCATAATGCAGGACACGGCCAAGCGTGTACCACGGTGACACAAGACATAAACGTAACTGTCGTGGTGCTGCAAACAAGTGTATTTTGTTGAAGTTTATGACATGTCATTTGACCCTCCATGCCTGACGTTCCATGCACTATTGTAGCCACAGGAGACTGTTGCGAGTAGTGAAAGCCGAAGGCAGGAATCTGTTTTTATGGTGGTTGTGTTATTTAATGTGGTATGCCTTCTCCATTTGTATATGTGAGCGATGGGAAACACAAAGCCTCTACCTCTCAGAGGTTCCTGACTTCCACTTGCATATCGCTCACCAGCATCTCCATTACACATTTTCTGCACCAATCAGCTGAACAACTAATCACAGCATTGTCCTACCATGCTCTGAAATTCCCCCAATTTGGGATTCCAAGTTTAATGGCCAACAGTGTTGTCCAAGTTTTTGTTCAAGTTGTTTATGTTTTCCACATACAAGTAACTCTTCAAAATATTTACCGGTTTATGCATATTACTCTGAAAGTGAAATGTAGGTATCATATTTGCCAGCATACAAAATGACTTGGTATATGAGTGATGTTTTTCAAGTGATTAAAATTTGAAAAAATGTTTATCGGGTACCGTAAAATAATTCCCAGGAAATTTTTTTTTTAACCAGGAAGTTAAAACCCTTATTTGGTATACATAAAAATTTTTTTTTCAAGAAGTATTTTAATATGGGCACATGAACTTAAGCGGCCATATGTAGACTAGCAACATTGTCAGCTGCTGCTGGCCTTGTGTTGACTTGGTAATGCCACACAGCAGCCTCCGAGCTCGGCATTGCAGGCAAGGTCTCAAGTTCCGTGCCCGCTGATATAGCTGCAAGATAACTAACTTCAATAATTGTGCAGTTTCATTTTTCAGTGTGATTTTCACTTTTTAAATGATTATATTTTTAAAAGTACATTTCTTGTCATGTACTGACTGAAAGTGACTCAAATTTTGAAATATGTTGCGTCAAATTAAAAGAAAAATTTGAAGAAAAAAAAAACACTCCAACACATCTGTGGTCTCTTTGATAAATATGAAGCAAGCACGTAGAAATGTTAGCACTAGCTACAGCGTATGGAGAAGAGAGAAACCCAGAAAAATAATCAGAATAGTCACTATGAACTTCTCTTCTATTCATTTATACATCAACTAATACAGGATTTGTATATGGGATGATATTAGTTTCATTTATATGTTGCCACACACTGGTAAAAAGTGGAACTCGTACATGAAATAGATTGTATAATACAGACAGAAAGCTGACATCCAAGAATGTCGAACATGGAAGTAGGCCAATTAGCAGCTGCTGGTATTTGTGGATTTGCCAGCTCACAATTTTGTGCTGTAACTGAACATGTTGGAAATGCAAGGTGGTTTAACGCTCCCCAGAAAATATAAACATAATACAGTCCATCCACAATTACTTCCGGAAGCAGTTTCGTATTCCACTGCCAAAGAGGAAAATATTTTAATACATTATAAAAATTAGTAGTTACTCAAGTTAAAAAAAAATATGTTTTGTCAGGTTTGGAACATGACGACGCTTAGCCACAAAACAGATATCATGCAAGATATTTGGTACTTAATTAATAAATTTAGTATAAATTGAAAGTAAAGTAACCAAACTGAGAACATTTAACAACTCTTAAATGAACCATAAAATTACATCAGCCATGTCGCACGCTGCTATTTAAAGTGAGATTTTATATGACCAGCAAGAGTAGATTTATAATAAAATGATTTATCACACACTCCACAACTGAAAGGCTGCTCACCAGTATGCATTCTTGTGTGCACAACAAGCTGGCCTTTTTGAACAAATAATTTATTACATATTTTGCAGCAGAAGGGATGCTCCCCTGTATGAGTTCTTTTGTGTATAGTTAGATCCCCTTTCTGTAAAAATGATTTTGAACACACTGTGCAGGTGAAGGGGCGTTCCCCTGTATGAGTTCGACAATGTTTGGAAAGACTACTTTTACGGGGAAATGATTTATTACATTGTTCACAGCTAAACGGACGTTCCCCAGTATGAGTTGCATTGTGATTAAAAAGACCAGATCTCGACTTAAATGATTTGAGGCATCTTTTGCAGTTGTACGGACGCTCTCCAGTATGTACTCTATTGTGCACAACAAGGTCGATTTTGCGTGAAAAATGTTTACAGCACAGTTCACAAATTAAGGAGTGCTTCCAATCATGAGTTACATTGTGCATAACCAGACTAGCTCTCCACTTAAACGACTTGGGGCATAGTTTGCAGCTGTAAGGATGCTCTCCAGTATGTACTCCATTGTGCACAACAAGATAATATTTCTGTGAAAATGATTTGTTACACAGTTTGCAGCAGAAAGGACGTTCCCCACTATGTTTACCATTGTGTACAATAAGATTACTTAGCCATTTAAATGACTTAGTACAAAGTTTGCAGTTGTAGGGACGTTCTCCAGTATGCATTCTGATGTAACGAGGCAACTTTTCTGAGCAAATGATTTGCTGCACACCTCGCAGCTGAAGAGACGTTTCCTGGTATGTGTTTTGCTGTGTGTAACCAGGTCTTTCTTCTTTGTAAATGGTTTCTTACACACTGTGAAGTTGAAGGAACACTCGCCAATGTGACTTCCACTGTGCATGACAAGTTCACTTTCACTGTTAAATGATTTGCCACAAGTTTCACAAATCAAGTAATTTGTGGCATAACTATTGTTACACATGAAAGAAGCACTTCTTTCAGTTGCTGATTTACCACTTCTTATTTTGGCAACAAATAGTTTCCTTCCATGAATCCTGATGTGTTGTATCAGATTAGTTTTCAGCACAATCAATCTCCCACAGTAGTCACAACTATACTTCCTACGGCACTCGTGAGTTAACGGAACTGCTGGTATCTCTGGTCCACTCACTGGTTTGTTATCTTCACAGTCATCATGCAAACCACTTGTGACAGCTGACTGGTAGTTAATATGTGACGCTGTAGGAGTGTCCGACATACACTTCACATCATCTTCAAATACATCAGTGTATGTCTCAACTTCACCCTGAAACAACCACAGCATCAACATACTGCATACACTGCCGCAACTCTACAGTAAACAGTACACACTCATTTTTTTCAGACACAAAGAAGGCACTGATGTTGGATGGCAATGCACAGTCATGGCATGTGTACATTCTCAGGTGTATATGCTGCAATAATTAAAATAATACTAAATAAATATTATGTTTTCTTAAAGACAAAAAATGACAAACATGTGTCAAGATGATCTGACAATGGCTTGCCAACATATTATGCAGCATCACGGAACAAACTTTTACAGTTGGAACAACAAAGTGCTGCGGGATTTTATGACGAACAATGCTTTTAATAGGACTAACTACGTTTGAGCATAGATATTGCTATTTTAGTATGGAAAGTTTCTCAACTTGTAAATTACACTTTGGTATTGTTCCACTGTTTCAGTAGTTTTGATTAGGATTTTCCAAAAACACTACATTTCAAATAATCAAGAATAATTTTTATTAATAAGAAAAAAATGGTATCATTACTAAAATGAACATAATGGATTGTACATCATAATACAAACAGTATATACTCAGCATTAACTGTCTGACAGCTACAACTATGTGACATGTTGAGGTCAAGACCAACATTTAACATGTCAAGAGTGTCAATATTTTTTAGAGAATACATTTGACACATCGAAGTTGAGGGTGACACATAGCCGAGAGCGATAACACATTGATGCCATGGCTTAGGCCAAGGGAGACACATCAAGGTCATATCCGAGGCCGAGAGGGACATGTCAAGGCAGAGGGCGACACGTCGAGGCAGGGGGGAGACATGTCAAGGTTGGGAACGACACATCCGGGGCCCGGGGTGACATTTCTAGGATGCGACATCTGAGGACAATGTATCTGAGTCCAAGAGTGACATTTCAAAGACAACACATCCAAGGCCAGGGCAGATATTGCGAGAGGGACACATCTGGGACCCGAAGCAACATATTGAATGTAGCGCAGCCAAGGCCAAGGGTGATATGAGAACAACACATCTGAGGCCAAGGGTGACATTACAAAGACAACATAGAGCCCAATAGTTCAACAGCAACATTAGAAGGATGACACTTCCGAGTCCAAGTGCAACATTTCAAGAATGAAACACCCGAGGGCAAGGGCAACATTTTGATAACACATCCATGACCAGGGGTGGCGTTATGAGGATGGCATTTCCAAGTCACAAGGGCGACATTTTGATAACACATCCATGACCAGGGGTGGCGTTATGAGGATGGCATTTCCAAGTCACAAGGGCGACATTTTGATAACACATCCATGACCAGGGGTGGCGTTATGAGGATGGCATTTCCAAGTCACAAGGGCGACATTTTGATAACACATCCATGACCAGGGGTGGCGTTATGAGGATGGCATTTCCAAGTCACAAGGGCGACCTTTTGATAACACATCCATGACCAGGGGTGGCGTTATGAGGATGACATTTCCAAGTCACAAGGGCAACATTTTGATAACACATCCATGACCAGGGGTGGCGTTATGAGGATGGCATTTCCAAGTCACAAGGGCAACATTTTGATAACACATCCATGACCAGGGGTGGCGTTATGAGGATGGCATTTCCAAGTCACAAGGGCGACCTTTTGATAACACATCCATGACCAGGGGTGGCGTTATGAGGATGACATTTCCAAGTCACAAGGGCAACATTTTTAGGATGACACTTCCAAGTCAAAAGAGCAACATTTCAAGGATGACATATCCGAGAGCAAGGGAAACATTTTGAAGATCACCTGCATCCAAGATGGAGGTACTCTGTAACATTATATGCTTATTGAATTTTGTGTACCCTTCTCAAGTTTTTGTTTTCAAGGTCATTCAAGGCCCTGGGGTCAAGGTCACCTACATCCAATATGGTGGTAATAGTAGTCAGTAACGTAATATGCTTGCCGACTTCTGATTTTCTAGAGTTTTTGTTTTCAATGTTATTACAGATTGTGGGATAAAGTTCAAGGTTACCTACATCAAATAGAGCAGTAGTAGTTAGCAACGTATTATGCTAGCTGACTTTCATGCATTTTTTCCTGCGCTTTTGTTTTCCAGGTCATTCAAGATCAAGGTCACCTGCATCCAGTATGGTAGTAGCAACGTGATATGCTTGCTGAATTTTATGTATTTTTTCTAGTTTCCATTTTCTAGGTCGTGGGGTCAAGGTCACCTGCATCCAATATAGCAGATGGGTGACATCTACCAAGATGGTGGTCACCTACCAAGATGGCAGATTGGATATGGGTAACGGGTGACCTCTGAAAATTTTAGCATTTAAAAAATAATTTTTCAGTAATACTTTTTTGGATTTTTTTGTTGTTTTTCTTTTAGATTTAAAGGTTCTGAGACCTGCTCTCATGACCCCAGGTTCGTTAATTGTGGTCACCTGGGTCGCTAATCCGCCTCGCCTGCTCCGGGAAAAATGGAAATTTTCTGTTTATTTTTTTTTTGCGAATCGGGGGAAAAAATATTTCTAGGGAAATTTAGTTGTTTTAGGGGAAAAAGGAAATTTCTAGGGAAAAAATATGGCAGATGGGTGACGTCACAACGTGGAGGAACCTCCAGCTCTGGACCTGATGGCCCCGACTAGTCCAAATCCTACTACTTACTTTATTAAAATTAATCAGTTCAATAATGCCTGAGAAATGCAATTTCCACAGCTGTCTTTCTGACACTTGCCTTCACATGGACCATGGTACCCTAGGACATTATTCAGACACTCTTCGAATAAATGCCAAGTTACATTCAGCAATGTATGGCCCAACATACGCTGTAATTAAAAATCACCTGCAAACTCCGGGAGGTGATTCCTAACAAAATATTCAGATGAAAATATATGTATGACCTAGAGCCTAAGGCCTTTCCTTAAAGGTGTACAATTCAAAGTGGAGGTAAAACCCATGTTTATAATATATAGCATGCAGTATCTGAGCTTAATCTCAGAGTTTTGATATAATGTGTTATCAAAGATGTGCAACCCATAATAAATTGATTTGCTGATAACAACCCCGTCCATGAGAAAATAAGGGTTGGCATCCTACTTGTGGATGGAAAAATGTAATTCTCCAGAATATGTAAGGATTTATCTGCTGATGAAAGCAGTATGGTTAATTTGGATAAAAAAAAGTTGCCTTGTGTTATTATCCTACATCCCATGGTTTTAGAGAAATTAATTTTTAATGTTCTTAACAGTGAATGTGTTATACCTGCGACATTGGCAACTCGTGTCAAACACGATGTGTTTCAGAGGTGGCAACAGATGGACGTTTGACAGATAATACTCTTCAAATGAACACATAATTGCTAGCTGTCAATAAGGTATGCAGTCACTTGTGTGATTCGTATGTGCATGAGTAGTTTCATACTTCTACATGCTTGGTCATGGATTGGTACACATTGCCAGAGATGACACACATGCCAATGTGAAAGTAACTGACGAGATGCCCAGTGTCTGTACACGGGACAGTATCCAGGCAGGCAGGTACCACAACACATTATATTTGAGTCCATTACAAGACTGTGAGGAAAGGGAATGTTGCACATTACCTTTCAACCACTGGGTGTGCACCAAAGGTACAGAAACCAGATTTGGGCCATCCATGCACAATGTGCACGGTACAGTTTGAGAGGTACTGGCTCATGTTGAGTTGCAGCCATCTACAAGCACTGCAAGTTGGCACATGAGCTGGCCAGCACATCAGTGTGTGGAGGGTTTGGAAAGAACAACTGCTACATCCATTTCACTATCAGAAGTTACATAAAGATGACTATCAACATCAGACCCAATTCAACTAATGGTATCTCCAACAGTAATCCTGGATTTGCATTGCATATCCTGTACACTGATGAAGTGATTTTCACATGTGACTGAATGTACAACCACATGTGTGGTCCGATGGCAATCCGTATGCTACCCACACATTCGGTTACCAGGTATGATTTTCTGTGAATACTTGATGTGGTCTATTTGGCGACAAGTTTCTTGGATCACACTTCCTACCACACAAGGTGACCAGAGACTCTTACTTGGGATTTCTGCAAGAAACATTAGCTGCATTGCTCGAAGATGTCCCCCTTACATTCGCTGACGTACGTGGGTACAACATGATGGCACACCACCACACTTCGTAATCATTGCGGACGAGTACTTGACAACAGAATTTGGTGATCAATGGAGGTCATGTTACATGGCCTACGAATTCCCCTGATCTGACGCCAGTGGAATTTTTCGCTTGGGGCCACATTACATTGCGTGTGTATGCGACACCTGTGGACTCAGAAAAGGATCTCAATCAGAGCATTGCTGACCACATTCAGGCGGAAAACTGTATGTTCAGAAATGTGTGCCAATCAATTTCTCGGAGATGCAATGCCTGTATTGCGGCTGGTGGTATGACATTTTGACAGTTCCTATGATCTTGCAATTATTATGTCCCCCTCCAGCATTACCACTGCATCACATCATGTGTGGTGTTTATTGCCTATGTTACAGGTATAACACATTCACTGTTTAAAACAATAAAAGTTTATATCTCAACCACTATGGGTGTAGCATAATAACACAAGACAACTTTTTTTTGTTAAATTAACCATTTTGCTTATGTCATCAGATAAATCCTCACATATTCTGGAGGGGTCACATGTTTTCATGCACAATTGGTGTGACAACCATCATTATCTCACGGGCGGGACTGATATCTGCAAACCAATTTATCATGAATTGCACATCTTAGTTTGACAACATATTATATTGAAACTATGCGATTGAGCTCAGATACTATTTTTTTTCAATAAACATGGGTTTTGCCTTCATTTTTTTAAGGGAGTGTACACACTTAAGAAGAGGCCTTAGGCTATAGGTTCTGTGTGTGTACATATTTAAATAATATATTCCTCCGAATTTATTTATGATGAATCACCTCCTGGAGTTTGTCGATAAAACGTAATGATCCCACTATATTTTAGCCCAATGGAGCCTTGTTTGCATGCACACATTGAATTATTTTCATGTTCTGCTCCTGTTTGGCTAGCTATGCAGGCCACTCGATCTGCTTTTGAGAATTCCTTCACGGTGTGTACAATTGAACCCATAAAAATGCCTCAGATGTATATCCACATGTTTGCAACTAACAAAAACAGGAACCAATATTCATGCATATATATATAATCAATTACAGAATCAATACTTCAAATGAACAGAATATTGAACAAAACTTACCTGCTATGCTTTAAAGATGATCCATCCATCACAATAGCCAATATATCTCCTATCTGCATAATACGACCCCTAACCATTCTTCTGTGAGCATGGAGCTAGCCCTGCCGCCTGATAGCAATCTGCTACCGCATATTGTGATATGTTTTGAGTGCACTGCCAGTATGCCATTAGTAAGTATAAAGCAACCTGCGGAGCATGTTTCGTAATATATCTGTGGAGTTTCGGCCATAAAGAAGTTCTTCAACATTGACATATAGGAAACTTTATATTGCTGATATTTGTTTATAAATTGGTAAAATGTGAATGTGAATAGCAATTGCTATTTATTATTATATTTATAAAAATTTGGTAAGTTTTATGCTACAAAATACATTCCTTCCTAACTTATATTGATTGTACAGGTTACATAAATATAAAAATTGCTAAACTGTGGTAAATCACATTTTTATGTGTGAAAAGTTACAACTCACCAAAATGTGTCCTAGAAACTACCACAAATTGTGTTTGGCTCATCTAAACAAAAGTCTGTTAGGAACACAAAGCAAATAAGAAAGGTTAGGCACTGTATACCCAATTCTAATTAAAAACAAGTTATATGCCTAATATGTTGATATGAACTTCAGAAGAATCGTAGTACCTGACACAGTGATATTAGGCTTAGTGTGTTTAGTAAAATGTCTCGTGTACGACCATGTATGTATATAAGCATTATTGTAATTTAAACTATGACACTTCAACTGTACCAGAGGTTTCCGACCATAACTAATCCAATGGTAGTTTTAGTGGCTCAATTGGACAATAAATCAAAACTGATTTATTACATCAAAAAATCATAAACTATAAGATGTCATGTTACGAGCATGTGCCATGTACCAAACTCTAAAGTTGAAATGTAATCTATAGGGGTAGCTTTTGCAAATAATTTGTGAATAGTTCAAAGGTTTTTACATCATTTCTGAAGGTGCTGGAAAGTTTTGGCTAATTTACCAGGAAAATTCTCAGAGGCTCTCAAATTACTTTTGTGTTTACAGACCAGGTGTAAAATTATTAAGCAAGAAAATTTTTCCAAAAGGAACTTCTTATAAATGTTTTGCTGCAATAAATAAATAAATAAATAAAAATATTAAATATTATATAGGTATATATTTTCTCTCTGGTGGGTTCCAAAAGCCTGCAACACCAGTGTGCACCTCTTTACACTTTGAGGTGCCCTCCAGCACGCGTGCTTGAGAGGAGCATCACAGGGCAAGCCCCGTGGAGCTCGGCAAACCAATGACAAACACAGAGCACTGGAGATATATATATTGTAGGGTGGTCAGTAGTTGTTAGTGAAAGTAGACTTGTGATTATGGTGCAGGGTGAGATTGTTTCAGCTCTTCATGGACAGTGATACTTGTGATGAACAGTGCACGCTTACTGCAATGTTGCTCGTACTAAACTAGTTTTCGTATTCTTATCCTGTGATTACTACTGCTGATATGTTATCACGCTACCAAATATTGCAGCGCACTAATGAAGCATGGGGCATTCATACTCAAGTTTGCAAGTGCATGTGCCAGCCTCAATATATCAACTCCCCTGGATACGTGGAAGGAGGCCAGTCATTTGATGCTGGTGGTGGTTAGCATACCAGGGGGTGGCTCTCGGTAGCATGCTGCTGGAAGGAAAACTGGCCTGCTTGAGTCGCAACACTGTCCCACGGTGAGCGCAAGTGGTGATAGCAAGACAAAAGGTTGCAAGGAAGACAAGCGATCCACATCAATATCAAATATATGAAAAGAAACATTTGACATTTTCTTTCTGATACTATAGAGTATAATACTTTTCACGTGCCAATATACTGAATGAATAGTTTAATCACATTTATATAAATTAAAATATTTCTTTAATATATATATTTATTCTAAAAGTTTTAAATGTTTGATAAAATTAAGCAACAATTTATCAATTTTATTTACAGATTTAAGTATTATGATCATGCATGCAATGAAATATAATAAATTTATTATCGTACAATTTATAATAATGCATAAAACAACAAATTTCAATAAATATTTAAGTTATGTTTTACTTTCTTCCTACCAGCTTTATAAAAGTTTAATTTTTTGTTCTGTGATAAATAGATATTTTCTATGAACTTTAAAGTTTATTGTGGGAAATAATACATTTAGCAATTTAACAGCGGTTATATAAAATTTTTATACCATTTTTTCTAAGATCACAAGCACTTTTCGGTAATGATATATAATGCTACATGCTCGCTCCTTGCCCCGTACTGCTTGAGGGAGCGAAGGCGTAAGAGTAGTATGTGAGAAGGTAAGGCGAGTCATAATGGGAGAAGCGTGCAGCAATTTACAAAGGCATGCCACAACATGTGCGACACAAGCCTATTGGGACTGGCCTTCAGCAAATTAAATCTCTGCGGTTATCATTGAAAGAAGTATATTCTGGTCATCACTCTAGTCTCTATCAGAGAGACTTGGAGCACCAAGACTACTGAAGCCTTGATGTGCCTCCAAGCTGACATTCTAGAGTTTGGAGGGTATATGACATTACGAGCGTGCATCACAAAGTTTTTTCTTTCAGGACATTATAAATTTCAAACGAATATCATAAAATATGTTATGATTTATTGATGTTATGTGGATAAACTTTCTTTTGAATTCAAACTTTATTTTATGAAGTGTTGGTTAAACTTTGTCATTATTTTTCTCTCTATTTTTCTGGTGTTTATACTATTCATTTATTTTGTGCCACCTGTTTAAATTTCCATATGTAAATAGTTTGATTATGATTGATGCTCGTTCATAATTTTCTTTTTAAATAATTACTCTTTCGCAGAAGAGGCATGCTGTAATATAATATCACAGGAGCTATATAGTTTTGGTTGTAATCATTATGGTACAGAATTTAAATTTAAATTAATTTTTTTAACATAATTTTATTTGAGTTATTTTTTTTAACATTTCCGATTAGTTCAGTTTTGCTTTAATATGTATAATATCTGTAAATACAAGGTTAGACCAACCCATACAATTCTCTTTGGAATTATGTTTATTTATTTAATTGCCTAGGGCAACATTAAAGCTCCTATTATTTTTCTTAGAGTTCACAATTGAAAGATAGTGTCTGAAATTTTCTGAATACTAAGGAGATAATAATAATTAGAATAGTCCTAAACAATGACTAAGATCACTGCATCATAAATTCGATTCAATTAAAAGAATTACTTTTTCTCCTTGTTTTATTCCAAATAGAATATTGCTTATTTTGAAGGTCTTGTGTATTGATAGTATTTTTAAGTATTTATGATGTTTGTATTGTCCTATATATCACATTACATAATATCTGCTATTGGCACCAACGTACAATTTTAATTGCCATTTATATTTTTTACACTTCTGAAATATTATTTAACAAATAAACAGTTTGTTAAAGTAGATACAAAAATAAGGCATTGAAATTATTTCCTACAGCATTATTTATCAAATTAACTGTAGTTGAAGGGATACGAATACAATTTACATTATGCTAACAAAGGATTTACTGATATAAATGATCAGCACTTGTTAAACTGCTAAAGATGTTTTATGCCTTTAGAAACAGCTGGAGCATGCTACTTAAAATGACATTTCATATGTTCAGCAAGGGTAGATTTACAATAAAATGATTTACTACACACTGCACAGCTGAAAGGCTGTTCGCCGGTATGCATTCTTATGTGCCGAACAAGTTTAGCATTGTGACGAAACGACTTATTACATATTTTACAGGTGAAGGGACGCTCTCCTGTATGGGATCTGTTGTGCGTAGCTAGAGAGTCTTTCCGCGAAAAAGATTTTGAGCACAGAGTGCAACTGAAGGGGCGCTCCCCTGTATGAATTCTGTTGTGCAGAACTAGATACCCTTTCCATGAAAATGATTTTGAGCATAGTGTGCAACTGAATGGGCGCTCCCCTGTATGGGTTTTGTTGTGCGTAGCTAGATACCCTTTCCGTGAAAATGATTTTGAGCATAGTCTACAAGTGAAGGGGCGTTCTCCTGTATGGGTTCTGTTGTGTTCAGCTAGAGACAATTTTTGTGAAAATGATTTTGAGCACAGTCTACAACTGAATGGGCGCTCCCCTGTATGAGTTCTACAGTGCGTGGCAAGATTATGTTTATGGGAAAATGATTTACTACAAAGTTCACAACTGAAGGGCCGTTCCTCAGTATGAGTTATACTGTGTGTAAGAAGACTAGCTCTCCGCTTAAATGACTTTGAACACAGTCTGCAAGTGAAGGGACGCTCCCCTGTATGAGTATTACAGTGTACTGCAAGATTAGCTCTCCACTTAAATGACTTGGGGCACACTTTGCAGCTGTAAGGACGCTCCCCGGTATGCATTCTGATGTGATTAAGAAGATAAATTTTCTGAGAAAATGATTTGTTGCACACATCACAGTTGAACATATGCTTCCCAGGACGTGTTCTGTGGTGTGCAACCAGGTCTTCCTTCTGTGCACATGATTTTTCACAAGCACTGCTGCTTAAGAGACATTCTTTAGAATGAGTTTCACTGTGCATGAGTAACTCAGTTTCACTGTTAAATGATTTGTCACAAATTTCACAAATAAAGTCATTTGTGGCATAACCTTCATTACAAATAAAATAACCATTTCCTTTAGTTAAAGATTTAACACTTCTTATTTTTGCAACAAGTTGTTTCCGTCCATGAATTTTGATATGTTTTATCAGATTAGTTTTACGCACAAATGATCTTCTACAGTGGTCACATGTAATCTTTCTATGGCTGTCGGGAGATAAGGGAACCGCTAGTATCTCCGGTTCGCTCACTGACATGTTATCTTCACATTTATCATGCGCATCCCTTGTGATAGCTGACTGATATTCAACATGTGATGCTGTAGGAGTGTCCGACTTGCACTCCAAATTTTCTTCAAATAGATCAGTGTCCACCTTAACTTCCATCTGAAACATAACCCCATCTAGTGAACACACTGGAAGAACTGTCTAAACTCTACAGTAGACAATATACCTACACATGTTTATTTGCAGACACGAAGGGATTGGTATTGAGGGAAATGCATGATCATGTCACATTACTTAAATTTTTTCCAACACAAAAAAGATAAAGATATAAACCCATATAATCTAACCTTTGATTACAGACATTATGCAGCAGCTCACAAAAAAAAGTTTGAACGTTGAACAAGTATTGTGGAGTTTCATGCCGAGCAATACTACTTCACTACGTTGAGGACTACGCCAAAGCACAGCTCATGCTACACTGGAATGGAAAGTTCTCTGACCTTAAGAAAGAATATCACATTGATATTGTTTCATTATTTCAGAAGTTTTTATCAGGATTTTAACAACAATAATTTGTTATTAGTAAGAAAAAAATTACAGTATAATTACACAAATGAAAACATTGTATTGAAGAACGTATTACATACGAAAGAATTTTTGACAGGAAAATTAATTGTATACTCAAAACAAACTGGCCGACAGCTAAGACTATTACCATGTCGAGGTTAAGATCAAGATGTGTCTATACAATTTAGAGAATATATTCTGTAAGTTGAGACCGAGGACAACACATCAAAGTTGACGGCAAAATTTTGAGAACATCACATCCAAGGCCAATGTAGACATTTCCAGGTATGATATATTCAATGCCAAGGGTGAAATTTCGAGGATGACACATCTGATGCCAAAGATGACATTTTGAAGACGATACATCCAAGGCCATAATTTATATTTTAAGGATGTCACACCTGAAGCCAAAGGTGACAATTTCGAGAATGACATATCCAAGGCCAAGGGTGACATTTCCAGGATGTCACATCCAAGGCCAAGAGCTACATGTTTAGAATAAGACATCCATGGTCAAGAGTGACATTTCGGGGAAGACACACTCGAGGTAATTGAACACGGGGCTAGCAAACCCCACAGAAATAATTCCTTTACTTTTCCAAGTATCTTATCACTTTTTGCTGACCAACATTATATATATATATATATATATATATATATATATATATATATATATATATAATATATATATATATACACACACACAACAACCCAAGATACAATCACGACATAACATTTTTTTCCGCTTCACTATGCAGCAGTGCTGCGATCTACGAGTAGTTCCCGCCGCCGCCACGGACTTGTACTGCCCGAGTTGACCTCCCTGACTAGCTTGGTTCCATCTCCCTTCTCCTTGTCTCTTCCCTCACCTCTTACCCCTCCTGCACGTTACTAATATGAATACAGGGGTCATATGTGTCTTCGAGTGTAAGGGACACTATTCTCTCCGCTGGTCACTTCTTGATCACCACAGACGGCAAACGATAATGTCACTACTTCTTTGGCAGCGGTCTAGTCTACCTACTGCTACGATGGATAGTTGAAATATTGTAATACATTTTCTGCACCTATTTTGGATATTCAATAATTTTACGTAATGTTAAGTTGACGGTGCTTTGTGACACAACATGTCGGTGAGTGTTGGACAGGCAATTATTTTTATAGGCGTTTAGAATGTTGAGCGTGATTTATGATATTTTTTTCAGCAATTAATCTTTAGAGGGCATGAGGTTTTAGAGAATTTGCCATTGCACATTGGCTGGAGTTTCAAGTAATTTAGTAGGCAGTATTTCCCTGAGT
The DNA here is from genome assembly GCA_029891345.1 of Dryococelus australis. NCBI lineage: Eukaryota > Metazoa > Arthropoda > Insecta > Phasmatodea > Phasmatidae > Dryococelus > Dryococelus australis. Next base: position 198,283,062 of record CM056998.1, on the reverse strand, counting down.
GTTTGCTCAGGTTTGAGAAGTTTAGTCAAGCAGAATATTTGACAGCCGCTGCCCCGTTTGGCTGGCCCGGTCACTTGTATTTGTTTGCCTTAACCTGTCCACGCTCGGTAGACGGAAGTTGCAACGTTTTAATACCCTGTTGTTGTCTAGGTTTTTATCTATCAGTGCTGTGGTTAGGCCCCTTTTAAATATTGTTAGGGGTGCCTCCGATCGAATATTAATTCCTTTTTATTCAATAAATTTTAGAGTGTGCCTTTTTAGGTTGTTCACCTTCTAATGGACCGCCCTAGTTGAGGCGAGCGATGAAATTTGAAAGTAGTACCTGATTTGTTTTGTAACAATTTTATTGAAATAGTGTCTTTAATAAACATTGGGATCACGTTTTTAGTCAATGTGCTCATGTATACTATAGGGATTAAATGCAAATGAGCGCAGCATAATTTTTTGTGGATTAAGGCGCTTATACACAATTCTGTTACACTTGTTTGAAAGTGATATAGAGTTGGGTACAAAATAGGAAAAACCGTTTTGAGGAATTTCTATCCGACATTTTATGTTAGTAATTGCTGTAATATTAAATTGTCTAGCTCTAATCGGAGAGATGTCACACTGACTTAAGTACCTACACTGATGTGCATACAAGCCTGAAAATTGCTAAGCATGTTTCATTCTGAATATTTTTTGAGGTGGAATTTAGGCTGGGATTGCAGTTGTGAGTAATCATATTTGGCACTGATAAAATATTATTGGGTTTTGAATGATATTAACCTTTACACTTTGGCATTTGGCTGCTTGGTGCAGTTATGTTTATATTAGGGCTGGCCCGATATCTATCGGCAGCTGCTGATACCGTCAATATTTTAGGTATCAGCAATATGATTTTCGATATGATACCTGTGTCCCATTTTGCCGATATTTGTTTGGAAAAATAAAAATAAATGTCGGTTCAAGGTCAGTTTTGGTTGTGCAAATAATATCATGGCTACCATAACCTGTTAATTTTTTTATACAAGTTTTAATAATAATGGTGTTTCACACTTAAAAACGTCAGTCAATCGAACTTAATATAAATAATTAGTTTTAACACCCGCATACTATAAACAATACATAACAAACTTGCAATGTCAACATTCACAGATAAAAGAGATTCTTATTATATGTTATATTTCTTTGATTCTATGATACAGTAAAAATTTGGCATTGTGAAAATAAGAGTACTATTCCATTTATTAATTTTAAACTTCATGTGAAATCTACACGCAAGAAAGATGGTATCTGGTATCGGAATATCTGTGTAAAATATTAATATCAGAAGATAAACTGGAATCGGGCCAGCTCTAGTTTATATGGAATTTCCCTTCAACTTCCAATGTAATTACCCGCTTCTGTTGTGGAGTTTTCATGTGGTACTATAGTTTTCCTAGGGCTCTGTGTTTGTCCTCCTTTAAAGCCACTGGCTTTTACTCAGTCTTCCTATAGTCAGTTTTAACATGAATGTAAATAATTTGGAATGTGCGTGATTGCTACAAGCAGATATTAATATTACACTTATTGAATTATTAAGCACACCAGCTGCAAATGTTTTGCTACTGAAATATTTATATTTTTTTACCTATTCAGGTGAGATGTGAAGAGTTGCAATTGTAATACAGTTGTCATGAAATGGTATCTTTATTTGTGGTTACTTACGTAAATGAACAATTGAGGTAGTTCAACTTATTAAAAGTGACACAAACATCTATTAAATACTGTGTATGAAAATACAACTTGGACTGTGAGTAACATTAACATAGTTACACCTTGCAATCCTCCAAAAAGTCACAAATATTTGAAGTTTCCTGAGAAGTATTTACATACATTCTTCACTGATCCCACTCCACAACATAAGTTAATACAACATATGGAAAACATCATTTAAATTGCATTAAACAAACAAACAGCTCTGCTATCAGTCACTGTGATTTTCTTTTCTTGGCGACAAAATCATCTCTTGCAAAAAAAAAAAAAAAAAAAAAAAAAGTTTACATGTTTTTGCTTAAGGCATATATTTTTCCCTTTGAAAATAATGTTAACACGTCGCAGAAGTTTACGAAAATTTTAATATGTGGTATTTGCCCATGTAACACTTGCATTTTTCCCCAGAAATAAGACAACCTAAACAGTGCTGCTGGCACATTGCTCAGACAGAACTTGAGTTGTATATACACGCTGATGTATAAGGGTAGTTGCTGGCGCACAGAATGTTAATAAATAAAATTGCACGCACAAAACATTGTCAATGAGTCTGTGATTAAGAAGGGTGAGGTATTTTACATGTCGAAGACCAAGATGAATGGGAGCAATAAGGGTGGTCCTGGCACTTGTATCACACACCATGCCGCCTCTACACTGAACTGGTGTGGTGTCTTCCTGCGGATACTTGCTTCTATGGAGACTTAAGAGGCGACACTGTCAGTTTGCATTGTAATGGATTGAAAAAAAAATACAGAAAAGAAAATATAAAACAGAAAACTTTCATAAGCACAGAAAAAAGAAGCAGTTTTAAAATAAAACTTGTTTGGCCCAAACTTAGCACACTATTAGCTGCCTACTTTAGCAGCAGCTTTACACATTTTGCTGGAAAGCTGAAAAATAATGGTGAATCACAGTGACAGCACGGAAGGATCATAAAATTACAACTGTGTTGTTGAAACATACAAACAGGATTGAGGAACAACAAACTGTGATAGATGTGCATTTTATTGTCCCAAATATACGCTAACACTAGTGAATTTCCATCACGAGCTTCCTTGTTGGGACCTTCCAAAAGATAATAATTATTCCCACACCAGCCCTCTCTCCCCCACACACTCCTCCATTTCCCAACCTGTCAAGCACTTTCATTCCCACACCAGCCCTCTCTCCCCCACACACTCCTCCATTTCCCAACCTGTCAAGCACTTTCATTCCCACACCAGCCCTCTCTCCCCCACACACTCCACCATTTCCCAACCTGTCAAGCAATTTCATTCCCACACCAGCCCTCTCTCCCCCACACTCCACCATTTTCCAACCTGTCAAGCACTTTCATTCACATACCAGCCCGCTCTCCCCCACAATCCTCCATTTCCCAACCTGTCAAGCACTTTCATTTCCCTTGCCGCAGTGACCCACATTCCTGTCAGTGGGATATCTTAGTCCGAAGAGAAACACTCAGTGTGCGTGGCATCTAACTTCTGTGTGAAAAATAAGATGTAGTGTGGCAACTACCTGCAGGGGAACAACTGCTATACAACATCCTTGTTCAGCCACTCCTCCTCTAATGCTGCTATCTTCGACACATTATGCCATGTTACTTACGTGATGTAGAAGTTATCAAGTCATGTTATTGCACCCGGTGTGCTGTAAGGCGTGTCCTTTCAGTAATTTATTTTCAATTGCAGCACAATTTTCCTAGTAAGTGAACATGAAAGTGAACTGCCTTACTCCGTTTATTTTTATCAATGATTTAAAAATTTGCTGAAAGTATCTGTGCATTGTACTTTCTGTTCCTTACACCCACATTATAATACATGTAAGCTACAAGATGAAAAACTGGAGCACCACACAAAAATTAATGTTTTAAAACAAAATTCTATAGCTATCTTACTTTAATATCTCCCAGAAATGTAAAGTTCATGCTTAAAAAAAAAGAGAAGGATAAATGACAACAAAAGTTCTTAGGCGGCCACGTATAGCTGAATGCCTTGCCACCTGAGGCACATACATAAAGCAGCCGTTTGGAATGCTCATTTCGTTACACAAGAATTTAATTACTGCAGCATTGTATTTGAATTTTACATATACTTTGGGGATCTTTGAATTACATATTATGCAGAATTTTCGAATCAACCATTAAGCATGTAAAATCCTATTTTAATATTCGAGGGCTATCAACAACTTCGAAATACATCATATCAATGCATGATAGTTTATATTGATGGGCTACATTATAACTGCTGTAAAAAGCATTGATAAAAAACTGATAACAGAAATTAGCATATTACTGACGTAGCGAAAGCCTAACTTTTGATTACCTCTCCAGTTTTCCATTATGGCACTTACTATGATGCACTCTCCCTTCCTTAATCTACGAATGATGAAGTGAATTATATCCAGTGTATATGAGTGTTGATTCCCTCCTCTAAAATGTGTTAAATGAACTTCCTCCAGATGTGTTGTCGGACTCAGAAGTTGTATTGCCCGGCTGGGCCGCGGATCTGGCTATGCTGGGAGATCTAGGGGGACACTTTCTCGATGGAGGATTTGTAATCGTTGGAGGGGAATCAAACCCCAGGGTGAGTTAGACCACATAGACTTCTCTCTCAGGGAGTTTGGTCCTGCTCATCGTAAAGGCTGCTGAAATGCGTGATGCCAGCTGTCGCAAAATAATTAGGGAAATAATGAGCATGCTAGATCAATTAGATGAATATCAATTAATTCTCCCAGGAGTTCCTACTCAGTTTCTCATGTACTGCCTGGGCGTTTATAAGGGGCAGGCCTAGTTGGCTTCCTTACTGGTATAAAGTCTGGTGCAATAATCACAACCTTACGTGAACGGGCTGGTTTTGGGGGAATGCGAACAGCTATTAGCTTCCCGGTGGTGGTACATATTTTACACGTATTGGTTGGATTGCTGGGGATGGTGCATGGTCCTGGTGGGGTGTTGGTTCAGGTTCACGCCTATCTAGGTTGCTCAAATATTCTAGGTCGGATCAAGGCCAACAAATACTTAACAAATGATCTAGATACAAGCTACAGACCTCTGTTATAGGGGATGATTCCTCTTGAGTGGGTTTATTAAGGCGTTCAGTAGGTTGAGAGCTCTGTGGTGCTTCGTTAGACGTGCTGGAAGTTCCTGTATTAGTAGGTAAGTTTAACCCTCTTTGTAATGCCCATCGGGCTAAACTGCGAATCTGGCTACTGCGCCCTCCTCTCTTTCTTGGCCTTAGTAACACAGATATTCAAGAAAGCAAAAAACAAATAATGCACTTGGCTTACAGTTACCAATCTTAAATAAAATGGCGCACTCTCTGTCTATCCAGCATAGCTCAAGACCTCCTGGGTTCAGTCTTCTTCAGACGATCCAAGGTAATGAGCAATTTAGAGAATCTGGATAGTCGTGAGCGTATCTCTAGGCAGGCATGGGCGTTTCTGACAATAACCAAGTGCTCCCATGTCTTGTTCAGACTATAGCCTTCTTCAGGACCCAGAAGTCCCAAGTACATTCGGCCTACTTGTGTCTATACTGGAGTGGTTGCTTTACGTTTAAGAAGCCACAATATTAACTGATAACAAATTTACAATTACTATTAATGATTCATGAACTAGGGATGAAATAACTGAATAGCAGAGAAATTCAATTTTACCACAAGCGTATTTATTTACATACGTTGGACATGGGGATGTATAGGTCTGTACATTAAAAGAAATAATTTTAAATTTTATTGAGTTTATTGCAGGTGAAGGTGAGCCTGCAGGTGAGAATAAAATATGAATGATTAAATTCAAATTTCTAAATTGCAAATTGATTTGCTCGTCGAGGTGTGTAATCCAGAAGGGACGACGGTACGACCTGCTACCGCAGTGTTTGATGGATTGACTCTAGATAAAAGGAACAGGTATGGGACGTCCGTATACCTCTGGCTGCCAGAGTCGGCATGGACGTCTAGGTGTCATGAGAGATAGTTCCCATCTCTGGTGGGTTTTCTCTGTGTGCTTCAGCAGTGAGAGAAAGATAGAGAGATGTTACTCAGTCTCTTGGAGCTGGATGAGGTTGCTTCTCAGCTGGATAGTCTTGTGCAGATAAGGAGATCCTTATGCAGACTTGGAGAGTCTTGTATGGAAGTTTCTTTTTCTCTGCTGTATCAGTGGCTCGGTGAGTAAAACAATTTCATCCACGAGGGTGGCAACCGCATGCCGGCTTTTGGGTAGGCAGTAAAATTCTAATAATTTATCCACGCGTTTGTAGATGTCCGTAATGCTTGGACCAACCCTGTAACTCGCATGGCCTAAGCAAATATGTAGAACAGGGCAAGTGGCTTGACATCATAGACGGTTGAGAAATTACAGCAATATAAAATACCTGATCTTGCATTTCTGGTTTCCCCACCCTTTGTCCTCACATATGGTAGACAGTATCCCATTTACTATTTCCAGCTTTGCTTCCGTGAATAATCTCTACTATTCACCCCCGATATTAAAATGGTATATGATAAGCACGCCCATACTTTGGTATGCTTGGGTAATGGCATCTTAGAATACCTACAAGTTTTACATGTATTTCTCTAAACACCTTCCTACCCTCCTTTTTCCTATACTCAAATTACTGCCACTGTAAAAATACTTTTCTGTTTTCCATGTTTCCTGCGATACACTTTCCATTTAAGAATGAATCCTCAAGATGCAGCAACAGCATGCGGCTTGCACCATGCGTAAGGAGAGATGTGACACCACGCTACCACAGCAGCATGCAAAACTCACTCATGTACTCTCCAATCCATGTAATCCCAGCGCCCCGTTTCCAAGGATGTTATTTTTATATGGCGGTGGGGAGGGGACATTTGTTGGCTATACATGGGTTAATATGTTGGGTGCATCAAATTAAATTACAGAGCACATTTATCATTAAAGATATACAGCAAAACAAACATTTGTTTATTGGAGGTTTTTAATTCTATACTTTCACAAAATATTCCTTGACATTTCCCTAAGTCTCAAATTTTTCCTGGTATTCGCAAAATAAATTAGTTAAGCGGAAGCATAATGCTGGGGAAATGTCTGGCAAAATGTACGCAAGCAAAGGTTAACCGGTATACTAAACGTGAGCTATTGAAATATACATCAATGCTCAAAAGTTGTAGTGCATACGTGACAGCGTCTTTAACTCGCCAGCTCTCCTAGACAGAGTGTCCAGAGGCAAGCATCGCACGTACCTACCATGGCTGCCTATGAGGTTCACATAAGCGGAAGTGCTATGCACGCTGAGTAAAACTTTTATATATTGAAAATAAAAGTGGCGCAAATAATTTAAATGTTATTTTACATTTTAGAATTTTCTTGTTAATTTTTTGTATTATTTTAGTGTCTCTTTATGACGGCGTTCACGCCAGAATATTACTGTTCTTAATCTCAGTGCAGCGGACACTTTGAATTCATAACCAAACATTTTCAAATTGACAACAAACACTTTAAAACATTTTAAGACATTTCAAAACCTGAAAATAATATAACAAGACACATTTTGCACTGCAAAAATAATATTATGTTAGGAAAGTTCAGATTTGAGCCTCTTTGCGCAGGTGCATGTACACGTGACACGTGTGTGATGAGCACCGCCATGGGCTCTAGAGCCGCTAGCTGTTAGCCTGCGTCAAATTTAAGTAATAAAAAGTATTTCCAAATATTGAGAATTTGGAATTACGATTGTGCACATCAAAACTAGCATCGGTGTCTGTGTAATGGACGGCATCAGCAGTTGAGAATCAGTATCATCGGTATTGGCCCATCCCTAGTAACAATGCAAACTCCATGGAAATCAGGTGGCAGGGTTTGCTCGAGTCGAAGTCGTTGATTCATTGTTAAAAAGACGCCATGCAATATAAAGTAGAATAACTAGTGAGTTGAACAAAGCATCAAGTCCACCCATGGGCCACAACTAGGGATATGTGGGATCTTAAAACTTCTCTGGAAAAAAATCAGGAAAGCCATTTTCCCAAAATGTCGGGCAAGAATTAATTGGCTCCTGAAATTTTCGGGAATATGTTGTTTAATACACATTCCTAATGATATTTCCTAGAGTGCTGAGCCGATACCGATACCTCATATTAAAGTATTGGAACATGCTCAAACCAATTTTATTTTGAGCCGATACTGAGACCTGATATTTTAATTTATGCGTGACCATTAAACCATAGGATGGTAGGGTGGCAATGTTGGATCAAGAGAGGCTCAACTGCTGCCATTTTTAGTCAGCAGTTGCCATTGTTATTCCAAGTACTAAACTGACAGATTGTCACTACAGGTAGAAAAAGGGAGGAAGAGAGGTATCTCCATGCTGTGAGATAATCATCTACAGGAAAAGGAAACAATGAGGACAAGCATCGCTCTAATGCTGCAGCCTTGTCAGCCATGATGACACACAAAATTCTTGAAATCACAAAACTTCTTCAATCCACAGCTAAATCCAACAGCACAGTGTAGAATGCGTCCATAGACCCGGTCACCAAGAGCTCAGTCACGATTAATATTGTGTAGGTGAACAACGCCGGTGACAGTGAGACAAAAGAGGTTAGAGCAATGTGGCAATAACAACACAACAAGCCACACAGAATCAAGATACTCGCGTAAACAGCAAATGATGACGGAAGTTGTGCGGATCTTAATCCGACCCCGGAGGCCCAAAAGCTTCGACTTGATGAACAGTAATGGATGCAACGGGTCCCGCCACCTTCCACTGCCTTGCCGCTTAGGAGCAGCGAGGCAGTGGATGATGACGGCAGGCCACCAGGAGCGCTGAAGTCGTGGCACTCTGTAGTGATGCCAAGTTCAAACACACGTGTTGAATGTCTCATATGAAAAGCTATGCTCCTAGTAATTATTTGTACTCAAGCCCTCACAGCCACAATATTGACCTTTTTTTTGTCTCTTAGTAGCCCCTGTGTCTTCTTTACCCCAGCTTCCTACATTACATTTATTCTATAAACACCTGGTTTTTACCTGCACTTTTATGAATAGACTACGAATGTCAGTGTTTATGTAATTAGTCGTGTCAATATACCATGAGACGTAGGACAAATTGCAACAAAAGGTCTGTGATCGATTTTTGGCAGTAAAAGGTGTACTGATATACAGAAAAGAAAAAAAAAGAAAAAAAAAGGGGGGGGGGGGGGGAGAAGAGAATCTGACAACCGGAAGTGGGTTATTTTCAAGATGGCAGCCACTAACCGTGAAAATCTGTGAAACTCCTGAACTTATTTTTAAGCATAGAACAATTATTTTTATATCAAAATTATGATTTTTATGGTCAATGGTTCTATCATTACATTTTGTCCACGTCATCAAAATGGTGACCATTCTGATGTACCTTTTTTCATATGTTGTTTCCTTTTGTTTTCTTCTGTCACAGGTTTGAAACATGAGTGGTAATTCAAGTTTATAAGAAGTGCGCTGATGGTATAAATGCAGCAACTGTTCCGAGAGGTGACCGTGTTGTCACTGGCTGTAACGTCCTCGTACAATGTCGGAAGTGTTATGTAAATAAAAAAGACATTCAATTGAAGGTACGTGATTCCAGTAAACTGGAAGCAAGGAAAAGTCAACATATGTCTGCCAAGCGTTTCAGGAGTAAGCTTGATTGCCTTTGCTGTGGGGTAGTTGTTTCCCTTGGAGGTTCTGACTACAGCTACGTAAGGACAGATGCATTTGCCAGGTCCATCACGGAGTGCTGTGAAAGGAGGATAGAGTACTATGGCGGAGATCTTCATGTAGCTGACTGCATGTATCATCATGTATGTAATGTGAATTTCCGCACCAACCAGATATGATTTACGTCAATTTCAGGATGATTCACGTGACGGAGTTCTTGAATAGTGACAATTCGTCTCTTTACAGCAGAAACTATATTAAGAACAAGCTGATACAACATTACAGGGACACAATCTACATCACTGAGGGAAACGGCGTAAACAATATTGTGATATTTAGAGATAACACTGCACATATACTGCGTTCTTTCTACAAAAATTCTCAAGAACAATGTGATGAAGGAACTCAAAAGAGAGCTATAATTGATATGGCAGCAAGGCTAATATCAGCAAAACAAAAGAAAATATGGTACATGCTACCGATTACTACCCAAAATGTGAGAATTTGAGACTTGACTGCACTCAATTTCATCCCAGAAAGCTTACGAAACATGTTGAACAAAATATTTGTGGGTAAACCAATCGAACAGAGAGTAGCCAGTATAGGACAAGCCATAGTACAAGCAGCAAGGCCCAGGGCTGTTATTGCACAAGGTGCAGATTGGTTCAGCAGTACAGATGCAACAGCACTATCAATCTAAAATTCCTCTTGGAAACCCTTAGTAGGATGGAGTATAGCTCATCATATAGTGAACTGCTCCAATTTCAGAGAAATGCTGCTAGTTGTGGCACTCAAGATACGTTGTTTGAAGGTAATAATCTAGCCGACTATGCGTTATTTGTTGGAGACTATGTAGATCACAATGCTATGTCCACAGACAGTAAAGGAACATTTCATGGGATGGGCATGATTGCTGCATCGACACCAGGAAGAAAGCAGACATATATTGTGAAGAGAGAGAAAATGTCGGAACTCCACATAACAGACACACAGAATGTTAACATAATTGACTATAGTTTTGGCAAGAATACATTACGAGAAATAAAGTTTAAAGATATTGCATGTTACCACGATTGTAACATTTTATTGACATTGACACTGGCTAACAGCCAGCTGCGTTAAGACCATGACGGAGCTCACAAGGTACGTGACACATGTGCAAAGAGGCTCCAATTCTAACTTTCCTATAACGAAATATTATTTACAGTGTAAAATGTGTCTTCTTTATTTTTCATGGTCTAAAATGTCTTAAAGTGATTGAAAATGTATGTTTGTCAATATAGCAAAATGTTTGGTTATGAATTCAAACTGCACGCCCAAGCCTTGTGTTCAAAAGGCTCAAACGCAACAAGCTCATGTGCAAAGTTGACAAGTGTAAGTTGGGTACGAGTAAGATGGAGTTTTTGGGGACACTATGTAATGGGGAACGTACAAAAACCAGAACAACAACATGTGCAGGAAATTCAAAACAAATCTGCACCCAGATCACGTAAACAGGTCCGAAATTTTTTTTGATTTAATCAATTGGTTGAGGGAATTTGTCCCAAATTCTTCTATGATTACTGCACCAATAACAGCCTTGTTGTGTCAAAAACATAAATTTGTATGGACACCTCAAATCGACCAGGTATTCCGTGAAATCAAGCTTGCTTTCCAAAACTGTAACCCACTAGCCAGGTTCGTGCCAGAGTTACCTGTCGTAGTACAGACGGATGCTAGCCAGGAAGGGATCGGAGCAGTGCTATATCAGGTGGGAACACACAGAAAAACATATAAAATATACCACAGTGCAAAGTTTGGCGATACAGAACGCAAGTAACGTGTAAACGAGCAGGAGTGTTTGGCGATAGTACACGCGCTGAGAAAGTACCGGCCGTACCTGTTGGGGACAGTTTACCTCGAAAACTGACAACCGTTGTCTTGTGTGGTTAGAGCGCATGCATAACAGGAAAAGTAAACTTGCCCGCTGGGCGCTATTGCTCCAGGAGTTTGACTTCAAGGTAGAACACGTGGCTGGAAAAACCAACGAGCTCGCCGATGCGTTATCCAGGAATCCTTATCCGAACCTAACAGTAAAAGACGATGCAGAGTGGGAAGGGCAATACCAACTTTGCCGTGCTATACCAACAGCAGACACACAAGCTTTTGTTTTACCAAACATTGTTGCCACATCTACCGGTGAACTTGTCTCATCAAGCGTCCGTGACATGTTAAGAGAGGTACACACCGCACAAGAAAATTCCCCTGATGCTGAGCAACGTCAACAACACTGTGCCACGTGGTACACAGATCACTGGAGAGTAATGGACCGGGAAATTAGAACCAAACCCCCGGTAATTGCGCACTATGGAGAACGTGCGTGCCAAAGCAGAAACAGGAACTTGTACTTAAGTATGCATACGACAGTTTAGAACATGGACACCCGGATTCCGAACAAATACGTAGAACCGTACAGAAGTTCTTTCACTGGCCAGGGGTTCAGGGAGATGTAAGAAAACAAGTGCAGAGCTGTATGACATGCAATACCTGGAAGCCGCGGAGAACAGACTGCGATGTTCACAGCAACCGAGGCTGCCAACTGAGCCATTAAAGACGGTAGTGATTGACATCATGGGCCCGTACCTGCGCAACAAAACTGACAAAAGGTTTCGCATTGTCGCCACGGATTTGTTTTAACAGATGGACCAAAGTGTTTCCCATCAGAAATGTTCGTGCACACACAGTTACACAAGTGATGCAAACAGAATTCTTTCCGAGATGGGGACTGATAATGGTACACAATTCGTAGGGTGGAAGTGGAGAGAGTACTCTACCAGGTGGGGAACAGAACACCGTACCACCCCAACCTACCATCCCAGGGCGAACCCAACTGAACGTCGTAACCAAGACGTCAAAATTCAGTTACATGTCCGGTTAGGAGAAGATCATACCAGAGTTAATTCCAGAAATAATGTTTTGTTTGAGAAATAGGGTAAATTCAGCAACCGGGAAAATGCCTGCAGAAATGGTACAAGGTCATGAACTACGTGCACCCGGAGCACCCTGCGAAAACCCACCAATAGCACCTGATAGAATTGTAGAACACCAGACACAAATCCAGAAGCAAATTATTGTAATGTGTGGGTGCCAGAGAGCAGGAGGCAGCCACTCAAACTCGTACCCGGAATGTATGTTTACGTCAGGGAAAATCCATTATCGGTGGGAGCAAAGAACAGTTGTGCCGGGCTGGCACCCAAGTGGATTGGGCTGGTGAGAGTGATGGGAAAAATGGGTAATTCCAAGATTCTCTTAAAGTTGGGACAGAGACGAGTCACGAAACGTCACCGCGATGACCTGCGTATAGCCCGCACTCCTGCAGGTAAGAGAGGCACGGAGAAGCCGGAAAGCCAAGTACCTCGGCGAACGCAACATTGCATACAAGGTGGCACGTGGAATGACAAAGACACGTGGCACAACAACACAAGTCCCGTGACAACACACGTGGGAGACATAAACAATAACACGGGGAACACAACATCATTTAGAGGTTTTGCACCAACAGAGCACTCTACACAAGGCAGCGGAGGAGGAGGCGACGTAAGTGTACACGTACCTGAGACAGAAACGAGTAGTAGTAAAACACTGTTTCGAAGTTTCTCTGTTAAGGTTAAGGGTAACATAACAGATCAAAGTAGCCTCGAGGACTTCATGTGTGTGAATGAAGAAAGTGGTAACCAAAGTGCAGACGTAAATCAAAACACAACCAGTGCCAGTGATATCAGTTTTAAGAGGTTTCCCCACGGCACAGCTGAATATGACTGTAACACCAGTGAAAATGTCTGTTGTAACACCACAAGTGAATGTGAGACGCCTTTCAGAGGTTTTCCAGCTCCCACAGGGAATAGCCTAGTAGGTCAAGAAATTATCAAAGGGTTCGGGGTAAATAGTAGAAAAGCGTGTGTGAGGAAGAATGTAACGTCCAATGTCAACACAACACAACACGTGGCTTGCAAGAGGCAAGGAGAGTCACCACTACGACCCCACAACGTTGTTCCTGCCTACACCCCCACCCCCTGCAAATGCCGCAGAATCAGAAGACCTCTGAAGCAATGTTTTCTTTGCCTTCAACCGGTGGTCCCAGGCAGAGCCCGCCAGAGTAATGTTGAGTTGCTCGCACCATCTTGGCCTTCAAGGGAGGGGTCATTTGACGCCAGCTAACGGCCAGCCGCGTTAAGACCATGATGGAGTTCACCAAGCACGTGACACGTGTGTATGCACATGCGCAAAGAGGCTCCAATTTGAACGTTCCTATAACGGAATATTATTTTCAGTGTAAAATGTGTTTTCTTTATTTTTCAGGGTCTAAAGTCTTAAAGTATTTGAAAATGTATGTTTGTCAATATTGCAAAATGTTCAGTTATGAATTAAAAGTGCGTGCTGCGTGGACATTAAGAACAGTAATATTCCAGCGTGAGCGCCATCATAAAAAGACACTAATTTGATAGAGAAAATTCATAAAAAAAATACAAAATGTAAAATATTTAAATTGTTTTGTGCCACTTTATTTTCATATATAAAAAGTTTTACTCGGTGTGCATAGCACTTCCGCTCATCTGAACCCCGTAGGCAGCCATGGTAGGTCCGTACGACGCTTGTCTCGGTGCAGTTGTTGTAGGTGGTCTGGCGAGGTAAGACGCTGTCACGTACGAACTACAAACTTTTTGCAATGATGTAGATTACCATAGCTCTTTATTAGTATACCGGTTGACCTTTGCTTGCATACGTTTTGCCAGATAATTTCCCCAGCATTATGCTTCCGCATAAATAAATAATTTGTGCCCTTGCGGCTTTGTGAAACTTAAATGAGGAGAAAAGGAGAAAGATGTCGGAGAGGTCATGCGACCCGCGCAAGTTGAATCAGGTGCCATCTGCCTATGCTAAAGGCGTTTCATAGTAATTTCTGTATTATTGCTGCGTGCAATTTTAAGGGTTTTGTTTTTATGTATGTATTCAAGGGCACTTTTCATGTTTAATTATTTTACGGCCACATCTTTTGCGACCATGTGGTCCACAGCCACCAAGTCAATATCTGCACCATTTTTGCAGTTTGAGGGTTTATTTGTGTAATATCATGTGCACCACAATTTTATTCAGGGTTCTATGTTAATTTTATTCAGGGTTTAATGTATTTCTAGGGTAATTGATGATTTGTATGTCTGACCACTTGGTCATTTCCCATGTCTGATTTTCTTGCCATCCGGCATGCTTCAAAACAGATTCAATCTGCAACGGAATAATTTTTCCAACCAGAATAATATTTTGTCTGACCAGAATCTGCCGTCTTTGCAGAGAACTACACCATTTCCACCTACACAACGTGCTCCGCTGCAGCACTTATTGTGCGGCATCCGCGCCATCTAATACTGCTTTGCGCTTGCGTGTTTATTGTGACCACTCGTGCCGTGCCCCATCATTTTCCAAGGGTATTTATGTGATTGTATGTAATTTTGTATGGTGACATTATTTCTGTCCTAGCCGGTTATGTGTATAGGCCATTACCTCACTAACCACGTGCAACAAGATGAGTCCCGTCGAGTCCGCATTAGTGATGCCAAATAATCACACGTGTTTATGTAACTTGTTCATTTTTGTCTCATTTCGTTATTCTCTGCCCCCTATCTTCAGGGAAAATTGTTAGTCCACCCTAGCGGCTGGCGACCCCCTTCCCTTCTGAAGATTGTGTTTTCAAACACCACAGAGAAGTCATCCACTTAGGAAGTGCGTTAGAGTAATTGCGGGCTGGGGAGCACCCAACCGGAGTTGGCTAGACACGACCAAGAGTAATTCATTAATAAAATTCTGGCACGTTTTACTTTGAACGAGTGGTAACAATAAAAGGAAATAATACAGTGCAACATGTGTTTCTTTTTTTGTAATGACAGCTACCTCTTGCCTTTGTTTTGTAAAAGTTTAGCAATGATATTTAGTATTGCAAAGTGTATCGTAACAAGTACGATTGGGTGAGACGGACTCACAGAACCCACAGCATCCCTGAGAACCCTGAGTCTCAACAGTGTGGTGACTGGGAAACACCGCTGGCGCCCCCTCATCAGCAAGTAATTTGTGTCATCGTTCATCTCGTATCTCACCCGACTGTGTCAACATTTTGTGGGAGATTTCATTCCGTTTCAAGCAGCCTGTTCTGAATTGGCAGGGAATGATGCATGTCATTCACAAGGGGAATACACATCTTGGCCAGTCCTCTATCCTGTATTTGCCCATGATCGATATGTATCCGGGTGACAAAACTTGCATTCTATTAACATTAGAATTTATCAACAAATTAGCCAGCAAACACCATGCCCTTCCTATAATAACTTTTGATTAACCCTTGTACTGGAAAGCTAGTGAAATCATTTAAGCTGCACCACATGATTCACACTTGGAAAATATTTTACTTTTGCTTGGGAGTTTCCACACCCTCATGAATTTGCTACGAGCAATAGGTACACTAATGGACAGGACAGGTTTGAAAAGAATTTTAGAAGAAGTTTATGGTGAAAATGCTGTAGTGCATATGCTGAATGGTAAAGCAGTTAGTTGCAAGAACTTTCAGAGGCAATATTCTAGAGGATAATTGTCTTCATTAACTACTTGTGCAATCTATTCTAAACGACAATCCTGAATTCACTTCGCTACTAGATGAAACTGAGGATATGTATTCGTGTCTCTTATGGGGAGAAACAACTCTTGAAATGCTGTCACATCTAGTGCAGTCAGTAGAATTAGTGAGTTACTTCAAAAGAAGAAAACAGAACTTAGTGCTCAATCTAACACAGGTAAGTTGTGGCTAGGGTATCAGAAAATGCTAAGTACTGCACAAACCCTGATAAAAGCAGATCGTACTGGATCTTGGACCAATAATTTGCATGTGATTTACAATGCATTGCCAATATTTGCAGCAGCAGGACACCAACTATTTGAAGTCAGCATATCTGTATCTCCAGGAAATGACTGTATTGGAGAGCAATAACCCTAAAGTCTACATGATGTTTTAAAAAGGGTTGCATGTCATCCATCGAACAAATCAGTTTTGGGCTGGTTTAGGTTGCGACCTGGTAATTGAGCAAACACTTATGAGGTCACTTAAAACCTCAGGCGGTTTAACACATGGCAGCAAGATGACAGAAGATCACTGTAGACAGTGACAGCTCCCATTATGTCTGAGTAAAATATTGCAATGCAAGACTTTCTGGAACTCACATATACCACAAGTGAACAACACAAAGATTCCACTGTCTCAAGAATTGAAAAGGACACTTCAGACATTTCGAAAATATAAGCTAAGCTTTCATGTTGTTCGCCTTTCTCTGCTGACCACTCACTGAGAAATATAATCAATGGTATTGCAGCAAAGGAAGAAGTCAAGGTACATGAGTACGAGTCTGTGAGGAGCATAGTGTATAGAATGTTTGGACAACTCATTTTTTTCCTTCACGTTTAAGAGGATCGACAAAGCAAAGACCCTGGGTAGTTCATCTGCTGTAACAGTTGCGCATGGCAAAACCATTAATCCTGGCTTACTCTCCCAGCTATTTCTTGTCATCTCCAGGACAGGACAATTAGATCTAGAAGAGGTGATAAGGTATGAGCTCAGTGCATACCCAACATCGCTTTTTGAGGACAGTTACATTCTGCGGAAGGCCAATAAACCACAATTAGTCCATGCCGTTGACGATTATTATAATCGAGCATCAATCAAAACAACACCAGATGCTGTTCTACATAGAAAGAGATATGTTATAGATGGAGGCTACTTGATGCACAAAATGAAGAGGAAAAAGGGAGACATGAACAGAAGAAACACAGAAAGAGACGTCACAACCCATGTGTGTTACATACCCGCAACAAAACGATCATAATAATCCAGAATTATTTCCAGCAATCACAAGAGCCGTTGAAGCTGGTACAATCCCGGCCCGATTTCAATGGTTACCAATGTTTTCAGGCCTGCCAAGTGAGGATCTGCAGGCATTCCTAAACGACCGCACGACACGTTTAGAGAGATACGGGATGTGCCAGCAAGAGTGGCCAAATTGTATAGGAACTCAATTGGCCAGCAAGGCAAGTAATTGGTGGAAAACAATCAGTCATTACGGTTTTGAGTGGGTAGAATTTCTTAACAGTTTTCAAAGACAATTTGCCAATACGTACAAGCACAGAGCAGGGCTGTGTTAGAAGTGCAAAAAGCGGGTGAATCCCTGACCTTGTTTGCAACAAGGAAGATAGGGCAAATCAAAAACTTTCATCCACACATGAGCGAGCATGAGATCCTCGAAGTAGTTGCGTCAACTGTAAGAGCAGAAAACAGGCTAGCAATGGCACAGTTAATTCACAGTTACACAGAGGACTTTGCACGCTCTTCCTCATTGCTGAACCAAGCCAGCCGAGAGCAAAACGCCACGACTACAGGGTGAGGGATACCATTTGCGCTGGAGAAAAGACAGAGCAGATGGAGTGGACAGAGGAGCATCCGGCAGTAAACAAGGTAGTAGGAGCAGGTGCGTTCCGGATAAGAAAATACCCCGAACCCAGGATGGCAGCGCGGATATCAGCAACATCAGACATGGTACGAGGCCCACATGAGCCGCCATTTGCGTGCCTTTATTGTAAAGGAGAAGGCAAAACACATTATCACAATCAGTGTCCAAAACGCAGCCAACCGTAGAACATCAACAAACCACCAACGGGAAATAGACCGTTAAGGTAGGCGAGCCGGATGCTCACTACCCCAGGGCAAAGGGAGTCCATGGTACAATGCCTCCTCAACAAGTAGGGGAAGCAGAAATCAAAAGTCAGCAACCCAGCATACAACAAATCAATGTACCTAAGAAAGTAGAACTCGAGGTCGACATCTTACAGGACATTGTTTTAACTGCACAACTGCAGTGTGCAGTTAAAACAACGTTGTGTCACCTCCATCATGCAGAGTGAACAGGAGTGGTGGTGAATGAATGGCACGCACATCGAGACACGACAGCGTTGTCCTGAAGCAACCTGGAAGCTTTACGTGCCCAAAAGTGCATGAGCACAGGTGCTACATTATGCATGATTTGCAGGCCACCCTGGTGCATTACAAACCACAAGAAATGTGCAGAACCATTTCCACTGGCCTGGCGTCAACAGAGACATCCGGCAATACGTGAGGGGGTGTGTAAAGTGGAACCTCTGCAAGAGTAGGAGAGCAGATGGAGTAACACAACAACAACCACGGAAGCTTCAGGAGCCATTCGAGTCCATCTCGCTGAACCTGATGGGGCCATATCCGTGCACCCCTAATGGCATGAGATTCATTCTTGTGGTGAGTGATTCGTTCTCAAGATGGACGGAAGCATACCCAGTTTCCAGTGCATGGCCACGCAACATAGCCAGTGTACTGGAGACCGAATTCTACCCCTGATGGGGTTACCCACGCATTCTCTTAACAGACAATGTACACAATTTACGGGGAAGTATTGGAGAGAATTGTGTACCAGGTGGGTAGTCCAGCATCATATAACGGCTGTGTACCACCCGCGGGCCAACCCAACTGAGAGGAGGAATCAAGACCTCAAGACTCAGTTGCGCATGTGAGTAGGATCAAACCACGCAAGTTGGGCTGAACATCTGCCAGCGGCCTTGTTCACAATCAGACGGAGGGTGAACCTAGCACAGGTCAATCACCAGCCGCCATTCTGCAGGGAAGGAAGCTGCCCCTCCCTGGGGAATTCAGAATCTGAAAGGCTAACAGCGATGCAACAGAAAGCACAGCAGGCAGGCAACAGCGCCGAGAGCAAGACCTGGAAAATGCACACATTCAACAGGAGAGGTACATAGGACAATGGGTACCACTATCAATACGCCTACCAAAGAGGCTCAGGCACAGATAACATCTTTATGTCCGCAAGCACAGACTGAGCAGCGCAAAGTGCAACTTTCTTGCAGGGTTTGCCCTACGTGGAGTGGACCACATGTTGTAAAAGCACCGGGGTATACAACTTACCTCATCAAGGTAAGCAGCAAGCGCATGATGGCCGTACACTGGGACGACCTTCGCCTAGAAGTGCAAGGACCCAGTGCAGAAACTCCTGAGCAAGAGGAAGGGCCCAATGGCCAAGAGCATGTAGCAGAAATGTCCAATGGCGAAGCAGAGGCAAGCTCAAGCACAGATGGGAGTGCTCTTCGGCACCTTTTCCCCACTGCCACACTCAGTAGTCATATGCCCATAAGGTTGGCAGGGGATGAAGAGGAGGAAGAGGTCACACCATCTCAAGCATATCATGACACCAACATCGCAGGGGCTGCAAACCGAAGTGAGCCAGACAACAGGGTCACGACACCCAGTGTAGAGACACTGCCTTCTGAAGACGTCGCACAAAGCGAGTCAGTGGGGGCAACTACAGGCCCGATCAGCCCACAGGCAAGCTGTCCCACAAGACTTCGCCACGACGACAACGAAGACTACTGACCTCGCATTGGAGGACCGCATCATGGGTGCAGGAGAAGGTTCATCAGAAGGAGCATCAAGTTCAGCAAGGGACAGCATACTTTTCCCCTCGCCAGAAGGAGCATGGACGAGTCTCCAAAGAGCAGCGAAAGCATCAGCAGAAGCAATGACAAGACTATGGAAGAGTGGGTCTTGACCCCTCCCCGCCGCTCCAAGCATCGGCATCTGCATCGGCCAGTGTGCACCACTTGCAACGGGAACAACCCCCTTCGGCGAGGACGGGCAGCGGCACTTCACCATCAGCAGGGTCATCGCCCTGGAGCATCGGCAGGCAGCACAGCATCATCGCGGGCCTTACATCCTGGGGCCCCGCAACCAGCTGCGACTGCCGACATCCTGTTGCACCTAGCAGCGTGTCAGTCCCTTGGGGGTCTGCGAGGACCAAACGGTCACCAGAGAGGGGGGCGTTTGACGTGTTCCTGACGTCCACGTATCCCTTGTGCCTGTTTGTTCCATCGCAGACGCATTAACCACAAAGCAACACTCAACCGATCAACATTAGGTCGCGGTCTCAATCAGTGCAGGTCGGCAAGAATGGCGTTTATATTTTTCTTGCCACCCTATAACTCGTGGCCAAGGGTCATGATATTTAACATTCATCAAAAGAGGTAACTCTCATGATGAATAGATATGTCGCCTAAATGAGTGTGTCCCGTGAAGTCACAACCGTTAGATGCAACAGCCATAGGAGGGAACACTGGGATAAGTGGCGCCGCTTATTCCCACAGCTCTCCAATGTGCACGATGTCGATGGGCCCCGTGGCCGAATCCGGAGTGTGATGTGGCTTCAAGAAGTGTCAAAAGATAGGGAATCATATTCCCGCAGGAAGTGTACAGTGGCGAGCGGCTCCCTAGCCACATTAATTAATAGGAGCATTTTTAGTCATTTTTAGAGGTGATTGCACCACAATTAACTAGGGGAACGCCCCGCTCCATCATAGAGAGTAGATAACATACCATAGAAGATTCCTATGATGCACAGATGGATGAGTATGGCTAGGGAAATGAATCCTGTGAACTGGGGTTGGAAACTCGATGGCGAAGAACTTGTACTAGTAACGTGTGATATGAATGCTGCACCATACACTCTACTGAAAATAACACACTGCAATTGTAAAACTGGTTGTAGCAGTAACCGTTGCAGTTGCAGAGCATATGGACTTCCATGCAGTTACGTATGTGGATCATGTCAAGTTACACATTGTGACAATCAGGTGTCAGACAAACTAGAGGACAGTGATGAGGACTAATAGACAAGGTGGGAGTGACTTTTTTCCCCACATTGTTCTGCATTTTTCTTGCACTGATAGAAACAACTTAGCATATGTGTTTTATAACCTAATAACTGGTATTATACCTACATTATTCATATTCGGCTGCCATTTTTGATTCCGTGGACCAAATGTAATGGTAGAAAAGAATTTCCTGACCATAAGAACCATAAGTTTGATATAAAAATAATTGTTATATGCTTAAAAATAACAAAGTTACAGGCGTTTCACCAATTTTCAAGGTTAGCGATGGCCATCATTAAAATAACCCACTTCCAGTTGTCAGATTGTGGTAGACTATTTCTGTTCATCAGTATACCTTTTACTTCAAAAAAACCGCTCACAGGCATTTTGTTGGAATTTGTCCTAGGTTTGGGTCTTTTTTGCCCTAAATTGACCCGTTTAAATCTATGATTACTGGTATACAAGAACAATACACGTAAGAGCACATGTAAATATGAAATATCACAGTTCACAACTTCATGCTAGATGACCATGTTTCAAAATATTACTATGTGTTTAAAGTGTGTTTATTTTTATACTTATTTTCTTCTTTGTGCACGTGTGGTTCATTTTTGTAATGTTGCAAATGGATTTTCGAAAACTTTGAACACAGAAATTTGCCTAGATTTAATTCAGACAAGATATATTTAACTATTGAAGTATTGCAGACTGTCACTGCACAGTGTGTGTGGATGTAAAGTTTTGCGTAGAAGCAAAAGAAAGCGATCGTCGCAAGTAAGTGTAGTCACAATCACGTCAATGCAATCTGAAACACGGTAAACTGCAAAGTTGTGTTCAGTAGTAAACTAGAGCAACTGCTGGTATTCGCAGACTTGCCAGAAACACAACTTTGTGCTGTAACGGAGTATGTTGGAAATACAAGGTGGTGTAACCCTCCCCAGAAAATATAAACATAATACAGTCTGCCCACAATTATTTTTGGAAGCATTTTCGTATTCCACTGCCTAACAGGAAGATATTTTTACATATTAAAAATAGCTGTCATTTAAGATAGGTTGCTACATAAAATTAGATTTTATACATCTAGCACGAAGAGATTTATAATAAAATGATTTATTACACACTCCGCAGCTGAAGAGCTGCTTACCGGTATGCAATCTCATGTGAACAAAAAAAATGACATTTTTGAAAAAATAATTTATTATATATTTCACAGCTGAAAGGACCCTCCCCTGTATGGGTTTTATTGTGCACAGCCAGACAACCTTTACATAAACAGTGTGCAGCTGTATGGACGCTCTCCAGTATGTACTCTGTTGTGCATATAAGGTATTTTTTCCATGAAAACTGTTTACTACACAATTTACAACTTAAGGGCCTCTTCCCAGTATGAGTTACACTGTGCATTACCAGACCATTTCTCCACATAAACGACTTGGTGCATAGTTTGCAGCAGAAAGGGCATTCCCCACTATGAGTAACAATGTGCACATTAAGAATAGTTCGTGATTTAAATGACTTTGGACACAGAATGCAGTTGTAGGGACGTTCACTGGTATGCATTCTGATGTGATTAACAAGATGACCTTTATGCCCACATGATTTGTTGCACATGTCACAGTTGAGCCAACGCTTCCTAGGATGTGTTGTGTTGTGTGCAACCCGGTCTTACTTCTGTGTAAATGATATTTTACACACAGTGCAGATGAAAATACCCTCCTTTGGATTAGTTCCACTGTGCGCGACTAGCTCACTTTCATTACAAAGAAAGGAATCATTTCCTTTAATTAATGATTTACCCCTTCTTATTTTTGCAACAAATTGTTTGAATCCGTGAATTTTGAATGTCTCAATAACATAAAACAATGTTTGGTGAATTGCAATTTCATTTCACTTTGTTTCCGATATATCGAAAAAAATACAGTTTAAAATTTTGGAGTTTCAAGGGCTTATTTCTCTTCAATACTGAGTTTAGGTAGAAAGCATACTGTATATTTCCAATTGATTTTGCATGAGGAATGGCCTCACAAAGTTTGTCGGTTGAATTCCGCCCCATTCTGTATAGTCAAAACAAATCTCTTGACATTTGTACTTTTACCATTACCATCTGCTTGTCTGTTACTTTTAAGAACCTTCTTTAGAGAAGTTTATCACCAAAACAAATCTCAATCACTTGTTGAAGCATGCCAACTCTTGCATGAAAATAAAATGTTCACAATTTATCAACAGTGGACACATTATCAACACAGTCTGTTTGCAAGACTTTATACTGCAGTTGTTAGATACACTTTTCTCACAAGATATATAATATCAGCAATAAAGAATGACAGTAAATATTTGTCCTTTTAATATAGTTCCAAAAAAAAGTTTTAAAACTTTAGCCAAAGAGACTAAAAGATAAATTCTACAGTGTCATCAGACTGACATTTGTAGCTCCACCATAAACCATTACTGATTTTGAAGCGTGATGCGATACGGCAGGTGGTGTGTCTCGTCGCAAAGGTGTTTTTGTTGGGCGCTAGCTTTGGTGCACCCGGGTCACAGAACCCTCTACTCACTATGTGGAACTAGAACTCGGCCAATGTTCAGCACTGCCCGGGTTGCTTTCCTGCAGGGAACAAAGTCTAGTTTGGCTAGCACTAACCTGCATTTGGGTGGAACCACTCGTGCTGGTATACCTACACGACGTTTGATACGAGGTTGCTGCGGTACCATCTGAGGCTCGACCGGTGGCACACTAGGGGCTAAACTAGAGGTTGGCAAGTCTGAATGACCTGTCTTGGCCATTGAGATAGGCCTGAATTACTGGGTGAAGTCCCCTGACGAGATTGGTAGGTGGTTCAAAAGAGGCAGGCTCGTAGGTTGGTGAGTTTGATCTTAATAGGCGGCGGAGTTCGACGGCACATTCCCATGGACTGAGAAGTTCGAGCACGCTAGGGAGGGGCTAAGCTACGGATGATATTTAGAGGCAGTCTCCGCCCATTTTAATTCTTCTCAAAACCACTAGGACAGAAAAAGGGCATGAGGAAAGATAACCTACACTCATACCTCAGAAGTGAAGCAGTTTACTTTAGGAAGTGTCAAATGTGTACTTGCTGTGTCTGTCAGCCGAGTGCAGTGTCCCATTCTCAGAACAACGAGAACTGAGTAACACTGATGGCAGTCCCAGAACAGAGTGAGTTCCTTCTCAGGCTGGTCTCCCCAGACCTGGAGAAATGCTCCTTCTGGCACCAGAATCACGGTGGAAAGAGAAACCTCCAAGCTGACACGCCAACCCTAAGAGGAAGGTGTACCTAATGTTGTGGTTCTATCGTTCAATACACTGGTGTACTGAACAGGTGGCCTTCCAAGATTGAATTGTTATTGGTGTTTTGTGTTTTGACAAGTAGAATAAAATCCCTGTCTCCTGCTGACCCTCATACGGGCTTGATGTCTACAACGGGAGGTATTACGACTACAGGAGAGATATTCGGAAGTAAAATGAAACTGTATTTATTCCCTCACAGCTCACGTGACACGTGGGTGAGCATGTGCGTGCAGACGCTACAACCACGGACTTTCCCACAACGGGATAAGTGATATTTTCCAGTGCCATGTATGTTTATTTCTTTTCAGGTCAAAAGTGTTCTAAAAGTGTAATATGTCTTTTCTAAAATATTGTGCATTGTTGTTTTCAAATTTAAAATATGCGCTCCGTGAAAAACAAGGGCATTAATATTCTGGCATAAATGCCTATAAAGAAATTAACAGTTATCAAACACTAATATTTAACTATTTAAATTGTCCTTATTATGTAGGCCCTACTTAAATCACTTGTGTGCCTTTCCAATTCTAAGATAAAAGTTTTACTCAGCGTGCATAGCACTTCCACTTGTGTGAACCCCGTAGGCAGCCATGATAGGTCCGCGTGACCCCTGCCTCTGGGCAGTCCATCTAGGAGAGCTGGCGAGATAAGATGGTCACGTATGCACTTCATATTTTTGCACTGAGTTAGATTTCTACAGTTCAATTTAGTTTAACGATTAAACTTTGTTTTGCGTACGTTTTGCCAGACATCCCTAGCATAATGCTTCCGCTTAAATTATTATTTTGCACCCTTGTGACTTTTTGAACTTAAATCGAGGGAAGGAGGAAAGATGTCGGAGAGGCCATGCAGCCCACGCAAGTTTGCATCAAGCGTCATTTGCCTATGTTAAAGGCTTTTGCATTGCAATTTCTGCTTCACTACCACTGGCAATATTAAAGGTAAATTTGTATGTGTTTTACGGCCACACCACTTGTGACCATGTGGTTAACAGCCACAAAGTCCGTGTTTGCGCCATCCTTGTGTTTAAAGTGTTATTGTTTGTAATTTCTTGTCCACCATATTTTTCTCAAGGTAATATATATTGTCTCATTTAAGGGTTCTTGTAATTTTTGTCATGATCGATGCTTTTGTAACCGACCACGTTGTCATCGCACACGTTTGATTTGTCGCCATCAGGCACCTCAGACACGTTTGACATGCAATACGGATAATTTTTCTGAAGAGCACCGTAATTTTGTCTAACAGGATTTCCATGAATTTTACTGAAAACATAGCAATTTCACCTGCACCACGTGGCCTGCTAAGAACTTCAACCAGCAGCATCTGCGTCATTTAAGAATGCTTTCATGCACCCGCATGCTTATTGTGCTTGTTTATATTGTGTCCCATGTTTGCTCATCAGTATTTGTGTAATTTTGAACGGTACATTATTTTCGCCCTTGCCTGCTAAGTGTAAAACCATCACCACACACACCACGTGGTTGGGAGGTGTGTCCCGACGAATATGCGTTAGTGACGTAGGTAATCACACGTGTTAGTGTTTATTTGTAATTCTCCATGCCTGCCTCCAGGAAAAATCTACAGTCCACCCTAGCGGCTGTAGACCCCTTTCCTTGGGAAGACTGTGTTTTTCAACACCACGGAGAAGTCATTCATCTAGGAGTGCGCTAGTCACGCCCAAGGCTAATCATTAATTCATGTTCTGACATGGTATGTACTTGGAAATCAATAAATGCAACCCTCAGTGTCATATTTATGTCTTTCTCTTTAGCGTCAACCAGCAGTCTCCCACCTTTTCAGTGTTAAGTGTTTAGTAATGCAAAGTGTTTTGTAAAGACGCTCGAGTGAGATGAACACACAGAACCCACAGCATCCCTGAGAAGCCTGAGCATCTAAGTGTCTGGGAAACACTGCTGGCGCCCACCTGCGGTAAGTAAATTGTCATTGTTTGTCTCGTGTCTCACCAGATGGCGTCACAGTCTAACTTGAGTCCTGGGTAAGGCACATGTGTATTCGTAATTGTCTCAGTACTGTTGCATAAGTTTACGACTTCATCTATAACGATACTTCTGTTACAGAGACATCAAGGCATACCTACCATGTAGGCTTTTAAGAACTTGAAAAAATTATTTGCACCCATGTAGAGGAAAGTAGGCTTATTAATTATATGAGTAATTTATTGTTGCAACTGCCACACAGTATACATGTAATACATCAAGCACTTACTGATATTAGCAGTACATGCTTTATTTCAAAAATTACTTTAACCTTTGTAAATACAGTGGTGACAAAAAAATGGAAATCTAACTTGCCAGCCGAAATTAAGTACTTGCTTTTCAGTTTTAAATGTTGATTTCTTTGCAAGTGAATTTAATTTAACGTTTTGAAGACATGTGATTATTTTACATCCTATTCATAAATGTGTATCGCATCATTATTAGCTGTTCATGTTAAATTGAGCAATTTTCAAGTCCATGCTTAAAATTCCCTTTCAGCTTGTCTGTATCCTTTCGGCAGATGTTAATATACAAATAGCCATGTGACCAATAAACACAGTGTATACATTTTATTGCTCTCAAACGTTAACATCTGGGGCCACTATATGGTTTATTCTTTAAAATGCCCGCTGAAGGACCTTAAAAAGTGCTCACTTTATTGTGAATAGCCTTTAACTACACGTACAACACTATAAATACTATCAAATGCAAAAACTAATAAACTTCAAGAAAATAAAAATTATCAATACCATTATAAAACATGAAATATTTATAATAAACAGAATATAAACTGAACAAAACTTACCTGCCAAGCATTTAAAGCTGACTAATCCATTTGTCTTACATCAAACATTTTCTTGCATATTTTGTCTTGAGAAAGCGCTATCTTGAATGGCTATCAACATTATAGAGTTCAAAAACAATCTGGTGCATCAGAGCCACTGCAGTAATACTGTGATGCTGCTAAAATATACCTAAATTTTTTCTATGGTATAAATAATAATTTTGTTTTCTGTTCAGATTTATACAGGAGGTTTCTATTTTGTTACGAGGCATTAATTTTATGTATGATTTTAATAATTTATTAGCTTTTCAACAGACAATTGACGATTTATTTAGTTTTTTTTTTGTGCGGAGTTCCTTCATTTTTTAAAAATGGATTTGGAAAATTAGAGAAGTGTTGAGTTTGAGATGTTTGTAACCAGTTTGAGCGAAGGTTTAAACACAGCAATTTTGTCACTTTCTGTTTACTCTTTGAAGATGCGTGCACAGTTCGTTCTGCCGCTATCCCTTCTGTAGCACACTCAAATTATGTATTTTTGCGGATAACTAATTACTTTATGTTTTTTTGTATTTTTCACACACATTTTATTTATTTAAATTTTTATGATTTTCATATTTTAATATTTGACGCATGCCAACATGCTGTGCAGTGCACATGCGCTCTCTACGGGCGACTTCACTCCATCTCGAGCCGATGAGAGCTTAGGGCAAGTTAGTAATAGTTAATAGGTAATTTCACATATCGAGCAGGTAATTTCATGTATCGAGCAGGTAATTTCATGTATCGAGCAGGTAATTTCACGTATTGAGCACATAATTTCACGTATCGAGCAAGGAGACTCCACGCGTTGGGCAGCCGCATACGTAAGAGTAATTGATACGTTTAACTATGAAGTGTATGGCCCGCACGAAATCCCGCATGCAAGCGTCACCCCCGTAAATAAATAAAATATTTTTGACAAATCACTACCCTACTTTTAGCCGTGGAAGAAGTTCCAGTAAACCCACGAGATGGCAGCACCCCTGTGACCTTGTGACATCACATCCTGCCAGCCTAAGAAAGGGGTGTTGTAATTTGTCGTCGCCTCCAAGTGGGAAGATAAGAAATGAGTGGTGCTACCGCACCCCCGGAAGATTGCTGATCAAGGGATTTTTTCATATATAAGGTCCAGCAGAGATGCCGGGCTCACTGGCCGCGTAGGTCAGTGAGCACTCCCTGGTCTGCGGAATATCTCGCTCACCTCGCCTCAGCCTGCGACACGGCTCAACCTCCATTGGCCTGCAACAAGACTTCAATCCGCCTGTGCAGAATGCGAAGACTACACCATCCCTGCAGCTTGAATAAGACTCATCCACCACTGCACCAGCTGACTGTGAGGGCAGCACACCTCCAGAGGTAACCCAACTCCCTGCACCCTGCAACCTTTACCCCATTCAACTTCCATGACTTCGCTGTAGGAGGTTGTCGCACCTTAGTTTACCTTCTGGATAAATCCCATTAAATTGGGAGATGCTGTAAAATTGAATAATTTACCGTAGAATCATTTCTGCATTATTTTATAAATTAATTACCAGGCTCACTTTCGCATGTTTCAGTGCGTTATATCTTTTTCTTATATTTTTAGCTAGTTAGTTATTACTTGTATTGATTAGGTAGGACTTTCCCCTTTCCAGAGGAACTGAAACTGTCTGGTTAATGTAATTTTAACGTTAGTATCTGAGTCATTAGCAATTCTAGTATTTTTGTGTGCGAGTAAAGTTGTGATAGGTACAATACGGTAACCCCGCTGGAGACTAGCCATGAGGCGCACCAACTCTATAGGAGACGGAGCTTGCGTAAAGCCTTAGTCTGCAAAAGACACGCCGCAGCTCCTGGGTTTTCAGTGTTCCCGCGTCTACCTCCAGTGACGTCCCAATACCGGACTGCATGTCTGCACGTCAGGACCTTGGGTGTGACTGCACAAGTCACGCCCCCAGGACTGCATGTCTGCAGAAAGGTCAGGGGACAGAGCAGATGCATAATAATAAGGGTGGATTTCAGTGCCAACACTGATGTAGAGAACGCCATGCATTAGAGAGAGCTCTCAAAGCCAATCCCACTAGCGAAGCCACAAACAAGCGAGGTTGAACATCCCCAGACGGCATCTGAGTTCATACCACGGCCAAACTCGTCCCTTTTACTTCCCACACAAGTCCCCGTATAGCTACTTATTAGGTGCGTGTTGGCCAGAATACGACCCAGAGGGGACTCACCATACCCAGTCTGAGACTTTGCCATGAGCAGCAAGCGTTACCCCAATCGAAGTGGTTCCGGAGAAGGCCCCAACTAATTCTTGCTTAATAAAGTTGGCTTCAGGAAAAAACATCTGGGTTCCACTCCCGCCTAAGGTCGCCCCCAAACCCCTCCCCTGCCAACTATATTCCCGCACGCCGACCGACGAGGTCTCTGCGGATAGCCCCCGTATCTCCGGCCAGATCACCCATCGCCACCATCACCCTCATTTAAATACCATTTTCTTTATTCTACCACCCATACACCCAGGGACAGCTGGCGTCAAATCCCATCCCGCGTGTTGGACACCCTGGTAGTGAGAAAGATCGAGCTGGGCGGGAAAAGATCTCGTCTCACTCTGGGGTTTGACTCCCTTCTCTTCCGACAAACCCGGGAGGGTAATCAGCATCCTCTATCACCCAGGAAGCAAAGAGGAGCACACATAATATTCAACATCACATTTTTTTTATTATTAGCGTGTATGTTGGCAATTATCCATGTATTTAAATGGGTTAAATTAGCTAGAGTTTTTTTGTGTTTAGATATATATTTGTTTTATTTTATTTTTGGTCTCATATTTGTTAATGTTTCAGGGTTTTTATTTTGTATACTCGTTGACGTTAGGATCCTTGGAGTGGTCCATTTGAATAGTTTTAGATTTGCAGCCATCCGATAGGCTAGACGGTTCAAACCATTAAGATAGACTAGCATAGTATGCTGAGAGTCACTCTTCTAAAAGTCATCACTAGGGCAGGACTGCATCAGGTTGCTCATCCAAGTGGGTGTTACCGTAGGAATTTAAATAAGCTGGTTAGGGAGCCCGGACCTTAACTTGGTTACTGTTTTTTAGTTTTAATGTACATCGTGAGGAGAGAAAGACAGTCCGTGAGCGCACCCTCCACGTTTGAACTAATCAGGAGTTGGGAGGTACTGTAGATGACTGTTGGTCCATTGGCTGTAAGCTTACATGTTGAAGACTGCCCTATATGCTATTTGTTCCTGCTGCAGGAGAAGCCCGCATTCAACGAGTTCCTGTTTTAATAAACAGGATCTTCGATGTACAACAGATAGGATTGAGTTTGGTTTGTAAATAAAGTTTCCCAGTGACATGTAACACTATCGCCTACCCATTTGTTCTAGAAGCATAGAGCCGACACCATTTTGATTTCTATTCAAGAGTACCTATCCCAACATTTAACCATGGCAAACCCGAGACACGGTTTCGTGTTTACACTCACTAGAACGGAAAAATTTTATGCAAGTTTAAATTATTTTCTGGGAATAGTTTTATTTCTGGAATATTTTTTTTTTTTTTTTTTAAGAGCAAGTTTAAAGACATTTTTCACACTGTCTTTGGGCGTAGGCAACACGTAATGGCCCCTACCCAACAATCATAGTTTGATCTTCTATTTACACTCTTGTTGCAATTGCCTTCAAGGGTCATTTCAAACATATATTTTTGTCAACAGTTTAAATTTTTTAAGTTTGGAAATTAAGTTCATTAAAAAAATCAAATGTTGAAACAAGACATGGTATACAGTACTCATTCAGTAGTGAGATGTTTATCCCTACTCTTCCCAAGAATGACAGCAATATTCTTGTTTGAAAGTGCCTCATTCATAAGTGTGTTCCTGCGCGCGTACAAATTCTACGTGCAATGGTAGAAAGTTGAGGAGAAGCAGTAAGTATAGATAGCGTGACTACTGTTCAGCAGCCTGCACGGAGCCGGGTTACAGTTGCCCGTCACATTAACATAATACTGTCCTGAGTTCTCTATTTGGCATAATTTTTGAAAACCTGATCGAAATACACAGTAAAGGAAAATGACGAAGGCACAGCATCTACCAAGGTAAAAGACACTAAGCAGCTATAATTTTCACTCTACCAAATGGCCTGGTGCAGCGTTCTACGTTGCTTGGTTGGTACACAGTAGTCAGTATAAAGGTGCCTATTGTGTTTGATGCAAATAAATAACTTCTTTAATATTTCTGCACACTCACACATCAGTTTAAAGAAAATTGTTATACCACTGATTTACATGTCCAGTGTTTTCTGGGGTCCATGTACGCACACCTTATATGAATGACTTGTTAACGGAGAGGTTATTTGAATATACTGCCTAACTGTATGCTTTATATTACCCACACATACACGATTTTGCATAAGTGAGAAGTGGCATCACTCACATATGCATATATGCGAACCGTCCCTACATTATACATGTACATCTACTCCCTGTATATACTTTTCATAAATTGCCACCCAACGTATGGGTATAAGTGCCTTCGCCTCCAAATGACATATACAGCTAGATGTGTAATTTACACTCCTTCCCTCTATATTTATGTTTGAAGTTCCGATTGTTTCCTTTGTTATTTCTGGAGCCTAACTGGTGGGGAAGTATGCTGTGGTTGGTTTGTTATTTCTGGAGCCTAACTGGTGGGGAAGTATGCTGTGGTTGCTTTGTTATTTCTGGAGCCTAACTGGTGGGGAAGTATGCTGTGGTTGGTTTGTTATTTCTGGAGCCTAACTGGTGGGGAAGTATGCTGTGGTTGCTTTGTTATTTCTGGAGCCTAACTGGTAGGGAAGTATGCTGTGGTTGCTTTGTTATTTCTGGAGAATTACTGGTGGGGAAGTACGCTGTGGTTGCTTTGTTATTTCTGGAGCCTAACTGGTGGGAAAGTATGCTGTGGTTGCTTTGTTATTTCTGGAGCCTAACTGGTGGGGAAATATGCTGTGGTTGCTTTGTTATTTCTGGAGCCTAACTGGTGGGGAAGTATGCTGTGGTTGGTTTGTTATTTCTGGAGCCTAACTGGTGGGGAAGTATGCTGTGGTTGCTTTGTTATTTCTGGAGCCTAACTGGTAGGGAAGTATGCTGTGGTTGCTTTGTTATTTCTGGAGCCTAACTGGTGGGGAAGTACGCTGTGGTTGCTTTGTTATTTCTGGAGCCTAACTGGTGGGAAAGTATGCTGTGGTTGCTTTGTTATTTCTGGAGCCTAACTGGTGGGGAAGTATGCTGTGGTTGCTTTGTTATTTCTGGAGCCTAACTGGTGGGGAAGTACGCTGTGGTTGCTTTGTTATTTCTGGAGCCTAACTGGTGGGGAAGTATGCTGTGGTTGCTTTGTTATTTCTGGAGCCTAACTGGTGGGGAAGTATGCTGTGGTTGCTTTGTTATTTCTGGAGCCTAACTGGTGGGGAAGTACGCTGTGGTTGCTTTGTTATTTCTGGAGCCTAACTGGTGGGGAAGTATGCTGTGGTTGGTTTGTTATTTCTGGAGCCTAACTGGTGGGGAAGTATGCTGTGGTTGCTTTGTTATTTCTGGAGCCTAACTGGTGGGGAAGTATGCTGTGGTTGCTTTGTTATTTCTGGAGCCTAACTGGTGGGGAAGTATGCAGTGGTTGCTTGTTATTTCTGGAGCCTAACTGGTGGGGAAGTATGCTGTGGTTGCTTTGTTATTTCTGGAGCCTAACTGGTGGGGAAGTATGCTGTGGTTGCTTTGTTATTTCTGGAGCCTAACTGGTGGGGAAGTATGCTGTGGTTGCTTTGTTATTTCTGGAGCCTAACTGGTGGGGAAGTACGCTGTGGTTGCTTTGTTTTCGCGGGCACTGCCAGGGGTAAGGAAGGAGATCGGGTGCTGAAGACAGCGGAATGAGGATAGGCAGCTGAGAGGAATGGAGACGTGTGGTGGCGATGAGCGTATGCCTGCTGACTGTTCCCAAGAGTATGCTGCACGTTCTGATTGGCTGGAGTCGAGTGGTGTGGTTAACATCTCACAATCAATAGCATCAGTGTTGAAGTGTGACTTGGGCGGCAGAGACGACGGAAGGCAACCTTATTTGGAGGAGATCACCCAAAATTCAGCATGATGGGATAAGTAAAAAGAAAATTTATTTTCCTTTGCAGTGATTAGGCCATTTTGCCTTACCCAAGGAAAATAGCCCCATCGTTTTTGCGTAGTTAGTCAAGTAATTAAGCTGTAACAGGAAGTCTGGGAAGAGCAGACGAGAGAGTAAAATGACAACTATGGCCGCCTGAGACGCTAGAGCTTACACTTACTTTTAAATTTTAATAATTGTGTTTTTTTTTTTTACTGTTGATTTTCCGTCGTAAATAACTGTGAAGGCCACAGGTATTATTGCAGTCACGTTCAGCCAATAAATGTTTATGATAGTAAGATTGTAGTTATATTTATTTTGTTTTGGTTCTAATGGTGGTACTAGATGCAGGCTATTTATAGTTGCAGTTTACCACTCCTGGAATACATTTGTGATCTGTTTATTTTCGGTCCTCATATTTTAGCTTCTTTTTTTAACATTTCTCACCAACACTGATTATTGTATAGTACTTGGGAGAGCCACTCACTGTTGGCAATTGGAGGGAAATCGTTCTGATGTTATTTTTATGAGACTTTTATCTGGCAGACAAAATTATCTAACCTGTGATGCAACGATCTTGTGTTAATTACTAAGAGTCTTTTATATATTATCTCCCTCTTGTTTTTTTAATTAAAGAATCAATCTCTTCTTTTAATAAGACCCACATGTCCATATTTATTTAGTTTTGATTTGTTGGTTTTGTATAAAATTCATTGTGGATGAGGGAGTGGGAGATAGAAAAGGTAATTAGGGGTTTGGAGAGCAGTAAGGCAGGAGGTCCAGATGGGATAGGAAACGCAGCACTATATGTTGAGGTGGGAGAGGGGGGAGGAAATTTGCAGGCGGATATTGATAAGTTATGGTTGTGGACCAGAAAAATAAAATGAAGATAAATGCAAGAAAAACTAAGGTAGTGAAGTTCACAAGGAAGAAGATGAAAAGCAGGGACATGTACAGATGGGAGGGACAAGAGATAGAAGAAGAAGCAGCAGAATATAAGTATCTAGGGATTGTACTGCAGGGAGACCTCAGGTGGAAAAAACAGGTAGAGAGGGTGGTTGCAAAGGGAAGAAGGGCTCTGGGTATGCTGGGAAGGGTGCTGAATGGAGTCAGCTGTGAGGTGAAGGAGAAGGCGTATGGCACAATGGTACGGCCAATGTTAGAATATGCTGCCGGAGTATGGGACCCGTATGTGGAGGTGGAGGTGCGAGAACTGGAAAAGGTGCAGAGAAAGGCAGCAAGATGGATGAAGGGTAGGTGGAGAAGGCAAGGGCAAGATGGTGAGGAAGAAGGGAACTATAGGCCATCAGTGATGATGAGAGAAATGGGGTGGAGCTCATTGAAGGACAGGAGGAAAGTTGAATGGTTAGTCAGGATGTACAGGGTAGTGAATGAAGAGGGAGGATGGGGAGGGCTACCTACACTGCAAGCTAAGTAAGGGGGTGTTTAGAGGAAGAGGAAACAATAGTGAGAAGCTTCAGAGGGTGTGGAGGAGAACGGAGCGGGGTAGGCAGTCCATGCTTGTGAGGTCTGTGAGGGAGTGGAATGTGTTGAGGGAGGAATAGGTATCTGTGAGAGGGGTTGGTAAATTCAGGAAGGGAGTGGAAAAGGAGTTGGTTGGGTGAAGGAGAGGTGAGAGAGCTCGCCACCGGGTGGTAGCCTAATTTGTGTGTGTGTGTGTGCACGTGCATGCATGCATGCGTGCATGAGTCCCCCCAAAATATTTTAAACCTGACAAACCAAATCTCAGAAAATTCGGTACACATAGAGAACTTTGTAAGGAAACTTGACATTTATAATTTCGGAACACACTGGGTGCTTACTTTCGAAATGACAGCCATTAAAAATCTATGGTGATATGTCATATCTCTGGAACCATTCAACCAATTTAAATCAATATTTTTGATGTTGGCTGCTAATCATGCAAGCATTAAATTTAGAGATGTATATTATTGTTGGTCTGCCATTTTGGAAGATAGCACCACATGAAAAAATGAAGTCTTTACGTTATATCTCGAAAACTGCTTAACCAATTCTCACTAAATTTGATAAGTAAGTTAATACTATAGTAGGCCTCATAAACATAGAAGAACTTGTACTGCGGTGGCCATATTCATTTGAATGATTTTAGTGTGCCAGATACTTATATATATTCAAAATGGCAGCTATAATACACTTTAGCTTAGTGTGCTATGTAACATTATATACTGTAACTATGGCAATCATTGAATGTGCTAATATGTACATAATTCCCTGTCCATTTATGAAGATTGTCACATGAAAAATGGAGGTTTTACCTCAAGGACCAATCAAACGATTCCCACCAAATTTTACATGCAAGTAGTGCAGTAATAAAGTAAGTCAACTAACCAGTGATGTAGTGGTAAATTAAGCAGTGCCGGAGATCTCCATAACCCCTCACCCACCATCTTCAGAAAACATATATACTTTAAACACATTGGTACATTTTTTTTTTTTAAACTCAGAATAGCACTCTAAAATCGCTAACTTAAAGAACAGTGTAGAATTTTTGCTTTAACATTCTAATTGTTTGCGAGTGTTTTCTTTTCAATTTTAATTATTTAAATACATCACTTAAAAATTATAACAAATT
Organism: Dryococelus australis; assembly: GCA_029891345.1. NCBI lineage: Eukaryota > Metazoa > Arthropoda > Insecta > Phasmatodea > Phasmatidae > Dryococelus > Dryococelus australis. Next base: position 198,247,070 of record CM056998.1, on the reverse strand, counting down.
AACAATTGAATTATTTCACACTAAATGATTATCACATTGTACTGAGATGAATAAATGAGTTCTTCACTTTAGGTTTCAAGCATGCTTGAAGATGAATTTTCATTTTTCTCTATTTTGCTTTTTGTTTGGGCTAGCAGTGTTCTTGTATCATCTGCTCAACTATGTGCTCTTAACTCAGATGTTACACATGGCGTTGGATCCCGCTCTCGCAAGGAAGGCCCGTTAGTTTTAAAAACATTTTGCAGAGACATGCAAAGTCAATAAATAGCCTTGTTGTCCTGGTTGGAGACATAATGAGATTCATTTGGCTGAGTTCATATTTACACTCTGCAGAGCTTCATGGGATAAGTTTTGTACAATTAATTAAACGAATCAACTCTTAAGGAACTCTATAAATATTGGCAAGATAATTTCGACAGGCATTTATAATATTCGTGGAATTTAATTTCAATCTGTGACAAAGATGTCCCACTTCAGCTTCTCCAAATCGTGTGGGTATCTCTGAAGGCCACTGATCTCTTTCAAGTACTTTCAGTTCATTTAGGAGTTTCTAATGTACAGCTGAGCTATTATAGTCTGAAATTCTGGTATTTTCTTGGCTTGAAATATTCGTCGGTAACCTTTGCTTGAGAGCAGTTATTGGTAATTGACGGAAACAAGCTTTGGATTATTTATCAATGGAAAAGAACAAAACTTTCCTTCATTGATAGCTACTTGAGCCTCAAGAACTCTAATTCCTGCTGTCTCTTTAAGGGATTCAATAAATCTATTGCTTCGTCGAATAAGTATATCTGCATACACAACTGTTATGCCCCTGTTCTTTAAAGTCTCGGAAAGCGTGGCTAGTTCTACTAAAGGATCATATATAATAGCTAGGTCTAAAATGAATTGTCTGGATAAAATGTGCCTCAACAACCCATTGAATATATATTTCTATCTCTTAAACTACTTACATCTCATTTTGCTTGTGAAAAATGACCGAACAAAACACTGTAACCATGCCATACAGATATACGCTTAAATATTAAAATTTTACATTTAAATTATTTGATTTATCATCACAGGAATTGAAATTTTCACGATAAATATGATTTAAGTTTCCATGTTGTTCCTGAAATTTTTAGACAGTTTCAAGGATTTATGTTTAAGAACAAAGTTAACCTTACATCCCAGCATTACAGTGGTAAAAATTTCAACTTGGGCAGCTATCAGAATGAATCTCCAGGTGCACTGGATGAAAAAATAACAGAAAAACCTTGCTATCAGGCTTCAATAACTAATATGTAATGTCTTGTGCAGATGTTACTGTACCTTCAAGTTATCTGTCTTAATGACTGGCACTAGCTCTATTAACGGCACCTTCGCATCCTCATCCTGTAACAAACCAGACAGCAGAGTTCTGTAACTGCTCATACATAACATGCATTCAAAAACATATCCTGGCATTATAACTTAATTTATACTTTCACTATAACTCCTATTATTAATAATATAAATATATTCTAATATGCAGCCTATAAAACACACCCAGACTGCCTACAGAAATGGCTATATTAAATTCTTTAGGTATTCTTAATTTTTAAGGTATGAAAATGTGATTAATTTATTACTGCAATTGTTTCTGTGGTCCTATGTTTGTGACTGGGTCTGTGGCTATGCATGTATCTATATATGTACACATGTATGTATGTATGCACGTATATACATAAGTATGTACACATGTATACATTGTTATCTGTGGTAGTTGGCGAGTCAGTGGATGGTAGAAGTTGTGATGCAGTAGTGTTCCCAGAGTGCGAGGCCGTGACTTAGCGCACGGCCATCCAGTGAGCACAGACTGTTTTTAGGGTCGCGAACGTAGCCACATGCTGATCCGCAACACAGACAAACACCTCTTCTGTTCTGTTGTTGGCCATAGAGCATTCCAAGCACAAGTACGGGGGGATGGCGACTTATACTTGGAATGAGTGTGACCACATGCAATGCTGCATTTATTACAGAATAAACAGCATTAAAGTGAGCAGGCTGCTACACAAGCTCAAAAGGAGATACACCAATACTCTATTTTAACACTGTGGCACAAAACACTTGCATGAGGCCTTGCCTGAACCAGCATGAAAATACATAAGTTAAGTACTAGTAAAAAGCCTGTAGGCATAAACAATTAAGGGCCCTCCAAATCAATGGATGGGCCAGGCTGGCTGCAAGAGTAAAGTAAAAAAGGTTATACACAGGGGCGTGCATAGGAGTGCATGACAAAACAATTACATAAAAATCTTTAAATTTAAAATGAACCCTTTTGTCACACACCCAGGTAAAGTTGATGTCCTTGACATCTTCAGCTGATCTCACATAGTTTCGCGTAGGCCAAAGATCACAACACAAACATTTTGCTTCAGGCTAATGAACCTGCCTGCAATACCAAAACTTCGGCACCAAACCCTCAAGCAATTTGTTTCCATCTTTCACACCACCGGATATGGCTAGACCATAGAAATGATATCTGTAGAAAAATTAACAAAAAATGAACATTATTGTGATGAATTGCAATAAAATCCAAATGATAACACATTAAAAATTAAGCCAGTTTCACCAAAGAAGTTCAAATGATTTTATCTTGACTACGGGCTACACCATATCGATTAACCATAATGTGCGTTCCACCATACACTTAAACACAGTTTTTTCGAGTTAAGCAAGTTTAAATATTAACTAACTGCCCAATTTCAGCCATTTTAGCACCTCTCATCTCGCTTAAATGTGTAAATATAATGGAGTAGGCTAGTACTGCGTAAGATGTGTATATAATAGTGCCAATGTTAATAAAATATTTTATAAAGGTGTCGTTTTATATAATAAAATGCAATTATTTCATATAATATAACAATCTTTAGTGGATAACAATTATCTTCACTCAGTGGAACCATATAATTTGGAGTATAATTTTCGTTAGTTTTCTTTTGGGAAATTGTTTGCTAATAACAAAATTAAATGAATTTGTAGGTATATTAAATGGTATAATTTTTAATTGTACAATGCAATTCTGAACAATACTCTCTCACACTTCATTGATTGTACAGGTAAATATAACCTAATAACTGTGATGTTCCTGGTATGTTAGGATAATATATATACATTTGCAATAGCAAGAACTTGTCGCAAATAAAATTGTTGACAGCATTGTCGTGCAAAATTTCTTCCTACAAAACAAAACTTTAATAAAACAACATCTGAAATGTTTCCTATAGGTTGTTCATGGTACAGTGCGCATTTCCGAGGTCCTATCTACTTTTTTCTTTCAGTAATATTTTATCCACTAACCTCCTTTTTAAATAATTATTGCTATATAAGTCATAAACACAGTGTGTATATTCCATGACACTTGGAAGTCAATGTCTAAAGCTACAATAAAATGTATTTATTGACTATTACTCCGGCGTCTTAGAAGTAGTGGTGAACACCATATGGAAGTGCTTCTGAAGGTCGCTGGTGAAGTCGCAGAAGAGTTTCTGGTAGGTCGCTAGGACTTTGAGGGTGGCAGAGAGCTCTAGCAACCAGGAGTGGTAGAGCGGGCACCTGGAAGTGCTTCTGAAGGTCGCTGGTGAAGTCGCAGAAGAGTTTCTGGTAGGTCGCTAGGACTTTGAGGGTGGCAGAGAGCTCTAGCAACCAGGAGTGGTAGAGCGGGCACCTGGAAGTGCTTCTGAAGGTCGCTGGTGAAGTCGCAGAAGAGTTTCTGGTAGGTCGCTAGGACTTTGAGGGTAGCAGAGAGCTCTAGCAACCAGGAGTGGTAGAGCGGGCACCTGGAAGTGCTTCTGAAGGTCGCTGGTGAAGTCGCAGAAGAGTTTCTGGTAGGTCGCTAGGACTTTGAGGGTGGCAGAGAGCTCTAGCAACCAGGAGTGGTAGAGCGGGCACCTGGAAGTGCTTCTGAAGGTCGCTGGTGAAGTCGCAGAAGAGTTTCTGGTAGGTCGCTAGGACTTTGAGGGTGGCAGAGAGCTCTAGCAACCAGGAGTGGTAGAGCGGGCACCTGGAAGTGCTTCTGAAGGTCGCTGGTGAAGTCGCAGAAGAGTTTCTGGTAGGTCGCTAGGACTTTGAGGGTGGCAGAGAGCTCTAGCAACCAGGAGTGGTAGAGCGGGCACCTGGAAGTGCTTCTGAAGGTCGCTGGTGAAGTCGCAGAAGAGTTTCTGGTAGGTCGCTAGGACTTTGAGGGTGGCAGAGAGCTCTAGCAACCAGGAGTGGTAGAGCGGGCACCTGGAAGTGCTTCTGAAGGTCGCTGGTGAAGTCGCAGAAGAGTTTCTGGTAGGTCGCTAGGACTTTGAGGGTGGCAGAGAGCTCTAGCAACCAGGAGTGGTAGAGCGGGCACCTGGAAGTGCTTCTGAAGGTCACTGGTGAAGTCGCAGAAGAGTTTCTGGTAGGTCGCTAGGACTTTGAGGGTGGCAGAGAGCTCTAGCAACCAGGAGTGGTAGAGCGGGCACCTGGAAGTGCTTCTGAAGGTCGCTGGTGAAGTCGCAGAAGAGTTTCTGGTAGGTCGCTAGGACTTTGAGGGTGGCAGAGAGCTCTAGCAACCAGGAGTGGTAGAGCGGGCACCTGGAAGTGCTTCTGAAGGTCGCTGGTGAAGTCGCAGAAGAGTTTCTGGTAGGTCGCTAGGACTTTGAGGGTGGCAGAGAGCTCTAGCAACCAGGAGTGGTAGAGCGGGCACCTGGAAGTGCTTCTGAAGGTCGCTGGTGAAGTCGCAGAAGAGTTTCTGGTAGGTCGCTAGGACTTTGAAGGTGGCAGAGAGCTCTAGCAACCAGGAGTGGTAGAGCGGGCACATGGAAGTGCTGAGCTCTGGAGAGAACTGACGGAGCGCGGCACACTGACTTACATACTCCCTGTTCGCGGGCCCTCTGATACAAGGGGGTGCAGTGGGGTGATGAGCTTGGCCTCCTGAGTGAAATTACCAGCTGAAGCTGGCTGCTAGCACCACTAGCAGCATCCCTTGGTCTGCAGTGTAACTACATGACCATGGGACGCAGTCTCGTGCGCTCGCTCAATCTATAGTACAATCACACTTCGAGGAGGTTGACATGACGTCCAACTTCAGGTGAACGATACAAGGTGACGTGTCTGTAATAGCACTCCATGACAAGGGCGTACCCTATAGGAACGCGATTAGCCTCCAGTACTGTTCTAACCCCGCATTTGGTTGAAGTGGAAGCACTTTCAGATGAGGCGAAGTGGTGTTTAGTATAGTCAGGAAATTCGTCATGCGTCAGATCATATTAGGTCACCTTCGAACACATTAGTCAGGAGGTAACTGACTTATGTGAACATGTTGCTCGTTAAGTGTTATGTGAAACACAGTCATCATAATCCTGGCCTTAACCTTGTAACACAGTTTCAAATATATTCATGGTATATGCTTTTCACACTAAAGTGAGCACTTTAGAAATCTTCATCATTTGGAATAATAGTCAATACATATATTTTATTTTGACCTTAGACGTTATCTTCAGTGCGGTAGAATATATACACTATGTTAATATTTACATAGCAATATTTATTTTAAAAGGAAGTTAAAGACTAACAACTAGCTAAAAAGAAAAACTAACTAGGACTTCAAGAAAGCTCACTTCACTGAACATGTTAGAAAGAGAAGAAAAAGAAAAGTCAGATTAATGTCATACAAAGAATTTAAAATTTTAAAAATTGTATCATTATTTTATTAGCCAGAGTTTCGCAAAAGCGAAGCATATATTAGATATTTTTGGCCTTATGCCATCCTCAAAATGTCTGTCCTTTTTTTTTACTAAATTTAGGAATTAATTAAGGTATAAAAGTCAGTGATTTTAAAATCCCATGTTGAATGGGCAACGTGATACACTGTATACAGGATAATGCATGTGCAGAGAAAATGAAAGGTTGGACTTTCCTGCTGCTAACCCACAACATTGGGAAGCAGCCTTGCCAATACCATAAGGTACTTCACGGTAACAAGGAGGCATCAAGATAAAAAAAAACTTGAGTAGGGAGTAAACCCAGGGTGAGGCAACTCTCACCGAGTGACGGGCTTTCCAGCTGGGACCCGTAGGTGCCTGTCATCCCCGGACATGACATGAAATGAGACCCTAATGTGACAATATGGTTATCACAACAGTATTTTTGGTAAATATTTTTAGTGTATATTGGCAGCAGTTGGAAGTACCGCCTAGTACCTTTTAGTGTGTGCTCATATTTTTATAATGGCAGGTCATTAATTCATTTCATTCAGTCATTTAATTATGTAATATTATCTATATAGATATGTTATGCTATGTAATTAATGTGAATAATTTTTATTATCTTTTTATGCAATATTAATAATCTAGGATTAGCATATTTTATTGGATATCTAATTTCACTTGTTAACCGACCACAAGGTATCGCAACTGGCGTGTCGCACATGACGTCACAGAGTGGCGAGGAGGACAGCATGCACTCTCAGTTGCCAACTCCTCTCTCCTTGCTGGGAATCTGCGATATAATGCATACGGCAATTTGTTGGTTGAGCCCGAACAATGCTCAATCGCAAATGAAAATTCCATTAGAAATAAGGCCTACATACCCAATTTTGCAGTTTCGCTACTCATGGTCTTTAGCCACGTAAGGACCTTATTGTCGATTCTGAGCATGAATGGTCGGTCCTCTAGGTAACAGTGGTATTTGTGGACCGCCCAAATCACCGCCAGGCACTCCCGCTCATTACTATGGTAATGGTATTCTGTCTCACTTAGCATAGTGCTGGCGTACGCTATAATCCGCCGCTGGTCTTGCGACTGCTCCTGGTACAGGACCGCTCCCCATTCAGTTCCGCTTGCATCTGTCAGCAAGATTAGGAGTAATTCTGGCAGAGGCTGGTAAAGCACGGGTAAGTCGCAATAGCTCACCTTCAATTTGCGGAACGCTTCCTCGTGTCGGTCGGTCCACTTCCAGCTAGTGGTTTTGGGCAGGAGTTCGTTGAGGATGCCATAAGAGGGGTAACATCATCTATAAAATCTAGGAGCCAATTGCAGAGCCCCAGAAATTGCTGCAAATGTCTCAGGTTAGTTGGTACTCCAGCCTCCTCAATCTTTCACACTTTCCCTGGCTTCGGATAATTCCCGCCTGGGGTAATTATGTGTCCTAAGTATTCTACCTGGGTTTTCCCAAAGTGGCACTTTAGTTGTCAGGTAAGTCAATGGAGTTCAAATCACTCCAGGATTTTTTGCACATGTACCTGGTATTCCATTCCTCTCGTGTGCGGAAATATACTATCATATCTTCCAGGTAAGCCAGGTCAAACTGGCCGCTATATCTGGTCAAAATAACCGCTGACATCAATCGCTGGAAAGTGGAGGGTGTGTTCTTTAACCCGAAGGGCATTATATGAAACTGCAACATTTCGCCTTTGGGGGTGATAAACGCAGTGTATTTCCTGGACCTTGGGTGTACAGGGATTTGCCAGTACCAACTGGGCATGTCTAGCGTGGAGAATATATGCACGTCTCCTAGGTTACGGAGCATATTTGCCAGGTTTATAGTTGGGGGCACTATCGGATGCGTTACATCATTCAAGGCCTGATAGTTGACACAAAGGCGGAGCTCCTCATCCCTCTTCAGCACAAGTATCACTCTGGCATTATACGGTGAGTCAGTCAGCTCCACTAATCCTTGTGATTTCATCTTGGCTACCTGGGCTAATATCTGTCTATGGTAGGCAGACGGGTTGCCTGGTCGGCAGTATATTGAATGCGGATCCTTTAACCGTATTTCATGCTGGATGGCAGTGGCCTGGTTTAATCTACTGGTATGCTTGAATATCGTCATGTGGGTGTTAAATATTTGCACTAGGGTCCTAAGCTGATCAGCTCCTAGTTGGTGGTTCATCTCCTCACTGCAGATTTCTAGTCGTTTATGCAGGTTTGTTGGGGCTTCCCAGTTTATGCCATTCTATCCTGCTTGGCTAAATATAATCGCTGTTGTCAGCATTTTATTGTACAGTTTTGATTCGTTTGCCAGGGCTGTCCGAGGATAACCTCTTCCCCTAAACGTGGTGCGCAAAGGAATTCTGTTTCTACAGTTTCTACACTCGTGGACACTGGCAAAATGACAATTCCCTCTATGGCCAGCCATGACTCACACTGAGCCATTTGTATTATTTGGGGGCTTTCTATTATCCGGGTTCTCTGTTCAGTTGTTAGCAACTGCCTTTGAATAAAATTTCCGATTGCGGCGGTGTCCAGAATGGCCTTAATCTGGCGGTTATTGATCCGGACCTCGATCTGACGGGCATGAGTTCCGGGTCCTATATCACTTAAAAGTTTGGATTGGTTCTGCTCTATCGCTTATGCCAGGGGCGATGGGCAACTCAATGTCCTGGCAGCAGTGTTTCCCAGCCTCTGATTCCCTCCATAGCGGCTGCGATGCAGGCTTACACTGTGGGGCATTCATGGTATAGGTGCCTCTCTGGGCAACACCAACACTTTGGCAAGGATCTCCCTTCTTCACTTCTGGTGGGTTTGGCATTCTCTGTCGCTCACCCTGGTGGGTGAAGGGGGGGGGGGGGGGCAGGCATGCCGGTGCATGTACCTTCTCCTGTTCTTGATAATCCAATTCTGCTTCGCTCACTCTTTCTACTAGCTCCTCTATTCTGGTTGCCCACGGGTATTGAAGGGCTCTTTGTATGGCTGGTATTAATAATTTCATAATGATATGGACACCCTCTGCTTCAGTTCCTTGAGCAATTCTGGAATATACATGTGCTTTTCTTTGAATAAATATCTCTGCCTCCTCCTGCTTAGGCTGCTTCTGCGTGTAAAACTCTATGTGTAGGGTGGTGAGTACGTTTCCTCCAGCAAACGTATTGGCCAGTCGAGTAGCAAATTGTTCCCAGGTCGTCATAAATTCACAGTACCTGTTCCACCAGGTAAAGGAGGCGCCCTTTAACTGGTCCCATGTCTTCAGCACCTATCGCTTGTTGGGAATTGCACTGGCCTTGAACTCATAGTCAAAAGCATTTATGAAAAACTTGGGGTTTTCGTGAGGCCTCCCCGAAAATCCAGAAAGTACTATCGCCTCGGGTATTTCTGTTCCTTTTCTGATCAGCTATCTGGGGCTCGGCCCGGATTCGAAGGGCGTTCCCACTACCCTTGCCTTTAGCATACCTCGCAATAGTATACCACGTCCCTTACTCTATTAGAGTTATTGGGTCATCCCAAACAAATATTATTGAACATCTGGGAGCACGTTGCACATTGGGTTCATTGTGTGTTGCGTCCCGGGAAATTAGGTAGGTCGCAACAATTTTGCTGTTCCTGGCAACTAAGACAACAGTACTCTGTCCCTTCGGTGGGTTGGAATGTGTTGAGCCACCCTATACACTCGTAGCAATAGAGCTGCGGACAGTGGCTGCACATGTTCGTGTATAGTCAAGTTCCGGGACAAAGGGGAGCGCACCATTGCTCCAGCGGGTAATTTTCACACAGGATCTCTTCCCTCGATCGGGTTATTTCGGCTCATATTCCTTCGGTCCTCGCATTGCACCTCTCGTGTGCTATTACCGTATGCATCTCCTCCATGCTACTTGCTCGCCTTCTATGGGAATTCCTCATCTGCGAGCCTATTGACTCATCTCGGGCTAATATGTTATTGGGCACCACTGGGTTTTGTTCAAGACTCCCTGAAGTCTTGTTATCCATGGTGACTAGCTTGATAGGGGTGAGAACCCTTCTCACGCGTATCCTGTTATCTGGTTCTGCTTTCCAGCCTACATAGAGCTCACTGTGGTCCCACGTTGGGCACCAAAATAACTTGACGCTACTTGCACCGGGTGATATACAGGATGGTTCGTACGTAGGGTATGAGTTACTTCTCTGGCACACACTATGGACACTTTGGATGTCTAGGGTTCGAACCTCAAGCACTGCTTCAAATCCCTTTTCTCTATGGCCATAAGAGCAATGCGTCGTCGGCAGGGGAGCTCTTGGAGGCTAATTACACTGTGTCTTACCACGGTGGCGGTTATCCTCTGTGGTGGGGAGAGGTAGGAGGTGTCACTGTTCTTACCAAGGGAGAGGAGGGTCTGCGACTGATGGCAGCATCTTGAGGTAGTGGTCTCTCCTTCCTCCTTCTGTTCTAGTCCCTCCTGAACGAGAAAAGGAAGGGGCGGGAGGTGGGTACATAATATGCGCTCTGTTAATGAAAAACGTCAGTCAATTTGTAGGTTAAATAGCAGGATTTTATTCAGCAAATAAAATCGACACACTGTCCGAATCCGTACCCAGCAAATTAAGGGCCTTAAGGGCAGAATTTAATATTAACGTCTCCAATATGTCAACCCACTGACAAACCTGATTAATTACTGACATAATACATTGGGGACATGGGGCTCAAAAGGTGTCCCTTGAGCGACGAACGTCGGCACTTAGCTGTATGCTGGGGTTCCTTCAGCGGCAGGCAGGTTGGGGTCCGGTCAACTGGATGGCCATCCGTGGGCTCTAGGCCGGGTTTTGTCGGCATGGCGGTCTCAGCTGACGTCCTACTTCAGCGCTAGACCTCTTTGGTGGTGTGGTCATCTGCTGACTGCTTCCTTCGGGGTTCAATCTCTTTGACGTCTTGGTGGATTCTCCTAGCTTCGGGCTGGATCTCTTCGATGATTGCTGGTTTCCGCTGGATGCACCCTTCACGCTGGGGTGTGGGCTCCAGAAGATGACTTCTCCCTCGAAGTCACTGGCATCAACTGGCGCTTGGATGGCATGTAGCAGTATATATCTTCGCGATGAGATTTGCCTGCCATTGCCATGAGTGCGGCATGCATACCTCTTCTCTTCCATCGCTCCAGCAAGCCAGATGTATGCTTGTGCCGGGCTGGCCGGCATTGTGGTAACACGCCCTGCAGAGCTACTATACTACGGCGGGTTGCAATCAACATTCGCTTGGGCGCAGAACATACGGACTCGTGTTATATTCTCCCATCAGGAGTGCTGGTTTAAGATAGCATGGGTATGACAGTGGCGCTTTATTATAAGGCAGTATGTGGCATGCGTCATTTTAAGGACCATAAAAGACAATAAGAACTTTAAAGGATCTTTAAAAATAATATTATAAACAAAGGACCTCTTTAAGGACTTCTGAAGATAGCCTAAACCCTGTTTTCATATATCATAATTACAGTACCTTCTTTATTAATTGCTGGTTTTTGTTCATTAGTTTTACTGTACCATTGACGAGTAAAATATTGCCACTTTTATAACAGGTTCACGTATTAAAATTATGTTTAAAATATTTATTATCACAATAACCAAATTTTCACGACAAATATGATTCAAGTTTCCGTGTTGTTTCAGGAATTTTTTATGGCAAATTCAAGGAATTATGTTTAAGACCAAACAACATCACAGTGGAAAAACTACCAACCTGGGCAACCATCAGAATGAATCTTCAGGTGGACTGGATTGAACAATAAGAGAAAAAAGCATGCTATAGGCTGTTCATGGTGAAGTAAGCAAATTTGAGGCCCTAGTTACAGTTTTCTTAACAATTTTTTATCCTTCAACCACTTATTTAAATAAATATTGCCATGCAAGTAATAAACACAGTGTATATATTTCATCAGACTCAAAAGTTAACGTCTTTGGCTACAATAATATAAATTTATTGACTATTATTCCAAATGAGAGGGCTTCAAAAAGTGCTCTCTTTACCATGATATCCTGTATCGAGCTGCAATTACCGACACATAATTGTTTGTTCAGAGGTTACTGTACCTTGAAATTCTCTGTTTTTATGAATGGCACCAGCTCTGCTAACGGCACATGCTCATCCTCATCCTGTAACAAACCAAACAGCAGAGTTCTGTAACTGCTGTTACATAGCATGTATCAAAAATATTTCAAAAACATATGTTCCCATTATAGCACACAACAAATATTCTTTCACTTTTCTTTTCATTAATAATTTAAATTTTATCTAAAGTGAAGCTTATAAAAACTTACCCAGGCTCCCTACCGAAATGGCCACAAAAATATTTCCAAATTTTCTCCATTTTCTAGGTATGAAAAAAATGAATAATTTATTGCTACATTAATTTTTGTAGTCCTGCATTTAATTAAAAGCGTGTGTGTCTTTCTCAACAAATTGTAGTGGTTAGTTTATCGTTAAAGTCCAATGAACAACAAAATTAATTTCAGGGAAACCCCCCCCCCCCCCCCCCGCTTCAATTCTAAGGAAAAACAAATGGTTCACCCACATTCTTACTGAATACTCTTATGGACCACGTACACAAAGTTACAATAATCACTGTGGATGAGGTGGTACACTGGCCAGGCTACCAGCATCCCATGAAGGTGAAATGGTTATGATTCCAGGCAGGGTAACGTGAATTTGCACATGAGGCAATCTTGCCAGATGATGCCACTGGTTGGCATGATTTCTCAGGGGTCTTCCGTTTCTCCCTGCCCTTGCATTCCAGTACTGCTCCTTACTCACTTAGCTTCGCCCTCATCGTCTCTCAAGACCTCAGAGCCGCACAGACCTCTCCACTTCTACAAAAATTGGGAAAGGCAGGAAGATAAAACCCTTGCCATTAAAATAAACACAAAACATACTTATAAAATTCCTAATATATTAGAACTGTATTACATCACGTCTGCTTAATGGACTGCCTTCACTCTGGCCTCACTCCTGTTTTTTTAAACAAAATTATTTTGCTGTGAAGTCATCCTTAACATCAAGCAGAAACTGTTGGGTCCCTTCATTAGTGTCATAATAAGGTTTTGCTTTCAATACACGTAATGTAGCGAATTTGGAATTTTCTTGCCAGTGATGCTGGAATGCATAACACTGTTGGCTCACCAACTTATAGCGACATTAAAAACAAAGTAAAAATAAAAAGAGCTTACATTTTTGTATGAAGTGCCAGTAATGGCACCAAGTTAGGATCAGAGTATTTGTGGTTGTTGCGAAAAACATCTAACGACAGGTGATAGTTGTATTCAGTTTGACAGGCAGCGTAAAAAATTGTACAGAAGAACATGCGCGAAGTTGACGAAAAAAGGATTTCAAACGAGATATGATATTAAACCAATAAAATGGTACTGTGGAGAGTGAGACAGTGACAGTGATGAGGCTGATGAGTATAAATCAGAATCAAACTCGTCAGTAGTTGATGGAAATGAAGTCAAACTTATCTTACAAAAACTAAATAAGTTAGACTTAATTACTACAGAACAATGCAAGCTGAGAGAAAGAGTGGAATTTTCTGTAGAGAGCTTCCACAAATTATGTAAATGAGCTTAGGCATAAACTAGATAGAGTCTTAGCAGAAAATAAACTGATGTACAAACAGTTGGAATCGCTACAGGAGGTAAACAAAAAACAAAACTGCGATATAGTTGCACCTCAAATATAAAACGAAGAGGTGAAGCAGTATCTTAAGCGAAATAACCTGGAATTGCATGGAAAATGAGGATACGGTTTAAATTGTGAAACAAACTACATCAACACTCGGGATTAAAATGAGTGTTAAAGTTATTGATGCTTGCCACCTCCTTCCACAAAAACATTCTGAACTGCCACTCACAATTAATGTCAAACTCGTTAGCAGGTTAAAAAAAAGAGATAATGAAAGCAAAGAAAAAGCACCGACTACTGCTAGCTTAGCTTAGGAAAAAACCACTTCTCTGGTTAAAAGACCTATTTACATCAATGAGAACCTTACACCATACGTTACACAAAAAGATACGAGACTTTAAGAAACAAGGTCTGAAATTTGTGTGGATCAGAAATGGTTGCATCTTTGCCAAGATGAATGAAGCCTCTAGGACGACAAAATGAGGGAAGAGGAGGATATAAACAGGATTAGGGCCAGTTTACTGAAGCAAGGGAACATACCCACTCCTCCAGCACCCAAATGGTACGGCCAGCAGCTGAATATGTTGACTACTGTGAGTTCATAAAAACTTCAGATGTGCATGACTGTCAGATAGCATTTTAAATTGTTTATCTAAATGCAAGAAGCATTAGAAATAAATTAAATGAGGTAGAGGTATTAATTACGTACCACTATTGGGAACACTGACATCACAGTTTCTGAAAGTTGGATAAATAGCTATGAAAAACATGATTACAATATTGAAAGGTACGACAGTTTTTTTTACTTGCAGAGATGACAAGACAAGAGGTGGTACATGCATGTTTGTTAAAAGTTCTCTGTGGATTGGTACAGTTATACATAGAGTAGAAGCAAAACATAGCCTTTTGCTTGTTCATGGTAAAAATAAAATTACATATAATCTGCTATAATCCCAGTAAAGGTAACTGCCCACTTTTTCTGAAAGAATTAGAAAATGTCTTAATGAACGTTAAAAATTAATGTTATATTGTTTTAGGTGATCTTAATATTGATTCCCTGGGTAAAACAACAGAATTAGACTATTATAATGATCTGATAAAAATATATGGATTCCACGCAATGCAATACGTTGTTTCCCACCAGGTGCACTCATACAAGTTCACTTATTGATCACGTACTGGTCAACAGTAACAAATACACATACAATATCTAACATTGGCCCCCTTGATAATAGCATAAGAGATCATAATATTATAGTGTGTGATGGTAATAATACACCAAATATAACCAAATATAATAATGATAATATACAGATGGTAAATGAAAGATCTAATATTGACTACAACACACTTAATAATTATCTCAGATGTGTACTACAAAATCTCACCTTAAATTATAACAGTAATTCAGCGTATAACATGTTAATACAGCATATTGAGAAGGGGATCAAAGCTAACAGCATAAACATTGACATTGGTCTAAGAACATCCAATAAGAATAATATCAGAAACACTTGGGGGACACAGGAATTAGTTGACTTCATGCATAGAAGAGATTTATTTACTGCATTAAAAAATGATGACTAATCAACATGACACTATTAAAATAGAATACGAACTCTGTTGGAACAAAACTATATCTCTAAAACTCAATCTTAAGAGAGAATTTTACGCCAACAAATTTGCAAGGTGTAGAATAACTCGAAACATACTTGGAAATTAATTAGGGAAGTAATCTATAGCAAAAAGGCAACTAAATCAGTGGATATCCGGTCACTTGTGGTAAACAATATTCTGATGACTGACAAAAAAGATATATGTAATACGTTAAATAACTACTAAAGGCTGTTCACGGTAAAGTGAACATGCAACGGTAAAATGCCCAAAAGGCATTAAACATTAATAAATACATCTTATTGGAGCCTCGGGCATTAAATTTTGGTGGTGATGAAATATATTCACTGTGTTTATTAGTCATGTTGCAATGTTTATATTAGAAAGCAGCAGGAAGGTGGAAATTAGTTGAAAGGAAAAATTTAGAAGGGCCTTAAAAAGTGCTCACTTTACCATGAACAGCCTATACACAAAAATTGGTGCAGAGTTAGCAGCAAAAATCACCAAATCAGAGGCATTATATAAACTAACTAAAGGGGAAGACACTACAAAATCCTTATCTCTGAAACCCACAGACCTGCAAGAGGTAATCAATATTATCAAATGTACGAAAATAAAAATAGCATTGGCTATGACAAAATGTCAAGCAAATCTATTGTTGAAGGAAATTTTCCATTGTGACGGAAATCCCATCACTGCACATCTGTGAATAATTTACACTTTGCCAATAAGTAAAAACACTCTTAAAAATTAATTAGTGGGTCGGACCACGTCACCGTTTCCCTCGGAAAAAGGTAACCCGGTAACTTGTTGAATTGTGCAGCTTACGACTCAGTACGCACAAACTTTCACACACGTTGATTTGAAGTTTAAAACTTTTTGACGTAGTTTAAAACACTAATAAAATAGAACTGTGATATTCTTGCCACCTCCATGTCACTATAAAATATGTTAAAAATATCTGAGGTACCGGAAAATAACTGAATAAATCCGTGCCTAATTTTCACGTGCAGCAACATCGAGGCCTGGCAAAGAAGTGTGCACCAGACTGATGTTTCAGTGATTTGTCGTGCGAGCGCAGCACAGTCAGTGACCGCCTTCGTAACCAGCTTGAGACTATGTGTGCGCTGACGAAAAGGTGACGTTTCGTTACGTTACTTCCGGCATCTTGACCAAGAGGATGGAAGTTGAGGGTAATATTGTAATATGATTGGATATTTTGAATTTCATTGTGCCCTCATACCCTCTAAGAGAAATTGGTGTCCACTGCATCTGTCACCATAAATTGTAATATTTTCAGCCATTGGCTGCGTATTACTTGTAACCCCCTAGGAGTAATTGAAAACCCTTCAATTTCTTGGAAAAACGACTTTTGGGGGGAGGAAATTAAATTGATTGGTAATGCAAGAGGGGAGGGCAGCACAGTGTATTTAATGCAGGCAGGCGCTGCTCTCGGGGTCAGTTCAGCGACCTCGAGGGGGCAAGCTTCTACCTTGAGATAAGTAGTACTTTACTTGAATCGTCAATGTAGGCTCCTAAAGCGATCAGGTCACTTATGTCACTTTGACGTTATGCAGGGGCCATGGTGGCCGTAAAATAATTGAAAGTTTTGAACAAATTTGCAAAATATTGGCCTTTTAGCCCAAAATCCAATACTGTTACTTTTTGTAACCAAGTTTTCGTGGCTACGTCGCCACCAAGACGTAACGTGGTGGTAACCACTAGAAACCACTGGTAAACATTTGTAAACTATTGCAAACCTAGGGAAACAGTTGTAATTTTTTGTAAACATTTGTCAATAATCGTTGATTATGGTCTCAGCCTCTGGTACTAAACAGGAGCTATGCGAAACTCCTTGTTTTTACGACTTATAAGAAAAAACTTTACGAAGTTTAGGGCTTATTCAAAAATCCAGTTTACTCGTAGAGTTAAGGCTGGCATTGCTTAGCAGTTGCTCCTATCCAATTGGGACTGCGAATAAATTAACATTTAAATATTGTTTGGTGACCAGTAATGTGATACCCAAAATGGGGATTTTTACATTCCTATTGTTTGATGTAATAATTTCAATGGCAAATGTAGGTGCGACAGAAATATAGCAGCCATTTGTAATTAGGGTTAATGGAGGTCACCTGCTCAATATATTTTTGTGATGGCCTTTTGCAGTTTGTATTTACTTATTAATATGGAGCCTAAAATATCCTGTATAAGTATTAGTTGAATACCAGCAAAAGTACTGGTGTCGGAATTTGGTTGCATTTTATTCTATACTGTGGCAACCGGAGTTTTATGTAAATGTTTTTAAGTATAAAATTGTCGTAAACGGAAGAGGAAAAGAATTTTCCCAGTTAATCTGAAATGTAAGGAATCTAACCAAAGAAGTTTATTACGTGAAATATTTTATGCAAGAAACGTAAATGAAAGAAAAAAATTTAAAGAAATATTAAAAATAAAAAACATGACCACACTTTTTTGTTTCTATGACAGATTATTGCTAACATTTAACTGCCCTTACACTGTACAGAAAAATGGTTTTTGCATGGCTTTGCCATTCTTAGTGTTCTGATTGTGTTTTCCTAGGGTTATGCAAAAACTGCCATGCCACGCCCTAGGTTTAGGATGCAGCAAGGTCAGAAAGGCTGTTTGAATTCTACTTTTGGTGCAGTCGGACCATCCAACCTTAAGATTTAAAAAATAATAACCATTTTTAAAGAAGGTGAACACACTAACCCAAGCAATTACAGACCAATCACATTGTTACCAATCATTGGCGAAAAAAAAAAACCCAAACGAACTATTTGCAAAAGATTGAGTTCTTTCATTGTAAACAGTATGGTTTCATGGAAAATTCAAGCATGCCAATAACCACAGTAGATTTGATGAGTATGCTACAAGAATGTTTAGATAGAAATAAAATAACCTTTGGTCTGTTTATTGATTTAAAGAAAACATTCGACACAGTGGATCATAAGATATTATTACAGAAAAAGCAGTATGCTGGTATAAGAGGAATTGCACTCAAACTGTTTTAAAACTACCTCCAAAATAGGAAATAATATGTTATTGTGAGAGCTTACACTGGTAACCTAGGCTTGATAACACATGCTGTGTCCCAGGGCTCAGTATTAGGACCACTATTATTTTTATATACATAAACAATATGACAGATTACAAATTTAAAATGTAAATTACTTTGTATGCTGATGATAGAAACATATTTTACACTGGGGAGGATGCTGAAATGCTGGTCAAACACACGCAGGAGACATACTTACAATAACAATGGTTAAAAGGTAAACTCAGCATTAATGACGGAAAAACGAACTACACGTTTATAACAAAACCAAGTAAAACTATAAACACCACACCCTCCATAAATTTGAACAATAAACCAATACCAAGAGTAGATTCTGCGAACTTCCTAGACCTGATCAAAGATCAAAACTTCTCTTGGAACAACCAAATAAATAGTATTATAAAAAAGATAAAACCAGCTGCTGCAGTCATTTGGAGCGCTAGACAATATGTTACAGTGAACATACTTAAAGATATTTACTATGGGCCGTAAGATATTTACTATGGGCCGTAATATCTTACACTGTAACCTAGAGATCCCTTCTTCCTCATCATCCTGCCCTTGCCTTCTCCACTTACCCTTCACCCATCTTGCTGCCTTTCTCTGCACCTTTTCCAATTCTCGCAACTCCACATACGGGTCCCTGCAGTACAATCCCTAGATACTTATATTCTGCTGCTTCTTCTATCTCTTGTCCCTCCCATTTGTACATGTCCCTGCTTATCATCTTCTTCCTGGTGAACCTCACTACCTTAGTTTTTCTTACATTTATCTTAATTTTATTTTTTCTGGTCCACAACCATATCTTATCAATGTCCGCCTGCAAATTTCTGCCCCACTCTCCCACCTCAGCATATACAACACAATCATCTGCAAACAATCTGATTTTTCCTCTAATCCCCAAACCCATGTCATTTACCATTATGGTAAATAACAAAGGACCCAGCACACTTCCCTGTGGTAGCCCTGATGTAACCTCCTCTTCCTCCGATATTGCCTCCCCCACTTTCACCCTCTGCCTTCGCCCTCTGAGAAAGTCCCCTATCCATTCCACTACCCTCCTGCCTGGTATCAGCGCCTCCACTTTCCTCATCAATGTCCCATGGGGCACCTTATCAAATGCCTTCTCAAAATCTATGAAGCAGGCATCCACCTGCTTCCCCTCATCAACTACCTGCACCAGATCCTCTAATAACCCAGCCAGCTGAGTCTCACATGAGTAACCCCTCCTGAAACCATGCTGCGACTCCTCCAACTAATTCCTATTGTTCATAACCCTCACCACATACTGTACCACCAGCCTCTCCATTACTTTTCCTGTACTTGATGTGAGACTCATTGGTCTGTAGCTGCCAGGCCTCCCCCTATCCTCTCCCTGCTTGTGTATAGGTACCACCATAGCATTCTTCCAATCTTGTGGTAACTTACCATCTCCTAAGGACTTTTTAAACAGTACTTCTAAATATTTCGCCAACTCCTTGCCACCAAACTTTAGTGCTGCGTTTCCTATCCCATCTGGTCCCCCTGCCTTACTGCTCTCCAAACCCCTAATTACTTTTTCTATCTCTCACTCCCTCATCTTAAACTCACTAAACACCCCCCGAACCCTGTTTGTCCCCCTATTCCAACCCTCCTTTGCCTCAAACACTTACAAGTACTGTCCTTGCAGCATCTCCGATTTTTCTTGGTCATTTGTCGCATCCTTACCTTCCCTTCCTGTTAGCAGAGGGATCCCTTCCTCTCCTCCCCTTAACCGCCTAACATACCTCAACAATTTCCCCCATTCCTTGCCTTTTCCTTCTTCCACCATGTTCCCCAGAAATACGTTCTTTGCCCATTTGATCTTCCTTTCAAGCTCCCTACCCATTTGTTTCATCAATTCTTTAGATCTTATCATCCCTTCATTTCTCCACTTGGCATGTAATTTTCTGCACTTCTTCATTTTCAAAATCTCCTGTCCATAATATGGCGGATCTCCCCCAGTCCGTAACCTTTTCACTGACACAAATTTCTCCAACATAACCTCCATTAATCTTCTAAACTCCCTTCACAACCCCTCTACACCCTCCTCCATATACCATTTTTTAAACCTGTCTCTCAGGAAGATTTCTGCCCCCTTCTTGTCTCCTCTCCCATACTGCCACACCAACCTTTCTGCCATTTGCACTTCTGTTATCCTGCCAATCCCAATTTCTACAACCGGAATATTATGGTCGCTTATACCATCCAATACTATTGCACCAACTACAGCATTTCTAGGTCTGACCAACATCACATCCAGCACTGACCCAACACCCTCCTCATTCCATCTCGTAGGTGTTTCTACTACCTGGACTAATCCTCTGTTAACTAACTGTGCTGCCATTCTCTGCATTATGCTACCCATTCCTTCTGCACCCTCTACCCATTTCACCCCTGGCATATTCAAATCCCCTGCTACAACAACCCACTGCCTGTCCTTTAGTCTATCGACCCTCTCCTTGATCATCTCAATTGCCTGCCATCCCTGTCCTGGTGGTCTATACGCTGCCAGCGAAGTAATATTCCTATTACTACTACCACTCAATTTGATTTCCATTACCTCGACATCCTCACTAACCCATTCTACCACCCCTTTTAGCACTTCCTTACACACATCATTATTCCTCCTCCTCTCCTATCCCTGTCTCTTCTGAAGATGGTGAACTTATCCTGCCTACACTCACTGTCCAAGACTTCCTCAGTCAACCAAGTCTCCACAACTACCACTATATCCGCCTCATATCCTTCATCCTTTCCCCAGAAGCCCTTCAGCTTGTTGTACACACTCCTACAGTTCACCACCATTAGCTTTATACTAGTATTCTGCTTTACCATCCTACATTGCTTACCTCGTATCTCCACCCCTGCGGCCTCATCAATGCTATCCTCTCCATTTCTCTCCCCTTCTGTTTCCTTGCTTCTAACTGATTGCTGTTTCAACAACTGCTGCTCTGTCCTGACCCTCTCCATGCAGCCAGCTACTTCTCTACCTAGAATCCTCTTTCCCTGTTCTGTCAGGTGAACCTGGTCCCTCCCTACACTTTCCCAGCCTACCCATTTCCTACTATCTATAAATGTAGCCCCCAAATCCCTACACACCCTCTCATATAACCCACTCTCAGCCACTGCCTTCCTATAGGATACTCCTTTCCTAACCA
Organism: Dryococelus australis; assembly: GCA_029891345.1. NCBI lineage: Eukaryota > Metazoa > Arthropoda > Insecta > Phasmatodea > Phasmatidae > Dryococelus > Dryococelus australis. The sequence continues at coordinate 198,225,857 of CM056998.1, read as the reverse complement.
GCACACCACTGACTACTGCCCTAGCTCCAGGGAACTTCTCCCGCACTTCCCTCAGCAATCCCCTGAGGTCCCGCTCTACCTCCTGCCCCACCTCTATATGAGCCAGGTTACCTGGCTAATTACTATTACAGGTCACTGACTTTTCAGAAACATGATATCAGTTGTTTCAGTGTAAAATGAATATGTTTCAAGGGTAACATTGTTTGTCAAAAGTTATATGTATTTTTGAGAGCTTGTGTGTGCAATTACAATTTGAAATCCAAAGTGCGCACAGTGCTGAAATAAGAGACAATGATATTCAGGCAAGAAAACTTTTACAAACAATACTAAAAGTAAACAGAAAATTACAATTTAAATTCTGTATGTAAAACTGTGCAACGTGTTCGTTGCGCATGGCTAAAGATTTGAACTTTCATTGATCTACCCTGCTTTCTAAAGGTTATGAGATGCCCTCTATACAGGACCGTGACAGTCGTGATATTTCTCCGCGACACTAGCGCCAATTTGTTCTAGTTTGGCCGCCGCCATGATCGCTGCGCTCGCGGTGACCTCCATGCGATGTCTCTTAGCCCTTCCTTAATCGATGGCTTCCCACCAACCCCCCCCCCCCCCCCCAATTGTGTGTAACCTTTCATCGGCTTCGACATTAATTTTTTTTTTCCCACTGAAGGCACTTCTCGATCTACCTCAGGTGTAGGCAGTCTGCCTCGACGAAGTGCTGCAATGACATGATACTCTGATACGCCTGTGGACTAGCATTTTGTAACTACCAGTGTTTTCGTCTGAGCTTCACCAAAATGTAATATCGATTCCGTGGTGAATTCTTTTTAAGGTTTTTTTAATATGTTAGTAGTTACATATTGAGATTTACTGAGAAGGTGATCGTTTGAGGTAGTGAGTTGGAGGTCGTAGTGTGTTTTTGGCACCTTTTAAATTGATTTAATAATAGTGTAGCCTTTTTAGCTGGTCGTCTATTTATTTTGTACTTGATATTTTCCTAGTACACTTCGTGAACTTGATTTGTATTTTAATAAAGTTTGTCCGGCCAGCATTATTTAGACATTTCGGGTAAAGCACTTATTCTAGTCAAGTTCATCGCCCCATTTGGCTATCAACGCCTTAGTTGTCAACTGCGGCTTCCACTCATTACTAGTTTGGTAACCTCTTTTACCTTTTGGGTTATGTCTCTTCATTTACTGGTTAGGGCTTTAATGGCCTGCTGTTCTACTTTAATTATTTTCAGGTGCCCTTAACCAGTCTGTAAGGGAATATCCCTTTTTAATGTAGAGGTTTAATTTGTATTTCCCTTTGGAGCTTTGACAGGCTGCCACCTTTTAGTTCATCACTATAATTTTGTTGTGTCGTCTGAGAAGGCTTTGAATTTAAATATTGGTGCAGTGCCTTCTTTGTAGACCGTTAAGGCATTTAATATTTTTAATATTGTGTCCTACCAGAAGTATTATCCCCTTGTGAGACGCTCATATATTTGGGCATATATTGTTTGATTCTTAGAATTGTTCTGCGACAATTTACTGCGTGTGAAATATTATTTATTATTATCAGTGTATTTTGAGTACTTAAAATGTGTAGCCGTCATTGTCAACTTGTGTTACTTTGCAAAATTTTAGACTTAATAGTATTCTGGTTTCCGTTACGCCTGTTTGACGTGATGCTTTGAGACAGCAGACTGAATTCTCATCACTGCGAGTGGTTATTGAAAGGTGAAAGGCTGCGTTCACTCAAAAATTGTTTTTGTCACGAGTTGATAGAGGCCTTAGGTGCTTTTAATTAATCTGTCCTTAACTCAATTACACTGAGTATTGACTTTTTCAATTGTCAAAGTTAATAGTGTTTTGTTTTGGTTGTAGAACTGTCCACAAGGTGGGTTGATGTAGTGAGCTGAACTCACCTTATTAAAAATAAAACTTCTTAATGCTTATTTTTTGGTGTTAATTCCCTTTACATTCTAGTGTTATTTTGCATCTAGTGTACAATTTGTGCCCTTTCGTGGTGCATCTGTTTAGAAATTCTCTTGGTGCTATTTCAAGTTGCCATATTAATATATTACTCAGAGTGCATAGCACTTCCACGTGTGTGAACCCCGTAGGCAGCCATGATTGGTCTATGCGACCCATGCCTCTGGACAGTTGTCCTACGAGAGCTGGCGAGGTAAGACACTGTCACATATGTACTTCACCTCTTTGCACTGATGTAGGTTTTCATAGTTCATTTTAGTATACTGGTTACCTTTTGCCTTGCGTACGTTCTGCCAGATGTCCCACCATAATGCTATCCGTTTAACTTAAGAATTTACGACCTTTAAGGCTTTAAGGAGATATAAATATGATGAAAGTGTGTTGTATAGGAAAGGCCACGAAGCCCGCGTTACTTGAGTATCAGATGCCACCCGCCTGTATTCAGGGTTTTTCAATGTAATTTCTTCTTTACTGTGACGTGTAATATTATGGGCAATATTTCTGTTTAATCATTTTGAGAGTTTTGTATTGCTATCATGTTTTACAGCCACACAGCTTATAGCCACGTAGTCAGATACAACCAAGTCAGTATCCACGCAATCATCACGTTATGAGGGCTAATTGTCTGTCCATTTTGTGCACCATAAGTTATCTCAGGGTTTTGGTCCGCCTATGTACTTGTATTTTTCCGCCAACAGGCGTTCCAAGGGCCTTTGTACGCTAATTTCTGCCAAATATAATTTTCCAATGCAGATGCAATTATTTAAGATAACTACTGACCGGATTTCTGGGTAAATTATGTGTTTTTACACCTGCCAATGTGGTCTGATACGAGCCCTATCCAATGGCATCCGCGCCATCTAAAAGTGAATTCACATGTTTTGTGTGTTTATTTTCCATCTCATGTTATGCCCCACCTTCTTCAAGTGCTATTTTGTATTTTTGTACAACATTATTGTTTTGGACTAGCCCTCTATGTGTTAGACCATCACCACACAGCACGTGGTTCGGAGACAAGTCCCGATGAGTAGGCGTTAGCTCTGGAAGAATATGTTTGTGTTCATTTCATACTCCGTGTCCTGTCTCTGGGAAAGCCTGCAATCGGTCCCAGCAGCTGTAGGGCCCTTGCTCTGTAGAGACTGTGCTTTCAGGTACCGTGGAGCATCATCCAGTCAGAGGTGCGCAAGTTGAGTTATGTGCGTAGGGGAATCACCCACCTGAACTGGCTAGACACGCTCGAGACATATCGTAATTTTCATTCTGGCACAGATTGTAGCTTGGACAATAAACACCTACCTTCTCAGTGTAAAATATGAATGTTCTTTAGTAGCGTCAGATACCCAGCCCAGTCAAGGTGTCTTAACTGCAGTGTAAAGTTGTTCAGTGAGTACACACGGGTGAGACGAACACATAGCATCCCTGCACATCAAGTCTCAAAGTGCGGTGCGTAGGAACCACCGCTGGTGCCCATCAGTTAGCAGGTAAAATGTATCGCAATTGTCTCCGTGTCTCAGCCATCGGCGTCAAGTTGATTTCAAAAGTGCTCACTTTATCATCAACAGCCTTTATACGTAGGTACTGCCTGACAATTTTGTTTGTAAGCAAGATATTTGATTTCATCTTATTTAAAAGCAACTAGAAATTTTGGATGATGTTTTTTATAAATATATAATTCTGGAAGTGATTAGTATGATATTTCCAAGAAAACTGCATGTTCCTGGCATTACAAATGGATGGCAATGCTGAGTCTGGTAGCAGTAAACATGACAAAAGTCTGCAGCAGAACCACTTGCACTGCTGTGCAGTTTTGAAATTTCTGGAAAATTTTTAAGGCACATCAGATTTTATAGTGTCCCACTTTGATAGATTTCTGAGATTTTTATATAAGTAAGATGGATGGAAGATAAGGAATATGCAGACTAATTACGGTATCTATTAATTTCCGCTTTTGGTAGTCCTGACAAGTTTGTTTTAATCTTGCAGGTAGGCATGGGCAGTTTATTATAACGAAGGAATAGATAAAATATTATATTAAAAATTTAAATTTGTTTAGTTTGTCATACTTTCAGTTACAGGTGAATTTAGTTATTGGTAGTTTTATCACTGATCAGTGGAATATTGGTTTTCAGTTTGGGCAATATCTCTCTGAGTCATTCGCAATGTTTTAAATCATTGTTTTGTGCAATTTAATAAGTACTGGTCGGTACTTAAGTTCATTTTGACACACTGGAAGGTTCATTTGTTTATTAATTTAAAGATTTAAAATGGCATTGATATTTAACAGGTTTTATGTATTAATTTATTTCAGTTGAATTCATAATTCACTGGAATCCTAATTTAACTGATGATAACTCAAATATTGAATTTGGCTTTAACATTTTGTAAGTGAAGTTAATTACTAGTTATGTTCAGATGGCCTGGCAAAACGGTTCACCGCATGGACCGCTTGTGATCGGCCCCAGGTCTGTTATCAGGTGCGCTCGCAACGCACTTGCCATCACGTCCGTTACCAGATCATAGTTGCTGTGCTACGCGCTACGAATCACGAAGCCCATATGAAATTACGATCCAGTGTAAGGCTAGCTGTTATTTGCCCTGCGACGCGGTAGAGACCAGCTGATGAAGTACTTTCAGCATGAGTTTTGGTAGAAGAACGTCGTATCTACCGCCTGAAAGTGAGTTTAATGCCTCTTAACGCTACCTAGTGGCGCGGCGTGAACTATGCACTCTAGTTTGTGCTGTCTCCATCCTGTGCAAAAGCGCTAGCTCTTGGGTCTCAATGCGGCGAATGTAGACACGCGTACGTGTTATTACTGAGACTACTGCCAAGACAGAATCCACGCAACTTCGGACGTCCTCTACCCAAAGCTTGTGACGAGGAGATGTAGTTTGCCAAAGTTTGATTTCGACTATGATGTAGCCATTTTTCTTTTTAATTCAAGATGTAGAATAGCAACGGTCATGTGAATTTAGTATTTATTTATTAGGTGTTTGTATTTTTGCTCAACTACAGCTACGTGATGAGCTGCTACTACTTCTAGCTGCAGAAAGAACCCTCCAATGGGTAAGTTTGGGTTTATGTTTCACCTCGGTAATCCCATAACTAGAACCAATATTAATTTTCCGTGGCCCCTGTTCGTGTGTTTGCAGAGGGTTCGTGTTTCTTGTTTCTAAATCCTCTTTTCAGTCTTGGTTCTACTGTCTTCAGGATTGATTGGTTTCCAAAAAACTTGCATCCCCGATGTCCGCTGGGCTGAGCGACACTTGACAACGCCAGCAGGCCGTGCTGATAGCATACCTGTTGCGGACATGTAATCAGCGGAACTGGTTCGGCGGGACATTATGCGGACGCACTACAGATATGGCAAACATTTATCTATTCGTTTTTGAGGAACTGTTAATTGCATTGTCACTGATAAATTCACTGGCAGAATATGTACAAAATCCTACATGAAGGCTGGACGAAATTTACAAAGTTTGTCAATTAATTACATTAAAATAAGTTTCTAATTGTGCGGAACACCATTCCTATTGATATTCTTTTTACCTTCTATTAATTAGATTATGAAATATTATTTGTTATGAAATACTAATATAAAAAACTGAATTCAAAATTATATAGATTTAATGTATTGTCAAAAACTTTAATAAAAGAACACCACCATAACTACCAAATCGTTAACTGGCTTTTAATTTTTATATCAATTACTTACCCTATGAGAAAAAAAAAATGCAATGGTTGCATTAAAGTTAATTTTGTTGTGAATTAAATGTGTACCATGCCACGACCTCGGTATGCTTCAAATTCAACTAAATTTTACGATAATATATGTACTCTTAGAATTCAGAGTAATATTTTTTTTCTTGCTGTCGCATGGGGTACACTGCTCCCCCGAATCACCTCATATTTTAAAGAGAATAATATAAAAAATTATTAGAATACCAGTTTGAATCCACTATCTTTTCCACCCATGTTACCTAATTTTGTTTTTACAAAAGTGACTCAGCCAGCCAACTTCCATTGGAGATTAAGGGAAGAAGCCAATTTTCTTTCTAATGTGAATTCAATAAGTAAAACTAATTACAATACCATTACAATTTTTTTAATAGAATTAATGTATTTAAGCACTAGTTTGACGCGTGCCGCATAGAAGTCAGTTTGCCCTTCGCACCAAATCAACAAGAACTCCACGCAACGCAGTAAGTGTGCGCACACTACGCCGCAGATGCAATGCAATGGTAATGCCATGCGAAGAGCAGTGCAAGTGCGACGAGCGCCGGACACGCACAAATACAAAAGGAGATCCGACCCCTCTCGTTTCCTGTTATAAAGGGCTTAACAGTAAGGCAAGTGTTACACAAGGACACGTATACACATAAACACACTAATAAAATGCCTTAACGCCCTGATATATTCTTTTCAAGTGTTTCCCTTCATGTACCGTATTTTTCATTCTCACGTGTAACCATCCTCACTTCATATCATGTCAGAGTGCATGTATGTTCTTTTGTTTTGCCAGGGTTAGTTTTAGCAACGTGTGGGATCCTCCAAAGGCAAGTAAAACAGTGTTTTAATGCAAGTGTGTTGTTAGCAAGTAGTTCCATGTGGGGTGCTGGCCCGCCAATTTGGCCAGCATGCCACGTTTTCCAGGTTAATCATAATTTGTCTTACGAGGGGTGCAGTCCGTAACGTCGGACTCACGTTTCACGCGCTCAGGTGGCCCTCAACTTTTGCATACCCATTTTTACAGCCATAGACTCTTAATTATCCCAAACCCTTGTTCAATTTGCCACCCGAGACTCTGTCCCTCGTACCACTCAGTGTTTGAATCGCCTGGGTGGACTTTATTCGTACAACTTAAATATTGTGATCACGTGTCTTTTTGTCTGTTTTACCCATGCTGGTGGGTTTGGCTCAGGAAGCAATGTACGTTACCTCAATTGAGGTTGACGCCGGCTAACAGTCAGCGATGCTAGAGCCCATGATGGCGCTCACCACGCACGTGTCATGTGTACATGCATGTGCGCAAAGAGGCTCAAATCTGAACTTTCCTAATGGTATATTATTTTTGCAGTGTAAAATGTGTCTTGTTATTTTATTTCCAGGATTTGAAAGGTCTTAAAATGTTTTAAGGTGTTTGTTGTCAATTTTAAAATGTTTGGTTATGAATTCAAAGTGTGCGCTACACAGAGATTAAGAACAGTAATATTCCGGTGTGAACGCTGTCATAAACAGATGCTAAAATAATACAGAAAATTAACAAGAAAATTCTAAAATGTAAAACAATATTTAAATTAATTATGCCACTTTTATTTTCAATATATAAAAGTTTTACTCAGCGTGCACATATTGCTTCTGAGCAGTCTGTCTAGGAGAGCTGCCGAGGTAAGATGCTGACACATATGCACTAAAACTTTTTGAACATGGATGTAGATTTCAATAGCACTTTTAGTTTTCTGGTTAACCTTTGCTTGCATACGTTTTGCTAGACATTTCCCCAGCATTATGCTTCCGCTTAAATAATTAATTTCGTCCTTGCGGAATTTTTCAACTTAATCGAGGAGAAGGAAGAGAAAGATGTTGGAGAGGTCGTGCGACCCGCGAAACTTGAATCAGGCGCCATCCGCGTCTGCTAAAGACATTCCATCTTAATTCCTGTATTATAGGTGCGTACAATTTCAAGGATTTTGTTTTCATGTATGTATTTAAGGGTATTTTATGGCCATATCACGTACCACATGGTTAACTGTCGTCAAGTCTATATCCGTGCCATCCTTGCGCTTTGAGAGCTTATTTGTGTAATATCATGTGCGCAATAATTTATTTCAGCGTTCTATGTATTGGCATTCAGGGTTCCGTGTAATTTTCACGTAAATTGATGCTTTGTGTTTGACCACACGATCACTTCAAGGTTTGCTTTTGCCGCCATCAGGCCTGCTACAAGCCTGAAACTGCTTTAATCATAAAGAGGATAATTTTCTCAACAAGAATAACAATTTGTCAGAGTTTAATTTGCCATTTCCACAAAGAAATATTGCCATTCCCCCTGCACCACGTGGTCCGCTACAAACTTTAACCAGCGGCATCCGCACCATCTAAACTTGTTTTCACACATGTGCGTGTTTATTGTGAATACTCATCTCATGACACATCATCTTCTAAGGGAATTGATGTTATTTTGTATGTGTGTATGGTGATATTACTTCTGTCCTAGCCAGCTATGTGTATAGACCATCACTACACTACCCACTTGCTGGATTGGAAGCCCCGACGAGTTTGCGCTAGTGATGCCAAGTAATTGCACGTGTTTATGTTTCATCAGTTGGTTCACTGTATAATTCACCGTGTCCTGTCTTCAGGGAAAAATCGTCGGTCCACCCTAGCGGCTGTTAACTCTCTTCCCTTATGAAGATTGTGTTTTCATACACCATGGTGATATCATTCTTCTAGGCGTGCGCTAGAGTAATTGCGGGCTGGGGAGCACCCAAGCGGAGTTAACTAGACACGACCAGGTTGTATCATTAAATTTCATGGCACGTGATTTGTATGCACGGTATGACTAAAATATGTCTCACAGTGACTCATTCTTTTATTTTGTAGAGACAGTGTCCTTGCCAGCTGTGTTTTTAAAGTGTTAAAAATGTTTAGTATTGAAGTTTAGTATTGCAAACGTGTATAGTAAGTACACTCGGGTGAGACGGACACATAGAACTCACAGCATCCCTGAGAACCCTGAGTCTCAACAGTGCGGTGATTGGGAAGCACCGATGGCACCCATATGATCAGTAAGTAATTTGTCTCTCACCTGACGGCATCAAGGAATGTTAAATGATACCTAATAAACTACACAGTGACGCAAAATACAGCTGGTATTTATTTCAGGTAACCACAATGCATTTAAGGTATGGGCCTTCTCCCGCCAATTTCACCTAAGTATGCAGAGAGTGTAATGAAGAATTTTAATGGTCACATGTAAGTGTAACATCAGAATGTGTTGTACGGGCATGTGGGGAGCCCTGATATCCCACAACGCAGCAAGCAAGAATATATAATAATTTCCGGAGGAGTACTTCCAATCCCTGGAGGGATTACGCCGTTGTCATCGGCCGAACGACGCTGAGGAGAACAAGTCCGCTCTACCGACATCAATGGCATTATTCAGGTAATAATACCTGGTGCCCTCGGTAACCAAATCCTACAACTTCCAATTTCAACATTTTATATTTGCAGCTCCTCTAAACTAACCTCAATCCTAATATGACCTCATGACACCACGTCAAGTTTATGGCACAATATTTGCATTATTCTGCAGATAACCTACCCTAAATTGTAATATTTTGTTACACAACAAACTAATTTTCCACACAAATAAAATAACATATTTTTTATGTCCCCCATACGAGACATTAAAAAATATCTCGGTTGTCACATTATTTTTGAGACGTACTTATAGTTGCCGTAGTTTTTCTACAAAAAATTTGTCGAAGTGCTCTGTCCCATTCAAGTAAAAATTTAGCCTCGAAAATTGGAAAGATTAAAAATTTCATCACGAACTTTGACCCTGATTAGTATGATCTGTAAAAAAAGTGCAATACCTTGACGGACAGCTTATTTTGTTGAACAAATGTGTTTTTGATTCATTCAAGAATAGTTTATAAATAAAGGCTTTGCAGCAATTACCGCAAATGCTAGAAAACACTAAAAGTACTGCACCCGTCATGTAAAAAAAAGCAGTGTAGGCTTACCCAAAATGCAAGAATGGAAAATATTTTTAAAAATGGTTTTGAACTCTTTAAAATATGTATGATTTAGTGGTAAACTATTGAATTTGCTGGAAATATGTGGCAACCACAGCTGATTCAAATGGTATAAAATGACCCCGACCAGAAAAATGTGCATGCACCACTTCCTTCTGTTGCCATGTGCCACCAACATAAGTGAATACAATTTCACTATATCATACAATTGTTGACTATTACCAGCAGACGCATTTTTGCCGTGGACGCACGTCCGAAATGTGCGTCTACAAATATAACATCAGAAGTTAAGCTTTCAGAAGGTAACATTACGAGTGCACTAAAATTGCAGAGCTAATAAATTGAATTGTATTTGGAACATGTGTCAGCAGACGAGCTATTAGGTTAAGGCCAACTATGGGAAAGGCCTAAAGCTGGAGTCATAATAGCCTAACGAACACGACACAACAGATCAGTATTACGTTAGAGGTCAACGGAATTTCATATTAGGATTATATTTATTCAGTGTTCATAATGTCCCGATGAAATATACCCGATAAGTGTGATAGTTGGCTTTTGAAAATTCTAAAACGGCAAGTTATCCTTATAATATTCAATATTTACTTTATACTTGTGATAAAGTGAATGATCTAGTTTTTCACAATATTTTAGTTTATACAAGAGATAAAAGGTATTTAAATAAACCCAGGACGTTATTTTGGCAACAAGTTAATTTATTATTTACTAGGGAAATACACACACAATTTTTCTACATTGGATTTACATTTATTGCGCGCCCTGACGAGTCCAACACGATGGAAAGTAGAAATAGAATTACGTTTGTTGGGCTGGCAGGGCTACGATATTGTCACTGTCACAGTGACCTTGCTTTTCATTGGCTGCTACTCAGATTTCGTGGTATTTTGACTCCAGCTTAACGCGACCATACTATTATGCAGGAATCACATAGCCCTGCACGACACTTCAAACTACACAGCCAATGAAATACCAAATTTCCCTCTTGTCCACCACCTTTGAAACTGTCACGGACTATAAAAGCCTCCTAAAATGTAAAATACAGAGAGCGGCGTGACGGTTCTGTCGTGTGGTGCTGTAATTCAAGCAGTCATGGTGAAACTTTGTCATGTTGTGTTGGGTTTGTCGCAGTGGAAGATGAGTTTAGTCGGATAGAGGAGAGACCTCGCCAACAAGCGGTAGCCAAATTGCAGGTGTACTAAATTATATTGTATTATGAATACAAGTATCAATACATACCATTTACTTATTTACTCATCCCGTGGAGCCCACGTTGTAGCCAAGCTACAGGGCTATGGATCAAGTCAAGATAAATATATTGATACATATTCACAATATTTTGTATTGAAACCCTTTCCTTCTAATGAACCTCTAATCTACTTAATAAATCAAATAAAAAAGACTAAACTACGATCAGAGAAAAAAAATTCAATCCAATTTTTGAAACAAAACAGAACACCGAATACCGACCCACAGTTCATCCTTCATCGCCAACTTTACGGTAGATATGAGCTGTTCAGAACATTCACGCCTAACAAGGCGATGTTCTTCCAAACTCACACTTTCACTCATTGTTATGTTAAAAGCCAACCCTTTAAAACATACAATAACCCTAAAAGTGGCCACACTTCTTTCAAAGAGTTGAGTCAATACGGTGTAACGGTATGAGAGGGTGGAGTATGTTCGCGTGGTATGCTCTTTCTCCTGATTCTGCTCTTTTAACGCACTTTTCATGCACTTTAGAATTCGAGAAAGCAGAAACATTTTTTTTTGGGTTTTGATGTTCGGGTGGCACGAGCATTGCACTTTCTGCTCAAAAAGAGCAGCTCTTATTGCCATAGGCAACAAAATGGTTCGAACCTCGATCCGAAATCGGATTTAGAAGATCTACACAAAAAACTGTTGCATCTGAGGGTAGGCTTGAGGAGAAAAATAAGATTTTAAGGTTTAGGAATTTTGGAAAGGAATTTTCCCGTGGTTTCTCACCAAAGCTTTAATGATGATTGTGGGGGCCAGACATTGTGGGGTGCAATGTCAAATCGGTGGTGTAGAGCAGTATCTCATTACAGGGTCGTGTGCAGACTGCCACTGCGATTTCCTTCCGCTGTTGCTCCTTCTGTCGTGATTAATAAAACTACGTACCTGTACTATGCTTTCTACACAATGAGGTCTTGGGGGGACTCACACACACATATTTAGTTACACGAAGTTAAAAACACTCTGAAATACACCGGAAAAAACTTGCATAATACACTTAATAAATTGCGGGAAATGTAAGTGTCCATGCCCCAATGGCCCGTATTATTCGTAACTTTAACATCATAAAATCCACAAGACACGAAAACCCTTTACTGAATGAGATAAGATGGGGATGGGACACGTGAAAAATGCAAAGAAATGAAACATAAGAATTAATACACTGTGGCCTGGATGGGGGGGGGGGGGAGGGCACTTAAATCATATTAGGGTTTTTTGTAAATGTGTTGCGTGGCTAGGCATTATTGAGCATTTAATAGTTAATGAGTAATTAACTTCACTTTGATTTCACAAGATCTACTTGTAAAATACGTGCACACAGGTGCACGTGGATGTGCTGCGCCGTGCACTGCTCTGCACTGCACTTGCGCTCACGTCACGAGCACTTATGTGACCACTAAACACTGCACTCGTAAAATGGTAAATTCCTGCGACTGATTCGGTGCACTACAGCATTGGTTCACATGAGCAACCAGTAAAGTGCTGCTCCCTGCAGCAGTCACAGGGTATGGCAGGTAAATGGTCTTCCAGAAAGCAACCGACGTCAAATAGACGTCAAATATCCCCCCCTTCCCCCTGAAGTATGTTTGCAACCGACCAGTCATTCACAGAAGGAGCACTTCCTCTACTCCCTGCGGCGAGGACATAGCAGGTAGGCCTCCCTATGTGCTGCCAGTCTGCTGATCTTCTGCTACTGCGGGTGAACGTGCACTTTACGGTGCACTGTGGCAACACCGCATGTGGTAAATTCCCGTGGTGGCTGTCTTTCTCTCCTGGACCGCCGAAGAAGTAGCGAGCCAGCCAATCCGCTACTCTCGCTATCCTCTTCACTGCTCACCTCGTTGCTTCCCTTGTCATCTTGCTGCTGCTTGTACCGGTAGCGACCCTGTAACCTAATTCCTGCAGGCCGGTTCAGTTCCCATGCCTCCAGATCCTCTTCACATACCGTGCTGGCATGAGCTTTTCCATGGAGGGGGTCAGCTCCTCCCCTTCTGTGTCTCCTAGTAGTAGTATCGGGGCTTCCTCCAGACTTCTAGCCAGCACGGTCGTCCTCGATGGTGCTGCGCGATCAGACTTTGTGATGTGGGTCGTTGGGTTCACCCCTGCCAATGCTGCTGCACCACTTTATACTGCTGGGACTTCACCAGGGGGCTCGTCAGCGTCTCCACCGTCGTAGGGCGTCTGGTCCTCTGCTCCTTCCTGATGATCTCCTGCTTCCAATTGCTTGTTATTTACATCGGGGGCTCCATCTCCCACTCCCCTTGCCACATCGTAATCGGTGGCAGATGTGGCGACCTGATTCCATGTGGTGCCGATGTGACTCAGATCCCTGGTGAACTCCGTGATGTTCGGCATCGAAATCTCTTCGGCATTTGACGGCCTTGCCTCCTCCTGAAGTCCTGGGCCAATTTCTCCCTCACTCGTTGCTTGCAGTTGCTTGTCTGGAGCCTGGTCATTCGAGCCTGTTTCCTCTCCCTGCCTGTCACCCATGAGAGCGTCTTCAGTGGCTGCTCGGATGTCGTCTCGATGTATGCAAAGTGTTTTCCACTCTACTCGAACTAAGTACATTGTCGGACCAATCGCTTGCATTATTTGGTGTGGGCCTGTCCACTTCGACGCCAATCCTGCACAGATGTTTTCCTTGTTGGCTGACTGTGGGTGCACCTTAACGTAAACAACTTGGCCCGGTGTTAGTGCGGCTGGTGGTCTGTTACTGTGTGGCAGCCACCTGGCTACATACCGCACCTGCTGTTCACATTGTTTGTGGTATCGATTCCTGTGCCTCTCCTCTTGTGCGCCACTGGTCTCGGTCACGCTACAAACTTTGGCATGTGAGCAGTTCCATTCACTGGGCAACGGGATGTCTCTTCCCCAACAGGATCTATGCAGGAGACTTTCGCGTGGCAGCATTCACCCTGCATAGCAGTGTGAAGAGTGTGGCAGACAGGTGTTCGGCCCCGCTGGTATGCTGCTCTCACACACAGAGCTGGAGTTGTGTCTTCAACTCCTGGTTTGCGCCTCTCCGTGGGGTTCGAACGAGGATGATAAATCGCCATATTTAAATGCTGCACTCCCCATGTAGTGCATAGCTCTCGCCAACACTTTCTGGTAAATTGAGTACCGTTTTCTTTCAGGATTACCCTAGGATAACCCCAGCGAGCAAAGAATTCGTTTTTCGCAGATTTTCGCTATCTGTCCTGTCCGTGCACTATCGATTGGGTACATTTCCACACATTTCGATAAACTGTCTGTGACCATCAAAATGAAGTGTTTACCCTTAGCTGATTTGGGGTAGGGCCCCATTTAATCCATGCAAACTGTATCAAACTGCTTCCTTGGCTGCCTAGGCTGCTGTTGTTGGTAGCCATCGGTTTTACATAACTTGAACAACTTACATTTGTTGCACTTCCTTATGTCATTCCGTATACAGAGGAAAAAAATTTGTTGATTTTTTTTTCACTGTTTGTTCTGCTCCTGGGTGTTCTGCCGTGTCACTTGAATGTGCATATCTAAAAACCTTTTCTTGGCATGTCGCGGGCACGCAGCCTTCACATGCTTTTGTCACACGGCGAGCACATCTCTACACATCCCTCCATCACTCGCCATCCTTCTATGTTCTGGTGTTCGCACTTCTCTTACTTTTCCTGGTCAATTGCACAGATCTTTTGCGCCTCCACGATTTCCTTTTACAAATCTGCTACAAGCGCTCTCCTCAGCTTTGATTTTGTTTATTACTGCTTCTGTGAGCGGGGCTTGTCTTACCATTGGCAAAACTTCTTCCCACTCTACTTCATTCGTTACAGTAAAGCTTGCACTCAGAGTCCGAGACAGCATATGTGCAAGCTCGTTCCTCTTCCATGGTACATGTTCTTTGTCAAAATCATACGATTGCAGTAATAATGCACATCGAGTTAGTTTCCTTCTCGCCTCGCGCATGCTGCTCAGCTATACCAGGCAGTAGTTGACCGTTCGCATAGAAAATTGTTGGTACTCTAAGTACGGCCGGTACTTTCTTACTGCCCATATAATGGCGAGACATTCCCGCTTGTTTATGTCGTAGCGATGCTCTGTGCTACCTTATTTTTGCACTCACAAAGTCTATCACACATTTTTCGCCTGCATTGTTGTACTGATCCAATATAGAGCCGAGCCCTTCCTGGTTGGCATCAGTCTGTAAAAACAAGTGGCGTGCTGGGTCGTACCATGCCAGTGCGAAGCATACCTGGGAGTTTTCCTTGATCGTCTGGAAAGAAGTTTCTTGTTCGTAACCCTACACGTACCGTTTCTGTGGTGACAGTAGGTCAGTGAGGGGCATGATAATAAGGGTGAAGTTCTCGATATGCTCATGCAACCATTTAATTGAGCCCAAACAGTTTTCTCAGTTACTTGTATGTACACGGTGCCTGTTGACAGCCAATAACTCCCAGCTGTTCAGGGGTTGGCCTATTTCCTGACTCGTTTATGATATGACCTAGGAATACCAAGTCCATCTTTCCCACTTGGCATTTATTTGCCGCATATGGGAGACCATTTATCTCTAACCTCTCCAGCACCAATGAAAGGTGGTGTAAGTGTTCCTCCCACATCTCTGATTAAAGGATAATATCATCCAGGTAGGCGAGTGCGAATTTGCCTACGAGGCCGTCCCACACCCTTAACATCATACTCTGGAAAAATGCTGGGGCGTATTTCAGACCAAAGGGCATGGCACAAAATTGGTATCATCGACCATCGGGTGCGGCAAATGCTGTCTTCTCTCGTTCCTCCTGGCGTACTGGAATCTGCCAGTAGCCACTATGCAGGCCTAAAGATTACGAAATCTTAGCCCTCCCTAAGGAACTCAATGTGTCCTTGACACTGATGTATGGGGGTATCGCACTACATGTAACCTGATTGAGGAGCCTGAAGTCGACACAAAACCTCCAGGTCCCATCTTTTTTCGGTGCTAGCACGATAGCGGAGTTGTAACGACTGCGGGTCGGTTCTATCACCCCATCAGAGAACATTTCAAAAATATTCTGCTTGATTATTCCTGCTTGGTGCGGAAGATAACTGCGGGGCTGCTAAAAATTGGTTCGTATGTGGTTAAAGGAATCGCATGTTCCGCAAACTGTGGTTCATCGCAACATGCCATGCTCTGGAAATACAAGTTTCTGTTCTTTTAAAAGCACTGGAAAGCATCCTGGTGTTCAGTGGGAATGTTGTGATCAAACTCGGATAACTTTACTTGTTAGTTCGTTGTTCTATGGCTGTTTAGATTGTATGCAGTATGTCTCTCCTTGGCCCCAAAATGGATGCAGGGTTCGGCTGATTGTATTATGGTGTTTTGCTTGGCCAGCCACGACACTCACAAAATTGTGTCTTCTGTAATCTTGTCCGCAACTTTGGCAGTTGTAATGATTTCAAGATCCCTAAGTAGTGACTGTTACTTGCCCTACAGTTGACTTCGTGCATTGGCTGTTTGCAAGTTGAACAACCTGGCCTGTTGAAGTTACATATTTATTGTTTACGAACCTTGTTCGACATACATTGCGGGATACAGACGTATCTACTATTTCGTGAAACAGCAAACCATTTCCATGAACAAGAACTCTTATAAACTTAGCACCATGGCTACTGACCTGCTTAATAAGTGCGTGTTGTGGCGTCACTGTCAAGTTGTTCTCCTGGGGAGGGATAAAGTTCATGGAAGGCGACTTGACCCCTACAACCCATTTCCTTGCTGGTCTTTGCTGTTGACTTGTTGGTTGCGGCGGTTGTCCAAGTGTGGATTCTGTGGGCAGTCGACATGCCAGTGGTACAGTCGTCCCGGGTAATACCGACACGGCACCGGGGTGGCTGGGATCAGTCACACCGGACGAACCTGTTCATTCCTCGATACACACTTGCACTTTGCACACAGCTACCACCCCATTGGCGATTCGGCACACTGTTTATGTTACCCATTCGTGGTTGTTCCAGTCATCTTGCACATCTGAACAAGCGATTCCACCTGCAACTTCCAGATCGCGAGGTACTGGAAATCATTGCCAAGACTGCCTTACCGGAGTACAGATCTATCCTTATACCTTTCCTAAACAGCAATATGGAAGAGGTTCTGAAGGCTGCTATCATTATGGAACGAAACCAGAACTCATCATGTTGTGAGATGGGACCGCACGATGAAGGCACGAGCAAAATGGGCATGATAATGACACACAATCAGACCGGGCCGACCATCCCGCGAAACAGAGCTAACCGGAACATAATAGTGCACATGTGAGCAGTGAAAACATTCCGCGCCGCGGTGATAAGCCAAGTGACAGTATGTACAGGAATGCTGGGCACACCCATGTGCTGCTTCACAAGAGCCAGCCACCAGGAAACCCATGTCGCTATTGTCGGCCAAAAATGGTTTTCCACTGGCAGAGCGCATGCCCCAACAACCCGCACCTGGATACCTACAAAGGGCCCACACCAAGAGGGCAGGGAAATGGCCAGTGGGGTCGAAGAAGCCTGACGTTTCTTTCGCTCGGGTCACGTCAACAAAAACCGGTAAAATACCTCAGCAGGTAGTAGGTGAGTGGGTATCAGGCGAAATTTATTCGCATCCTTGTGAGCATGAACGGTCAACCCTGTCACGCACTAATTGATATGGCTGCATCACACAACTTTGTGCAGTCGCGTGTCATTAATCCCTGTGACACAACATCTAGCAATCACGTAATTACAATTCGCTACTGGCCAAGTCAGTAACAGGCACTGAGCCAAGTAACTGTAACAGTAAAAGTCAGGGATCTAGAGCTGATAACGAGTGCAATTGTAACTGCAGATGTTAAGGAGGATGCAATATTAGGAGTGCATTGGTTACAGAAACAGAATACCATAGTAGAACCGGCAACTAGGAAAACTAATTTTGGTGCAAAAGAGTGGCGCACAGTGTAAATTTTAGAGAGAGCAGTTGCTAGTGATTTACTCCCGGTATCATTAGAGTAATTCGATCATAAGATCCCGCAACAAAACCAAGTGGCATTCCAGTGTATACTAAGCAAGAGGAGGACGGTTTTCCCAAAAACTGATGCTTTCAGAAGAATAGCTGTAACCGAACATGAAATCGCGTTAATGCAAGAAGGGCTGATATATGCAGGGCAGTGGAGTTACATACCATATGAAACCAAAGTAATTCGTGGGCAAGTTAAAGAGATGCTAGCAGATGGGGTTATCGAGCCGACATGCAGTAACTCGGCCATCACATTAGCAACTAAGAAAGACAGGAGTTGGCGTTTCTGTGTGGATTTCAGTCCGATCAACCAAGTCACATGTAATGATCTGCCACCTTATATCAGCATAAAAGATACACTGACAACACTCGGCATGGCAATGGTAATGATGCCACTAGACCTCAGAAGCCGATATTGGCAAATTTCCGTCAAACAGGAATACAGGGACAAAAACGCATTCACGACACCTGACGGGCGGCGATTCCATTTTTGCGCCAAACCTTTTGGCCTCAAAGGAGCATCCGCTACCTTCCAGTCAGTGATGGTTCGTTTGCTGGATGGGCTTATCGGCAACTTTACGCTAGTGTACATGGACGATGTGAATATTTGGTCGAGCATGTGGGAGGAGCACATATGGTACTAGAGAATCTCGCAATCAATGGATTTACTTGCGCCCCGAATAAATGACATTTGGGTAAAAGCAAGTTGGAATTTTTAGGGCAAATTGTACACGAGGATGGAAACACACCTAATCTAGAGCAGTAGAACTTAATAGAGAACCACCCGGCACCACACACATGCAAATAGCTCTGCAAGTTGTTTGGCTTAGTTAATTGGTTGAAGGATTTCATTCAAGATTTCGCAGTAATTACCGCTCCTCTCACAGATATACTTTCGTCCCAGAATCGGTTCATGTGAGGAGACGCAGAAGAAAATTCATATGGTGGTCCATCTGTCGAAAGTTAAAGTTTGAGATATATTTGACGGATAGAAAAACGTTGTCCTGTGATTGGTGGAAGATCACATGACTGCCTGATAGGTGCAACGGATGGTTGAGAGTTCACCTTTACACATATAAATCAGTTTTATCGTGCAGTTATGCCACAACTACACTGCCTCAAGTGAAACACAGGCAACTATGGCTAACCCACTGGCAGTCATGCTTCAACCATAAGTAACAAATGGTTGAAACCTCAGTCACTAATTCATAATCTGAGTTGTGAAATTTTGGGGGGTGTAACCAAATAATTGTAAACAAAGAACTATTCTGTAGCTTAGCAATATTTTGTGCCTATTCATCAACAAAACATAAAGGATCTTTGTGGTACAGAGCAACTCGGGATTGGAATTTTTTATTGAATTGGGCGTACTGTCAAATTTGTAACTGTACTGAAGTGAAGGGGCACAGTCGAGTACGGAAGGGGCAATAGTATCGCTTCCTCTCCCCAACCCCTGGCTCATTTCCAAACGCTTTTTATAATAATTGACCACTTCATCATTTAGAAAGTTTTTATAAATTGTGGTAAAATTGTGCTCGCCTCACACCTTTTAAAATGTTTCATTTATACGTATTTATGTAAAAAGAAACAGCTACACCCAAACATATCACACATAGTGAGACTGTGTTCAAAATTACCATTTAGTACAACAGTATTTAAATATGTTGTAGCATTCATTAGGATCAAGATATCTGTTTTCTTGGATAGAGTAGATAATCCATGGAGAAAGCAGCAACATTGACTGCAAAATGATTAAGGTGCTGTGGAGTAACTGGGTCATGATTTAGCCATATGATGTTGAGTTATATTAATAAAACTGTATTTTAGGAATATAAATTACCTATGTATAATACCAAAAAAATATGTAATTATTTACCAAGAAACAGCCCAACATATAACATAGAGTATTGGGTAACTTGTTGCCAATATATATTTTTTATGTATGCATACATTTTTTAGGTCCTGACTGGCCCAGTTGCTCCACAAGTTGGGGGTAACTGGACCACCCAAGAAGTATATTCCACTATAGCTCTGCAGCAAATAGTTGGGGTATCTGGACCAATTTCTGACCTTTTTATTGATTTTCAAACAATATTGGTTTACTCAATTATTTGATTGAAATGAGTATTATGCCCATTGTAACAGGACCAAATACTTCCATATTAGCTGGACCTCACTACTAAAACTATTTAATGCACGAATTAAAGGTTTGCCTGATGAATAAGTAATTCTAAGAAAGAGGAAGAGAAAAATTATGTATATTTATACAACTGATGTATAATTGTTTTCACTACAATTACAGTTATTTAACATAATGTGTTATTTACTTGTAACTTAAAATATCAGACTTTATCAAACATAAGAACATTTTGTAGCTTAGGTTATGAGAATTTATTAATAACTAATAAGTTTAAACAATAAGCATACAATAGCTTACCAGGTGCTACAAAAAAAAAGAGCAAATAAAGAGTTAAGTACTTAACTTTATTAAGTGAAAAAGGTTTTTTGAAGAAATTCTGTAATTATCATAAAATAAACTAATGAATATTTGTAAGGATGCTCAGGTCTGCTGCAAAACTAACACTATTATTAAACCGAGCGGAACTACCAGTCACTGGTTGAGGCAGTTTACGTACAATGTCAGTCTCTCTAATGTAAGACTCTTGATCTGTTTCCATAAATTTCGTAGTTTGACATTGCCTTTTATAAAAACAAGCCACATAGCCTCCATTCGCTTTTTCCAAAACCTTTTCTATACCATATATGATCTAAATGAATTGTTGGTTTTTCCAAAAACTTTTGCAATGCAGAAGTCACCGGGTTTAAGTGTAATTTTATCTTCATCCTCGTATTCTGAGAGGATTTCAATGTAATCTTCATCAGTTTCTTGGATTGAATAGTCATGGTGATTTATAGCAGGCACAGGACTTACTGACATTCTGGGAGTAGTCTATGGTAAGAATGCAGTAGCTCATATGATGACCGGGAAATCGGTTCAGAGAGTATTTCGTGGCCATCTTCTTGTAGAAAACTGTCTAAATCTTATAATGGTGTCCGAGATGACGAATGAAGACCCAGATTTATGCAACAATGGCTGGAACATGCGAGGAGTATAGTTCACTATGTACTGATGAGGTGACGTTAAAAATATTATTAAAATAAATAACACTCAGTCAAATTTTAAAAAAGTTAGAGAAAAGGAAGATCGAACTGTGTGGTGGGTCTAAGACAAGTAAATTATGGTTTAATTATCAGAGGATGGTTGCAGTTGCCAGGTCATTAATAATGGCAGATCGAAAAGGTTCTTGGTTGAAGTACTTGCGTGCTGTTTCTGGCTGCCTTCCAATATTCGCTGCAGCAGGGCATTGTAATTATTTTTAATCGGCACACTTCTATGTTCAAGAAATGACTCAACTTCACACAAACCAC
Organism: Dryococelus australis; assembly: GCA_029891345.1. NCBI lineage: Eukaryota > Metazoa > Arthropoda > Insecta > Phasmatodea > Phasmatidae > Dryococelus > Dryococelus australis. The sequence continues at coordinate 198,204,443 of CM056998.1, read as the reverse complement.
CCAGCTGTATTAAGCAATTTTGAGTATTAAGTAATTTAGGTGAAATGATATGATCAGTCTATTGGGTGTAATATATGGCTTCTTAATTATTTTAAAACCATAATTTACTGTAAATACTTACAGAAAACTGTTTTAACTTTTTTTGCTCTTGAAATTTTGGTAGCTTAAACGTCTATAACTTGTCAATAATAGACTGTGAATAATTATAATTTAATTTAATTCTTATTTAAAAATAAACTGAGAGTAATTTACTAGATTTCATTGAACATCTTGGGTCTTAAAACATAATCTTAGACACCAAAACCACATTTCCATGCTAAATTGTGTTTCACATATCTATTTTTAAGCTTTTGGCAGCCACTTTGGGCACCATATTGGAAATAAACCCTTTCTAATGCTCAGAGTAAACTAGACTTTAAGTATGTCATTCAATACATCTGTTGCAGTCATAATCCGTTGAAAAACCCTTTGTATCAATTTTTTTGCTGTACAAACGTATATTTACCCGTCTAAATGGGAACATTTGTTTAGGCGAGTGTTGTGTTTAACTAGCTCAAACCAGTTGTCCAGCTATACTCTGTCATCATGGTGACACTTATGAAACCTTTTGTCAATTAACCATAGAAGTTAAGCATTTCGTTCGTAATAAAATTGGGTGTCTTTGCTATTAAAATAAATTTAAAAAATTTATAAAAAGTAGTTTCTGCATAAAATATGACAATTTGGAATTACTGCAAAATTGTGCATAGAATAAACGTAATTGTTGACATTCATTATGCCTAGTTTATTCACACTTAAACTACAGAATAACGGTAACTTATTTAGCTAAACAAACTGTTCCAACCCTCCTTAAATAGTTTTTCTAAGCTATGTTTCATAATTAAAAGAATATTAAATTTCAATAAAATTATATACATCCCTTTAAAATCAAAGTCATAGTCTTTTAGAATTTGATGCTCCATTTCTATCTTATTCGTTGTGGCTACACCAACACATTTTTATGAACCGTAAACGAATTTCATTTTATTGTATTTATGTTTTCATATTTTATAACGATGAACTTGTTTTATTGGTTTACGACTGATTTTTTTCATACATAATGTTTGATTATAACATTAGATATGAATTTAAAATTAATTTATTGTGTCATCCACTCTTACACTAACTACTAACAGAATAAATTTTATGTAGGACGTAAAACATATGCTTTAATTTCATATATGATATAGGGCCTACATGATCTGACAAGCGATTTTGTATTGTTAACATCCCAGAAATACTAATGCATGCTTGTCTTGGTCAACATCAGCGGGAATATATATATATATATATATATATATATATATATATATATATATATATATATATATATATATATATATATATATATATATATATATACATATAGCACGAGAATAAACATTCCGACAAATCCATAATTTGTTTTTAGCAAAGTGCACTTGCGCTAGAATATGTTGATTCTTTGTAAAAGTTATCTTTGGCTGTTCAAAAATAATATAAAAAAGGCAAGCTATTTTCAGAGGTACTTATAACATGAACAGCAAGAATAATGTGAGGATCAATCAGTAGCCGAGACAAACATTGAATGTAACAAATAGAAGTTATACAATCATATATTTAAAAAAATGTAAAATCTGGCTGTAACTGGAAAGTAACTAACTAAATAGACAAACCTCCCTTACTGCAGCCATATGATTCACAGGGTGACACTCACTATCCTACGTATTTCCATATTTAAGAATGGTAATCGACCAAAGGTTCCTCATCTGCATCTCCATATAGCTATAATAATAATTTAAAAATGAAAATAAGGAAATATAAATTAGGCACACTTGAAAGTAGAGTTTGATAAACTTTCGTATACTTGCATACACTTTGTAGATATTATAGTTTTGTTAGCCTGTAAATCGTTTTAGCTGTTATATTGCAACTTAGAAGTTTGTATAGGTACTTGACAAGGTAGCCGGCTAAGCCAGTTCCGTATTTAATTTGAGATTTAAGAGGTTTTGGGTGGCATCAATAGTCTTGTGTGAGGGTCAGCGAGGATGGAATTGAGAAGGACGTGGACAAATGCTGGAATCCAATGCCAAGGAAAACGAGACACTCCCGAGAAAACCCATCCAACAGAAGCATCTTCAAACACTATTTTCACAAGCCAAAATCCGATCGTAACCATGTCGGGAGTTGAACCGATATCGCCTGACAGAGATGAGAGCCCTGGCCACTGTGCCAACCACGGACCCACGTTCGACTTGGAACACACAATATTCGTCTGTGTGTGTGTAAAACATTCTTCATTCATACATCAAACTACGCTTCAATAAATCCATCGGAACTAGCGGAAAACATTTCTATGTTCAGTAGTTTGATAAATTACGGCACAAAAATGTGTCCCTAAGTATTCGTTCTTAGAAGGCAAGGAATGCAGCAGAGTGAAGCTTGCAACACTCCAGCCAGCCTTTAATAAACATATCTCAATACATCTTCATACGTTAACTTTTGAGAAGAGTGAAATGTATACATTGTGTTTATTAGTCACATGACAGTGATTGTATTAAAAAGTGGCCGAAGGATGGTAATCGACTGAAAGGAAAATTTTTGCAAGGCCTTAAAAAGTGCTCACTTTACCATGGACAGCTTATAGCAAAGAGCAGCATGACACGGGTCTTAAATTGTGCACAATATACCTACAGTTTTAAATAAAGGTCTAACATTTAATGCCGTGACAATACCTTTTTTTTTTTACATGATTTTTCTCAGGGAACTATAGCTGCCATCACTACTGGTATAATTCTTCTTTCAAATATTTATTTTGCTATTGACTAAAAATCTTGCGCAAATTTACGCAATTTAATAATTTAAAAAAATATATTTTTAACATCGATAGAATAGCAAAGTATAACCACAGTTAGAATAATTAAATATTTTCCTTATGTGGAAAAAAAATGTGGTCACAATTTATTTAATAGTTCCAAAATAACCATTATTACAAAACCTCTGTGCGTTTATCACTCCAGACGGGACTATGTACCACTCTTAATTTACATACCCATCTGTAGCAAAAATTCGTGAGATTTTTGTATGAACCGATTCATTGGTCTTCGATATATGTCATAAAACCTCCGTTATTCGTGTGACGATCTTTGTAAATGGAGAACAAAAATTTTAATTTATTAGGAGCTGACTGGTGCTACTTCGTTTGCATGACATTTAGGTATTTTAATCGCTCTATCCACTCAGCTAATAAGGTCCCACTTGGAATCGCTCTATCCACTGAGCCACTGTCTCCCCAGTTTGGATACCTCTATCAACTAAGACGCTAATGTCCCACTTGGAATCGCTCTATCCACTGAGCCATTACGGCTCTTGGGAAAGAAAGGAGGACAGCCCGTTGACAAAGAAGAAAGGCAAAATGGCGAAACTTTTTTAACAATGCCTTTTTTATGCAGTGATCCTAAGAAAAGCCTGATCTAATACCTATGTACATCCCTGATCATCATATTTTCGGAACCGTTTGAGATATCTCGTTGAAACAAAGACTAAGTTAGTCCTGGGGTTATTATATATACACTGTGTAAATTTGATGTCAATACGTTCAGTGGTTTTCCAGTTAAATCCGGTCGGACAAACAGACATGAAAAAATGAATATTAGATATGGCTTAGTAATCAATTATACTATATAAAAAAAAAAAACAATTAAAAACGGAAAATTCTAAAATCGCAGATAGACACTCTTATTTTATTTAGTTGTATATATAACATTCCATGATTGTATGGATAAACAAATTTAGATTTAAATATTTTACTTAGTTTCATAAAAATAACACACTAAGATAAATGTTCTATTTTGGTGCTATTCGGAAAATAAAATACACACTTAAACAACATAAATTAATATGGCGTACCACACTACAATTTCTTTGCCAGATTGGAATGAAATCGGTTAATTATTTTCTCGATATACGACATAAAATTGTATTATTTCACGTAGGGCTATCTTACAGAATGGCGAAGAAATGAAGCTTTGCATTGACAATTTTGATGGATTGATACTTTTAGCACACAAAGTAAAGTTGAGTTTTTTTATTGTTTCGTAGATAAAAAGTTTTGATTAACAATTTTTCATGTCAGCCATTTTGAAAATATGTAAGTCTGACATTTTTGAAGTTTATCAGTTTACATAATCTGCAATAGTGCTACTTATTTGGAAAATTTAGAAGGAGTCGGTTGTTTTTCGGAGCTATCACATAATTTTGATTTGAAATGTGGTACTATTTTACAAAATGGCGGACAAGAGATTTTGTCTGGATACATTTGATGACATGTAGTATATACTCATCACACAAAGTTTCGTTGGAATTAGTTATTTGGCTTCGATTGATAGAACATACGAAACTAAAACAGCTATATGGACGCCATTTTGAAAACGAGTATCTAAAATACATAAAAAGTCTAATTTAACATCACATACCGCAGTACTACTTGTATGCCATACTTGGTAGGAATCGGCCAATTTTTTCCCGGGTTATTACACAAAAAACTTGGAGGTCAAAAGAAGCTCTGTGTAAAGTCTATGCACGATAAAGTGAGCACTTTTGAAATCAACCTTAGATAAAAGTCACTGCTCCTGCATACATATATTGTAACGGGTGCTCTGAGAGACATGCGCACAGTAAAGGTTGTAACTATGGATGGAAAGTAGTTACATATCTTAACGTCGAATAAAAAGTGTTAGGTGGCCATTTGTGATAACTTAAACTTTTAGTTTCGCTTCGTGATTTTCTAATGCATTAAAGTGTACACATGAACATGTTTGTTAAATGTTTACAATTCTTATAATTTCGCAGTTTCACTGGGTCGAGCCAACTTATGGATAAAGTTATTATGCCCATTGCAATGTTAATATTACATAAAGCGGAAGAATACACAATGCACGTACAAGTAGATCTCAAGCAAGTATTTCAAAAGTCATTTTGAAAATAAGTTTCTGACATGCTTTAAACATATTTGTAGATGCCCCAGTACTAATTGTTTGCCAAATATGGCAGTGATCTGCAAATTGTTTCTCGATACACAATCATTTTATTAATTCATTTAGTACTCCCTTACAAAATTACAGATAAAATGGATTCTTTTAGGCTTATATGATGCTTTGGTAAAAATCAGTCAAACTGTATAACAGTTGTAGGAAATAAACCGAAAATATTACCTGTCCTATCATAGTACTATATACTTTCCAAATCTGGCAAAAATTGGTTGAATAGTTATCGAGATATAATGTAAAAGCCTTATATATTCATGTGGTGCTATCTTCCAAAATGGCGAACCAACAGGAATATTCACATATTAATTCAATGCTTACAACTTGGGATGAGAGAAAAAAAATGGTTTAAATCTGGTGAATGGTTTCAGAGATATGAATTAGCCTAAATTTTAATGGCCGCCATTTTGAAAGTAAGGGCTCGACGTGATCGAAAACTTTAAAAGTCATGTGTCTGTACTTAGTTATGGTTGTGTATTGGGATTGGTGAAACTCTTCTGAGACTATCAAAAATGGTCAATTTCAAGGTGTGTGAGGAGGGGGACACAACAGACACTCAGTCACACATATACACACAGGCACACTGGCAGGAAAGTGATTGCATAGCCTTTTCTATTACACTGGGAAGTAGGCTTAAAAAACGCAGTACTCTTTACTTATAGTCAACATAAACCATGTTAACGTAATTTCATCTTAAATATATTAATTAATATTCGTATTTGTATACATTTATAGAGGTTCACTTTCGTGATGCACGATATGCAAGCAAACACGTGAAACGATCACAGGGGTAGGCCGGTAAGCCAGTGAGGAGAATTTTGATTTTTGCAACAAGCGTATTAAGTGTGCGTCGATTTTATAGTGTGGGTGAAGAATTTTCGGCATAAAAGTAACTAACGTTGTCCCGTAAATTTAGGTTAAAGAATAATGGTACTCAAGCATTTAGAATTCGCTGTATTCTCTTAGCTAACAGCACACTTAAATCATACACTTTATCGAAATAATCAATGACATGCCTTTTCAATGTCTAAATTTTTGCGGTAGAAACATTTCAAGGTGCCATATGACGTGAATCGTGTAGTAAACTCTTGTACATATATCGGACACATGTTCTACCCAGTGGATACGTTGATCCATAGCAAGACTTAAGACTTTAAGCACTCGACGAGAGATTTATGTATGCGTCATCAACCCAGATGTCCAGCATTGAAGTGGCTTTGGATTTTGCAACGAGTGCAGGAAATCATATCACTATGCACTTTGGGTTTAATGGAGTTAATATCATTTCGTTTTATGAAACCTATTTTAAAACATCTTTCAAGTCTGCAATACTATTGTTAAAAATTTCACTCACAATGGTTATTCTATTGGCAGTATATAGCTGAACGTTATCGGCATACATGTGGAATTTTCAGTTGTTCAGGCCATTGTGGCGGTCATTAATGAACAATGCGAAAAGTAAAGGTCCTAAAACTGATTCTTGAGGTTCACTTCTTAATTCACAAATAACCATGTTGGTAACACTACGAATAATCCGAAAAAAAAACTAAGTATAACTAGTGATAAGTCATGGTTGGCTGAATCGAAAACTTTACTGAAATATTTAAGTGTTACTAAAGGAAGGTTTCTTTCGTCTATTGACAATCTTTGATTGTTTGTCACATTAATAAAGGGCAGTGCATCAGGAGCTATGAAATGGTCTGAGGCTAGACTGAACTTGATCAAGGGAATTATTTTCTCTGTTATAGTTTAGCACTTGAGTATGGACAAGGTATTTTAGAGCATTCGACAGCACATGGTATAGTTTTAAATGAGGTAATGTAGGTACAAGACGTGCAAGAGCAGCACACTTCTACTTTCGTGGGAAATATCGGCTGTCATTGACACATTACAAATGTGTGTAAATGTGTGCAAAGCTGTCAAAGTTAAATTGACCACTTTTTGGAAATTTTGTCTATACTTCGTGCTTTAGATTTAATATGATCTACAGCTCTGCATATCTTGCAGGGAGTGATTTCAGTTAAGAAAGTTTATTCCTGTGTTAGAAAAATAAATATGTTCTAAGAACTTTTCCCGTATGCTTTGGTTTGTACAATTTATACACATTATGTGAATTAGCAATTTGAGTCGTTTGGCGGATTGGTTGAACACATTTGCTTAATTTTAACCACGACTACTCCCGATTTACGGAATCTTCCCCATATGTTTGAATCTGCATCATTAGAGTTTTCTAACTTACCTAAATATTTCATTTTAACATTTTCTTTTAGTCAGCCATATATACAACTTATTGGCTTGTACTGTTTTTCCATCAATATTGGCTGCATAAGTGTTTAGTTTCCTTGCTTGGCAAAGCTTGGCCAGGATGATTCACTAAGTGGCATCAAGTTACAACCAGGGTATGGGAGGATGTCTGATGCGTTTCGTTGCCACAGGAATGTTTTTGTCATACAGGCTGATTACATTATCATTTAATTATTTGTAGTGTATGATCTATACTTTGGAGTGTGAAAATTTCATATAATTTGGTCTCTGTAGCATCTTTCAGTAGTGCATTTATGTTGAAGGATATGATATTTCTGTATGTTAAAAATTTCGGTGGGAGTTTGGTTACTCTTACAGAATACGGTATGTATACTAGGCCGTGATGTGATAGTCTGCGAACTGAAGTTTGGCCACTTGAAATGATCTTATCTAGTTTAGAAGTAATATTACTACCCAACAACGTACGTAGAATGATTCAACGAAGTTTGGCACAAGGGTATGGGGAACTGGAGCCGAAACCGGCCACCGCCATCTTGAAACTTTCCCTTTTCCCTCAAAATTTTCCATTTTTCCCTTTAAAAAAAAAAAAGCACCCATCACCAATTTGCAACAAAAAAACCGATCCCCCGAAAGGCACTTTTCGATCCATTGGAAGAAATTTGGGGTGACTGATTTCTAGGGCAGAGCAGTGGCGGCCTTATTGGTTTTATAGGTATAGGGTATGCGTAATCGATACACAGGTCATAGGGTATGTCTAATCGATACACAGGTCATAGGGTATGACTAATCGATACACAGGTCCCAGGGTCCGGATTCAGAACTGACCGTCTACCATCTCGGTTCTGTCAGCCATCTTAGCTGCCATGTTGTATATCCATGACATTGAATTGACCTTTTACTTTGACCCCAGTTACCTGCGACTTTGAACACAAAAATTCCAAAAAATTATAAAATAATTGTAATATAATCCTGAAAACTTCAACAAATATAAAAAAAAATTAAAATATGAAAATATAACATTTTTCAAATTAAAATATTGAATCCTCGGGCATAGCAAGATCCGGGATTGAAGCCAGAGCCGACCGCTAGCCATGTTAATGTTACCCAACAACCATATTGGATGCAAGTGACCTTGACCTTGACCCATTACCTTAAATCCAAGAAATTAAAACAAAAAATTTCAAACCCCTCAAAAAATACAAAAATTTCCAATATATTTACAAAATCTACAAAAAGACTATTTACACAGTTCACATTTACAGAGGTTCTCTGCTAGCACCATATCTGTCATCCCACTCCTATCAATCAAATTGTATTAAAATTCCCCTCGCCTACCCCCTCACCTTTGCTTATTCTGTCGAATGTACCCCACCTGCCATAGCGGTTTTTTGTTTGTTATTTCTTCATATTTTCAATATCTTGGTTGCGCTGAAAACTTCGACCACCATGTTGGATCTGTGTGACCTTCACCTTGACTTCAGATCTGTGACCTTGTCGCTGTACTCTTGCCCTTGGATAACATTGAACATAGAAAATTCAAATATATATATATATATATATATATATATATATATATATATATATATATATATATATATATATATATATATAGTTCATGAATATATATAAAGTTCATGAATAATGTTCTTCTTGCGCATTGTTAATATGTCCCCTTCTTCTTTTCCTTGTTAATATAAAGTTGTTTCTTGTAGAGTGCATTGTAATAACAACCCTGGTGCTTTCTACTGATGTTCTGACTTCAATTTCATGATATTCTCCAAAGTAATAATACCTGTATCCAATTGTATATATATATTAAAGAAAACTTTTTCCATCAATTTTCCAGTATCTTTCGCAATCTTTCCAACAATCTTCCGACATTTCCATAAACCTTCCAATCTTTCTGTGTATCTTTCACAATCATTTCATCAATCATTCAAAATCCTCACCAGTCAACACCACAGTCAGCACTGCACACACTACAATCAGTTCTGCATGCTCTGCAATCAACTCCGCAATGCTCAGTAATATTTCCATAAATCTTCCAACATTTCCATCAATCCATCGCAATCCTCCTCCTCAGCAATATTTCCATCAACCTTTCGCAATCTTTTGCAATCCGTCCATTAATCTTTCGATCAATCTCGCAATCTTTCCATCAGTCTCATAATATTTCCCTCAGTCTTCCAACAATCCCATCATTCTTTCGATGAATCGCAACACCTCGATCGAACCTTCGATCAATCCATCAGTTGGTTCCTACCCATATGTATATCAATTATATTCGTATGCCAACTGTCTCCAAATTTGTACGTGATGACAGACTTAATATTTTATTTTCAGTGCATTATCTATGCATTTATGTACTTAAACTCCTCATTAATATTACGTAGGCTATACAGTTCTTTACATTAATAGTTAATGCTCATAGCACCACTGTAAATTTGTGAGGGGAAAAAAGCATACAACACACCAAAATAAAGAAAAAACAGTTATATTATAATAATATTTTATTATTATTTGGTAATTATGATTCCAGAAAAAAGCAGTTCATATGACAATGTAATACAACTCCTAACATGCAGTTCATCGATGATTGGATATATCTAAAAAAAACTGTGAGAGGTCCCTAAGGTTTTGCAAGTCAATCAAATGCATGAGTCTATCAACAAGTTCCTTAGGATCTTCGGGAAACATGTAATGAGTAGTTTTGGCGCCTTCTGTCTTCTTCAAAAAAACTGTCGAAGGAAACTTGGAGAAATGTATGGTAATGTCGGGAGAATAATAATCATCTTCAACACTATCACTGTATGCATAGCCATAATCATCAATGCTGTTTTATTGTCATATTCACTTCCGGTTTCAGCCTAAATATCAAGTTTACTTTTCTTTTTAGCAGTTGCACGATCATCATTAGTATCTAGAGATGACGACCATTTAGTTTGAAGTTCGCCGACTTAATGCTGGCGTCTGGCAAGTGTACACTCCACACAAACAGAATCTACCACGCCTCGTAGTTCTCTCAATTTTATTTTATTTTTTTCTTAACTGTCTCGCCATCATCATCTGTGGAATCAGTATCCATCGAGCATGTTAATGGTATTTCCTGAAGCGATATGCATTCTGGGATCTTTTTAAATATTATGTTTCACCACACACCATAATAAATTACCGAGTAAGGTGGTAAAACATTCATACTAATTTTTAAGAAGGTCATTGTGATGGCGAGTGTATAATTAGTGTGATATTGTGTTTTATCAACTTATTAACCAGTATTGTATAGTATTTTCCCGTACCATGGCAAGTAGCAGGCCATGGGATTTTGTGGTCATGTCGTCCTTAGTCCGTAAGCTCTGGTATGTAAAAACGACCACATGGCTGCATAAACCTACTCTCACATAATTTAGTTAATAAGTGTGTTTTGTTTAATTTTAAGGTTTGTGGCATAGTGCCCGTAATTTGAAACGTGCTGACATAATTGACTTTAAAATGGATATGCAAATTAAAGCACAATCAAACGCACATCATCACATCACAATCAAACGCACATCATCACATCTTTACAATAACACACTAAAGGCAAAAGGCATGTCAGCCCCTATAAAGGCTTGTCAAACTTGACGCATGCCACATTGCTGTGCAGCACCTCTGTGCACACTACGGGCAATTTAACCCCATCAACGAGCAAGCAAGAGCTCGGGGCAAGTTACAAACTACTTTTCACGTGCCCGCTGAAAAGACTCCATTCATTGGACAACTTCAGACACAGATTTAATGAATGCGCTTAATTAGGAATTGTACTGCCCGCCCAGAATCCGGCATGTTAGCGCCAATCCTTTTAGTCAAGATTATTTTACCCGACATACCACTACTCTTAGATTATCTGAGAAGGAAGTTCCACTGACACCACGGGGTCGCAGTACCTCTTCTGCCCTGTGACGTCACTCCAGCCAGCCTCGGGCCGAGGTGGTAAATTTGTCGTCGCCTCGGAGCAGGGATATATGTGTGGTGCCCCTGCAACCCTGATAAACCAACCCCTGAGATGAAAGGCTACGCTACCCCGCAACCCCGGAAGATCACCGACACAGGGATTTTCGACTATATAAGGAGACACGCGTACACCTCTCGCCAGAGACGCCAGACTCGCTGGCTGCATAGGTCAGCGAACACGCCCTGGGTGTGACCAAGATCTCTCTCTCTCTCTCTCTTCTCTCCTACGATCTGCAACGGCTTCAGTCTGTCCAGCAGCTTGAAAAGGCTTCAACCTCCAGCAGCTTGCAGAAGGCTCAACATCTTCCTGCAACAGATGACTGCTCGTCACTCCAGAGGCAACCCGATGTCCCCTATCCTGCAACCCCTTTTACCTCAGTCGAATTCCTTGACTCCGCGGTAGCAGGTCGTCGTGACTCTTTCTCTTCTGGACAAATCACTTTGAGAGTAGATGCTGTAAAGAGCATAAATTAACATACATTAACATGAACGTTTATCAGACTAAATTTTGTTTGTTCTATTGCCAGGCTTACCTTGGCCTGATTTAACTATGTAATTAATTCAATTAATACTATAGCCAGGTTGTATAATTCAACTGGGATTACGCACTTCCCACAACTGTAATAACAAAGACAGTCGGCGGGTGACGAGGGGTGTTGGTTAGCACGTATTTCCTATTGCTTCTTGGGTGCCGTGGTCGTAGTGGGTCATAGCTAGTGTCGGTCGTGGTGGGTCATAGCCGTGGTCGTAGTGGGTCATAGCCCAGTCATAGCTAGCTTGGCCTACGCCGAACTGGCGATTCCACAGGTGAGTTTCGTTTGTCCAGGTGTGGACGTTATCCCAGCCGAATCCTGTAGCAGTGCCGGTTAACAGTCTTTTTATCACAGAATGCCACGAGGGATGAATTCGTATGCACGGAGATACAAATAATATAGATGCCGGAGCAGTCGATACTGACTCGTGTCTGAGTTGGGCGGCGTGGTCCCGTAACACCTGTCGCTCCAGAGTGGGTTGAGGAAGTACATTCAACTGTGCGGCGGCAAGGAACACTGTGTTACGTTCCCCACGTTTACGGCGGTGCCTATAACCGCAAGTCATCGAGTCTCTGCTTACAGTATGCTAGGTACACCTTGACGTGAACAAACTAAACACAGTTTATAGTGTCTTTCCGGTTTTGAATTGTTGGCCAGGCTCTGTTAAGTCTCCACTGATTCCCCACGCCGCCACTGGATGTACGTTCACACAGAGATGGGCGGCAGGTCTCAAGCTACATATATCCCAGCAATAACAATGCTGTGGTAAAAAGAAATAACTAGAGACTGTCGCTTCTCCCTGGGTGAAGGTGTTGCTTGTGGTTGCGGATCCTCCGTTTCTCTCTGCCGGCACTGTTACAGTACTGTGGCAGTTGGAAAACAACAGGTGGCCTTCTAATGGGCGTGTATAAAATATTACGGGCCCCTAATGGGCGCCCGCTGTTGAAGTTAAATCGGTTATATCAAATACCCGGTTCTTTTCAAAGGTGTACATAGCAACCGGTGTATAGAAGGCAAACAGATAGATACTCTCAGAAATAAAAGCGGTAAGGTAGGAAACAAAAGTATGTTTATTGATGCTTCAATAAGCATGCGATGTGTGTTACCTCCTGCCAGGCAATTGAGGGCTGTAGGTTACTACGCTGGCCAGGTGTAGGCGACCTGGTTCTAATGGAAAAGTGGGAAAGAAATATCTAAACGAAAAAAGATTTTCTAAACTGGTCTAACAAAGGTGTCTTGAGGAGACAAAGTAAATTTAACGTGTTAGTGAGCGTGTTCTCCGGTTGACGTTCGTCGATCGTGAATTAGCCGCAGGGGGCGTTCTCAAGGCTTCGACGTTCTCTAGAGGTCCCAGCACTGAGCAGTGCTGTGGGAAGTCACGAGAGAAGAACAAGAATGACTCTCGAGCTCGGCAGCGTCCTGACTTACATGTTGGAAGCTTGCTGGCTGCTGGCGTGGGGTGCGGGGGAGGCATGACGTCCTCCTGCCCTGGTTAGCGTGGGAAAACTCTGGTCAGCGTTTCTGCTTCGTGGCTCGTCGGTGGCGCTCGGCCTTGCCCGAGGTCTGGGCAGTTTGCTGGCTTTCAGCGCGGGATAGGGGGCGGCATGACCTGCTGGGTTGTGTATCCTCCAGGTGAAGAGAATACGCTCATAAGTTCCCATTGCCTGTAGGGTAGGCCACATGTCACATCTATAGTTGTGGAAGAAGTACTCTAGGCGACGAGTCGCAATCACATTAGATTAGTTGTATAGGCGGCACGCGTCAAAATATTATGTAAAACTAAAATTGTTCCCTATCATAATTGTAATATTAGTTCCTTGCTCATTTATTTTTATTAATATTCTGCCAGTGAAACTTGTTGTCACGTGTAATACAAACCTGCTCAGGAATATTCGTGAGGCGTGCCAAACTCCACAGGAGATGGAGGTTGCCTAAAGCAAGTCAGAAAAGGCATGTCACTTCTCCTTGGGTTTCCGGTGTTTCCTCGCCTACCCTCTGTGGTGCCCTAATACTGGACTGCATATGTATACGTCAGGGCCTTGGGTGTGACTGAATAAGACATACCCCCAGAACTGCATGTCTGCAGAAATGTCAAAAGGCTTTTCAAATGCACTGTAAGAGTGGTATCTCATCCCGCAACCGGCACAGCGAACGAGGTGACTCATAAAGATTAATTAACTCAAGGTAAACAAAGTTACGAGTGAGGACACACTCCCATCTGTGGAACCCGACTTTACACTTAAACATATTTCACAATTTATTTTCTTTGCCCACAAGTCGGAACTCGACATCTATTTAGGCGCATGTTGGCTATGGCTAGAACAGGAACCCGTCAGTCACCCCCAGCTGGATACTCCTTTGTCTGCAGCAGCCGTAACCCCACCCAATGTTGAACAAGGAAAAGATGTTCAGAATATGCGGAATATCCACTTGGCTTCCCCAGGAAGATTGCCAGGGTTCGACTGCCTCCGAAATTCACCCCAAAACGTCGACTAGTACCTTCTCCCAACAACTATATTCCCATATGTCGGCCTATTCGCCCACTGCGGATAGCACCAATCCCTCCGGCAGGGTCATCCACCCCCATCACCATTATTGATTAATATTTCTCACGACTCGTACCCAGGGATAACTGGCATCCCGCATCCTGGCAGCTATAGCATTGAGGAAGATCGTTCGCCCCGGACGGGAAACTATCATGATTCGACTCACTCTGGGGTTTTACTCCCCTCCCCTCAGATGGTATCCTCTCCTTAAGCGACCCCTCATAGAAACTACCATGACCCACCGGGCTAGAGTAGCAACCAAAACGCCGTGGTAGGATTATCTACTGATCATCGGGAGGGCAGTGAGCGCTCTAACCACTTACCCGAGAGTAGGATGCGCTTCAAATTTTTATTTTATATTTTTAATAATCATATTGTATTTCATTTAAGAAGGGGTTTTAAAGTGTCTCGCCTCATCCCCACTGCACGGCCATCAGTCATTCCATTCATTATAATCATCAGTTGTAAAATGTGTGTTTTTTCATAAGTACGCAGGAAGGCAGAGGGCTCGGCGCCAACTCCCTGGCAGTAGCATCTTTGTCATCTCGCGGACATGTGTCGCGTCCTCCCCTGACCAGTATTTTCTAACTTAATCATGTAGAGTATCAATAGTCATTTAATTTGTTCGGAACCTTTGTATTTGTTTTTAGTCCAGGGAGTGAGCCACACCGCACTCAGGTCATTTTTGTACATGATTGGGATGTGAAGTACCATACTTATTATGTAGGCATAGTGCAGTTTTATTCTGTTATAGAGCACTCCTTGCTACAACGGAGTTATTTGTTATTAGTGCCTCAGATGAGGGCATAGCGGTAAATAAATATGATTGCGTATGACTGCATCGTTTTATTTTTCACGGTCGCATAACCAAGTGTCATCAGTAACATGTTAATTCTGGGTGGGAGAATGGCCCGCAAACCGTTCTCGCCGGAGTGTATATGAGCGTTTGTGGGAAGCTCCAATAGTTCACTAGGCTAGTAATTTTGGATATAGTGGGACATCATCATCTGCAACAGCTACAAGACATGGGACATCGAGGAGGCCACTTAGGGCTGTCGGCCACTCGACTCGAATCATTCTCATGCTTGACCGAGCACTGGCGCTCGCCTAGAAACCCAACAACATTCCTTTATTCCAATCCACACAACCTCTATCCGCGATGGCCCAGCCTAAGATCACGTCAACAGGAAAACTGTGTTGGTCACAATTGTGGGTAACAAAAGATAAAATAATTCACAGAAATCTTTCTTTAATGTTCTCTATCACAGTGTTGTAATATTGCACACTTGTATCCAACACTCCAACACTCTACAATTACACAGCACTTTGACTGCACAACAGTTATTCCATAGTTGAGTTACAGCAATTATAAAAGTACATGGCACAGCAGTAGTACAAACATATTATAGTAACTATTAAAATTGTATATAAAATGTGTTTATCACTTCACACGTTGTACCAATATGATTAAAGAAAGGAAGAAGAAACACACATCATAGCAAACATTGTACAAGCCAAAGACAATCATTTCTTGATAAAACTATTGTAACTTTGTTACATGGAATGTTGGTATAACGTTAATTTTACTGTAGTCTAACAATCTTACACTTTTAATCTCTATAAGTAAATAAGGTGCCTAGGTATCTACAAACTTAATAATTATACAATCTAATAAAACAAAATGATCTTTCAAACATACTACATGAAATATGACTACGGCACGTTTACATACTTATTTACCAAAGGAGATTCTTATTATTTTTTATTTCGTCAGTTATCTTTTGTGGAACTGTGAAATATTGCATTACCCCTGTTCCTTTACAAACAACATGAGTGTTAATATGCTTTTAAGGTGCCCACCTGCCGGGAACTGATCCTGTTGGAAGATGGCTTGAAGTTCATGAATGTCGGTACAGTGGTGCAATAAGAGAAAATAAAAACTCAGAGGGTATAATAGTGCTTGAGTGTACGCAAATATTTTTCATTATATATTGTAGTTTATGCATAACCATTAAAAAAATTCTGCCACATTTCATAACAAGCTCTAATTTTAAATATCTTAATTTAAATACTAGTTTTAAGAAATTCCCATGTGGGGGGAGATTTGTCCGCCTTAACGAGTGAATTGTAAGTAAATTATTGGCAAACACACCAGTTTTAGACTATATGTTGCCATGGCCTAATACTGACAGTTCTTGACAACTTCGTGTGAAAATATATTACGTCAGCAATACATTTCACTAAGGTATGTCTTAATGCCATATGGTTCCAATTTCATCATGTTTCAAAATATTATGCTGTAAGGGACCATAGGCTTGATGTCAATCAAAATCTGACATGGAATGAAGTGGCATATGATCACTGGTAAGTCAGATTAAAATCGGTTGTGACAAAGCTAACTGTTGTGAGGTGTGGTTAGTCTTGAAAATACATACTTGCAACAAGAAAGAATAGCGTCATTCTTGCTGCCTTTTCAGTTGTTTGGCTACGAAGCAGTTTTGTCCTGCAAAGGCAAAATTTTGTAGGTAATTCAGGATTTACCCAGATGGTACTAGGAAGGTGGTATGAAGCCCATGGAACAACCTCAAAACATACTCAAAAATAATTGGGGTTTTACATTACATGTTTAAGCAAAGATCGGCAACAGATGGCCGGATTCCTATTATTACAAAGGGCAAAGAGTGTAGCAACTACAGAATTACGTATGAGGTGTAAATTCTGAACTACAGTCCTCAATCAAAATGTATAGGGTGTGATGTGGGTAATTCTGTACCCCTATTGTTGCTGCAACATCTCACGTAATTGCCTTCAGAGTTTCTGAGGCTACAGTTTGGGGCGAACTGAATTTTGTGTTAAGAAGGGTGTGTTATGTGATCTGGTTCATGTAAACTGTGTGTCTGACTATTCAGGCTAGACACAGAACAAAATGCGTCCATGTGATCAGGTGACTGTCTCCGCTTGTCCTCGTATGTTCTCTGTCCCCGGTCCTCGGCAGATTGGTCAATTTCTAATATTTTGTCCTCGCTTGCCCCCTGTCCTCGGTTGTCCATGGTCCTCTAGTCTTTCATGGAAGAATAAGAATAATTTATGGGTAAAATATGCACATAATCTGTAATAGTAAACAAAAAAACAGATGTAAACATTAGTGATGGGTAGTTCACGAACTACCAGTTCATTTTGAACTGGTCTTGAAAAAGAACTAGGTGCATAGTTCACCGCGACATGAAAGAACTAGTCTTGTGATATCGGTCAATCATTATATCAGTACCTGTAACTACTCCAGGCGCGCAACTGCGCATGCTCAGATAATCCGTCGTTCATCGCTCCCTGCAGCTACCCCCCCCCCCCCAATTAACCTGCTATCACACCCTCCGTGACTGGCCACATCACAACGTGCATACTTCTTATCTATCTGCCTCTGTCTATCAGTATCTTTGTTTTCGCTTGTTCAGCACTGCCTCGAACTGTAGGGATCTCAGACCTACCTAGTTCAATAGTGTCATGAGTCGCAAATCGGTCGGGAACTGCAGAACACACAGCGCGAGACAGTTGGCAGACCTATGGCCATGCAGGAATCTTTCGTGCTTTCTAACTTTCTCGTGCCGATCCCAATTGCGTAGTCGGTTGCACGCCGGTCTGCGATGCGAGGGGTCCCGGGTTCTAAACCTAGTCAGCATATGGATGTTTGTGTCGTCCATTTAACTTACTTTATCCTCATCGGCACTAAAGAACTTGCTGTTATGGTGCCGTAGAACTCTCTCTCTCTCACTCACTCGACTATAAATACGATGTTGCCAGACATACAGATATTACCGTATATGTAAGAAAATACATCTGACAGCCGCATTAATACGAGTATAGCTACGACAGTAAAATATAGAAAAACACTCATTAATGCAATGTCGTTTTACACACTTGTAATAAAGAAGTGAAAAACTGTGTTTTTTTTTCTAGTATATTGTCTCAATACTTCGGATATACCTTCTTGACATTATTTGCATAATATAACAATTAAGTTATTTTTATAATTAAAAGTCTGTTAAAATGTTTCTAATATTGGTAGGAATAAACCCAGTGTGTCGGAGAAATTTCTGTTGAGTTTGTACGCCTGACTTGGAAAAATTAACTTTACACCTGGTTGTCTCTCCCAACAGAACTTATTATAATATTGTTGAGGTTGTTTCTATCAGCGTCAAAAGTAATTTAGTGTTATATTGCACAACATAGGCGTGGATAACATAGTATAAAGATATTTTCACTATTCATTTATCTTACTTCTATATAAAAAAGAAGTAATTTCATCTACACACAATAATGCACTAATTCTTTAGCAATCAATTTACAAACATCACTTGTTTGCTTCTCTTTCCATTTCACGCTTGCTTAGATTCTTCTGGGGAGGGGAAATGGAACTGTGAAAGAGGAAACAAGGAAGGGCATACCTAGTTCTTGGGCCGAGGTACAGAGAAAGACCTATATAGTTCTCGGACCGAGGTTACACTTGGGCTCTGTAGTTCGCCAGTACGCTTGATCATTTGACTGTGACCTATATAGTTCAAAATAACGGTTCCCAATGTACTGTTCGGAACGACCTAGTTCATTCTAGTGAACTATATTTCCCATCACATGTAAACATAGACATGAAGCGAATGTGATTGTGCCAGTGCAGAGTAGGACTAATATTGTAAATAATAAATATGCACCCTGCAGTTACGGCTTGAATTATCTAATAAAAACAGGAATTTCAGAAATGCAAAATCGAGTGAAAATTTATTACAAAGAAGGAATATAATTTCGGATAAACACAAAATACGAATTTAAATAAAATATTTTCAAATACGAATAAGCAAAATAGATAATTACTATTATAATTTATAATCAACATCACCTTCAAATCAACAACTCAAATCTATACCAGCCAAATACTCCTGACTAAACAAGCAAGTATAAAACAAATTGGCGCTAATAATATACTGCTACCTGGCAGCAGTTTTCGAAACCCACTTGTTGGAACAGCTTTGGACATATATTGTAGCAGCAAATTGTGTGAAAGTCTCGTGACGTCAGCAAGGCCAGAGGACCGAGGATATCCGAGGACAGGGGACACTGCAACTGCAGCAGGGAACTTACTGCTCTTTAAGAGCCTTGGGCGAGACTTCTTTACATTTGTACCTTACAGTTTTGTTACACGTTATAATTGTTTAAGCGTGTTCTACAATGCACGGATACGTAAGAAAACAGACTTGGAAAAGCAAGCGGAACAAGCAGATGACTCGGGACGAATTTTAACTATTCTACAATACGAAGAAACGTAGTATTGCTACTTACAAAATAAAAAATACTCAGCTTTTGCAAATTACTGATACAGGTTTCATAATATGCACATTTCATTTTGTATATTTTTACAGTATTTAAAAATGTGTAACAACTACCACCGAACAACGTTCAATTATTTATTAAAACAAAAATGATAATCAGCACAGAAAATCAAAGCACTTATTGCCATGTACAGCACAATGGCCACGAAAACGAATATCTACAAACCAAATACTCGAATCCTATTAACTACACGCATTCACGGACAGGGAACAGTTGGGAGATGCCCATATTTCTTATGTGTATTCGTACATTATCCACGTTCGCATGCGTGTCATTGTAGGTTGAAACCGAGTGTATTACACACCACTTCCGTGATCCATATCCACGTGTCATTGTAGGTTGAAACCGAGTGTATCACACACCACTTCCGTGATCCATATCCACGTGTCATTGTAGGTTGAAACCGAGTGTATCACACACCACTTCCGTGATCCATATCCACGTGTCATTGTAGGTTGAAACCGAGTGTATCACACACCACTTCCGTGATCCATATCCACGTGTCATTGTAGGTTGAAACCGAGTGTATCACACACCACTTCCGTGATCCATATCCACGTGTCATTGTAGGTTGAAACCGAGTGTATCACACACCACTTCCGTGATCCATATCCACGTGTCATTGTAGGTTGAAACCGAGTGTATCACACACCACTTCCGTGATCCATATCCACGTGTCATTGTAGAACACGCCTTAGAGAGATTTTGCACTCTATTTAAACATTAGTTTTGGTGCCTCACTTATACAACATAGTTGAGATATACAAGATCGCAAGAAATTATTTTGTACACCTCAGTTGTATATATTAGAATTATTTCACGGAGTTATTCCCAGAGTTAAAAACCCATTAAAACGACAGGCCTGCACTATGCTTCTAAGTATCTACTCCATTTATATATTATTTCAGTTGTTTATTTACTACAGTCGACCAGCTACGAAAAAATATTGCCTAAAGTCTTTGTGAAACTACGTCAAAGTCAAGGACTCCATATAACAATATAATAAAGCAACTTTTTCATGTGCACTTAAAATGTTCACTTCATGCATCAAACATTACAAAACCATTTCCAAATATAAAATAGTACACCAGCTAGGGTTGCCAACTGTTTCAGATTTGCGATAAGTGACATCAGACAACTAGACACATGGCAACCAAATGAAGTGATCAAATAAAACTGCTATAAAAAAGAAGACTGTTTGAAATACTACCTTCAAATGTCAGTATTGTGCATCAGTCAATTTTTTCCCTTAACACATGCAACAAAATATTAGTTGCAACTATAACCATAATTTAGCATGATTTGAATTTCAGATTTAATAAGCTTTAATACAGGCAACATCAACAAACACTGGAAGGAAAGACACTGCACATATCTCAGCAAGTGTCACATAAATGAACACACTTCTGACAAATGTCACCTGTCAGCGTCAATTGTAACTACCTGTGGCTATTATGTTTGAGCACCAGAGTAAACATACTTGCAATCATAGAAATTATAAATTTCTAACACTGTGTTTATTAATACTCAGTGTACTATTTTTAAAAAGACCGAGATACGGTACCAGATACACGATGTCTTGTCCTGTGTCTATACAGCATAATTTTTCCAGCTCCAGGATACTGGAAATCCTGTACAATACAGGACAGTTGACAACCCCGACATTAGCACACATTGCATTTAATGTAAACAAAAAAAACCCAAACCATTTATGGAATACAAAGTTTCTCCACTAGCAGGTTGCACATTACATAATTTCGATTTGTATTTGAACATGAAAACAGTATAATTAACTCAAATTTATTAACTTGCCAAGTTGTGTACTTCAGTAAAAGGTATTAAATTATATTTTATTTAATTATTCACATGTTAATGAGCCAACGTTTAGAAGTGAATGTACACTGAACACATTCGTTGTTGATGACATTCATACGTAGCACAGCGAGCTGTGATCATGTGTGGTCGATACTTGGCACTACATGTGATGTAGAAATGCTTACATCTGGTATTCACAATAATATTATTACAATTCAGTATTAAGTAATTATGAAACACGAACTTCCAGATTTTACATAAATACGATTTCATCAATAATGTGACACGAGGGTGAGAATTATCAGCACTGAACGTGTTAATCTCAATTTGATGTTTACTGATGAAATATTATTATGGTTCTGCTCTAGTACACAACTACCTACACGAATAGAAAACTTCCCCATCCTTATCCCAACATTTCGGTCTGGTTTATTGTAGGTTTCTACACACTTGCACAATCACAGCACTGCAATGAAATGACAAAGGCTCACCACAACAAGGAGAAAAAATAACTTGTGGCTGGAAGAAAACACAACTTCTTTAACACAATGTAAGGCATACTTTCTAATACCGCTAAAATAAACTATAGACGTAATGAAAAATAATACATTTTTGATTTCTTGTACACATCCAGCTAACTTTGTACAGTCATAAAACAGAAAAGTTCCAATTCTCTACTCATATATTCAAAACATTCTGCACAAAGATTATTTGAAGTTTATTTACTCATTTGTGCGTTATTTGGTAAAATTCAGTGATAGTTACAATATCAATTATAAACTTTCTGACCTATATCAAAATATAATATTACAGTCGAAGCAAATGCTGATCAGTAACAAAGTGTACTGAATGTTGTTTAGAACATGTACAGTATTGCTGTTCTCGCCCATAAACAAAGAACACAATTTTTAATTTAATACACACACACATTATCTATTAACTGTGTTCTAAATCACAAACATTAAAAAATAATCATGTGTATATAGTGACAAAAGCATTATCAATCACAATTACATGCCTTATAATTAGAGGTGGTGAAAAATTGCATTAATTTTGTCTCCTTGTAGCATTTCAAATCGTGTTCTTAGCATTTAATTTCTCTATTTACATAGTATTTTGGAAAGCTGATGGAAATCTGTGTTAAGTAAGTATTATATTATGTACTATTTGATGCTTTAAGTAAACATACAGAAAATAGGTAAATAAATTTCACATAGGTAAAGTCTTCAAAATTGGAGCATAAAAGCACCACTCAAAAAATACTTTAGTAATAAACTTAGTTCAGGGTAACTTAAAAACTTTATGTTTTAAACTTATTAAATAACAAATATTAAGTATAAGAGATTGTGTGCAACATTTATCAGCATAATTCAACTTTATTTATTTTCAGAGTATATATATAGTGTTTTAAATTCAGCACACACTTATTTTACTGAGAGTAAAATTGAAGCACTGCCATCTGTCAGGTAGTTAATGTCAGATTTCAAAATGCTTTCAAAAGATTTTAAATAATGAAATAACAAGGTTGCGCTGTAGTGCGACCCCTGAAAAAATGGTAATTCGGCGACCCGCAACACAGGCTACTGATGATTATCAGTGCCTGTCACATCAGGCTGCAGTGGGGTGAGAGCGGCATCTCACTCTCCCTCACTCTTTCCTCTTCCAGTAAATGATTATCTCACAGCAGGGTAGCTCCTCCCGCCTTCCCTTCCACTTCCATGAGTGAGTGACAGGCTTTCAGTTAGTTCTTGGAATAAGAACGGCAACTGCTGCCCCAAAACAGCAGCAGTTGAGCATGCCTTACTCTAAAGTCGCCACCCTATTATCCGCTGGTGTTACTCCAACCAACAACCGACCAGCCTCTTGCATTCTTCTCTACCTCCCTCCAGGCCTTCCCTCTCACTTCAAGTCGGCTGCCTCACTCGCCCTGACAAGGTCGCCAATCCCAACAGGATGCAGCTGTCAACATACTCACCCGCCTCCTAGCTCACACTGCTCCTTTAATATATGTATCGGCTACCGGCACCCGCCCAGTCTGGAGAAACATGTGCTAGGAAACCCAAGTTTTCCATGCATTGCCAGTCATTTATGTTGTGACAACCACAGGCTCCTGGGTTAACAGTTTCTTCTGTTTTTACAAGTGTATTCTAAATATACACTATTTTGTGAATGTTTTTGACAGTAAACATTTTCGAATTAATTCGCTTTTAAATTCGATTATAGCATTTAATCACGAAAATTCGCAAAAACAATTTTCCACCACCTCTACTTATAATACTTCAGAAGTATATTCACTATAAGTATATAAAGAGATTTTAATACTACCTACTATATGTTTTTCCCAATAAGCAGTAACTCTTACATGCACATTTGCTGACATAGTATTCTACTTTCTCTGTATTTCTGAGTGAGGCTCACAAACTCCAGTGATGTAGGCTGTTCATAGTAAAGTGAGCACTTTTAAGGCCCTAGTTACTATTCTCTTTCAGACATTTTTATCCTACAAACACCTTTTTAAATACATATTGCCATGTCAGTAATAAATGCAGTTTATATATTCCACCGCACTTGGAAGTTAACGTCTAAGGTTAAAATTAAATATATTTATTGATTAAGTTATTATTCGAAATGAAAGGGCTTTCGAAAGTGTTCACTTTATCATCAATAGCTTATAGTAATAATAAACAGTAGCTCTTAAAGGCATATTGTGACATACGTGTAAGTTCACACACATGTTTAAAGAAATGAAACTTTTTCATGTTTTCTTAGGTAAAAAACATGATTTACATTACCAAGTTGTTTACTAAACAAATGGACGCTGGTGTGGGAGAAAAAAGGACTCCAAAGTTCACAGATAATTGCATCTGAAGATGAATAAAAACTGCTTCAAAATCAAATGTTACTAACACCAGTTCACAGCTTATATCAAATCAAAAACTACTGTATTATGTTACAGTAAATGCTGCAAAAACACAAATATCTGTGCAAAATTAAAGTTTGCCACTTAACTACCATTTTCCCCCTATATTTGTCAAGGGCATCAAGCAATAGCACACATAGTCACTGCCAGTCTTTATTGTGCGAACTGCAGAAAACTTTGTTATTATTCATATTACATTGGACATGGTACTCAGATATATCTGCAACATGTAAGTTTTAATACTGATAGACAAATATCTGACAAACACTTGAAAATGAAATTGTTATTTTAAGGGGAAACGCTGAAAACAATACACAACAGTGTCACTGGTCTTTTTTTAAATTTCTTAATGAATATATTTTTATTCAGAAGCATTTGTCATGGTAACATAAAATGAGCTTATAAATACATTCAAGTCTACACAGAGATAAATATTGTAAAAAATACAAAAATCTATCGTTCTTAATGTCTTGTGCCTGATAGTGTCATAAAAATCCTAATTTCACCTGAAAATCTGAGTTCAGACATTGACGCGTAGTGAAAACACAGATACAAAATGGAACATATAAAAGGCAGGAAGCTGCCAGTGGGGGTGTAACAAAGAGGCAGTCCGCGGGGACATCAGACATTGACGACGCTGTCACGGTTGTGGTCACTGTCGACCTTGTTGGGGTTGCTCAGCTGGTTGCGGAACATCCCTGTGTGACCTTTGGCCTTGAGCTTCTCCTGCATCTGGGTCAGCATGTCCTGCATCCGCCGAATCTGGAACCACAGCGCGCTGCTCAGTACCACATACACTACGATGCCTACAGCATGACAGTACACAACCCAGCTAGTCACCTGGTCGCTCCGCATCACCATAGCGTGTCTCACTCTTAGGTATGAGCGCCACGATACAAGGAATACCCTACCACAAGATATTTGCTGCCAAACAAGTAAAGGAAAGTGCATTTGTTTTGATCCTTCTTTTGCAAGTGTGGGTAGTTCAGGAACAGACTTTTCACACAACTCTGGTAATATTCGTTAATGCGAAGAACCAACGTAATTGTTTTGTTGTTATAAAGGAAACTTTTTGTGTACGATATTACACAAATATTTGATAATACCTATTTTTAACACAATCCTGTTCTAGCATCAGTAAACATATGGCGGTTTTTATTAACTATTCATTCTTGTTTAATGGTTTTATCGCTGTTTCTGAAATCAAAATAATAAATATTATAACTATCATCAATACCTCACTCTACTATCCTCCAACCTTGCAGGAAACCTTACATCTAAATGTGCACATGACTAATTATGGAAACATCCATGAAAATAGCCAGCAGTCATTCAAATCTTCCATAGAATTATCCAAACAAGCGACCATACAGGCTTGCTTGGAATCGTCGAAGGAAACTTCTACCGTGGCACATGGGCTTCAAATTGCAGTAAAGTATCTGGCACATTCTGTCACCAGATGGCTACCGATTATCAGAAATCGAAGAGCTATGCTGTGTTCGAAGAATAAGCATGTACACACAAAAATACGCAAACCAAAATGGTCACATTGTGTAGTAAAAATTGTTTGATTACCTAACCACTGCCATCTAAAGAGTGAGACATACTGTAGTAAAATCGTTACTATCAATGTGTCGCTTGGTCTGGGTTATTCTAATTTTGTTTGCAATTACCTGTCTGCACTGACATCAGAAGTGAATAGAGATGTTAATGAACTTATCTTCTGCTAATTTTTTATTCTTCTATGAATGTAAAATTAACACTGACATGGGCCACGTCAATACAGTCAACTCTCGTTGTATCATAAATGCATGAATCGATAAACCGTATCCACAGTTGATTTTCAGTGTTCCCGGCAAATCTCCTATAAAAATAATGATAAAGCTAACCGCTTGTACGGTTCATTGAAGTGTATTTCAGGTCCCGTCACCTAAGATTTCCCGCACCTATCGTTTTTAAGCAGGTTGTTTATACAACGTCACGCCCGCCGCAGTTTATCACTGCTCTGCGATGCCTTGTCTTCCCAACAAGTCTGTCTGGCACTGCGGCTTGGTGCGACGTGCGAGTCTGGCTTGCTACTTCCCCTTACACGCCTGAGGAGTGGGGAAGTGGTTACCTAGAAACCAGAATGGTGACCTAGCATCCTCTCTCTTACCCTACTTCTTGTCTCTCAGGCAAGCATCTTCCTTCCTCCCCTTACATGCCTTCGAGAGGGGAAGCTGTTGTCTAGCAAAACAAAGAATAAGTCCTCTCGCTTTCTCTCTCTCTCTGCTGCATACTTGCCTTCACATGCTGGCCATAGAGCAAATGTGTGCCTGACGAATGCAGAACTTTTGTCAAGGTAATCCATCGCTCAAAATAGTTGCATCTATAATCACTAGTATTTCAGAGCAAATGTTTTTGCCTGAAAATGTTATGCGATACATTTAAACAAGGAATTATTATTTTTAAAGATGTTTTCTTTTGGGACTAAAGGTTGTTTTCTCCCATAACGTCGGTGTTTCATTGTATGTGGCATAAAATCATGATTTTAAAAAGTAATATTAATTTAAAGCCAGGGGCAGTATCTTCGCGTATAAAATTATATGCCAAGAAGCATAAACTTGACCTCCCCTTGTCACCAAAAATTGTTTGAATATCGAGAGAGTTGTATTACCAAGTATAAAGTTCATTTTCAGTAACTTTATGCCGGGAAATTGGAGGATTTATATTAATTTATTTCAATATACACACATTTGTTTGAATAAACTGCGAAAATCTAAAGGGTATATGCAACACTTTTGGTCACCTAATAATGGGAAAACACCAAGCCGAGTGCTGTGTAACTCGCGACAGGGAAAATCAGAGGTCGTGGTTATGAATAATGAATTATTAAAAACCGTAAATAAATACATTTTAATCTACTTATTTATTTATTTCTCAAAATTACAAGTATTTTTGCACTTAAATATAACTAATTACTTTAAAAGACAGACATTTGTCTCGCGCGTAAGGTGTCGACAACATGAAGCGGCATGGAGGGGTAATTCTCCTGCCGCTTCCTCCCCCCCCCCGCCCCTCATCCAGTTGCCGTGAACACACTGCCTGATCAATAAATTCTCCACATGCTCTCTGCTGATCGAGTGGCGTAGGACATTAAAAATTTGACTTTCATTCGGTGTCATATTATTTACATTTTCTCACGAATTGAAAGTTTTAGATCAGCATGCATTTGGTGTCGGATTACAATCAATTATGTATGGTATTTTGAGATGTTATTTGCGTAATTTAAATGAGTTTAGGTGAAATGTTTTTAAATGTATTATTTACAGTAATACTAATAGAGTAATATTTTTTTCTAAAATTCCCATTTTCATTGTGTTTAACATGGCTTGGCTGCTAGCGAGGGGTGGAGGATGCCGAATTTGAGGAGACCTTGATACATGGCAAGAAATTTAGAAAAAAAATGTAGATAATTCTTATGGGTGCCAGCTCATATATGCAAGGGTGAGTATGTGGACTCTTCTTCTCCGGGCACCAGCAGGTCGACGGCCATGTGGCGGTCCCCTCACAAACACACATTTTAGCAGAATAAAGTTCAGATTAAGAGAAAAGTTGAAGTAACTAAAATTAAACTGTTCATAACTTGAGCACGTGGTTTTCTGGAGTGGGCCAGATCCGTAAGGTACGAAAGGTACAATGAAATAACACAAGAGACTAGGGTCAATAATGGCTGTATTGAACTGCGGGCAGATACACTATACACACGAGTACAATAAGCTGCCCTAGCCTTAAGTGAGCATGGCATCTGGGCCTGCCATAGGCTGACATGGTAAAAAGCACTGTTATGCATGTGTACGAATTATGGTGTTAAATCCCCAGGGCCGCGAGTCTGACGGAGATGAGAGTGCAAGTACGGGGAGAGCAAAAGTTAATAAAAATGTTCTGGAACGAATAAACTTACTATAGCAGCTAAATGGCCACACAAAGAAGTTGATGGCCCCCGCGATGCGAAACATATGCAATCACGATGGCCCGCTGGTCAAGACTAAAGATGGAGGCTCAGAGATCCTGTTACCTGGCTGAGATCTGCTGCCAACACCGGTGGGGAATATACGTAAAACATACATTTGAACAAATGTACATAGAACATACTCAAAAGCACAACCATAGATCCGGAGGAATTAAAAGCCAGAATTGGCCGGCAAAGCAAAAAGTAATTCAATAGAAAATAAAAATTAATATTTTACATAAGCACAGGCACTCAAAAGGTTAATATTAAATTTAAGAAATAATTAAATATTACATTACAGAATTCTAATTGGACATGTGGCATGGCGGATGCTGGAACTGCAGAGATGATATACTTTACAAATTAAAATCTGAGAAATTGAAATATGCTCTTTCCAAACAAAACAAACATAACACAAACACTTGAGACGATTGATTTGTCATCGCTTCTCTTCTGGCCGTATGTTTCACCAGAGGCCACCAGCCACTCCTACTAGGCTTTCCCCTCTCCTTCACTCTGCTACCATCCTGCTTTCCATTCCTTTCCCGCCCTCCTCCGCCACTCGCAATGTTAGGGCCGTGTGCTAGGCGACGTGCCATTATTAGTTTTGCATTCACTGCCTTGTCAACGTCTTCTGCAGTAGCAACCTGCTCACCCATGTGGGACCATTCACTGCCTTGTCAACGTCTTCTGCAGTAGCAACCTGCTCACCCATGTGGGACCATTCACTACCTTGTCAACGTCTTCTGCAGTAGCAACCTGCTCACCCATGTGGGACCATTCACTGCCTTGTCAACGTCTTCTGCAGTAGCAACCTGCTCACCCATGTGGGACCATTCACTGCCTTGTCAACGTCTTCTGCAGTAGCAACCTGCTCACCCATGTGGGACCATTCACTGCCTTGTCAACGTCTTCTGCAGTAGCAACCTGCTCACCCATGTGGGACCATTCACTGCCTTGTCAACGTCTTCTGCAGTAGCAACCTGCTCACCCATGTGGGACCATTCACTGCCTTGTCAACGTCTTCTGCAGTAGCAACCTGCTCACCCATGTGGGACCATTCACTGCCTTGTCAACGTCTTCTGCAGTAGCAACCTGCTCACCCATGTGGGACCATTCAACGCCTGTTCGCCCGATCGTTCATCGGTGACTCCGACATGGCCTAGCTTGTGCCATTGCTTGCCTGTTTGGCTTACTATACGATGTGTGGCAGCGAAATAATAGTGAGTTATTGCCGTCGTGTTAGATAATTGGTAGTGGATTTTTGGCAGTATATGGTGTAAGTTTCGGGGCCGTGACTCCCGAGACTCCAGCTTTTCAAAATTCTTTTTGGGTTCATCGATCGAAATTAAATTTGGGTTAATTTGTTGGTTTGCTGCGACTGCCTTTGTCTGTGATAGTTTGTGAGTATTTGGGTTTTATTTTACATGTCTAGCACGATTGCAATAATTATCCTAATGGAGCAGCGGGTGTTTGTGAAGATAACATTTATTTAGGGTTTTATTCGCGCTATGCTGTGGTGGGCATGGGTTGTCGCCCTCGTGTGAGGTCAATATTTTAAAGATATTTTTATGTAATGGTTTGATTTAATGCTGCGGCTTTGGAAGGGCATAATATATTTGTCGCCCGTCAACAATCATTGTACCTCACAAGTGGAGTTTTAAGTAGGGTTAATTCTCGCATGTGCTTTTAATGTAACTCTGGGTACTAATATTTGTTAGTAATCGTGATTGTGATTTTAAAAACAATTTTGGTGGTAATTCTTGCTTTTAGACTTTGTTAATAGAGTTTAATGGTGAGCCGCACTAGCTATCGGCGACTTAGTAGTACAAATGGGTTCGCTCTGCACCAAACAGTTAAATGGTTCAGAGGTCTAATATTCTGAACGATTGGTGCTTTTGAGTGGATCAAAGATTTTTCTGGCCTATTCACTAAGAATTATAATGTTGGGGTAAGGTTTAGGGTTGATACTGTTTTTAGGCACAGTATAATTTAAATGGTTATGAAGGATTTAATACAATGTTTCGCAATGATGCGATCAATGCCAATGGCTAAGTGGAAAGAGTTTTTAAAGTACTGTTATCTGTGTGATTCCATTGAGGGTTATTGCATATTTACAGTGTGTAGTTATTGAAACCCTCGGTGATGCTCTTTAATGTAATGAACTGGAATTTGAGTAGAGATTACGAATATGAAATTGTTTTTACCTTGGTGGTTCACGTACAAAGTGTATTTTAATGGAGTGTGTTACTCCCAAGGTCTGTGAGATTTATGTACACCAGGTTCTATGATCTCTGTTTTTTTTAAAGACTTCTTAATACTCAATGTATTCAAGCCCAGTATTAATTTTGTATTGTTGAATTGTATGATATGGGCCAAACTCTTACACAAGTGTGACATTTGGATTGTTTTGAAAATGTTTATAGAAGCCATTGATGGCAGGTCTGTTCAATACACCTACATTTGATTAGAATATGTGTGGAATTAATTTTGTGCTTCAGCACAAAAAAAAATTGTGCCACTCTGCTCGTTTTACAAGTCTGCCTCGTGTTTTGTTTCATATTTCCAACATGGGAGATGCGAGTATAATTTATCGTCTAACTAAGGAGGAGCTAGTCACATTCCTGCGTGATTTCGAGGTGGAAGTTAAAGATGGAAAAATGGCCACCGAACTTCTGAGGTTAGTGGTGGACATCAAATGCCAGCAGCCTTGTGTTCCTCTGTACGGCAAGTGGTTTTTTGAGTGACGCATCAGGACAGTTTCCCAAATTGTGTTTCCTTTCCCTCTCTCACCCTTAACCTCTTTGTAATCTAAATGCATATTGCTGTTGGAAATGTAGTTAATCTTGGATTGAGCTCGGAGGATTCGGTGTTGAAGGCTATTACTGTTAAGAGCTAGGGGTTAGTGTTTCAGCCACTCCAGGAGGATATTTCCTCAGTAGACGTAGGAACCTTTGTGGGTTTCAAGGAACAAATTACCAATGCACAATTTCCACCTCATGTTAGGTGGCTATGCGAGAGGGAGTTCATGCTTAGGAAGCAGAGGCCTGTGGAAAACCTCAGTGAATTTGTGGAATCTGTTTTCCTTTCCATGATGCATTTTGCTTGCAAATAGAATAGGAGAAGTTGGCGGATACATTGACTGATAACTTAACATCACAGGTTCATGCCCAGTGCATAATGGTTTCTTCTCCATGCACTTTGCTTGAGCTTAGGCATTTTGTGGTCGATACGGGGCTGTATAACGGCATCTTCTGATTCTCAGACACAATTGGCTTCTCTAGCGTGTAGTTAGGGGTCATAGTGACGCCCCTTCTAGTCATGTTGTGGCTGTCGAAGAGGTTCGACAGTTTAGTGGTTCTCAGCACTGCTTTAGTTGTTCGGCCTTTGGCCATGTGGTACAAGAGTGTCGGGCGAGCAGGTGTGCCCTGCATGAATGCAAATGTTTATAATGTGGGCAGGTTGCTCATTTTTTGCAAGGATTGTCAGCGCTTGGGAAATATGGACTGACTGGGACATAGCGTGGTTGCCCTAGTCCCAAGGTTGTACAGAATCCAACCTACTTGTGTAAGTGTTCAGTGATGATTACCATTAGCGGGAGTAACTTTCCCCCTTTAGTGGACACTGGTGCCACACATTGTGTGGTCAGCAAATCATTTTTGAAGCAGCTCCTGGATAGTAAACTTATCACCAAGGGTTGAGTGCAGTGTTGTGAAGAGAAATGTTCGTGTGTGACCAACAGAGATCTCGTTAAGAGTAATCAAGTTGTTGACCTTCATTTCAAAGTGGGACGATTCTCGTGGGCATTTGAATTTTGGGTCTTTTTCCATTTGTCTCATCTTATCCTTGGACTCGAGTTCCTCAGGAAAACAAGAGCGCCCATTAACCTTGATGAAGGATTTCTATCCTTTGGGTTTGTTCCTAATATAAGGATAGGTTTAGTTGAGACTCACGATGAGGAGTTGTTTTCTACGCTTAAGGAAGGGGATGGTTCTGAGTTTAACTTCCATCGACAGCTGGATGGTTTAAAGCAGGAATTCAAGGATGTGATACCACCTGCATTGGAAGGTGTGATGTCCTTCCATATAAGTTTAACCTAACTGACGATATCCCAGTTAGAGACTGTCATTTTATTGCTAAACTACTGGATGCTGGCATTATAGTCCCCTGTACCTCAGACTATTGTTCGCCAGGATTCTTAGTTCGGAAGAAGGACAGCAACAAATACTGCCTCATAGCAAGTCACTCCCGTGCGAATTTTAAAATTCATAATGATCCACTTCTGTTGCCTACCGTGGGTTGTGCTATTCAACATCTGGGCAAGGTTAGAGTATTTTAAATTTTAGATATAAATCATAGTTTCCACCATGTAGAAAATATATGGCCTTTAGCACTCTGTGAAGCCAGTTTGAGTTCACTCGGATTCCAATGGGCTCGAACTTTGACAGCCAGGCATTATCCCGAGTGTTGAACTTTGTGATTTCTGATTTTAATTTCAAGTTTGTATTTAACTATGTGGACGATATCATTGTCTACAGCAAAGACTTTGATTCCAATATAGATCATCTTCGGCAGCTCCTTCTCAAGATGAGAGAAATTGGTCTCACTGTGAACCTGGAGAAGTCAACCCTGGAGTCCAATAAGGTTAGATTCCTGGGATACTTTTTGACTGAGGATAGGCTCATGATATATCCGGAGTGTGTGGCCCCTGTGTTGAACTTTCCCCGTTCCAAGAACATCAAGGGAGTTCAGAAGTTCCTGGGTAGTCTTGGCTATTATGCAAGATTTATTAGCCGCTTTTCAGAGATTGCTGTGTCCTTGAATTTTCTGAAGAAAAAAGTGATAGACTTTGTATGGGGTCCTGTTCAAGCAGTTCCATTATCAGCTACAACATCAGGCAACCCATGGCAACTAAATACGTCACAAATTCCTAAATAACAACACTAGCATTTGTGACCCGTCGTACTTCTGGCCATTTCGAGTAGGCATCTACCACAACCAGAAACACCACTCCCTGAAATGGTCCAGCAAAGTCCATATGTAAACGAGATCATGGCTTCTCTGGTGGTGGCCATGCTGCTGATTTTACCTTGGGTGAGTCATTATACCAATCTTGACATGTACCACATCTCCGTACTACATCCTCGATTGTTGTGTCCATCTTGGACCACCATACATAACTTCTGGCCACAGCCTTCATCCACACCATTCCATCATGGTTCGCATGAAGCAACTTAAGAATCACTGTCTGTAAACTGGCTGGTATTACAACTCTATTCCTCCATTGTAGGCATTCCCTATGCACAGACAGTTCGTCACGTCATAAATAGTAAGGATGTACATCGTCGTCCTTTACAAAGTTTGGCCATCCACACTGGATATAGTCCATTACTCGAAACAAAACTCCATCCTGTTTTTTTTTTTGCCACCTCTAACGGGTTCATCAGTGCCTCAGGTGCATCTTCCAGCATTAGGACATCGCATGGTGCAGAGACTTCAAATTCTGGACTTTGGAGGTGCAACCGGCTAAGCGCATCAGTATGACCTATTTTAGACCCTGGCCTATATTCCAGTTCATAGTCGAACATGGCCGACATCAGACTCCACCGTAATAATCGAGGGGACAGTGTCTCTGGAATGGATTTCTTTGGGTGCAGTATTCTGAGAAGTGGCTTGTGGTCAATGACTATCTTGAAAGACCTACCGGCCAGGTACTGCTTAAATTTTGTAACCCCTTAAACCACTGGTAGGGCCTTCTTATCTAATTGAGAATAATTGCCCTTACTTTTTTGAAGTAGTGTCCTTGATCCAAATGCAACTGGGACCTCCACTCCATCATACATATCATGAGCCAGAACTGCCCCCACCCCATAATATGAAGCATCACATGTTAAGGTTAGGGACTTGCTGAGATCATAGTGTACAAGCACCTGATCGAACTGCAATAATGCTTTTGCTTCCTCAAAGGCCTGCATGTGTACTTTCGCCCATTTCCACTGCACCCTGGCATCGAGTAATCTATGCAATGGCTCCAATACCTCTTACCAATTTTTTTTAATCTCTCATAAAAGTTTAGAAGCCCAAGAAAAACCTGAAGTTCCTTATTTTTCTTTGGTACAGATGCGCCATGTATGGCTTCTACCTTAGTGTCCAATGGGTGGATACCCTTGCCCTCAACCTTATGCCCTAGGAATGTGGCGGAATCCTTCGCAAAACAACATTTTGACTTTTAGTTTCAGCCCTGTCTGCTCTAGCTTGTTTAGGACAAGGTGAACATGTTCCCAATGTTCAAGTTCATTACGCCCTGTAATTAAGATGTCGTCTAACAAAACTACTGTACCAGGCATTCCTGCTAGAAGTGTGTCCATCAAGCGCTGGAATATGGCTGGCCCACTACTCACTCCAAAAAGTAATCTCCTTACCTTAAACAGCCCCTTCATTGTATTAACTGCGAGCAGCTCTACAGTGGCATCATCTACTGTGACTTGAAAATAGGCCTCTTCTAAGTCCAATTTACTGTAAATCTGTCCCCCATCCAGCACAGCCAAAGCTTGTGTAACCATAGGCAAGGGGTACACATTCTTCTCTGAAAAACTATTAAGTGTGCTTTTATAACTGCCAAATAACCGCACAAAACCATTGCTCTTGACTATGGGTACCAAGGGTGTTGCCCAATTTGAAAATGCCACCGGCTCGTACACTCCTTGCTGCACTAGACGTTCTATCTCTGCACTAACCCTTTCTAGCAGTGCAAAAGTCACAGTTAGACACTTCCTGAACACGGGTCTGCTCTCTGGGATGATAGTTATTGTTACTGGCAATCCTATGTACTTACTGAGCTCATCCGTCTTAAACACAGAAGGATGAAGTTGTTTTAGCCTGGCTACATAGTCCTCATGAACTTGGTGTAGGCCAACCAGTTCAGTTCCTAATGGTTATAGCCAATCATGGCTAATCAAGCTAGGCCCATTTCCTTTCACCATGAAAAGCTCAAGTGGAACCAACCTTTTGTGTTTTGGTTTCACTTCGACGTCCAGCACCCCCAGCACAGCTAAGTGTTCTTGTAACCATGTATGCAAAACTACACTAGTTTTCTTCAAGGGTGGCTCATGGGGCCACAAGTACTTAAATGTCTGCCAACTTATGATGGAGTGGCCTGCCTCTGTTTCTATCTCCATGACAAGATGTTTGCCATTCAAGTCCACTTCCATGAACAATAGGCACCTCTGGTTATTTGCCTGCAAATTGTACAAAGAATAAACTACCAATTCGTCTGCTGGTGTTTCATCCCCTGTGTTTTTGTCTGCAACTGCTGTGTCTACTTGTGGATGTTGTATCCCCCAGACACTATGTCGCTGCTGATCTTTGCCTGTTGCATCTGCCGATGACTGAAGCTTCTTCTTGGATATACAAGAACGTTCAATGTGTCCACGATTCTTACAGAACCAGCAAAATGTCTTGCTATGGTAGCACTTCTCTGGGGAATGGCTTCCATTGCACCACCAACATGGCCGATTTACAGTCGTTTTGTCTGGCTTAAGGAATTCAACTGTTCTCACATTTTTTGTATAGGTTACATTTTGTGTATCTCTTCTCGAGATACCTCGCTTGTAGCCATGGCATTTCGTATTTCCGCCATGTTATTCCCCATTGCCTCTGCCGCCATTGCAATCTACCACTTTATTCTTAATGCCACAAACAAGTCGATCTCCCAACATACTTTCCAGGTTGGGAAAATTACAATGCATGCTTAACCTCCGCAACTCTGCTACATACCTAGCAACTGTCTCCCCTTCCTACTGGACCCGATTTAGAAACTTGAATGTTTCTACTATTTCGCTGGGCTTTGGCTCGAAATGGTCACTTAACTTTGTAAATACCTCGGCGAGCAATAATGAATCTGTAGATTTAGGGGACAATAACGATGCCACAAGATTATACAGTACTGCACCACACACTGTAAAAAAACTGCACAGTTTACTTCGTCATCCTTAATCTGGTTTGCCACAAAATAAAATTGCAGTCGTTCCTGATAGGACTTCCACGACTCTTTGTCCGATGCGAACTCGCCTACCGAACTGATATAAACTGCCTTTTTCGCTCGCTCGTCCTAGTTTTAATCCTTGTCGCCAATTTTATGTTCCTGCCAAGTCACTACATTTTCTTGCACACATTTCGAAGTCACCAAACTCGGCATCGCATTGGCGGCTTCCGAACTGACAACACACTGACTCGCTTGAAGTTCTACACATCCAATAATCCAGTCACACTACCAACCTAACAACATGCACTTACACTATAAGTCTTCTATACATAACAGACACCTTAACCAAGTTTGTGATACTTGTTCCACTTACATACATGAAGGCCATATCTATAGTCACGGCACTTTCTAATTTATTAAGATTTTTAGTGCTCCCAGGAAATAGTCACAGTAATGCCACTTATTTTACTTCTGTTATTTTTAAAAACATGTGCTTTAGATGGGCAGTCAAGCATTATACCTCAAGTCCTTACTACCCAAAGGGTAATCAGGTGGGGCAGTTTAATAAGAAACTCAAGGCCTGTCTCTCTATTTTTTACAACCAAGACCATACCCTTTGGAATGCGGATCTCGATTTCATCAATGTGGGTTTCAACTCTGCGAGCCATGATTCTACCGGCGTTCCTCCCTCTCTCGCCTTTCGTGGACATTCCTTTTCTCATCCGCTCCTTACTGTTTGGGACCTTCCTCCGATCCCTTCCCCACTGAGCAATGTTGACCATGACCACTTACTCTGCGAGGTCCACCGTTGACTTGCCTTGGCAAAACAGTTCATCATGGCTAAATTAGATAAACACAGGGTTCCAGTAGTTTTTAATCAGGGTGATATGGTGTTGTGCCGGAATTACATGGTGGCTAATTTGGGGAACAATCTGAGCTCTAAACATATACATAAGTTTGCAGGTACCTATTGTATTATGAAATTTTAAACCCCTAACACAGTCTCTCTTGTTTCTCCAGGGTTTGGAAGGGCAGTGCGCAAGATGCATGTGTCTCATTTGAAGCCATATATCGCCAGGTCGCCTGTCCCTTTCATACGTTTATCCTTTTGACCCTTGTTCATCTGTTTGTGTTTGCATGGCTCCCACCAACCTCCGAGTTGAGTCGTGCGTGGTGGCATGGCTTGTGGCCTGGTGGATCTGCTGCATTCTTCAAAACTTCTACAGTGATCGCTCGCAACCCCGTTCACCCCCCTTGGTATTGAAAATGTTTTCCTCCCAGAGAAGAGGCACACTGCTCTGGCACCGAACTCGTTTCGGCTACTTCATGGTCCTGGGGACCTGTTGGACTCTTTTGGTCTCCTTAATCAAAGTTCTTGTTTAGAGGCTGGATGGTTCACTTCGGCTCTGTGAACTGTTTGTCATGAAGATTTTCCTCTTATATGTTTCTACCAAGAGTGTTTGTACATGTGAACTGTACCTATATGTGATCTACTGTACATTCTCTAAATTGTTCTTCTGTGCCTTCTGTGAACTTGTACTATGTGAGTGAGTTATTGTATATTTATGTAAGCAGTGGTGTCGCCACGGTGAAGGAACATTTTGGGGTAGGAGTTGAGATGATTGAGTTATAATTTTCTCTCTTCGAGCTGTTTGTTTCGACAGAGGCCACCAGCCCCTCCTCTTCGGCTTTCCTCTCTCCTTTATCCCTCCGCTACTCTCCTGCTTTCCCCTCCTTTCCGTCCCCCCTTCGCAACTCCCAGAGTCAGAACCATGTGTGCCAGGTGATTTGCCATTATTAGCTTCGCTTTCGTCGCCTTGTCAATATCTCCTGCAGTAGCAATTTGTTCACCTGTGCGGGACTATTCAACGCTTGTACGCCCGATCGTTCATCGATGACTCCTACATGGCCTAGCTTGTGCCATTGTTCTTCATGGTGCTTCTCGCCTTTGCTTGCCTATTTGGCTTACTTTGCTATGTCTGGCAGTGAAGTAATGGTGATTTATTGCCGTCGTGTTAGATGATTTGTAATGTATTTTTGGCAGCATATACATAATCAGCGATAGGCGTAAGTTTCGGGACCGGTGACTCCAGCTTTTTAAAATTCTGTTTGGGTTTGCCGATCTAAATTAGGTTTAGGTTAAGTTGTTGGTTAGTTAGCTTGCTGCGACTGCTTTTGTTTGTGCTAGTTTGTGCGTGTTTGAGTTGTTGTTATTTTACAAGTCTAACATGATTGCAATAGAGATCCTAATGGAGCAATGGGTGTTTGTGAAGCTAAAATTTATCTAGGGTTTTGATTGTATGAGGCTCTGGTGGGCATGGGTTGTTGCACTTGTGCGAGATCAATATTTTAAAGGTCTTTTTAATGTGTTGGATTTATTTAATGCTGCAGCTTTGGATTTGGAAGGGCATAATATATTTGTTGCCTGTCACAAGTTGAGTTTTTTATTAGCGAGAAAGATTTAAGTAGGGTCAATTCTCGCATGTCCTTTTATTGTAATTCTAGGTACTAATACTTCTTGGTGTTCGTGTTTGTGATTTTAAAACCAATTTTGGTGGTAATTCTTGCTTTTAGAATTTGGTAATAGAATTTATATGTTTTGTAAATACGACTGGTGATGTTCACATACTTGATCATGATCAATTAGTGTATAATGCATGAATAAATATTTTGTATTTTACTATAAATAGTTTTCATTCAGTGGTTCTAGTTCGCCATGCATCACATACACACACTATTCCTAGTCTCATGACATGTTCGAAAATTTTTACTGTATAAAATAGCTTCAGCTGATAAGATAAGTAAATTGTCATAAAAGTGATTTTGAGTGAATGGCAAACATAACCATAGTATATCTGCAGTTTCTTCACACTTTTTGGAACAAACCTTCGAAAAATCACGCCATGTGTAATGTGTTTGGTTATTTCCTAAATATGCCATGTATTACACACTTTTTATTCTTGTGTTAACATAAAAGTACCATATTTTTGGTTAAATTGCATGATAACTTATATTTTATCTATAAATCATAATACTACATTTCTAATTAATATGAATATAAAACGAGAGAAAACAGGTGTGTTGATAATGCCTAGTAAGAAATAGTTCTTATGCAAAATATTATTACTCTTAGTGCACCCAAATGTGATGCATTGTTCATTTAGTGTAATTTTATAGACTTGGTAAAGCTTTGCATGAGGTAGAAGGAATATCCTGGAATTAGAACTTAGCAGGGCTTCAGAAAAGTTGGAAGTAACTGTGAACGGATTGTAGTGTGAATCTCATTGGAATACCAGACAACACCAAAGTACTATAAAGATAGATAACACTTGGAAGAAACATGCTCAGTTGTTGATCGGGATAATGGCTATGAATAGTTCTGACAGAAATTCATCAAAGGTCAAACAGTGTCACATAATGTGGGATGCTGCACAGTGTCAGGACCTTAAAGCTCATGTAGGACAATTCAGTAAATGTGTATGTGTGATGCAGCATGACTGCATGACTATGTGTGCAAACTTAAATTTATATCAGACTGTATTGGTTCTAGTTACGTACTACTAATATAAGCACGACACGGTACAAAAACAATGCCGGTGACATGACAAAATAATTTTAATGCGACTGTTTAAATTTATAGCATGACAGGTTACACGTAGGTTGAGATTTTCTGGCACCATTTATGAGGTACTTATAGAATAAAATAGTTTCTAAGGTGGTGGACGAAAGGGAGATTCCGAATACATGATCCTGACAAAGAGTGAAGTTACTACATTAAAGCACGTCAAGATATTGATGCATGACACATTTAGCGCACTTCAAATAACGACTGTGCCCCATCCAAAAGTTGCAACAATCCCGGGGCAATTCACTCCCTAGAAAACACGGTAATGGAGGCAGATCACGTGGTCCTACCAAGTTGACAGAATCTCAACACAACCTTCATGCAAGTGTTCTCAGCTTTTACAGACGCCTAAACTCTACACGAAGACGTCACATCAGCGCCCCTCCCCGAAGATGCAACCCGTCTCACTTTGTCGCTCCCACTAGAAGAACAGCGCACAATTAAAACTTTGCGCCGCTGTAGGGTAGCGAGCCGCCCGGCAAAATGTCATGGCCTCCACGAGTGCATAAGGACAAGATGTGTAAATGCCTCGTTCCGCTCCAGATAACAATCCAGGAACCCATGTGTAACTACATAAGCTCCACCCCCGAGAGGCGGGGCTAATTTCCCCGCACTCCTCTGAGCACCAAGAAGTGGGAACAATCAGTATAAAAGGCACCCAATCCTAGGCCTCAGCAGTGACTTCTGCTGCACCTTCTCATGGCTGTGAAAGCCAAAGGTGTCAGCACTTGGCACAGTCCCTCACCGCGCTGGTGACCGCGGCAGTTTTCCAGTGGTCAACGACGACGCCATACATCTCCAGAGGATCAGCACCAACCAGAGGGTCTTCAACATCTTCGGCCTCCTCCAGCAGCTACCGGAGTCATCAATGACTACCAGATGGCCCCAGCAAGACATAATTCCTACCAATTCCTCCATTTCTTCCTTCCTCACTACCACCAGGTATTAAAGATCACAGTGACGATGTCCTCTCTAGACAACCCTTAATGCCCTAGCCCAGCCACGATTTTACCACTTGGGTGAAGCACTCAGATTTACTTACCTTGCCTTTAGGTCCCATTCGGACAAACCCAATTAATTGATTAGGTAATTAATTATTGGGCTAATTTTTTACCCATAATTATTTTTTTCACAATTCAAACAATCATACGTCATACTAGTTCATAGTATTCAGGTTGCCTCCGCCTGATTATTAATGTAATTAACTTCAGCCTAATAAATATGAAGTATTTACATTCCTTTTATACTATCGAGGAGAGCGTGACTCCATGTGTTTGTAATATTTATTTTTCTTTAAATACACTGCTAGTAAAATGTACCACTCAAGTTCAAATTAGTATTTTTATTTTGGTATTTCTGAACACCATTTATAAGCCTATAAGTATTTTGATTAATGACTTTAATCATTGGTTAGTTGCTTTTATTTCTTTATTAATTATATCAATATCAATTCTCTTGAGTACACGTAAGGTAAAGCAGACTAGGCAAGCCATGCCAAACGGCAAATACACCCAACAATCTAGCGACAGTCAGAGTTGGGCCAAGGTAGTGCAAACTGTATTGCAGTGGTCGATCTTCGGGGGCGCTCTTCACTAGGATCACAAGACACCTGGGAATCATGACTGTCTACATGAGGATCCTGGCCCTATAATTCCATCTCGGTTGGTGAACGGCTGGACTGAAGTTATACGGTGGATCACATTGGGCTAAGCCATGCAGCTATAAGTACACTGCAGGGCCGTTACAATACCCGGCTTCGCCTCACGTCGTGCTATTTGTTCTTTTATCAGTTTATTAATTTCGCCTTATGCCGCGATCACAAAGAAGCGGTCAGAAAATTGAATTAAAATGAGCACTAAAGTAACTCAAGACTCAGATTTCACAACCACCAATTACTGACGACACTGAGGAGAATCCTTTATTTAAACCTCCTACCAGACTACCAGGCAGAGTACTATTAGAACACATGTTAACAGTACTTTTCAACCTTGACATTCTGGGACATGATCCCGAACTCTTAACCGAATCCTGTACAACTATTCCTCTACACCCCTCTCCAGCATCCAACAGCAGCAACAGCACCACTCTGCCGCAGCCAGCATCGGCCGCTGTTCAGCCACCGGCCGCATCCCAGCAGCCACCATGAAGAAGAGGGTGTCCACGCCGAGCGGACAGCAGGTAAAGAGTGGACGGATCACTGTGCCTGTGTCTCCGGATTTTGTCCCTGCTCCCAAGCCAATGAGGCCCAGACTTTACACCGGAACATTGCCCAAGCGAGAGTAGTGTCTACTTGGAGCATGCCCCTGCGATTCTGGCATCGCATTTGTATTTGAAGGCCACTACCTCCATGAAAGTCCAGACTGTGTACCAGAGGTCTCTGGAAGTGAAGTTCACCCTAGGGGTTGTAATCACCAAGCTTCTGACATGCCAGAATGCTTTCAAGGTTCCTAAAACAAAAATCCCACCAGCGTAGAAATACGCTCGTGGGATGGCGAGTTAACCCGGGACTTGTGCGTGAACCCTGTTGAATTAAAAGGGTCCCATTTCCACCTCCTCCTTACTTTCGTACCTCCTAAATAGAATGAATACCGAGGTTCGAATTCTCAGCACCACACATGCAGGGATGGGGTTGGTGTCTAACCCTTTACAGGTACAATTGGCACTGTGCCTATGTACCAGGTGGTTTAAAACGCTTCAGTATAAATGTTAATTTTAATTAGTTTAATTTTGTAAGTGGCATATAATTTTTACCTTGTAAAATGCACATTTTTCATTGTAGGGAAAGACAAACTATTTCATTTTACAAGGTTGTACACACTGTTTATTGTGGTACACATGTCAAAAATGGAAATAATTTCTATTCCAAAACTTCTGGTCATGCAACAGTTTTGTCGTGCTGATGCCCAGAGATATATGAATTTGATTGGCCGTTTCTTTTTGTTGTGTAGTATTTGCAGGAGTGATGTGATTCCAACACGAGAGAGAGAGCATGGAGGTCTACATAGATGACATGTGGAGTGGTTACAACACGTGAGAATAGAGTTGGGAGGTTTGGGTGTCTCTTAACATCGAGGTCTAGAGAACTGATGAGGGTGAAGTTAGGAGAGTATGCTGCAGCACCAGGATGAAATGACAGGGCAAACAGGACATCCCAGGAAAACCCACCAACCAGCAGCATTGTCTGGCACAATTTCCAAATGTGAAAATCTAGGGACCACCCTACTGGGAATCAAACCCAGAACAGGTCTTGATGGTTTAACTGTATAAGATATATTATGAACTCGGGTAGTTTGGTACTCGATCTCATTTCATTTCAAAAGCAATACATAATTTCAGAACACAAATTTCAATGGGTCAAGTAGAAAGCTTAATTCTCGAATGGACTCGTGAAATGGAGAACTGAACCATGCATGCAGTAGTAATGATAAGAGAACTCACTTCTTCATCCTTCTGCAGCAGAAG
Source organism: Dryococelus australis (assembly GCA_029891345.1). Taxonomy (NCBI): domain Eukaryota; kingdom Metazoa; phylum Arthropoda; class Insecta; order Phasmatodea; family Phasmatidae; genus Dryococelus; species Dryococelus australis. The sequence goes on along the minus strand of CM056998.1, from coordinate 198,160,870 downwards.
CCGGTCTGTATCAGAGATGCTGGAGTCAAAGTGCGGCCCAGAATCCCTTTTCAGTTTGCTGAAACAGACACAAAACATTTACCTGCTAAAAGGTAGAATACAGAAAATGTCACTTGCAGGGGCAGGCATGGGATTAAGTGTCTTACTTTCTTATAGTTGTTTGCATGTGTACATAAATTCAGTTGATGCTCCACAGGTTTTAGGAGTCAGCGTGAAGGAACTTACCTGAAGGATATTACTCTTGACAAATTTTTAGTTAAGGAAATTATAAAGAAAATCGAAATATTTTAGAATTCAGAAGAGTTTTGTCAGGTCACAAACTGATTTGGTTTTCACTCAGACCAGCAAAAGTACTCTCGTATATCCGAGTGTGGCTGAACACCATAATGCTCTAAAGTCCTGAACTCTTACATCCAATTACAGTAAGTTAGAGCAATGAAATATAGTAGAGTTTTATTCAGTGCTGAAGTGCAACGGAATCTCAATATAATGACATCTGATCAAAGCATAAAACTTGCGCATAAGAATCATTACTCATTAGAGCCAAAATCAAAAAAAAAAAATTAAGGTCATCTAAAGAGGCAAACACAAAATATTTACCCATGTAACACCCATGTCCAATAAAATTAATTTTATGTTCGTGTGCTTGGAAAAGCAAGACTACACAGTGTAGAGGTCATGCTTGTACAAGGAATGCAATAGTGAAATGCAAACTAATGACACTAATAGATACAAAAGTAGAAATATTTATCAGAACCACTTAACTGGTTAACAAACACAGCTGACTGTCACACAGACAAAAATGCAAATAATGCAGTGTTTCTAAGTTTTATGGAGTTGTTAAAACAATCATTTAGACAGCAGACACATTGTATAAACGTGGGTGAAATAATGGCAGTCACTGGCATATGCACCAGCAAATTATTGCAGCCTGACATGCAGTAAATGTTGCATATACTGTAGATAAACTGGTAACAAACTGGTTACCTCTAGCAAATATGTGGGTATAACTAAAATACATGACCCACTGTAATTTAGCAGTGTTTGTAAGTCATTGTAATGCAAACAAATCACTCAATTTTACAGAATACAAAACTGTAAACAAAATCTTCATAAAATAATTTTAAAATGCCAATTTTTTTAAATGCAGGGGGTGGGGAAACATGAAGATACCCAAGAAAACCCAATCACCAATCACATTATCCGGAATGATTTATACATGCAAAAATCCAGGAGTGATCCTCCGCCGGGAATACAAGTGGTTCACCTTGAATTGAAACAATTGCTGTAGCCACTATGCAACTGTGGCCTCGCAGTGGAAAGCGGACGTATAAGAATACGCACCTCCTCTCCCGGATGGCCTGCTGGGATATCTGGGAGATGCACTGTGCCCTGAAGTTCTCGTAGTGGACATCCTGAGTCACGTCCTTCAGGTCCTGCATGTGGGTCGATATGAGCATCGTGCGCAGCTTGATGAAGTCACTGTGCTTCGGGTTCTCTACTGCAACACACAACACGTCCCCATCCCGACCGGCATTGAGAGTGGCTGTACAGCATGCACAACTGATTTAAAAATAGTACACATCGTAGGGTAACCAACTTGATACGTGCTGCTTCTACACCTATTATAATGCGACTCCGACTCATCGCCTACGAGTACTGCTTCCATCTCTACAGACATGTAGGACACATTGCCTGCCCCTGCACGCAACAGGAACTTCTATGTTTTTCCTTCTCACCTGGAAGGCACGCATCCTGGAGGGCACGCCCCTCCACACAAGCAAGCTGCCCAGGCCTCGGGCACGCCCGAGCAGACCCGATGAAGCACGAAGCCAGAACCGTTGACGAGATAATTCTCACGTCACCCAGGGCCGGAGGAAGTCACGCCTCCCACGCTCCCCATGTCAGCAACCTACAAGCTACCACTATATAAGTCCGGCCGCAGCCAAGGTCTGGAGTCATTCTTTCGCATCTCTTGCACCGCCTACAGCACTCTTAGTGCTCGGAAACTCTAGAGAAGTTGAAGCCTACAAGTACGCCTTGGCGGCAACCCACTACGTACGTCGACGACCAGTGGCGCAACCCGATGCAACTCTATAAGTAACTGGCCGGATTACCTTGGATATAAAAATCCAAAATATCGTTACCCCAGCAGAATTTATTGTTTCGTCGACCATGTCCGAATCAGTTATATTAGGATGTCCATGGCTTATACACCATCAATGTACTCTCAATCACGGTCAACGTAGAGCATACTTGGGAGAAACCAACTGCATTACTGTCAATTGGGAACAAAACCCAGATGACATCCCGCCAATGCCCATCGATCCAATGAGCATTAATCATGAACTCAAAGGATCAGAGTTCTTGCAATTGAAAGCCATCCTAGACGAGCACGCCTGCGCCTTCGGACAAAGAGGACTTTTATGGCAAACCCGATAAATTCAACATGAAATATGGCAGACCACTGACGTAACAGTCTAAAACAGGCCATACAGAGTGTCAGCTCGGCGACTTGGCCTCATCATGGAGCAGGTTAACGACATGAAGGACCAGAGGATAGTAGAGTGGTCGAATTCTCCATACAATTCGCATGTCGTACTTGTATTGAAAAAAGATGGCCAATTGCGATTTTGCATGAATTAAAAATCGATAAACGAAGTCACCCACCCAATTTCTCCCCCAGTTATAGACTTGTCTCATACCCTTTGAGACATTGGCAAAGCCAAATATTCAGTACTTTCGAGATGGAGTCTGGATACTGGCAGATTGCCGTCCATTCAGACAGTCAAAAGTATGCCGCTTTTACAACACCTGAGGGCGAAACCTTACAATTTTGAGCCATGCATTTCGGCTTGAAAAATGCCCCTGCAACATTCCAGCGATCAATGTTGTCGGAAGTACTAACAGGATACATCTGTGAGTTTTGCTTCGCTTATCTCAACAATGTAATAATATATTCCAAAAGCTGGGAGGAGCATCTAGTCAATCTGCAAGGAGTATTGGAAAGGCTCGAATTACATGGGATGACTTGTAAGCTATCGAAAAGCTTCTTCAGCAAGACATCAATCGATTATCTGGTACACGTCATCTCGCCCGAGGGAAATTTCCCACAACACAATTCAATATGCGCGATTGACCTCACTGCATGTGACAATACATCGGAACTCGACACGTATCTGGGAATCAGTTGGCCATGGCCTGATTTAGAACACGTGAGCTATTACCAGCCAGCTAGACCCTCACCTCCCATAACCGTGCCAACCCCCAACTCAGACAAGGACACACGCCCACGCAATGTATGTTCTATCCGTACCACAACAGGGAAGGTGGTGACGAGACCTAGATCGATATCTTGGCTACTGAGGTCGGCCTGTACAATTGGCTTGCAGAGCTCGGCTGCATGTTCTCGTGGACTGAGATATGCGAACCAAGCTGAGAGGCGGTAAAGCTCCAGTGGATATTTAGAGGCAGTCTTTACGCTTTTCGCCCTCTTATGAATACCGCCACTACTGTCGAAGGACATGAGAAGAGAGAAAATTCTACGATCGGACCTCGCAGAAGTGAAGCAGTTGGTGTGTAGTCAGTGTAATAAGTATGCGTATTGCAGCTGCCAGTCAGTGCCGTAGCTCACTCTTAAGCACTAGGGGTGTGGAGTTAGACGAGCTGCATAACAATGGCGACAGTTACAACATGGGAATGATGTCCTGATAGGGTTGGTCTTCCCAGACCTGGGGAAATACCACTCTCAGCACCGCTAGTGTGCGATGAGAAGGACAACCTCCGAGTTGACAAAACGACCCTACGAAGAGCATGTACATAGTGCTGTGGCTCTACCGTTTACTACACTAGGTGCAGCGAATGGATGGCCTTCCAACTCTGGTGTGGTGAGTGTCCCAGAGGTACAGGTCCCCCCCTCCCCAGGCCCAAGGAAATACTCCTCTCAACACCACTAGTGCGCGATGAGAAGAGCAAACCCTAGACTGGCAGTCCAATCCCTAAGGAAGGTGTATCCTAATGTTGTGGCTTTACTTTCACCACACAAGTGCAGTGAATGGGTGGCATTCCAAGATTATGCTGTTGTATTGTGTTAAGAGTCAGAAAGTAAACAATAAAATTCCGGTCACCTGCTGTCCCTTGCACGGGCCTGATGTTTATGAGAAGTACTATGACTGCGATGCAAGACTGGTGAAGGGAAGGATCTTCGACCCATGAAGGTGCGGTGAAGTCTTGAGGAGCGGATATGTCTTCGGCGCCACTAGTGGGCAATGAAGAACAAGGTAGGAGAGCTGATAGTTCCCGCGGTACCAGAAGTGTGGTGAATGGACAGGACGGACGTCGATTGCTTGAAGACCGGTCAAGAACCCTGGAGCAGCGGTCCTCTATTTATACTGCTCGGGAGGCGTGCTCCTTGCTCGACTGCATAGGGGGTTGTCCTGGAGAGGAGGTAGCAGTTGCGAAGAGCATGACATAGATCCTTGGTGACATTAGTAACGGGCACTGGATCTAGACTCATGTTTCGGCGATCATACTAGTAGCGGCATCTAACGGCATGCTGTACGCTTCGGTGGTTCGACTGGCGAATAATTATATATGGCATGGCACATCCATCTTTTGCTTTGGGTTGATAAAACAATTGCTGTTGGTGGCGACAGTAAATCAAATCTCGATAATTAACTCCAAGTTCATTTGCAATGATGAGTAGGAGTCGATTTAATAATGGTTGAAGACATTATGTGTCAGTGCATTCATAATTTGGAGGAAAAAAATAAGAAAATAGTATCTAAAATATTACTTCTTGGAAATAACATGTTCATAGTGGCTGGAATGGTTGTGGAAGGTGGTAACAGTGTGTGTAACCTATAGAGGGTAAAGCACAGGATACATACCTTCCACGACGCCCCAGGGGTACTGACGACCACGTACCCTCTTGCCTGCGACCTCCAGCACTGTGTTGCTGCCCACGACTGCGAATGGCACACACGCCTTCAACTCGCGATCCTGCTGCTTGAACTCCTCATCCTCATCACTGTCGCACTCAGGGAACTGGTAGATCTGCAACAGGTGTGCACTTCACTTCTATCACAGCCATCGCCGACACACTTGCCAGTGTCTCCTACCCAGTCGTGTAGTGCAAGGTTATGACTTTGGAATTCCCACTGGCACTGGCCTAAACTAAGAGTAGTAAAATGGGGGTATAAATTATTTCCCTCTTAAAGAACAGTAAAATATTAAGTTACAAAAAGTTAAATAACTAAGCATTCTTGTTTGCAGCAATAACAGCATGTGATTGTGGGTTGTTTACACAGTATTGTTACAAATAACTTAGCTGATATTACATTATCCTGAAACTCATCACAGACAGCAGACAGACACAAAGGAGCTGCCATACACCTTCCTCGCTTTGCAATAATGAAAAACATGATGCAGCCATTATGTCGTGAGCTCAACCTCACGCCCCTTTCATGAATATTCATTGCACCATACAACACCAACTGCCCATGCTGAGCATCGTACCACAACAACCATCAGCGGCTCATCCGATCATGTGGGTCACACTTGGCAGCCGAGGTCTGGAAACTAGTCGCTAGTCTGGAAGCTAGTCGCTAGTCTGGAAGCCAGTCGCTAGACAAGTGTGCTCCACCATCACACTATGCTATCAGGGCATAGCAGGCGAGAAGGCATCACCAAGCAAAGTAGTGCCCCTGATCAGGATGTTACTACAACCGACATCAGAGTGCTACCTGAGCGTGAGTGAGTGCAGAGTGGCCCCTAAAAACAGAGCACTGCATTCCGTTTGCAACCCCCAGTTGTATCAACTGCATCAAGCGCACGGCATTAACACCACCCACGAGTCTCACTCGTGGCCTTGGTCAGCAAGCCTGCATACGTGTCAAGTGATGCAGGTCACAAGGGTATTACATGCTTATGTTGTTTGTAGGGTTTTGTTAGAGTGATTTATTACCAATCAGTGGAGTCATGAACTTGGACAGACTCATACCAACTCACTGTAACTTAAGGCAACCTAAGAGAAGTGTAGCCTGCTCAATTTTTATTGCTAACCCCATAAAATGTAATGCATAAATTTTTAATTGTTATGGACTATGTACTATTTTACTAGCTAAGGGAACTTTCCTACACAGTAATTGTAATAAAAGAGTCGGAACATTATATTTCCATGCATTATTTAGCTATTAGAATTTTTTTAGCACAAGTTACCGTAGCGCTTCTACATCCCTGTTCTGAGTGTGGTGACACCGGAGTAGCTAGAAAGCAGGCATTCATGAGAGCTGGCCTTGCTCACCAGCTCTTTCCCAATCCAACAATGAGTTGATCTACCATCATTTTGCAATAGTTAGTTTTTGGTAATGGAACCTTAATTAAATTATCACTGGCCAAGGTGAGCTGCTTTCATCTCCGGCAGGCTCTGAGCACCCGAAGTCATTTTCCATGGAGACGTAAGCTCCTTTGCGTGGTATTAGCCATCAACAGGCTATAGTTTTGAGCCGGCTTAGCAAGAGCAAAGGAGTGCTCTTCGTGTAAATATGCCTAAATAAGAGGAATAACATACATGCAACCTGACAAGATGTCTTTTATTCAGGTCATGCTGTGTAATGGCACACAGGGAGCTCGAGCCCCAACCAGCCTACCCAGGTTTTAAGTGTTTCTTAATTTGTGATTTATCCAGTGTGTAATTAGCATGTGGAGAGGCTGACAGTTCCATAACTAGCCCATGTAAGTACTGTGTAATGCATGCAACAAAGGAGTAACGGCGGCGGCCTTGTGCGGGGCACAAACCACCTGTGGTTCTTCAACAGCTACTTCATAAGATGCAGAGGATAATGGACTATGGCCACAACAGGTAGTCGACCATCACAATCCCACTATTGCTGATCAGTTGGTTAAATATTTTAACAAAATGTGTCTGGGAAGGTGAGTGTTTCTGCCAGAGAGACATGCGAGGTTGTTGTACACTGCTACATAGTCCTCCTATCTCTTCTTTACCTTTATAACAAGTTGCATCAATTTCATCTCCATGTACGCTGGCATTGTGCGTATCTGAACAGCGGCAATGAAGACTGGTCAGATTGTTCTTTACCCTGTTCTCCACAACATACACTAAAGATACGAGGACCAAACGCCGGCTTGTGCATGCATCTGAGGTTGAGAGATACATGAAAAATAGTGAAAAGGGGGGGGGGGGGAAGAGTAGGCTCGGCCGCTGGCATACTGCACACATAACTAAGGCAAAAATTAACACACTGCTTTCCACTTAGAAATACAGATTTGTCCATTTAAAAAAAATTACAGGGCACATTTTGTATTTGTGGACCTTATGAAGCAATGCCAGTGGTGCCACATACATTTCTACAACTGCTTACTCACTTATAGTTTACCACTAAGGTAGAACTCAGATTGGCTCAGTAACCTTAAGTGAAGAATGTAATTTATTTCACATATATAGAAGTATACACAGACAGGAAAACATGTTTCCCAGTATCACACATTAACATATTAATTTTGCCAGCACTACAATAGAGGTCGCAGCATCGGACCAGTGGTTTCCCTGGGAAGGGAGCATTTGACGTCACCCTCACTCTGGTCCCACTCGGGACACAGCCCACTGCTGCTCTACCTGTGCACCAGCCACGCATGGTAATATGTATGGGTCACTTAGGTCGTTCATGCGAGAATGGGTCTTTTCACCCATTCGTGACCCGCTAGACACGTGTTTCCAAGACAGACATCAGCTCAGTGAGTGCCTAGTGCTTTTTTTGTGCATGCCCCTGAAAGGACAGTCTAAGCAATAAAAGGAAAGTGTTATCTCCCTTGAGCTCCACTTAAATGAGGTGTAATTAGCATGAGAGTGCAAAGCTACATAGGTTACGTATATTTCCTAATAACAGACTTTAGTTGCTCTAAATTCACTATATATTTTTACGCTGTTTGTGTAATGTTTTTTTTATTGGAAAGGGCATATTTCAATTTCTCAGATTTTTGTTAGGATCAACTTATTTTGTGTGGACATTTAGCTGAAATAGTAAGTTTATTTATTCCGGAACGTTTTTAACTTTTGCTCCCCTCATGTTCGCACTGTCATCTCTGTCAGACTCGCGGCCCTGGAGATTTAACGCCATAATTTGTATACGTGCAGACCCAGATGCTATGCACGCTTAAAGCTAGGGCAGTTTGTTGTACTCGAGTGTATAGTGTATCTGTTCTCAATTCAATACTGCCATTCTTGACCCTAGTCTCTGCGTTACTTCATTGTATGTTTCGTACCTTAGTGATCTGGCCCACTCCAGAAAATCCATGTGCACAAATTATGAACCTTTCTCTTAATCTGAACTTTATTCTGCTAAAATGTCCTCGCAAGTGGACCACCACGTGGCCGGCGACCTGCTCCTGCCTTAAGAAGAGTCCACATCCTCACTCGTGCATAGATGAGCTGGCACCCATAAGAATTATCTACATCTTTTCTAAATACCTAGCCATGAATCAGGATTTCGCTCAAATCCAGAGAAATCCGCCCCTCACTAGCAACCAAGCCACATGAGCTTTAATGAAGGTTTGATTACATGGAATAAGGCCTTAATAGCAGTATGAGCGAAACAGCAAAGTTCAGCGAACATGTGGCATGCTCTGATCGTGCATTCAACATCCTTTGTCCAGCTGGATGAGTTTGAGAGGGGCCAGGGGCCCATATATATATATATATATATATATATATATATATATATATATATATATATATATATATGCATATATATATATGCATATATATATATATATGCATTTATAATAACCAAATGGATTTCCGATAATGTTATAAAATTAATATATTTTTGCATGTGAGGATGTCTGCAGGGCGTATATGAGTTCGGGAGGGATGGAGATCTTAATAAAATAAATTAATTAAATTTGATTTCTAATTTATTCAATCTGCTACTATGCACATCAATTAGCTGTCTCCACTTTTACTCTTTCTATTTAACTTCAATTTATGTCCTTAATGTCTCTCTTGATTACAGTTAATTAACTCATACCCATCATTAGCATGAGTTAAGTCTATTTGTTTCCACCAGTTATAACGTCTTTCACTCACACTTGATCCAATAGTCCAGGCTCCAGCCACGCCCCTCAAAATGTTAAGAATCACAGTCGCCACCTTCCTTTCCCCACAGTTGACCACGCCGCTCGTTTGAAATCCTGCCAGTTATCCACTCAGCCACTCCAACACAAAACTGCCGGCTCGGAGGTCTGACACAATTTTTATAGTCTAACCCCGACCATCTCGAAGGTTCAACACACTCCGAGTTGCATTAGGAGCATTCTTCAGATATCAGCCGAAAAACAATTCTGCCAGGGTAAGCAGTGTACATACAAAAGAGATTTAAAGAAATGTGGCACACTTTGAGGTAACTAACTGATATACCGAAGCCCGCCTGTCGTTCGCACTGCATTTCTAACTCACTTCTGTCCTCTCTGCGCAGGCGCCGGGCATGCCAAGGTTAATAACGTGAGCCAGTGACCCACCACACTGCCCCCTCAAGTATGTTCGTCCCGAACAGATTCTGCAATGTCAGGACCTCCGTAGAGTGCCAGACGGTCGATGTGGACAACCTTCGGTTTCGCCCAAGAGCCTTGACGACAAATCTGGAAGACCACATCTTTGATTCTTACAATCCTGTAGGGGCCTTCCCAACATTTCTTTAGCTTTGGGCAGTACCCTTTTCTCCTCTGTAGGTTGTAGAGCCACACCAGTTGTTCTTATTGAAATACGTTGTCTGACAGTCTTCTATCATAATGCATCTTTATCCTATCACAATTTATCCTGAGGTGCTGTCGAGCAAAATCATGAATGTCACCAAATCTGTTACGCAATTCGCTGGCATAATCAGAGGCTGCAGCTTCCTCTTCTGTAGGTCGACCAAACAGCAGGTCACTGGGGAGGCATAGTTCTCTTCCAAACAGCACCCTTGATGGTGTTAACCTGGCCGACTCATGAACTGCTCAGCAGTAAACGATAAGAAACAAAGACACTTTTTAATCCCAGTTCTATTATAGTTGTCTGCCGCAAAGATTTACAGGTACTGCTCCAGAGTGTGGTTAAGCCTCTCGACCATTCCACCCTACTGAGGGTGTAAGACTGTAGTCATAGTCTTTTTCAATCCCACCATTTTTATTACCTCCTGGAAGACGGCAGCTTCAAAGTTTCTTCCCTGATCAGAATAGAGTTCTAGTGGCTCCCCAAACCTCAAAAAGACATTTTCTAGGATTGCCTCAGCCATACTACGTGCTTCCTGGTTCAAAGGGGCATGACCTTAGGCCATTTAGTAAAATATTCTTGAGCCACCAGAAGATACCGATTACCTCTCTCGGTGACAGACAAAGGACCCAGAATGTCTACTGCTATCCTTTCGAATGGGGCTCCAACATTGTATTTCTGGAGATGACCTTGTCCTCTGGCCATTGGACCCTTCCTCGTAGTGCAGGCGTCTCACATTTGGCACCACTTCTAAATATTCTCCCGACAGTGAAGCCTGTAGAATCTTAGTCTAATTCTATCAGTGCCTTATTAACACCAAAGTTCCCACTGGCTGCCTCATTATGCAGTTCTTTTAAGGCTTCTGGAACCCTGCATTCAGGAAGGAGCAATTGTAACCATGTGTGTTTTCCATCATTACTTTCCCAGTTTCTGTAAAGTACACAATTTTTTAGTATGAGGGAATTTCACTGTGCACAGTATGACTAGATATCTCTTCCCATTTTGGCCGACAGCCAGCTTCTTTCCACTTTCATAATGGCTGCAAAATGGGATCATTCATCTGGTATTTCCTAACACCCTCATCACTCCAGGTAGGTGTCCTATCACAAGATATAGAACCTTGAATTCTTGTCCTCCGCACCTTCGGCGAGTCACCACTCTTTACTTCCTGACATTCGCAATAGCGACAAAATGGCTCACATGGCCTCTTAGAAAGTGAATCTGCATTGCTGTGAACACATCCAGATCTGTGCTGTATTTCAAAGTAATATTCTTGAAGATGCTGTATGTACCAAGCTATCAGACCTTCGGGATTTTTAAAGTTTAGTAGTCAGTGTAATGAAGCATGGCCAATTCTTAGAATAAAATGTCTGCCATAAAGGTAGGGGGTGGAAGTGTGAAATTGCTTTCACCATGGCCAGAAGCTCCCTGCACGTAACACAGTAATTTATTTCAGGCTTATGCACTGTCTTTCCTTCCCATCTTGAACTTGAGATAGCACAGCTCCAATGCCTACATCACTATCATGTGTCCAAATTGAATACATCCTCACTTTTCGAAAAAACAAGGACTGGAGGAGACATTAAGATATATATATAGTTTTTATAAAAAACATCTTCACACTCAGTGGACCAATGAAATCTCCTAGGTATAAATTGATGGTAGTAGGCACATTGTCCCAGAAAACTCAGCTCTTCAGTTTTGTCAGTTGGGGTCGGCCAATTTCTTATTGCTTTGGTCTTCTCTAGGTTTGTTTCAATCCCATGGGCCGACACTACATGTCCCAAGAAAGTTATTTTCTTTTGAAACTGGTGGCAATTCTTAGGAGCTAGTTTCAAGTTGGTTGCGGCTACTTTCTGGAATATTGTCTCTAATCGCGATAGGTGCTCTTCAAATGTCCTTCCTGCCACAACAATGTGTCATATAGATCAACTTGAAAGATATCTACAGGCAAAATTTTTTCCAGGAGGCATTCGAAGGTGGCAGGGGCATTACATAGCCCGAAAGGCATAACTTTGAACTGCCATTTCCTTTTCCTTGGATACAAAATGCAGTTTTCTGTTGGTCCTTTGAGGCCACCTCGCATTGCCAGTACCCCCTGTTAATGTCCGAAGTAGAAAACCATTGTGAACCTACTAGGCTGTGTAATGTGTCAACTATCCTTGGAAGCAGATAAGTCTCTTTCTTTGTCACTTTGTGAAGCTGGGTGACGACCATGGACTAACTGATGGTTCTATCATGTTGAACTCCTTCATTTCCTTTGGAATGCCCTCAACCCCCTCGTGCAAAGCTAGTGGCAGTCGTCTTGGTGATTGCTTTATGAGCCTGGCATCTCCTGTATCAATGTGTTGATAGATCACATTAGTCCTTCCAAGGTCATTTGGTCCACATGAGAAGGCACCCCTATTTCTCTGCAGTAATTCAAATACAGATTTGTCCTGTCGCCAGTTAAGATTTTCTTTTGTTCATGCTAGCAGTCCATCCATGATTTTGGTAGAGGGCAATCTATTTTTTCTACTTTCAAATCTTTTGGAATGTTTGGAAGTACCTGTGTGACCAGCTTGCAAACGCCTGTCAAGGCCTCTTCCTCACGACGAATGGCACTATTGGGAAAATTTATCATTCTGACAGGAAAACTGTCAGAATTAGAGGAGACCAAAGTTCTTGCTACAACAACTTTTCCTGACAGGGCACTAATTCTCTCTGCTGGCTCAATTAGACCCAGATGCATAACATACATTCCTCGACATTTCCTGAAATGGCAATTTCACTTGAAACAGGCAACACAGTGGGTTGACCACATCCTACTGGGCAGCTAACTGGGGAGGACAAATAATGCCATGATGACACCACCAACTCTGTACCGCCTACCCGTAGCACACCAAGTCGAGTATCGATACAGCATCTCAGTCTACGTAGTACATCAAGCCCCAAAATACATTCATCCTCTATTTCTGCTTTGTAATCATCGTGCTCTATGCTAATGTCACCAAGCTATAAGACCAATTTCACCTTACCTTGAACTGGTGTGGTCTCACCAGTTGCTGTAGTCAAATAGCATCATTATATGTTGTCGTCGGGTGATCACTGGGGTGAAGGCCCGATGATGTTTGCTCTCACTACTGTTATGGTCGCCCCAGCGTAATGACCATCTGGCACGAAACATCATTCAGGCTGCTCTCCATAAGTATTGCCTCATAATCTTGTTTTACCAACCGTAGATGTAAGAACCTTGGGGCCTTTCCTCCAACAGTCACCGACCTTCGCTCCCCCCTAAGATCGGTGTTTACAAGTTTTCCGAATTAGCTGCATTCTCACCTGCCTCTCGCTGCTTCTTATCCCGCTACTGCTTCTGCTGCTGTTGTTGCTGCTGTGGGCATTTGACTCTCAGGCGCCCCGGCTGTCCACATGACCAACACTCAGGAAGTTTGGGTGGGGGGCGGTGAATCTGTAGCACGGAACCTGGATGCGATGTCTCTTGTGACCGTCTGCATCTCCTTCAAAATCTTCGTTAATCTATTTTCATCGACTTCGTTCAGTGTATCTGCCCGTACCGGACGTCGGGGTGCGGCCCCATTATCTTGCTGACTCCACCTCCAATGCTCGGGCCAGGGCGTCCTGCATGTTGCGGAGTGCAGTCAGGTGTATTGCTTGTCGAACATCTGTGTCGGCGATGGCATCGCTGAAGAAGCCGACTGCGATAATGTGGTGCACCCTTCCAGAGATAGGTGGGAGATCCGCACAAAGTCTTTCCATAGCTCCTGCAGTAACTCCCTTGGTCGCTGGGTGCGACTTCGCAGCTGTGCATGGTGGACATATCGCAGGTAACGGTCGCCGAAACGAAGCTCCAAGTGCGACATTAGTGTGGAGTACTCCAGTCGATGTCGCTTTAGCAGAGATTGTAGAATGCTCAGTACGGGGTATCTCAGCTCTCAGTACTGCGGCGAGGTAGTAGGCCTGCTGTTTGGTTGACCAGCCATTCAGGGTGGCGACTATTTCAAACTGGTCTTGGTACTCCGCCATGAAGTCTGGCCATCGTAAGGGGCGGGCTTAGTTGAGATCCCCTTCCCCACTCCTGGCTGTTCGAAACCAATGCCGCAGAGCTGCTTGCTATCCTCCGAGGTCGCCGTGTTGGTCATGTCTTGCACTACATCTTCATTTTCCTCGGCTGACGATGAAGTGACGGTAGAGCTCCGCTGCTGAAAAAATTCCTGCCATTCCTTCTGCATCGTACTCATTTCATTCTCGACGCTGTCCATCCTTCCACTTACACTATCCACTCTTTCATTCATAATGTCTATTTTCGTGTTCACTAACTCACTAATGCCTTCTATTTTCTTGTCTACATTCGCATTAACAGTGTCTATTTTGCTATTTACATTCTCGTTTACACTTACTATTACTGAACTAATTTGGCTATTTACAGTTTTGTTCACACTACTACTTTGGGTATTTACAATGTCGTGCACACTATCTTTCGCACTACAAATTTGGGTATTTACAGCGTCGTTCACATTACTATAGGCTGTTCACGGTAAAGTGAACACTTTTTAAGGCCCTTCCAAATGGCTTTAACCACTAATAAATATATTTTGTGGCTGCTTCAGACGTTGACTTCTGGGCTTGATGAAATGTATAGGTTGTGTTTATTAGTAACGTGGCAGTGTTTATATTAAAAAAAGGTAAAAATGGATAAATTTGATCATACCAAAAAATTAGCAGAGCCTTAAAATGTGCTCACTTTAACGTGAACAGCCTATAATCTTGTTATAAAGGCTATTAACACTTGTGCTCACTTGGCTACCTAACCCCTATCAGTGCTCGTAGTGCTTCAGTTCTGCAGACATTTTTTTTGTAAACATTCACTACTACGGTTGTATAAAACAGTATAAATTATTTTAACCTACTATTACAATAAATTTATTTGTTTGAAAAAACACTAATTAATTATCTATTGTCTAAATTTATTTACAAATGATTAATTAATAATTGCCTCCATCCCACTTCTGACACCAGTGTTACATGTGAAGACGTCTGGGGGGCGAATCTGAGTTTGTAAGGGATGGAGGTCTTAATAATAAAAAAATAAAATAAAGAAACTAAATATGATTTATAATTTATTCACTCTGCTACTATGTATAACATCAATTAGCTATCTACACTTTTACTCTTTATATTTAACAGTGAGCGCCCTACTTAATGTATATTTCAACTTTACTTAATGTCCTTACGGTCTCTCTTGATTACAGTCAATAAACTCATACCTATTATCAGCATGTGCCCAGTATATCAGTTTCCATTAGTTATAATGTCTTTCACTCACGCACTTGATCCAATAGTCCAGGCTCCAGCCACGTCTCCTCGCTCGGAATCCCGCCAGTCATCCATTCAGCCACTCCTACTCTAAACTGCCGGCTCGGAGGTCTGATGCAATTTTTATAGTCCAACCCTGACCATCTCGAAGGTTCAACACACCCCGAGTTGCGCTGGGAGACTAGGTCAGTAATTCAGCATTCTACAGACATCGACCGAAAAACAATACTGCCAGTGTAAGCAGTGTGCGTGAAAAAGACATTTTAAAAATGTGGCACGATTTGAGGTAACTGATATGCCGAAGTCCAACTGTCGCACGCGCTGCGCTGCTATCTCATCTCCTGTCCATCCCTCTGAATGAGCGCATGGCACTCCAAGGCCAATAACGTGAACCAGTGACACGCCACAATATATATTTTATCATATACTGATAAGGGTAAGCATGTGTGCGTGAAAAAGACATTTTAAAAATGTGGCACGATTTGAGGTAACTGATATGCCGAAGTCCAACTGTCGCACGCGCTGCGCTGCTATCTCATCTCCTGTCCATCCCTCTGAATGAGCGCATGGCACTCCAAAGCCAATAACGTGAACCAGTGACACGCCACAATATATATGTTATCATATACTGATAAAGCATTTATTCGTAATGACAGTTCGGATAAATTTGTTAATATATTACATACTGTTTGTTATAATTTAACTTTTTTGTTTTCAGATTTGCTTATTCCTCTCATATTATTTTTAATACAATTTTAGCATACATGGCTTTGAAGTCAATCTAAAAAGTTGATGTATCTATATATTTGAAATTTCATCTTTACATAAACCGGAAAATTTTAATTAATTATGGCGTATAGACAGTTTTATTATCAATTGCATAGAAACATTGCAAATTATTTTTATATGTTCAGAAAAATTATTACTACAAATTAAAAGAATTAAATGAAGAGTATCAGATCCTAAAAATCTCATAGTTTAATTTTATTTACATATAATTACATATATTAAAAGGATGACCTATATATTTTTATATAAAATTAATGTTTGGAATGTCATTGGCTTTAAAAATACATTTTAATAACAACATTAGAAAATAATTTCATAATTAGGGGATTTGTATTCATGAATTTTACTCTCAAGAATGCACTTTTATTCAACACTTATTATATTAAATTTTAATCTATTTCTGCAAACACATACCACTCAAAACTATTAAGCCACATTTAGTTGAAATTAGTCCTAATAAATCTAAGGGTAAAATTAAGCCTCTATCTTCTGAATTACCAATATATATATATATATATATATATATATATATATATATATATATATATATATATATACATATATATATATCTTACTATTTCAGAATTATTTTAAGTGTACGATGTAGGCCTACGCAATCTTATAAAGCTTCAAAAATGGTAATCTTGAAAGTTCAAATATTTTTAGCATTCTACGGTATCTACATGTAAACAAGAAATTGCAACGTGTATAGTGATGCCACACACAATTAATTATGGTGGTGTTAGCCTTTCCTGCGCAAAACCTCTCTCTTTTAAGATGTTTATTACCGTGATATAAACACATAAATAAAAAAGGACCACAGCAAGAGTCTTAAAATTTATCACACAGTCAGATGGTAAGCTGGGAAAATTCTACTATCTCTATCCCTCTCTCTCTCTCTCCCTCTCTCTCTCTCTCTCCCTCTCTCTCTCTCTCTCTCTCTCTCTATATATATATAATATTAATTTTAGTTGTAATATTCTTAGGCGAACCAATTTTAAAAACAAATGATGTGAACAGCAACATGCATACATACATAATTTGTAGTGTCACATCTACATGCAATCACTGCCAAAAACAAATGTCTAACAGTAACGTGGCCTGGCCGGGGATCGAGCCCGGTTCGCGTTGGTGGGAGGCGAGCAGACTAACTACTCGGCCACCTCAGCCCCTTAAACTTTTAGTTTTGAGTTCATTTTAAGATAGTTAATTGTGTGAAAGTAAATAAATTCCTGTGTAAAAGGGAATGGATACTTATTCTGGAAATGTGATAATACTTTGGATTAGTCGAAGAAATTTTTTTTCTGCTTTTACTTATAATTTTCAACAAGTAATGATTTTAGTCGGGAAACATGGTAATATATTCGATTTTGCTAACAACTAAGTCTAAATAAACACCCATGCATACAAAAAAGAAGTACACAAAATAAAAATAAATAAAAATGAATCACATTTACTGTAGAAAAGTCGCCACAAATAAAATTAGCACAGTGTACATAAGTCAACATTAATATAGTCCAACCGTGGTATCTTTACGCTTGTTGAAAGAAACCTTTGAAGTATAAAATAATTTTATTTTGGTGAATGCGACTTTTTTACTAGAATTTAATCTACTATCTACTAATTATACTATTTTATTTATAACTAATATGAACAAAACAAAGAAAATATAGGCGTGTTGGTAATATCTAGTAAGAAAAAATTCTCATGCAAATACTTTCAAACTTTGGTGTAATGTTCCAGACTAAGTTAAGCTTAGTTAGCATGAGGTGGAGAAATACGTAGCTTGGAAATACAACTTTACCAGTGTTTCAGTAAGCATGATTGGACAATAATAGGTCATCTACCTGTATCTTGTTATCTTCTATGTCCGCTATGACACTCTCCTTCAGTCTCTTGACCTCCTGCATGGTCAGTGTGTCTGCTTTAGCCAGGACGGGCACAATGTTCACTTTGCGATGCATGCGTCTCATGAACTCCAGGTCGATCTGCCTCAACCTGTTCACATGGCAACAGCGCACCTGTCAGGCCACTACACGCATTAAAGCATATCCAGCTTTGCAGATAAGTTAAGTGCCCTGCAGAAAGTTATGGGCTAGAATATTTCATATTGTTAAAATTTACCTAGTGTGTATCCAGATTCATGAGTAATGGAGGTATTAATCAAATGAAATTATTAAATTTAATTTCCCAATATATTTAGCATGGCATAAAACTAGATAAAGCTATAATTTACAAAATACCATCGTCTGCCCATACTACATAAGTGTTACAGCACTGTTACAGTGGTACAGTGTCCCGGCCTGCTCGAGTAAGCGACGCAGTGTGTCAAAGGTAGAGCGATAACCCGAGAGTTGCGCGGAGATTTACAAAGATGTGCCGCTGCCGCGACATGTCTACTGAGACTCGTGCCGACTTCTGTCACTAAGGGTACTGAATGTCTCGAGTTATCGTTTCAAGAATGTTCAGTTCATCGCCCGCCACCTCTCTCAGCATGACTCGTGGTTGTAACGAAACATTAAAAATACCTTTAAACTAAGTTATTAGTTTAAAAACGGCAATGTGAAGTGAACCACGAGTTCATGAGTCCCTCGTGACCACTTCTACCTCCGCAGTCACTTGCACCACTTCAACACCGGGCCGACTCGAACATCAGGCCTGAGTGCGTAGTGCAGGTTGACAGGAACGGGACTTGCACCGCCTTGCCAACAGGTACTACGTCACTCAAGAAACCATCTCACTTTATTTATTATAAGAGGTAACTCTTGTGATATGTCAGTAAGCGATCCAATACGGTGTTTACCCCAAACCCACAGCCGTTAGGCACACGGGCAAATGTGTGTGACGTCGGATCAGCTTGTGCCGCGATGCCCGACGTAAACAATCACCACGTGATGTCGACTGGTCTGTTGACCAGTTAATAAGTGCTACGTGCCCCCCCCCCCCCCCCCAGTGAAGTAAATCAGAGCGAAATATTTGTCCGGATGTGTTCCCAGTGATCATTCAGTGAAAATAAATCATAGGGGTTAAATTATAATGTAAAAAGTGCAATTCCAGCATGGCTACCCACACCCCTTTTCCCTAGCGGACTTGTCCAACCCCTCAGGTGGCGAGCACTTGGACTCGCCCAAGTAATGAAATTCATTGGCATCACTAAACCACACAGGAAATTAAATACAAAGACTTAAAAATATTATTTGAACCAATCTGACAAGGGGCTAATTTATGGAATAATGTAATAGTGTAACTTTGATCCATTTACAGCAGACTGCCTATGAAGGCCATATGCCATTTATTATTATTTTAAAGTGTGGTGACATTTCCAGTGACATAACTTTCTCAAGCATAGGGTACACTTGCCAAATCAAGGGGCCGTCACCAATATGTCTTGTGTATTTCTCTGTAATTTTACAGCATTTTTATTTGTATTCAGAAAGTAATATAATTTTTCACTCAACATTTGGATGCGGCTCACGCAGCCTTTGGCGGAAATCGATGCCATTAGTTCAGTTCGACCTCAGCACTCGAGCCGGTCAGCTGCGGTGAAGTTCCGCTCCGCGGACCCCCAGGGTACGATCTTTAAAAGTGACAATAGAACTCAAGCTTACCGGAACCTTCTTCTACTTTGTACCAATTGGGTGGAGAGGGGGACTAGCTGGTTCCCATTCCGTTGCGATTTAACGCGCACGCACCTCACTTAATTTTCCATGTGCGGCTTGACGCCGAGTCTGCATGAATTTTCCACGTGACAGCATCACTTCTACGTACCTTATCCAAGTGAAGTAGACATCTCTACAACCAGACTCCTAGTGTTTTCCTCATTTTCCTTCCGGATACTTAGGGCGCTGCACCATTACGCGGCACTCGCAGTGTTCTGTTTCAATTGTGCATTTGAGGCGCACGAGGCGGCAAACAGTCTCGTGAGAGCAAAATCATTTCAAGTGAGAGTGCATGCAATTTATTGGAGAGAGTACAACATCAGTTCATCGCCGTCGACTAAACGACCGCCATAATTAACTCTACCGAGTTATGGCGCCGGGGAACTTCTACCAGTCGGAAAACACTTTTCATTGCATCTGTCTAATATCGTTATTTAATAAGTAACGTTATTGAAATAACAGAATGTTTTATGTCTTCTTAGTAACGTTATAAACTGTACCGCTCCTTAAAAAGCATTTGTCAATGTGTTACGACGATAAATAACGTTTTATTGGCTCTGTTTTGATAACTGATATCAGGCGGATAACGAAATGGAAAATAATCAGTTACTACGGTGCATTTTTTTTTTTTTAGTTATCCACCCTTGCTTAAAAGGTGACACAACAGGGACTATTCAGTGTTAGGCCCCCTCACGTGACAACACCCTCAACCCGACAACTTAGTTAGGCCAGGTTATAAACTATGCAACAAACGTAAGGACGCGACGCAAGAAAATGTGGATCGTTTATAAAATGATGACGCATGAGGCAACATGTTAGCAACATTGCAAAATGCAAAAACCAAACACGTACAGAAAATTTATTTCCATTATGCTTTTTAGTGAAAATGTTTATACTTATTTGTTTAGTGTAGATAATATTTTAAATTTTGAGCTTTGTTAAGTTACTTGTAAATAGTTTTTGAATGCCAGCATAAAGAATTTCCATAAACACTATTAGATTTTCTCATAAAGATGGAGATACTAAAATATTTCAATACGTAATTAATTGTACTCTTTATTTATGACTCAACGCATAAATGTAGGCATAAATTCATAGAAAAGGCTGTTCACGATAAGGTGAGCACTTTTTAAACCAACCTTAGAAAAAAGTCACTGCCCATGCCTGCATATACTTCAACGGACGCACTGAGTGGCATGCGCCCGGTGAAGTTGGTAACGATAGATGGAAAGTAGTTCCATATCTTAACGTCAAATAGAAAGTGTTAGGTGACCGTTTGTGATAATTTAAATTATTTATTTTGCTTTCTGATTTTTATGCATCAGTGTGTAAAATATAGCAGATTTATAAAATTATTAATTTTCAAATAATTTCGCAGTTGCACTTGACCAACGCATGACTAAAGTGACGAGGCTCATGGCAATGTTAATTTTACGTAAGGCGGAAGAATACACAACACGCATACAAGTAGATCTTAAGCAGGACTTTCAAAAGTGCTCATTTTACCTTGAACAGCCTATACAAGCAAATAATGTAAACATAATTGAAAAAAACAGCCTTGTGTACGAGTGTAAAAATATTTTGCAAACGAACACTGTTAATTTCGAAGGTGCAAAATGCAATTAAAAACGCAATAAGTTGAAAGTTGGCCAACTTTTTTGTTGTGTTATTGCCTCCTGCTGTATCTTCGAAATCCTACACACGTTCTATTGTTTGCGTCTTTCCGTTTATTGCGTCGTTTTGCACGTGTTCATACAGTTCCTCAAAGAACCGGATCCGGATTTGAAGAAAATAGTTCTGTCCTACTTTTTCCCGGCCCGCCCCTGAACTCAATCAGTACTTGAAATTTCGCAGTGGCAAGACGCAACATTGTACTCAAATAGTTTCATGTTTAAGTTGCACTATTTATTAATTTATTTTTAAAAATAATATACATCCTGTTTCTGTTACATGCGAATAGATGTAAATTATATTTCACGGAAAATTTCCTTTTATGGCGCATGTTATGTCATCAGTTATAACACTTTCCGAGTAGTGTGTTTACATAGATGCGTGAACGGAAGTTTGTTAGGTTTACATATATGCGTGAACGGAAGTTTGTTAAGTTTACATAGATGCGTGAACGGAAGTTTGTTAAGTTTACATAGATGCGTGAACGGAAGTTTAAGTTTACATAGATGCGTGAACGGAAGTTTTTTAAGTTTACATAGATGCGTAAACAGAAGTTTGTTAAGTTTACATAGATGCGTAAACGGAAGTTTGTTAAGTGTACATAGATGCGTGAACGAAAGTTTGTTAGGTTTACATAGATGCGTGAACGGAAGTTTGTTTGTTAAGTTTACATAGATGCGTGAACGGAAGTTTAAGTTTACATAGATGCGTGAACGAAAGTTTGTTAGGTTTACATAGATGCGTGAACGGAAGTTTGTTTGTTAAGTTTACATAGATGCGTGAACGGAAGTTTGTTAAGTTTACATAGATGCGTGAACGGAAGTTTAAGTTTACATGGATGCGTGAACGGAAGTTTGTTAAGTTTAAATAGATGCGTGAACGGAAGTTTGTAAAGTTTTAAAAATAGTGAGTTTTACTTGGTTGTTTTCATTTTAAAACCCACACAGTTAAAACTCACCGTCCAAAAGAATAATGTAAGCGATATTGAGCAGTGAAAATACACTAATACGAATTATTTATTGTATTAATGGATTATCTTCAAGAAGGACTAAGAAAACCCTAAGGGCGAAATGAGTATAAACATAGTTAAAGAACAAAAGTTATGACACAATTAAAACAAAATTTATATTTATGTATTTAAATTTATATTATTAATAAAGTGTAGTGTTAATTATATGAGGCAAATACCAGTGCCGGTAAAACAGGCATGGTTTAATGAACCGTGCATTTAGGAGGTTATCCCGTGATGCTGTAAGGAGGCAGTAGGTGCGCTTGAGCTAGATAAAGATACCTATAAGTTACAGACTCACTGTAACTACGAGTCCTCTTGGTCTGGCTGCTTCTAGGGCTGGCAATAGTCATGACACATCTCCGGCCATCTGTTCATCCGAACTGAGTCAGCAGCTCACAAACTGCAGTAGCTTTCTGATAAAGTCCTCCTCCAGGGAGGCGTGTGGTCTAACCACTACACTTTTTGCTGAGAGGGAGAACCATTTATTGAACTCCAGAATTTCGAAGATTCGCGTTTTTCAGCAAAGTGTCTTAATATCTGGCGGCGGAAATATGTACTAGCTTATATATTTTAAACTAACTGCAGTGTCACGTGGCTTCAATCTGTGCCGGGTGTCAAATTAAGTACACAAAGGGCAACAAAATATTTTGAGGCTCATTGGAAACCTGGGCTTTGAAAGTTGTCTGGGTCCTTGTGTTTTTTCCAGTCAGTACTTTCGTTTCGTTGTTATGGCTTTTAAGTGGGAACAAATCTCTCTCATCAACCGTCATGAATTATTACTTTTTAAGTCAGAAAATTACTTTCCCTGGCAGGGGAAAGATTAAGAGGGGGAATTACCATCCAACCCCCCCCCCCTAAATGATTTGCACACTGCTCTTCCCCCTCCAATGTGAGGTCTGATGGCAAAGACTTTAGAGCAGCAATCACAGGTTGGTTGTGCGACCTTCAATGTTCGCACTGGTAATACGACCCATGCCAGATGTACCAAGTCAAACGAAAGCCATAGTTATTCCCGCCGCCAGTTTGATTTTGACAGTGTTTCGGTTCTTAGTAAGTAGCAGTTCCCCAGGAAGATTCAAGGCGATCCACTGGACGATCGCAACTAACCTCCTTCTGGATTACAACACTTCACCGGTGGGCCTCCGAAGGACAAGGACTTAGCTATGCTCAGTTAGTGCTAAGGTGCACTCAGCTAACACCGATGCTGATCAGTTCCGAGCCCCAACCAGGTACTACAGCATGCTCTCCGCTCCCTGCCACGTCCTCTTGAGACTTCCACACTCGGAGGCATCGGTGCTACGAGGCACTATCTAAACCTCTATTGTCTGCCCAGGCCAGTACCGGAGCTGCGCCGAGCCTTCTCTAGGCGGGGAGTCCCTCCACATCTCCAGCACGTGGACACTGCTACTACGAGTCCAACATCCACGAGAATCTCGGGTGGGCCCCAACCGATCTTCGGTTGCAATAGCTAAATTCCCATGGCACTAGTGGGTTTGCCCACATGTCCACCTCCATCTCCTTGAATCTTCTTCGCATTGAAATCCAGGGCTTTGGGCCTTGTGGCCCAACAGCCCGAGTGCCAGATTGTCCAACACTCGACCTAGTGGACAAGCCTTGGTACCATACGTCGGTCCATCCAACGAAGTAGGTAAAGACTGTTCACGATAAAGTAAGCACTTTTGAAATCGACCTTAGAAAAAAGTCACTGTTCCTACCTGCATATATTTTAACGGGCGCTCTGAGTGATATTCGCCCAGTAAAGTTAGTAGTGATGGATGGGAAGTAGTTCCGTATCTTAACGTCGAATAAAAAGGGTTACAACTATTTCTGATCATTTTAATTATTTATTTAGCTTTTCTGTTTTTTTATGCATCGAAGTGTAAAATTGAGCAGAAAATATTTATTTTTTTTAATAATTTCACAGTTTCACTTGACCGACGCATGAACATAGCGAAGAAGCCCATGGCAATGTTAATCTTACATAAGGCGGAATAATACACAAAGTGCATATAAGTAAATGCTAAGCAGGGCTTTCAAAAGTGCTCATAGCCTAATACTCCTCATCCACCAATACCTTCTAAGTGCGCGGATAGGAGGAGTATTACCAGCTGCCATCTTGGAATGGATGGTATATAACAGTCTTAACTACTGAGTAACTGTGACTACTTTGACAAAATGTTTGCAGTAAGATAATGACAAGTGCAGTGTACCCATGACCGTATGGTGGGACGAAATACAAGCAGCAGTGGACACGGTGGTCTTGGATATTTTTCCGGTTCAAGCCACTTTCGTCAGTGAAATACTGCCGGAACTGTTCATCAATGTAGCTGCAACATGCCTTCCAGCTGTCTTCACAGTTGATTGCGTCTCCGAAACCTGGACAAGACATGTGTGCTGCTCATTTTAATCATTCATGATTAAACCTTTCACTGTAATTCAGACATTTATATAATCAACAAAGGATCATTTCAAAGAAAGTTAACATAGTTATCATTTCAATTAGAAAATAGAAAATTACAAAATAATATTAAATAATTTACATACTGATTTAAATAATAAATATATAAAATAATTTCTGCGAATAATGAAATAGAAATGGTTAATGTAATAAGTTAATAATTTTCAAAATTTATCGTATTTCTTTATACTAAAGTACCTAATGAAATAAAAACTTATTATACTACATTAGAAGACATATTCCATAATTATTGAAAATATATGTTTATAGGAAATGTCATTATATATTGTTTGCCTGGGATGTCAAACTCTGAAATTCCATTATGAATAAAATATAATTTGTTATTATTATATTTTTACTGACCCTAGACAATGTCTTCTAATGAAGTATAATAATCATTATTGTCCGTTACTTAAATATTCAAAGATGATACATTTTTGTAAAATCTCTAAGTGATGAAAATCATTACATTACTCGACTGAAATTATTAGGATCAATGGTTTTATATCTTTCTTAATTTAGTAAATCAGTATCATGTATAAATAGTTTAATAATGCTTAGTAATCTTCTGTTTTATAATTTAGAAGATAGTTATCTAAATTTTCTTTTAAGTGACTCCTTTTTATTTTTAGAATATTTAGCATTTCCTTTTCCCTACACGCTACATCATTAATACCAAAGTTAATCAAACATAAATATTTCATGCGTCATAAAAGCACATTTTTGATTAGAGAGGAATCACATATCTTCGAAACGGGTAGCTAAAATTCTACCATTTTATAAATCATAATACTAAGATGATTATACTGTAATGTTAAAACAGTATAAGACATTCTGGGTTAAAACATTTTGTTTTTAAAGATATATAACGTAAATAGAACATTTTAGATCTTGTACCAACTGTAAAAAATGTTAAGATCAGATAACTACTTTTTTTGGTAATTGTAGTTTCTGTAATTAATTTATTATGTTGTTTAATGAATTCTTGCAATGTGGCTAACATAGCAAACTAAATATTATTCTGGACATACTCCATTACAGTGGGACTCGTAGAAAACAAGAATAATGGCTGCATAGGAACAACTCTATGTGCAAAATTCCGATGCACTAAAACATCTCTATGTAAAAGTGATGCTCTGGCAAACATTATTCTGGTTTTATGTGAGACCACGGTCTAAGGGTGGTATTCATAGTCATGTCTCAAGGCTGAGCTTAAGATAGTCTGGGTCAAGACCATCTTATTTCTCAAGACAGTGTTATTTTCGCACCAAGTTTCGTTGTTTACAAAGAAGACGATCTCCGTGAAGGCGGCGTGCTCAAGGCGTAGCTTATATTTCATCACTTCCGGCTTGGTCACGTACGAGCTTAAGGCCTGCTACAAAGGCTCGAATTAAAACGAAACATGGCGGCTAGATGCGAAATAGAATTAAATACACATTTTTTTGTCTCCACTATGTAATGTATGCGTGATATTAAATGTATATTATGTGAAAATTGACAATTAAAGTATTAAAAATTAGACATAAATGTTACAAATACATAAAAACTGGGTTAAAAAGAATAGTGACGTTAATGTGGGGAAAAGTAAAGAAATTGCTTTTCTCGCTTAGCAAAATGTTGCGGACGAGTACAAAAGCAGAGGTAAATGAAACTGTATAAATTATGAGATTTATTTACACGAGCAGGCAGAAAATAACTCGACAGACTATCGAGAGCATCACTTTTATACCAAAATATTCAAAGCCGAATATAAGGCCAAGACGTTTTATATAACCTTTTGATTCTAAAACTGCCTATTTGTATTTACAAAACTTCTACTTTTATTTTCAATTTAACACAGTACGAAATATTGTATTGTATTCTTTGTTACGCTCTTGAACGCCTATTATAAATTACTACTAAATTTCAAAAGGAAAAACATTTTTTTTTGTAAACAAGTTATATTGGGTTTAACGCTATCTAGAAACCACTTTGTCGTTACTGGAACTTAAGTTCTACTATGTGAATTACGTCAAAAATTAATGGTATCTGTACAGACAGTGCTATAAAAGATTTCTCAGAGCAGAACAATTTAGATTTTCGTCCAAATGTGTAATTAAATCAATAATCTCAACCTAACACATGCTTTGCCAACGCCATTTTGCAGAAATCTCCGCTAGTTCGACCTATAAAGTTATCCAACCAGCGTTCACCGTTTAAATAAGCACAGTCTCAAGTCACCTATACGGTGGACTTGGCGAATATGAGCTTATTTGCCATCTTAAGCGAGGTTTCAATGACTATGAAACGTGGTTCGAAATCGCGATCTATGGAACAGAAATATTACGTGGTAAGGGGCACAAAAATAAGACAGTCTTCATGAAGATCGCCTTGTTTGCCTGTTCATGGGACAAGCTTAAGCGATGTTCATGAAATGCAAATACGCACTTGAAAAACCAAATAACATTGTCTTGACCAAGCTAGAGCTTAAGTTATGTTTATGAATACGGCCCCTAGCACGCCCTTGCAGGCGACGTGATGATCAACACACACAATGGCCGCATCGATACCAGCGCTCCTAGCTGCGAATGGTAGAACTTAGTCCACTCTGGTGGTGGGCGGGCACGATGATTAAAGATGACCACCTACAGCAGACGACTGGCGACAGGCGCGGGAATTAAATATGGAGGACGTAAAAAACAAGAGGGAGAGGAAAAGGGTGGGGGACAAGAAGGCCAGAGAAAGAAAAAGGAGACGAGAAGGAATATGAGAAAATCAAGGGATAGAGCAGGCGAGAGAGACAGGAAGGAATGAGAGAGTATGGAATGAGTATGAAATAAAATCGGAATTTCAGAGCATGAAGATACAAGGTGGAACGATACAGCAGGAGGTTGGAAATAGGGGGAAAAAAGGGAAATTCTGAGGGATAAAGGAAAATTCTGAGGAGAAAACAATATGGGTGCTACTGACGAGGAATGACAGAGCATAAGGTTTCGGTGTGACACCATCCAAGATGGCCACTGGGGCTCCCGGTTCCCTCCAGGACGCCAGATATGCCCGAACATACTATTTATAGCTACTGCTTCTGCTCCTCATTATTATTCATAAGTACTTAACGCTTACCAGATAAAATATCTTTGCTCGATGGCCTACATACCAGGTGTGTCCACTACTGTCAATCGCAGCTTTACTCCCCGCTCTTCTATGTCCATTGTCTTCTTCTCGATGGAAGTTGTCTTCTCCACACGCTCTGTTGGAAAACAATGCTAATACAAACTTAAAAGGTACAACATAACCGTCAAATATAACAAAAATATAATTTTCCAACTAGCACATCTAACTAACAACAAACATACCTTTCAGATGGTAGTACCTCTACAATGTAGGACTTATATCTGTTTTCTGTAGCGAATTTTTCTGATCAAAAATTTGGAAATGAGTGCTGTCAGGACGTAGGGAATACCCGAAGAGAAATTTTCAGTTGACAATATTTTTCCCATATTGTTTTTGTTACCTCTGAGACCATAATGAGATTAACTCAATATTTAGTCTTTTCCAACCTCGCATTAAAATATACAGACTGAAATAATTCAATTCTGTTTTCAAAAGTTTTGCGAAGTATTTCTGTACGTAGCAATAAGGTTCAAAATTGCGACAATAAATCGTTACAGTTCGTTATGTAGATATATAAATAAACATGAGATGGCGAGGATATTACCATCTTTTAAGCTCTATGGATTTATGTGACCTAGGAAAATGCGTACAAATAGGTGTTAAACATTATCTAATTGAAATCAATGCCGCTATGCTAATAATGTATGCATCTTTGTGTATTATTATAACGAATATATCTAACACTGATGTTTGTAACGAAATATATATCAAAGCTGATTCATTTTAGGTTTTTTTTTTTGTTCTGCGAACATGCAAACAAATAATACGTATACTTTTATAATTATTTCTATACCCATTAATAATATAAATTATGCATTTGATGAAACGGGGGTGAAAACAATTAAGATAATCAGAGTTATGAATGTGTCATATGATGAACTTATTAGTAGATAGAAAAAAAAAACTAATATTATGTTCGTGATCATAGGTACAGACGTACAATAAACAAAATTATTAATTAATCATGAACATCAAAACTAAATTACGTAATAAATCTGAAATAAAATTTTTTAAATATATTTTTAAAATGTATGCAGCCTATATCAGCGCTAAAGAAATTGATTCCATTTTACTAAATGTACCTAAGTAATGAGAGTGGCGTAGTTAATGAAAGGAAATTTGTAATAACATGTAATAAAAGATCAAGGGCGCGTTCAGAGGTCAAAGCACTGCTGCAGCACCTTACACTTCATGTTGTTCAGGCCACTATGCAGCCGCCGTACAGCGGATGTAGCGGAACACAGACCTATTTGTTGTGTTTCTGGTGTAAGTAGCCGACACAAACCTGACGGAGAGTTAACACGGTTCCAGAATAATATGCTATTGATGGAATTACGAAAAGTTCTGTTGTGATACATCCACACAATACAATTAACAATTCGAGTTCATATGGCTAGATTTCTGTATTGAAGGTATAATTTTTTATACAAAATTTTAATTTTAAAACGTTCGAAAATATTAATCTCCATTAAAATTTAAATGTTGAAATATGGTTTTATAAGAACTATGTGGGGAATTAAACTGGACTGCATCGAGACGTTCAAATTGGGAATGCATAATATTTTAAACAAAATTATTGTCGTGTCCAAACGAAAACGTTTGCCAGGCAGTGAGCGAAGAGTGAAGATATTTGTACGACTCGTAACAGCGAGATCTTCAGAGCCGTGTAGTATTACCCGAAACCTCGCTCTTTTCCAGGAATACACATATCATTGATTAAACGTTCGCCAGGCAGTGAGCGAAGAGTGAAGATATTTGTACGACTCGTAACAGCGAGATCTTCAGAGCCGTGTAGTAGTACCCGAAACCTCGCTCTTTTCCAGGAATACACATATCATTGATTAAATGTGACGTAGCATGTTCGCACGTGGACAGGATTGATTAAAATCTCAAGTTCCTTGCGTGCCTTACACTTATAAACACGACTTACACTAGAGTTGCAAGTGTTGCCCAGCTTCAGACACTACTGCACTTATCTAAGCTTAGCTGTGGGGGGGGGGGGGGGAAGAACACAATTTCTCTTTACAAAGTTACTGCAGAACAAGTGTGTGGACACCGCACTTATTTCCAAGTACAATTGATAAAGGTAACAAGTTCTGCACTAGCTGGAGATATCTGTGCAGTTAATACATTACACGCAGTGCAATCACTAAGAAGTTCGTGATGATGCGTACCTGCCTTCTTTCAGGGCGCCCGGTTAATTCACGAACTTATTGACTGTTCCAACTTTTCTGAAGCCGTGCAATCGTTCTACTTGCAGGATATCCCTCCGCCTCGTGCAAACAATTACTAACCGAGTCTAGAAAATCATACCAGAGGGACAACGCACCACATTAGTGCGTACTCAGTGTAATTATTCTGCATAACAATTATTTCTTACTAGGCACTGCCAACACACCTATTATATTTCGGGTTTTTATTAATATAAAAAATGAATTAAATATTATGATTTAAAAATGAAGTATAAGGAAAAGTTAAATTTAACCAAAAATAGTGTACTTATAAGTCAACGCAATTATAAAACGCTTGTGATACGTTGAAACAACCAAACGTGCTATACATGGGGTTATTTTTGAAATGTGTGATTCAAAAATGTGAAGAAACAGCGAATAGACTAGAGTATATTTCAGCTACGATTGCAAGATCTTGGCAGTTCGGCAGAAGTAGCGCCAATGTTTAATTTCTCGCTTTATATATCCCTCCGCCATAAACTGGCGAGTCAAGTAGCAGCTATATTATTTATTTACATGTTGCCATCAGCTGGTGCACTTTTCATTGTAGTACTAAACGAATTTTTACAATGTTAATATATGAACTTCAGTCTTAGAAATTGTTAGGTTATGGAAGCAAAAGTAGGAAAGAATGCACAAAATAAATATAGGATATGCCAAGAAAATTATATAATATAAAAATGCAAGTATAAAAGTATAAAGGGAGTGAAGGTATTTGGGCGGATCTTAACAACGAGGTCTTGAGAGACGACCAGAGGGAAACGAGGTGGAGATGGAGTAGAAGCGGAATGCAGGGGTGGAGGAAACAGGAGATCCCCGAGAAAGTCCACCGACCAGCGGCATCGTCCGACACGATTCCCACGTGCGGAAATTCGGTAATCGAACCCGGCTCGCCTTGGTGGGATACCAGAGCTCTATCGAGTTGAAAATAGTAGATCTACAATGCGGATCCTGGTGCACCCCACTTTTACCGGCAATTTCCACCAGAAGTAGAAGAAAAAATCTAACATTAACTATTTCAAGTTATTTTTAACGAAAGTACAAGAAAAAATTAAACACTCAAAATCTGAAATTCGACAAAAAAAACCACCAAAATCAAGTATATTTAAGCTAAAAACAAGCAAATTTAAACTAAAATCAAGTGAAATATTATTTTATTATTCTTTAGAGTTTATATTCGACGCTCTACTAATTTCTAAACACTTCTTCTATTTGATCTAGATATTCACCCAAATCTCGAAGTTCATATTTATCGTCAATGTTATCTAAGATTGATAATTGTAAGCTTTGTAAATTTGAATGAAATTTGCCAACCATATTTTTAAGATCTTCAGATGCATTATCTAATATAAAGGAAGACAAGTCTTGAACCACTACAATCACATTTTAAAATGTTAGTCAAACTGCATGGAAACAAATAAATTTTTATATTATTTATAAAGAAAATAAATTTATTAAGAGAAAGAAAAAACTCATTTAGAATTATGAAATCGATTTTTTATTTGATCAAATAATTAATCTATATTTCTAAAAATTCATAAAACTTTTAAATGTAACCACTCAACTATAAGTTTAAAATATCGAAACATTTTGTTGATTCTTCCATTTAATAATATTAAAATTTTATAAATCTTCAGTAATTCTTTCTTTTAAATAATCATAAGTAAGATTTATTTTACTAATTAGAACAACATTACGAACTGTACCTGCTTCGACTTTTTCATTAAAATCAACACTAATTTTTATATTTGTTTTATCTTCAACTACAGTAGTTTTTCTATATAAATATTCTGTAACATATAACGGTCGTCACCCCCAAAATGAATAGTAATTAATATCACCATCAAAGTTTACAGTTGGTTTATAATAAAGTTCAATATTTCTGTAGTTGGTATCTAGTTTTGTTTTTGAATTTATAAAATCACTATAAGCAAGAAATTGTTTAAGACAAACACCATTTTTAATATCTAGATTCCAGTTTTCTTTAGGAAAAATTTCATTTTTACCACTTTTAACATAAAAATTTTCAAATTACTATTATCAAATATAGTAGCTTGTTTATGCTGCTGAGCGATGACTACTTCTATTAAGTTGAAAACCTACAATTAAAAAATCAGGCATATCAAACTTTTAATTAATAAACTTATCTCTTATATCAAAGTTAGAAACAGTTGAATCAGCAGGAACTTCTTTTTCCAAAAATTGCCAATAACCAAAACTAATAGGAATTTTTAGATCTTTGTATATTTTTCTTTAGTTGCAATGGCTGTGTTGGATTCATATTTAACAATAGGCCACATAATTTCTAATTTTCCAATAACAATTTTACCAGGATCAGGACGATGTTTCGTAACTTTATTATCTTTATCTAAAGTTTCATAAAGAAAAAAAACAGTTGTTATCAGATGAATTACGAAAAAAAAAAGTAATTTTATAGCCACCTTTCCAATAAATCTCATTGTTTTCACGAATAAAACCTAACAAATAGCTCAGCGGATACATTATTTCATTGGGTTTATCACAAGAAACAGTTTTAACTATGACTAGAAACAGATTTACCTCGATATAGATTATCAACACCAGTAAATTCTAAATAACTTTGTTCACTTGGTTATCTAAATGAAGCATTCATCATTGTTGATGTTATACCAGGATTATCAACAGCTTCAATAATATAGCAATGTTTGATATTTCTACTCTAGAAAACTGAAAAGGAAAAAAGTTCAAACAAACATCAACATGATCTTTTTCCGCATATTCTGCCTCATCTCCAACCTTAACTCTCTTTAGTAAACTATATTGCTCATAAACATAAGCATCATTTGGAAAAGAAAAGCCAGCTCCTATAGGTATATAAAATTCCAATATAGTATTGTAAACATTTAAATCCCCCCTAGTTTGATCAGTTGGGGGAAAAGTTTGTCTCTCGAAACTCTCAATACCTTTATAACTCATTTATAAGAAAACAAATTATATATAAATGACAGATTCAAAGAGAGTTTCTCGAGTTAAATTACTCATTGAAAGATACAAAAAATATATAAAGCGTTATGAAAATTAATATGAAAATATAAGAAGAAAGAGCAACCATTAATCGACGAATTACGAAATATTGATAAAAAAAGGTAGAAAAAGTAAGTGAAGGAAATACAAATTTAATAACAACACCAGTTCCTGTAGTAGCAAACAAATTAGATTATCAACCAACACCAGAAGAAACATCATTCGAAAGAGAATTATTCTCAGAACAAAAATCTCCTAATTTGGAAGAGCGAATGGGCATTTTACCCAAAAAAGTACCACGTCTGATTCAACTATAAATCTCGGAAAAGAAATTACAAAAAGAATAAATGCTATTGATGAAAAATTTGTCTTGCATAGAGTTGGGCAAGATTTTTACATTGGTGATACACAAGTAACGATGAATAATGATACACTATTTGTTAAGGATAAAGAATATAAATTAACAGCAGAACTTTGTAATTTGTTAACAGAAAATATACCAGAAGCTCTTAAAGATAAATTTGATGACGAGGATTATGAAAATTATGCAGAAATTGTTAAAACAACCAATGCTGCATTCCAAGAATATAAACCTTATAAAAATAGCTTCGGGTGGAGATTGGAAATACATAAATATAATTAAACCAAATTATGAAAAATATATAAAAGAATCACATTCAATAACAGCACCAAATACACCAGAAAGAATGATTTCTCCATGAACCCCTAGATCTAGGGAAGGTATAAAAAAATTCAATAATTTACCACAAGAATATGTTTGGATGGATGATGGTCGAAAATTGATTGACAGATTATTAGTTATTCATAGTGAAGAAAATGCTGGAAAAAAATTATTACAATGAAAAATTAAACATAATGAATATGTTAAACAATACATTTTCCGATTTTGTAATAAACAATCCGAAAGGAATTCCATATCTATTAAGAGTTTTAAATGTAATCCCACAATCATTTTGGAATTCTCAACACCATGGTAAAGGTATCATAAAATGGGTATTAAACAATTTAAATCTGTCCAAAATGCATTTGCCTGGTTATAATTATTGTGGTCCATTTACAAATTTAAATGAAAGATTGGAAAGAGGCTATACAACTATAAATAAATTAGATGAGCATGCAAATATCATGATATAGCTTATAAAGATCATAAAGATTTAGAATCTAGACACAATGCTGATACAATTTTACAAAAAAGAAGCAAAATAAATCATGCTAGGTAAAAATACACCAATTGGAGAAAAAATTGCATCTGCTGATGTTGCTTCAACTATGTTTACAAAAAAAATTAAGATGGGGAATTAATTTTTTTTTAGTAATTATATATATTTACTTATAAATGAACATAACAATTACAACTTTCGATATTCCCTTTGAGGAATTAAAAGATTTGGGTAAAAATAAATTTTTAACAAAAAATCAAATTGACAGAAAAAATAAAAAAATAAAATAAGGCAAAAGTTTCAAATTAACTTTATCGGTACCAACAGTAAAAAAAAATGGCCAAAGAAAAATCTGTAAGTGCTTTACACTATGGAGGAATTACTCCTATTATACTTGCTGCTTTAGGTACACTTGGCACCTTAGCTGGATGATCTACTGCAATTTACAATTCTGTTGAACAAACTAGACAAAATAAAAAAGAATTAGAAGAACAACTGACACTATTTGGCGATTAAAAATAAAGCAGGAAGTGGTTTAGTTGCAAACAAGAAGGGAAAACCAAAAAAAAAAAAAATTGAATATATACCCACTATCTAATATAAATATTGAAAAATATGTAAAAATACAAGAATTTTTAGAAATGTTTACATGATTGATGAATTACCCAAAAGTATGCACAAAACTGAATGAGCTGTGGTTAATTTCGACATTTAAACAAATCCTGGTACTCATTGCATTTGTTATTTTAAAGAAAATAATTATGTTTACTATTTTGATTCATTTGGAGGCAATATTCCTAATAGCTTAATTAATTATTTAAAAACAGAAGTGTTTATTACAATGATGATCGAATTCAGAATTTTAATTCAGTTATATGTGGACATCTATGTTTAATTGTATTACATCTTTTTTCGAAAGATTTTAAGTTTAACGATATAATCTCTTTGTAATTTAATGACAGATATATTTGGAATACCATTAATCAAATCTTTAAATAAAAGTTTTGACACTAGTGTTCAGGTGTTTCTAATCTACAAAGTAAACTAAGTGCTTGCTTTTATTGTACAAAATCTTGTTTCTTTTTTAGGGCATAGAATTGATGATATAGATGATCCTAGAGATGATAACGATGCAGTCAATAAAATATTTTTAAATGAACAAATAGCTAATTATGCTTTAAAAGAAGATATACATTTGCACTTAAGCAATACTATTGCTAATTATACAGAACAAACAAATAATGCAAAAACAAGCACTAAAAAGGATGCAGATTCAAAATATAAAACTATTGTTTATGAGTATGCTTTAAAAAAAGACACAGAATCAAGATACAAAACTAGTGTTTCTGATTTAAAAACATACGTAGAATCAAAACACAATATCACTGTTACCACTTTACAAGATCAACTTAGTAAAGTTTTTGTTTACACAAAAGACCATGTTTCTATTCAAAATCGTAAAATAAATAATATGGCTGATACTATAGATGGAAAAGATGCTGCCAATAAGAGCTACTTCGATAGAGAAATAGCTGATAAATTGCAAAATTGAAAAAAAAATCGCTTTTGAATTATTGTGATACACTTAATAACTCGAAAATAGAAAAATGCGAGGAAGAAAAATTTCATACATTTTGTTTACCTGCAAAGTCGAATAAAAGTAATATTATTTTTCACTTAGATAATAATAAAATTCTCTTTACTTTTTCGATGGATTGTACTGTTTATAAAATAACTACTGATAATTTCAATTTACCTGATAATACTCTAACTGTTATTAAACCATCTACACAAATAGATTACAGTAAGCCTTTTGATGTTAACAGAAACAATACTTCATCTTTTAAAATTAAAAAAAGATAGAATATCTATTCATAGACAGCATGACAACTACAATATGAATATTCGTAAAATATTAAGATTAAGTATTTTTTATTTTTATTAAATGGAGAACACTAGAATTAATAATATAAAAATCGAAAATACTAAAAATAGGTGATTAGTTCATAAAGTATATGCTCGATATGCAATTCTAAAAAAAATGGCTCAATGTAAGAGAAGGAAGAGTAATCAATGAATTATATAAACCTGCACGAAAAATTTTCCACAAAGAAAAGTACTTTTATATAGTATTGATGATTTATGGCAAATCGATGTTGTTCAAGTGGATACTGGAAATTTATAAGGTAAATCACATATAAACAATGGATACAAGTATATTATGACAATTATTGATGTTTTCTCAAAATATGCATTTGCTATACCAATTAATGATTAAATAGCCAAGAATGTAGCAATTGCTTTAGAATATATATTGTTGTAAAGAAAACCATGTAATATTCTATGTGATATCGGTAACCAGTTCAAATTCTATAATAAAATATTTAATGAACTTATGCACAAATGTAATATCAATCACTTCTCTGCATTCAGTGAACCTAAAGCCAATGCTGTAGAAAGATATAATTGTACAATAAAGAACAAAATGTGGATGAAATTTGCTTTAAATGACAATTATAAATGGGTAAATATATTAGTTGATTTAGTTCAAGAATACAACAATACCAAACATAGAACCATTGGTATGAAACCAATTGAAGTTATTTAGACCAATGAAAAAAAAAAATTAATGCATACAAATTTTGTAGACATGATTACTAAACCGAAATACAAAGTTGGTGATGTCTGTGTAAGGAAGAGTAAACATCTTTGAAAAGGGTTATACAGCTACTTTTACAACATAATTATTTACAATTTTTGAGGTTTTAAATAATGATGCATCAACTTACAAACTCAAAGATGACAAAGGAGACGAAATAAAGGGTAGTTTTTATGAATACTAAATTCTGAAAACCTACTATCAAAATGAATATTTGGCTGAAAAAGTCTTAAAAAGTAAAGTTGATCAAATTTATGTTAAATGGTTGGGTTTTGATAACTTGCATAACTCTTGGATGTTTTGTGAATTTATATATTTTTCTGTATGGATCACAGTCATACAGGATCATTAATCATGTAGGATCACAGTTGTGCAGGATCATTAATTGTGCACGACCACAATCGTACAGGATCACAGTTACACAGGATCATTAATTCTGCAGGATCACAGATGTGCAGGATCATTAATCGTGCAGGATCATGATCATAAAGGCATTTCAAACACAACATTGTTTAATGTACATAAAATGTGTTCATGATTCGTTCATCATTCTTTCAATGTTCAATCATTGTTTGTACATCATTCGTTCATCATTCATACCATGTTCTTATATCATTCGATCAATGTTCATTCATCGTTCGTTCATCGTTCGTTCAAAGCACATTTCACCTATTGTGGTTTTTTTTTTTATTTCAAAGGGACATTATGTTTTAGGTTTACAGGTAAGTTATTAAGGCTCGATCATCAAACCACTCACTTCACCATCAGCTGGGCATTTTTTTTTAGTGGAGAAGTGAGGGTTTTTTTACATACTTTTTCTTATATGGTGCCCCTTCTCATATAGTGCACCATTCACTGTATGAGAACACTCCAGCTTATGCATCTGTCATATTACAAGTGCAGTATGGAAAGCATTTCTTTTGCTGAAGCTTGAGAGTACCATTATTATTTGCATTATTACTTATACATTGCTGTATGAGCAAGAGCAAGGTATTTTTTGGCTCAATTTTGGAATGATTTGCTGATAATCTAATAGTGCAAATATGGGCACCTCATATTAACACTATGAAATTATTTGCTCAGACCAGGGATCGAACCCACGACCTTCACATTTGAAATCAAACACCTTGCCACTGAGCCACCACAACAAGTTGAGCTAGGTGATGATTTTACTGTATCTTGTGGTGAGTTATTATCACCACAAGTAGATAGCTTCATACTGAGAGTTGCACTGCCTACTGTTCCTACACAACTAGATAACAGCACTGTCGTGACAAACTTCTTCCTGTGGCAGCAAGACTGCGTTGAAGTGCCTCTTCAGGAAGTAGATAAATAATTCTTGTGTACATTAGAAAATAGCCAGAGTTACATTATAAAATGATGAATTTTGTCTCTATACTTACCACTGCTCATTTTTCTGTTAAAATCTATTGTGATACAACTATAATATTCATCCGGCATTTTGAACAAATTTCTTTAAACTTCTCATAAGACATGTCTCCAGCAACAAAATCATTTAAAATATGTCTCAAGTTTGTGTCTTCTTGTCTAAATATACACAAAAAATTTGCATTATCTCTTACTAATTGTTTAGGTACTTTTGAATAAGTCTGTGCCAAATAAAATACATCAACATTTTTATGCCTTCCCATAGTGAAATATTCACTGATGACATCCTGATTTTCTAAAATTACATTGTCAAATTCATTAGAGATTCATCACACTGATCAAAAGGAATCAGTTCATCATTATTCAAAAATTATTTCATTTTTTCTTTAACTATCAATTAATTTTAATATCTAATCAATATAATTGTGTAACCCAATATATTTATGTTGGTTTAAATTTTTGAGCAAATATACAATTTATTAAAATTTAGCTGTGCTGGCTTATAAACAAAATTTATCATGAAGTTAGTTTCTGCACCATTACTAGGCCCAACAATTAAGCCTCTTATGTCATCAGGCAATAATTCACCAGTCTTTTTAGAATTCTCTTTGGAAATTAAAACACCAACACCCCAATTGACAATTTTCATTTAATATAATACTTTTTGTAATAAATGTATAATAACCTATTTAAGTTAACAAATAATAGTTCCATTCTAAGGAAGAAGCTTTACTATGATATAATTCATCAAGACAAATCTATTGCTTTGATTAGTTTTTATGCGAAATTTTTGGCTCCTAATATAGACAACAATATTTTAATGACAATTGAAAAAATGTGCTGTCGTTGATAAAAATGAAGTTATTACTATTCCTAAAGGACAAATACTATTGAATAATTAAAGGAAACTATAAATTCAATTGACCCATTATCAACCAATAACAATGAACTGACTTTAGATAATGTGAAAAATAGAGTTGATGTTAAATCTAAATTTGATATTAAACTTGATGACCAATTATTCTATATGCTTGGTTTTGAGAGAAATATGCTTACTGAAAAATACAAAGTTGTTGTAGGTACTAAGCTACCTAATTTTAATTAATTTATAACAATAAATGTTTATTGTAATTTGGCATATGGAAAGTTTATAAAATATGACGAATCTAATTACTTAAAAACAGATATAATTGCTAGTTTTCCACCAAAAAAGATGTTTGGTGTTAGAGATTATATTATTTATAAACCAGCATATCTAATTTTTATAGAATCAATAATGAGCAGTTTAATCACATTGTTTTAGAAATTAGGGAAGAAAATGGTAAACTGATTGAATTTGATGGTGCTGATATCAGCACTGTTTTAGAGGTTAAAGATGTTAAAAATATAATATAGAGATTATTTAAAAATTATACATTTTGATACCCATATGGTAGTGTATCTATTTTATTTTATAATATAATCATTTTGTCATCATAAGGACTTAATGCATTTTTATTAACTTCTACTGTATATATTTCATGCTTTTCACTCATTATTAAAATCATTGTTCTACATTCTATTTTTGCTTTTAAAAAAACAATTCTTATAGTTCTCAAATGTAACTCTTGTTAACAACACACTTCTTTACACCTTTTGATCTTTTATTTTCTTTATTACCAACTCTATATGCATTCTTTTTGCTCTTAAAAAAATACTTTCATTATTTTCTCATTACATACGTCTTTCATCGTACCTATAACTTTCTTATTTAATTTGGATGTTATATATTATCATTTGAATAATCACTTGTATTAAATTTTTCTATCATTGTTTTCACATCTTCGTAAAAATCTTCTGTTTTTATGTTATAAATGTAGGAATCGGTATCTTGATAGCATAATTCAATGTTATCACCATATTTTGGTTTTATTACTAATTACTAATTTTTAAAATTTTTCTGCATCTGATATTAATCTTATATCTACTCTATTTCTTATATTTTCCATTGTTTTACCAAACACAGAATTATTCATTAACTTATAAAAATCTTTTTCAAAGTAATTTTTTTCATTAGTTCTCATCTCTGTGTTCAAATCTATACATTTTTTTTCAGCCAATTGGACTGATCAAACTTCAATATTCGATGTATTTTAGTAAGTTTTAAAACACTATTTAAACACTGTCTCAAATTATGATAGTGTAGTACATATTTTTGTTTATTAAGTAAGGGTATTAACAATTTGGAGTGATTTGTTCCTGGAACTACCTTATTTTCTGGGTAAAATGGAAGATCTTTATGTATTGTATGAGTTCTTGTGGATATTCTAAATCATTTTCTAATATAACCATACTCGGAATCATCCTCCAAATCTAAAAAATTTTCACTCCAGTAAACTAAATCATTTAATGTACAATAAACCCAGTCAAAACCACCACATATTAAATATTGTGACATCGCCCAATCATATAAATTATTAGCATCGAGATATGCTAAAAAGTTGAACTCTGGATTAGGATTAAAATCTCCTAAATATTTATTATTGGCTTTAACATATCGCTTACAACATTGTGACATTCCACCTCTAATTCCTATTTCAATCATTAAAATCATATCATAGTTATGAAATAAATCTAGTGATTGTTTAGTCATTATTAACATTGAATCCCAAGATAATCCTGGTGCTGTAAAATATCATGCAGGATATAAATCATATGCATTTATACAAGTATTTATAGAATTTTCAAATATATCTGCTAATAGTAACACATCACTTTTTAAATATAAGTCATGACATTCCTCAAGATTTTCTCTATTAAATTGATTCCATACACATTTTGTGTGTTCCTCCTAATCATCACCAGTTATATCAGATTCACTTGATTTATTGTAAAATTCACTCTTTGGTGGAAGTTCTTTTTCTTCGAAGTTCTTCCAACCATCCATATAATCATATGGATAGACGCCCTTTCTAATTACTAATTCAACTTGGTCTTTTGGAAAATGCTTTTGGATGTGTTTCATTTGATCTTCACTTAAATTAAATGATCATCTATCTGACTGGTGATACATTTAAATGTGTCTATAGATTTCATTTTAAATTTTTCTGTGTTTTTCCCAAAAGTAATAAACTTTTCTTCATTATTCGCTATTAAATCTATATTTTTATCATCATATCCTAACTCTTTAATAAATAAATGAGAATCATAACCAGCTAGTTATCGAAATAAATTGGAACAAAATTGAGTAATTTTATTTGTAGATTACAATTATTACATACAGGATTAATGAATTTTCCTGTTATTTTGTCAAAATGATGTACTTTTTTTGTTGTCCTCCGTATATTCACATTCACATAAAATACAGTCTTTTATTTACTACATACAATTTTTTCTTATTTTGTTAGTGGATACATTGGTTCAATTTATGAATATATTTCCTCAATTTCTTCTACTTCCCTTTTTATTGATTATATAAACATCTTATGTGCATCTGGACCTCGATATACTACTGGAGGCTTATAATCACCATAACTAGATACAATGTAATAGCGAAAACCAGATGCTTAAGTTAATTGATATTTCTTAGTATATGATTCTTTATTCAACTTTAAATCAACGTTATTTATTTTATCGTTAGTAAGATTATATCTTTATTTAAGTATCTCCTTATAAAGACCATTATCAATATCATCTTTGGTTAAAATTACATATATTTTGATAAGGTTAAATTTACTTAATTCTCTTTGGTTTGGTTTACTGGTTGGGATTTTCTTTACAATTGATTCAAAATCGGCATATATTGCGAAAGGAACCTTCATTGTATGTTTATAATTAGTGAAAGATATTTGCTTTCCTTTCGAAGGTAAAGTGATTCTTACTGATTCATTTTTAGAGCAACGTATGTATGTTTATTTAATCTTTCTTGAGAATAAAATTATTGTAGGCACATATCAAATATATGTTTTATGTTCTTGATTTTTTTTTTTTTGCAGAAAGCAGTTTCTATAAATCTTTAATCCAACAGTAATGTGAGTTTGAGATAAAGCAAATTTTTATGGAGGACATATTATAGACTCATATTCAATAGAGTATACATTTATATATGTATCAATTTGATTTTCTATTTTTGGCATATCATCAATTTTAATAGGATATTCATATTTATATATTGCTTTATCTATATCAAGCCCCATATTTTTATATTTAGATACTCTTTGTGGATCTTTTCTAATAGAAACAATGCAGATTTTATTGCCAAAAGAAAACATTTTTTATCGTCATTTTTCACATTAATGCATGTTTTTTATATTTAAATGCTCCTGGTAGTTCTGATGCTCAATTAAATGGATTTTACTTATTTATAGCCAACTGTATTCCAACTACTCTATCTACAGTCCATCCTAAACCTCGTCTTTGAAATTAAGATAATTGTGTAAGTAATTCCTGTTTTATAATTTTATACATCTTTATAAATTCTTCTTCGTTTAATATTCTACGATTAAATGACTGAAATGTATATAATTCCATTTTATTATTTTCCTGCTTGTGACAATTGGTATATAATTCAATGTTAGTTTTTAGCCCTCTAAATGTTCTAAGACGATCACGTATCATCTCAAAAACCTTATTTTTTTACTGAATTCGAAAAATGATCTGGGTTTACTAAATTTAATTTATTTTCGATGTTATGTGTTGATATCCTATCTTGAAAAGCTTTATTAACTAAGTAATTTTTTATTGGTTCTTCCATTTCTTTTGCTTACAAATACGTTAGTAGAATAGGGGAATATTTCTTTTAGTTCTGTTCTGTCTTGCTTATATGATTCATTGATATTAGCATCTAATAAAGGTAAATTTGTGAAATTGTTCTTTGTTATCCATTCAGATATCCTCTTACTTTTATTTCTAGGCTTAACAAATAATTTATTAGAGAATAGAAATGTTTCTTTTAATTCATTTCTATCTTTGGGATATAATTAACTGATATTGGCATTAAAAATGTTAAATTTGCACTTTTCTTTATCTGTGCTCGTATATAATAAAAGGTATAATAGCTGTAAATAAATCATTTTTCCTTAGAATATACCAAAGTATAATAAAATCATCTTTCCTTAGATTATAACTATATTTATTTTTTAAATCACTACCTATAATTCTTAATTCTCTCACTGTCTTCTCACTCAACTCAACTGCAAGATTGTTTGCTGGCATTTTAACTTTATTTATAAGGGAAAAAATTGTATAAAGAAAACAAAAAAAACTAAAGATAATAACATAAAGGAATAAAATAGATAAAAGTAGTTAAATTATTGATACTAAAGAAATTGTTTTTAACTATTCAAATTCTTAGTATGATATTCCTCATTATAGCATTTTTTACGTATTGTTGTATGTTTGTCCTTAGTATTTTTATTAGGAGAAAATAAATTTATAGCTTTATTCTCATTACATACTTTACATGATTTTGTTGGATAACTATCGTGTTGAATTTCATTTAGAATATCTACTTCCGTATCGTGCAATTTACTATTTTAATGTTTTTGAAAGATGCATTAAAGACATATTTTCCACATTCACGCATTACTTTCTCTTTTTTAAACTCATAATGACTATTAGCATATTCACTATAAAATTTTTCTTTTACAGATTTGAAAATGTTTATCTTATGCGTGTTTATTCAGTGAAAAACTTTATATGAATAATAATTGCCTGAACTTTTTACCATGCTTACATAT
The DNA here is from genome assembly GCA_029891345.1 of Dryococelus australis. Taxonomy (NCBI): domain Eukaryota; kingdom Metazoa; phylum Arthropoda; class Insecta; order Phasmatodea; family Phasmatidae; genus Dryococelus; species Dryococelus australis. The sequence goes on along the minus strand of CM056998.1, from coordinate 198,116,866 downwards.
GTTATTTTCCATTATATAAGAGTTGAAATTACATTTTATTTATAAATAAAAAATGACAAGAGAATATGATATATATTTAAATATATTTTAATTATTAGTTTCTTTATTTTTTTAGTCAATTTTTTTGTATATAACAAACACAAAAAATGGAATTGCTGCTAAACAAGTTGAACTATTCATTTTAATTGACTAAACTACCTGACCTAGAAAAAATAAAAAGTATGCTGCTACCGAATTTCAATTATACGAATCTAAATTTGGGAAAAAAAGTAATTGTAATCTAGGTGGTAAATAAAAAATTACTAGAACGTTATGTAGATATACTTGATAAAAATACTTTAAAATTAATAAATGAGAAACAAGTTTTTATAACGTATAAAGGTTTAGAAGAAACTAAGGATGGAAAAACTACGTGTGGTTTAGAATTCTCTTAAAAAGTAAATATTCTATTATTTTTAATCCATCAATTACCTTTTTAAATATTTCATCTGATTTTTAGCTTAAATTTGCTTGATTGTGATTGTTTTTTTTTTTATCGAATTTCAGATTTTGAGTTTTTAATTTTTTCTTGTACTTTAGTTAAAACTAAAAGGAAATAGTTAATGTTAGTTTTTCTTGTACTTTTGGTGTAAATTACTTGTTTTTATAGCATGAAAAGTTCTGCATGGCCATTTGGTGAAATATTGGAAAATTTGCTTGATTTTGGTCTTAAATAGCATTATTTTCGATTAAAATTGTTGTTTTTTTAATTGAAAATTGCCGTTTCTAGAAACATGAAAAAGCAGGTTGAAAAGGAGAAATATTCTAGATGATAACTTAAATTTGCTTGATTTTGATCGTTTTTTCATCAAATTTCAGATTTCGAGTTTTTAATTTTTTCTTGTACTTTCGTTAGAAATAATGGGAAATAGTTAAAATTGCTTTTTTATTCTATTTTGGTGGAAATTACTGGAAAAAGTGGGGTGCGCCAGGATCAGCATTATACATATACTGAAAATTAAAATTATATTATTGTTTACCGAAGTTGTGATCATGCATCACTATTTATAGTAACCAAACATAGTTATTTATTCTTTGGTGATTCAGTTATTTAGAAATCAGTACTAGCAAATTTCGTTAATGTCAAAATCTAAATCCAGCTCTACAAAACACGTCATCATTTAAGACCACGTGACCTTTTATAAAAGTACCAATTCGAACGAGGACATTACATAAAAACAGTCACGAGTACCAGAATAGGACCTCGGCTCGGTTTAAGAGTATTCACCGCAAGAAGAAACTTTCTACCTCTGCTGAACGGCAGCCTACTAATGGCTGGACACCTTCCTGCAGATCTCACTGTCAAGAATTTATATCCCAACTACTTTTCTGACATCCATCATCTAGCTCCTGCATTTTATACAACTCGTACTTCTCTCCTGTAAGGTAGGCAATGCCCTTGTATTAATGCTTTTCCTCAAACATTTTAGCAATGGTAGTGGTATGAAGCGAGGAAGATTGTTATTAAAACCGTAAAAGTGTACTTGTTAAACAAAATTTAAAAAATATATATTGAAATCAAAAATTGTAGACTACTAAAGTTTTTTAGAAAATGTCTGTAAAACCATTTTCCAACTAAAAATAAAAATATTTTAAACATAAAAACTGCCAAAAAATGGTTTATGATCGTCATTTAGAATATTGCCTGTTAACTGCCAGTTAGAAAATTCTCCTTCGTGATATACTAGGTTTGATTCTCTCAATTAGATGTGACGTCACAATTCTTTTGCACTGCATTTCCCTTTGTCGGTGCTGAATATTTTGGGGCACTTCGTCCAGCACAAACTGCACTGGAGAGGTGAAGCTAGCGTAGTATAAACAAATACGAGTTGTTGTTAGGCGCCGAGTTCGATTTGACGAAATAGTGACGAAGGAAGTACATAAACGAGAGACAAAAGTTTACAGTTCCTAATTGTGCTTTTTTGGATGCCGTTGAAATATTTTCAATGGCACAAGGAAATCAAAATTTTCACAGAAAATATACAATTATTTGTGAGATACAAGTATACGAATTAAACATTAGGTTGTGCTAAGGCATCAGGTTATTTAGATTGTTCCCAGAAAATGGCAACACTAAATAAATTCGGAAACATTCTGAAGAATTTATAAACTTATGTTACATAATCCAACGAATTAATCATCGTTTTCACCCGAAGAACTGCTTACTCACAGTTCATTTTGGACATGTTTCAGAAAATTTTATTTGAGGTTTCGAAAATGAAGTTTATTGGGGAAATATTGTTACACATCAATTCCTCTATCAGATAGTTATAGAAAAGGATTTAAAATATAATTACATTTATGAAAAATATCCTCATATATTATATAATATATTTAAATATAGAAATAAAAAAATATTACCAACAAAAAATATTAAACAAAAAACCCCTAAGTATAATTTTCACAATTCAAAGCTAATTTAATATGTGAAACATCATTTTTATCTGGTTATTCAAAACAATCGAAATCATACCAAGCATCATTACCAAAACCAGAACATTTATTAGATTTTAAAACATCTATATTAATTATAAAATATATTTTTTAACTAAGCAAATCATAAATTTATATAAATAAAATTTTTTATAATAAAATTAAGATTATGAAAATTTAAATATCTTTAATTTCTAAAATATTGTTTGTATCAACATCATTAAAGATAATTTATTTTATATCTACTTCCTAAAACAATATGATTAAACCTTTGATAATCAAGGAATAAAGGATAGTAGGCTTATTTATAACTAAATCCCTAAATCCAAACATTGTTTTTGGTTCAAAACTAGCTATAATGTATGACTCTCAATGAAGAAATTAATATTTTATAAACATTTATTAAGCTAAATTACAATGAACATTTATACCAAATACTATACCACAATTCCAAAATCCTACTTTAAGACCAAATATAATACTTTTAAAATTATTTTAAGAAAATCTTGACTATGACTATGCAATAAGAACTCAAAGAAGTGTAAATACACACTTAATTTTTATTCAAGATATACAAAAACATTGTGGACAAATTTTAAATTTAGAACATGTTCCCAATTATATAAATTTATATCAAAGAATAAAAGAAAATTTAAGTAATGTATTAGAATTTAATAGGAAGTACTTTAGAATTAATAAATAATAATCTCCAGAAAATAAATTATTATATATAATTAATGAATTGCATGATGAGAGAAATAATTAGACTTTATAAAGCCACTTTGTTATGATAAAATAATTACATTAATTATCAAACCCTAACCACTTACCTTTTTAAAAAGAATTTTCAACTAAATATTGATCAGGATAATCAGTCTTCATGATTTCATATTCATAAAAATTTCCTTTCATTTCTTCACCATTAATATATTATAAAATATGATTTGATATATAATAATTTCAAACTTATTCAATTTTAAGTAATTATGTTGACCTATTTTTGGATATCTTTTTGAATTTTTGTTTTTCATTTTACTTATTTTAACTATATCATCAATTTTATATTAATTATTTTCAATATTCGAATCAACAAATTTCAATATTCTTTAATTTGTTTTATTAGCATCTATAGGTTTTATATTAATAGTTCTGTTTTGTACAATTATATTCTTTAATTAATTCATTTAAAATTTCAACCCATTCATAATTCCAATTCAAAGCATCTTTTCCCAGATTTTATTTTTTAAATTTCCATTAAATCTTTCGACAACACTCACTTTACATTCACTAAATGTTGACTAGTGAGTAATATTTTTTAGAAATAATTATTTAAATTTTTATTGTAAAATTCTTTACCAATATCGGTTTGTAAATTTCTAGGAAGTCGTGCAGCCGAGATAGCTTTATCCATCACTCTATTTTTAGAAATTAATTCAAAAGCTGGTATAATACTTCACCAGATTTATCTTTAACTGAAATAGCAAAAACATATTTAGAAATAAACCATCAATAATGGTTAAAATATATTTTAATTTAAAAACAAATATCATTTAAATTTCCTGAGTCCATTTCAACTACATCAGCTTGCCATAACTCACCACTTCCAAATTATAGAATGCTTCATCTGACAAATGTTTTTCTTGTGGGTTCGTATAATTCATTAATTATGCCTTCGATAATGGACAATTTTTTATTGTTGATTATTTAGATCCACATAAAATTTTTGTAATTTTTCCCCATCAGATGTATTTGCAATGTTTATGTTATTTTTATTAAAGTTTTCTACACTTTAAACATTAAGTGTTGTCCATTTAAATACAATAATTTTTCATATTTCTTTAAAAAACTATAAACATAGAAATATTTATTTTATATTCTTCAGCAATTTGAATTTCAACTAATCTTATTTGATCTAAATGTTTTATAGGAAATGATTTTGAAAAATCTATATCATGGCCTCTAATAACTATTCTTAAAATTCATGAATCATGAATATCTGTATTAAATATAAAAACAGATTAATCGAACAGAAATGAAAAGTAGCTTAATCCATTATGCAATTTAAAATATTGATTAGTTTTTTCAGTAGTTAACTTTCATGATAAATTTATTACTTTTATTCTATTGATTGAAAATAATCTAAATTTACAGCATCATTTGGAGCAATAGGATTAACAATGTTTTTAATACTTTGTTTTCATTTACATAATTTATATTTTTTAATACTGATTTGTAAATTAGTGACTCGCCATAAATAACCATTTATAAAGATAAGAATATTTATGAAAATTTGTTATGTTTAATATTTTATTTTTGTAATTCTCGTTATACTCGAGCACTGCATTTATTTATTCTAAATGACTTAGAAAATTTTCTACCAAATGTTCTACATATTTTCTAAAAATGTAGAGTACGCAATAATAATTATTACTAATTTAATTTTTGATATAACCACTTAATCATTTTAAAGGATCCTTGATTTCAATAAAACACTAAACTAATTCAGTTTTCAAAACAACATAATTTTGAAAACAATAAAAAATTTATAATTTTTAATGTAACTTGACTCACTCTTTAAAACAACAAAGAGCTTTTCTTAAAATCTCTAAAATTGTAACTTTGAACATAATTATTTATTTAGAAATTGATTGATGTTGCTATTTAATTTATTATACTTATATCATATTTACTCGAATTAATTTTTGTTTCATAATGTTTTATCTCAGTTTTCAAAACAACACAATTTTTAATCACTAAAAATTCTATTTTTTATATTATCATTTAACTTATATTTCAAACCAACCTCTTTTTGAAATTGATTAAAATTTTCATTTTCCATAAAATTAGTAAACTCCATTAATAAAATACAGTGTTGAAATTATTTAAATTTTCATTTTTTACATAATTACTCAAAATAGTTTGATAGTTTTAGGTATAATAGTGTCATTTAAATGATCAATTTTTTCATTAAATTCACTGTTTTGATTTTTATGATAAATGTTAAGTAATGTTTGAAAATCATATAGTACCATATTTATTTTAATTATTTAGTTCATTTATTAAAGCATAATTATTTAAATTATATATTAAAATATTGTTATGACTTATCTTTGAATCAAGCTTATCATGAATATATCTAACATTTTTAAATTATATTTCTTTGTTCTATTAGCAAAATCATCAACTTGATAATATTTAATATAATTATTTAACTGAGTTTTCAAAGCAACATATATTTATTTAATTCACCTTTAAAGTAACATAATCTTTTAATCATTAAAAGTATTTTTGGTGACATATTGAAATAACATATTTTTCAAAGAACATTATTTTTAAATTGATTAAAATTTTCGCTTTTAACAAATTTAGCCAAACTATGCAAATATGCAAAAATGATATTGCCTTAATTATCTTTAAATAGCATCAGGTATAATATCATTAAAATGATCAATATTTTAGTTTTATCTGTCATTCTGATTTTTATGAAAAAGGTTAAGTCTCTCTTCGAAATCATAAGATTTTTAATTTTTAACTTACTTATTATAATTATTTAGTAGTATACATTTTTAAAATTATATCAACAAATTAAAAATATTTATTAAAACAACTGATTAATGATTTCCTGAATAAATCTGTCATTTAAAATTTAAGAAATTGTTAGAAAAATCAGATCGTTTGGAAAAATAAATCTATTACTATTGAACATACATTAACACATACAAGAATAAGATTTTTGTATTTGATTACCATTATAATAAATTTGGTAATAATTAATGTTATCAAAAAAACCAATGACTACCAGGTGTAGATAAGATATCGAAATTTACAATGGCATATTCATCTCTATTAATTTTATCTGGTAATTCTTCTATCATATAGATATTTGTAAAAGTTTTTACATTAATATATTTTTACATAATTTTTATATTAATATTTAAAAGTAGAATTATTTTCAATTTTTTGTCTTCCTTTTATTTATTTTTTGTTACAATAATTCCATTACCAATTTTCTTTTCTATAGCTAATTTATGGTTTTTTATTCAAATTTCTGTTTGCTTTTATTATTTTGTTCAACATAATTATAAATAGGGGAGGCAATAGCTTCTAAACTGCCAGTCCTTCTGAAACTGCCAATGTAATTAGTAAAAATTCACCTGTTATTAAACCAGAAGAATTTTTTCATTGAATGATTCTTTAATTATTGGCAGTGATAATGTTTAAAAAAATGCTAAAACTTCTTTAGTTATTTTTTTCCTTTCCGATTTTATCTTTTGTTAAATATTTATCGATATCTAAATAATTTAATTAAATAGTACAATTATCAAAAGTTGTTATTTATATTCAGTTTTATATATATACATTATACAATATACAAATATTTTATTTTTATATAACATATTTTTATTTCCAAACCATTTTCTTATAGTAAAAATAGTTCCATTTACAAAAGCAGAAGAGCAATTTTTTTCATTAATTGGTGTTTCTTATCTAACAGTATTTCATAAGTTCCTTGTAAAATTCTATCAGCTTCATGTCTTGATTCTATATCAGTATGATCTCTAAAGCAATATCGTGATTTTTACAAGCTTCTTCAAGTTTATTAATTCCTTTATCGCCTTTTTATAACCTTTCATCTTATTTTGTAAAAGGACCACAATAATTATAACCAGGTACACACATTTCTGGAAAATTTAAATTATTGAATGCCCAATTTATTAATCCTTTTTCAAGACGTTCAAAGTTTCAAAATGAATGAGTAATAATATTTAAACATAAATTTAATGTGGTATTTCTTAAATTATTAACAATCAAATCAGAAAATGTAATATTTAACATCCTCATAATATTAACTTATTCATTATGATAATTTCTATTCCCAGCATTTTATTCGCTATGAATAACTAATAATTTATCAATTAATTGTCTTACATCTGTGATTCCTATATATTATATTGGTAAATTATTATAATGTTTTATTCTTCACAAAGTCTTTCAGGAGTATTTGAAAGTGATATAGGATCTTCAAGATTTCTAAATCATTGAAATTAAAATTTTATAATAATCACCGTTTGATGATTTATGATTATTAAATTGTTTATCATTCGTTACTTTGCTTTGTCTAATAGCATTAGTAATTTTTAACATTTCTGCAAGGTTATTAAAACCTTAATTATTACAAAAATTATAATTTGGATAATAATATTTTTGATCTATGCCTTTTTTAGTAAGTAATTTTAATAGTGCATATGTTGCTTTATAATGTTTATAAATATGTAATTTTTATCAAATTCAATTTTTGTATTACCAATTTTATTTTTATATTCATTGCCTATTATTCCAAATATATTATTTCCATTATTCAAATAATATGATATTTGCTAACCAAGAAGAATGATTGCATAAGATTGTAAAGATTGAATCCTAGCCATAGAACTATGTCTAATAGGTTTTCAAAATCATGTAATATTATAATTAAATATTCTCTTCTTTCAGAACCTGGTAAACTATAATCAGGTATTATTTTTCTTTCAAATGTAGTTTACTTTGGTGTTGGAGGATACTTCAGATTTTTAACACCAATTGTTATTATTAAATATATTTTTTCTCCAACTACTCCTGCAACTTTTTGCTAAAATGTTATTCATTAATAAAGGTTAATCTTTCTTTTTTATTTATATCATAAGCTGCCCCATGCGATTTTTATATTACATGATAGATATTTGTTTTTTTTTTGGGGTCTTTAATTTTTAGTTATTTATAAAAAAATTGTTTGAGTAATTTTATATTGGATAATAGATATTCTGAATCTTTATTTTATTTATTTAAAAGAATGAACAATCATTGTAGGATAATAAATTTTCAAAGTAATTAAATTATTATTATTTTTATATATTTTTAATTTTAATACATTCTTAATTTCATGATTTTTGTTGAAGTGTTGTGAATTTTACTTTCTTGATAATTTGTTACATTTTTGAGAACCTTAGTTTCTTAATATTTTGTTAAATATTCGAGATTTATAAAAGTGTGCCAGTATTGGCACATTACATCTTCTTGAGTTAATCTATATTATGTTTACAGAAACAACAAATAACACGGGAAAACAATTGTGAACTCATAAATATCTATTGAGATAAACTCTGTGCCCTGGCAGCCTTCGTTTTAAAATATTTGATCTGGACATCATGCTACAGTAAAATAAAAATAAATCCGATACGGAATGAATACTACCCTTTATAGGCTCTCGCCTACCTGGTGCTTAAACTGCATTCCAGTGTGTTTGAAATGCACTTTTCCAAACGAAACTATTACATGTGCATACAGTATGCTCATCTACAAATTTAACACACACTTTATAAAATGGCTGTTGTGTGCTTTCAAGACATCATGCACATTAGAAACACCATTTTTGAGTACTCCAAAAAGACAAAAAAAAAGTTTTTTCAGAGTGCTGTATCTCAGAATATATGCATCAGACACATACTAAAAAAACTTTAAAGCTCTATATGGAACTTTACTACAGACTTTCTACCAATTATATAATAGGTTCGCCGAAGAAAGTCTCATAGGTACATGCAGTGCGACAAGAACAATGTACGCCAGCTCAGAGACTTGCACATAGCGACGTTGGTGCACTTGATGCGCGTGGCAGTATCGCCTTTATCGCTCCCGCGCTTCTCGACCTCAAATGAGGATAGAAGCTCCAAGTAGGCGGAAGGTTTAACTCTAGCAAGTTGTTGTTGGCGTATTGTGAAGGAGCAGGGAGACTCACCAAGGGCGTCCGGCACTTTCCTATCCCTGTAGAGGTCGGCGAGGAAGAGACTGTTGACTAGCGTGGACTTGCCGAGGCCACACTCCCCCACCACCATCAGCGTGAACTCGAAGCCTCTCTTCACAGACTTGCGGTGCACCTGCTCGGGGAGCGTCGCGAACCCGATATAGTCCCTATCTCCCTGCAACACCACACCGTGCTCTTAGACAACCAAGCTCTTACGTCACTCCTCTGTGCTATAAGCAACTGCCAGCCACTCTCAACAAGCACTCTGTAGTCCCTATCTCTATACAACATTACACAGTGTTCTCAGAGATCCTCACTCTTATGTCACTCCTCTGTGCTATAGGCAACTGCCAGCCACTCTCAACAAGCACTCTGTAGTCCCTATCTCCATACAACATTACACAGTGTTCTCAGAGATCCTCACACTTATGTCAATCCTCTGTGCTATAAGCAACTACCAGCCACTCTCAACAAGCACTCTGTAGTCCCTATCTCTATACAACATTACACAGTGTTCTCAGAGATCCTCACACTTATGTCAATCCTCTGTGCTATAAGCAACTACCAGCCACTCTCAACAAGCACTCTGTAGTCCCTATCTCTATACAACATTACACAGTGTTCTCAGAGATCCTCACACTTATGTCAATCCTCTGTGCTATAAGCAACTACCAGCCACTCTCAACAAGCACTCTGTAGTCCCTATCTCTATACAACATTACACAGTGTTCTCAGAGATCCTCACACTTATGTCAATCCTCTGTGCTATAAGCAACTGCCAGCCACTCTCAACAAGCACTCTGTAGTCCCTATCTCTATACAACATTACACAGTGTTCTCAGAGATCCTCACACTTATGTCAATCCTCTGTGCTATAGGCAACTGCCAGCCACTCCCAACAAGCACTCTGTAGTCCCTATCTCTATACATTACACAGTGTTCTCACAGATCCTCACACTTATGTCAATCCTCTATGCTATAGGCAACTACCAGCCACTCTCAACAAGAACTCTGTAATTCCTGTCTCTATACAACATTACACAGTGTTCTCAGAGATCCTCACTCTTATGTCACTCCTCTGATCTATAAGCAACTGTCCAACACTCTGAATAAGTACTATTTGTTCTACCAACCAACACCTGTCCCTAGCACCTTGCAACACCACCCCATGTTCTAAGACAAACCTAACACTTATATCAATCCTCTGTGCTATAGGCAACTGTCAGCCACTCTCAACAAGCACTCTGTAATTCCTGTCTCTCTGCAACATTACACTGTGTTCTCAGAGATCCTCGCTCTTATGTCACTCCTCTGTGCTATATGCAACTACCAGCCACTCTCAACAAGCACTCTGTAGTCTCTCACTCTAAATTTTGAAACAGTGAGAACTGAGCCAAATCAGTGGAAACAGAGAATACAGTACGTCTGATATTCAGTGCCAGAAAACTAATTAATATGGCGGCTGAATTTCACTGATTTATTTGTGATTTCAAGAATGTCAAGAACCTCACTGCTATAAGTGACTTGTTCTCATTTAATGTGCTTGAATCGACAGTCAGAAGTCGCGTATCAACTGACCTTCAGCGAATATTACTTCATTGATTTATATCACCGATTCGTGCTCAGAGTGCGGTCTACCTACAACACAACCCCGCACAGAAAGTGAACACACTTCCTGCCAGACACATACTCTTATGTTCGTATAGGCTGTTCATGATAAAGTGAGCACTTTTGAGGCTCTAGTTACCTTTTTCTTTCAGCCATTTCTTATCCTTTAACCACCTTTTTAAATCAATATTGACATTTAAGTAATAAACACGGTGTGCATATTCACCGGGCTCGTAAGTTAATGCCTGCGGCTAAAATAAAATACAATTATTGACTATTATTACAAATGAGAGGGCGTTCAGAAGTATTCACTTTACCGTGAATAGCAATAGTCGCCTTTACAAATGTTTTTGTGTTAAACACTAAATTACCTGATTGTCAGAACTAAACTGTTGTGGCCATTAGTAATTTTTCGGCAGCAAAAACAAATCTTGGTATTTACAGTGCCATTTATTTTGTGATAAACATAAACATATTTAGATGTCACCGTTAATCTTTCTTGGTCATCAGAAAATTATTTTGTGAAGACTACAAAAATTTGGCAGAGTGATTTCCCTACAAAATAATTTTATTTCGTGAGCTCTTACGACAGTATTTTGTACTGTGGGTTTCTGGCAACAAGTAATCAGCAACATATGTTTTTTTTGTTTTCAGTTTCAGTGGTTAACAACAGTCAAGGCCTTGTGACGGAGTATGCGTCATGGTCAATAGTGGATGTTTTTTATTGGGTGATGTTAACGGGCCTACCTACTAAGCCGGCAGTCACGAACTTCAAATGGGTTATCAATGTTAAACGAAATTTCTTCCCATTGGGTCAAATTTAAAGATAACTATTTCAAACAAAAACACGTTGACGCGATTTTCTCAGAGAATATTGCTACATAAAATTGTTTTTGAAAAAAAAAAAATATTTGTCCATCTTTTTTATACACGTAAATTTCAATATTTACATTGATAAAAATCACAATAAACGAAAAAATTGGCAAAATATTTTAATGTAGCACCATTCCTTAAAAAATTCCACGTAAATTTTTTTAAATCTTTAAAACTGGGGCAATGAGAAGTGATTTCGTTTAACATTGATTCCCCATTTGAAGTTCGGAGATGCCGGCTGGGTAGGCAGGCCAGTTAAGACCGTCTGATTTTACAGCTGAGCAATTATGGACATCTTTGGCGCCTGACCCCTGGCATCGCGGCTGTACAGCAGCGCACGTCTGTTTTTCGGGTTGCAGCAGATATTGTCAAGGGGCAACCTGCCTGAAAATTTGTGTGAGGCTATTGTATTTCTGCTTGAAAGGTTTTGTGGTTTTGTGATAATACTTCCCTTTCCCTTCCTCGTCCTGGATAGTGGTAGGTAGGCGGAGGTTGGGAGGGTGGTTGTGGGGGTAAAAAGTGCCGTCGCAGCGTGGGAGGGAAGTAGAAACCCTGTAATTTCACGTTATAATTTCGTCTTTGGCTGGGTAGGTACCGTACTGTTGACAGCGAGGTCATTAGGGACGGAGAAAGATGCTGAGAGGAGCAGGGAAGGGCCATTTCGTGTATTAAGGGTCCATTCAAGCAATTACCTGAAGTGAGCTCAGGAAAAATGGGAAAACCCAAGTCAGGATTGTCGGACCAGGATTTGAACCAGTGACCCCCGGAATGCGAGATCAGTGGTTCACCAGTACACCGCCTCTGTCGGTAGTTCTGACTGGGTGTTGTCAAACTATTCGTTAGTTTCACACGTGTCGTTGGATGATACGTGCATAAGAAACGCCGCGCAGACATTCCACAACTTGGGTGGAGGAGTCGGTCAGCAGAATGAGTTGCAACCGAGACGGACTGAGTCTAGCATGGTTGCAGTCCGATAACGCGAAGTTGTAGGGTAGCTACTGACAAGCAACTGTCTACACAAACACACATGCGTGCATACGAACGGGTGTATTTTTGTGATAAAAAACATAACTGAGTGTGATGTGTCTTTTCATATATACATTCAGTCATTACAACTGAAATTTAATAACAATTTTTAATGAATGCATAATTTCACAGTTTCATTTGATCGACGCATGAATAAAGTGACCAGTCCCACAGAAATTATAATTTTACATGAGGCGGAGGGATACACAACTTGCATACAATTAGATCTTAAGCAGGGCTTTCAAAAGTGCTTATTTGACCGCGAACAGCCTATCATCTGATCTCTAAATTAACCCACGCAATGTACTCGTGCACGCCATAATATTAAGTGATTGCAACATTTGAATTCAGAAACTAATGTGTGACCGAAGAAGTTAATATCGTTAGCAGAGAGCGACTTAGAGCAATTTTTGCTGACTCCGACACTTTTAAACGACCATACGTGTGTGTTTCAGTAAACATATGTATGAATGGGCAACCAGATATCAACTTTCACTTCTGTCCTGAAAAAAATGTTTACATCGAAATATTAATAGACATAACTGCTTACGATGAGCCCACGTGACAACTTAGGATTACTAAAGCCAGTTACGAGTACGGATGTGAATAAGCGACTCATACAATGAACTTAATACTCACACGCCATCCAAATGGCGCCACTAACAAGTCAAACGGTGGGACGATGTTAGCCAATCAGCGTCTGGTAATCTACTTGCCAACAGGCGGCCCAGCCAATAGGAAACCTTGGCAGCACGCAGCAGCCAATCACAAACCTCAGGGCACGGGACAGTAGTACGCGGACGACACACACACGATCGTGTAAGTGTGCACGTTTACGTAAGCCAGTGTAGAAAAACGAAATAAGGGCGAACCCAGGTTACAGTTTCTTTCTACATTTGTGAGCGAATATTACACAACGGCAATGCATTCCTGAAGATATATATCCGACACAGGCGCCATGTTAGATTCGTGTAGTGGCGCAGGACATTGCGCTATCGCCGTGCATCACTCTGAAACAATATTTACTCAGCAAGTTGGCAAAGTATGTATGTGGCGTATGCTGTCTCTCTAAACCTCTTCTATATTGACCTCCGTGGACTTAGATTATTGTGTTTAGAACCTATTTAGATATTGTGCGTTCTAAGAAATGTCACGTATTCCACACACCAGGACTGAAAATGCTGTCTGCCATACTTTTTAATCTCTGATTTTTTACTAGTTTTTGCAATTGAGGTAATTTATTGACTGGGTCAATGATTTGGACATTGCAGCACATTGTTTAAATTTAAATCGCATAAAACCCACCATATGACATAAGAAATTGGACACAAAAAAAAACGAGCGCGTGTTTGTTGTTGACAATAAATTTGCGAGTGTTATACAAGTAATTCCTTCGGCGTGTTATAGCAAGGAAAAACCACACAACACGATAATGTGTAACTAGCAAACAATGGGTATGGCATATCAATGGAATTGAGAAAAACTGGACTTAACATAGACGAACACAATGACACATTGTAAATTTTCTGGGACTTGCTGTTACGTGTTGCTATGGCGTATATCCAAATAAATGGTTTTAGTAGGTTTTTTTTGGTTGCTGATATGTAGTTAAATCCACGAACATTAGTGCTATGTATCAAATATGCATAAACGTTATATGAGATAAACTCTGTACTGTGGGTCGATTTCTTACGCGCTAAATATGAATCAGTGATTTCAATCAGTATAATTATTTAATTGAATCTTCCCTTAATGAGCGATTATCTGCTGGCGAAGCAGTGGAAATTATTGTAAATAATAGGGTATCTATGGCGGTAGGTTTTTCCAGAGGATGACTAGTGTTTATATTAATAATGTGATGTCGGGACCCACTATTTTTCCACACTGATTATCAACGTTATTTAAATCACTGACCCTATGTTTTGAATAGTGAAGATTATTTGTAATGAGTGTGTTTGTCTGACTGAGAAAGAGATTGGACAGTAATCACGTAGTATAATACATTGGTTAACGCAAATGTAAACTTAACCCTAGTTGTTGAAAATGACAATCTCATAGATTAATATAAGATGTGCGATAGAGAAGAAAAATATTTTTGAGGAAATGAATTGTAAAAGGGAAAATTATGCTGTCAAACATGTTTGAATTTTGAAATGTATTAATTTAATATATTAACTATTTATTCATTGTATTAATGTACCACACTAAGTAACTAAAGGAAAGTGATGTTACTGTAAAACCAACTGAATTATATTATTGGTAAAAACTTCATACGAACAGTTGTTCGGAGACCATGTTTGTATATTATACTAAATGAGAATAGGATGTGTTGTGCAAGGAATTATATAACAGACGATGTCCATGAAAATTTTGGTTATTAAGAATAGACAGGTAATTTTTTTTTTTTTGAAACAGAAGTATTTAAGTTTGCTGAGAAGAAAACTTTTGTGAAAGACTATAAATGGAAAAACAAAAATAACTTTGTTGTAATCCTATGTTCGTTTTAATGTGCTGTTATAATGTTGCAAACCAATGTTATCTTTTCTTTTCAATGCGCTATTGTAATACTGCAACCTACGAATAATGATTGTAAATTTTCTTGAAAATAAGTGGAAAATAACATGTAGCAGCAGTTAGAGTAAATATAAATAAACTTTTAGGTTTCTTTCGGTTTGAATCAAATTGATGAAATTCGTTCCTAATTCCTAACCGAAGGAAGTTAAGTAACGTTGAGGTTTTCCAGGAATTATATTTGTCTTTTTGTTTCAAATTATTTGGTTGTGGCGACGATGCAATGTAATTTTACTTACGTCACGAGTTTATTGATGTACAAGTAATTTAGATGTTATGGCTATTGTTATATTTATTTTGTCCTTAGAGGGTAAAGGTTCAGATGTTTTTTCTTCATTGGTCCTTAAAGGGCAGGAAGTATTGTAATCTGTAAATCACGTGAAATTAAAGAAAAATGTCCTGATTGGCTCTCGTCTCGCCATTGCGGATTGGATGAGTAGTGTGGTTTAGTCAGACCACAGACAATCAGTCACTGAGAACAGACACGTGTGGGTGATGAATATGGAAAATTCAATAAAAATAATTAATAATAAGTTTCCGTAAATATTACGATTGCTGCAAGATGTTATTGATAATGTAACAGGTAGTGAGTTTAAATATTTTGTTTTCAGAAGATGAAAGAATCATGTGTTAAATTTGTTGGAGAAGAAGAACGACTCAATAAAAAAAAAGAACATAATTTCGACCTCCTATTGAACTGAAATGTTGCATGTTCAGGTAACCGGCGTTCCAAAATGTTACATGTTCAGGTAACCGGCGTTCCAAAATGTTACATGTTCAGGTAACCGGCGTTCCAAAATGTTACATGTTCAGGTAACCGGCGTTCCAAAATGTTACATGTTCAGGTAACCGGCGTTCCAAAATGTTACATGTTCAGGTAACCGGCGTTCCAAAATGGACGCTTGCAAGAAAATGACACGAAGAAGGCGGGTACACAGTTTTACAATGAAAATATCCAAAATCAGTATATTACGTCGCAGGCCAGTTCTAAATATATTACATGAAAAATTTTATCCAAAAATCTGTTCCAAATCGTTTTCAACGATACAAAATGTATATTTTTTGCAACCAGATAAAGTGATAATTATGTTTACTCTGAATAAATGTGAAAGTCAATACAATTTAGTTTCTAGGCAGAACGGAATACTTCGCAAGCAAATAATATAGAATTATTCGTACAAAACACAGTTGTACATAGGCACCGGACACAATTATTATTTTTTAATTGACAGTTGAAAACTTTTGCACAGCTCGTGTTTCAGATACATTTCGATCGTATATATTTTACAATTTTGTTTTACCAGAATTCTATTTCCTAGAAAATAATAACGAAATTTGGAATAGACTAGACACTTTTCAACCGGGGAGGGGGGGGGGGGAATAAGCCACGTAACATGTATGTGTGTTGATGAAGATAAAGGATTTACATAATATTCTCCAAAAAGTTTGCACTTTTACAAGTAAATCGTTGGCATCGTTACTAAATAGTCAACGACGTATAAAAGTAAAGCTTCGCCTTTAATGAAAAAGAGGACATTTCGATTAATTTAGTAAAAACCCGGCCGGGCAGTTAACAAGGCCTCAAAAGTAGGGCATGTCCGGGTGAAAGAGGACTTCTGGCTCAACATTTCCTCGCCCTCAGCGACGCGACGACGATCGTGGCTACAAGGTACACAACAAAATCCGAAGTAACTGACCCGGCCGGGGATTGAACGCGGATCGCCTAGGTCGGAGGCGAGTCTGGGGTGTGGCTTTTCACATACTGAGGGCACGTTTGGTAGTTTGTCAAAATACCGGGATTCAAACACACTGCAACGCAGCTCCAGCAACAAGCAGGGAACTCTTCAGAGGAGACTGGACTGAAACATTCTCTGCGAAACAGTTGTTCGCGCGAATACGTGTATCTCGGTAAATAAGGGGGCCACGGTGGCTGAGCGGTTAGTCTGCTCGCCTCCCAGCAAGGCGATTCGGGTTCAATACCCGGACGGGTCACTCCGGATTTTCGCATGAGGGAATCGTGCCGGACGATGCCGTTGGTCTGCGGGTTTACTCGGGGATCTCCCGTTTCCCGCGCTGCTTCATTCCGGCGCTGCTCCATACTCCTCAATCACCCTCATCGGCTCACAAGACCTCGATGTTAAGAGCTGTTCAAATCTCTTCAATCGGTAAATACATGTTCTACAAATACGACTTTTTGTCAGAAAAGATGAAAAACTATTATCTATGCCCTTTTTTTTTACTTTTGTCATATTAAGAATATTCTTCGAAAAAAAAATTCGTGAAAATGGTCAAATATAGCATATTTAAAACTCGCCTATGCAGTTTACTTAAGAGGCAAGAGAAAAGTACTACAAAGATACGGGCTTTCATTGCGTGTAATAAAACCTCTATGTTGCAGATCTAATGTTCACAGTACAGCGTCACGACGGAAACATTGCAAGCCTTGCGCGTACGAGCGATAAGGCACTAGGCTTGCGTGTTAATGTCGCCCGTATAGCTCCCTCCCTTCTTGACCTTGGACGCGCGGGTCCATCCTACTATGTCCTTCCTACCAAGCTGGCAGCCGCGAACTTCAAATGGGGAATCGATCTTAAACGAAATTCCTTTTAATTGCTTCAATTTTAAAGATAACTATTTCAAACAAAAACAGTCTGACGCGACTTTCTCAGAGACTATTGCTACATAAAATTAGTTTTGAATAAAAATATGTATTACAACTTTATTTTTTTGTTATATGTAAATTCCTATATTACACTTCAGAAAAGAAATGTATTAAACAAAGCAACCGGCAAGACTTATTAACGTAGCAACATCTCCTTAAGAAACTGCATGTACAATAGCAACATCTCCTTAAGAAACTGCATGTACAATAGCAACATCTCCTTAAGAAACTGCATGTACAATAGCAACATCTCCTTAAGAAACTGCATGTACAATAGCAACATCTCCTTAAGAAACTGCATATACAATAGCAACATCTCCTTAAGAAACTGCATGTACAATAGCAACATCACCTTAAGAAACTGCATATACAATAGCAACATCTCCTTAACAAACTGCATGTACAATAGCTACTTTTCGTTTGAAATAGTTATCTTTAAAATTGACGTAATGAGAAGGAATTTCGTTTAACAGTGATTCCCCATTTGAAGTTCGCGGCTGCCGGTTTGGTAGCACTGCAGGGCCGTTCAGGCCGCCGTGGCGTCTGGTTGCAGGTATTTAGTGTCGGAGGACTAGAAGTGCACAAGCGTGGATTGAAGACGATCTAAGTGATAGCATAGAACGTTTGGTCAGCTTTACGCGCAAGGCACTGATGTGATGTACTGCAGTCTGGTTGCAGGTATCTAGTGTCGGAGGCCTAGAAGTGCGCAAGCGTGGATTGAAGACGATCTAAGTGATAGCATAGAACGTTTGGTCAGCTTTACGCGCAAGGCACTGATGTGATGTACTGCAGTCTGGTTGCAGGTATCTAGTGTCGGAGGCCTAGAAGTGCGCAAGCGTGGATTGAAGACGATCTAAGTGATAGCATAGAACGTTTGGTCAGCTTTACGCGCAAGGCACTGATGTGATGTACTGCAGTCTGGTTGCAGGTATCTAGTGTCGGAGGCCTAGAAGTGCGCAAGCGTGGATTGAAGACGATCTAAGTGATAGCATAGAACGTTTGGTCAGCTTTACGCGCAAGGCACTGATGTGATGTACTGCAGTCTGGTTGCAGGTATCTAGTGTCGGCGTGGATTGAAGACGATCTAAGTGATAGCATAGAACGTTTGGTCAGCTTTACGCGCAAGGCACTGATGTGATGTACTGCAGTCTTTCCCTCGTCGACTGACTTCGGCTTCACGGCACTTCAGTGATGACTGTCGTTTCTAATTTGATGGTGTAATAATATAGACAAATGTTATGCTATGTTAAGTAGCACCCGTCATGCTTATAGAGCATGCGGAACACTCGTGTTAGCTCTTTTTCCCTCGAGTAAAATGCGTTTTAAAGACAGAAATAGAAAACATAAGCCAGTATTCGGACATACGCTACAAAGTTATTGAATGTAGCGGCACCTGTTTTGGCGAAATTATATCACGACTAGTCGTACTCAAAAAACTATTTAGTTCAGATAAACTTTAGTGATTGGATGTTAATTGGGAATCACGGACGTCCGGTGTGGGAGAGGCTTCGTTCTGATTGGTCCAGTCAGGAAGAAAGTAACTTTTCACAAAGACACGCGGCCAATAACCAATGGGAAGTTACACATGTGCACGGATAATAGGCGGCCATTTGCTTAAATGCTACTCGTAAGCAGACACCGCTCAAAATTATTGAACAGTTCTTAAATGACGTGTGTGTGGCAGAACCTCCGCTCTTTGTTTGGGCATTCGGCGAACGTGAATTTTCTGGTACAGTCCGCTTCACAAACGAGATCACTTTTTTTTTTTTTAATCATTCTGACGGAGGTGATGTATACATAAATACTCTCAGCTGACTGACAGCCTGGTCAGTATGCCAGCAGAATATATCTTGCCATGCAAATAACTCTGCCGAAAGACTGCTTTCAGGACTGACTAAAAAATTGCTTTCGTTCGTGTCAGAGCATTTCGGATGGTGATGTCACGCAAGTGTCGCCAAACCCTGCAGCAGCACGGCCCTCGCCCACTGCCATACTGACACGCACACGGCTGGCCAATCAGCGTGCGACCCCGCCCACTTGCCGACATGGTCAACACAAGCCATCAGCAGCGTGCCTCTCAGCGCTGCACGCCAAACATAACAAACCCGACCTAAGGCGCGCAGGGCTGGCCCTGAGACGCATCCCATCCTCCAGCCGTCTTAGCTACTACACGCTGTTAGCGATAAAGTGAGCACTTTTGAACTCAGCCTTAGAAAAATATCACTGCTCCTACCTTCATATATTTAACGGGCGCATTGTGTGACATTCGCCCAGTAATGTTGGTAACGATGAAGGGAAAGTGGTTCCATATCTTAACTTAGAATAAAAAGTGTTAGATGGCCATTTGTGATATCTTAAGATAGATTTTATTTGATGCATCAAAGAGTAAAAATGAGCAGATTTGTACAATATTTACTTTTCAAATAATTTCACTGTTTCACTTAACCGATGCATAAATAAAGTGAGGGAGCGCTTGGTAGTGTTAATTTTACATAAGTCGAAAGGACACGCAATATGCACACACGTAGATCTTAAGCAGGGCTTTCAAAAGTGCTCGCCTTACCGTGAACAGCCTATATATAACATGTATGCCGCAGGGCTCACAGAACTGTGAAAGAGCTCACACTGGCGTTAGCGGGATTTGGGGGCTCGCCAGAAAAATGACAAATCAATGCATGCTGCTTGAATATACCGATTTGTACACAAGTGCCTGTAGATAGAGACAATGGTTAGACAGACGCTAAATTCGCGAATTCCTTTGTATAGTCTATTCACGATTACTGGGGATAGCCGATTTTAGCGAAAGATTTCACGGCCAGTTGTATTTGTCAACACCTTAGCATAGATCCACCTTCGTGATTGGATGGTTTCCGTGTTATGCATCGTAGGGCCGGTTTCGCCAACGCAGATTAACTTTCCGTAATATCGAGATAATTTTCTCCAGATGAGATGTTTAACTTCCATTTTAATCTCGATAACGTTGAGCGTGTTTCACCAGGTTTAATCGCCGTAAAGAATACCTTGTTAAAATTATCTCGACATTTTGACTTTCTCTTGGTGAACATTACAGATTTTGCTTTTAGCTTGTACGGAGAAATCATTTTGAGAAAATTATGGCAAGTCGTGAAGGTATTTTGGTCGTAAAGAAACATATTGTTAGAGTTAGTAACAGAACATTTTAATATCATTGAAAACAAACAAGCTGGTGCTGTGACACAACACAATAAAGCGGAACAGTGGAAAACTATTGTGAATAGTTTCAATTATACATCTCGTGAAGACGGCGTGGGATAACCTAAAATAACTTACCCGAAGAACATGCAGACGAACGTGTTCAAACATTTACTGTGACAGGTAATATGTTGTTAGTCTGTTTGACAATCATGTGTTTGACTTGAACAGACAATCAAGTGTTTGACAATCATGTGTTTGACTTGAACAGACAATCAAGTGTTTGACTTGAACAGACAATCAAGTGTTTGACAATCATGTGTTTGACTTGAACAGACAATCAAGTGTTTGACAATCATGTGTTTGACTTGAACAGACAATCAAGTGTTTGACAATCATGTGTTTGACTTGAACAGACAATCAAGTGTTTGACTTGAACAGACAATCAAGTGTTTGACAATCATGTGTTTGACTTGAACAGACGATCAAGTGTTTGACGTAAGGCGAAATTATACTTTAAAATCCTCTTCGTCATAAAGTTCAAAATAATTCATTCTTTCACGTAAATATCGCGAACGTACGATAAAATCTTCATCACTTTCCTCTTCAGAAATCAAATTGTACATTGCCTGAGCAATTTTCTCTTTATTCTCGATGAAATAATTTTGCCCTCCCGTCACCTTCCCAAAGGAATTGTTTATGTTTTACAGTTTAATCCCGATAATGTGACTTAAACCGCCAAAATCGGCAGCTTGATAATTTATCTAGACATTCAGAAAAAATCGAGATTAACGTGCATGGTGAAACATAAAATACAAATAATCGAGATTATTTGTCAGTTAATCTCGTTAAACTATAATTATCTCGCGTGGTGAAACAGACCCTTAGGTGTCTCCGCTCGAGTCACAAACGTACAAAGTTACGTAATTCTGATTGGCCAGTCAAGTAGGAAAATGTCTTCCCACAAACACACCGCCAATACGTAGAAGACTGCTGGTACGCCCATATAGTATTGAAATGTAGCTCGTACGGAAATCTTTTCGCTAAATTCGGGTGTCCCTGACGGATAATTCCAACTTTTCTGAAGTCCTGCTTAGGTTCTACTTCCAAGATATCCCTCCGCCTTGTGCAAACAAAGCTTAACTAAGACTACAAAATTACACCAGAGGGGCGACGGACCGCATTCCCGCGCACTCAGTTCAAATTATGTTTTTCATAAGAACTATTTCTTACTAGGCATTAACAACATACCCATATTCTCCCTATTTGTATTCTCATCAGTTATAAATGAATTATTATAATTTATAGATATAATATAAGTAAAATTTCAAGGAAAAAAATACTCTAATGTTAGGATGACGTATAAAACTCGTGCGCTACACGACACATATAGGAAACAACCAAACACGTCATACATTGGGTAGTTTTTCAAAGGTTTATTAAAAAAAAAAAAAGTTTGAAGGAACAGCTAATAGACTATAGGCAGGCTAGACCTCTCAGCTCTTCACAGGCTAGACCTCTCAGCTCTTCACAGGCTAGACCTCTCAGCTCTTCATAGACTCGAGTCGCAATTGTTTATTTACTGTCACTTGTCACTGAGCGAGGTATTTTTTTTTTTTAATTTAACATGGTAGCGTGTGATAAGATCACAGGACACTGAACAATACAGACGTGAAACTGCCTGTGAACTGCAGCCACACACACGCCAGCGAAGTGACGTCACTGGACAAGAACATGTCGCGAGCGCCTTTCGCCAATCAGCGCCTGGGAACCGGCAGTCCAGCCAAAAGAGGATGTTTTGCAGCACGCAGTAACCAATCAGATACCATACACGTTCCCCAGAACCCCGCGGGCAGCCAATCAGAGAACGAGTACACCCACATCTGAAGAACCGCCAAGCGCCCTATCGCCACTGTGGAGGTACTTATCTACTCAGTGATAAAGTCACAATATTATTTTTCCCTGTTTATTACTGGCTATAGCTAGGGACAGGTGTTTTCCGTGAAAAGATTTCGAAACCAGCTGTACTCCAAAACACTTTTCTTCATATGCACTTTCGTGGTTGGATGATATTAAATGTCAAATGCCTCAAGTGTCTGTCCGCGAATCATGGACGGCCAGTATCGGAGTACTTTAATACGATTGGTCCAGTCAAATAAGAGCATGTGTTCTCACGTAGAGTCGCGGCCAATAACCAAAGGAAGTCGTGGTTGTGGACTTAGGGTATTGGAGTCTAGAATGGCAATACATATTTTCGCGAAATACAACTGTCTCTAGCTATAGCCTGTTCACGGTAAAACGAGCACTTTTGAAAGCCCTGCGTAATATCTACTTGTATGCACGTTGTGTATTCTTCCGCCTTATGTAAAATCAACATTGCCATGGGCCTCACCACTATATTCATGCCTCGGTCAAGTAAAACTGTGAAATTATTAAAAGAGGATATACTTTACAAATTTGTTCAGTTTTACACTTTGATGCATTAGAAAATACAGAATGTCTACAGATGATTGAAACGATCTCATGATATTACTCTAGGTGTAAAGAGGAGACAATTCCAATGACAGATTTCGTTTTGATCAGCTTTTGTTTTTGTTTTGTCAGGAATATTATTATTCGTCTTCAGAAAGGCAAAAGAATGTTGGGGAGTCGGCCAAACTGATACTGAAAACTTGATAAAATAATTGTTTTATTTTTGTGTTCTTGTGTTCAGCCCTGATTTATAGAAGTGGCGGTCATGATATCATTTGTCGATATTAAAATTGGACAGTATAGGATTTAGTGAAGGGCCATGAAGAAATGACTTCAATCCAGGAACTGATGACCCGAGGAAGGACGATCGTATGCTACTGCTATGGATCCATCATTGCCTCTGGAGTGTAACGGCCTACCAACACATGGAGCCACTGCGGAAGTCCAGGGACCAGTGTTCGAGCAGAGAACTAGAGTGAACAATGGACCCTGAAGGAGGATCATCGTCATCCCTAGGCGGTATTCCATACAAGGTTCTATATGGCCGTGTATTTAATTAAAGGTTAATCGAAATATAATTTTATAATTTTCTGAAAATTAACACCTTTTCTTTCCTCTCACTATGATAGGTAAATTATTATTTTTAATCTAATCTTCAACAAGTCGTGTCGTATCTTAATCGTTATTTTATTAAAAATGATGCTTTTGAATGTGGCTTGGATTTTGTACATATGCCACTTTGTTCATATGAAGATTTGATAATGAGAACACACTAATTTGTTCTTTTTGATATTCATTACAATTTACTAACAGATCCACCTCATTCTAGTCCTTGTCGTTGGTAATTTTAAGAAGTGTTATTAATTATGTCATTATTTTTGCATGTTAGTTGTATATCAGTATCTTTTTTTATGTGAAAGGAAATATTCAAACAAATTTAGCCCAAACTGCACTAGGCTATAGTCCTCAAGGGTCAAAATCTGCACAGAGGAGACAAAATTGATTCTCTGTGACATAAACCAATGAGCAGCTAGCACCAACACAACTGTGTGCGTGATTGCGAAGTCCAATCAGCGGCTAGATAGCCTTACATATACGTGCGTCAGTCTATCCAGTAACAGATAAATACGCATTTCTTTTTAGGCGTTGAAAATAACAAAGGTGAGGTGAGAGATTTTCTCTGCTCGTAAGAACATGCGTCATCCACCATACTGGATTTTTTTATTTATTTCTTCCTTAACAAACTGAGAATGATTAATTGTAAATGCGACAATAGAAGCTTAGCTAATTACATAACCCATCATTGCGAGCATTTAGATGAATATTAACGCATACTTACGCAACAATTAACTTGATACAAATTGTATATTTTAATTCATTTTTCGCTTTTTAATGACAGCCAGGGAACGCCTATTACCAATCAGGAACAAAAATTTTCATAGCACCATGAACTGTAATGCTTCTATAATTAAACATTTTCATAGCACCATGAACTGTAATGCTTCTATAATTAAACATTTTCGGTAACGACCCTGACTCTTCTATTATGAAAATAAAACGAATAATTTCTGTACGTAGGATGATGCAGTCTCTTAACAGCGAGGTCTTGAGAGCCGATGAGGGTTATTCAGAAGGGTATAGAGCAGCACCGGAATGAAATAAGAGCCGGGGGAAACATGAGATCCCCGAGAATACTCATCTACTAGCGTCATCGTCCGGCACGATTCCCACATGCGAAAATCTGGAAGTGACACGGCCGGGGATTGAACCCGGTTCGCCGTGGTGGGAGGCGAGCAGGCTAACCACTCAGCCACCGTGACCCCGGATGCATTGAGACGGCGAAGTAATTAGCATAAACAAGCTTAGCGGTTGTTTGGTTTCCTCAGAATATCAAGCAGTGACCTTAGGGATTAATACAGCAATATGTTCAGAAAATATACAGCATTACCACTATAGTTTGAAACACCGTTTTATAGATGATCAATATTGTAAACAGAAGGGGCCACGGTAGCTGAGCGGTTAGACTGATCGCCTCCCATCAAGGCGAACCGGGTTCAATCCCCGGCTGGCTCACTCCGGATTTTCAAAGAGTGGGAATCGTTCCGGACGATGACGCTGGTCGGCGGGTTTTCTCGGGGATCTCCAGTTTCCCCCTCCCTTTCATTCATTCCGGCGCTGCTCCATACTCACCTCCATTCACCAACTTCGGCTCTCAAGACCTCGATGTTAAGAGCCGCCCAAATCTCTTCACTCAGTCATTCATTTGTAAACTGAGGAATACTGAGCGTTTATTGTCGACTTCGAAACTTTTCTCTGAGAAAGCTGCTTTGGAAGGTTCCCCCCCCCCCCCCCCCGGCTGACTTCCCGTTTAAACTGTGTGGTTGCAGACTTGAAAGGCAGAGCTCTTGATGCTTTCAAGAAGTTACGCCGCGCCGAGTCACATAAGCTGTTGCCACATAACAGAAGATGAATTTAAAGAAGCTGTTTAAAAAGGAGCGGAAAATGAAAATAATGCACGATACCGAACTCCCAATCTGAACATAATTTGACAAGCGCGTGTACACGTGTTCAAGCCGATACTTCTTGTTGGGATGAGCACGCGCTTATCACCACTGTTTCTTTTTAAAACAAAGGCCGCCTTTATCTCTCTCAAAGGAGACGAGATACAAGGATAATGTGCGCGCGTGAAAATGGGCTTGGCGGCCTGCCATCTGGAGCGGCCACACTCGAATTAACCAGTTCTGGCAGTGATGCTCCATCTACACGCCCACCGCGGCGGTGGCAGTGAGGCGCCGCCTACTTGAAGGTGCAGCTTTGAGGCACGGAAGAGCGGCGCGGGCGCGATAAGGGCTACACTGCCACGTGTTGCTACTTCCCCATCACTCCTATACGCGCAGGTCTCTCAACTCGCGTGCAGTGTGTTCTGGTGCTGAGTGTATAGGTTATTTACGGTAAAACGAGCTCAACCCTGCGTAAGATCTACTTGCATGCACGTTGTGTATTATTCCGCTTCATGTAAGATCAACATTGTCGTGGGCCTCATAACCTTATTCATACGTCCGTCAAGGGAAATCGCAAAATTATTACAAAAATTTTACAAATATGCTAATTTTTTCCGCTTTGATTAATTAGAAAACAGAATGCTAAAGAAATAATTCAAGATATCAGAAATGGTTACCTAGCACTTTTTATTCGACATTAACATACGTAAATACTTTCCATCCATCGTTACCAACTTTACTGGGCGAATGTCACTCAATGCGCCAGTTAACATATATGACTTCTTTCTAAAGTTGATTTCAAAAGTGCTCACTTTATCATGAACAGCCTTTACCTATGGCTCTTTCAGCGCTATAGTTTAAACGGGACTACAGGGGTAATGCAAGTTATTGTTAATAGTTACGTAATAAACACTATATAAAAGGGGTTTATTTAAGATTAAGGCTGTACAATATTATTTCAATATATAAACATTATTAAGTATCGCGGGGGGGAACTATGCAAATATGTAAGTATTAATTTAACCTAAATTATAGCGATTTAACCAGCTTCATTCTGAGTAAAGTCTAATTTGAGAGTCCCCACCTGGTCCACAATTCCGAAGGCTGATTAAGATGGCGGAAGTCGACGCCCGGACACACCCATCTTCAGTGGCATTCTCGTTCCAAGAGTTACGCCGCGTCTATATCGGAACCGTTGTTTAATATTTTCGGCCCCGTTTACTGCCCCGTGGAGGGGGTTTCTGAAACTGCTTTTCGCAAGGCGTTATTGCAATCACGTTCGTGGCCGTGGTTCAATGTGCGAAGGTGCGATCAGGCAAGCCATCCAGCTAAGGACTGATGACTTAACAACAGGCTCCTATCGTAGTTTGGTTCGTGTCCGGCTAGTGTGACGTAAGATACGGCAGTCTGAAACAACCGTTTTCAACTATACTAGCGGGCTCCAAAATAATATCTACAGAATGCCTGATATGATGTCTTTTCGTAGGTAAACATACTGGAGGCACGTTTAATATTCCGTAAAAAAAAAAAAAAAAACAGGACTTCAAATACACTGCAGCACATGACAAGCGGCAGGCATGAGGGCCTCCATAGTTGTCACGCGAGTCTAATTATAAACTGTACACTGTGCACATTGTGTATCCTTCCACCACATGTAAAATCAACATTGCCACTCGCCTTGTCACTTTATTCATACGTCCGTCAAGGGAAATGTGCAATTATTACAACAGAAAATATCATACAAATTTTCTAATTGTTACACTTATAAATATTTGATAAAATTACACAGAGTAAAATTAATAATTATTTCAGCATTTACAGAAGATTAACTTACCTGCCATTTTTTAGTTCAACGTTAAGAAATGGAACTACTTTCTCCCCTTCGTTACCAACTTTACTGGGCACATGCCAGTCAGTGCGTCCGTTAAAATATATGCAGCTAGGGGCAGTGAAATTTTTCAAAGGTTGTTTTAAAAAGCGCTCACTTTAACGTGAACAGCCTGTAAAAGCATTTATGTCAACTGAAATTTAAAAAAAAAACACACATATATATGTGTGTGTGTGTGTGTGTGTGAAATATATAATTGTATACAGAATGTCAGGTAATTCGCGGATACAGACTGGACTTAACGAATCTGTAATGAAAACTATGTAGAAAATACTGTTTGGTGAGAATGCATCAGACCCTTCGTTTACGAGAAAAAAAGGACGCGAAAGGTAGCAAACATGTGGTATTCCAATGATATCGAATGTGAGGTGAGGTGAAGTAACAATGTGCCGGTCGCCAGGCGTACAGCAAGGGAACCAGCCGAGCTCAGAGGTGTCAGAGAGGCCACGGAGTTCACGTGCAATGGGGCACTTGGACATGGCAATGACCCTGGATGCATCCGGCGTCCAAGCTCCGTGCACGCTGCATGCATCCAACGTGCGGTAAAGTGCATTGTTATCGCCAGAGCAAACTTCGAACTACCTGTTGGAAATTTAGACGTCCACTTTACCGTGAACAGACTTTAATTAGCACAACGCAAAATTCCACCAACTGGGTTCGCTGTTAATTTAAACATTACAACTCTCGATAAAACGTCAAATCTTGGGACTATTTTACTTAACTGGGAGTTTGCATGTCAGTACTCACAGTAGCATATGTGATGTTGACGAGCAGTAATATTTCCAAGCGTCCATTTCTTCTGTGCTCACTTCACCGTCAACATATTTTAATTGCATTCTCAAGGCTACTAATCACCAATAACGATTTATTTTATTTTCGTACGAAAATACTGTTCAGCTTGTATGATCATTATTACAAGCATTTTTTCCTCGCATAAACAATCGTAGACAACATATTTTTTCACGAACTACTATGTCAAAATTACTATTTTAGTTTATATTTTCGACGTACAAGTAACAACCAGCTCACCGAAATGAGATAAATCACATTAAAATGAGAAACCATAAGTTATTTAAAGAAATATTAAAAATCACGCTATAAAATATTTCAGGAATTTGAAAAATTGTTGCTTAAAATAAATAAATCTTTAAAATGTTTTGATTTGTAGCAGTCTATTAATTCTTGTATAGCAAAATTCGCTAAGTATACCTTTAAAAAAGTTGAGACATGACCTTTCAGTTATCAGTGTCAAATATTTTTGTATTTGTTTACTTTCTTTCTACGTCGCAAAAAAAAATAAAAACCGAGATGTTTACATGCGTTGAAGATAACTATTCGATGTAAATTTCTTTTTTTTTTTTTTTTGCGAGGAAAGAGTACTTACAAGCAGGGTATGAATTAAAACTTTTTACTTGGATGCCAGGGTGAGGAGCGAAGATATACGTTTTCCAGCAGAGTGGCCGACATCTGACAGCGGAAATATGCACCAGCTTGTACGTTAAAAATGAACTGCTTGTGTCGTATGTCTCCAATCTGCTCCTTCTTCCGAACTAAGTATACCAAGGGGAGACACAAAATTATTTACTACATTGAAAACCTGGGTTTCGACAGTTAGTATATATTAGTCGTTTGTCGCATTCGAGAGGACCCGGGTTCGATTTCCGGTCAGGCCATCCTGATTTCGGTTGTTTATGGTTTCCCGAAATGACCCCAGGCGAATGCCGGGATGGGTCCATAACAAGGACGCAGTTTGTGTTTCTGCAAAGGAATTTCCTTGGCAACTGGGATGTGTCTAGACACGTATTCAAGATTTTCAAGATGTTACTTCTCATTGCGACCCGCACGTGATTATCACCGCCATTGAACCCAGGACCTCATGAATGCGCCACCTCGCTCGATATAAACAGTAATATAAATATTTTAAAAAAACCCGTGTGTACTAGCGACTGAAATTCATATTTGCACATTTTTTAAATGTTCAAAACCTTTTTTATGTGGACACCAATTAATTAATACCAAGTATTACTCACTTTTATAAGCTAGCCACGGTAAAGTGAGCACTTTTGAAAACACTCTTATTTGGAAAAATTGTAAATAAATATATTTTATTTTTTGCCTATGGCGTTAACTTTCGAGTGCGGTGGAATATTCACACTGTGTTTATTACTTACATGGCAAAATTTATTCAAAAAGGTGGTTAAAAGGATAAAGAATGGCTCAAAGGAAAAAGTAACTAGGGTCTCAAAGTACTCATGTTGCCGCGAACAGCCTTTACATAATTTTTCATGAGTTTACAGACTATAGAGAAAGATCAGAATTAGCGATCGTGTTTGTATTCCGTCTGTGGACCTGAAGGACATGAAGAGGAACACACCGATTTATGATACCCATGCATTTTAGCATCTTGTTATACTTTTTGAAATCTAACCTTTGGAAAATCACCCCATGCATGACATGTTTGGCTGTGTCCTAAATTCGTAATGTGGCACAAGCGCTTTATACTTATGTTAACATAAACGTACCTTATTATAAATAAACCAAGTCTCAACTTATGTTTATTTTGCTAATGAATTATAATATTTAATTAATATTGAATATGAACAAAAACAGAGAGAAAAAGGGTGTTTTGGTAATGCCTTTTAAGAAACAATTCCTATGCAAAATATGATTACACTGAGAGAGCACGAATACAGTGCGTTGTCTCTTTGGTGTTATTTTCTGGTTTTGGTTAAGCTTTGTTTGCACGAGGCGGAGCAATATCCTGGAAGTAGAACTTTAGCAGGGCTTCAGAAAACTTGGAAGTAACTGTCAATTAACTATACCGGCAATTGTTTTTGCGCTGTTGATATTTTCCTTCTCGGGCGCGGAAGATTGACGTGTGTCTCGAAAAGCCTATCGGGACTCGTGCCACTTCCTGTCCTTGAGGACTGAATTCCTGGGGTTATCGGTTCAAGAATGTTCTGGTCATTGCCCTCGCTTCCCTCAGCACCACTCTGTGTGCAACGAACGTTCTGGACATGGACCGCCGGTTCTAATGAGCGTGCCGGTCCTCCGAGTTGACAGTCTGGAGAGTGCGGAGCCTTGCACGATCATACGCGCCAGTGAAGCGACGATAGTGATAAGCAGGAGTGAAGTGTGTGGACTGCGAGCATCGCTGCAGTGAAGGGTGCGACTGGCGGGCGGGACTATAGAACTGGATGTGTGAGTGTAGGACATTTGGAATGATGGCAATGGACAGTTGGAGATTGAGTATGTGTAAATCACAAGTAAATACTGTTCACGATAAAGTCAGCACTTTTGAAACCAACCTTATAAAAAAGTCACTGCCCCTGCCTGCATATATTTTAACTGACGCACTGAGTGACACGCGCCCAGTAAAGTTGGTAACGCTGTATGGAAAGTAGTTTCATATCTTAAAGCCGAATAAAAAGTATTAGGCAACCATTTGTGATAACTTAAATTATTTATTTCGATATGAGCTTTTTCTTTATGCATCGAATTGTAAAAATGTACACAGTTGTAAAATATTTAACTTTCCTAATACTTCTACAGTTTCACTTGACCGACGCTTGAATAAAGTGGCGAGGCCCTTGCCAATGTTAAGTTTTACATAAGACGGGAGAATACACAACGTGGATACAAGTAGAACTTAAGCAGGGTTTTCAAAAGTGCTCATTTTACTGTGAACAGCCTATACGAATTAAGTGACTGTAACCAATATAAATACAGTGATAAGGGCTTTAATTATAATTTGAGACAGACATTAAATATTACCATCACTGTTAAAAGTAGAGGTGAATAGTTTTAAAGTTATAAATAATGGCTTTGCTAATTTTTATATAATTATAAATATTTTTTCAATAAATTTGATTTAATGATTTTTTTAATTAAGCCCCTCCTATCACGAACAGGGTTACGCTCCTGGAATCTCGTAATAATATAATCCAAAACATTATGAACCTCAGAGTTCATTCCGAAAATTTCCCTCATGTGATCGATTTATTTTAACTACATGTGCAACTCAAGCCATAATTAAGAAATAAAATATTACATATTTTTTAGAAAAATCGAATATATGACAAAAACTTCATATAATAATTTTTCACCATTAGAATAAGGTGAGGATGTATGATTTACATTTTTCGCCTTATCATGCCGTGAAATTAGTGAATAAAAATATAGCGGTAAATATTGTTTATGGCAACTGCGCGAAAAGTGAACACGAGAGCAGCGATAAACATAAACATTACAATTTAAAATGGTGTCTGGGAGAGGATGTGTCATCAGTATTCCCTCCTGTGGCTACGTGTCTGATTGTAAGACACCTAACTGGCCGTTCTTCACGTAGCATTAGGAATGGACGCAAACGATTATGTAGATAAGATGTTCGTAGTCTCGTCAGCTAACATGTTCTACCACGGCGAAGTAGCTGTGTTTCCTCTTCAGCTGTCGCATCAGAGGAGAAAGCTGTGTCCGTGCGACGTTCTTAGGCCAAGCGAGAGTCACGTCACGTAGCACACGAATAACACGAGAGAATCTCGCACAGGAGGTTTCTTTGTCGCGGAACGGCCATAACCATCACTTACATTCTCGGCTCACGTTCTCCCAACAATGGGCACTTGAGAATGCGCGCGCATACAGCCACGTAACTAAGACGGCTGCCTCTTCGTTTATGGAGCGTGGCATGGGTCACCCCCGTGGAGGTCGTCCAAGACATATCACAGAAGTAGGGATTGGTCCACAATTGAAAGAAGAACAGTGACATATCACAGCAGTAGGGATTGGTCCACAATTGACAGCACAACAGTGACATCACAGCAGTAGGGATTGGTCCACAATTGAAAGCAGAACAGTGACATATCACAGCAGTAGGGATTGGTCCACAATTGACAGCACAACAGTGACAT
The DNA here is from genome assembly GCA_029891345.1 of Dryococelus australis. NCBI lineage: Eukaryota > Metazoa > Arthropoda > Insecta > Phasmatodea > Phasmatidae > Dryococelus > Dryococelus australis. Next base: position 198,083,937 of record CM056998.1, on the reverse strand, counting down.
ATCACAGCAGTAGGGATTGGTCCACAATTGAAAGCATAACAGTGACATATCACAGCAGTAGGGATTGGTCCACAATTGAAAGGAGAACAGTGACATATCACAGCAGTAGGGATTGGTCCACAATTGAAAGCATAACAGTCACATATCACAGCAGTAGGGATTGGTCCACAATTGAAAGCATAACAGTCACATATCACAGCAGTAGGGATTGGTCCACAATTGACAGCATACCAGTGACATCACAGCAGTAGGGATTGGTCCACAATTGAAAGCATAACAGTGACATATCACAGCAGTAGGGATTGGTCCACAATTGAAAGCATAACAGTGACATATCACAGCAGTAGGGATTGGTCCACAATTGAAAGCATAACAGTGACCATAGACAACTGGTCGTAGGCACAAGAATTGGCAGTCGTGTTTTCGAGCCTACTGATTCACAACTGTGCGTAACAGGCCATGTTCGTGACAGGTGCCTGACATGGCGCATGAAAGAAATGATTATATTTAAAATCTTATGTACGCGCATGTTGCAACAACCAATCAGAGTAAAGTATACAATTTTCAACGAAGTTGTTTATTTAAATGGAGGTACGTAATTGTGCCGTAGCAACGAAGAAATGTTGCATGGTATCAATTTAGAGGAAAGAGCAGGCGAAGTCCACTAGCAGAAATTAATCAAGGTTGTCCACATATTTACGAGAGCAAAATCAGTTATTTTAAAGTGAAGCAAAAAATTACAATAATTTAAAATCAGTTTTTTGTTACTAAAAACCTACTTCCTGTGTTTAAAGACAGCTGAAATATTCATTACTTACCAACACTGCCAACTGACGTCTGACTAGTCGCAAAATTTCATTCGCTAAATGTAATACAAAGTATTCAATTGTGAATCAATTTTGCACAAAATTTTGGGCGGCTCTTAACAGCGAGGTCTTCAGAACCGACGAGGGTGATTGAAGTGAATATGGAGACTAGTGTATAAATACGTTGGGTAATTCAGAATAAACCAAACCTCGGTCGATGTAGGGGCCACGATGGCTGAGCGAATAGTACGCTCGCCCCCGCCAGGGCGAACCGGGTTCAATACCTGGCCGGGTCACCGGATTCTCGCATGTGGGGATCGTGCCGGACAATGCCATAAAACTGAAAGAGATTATTGCGGATAGAAACGGAAGTAATTATTTTGAGGATGAACCTGAAGAATTAATTCACTCAATTTAAGAAAAACGAATGTAAATACATTTTGGATGTTAAACTTGACTGTAAATTGAACTGGGATGGCTACACAAAGATGTATGTACTCTTGTCTAAAGTGTTATTTCTGCTTTGAAAAAAAGTTACGTGTTGTACAAATTTTTATGGCAAACGAGGTATTGCTGGTTACCGACTTCGATACCAGCGGCAGGGTGTCACTCAATCACCTACGAGAGGAGGGTAATTGGGGGCCGCGGCCAGACTATATAAACGAGGTCGCCAGAGTGTAGGCCATCATTATCCTTGACCACACTCCAAGTCACTGACGGCGCAGAGTGCTACCGCCACTGACAGACTTCGAGCTCCAGTGATGAGAGATGACAACGCGAGAGGAGAAGTTCCACCATGAGGGGAAGCTGAGAAGCCTTCTCCGCTGTGCGAGCCTGTACGTCCCACCTATGTAATATTCCAGTGGTGAGTCCGATTGGGATAGTAGTGGATAGCGAAGGGATTGTTAGATTGCTTCAGTAGCAGCTTTAATTAAGGAGCATTTACTATTGAGAGTTAATAACTATTTATTGAAATAGATTTCCAAAATAAATAGGACTAATATTTTACAAAATCAGTGGAAAGTTATTTACATAAGGTGCATTCCTGATTAATAGAGTCACTGTCAAGTGTGTTGTGAGTCCAGCTGAGAGGAGCTTATGAGTATATTATACCTAAGTCTCTAGTATATTCCCTAGGGCCTTTTGTAGTAGGATATGGTAATAGAACAAAATATAAACTTAGTTAGTATTTTGCTGTTTTACATGCAGTCATTTGGGGCAACTTTGTACGAATTAAGCGCAACACTGAACCAGATATTTTTTTAATAACGAAGGATTTACAGCCCCCAACTTGATGTATAGTTTCACTGCTAACTATTTTAATTGCAAGGAACATGGTAATGTGAAGGAACTCTTCCAGGCTCCATTTAAAACTAAATAAGCTGCAGGTGGTACACACAAAGTTGTCCTGATGATACAAACTCATCCCAAATGACTCTACACGCCTTTTGAAGGTATAGTCTTTTTACCATCCAGTTTCTTAAGAACACAAAAGAACATGTAAGTGAGTCTCTGATCTACGTAATAATGATCACAGCACAAGAAATACAAGTTTTTTTAATAGCTAATCAGTATGTCAGGTTTAGCAAAACACAACAAATCTATGAAACTGGTATTTAAGTTTTTAAATAAAATTACCATTATGTTCGCGAGGTGTTTCAGTTCGGCATCTCAATAGCATTATGGAAGAATGACTTTCATAGTATTAAGAAGGAATTTAGCTAATATGGACAATCTTACATTTTAAGACTGGATTTACCATTTATATGTAATTACTTATTATTAACAAACTGATATTTTAAAAATAGTATACATATTATGTTCCCAGTTTTTAACATACCCTACTAAAGATTTTAAAAACTACAAACTTGTGCAAAAGGATTCATAATTTATAAATGTAATAATATAGAAAATAATAATGGTTGCTTGATCATTTAGTTTACAATATAAGCGAATTTGCATCAATGCCAAAAGTTAAAACAATTGTCTTTTTAGTTTATGAAAAATAAGAGACAAATCGTACAGCAAACAAGTAAACCACCGGCCTCGCATTCGGCAAGACCCGGGTTCGAACCTCGGTCCGGTAATTCTAAGTTCGGTTTTTCGAAAAACCTCCAGTCACATGTTGGGACGGTTCCTTAATGTACGCCCTGGCCGATTACTTCTCCACTTCCTTCATCTTTCATCAGAGCAGTGATGAGCACGACTCCAGACTGGACTATTGGACTGGATGCGTGAGAGACAACATCACGAATGATGGCATCAGACAGACTGAACATGTGTTAATGTGGAGTATCAGTTAATTTACAGTAACCAAACAGATATAAAGGAATATTAAATAATACCCTAACTGTGAAATAAAATGTGTAATAATGGAGATAGATAATTTAATACTGTAAAAGTAAATAATAGCTGTATGAATAAATTCAAATTCACATTTAGATCTTATATTTTTTAAATTAAAACATCTATCTCTCACGAACTCAAATACGCCCCCCCCCCCCTTCCGAACCATTCCACTCTCCCTCAGGCGTCTTGTAACAATGCAACTGTGATCATTATGTTTATGCAAGTCCTAATCAAGTGAGAATATCTACGCACCTTTATTGTGTGTTTCGTTTCGTTACGACATGGCCAAGTGGAGTTTCTGCTCATATTAGTGTATCGGTAGTTCACTCATGAATGCACGTGAAGTCTTCATCCCTCATTACCTACTTCCGATATTCCAACTGCGCCATCGCACTGCTGTGAATGACGAGGGCCTCTCCGACTACACAACTGCTGCAGAACATTTGTATTCCACCCGCGCGGTAGTTGTGTTCGGAAATGAAGGTGTACAGGGCATTTGTCAGTGACGTGATCGTCACTGGTTTCTGCGTAGAGACTAGCCACACCGCACGACATTACTAAAAAAAAACATTCTGTTAAGTATTGCGTTAAGTTGTAACCCCCACTTACTGTATAATATTCTAGAAATACCGTCAGAGAAATACAGACAATATCCTGGGGTCTCCTTGACTATATACGTCGACAGTTATGCAGTCACCTCCCACACATACCACAAAGAACTTTGTGTCAACATCCTTTCCTCCTGCTTGACTGGAGTTTGATTTTATACTTCCATGTGTAACTAATTTATTGGTTTTAGCTCAAATACGCAAAATTAATTTCTTAAATCTTACATGTGCGCAGGTATATGTTTAAACTATGCTAGGTATGACAACTATTATTTATAAGTGAAAAGACTGCAAACATTTTCGGAAGATCCATATAATATTATTGATGGCATATTAGTTTAAGAACTTTGTAGTTTCTTCTATACAACAGTATTTTCCTGCAGTGCTTTGATTATTACCTGGCTACCGACTTGCCTTTCTCACAATTTTAATTTAAAAATCGCAATAATGTTTAAACGCACAGGGTAGGGCGTTAGGTAAACATAGATACGATAGGCGGCGTCAATTTTGGAAAGTACACGTTATGCTTTTTAAATAGCGCACGTTCCTTCACTGAATGAATATGGTGGTTAGGAGAAATCATTATTCTTGATTGAAGCTGAGCATCCCAATACACTGCGTTTTCCTAAAAAATACCTCACCTGTAAAACATGTCCTACAGCGGAACTTGCACCCTTTCCTCGCGTTGTGTCGTCAAGGGTGACAATGGCACACGCTTAATGCGCTCCAACGCCTCTACGTGAAGACCACTGGACTGGTGTGTGGTGATTTTGCTGTGCTGTAACTGTTTAAAAGCTGTGATCTTATACTTTGATTGTTGAAGTGTAGCAGAGCTTGTAGCATGGACTGTATTTGTTCCGTGCGTATAAGATGAGTTAATGTTGCGAAACAGCCGTGTAAATAATCCGTTTTGTCTGTGTTGGCTGGCTCCGAAATGGCATTTGTAGAGTGCGTTTTGGATCAATGACATCAACCAAGATAAATATTATTTGTAACTTTTAGTATTCTAAACCATTTTGTGCAAGCTACTCGAAGCACTTCAATAGGTATCGAACCGTTTTCTATGTACAATATGAAACTCCATCACTGACATATTTGTATTCCAATTGTATAGTTATTTACTCAATTTCGATTGCTGATAATATTTTTAAAACAGTATTTTTTAAATCTGCTTTTCGAAATAATGCAGGCAAGCGGGCGCCTTGACAATAAAAACGTGATTCTAACATATAACACAGAATGTATGAAATATAGATATATTTTTAGGAATATTTTATTTAAATTAGATGCGACGTTAACAAGTCGAACGGAGCTGGTCAAAAATACACAGCAATTATATTGGAGTGTGTGCTGGTTCACAGTGATTCCAAAGCTGTGACTGATTGCCCGGCCGACGCATGTCTTGTGGGTGTACGCTGGATCTCTATGAATCACCCTTCCGTCAGGCCATTACACTGATACACCCGGGGGCAGAGCTTATTAACCCATTCAAATCCAGTTTACACAATTGTATACATCAGGCATGTCAATCTCGCGGTCTGCTAGCTGCTTGCGGCCCCTGGCTTATATCTGTGCGGCCCCAGCTGATTACTGTACAGGAAAACAAGTGGAACATGGTCCGCGTTTAATGTGCTAGTAAATTAAAGGTAAAAATAGCGCGTGACGTAGATAATATACAGGATGGATCTGAACTCTACCAACAAACTTCGGCAGGTGATTACTCATCAAAAATAGCCCAAGGCTATTCAGAAGGGGTGAAAACCGCCTTTGAAAGTGTAGTTAAAGCAGAGGTTTTTCTCTAGTAAAAAACCAGAATGAAGGATAAATGTATGAGTTTCAGGATACTGCATTTTTAAACGACGAAATACAAAGCACAAGAATATGGGGCTCCAATAACAACCCCCATCCATGAAAAAAGAGGGGTTGGCAGCACATGTGTGCAAATAAAAATGTAATTGTATAGCTTTGTTTGTTATTTCCCGTAGACTTGTAATCTACGGTACATAGTGAACAAACATCCCGTCTTGCGTTTTTGAGCTAAATACCGCCGTTTTCAATCAATTTATTCATACCGATGAAGGTAATGTGGGGTGGAGATAGCAATTTCGAAATTACATGGCGGTGAAACAGGTGTGTCCCGAAAAAAAACCTACTGGCCAATGGTAACGTCTGCCACGTTTTCCAGATACGAATATCTGTGTCGACCCCGCCAGGAATCGAGTCCGATTCGCCGTGGTGGGAGGCGAGCAGTCTAGCCACTTGGCCACCACGGCCCCTACTTACATATCAGCGATAGTTTGTCGGGGGAGGTATGGATAACACATGACACACGACTTGTTCCAACATTACATGGTGTCATTCAAAACAGCAACATTATGCAGCAAATGTGTTGCTATGTGACATGCTGAGATACATTTTTGGAAGATTATGATTTAATTTCTCGAAAATGGAGGAATTAAGCTTAAAAAAACAAGACATGATTTTGTTCACCATTTACAATAGATTGCAAGTCCACAGAAAACAACAAAGGAAGCGATAAAGTTACATTTTTATTTGCATGAATTTGCGACATGTTTACGACGATCTCGTCAATACAGACACGATGCTATCAGATTCCAAGAGTCTGTGTGCTTTGTTATGGAAAGATAAATACGGATTTTTGACGATCGTTGGGCACTGGTCCCTATTTAATAGGAGGTACCGACGGGGATTGTTGACCGCCGAGAATAAGTTACAGCATATCGAAATTCAGGCAAAGTAGAGCCTCAAGCAGCGTCTTAACAAAGAGGAAGATAGAGGTTGTCCATTACTTGTGGAACTTGTGACGCTGGTAGAAGAATAATTCGAAATTATGGCGAACCCGAACGATCCCAGGATGCTCCTACTGAAAATCTCGTCCACGAAACTAGCATGGGCATCACTTCGGAACTGCTCAGTACGTTGGCCGGAAAAAAAAAAAAAACACGTTACAGAAGTTCCTGACAGAGCTCGGGGCGAAGATGGGGCGTGTGGAGACGGAGATCGTCCGCGATATGGTGGCAAATTACGAGCACGAGACGAGTATTCAAAGGCAAATTATCGACAAATTGAATGAGGCATCTGCACAAAATGAATGAATCTAGAAGTGTTTAACGATTCCAAAGAGCATACATTCGCTACCTCAATTACCCGCCTCGCCACGAACACTGACATTCAAAACCATTGCAAGGACATATTGGATGTTTGCAGCGAACGCCTGGACAAGATGGAAAGTATTTTGGCGGAGAGACATGATTGAACAGTAACCATTTTTATTCAATGCGATCTCAGACATTGCCAGCGACTAACATCGAGCAACAGTCGGTTCGCTCGAAGTATTTTCTCGCCAAGAGGGCTAAATGAAGAGATTTTCAAGCCCGTTACTCGTCGCCTCGAAGTGCTCAGGGGGAGAGAGAGAAAGAGAGAGAGAGAGAGAGAGATGGAGAACCCCTAATCGTGAAGACCGAAATCGACGATACTGCTAAGCCTTTGAAGAAGCGGAAACATGATTATGTACAAACAGATCGGGACGACGGATCGAATTCGGATTTACCAAACAAGAAAAACTACGGAAAAGAGTCTTCAAACCCAATACTCTGACTCGATGGTACCTACGATCGTACACATCTCGTAATAATGATACGACATGCAGTGTACACGGGTATAATGATAAATGGTTCCTCTGTGCTGATGAAATAGTTTATACCAGGTGGGATTTCCAAGTATGCGATTACAAGACATGTAGAACCGCTGGGCTTTATGAATTTCTATTTGCCAAGGAGCCCAGGGAGTTTACAGAATATAACCTGCTGGAATACAAGACATTGCTCGAACTCATGCTTGCACTTTACCAAGATAATAATCCCGAGACCGGCACTTGAAAGGACGACGATCACGAAAAATCGACATTCTCGCAGACCTCTTCAGTGGCTTAGAACTGAAAAGTGGCGAAGTTCTGAAGAAGATAGACAATGATGCAGACAAGAAAACCCGCTACGTATTCTGGGCCGAACAGAACGAACTGGTGGATAGACTACTACTACTGGTCGCTTCGCAAAGGGTTGGAAAGTACTCGCACACCAACACGATTATATCCATCGTCGTAGAACTGAAGGAGGTAGGCAACATACGATAAGCCGGTTGGGAATCGTCAATGAACGGCATGCATATGCGAGATGTAACTACTGTCACCGCAAGGTCGTGATATGTGGGATAAACGACCTTTTTCAAGCCGACCTTTTCGAGATGATATCATATGCTTGGGTCAACAAGGGCTACAAATACATGTTGACAGTCATCGATGCATATAGCAAATTCACCTGGGCCAGGTCTGTCAAGCCAAAGAATGCACACAATGTCACTGAGGCCATGGCAGATGTATTTCGCGAAGGACGCAAACTGATCAGTTTGCAAACCGACCAGGGCAAGAAATTCTACAATGCAAAGTGCAAGGCCCTGATGAAGAGACACGACATAAATCATTATTCTATGGACAGCAGTCTCAAAGCATCAATTGTCGAGAAGTACAACAGGACTCTGAAGGGGAAAGTGTGGAGGCATTTCGCTGCGACTGGCAGCTACAAGTGGCTGACACTACTGCCGAAACTTGTTCGCGAGTATAATTTTACCTTTAATTCCACCACTCGCATGAAGCCCGAAAACGTGAAAGACAACTCCATGCTTAGACCCTAGTACACTGATGCGAAAAGAACGGACCCACACAAGCCTAAAGCAAAGACTGGCGACCTGGTGCACATCTCCAAACAGAAAGTTTTATTCGAGAAAGGATTTACAGCGAATTGGAGCTCCGAACTCTTTAGTGTGCGATGTATACACAACTATGCTCCGAGGACCTACTTTCTCAAAGACCTGAACAATGTACCCATCCATGGCGGTTTCTACACCGAGGAGATCCAGCCTACGAAGTCTCCAGACATGTATTTAGTAGAGAAGATGCTGAAACGATGTAACAGAAGGGTTTATGTCAAGTGGAGGGATTTCCCTGCCCGCTGCAATTTCTGGGTCGCTGAAGCAGACATCAAACACAGGAGATTGCAATTAATGTACCATTGTATTGCAATTAATGTACCATTGTACATGTGCTTTCTCATTTTGTACATTACCAAATAAAATTATTTTTAAAAATATTTTTTTTATTTAAAACATGTTCTGCTTTATATACAAAATATTTTTAATAAAATACCTATGTTGAAAATTATAGCAAAAGAAATACAGTTTACATACTTTGCAGGAATGGTGAGGTCACCATTCGGTACAGGCCGATATCAGACAGCAAAATCGTAAAATTAACATCAACTATGTGTTGAAAATAGAAACCAACATGGAGTGCGCAACAGCGCAACCTATACTTTGAAACATAAACAAATATGACTGCCAACTGAAGGCTGAATCGACAGCTCGCCTGGTGGCGACAACGATTATAAATACGCTAGTGCCACCTAGGTGATGTAAAAGTAAACATATGAAATCGAAGATGGCATCCTCCGGCAATGTATAAACAAATGACAAACGAAAAAAACCAAGATGGCCGCATACGATAGAATGGATATAGACGAGAGGTGGTGGGGGTGGACACATGCCAACTAATAAGACAACAGCAATTGCTGGTGGGAGTTAGTCGTCTACTGGACGTTATGCTTGGGGGGGGGGGCTGCTGAAAATGTAAGTTTTTCTAAATAAAATTTTAATAATACATTTTACAATAATAATTTTAATAATAACTTCTTAATAATTTTTCAGTAAAACTTTTAAATTTTTTGGAATTTTTTGGGTTTTCAAGGTCAAAGGTCATCGGGGTCAAGGTCACCAACATCAAACATAGCTGATAATATGGCCGCCGGGGGACTGGTATAACAGCATGAAGAGTTCCGAGCTCCGGTCCCAGGTCCAGATGGCTGAAAACTGCCATAATTATTCTACTGTCTCTGTCCTCTTTTATAAACTACGTAAACTATGTTCACAATTTTTCCCCTGTTTCGAATTTCAATTAATTTTTCATAATACAATACGTGCATTAAAACGTTTTCTTGTGTAAAACATCAATAATATTACAAGTTTATTTTTCTGGCACTTAGCCTGAACATTTCGCGTTAACCGATAATGGTAAGATATTTCATTTAATATTATTAATTAAACTTGTCAAAACTGTTTGCTTGAAATAACAAAGCCTTATTTAGCCTAATTTTGTAACATAATTAAACTATACGCGAAAAAAAACATACATTTCTATAATTTGAATAACTTGAGGAGCTGATGAAAATGCCTTGTCCTAATTTCTAAAGAAATTTTCTTTTCCGGAACGAATGTTCTCTTTCCTGACTGACTGTTAAGCACAGTCACGATCGTATTGGGTAAAAGGGGCAGAGTTTGCATGCGAGCTGCACAGGAGCCAGTCTCCCTGTTCCACAGCGGACTACCTTTCTGCCAATACTACTGTCAAAAACCAACGTGGCTAGGATTTTAGCTTACAACACTGTTTAAGTGAGTAAGTGTTTCCAGATCGTTGTACTATTTTTTCTAGTTCAGTTTCAAAGCAACTAGAATATACTGAAGTTAGTCAAAAAAATATTCTCATACAAAAGCTCCGGAGTGTTGAAAATTCAAGAGTAATATAAGCGTTCGTCAAAGATGTCATATAACTGACAGTTGTACTGGCGATATACAAGTTAATGTTGGATGTTGGATGCGTGCTCAGAAGACGAAGATCCGTTACCTCAGCTTTAGAGTGAGAGAAACTATATATATGTTTGTACGAACCATCTAGACAGACCCTTAAAATAGTGGCAGACAACTGATAGGCTGTAGGTAATACATAAATATAGTTAACGTAGATAGTATTAATACAAACACAACTGTTCCTCACAACTCCTGTCTGTGATTTTACTTGCTACTGTTCATACGTACTTGCTACAGCAGAGCACCGAGTTCCTTCCTGCTACAAAACACACCTCACCTCCAACAGAACAACTTGGCTAACAGAATATTGTGTAGCTGCTACTCTCGAACCCAAATGCAGAACTGTTCAGTATTAGCAGCAGAACATTCCGTTAGGTCAAATTTTGATTGTCGTGGCAAAAATCCAGATATTGTTATGAAGTTGTTCTGTTGGAGGCGCGACCTGTTTTGTATTAGGAACGCAGTAACAACTATATGTACAGTAGAAAATATGTAGTACGATCACATACAGGGAAACGACAAACGGTTATGTAACCCATGTTAATAATAGTTTGATGTATAGGCTGTACACGATTGAGTAGTTTTCAAATCAACCTTTGAAATCAAGTCCACTGCACCTAGCTGCATACATCTTAACGGGCATACTGAGTGGTATGCATTGCAATTTTTAGGTAAACATATCTGAATACTGAAATTATTTATTTTGCCTTCTGTTTTTTTAATGCCTATAACTGTAAGAATTATCATATTTGCAAAGATATTTACTTGTATAACTATTTTCCACAGTTTGACTTGATCGACGCATGAATAAAGTGATCGGGTCCACGGCAACGATAATGTTACACATGGCGGTCGACTATATAATGTGCTTGCAAGTAGATCTTACGCGTGGCTTTCAAAAGTGCTCAGTTTACCGTGAACTGCCTTTATCTACAATCCATCTCAGGATGTCTGTCCCTGTCTTAACAGTCTACATGGTTCGTACAACCATACTTCTTTCTCAGTGTACTATATGGTTGCGTCACAGAGTAGATGCGTACCCAGAGGCGAAACGGCGCAGTGGTTCCTTCTATGCGGGCGCATCCATTCCCTGATTGGCTTTGCGAGGCTCTGGAAACTGGTCTCGTGTCTGACTGGTCACTGCGTGCTGCGAAATATACCCTATTGGCTGGCGCTGGACAGTGACTCCATTTTTCAGACGCGTGGAGCTGGGAGATTGCGTTATAAGGGACTGTTTCATCTTTGAACTGGTAACTTCTCTGTGGTATGTTAATCACTACTCGGTGTGTATTCGGTGAGGACTGGTTTCCGGTCGCGGGAGTGTTTGAGAGACGCCTTGTACGTTGGCACCTTACCTCTGGCCGGAAGCACCCTCCACCACGTCCACGACAAGATGGCTGCGGTGGTGGGGGGGGGGGGGAGAAGCGACACGCTTGCTTGCAATGCGCGCGATGGTGCGTGCAGACGCCCACGCCACGCCATGCACTGCGTCTTGTCGCCAGCGACGACTGAAGCCAGTCCTACACCGCACCTCATCCCTCAGCAGACTTCATAAAACCACTTCTTCATATTGCTGTTCACGGCAAACTCAGCGCTTTTAAAATTCCTGCTTAACATCCATATGTTATTCACGGCAAAGTGAGCACTTTTGTAAGCCCTGAAGTTCTCACTGTGTTTATTACTTACTTGGAAATATTTATTTTAAAAAGGTGGTTAAAGGATAAGAAATGCATGAAAGGAAAAAAGTAACTAGGGCCTCAAAAATGCTCACTTTACCATGAGCAACCTATACTTGTATGCACACGGTGTATTTTCCCACCATATGTAAAATTAACATTGCCATGGACCCGATCACATTATTCGTGCGTCGGTCAAGTGGACGAGTGAAGATGTGAAGATAGTTGGGCGGCTCTTGATGTCGAGGTCTTGAGAGTCGATGAATGTGAAGCGAGATGAGTATGGAGCAGCGCCGGGTCGAGGGAGAGGAACCCGAGGTAACCCGCCGACTAGCGGTATCATCCGGCATGATTCCCACATACGAACATCCGGGAGCGATCCTTTCTATGTGACGTATAAAGTCGCAATGTTTCTGTGCGTCGCTCTCACAAACAAGCAAGAGGGGCTAGGCCATCAAGAACCAAACTGATAGAAAATAGTTGCATTAAAACTAGAGCAAGTGCTTTATCAACCACTGTGAAAATTTACGGCCACGTAATAAGTACGTAGAAACACCCCAGCCGAAATATATTCTGAAATCATACAGGAGTCCTACAAAAAGACCTTAAGAACGTGTACAGAGTACTTATTTCTAAAGTTAATGCAAACTCCCCTCAAGTTCTTCACCCCAGTTTTATATTATTCCCATGCACGGATTCTTCTCGATATCATAAGCTGCATAATAAGTTGCTGCAGAACTGCCATGTTACTCAGGTTTAAAACATTATTTCCTTCGATCGAATTTGACATTGATTCCGTCGAAAGCTAGACGTTGATGAATTTTTTTTTCAAAAAAGGCTTGAAACTGTACGCTGACACGAGGCGGTATGGCCCGTGAACAAGCAGATCTACTCTCTTCCATTCAAGCTGCCAACTTAGCGGCCAGTTTGTTACAATGTATCTTGGCGCCACTTGTGCCTACACAATAGACAACCGTCCCACTCGCTCTCTGCGTTCTTTCATTCAACGTCGCCGGGTGATGCAGATGCAGGCCCGACACACTCCTTTGTCGGTTAATGTGTTTAGAATACGCCCCTACGGACACGAGATTTAATTTAACCTCATGTAACACGGCGCCAGTTTGTTCTCCGCTGGAGTCATGCGCTTGTTTCGTTCAGCAGGAATCACATATATCCGGCAAACCCAACACGACACGACAGTTAAAGTTTCACTGTGACTGCTTGAATCACAGCACGGCACGACAAAACCGACAGGACGTTCTCGGTACTTTACCTAACTATTTAGAAGGCGCTGATAGGCTATAATAGTTTCAAAGGCGGTGGACAAGAGGGGAATTTGGAATACATTATGGTGGCAAAGTGTTATCGATAATGCATACAAAGGTAAAATTATTATTTTTAAAAGCTAAACACAGTAATTTCGAAGGAAAAATTGTTTTAAGATGCGTATTTGCCATTGCAGGGAAAGCTTGCAATGCAATTTCATCTTGCAAGGTTGTACACTCTGTGCGTCGTGCTGCACGACACGATGAAAATAGAAACAGTTTATAATCCTAAATTGCAGGTCGGAAGACAGAACTGGTCGGGTTTACGCCAGATCTATCTTGTATTTCATTGGCTGTTTAGATTTAAGTGTCATGTCGTGCTTGTCGGGGCTATGTTATTCCGGCATTACGGGGAATCCCTATCGAACAATGTTAAACGTCCCGAGTTCACATCTGGCCGTAAAGCTCCTGTCACATTGTCCGATTTTTCCGTCAAACTGTTTTCAATACGTTTGTTCAAATAAAGCTGGACAGTTATGGCGTCATTCATCCCCATTGCATTATTCATTCAAAGTTCACATAAAATCATCTCATTTTTTTGTTAAATTAAAGTTTAAACAAAATTTTTATTTATAAATTATAATATTTAATTTATAATAAATATTTATGAAACAGTGAGAAAACATGTGTGCTGGTAGCGCCCAGTAATAAATAGTTCTCATTCAAAATATTATTACAATTTAGTGAGCAAGAATTCGGTGCGCTATCCTTTGGTGTAATTTTCTAGACTTAGTTAAGCTTTGTTTGCACGAGGCGGAGGAATATCCTGGAAGTAGAACTTAAGCAGGACTTCAGAAAAGTGTGAAGTAACCGTGAATGGATTATACAGAATAGTACACACGTTGACCAAAATTGTCAGAGAAATACCATGTATGTTGCGTATAAAAGAATAATGCAAATATTTTGTAACACTGTAAAATATTTTGATCGAATCAAATTATTTAAAAGTTTTAACAAAATCAATCTATGATTCAGAATGCACATTTTGCAACTCCCCCCTTTTTTCATCAATTCAGATCAACACCTTATTAATTAAGGTTGTATATAATAAAACAATTAGTAATTGACAAATATTTTTAATAATTGATTTTTGTGCACATTTATTTCAGCCACGAAGTTATCATTTTAACAACTAAAACTAATGTAAAAAAAAAAAAAAAAATTTTTTTTTGGCATTACCTACTTGAAGTTTTTCGTCCGAAATATACAAACATGTAATTTCAAGAAATAATTAAAATGAAACCAAACTTTGTGTTAAAATAACTGTTTGAAATGTGTACAAATTAGGTTTTTTAAGTTTAAATGGGTAGGCCTATAATTTACGCAAGAAAGCACGACTGATATTATTTTTAAAATTATTTGTTATTTTTATCCAGAGTTATTAATGATATGTCACGACACGAAACCATAAATTAGCTTCAAAATGTAGAAAATATTATTTTTGGCCCTTGAATAGCTTCTAGGATGCCCCCTTAACAAAATGCATATCCGAGGCTTAGGAGCGCTAAGGGTGACCCAGGCAAGAGGACATGCCTAGTTATAGCCTCTACGTGCAGCACACTGAACTAACGTGTAGTCTTTCCCTAGGCAACGACCCTTCGTGGGACTTTCAGTGTGGACATTGTCCCTGTATGGCTTAATAATTGTGTTACATGCGGACACCTGAGGGGCGTATCTGAGTTCGTGAGGGATGGAGGTCTTAATAAATAAAACTAAAGAAACTAAATTTGATTTTTAATTTATTCACTCCGCTATTATTTACAGCATTAAATATTATCCGTCTCCAATTTTACTCTTTTTTTATTTAACAGTGAGTGCAATAATTAATGTCTATTTCAACTCTAATTAACGTTCTTCCTAATTGTCTGTTGGTTACACAAAATTAACTCGTACTCATTATCAACACATGTACTGTCTAACTGTTACCATAATTTATAATATATTTCACACCCGCGTCTAGTCTAATAGTCCAGACTGCCAGCCACGTCATTCACTGCTTGATACTCGCAGTCACAGACTTCCCTCCCGCTGGTCGCTCGTTCTTTTATCGCTCGGAACTCAGCCACTCATTCATTCATCAACTCCAACTCAACTCAACTCCCGGCTGTCCTCTTCACTCGCTTGCGCGGGGATGGTGCAGCAGCGAACGCGTAACAATAGTGAACTTGACATTGTATGGCGTAAGCCTGGTAATATATATATATATATATATATATATATATATATATATATATATATATATTAATTACTGAGACATTTCCTAGAACTACTTCAAGTTTCCTGTAAGGGAGCTCTTTGGTATATAAAATTATCGTGAAGACGCCTAGTTTCAGCCATTTAATCTTATAGAAAAACACATTAAAAAAGATAATAGAAAACGGGAAGTAGTCTCCGGACGTCGCATGTTTATTATATACCACTTGTAGCCAGCAACCACTGAGACACATTAAGTTGTTTTAGTATACAACGTCTGTTGACAGCTGGGCGGCTTGGGTGAAGTGAAAATGACAAACCACACAGTTTACCTCGCACTTAAACATTTCTATTACTGCCTATTGTTCAGGGATTACTGGTGTCTGGTGCCATCAAACGTTTACAACTGGGTGGGTTCCGTTATCTCCCTCTGTCAATGAAATCAGACCACGCCTTCAATTTCCGGCTCCCAGTTTAACTGCCGAGGGGCGGAGATATTAAGAATTGTTACCGCGAACCTTCGGCACGTGTGTGCCCCCCCCCCCCCCCCCCGCAGCATTTTTTTCTTTCAATAGTGTCGCTTCTGTCTTCCCTTCGTACAGCGACCTCCACAACTGCAGGCATTATGGGTAACTTGCACACTTCCTATTGCCTGTTCACGAAAAAAATTGAAAACTTTTCAAGGCTCTGCTTGTATGCTCGTTGCGTATTCTTTCGCTTTATGTAACTTCAACACTGCCTTGGGCCTCGTCACTTGATTCATGCGTCGATCAAGTGAAACTGTGAAACTATTACAAAAACAAATAATTTACAAATTTGCTCATTTATACACTTGGGTGTATTAAATAGAACAGAAAGTGAGAGAAATAAATTAATTGATCACAAATAGTTAACTAACACATTTTATTCGACGTTAAGATGTGGAACTACTTTCCCTCGATTGTTGCCAACTTTACTTGGCGCATGTCACTCAGTACACCCGTTCAAATATATGCCGGTAGGTGCAGTGACATTTTTCAAAGGTTGATTTCAAAAGTGCTAAGTTAATCGGGATTAGCCTATAGTAAAAATGCATAACAGCTGTTCACGATAAAGTGAGCACTTTTTGCATTCAACCTTAGAAAAACGTCACTGCTCCTACTTGCATATATTTTAAAGGGCGCAATCAGTGACACGCGCCCAGTAAAGTTGGTAACGATGGAGGGGAAAGTAGATCCACGTCTTAACGTCGAATAAAAAGTGTTAGGTAACCATTTGTGATAACTTACATTATTTCTATCGCTTTCTATTTTTTCTTATCTTTTTAACTCGTCGAAGTGAAAAAATTAGCAGGGTTTTAAAATACCTACTTTTCGAATAATTTTATAGTTTCACTTAACCGACGCATGAAGAAAGCGATGAGGTCCACGGCAATGATAATTTTACATAAGGCGGAAGAACACACAACGTGCACGCAAATAGATCTTAAGCAGGGCTTTCAAAAGTGCTAATTTTTCTGTGAACAACCTATATGTAAATTACGTAGTGCAGTAAATAACTTCGTGCAGCACGGATTATCGGGGGGGGGGGGGGAGGTGGTTGAGCGATAAGCACGCTCGCCTCCCACCAAGGCGAACCGGGCTCAATCCCCGGCCGGGTCACAGGATTTCCGTGTGAGAACCAAATCCAAATCTTTAGTTCGTACTGCGTGCCATACCATACTGTAAGTTTCTATTGTTTAGTGAGTTACCGGATCTGAAATAATAATGTTCTGAGCCATCGTTTACAGTACGCCTTTACGTCGCATAAATTTACCTGTCCCATACCTGTACTAGGTGGAGTAATTTCCGAAGCCAAGTTATACGTAAGATTTATTTAATATAATGTTTTTAAAATATTCTAATTGACATACCATATTATAACATCTGAAAGACCAGACCGCAAGGAATACTATACATGAACTACATACAGAATATCACAAAATATAATTGACAGATCTATCCAAACCAATTATTACCCAAAAAAAAAACCAAAAATAATTAAAATCTAGCAGTGTGAATCTTATAAGTTTATGTTAGGTAAAATGTAGTCTATGTGATCAGCACTCATGTGCATTTTTCGGGCCACGATAGCCAACTCCAGCTATGTTCGCGGGTCATGTCTAGGGGAAAGTCGAGGAGGCTACTTAAATTAACTTTAAATCATCGGTTCTTCCAGTTTGTTCATGATTTATAAAAATGAAAATTCCGAAAGTAACCCTACATCCAACTAGCAACTGACGTCACACAGAAGTGACCTACGAATTTGTATTTATTATGTCACAATACTGATTTTGCAAAATATTTGCAGAATTAATGCTGTAACCTAATTGTGAATTCGTGGTTCCCTTGTCTTGTATGTACTACAGTGTGAGGTAAATTACTAAAGGCTGTTCTCGATAAAGCGAGCACTTTTGAACTCAAACTTGTAAAAAAAAAAGTAACTGCCTCTCCCTCCATATATTTTAACGGGCGCACTGAGTGGCATTCGCCCAGCAAAGTTGATAACGAGGGATGTAAAATAGTTCCATATCTATACGCAGATTAATAGTGCTAGGACACCATTTGTAATAAATTAAGATATTTCTTTCGCTTTGTACTTTTTTTAATGTATAGAAGTGTAAAAAACAGCATATTAGTGAAATATTTACTTTTATAATAATTTCAAAGTTATATTTTACCGACGCACGAATAAAGTGATGAGGCCCATGACAGTGTTAATTTTGCATAAGGCGGGATAATAAACAACGTGCATACAAGTAGATCATAAACAGGGCTTTCAAAAGTGCTCAGTTTACTGTGAACAGCCTTTAGTTGGGTGTAGGGGTACTTTGTAATTTTTTTGCACATAAGCTAGGAAAAACAAAGCATCCAATATGGCGGGGGAAGTTCCCCTTAAGGCCTCCGTCTAGTTGACGCTGGAAATGCATTGCAGTGTGTTTAAAATACACGTTTCTCAACGAAACTATTAAACGTGCGTACCATGTGATAATCTACGAAAAGAACTCACACTTTAGACGAGGGCTGTTGAGCGCTTTCAAGACATCAAGCACATTAGAAACACCATTTTATATCATTCCAAAAATGCTAAAAACTGCTTTATTCAAAGCGCTGTGTTTCAGATAAGACTTCCTGCAGGCTTCCCATCGATAAAATAATATGGTCAACACTTGAAGACCCGTAGGAACACGCAGTGCGACCAGAGCACTGCACAGCAATTGAGAGCCTCGCGCTTAGAGGCGATGGGTCATTTGATGCGCGTGGCAGTGTCGCCCTTATAGCTCCCGCGCTTCTCCGCCTCAGTCGCGGAGAAAAGCTGCAAGCTCGCAGGCGCTATCGCAGTTTATACTATAGGCTGTTCACGGTAATGTGAGCCCCTTTGATTCCCTAATTACTTTTTTCATTCAGCCAACTTTTATCCTTTAACGACATTTATAAATAAATATTGCCATGTAAGTAATACCTAAATAGCGTGTGTATATTCCACTGCACTTAGAAGTTAATGTCTAAGGTTAGAAGAAAATATATTTATTGGCTATTATTTTTAATGAGAAGGCTTTCAGTAATGCTCACTTTCCTGTGAATAGCCTATACTTAGGAACAGGTTTCCAAGTTCTACTGGAGTGGAGAATCGGAGGGAAGAAGCCCAATAGCGCCACTTCCCTCACCAGGATAATGTGCTTGCTTCACACTTCCCTCACCAGGATAATGTGCTTGCTTCACACTTCCCTCCCCAGGATAATGTGCTTGCTTCACACTTCCCTCACCAGGATAATGTGCTTGCATCACACTTCCCTCACCAGGGTAATGTGCTTGCTTCACACTTCCCTCACCAGGATAATGTGCTTGCATCACACTTCCCTCACCAGGGTAATGTGCTTGCTTCACACTTCCCTTACCAGGATAATGTAAAATTGAAGAATTCCAACTGAAGTGCCCACTTCTCTATTAGTTTTTCATCTCTACTAATAAAGAATTATTTACAACCTCTGTATCCAGTAGCATCTCTATTTCATACATGTATAGGCGGTTCACTTTAAAGTGAGCACTTTTTAAGGCCCTCCCTATAAGCATTAACCACTAATAAATATATTTTATTGCAGCCTCAAGCATTAAATTTTGAGGGTGGTGCACTGTGTTTATTGGTCACATTGCAATGTTTATATTATAAAGCAACAGGAAGATAAAAATTGAATATAAGAAAAATTTAGTAGGGCCTTAAAAAGTGCTCACTTTACCGTGAACAACCTAGAATGATTTTGAATTCTTTCCTGTAGACTGGGTTTTTACGGTGTCTATGCCGGTTTTTCCCAGTCTCTCCTAGTGATAGCTTAGCTATAAGTACACTAAGGGAGGTAGTCATGGCCCCAATCGCTGACCATGGCTGCCCCCAATCCCTCTGCCACGATGTATGTCTCCTTGCATGATCTCCTTTCCTTGTAGGCGTAAAAGGTTCGCCCTGAGACGCAATAAGATCCCGCCCTACCCACCGGGCTTCCACTTAACGCTCAGATATAGAGTAGTTAGAAAAGATCGCTAGGAACACGTGCTTTTCGCGAAAAGATTTCAATACCAGTTGTACTCCAAAACACTTTTGTTCATATGCATTCTCGTGGTTGGATCATTTTAAATGTCACATGCCTGAAGTGGCTGTCCGCGAATCATGGGCATTCAGTATCGGAGTACTTTAACACGATTGGCCAAGTCAAATAAGAACACGTCTTCTCACGTACAGTCGCGGCCAATAACCAAAGGAAGTCGTGGTTGTAGACGTAGGATATTGAAGTCTATCTTGATAATAAATATATTCGCGAAAATCACCTGTCCCTAGCTATAGCTATGGCTGTAGTAGGCGTAGACCGCGTCTGCCCAAGAACTCATTGTTAGGGTCGTGCAATATTCGCGTTATTGTTTTGAAACGGATAAGGCTTCACGTTCATATTACTACTTCAGAACAATCTGTGAGATCATTAGCAGGATGCAGTCATCATCCACTCTAGTGAACACGTTAAAGGTGATTGATAGAGACCTGCAAAATTCTCGTTATTAATTGAAGAAATGCTTAACTTGAAACTCTTCTACCTTTCCAGAACGTTTGTCATTGGCCCATTATTTTTTCGACATGCCCCGGGTAACTCTGCGCCAATAAACGAACACTTCACAATCGTGTGCCCCAATCACGTGCAGGTTACCAAGAAAGGGAGTGACGTCACATATAGGCGGCAGCCAATGAAGAAACAACGCCGGCTCGAGTATATACAGTAGTATGAGTTTTAGCTTGATGTAATGAAATAAAGCGAATTCTGCATGTCCCTAGTGATTGGTCACTCTGCGGTTGAAATTTTAGTATTGGCTCGGGAATCCGTTGAGGCGCGCCACACAAATTGTTAGCCAATTAGAGTAGTCGAATTGGAGAACAAAGTCGTGGAGTCCAGCGTGGTGCCAGAAAATACCGCGAATTTCGCGTCCCCCTACTCATTGTCTATGGCAGTAAGTGTCTACGCATTCACGCTTACTTCAGTAAATGAATGTTATTTCACTTTTATCTGCTGTAGTCGTGGTGTTCAGACAGCAGCACTGCATGCTAAACAGTTGACTGTCGTGGTGTTACAATCGAAACAATTACACAATTAAAAACGCCATTTACAAAAACTAACCCCCAATACCAAACTAATTGAAATGTAACACGGTAGGAAGGTAGTTGGGCTTAACGTCTCGTCGACAGCGAGGTCGTTAGAGACGGTGCAAGTTGCAAAGGGAAGACGGGCTTGGGGAAGGAATCGGCCATGGCCTTTGTTAGGAACCCATCCCAGCATTCGCCCGGAGCGATTTCGGGAAACCATGGATAACCGGAATCAGGATAGCCGGACCGGGAATCGAAACCGACCCTCCCGAATGCGAGTCCAGTGAGTTAGCACTGCGCCACCTCGCTCGGTAATGGAACACGGTGTTGGTCCTTGTCGAAGAGACGTCGCACCGCATGAATAATCCAGTCACGGCTAGTTCCGAACTATCAGAAACCTTGCTGAAGTTCTACTTCCTGGATATTCCTCCGCCCCAAGCTAACAAATCTTAACCTAATCTAGAAATGTACGCCAAAGGGACATCTCACGGCATTCGTGCGCACTCCTCGTAACAATATTTTGCGTAAGAACTATTTCTTACTAGGTATTACCAACACACATGTTTTATCATTGCATTTTATTGATATTAATTATTTAGGGACAGGTGTATTTCTCGAAAATATTTATGGCCATGCTAGACTCCAATATCCTACGTCCAAAACCAGAACTTCCTTTGGTTATTGGCCGCGTGTCTACGTGAGAAGATATATTCTTATTTGACTAGGCCAATCGTTATAAAGATACTCCAATACTGAACGTGCATGATTCGCGGATAGATACTTGAGGCACGTGACATTTGAGCTCATCCAACCACGAAAGTGCATATGACAAAAGTGTCTTGAACAGCTGGTCTTGAAATCTTTTGGCGAAAAACACCTGTACCTATTAATTATGAATGAAAAATTGTAATTTGTTAGCACAGTGTACCATAAGTAAAAGTTATATTTAACCAAAAATAAGAAACTTTTATTCTAACAGAAGTATATAACGAATGGGACACGTGACATCTTTACGAAAAAACCAAACACGTCATTCATGGGCAGATACATGAAAAATTCGGGAGTTCGATAACCAACGGGTTAAACATAAAGTCTTATGTAAAACAATGCCGATATCAACCGCACATTGGTTGGTTGCTGTCACAGTGAAAGACGACGATTGGACCAGCGTTCTCCAGGTGGTGTCAAACACAGAATGGACCAATGGCTAAATTTATATAAACATATGTGTTTAGAATTCTAGCTTGTCCCAAGACGAATCCGCGAATTTTCAGGCCTCTATCCATGATGGGGTGATATTTCGAAGGTTAGATACAGAGAGTGTGAAGAGAAAGCGACTAGACTATAGAGAACGACACACGTTGGTCGGGAGATGCGAAGGTTAGATACAGAGAGCGTGAAGAGACCGCGACTAGACTATAGAGAACGACACACGCTGGTCGGGAGATGGTGAAGGTTAAATACAGAGAGCGTGAAGAGACCGCGACTAGACTATAGAGAACGACAGACGCTGATCGGGAGATGGTGAAGGTTAAATACAGAGAGCGTGAAGAGACCGCGACTAGACTATAGAGAACGACACACGCTGGTCGGGAGATGGTGAAGGTTAAATACAGAGAGCGTGAAGAGACCGCGACTAGACTATAGAGAACGACAGAGACTGGTCGGGAGATGCGAGGAGGAAATACAGAGAGCGTGAAGAGACCGCGAGTAGACTATAGAGAACGACACACGCTGGTCGGGAGATGCGAAGGTTAGATACAGAGAGCGTGAAGAGACCGCGACTAGACTATAGAGAACGACACACACTGGTCGGGAGATGGTGAAGGTTAAATACAGAGAGCGTGAAGAGACCGCGACTAGACTATAGAGAACGACACACGCTGGTCGGGAGATGATGAAGGTTAAATACAGAGCGTGAAGAGACCGCGACTAGACTATAGAGAACGACACACGCTGGTCGGGAGATGGTGAAGGTTAAATACAGAGCGTGAAGAGACCGCGACTAGACTATAGAGAACGACACACGCTGGTCGGGAGATGCGAAGGTTAGATACAGAGAGCGTGAAGAGACCGCGACTAGACTATAGAGAACGACACACACTGGTCGGGAGATGGTGAAGGTTAAATACAGAGAGCGTGAAGAGACCGCGACTAGACTATAGAGAACGACACACGCTGGTCGGGAGATGATGAAGGTTAAATACAGAGCGTGAAGAGACCGCGACTAGACTATAGAGAACGACACACGCTGGTCGGGAGATGGTGAAGGTTAAATACAGAGAGCGTGAAGAGACCGCGACTAGACTATAGAGAACGACACACGCTGGTCGGGAGATGCGAAGGTTAGATACAGAGAGCGTGAAGAGACCGCGACTAGACTATAGAGAACGACACACGCTGGTCGGGAGATGGTGAAGGTTAAATACAGAGAGCGTGAAGAGACCGCGACTAGACTATAGAGAACGACACACGCTGGTCGGGAGATGCGAAGGTTAGATACAGAGAGCAAGAAAAGGGCGCGACTAGACTATAGAGAACGACACACGCTGGTCGGGAGATGGTGAAGGTTAAATACAGAGAGCGTGAAGAGACCGCGACTAGACTATAGAGAACGACAGAGACTGGACGGGAGATGCGAGGAGGAAATACAGAGAGCGTGAAGAGACCGCGACTAGACTATAGAGAACGACACACGCTGGTCGGGAGATGGTGAAGGTTAAATACAGAGAGCGTGAAGAGACCGCGACTAGACTATAGAGAACGACACACGCTGGTCGGGAGATGATGAAGGTTAAATACAGAGCGTGAAGAGACCGCGACTAGACTATAGAGAACGACACACGCTGGTCGGGAGATGGTGAAGGTTCAATACAGAGAGCGTGAAGAGACCGCGACTAGACTATAGAGAACGACACAGTTTGGTCGGGAGATGTGTAGGCAGGGATGCTGGTGTCGCGAGAGGCGATACATCTAACAGCAGAATGCCGCGAAGATTCATGAAGAGCTGCCCTCGTTGTCCACAGACGGCGAGAGGTCATGCGAGCTGCTGACCTCGCTCGCCTGTCTGGGGTCACAGCCATCGCTCTGGCGACTCACTCTGCCGTCTTCGTAGACGTGACCCCACACTTGTGGTAACGGGAGGACGTTGTGGTCTAGTGGTCAGACTACTCGCCTGCCAACTAGGCGGGGTCGCTCCCGGAGTTTCGCAAGTGGGAATCGTGCCGGACAATGCTATTGGCTGAGAGGCAGCCAGTAATAAACTGTATTTAATGAAATAAGCGTGTCAAATGTACGACGGTGGTGTTTGTTTCGCTGGAACGTCGGTAGATTTGTAGAGAGAACAAACTGTCATAGGGTTTGGAAAGTTGGGCACTAAAGTAAGAAATGAAAGGAGGTCCACCAAAATTATTTACCCCTAGGCCTGTAAGGCCTGTTGATGGTCCTATCTATCTGGATAATATAATATCGTTCAAACTCACAAGTGGTTGGCTTGGGAGAGGTAAAAAGGGAAGGGGGTATTAACTTTGTTATAAAAGTAGTGTCACGTATTTTTCGCGAAAATATTTATGCGCAGACAAATACTAACTTTTTTTTTTAGTACAACTAGTAGTGGAACCTTTTCGCGAAAAACAGGTGGACCTGCCTAAAGTAATCTGGCCTAATCGTTTAGCTCTAAAGGGGCTCGTTCTAAAGCCACTTTGCTAAATGTCATCTGTCATGAATGTCTCGAGTTAATTTGGTAGCAAGCGAGACTTGTCAGTTCCCTACATGCTTGAGACACAAGTGTTAGTTTATCGATTGCTCCAATTGTGCAAGGCTGCTTATTTTCTGCTATATGTAGAGCCCCGAGTATTTCGCGGATTGAGTTGGCAGCAAGCTAGGCTGGACAGCTCTCAATACACTTAAGACATCATCGTTTGCTTATTGGTTGTTGTGATCAAGTGAGGCCTCTGTACAGGACTGTTAAAAACTCTCACACTACTGCCCACTGATTATTACTGGCTCACAGTTAAACGGGGCGTGACCAAAGAGCTGTCGTCCAATTACAACAGTAGGAAGAAAGAACAACTGTTTGGAGTCTACCTCGCCTCCGAATGAATTCGCGAAATAATCGTGGCTCTAGCTATAGGCTGTTCACGGAAAAGTAAGAACTTTAGATGCCCTAGTTTCTTTCTTCCTTTCAGCCATGTTTTGTCAGTTAACCAACTATTTAAATAAATATTCCCATGTAAGTAATAAACACAGTGTGTATATTTTACCGCACGAGGAAAACGTTTAAGGTTAAATTATTCGAAATGAGTGGGCTTTCAAGAGTACTTGCTTTATTGTGAATAGCATATATTTGGTTGCACGTGATACAGTTATAGTCTTTTCATAGCACTTCCAACTTTTTTGAAGTCATTACGAAGTTCTACTTCTAGGATATTCCTCCGCCTCGAGCAAACAAAGTTTAGAAAATCACACAGGAGGCCAACGCACCGTATTCATGCGTGTTCACTGAAGTAATATTTTGCTTAAAAACTATTTCTTACCCGGCATTACCAACACTATTTTATCTCTGGCTTTATTCATATTAGTTAAAAATGAAATATTATACTTTATAGATAAAATATAAGAGAAAGCTCAATTTGACCAAAAACAAGAAAATTTAATGTTAACACATATATTAAACGCTTGTGGTACATGATATTCTAGGAAGCAACTCAGCGCCATCTAGACGATGCCTCTGGTCGACGTGTTTTCTGGGGGATCTCCCATTCCCCCAACAACTTGCATTCCGGCGCTGCTCCATACTCACCTCAACCACTCTCGCTGTTAAAAGACACCAAAATCTCCTCACTTGCTCTCGAGCTATAATATGATGCTTCACGTAAACACTTAAAATTCGTGCACTTGAGTACAGATGCCGAGACAGAAAGTTACTGCTTGTCGGATAGAACATTCTGAACGAAGCAATATAATTCTTCAGAGAAACGTAAGTTATACACAAGGAAATGGCTATTTACCTAAATATTTCCGAATTCACAAAAACAACAACCTTGCGTTCTATTTCCGGGAGAACATTATCAACACGGTAAATTAAAACGCTAACAGAAAATAAAAATAATAAAATTCCTGAAAAGTAAAGATAAAATACTTCGTCTGCGCTGTGACTGGACGGCAAGATCATCTGGTACAAAGTGACGTTTCACATATCACGCAAAAGCTTGGCATTAGCAAGGTTTTGTTTACGTGAACTTACGTGTTACGTAACGTGAAACGATCGTGATATGCCTCATTGAAACACAACAGCTAAGGCGTAGCGAGTATACGTGGACGTGTTACGTGACCGTAAAGTCGCGACCTTACGACGACGGCCACCTCGGGCAGGAATGCGGCCGGAAGCGGAAGGCTCCGCGCCGGAAGTGTGAAGGTGCCACAAGGGAGGAGGAGATAAAGCCTCCAGGACTACCTACGGCGGGTCCCTACATCTCGCCGTCATCCAGACCTGCAGCCAGCTGTGTTTCCGAGCGCCGATGAAACTAGCGGGTTTTACCCCCAGGTAGGAAAGAACGGACACCCTCGCGATCGAGACGGGAAAATAAAGGACTAAGTACATCATTATACCATTAGTGAGATGTCGGCACAGTGGGGTGCCTTAAGGAAAGAAAAGGGGTGTTAAGAACAGGGCATTTCTGGAAAATTAATTTTTCTCTTGGAAAGTGGTACAAATTCACTCTGATAATTACACAGAACACGAAATTAATTCGCTTGAAAACCATTTCTGAGGAAACTCCAAGCTTCGCTGATGCGTGAGCGCTTCGCGGTCACCACCTACAAAGAACAGCCGGCGGGCCTTGAATCACTGTTACGAGAATTAACTCCCCTGCTGGCGCTGAGGACTCTGGCTCGGTGCGTAATTTGTGGCTACACTTGAACAGTAATTTTATTTGAGAGGGGGCTACGCTTGTTCCTTAAATTGTTATTCCACCAAGGGACACTGTATGGCGAGAAAGTGACGAGGGCAATGCTCTCGGGGATTAGTGTCAACCTAATGTAATATGGTTAGCCGAGGGTTGTAAACAGTGTTATACTGTTGTCGCGGTTGTCAGCGGACCGCCAAGCTGCTTTGATATGTGCCGCCACTCAGGCAGTCAAGGGGTACAATTCGCCAACTACACCTGATCAAGGCAGTGGTAAGGAATTTTTTATTTTAACTTTTTTTTGTTTCAATTCACTCCGGCAATCCCTTTACATTTCTGCAAGACAATGCGGATATGGAGCATGTCAATAAGATATTATTTAATACATGTTTACATAATAAGTACATCAATAACAAACATTTACATATACACCAAGGAGTTATACCTTACTCATTTACAATAACACGGGAAGTACTTACAAATTACAATTATTGAAATATCTACATAAGACTTTCGCAGAAAATTTACACAATATAATTCCATTATAAGTTACATACGTCTGGTTCTTTTATAGAAATATCTACATATAACAGTTACAGTAAATGTACACAATAGTTACAGGAATAATTACATAATATATGTTAGAGATAGGATGTATATACATAGCAATTATTTCTATTGAAGGTAATCAAAATATTCCTCAACAGTGTAAAATGGGTTTGTAAGTAAAATGGACTTGATATTTTCTTTGAATAGATTGTTATTTCTGTGGCAGATCTCCTTCAGCTGAAGGGGCAATGATTGAAATATTTTGTTGCTGAAAAGTAAACTCCCTTTTGAACTAGAGTAAGGGAGGCTGAAGAAGTATACAAGTTGTTGGTATGCTTTGTACCGTAATTATTATGGACTTCCTTGATCGAATGAAATGTCTCCCAAGTTATCTGCCAAATGAGAGCATGATTAACACTGAATCACAGAGTAGAAATTGTCTTCCCATGGCCAGTCAAATACCACAAACGCTTAAAGAGTGAATCACAGTAGGCCTAACTCAGCTGCCGTATAACATCTGTGCGCCTCCAATATGCTATATTCCGTCTCACGCTTAGATTGCAGTACAGGGCTTATGGCGCTCACTGTTGGCAGATGGCACATACTTTATCTGACACGTCCTGGGTTGTTCTGCGCCAATAACCACACACTTTACATCGTGTGCCCCAACCACGTGCAGTTCAGTCAGAAAGGGCGTGACTCCACGTCTACGAAGCAACCAATGGAGAGAAACGACACCGGTTAAGGTATATACAGTACAGTGACGCTCAAGTTGATGCCAAACAAACAACACGATTTTTTCATGTCTCTAGCTATTGAATGTTGGGGAAGGTTCCTTATTGGTACAGATACGGAAATTTCGAGGATTCATTCGGCAACAGCTAGTCATTCATTGGCTATTTACTCCAGTTGAATATTATACCAGGTAGCACGGGAATCGGTTCTTATTTTCCTTGCAGGTTCGTTATTGGTTAAAAGTAGTTCAGGGCTTGAATATCAAACTATGGACTAATAGAAGCAAAAGCACCTATAGACTGTTCACGGTAAAAATGAGCACTTTTGAAAGCCCTGTTAGAGATCTACTTGTGTGTAAATTGTGTATTCTTCCACCTTATGTAAAATTAACACTGCCGCGGACCTTATCACTTTATTCATGTGTCGGTCAATTAAAACTGTGAAATTATTAGAAAAGAAAGAATTTGGAAATCTGGTAGTTTTAACACTTCCGGTGCATTAAAATAAACACAAAGGGACAGAAATACTTTTAAGATATCACAAATAGTTATCTAACACTTTTTATTCGACGTTAAATATGGGACTAATTTCCATCCATCGTTACCAACTTTACTACGCGCATGTCCCCCAGTGAGCTCGTTGAAATATACGCAGGTAGGGGCAGTGACATTTTTATAAGGTTCATTTCAAAAGTGCTCACTTTATCGTGAACAGCCTGTTTGTACACGTGAATGCAGTTTAACTTGTCCTCAGTGGAATCCGCGAAATTTCCGGGTCT
This sequence comes from Dryococelus australis, assembly GCA_029891345.1. Classification (NCBI taxonomy): domain Eukaryota; kingdom Metazoa; phylum Arthropoda; class Insecta; order Phasmatodea; family Phasmatidae; genus Dryococelus; species Dryococelus australis. The sequence goes on along the minus strand of CM056998.1, from coordinate 198,054,658 downwards.
TTATTTATTGGGTGGACTGCCAGATGGCGACTTGATTTCCAGTCGCCGATTGGCGAACGGCGTTATATGGTGCTGGCGTCTGTATGTCCGTGGGCAGGGCAGGGCTGTGTGGCGGCAGCAGAGCCCTCTGCGAGGTCAGCGGCCGGCCAGAGATGCTCAGCTGCGATACGTCGACACGTGACCTCCGACTCCCTCCCTCCTGGTCAACAGTGGCGTACCGCGCGCTTATTGCGCGAGTGGGGGCGTCAGCGACAACCACACGGGGCAGCTACTTATCTCTCTGTGGCCGCCACTCACCTCCAAGTTGCTACTCGACAAGGTCACAGCCACTTGACATAATATTACGATAACTAGTTTTATAGCAAATCATTTTAGGCCTACAGACTTCACGCCGAAAGACTATAGGTCAACTAAATTTACACTCTAAATTTTGAATCAGTGGGAAACTACTCTAATCAGTGAAAATGGCTCTACTTAGAATTAGTGGAAAACCACTGATTGTTTCAGTGAAAAAATTTCACTGAATGATTTAGTGACGTGAAACAATTTAACTGATTGAATAAGTGACGACCAACTGTAATGGAGATTTAAATGTTGCTTTTATTGAATGTAGGCAAAGAATTGTGTGAAATAAACATATTTACGATAGTGTGATATTTATATTGCACAACTTACCGTAATTAAAAAAAATAAAGAAGTTTGGCAGGTGGCCGGGATTGAACTAGCGCACCCTTCGACTCTAGGCCGTTGCCTTGGCCTCAAACAGCTCAGGAATAACATGTGCATGCATCTCAAGTACTGCGGCACTGTAGGAACGACAGAGCTACCTTCTGGACGATAGATGAACCACAACACGTCATGGGTGGCCTACGTGTGTATACCTGTATTTCATTTCGCTGGCTTCGTGGACCTCACGTTCCCTATATTAAACGTTCCGTGTAGTGACCATATTCACAGCTTCATTTCTCCACGCTTTCTCTGTAACATTCTGTATATTTAAGGGAGTCGAGTGTCTCATTCTTATAACAGGCGTAGTGATCAGTTCTTAGCTGAGCGGCCTACCTGATCACGCCTTAACTTATTTATTCAGGAGACGGGCCGTGATTGCTGGAATTAGTTATGAAATCGCAAACCACAAAAAAAAACCTCCACGGGCCAGTAAACAGAGTCAACGAAGCCGATATAGGGCCATGTAGCCAGTGGGCGGTATTTTTTGTCATCGTGGCAGCGGATCAAGAAGATATGGAGATGGGTATGTCCTGCCGTCGCTAACCACCTCCTCGAACCAGCCTCCGACAACATGAACCAAGGAAGGGGGGGGGGGGGAACTTTCCAGTTAGATTGTAATAGTAGTGGCGTGCAGTAATAAAACTTATAATTAATTAGTATCTTCGTATTCCATTTAAGATACCTTCTTCAATAGTTCCGTAAATAGTTATCACATAATCCTGATGTTCAATAAACTCCGTCTTATACTGCTGTGTTCTACCGAATCAAGATACATTAATTAGATACGCCCATAGCCCCTTTCAAGTATGAATTTACTTAAGAGGGCACGGGACATAAGTTAATGCTATTAAGGTTTATCGTACTTTACCAATTTTATGGAAGCCGATAGAGAAAACAAAGAACGGGAAACCATACAGAATAGTTTTTACTACCTACGAGAGCAAATATTTTACCTGAGTGACGTTACTCTGACGAGATATTTCTGACGCTCTTAATTTTTGTGTTTTTTTCGTGGTGCAAGACATTATGCGAAATTGATACAGTAATACTGCAAAATACTTGGTCGTTAAGTTGGCAAAACCTATTATCTAAGATTGCCAATTTTACTTTTTTCTATGTTGGCTTTCAAAAACCAGTAAACATCAATTTACGTATTTGGTGTTAATTTTTGTCCCACGTCCTCTTAAGCGCTAATTCGTAAAGGTCTGTTGAAAATTGCGACGTAAACACGTCCATCTCTGCACGTGATACTGACTGTTGCATGGGCGATGGGCGAGACGTTCTTGGATACATGCGCAGACGGTCTGGTCTGCCTTAGCATCAGCTTATGTGCTCAGTGTCTCAGCGCGAACGTCCCCTTTCCAAACCACCTATACAGGTAGTTCACGGTAAAATGAGCACTTTTGAAAATTGCGACGTAAACACGTCCATCTCTGCACGCGATACTGACTGTTGCATGGGCGATGGGCGAGACGTTCTTGGATACATGCGCAGACGGTCTGGTCTGCCTTAGCATCAGCTTATGTGCTCAATGTCCCAGTGCGAACGTCCCCTTTCCAAACCACCTATACAGGTAGTTCACGGTAAAATGAGCACTTTTGAAAATTGCGACGTAAACACGTCCATATCTGCACGCGATACTGACTATTGCATGGGCGATGGGCGAGACGTTCTTGGATACATGCGCAGACGGTCTGGTCTGCCTTAGCATCAGCTTATGTGCTCAGTGTCTCAGCGCGAACGTCCCCTTTCCAAACCACCTATACAGGTAGTTCACGGTAAAATGAGCACTTTTGAAAATTGCGACGTAAACACGTCCATCTCTGCACGCGATACTGACTGTTGCATGGGCGATGGGCGAGACGTTCTTGGATACATGCGCAGACGGTCTGGTCTGCCTTAGCATCAGCTTATGTGCTCAATGTCCCAGTGCGAACGTCCCCTTTCCAAACCACCTATACAGGTTGTTCACGGTAAAATGAGCACTTTTGAAAATTGCGACGTAAACACGTCCATCTCTGCACGTGATACTGACTGTTGCATGGGCGATGGGCGAGACGTTCTTGGATACATGCGCAGACGGTCTGGTCTGCCTTAGCATCAGCTTATGTGCTCAGTGTCTCAGTGCGAACGTCCCCTTTCCAAACCACTTATACAGGTTGTTCACGGTAAAATAAGCACTTTTGAAAATTGCGACGTAAACACGATCATCTCTGCACGCGATACTGACTATTGCATGGGCGATGGGCGATACGTTCTTGGATACATGCGCAGACGGTCTGGTCTGCCTTAGCATCAGCTTATGTGCTCAATGTCCCAGTGCGAACTTCCCCTTTCCAAACCACCTATACAGGTTGTTCACGGTAAAATGAGCACTTTTGAAAATTGCGACGTAAACACGTCCATCTCTGCACGTGATACTGACTGTTGCATGGGCGATGGGCGAGACGTTCTTGGATACATGCGCAGACGGTCTGGTCTGCCTTAGCATCAGCTTATGTGCTCAATGTCCCAGTGCGAACGTCCCCTTTCCAAACCACCTATACAGGTTGTTCACGGTAAAATGAGCACTTTTGAAAATTGCGACGTAAACACGTCCATCTCTGCACGTGATACTGACTGTTGCATGGGCGATGGGCGAGACGTTCTTGGATACATGCGCAGACGGTCTGGTCTGCCTTAGCATCAGCTTATGTGCTCAGTGTCTCAGTGCGAACGTCCCCTTTCCAAACCACCTATACAGGTTGTTCACGGTAAAATGAGCACTTTTGAAAGCCCTGTTTCAGATCTACCTGTATGCACGTTGTGTAGTCTTCCCTTTATGTCAAATTAACATTTTCATGGGCCTCATCACTTTATTTACGCGTCGGCCAAGTGAAACTGTGAACATTTTACAAATCTACTCATTTTAACAATTAGATACATAAAAAAACAGAAACAGAAATAAATAATTTAAGTTATTACAAATTGATAGATAAGATTTATTATTAGACGTTAAGATACGGAAGTACTTTTCCTCCATCGTTGCCAACTTACTGGGCGCATGTCACTCAGTACGCCCGTTAAAATATATATGCAGGCAGGGGCGGTGACTTTTTTTTAAGGATGATCTCCAAAGTGCTCACTTTATCGTGAACAGCCTTTATACGAGTTAAGACACACGTTAACATAGCCCCAGTGTGAAAATAGGCCGGTGGCAGGGAGACTCAACCAGCGCGCCGCGTCGTTACACGCAAGTTGGAGAGATTCGGGCGGCACTAACGTCGAGCTCTCGAGAGCTGATGAGGGCGAAGAAAGGCGAATACGGAGCAGCGCCAGAATGAAAGAGCGAGGGAAAAGGGAGATCCCTGAGAAAACCCGCCGACCGGCGATGTCGTTCGACACGAGTCCCACACGCGAAAATCCGGGAGGGACCACCCCGCCGGGAATCGAACACCAGTCCGCTTATGTGGGAGGCGAGTAGTCTAACCACTTAACCACATTGGCCCCGCCACATGCAACCCCCCTGGCAAGTAAACCAAAATTTATCAACAATTTTTTAATGTAAACTTTGGAATACAAATGCGTATATGCTATTCACGGTAAAGCGAGCGCTTTTGTAGCCCTAGTTACTTGTTTTCTGCCATATTTAATTCTTCAACAAACTTTTTAAATAAATATTTCAATGTAAGAAATGAACACAGTTTGCATATTCCACAGCACTCTGAAGCTAACGTCTACAGCTAGTATAAGATATATTTATTGGCTAATATTTCAATGTATGAAATGAACACAGTTTGCATATTCCATAGCACTCTGATATATTTATTGGCTATTATTCCAATGAGTGTGCTGTCGAAAGTGCTCACTTTACAGTGAACAGCCTATAATTAGCGATACTCGAATATCGCGAAAAGACTCCCGCACATGATAGATTTCAAACACCCTCCGAGCGTACCAGCAGTTTCCTTCTGCTGGTTGGCGGCGTGTGTCTGTGAGCAGACACAAAATACGCGTAACATCCAGATCACCCAATCACGAAAGTGGTTCTGAGATAAAGGGTTATGAAATACAGCTGGTCGTGAAATCTTTTCGTCAAATTCGCGTATCCCTACCTATTGGCTATTCACGGTAACATGAGCACTTTTGAAAACCCTACTTAAGATCTACTTGTATGCACGTTGTGTATTCATCCGCTTTATGCAAACTTAACACAGCCATGGAGTTCATCACTTAATTCATGCGTCGGTCAAGTGAAACTGTGAAATTATTAGAAAATCTGCTCATTTTTACTGGTGGATGCATTAAAAAACAATAGAAACCGAAAGAAGTGCTCTAAGTTATCATAAATGGTTACCTAACATATTTAATTCGACGCTAAGATATGTAAGTACCTTGAATCCTGTGCTACCAACTTTACTGGACGGATGTCACTCGGCGCGTCCATTAAAATATATGCACGTAGGCACAGTGACTTTTTTCTAAGGTTCATTTCGAAAGTGCTCACTTTATCGTGAACAGCCTTTCTAATGTAACATCAAATGTAATTGTCACTGACGTATCACTTGCACTTGATGTATGTATTATTTGAATATTACATTACATGCGAGCCACGACTTGGTGTCAGACGAGTGTAGCATTGTAACTCTATGTAGGTAAGTGGCACAATAGGGAAACTTATTGAACAATCCTGGATGGCTACGGGGGGCCGCGGCGAGCAGTGGCTAGAGCAGCCGCCTCCCATTACGGTGAGCAGGGCTCGATTCGCGGCTTTTCAGCGCGTGGGAATCGTGCTCGGACGATGTCGCTGGTCGGCGGGTTTTCTCGGGGATCTCCCGTTTCCCCCCCGCCCTTGCATTCCTACGCTGCTTCATAGTGACCTCGCTTCACCCTCACCGGCTCTCAACACCTGGCACTTGAAACGCTTTGCTACGAGTTTGAAAAATACGTTTTCTGACGAAACAATTAAACGCGCCCCCAAAAGGTTTACCTACGAAAAAAAAAAAAAAAAAACATTCCAGACATTGACGGAATGGCACTTTCAAAACATCGCGCTCATTGGAAACATAATGTCTACGTCCTACAACATAAAGCGGATTTTTCGGATTGTATGCGAATCGGAACACATGCGAAACTACGACAGAGGCGTCCATCGCACTGTGCTAGAGTCACGTCCAATACAATTATAGGCTCACAGCTTGAAGTCACGCTGAAAGATAGTGTCACCCGCCATATTGGATTTACTATTTATTTATTCCTGATTCAAATTTAGGACGATTTATTGAAAGGAAAAAAAAAAAAAAACAACTTCAGAAGCTTAGCTGAAGGCTGTCTACGATAAAGTGAGCACATTTTAAATCAACCTAAGGAAAATATCACTGCCCCTGCCTGAATATATTTTAACGGGCGCGCTGAGCGACATGAGCCTTATAAAGTTGGTAACTATGAATTGAAAGAAGTTGCATATATGAACAGTGTTACGGTAGCCATTTGTGATAACTCAAACTATTTCTTTTGTTTTGTGTTTTATTAACGCACCGAAGTGTGAAAATAATCAGTTTTGTAAAAAAAAAAATTTTCAGTAAGTTATTCCACAGTTTTACTAGACCGACACACAAATAAAGTGATAAGGACCATGGCAGTGATAAATTAAAATAAGGTGGAAGAATACACAATGTGCACACAGGTAGCCATTAGGCAGGTCTTTCAAAAGTGCCCATTTTTACCGTGAACGACCTATAATTACCTTAAACATCTTTACGTACATAATATATGAACTATTAACTCATATTTTACGCAATAATTACCTTGATACAATATTATATATATATATTAATTCATTCTCACCTTTAAATGACAACCAGGTAACATCCATTAAGAATCAGGTACAACAATTTGCTATATGCAAATCACAACAAATATGGGTTGTTTGGTTGTATCCTAACCATGTCATATATCATCTGCGTTTATTACTTCTGTTAACATAAAAGTATCTCATGTTTGTTTATATAGTAAACTTAACATTTATATATTATTATAAATTATAGAGTAAAAACTATAATCAGAGTCAAACCAGTGTGAAAAAGGGTGTGTTGTTAATGCCCAGTAAGAAATAGTTCTTATAAAAAAATGTTATTACACTGAACGTACGAGCACGAACGCGTTGCGTTGTCCCTCTGGTGTAATTTTCTAAGCTTTGTTTGCATGAGGCGGAGGAATATCCCGGAAGTAGAACTTCAGCAGGGCTTCAGGAAAGTGCGAAGTAACCGTGAATAACTTAAAGAGGCGGTGTACCGCTTTACATACGTCGGTCGTCGTCGATTTCTGCCTCACTCACAGAGAGAGAGAGAGAGAGAGAGAGAGAGAGAGAGAGAGAGAGGCAGGCGTTAGTGCGGTGGTCCACAAATACCGCAGGCAGCAGTGACGAGGCCGACGATGGAGTATTTATAGAGCTGCGATGACCACACGCACGTAGCTACAGCAAAACAAAAGCAGCAAGCGAGCCGATGCGGTCACCAATATAAACTCCCTCGGGCAAGACTCGATATAAACAAACGTGGAGTGGCGCCGACAGCCAGGCATGACGCGAGCCCAGACGACACCGGCGAGATAACAGCTGCTTGCTACACTCTGTATAGCGCTGCCACAGGGCAGAGGAACACACACGCACGATACAGCATTGCGGCTCCTGTGTTGTGGAGTGGAGAAGTTTGTACGACTCATCCGGGGTCAAGAAGCGAGGGAGCGATACGCACGCCTAGTGTCTCATCGCTCCTACGCTCAAGGCGTTCAGTGTTTCCGTCCTAACACTGTACTGTGCAAATTTTATCTGCAACAGTAGAGTTTTATTACACACGATGAAAGACCACAGATTAAACTACGCCCGTATCTTTGTACTTTTCTCTTGCAGCTAAAATAACCTGCACAGGAAAGCTATAAAAATACTACAATTGACCATTTTCACGAAATTTTTCTCCAAGAATACACTTAATATGACAAAAGTAGAAAAAATAAGACCATTGGTAATTGTTTTTTTAATCTTTTCTTGACAAAAAATTATATTTCCAGAACTTTTATTTACCGAGATACGCGTTTACGCGCAAACAACGATTTCACAGAAAACGTTTCAGTCCATAGGACTCTTTATAGGCTATTCACGGTAAAGTGAACACTTTTAAGGCCCTGCTAAATTGTTCGTTTGAGCCGATTTTTATCTTTCCGCAACTTATTAATATAAACATTGCGATGTGTCTAATAAACACAGTGTATACATACCACTAATCTCTGAAGTTAAAGCACAAGGCTAAAATAAAACATATTTGTAAGAGGTTAATGCCTGTTGTGAGGGCCTTAAAAAGTGCTCACTTTACCGTGAACAGCCTATAACCACTGGGACTTGAGATCGCACGAGGGTGAAGCGAGATGAGAGCGGAGCAGCACCGGAATGCTATAGCGGGGGGAAACGAGATATCCTCTAGAAAACCCGCCGACCAGAAGCATCATCCGGCACGAGTCTCAAGCGTGAAAATCCGAGAGCGAATTCCGCCGGGAATAGAGCCAGGTTCGCATTGATGGGAGGCTAGCGCTCTAGCCGCCGTGCCACCGCGGCCCCGCATTTGACGTCTGCGCACCCGTTCACTGACAGGCTGTGCGACGGTCTGCGAATGGGTGTCTTGCGTCCTATTGGCTACCACGTGATGCGAAATGTTTCTTATTGGTAGAGCTGTAGGTTTGCAAGTTAGCAAGGCGCTGATTGGCTACCGACGCAGCTTCCCGACACGTTGGCGCGTGAGGCTGCAGTTCCCAGAATACGAGGCTGTTTCACTTCTGTATTGTTAACCCTTTCTAACCTACTTTAATTTACGGTTTCAGATGTTGCAAACAAAAAGATTTATAATGCACGCTGTGCTTAAGTCGACACATCCCTTGTTTCTTTTTCACAGCCAATGAGCTGTAGGTTATATGTTCGGCTACACTTAAATGAACCAATCATCACCTAAACCAATGAAATGATTTGCGAATAATTTACTCACAGGTAAGATTATTGGTCATTGAACTTTGCAGGGTGCAGTACAGACAGAAATATACCCACACGTGTGTACAGTAGTCTACACAATTGTGTACACTGGGTCTGAATGTGTTAAGTACTTCATACATATCTGTACTTTGAAACTCTCACTATAAAATAATGGTGCATTTATTAAAAGGGCGAAGTTTAATTCAATTCGGCTTTCTTTACAACTCAACCACTTTTAACAAAAAACGCTCATATTTAATGCACACGTACGAAAATAACAACACATAACATACAACTTAAGTCAATTCATTCTGAATAGGGGATACACTATACAATATGAATATTATTCTACAAAGAAATGACAATTTCCCACACACACACACAGAGACACACACATATGAAGGGATATGTATATATCATATATTTACATATACCACCTATATACACACGTGCGAGCACCAAAACGAACATACACAAATAATTATTGTGAAAATTATAATACATATCAAAATTCAGAACCAGTAAACACAGTTGTGTACATTACGCACAAGTATAGTCCGTTCATGGTAAGGTGAGCACTTTTGAGCCCTTAGTTACATGTTTTCAGCCATATTTTATCCTTTAACTAGCGTTTTAAATAAATACAGCCATATAAGTAATAAACACAGTATGTTGATGCCATCGTACTCGAAAATTAACGTCTATGGCTAAAATCAAATAAATTTATTGACTGTTATTTGAAATGCGAGGGATTTCAAAAGTGCTCACTTTACCGTGAATCGCCTATATGTAATGTTTGGTCTATACTTCACACTACAAATCTCAACGACGAATAATTGTAGTCGATCATATATCCTACAGCCCATTGGCTGCGACAATGAAACAAATGTTGTGTCGACATAGGTACAGCACGCATCATAAAAATGGTTGTTTGCAAATGTTAGAACCATAAATTAGAGTAGGTCTGAAAGGGTACAAATACGTTTTGGACTTACTGTACTCTAAAACCGAAACAGTTAAACCAGCTCCAAATGAGCGAATGTGAATGCAGATCTGTCAATTCTTAAATAAGTACAGTTGTACCGATCATTATATTTGGCTGGTGTTCACGAATTGAACTATGGCGTCCAGTAAACTGCACTTACTTGCCTGGCAGCTAAACCTCTGTGCATTCCACTGATTCCCCAGCAGATAACTGCACTTACTTGCCTGGCAGCTAAACCTCTGTGCATTCCACTGATTCCCCAGCAGATAACTGCACTTACTTGCCTGGCAGCTAAACCTCTGTGCATTCCACTGATTCCCCAGCAGATAACTGCACTTACTTGCCTGGCAGCTAAACTTCTGTGCATTCCACTGATTCCCCAGCAGATAACTGCACTTACTTGCCTGGCAGCTAAACTTCTGTGCATTCCACTGATTCCCCAGCAGATAACTGCACTTACTTGCCTGGCAGCTAAACCTCTGTGCATTCCACTGATTCCCCAGCAGATAACGGCCATTTAACTAATAATTCAGTTAAATAATTCACAAATTCAAATCACAGATTCAAATTTAGAGTGACAGCCTTGAACTGACGGCTTATAGAAAAGAATTACAGATGTGCTATCAGTAGAATGATTTGGGGGACTTTGGGACATCGGGATCCGGGATCGGAGATAGAAGCTGCTCATGCTCTGACATTCCGGTCGCCCGGCGGCCATTTTTCCCTTGAAAATCCCTTCTTTCCCTCGAAGTCGAACATTTGCTCTTCAAATACCCCCTCTTTCCCTCAAAAGTCTCCTTTTCTTCCCTTCAAAATTGCCATTTTCAATCAAAATTCCGCGTTTTTTCCTTTTTAAAAAAGCACCGAGCCTCCCACTTGCAAAAACGAGCCCCAGAAAGGCATTTTTCAATCCGTAGGAAGTATTAGGGAGGCTCGCTTCTCGAGGGCAGAACAGTGGCGGCCATATTGGTTTTAAAGGCATAAAATATACCAAATCGATACACAGGGTTCAGGGTCCTGAGTCAGACCTAACCATCAGCCACCTTGGTTCTGTTAGCCATCTTGTCCACCATGTTAAATGTCGGTGACCTTGACCTTCGACATTGACCCCAGTTACCTTTGACCTTCAAACCAAAAATGCCCCCAAAATCCCAAATAATTCCCAAAAATTCCAAGTATTCAAAAAAATCCCAAATAGTTATAAAAATATTTAAATATTTGTTTTAGAAATAATAAAATTAACTGTTCGGTCATAGAGGGGACGAGAGACTAGGACCGAGTAGCCACTATGTTATGACGTCACTCAACCGCCATGCTAACCCAGGTGACCTTGACCTTAACCAATTATCTTGAGCCTATAACAGTGAACTTGGATGACCTTGATAACAAAAACTCGAGAAAAAATTGTAAAAATTGGATAAATTCATAAAAGTCCGCGAGCATATTACATTACTGACTACTACCACAATCTTGGACCCAAGTGACCCTGACCTTGACCCTGGTGACCTTCGGCCTAGAACCATAAAATTTGTCAAAATTCCACAAAGATTTTATAATAAATTATAAAATATTAATAAAAATTATTATTAAATTTTTTTTCAAAAACTTACAATTTCGAAGATCCCCCACAGTACCACGTCCAGCAGACGACTGACCCCCCTCCACTACCAACTCACCCTTGCTCATTCTGACGAATGCACTCCACCCACCACATTGTATGTCATTTGTTTACATCTTAAATACTTAGGTGGCACTGAAGGCTCCGACCAATGTGATAGATCTTGATGACCCTCACCTTGACTTCACATCTGTCAACTTGACCTCGTGCCCATGACTTTAGAAAACTTTGCACTCTAAAATAAATTAAACTTTCATAAATTCCAAAAAAATAAAAAAAATAAAAATAAAAAAGTTAATGAAAGATTATTTTCATAAATCTTTCTCCCAATCTTGCAATATTTCCATCAATCAGCACCGCAATCTTTCAAGCTTTCCATAAATATTTCAATCTTCCCATTCATCTATCCATAAATTTTTCACAATCTTTCCATCAATTTTTCAATCTCCCTATAAGTATTTAGCAATCTTGCCATTAATATTACGCAATCTTTCCATTAATCTCACACAATATTTCCATTAATCTTTCAGTCTTCACATTAATCTTTCGCAATCTTACCATTAATTTTATACAATCGTTCCATCAATCTTTCGCAAAATTTCCATCAATCTATCACAATATTTCCGTCAAACTTTGGCAATATTCCCGTCAATCATAAATCTATATTCAATCCATGGGTTTTTCGTCTGTCTCTAAACATATATTAAAAGACGATTAATTAAATGTCTCCAAAATTTGTACATGATGATAGTTTTGCATGTTGTTCACTATTCATACATTTTTATACTAAAGTCATCATCGTTCTGTATGCAGATATTTCCGTTCATAGTAGAGTGCAACGCAGATAGCACCACATTAAAGTTGCGAGGGGAAAAATTATACTACACACAAAAGTAAAGGAAAAACAGTTATCTTATAACACTAATTCATTATTTTGTAATTACAATTTCATAAAAGGGCAGTTCAATAAATCATGTGATATAACCCCTCCACCTCAGTTCTCTAATGAATGAAGATATTTGAACAATACGTGAGAGCTCCCCATGTTTTGTAGGTCAATCAAATATTGAGTCTATCAACAAGTTCATTGTGGTGTTCGGGAAACAGGTAGCCAGTATTCTCTGCGTCTTCTGCCTTCTTCATGTCGCTTGTCGCAGTGCATTTGTTGGAGGTGAGTGAGTGTGTCAGTGCATCCCATCTTCATCTCCTGTTTCATCCTCAATATCATGTTTACCTTTTTCTTTGTAGTAGGACTTGTATGCTCATCAGAATGTAGAGCCGACGACAGTTTACTTTGTAGTTCGTCGACTTCATGCCAAAGTCTGGCAAGTGTACATTACACACAAACTGCCTCTACTGCTATCATTCCGTCTTTAGCATTAACTGTCTCATCATAATCGCCTGTCGAATCGGTACCCATCGATGCAGCAACACTTGCTGACTCTCGGTAGACGAATCCTTGCATATCTCGGTATGTCCTTTCAATGTATCGCCTTGCACAAACTGCATGGGACCAATGTCGTAATGTTTCATCGCGCGAAAAGTACTTTTCGCACAGGAAGTCCTCTCATGCCGAAGAGCATTTTGACCACAGGTGAAAACTCGATCGCGGAATCGGCACTGACGACAACCAGATAGAGATTATGCAGATCGCGGCTCAATGATCGTTGAGGTCAAAGGGAGGCCTTCGAAAATTCATCTTCGTGGTATGACGAGAAAGCACTTCCAAATCGATGTTCGCGTAAGGGTATAAACTATTCACGGTAAAATGAGCACTTTTGTAAACCCTGCTTAAGATCTACTTGCATGCACATAGTATATTCTTCCGACTTATGTAATATTAACACTGTCATGGGCATCAATACCTTATTCATGCGTCGGTCAAGTGAAACTATGAAATTATTAGCAAAATTATTATTAACAAATCTGCTCATTTGTTTGCACTTCGATGCGTTAAAAAATCAGAAAGCGAAAGAAATGATTTTAAGTTATCAGAAATGGTTACCTAACATTTTTTATTCAATATTAATATACGGAACTACTTGCCCATCCAGCGTTACCAACTCGACTGGGCGCGTGTCACTCAGTGCGCCCGTTAAAATATATGCTGGTAGAGGAAATTACTGTTTACTACGGATGATTTCAAACGTACTCACTTTATCGTGAACAGCCTTTATCAGAACGTCAACTGTCATTTTTCTATATATATATATATATATATATATATATATATATTATATATATATATATATATATATATATATATATATATATATTGTAAAAAGAGTAGCATGTGCCCACATAAGGCCTGCTCCCGTATAATTTATGTGCAAAAAATGGGAGCACTTTGAGAAAATCATATACTTGTAGCCCCAGAAGAAAACAACCAGACACCATCACATATGTATGTAAATATAGTAACATAAAATTTAATTATAACGCCTCGCTGGCGGTGTAACTGCGTTCCCGTGTGTTAGTAATAAACGTTCCTCTGCGAAACTACTAAGCGCGTGTCCAATGTGCTGATATATGACGTCACGCACAGTAGAGTGAGTGAAGAGGTTTGGGCGGCTCTTAACACCGAGGTCTTCAGAGCCGATGAGGGTGATTGAAGTGAATATGGAGCGGCGCCGGAATGAAGGGGCGGGAGAAACGGGAGATCCCCAAGAAAACCCGCCGACCAACGGCATAGTCCGGCATGATTCCCACTTGCGAAAATCCGGTGACTCGGCCAGGGATTGAACCCGGTTCGCCTTGGTGGGAGGCGAGCGTGCTCGTCGCTCAGCCACCGCGGCCCCACGCACATTAGAAACACCAATTTTGAGCATTCCAAAATGGCTAAAAACGGCCTTTTAAAAGCGCTGTATCTCAAAATATACGCGTCACAATAATAGAGAACTGCCGAATACCACTACACTGACCTTCCTTACAGACTTTACAATAATAGAGGGTCGCCGCTGGAAGTCCCATAGGTACACGCAATGTGTCGAGAACATTGCACGCCCATGTGCTTAATGGCGACGGAGTACTTGATGCGCGAGGCAATTAATGTTGCTCTTATCTCTTCTGCGCCTTTAGGCATCAAACGCGGAAAGAAACTGCAGGTAGGCGGGCACCTTAAGGGTCCTATGTAGTGAAACGTTTTCTGTGTTTGTACCTAAACACGTGCCTTGGTAAATAAAATGTTCTGGAAATACGAAGTTTTGCCAGAAAGGGTAAAAAAAATTATTGTTTATGCCGCTATCTTTTTACCTTTATCAGTGTATTAATGCAGGAAAAAAATCGTGAAAGTGGTCATATGTCACATTTTTAAAGCTTGCCTACGAAGTTTTTTTAAGCGGTAAGAGAAAAGTACGATTATACGCAGGTAGTTTGATCTGTGTACTTCTATCGCGTGTAATAAAACCCCACAGTTACATATCTAGTTACACAGTACAGCGTTAGGATGGAAACACTGCACGCCTTGCTCGTAGGAGCGATAAGGCACTAGGCGTGCGTGTTAGTGTCGCCCTAATCGCTCCCTCGCTTCTTGACCTTGGTCGCGCAGCTACATAGTCCTCTTAAGGTTGTTGCTGGCGTTAATTTATCTACCGTAAGTGCAGGTGAAAGCGTGAACGTGGTATATATGTATAGGCTGTTCACGGTAAAGTGAGCACTTTTGAGGGCTTAGTAATTTTTTCAGCTATTTTTTTTTTTTTTTTTACCCTTTAACCGTCTTTGTAAATAAATATTGCTGTGTAATAAGGAATAAACCCAGTGCGTGTATTCCACCGCATTTGGAAATTATCGCCTAAGGCTAAAATTATGTATGTATGTATATATATGTATGTATGTATGTATGTATGTATGTATGTATGTATGTGTATATATATATATATATATATATATATATATATATATATATATATATATATATATATATATATATATATATATGGACTATCATTTCAAATAAGATGGCTTTCAAAAGTGATCACTTTACAGTGAACAGCGTATAAGTCTTAAAGAAGTGTCTCACCGGAGAGCGCGCCTTGGCGAGGGCAGCAGCTGAGAAGGGCAGGCCAGTGGGCAGACACGACAGGCAGTACTCCGGGTCCGGCGCGAGTTGCCCCCCGCGCTGGTAGTACTGGTGGCGCGGCACGGGAGGCTCGCCCAGCGCGAACGGCGTCAGCTGGTTGCGCAGACTGCCGTACGAGGCGCTAGTGGGCAGCGCGGCGGGGTTGGTGCGCGGGGTGGGGCTGGGAGACCGCCGCAGGTACAAAGGCAACATCTCCGCTCTGCTAGCTGTCACACGAGCTCTATGCTTACCGTGCTATACACTGCTCTACTCGACTCACTCACCACAGACTGTACAAGCGATGTACCAGCTACAGACTGCTATAGAGAGCGTGAACTCGATTTACCAGTTAGGGATGCTCTGTACTGACTGCTGAAGTACTATATCAGTTAAGGTCTCCTACAGATATCGTGCCACTGCTAAAGATTGCAATAGAGACCACAAATTCGATATACTGGTCACAGGTGCTTTATACTGACTGGATTAATGTTATACCACCTACAGACTGCTATAGCGACAACGATGCTCTAAACTGATTGTAGAAGAGCTATACCAGTTAGAGACTTTTACAGAGACAGTGAACTTGATACACAGACCACATCGGTGTTTTGTAAAAACTGTAGAAGCACTCACGGAGTCAATAAAACAGTAATAGATCATCTGTACTAATTGTAGTAGTGCTATACCACGCACAGACTGCTGTAGATATGGGCTCGAAATACCACCCACATATGCCATATACTGGCTGTAGAAGAGGTAGGTATACTTGCCACAGAATGTAATAGAAACTGTGGGTTCGATACACCAGCCACAGATGCTATATATTGACTGTATAAGCGCTGTACCAGCTACAGGCTGCTATAGAGACCGTGAAGTCGATATACTGGCCACAGGTGCTGACTGCAGAACACGCTGCATTTGCCACAGAGGTCTGCACTGACCGTAGACTCGATGTACCATTCACAGACGCCCGCACAGAGCTACACAAGCGACAGACTGGTTTGTATTGAGAGCGGAGATGCTGTACTGCCCCTAGACGCACTACACCGACACTCTACAGATGGCACTACACCACCACACAGGTAGCTGTCACGGTACACACTTGCTATGTAAGAGCTGCGGCAGGACATGTCACCGCGGTGGCGCAGCTGGTACTGGCGCCCAGGAGACCCTGCAGTCCCCTCCTGACATTTCCCTCGCTTGCAAACCTTTCCTTCAAATGTCACTGGCTGCGCTTCTCCGCGCCTCCCACCCCTTCCCCAACCCCTCCTCCACAAATGCACATCAACGACACAATTTGCAGTTTATGTACACTGAGAAAAAATATAATAGTAATATTAAGAGTGGCATGGACCACCGCGTTTTTTGTATAATAGTTGTTTGCGCGAATACGCGTATCTAGGTAAATAAATGTCCTGCAAATACGCCTTATTGTCAAAAATCATAAAAACAATTACTTTTGTCATATTAAGTGCATTCTTGGAGAAAAAAATTCGCGAAAATGTTCAAATATCTCATTTTTCAAGCTAGTCTATGCAGTTTCCGGAAGCGGCAAAAGAAAAGTACAAATAAAATGGCGTAGTTTAATATGTGGTCTTTCATGGCGTGTAATAAAACCGCACAGTTACAGATCTAATTTGCACAGTACAGTATCACCACGGAAACACTACACGCCATGCGCGTAGGGGCGATGAGATACTAGGCGTGCGTGTTAGTGTCGCCCGTATGCTCCATCGCTTCTTGACCTTGGACGCGGGGGTCCACCCACTCTTAGGCCCCTGTCAGACGGCGCGACTTGATTTTGTAGCCACTTGGTTCGCGACATGGAGTGGCCACAGGTATCTGTTTAGAAACAACATGGACATTGAAGAAGTAGCAGCAATCACGTACTTCGTGTGTAAAGTGAGGAAAAGAAGAAGAAGATTCTGGATACATCCTGTTATCCAGGAGAAAACCTCGACTAGTTTATTTTTATATAATATACCCACGTCTTAGAGACGACGGAGTGAAATTCTTCAATTTTTATAGAATATGTCACATCATTTGATGAACTGCTAACTGTATTACGAGAACACCTAACTCCCAAGGACACTTTTATGAGAGCAGCTATTCCACCAGAAGAAAAATTAGTTGTTACCCTTCGGTAAGTACATATTTATTCGCATTGTTATATACAGCAATGCATACGCAGGTATTACTTTCAGAAAACTCCGATTAACACACCATTTCAATGGACCTAGTTTCTACCCCTAGCACGTTCCTACAAAATCTAGTACTCCTTGGAATTATTCACTTCTCTAGTGTTATACCTGGGAATCTAGTACATAAATCTGCCCACCTTTTGAATAGGACAGTAAAGAAAACGTACACCATAAACACCATATAACGGCGAGGTATGAGGTCTATTGGTGACTACATATGTGTATGTCAGAGACATGACTGGCTGTAGAGCTTGTCGAGTATGGGAACGATGAGTGATGGTCTGCAAATGTGCCTTGGCGTCCTGCTGGTAGTTGATATGGCTCATATCCGGTGGTGACACAATTGCTGGGCCTACTATGCAATTGTAGTGGACTGTCAGTGTCAGTACGCCGTTCCCCTGACTACGAGCTTACAAATGTGTCGAGTCGCCTAGCAGCTGGATTATATGTTCTCTCTCCTGCGGTGGCTAACATTCTGGGATGGCTTGGAACATGTGATGGATGGATAGTAGGTACTGATATTCTGATTCCCTCTGGCTTGTTGTGTATGACAAGGGCTGGTGGACACAGTATGAGCAGACGGTTGATAGTTTGTGGGAATTGACTGAAGGGCAGGTGGCTGAGTGCACATTCTGAGTTCAGCTTCAACGACGTCCATCATTTTTCTTTTCACCCCAAATCGAGCATATTCCGGTATTTTTTTTAAAGAGGACTGAGTAGCGATAACGAAAACAGTCTATCACTATCACTTTATATTGCTTAAGTCACGTTCCTGCCGGCACTGCAAACTCCTATCCAATGCATTTAATATTTTGTCTGCCATGGGATCATGTTTGGTTTTTTTTTAGGCGGCAGTGAAATCGATGTACGGACTCGTGGTGGCGATGTTGCACACGAAGATGACATACCCTGTTCATTTTCTAAAGAATTAAACGTTTTATTCGCTATAACAATCTTTTGCAGGAATTATAGTTCCTTGAAAGAGATGTATACAGGACGTTTGTTTGAGCCAGATCCGGATTTCGTATGCCTCTGAAGTTTGATCTCCCGTGCATAGCAGTCCCTTAAACTCTTCCATCCTCTTGGTAGATCCCGACCTTAAAAAAAAAGTCGAAGTCCAATGCGGTTGTAAACAGTGTATATCTAGATACATTTAACTGTAGCAAAGTGTTCGACAAAAGGATAACGTTCTTACCCCTAGATAGTACTACAGTTTACGGATGTGCCTTAAAGGCGATTCCTGTCGCAGATCTACATACAACTGCATATGAATCATAGCATATACAAAATTGAAAATTTGTCTTTCTGTTTGTTCCGTATTCAAATGTTCACCATTTGACAGATCTTTACCAAACTGGGCACAGATATTCTTCAGAACAAGAAAAAAATACTGTTTGGTCGCGAATAACAAATGTTTATTTCTCATCCTTATTTCAACTTCCTTCGTATTATTTATATATTTAATTTTAAACATTGACAACTCTGAAACTTGTAAATATATTTGATACTGATTAGTAGAGATAGTGTAAAATCACGGGAAAATATAACTCCCTGATTACGTTTGAACGTACTGGTATTGGTCTGACACTTTTCTTTCGTCATTGGCAGTTGTCTACGTGCTCCAATTTCACTGGGCCTATGAGAGTTCTGATACTCTGATGACGGACGTCTGCGATTCGTCTGCATATAATTAAGATAAGTCAAGAAAATCAACTCCCAATCACAAAAGCAACGAGACCATACAACATTGTGCATTATATGTTGGCACCGCCATTTCTCGCGAAAACCCGATACCTCTACTGAATAGTAAACAGATTCCCGGTTGGAAATATATGGAACGGCTCCATCAGGAATCTATGATTATCAACATATTCCAATTTAGAGCGTAGCTTGCAAAAATAGATGTATACATAGGGCATTAGAATGAATGTATACATAGGGCATTAGAATGAATGTTACTCTAATTCGTGTTCAATGTTACAGTTCTTGTTTACAAAACTGAAATAGCCTACATATTTTGACATTGGGCACGCGTGCTATTTAGTACCTAAAAAATCATAATATGTACTTAAGGAAACTAACATTTTACACCCAGTCAAAGACGGTTATGCAAATATATTTTATTTTCTTTGTTGTAGGTATTTGGCAACTGGCTGCAGCATCACGGACCTACACTACGCATATTCTCTAGGAAGGTCTCCTATTGGTTACATTATTAGATATGTTTGTGATACTATTTGGGAAATGATTAGACATATGCATACCACAACGCACGGAAGAATACTGGCTGAAAACTGCAGACTGTTTTAAGAGCAGAACAAACTTTTCCCATTGTATCGGCGCAGTTTGACGGGAAACATATACGTGTTGTAAAGCCGAAGGCAAGTGGCTCACTATACTTCATTTATAAGCAGTATATTTCATCTGTTCTACTATCAGTATGTGATGCTGATTACAGATTTACTTACATTGATGTAGGGTCTTATGGAAAGTCAAGTGATTCTTCTGTATTTAAGCAAACACCACTATATGAACGATTGGTGAATAACTCATTGCAGATTCCTGCCCCTTCCAAAATGTCAGAAACAGTCAATATGAATGTTCCGTATGTGTTCGTTAGTCACGAAGTTTATGCTATCTCTGAGAATGTGCTTAGACGATATGGTGGAAAACATCTCACAGAGGAGGAGAAGAAGAAGATATTTAACTACCGGATGTCTATGGCCCGTCGGTACGTTGAATGCACCTTCGGCATGCTGGCTAACAAATGGCGCATTTTGCACAGACCACTCAACGTCGATATAGCGTTCGCAATGGATATAGTAAAAGCATGTTGCGTTTTGCGTAGTTTTGTTAGAGTGAAAGATGCCTACCAGTTTGAAGATACCATGACTACACCAGAACTTCAGATGTTTGAACCCGACAGCACTAGCCGGGGTAATCGCACTGCTTTGGATATGCGATTTAATTTTGTGAGTTGCTTTGTGAGCAATGAAGGGAAACTTCCATGGCAGTAAAATATGACAAACAGGACACGAAAGACAGCAACAGATTTACGTTTGGACATGCCATGTTGTAGAACTAAACACATGCGGTAACGGCAACAGGACTTCTTTCTTCAACTTCTTACGAACCTTCTACAAGGTAAAGTGCACGTTTTTCGAATTCTTTAGCATAAGCATGTTTTTTTCCACCAGCGGGTGAAATCAAGTCGTTGTACAGTAAAGTATTCACCTTTCTGATAACTTTGGTGCAAAATTAACGGCATTGTCATCAGCAAGAATACTACAGGTTTGTTTTCATAAATTCAATACCAGAAATAAATACGATTTACCAAAGCAATGTAATAATAATGTATACAGCATTTGTTAGCATGTAAATAGTACCTGTAATATAGTAAATGTTATGCATATTCATTCACTTACCGAACTCTTTTTTTCTCAGCATTTGATGCATCTTCATTTTCTATGAATAGTAACACCAATTCCTCCCATGCCTGTTTTTTTCGTTTCTTAGTTACCACATGCATCACTGGTCATGTCCCAAATTGCTGGGCGTTTTTCTATTTCGTAAATAAATCTTTCCACGTCAAGTTCAGAACGCTCCACCGTGAAGAGTCTGCGAGGACGCTCTAGCGTGTGACAGCACTCATTCAATACCACAGACTGACTGAAGTCGCGCCAATCGAGTGTCGCTCGCCAAGTCACGGATGGTCGAAAACTTCTTTGGTTAGCTTTCTTACATTTCATCTGAAAGGGTAACATTATTATTTCCTTTCCCATTTATGACAATTTTATACTTAAAGACATTTCCATAAAACCCAGGTTTCCAAAAACATAGAATAAAATGCAACCAAATTCCGACACCAATACTTCCGCTGGTATTCAAACTAATACTTATATAGGTGATATTTATGCCCCTTACTGGACATATTAATAAGTAAATGCAAACTGCAAAAGGCCATTACAACATATATTGAGCAGGTGATCCCAATTTACCCTAATTACAATGGCTACTATATTTCTGTCGCCCCTACATTTACCATTGACATTATTACATCATGTTTAATTCCTACACTCGAAAAGACCCTATTTTGGTAACACATTACTGGTCATCAAACAATAAGTATGTTTTAATTTACTCGCAATCCCAGGTGGATGGGAGCAACTGCTAAGCAATGCCAGTCTTAACTCCAACGAATAAATTGGATTTTTGAACAAGCCCTAAACTTCATAAAGTTTCTCTTAAAAGTCCTAAAACAATGAGTTTCACATAGCTCCTACTTAATACCAAAAGCTGAGACCATAATCAACGATTATTGGCAAGAGTTCACAAACATTTACAAAATGTTTACCAAGGTTTACAATAGTTTACAAATGTTCGAAAAAAGTTTACAAGTGGTTGCAAAAGTTTACCCATGGTTTCTAGTGGTTACCACCACTTTACATCTTGGTGATCACATAGCCACTAAAACTTGGTTACGAAAGTAACAGTATTGGATTTTTGGTTAAAAGGCCTACATTTCGCAAAATGTAAAAACTTTGAATTATTTTATGGCTTTCATGGCCCCTGTATAACGTCAAAGTGACTAACATGACCTGTTCGCTTTAGGAGCCTACATTGGTGATTCAAATAAGTACTACTTATCTCATGGTAGAAGCTTGCCCCCTCGAGGTCGCTGAACTGACCCGGGAGCAGCGCGTGCCGGCATTAAATACACCGCTCCACCTACTTGCGCTACCAATCAATTTAATTTTCCCTTCAAAAAGCAGTTTTTCTACGAAATTCGGGGTTTTCAATTATTCCTGGGAGGTGTCAAGCTATTCGCAGCCAATGGCTGAATACATTACCATATATGGTGACCGACACAGCGGACACCAATTTCCCTTAGTGGGTATAATACAATGAAATTCAAAACATCCAATCAGATTACAAATATGCCTTCAACTTCCGCCCTCTTGACCAAGATGCCGGAAGTAACGTGACAAAACGTCACGTTTTCAAAGGCGCGTACACCTTCCCAAGCTGGTCGTGGTCGTCGACTGTGCTGCGCTCCCACGACGAAACACAGAAACATCAGTCCGCTGCACACTTCTTTGCCAGACTTTGGTGTTGCTGCACGTGGAAATTAGGCACGGACATTTACTGTTATTATTCCTGGTACCTCAGTATACAGTATTATTCTGGGTACCTCACATATTTTAAAAGTATTTTGTAGTGACGTGAAGCTGGCAATATCATCACAGTTCTATTTTATTAGTGTTTTAAAACCATGTCGGAAAGTTTTTAAACCTTGAAACAGCGTGTGCGAAATTCGTGCGTGACGGCTCGTACGCTGCACAATACAACAGGTTACCAGACAGACACAGTAAGTACGTTCTGTGCTACGCGGTCATAACCCCCTAATTTGAAGAGTGTTTTTAAATTGTTTTGCAAGTTGAAAATATTCGCAGACGTGCAATGACGGGTCGCCCGTTACAGCGCGGCCATGCGACAATGCTGACATCTTCGCCAATATCGTAAAAAAAAAAAATGTGGATTTATATAAATCATTGTACTTCAGTCTCTATAATTGATTCAACATAACAATATTTTTAATTTCAATTCCGTTGAAAAATATCCATTAAACGATAAGCAGTTTGTTTAAATTATATCACTAAATTCAAATAATTTTCCGCTTTTATATTGCCGATTTTGCACTGAGTAATTAAACAAAATCGAATCGGAAATAAATTAAGCGTTCTTCTTACTCCTATCCAGTGTCTAGAAATTGCCTCCAAGGTGACAGTTTTTGAGAGTTCGAAGTAGTGTGTGACTTTAAGCGCGGAGTGTGCGAAGACACCGAAGCGACGATAGCGACCAGCAACAGTGAAGTCTGCGACTGCGAGCATCGACACAGTGAAGAGTGAGGCCAACAGACGGGACTACTGAACTGGACGTGTGGGTGATAGGCATTTCTAATGATGGCAATAGACACACTGAACCAGCGTAAATAATCTTGAGCTGAGTTGAGAGATTTGGGCAGCTCCTACAACGAGGTCTTGAGAGCCTATGAGGGTGAAATGAGGTTAGAATGGAGCAGTACCAGAATGTAAGCCTGGGGAAAACGGGAGAACCCCGAGAAAACACGCCGACCAACGGCGACGTACGGCACTATTCGCACTTGCGAAAATCCGGTGACGCAGCCGGGGATTGTATCCGGTTCGCCTTGGTGGGAGGCGAGCGGGCTAACCGCTCAGCCAACGTGGCCCCTCAGCCACTTATGCTCAGGATGTGAGCGTCACGAAAGGTTGCTCTCGGATCCATGGCAATTACTCGTTGAGAATGAGCAGTTCGTTAAATGTAAATGTACTATAGCATAGGTCGGTACTTTGCTGCAACCAAACGGACGGCTCAGCCAATCGGAGAAATTCGGGTGTCAGTTTGTGCGCAAAAAATAAAAGAGTAACTGAAAACATACCAACAGTCATGACTAATAAACACACATAGTGACTTTCTAACCAATTGTCATTTTCTATGTAACAAACCAAAATAGTTATAAATTACGATTTAGGCCAAAAGGTAATGATTAGAGCCCCGAGTATTTCGCGAATTCATACGGGGCCGATCTAGACTTCAAACATTTGGTATATTCTCCTTCCATTGTGATTGGACATCAGTTGTTTAGACACGCCCCGTTGAACTCTGAGCCAGTAGCAGGCAGGAAGCAGTAGTGTGAATGAATGTTGAACAGTGATGTACAAAGGCCTCACTTGATAGGAACGACCAATAAGCAAACGATAGAGTCTCGACTGTATAGAGGACTGTCAAG
The DNA here is from genome assembly GCA_029891345.1 of Dryococelus australis. Classification (NCBI taxonomy): domain Eukaryota; kingdom Metazoa; phylum Arthropoda; class Insecta; order Phasmatodea; family Phasmatidae; genus Dryococelus; species Dryococelus australis. The sequence goes on along the minus strand of CM056998.1, from coordinate 198,030,261 downwards.
TCTAGACTGGTGACAAATCAATCCACAAAATACTCGGGGCTCTACTAATGATATAAACAACATGAATAGTGCTCGACAAAACAAATCTAATACTGAAAGGATGACTCAGCTACCTAAGTACATTCCGGAGTTATATGAAGAAGAAGTTCACAATCCTACGCACCAGAGAAATGCGGACGTGCCGATTGCATTATCATCACGTGACACGTAGCGTGACGAGACTAAGGCTAAGACACAATCAGCGCAAACGCAAAAAGCATCAAGATAGATTGCAAACAACTCAGAGAATTAAATGCAAAACGAAGGAAGAAGTCAATAGACACGTCTCCAGCAAATGCATTAATGACATTTCATTTGTTCTCCTCCCACCACCACAACGGTCGTCACGTAAAAATACTTACGGCCGTGTAGACGACACAGCCCCCCCCCCCCCTATTTATTATACTAACCGGAACTTTTTAATGCAAGTACAGCCGAACAAATCTTTAGCTGCAATAACCAAATCTCTGCTCGGGGCGACCAAATAACAACAACGAAATAATTTGGTTCCAACTTCAAAATATTTCATTGCCCATATGCAAACAATTAATTTGGTTGCGCCGAACAAACTTTTGTTTCATTTAACATTAAATTTTTCTCGGTTCAGTTTCCTAGATGTTCTTGCTAAATAACCGATCGTTCCGTCCGTGATTTCCAGTTGTTCTCGCAATAAACAGAAGTGTAACGGGATATTCGGATACTTGTACCTACCGCAGTTAAGTTTCTGGTACTTTGAAGCCCGATTACAGAACTGTTCTGTTAGCACTTCACACTATCACAATTTTCACAATAATTTCTCATCTCAAAATGAATGCAATCTTTACAAATAAGCGGTTACTAAAGAAGGGATAACGATATTAACGGGAATAATTCATCATTGACTATGAAATATTAAGTTACATACCACGTTAAAAGCCATACAAGTAGAAGGATTATGCCGATTCGGTGGCATCGGCTGACAGAATCAATATGGCTGATGGTTACGCCTGACTTCGGACCCTGGACCCCTAGTATCGATCTGGCATGCCTTATGCCTATAAAAACCAATATGTCCGCCACTGCTCTGCCCTCGAAAACAATCCTCCCAAAACCACTTGAATTGGCTGGAAATTGCCTATCTGCGGATCGTTTTTGCAGCTAAGAGGGTTGGTGCTCTTTTGAGGAAAAAACGGAATATTTTAAGGGAAAAGGGAAATTTTGAAAGAAAAAGGGAAAGTTGTAGAGAAAAGGGAAATTTTATGGGAAATTTTATGGGAAATTTAATATATTTTGAGGGGGAAAGGGAAATTTTTTTTAAGGAAGAAGAGAAATTTCAAGATTGGGGCGGCCAGCTTCAGCTCCGACGCCAGACGCCGATGCCGTTGAATCGGCATAATACTTATACTCATACATTTTAAAAGTGAAATAATAAATGGAAGTTAAGACAAAAGACGAAATAGAAAGTTCAAGATAAAGTCCATAATCCAGGCAACCTCGTCCCATATCCAGTGTGCTATGTCACAGTCTGTTTTTTATGCCAGAGCTTAGAAACAAACATCAGAATGCAGATATTGAATACAACGACGATAGTACAATAGTGAGATTTTGCAACTTTAATTGGTTATTTGATTACATGAGTTTTATTATTTTATAAAACACCACGTATTTGAGCTGCGTGTTCTTACACTTAGTGAAATAGTGGCATGTTACTAACATCTTTCTTACGATTCGAACATTATGGTTTGCACAGGTTATATGGATATTACTTCGAACACTCAATGTTTAATACTCAAATTCTATATATCTGGCTCACACGACACAGTGCCTTATGCTTAGTTAGTTCCGCGCCGGCTAACGTTGTACGGGATTCCGGGTTCGAATCCCGCATAAGGCGTAGGTGTGGAATTTGTGTTGTCTTAATCTGGCACTACAAATACAATCGAAACATACACAAACACGTAATAAAACACATAAAAGGAAAAATTACAAAAGAAATAAAAGAAGGGTATGGGTGTACCATGTGAAACAAAAGGCCGTGGGTTCGAATGATTATCATAAGTCGAAGTTGTTATACTTAACATATTTATTCATATAAAGCCAAGGTGGGCCTTTAGGCGTTCTCAGGGGAGGACGAGCGGCATGTAAGCAAATGTGAGAAGCTATAACACTCGGCTAACGCCTATTGCAGAAATTCATAGCTTTCCTGACATAATTTTGGATACATAGCAATTACTAACAATGTGCGATTATAGAATATATACATTTTACAATTTGTTTAAAATTGTTGTGCTTAATTGTAATTGTGTGTAATCAACTTCTTGTAAAATGTCTAGAAAGTATTAATAAATTCATTATAAAATATTAAAATCTAATAATACGTTCTAGACTTTTTACAACAAGCAGATAACACACAATTAAAATAATGCCCAAAAATACTAAACAACTCTTAAAATGTAAATTGTCTATAATCACACAATGTCTGAAATTAATATGAATTTGAAACTACGACGCGAAAAATACGAATTTGTGCAAAGGCATGAACACGAAGTTAAAGGGCAAGCCGCAGTCAAATATTGGCAGTGTCTGAATTCACGTGCCAAGGGCCCTTAACTGGCTTCGTGCCCTAGAGAAGTTCATGTAGGGCTCGACGTCAAATATTGGTAGTGTCTGAATTCACGTGCCAAGGGCCCTTAACTGGCTTCGTGCCCTAGAGAAGTTCATGTAGGGCTCGACGTCAAATATTGGCAGTGTCTGAATTCACGTGCCAAGGGCCCTTAACTGGCTTCGTGCCCTAGAGAAGTTCATGTAGGTCTCGACGTCAAATATTGGTAGTGTCTGAATTCACGTGCCAAGGGCCCTTAACTGACTTCGTGCCCTAGAGAAGTGCATCTAGGGCTCGACGTCAAATATTGGCAGTGTCTGAATTCACGTGCCAAGGGCCCTTAACTGGCTTCGTGCCCTAGAGAAGTTCATGTAGGTCTCGACGTCAAATATTGGTAGTGTCTGAATTCACGTGCCAAGGGCCCTTAACTGACTTCGTGCCCTAGAGAAGTTCATGTAGGTCTCGACGTCAAATATTGGTAGTGTCTGAATTCACGTGCCAAGGGCCCTTAACTGGCTTTGTGCCCTAGAGAAGTGCATCTAGGTCTCGACGTCAAATATTGGTAGTGTCTGAATTCACGTGCCAAGGGCCCTTAACTGGCTTCGTGCCCTAGAGAAGTTCATGTAGGTCTCGACGTCAAATATTGGTAGTGTCTGAATTCACGTGCCAAGGGCCCTTAATTGGCTTTGTGCCCTAGAGAAGTGCATCTAGGGCTCGACGTCAAATATTGGTAGTGTCTGAATTCACGTGCCAAGGGCCCTTAACTGGCTTTGTGCCCTAGAGAGGTTCATATAGGGCTCGACGTCAAATATTGGTAGTGTCTGAATTCACGTGCCAAGGGCCCTTAACTGGCTTTGTGCCCTAGAGAAGTGCATCTAGGTCTCGACGTCAAATATTGGCAGTGTCTGAATTCACGTGCCAAGGGCCCTTAACTGGCTTTGTGCCCTAGAGAGGTTCATATAGGGCTCGACGTCAAATATTGGTAGTGTCTGAATTCACGTGCCAAGGGCCCTTAACTGGCTTCGTGCCCTAGAGAAGGGCATCTAGGGCTCGACGTCAAATATTGGTAGTGTCTGAATTCACGTGCCAAGGGCCCTTAACTGACTTCGTGCCCTAGAGAAGTTCATGTAGGTCTCGACGTCAAATATTGGTAGTGTCTGAATTCACGTGCCAAGGGCCCTTAACTGGCTTTGTGCCCTAGAGAAGTGCATCTAGGTCTCGACGTCAAATATTGGTAGTGTCTGAATTCACGTGCCAAGGGCCCTTAACTGGCTTTGTGCCCTAGAGAAGTTCATATAGGGCTCGACGTCAAATATTGGTAGTGTCTGAATTCACGGCTAGGACACGAGTACACCCTAGACTATCCCCTTCAGCCAAGGGCACGTGTCTCATACCCTAGATCGTTTGTCGGTGCTCTACTGTTCGTTGCTGTTTGTTCTGTGTTTATAGTTGGGTGACGAACGCTAATAGCGCAATATAAAACTGTAATAAAGCGTTTGGCTCCCCATTAACATTCTCCGCGCACATAGGTACTGAAGCATTTCATTTCAAGCAATAACTTCGTCTCTATCCACATTTGCTTGCAAATGAAAACGTAAAGAAACACGCGAACTTTCGTCTTGGCTTCGGGAGTAAACAACAGAAACTCGCACATCGCTCGGTCAGTAGACGAGATACAAACGGACAAGGGTGTCCGAATTCGGAGATGCACTCTTCTTCACGAAGGGGACAATGGCTTATATCTCGCTAAGGGCGCAAGGGGAAGTGGCCAAGGGCGCAAGACGGTGAATTCTGACACAACCATTGTCTGTGAAGTCAGTGTTTACTCGTATATTCGTGCGTGTGTGTGTAAATAAGTGGTCTGAAAATTCAATTTGTCCAGCACAAAAGGTAAAGAAATCTATTATCTACAGCCGCCACTTCTTACTTATATCTTTATAAATGTATTCAAAGAGAAAAACAGTAGCGAAAAAGGATTTTTTTGGTGATTTTCTGCGCTGTTACCATAAGAGAAAGGAAACAAGTAGGAAGTGCCAACATAGCACAGGATATCCACCGGATATCCTAACTATATCCACAATATCTAAAAGTCATATAAGTACTACAATGTATCTCTAATGTGTATCCTTTGGATACCCATTAGTAAATACCAGTTTATACAACTTTCCTGCTATCAATTAGGTATTACAAAACCACCTATGGTCATTACTTAAGTCATGTGACTACTTCTAAAGAAGAATAAAGGATATGCAAAATATCTATATCACATTTTGGATATTGGGCGGACATTTGGATATCTCTTGGTAGTCTTTTGAATCCAACTTTGCTATTCTTAGATGTTCTTGGATACCCTGGATGTCAGAGAGTGACGTCCTTCAGATATTCTTTGGATGTCGATGTGCTATATGAGTAGTTTAATCCGTTGTCGTGTAGAAATATGCTGCTGTCACGTATCTAACGTACGAGAGTCAGCAGCCAGATATTGCATAGTGCAGTGTTGCGAGGGTCTGTCATAATGTTCCCTTATGGCCAGATGCTTAACGTTTTTTAAAGGCTGTCCACGATAAAGTGAGCACTTTGGAAATCAGTGTTTGTAAAACATCGCGGCTCCTATCTGCTTATATTTAAACGGGCATATTGAGAGGCATGCGCCGAGTACTGAGAGGCATGCGCAGAGTACTGAGAAGTATGCCCAGAGTACTGAGAAGTATGCCCAGATGCCCAGAGTACTGAGAGGCATGCCCAGAGTACTGAAAGGCATGCCCAGAGTACTGAGAGGCATGCGCAGAGTACTGATAGGCATGCAAAGAGTACTGAGAGGCATGCCCAGAGTCCTGAGAGCCATGCGCAGAGTACTGAGAGGCATGCCCAGAGTACTGAGAGGCATGCGCAGAGTACTGAAAGGCATGCCCAGAGTACTGAGAGACATGTCCAGAGTACTGAGAGGCATGCGCAGAGTACTGAGAGGCATGCGCAGAGTACTGAGAGGCATGCCCAGAGTACTGAGAGGCATGCCCAGAGTACTGAAAGGCATGCCCAGAGTACTGAGAGGCATGCGCAGAGTACTGAGAGGCATGCGCAGAGTACTGAAAGGCATGCCCAGAGTACTGAGAGGCATGCCCAGAGTACTGAAAGGCATGCCCAGAGTACTGAGAGGCATGCGCAGAGTACTGAGAGGCATGCGCAGAGTACTGAAAGGCATGCCCAGAGTACTGAGAGGCATGCCCAGAGTCCTGAGAGCCATGCGCAGAGTACTGAAAGGCATGCCCAGAGTACTGAGAGGCATGCCCAGAGTACTGAGAGGCATGCGCAGAGTACTGAAAGGCATGCCCAGAGTACTGAGAGACATGTCCAGAGTACTGAGAGCCATGCGCAGAGTACTGAAAGGCATGCCCAGAGTACTGAGAGGCATGCGCAGAGTACTGAGAGGCATGCCCAGAGTACTGAGAGGCATGCCCAGAGTACTGAAAGGCATGCCCAGAGTACTGAGAGGCATGCCCAGAGTACTGAAAGGCATGCCCAGAGTACTGAGAGGCATGCGCAGAGTACTGAGAGGCATGCGCAGAGTACTGAGAGGCATGCCCTGAGTACTGAGAGGCATGCCCAGAGTACTGAGAGGCATGCGCAGAGTACTGAGAGGCATGCCCAGAGTACTGAAAGGCATGCCCAGAGTACTGAGAGGCATGCGCAGAGTACTGATAGGCATGCCCAGAGTACCGAGAGGCATGCCCAGAGTACCGAAAGGCATGCCCAGAGTACCGAAAGGCATGCCCAGAGTACCGAGAGGCATGCCCAGAGTACCGAGAGGCATGCCCAGAGTACTGAAAGGCATGCCCAGAGTACTGAGAGGCATGTCCAGAGTACTGAGAGGCATGCCCAGAGTACTGAAAGGCATGCCCAGAGTACTGAGAGGCATGCCCAGAGTACTGAGAGGCATGCCCAGAGTACTGAAAGGCATGCCCAGAGTACTGAGAGGCATGCCCAGAGTACTGAGAGGCATGCCCAGAGTACTGAGAGGCATGCCCAGAGTACTGAGAGGCATGCGCAGAGTACTGAAAGGCATGCGCAGAGTACTGAAAGGCATGCCCAGAGTACTGAGAGGCATGCCCAGAGTACTGAAAGGCATGCCCAGAGTACTGAGAGGCATGCCCAGAGTACTGAAAGGCATGCCCAGAGTACTGAGAGGCATGCCCAGAGTACTGAAAGGCATGCCCAGAGTACTGAGAGGCATGCCCAGAGTACTGAAAGGCATGCCCAGAGTACTGAGAGGCATACCCTGAGTACTGAGAGGCATGCCCAGAGTACTGAGAGGCATGCCCAGAGTACTGAAAGGCATGCCCAGAGTACTGAAAGGCATGCCCAGAGTACTGAGAGGCATGCCCAGAGTACTGAGAGGCATGCCCAGAGTACTGAAAGGCATGCCCAGAGTACTGAGAGGCATGCCCAGAGTACTGAAAGGCATGCCCAGAGTACTGAGAGGCATGCGCAGAGTACTGAGAGGCATGCCCTGAGTACTGAGAGGCATGCCCAGAGTACTGAAAGGCATGCCCAGAGTACTGAGAGGCATGCCCAGAGTACTGAAAGGCATGCCCAGAGTACTGAGAGGCATGCCCAGAGTACTGAAAGGCATGCCCAGAGTACTGAGAGGCATGCCCAGAGTACTGAAAGGCATGCCCAGAGTACTGAGAGGCATGCGCAGAGTACTGAAAGGCATGCCCAGAGTACTGAGAGGCATGCCCAGAGTACTGAGAGGCATGCGCAGAGTACTGAAAGGCATGCTCAGAGTACTGAGAGGCATGCCCAGAGTACTGATGGCACTTGAACCGCGCTACAGTGTGTTAGAGTTCACTTTTTTCTGCGAAACTATTAGTACGTGCTTCCAATGTGCTGATATACGAAAATAACACACTCCACGCGTGGGCTAGAAACATTATTTTTGAGTACGCCAAAATGACTAAAAACGCCTTTTGACGTGAATACGTCTTTAAATTTGGACCATAGTGGGAAGGCAATACAGAAAATACGATGATAACTAAATCGGGGGATACAGTTTGGCATTGCAGCTCCGAATCTATCATCAAAATTCAAAATTCAATTACACCACTCGATTGCTAAAGGATCAAAGAATATGTTACGTTAGGTGAGGAATGCGCAGAATCACGCGCGAAGAAGGGGGGGGGGGGGGGGGCAATTTTGAGTTCGTTTCGCCGCGTCTCATAACTTCGGCGTAGTATAACTTTTGACTAGAAGCTACGATGATCGTTTGAATTTCAATCGACAGCTCTCGTCAAGATCAATCGATTACGTGTATAAGAACTGGCGTGGTTAGGTGAAATTGTATGAGTTTAATGTAAAAAGTGAAGAAAAATTAACACAATTTTGTATCAAGGCGTTCGATCACGTCAACGTAGAGACGTATTCACGCAAAACAAACGACCGTGTCGCCAACACAAGTAAACTTAATTCTTTTTCAAAGTGTTTTATCTCAAAATATACGCACCAGATAAATACAAAATTACTCTTGGGTTCAATCCCCGGCCAGACACTCCCGGATTTCCGCAAGTGGGAATCGTGCCGGGAGATACCGCTGGTCAGCGGGTTTTCTCGGTGATCCTCAGTTTCCCCCAACCTTGCATTCCGGCGCTGCTCCATTCTCACCTCGTTCCACCGTCATCGGCTCTCAAGACCTCGTCGTTAAGAGCAGCCCAAATCTGTCAACCCAACCCAACCTTCATACAGAGAATACAATAATATGATCACCGCTGAAATTCCTGTAGACACACACGGTGCGGCGAGAACACTTAGCGTCAATTCCGAGCCTTGGTTGTGCTTAGAGGCGATGGTGTACTTGATGCGCGAGGCAGTGTCGTCTCTAGGCCTCAAACTCCAGGTCGGCGGGTACAGGCTGTTCACGGTAAAGTAGGCACTTTGAGACCCTAGTTGCTACTTTATTTCACCCATTATTTACCCTTCAACAACCTTTTTAAATAGATATTGCCATGTAAGTAATAAACACAGTGTGTATATTCCACCGCACTCGGGAGTTAACGTTTAAGGCCGGTGTCACATTATGCGTGTTTGCCGCTGCGGTTAAACTGGGTGCGGTTTCGAGGGATGGCCTCATGTTATCACAAACATAGCGGACAAGAACTGGCAGATTGCTTCAAGCAGGGCGTGTGGTGAGGTGAGGTGTTGGTGGTGTCGTGTAGTACTGTTCTCGGAATTGAAAATGTCGCGTGTACTTGAGGCGGAGGCAGCCAATCCTAGTACATATTTCTCCCAATTTCGATTAAAGCTTTCTCTCGGCTCTTTTAATCTACGCATTCTTTTCCCACAATATGGCTTCTCTGGTACGTGTCCAATAAATGTATGAATATCAAACATTGGTACAAATCATGAATATGTATTTGAAAGCTAGAGAATACCACAAACGCCCCGGCAGTACTTCCTCACAGCGTGACAGCTCTCATCTAACTAAAGTTGTTTCGCTTCAATTATTATTGTCCGGCTGCTCCGTCTTGCCGCAGCACGATGCGGTTACGTTTCTTGCCGCAACACGGTGCGGTTACGTACGGTCGGTGCGGTAAAGCCGCGCGACCGTCTTGCCGCAGCACGGTGCGGTTACGTACCTTGCCGCAGCACGGTGCGGTTACGTACCTTGCCGCAGCACGGTGCGGTTACGTACCTTGCCGCAGCACGGTGCGGTTACGTACCTTGCCGCAACACGGTGCGGTTACGTACCTTGCCGCAGCACGGTGCGGTTACGTACCTTGCCGCAGCACGGTGCGGTTACGTACCTTGCAGCAGCACGGTGCGGTTACGTACCTTGCCGCAACACGGTGCGGTTACGTACGGTCGTTACGTAAAGCCGCGCGACCGTCTTGCCGCAGCACGGTGCGGTTACGTACCTTGCCGCAGCACGGTGCGGTTACGTACCTTGCCGCAACACGGTGCGGTTACGTACGGTCGTTACGTAAAGCCGCGCGACCGTCTTGCCGCAGCACGGTGCGGTTACGTACCTTGCCGCAGCACGGTGCGGTTACGTACCTTGCCGCAGCACGGTGCGGTTACGTACCTTGCCGAAAAACACGGTGCGGTTACGTACGGTCGTTACGTAAAGCCGCGCGACCGTCTTGCCGCAGCACGGTGCGGTTACGTACCATGCCGCAGCACGGTGCGGTTACGTATCTTGCCGCAGCACGGTGCGGTTACGTACCTTGCCGCAGCACGGTGCGGTTACGTACCTTGCCGCAACACGGTGCGGTTACGTACGGTCGTTACGTAAAGCCGCGCGACCGTCTTGCCGCAGCACGGTGCGGTAACGTACCTTGACGCAGCACGGTGCGGTTACGTACCTTGCCGCAACACGGTGCGGTTACGTACGGTCGTTACGTAAAGCCGCGCGACCGTCTTGCCGCAGCACGATGCGGTTACGTATCTTGCCGCAGCACGGTGCGGTTACGTATCTTGCCGCAGCACGGTGCGGTTACGTACCTTGCCGCAACACGGTGTGGTTACGTAGCTTGCCGCAGCACGGTGCGGTTACGTACCTTGCCGCAGCACGGTGCGGTTACGTACCTTGCCGCAGCACGGTGCGGTTACGTACCTTGCCGCAACACGGTGCGGTTACGTACGGTCGTTACGTAAAGCCGCGCGACCGTCTTGCCGCAGCACGGTGCGGTTACGTATCTTGCCGCAGCACGGTGCGGGAACGTACCTTGCCGCAGCACGATGCGGTTACGTATCTTGCCGCAACACGGTGCGGTTACGTACGGTCGGTGCGGTAAAGCCGCGCGACCGTCTTGCCGCAGCACGGTGCGGTTACGTACCTTGCCGCAGCACGGTGCGGTTACGTATCTTGCCGCAGCACGGTGTGGTTACGTAGCTGGCCGAAGCACGGTGCGGTTACGTACCTTGCCGCAGCACGGTGCGGTTACGTACCTTGCCGCAGCACGGTGTGGTTACGTAGCTTGCCGCAGCACGGTGCGGTTACGTACCTTGCCGCAGCACGGTGCGGTTACGTACCTTGCCGCAACACGGTGCGGTTACGTACGGTCGTCACGTAAAGCCGCGCGACCGTCTTGCCGCAGCACGGTGCGGTTACGTACCTTGCCGCAGCACGGTGTGGTTACGTAGTTGCCGCAGCACGGTGCGGTTACGTACCTTGCCGCAGCACGGTGCGGTAACGTACCTTGCCGCAGCACGGTGCGGTTACGTATCTTGCCGCAACACGGTGCGGTTACCTACGGTCGGTACGTAAAGCCACGCGACCGTCTTGCCGCAGCACGGTGCGGTTACGTACGGTCGGTGCGGTAAAGCCTCGCGAATGTGACATCGCTCATTTACAACAACGTGTCTTGCCCATCCCGCCAAACCGGAGCGTTTTAACAGCAGCGGCAAAAACGCATAGCATGACACCGGCATAAAGCTGGAGTCACAACAACCCGACGAACACGTCACGACAGACACATGAAGTCAGAGTTCGACGGAATTTCATATATGTTAGTTGGCTAAAATTATGAAACGGCAAGTTTTCCTTTTAATAACCAATATTTACTTTTTAAAACTCGCGATAAAAGAATTATTATTTTGCTTTTGAGAATAATTGAGTTTATACGAGAGATAAAAAGTATTCAAAAACAAACCGGGCGGCAGGTTATTCTATTATTTACTATAGTAAGGAAATACGTACGAAATTTTGTTTTCTAATGTATTTGCATTTTTGCGCGCCCCGACGAGTCCGACACGACGTAAAGTAGAAATAGAATTTGACTGTTACTCCAGATGAGAGGGCTTTGAAAAGTGCTCAGTCGACCTTGAACAGCCTATAGTGTCGTGAGCTGCTGAAGGCCATGACGTACGCTCGTCACGTAGCGGCCATGCTGGTCGTAATGTGATATGCAGGCCGGGGTCACTACTCCAGGCGTCCGGCAATCTCACTCGCCGTGTGACGAGCTCTGGAACTACGTGACAAACTGTCAACTGCGTGGCCTCGCCACACACACACAGCCACGAGGTCGCCCAAACACACCACGCAACATCACATAAACCCTCCCTCGCACTTTAAAGTCGAGCTCAAAGTTGACACGTCATTTACAAGGACATCCTGTCTCTATATGCCTCGCCCGTTCCAACGTGGAAGCATGTATCAGTATTCTATTTATCAACCATAATTCTTTTCTGTCTGCTTTGTAAACACTTTCCTCTCGCTGGCGGGGATTTTGTGGCTGCTACAAAGCATTTTGTCGGTAATCACTGTGTCTAACTCTTTTTCGTGGGGAGCTGACAAATTTTCGTGGTCATCCCAAAATAAATTTTAGTGGCCACAAAAGTTAAGATTGCGTTTACCACTAACAAATCTGGCAGGGTAAATAAAAACCCAGCATTTTTTGACAGCCACAAAGTCTTTTTGTGAGGTTTTTCGACATAATGGTAAACTCTCCTACCCGAATTTCCATGCCCGTTATCTTACACAAGACTAGTTATTTGACGCGTTTTTACCTCGAACTGAACAACAAATAAAAATATTTCTGAAAAGTAATCACTAGGGACAGGTGATTTTCGCGAATATATTTATGGTCACGTTAGACTTCAATATCCTACGTCTACAACCACGACTTCCTTTGGTTATTGGCCGCGACTGTACGTGAGAAGACGTGTTCTTATTTGACTGGGCCAATCGTGTTAAAGTACTCCGATACTGAATGTCCATGATTCGCGGACAGACACTTGAGGCACGCGGAAATTAAAATAATCTCGCTACAGACGTAAATAATCTCGCTACAGACCTATGTTAGGGTTTTCTTTGGCGAATGCAAGATGGCAACACTATGCTCATGAACTTTAACTGTTTTACGAGACTTCGTTTATAAATTATGAATAATTAAGCTTGAAAACATCAATAAATCAAATCAGTAAAGCCCTTAAACTATTTTATTTGCTTATGGCGTGTTTTATACATTAGTATTTAATAAATAATGTATTCTAGGGAAAAGGTATATTTCGTTGGTCAAGTGTGTCAAATTTGCTGACAACATGGCACCACTGTCTAACTCGGCAGTACGTGTGGTGTATCACACATAAATATGCTTTAATTTCGTCTGCACTGAGTTGAGTTGAAATAGACTCGTATGTACGTCTGAGACAGAAAGAGCAGACAGAACTTTGGCTGTTACATGCACGAAATAAAGCGATGGACAAACTAGACGCTTTCGTGTTTCTAGTCGATTGTGTATATATATATATATATATATATATATATATATATATATATATATATATATATATATATATATATATATATATATATATATATATATATATATATATATATGAATTTTCACTCAATTATTTTCGAGAGAGAGTATTTTTTTTGTAAACCAGTAAAAATTATTTACAGTTTAGTGCTACCTATCATTTGACTTGAACTACATTGTTCAAAGCAATTTTTTTGAATAATCAGTGTTTATGTTCTCCAATTTCATTATAAACAACTGTAATGAAATAATAGATTCCCTCAAAATGGCCAACCTATAATGCTGGTTACATAGTTCACAAATTAAAACAGAAAGGTTAATTGGCGCTTTTAAAATATTTTTTCTGAAATATATTTTTATGTTCCTGTAATGCATGAAGGCACATTACATCACGATTCTCTTCTTTCACAGTCCCAAAAAAAAAAAAAAACAATATGTTACACACACCAGCCAAATTTTTATAATGAAACTTGGTAAAGAAGGCCCGAAGGTCTGCGTTATCGTTTCGAGTTTCTGAACAGTGGTAGCAAGGCCATGGCCTGGTGAGTAGGCCACACGTAATGCACCAGGCTAAAACACATGTTGGTGGTATGATGCATGATGTAACACGTCGTGTCAGACGATACTGCTGGTCGGCGGGTTTTCTCGGGCATCTCCCGTTTTCCCCGCCCTTTCATTCCGGCACTGCTCCATACTCATCTCAATCACCCTCATCGGCTCTCAAGACCTCGCTGTTACGAGCCGCCAAATCTCTTCACTCATTCAACAGGGAATCCCGCTGAATTCCTCCGGGTGTAGGAAGGGTTGCCTACTCACTAGGCCATGGTATTTCTACCACTGTGCCCTTGGTTTGTGATTTAACCGGAAACGGTGGGTTCTAGAGAGTTGCAACAAGGTGGGCTTATTTGATACATACATCGTCCTACTTAATCCCATGGTATCCAGTCAATTTGACCTCACGATGTAAATGTTGCATTCATTCAAAAGGTGCCAACCCCTGTTATTTGCACGATGGTGGCGTGTAAGAGGGAATATACCTTCCTTTTATCCAATACATTGGTTTAATAAATCCGCATACCAATTTGTGTTCCTCTGATGCAAGTACTTTTCTTAATATCCCATATAATATGCTTGTCGCCCTCCGGCTTTATGGGCTTCAACAGCCTTTAGTATTTGAGATGGACCATGGGTATCCTATATCAATCTTCATCTATTCCGGTCACGAATCACGTGCTCGAGTCTGTACTTATGTTTCGAAAACACGCTGTATATACGGCCCTGCTCGTACAGTCCACTCACGGTTAAAAGCTATTCACAATAAAGTGAGCACTTTTGAAATCAAGCTCAGAAAAAAATTCACTGTCCCTATAATCTATTCACGGTAAAGTGAGCAATTCATAAGGCTCTGCTCAATTTCTCCTTTCAGATAGTTTCTATCTTTCCGCCACTTTTTAATATAAACATTGCCATGAAAATACTCACTTTATCGTGAATAGCCTATACCTCCATGTACTTTTAACAGGCGCACTGAGCGACCTGCGCCCAGTTAAGTTGGTAAAAATGGATAGATATAGTTTCATATCTTCACGTTTAATAAGGAGTGCTGTGTAACCGCATGTGATAACTTAGATTATTTACTTTGCTTTCTGTTTTTTAATGCATCGAAGTGTAAAAATGATAAGATTTGTAAAATATTTACTTTACTAATAATTTCACAGTTTTACTTGACCGACGCACGAGTAAAGTGATGAGGCCCATAGCAATGTTAAATTTACATGAGGCGGAATAATACACAACGTACGTACAAATATATCTTAAGCAGGGCTTTCAAAAGTGCTCATTTTACCATGAACAACGTATACAGCCAACTTTTCTGAAGCCAAGTTCTACTTCCAGGATATCCCTCCGCCTCATGCAAAAATATTAACCAAGTCTAGAAAATGACATCAAACAGACAACGCAGTGCACTCGTGCGCAATCAGCCTAAAAATATTGAGCGAAGGACTACTTCTTGCTAGGGATTGCCAACACTTATGTTCTGTTTCTATTCATATCAATTATAAATAAAATACTATAAATTATAGATAGAATATAAATAAAAGTTCAATTTAACCAAAAATAAGATACTTTTAACGTTATCACATGTAAACAACGTTTGTGATAAGTGTCATATTTCGGAAACAACTAAACACGTCATAAATGGGGTGATTTTTAAATGTTTGATTCAAAAAGTGCGAAGAAACCGCGGATAGACTATAATTGATCATTCCACGTCGGTTCTGCTGCAGTGCATCTCGCTCTTAGATTCCAGTATAGAGTAAGTTCATGCCGCGGTCTGCCAGCCAGATGGCTACCTATTGTCAACAGTCAAGTATTTACGGTGGTTCAAATAATAAGTACATACATATATTGAAATATACGGGAAAAAAATTGTCATCCTGTAGAGTAAGCTATACAGATAAAAATGAATTAGCCAACAAGTGCAATAACAAAATGAGACCGTGTTTCAATTAGCAGTTTTAGTTTAATAATGGTCACGTGACCCGATGTTACTTCGGCATTTAGTTTTAGGTATGTAACAAAACAATTGACTAAATCCTAAAACACCTCCATATTTGTTTTGATTCAATGGGACTTAAACAAAACTGTGGAGAGGGCATCATATAACACACACACTTACAATGAATTATTATGGAGTCGTTTAATTGAATCAATGTATACGGGAGTAAAAAACTGTACGCGCACATCTAATTCCTATAATAAGTCATGTAATGTGATACACTGGAATGTAAACGTAACAATATATATATATTGCATATTAAAATATGTTTATTTATTTATAATAGTCTCGTCAAAAAGCCATGTTAGTGCGTGTTATGCAATGCAGAGTTACATACTACAACTTTGCTCGACAGACAGCATCATCGCCGTACACAAGTGACAGTCGACATATTTCGAATTGAACAATGCGAAATTAACAAATTACGTCATCAGTGACTTGGAAAACGGCCTGAACCGCACTTTGTCCAGTGTCTACTTTGGTTGGCAGCGCCCGTCGCCTCGGCGCGAGGAAGACCTCGGTGTTATCAGCGTTATCACACGTCGCCTCCCCTCTGTGCAGACTGCTGACACCACACCGCCAGCACACTCGACCTGCTCCGACACCCACTCCACTACAACTTACCTCAAGCCCTGTTACGCTATGGCTGATCCTCGCAGTCAAGTGAGCACTTTGCGAAGCCCTCTCGTCTGGAATAATAGCCAGTAAACATACTTTACTGCAGCCTTAAGCCTGTTACACACGGTTCACTTTCTTGTACGTACAAGAAAATGTACACCTTTCTTGTTCGAGTCAACCTGCATCGTGTGACTGGCCCAACTTGTCTGCTGGTGGCTTGCACTGTTCTATTTCTCGTTCACTCTCTTGTGCACGTCGTTTGTTCACATTTGCATTTTATACGTTTATTAAGTTCCCGTACATTTACTCATGCTAATAATTGATAATTTGAGAGTAGAAAACAGATTTTAATTCGTTTTAGTAGAGACTTGCAAAATTCGCTTATTATTTGGGGGGGGGGGGGGCACTTCAACCTTCAAACACGTGTATCTTTGCAATAAGTTTTCCATAGGACCATATTTTATTTGACACGCTCTGAGCAATCTGCGGCAATAAATGGACACTTTATAATTACGTAGTCCAATCGCGTGCAGTCCAGTCAGAAAGGGAGTGACTTCACATCTAAGCAGCAGCCAATGGAGAAACGACGCTGGCTAAAGTATATAGACTACAGCACTGTGAAGTTTAGCCCGATGCCAAATAATAACGCGAATTTTGCAGGTCCCTATGTAGGTATGAGTATTTTTTTTTTGTTTGAAAAATATTTGTGTGTTGCAGTGTAAATACGTGAATGGCATGCTGCAACATTCACGTACTTCTACTGTGTGTACAGTATGTACACGCGACTTGAATACTATAGGATGTTTACAAAGATACCCGTCTGTATCAGGCTTAAGACTTCAACTTTGGAGTCCGGTGAAATACATGCACTGTAATTATTACTTACGTGGCAACATTTATTATAAAGAGTGGTGGAAAGGCAAAATAATGGGTGTCAGGGACAAAGTAACTAGGACCTCAAAAGTGCTCGCTTTACCGTGAACAGCCTATACACCTACGTCTACGTCTCGTGCTAAGAAACTGTAAGGAACTTCCCTCAACATCTCGAGGCCGCGTCCCGCCGTAATGAAGCAATGCAATGGCGATGGAGAATGTCATATACAAGCTACGCGTACGTTATCTCCCCTCAGGATTATTTTAAACAGCTACTAGAAGGTTTTAATGCAACAATATGTTCAGAAATGATACAGCATAGTCGCTGTAGTTTAAAAAACTGTTTTACGGAAGAATAAATATCGTGAACAGAGAGATACCCACAACGAATTTTGCTGAATTTGATACGTATCATCAACCACATGTATGTTTCAATAATCAAATATATCAATGGGTAGCAAAATATCGACTTTCGTTTCTGCCGTGAAAAAAAAACTTACATTGAAATATACTACAGTTTTAAAAAAATTAGAACAGAGACTACACTTTACAGTGAGACCCATCATATGGCGACTTGTAAGTCACTTTCAGAGAGCGCAGGGCATAAATACGGGCTGAACACAACGTCTGAAACTCACATGTTTCTGGCTCATGGGGCTGCGGTG
The DNA here is from genome assembly GCA_029891345.1 of Dryococelus australis. NCBI lineage: Eukaryota > Metazoa > Arthropoda > Insecta > Phasmatodea > Phasmatidae > Dryococelus > Dryococelus australis. The sequence goes on along the minus strand of CM056998.1, from coordinate 198,012,669 downwards.
GTGTAGTGGTTATATTGCTCGCCTCCCACCGGGGCGAACCCCCGGATTCGATTCCCGGTGGGTTCGCTCCCGGATTATCGCACGTGGAAACCGTGTCGGATTATCGGCGGGTTTTCTCTGGGATCTCCCGTTTCCTCCAGGATTGCATTCTGCCGTTGATTCGTAGTCACCTCACTTCACCCTCATCGGCTCTCAAGACCGCGATGTTAAGAGCCGCCCAAATCTCTCCACTGCGCTCCAGTGTCAACTCAACGTTAAGACACGAAGCTGTGGGCTACTCACGGTGAAATGAGCACTTTTGAAAGCCCTGCTTAAGATCTACTTGCATGCACGTTGTGTATTCTTCCACCGTATGTAAGATTAACATTGTCATGGGCCTCATCTCTTTATTCATGCGTCGGCCAAGTGAAACTATAAAATTATTAGAAAAAAAAGATATTTTACAAATCTGCTCATTTTTAAACTTCGAAGCATTAGAAAAAAAACAGAAAGCGAAAGAATGATCAGAAATGGTTACCTAACACTTTTTATTCGACGTTAAGTTACGGAACTACTTCCCATCCATCGTTACCAACTTTACTGGGTGCAAGTCACTCAGTGCGCCCGTTAAAATGTATATAGGGAAGGGAAGTGACTTTTCTTAAGGTTGATTTCAAAAGTGCTCACTTTATCGTGAACAGTCTTTACTTCCCCTCCATCGTTACCTATATATAAGCATGTAGGGGAAGTGAGGTTTTTGAGAGGTTCCTCGAGAACTGCTGAGTGAAGGGTGAAGGGTGTATGTGTACCTGGTGGTGTCCCTCGGCGCCATGATGCACCCTGGTGGTGTTGAGACTCGACCTAGCTCCTCGCCTCATGCTCGCCGACTGCAGAACAGCGAGGGCGTGTCAACGCTGTGTGACATCACTACTGCTGGCTGTTATCTACTGTGCGCCTGCCTGCACTACACCACGTGTGTAGTTGCCTGGACACCGCCACTACATACACACTACTATAGGCTGTTCAAGGTAAAGTGAGCACTTTTGAAAGCCCTCTCATTTGGAATAATGGTCAGAAATATGTGTTTTATTTTAGCCTTAGGCGTTAAATTTCGGGTGCGGTGAAATACACACACACCGTTTATTACTTGCAAGGCAGTATTTATTTAGAAATGTGGTTAAAAGATAAGAGATTGCTGAAAGAAAAAAGTAACTAGGGCCTCAAACGTGCTCACTTTACCGTGAACGGCCTATACCTGCACTCGCTTCAGTAACACTCTCATATGCATCTCAACCATTGGCTAAACTGCATTCCTGCCAACACCTCGAGCGAAAACAGCACGGATTGCATTTCAGGTGGAAGAACTTATTAGCAAACAATGTTTCCTAATGTTTGCACACTTCCTCCAACCAATTTGTAATGCAGTTTGATTACATTGAAATTAGCGGAAATATTACATTGTAATAAAAGTGCTTGCCTTTTTGAAAATTGAGATCTGAACAGACGCGTTCGTCACTGTTGGCCATATGACTTTGGCAATCGTGTTCCTTTACGGTAGGTCAGTGTTGGGTACATGCACAGAAGACGAACAATCTGTCTACAGCATCTTTACTCTGATTTAAACGATTCAAATCTGGGAGTGGAAACATTTAACATGAACACCCAAAGGGTTTCCAGAATACTTATTTCAGTAATACAAAGTTACTTACTATAATATAATTATGTTACTTGGCGGCATGGGCATATGCGTGTCCGTGAGGAATGGACGTATTAATAAAATTAAATAATTAAATTTAACTTGAATTTATTTATAATGCTTTAAGTATTCACACAGCTTTCATCCAGGACCTATATCCAAAACTATTTCTGTAATTCTCATTTAGCGCAACATTTAATGTGTATTTCAACTTTAACTAAAGTTCGTATAACTATCTCTATATTAGTAACAGTCACTTAATTCACTCACATTATATACTTATATTCACTCTGTTTATATCCATCATTCTAAATGTCTTACACTCACACATCCAGTTCAATAGTCCCGCCCGTCAGTCGCACCCTTCACTGTATCGATGCTCGCAGTCGCAGACTTCACTCCCGCCGCCACTCGATGCTCTACTGGCTCGTCGTCTCTCTTGTCTTCGCACACCTGTCGCTTAAGGTGGAAGTAAAGCAACTGCCTATGGAGCACTGCACCCGACTATACCTACAATGTGAAGAACACATAATAAAGTAGTACGGACACCATAAAAGTTGTCAGAAAAGTGCGATTTATGCTGCATATGAAAGAAGAGTGTATATATTTTGCAACATTATAAAATATATTACTAAACTATAGGTACTTTTTAAAATTAAATAATTAATCGATCGCTATAGTCCACATTTTAACAAAATTTAAGCGCATTTCTATGTTGGATACTTCAGAAAGCAGAATTTACTATAAAATCTTCTTCAAGAAATATCGTCATAATATTTACTATAATTGCATGCAAGAAAATTGTAATAATAATGTATCATATCAATTTAATAATTAACTTTATTTACTCCAGTTTCAGCCATAAATGATTGCGACAAACGGATACACATCAAATCAATTACAAAAATTATTTCCTACAGTATTATTACAATTTTTTTACATGCACTCACAGTATAAATGTTATGACGATATTTCTTGAAGAAGATTTCATTGCAAATTCTACTTTCGGAAGCATCCCAACGGAAATGAGTTTAAACTTTGTTAAAGAATGCGGACTCTATCGATCGATTAATTTTTTAGAATTAAATATATATTCTAGTAAGATATTTTATAATGCTGCAAAAAAATATACATTCTTCTTTCATATACAACATGAATCGCACTTTACTGACAATTTTCATGGTTTCTGTAACACATGTTTATGAGTTCTTCAAGTTGTATAGTCGGGTGCAGTTCTCCATAGACAGTTCTTCATGTTGTATAGTCGGGTGCAGTGCTCCATAGACAGTTGCTTTATTTCAACCGTAAGGTCGTACAATGCTCCAAACTGTGGACTGTCGGCTCAGAGGTCTGTCGCGGCTTAAATAGGCTCGCTGGCCCGATCCAGAGAGTTCGTTGAGAGAGGCGGGGACGTAGACCGGAACATTGTTGCAACGATAACCCCAGACATTCAATACCCTCAATGACAGAAGGCTGCACGAGTACCGATAGGCTTATCGCGGGAGAAGCACCCCTTTGTAAATCTCAGCGTACTCCACCGTTTACCACTCTGTCCTTACACTGATACACTCGCTCGAAAGGGTCAAAGCAATGCAGAGCAGCAACATTTAACAGTACAATATATTATAACACAGTGCAATACAATACAATGTAAGACAATAAACCAATATGAATATACATAATATCATATAATTTAATGTAATACAGTACGAGGTAATATATTATAACTTATAGTATTACTAGTTGATCCCGGCGAATGTTATTCCGCATTAAAAAAAATTTTAAAATAGATAATATATACAACGCCATATGTTGTATTTAAATTGTAAATGCCAAATTTAAAACATGAAGTGTAAATGTCATTCGCATTGTGTGTCATAGTAAATTAGGCGCAAATGTCATGTGTATTGTGGTTCGTAAAGATAATTGTTTTTGCATATAAAAGTATTATATTTTACATGTTATAATTACATTGAATTTGCATAATAAATCTGTAATTGAACATTCAACACCGCTTATTAAATGATTTTTATTGCACAATGACAAAACTCATGTGTAATTATTCGATACGCATAGAAGTTCATAGCACTAACTTTTTTTTCAGTTTCAGCACATGTTTTTTTTATTGTTTTGTTTATAATTGAAATGATATCCATCCCTCTCCTTCCAGAATATAAATGGATATTGTAAAGCGTCGCATTATTGAAGCGTGTCTTGTATGGCTTGAACCGTGTTGTTTCTGCGCATAATTGTCTATTAGAATCTGTTTGGTTTGCACGTGCTTCTCGATTTTCTGTTCGTGCCTCTTCAGTTTGTGTAGGGCGTGTTCACGTTCTATTTCGCCTTCTCAATGAGTCCTCTCTATTACGTCCTCTCTATTACGTCCTCTCTATTACGTCCTCTCTATTACGTCCTCTCTATTACGTCCTCTATTACGTCCTCTCTATTACGTCGGGTACGTCGACCGATGTTTGACCGTGGTATTGCTGGCTTTTTTCTCTTTTAGATAAAAATACAGTTCCTGCATTTATCAGCAGAATCGACCCAAAAATATAGAAGTTAGACTCCAGCGCCACCTATCGGAATGAAACATAACTAAAATCCTTACTCGCCATCTCAAAATCATATGGTATGAATATAGTCTTAATTGGTCAAGCGGTTTGTTAGTGATGATGCGGGTTTAGTCACGCACAATGGATTTTATATATAAAGAAGATGTAACACAATATAATAATACAATACATCTGAACGCCTTTCTTATAACCTACTGTTTCTTGAGGTTTTGGCATCGCTTACGAGCGATGACCGCCAATGGCACTAACAGCTTTACACTGACAAACGGACGGTATTAGTGCCTAGTCCCTGGTCATGAAAATTCCATACCACAACATCGGCCACGTATAGCGAAATACATATGAGAAAATAATGCACAGAAGACCAAAAAGCATCGGGTGAGTCTGGAGAGTGTATTGTCGCCACACGGAGGGATGAGGTTGTTCAGTTCAGAAGTGACAGCGGCCGAGAGCGGTTGGGCGAGAGCTGCTCCGTGTCGAAAAAAAAGTCGCGCAGCGCGGTATTTAACAACGTCGTAGTAAGAGGTCGATGTTATCAGTTTGGTGTGTACAGCGCCGGCAGTGTCACGTGGTTTCCCTCCCTCCAGCGGCTAAAGACCTCCTCTACACTGCTTCTCCTACCTTCCCTCCCTCAACGCTGCGCCAAGATTTTTTTCAATTGAACTCTTCTATATCACATAATATAGTCACGCAGCAATGAGTACAAAAATTCTTGAAACTGCATATCAAAATCGAGGAGACGACTGAACGCCTTAACAATGAACAGTCAGCTAGGGTTGCCAACTCACGTGAGCGGCACTTTCAAATCGTACCGGTCATATCATACCCCAGACAGAATTTCAAAGACAATAACCGGAACAATAATGTATAATACCATACTTGTAGTTGCCTGCCGAAAGCTGAGGGCCTTCTACACTCACACAAAGTATTTGATTATCAGGTGAGAACAACATTCGTGTGGCAGACAGGGCCAAGAAATGAAGGCTATCCGTATACAATCCCCTGAGCTATAGTCCTCACACCTGCATGAGGAAAAGGGGGGGGGGAGGGAGTTGGGGTGGTGTGAAGGGATTTGGTTGGTTCTTAACGTCGAAGTCTTGATAGCCGACTATGGCAAAGCGAGGTACAGAGCAGCACGGGAATGCAAGGGCGGGGCTAACGGGAGATCCCCGAGAAAACCCGCCGACCGGCAGTATCTTCCGGTACGATTCCCACTTGCGAAACTCCGTGAGCGAGTAGTCTAACCACTACACCACCGCGGTCCCTAAGGAAGCTGGGTTAGGAGGTTCTTGTCCCATTTTATGTCATTTGAGTGCGGTGGGTTTGGGAGAGGCCAGACAGACCCCTTCGCCCACTACCCCATATCCACTGTCAGTGCGGGGATAGCCGGACCCACGTGCAAAGGCAATATGACTACGACGAGACCACAGACACAGAATGGGCACGAATACAGAACAGAAATAGCGTGGCGGTTTCTTTGACGTAAGCGAACTCAGTCGTTCATTGGTCACGCTCACTGCCTTCGGGCAAGTTAGCTTCCGGGAGCTTCAAGTAGGCTACACTGTGCAGGAGCTGTGCTACAATAGGCCGCGGTGGTCAGACTACTGCCTCCCACCAAGGCGAACCGGGTTCAGTTCCAGGCGGGAATCGTGCCGGACGAAGTCGCTGGTCGGCGGGTTATCTCGGGGATCTACAGTTTCCCCCTCCCTTGCATTCCCGTGCTACTCCATACTCACATCGCTTCTAAATCACGAGCTCCCAACACCTGGACTTTCAGCGCCGCTTAAATCCCTCCAATCCACTACAACGTACAATCGTTCACTTGCCCTTGATCCCTTCAATCACCACAGTTCCCAAACACTCCTCTGATCATTCCTTCGTGAGAAAGCGGATATTATTTCTAACATCCGTATTCGTTTGAAGATTTGCAATGCATATACGAAATAAATCAATTAATTAAACACATTTTCTTATATTGCCTCGGTTTGTGTATGAGTAAGATTTTCTAATGAATCACATTTGTTTATCATAAACGTACAATTTTGTTTATTGGGTTGAGCGTAAACACAAATATGCGTACGTTAGTCAGTGCCAGCCCTGCACACAATTGTACTGCAGACTGAAGTCTGAGGTCGGGAAGCTCCGCGCGGCTTGCCCTGTGTCTGCGGTTGCCTACAGCACAGGCCGCAGGGGAAGCAGTCCTGGGATCGATTCCGGAACAAACCGCTTCGAGCAGGCGAGGCCGCCTGCGCGCAACAAGGGCACCTTAATTTGGTTTCAGGCGTTGCAAACAAAACATTTGATGATGAGTGCTGTAGCTAAGTTGATACATTACCTGTTTCATTGTCACAGCCAGTACGCTGTACGCTATGTATTCGTCTACAGTAATATAAACCAATTACGACCTAGACCATTAAGACGATTTGCAAATAATTTACCCACAGGTAATATCATTGGTAGGAACAGGTGTTTTTCGCGAAAATATGTATGGCCCTGCTAGACTTCAATATACTGCGTGCCCAACCACAACTTTCTTTGGTTACTGGCTGCATGTCTACTGGAGAAGACGTGTTCTTATTTGACTGGGCCAATCATAATTAAGCACTCCGACACTGAACGTCCATGATTCGCTAGCAGACCCTTACGACACGTGACATTTAAAATCATCCAACCACGAAAGTGCACATGAACTAAAGTGTTTTGTAGTACAATAGGACTTGAAATATTTTCGCGAAAAACACCTGTCTATTATACGAACAACAATGTCCATAACATGGCAGAAAGAAGACATCATGTTTTATCTGTGGGTGGACACCCTTCGGCAACGCCTGCTCAACAGAGTGTAAATATTAATCTGGGACATGCGGTATGTTAATTCTCCATACAATTCTGCAGTGACCGACGCATCTGAGCCAAATTTGATGTGGATACTCCTCAGAACCCAAATTAAAATACTGTGCAGACTCGCCTCTCAAGACCTCGCTGTTAAGAGCCGTCTAAATCTCTTAACTCACTCACTGTGCAGGCCGAGAATTGACTCCCGTCGCACAGTTGAGTTCGAAACCACAAAGACACGGCCATTACATCTCTCATTCACGACTCTAAATTTCCCCGATCCTAAAGTAAATAATTGGTAAAGTGCTGCCCTCTAGGCAGATGAGCTATCTGTACTGGTCCTTTTCGCATTATACTCTTTGGTATATTTCGTGATTAAGAGAATATGAATGTGTCATGTGCTTTTTATGTGCGCTATGGAATTTCTTCAAACACAATTACAGTAACTTTGCATACGGAATCGAACAGATGTAAGCGACTGCCAGTACAAACTTAGTTAAGATGTAGCACTTGCAATTTAAGCAAAACAAATTTCGTTTTTACTATCATGCTTTAAAAATGGCAGTACTAAAGACATGTTAAAAATTGCTTTGTCATTAAATATTACGTTGTTAATCATATAAATAAGTAATTCGTTGGTAGAAATTTTGACACGAAAAAATATTTCATTTCCATAAAATGTATGAGATACTCTTAGAGAGTTATTTAAAGTAGTTTCTTTATGGTTATATTCGAAAAGCAGTATTTTTTTTTTTCAAATGCAAAGCAACAGTAATTAGAATAAATAACACGAATTAAATAGCTATCCTTAATTTATATCTACCTAACGAGCCTTGCTTTTTGTGTTGAAACTGACCACAGTAATAATTTACTGTTTATAATTCCAATTAAAACTATACTTTATTCGTTTACACCACGGACGCCAACCCTACACTCTACACGAAACCTAACTCATTGCAAGCAGTCGTTTTTATTCTAATTTAAAAAAAGATGCATGGAATCTTTCACAGCAAATATTTTGTAGGAGAGAAAATTAACGTCGATATTTTGTTGCATGTTCATAAATCTTGTTATTTGAACATAAATGTGGTCGCTGTAAGAAGCGCTCCTCTGTTCACGATATATATGTATATGAAACACAGTGTTTTCAACTATGCTGTATCTTTTCTAAACAGATTGGTGTTTTGAAACCGTACAATGGCCGCCTGAAATTCCGAGGATGGACTGTCGTGGGTATCACGCGTCCAAGGTCAAGAAGTGAAGGAGCAATACGGGCGACACTAACACGCACGCCTAGTGTCTCATCGCCCCTACGCGCAAGGCATGCAGTGTTTCCGTCGTGACACTGTACTGTGCAAGTTAGATCTGTAACAGTGGGGTTTTATTACACGTGATGAAGGACCACAGATTAAACCACGCCCATATGTTTGCCGCGTAAGCATAGGCAAGCTATAAAAATGCGATATTTGACCATTTTCACGATTTTTTTCCTCCAAGAATACACTTAATATGACAAAAGTAATAAAATAAGATCATAGCTTATTGTTTTTTTATTTTCTGATAAGAAGTTGTATTTGCAGAACATTTGTTTACCAAGATGCGCCTACTTGCGCAAACAACTATTTTTAGAAAATGCAGGGTCCATCTCACTCATATGGCCCGGCTTCGCTCCTCCAGAAGAAATTCTTCGTTTTTGTTTCATAATTTCGGATTCAGAGTAATTACTGACAACGTACGTTTATAGAATATTTACAGTTCAGGAGTTGTTTAATATTTCTGTGCTTGAGCTTCAGTAATATATTTATATTTTGTCAATTAGTTCCTGCCTTTTTTGCAAGCAGGAACTATCACGCAGTAAAAATTAGATACAAAAGTATTAAGCAAACAGTAAATTGTAATATATCTATAATCAAACATTTCCCAATAATACCTCTGGCAAAGGACAATATGGTACGTAAAGGAAAAATGTCTTGACTAGTAAGTGAGACCAAGCCTTAAGTTAGGAATATAGGTCTGGAAGAGCGCGGAGGTACACTACCTCGCAGTTTACAGCATTCCACTTTGTACTGACAGCGCTGGCAAGTAGCATGTCAAAAGGAACGCCATCAGTAAAAATCCGCACTCAGTAATGGAACCAGGTGAAACTCGTCAGCAGAGATTTCAGCACGAATAATGGAGTCTGATATGCGTGGTGAAGCAATGGTAGGCCTGAACATGTTGTCAACATGGATGGAGATTTTTCTATTCATCTTCGTCTGATCCAGACTCATCAATTGATGATGCGATCGAAGAATGTGAAAACATATCTACTTTCCATCCGCATCTTCTGCAGATAACAACCACATAACGTGCCCGTTATCCATCGCCGCCATGTTGCCTCGTCTGCTTGTACTGAGGCCGTGTCCGAATTGACAAATTTAGTTAATCCGTTATTTTGTAAATTCGTGATTTGGTAGGTATCAATTCGAACGTTGTCGACAGTCACTTGTTTAGCACTCGCGGCAACACATTATTACATTAACAGTGCAAAATAGTTTTATCTAAATTTAATACTTAAAACACACCTAATATTTCTGCACTCTTCACTGGAATACCACGAATACGTTAATAAATAAGAAACTAATAAATTTTGCAATAACATAACAACTTAATTTTTTATTATTTTCTATATATATATACACACACACAAAGCACATCACTTACTTGTTTTTTAAAACATGCCTAGTGTATTTTATGTACAGTTATTTGTTTTAAAAGTTAATTTATTTACCCATTCGCGCATGTGTTTTAAAAAAAAACGTGGCGCTGATTTTGTCATTTTGTATTTTTGCTAACATTCACTAGATACAAAATACGACATACCAAATACGTCATAATTTTTGTATACAAAATCGGGTCACTTGATCATTTGTCAACAAGATGTGCCAATTCGGACACGTCAGAGTTTCAGCCGGAAGTATAGCCTCCAACCCAGACGCCAGTTACTGGCCAGCAGAATCCGTATGCAAGGGAACACTGGTGATTAATTAGAACCGCTCGCTGTGTGGAACGCGACCAAAGTTAGCTCTGAGGTGACGGTGTAAGCACAGACGTAATTGGCGGCGGTTTGGGACGCCCTCCGGCTAGAGACCCAGGCAAGATGGCTGTGAGGGCTCGCATTGTCTCTGACACAAGCACGCAGAACAACCCTCCCCTGGTCCAGCAGTCATTACTCATTACCCTGTTCTCCCCTCTCACACTGCACTACACTCTGCATAGAGAACACTCTGCACGACTCCGCTCCTAGCCCACACCTGCCCGCCTGCGTTCTGTCTGCACTGCCGCAGGGTTGCCAGTTCATCACATACGTCACATTTTATGATGAAAACTGCCACTGGGATAACGGGATATTTTGTTTCGTTTCTGTTCAGATACGCAAAATATGGGAAATTGTATCAGTCGTGCATCCGTCAAGCGCTCACGTCATCTTAGACCAATCGCATGGCAACTTTATTTCTGTCCGTCAATTATATCTTAAACTTTAACTTTCTACAGACCGAAGGATGGGCCACCGCCTTCTGACGACATTCCTCAGATGCGAATACGCACTTTGAAATAAAATGCAAGGCGATGGATATACGTTTATTTTTATTTGTCTTGGTAGTAAATTCCGAAATTAAAACGTAAACAATAATTCGGTATAAAATTTTATCACGTAAATAAATATTTCCCCACAGTGCTTCTTTCTTGGAAATGTATTTCCAACTGAAATATACCAACCAACCGTCTACGAAAGCAAGATCGCGATGTGAAATTGTCACGCTAAAATTTTGCCGGAGAGAAGGATCGAAGGACAACGGATTGTTGTGAGTCATTTTCAACAGACGGATGACTGACGGACGGACGGGTGACTGATGGGTGCGACGGATGGTTGTGAGCCCAGCTTTATTTACAACTCGAGGGGGGAACCTTTCTGCGCCATATTGGATTATTGGCTTTTCTAGAGTGTTTATATTTCTAAATAGAGAATTCCCGAAAGTATCCATATACCCAACTAGATAATGTCACACAGTAGTAGACATACAATGACTGAAATATAAAATCGTATTTACGTAGCAATATAAATTTTCCAAATTTCGGCAGAATTAAAATTGTGACATAATTATGAGTTTGTAGTTACCTGGTCTGTTCTGTACTGCAGTGTATGGACAATACCGATAGTGTATTCGCTCTCTCTTCACACGTTTTGAATCTAACCTTTGAAGAAACACCCCATGTATGATGTGTTTGGTTGTTTCCAAATACACCATGTATCACAAGCCTTCTACACTTGTTAATATCAAAGTACCTTAGTTTTGTTAGATTTGCCTTTTAACAATATTTTATTTATTTATTGTAATATTTAATTTATTATCAATACGAATAAAAATAGGGACGAAATACGTGTGTTGTTAATGCCTAGTAAGAAATAGTTCTTACGCTAATATTACTACACTGATTGGGCACGAATCATGTGCGTTGGCCCTCTGGTGTAATTTTATAAGCTTTGTTTGCATGAGGCGGAAGATTATCCTGGACGTAGAACTTCAGCATAGCTTCAGGACAGTTTGTACTAACCGTGAATGTAGTATAGTTGTGTATAGACGTTGTTACGTCAAATATCTTGCATTTCATTGACAGTCAGATTGGCAAGGGCCAATGTTCACGTAATTAAATACATGGTTTAATAACGTCCATATATTTTACCGTAATAATTATTTTTATGAGATGCTAAATGGAATTTTGATCTGTATTTAGACTGTTCTGTTTCATTCGTAATTTTCAGACGCAGCTAATGTGAGGGTTTTTTGAAGAGGTTTTGGAGATAAGTCCTATCTCAGTAAGGTTAATTCAAATTAAGAATCTTTAGTGAAAATTTCATTATTGTGAGCGGACCTGGTCTCCATATATATATATATATATATATATATATATATATATATATATATATATATATATATATATATATATATATATATATATATTAAAGCCGTCATACAGGCAACCAGGGCTGCTTGCCCAGAAGTTGCAATCTGTCAGTTTTGAGGTACACACACGTCACCGACTTCCGAGAAGATACGTTATCACACTGTTAAAGCCGCCGGAGTACTCTGGACCGCCAAATATGAGCGCTGTTGAGTATTTACGGTGCGAAAACTGCAAGATATGTGGTACATGTTTTCATCTATTTAGGCAGTATCCGTTTGCTCCCGAGGTGAAGCTGAGACGTATATTACTGTGAACAACTTAGTCAGAAATTCCTGTTTAAAGACCCAATGCCCTCAGATTAAAATTTTCTTTTGTTCTACTAGAGTTTATTCAGAGTTACGCTAGGCAAATATAACAACTCTGAGTTGTGCGACAATTTTAAACTAGAACTGAACTTTGCTCAAGAATGCTTTAATTTGGCACTGATTAGGACATTTATCTGCCAGCTGGCTGATTACTTAGTAAGATTGCATAGATAAAAGCATTTTTCATTAAGCTTCACTTATGGGCACGTTTGCATTGTAGTGTTGCATGGTAGCTTATAATTCATATTTTTCCAAGTGTCAGTGGCTCATTTATGTGTGTTAAGGGGAGTTGCCCTTTAGGCAGCGCCCAGAACTTCAAGTCTACAAGGCTAAGACTTCCTACAGTATAAAGATGTATCCTCTCACTGTCTCACACACACATAGTGTTCCGAATGTGGATTAGCAATTTTGTATTATTTATTCACACTAACTAGTCGTCCACAACACACTCTAGATACAATTTATTTGAGTGGCGCCCATACGTGGTGCATTAGCATATGCATATATTACCTAACCTATGTATTACAATATACTTGGAAATTCATTTTCTAAAAATATAAACATGCTAGAAAAACCAAGAATCTAATATGGCCGAGGAAGGTTCCCCTTGAATGCTACATTTCGAATACTAACATATGAAAAATAGTCTTTCCTGAGGTAAATATTCAGTATTATGTGTATAAAAATGTGCTTAATTGAACGTACTTTTATTCTTCGGTTTTGGTCGGCCCATTTTTTATATCTACAATATATAAACGCTGTGAAATATCTGTGTATTACCACAGCCTCTAGGTAGATGTGACTCTACAACAGTATTGTTACAATTTCTCTCTATAGAAATTAAGTTGGCTATACCAAGTTCGTTAAGGGATGGAGGTCTTAATCAAATAAAAGAATTAATTATGATTCACTTATTTTATCTACAATAACTAAAGCAAAATTCTCTGAACTCAAAATCTCACAATAAATTTAAATCACTTACTGTTCACAATTGATATATATTAATAAAATTTATAGTTACGACAAATAAATCAATAAAATTAAATAACTAAAGATCAGTCCCAATAGACAGTATATTAATATATTCAATTATTTTATACTTTATGCGTCCATATTTGACAGTTCTAATATTTAAATTAAAATCAGTATTACACTTCCATTCAGTCCCACCTCAGTTCAGTCCATGTCCCGCCAGTCGCAATGTTCCAGAGTCCTCCAAGCGTCCGCATGCACAGTAGGCTTCACTCGTCGGTTTCACACCCTCTCGTCCATTCAAGCCACGAACACCTCACTCGCCGTCGTCCCGCAATCTCCAGTCGTCGTCCACAATTCACTCTACACGCGCACACTCGACCAGGCGGCCTCCATCACAGACTGCCAGCCGCTGGTTTGCGGCAGTATATATAGTGTCTTAGGCCGCCACCTAGAATCTTACCCAACTCGCGTGATGCGTCGCGGAGGGCTGAGGCGCCAGCCAGACTCACCAGAACATTCTTGCGACGTCGCAAAACGTATCGAAAACTCTAGCAGGCGAGAGGAGATCTGTGACGCCAGCAAGTATCGCCAGGCCGCGAGCGCATCGTTCCAGGAAGAGGGGAGGGCGACGTGGGTCTCCGATTACGGCGCGGGGCAGCTGAGTCGGCGCCAGCTGCAGTGCGTAACAGTATCATTACACTCTCTGAAGAACAGTCTGTATTCAATCCTTGTGTTTAGCAGTTCACGCTCAGTAGTACACATATAGAAAGCCTGTGTTAAAAACCATAATTGGCAGTTGTAAAAAGGTAATTAACAAAGTTCTCCAAAACTTTTTAAAGTTAGGTAACAAGTTTATATAGGCTATTCATGGTAAAATGAGCCCTTTTGAAGAACTTGCTAAGATATACTTGAACGCACATTTTGTATTCTTCTATCTTATGTAAAATTAACACTGTAACGGGCTTCATCACTTTATTATTCATGCGTCGGTCCAGTGAAACTGAGCAATTATAATAAAAGTTAACATTTCACAAAAATTTACTTTTTTACACTTCGATGCATTAAAGAAACAGAAAGCGACAGAAATAATTAAAGTTATGACAAATGGTCATCTAACACTTTTTGACGTTAAGATATGGAACTACTTTGCATCCATCGTTACCAACTTTACTAGGCACATGTGTCTCAGTGCGCCCAGTTAAAATATATGCTAGTACGGGCAGTGATTTTTTCTAAGGTCGATTTCAAAAGTGCTCAGTTTATCGTGAACAGCCGTTAATGATTTATTCAAGGGGTGGCCGAACTGTGATAAAAATGACAAAAAAAAAAGCGAAGTGCAAAGCGCGAATTTTTGTAATCAGCTATACAAACATGATCCAGAAAAACATATGCTGGCAGTGCACGACATAGGCTGGCATTAATATAATATTTTTGATACTATAGGACACTTTGCAGTTAAATGGGAGATTCATAATAAAGGCTGTTCACGATAAAGTGAGCACTTATAAATCAATCTTATAAAAAAGTCATTATTAATAACTTTATATATTTTAACGGGCGCACTTAATGACATGCGCCTCGTAAAGTTGGTAACGAAGGATTATAAGTGGTTCCATACCGTCGAATAAAAGTGTCAGGCAGCCATCTGTGATAACTTAAATTATTTCTTTCCCTTTCTGTTATTTTAATGCATAGAAATATGAAATTGTGAAGATTTGAAAAATATTTGCTTTTCTAATAATTTTACAGTTTCACTTGACCGACGCTTGAGTAAAGTGATGAAACCCATGGCACTGTTAATTTTACGTAAGGCGGAAGAACACACAACGTTCATACAAGTAGATCTTAAGCAGGGCTTTCAAAAGAGTTCATTTTACCGTGAACAGCCTACAAAGACATTAACAATTCGTGTCGAAGGGACGTAGAAAATTCCACAAATCAGATCAGCCACATAGAAGGAGCTCATAGTACTTGGCACTGATATCTTACTGTGGACACTGTACGCGATCCAGTTTAGAGCTACGCTCATAGGAGCGATGGGGCACTAGGTATGCGTGTCAGTATGGCCCTTATCGCTGCCTTGCTTGTGAGCGTGAAACAGATGCAGATAGGTGGCGAAGTTGGCAGTGGCTCGAGCCAGTGCAGGCCTGTGGTTGGTTGCCAGGAGGGGTTGCTAGGCTGTGACGTCACCGGCCCGGCCCGCCTTATTGACGCTAACTGGAAGTACCCGCGTGTAACGGAGCTCCTAGCTATTCAACTCGCATCGCTACACATACATGTATAGGCTGTCCGCGGTAAAGTGAGCACTTCTGAGAGCCCTGCTTAACATCTACTTGCATGCACATTGTGTCTTCTTCCGCCTTATGTAAAACTAACATTACCATGGGTCTCATCACGTTCTTTATGTGTCGATCAAGTGAAAACGTGAAATTATTACAAAAGTAAAATTATTGCAATCTGCTCATTTTTACTCTTCTGTCTATACCTTAAAGCAAAAAAAAAAAAAAAAGCGAAAGAAATAATTTAAGTAATCAGAGATGATTACGTGAAACGTTTTATTCGACGATAAGATATGGCACTACTTTCCCTTCATCGTTACCAACTTTACTGGGCGCGTGTCACTCAGTTCGCCCGTTACAATATATGCAGGCAGGAGCAGTGACATTTTTCTAAGGTTGATTTAAAAAATGCTCTCTTTATCGTGCACTAGAAACCAATACCGGACAGTTCGCGCTTTTCTTCAAGAGATTATGATTGTGGTATCACCTACAGCCAACAGACAGCAGCACCTCTGTTCACTAATGTGTATTAATCAATAGAAATCCGGAAATTTCGCGGAGTCACTCGTTCAGTAAGACGCTACACGCCACAGTTCTTTGTCTACTCGAGCCCCAGTTGTGCATTGGCTGAGGATCCAGTTTAACCCCAGACCACGCAGCATGATATCGGTTCTTGTTTCCTTATCTGTTAGATATTGGCTGAGGATCCAGTTTAACCCCAGACCACGCAGCATGATATAGGTCCTTGTTTCCTTATCTGTTAGATATTGGCTGAGGATCCAGTTTAACCCCAGACCACGCAGCATGATATAGGTCCTTGTTTCCTTATCTGTTAGATATTGGCTGCAGTTCGTTCAGGGAGTGTCTAATAAACTGCGATCCAGTTGGAAAAGACAGCCATATGTACACGTGTTTGAGGACCAGCTCCTCCTCAAATGAATCCGCGGTATTTCCAGGTCTCTATTATACTTAAGCAAGATTTGAACCCGAGTCAAAAAGTCGCAAATTCACGACCCTGACCACTTACCTACAATGCTCACGTGGTGGACTTGGTATAACTTTTGTATTTCTATGTTAGTTACATAAGTAACTTCTTTTACTTTTAGTTTCTGCTAAAGTTAGTATATTATAAGTACTGCTAAGTGTTACATACACCTGTTACTACTTTTAAATGTTTGAAAGAATATGTCTTAGTGACATGGATAACCTTAAATGCCGCGGAAACTATACTTTTCTGGTTACAGTGGCAAAAACGTTTAGTGTGGACTCGAAATTATAGGAAGTTATAGGAAATACGGAGATTTTCCGTTTTTTTCTATTTACGCACTTAACTCCGTTTTTCGTGATTACAGATTGCGTTTCCGTATATTTACTGTGCATTATCATAAAAATTTCCGTAAATATAAGGAAACTTTT
The DNA here is from genome assembly GCA_029891345.1 of Dryococelus australis. Classification (NCBI taxonomy): domain Eukaryota; kingdom Metazoa; phylum Arthropoda; class Insecta; order Phasmatodea; family Phasmatidae; genus Dryococelus; species Dryococelus australis. The sequence goes on along the minus strand of CM056998.1, from coordinate 197,995,604 downwards.
AACAGTGCAGCGGTGCGAGCAGAGGTTCCGACTTTTACCAGTAACGTGGAGCTGTGACCGCACCGCGCCCGGACCGTTTACTTCAATGTTTTAATGGAAATCACTAGCAGGCAATATTAAATGCCCTAAGGTCACAGAGACGAGCCGCCGAGCGTACAAGACAAGTCTACCCTGACTTGTACGCTCCTGACCTTTAACGAGTTATCTTTGGAAGAATGCTCTGGTCATCACCCGAACATCTCTCGGCAAAACTCGGGATGCGAGGAACCTTCTAGATTGGGCGAGCGAGACTACTTAAGCCGCCACGGGACTCCGCACCGACAGGCTATAGCTCGGGGTGGGGAGGGGGGTTGTGCTCATTTAGGCGCCAGGTGTGGGAAGATGACGAGCCAGCAGAGCGGCGAGAGTGAAGTGTGTGGACTGCGAGCATCGCTACAGTGAAGAGAGCGAATTGCGGGCGGGACTATAGAACTGGATGTGTAACAGACATTTGGAATGATGGATATAAACAGATTGAATATGTGTAAACAGATTGAATATGTGTAAATAGTGTGTGTGAATCATGTGACTGTAAAACAATACAGAAAAGTCGATAAGGACTTTAATTAGAATTGGGAGAGACATTAAATACTACGCGTCCTGAGAATAACAAGAGTAATAGTGTGGAGATAGATAATTTCATGTTGTAAATAATAACTGCATGACTAGATTCAAAATCAAATTCAGTTCTTTTATTTTCATAAAGATGTCAATACCTCACGACCACGGATAAGCCCCTCTGGGGTCGTGTAACAATATTACCCCGAGTATAATAGTTCACGTATAACATGTTGCAAAACAGGTAAAGTCATGGTCTGGTTGATGCTTGGCTGCTGATGGCAGGCCATCATTTTATTATTGCTTGCTGTCAGTGCCATGGATCAGTACAAATTATTTTCATAGTTTCCATTGTTGAGTTATAGCAATGAATTCGTAAGTACCTGCTTGGCTCCAAATCTCGTCTTTTGCAACACCTGCGACGAACTATGGACGTGTAAGATAATGGGTTATATATGAACTGCTGCAAAGTAGGTTTGCTGCTAGTAAAATTTCTGTTTGGTCCTCACATATGGTAACATTGCATTGCTGTTACATAGTTACTCAGTAATTGAGTTTTCGAGATTGAACGATTACGTTGATGATCTGAGTAATTAGTTGTTTCGTAAGATATCACTTACTGGCCTTCGTTACGTTTTGGAAATATAACACACAAAATTAAGGTTAATATCACTTAACACTTCCTTTGTGACACAGAAAATTCATTTACTGTAACAAAATAATTTCAAACAAACGATATAAAAAAATCACTATTTTCATAATACAAAATATAATAACAACAGCAAGTTTGTTATTACTGTAAACAAAACAGCCTGAAATAAATATTTTTCTTTGCTGTAAGCAGTTACAGACATCTTCTGTCAAGAAACCCTTAATTAGATTCTGTATATACGCGGAATCTCAACTCCATTTTGGATTTTTACCACAGATTCCGAACCCACAACGTTCTTTATTCTTGATCCTGTGCAGAATGCCTGAGCGGCTTGAATAATAGCATAGGCTGGAAACCAGAAATTTTACATAACTAAAAAATGGTACAAAAAGTACTGCATCACTGAATTCAGCCATCTGTCATCCACGAACTGAGCTAAATAAAGGGTATAAGCTTATCCTCAACGAACATCTTTGAGCCTACTTTTTACCTTTCGACAATAACACTACTGCCGAGCGACCTCTTGGTGTAAGTCGTCAGAACTTCGGTGCGTATTGTTACATGGACGCCTGAGGGGCGTATTTGAGTTCGTGAGGGACGGAGGTCGTAATAAAAATAACAGAATTAATTTTTCTTTCTAATTTATTCACGCATCTATACTTTACAGCATTAAATTATCTATCCCCACACTTACTCTTTTTATTTCTCAGTGAGCGCCATATTTACATATATTTAAAATATAATTAACCACCCTTCTTAATGTCTCTGTTTGGTTACAGTAAAGTAACTCATACTTATCATCAACACATGTTCAGTCTATCTATTGCCATCATATGTAATGTCTTTCAATCACGTATCTAGTCCAATAGTCCAGCCTGCCAGCCGCACTCCTCACTGCTTGATACTCGAAGTCACAGACTTCCCTTCCGCTGGTCACTTCTCCCACTATTCGTCTTCTATCGCTCTGAACTCAGCCACTCATTCATTCAACAACAAATCGGCCCGGAGGCTCGTCGCACAATTTATACTCTGCTGGCCTTGACCTGGAAAGTTCGAGGCACCCCGAATCATTCGGACAGAATCTAGGGCAGTAAACATAAACCACTAGAACATTTCTCAAATAGATGTAGAAACTTAATGAAACCCAATTCAGTAGCGTGCACCGCAAAATTATTATCGTGTCGGCTCGCTCTTTCGTAACAGATACGTGGTTCTTGGTTTAGAATGCGTCTGTAATTTAATACATTCAATTGACTTGCCGCTGCCGCTATCACATAACTGCTGTCCTTCACATCCACTCGCTCACGCGGGATCCAAAGCAGCGAGCACGTAACGATACTCTAATATTCTTTGAGTGTAATTTTTTATATTTCGAAACTTGACTCACAATGACAACGGTTACCGAATAATTAATTATATATCTCGTATTTCAAAAACACGGGGGCAAATTTCGGCAGGTTATTCCTTACGATAGTATAAGACGAAAAAGTAAATACATTTTATCCCCGAAAGTGATTGGGTATTAAGGGTGTTATGCGCCCCAAAATTTGAGTTTCAAAAGACGTTTAGTTGAAAATATAAAGCACTTTTGATTAAGCAACAAATGGGTGAATGGTGCTATGTATAGAGGAGATCCAACACCTCTTAAAACGCGGTCGGTTATATCATCGCCCTACCCTTTAGGAAATGTATATTGGCACCCTAAGTTTGCATCAAACTTTGTAACACTACGTTCTAAGCAGTTTTTAAAGACAAACAACGAATCAACAATTTTAGATTAACAAAAAGAGTCACACTCTCATGTGAACATTTTGTGAGATAATTAATGATGAACATTCAAAACACATGTGTGTTGCATACCAAGTAGGCAATCCACAGTACAGAGCAAGGCAATTTAAGGGTGGGATGGACCCTTAATTTTTTATGCAATAGTTGTTTGCGCGAATACGCGTATCTTGGTAAATAAATGTTCTGCAAATACTACTTTTTGCCAGAAAAGATTAAAAAACAATGATCTGTGACCGTATTTTTTCTTTCTTTCTTTCTTTTCTTCATATTAAGTGTATTGAGGGAAAAATCGCGAAACAGTTCAAATATCGCATTTTTAAAGTTTGCCTATGCAGTTTCCTGAAGCGGCTAGAGAAAAGTACAAAGATACGGGCGTAGTTCAATCTGTATTCTTTCATGGCGTGTAATAAATTCCCACTGTTACAGATCTAATTTACACAGTACAGCGTCACGAAGGAAACACTACACACCTTGCACGTAGGAGTTACAAGGCTCCAGGAGTGCGTGTTAGTGTCGCCCTTATCGCTACCTCGCTTCTTGACCTTGGACGCGGAATTCCCACGGGGTCCATCCCACTCTCAAATGAGGATTTTTTAAGGGCACACAGCTACCTTAATGCTTACTTTAGAGGATAAGTTGTACATACATATTCGTCAGGAATACACTCACTGTAAAAAATTTCCTGGTAAATATCCTAAACTGTAATGGAAATTTTTAACATATACCCTGTATGGTAATAATACCACACATCAAGCTGCATATATAGGAATGTTTAGCGTCGCTTCTATACAAAGTTGGGAACTTCCCTGTGCATTTGACTGTTTCCTGGGCAAATGTATGAACGCTACAATGAATGTATAGGGGAAAAAATTATCATTCCCACTTTATCATTAACCGTATACACTGGTATGGTAAATGTCCGAATAATTTCTAAGAGTGTGCCGAAGTTTGTTCCCACGATTTAGGAACACGTTCTATATTTTATCGCTTTTAAACTTCATTGTTCCGCGATTTCGCGGACGCCTGTGTTCGGCGGAACACATATCCCGCGAATCACAGTTTGGGAATCACTGCTGTATAGAAAGCTTTGTACCAAGGTAACTGCTACTACAGGTTGGGAATCACTGCTGTATAGAAAGCTTTGTATCAAGGTAACTGCTACTACAGGTTGGGAATCACTGCTGTATAGAAAGCTTTGTACCAAGGTTAACTGCTACTACAGGTTGGGAATCACTGCTGTATAGAAAGATTTGTACCAAGGTAACTGCTACTACAGGTTGGGAATCACTGCTGTATAGAAAGCTTTGTACCAAGGTAACTGCTACTACAGGTTGGGAATCACTGCTGTATAGAAAGCTTTGTACCAAGGTAACTGCTACTACAGGTTGGGAATCACTGCTGTATAGAAAGCTTTGTATCAAGGTAACTGCTACTACAGGTTGGGAATCACTGCTGTATAGAAAGCTTTGTACCAAGGTAACTGCTACTACAGGTTGGGAATCACTGCTGTATAGAAAGCTTTGTATCAAGGTAACTGCTACTACAGGTTGGGAATCACTGCTGTATAGAAAGCTTTGTACCAAGGTAACTGCTACTACAGGTTGGGAATCACTGCTGTATAGAAAGATTTGTACCAATGTAACTGCTACTACAGGTTGGGAATCACTGCTGTATAGAAAGATTTGTACCAAGGTAACTGCTACTACAGGTTGGGAATCACTGCTGTATAGAAAGATTTGTACCAAGGTAACTGCTACTACAGGTTGGGAATCACTGCTGTATAGAAAGCTTTGTACCAAGGTTAACTGCTACTACAGGTTGGGAATCACTGCTGTATAGAAAGCTTTGTACCAAGGTAACTGCTACTACAGGTTGGGAATCACTGCTGTATAGAAAGCTTTGTATCAAGGCAACTGCTACTACAGGTTGGGGAGATCAATGTTCAAAGTTTGGCAAACAAAGATTTTCGCCACTAGGTAAGCGCTAGTGTCGGCAATGTACAAGATTTTCTACATTTTCTACATAAAAAAAACAAGGTAAAATATAATAATCATAATTCAACTATAAAATAACTTCGTAAATACGTAAATAAAAGTTCCATGAATATGTGGAAGAGCATTTGAAAGGTGTAAAGTGTGTATATGTCAGTAAAGAAGTTGTTGAAGAAAAAATGATTCTTTTAAACAGAAGATGGAAGCATGTTCATTCCATTCCACACATTCAAACATTCCGCAACTTTAGATTGTACAACCAAACTGATTTGCTTACTGCCAAATCATTCAAATCAGAAATGGAAAGAATAAGTGTTTTCAAAAATGAAAATTCCGCCAATGCTAGAAGAAAATTAATGTACTTTGACGTTTATACAGATTCGGAAGATGAAGAATTTAATCCACCTGTGCAATCTATGGCAACAAGCAAACCTGAAGCATCACGTATTCAAAGCGGTGTGTTTGTGTTGGTGCAGCTTTTAGCTGAAAACAAGAATACTTCATCAACTCATAGAACACTATATTGATATGTCAGAGAGATCTGATGATGATGACAGCGTCAAAAATATGTTTTAAAAATCTGTTGGAAAGGACAGTAAAATCTTTAGCGCTGGTGAAAACGCCATTGCATTTGTTCAATTGAAACAGATTGTTAGAAAATTGCCAATGCCTGACATTAAAATGAGAGGAAATATACTTCACTATGAATTCAGCACTGCAGTTGAGTTTTAAAATAAAATACAGAGAATTTGAACGTAAGGGTTTGACTTACATGATGTAATGTATTGTTATGTTGTGTATTGTTATGTTGTGTATGTTTAAGTATTGCCATGTTGTGTATGTTTAAGTATTGTTATGTTGTGTACGTTCAATATTGTTGTGTTGTAACAAATTTACTTTTGACCACAACTTTTAAAAAGGGATTCAGAAGCTTATTGCATTATTGTTTCATATCCTTAGAAAACTAATATCATATTTTCTCCTTCAAATAAGCAATGTTATGTTAATTGATGGTTATAAACCTTTGTCTTATTTTATCTAATAAGTACTTTGCCAGTTATGCTTATTTAATAGGTGTTTTGTGAACCATCTAACATCCCTTACACTTCACGTAACACCCATTACATTCAAAATAGTTAAAAATTGTGAGAAATATTCACTGATTATTTTGTTTATAAAAATCTGCCTGGTTTCTCTGGCCTTTCTGTTATGTGAATTTAAATTTGTAGTTCATTTCTGTCAATCGTCATCTCACATTTTTTATTGATTTTCACTGGTTACTGCAGCAAGTAGGTTGCATTTATGTAATACCCATTACAGTATGTTTTTAATACTTTAAATTCAGATAAAAGATTGCCTTCAGGAACACTACATCATTGTACATTTAAAAAACGAAAAATATCTCTTTGTGCTACTTATATTTTAGTCAAGTTTCATTTACTTATAAGAATGGGTTCTTTTACCTGTCCAACTGCAACACCCATGCAATGGAATGCATGTAAAAGCTTTTTCTTTCGTAATTCACGTAGCTTAAAAATGTTAATTCAAAGTTACCTTTTGGAACAGCGCACTTAGCAACGGATGTTAATCCTGTACCAAACTCTTCCATAAGAAATCACGTTTTGATCCTACCTTGAGTATAACTATCCATACTTTGCCGCTATATTTTTTTTTTACATAGCGTTGTCTCCAGTGGGTTGGTATTCCAGGCCGGGTATAAATAATATGCGTGCCCCCGGCAAAGTAGAGTGTAGTGCCGGTTGGACCATACATCAAACACGCAGGCCGCTCTCTGTGATCTCTGCGCTGATAGCCGCGCTGGAAATACCTACTCCACGCCTCTGGCCACCCGCCCACACTTGCCCCACACAGATCTGTGGTCTTACAGGACAGAGGATTAAGTCGAAAATGTCACATCTTCGACAGAGACCAAACAAAGTTATTGAGTATTCGCAAGACTATCTTATCTTTCATTTCTTTCTGCAACATTGTGCTCTGTAATTTGTTGTACGGGCACAATTCGGTTTTCCTTAACAGCAAATACCAATTGTTTACCTGTTTTTGGCCACGACTAAAACTGACCATGGTTTGAGTTACCGTAGGCTACTCTTCAGTAGCACCACAGAAATATAGTCCATTCACAGTCACTCAGACTGCACGAGCCTCGCTAAAGTTCTACTTCCAGGATATTCCTCCACCTCGCGCAAACTAAGTTTAACCAAGTAAAGAAAATTACATCAATGGACCACACTCCTGCGCACTGAGTTTAATAATATTTTGGATGAGGACTATTTCTTACCAGGCATTGGGCCTACCAACTCACCCGTTTTCACACTGATTTCATTTATATTAATAATAAATGCAACATTATGATTTACAAATTAGATAAAATATAAATAAATGTTCAATTAAAAAAAATAAGGTATTGTTATTTTAACCCTCTCATTCCCCGTGTATACATTTAGCTACAGAGGAAGGTTATATCTGACCGGCACTGTAACCTGCGAGGTTTAGTATATAGGCTGTTCACGGTAAAGTGAGCACTATTGAAAGCCATCTGATTTGTAATAATAGCAATAAATATGTTTTATTTTAGCATTGGACGCTAACTTCCGAGTGCGGCGGAATGTAGACTCTGTGTTTATTACTCACATTGGAAATATTAATTTTAAACAGATGGTTAATGGGAATGGAGCACGAAAATCGTATATTTATAGAATTATTGTCACAATTTGTTTTAAAGAGGATTTTTCGAAATTGTTGGTTCAAATAACAATTAGATAACAATTTTGTACACCTTATTACACTGTTAAAAATTCTCTGCGTTCCTTACTCTCGGAGCTATAATTGAAGACAAGTAAAAAAAAAATCATTTTCTTTCTTACGTCAGTGCTCCGAGAATAATGAAGGCAGTGAAAATCTAAAAAGAGAAAAATGTGTTGAAAGTTATTATTTACGTCGTGTCGGGCCAAAACATTTAGATAAACCCTTTGGAAAACGACTTATATCGAAAATCGGGTAAATGTGCTCACTTTACCGTGGATAGCCTGTACAGTGGTCGTCCCTAACTGGTTCGTAACCGTGCTCTGTCTCTCTCTCTCTCTCTCTCCTCTCTCTCTCTCTCTCTCTCTCTCTCTCTCTCTCTCTCTCTCTCTACGTTGTGACTGGTTCATATCAGCGGCCACTAAAAACAACGTCTGCAGCTTATTGCTTGTATTAATGATACATGCTCTTTGTTTGTCAACTTAAATTAACAGCGCATCTAAAAACTTCTTATTTGCAACACCAGAAATATTAAAATGTGGGAATGAAAGCATTAACTGAGGGACACCACGCCTGCTAACACACTGCATATTTAGCAAACAACCAAACACGTTAGGTCCCTACAGACACGACTATTTTTCACTGGTTTAATTCAAATAGTGTAAAGATAGCGCGAACAAACTATACACTGGAATAAACGCTGTTCACGATAAGTGAGCACTTTTGAAATCAACCTAAGAATAAGGTACTGCCTCTGCCTCCATATATTTTAACAGGCGCACTGAGTGACATGCGCCCAGTAAAATTGGCAACGATGGATGGGAAGTAGTCCCAGACCAAGAAGCGAGGGAGCTATACGGGCGACAGTTACATGCACGCCTAGCGCCTCATCGCCCCTACGTGCATGGCGTGCAGTGTTTTCGCCGTGACACTGTACTGTGTAAATTAGATCCGTAACATAGGGGTTTTATTACACGCAATCAAAGTCCACAGATTAATCTACTTCTGTATCTTTGTACTTTTCTCTTACCGCTTAAGGAAACTGCATAGGCAAGTTTTAAATATGCGATATTTGACCACTTTCACGAATTGTTTTCTCCAAGAATACACCTAATATGGGGAGGAAAAAAAAAACATAATGGTTTTTTGACTTTTCTGATAGTCATATTGCCAGAACTTTAATTACCAAGATAAGCGTTTACGCGCAAACAACGATTTCACAGAAAACATTTCAGTCCATAGGACTCTTAACATCCAATAAAAAGTGTTACCTAACCATTACTGCTACCTTAAATTATTTCTTTCACTTTCTGCTTTTTTAATTGATAGGAGTATAAAAATGAGTATGTGTGTATGATATTTACTTTTTTAATAATTTCACAGTTTCACTTGACCGACGCACGAATAAAGTGATGACATCCATGGCAATGTCGATCTTACATAAGGCGGAAGAATACACAACGTGCATACAAGTAGATCTTAAGCAGGGCTTTCAAAAGTGCTCATTTTACCGAGAATAGACTATACATCAGACGACGCCTGGGGGCGTATCTGAGTTCGTGAGGGAGGGAGGTCTTAATAAAAAATAAAAGAACTAAATTTGATCAGTAACTTTGATGTGTAATTTATTCCCACAGCTATTATTTACAGCACTAAATTATCTGTCTCCACTTTAACTCTTTTTATTCAACAATGAGCGCGATATTAAATGTCTAGTTCAACTATAATTAATGTCCTTAATTCTCTCTCTCTCTCTCTCTCTCTCTCTCTGGTTACAGTCAATTAACTAGTACTCATTATTAATACGTGTTCAATCTCTATCTGCTGCCATCATTATACTGTCTTTTACTTACGCATCTCGTCCAACAGTCCAGCCTACCAGCCGCGTCCTTTACTGCATGATACAGTCGCAGACTTCCATTTCACTGGTCAATTCTATCGCCGCTCGTTCTTCTATCGCTCGGAACTCAGCCTCTCATTCTCTCATCAACTCCAACTCAACACCCAGCCCGGAGGCCTGTCACAGTATTTATAGCGTTGCCCTGACCATCTGGAAGGTTCAACGCACCCCGAGTCACACTGAGAGAATGAGGTCAGTAATCCAGAGCATTCTTCAGATAAACGCAGAGATTCATACAACCAGGGTGAGTAGAATGCGCCGCTAAAGAGATTGTCACGCCGGCTCGTTTTCTGTAACTGATACGCGGCCACCATAGCTCGCGCTGCCGCCGCTATCATATAACAACTCTCTGTCCCCTTCGCTAGCGCGGAACGCCAAGCCAACGTCAGCGATGCGGAGCAGCGACATGTAACACTATTTTAATGCCCTCCAACAAGGCTCAAAACGGCATTTTCAGACTTCTGTATCTCGAAATATAACGGACAGAATACGCGCGAAGACACGCATTGCACTTTGCTGCAGAGTCATGACTCACTATCCCTTCTGGAAGTTCGTTATCTCTGCTTCTCGCTTTCGGCTCTTGCCACATCATTCAAGCGCTGTTCACGGTAAACTGAGCACTTTTGAAAGCCCTGCTTAAGATCTACTTACAAGCACGTTGCGTATTCTTCCACCGTAGGTAATATTAACATTGCCACGAGCCTGATCACTTTATTTATGCGTCAGTAAAGTTAAAATGTTAAATTATTGCGTAATAAATATTTTATAAATTTGCTAATTCTTGCACTTATATGAATTAAAATAACTGATAGTAAAATTAATTATTTCAGTAACCACAAATGTTTACCTAACAATTTTAATTCAAAGTTAAATCACGAAATGACTCTTACTCCGTCAATGCCAACTTTATTGGGTACATGTCATATCAGTCAGTGAGACCATTAAAACTGTACGCAGATAGGGGCAGTGACATTTTAAAATGGTTGATTTTAAAAGTGCTCACTTTACCGTAAACAGCACATATAGCACGGTATATAGCTGCGTACTAATATCAACTATGAGCGAGTGAGTGAAGAGATTTGGGCGGCTCTTAACAGAAAGACCTTGAGAGCCGATGAGGGTGATTGAAGTGAATATAGAGCGGTGCTGGAATGCTGGAATGAAGGGGATATCCCCGAGAAAACTCGCCGAACAACGGCATCGTCCGGCACGATGCCCACTTGCGAAAATCCGGTGACCCGGCCAGGGATTGAACCCGGTACGCCTGGGTGGGTACTATGAAATTCTAAAACACTAGTACGTGGCATTGTCAGGTGTCAAGTTACAACAATACGGTGCGCGGATAGGCGGTTCATATATATATGTGTGTGTGTGTGTGTGTGTATGTGTGTGTTATATGCTAATGTTCCCTTATATATATATATATATATATATATATATATATATAGACACACACACACACTGGAGCTTATGAGGGCTAATGTTTCCTCTCTTCTTGCGATCATGCCTTTCGTATGGTGAAGTTCAAATGAGAGAATAATCTGCAGCTCTGTGGGGAGAGAAGGTAGGGGAAGGCTCTCCTGAACGCTCGCCGCTGGAGGGAGGGAAACCACGTGACACTGCTGGCGCTGTACACACCAAACTGATATCACTTCCTCTTCCCCTCCACAAGGTGGCCAAGGTCCCTCACAAGGGACCGATCCACCCCCGCGCTGATGGAGTAGTGTCCCAGTGATGTAAAACGGCGGTCTACTGCTCCGCTCTTAAATACTGCGCTACGCGACTTACGATTTCCTATCGGTAATACGCGCCCGCGTACAGCTCTCGCCCAACCGCTCTCGGCCGCTGTTGCTACTGAACTGAACAACCTCATCCCTTCGTGCGACGGTAATGCACTCTCCCGACTCCGCCTAATACATTATACGAACCAATCAGACTTACTGGTTATTTTATCCTCTCCACCTTGTTATTTTGGCATGTGTTCTGCTTTTAAACCAACAACTCACAAAGAACAGATATAATATTTTTGTTTGTTCAATTACAGGTTAACATTTTCAACACTCGGCGAAATTCTGCAGGGGAATAATTTACGTAAATCTGGCAACCCTGCCTGGCGTTCACCCAGGCAAGTATCGACCACGTCCAGCCCAGCTTTGCCGAATGACGGCGATCTGGAAACCAGGCGCTAGTCAGTGCTGTATGGCCGACCTTGTGAGATGTTATGGCAGCAGCGGCCATCAGACTACGGCGTATCATCTTAACAAATAATGTCTCCCACTTATGATAAACTTACCTCGCTGTACGTAAATTAAAAAAAAAAAAAAAAACACTTCCTTCGCAACACCCCAAGAACTGGACAAAGTGACTTTAGGCTGTTTACAATAATTTAAACACTCACGAAACAAAAAAATATATAATTAGCGTTGACATTTCCGCTGCCTCATTTTTTTTTATAAATGCTGTGCTTGTACTGATAATTAAATACAACCTATAAAAAAATGCCACTGCCAATACCTGCAAACACTTAACTGCCACAATTAGAGGCGTGCGCCCAGTAAAGTTAGTGATTACGGTTGTCTAGTGGTCAGAATACTCGCCTCCCATCCAGGCGAATCGGGTTCGACTCCCGGCGAGGTTGCCGCCTAATTTTCACATTAGAAATCGTTGATTTTCGCACGTGAGAACCATGTCGGACGGGTTTTCTCGGGGATCTCCCGTATTCCGATACTGCTCCATACTCACCTCGCCCAAATTTCTCCATTCCATCCCAGTAAAGTTGGCTACTACGCAGTGAAAGTAGTTCCATTTCTTAAAGTGAATTTAAAGTGTTCGGTTAACATCTGTGGATACTGAAATTAATAATTTTACCTTCTGTTTTTTTTCTAATACATATACGTGTAAGAATTGCGATGTTAGTAGAAATTTACTTTGTTTATAATAATTTCAGAGTTTCACTTCACCGATGCATGGTCCACGACAATGCCAATTGAACATATGTCGGAAGAATACAGTAAAAGGTGCGTACAAGCAGATCTGAACAGGGTTTACAAAAGTACTCAGTTTACCGTGACGAGCAGAGTGTGGCGTGAAACATGGTAACGGCTGTTCACGATAAAGTGAGCACTTTTGAAAAAGTCACTGCCTCTATCTGCATGTATTTTACAGGGCGCACTGAGAGACATTCGCCCAGTAAAGTTGGTAACGATGGAGAGAAAGTAGTTCCACGTCTTAACGTCGAATAAAAAGTATTAGGTAACTATTTGTGATACTTTAAATTATTTATTTTCCTTGCTGGGTTTTTTAATGTATCGAAGTGTAAAAATTTGCAGATTTGTAAAATATTTACTTTCGTAATAATTTCTCAGTTTTACTTTACCGACAAAGTAATGAGGCCCGTGACAATGATAATTTTACGTAAGGCGGAGGAATACACAACGCGCATACCAGTATATCGCAAGCAGAGCTTTCAGAAGTGCTCATTTTACCGTGAAGAACCTTTAGCTGTGTATCGGTGACGGTATTGTAGGCGAGTCCAGTAATTAGTGGCTGAGAGACCCGAGTCATTAACACAAGTCTACCAACCACGTCCTTTTGTCACGAGCAACATGGCCACAGAGGACACGCCTCCCTCTTGCAAAGCGATCGCCGCACGGGGATCTACAACAGCCCGTCTTCCAGCCGAGCGATTTACAAACAAACCTCGTACGTCCGTCCCACCCTTGCGGTTACGTGACTGACGGACGGACGGACGGACGGACGCGACGGGTCGTTGTAAGGGCCTGTCTGGAGTCAAGTGATGTTCCAAGTGAGCTTTCACAATCTAACACTAGGTCGAACTAAATACGGCATATTTGTTGTTACGTAGTGATGTTTAAATTTCATGTATAATTTACTATTTAATGTTTACGAAATGGTTTATTTAAATATTTATTAATATTAAACGCCTTAACGGTTTTATTTTATATAAGTTCGCCAACTGACGCCCAAATTTTATTTTTTAAACTTACAATTTAAAAACTTCAAATAAAATTGTTCAGACCGAACGAAGATATCCCTAATTATTTATTACCTTCTCACGATATCAGTTTTGAGGAAGCCCAGCTTGCAGATCCATAAGGCGTATTTTCGCGGTTGAATCAGGTAACGACGATGTGGTATCCCGCTACTGTTCACCACTCCGTTATGAACACATGGTGACCGGGTAACCAGCGTTCACCATTTCTGGCTAACGGAGTCAGGAGCACGTTAGTAGAATTGTTAACCAGATGTTCATTGTTACTGCTCTTCGCTTTAAATTCGGAGTTTCTCTCGTCGCAGTTGCAACTTGCATTACCTCATGCTTGTCTTTAAATGTTCAAAACGGATCAATTTTTGGTGGGTCAAAATGAAGATGCTACCTTATTTCGGTACGAAAGGGGAAAGTTTTGTCGAAATGGGTCGGAGGTGAGTGTTAGAAACGTGGATAACCTCAATCTGTACTTATTGTACGTATATTTGTTATAGTTGTGATATTTCGAATCTTAGTGAAGTTTTAGGCCCCTAATAGATGCTTTTCTTCGTTGTAACTCGAGCTGCATTTCTGGCATGTGAATGGTATTATTTTCAGGTGAGAAGTACATCATAAAAATCATCAACACGTCCGTATATTCCATGTCTATTTCTGACACTATTACAACTATTGCGCAGTTTTGAAGTTCCTTCCAACTGAGGTTCGCCGTCTGTGTTTACAGTAAGCATTCTCATGATGTGAACAATTTGTTGTAAACTCTGGTGACCAGCCCGTTAGCAATTCAACCGCGAAAATACGCCTATTGTTTACATTAATAACGTAAACATTTCACGAATGCGGGCAAAAGTACTTGAAGTTTTTTTTCTTTTTTTATCAGCTTAGGACACAACTTATGACAAAGGTTCAGTTTACCGAAAGCTTCAACTTCGGACACGGAACCTAAACTCGAACTGCACTCGCATATAAAATCTTCGAATTGCGGCCGTAACTCGCACGATTTTAGAAAATGGTAAGATCGAACGATACGAGAGTAATCGTATACATATCGACCTTGCGAGTGGCCACTCTCTCGATCATCGCCGTGCGAGATGTGGAGTCGTAGACGAGTAGCGCATCAAAACAAACAAAGTATTAGACATAAGATGACTGTTAACGCTGTGTGAATTCAATTTACACATCGTTTATTCTGCGACGAATGAGGTTATGAGTAAAAGTGTAATTTACATAGGCCTACTACTGACGTTCATTATTGTTCAGTGACTCGTAGTTGGTTGGTTAGACGTCGTAAGTTATTATTTAGTCTACATGATAAAGCACTCTAAGTTTCACTAGGAATTATTAATCACAGCTAGAATTACACTTAGCAATACAAATAGCCCTTGGCTAGTCCAATACTTTATTCTTTACTTTATAGCGGCAATCATCAATAATGATTGGGACGTTTAATTCAATTATAATACAGACAGAAGTAGAGTGCTCGTGACTTGAGGAGTCTTAAGTATTTATGCCCAGGACCCTAATCATGCATAACCTCAGGCGCCCAGCTGGGATTATATATACCCTTAACTGTGTTGGCGGCGTCGTTTGTCGAGACTCCCTCGACAGTGGCAGTGCTGGGCGTCGAAGTGAGGACCACGGCCCTGTGATACTCAGTGCTGGCGTCCCGTTGGTCACTTCGGAGCAAGATGGCCGCGAGCCGCCATCGTCCCAACCTCCGCCTAGCCTCACGACCTTCCTCGATGGGGCTGGCTCGTCGTGGCCGCCCGAGCGTCGCTTGCCAGCCCCAGCTAACACGGCTTGCAGCAAGGTGCAGTGTCTCCATCGTGTTGTCTGTTCCAACGCGACTTTAAGCTGTCGTCATTTCACTGGTGAGAAGTCTGCAGGTAATTTCAACAAACGCCCCTGTTGTTTCCCTCGTCGTCGGGAAGTATGTCTGAGAATGCAGCAGCCTAGAGAAGCACATCTGAACGACCTTGGACGGCTACAAGAGTATCCACAGTATGTGTGATATCTTGGAAGTAGCACAGCACAGCGACACGGAACTAGTGGAGGTATTTGCCCGAGGGATTCGAACATGTGCGGCAAACCTAAAATATCATTGTCAGTGCAAATATGAAGAAAGGCCCAAAACATGTATGTTACATAAGAAGTGCGGCTAATACTGAATATACTCGCCTTATGATCAGCCTACGACTAAAAACTTACTCGATTTTTGTGGATTTGTGTTAGATTTATTAAAGAAATACTATAGTTTATACGCATTTTTAATGTATATAAAACAATAATTGCTAATAGCATTACGCACAAAATACAAATAAAATGTACATTTCGTACACTTCTGCACGTTGAATATGCTGTTCCTATAGTCTATTCGCTGTTTCCTCGCACTTTTTTTAGTCTAACCTTTGATAAATCACATTTTCTATGACGTATTTGGTTGTTTCCTGAATACGCCGTGTATCACAAGCGTGTTATACTTCTACTGACATAGAACCACCATATTTTTTGTTAAATTAAAATTGGATTTATATTCTAACTATAAATTATAACATTTCATTTATAATTAATACGAACAAAAATTGTGATAAAGTAAGGTAAGGCCCAGTAATAAATAGTTCTTATGCAAAATATTATTACACTGAGTGCGCACGAAAGCAATGCGTTGTCCCTTTGGGATAATTTTATAGACTCAGTTAAGCTATGTTTGCGATAAGGCGGAGAGATATCTTGGAAGTAGAACTTTAAGGAGGGCTTTATAAAAGTTGGAAGTAACAGTGAATGGAGTATACACGACACATGTACGACGATCATACGAACCGTGTAACAAAAACTACGTACTAGCATTCTGATACGTATCCGAGGTTGTCCGTGGTTCGTTGCCAGTGATGAGGCAAGACACTGTCACCACAGCATTTCGACGCGAGGTGGCGCATATTGACGGATCTCATGCAGCCGGTGGTATTTCCCGTCTGCCTCATCGCTGGCAACGAACCACGGACAACCTCGGAGATTACTTTGAAGGATATTACACAACTTACACGTGCTATATGTACCCGTTCACATGAGTGTAAACAGGGTTTGCTAGACTACTCAACGGCGATTCCAAGCAGCCGTGCACTCTAAATCTGAATCAGTGAGAGTTTCACTGTTTCAATCAGTCAAACCTGTCTGACTGATTCAACAGTCACTTCAGTGAACAGATTTCTTCCAGTTACTGATGATTCAGTGATATTTCCTACTGTTTCACCAGTCATTTATTTCACTGTTTTTCAGTGACTTGTTTTTTGACTTATGGGTCAGTTAAACAGCGTGTTAAAATTGCCGTTAAACTACGTGAATAAGTAAAATAACAACGAATAAATCAATAAAATCAATACACAATACTTTCTTAAATGTTTTTCGTCTTTCAAAACACCATTTTGTGAGGTAACATGAAGATTTAGCCTTTCATTCCGTATTTACGTCTTTATTTCCATTGCATGTAATTATCACAGTGCTCTCTTTGAAGATTTAAACTGCAATGTTCAGAAGAGAGTGCACTCATATATACTATCCGTTTTGACAATCCTAGCGATATCAATTAAACTAAAAACGAAAAGTAAGGACAACCCATTTAAATCTTTACGATTTCGATAATAATATAAGATCTATATTTTCCTTACATTTCTCAACATGTCTTGGTAGTTCAGATGGCGAGGTAACAGTCGAACAGTGTAGAAAGGGTATGTTAGTTCAATCCCGCCCACTTCCGAAATTTCTTTTACTTACTTACGGTAACTTGCGCAATATAAATAGTAAAATATCGTAAATATGTTTATTCCACGTAATTTTTCACTGAAACAATCAGTGGTTTTCCACTGATTAAGTAGAGCCATTTCCACTGATTCGAGTTGTTGAATTTCACTGCGAATCAGTGGTTTTCCAATGATTTGAATTTAGAGTGTGTTTGTCTTTGTTCCTTGCCGGACATTCCTGCATCCATACCCGATGTTGTGTCACCTTTATAACGCACATGTCGTACATTTACAATTACAAGATAGACCTGATATTTGTCATAGTTTGTACGAGGGCTGGTTCAGAAGTCATGGCAACCGTTGTCTATCTCCCGAAAATGACCCAAGAGAGGAAATGTACAATGTTAAAAAAATTTCCTTCATTTTACGGAAAAGTGCTGGTAAAATTTATCCACAGGTGTCCGTAAACTCTCCGTAAAATTACGGACACATTTATTTTCAAAAACGGACTTTCCGTATAATTCACGTTACATCTCCGTTAATTCCCTAGTTAGTTTTCTGTACATATAGTTTTAAAATAAAATAGACACTCAAAATTATTTATTTTCATTATGTGGTTGTTCTATTGTGTATAAAAAATATATTTAAAACAGTTAAAATTTGTAATACTTCAGGAAAATTTGAACACGAGTCAAAAAGGTGAAAGTTCACCAACCTAACCACTTACCTACAATACTCACGTAGTGTATGTGGCATAACTTTGGAATTTCTATTAGTCACATAAAAAACTTTTTTTAGTTTTTGTTAAAGTTATTGTATTGTAAGTGTTGCTAAGTGTTAAATACGCCTGTTGCTACTTTCTATTGTTTGAAAGAACAGGCCTTAGTGACATGGATAACCTTACCTGCCGCAGAAACTATCATTTTCTGGTTACAGTGGCGAAGAATGTTTCGTGTAGACTCGGCGTGGTCGTGCCTGAAACCCGAAGTTATAGGAAATATGGAGATTTTCGGTATTTTGTATTTACGCACTTAACTCCGTTTTACGTCATTACGGATTGCGTTTCCGTATATTTACTGTGCACATTCGTAAGAATTTTCGTAAATATAAGGCGAATTTTAACAGTGTAATGTATACAGTTGAGCACAGTCAAGAGTGTGATAAATAGCTACAGGAATTTCCAAATGCTTGTCGCATAGCGCGTGTGCCTGATATTGCACATTAAAACAGATATTGCGCTGAGCCAGCCGCGCGGTAGCAGACCTTTTGCGGTTTTGCTCGTCCACAGTTCTTGGAAAGGGAGAGTGGCACGGGGTGGCACTGCGAGATAGTCGGGATTAGTGTACCCACTGTGGTTTGCTCGTCCACAGTTCTTGGAAAGGGAGAGTGGCACGGGTGGCACTGCGAGATAGTCGGGATTAGTGCACCCACTGTGGTTTGCTCGTCCACAGTTCTTGGAAAGGGAGAGTGGCACGTGGTGGCACTGCGAGATAGTCGGGATTAGTGCACCCACTGTGTTTTGCTCGTCCACAGTTCTTGGAAAGGGAGAGTGACACGGGGTAGCACTGCGAGATAGTCGGGATTAGTGCACCCACTGTGTTTTGCTCCGAATGTATTCATAGATATTAATTTGTAAATGGCGAAAAAAACACACGTACCTATTATAAAAGATAATGTTAGCAGTAGATTGCATGTGTCTGTGCGAAGAAAACGGAGTGTACTAGGAACATTAAACATTAATTTGGGCATCATAAAAATGCATTACGCAGTCACATATATGAAATTTTACAATATTGTCAAGTGTGGTTGCCATAAAAAAAAGTATATGTTGCACTAATGAAACGCTAGCAAGCTGTGCGTAAATCTCAATAAATTAAATGTATCTTTTTTCAAACACTAAAAACGCTCATTTATAAAAGCATGTTACGCTATTCACCGCAAACATATCTTGTAATTTGGCTTTTAATGGTTTTGTACTTCTAAAAACTTTTGTAAACAAATGATAACGTCTCACGTCTCATGCGGTAACTTGGGCATTTAAAGGTATGTTTAATTTCATACTAGCGAAAATGTTAGTGTAAAACCAATTGTTACTTTCCTTCCAAAATAACGTACGTGTCATTTGTGTTAAGTTTCCTGTAGTTAAGCAAGCGGGGAGAGAATACAATTGTCCCAAGTTACCTTCTGAGGTCTTCAGAGCTGATGAATGGAGCAGCGCCAGGAATGCAACTTGGTGGGGGGGGGGGGAGAGTTTCCTGAGGAAACCCGTGGACCCACATGGAAAATCTGGCAGTGACCCCGCCGGGGATGGAACCCGGAACGATTTGGTTGTAGGCGAACGGTCCAGCAGTCGCTCGACCTCTGCGGCTCTCTTGTCACGTGGATTTCTCTTGTGACATAATTGTCTAGAGGACATATTCATATTCACGAACTACAGCAACTTGTATTATCAGTAAGGTGTCCTCCTATAATCCACCTCAGGGTAGATACTCCACTTTGCCTGGATTTGCCTCTTGTGTACTTGAGTTTGCCATACACATATAAGATTTGCTAAGGACTGCAAATGTAGCTACCTCACGTAATGAATGTTAAAATACCACACAAGAAAACCACCTGCATTACGCAATAGTTTCATTTATATTCCTCTAGCTATCATAGTGTGGTAGCTATGTGTGCTGTGAGATATCTGGAGAGAGAGAGAGAGAGAGAGAGAGGGAGAGGGAGAGAGAGAGAGAGAGAGAGAGAGAGAGAGAGAGAGAGTTAGTTTTCTATACTTCACACTGGCAAGAAACAAATTACTGAAGATGATTGATTCTCTGCATGAATCCATTACCAGTATTGCAGATTTTGTACAGAGAATACTTCCATTTCAAAGTCCGTGTTTGTACAATAACATAAAACTGGACAAGCTATTGTATTTTATAAAATGAAAAATTATACGGCTTTTAAACTAATTTTTTTGACAACGAAAATTTTAAACATTTTTTTTTTTTTGTAAATGTGAGTTTTTACAGCGTATAGATAACATGCTCCAGAAACTATCACCAACACATAAGTAAAAGAATTTTTTTATTCACACGTTTATGGGAATGAGAACTCTCTTGTGCCAGAACAGTCTATGAAATTTCGCTTCAGCATACAGTTTAAATTCTCGCTCACATGAAATGCTACATTTAAACAAAAAAATGTTCAAATACAGACATTGTATCCAAAATTTAATTTAATTGCTCACAAAAAATATTCGTATCTTGCCAAGATACGTTTTATAGCTGTCCGGATAATTTGAGCGATAAACTAGAAAGAATTACATGTATTTTTTTTATTCGAAATTCAAATAATTTTTGTACATATTTTCCCAAACCTAAGCAGAATATAAATGGCATAATCTAATACGCTATTCACAGTATTCAAAAATACTTAGGTAGCGTCACCCGGATTTGCGTATGTGTGGGAATCGTATTCGATGCCATTATTTGGCGGCTTTTATCGGGGTGAGTTCAGAGGTTTGGGCTGTTCTCTATGGTCTTAAGAGCCGATGAGGGGAGAATGATGTGGATATGGAGCAGCGCCGGGAATGGAGGGTGGGGAAAACGGGAGACCCCCGAGAAAACTCGCCGACATGCGGCATCGTCCCGGCACGATTCCCACATGCGAAAATCTGTGGACCGAACCCGCCAGGAATCGAACCCGGATCGCCTTGGTGGGAGTCGAGCACTCTAGCCACTTTACAACCGAGGCCTCGCTTTTCTCGGGGTTCTCCCGTTTTCCCACCCTTAATTCCAGACGCTGCTCACATCGTTCCATCCTTCATCGGATCGCAAGACAATAAATTTTTAAGTCTCGTCCAAACATCTCAACTCAACTTTTAAAAAATACTTCCAATTGTAAATAATATTTTGACATAAGTTGTCACAATTCAAGGAAATTAATTTCTAAATAATTTATTGCTGCTAATTTTTTGCGACGCAATAATACACAAATGTGCACATTCACTCTGCCTCAGGTCATTTACATTTAATAACAGTTCGAAATGTTTCAAAAATGCTTGTACTCAATAACTGAGCGAAGGTTTTGCTGTAGTTATATCTGGCACTGTAAAGCTTCTTACAATAGGATATGCTGCTTTTCATTTATTGTTTTATTACATGTCAAAACTGCAATTTTGTAATTTAGTGTACTTGAAGCTCTACAGAATGGTGTAATAATTAACAAAAGTATTTAATTACAGTAGGATTTTCTCAGTCTATGATACTGTCTCATTACCGCACCTCAGCATTTTTTGTTACGAAATGGCATTAGCAAGCACCCTGGTAGGGGGGGGGGGGAGATTGCGTTTGCCAACTCAACTGGTCCCCCCTGGGGAGCCTGACCTTCCTATCATCTCCCCTCCCCCAGCCACAAAAACGTTACCAATGCCGTGGTGAACAATGGCGACGTTACACAGCAGGAAACACGACACCTCAAATAGTCAGCATTATCTACTCCACTCGCTTCCTGCTGAAGGGATAGGATAAAAGTGTCCTATCGCTTCCTGCTGAAGGGATAGGATAAAAGTGTCCTATCTCCAAGAAGTGGGGTGGGATACTTTTTGCTCAAACATGGTGTTGCAGTGAATTACACGTATGCATATAAATCTCCTTTGTGTAAAAATAATACTTTCTATAAACCATCTACTATGAACGAAGGTGCAGACACATCACTGTTTTAGTTTTTACTTTTACAATATTCCGATTGCTTTATTTTCTGCAACTTGTGAAATTTGCTCTAATATAGTCATTTTTATTATTTAAAATTGTATATTAATAAGAATGTTAAAGAAATATTCGTCTGCATAAACTTGTTTGACCTCTACTTGCTGTCGCATTGACCTCTAAAACAGCTCTAAATGATGCATTTTATAGGCACCATACAAGATGCACAGTACATCAGAAAACACAATTGACATGTAAAGGAACATATTACATTTCACTTACCAGACTGATTGGAAATTAAATTCCATTGCCTATGAACGCTCGTTAGGAAATTCCCTCCCTTGCTCCAGCTCAAACACATTGGTGAAGTACCACACGACATTTATAGACACCGAAGAAAATATTTGAGGAACCAAGCAACAAGCAACTTATAAATGAAAAACATCTTTAGGCGAAGATCATATTCCAAGAAATAAACTTTCACCTCAATATGTCTCATAAACACGCAGCAGCTTAAAATCGGGTTTTACATTCATGTCTGACACTAAACGACAATTATGCACAAGGTATCTGGTAACCCCTAAGCATATCCTTAGACGTGTCGTTAAATAAAATACAACAATGTTAGTACTAGTTCAGCCGGTATATTAAATCTCACACACGATTAAATATGAAACTTGATTAGTAAGCTTTGAACTCAAAAACCTTGCCTGGCTAGCAATAAATGATCTGTCTATAGATTAGAGTTCTATACTCTCTAGATGTCCGTAACAATAATCGGAAGGCTTACTGGACCTCAAACACCTTATCACTGGCGCTGGACCAAACTCCAATCAAAAACAAGCGGTGGAAGTACGTTACATATTTCTGCATATTTCACTGTCAGCCTGCTCTATGGCCCTCCTCTGGAAGTTAGAATTATGTAATTAATGGTCGATGCACCAATTTTATCTATTAAATACCCCGATTAAAGACGGAGCCTTAGCCACCCTGGGCTGGCTAAATATACATCGTTGCGAAACAAGATGGCGTCTGTGTACGTTTATTTCCAAACCATTATCAGCGATCATTCTAAATTTAAACCATGCTACGAAGCATAGAGTTTACCTGTAAGGTGCATTCCTTAAAGTTACCTGAGTAATGACGTAATCAGGTGTTGCCAACTTATGGGAAACAACACATAAACATTACACCTTAACAACACAAAACCATTAAAGAAATAGAATAACTGAATAAAATAAATTAGCTGCTTAGATTACGTTTAGAATACTGCTGCTGTGTGAACAATAACTGACATAATAATAATAATAACCAAACAATTAACATGTCAGTATCACATATTCAAATATTAAGCATATTCTCTTGTGACATAAAACGGGCGTGTGAAAAATAATTTACATACAAAAATTCGTGTTCATGTAGGCAAATTATATGCGCAAAAACCAGATGTAACGCCATTTTAAGTAATGCGTGGTTTCGTCTCTGCGCTCTTATCTGTTCTGTGCGGGGAAGGCATTATTGTGGGAGTGTGGTGCAGGAAATATAATACGTCACACGCGCAAGTGTTAACAGGTAGCTAGCTACGTGATACTCGAGCAAGAAGTCTTCGAGTGTGACCAAAGCCTTCCTTCTCCGAAACCCAGGGCCCTTCGCACAACCAACTGCCGCATAGCACAGCTTGTGCCGAGGTCAGCGCCACCCTTCTAGCACTCTTGTTGAGTGCAGTGGGCGGCGCACGTGTTAACAGGTAGCTAGCTACGTGATACTCGAGCAAGAAGTCTTCGAGTGTGACCGCCCCTTCCTTCTCCGAAACCCAGGGCCCTTCGCACAACCAACTGCCGCATAGCACAGCTTGTGCCGAGGTCAGCGCCACCCTTCTAGCACTCTTGTTGAGTGCAGTGGGCGGCTCTCGTGTTAACAGGTAGCTAGCTACTTGATACTCGAGCAAGAAGTCTTCGAGTGTGACCGAAGCCTTCCTTCTCCGAAACCCAGGGCCCTTCGCACAACCAACTGCCTTATAGTACAGCTTGTGCCGAGGTCAGCGCCACCCTTCTAGCACTCTTGTTGAGTGCAGTGGGCGGCGCACGTGTTAACAGGTAGCTAGCTACGTGATACTCGAGCAAGAAGTCTTCGAGTGTGACCGAAGCCTTCCTTCTCCGAAACCCAGGGCCCTTCGCACAACCAACTGCCGCATAGCACAGCTTGTGCCGAGGTCAGCGCCACACTTCTAGCACTCTTGTTGAGTGCAGTGGGCGGCGCACGTGTTAACAGGTAGCTAGCTACGTGATACTCGAGCAAGAAGTCTTCGAGTGTGACCGACACCTTCCTTCTCCGAAACCCAGGGCCCTTCGCACAACCAACTGCCGTATAGCACAGCTTGTGCCGAGGTCAGCGCCACCCTTCTAGCACTCTTGTTGAGTGGAGTGGGCGGCGCACGTGTTAACAGGTAGCTAGCTACGTGATACTCGAGCAAGAAGTCTTCGAGTGTGACCGCCCCTTCCTTCTCCGAAACCCAGGGCACTTCGCACAACCAACTGCCTTATAGCACAGCTTGTGCCGAGGTCAGCGCCACCCTTCTAGCACTCTTGTTGAGTGGAGTGGGCGGCGCACGTGTTAACAGGTACCTAGCTAGCTACGTGATACTCGAGCAAGAAGTTTTCGAGTGTGACCGAAGCCTTCCTTCTCCGAAACCCAGGGCCCTTCGCACAACCAACTGCCTTATAGCACAGCTTGTGCCGAGGTCACAGCGCCACCCTTCTAGCACTCTTGTTGAGTGCAGTGGGCGGCGCACGTGTTAACAGGTAGCTAGCTACGCGATACTCGAGCAAGAAGTCTTCGAGTGTGACCGCCCCTTCCTTCTCCGAAACCCAGGGCCCTTTGCACAACCAACTGCCTTATAGCACAGCTTGTGCCGAGGTCAGCGCCACCCTTCTAGCACTCTTGTTGAGTGCAGTGGGCGGCGCACGTGTTAACAGGTAGCTAGCTACGTGATACTCGAGCAAGAAGTCTTCGAGTGTGACCGAAGCCTTCCTTCTCCGAAACCCAGGGCCCTTCGCACAACCAACTACCGTATAGCACAGCTTGTGCCGAGGTCAGCGCCACCCTTCTAGCACTCTTGTTGAGTGCAGTGGGCGGCGCACGTGTTAACAGGTAGCTAGCTACGTGATACTCGAGCAAGAAGTCTTCGAGTGTGACCGAAGCCTTCCTTCTCCGAAACCCAGGGCCCTTCGCACAACCAACTACCGTATAGCACAGCTTGTGCCGAGGTCAGCGCCACCCTTCTAGCACTCTTGTTGAGTGCAGTGGGCTACGCACGTGTTAACAGGTAGCTAGCTACGTGATACTCGAGCAAGAAGTCTTCGAGTGTGACCGAAGCCTTCCTTCTCCGAAACACAGGTCCTTCGCACAACCAACTGCCGTATAGCACAGCTTGTGCCGAGGTCAGCGCCACCCTTCTAGCACTCTTGTTGAGTGCAGTGGGCGGCGCACGTGTTAACAGGTAGCTAGCTACGCGATACTCGAGCAAGAAGTCTTCGAGTGTGGCCGCCCCTTCCTTCTCCGAAAATCAGGGCCCTTTGCACAACCAACTGCCTTATAGCACAGCTTGTGCCGAGGTCAGCGCCACCCTTCTAGCACTCTTGTTGAGTGCAGTGGGCGGCGCACGTGTTAACAGGTAGCTAGCTAGCTACGTGATACTCGAGCAAGAAGTCTTCGAGTGTGACCGAAGCCTTCCTTCTCCGAAACACAGGGCCCTTTGCACAACCAACTGCCTTATAGCACAGCTTGTGCCGAGGTCAGCGCCACCCTTCTAGCACTCTTGTTGAGTGCAGTGGGCGGCGCACGTGTTAACAGGTAGCTAGCTAAGCGATACTCGAGCAAGAAGTCTTCGAGTGTGACCGAAGTCTTCCTTCTCCGAAACCCAGGGCCCTTCGCACAACCAACTGCCGCATAGCACAGCTTGTGCCGAGGTCAGCGCCACCCTTCTAGCACTCTTGTTGAGTGCAGTGGGCGGCGCACGTGTTAACAGGTAGCTAGCTACGTGATACTCGAGCAAGAAGTCTTCGAGTGTGACCGAAGCCTTCCTTCTCCGAAACCCAGGGCCCTTCGCACAACCAACTGCCGCATAGCACAGCTTGTGCCGAGGTCAGCGCCACCCTTCTAGCACTCTTGTTGAGTGCAGTGGGCGGCGCACGTGTTAACAGGTAGCTAGCTACGTGATACTCGAGCAAGAAGTCTTCGAGTGTGACCGAAGCCTTCCTTCTCCGAAACCCAGGTCCTTCGCACAACCAACTGCCGTATAGCACAGCTTGTGCCGAGGTCAGCGCCACCCTTCTAGCACTCTTGTTGAGTGCAGTTTGCGGGCGAACGTGTTAACAGGTAGCTAGCTACGCGATACTCGAGCAAGAAGTCTTCGAGTGTGCCGCCCCTTCCTTCTCCGAAACCCAGGGCCCTTTGCACAACCAACTGCCTTATAGCACAGCTTGTGCCGAGGTCAGCGCCACCCTTCTAGCACTTTTGTTGAGTGCAGTGGGCGGCGCACGTGTTAACAGGTAGCTAGCTACGTGATACTCGAGCAAGAAGTCTTCGAGTGTGACCGACCCTTCCTTCTCCGAAACCCAGGGCCCTTCGCACAAATAACTGCCGCATAGCACAGCTTGTGCCGAGATCAGCGCCACCTTCTAGCACTCTTGTTGAGTGCAGTGGGCGGTGCACGTGTTAACAGGTAGCTAGCTACGCGATACTCGAGCAAGAAGTCTTCGAGTGTGACCGAAGCCTTCCTTCTCCGAAACCCAGGGCCTTCGCACAACCAACTGCCGAATAGCACAGCTTGTGCCGAGGTCAGCGCAAGCCTTCTAGCACTCTTGTTGAGTGCAGTGGGCGGCGCACGTGTTAACAGGTAGCTAGCTACGTGATACTCGAGCAAGAAGTCTTCGAGTGTGACCGAAGCCTTCCTTCTCCGAAACCCAGGGCCCTTCGCACAACCAACTGCCGTATAGCACAGCTTGTGCCGAGGTCAGCGCCACCCTTCTAGCACTCTTGTTGAGTGCAGTGGGCGGCGCACATGTTAACAGGTAGCTAGCTACGTGATACTCGAGCAAGAAGTCTTCGAGTGTGACCGAAGCCTTCCTTCTCCGAAACCCAGGGCCCTTCGCACAACCAACTGCCGTATAGCACAGCTTGTGCCGAGGTCAGCGCCACCCTTCTAGCACTCTTGTTGAGTGCAGTGGGCGGCGCACGTGTTAACATTAGCTAGCTAGTACGGATACTCGAGCAAGAAGTCTTCGAGTGTGACCGCAGCCTTCCTTCTCCGAAACCCAGGGCCCTTCGCACAACCAACTGCCTTATAGCAAGCTTGTGCCGAGGTCAGCGCCACCCTTCTAGCACTCTTGTTGAGTGCAGTGGGCGGCGCACGTGTTAACAGGTAGCTAGCTAACGTGATACTCGAGCAAGAAGTCTTCGAGTGTGACCGCCCCTTCCTTCTCCGAAACCCAGGGCCCTTGCACAACCAACTGCCTATAGCACAGCTTGTGCCGAGGTCAGCGCCACCCTTCTAGCACTCTTGTTGAGTGCAGTGGGCGGCGCACGTGTTAACAGGTAGCTAGCTACTGTGATACTCGAGCAAGAAGTCTTCGAGTGTGACCAGCCCCTTCCTTCTCCGAAACCCAGTGCCCTTCGCACAACCAACTGCCTATAGCACAGCTTGTGCCGAGGTCAGCGCCACCCTTCTAGCATTCTTGTTGAGTGCAGTGGGCGGCGCACGTGTTAACAGGTAGCTAGCTACGGATACTCGAGCAAGAAGTCTTCGAGTGTGACCGAAGCTTTCCTTCTCCGAAACCCAGGGCCCTTTGCACAACCAACTGCCTTATAGCACAGCTTGTGCCGAGGTCAGCGCCACCCTTCTAGCACTCTTGTTGAGTGCAGTGGGCGGCGCACGTGTTAACAGGTAGCTAGCTACGTGATACTCGAGCAAGAAGTCTTCGAGTGTGACCGCCCCTTCCTTCTCCGAAACCCAGGGCCCTTCGCACAACCAACTGCCGCATAGCACAGCTTGTGCCGAGGTCAGCGCCATCCTTCTAGCACTCTTGTTGAGTGCAGTGGGCGGCGCACGTGTTAACAGGTAGCTAGCTACGTGATACTCGAGCAAGAAGTCTTCGAGTGTGACCGAAGCTTTCCTTCTCCGAAACCCAGGGCCCTTTGCACAACCAACTGCCTTATAGCACAGCTTGTGCCGAGGTCAGCGCCACCCTTCTAGCACTCTTGTTGAGTGCAGTGGGCGGCGCACGTGTTAACAGGTAGCTAGCTACGTGATACTCGAGCAAGAAGTCTTCGAGTGTGACCGCCCCTTCCTTCTCCGAAACCCAGGGCCCTTCGCACAACCAACTGCCGCATAGCACAGCTTGTGCCGAGGTCAGCGCCATCCTTCTAGCACTCTTGTTGAGTGCAGTGGGCGGCGCACGTGTTAACAGGTAGCTAGCTACGTGATACTCGAGCAAGAAGTCTTCGAGTGTGACCGAAGCTTTCCTTCTCCGAAACCCAGGGCCCTTCGCACAACCAACTGCCTTATAGCACAGCTTGTGCCGAGGTCAGCGCCACCCTTCTAGCATTCTTGTTGAGTGCAGTGGGCGGCGCACGTGTTAACAGGTAGCTAGCTACGTGATACTCGAGCAAGAAGTCTTCGAGTGTGACCGAAGCTTTCCTTCTCCGAAACCCAGGGCCCTTTGCACAACCAACTGCCTTATAGCACAGCTTGTGCCGAGGTCAGCGCCACCCTTCTAGCACTCTTGTTGAGTGCAGTGGGCGGCGCACGTGTTAACAGGTAGCTAGCTACGTGATACTCGAGCAAGAAGTCTTCGAGTGTGACCGCCCCTTCCTTCTCCGAAACCCAGTGCCCTTCGCACAACCAACTGCCTTATAGCACAGCTTGTGCCGAGGTCAGCGCCACCCTTCTAGCATTCTTGTTGAGTGCAGTGGGCGGCGCACGTGTTAACAGGTAGCTAGCTACGTGATACTCGAGCAAGAAGTCTTCGAGTGTGACCGAAGCTTTCCTTCTCCGAAACCCAGGGCCCTTTGCACAACCAACTGCCTTATAGCACAGCTTGTGCCGAGGTCAGCGCCACCCTTCTAGCACTCTTGTTGAGTGCAGTGGGCGGCGCACGTGTTAACAGGTAGCTAGCTACGTGATACTCGAGCAAGAAGTCTTCGAGTGTGACCGAAGCTTTCCTCTCCGAAACCCAGGGCCCTTCGCACAACCAACTGCCTTATAGCACAGCTTGTGCCGAGGTCAGCGCCACCCTTCTAGCACTCTTGTTGAGTGCAGTGGGCGGCTCTCGAGTCTGTCGCTTTGTTTGGAAGCAGCGAGGATTTGATACAGGATGAGTCCTTTAAAAGAGGCCCCGTGGGACATGTGTGTAACGGAGCGAGGGAATGAGGAAATACAGTCCAGTGTGACGACAAAATACCTGGAGTAGGTGCTGGAAGTGGTCGCCATTGACCTCGAGGCAGGTGTGCAGACGACTCCAAAAAAGTAGCGCGGGATGGCATCGATACGGAGCCTCTTTTAATGGACTCGCCCTGTATTTCACATGTTAATGGCATTCAGTTTTTTGAGGCCAATTATGAAAACACAAACTTGAAACAAAAATCTAAGTGTGAGAAACGATACTCTCAATTTCTGTATCGCGGAAAATATTACAATTTGGTTTTCAGTAATTTTTAATTTCATTATTAGGTTTTCTGATTTTTCCCAAATGTTGTTACAAAAGGTTTCGATAACATATAAGCATGCATTTTTCTACTCAAAAAAGTCTCTGGTGGTATATATCTTTCTTTGACAGGAACGCAAAAAAAAAAAAAAAATTCAGTAACGTGTATTTTCCTATACCAAATTCTCAACCAGGCAACAGCTTTAACAACGAGGTCTTGAGAGTCCATGAGGGTGAAATGAGATGAGAATGGGCAAGCTCCGGAATGTAAGGGCGGAGGAAACAGGAGATCCCCGGAAAACCAATCCAGCACTATTCCCACTTGCGAAAATCCGGGAGTGACCCGACCGGGGATCGAATCTGATTCGCCTTGGTGGGAGGTAGGCAGTCTGACCGCTCAGCCACCGCGGCCCCCTCGTCACCGTAAGCGTACGCAACCTTCATCACTCGGGTGTGTCACAAAGTTAGAGAATCGCCGATTGCCACTTATAAAGTGGTAGTCCGGCGATTCTCCAGACCTTATATCCCACTCACTTCCTTAAATATTCAGTTGCGAATAATTTTTTTATCGCCTGGGAAAGGAAATTAAAAGGCATTATTAATACAAAAAAATTTGCGATTGTAGATCTTTGCTACTTCAAAAAAAGTAACATTAGTTATAAAAAAGGTAAAGTAATATATTGGAAGGACCAAGAGCATTAAATGTGTGGAATAAATATATGAAGCCAGTCTGCGGAAGCTGCAGCTGTTTGGCGGGATGCCCACTCCCTCCTCACCAATCTCCCCTTACAACAGACATCTGTGGACAGTCGTGAAGCGGTGGAAAATCAGTTTCGACATCCCTTAGTATACTGTTGCATTTGGAGGATGACGCCTGGGGGGCGTATCCGAGTTCATAAGGGATGGAGGTCTTAATAATAGAAAAATAAAATAAAGAAACTAAATATGATTTATAATTTATTCACTCTGCTACTATGTATAACAGCGATTAGCTATCTACACTTTTACTCTTTATATTTAACAGTGAGCGCCCTACTTAATGTATATTTCAACTTTACTTAATGTCCTTAAGGTCTCTCTTGATTGCAGTCAATAACCTCATACCTATTATCAGCATGTGTCCAGTATATCAGTTTCCATTAGTTATAATGTCTTTCACTCTCGCACTTGATCTAATAGTCCAGGCTCCAGCCACGCCCTTCAAAACGCCGGCACTCGCAGTCTTTGCCTCCCTTCTTCCCACAGCTGACCACGCCGCTCCCTGGGAATCCCGCCAGTCATCCATTCAGCCATTCCTACTATAAACTGCCGGCCACGAGACCCGTCACACTTAAATACAGTCAGGGTCCATCTAGAAGGTTCGACAAACTCGAGTCGCGCTGAGGGCCTACGTCAGTAATCGAGAGCATTATTCGATAAATGAAGAAAAACACCACAACTAGGGTCACGCAGTGTCATGCCTCAGAATATTATCTTGTCGGCCTGGCTTTGAAACTGATATTCCACCGCCACTCGGTATGCTGATAATAGGTATGAGTTTATTGACTGTAATCAAGAGAGACCTTAAGGACATTAAATAAAGTTGAAATATGCATAAATAAATATGTTCCTGACTGTTTACAACAAGCAGATAACAAACAAATAAAATTACGCACAAAAATATTAAAATGTACATTTTCTATAATCGTACAATTGTCAGCATTTACTACAAATATGAAATTATGACGCGTAAACGAAAATTGTCTGCTAAAAAGGTAAAATTAAATTATATTGAAATATTTTATACTGTTACAAAATATATATATGCATCCTACTTTCACGTGCTACTTAAATTGTACTTTTTTTTTTTTTTTTTTGGTAGTACTAATTTCGTCTCTGTGAATGCACAGTAGAAACTGGTTGATCTCGTCAGTGATGGCCTACACCAAACACCGAGCCTGTAAACTTGCTTACCCCAGCAGTAGCAGCGAACAAAGTAAAGTGCTGGCCTCACAGTTTACTTGCACGACCACGCACGAACAGTAAACACGACTGTGCGTTGCGTTACGCACAGGAAACGGAACGCATGCAGCCTGCGTGTTCCGCGGCGATGCGAGACATACCGCGTACGTACTGCATAACTAGGCACATACAAAATTCGCGTTATTTCTTGGTATCAAGCTATAATTCACAGTACTGCATATACTCGAGCCGGCGTTGTTTCTCCATTGTCTGCCGCATATATGTGACGTCACTCCCTTTCTGGGTAACCTGCACGTGATTGGGGCACACGATTGTGAAGTGTTCGTTTACTGGCGCAGAGTTACCCGGGGCGTGTAGAAAAAAGAATGGGCCAATGATAAACGTATTGCAAAGGTAGAAGAGTTCCTCTTGCATACAATCTCAGGATTTTCACAGACTCTTTTGATGTAAATTCGGGAACTTTTAAAGGATTTTTTCCATGTACTAGAATGCAGTTTTTCCAGGGACTAAATTATTTGAATTAACAACTATGTTTAGGCTATTCACAGTAAAGTGAGCACTTTTGAACGCTCTCTCTCATTTGCAATAATAGTTATTAAATACATATTATTTTAGCCTTAGACGTTAACTTCCGAGTTGGTGGCATATAAACACTGTGTTTATTGCTTCGATGACAATATTTATTTAAAAAGGAGTTCCAAGAACAAAAAAAAATGACCGGAAGAAAAAATTTAACTTAGACCTCAAAAGAGCTCACTTTAGCGTGAACAGCCTATAGTAATGATTACTGCTATAAATATTCATTTTTAAGTTGTCATATCACACATCACAGAAAAATATAATAATAGTGCTGCATGCTATAGGACGTCTGCGGGACGTATCTAAGTTCGTAAGGGATGGAGATCTTAACAACGGGGAAAATGAAAAAAAAAAAAAATTTGATTTCTAATTTATTCACTCTGCTACTATGCACAACAACAATTAACTGTTTCCAATTTTACTCTTTCTATTTGACAGTGTGCGCAAATATTTAATGTTTACGTCGACTTTAATTAATGTCCTTCTTAAGGTCTCTCTTGATTACAGTCAATTAACTCGTACCCATTATCAGCATGTGTTCAGTATATCAGTTTCCATTAGTTATAATGTCTTTCACTCACGCACTTGATCCAATAGTCCAGGCTCCAGCCACGTCTCCTCGCTCGGAATCCCGCCAGTCATCCATTCAGCCACTCCTACTCTAAACTGCCGGCTCGGAGGTCTGATGCAATTTTTATAGTCCAACCCTGACCATCTCGAAGGTTCAACACACTCCGAGTTGCGCTGGGAGATGAGGTCAGTAATTCAGAGCATTCTTCAGACATCGGCCGAAAATCAATACTGCAAGTGTAAGCAGCGTGCGTGAAAAAAGAGATTAAAGATGCGGCAAGCTTTGAGGTAACTGATATGCCGCCGCCGCTCAGTCGCCTGCTTCTTATCTTACCAGCCCGCGCGGCGCCGACTGGCGACTCGTAATAATAACAAAACTATTAAGACAAAATTTGAAAAC
The DNA here is from genome assembly GCA_029891345.1 of Dryococelus australis. Taxonomy (NCBI): domain Eukaryota; kingdom Metazoa; phylum Arthropoda; class Insecta; order Phasmatodea; family Phasmatidae; genus Dryococelus; species Dryococelus australis. The sequence continues at coordinate 197,962,265 of CM056998.1, read as the reverse complement.
GACTTGAAACCAACAAGTATGTTACTGTCACTATTACATTGGTTAATGCACACGATTTTGTAGCATTAGCTACGGATTTGTTGTTTAATTATAACGATTCACCTTAATCTAGCAGCTTGCAAGCCATTATGGTTCTGAACACATGAAGGTGGAGAAATGACCATAAAAGACATCTAGCCAGCATTGCTTTCCCTACAATTATACGTTTTATGAATACATTTTTACTTACCAGAATGTTCTGTTATACTCTGCAAACCTTTGGCAGCTCAACTCATGTGCACGCATAATGATAATAAAGCTAACAGATCCTTGGCAAAAGACCAGAGGGCAATTCTACTACAGGTTCGTCTTTTATTACTCCTCGCTAAGCAGACAATATATATTATATATTCCATCACAATCATAAAATACAATAACTTTTCAAAGCCCTGCGCAATACAAGGACTTCTCAACGCCTCGAAACCAAACACCTAAAGTTCAAAGATTTTCCGAGGACCTCGAGAATCCTGTTATCGAAATCATGATCGTTCCTCGAGTTACAATTGAAATTTTGTCCATCATAAGTGCAATCAATACAAGTTGTCACGTGCCAGAAGCAAGTGAACTCCCACTTTCTCTTGTTGGTCCCGGCAGTTAGCCTCAAACGCATTTATCTCGACAGTTCATGCGCCTGCTCCTTGTTTGGGTGGAAATGAACTCCACCGACAAACGTCGGCAGGTTTTCCTTCCTTGTAAAAGTAGGCAGTACTTGTGTATTTACGTGCGTGTGTGTGCGCGCGTGTGTGTGTATGTATATATATATGTATGTATGTGTGTGTGTATATATGTGTGTATGTGTGTGTGTATATATATATATATATATATATATATATATATATATATATATATATATATATATATATATATATATATATATATATATATATATATATATATATATATGTGTGTGTGTGTGTGTGTGTGTGTGTGTGTGTGTTAATTGGTTGATAGGATAGCATGTTAGTCCTTGAAAGTTTCTTTTATATATTGGTATTAAAAAATGTATATATATATATATATAATGTCAATGAATAAACGTTACAGATTAATAGGGGTGGTACATAAGATAAAACGGAACATATTTTATTAAGGTGCCCATGTCCGGAAATGCCTCCTTATGCCCAAAGTGGCGATTATAGCGTGCAAGAGTTGGCGTCAGGAATTAAGAAATATGCATGTGAATCAGTATTGTAGACAGGTTTATTATACACAGAGAGCGTACAGCAGCTGCTCAGAATGGTTTCCTCCGCATTCGATGCATGCACTGCAGCGTTGCAGCATGTTGCGGAGACATCATTGGAGATGGTCGGCGTGTTCTCGATGGTTTCGGATGCTGCACGATACCTGGCCTCAAGTTCTTCCCTTATCAGGTATTCACAGGAGTGTCTTACACCAGTGTTTTTACGTGGCTCCAAGTATAGAAATCCAAGGGCGTTAGGTCGGGTTAGCGAGGTGGCCAGAACAATGGGACCTCCTATTGTACGTCAAATGGGGCAGTGCAAAACAACCTTCAACCTACACATTTAATGCCCGGTACATGCCGTTGCCACCGGGTTGCCGAATAACCTTGCTCGCAGGTACAGGCTATTCACGGTAAAGTGAACACTTTTGAAAACCCTTTCTTTTGGAATAACAGCCAATCAATGTATTTTAGTGTAGCCTTAGGGGTTCACTTCCGAAGGCGGTGGAATATACACACTGCGTTCATTACTTACATGGCAATATTTATTTAAAATTATCGTTAAAGGATAAGAAATGGATGAAGGGAAAAAGTAATTTGGGCGTCAAAAGTGCTCACTTTACCGGGAACAGCATATATCAGCGTGTTTTGGTAAAGTAGAAATTACCGGGCATGGGTACCTTATTAAAATATGTGCCATTTCATCTCATCTACCACCCCTATTAATTTGTATCACTTATTCATTGACAACCTGTATATAAAGAGAAAGGCAGAGATAAAGTCTATATAGTGTTGCATGGTTGTTGGTCTACATAGCTTCCCTTGCCCGTCCGGTCGTCCGAGCGAAGAAGTGTGTGAACAATACGCTAGTAACCTGAGAAGAGCGTGGAGATTTTCAAAGGCATGCCGCCGTGCGTGCAGCTGGTGCCAGATAAACCTATCACCTCTCGTGCCCTCCTGACCACAGGCGGATTGAATTTCTGCGGTTGTCTATGGACGGATGTTCTGGGCAATGGCGTAGCGCGACTCGGGGTGCAGGGAACCTCCTACATCCGGCCAGTGAGACTATTGTGACCGTATGGACACATACGGGGGGGGGGGGTGCTCCAGGCCTCTTATATAGCCGGGCAATCTAGGGCATGTTTGTAGAACAAATACACCCGGCAGTACGTCACAGTGCACTCTACCTAAGGTAGCGCAGCGCTGCTGTACGCCGCTACAAAATACCAGCGAAGCGACGAGCCAACCGCGAGAGTGAATTAATATAACGCCTGTGATAAGGTCTTAAATTATAATTGATATTAACATAAAAAATAGCGCTCATTGAGAATAATAAGTTTCAATAGTACAGATGGGTAATTTACTGTTACAAATAATAGCTGCGTAAATGTTTATACCATTACAAATAACGTTTAAAATTACACTTAATCATTTCATTTTCATCACGACCTCAATCCCTCACTGGATACGTCCTCGGTGTATATAAGCATATACACGTAACAGTCAAAGTCTATTACGGATGAGTGTAACAACCCTTGAAATTGTAGCTGAAGCAGGCACTTATTGCTAGTCACCCAACCAGCACGTAAGATAAACGTCCAAGTTTCTGGTTAATACAATACACTGACGGATGAAATGCAAGCCATAATAAACTGGGTGCCGACATCAAACCCCTTTCACGAAGAAGGTATTGGAACCCATTTACGCATATCAAAATGTAACTCTCCGGTATTAATGTATTTGTTCCCAGCGGGTTAGTAATATAACCGCATACCACGGAAGAAACCTCAGGGTAGCTAGACGGATGGTATACGTACATTCTGGGTCGTAAACTGAACATTCAGTAATTACAATTAATACATTTATTAAGAAGTTACATGCACTTTCACTGAAAACAGTATTCAATATTATTTCATAAATTTTGAAGGAAATAATTTTTCAGTATACTGCGCCGAAGTATGAAATTTGTAAGGAAGTTATACGCGAATTGACCAATGAGAAACGTCGGCAGCAGTGCAGGCAGCATTGTATTGGTTTAGCAGCGACCCCACAGTTCCATGAATCGAAACAATGTATGGATTCACAGGAGCGAATCTGGTCGAGTAAATTAAATGAATAAAGTGAACCCATGCGTCATCGCTGAACTGCCTCAGCTTCGTTTACTGAGAACGAGAACTGTGGAAACGGATGTCGATACATGGCACATGTCACCGCTCACATTGTACAATTATTCAAGTGCAAATCTTGTAAACTGTCCTGTTTTGTAAGCTTGTAAATCTGGTCGCCCTAGTATTGAAATGCGCATTACAAGGTGAAAATTATATAGTACACAATATAAGAACGGTATCTATTTCATAATGGAGTAAAGTTTACACGGTATAAAGTCACTCAAACACGAACTGCTTTCATGTCAGTTCAGTTACAGTGCGAAGGATAAGTTAATCGATCATAGAAGACTGACCAACGTGGATTTGTTCATCCTAGGAATAAACTAATAATGGAAGAACATCATAGTAATAGAATGTTCTGGGAAACAGGCGGAGAGGGGGAGTTACGAGGCACCCGGTCGTTCACAGACCAATTTGCTACGCGTTTTTATAGACTCATGACGCACCAAAGAAGATATAGGCTGTCCACGGTAAAGTGAGCACATTCGATGCCCTAGTTACTTTTTTCCTATCAGTTATTTGTTTATCCTTCCACCACTTTTTAAATAAAAATTGCCATGTAAGTATAGGCTATTCATGGTAAAGTGAGCACTTTTAAACGCCCTCTCCTTTGGAATAATAGCCAATAAATATAACGTATTTTAGCCTTAGACGTCAACTTCCGGGTGCGGTAGAATACACACACTGTGTTTATAACTTACACGGCAATATTTACTTTAAAATGTGGTTGAATGATATAAAATGGCTGAAAGAACAAAATAGCTTACGGCCTCAAAAGTGCTCACTTTACCGCGAATAGCCTATAACGATGAAGATAACGTCATTCCTTGTGTCTTTGTTTTGTTCGAGAAAACAGTGTGGCGATAGATCTATGGCGTTGTTGCCTGGGATGATTATACTGGTTTGCTGATATCGCACCTCCGGAATATGCTCTGCAGAACTAGAGTGCGATATCTCACGGCTCGGCCACACAGCAGATATGTACATGGAGAGGAAATGACGTGGCGAAACGTTTGATGTGGGCGTGCGCAATCTCTAATTCGCAGGGCCGGGCCGCCTTCTTTTCGCGAAAGGATTTTTGCGCGGGCCATACATAGTTCAACTTCGTGCGTGCACACTTGCAAATTTCGCTTGGTTATTGGCCGCGTATCAGTGCGAGAAGACATTCTCTACTTGACTGCGCCAATCAGAATCAAGTTATCCCGAAGCTGAACGTCGGTGATTGGCCGGTTGTCACTCGAGACGCGCGAAAGGTGAAACTATACCCAACCACGAAATAGCCCCTGTCACACCGTCAAATTTTTCCATCAAACCGCTTCCAATAAGTTTGGTCAAATAAAGTTGGACAGTTATGACGTCATCGAAACGTCATAAACGCCGCCATTTCTGCCTGAGAAAGTTGGATGGCTTCAGTTTCCATCAAAAATTTGAAAATTGTACCGGTTGTAAAATTTATTTTATGTTTGACGGTCTCAGCCAATCAAAATTGTGCGCGACAAAAATGGACTTCGAGAAACTTTACAATAACGAACAACTGTTGGGAACGAAGTAAGTTATGAAAACAATTCATTTATTTAGAAGCTGTCTGGCCATGAATGCTATTTTAAGTGAATATTGCATATTATATTACTAACTCAGAGACATTTATTTCATTGTGCAGGAAACATATCTAATAAATATAATTCTAATTTAGTAAAGAAACGAAAATAAATTACAATATTACTTACATTTATTCCTGTAATGGACCGCATGGAAAAACAAAAGCAATATATCACTATGAAAATAAAGTTTTAAATATTAATTCAAATTAGATTCTCCCAATAAAAAAGTCTGGCAGTATGGCACATTTTCAAACAAATTCGAGATTATTTTATAAAATTTGTTGGAAGGAAAAATTAGATGGCTGTATTATGTCCTCAAATTCCTTAGTCAAATATAGTTGAAGACAAGAAATTTGACACTGTGACAGGGCCTTAATGCAGCACAACTTGTGGAATATTTTCGCGAAAAACAGTTGGCCCTACTGATTGACATCGCGAGAATCTAGGAACAGGCTTTTTGTCTGGTTGGGTACAGCGTGATGTGAAATATTCCCTATTGGCGTGGCTGCCAGGTATGTAGTGGATTATCAGGCGCTGATGGGCAAACTGAGACTAAATATGAGGCAGACCGGAATTTCCTCTTCTGCACACGTACCCTGCATAGACCTATCCCAAAGGAACACAACCTAACAAAGTCACATGGTCAACAACGATGAACGTGTTTGTTTACATCTTAATTTTCAAAAGACAATCACGTTTATATGAATAAAACACTTTTACCAAGATGACTAATCAAACTGCTATCCAAATAGGTTAGAAGAAGTACACAAACATCTTATCTCAGAGCACTTGATATTCTAATGGGACAACTGCCTTGCGCGCGGGCAGTAAAGTAGGCCGGCGGAAGTCACTGTGATCGTCTTAAAGGGTCCATTTCGGAACGAGTGTCCGATTTACCAGCGAACAAGGTGTACCATGATCAAGAAAGTAGCTCGCCTAGCTGACCCTTGAACAGTGTTTCTGCTTGTCTGAAATGAAATGCGGGTATTTTTTACGAAAATATTGCTACAAGATGACATACGGGCTTCCTCGAGTTCGTCCAGAATGGAGGACTTAATAAATATGAAATATCTAAATAAGATTTTTAATTTATTCACGCAGATATTATTTAACAAAATTGAGCTATTTACATCCTTAATCACTGTTGCTCTTGGTGAGCGCAGTATTAAATGTCTACCTCGCAGTCAGCCAGCTGTGTCCAACTGTTATAATACTATCCCGTAGTGGGTTGTCTCATAGAAGAAAAATATTGTATCCAGAAAACGAGCGAAATACGTAAACAAACGCAAGGACGTTGACGAATCATAACCGCGATGGATGTAACGTAACTACTGACGAAGACGCGGCTTTTAACACACACTACCGATATTTCAAATAAAATACAGTAACTCATTGTTTAAAATTAATAAATGTATAAACTGGTTTCATTTTTGCCTACTGAATGAAATATGTGTAGTTTGACATACGAAAATGTATTGTCTGTATTACACTGAGTACGGACGAATGCGGTGCGCTTTCGCTTTAGTGTAATTTTCTCGACTCGGTTATTCTTTGTTTGCATGAGGCGGAGGCATATTTTAGGAGTAAATCTTCAGCAGGTCTTGAGAAGAGTTGGAAGTAGCCGCGAATGGACTACAGACTAGACTCCACGTTATCACGCATTCGACCCACAGACATTCGTTGAACGGCTGTTACCCAATTTAATGGCAGTCATTTCCTCTCTTGGCCAGGTCAGGTGTGTTATTGGCTCAGATTAATCCCGTGCGTGCCAAATAAACTGAGATACAACTGCACAAGTGACTTGAAACATACACCAGTATGAAGCCTCGCTTGACCTTATCCATAGACTTGCTCAGCTTTCATCATAGGGTGTACGCAGAGACTCGTCGATAGCCACCTATTGAAAAGGGGTCCTGGGTTTTCTACCTCGGGAAATGTTTTATTTTATCGTTTAAAATACAGTAGCAAAAGTTATGCCAACACAAAATATTTTAAGAAGACCACATTTCGCAAGAATTTCCTCAAATATTCAGAAAAACTCAATGGTGAAAAACTATTTTTTTATTTGGAAAGTGAAATGACATCAGTAACAATTACTGATGAATTATATTGCATTATTTAAATAACTATAATTTTATATTAAAAAATGCAAGCGAAAATATTTTAAGAAAACAAGAAAATTTTCTGTACAGACTAAATCTGTGAAAACCAAATTTAAATCTGAAAAGCACAAACTCTAAAATGCTGCACTGATAACTATGTATTACAAATGTACAGATGATTACTTCGCATGTCAAGATTATCCGGCCACGTAAATAATGTTTTACAAAGAGATTTGAATCCAAAACAAGAGCAATATTCCTTTCACTAGTGTGTGCCTGGACACATCCCACACGCACGCCTATGCTCAGATAAACTTGCGAAATTTTCCTGTCCCTACGCACTGGACTGTGGGTCGAGTCTGGTCAAAGGTCACTGAACTCTTGGAGTTCCCTGTGTGTGTGTATGTTTGAGTGCGTGAACTGGGTTGCGTGTGTCAGACAGAGAAGATGCAGTTAGTATCGACCTTGACTAGCTACTGGCACGCGCAGCCTGTTACAACGGAACAAAAAAAAAATGGGACGCTTTACGCCTGTGATTTCAAATATTTCTACAAAGGGTTGTGTACCGGAAACGACCCTCTAAATGAGTTCTTTATGACGCAACGGTATCGCCCGTCTTGGTGTAGTAAACAGTATAACTCTATAACAAATATTTTCCCAGTGTAGAATAAGATGTTAGTATGGACCATGGCCCGAGAAGACGTACGCCTGCGATGGCCTACATACCTCCTATCACGCTGGAAGCCTACACTAAGTGAAGTTTGTGTGCATGCACTCATCTTTCTGCGTATGTTCTCAATAATGGAGCATGAATTCCCGAGAGAGAAAAAAACACTATTAAAATCACGTGATCAAAGAGTGACGTGCTAGTTCACTCTAGGTTTTTTCCAGTAGTCGCACGCGTAAATAAAGATAAATGTACTTCCGGACAATCAAATAGCAGACCACGAAGAAACTATATGACAACGACGAAACGATTTAAATTGCGAGAGTATACGCTATTCACGGTAAAGTGAGTACTTTTGAATGCGTTTTCATTTGGAACAGTCAATAAATAGGGCCTATATGTTATTTTACCCTTAGACGCTAACTCCTGAGTGCGGTGAAATATACACAATGTGTTCAATACTTAGATGGAGATATTTCTTTCAAAAGATGGCCAAAGGAGAAACAATGGCTGACAGGAAAAACTAACTAGGGCCTCAAAAGTTCTCACTTGACCGTGAGCAGCCTATACGTGCTGGTATGTACATGATCCCATGAGGCGTGTTCGCATGTGACCGCACACTCGGCAACAGCGATGCAAGCACCAACCAGCGGCCGTTGATATTTATTTATTAACGGCCTAAGGTTACAAAGCCATACATAGATATTACGGTTACCACAAATTCGAAACTTAAAATAATAAACCAACGATACAATGTAAGCATTCTCCTATAGAGCGTCCCACTCTTAGATTGTAGTACAGCGCTAATGGCGTCCACTGTTTCCAGATTGCTCCAGCTTTGCGACGTAACTGGTACAGGCTGAGTAACAAATAGATGACGAAGGGATTGGCCTGATTAAGAGAATCTTATCTGTTTACCTCCCTGACAACTCGTAAGATAATCCAATCCTGTGACGCAAAGCTAAGCGGCTCCTTTGAAGCTGAAACCTGTGCTAGACCCTGTCAGTGTTGAGTGCATGGAATGCACACAAAGAAAATCGTACTTTTATTTGAGGTTGAAAGAAGATAACTTAACAGGCAAAAGCCCACGCAGGAACAAGGACAGCGTTAATGACAGAAACCATGTATTGGAAAGAGAGAGAGAGATTGTCCATTACACCGCACACTGCAATCTATGAGTGAGACGATCTATACTCACTCACATGCATTAACACAACGTCACGAAATGTCAACCTCGTCCCCTCATGGTAGTACTTATTTACTGTATTTTTAAATCTTCTGAAACTTTGAATATTTTTTTAATTCAACCGGCAGGCCGTTCCATGCCTTCAACGTGGCGGTGGAAGGAGCTCGAATAGAATACTAGTGTATAGGCTATTCACGGTAAAGTGAAAACTCTTTGACGCCCACTCATTTGAAATATTAGTTAATAAATATATTTTATAGTAAGCCTATACGTTAACTTGAGAGTCCAGTGAAATATATACATTATGTTTGTTACTTACATTGCAATATTTATTTTTAAAAATTGTGGAAGGGCGAAAAAATGGCTAAAAGGAAAAAAAATAACTGGAGCCTTAGACATGTTCACTTTACCATGAACAGCCTATAGTCGAAGCCGCATTAACGCGAGAAACAACAGACAATAGACAATAGCAAGCAAGCGAACAGAGTGAAGAGACAGGCAGAGAAGACGACAAATATGAAACTTGATGCAATTGACGGACTTCGAGAGAAGACTCATAATCGGACTGTAAAGTGCAGGGACTTAATATCGCCGTAGATAATACCACGTAGATTGTTCGGACCAGACTGTCCCGTGCTGTCGGGTACGTGAAATGTATTATTTGGCATTTCTATGGGCGAGTGACGAGATTTGAGCGGCCCTTAACAGCGAGGTCTTGAGGGTCAGGCCCGTAGCCAGGATTTTATTTCGGGGGGGTTTCCTTCACTGCTACCCCCAATTAAAGCAGGGGCGGTCCGGGAGTTATCTCCCGGGAAATTTTGGATTTTAAAGTGCAAACTGGTGCTATTTAAGTGGTTTTAGAATCTAAATATTGAATATACAGTTGGCAGACATCGTAATATTTTTAAAGATAAACTTTATAAAACTCTTGGAAGTATTTAGTGGAGGGGGGGGGGGGCACGGACCCGGGGGGGCACGGACCCCGGTGGCCCCCCCCCTCACCCCCCCACACACCAGTCACATTGTACACAATATTTGTCTGTTGAACATTAAAGCAAAATACCTGCGAATATAACAATTTTCATCAATCACAATACTAATAAAAATTTACACAATATTTGTTTATTCAACATTTAAGTCCAAAATACGTACCTAAGAATCAAACACTTTCGTTCAATCATATTACTAATAAAAATATACACAAAGTGAGTTCCTTGAACATTCAATTCAAAAAACACTAAATAATAAAACACTTTAAAGCTATGTATTACATTACTAAATACTTAAAAGGCGCACCAGTATCAATGATACAATATTGCATGTAGTACATTATAAAACTTAATACGGGTCGTTCAAAAACAGCTGAGTATATATGATTTCGTATGTTGCAGAACTGAACGTTTTTTTTTTTTTTTGTGTTGCAAAATAGCTCAGATTCGTCACCACTCGTTCCATTTACGTGTTCCGTAATCGTTTACTTATACGTGAGTCACACAGGCCCGACAAGACAAAAACCGCAACCACGACACGACATTTATATTTTCGATGTGACTGTTCGAATTTACAGCCCGACAGTTTACTGAAGCGACTCGAGTAAAATTTTTCGGAATAATTTAGAAGGCGCTGATTAACTATGCTACTTTCAAAAGCGGTGGGCAGACTGGAAATATGGAGTACATGATGGCGACGAAGTGTTATAGCTAATGCATATAAATGTTAAATCATTATATTGGAAATTTGTTTTCTTTTAAGCTGCGTATTTCTCATTGTAGGGAAAGCTTGTAGTACAATATTATTTTGCTAGTTTGTACACTCTGTGCGCCGTGCCGCACGACACGACGAAGAGTAGAAATAATTTATAATCCAAGAGTACTGGTCGGACGACAGAATTGTCGAGCTTACGTCAGATCTATCTTGACTTTAATTGGCTGTTCAGTTTAAAGGGTCGTGTCGGGGCGATCGTGCCGTGCTTGTCGGGCTATGTGATTCCAGCTTTAAGCCGAAATCACATAGGCCCGAGGCATACGACACGACGACCAACAGTCAAAGAAATACAAGGTAGATCGTCGTAAGCCCGACCGATTCTGTCGTCCGACCAGCAGTTTTCGATTAGAAATGATTTCTATTTTTCGTCGTGTCGTGCAGCATGACGCACAGAATGTACAGTCTTGCAAAATTAAATTGTATTGCAAGCTTTCCCTACAATGGTAAATACGCAACTTAAAAGAAAAATAAATCGAACATTACTGAACCTAACTCTTAGAAATAATAATTTTACCTTTGTATGCATTAGCGATACCAATTTGTCACTAATATGTATCGGAAATTTCCCTCTTGTTCACCGCCTTTGAAACTAATCAGCGCCTACGGTCGTGCTGTAAATTCAAGTAGATATATTGAAATGTGTCGTGGTTGCGTATTTGGTCGTGTCGTGCTGTGTTGGTCGGGGCCATGCGATTACTCAACCGTTAGTTGTAGAAATGACGAAACGGCAAATGCAACATACATTTCGCTTGCCACGCGTGACTACATACAAGTCGGCACACACATGTATATGTACGTAGATGACAAAAGAGCTGCCACAGAAACTGAACGCCGTTAAAAACTAAACACCAATTGCCAAACGCGGTAACTTGGCACTTGATATTTCTCGATATCGATATGAAGCAACGAGAAGCAAACTAGGTCGAGGATCGATAACATTCGAACACGATCTTCAAGGCAAGAAGGGAATAAAAAATCCCGATTCTCAGAGGTATAGAATGTTCACGGTAAAGTGAGCACTTTTGAAAGCCCTCTCATTCTGAATAATAGTAAATAAATACATTTTATTTTAGCCTTGGACGTTAAATTCCTAGCCCGATGGAATAACTAGAGCCTCAAAAGAGGGCTATTTTACCGTGAAACATCCTATATCAGCAGCACTATAGGTTGTTCATGAATAACTTAAAGACTTTTGAAAGTCTAATGTAGGTAACCTTCCGCTGTACATTTTCGTGTGCCCACAGACTTTAACCATGCGCCAGTGGAGAGTAAAGTGAAATGTTCAGGAAACTAAAATTGTCTAGTAATACGCCAATACGCACATCTAATGTGTAAAGGAAAAAGACCACCTTGGTATGACACAAATTTAAATATTACAATCACAACACAATGTCACGACTAAAAACTATTTTAATGAATTCACTTGCAAACTTAATTGGAAGACAGTGAACGCTATTGGCAGTCCAGGAAAGTGCATCGAGGCTGTGACGTCACATTACCGCTAACTATCCGGATTCGCGGGGTAGGGCGTAGATGCGCCCTTCCGCCAAGGGCGCGAGAAACGTCCTCTTCACGCCCTACACTCTATGTTTTGTTTTCTAACAATTCTGCAGCTTATTCCTGACATTTTCTGGACATTGCTGTTCGTAAACAAACTGAGGCAACGTGAGAAAACGTTTTTTTTTTTTCCCCGTATATGCGTAATTGCGAATCTAAGATGGCTGCTCGGAATTCCACCCACCTGATTACAAAGCGATCGAGGAATTGCGTGTACTGAAGGGAGCAAGGGCAAGTGAACGGGGATATGGGCTGTTCTCGGTAAAGTGAGCAGTTTTAAGGCCCTTCTGAATTTTTCCTTTCATCCAATTTCCATCTCCCTGCTGCTTTTTAATACAAACATAGCAATATGGCCAATAAACACAGTGTATACATTTCACCATCATCAAAATGCAATGCCTGAGGCTCCAGTGAGATACATTTAGTAGTGGTTAGTGGCCGCTGGGAGCGCCTTAAAAAGTGCTCACTTTACTGTGAACAGCGTATACGTAGCAGTGAATTCGGACACTGACAGTGTGTTGTACGGAAAATACCTACTTTACCGCGAACAGTTGAATGGCGTTTTTGTTGGCGTTATGCTAACATTGCACAATTTTGAAACATTGGCCGAAGAATTTTCGTAAGTGGCTTTTCGTAAGTAGTTTTATTGAAATAAATAAATAAATAATTTATTACCAAGTCGGGCATTCTGATTGGTTGATAGTCCAGCCGTACGCACATACGTGGAACTGAAAGTTGAACTACCCTGCAACTCTTTACTACGTGCGAATGTGAATGGCTACATGTATGCATGCGGCGTTGAACAGCGTACGTATATGCTGTTCACGGCAAAGTGAGCATTTTTGAGGCACTGCTTACTTTTCCATATCGCCCACTTTTTAGTTAAACAGTGTCATGTACGTAATAGACAGGGTGAAATACAACGTCCAGAGCTACAATTAAATATATTTACTGACTATTATTCCAAATGTGAGGGCTTCAAAAAGTGCTCACTTTACCCTGGAAAGTCTGTACATACGTACGCTACTTGGAGGATGGGAATCAGTCTCAACACTAGTCTCATTGTTACGTCGTGTTGGGTTGGTTACCTCGTTGCAGTCCATGGCTGGCGGCGCGAGCGAGGTGTGAAGGGCGGGCGAGGCTACATCTCTCCACACATCGCCAGGACGTCGGAACGCACGCACGGCAACGCACGCACACCTGACATGTCCGCACACGCACACGCACCGAGCAACACGGCGACCGAGCGCCGACTCCCGCGTGGCCGGCGACCGCAGCGCCGGAGCGGCCGCCCCTGTCACTACCCCGCCCGCCCGACTCCATCTTGCGTCGGGCCGGCGGCCGATCGATACGGCCGGCCGCTCCCCCCTCCCCCCCTTCAGGTCGACGCCGCTGATCGATCGATCGTGCGTCACCGTCTCTCCATTCCTTCCTCCCCTCAAAACACCGCGTAAACAAACACGTGCAACAGGCACAGAGTAGATAAGTGCACAGATACGAAAAGGCTTTGGCGGTTCCTTTGATGATTGCGTATAGTCAATTCGTGATCCAAATTATCTGAAGTTCTACTTCGAGAATATTCCTCCACTTCATTCAAGCAAAGCATTAACCGAATTTGTTTATTTTACTCGGGTTACGAACAAAACATTTCTTATTGGAGAGTTTGACATACCGCAGCTAGCTGCGAAATGTTCGAAAAGGTACCTTTTAATTACGATTTTAATCTACGTGAATGATAACAGATAAATATTTTACTCAGTTTCGAAGGTATTTTGCATTTGATTTATGATTATTACAAATTATCCTGTTTTTTTTTAAAACCCTTTCAGACCCACTTTAATTTACGGTTTGATATGTTGCAGACAAGAAGATTTATGATGCATGCTGTACTTAAGTCGACGCATCGCTTGTTTCTTTGTCACAGCCAATGATCTGTAGGCCATATGAACCAATTATGACGTAGACCAATAAAATGGTTTGCGAATAATTTACCCACAGGTAAGATTATTGGTTATCGAACTTGGCAGGGTGCAGTACATGCCGAAAGATATCTACACGTGTGCAATGTACACAATAGTGTACACTAGGTCTGAATACGTTAACGTTGGAAACATGGTACATTGCCGTCACTAGCGCTTACCTAAAACCCCTGCCACACTCAAATTTTCGCCTTCAACTATATTTGACAATAAAATTTGAGGACAAAATAGGGCCATCAACCTTTTCCCTCCGACAAATTTTATCAAATAATCTTGAATGTGTTTGAAAACGTCTCAGACTGTTAATTTTTTTTTTACTGGGAGAATCTAATTTTAATTTTAATTTAAGAATTATATTTCATAGTGACTTACTGATTTTGTTTTTCCATGTAATCCAAGAATGTAAGAAATGTTATAATTTATTTTCGCTTTTTTACTACATTCAAATTTTATTTACCAGATATCTTTCCTGCGCAATGAATTGTAATGCCTCTGAGTTGGTAATATTATGTGCAATATTCACTTAAAATAGCATTAATTCCCAGCTTCTACATAAATTAATTGTGTTCATAACCTACTTCTTTTCCGCAAATGGTTAGTTATTTTAAAGTTTCATGACGTCAATTTTTGTCGTGCACAGTTCTGATTTTATAACTGGTCCAATTTCCAAGTGTCTAATGGAAACTGAAGCCATCCAACTTTTTCAGACAAACATATTGGCATTTATGACGTTTCAATGACGTCATAACTGTCCGACTTAATTTGACCAAACTTATTGGAAGCAGTTTGATGGCAAAATTTGACAGTGTGACAGGAGCTTACTAACGAATATTTCTGTTTGCCAAACTTTAAGCACTGATCCTCCCATCCTGAGAAGTGACCTGAAACGAGTCTACAGAATTACACCAAACGGACATCGCACCGCCTGCGTTCGCACCCGGCGTATTAATATTTTACATAATAACTATTTCTCACTGGGGATTACCAATACACGTGTTTTAACCTTGTCTTTATTCATATTCATTATAAATGAAATGTTATAACTTATAGGTTAACTACAAGCAAAATTCCAATTAAACCAAATACTTCGGTAGTTTTGTGTCCATGAAAGTATAAAACGCCTGTGTTACGTGGCGTGACATCACAAATGAGGGATTTTTCGAAGGTTTTATTTTTTAAAAAGTGTGAAGAATCTGCGAATAGACTATACCCATTCTCTAATTGGTTTCCACTTTCACCTGACTGAAAACTGCATTTTACGAAAGGGTTCCCTATTGGTCAAGCTGTCGGATGGCGAGTAGGTTATAGGCCGTTCACGGTAAACTGGGAACTTTTGAAAACCTTGCCTAATATCTACTTGTATGCATCTTCTGTATTCTTCCACCTTATGTAACTTTGTAAAATTAACATTGCCATGGGTTTCATCACATTATTCATGCGCCAGTCAAGTGAAAGTGTGTAATTATTAGAAGAGTAAATATTTTACAAATACGCTTATTTTTACACTTCGATGCTTAAAAAAAACCGAAAGCGAGAGAAATAATTTAAGTTAATATAAATGGTTACCTAACACTTTTAATTCGGCGTTAATATATGTAACTACTTTCAATCCATCGTTACCAACTTTACTGGGTCCATGTCATTCCGTGCGACCGTTAAAATATATGTGAAGCGTTCTCTGAAAAGGTACCTTGGGGTAAAAACGTAAGTATTTCAGGAGGCTAAAAAAAGGTCGAAAATTCAAAACTTACTGTTTTCGAGACATGAACGGAACACGCTGAGAGTATTGATACAATTTCTCTCTCTAGAAATAAAGTGGGCTGTACCAAGTTCGTTAAGGGATGGAGGTCTTAATCAAATAAAATAATTAATTATAATTTCCTTATATTATTTACAATGACTACAGCAAAATCATCTGAACTCAAATTCTCACAATAAATTGAAATCACTTACTGTTCACAATTGACACCAATCAATAAAATTTATAATTACGACAAAGAAATCAATGAAATTAAATAATTAATAAGTCCCAATATACAGTGTATCAATCTATTCAATTATTTTATAATTTATGCGTCCATATTTGACAGTTAGAATATTTACAATGAAATCAGTATTACACTTCCATTCAGTCCCACCTCAGTTCAGTTCTTGTCCCGCCAGCTGCAGCACGTAGCAGTATTACACTTCCATTCGTCCCACCTCAGTTCAATTCATGTCCCGCCAGCTGCAGCACGTAGCAGTATTACACTTCCATTCAGTCCCACCTCAGTTCAGTTCATGTCCCGCCAGCTGCAGCACGTAGCAGTATTACACTTCCATTCGTCCCACCTCAGTTCAGTTCATGTCCCGCTAGCTGCAGCACGTAGCAGTATTACACTTCCATTCAGTACCACCTCAGTTCAGTTCATGTCCCGTCAGCTGCAGCACGTAGCAGTATTACACTTCCATTCAGTCCCACCTCAGTTCAGTTCATGTCCCGCCAGCTGCAGCACGTAGCAGTATTACACTTCCATTCGTCCCACCTCAGTTCAGTTCATGTCCCGCCAGCTGCAGCACGTAGCAGTATTACACTTCCATTCAGTCCCACCTCAGTTCAGTTCATGTCCCGCCAGCTGCAGCACGTAGCAGTATTACACTTCCATTCAGTCCCACCTCAGTTCAGTTCATGTCCCGCAGCTGCAGCACGTAGCAGTATTACACTTCCATTCGTCCACCTCAGTTCAGTTCATGTCCCGCTAGCTGCAGCACGTAGCAGTATTACACTTCCATTCAGTCCCACCTCAGTTCAGTTCATGTCCCGCCAGCTGCAGCACGTAGCAGTATTACACTTCCATTCGTCCCACCTCAGTTCAGTTCATGTCCCGCCAGCTGCAGCACGTAGCAGTATTACACTCCCATTCGTCCACCTCGTTCAGTTCAGTCCGCCAGCTGCACACGTAGCAGTATTACACTTCCATTCAGCCACCTCAGTTCTGTTCATGTCCCGCCAGCTGCAGCACGTAGCAGTATTACACTTCCATTCAGTCCCACCTCAGTTCAGTTCATGTCCCGCCAGCTGCAGCACGTAGCAGTATTACACTTCCATTCAGTCCCACCTCAGTTCAGTTCATGTCCCGCCAGCTGCAGCACGTAGCAGTATTACACTTCCATTCAGTCCCATCTCAGTTCAGTTCATGTCCCGCCAGCTGCAGCACGTAGCAGTATTACACTTCCATTCAGTCCCACCTCAGTTCAGTTCATGTCCCGCCAGCTGCAGCACGTAGCAGTATTACACTTCCATTCAGTCCCACCTCAGTTCAGTTCATGTCCCGCCAGCTGCAGCACGTAGCAGTATTAGGAGAAGTGACTTTTTTTTCTAAGGCTGATATCAAAAGTGCTCACTTTATCGTGAACAGCCTTTACCTGGTTGGAGACTGGCGAACGGCGTCATGACACGTTGCTGCCCAGCGTGACGTCATTTTGCTGGTGTGTATACTGAGAGAAAATCGAACAAAAGTTTGAATAAATGAAATCTCTGTATTGGGCCAATAAAATTAGACTGTCAAATAAATATTTTGTTCAATCAATTATATATTTTTTTGGCCACTCATTGCCTGCCTTCGTCCGAAAATACAGCTCGAAAGTTTGTTTGTATTTTTTGTGACAATTAGGATAGTAACGGTGTATGTTATTGTTAGTGCACATTAATAAAACAATGCAACAAAAAACTAACAAGTAAAGCTGAAAAAAAGTAAATATTTGTCTGCACACGTTGCCCAAAATTTGCAGAATATCTATTTAAAAGTTTTCCCATATTATCAGTTGTGAAATGAGCTGATTTTACTAAGGCGTAACGCTCGGACGCATTCGATCCCTGGTCGAACTCATAAAACTTTTTATATCGACCCAGACTGTTGAATGTACTTGTGCACCGACCAAATCTTACAGCTCGGGGCAACAAAACGAGAACAACAAAATAATTTGGTTTCAGCAACAAAATATTTCATTGCCCCTATACACACAAATAATTTGTTTGGGCCAAACAAATCTTGTTTGATTCAACAAAAAGTTTTTCTCAGCGTGCAGCTGGAAAGTACTGTGATACAGTCACCGTCTAAGACGATTGTCTAATGCTACGCCAGGGGCCGCTGCAGCAGAGCGCACTGAGGCAAACTGGATTCCAGTCCTGGTGTGCTCGGTTCCGGATTTTCACCTATGGGAATCGTTCAGAGCGATGCCACTGGTCAAGGGGTTTCCTCGGGGATCTCCAGTTTCCCCCGCCCTTGCATTCCGGAGCTGCTCTATTTCCACTCCCAGCAAAGAGGCATAGAATGTCAATGGGGTGAAGTCTATTAAGCGTTCATCCTGGCAGATGCAGAGCCCTCATCATCCCTCCAATCGCTCGTAGTTCCCTCCCATGGGGACGAAGTACAGCGCTGTCTCCCGGAAAGTCTTGCGTTGTGATCGCAGTATAGTCTGGTTCTGACTGCAGTATCTGTCCTTCACTCAGACTGTCCTTCAGTTTCTTCGATACATCATAATGAGATCTTTCGTAGCCAGCTAAAGTTCAACGCAGTAATCTTGCCTGTCGTCACGCCAGCCGGACGGCAAAGGTGAAATACGCTAATAACCCCTGCGAGTAATAAGGCCGCAACTTGCCGTACGTAAGCGTACAGACAGTAGCGAAATCGCAGGCGCGCCAGAGCAACTCTCCGTGTCTTTGGCACAGTATTATAGGTTGTTCACGGTAAAGTGAGCACTTTTTAAGGCTCTCGCAACAAGCGTTAACCACTAATAAATATTTTTTATTGCTATCTCAGACGTTAAATTTTAAGGTGATGAAATGTATACACTGTGTTTAGTAATCATATTGAACTGTATACATTAAGAACTGGCGGAAAGGTAGATTGAAAGGAAAACTTCAGCAGGGCCTTAAAAAGTGCTTACTTTACCGTGAATAGCCTATACACACAGACCAGAATGGTATTGCGGTTCCTTTTATGTAGGCGCATACATTCTCTGATTGGCTGCACGAGGCTCTGGGAAATATCTTGCGTCCGACTGGCTACTGTGTGCTACAAAAGGTTTCCTATTGCTTGCGGGTAGGTTGCCACGCACTGATTTGCGGAAAGTGCTAAGTTTACTGTGGACAGCCTATAACGTCAGTGGTGCTGACAAAGAGGCCAATACACGCCGTTTCAACACCACCAGCTGCAAACAGCCACTTGTTTTCCGTGTTAAGGTTTACTTTCTGCGCAACTAACATGCCCACTTTGCACCAGGGGCGTAACCACTGCGGTGAATGTGAAAGAAGAATGTATTTAGCGACTCTCGCTCTTGGTACAGTAGAAGAATTAAAGCCTACCAATCACTTCGTAATGGTACGGTGATATACAATATTTTTTAACCATTGAACGATCGTTTTGTGAATATTTCGCTACGACAACAACTTTAAATCAGGGCATTAATCTTGAAGAAATATCTTAACCTGCGTATCATTAGTGAGCGATGTCGTATTTGTTATATATTGTGTATATATATATATATATATATATATATATATATATATATATATATATATATATATAGTGATTTCCAGCAGCGAAGTGATTAACTACGATGTCATTTTCCGTGCTTATAGGATTTTTTTGTGATAATTTTTCGCTTATAATGTAACGAGACCATGGGACCTCATGGTGTAGATGGAGGGTGGTGCCTCCATCTACACCTTCTTCGGAGACGAAGTTGAGTTCTCATGTTTTTTTTTTCTGTGATAGAGAAGTTATTCGCCCATCGGTCGACTGACCATCGTCACACATTGCTTCACGACATGACTCGCGACATACTCTTCTCGTAGGCACTTCTCGTAGATCGTGTCTTGGTTCGTGATATGTACCACGGCATACCTTGAGGATTGTTTCTCGGCTCTCGTCATGGTTCGCGACATTGTTCACGACGCACTTTGAAGGATGTTACATATTACATAGTTCACGTATTGGTTCGCGACATGGCCCGTGATGTACGTCTCGTAATTTTCGATACTTACTACTCGATTCTCTGCATGATCGTGGTGCGCGAGATGTTTGATGGTTTTTGCGAAGTTTCGCTAAGTTCTTGTGCGAAGAGGTTATGGATTAAATTGGTGTTATGCAAAATGTTTCTATATTGGTTGCTATCGTTTCTTGGCTTGTATGGTTGGCCGGTTGGTCTTTCTGGATAGTCTTGCTCATTGTTCTAGTCAGTTTGCTAGGAGTTGGTTTCGGCACGAGCCTCTCTTGGATGAAGTCATTCTCGGGTGGAGTCAGGCTCAGGTAGAGACAGTCTTAGGTACAGACAGTCTCGGATAGAAACAGTTTCGGGTTGAACCAATCATATGTGAAGCCGGTCTTGGATGAAGTCATTCTCGGGTGGAGTCAGGCTCAGGTAGAGACAATCTTAGGTACAGACAGTCTCGGATAGAAACAGTTTCGGGTTGAACCAATCATATGTGAAGCCGGTCTTGGATGAAGTCATTCTTGAGTGGACTCAGTCATAGACTGAGTCAGTCACTTGAACGTGTAATTGGTCGGTAAGGTTGGTTGGTTTGCTTGGCTGGTACAGTCGTCTGTTATGGTCAGCTAGTAATTATCGGTTTGTTTTGTTGGTCCATCTGGTTGATTGGTAGGTTTGGTCAGCTAGTATGGCTCTGTGGTATGGTCAGCCGTGGGTGAAAATTTTCAAGTTTACCGAAGATATGCAAATATCTTGCGAAGTTTTGCAAAGTTTAGCAAAGTTCTTGTGCGAAGAGGTTAACAATGAGTTTCGTATTAGACAACATGTTTCCAGATTGTTCGTCATCGTCTGTTGGTACAGATTGTTGGTATGGTCGGTTGGTCTTGTCCATTTTTCTAGTGAGTTTGGCAGGAGCTAGTCTCGGCAGCAGCCAGTCTTGGTCGGAGTCAGTTTAGGCGAAGTCAGTTTTAGGTGAATCAATCTTAGATGGAGATATCCTTGGGATGAGTTAGTCTTGGGTAGAGTCAGTGTTGGGTTGAGCCAAGCATGGATTTTACATGACCAGTATGGATGCTATGTATGGTTGGATTGTTTGATTGCTTGGCCTGGATAGCTGGTATGGTCGTCTGGTATTGCCAGATAGTAATGGTTAGTCTGTATGGTTGGTCGGTCTGGTCGGCTGGTATGATCCTTTGGTATGGTCTGAGCCAATCACGAACGATGGTGAGGGAATTTAGGGGTTGACTCTATACAGAATGTATATAAATTTGGCCGACAAACTTCAGCAGATGGCTAATAACGAAAAAAGAATTTGAAGTCTTATATAATGACTTATGATCTAAAATGTATTCTGAGGGAGATACACTTTTATGAAGTTGGAACTGACTTATTTATCACAGTGTCACTGTTATTTACCACTCTTTGGGATCTACGTTTCCCTTTAATAACATCAACAGTGTGTTATTGGGTGTTTTGCGTGCCACACCTGCCAGGTATTGGTTCATATTATCTTGAAAGTAAAACGCGAATTAATTAAAAACAGTGAAGCTTATGGTAGTTACACACTGCGACATTTTGCGTTAATTGTGACATGCGGATTAATAATCAAATCCCAAATATGTTACCTTGGCATGGAGATAAGTTCCAAACAAAGGAAGTAACCATGATTATTTACATGAAATAATCCCATGACAGCGAAAGGTGTTGTGTTGTTTACAGATCTTTATTATGTTATTACCCATTATCCGGACACTCGGTGTTCCATCTTCAACGTTTTCTATGATATTTGCAGTAAACTACTGTATTCGGATCCTACTTCAAAGATGTGTACCACCCTTAGTATTCACTCCATTTATGTTTACAACTTAATTTTTCGTGATTAACTTTGTCGGTCGAATTCAGATACAACATATATATATATATATATATATATATAGTGTAATATAGTGGTGGGGTGGAGGGGGCTGAACTACGGTGAGTAACAGTAGCTGTATAAAATGTACTGTTGTGTAAGAGGGGGAGGGGGAGTGGCATGGCGGTAGTTCCAGGAGCACAGTCTAACTTAAGCGAGTAATCAGATAAGATATGGCAACTGATTGGTGGGGGTGGAGACGACATACTAATATCGGTCGAACTATAGTAAGTAGAGTGGTTGACACATGCTAGCGTGTGAGGAATGTGATGAATGGGTGTCGGCGAGTAGGGGGAGGTGTTGGTGGTCGGACAAGGACGGGGTAAGGGGTGGAGTGGATAATCGTGTGTTGGGGTTAAGGGTGAGGTTGGATGGTGAAGGCTCGAGCTATGGCGAGTTATTGTTGAGGAGATGGAGAATCTTGTTGTAAGCTGGTGGCATGCGTGGGGGGTTGAGGGGCGACGATAGTGGCGTGGGTTGGTGGGAGGGGAGAAGGGATGAGTGTTACGTAAAGACAATAACTGGGTATGGGAATGGGAAGGGGCGGACCGACTAGGCAGATGGATAGACTATATCGCCAATGATTAATTAACACAGGCGGGTTCGAAAGGAATTGGCCAATCAGTCGCCTGCTGAACGTCGTACCGGGGTGTGGCCATTCTATGCCATCTTTAAGAGATTAGAAACCTTAAAGTCACACACATCCAACTTGGATTTTGTGTTAGTTACAGTACGTAATTTTTTTTTCTCTACGTAAATGATTAATGCCACTGGGATAAAGATCAAGGTTACCCACATTCAACATGGAGGCTGTGGCCGAAAGTGCAATTTGTCCATAAACTTTTAAAATGTAATTATTTTTATTGCTAGGGTTTAAGTTTACTGGGTCAAAGCCACCCACATCCAAAATGATGATCAGAGTCAGTAATGTAATGTGTTTTCTGTTTGTTCTCAATTTCCTTAAGTTTCGGGGATAAAGGGGTTAAGGAAAACCTCACCTACATCCAACACCGCGACCTCTATCTGTGACGTCATCCTAGTTGGCACATGTATCCTGACTCCTACTGTCCCTGCCTTCGGACATACAAACTCCATCTACTGTGGCGGCCTCTGATTACAGCTCTGACTACTTTCATTACAGTTTATACTGTTTTGTTTTTCTCTAGCCGTAGCTCATGTGTACTAGCTGATGCGCCGTGGGAAGTGTTATTTATGTATCGCGTCTGGTTGGTTTCTGTGTAGTGACGGCTGAATATCTGACTGGACTCCTTTCCTGTTATCGCGGTAGCTGTCTCTCGGATGTACTTACAATTCATTTCTTGTTCCAGAAATGTTCCAGGAATTTCCAGGATTTAGCAAAAATTTGTAGTGTTAGGCGGGGTCACCTCCCACCAATAATATGCGGTCGATTTTAGTTCTAAAAGTTTAAACGTATAAAAATGTCGGAATCCGGTTGACTAAACAAAGCAGTTTACGCTTCAAATTTCATAACAAAATTAATTGGATTTCCTCTATTTGACCTTCAAAATTGGGGATTTTCTCGGTCCAGAGTTTTGACAGGCGATAGTGCATTATACTAATGGGCGGTGTCAGCAGACTTGGAGTATAACTTGATAAAGTTAACTGGGTAAATTTACCTGCGCATATAATACTTCTGCAGGGGTCGGTTCATCGTTTCGTGGTATTTTTGTCGGGGTTTGTAGTTCCTGAGAAATGGCTGCAATCTGATCGAGTTTATCATCTATTAAATTTACCTCTTCCCCCACTTTTAGAATCAGGTTCGACTGCAGATGGTTTGTTACAGCTACTTTCTTAACCTGTTCCAAACTGATACAGATAAAGACCTGTCCTGTATCTGATACTTTCTGTATCAGATACAGGAATTCCCGAGCTTCCAGAATGTGTCGCTAATTCGCTTGTGTCTCGAGTATATCGGGCGTGTTGTCAGATACACAGCATCAGGTACTCACGTTATCGAGTACGTACGTTATCGAGTACGTACGTTATTAAGTACGTATTACTAGTTGGTGTACTATCTGTTATATTTTACAGTGAAATAAAGTATGGATACGAACAAGATCGTAATGAAAATCTTCATTTGTGCGAACAGGTTTCTGAAAAGCTTGCTATTCGTGTAAACAAAAACCTTGATTTTTTTTCTTTTTAAACTAAATCGTTTAACTGTGCAGTCTCCGAATCTAAACCAAGATATTTGGTTTCATCTTAGTCACACGTTTTAAATACAATTACAATTTTATCGTATCAGAATCACGTGGAACAGCAAACGCGATAAACTGACGGCGAAAGTTAAACTGATACAAACTGTATCTGATACTTCGGGAGTGTACTCGTTTACAGTAATAGATACAAGGAGGTATCAGATACAAAGTAACAGGTTGATGATCTGTGACCCACCTCATGTATCCGGCCCTCTCGACGTGTGCGGTTTTCTCAGCCTGGCGGAATCTCTAGTCAAAATGCCGGTCGGAGGAATCGAGTTAAGCTGAAACTCGCTCATTCACCGTCTCTACATTTGACAAATCAGTGAGCTGATTCTCTAGCATATAATAATCGTTCACGGTAAAATGACCAGTTTTGAAAACCTCGCTTAAAATCTACTTGTAATCACATTGTCTATACTTCCGCTATATGTAAAACTAACATTGGCGTGAACCTGGCCAGTTGACTCATGCGTCAGTCTAGGGAAACTGCGTTTTCGAAAAATAAATAACTGTAGTATAGGTCTATACAAATGTTTACCGAAAACCAATAACTCAAAGTAAATACATGGAACTATTGTACTTTCCTCTCACTGTTGCCAACTTTACTGGATGCATGCCACTCAGTGTGCCTGGGCAGTGACTTTCTTTTTCAAAAGTTTTCATCTAAAGTGCTCACTTTACCGTGAACACTGTTATTTAAAGAATTCTAATTCCTCCCTGGTTGCGGTGATGTCTTCTAACAACCAGGTCGTTACAGTGACAAGTTCGCTTTACACATCGTTTACCTGCGTAGCCATGTTCTGCCGCAGCTGTGACATCTACAAGCGGAGCACAATCTGTCATGATTATGCCTTGCGGCCATATTCATAAACTAAGGGGTTTAGGGTCGTACCTTACAGATGAATGATAGATTGTAGAGCGTGCTGTTAATGTGGGGTTTTAATCATGTTATGTGACACAGACGATTCAACGCAGTATTATTAACTGTAACGGGGAGCTACTTTAAATGATATTAATTATCATTATATTATAAATGTTGTGAGCACCTCACGTCTTAATACTGTATATCTATGTTGGACAGTCACCACCTGACACACGATGCCGGAGGCTGTATCTAGTTGTACGGATGACGTACCAACACACACATAGCTGCGATCTTCCTTGTAGTCTGTCCGGTCGTGGAGAGATGCGGCGCCCTATATCGGTGCGTTGTTTAAAATAGCTGGCCTCTTTCCCTGGTTGGTGGAGGGGGGTATATCTGCTGGCCATTGTCGCACTGCTCTCACGTAATCCCTGGCCTCCTGGTTTTATTATTAATGTGTGAGGGCGGTTTCATAGTGGGATGTTATGTTAGTCCATTTGTAACAGTTCGGTCACACGTTAATTACTGTTGCAATATCGTAATTTTTTTTTGGCGTGATCTGTACCTGTGTTCAGCTCTTGTCTTGCAACCAGCGAACAGCAAGCGGCATGCTTGATGAAGTTGTCTCGAACCATTCATGTCAAAAAGGTGTAGTAAATTCCGTGCAATCATATCTTCCACAAGGAAGGTTAGGTGGAAACTGATGTCTTACTGTTTACAGTGCTTGTCATAAACTTCATATTTGTGCAATCTCTCCTCGATCGCGGACATTGCCACTGTACAGGTTAATTGTATTTTTGATTCATAACGGCTAATCCCTGAAGTGCGAAGGAAATCGCGTCGGCATTCCAACTTGAAGTACGAGGTACTGTACGCTGTGAAGTACGAGGTACTGTACGCTGTGAAGTACGAGGTACTGTACGCTGTGAAGTACGATGTACTGTACGCTGTGAGGTACAAGGTACTGTACGCTGTGAAGTACGATGTACTGTACGCTGTGAGGTACAAGGTACTGTACGCTGTGAAGTACGAGGTACTGTACGCTGTGAAGTACGAGGTACTGTACTCTGTGAAGTACGAGGTACTGTACGCTGTGAAGTACGAGGTACTGTACGCTGTGAAGTACGAGGTACTGTACGCTGTGAGGTACAAGGTACTGTACGCTGTGAAGTACGAGGTACTGTACGCTGTGAGGTACAAGGTACTGTACGCTGTGAGGTACAAGGTACTGTACGCTGTGAAGTACGATGTACTGTACGCTGTGAGGTACAAGGTACTGTACGCTGTGAAGTACGAGGTACTGTACGCTGTGAAGTACGAGGTACTGTACGCTGTGAAGTACGAGGTACTGTACGCTGTGAAGTACGAGGTACTGTACGCTGTGAAGTACGAGGTACTGTACGCTGTGAAGTACGATGTACTGTACGCTGTGAGGTACAAGGTACTGTACGCTGTGAAGTACGAGGTACTGTACGCTGTGAAGTACGAGGTACTGTACGCTGTGAAGTACGAGGTACTGTACGCTGTGAGGTACGAGGTACTGTACGCTGTGAAGTACGATGTACTGTACGCTGTGAGGTACGAGGT
Organism: Dryococelus australis; assembly: GCA_029891345.1. NCBI lineage: Eukaryota > Metazoa > Arthropoda > Insecta > Phasmatodea > Phasmatidae > Dryococelus > Dryococelus australis. The sequence continues at coordinate 197,935,466 of CM056998.1, read as the reverse complement.
ACTGTACGCTGTGAAGTACGAGGTACTGTACGCTGTGAAGTACGAGGTACTGTACGCTGTGAATTACGAGGTACTGTACGCTGTGAAGTACGAGGTACTGTACGCTGTGAGGTACGAGGTACTGTACGCTGTGAAGTACGAGGTACTGTACGCTGTGAAGTACGAGGTACTGTACGCTGTGAAGTACGATGTACTGTACGCTGTGAGGTACAAGGTACTGTACGCTGTGAAGTACGAGGTACTGTACGCTGTGAAGTACGATGTACTGTACGCTGTGAGGTACGAGGTACTGTACGCTGTGAGGTACGAGGTACTGTACGCTGTGAAGTACGAGGTACTGTACGCTGTGAAGTACGAGGTACTGTACGCTGTGAAGTACGAGGTACTGTACGCTGTGAAGTACGATGTACTGTACGCTGTGAAGTACGAGGTACTGTACGCTGTGAGGTAAGATGTTCTGTGTCGTCCGTACGTCTTATTGTTGGGCTCTTTCCGATTCTGTTCTGAGTGTTTTCTGCCTGTACTATAGGCTGTTCACGGTAAAATTAGCACTTTTGAAAGCCCTGCTTAAGTTATACTTGTATGATTGTTGTATATTCTTCCGCCTTATGAAAAATTAGCATTGTCATGGGCCTCATCACTTTATCCATGCGTCGGTCAAGTGAAACTGTGAAATTACCAGGAAAGTAAGCACTTTATAAATCGCTAATTTTTAGACACTGATGCATTAAAAAATCAGAAAACGAAAAAAATAATATAAGTGATCACAAATGGTTACCTTACACTTTTTATTCGACGTTAAGTTATGGAACTACGTTTCATCTATCATTACCAACTTTACCGGGCGCATGTCGCTCATTGCGCCCGTTAAAACATATGCAGGTAGAGGTAGCGACTTTTTTCTAAGGTTGATTTCATAAGTGCTCACTTTATCGTGAACAGACTTTAATAGTGTTTATCGGTCACTATCTGTAATTTAGTTTGTGGTGTACTCATAATCTCTTAAACTAATATGTGCGGCATGTCTTCAATTACATGGCATACGGGTTTGTTTATTAATGTAAACAGTATGCAACTCTAGAAATTTATATATTTATCCGAACTGACTTTGTTCATCTCTGCACTCGGTAATTATCCTCTGTAATGTGCTGCTCTGTTATATGTTATTAGTTAACTCACGCGTACTCTCTCTCTCTCTTTCTCTCTCTCTCTCTATATATATATATATATATGTATATATGTACTGCCCCCTGCATCGCATAGCCACTCTAAAATACTGATTACTGTGATAATCGTGATACAGGACAGGCAAGTGTTAATGTGCGGATGATAATAGTCGCTTAGAAGCTTGTCCGGCTTCGTAAAACAAAAACATAACAGTAAATAACAACACAAAATACGAGTAACTTGTGTGCAATGAGTAAAGCCCCGAATATTTCGCGAATTGAGTTGGCAGCAAGCTGGCCTGGACAGTCCTCTATACACTCGAGACATTATCGTTTGCTTATTGGATATTATGGTCAACTGGGGCCTCTATACAGGATTGTTAATCACTCACCCACACTACTGCCTAGGGCTTATTACTGTCTCACAGTTAAACGAGGCGTGTCTAAAGTACTGTCGTCCAATCAGAATAGTAGGAGAAAATAACAAGTGTTTAGAGTCTACCTCGTCTACGAATGAATTCGCGAAATACTCGTGACTCTAGCAATGAGACACTGGCAGAAATCCAAACTCAACTGCTAGAAACACGGCTCACGACTGAAATATAAATACATAAAACAACACATTGTATAAGACTATGCGGACTCTAACACTTCTAAAACTGACGAGAGCACAGGGATATGAGTTATGCTTAGCTGACAAAAACTAGTGGATTCAGTAAGGACCTTTAACAGGAAACTTGAAAATGGCGTATGTCCAAAATTAAAATAACTTTCAAGCGACAAAATTGTATAATTTACTCGCAGGCACTACCTGGAAACTAAAGAGTTAAGCGTTTAACTTTCTATTGTGTTTGAATGTTAACTGGGAAAATTTGATTGGCTTGCTGAAATATAATGTAAATTCATTAAATTAGATAGATTATTGTTCCAAATTGTGGTTTCAGACCGCCTTTCTAATTTCTGGTTTTGGCTGAACTTATTGTCTTGTATGCTATTGACGTGAATGCGTCTTTAAATATGCAACTATAGTGGGAGGCATTGCAGAAAATCCGATGGTAACAAAATCGGGGGATACAGTTTGGCATTGCAGCTCCGAATTTATCGTCTACATTTATAATTCAATTACACCACTCGATTGCCAAAGGACCAAAGAATATATTACGTTGAGTGAGGACTGCGGAGCATCGCTGGGATGGTGAAGAGAAGGGGGGGGGGGGGGGGGCACCGCAAATTTGAGTTCGTTTGGCCACGTCTCATAAATTCTACGTAGTATAACTTTTGACTAGGAGAAGCTACGACGCTCGTTTATGATTAAATCTACAGCTCTCGTCGAGATAAATCGTTTGCTTGTATACAAATATTTGTGTGGCGTGGTTACGGTGAAATGGTATGAGTTTAATGTAAAAATATTAAGAAAACTTAACACAATATCGGCATAAACTCGTCAAAACGCCAAATCGAAATACAGAAATAGTATACGATTGGAAAGAGCATCTGAAAAGCAATCCAGTGATACCTATAAAACCCCATATGATCGAGAGAAGCGGTGCCGGGAACGTAAAATAAATATCAAGGCGTCTGAGCGCGTCAACGTAGACGTATTCACGCAAAACAAACGGCCGTGTCCCCAACACAGCCAAAACCCATTTTTTCTCCCCAAATAACTTAGTGTGTTTTATATATTTTTTGCAAGCTACCCTTTGTTTGAAATGTATTCATAGTTGCCTTGCCCCACGACTCATGTATTAGAGGCCTGCAGTAGAGTCAACGTGTATTTTAATCTTGCCCATTATGTAGTCTTTTATATCGCCGGGACCGTACCAAATCATTTCACTGCCCCACGCGAATACGAGTAATTTTAATCTGTGCTTTTAGTAAACCGATATATTTTTAATTTTAATTTTACAAAGGGCGAGGCCTTAAGAGGCCGACGCGGTCGCCCTCCCTTTATCGATTGCTTTTTGACCATTGCATTTAATTATATTAATAATTTACTCATTTTGGTGTTTTTGAATTAGCAAGCTCACCGGGCTCGCACAGCACTGCTCCTAAATTTTTTGTAATCACGTAATTTTTGAGAGATTACTTATTTTTGGTAATTAAGTGGAAGCACGTAACATTTTGACACGTTTCGATATCTTGTAATCACTTAATATTTTGTTAACATTTGGTAATTAACTGGAACCACGTAATATTTGAGATGAATTGCAACATTTTGTAATCATGTAATGTTTAATGAGATTGCTAATTGTGGTGATTAATGGGAATCACTTACATTTTGAATTATTGTAACCTTTTGTTACGTTTTATGTAAAAGGGTGTAGTATTTTATAGTTTATATTAAACGTACATGTTTGGGTTAGGTGTTAATCAAATGTGAACACTATTTACCTCTTTATCGTCCTGTATTGAGATCATATAAATGACATTTCGTTTACAAACCTTTTGGTTAGTCTTGAACTCGAAGGAGCTCTTATTATGTTTACTTGGTTACATTACATGATTATTATACATACTTTAATTACTTAATGACATTAAAGACACTTTGAATAGTTTCTAATGAACGTCGTCACCTTGTCTATGATGCCGCAGGCTGATGACTAGACGTATGTTGGCGGACGGCACACCCTCCATCTCTGGATATCTTCCTGGTGCAGTGTCTCAATGACTGGAGACATCGTTCATAGTGTTTCCAGCCGTAATATCTGGTCCGTGTTTAGTAACACCATACCCTGTCTGGAGAGGGTTTGTTTCTAAGAACTCAAGGCTTCGTCCCACTTATTCGTAGTATGTTTGTGCTCTCGCAATCAGACTAGCATGCATGTTGCTGCACATAACAATTTGTAACCATTTGGAATCAAGAGGTTTTATTTTAGTTAGAGACTTTCACGTAACCTACATATTGAATGAATACTTAAGGTTCTGATAAGTATTTCATTTTCAATGTTTTAAGTGAATTGTGAGAAGTATACTATAATACGTGATGGTGTAAGAATTTGTTAATTGCAATCACGTGACTTTTATAGTACATTTAAAGTGTGGTAAAGCCTGTAATTTACAGCTAATAACAATCATCCCATTTAATTGATTAGTGTCTTAAAATACTGGGTTCGGGAGTACCTGACTCTAATGACTTAAAGTATTGTAATAACAAGAACATGCATGAATTTAATGTTAACTTTACTTGTTATTAGAGCAAACGCAATATGGTTAAAAATGTTGTGAATTGTTTAATGTCTAGTCATCTCCTCAATGAAGGATTGTTATTTCTAATGTTCCTCGTCTTAATAATATTACAAGTGCGAAAGTTCGTATGTTTGTTTGTTACTCAATCACGTCATAACGGCTCGACGGATTTAAGTAAAATTTGGTACAGGAGTAGATTATATTCTGGATTAGTACATAAGGTACTTTTCATCCCGGATAAACGAACAGTTTCTTAGGGAGTGTATATAATATGCCACCAACCATTTGAGAATGCGATGGTTTGGGGCCATATTTTTTATATTGTGCAAGCAGGTAGAGCCGCGGGTAACAGCTATCATTTATATCAGAGTGCAAAGTGCTGCTAACTAATTGTATACATATGATAGTATATTCCTTTATGAGAACAGAACTGATTTTGTAGGATTATTTGTACGGTACAAAAAGTAGGAAGCTCATAATCGGCCGTGAATCGGGATGGAAGTGTTTATAACTCAGGAGTCGGATGGTGTAAGGTGTGGCGCAGCTCGGCTCCACGAGCTCGAGTTACGTAGGGATGATGGGTTCTACCTCGTCGTGCGGGAGAGAAGTCATGGGTTGACGTCATGCGTGAGTACATGGAGTGTGGACTGCAGGTCGAGGAAAAATGTGAAATATCACCATAAGACAGCTTAAAGTTAGATTAAGTTATTTTTATGCTGTCCCGTTTCGGTTAAGACTTTAATTTTTGATGTCTTCGTAAATTAACGGACTCTCCACTTCCCACAGTCAGACTCGTTTAATTAATTTGTTTTCTTTTGAAAGTTATGAAATTTGTTAAATCTAGTCAGATCACAGAACTATGTTTAAAACTGTTTTGTTTTGCTCTCCTTCAGAGAGATCCCTGTTTGATATTTCTATTTATATTTCAAATAAATATGTTTTAATTTTGAATTAGAATCCCGAGACTTACAATTTGTTCTCCCCTAATCTAGAAAGTAGATGTAACTGAAAATCAGGAATTAATGAATGGACGAACATTTGACTGAACTGAATTTATGAATTAACAGTGGCCCAGCTTGGAACCGCCGTGTAGAGGCTGTGCTGGTTTTATCTCAGTACCCATAGTACTCACGGAGGAAGTTTTCTTCTCGCAATGCCAACAAGTCTATTTTATTGTGTTTATTTATTTTAGCCACTCCTGTGTTATGTCGCTCTCACGACATTGTTTGCAGTCGCTGAGCTGAACGACTGCCTTATTTACTGGTTATTTAATTAATTATTTCTAATTTAGCGGCTTCGCGATAATATGTACAATTAATAAAACAGAAAAAGTGAGATATTTACAATATGGAAGACGGGAAGATAAGGTATTTACTTAAAAACTGACTGGAATGAGAAAAATCTATCAGAAATTTTGTGTGGTGACATACACAATTAAGGACTAATATATACATATTTCCAATGTTTAATTACAAAACCAGATCTACTAGATACAGGTGAGGCACAGGAGATATGAAATGGAAAGGCCGTTGCACTGATATTAGGAAATGTGAACACTGAATTTTAAATAGAGAAGACGAAATGACCACAAACCCTCAATCGAGGCGTACCAACTTGGTACCCCTCCCACACTGCTTAGAGGCGTACCAACTTGGCACCCCTCCCACACTGCTTAGAGGCGTACCAACTTGGTACCCTTCCCGCACTGCTTAGAGGCGTACCAACTTGGTACCAATCCCGCACTGCTTAGAGGCGTACCAATTTGGTACACCTCCCGCACTGCTTAGAGGCGTACAAATTTGGTACCAATCCCGCACTGCTTAGAGGCGTAACAACTTGGTACCCCTCCCGCACTGCTTAGAGGCGTACAATTTGGTACCAATCCCGCAATGCTTAGAGGCGTACCAATTTGGTACCAATCCCGCACTGCTTAGAGGCGTAACAACTTGGTACCCCACCAGCACTGCTTAGAGGCGTACCAACTTGGTAACCCTCCCGCACTGCTTACAGGCGTACCAATTTGGTACCCCTCCAGCACTGCTTAGAGGCGTACAAACTTGGAACCCCTCCCGCACTGCTTAGAGGCGTACCAACTTGGTACCCCTCCCGCACTGCTTAGAGGCGTACCAACTTGGTACCCCTCCCGCACTGCTTAGAGGCGTACCAACTTGGCACCCCTCCCACACTGCATAGAGGCGTACCAACTTGGCACCCCTCCCACACTGCTTAGAGGCGTACCAACTTGGCACCCCTCCCTCACTGCTTAGAGGCGTACCAACTTGGTACCCCTCCCACACTGCTTAGAGGCGTACCAATTTGGTACCAATCCCTCACTGCTTAGAGAGGCGTACCAACTTGGTACCAATCCCGCACTGCTTAGAGGCGTACCAACTAGGTACCCCTCTCCCGCACTGCTTAAGGCGTACCAACTAGGTACCAATCCCGCACTGCTTAGATGCGTACCAACTTGGTACCAATCCCGCACAGCTTAGAGGCGTACCAACTTGGTACCCCTCCCACACTGCTTAGAGGCGTACCAACTTGGTACCCCTCCCGCACTGCTTAGCGGCGTACAAACTTGGTACCAATCCCGCACTGATTAGAGGCGTACCAACTTGGTACCCCTCCCGCACTGCTTAGAGCGTACCAACTTGGTACCCCTCCCGCACTGCTTAGAGGCGTACCAACTTGGCACCCCTCCCGCACTGCTTAGAGGCGTACCAACTTGGTACCCCTCCCGCACTGCTTATAGGCGTACCATCTTGGTACCCCCTCCCGCACTGCTTAGAGGCGTACCAACTTGGTACCCCCTCCCACACTGCTTAGAGGCGTACCAACTTGGTACCTCTCCCACACTGCTTAGAGGCGTACCAAATTGGTACCCCTCCCACACTGCTTAGAGGCGTACCAACTTGGTACCCCTCCCGCACTGCTTAGAGGCGTACCAACTTGGTACCCCTCCCACACTGCTTAGAGGCGTACCAACTTGGTACCTCTCCCACACTGCTTAGAGGCGTACCAACTTGGTACCCCTCCCACACTGCTTAGAGGCGTACCAACTTGGTACCCCTCCCGCACTGCTTAGAGGCGTACCAACTTGGTACCCCTCCCACACTGCTTAGAGGTGTACCAACTTGGTACCAATCCCGCACTGCTTATAGGCGTACCAACTTGGTACCCCTCCCGCACTGCTTAGAGGCGTACCAACTTGGTACCCCTCCCACACTGCTTAGAGGTGTACCAACTTGGTACCAATCCCCACTGCTTATAGGCGTACCAACTTGGTACCCCTCCCGCACTGCTTAGAGGCGTACCAACTTGGTACCCCTCCCACACTGCTTAGAGGCGTACCAACTTGGTACCAATCCCGCACTGCTTAGAGGCGTACCAACTTGGTACCCCTCCAGCACTGCTTAGAGGCGTACAAACTTGGAACCCCTCCAGCACTGCTTAGAGGCGTACCAACTTGGTACCCCTCCCGCACTGCTTATAGGCGTACCAACTGGTACCCCTCCCGCACTGCTTAGAGGCGTACCAATTTGGTACCCCTCCCGCACTGCTTAGGGGGTGTACCAACTTGGTACCAATCCCGCACTGCTTAGAGACATACCAACTAGGTACCCCTCCCGCACTGCTTAGAGGCGTACCAACTTGGTACCCCTCCCGCACTGCTTAGAGGCGTACCAACTTGGTACCAATCCCCGCACTGCTTAGAGGCGTACCAACTTGGTACCAATCCTGCACTGCTTAGAGGCGTACCAACTTGGTACCCCTCCCTCACTGCTTAGAGGCGTACCAACTTGGTACCCCTCCGCACTGCTTAGAGGCGTACCAACTTGGTACCAATCCCGCACTGCTTAGAGACGTACCAACTTGGTACAAATCCCGCACTGCTTAGAGGCGTACCAACTTGGTACCCCTCCCACACTGCTTAGAGGCGTACCAACTTGGTACCAATCCCGCACTGCTTAGAGCGTACCAACTTGGTACCAATCCTCCCCTCCCGCACTGCTTAGAGGCGTACCAACTTGGACCCCTCCCACACTGCTTAGAGGCGTACCAACTTGGTACCAATCCCCGCACTGCTTAGAGGCGTACCAGCTTGGTACCCCTCCCGCACTGCTTAGAGGCGTACCATTTGGTACCCCTCCCGCATGCTTAGAGGTGTACCAACTTGGTACCAATCCCCACTGCTTAGGGACACAACTTGGTACCAATCCCTGCACTGCTTAGAGGCGTACCAACTTGGTACCCCTCCTCACTGCTTAGAGGCGTACCAACTTTCCGCCGCTAGCACCCTTGGACCTGCTTAGAGGCTACCAACTTGGTAAATCCCCACTGCATGTTAGAGCGTACCAACTTGGTACAAATCCCCCACTGCTTAAGGCGTACCAACTTGGTACCCCTCCCACACTGCTTAGGGCGTACCAACTTGGTACCATCCCGCACGCTTAGAGGCGTACCAACTTGGTACCCCTCCCGCACTGCTTAGAGGCGTACCAACTTGGACCCTCCCCACTGCTAAGTAGACATTGGTACCAACACTGTACGCCTCCCGCACCAGCTTGAGGCGTACCAACTTGCTTAACCCTCACCACTTTAGAGACGCACCCAACTGGTTAACGCTCCCAACTGCTTACAGCGTACCAACTTGGACTCCCGCCACTTAAGGCCGTACACTTGGCAGCGTCCCACCTTGCTACACCCACCTTGGCACCCTCCACATGCTAAGCCTCCACTTGAGCACCCTACCGCCTGCTAGAGGCGTACCAACTTGGTACCCTCCCCACCTGCTTAGAGGCGTACCAACTTGGTACCAATCCCGCACTGCTTAGATGCGTACCAACTTGGCCAATCCGCATCCTCATGAGGCGTACCAACTTGGTACCAATCCTGCCTGCTTAGAGGATACCAACTTGGTCTCCCCCACTGACAGTGTCAATGGACTCCCACTTGGCTCCGCACTCTTAAGGCCGACAACTTGAGCTCGCACCTAAGAGTACCACTTGGCACTCCCTCACGTAGACTACACTGGTACCCCCATGCTAGGGTATGTCTGAGGACCATGTAATTAGTAAATGACCTCCCAGTTGCACATTGCACTTAATACATGACCATTTAGGGGTCATTGACATATTGAGGGACATTGTACGTGTTAAGGTACTTGGACCTCCATTTAGTATGGCCTCACTCTTAGAGGGTCAATGACCTCATTAACTACAACTTGTCCTCCATGTAGGTACCAATGTATATTGCTACATTTACTCCCCTCTTAGCGACACTCCTCCACTGTTAAGGCGTCCAGGTCTCCATTGGGACCATGGACCGCACTGCTTAGAGGCCGTACCAACTTGGTCAATCCCCTCCCGCACTGCTTAGAGGCGTACCAACTTGGTACCAATCCCGCACTGCTTAGAGGCGTACCAACTTGGTACCCTCCGCACTGCTTAGAGGCGTACCAACTTGGTACCCTCCCACACTGCTTAGAGGCGTACCAACTTGGTACCAATCCCGCACTGCTTAGAGGCGTACCAACTTGGTACCCCTCCCCACTGCTTAGAGGCGTACCAACTTGGTACCCCTCCCGCACTGCTTAGAGGCGTACCAACTTGGTACCCTCCCGCACTGCTTAGAGGCGTACCAACTTGGTACCCTCCCACACTGCTTAGAGGCGTACCAACTTGGTACCCCTCCCCACTGCTTAGAGGCGTACCAACTTGGTACCCCTCCCGCACTGCTTAGAGGCGTACCAACTTGGCACCCCTCCCACACTGCTTAGAGGCGTACCAACTTGGTACCACTCCCGCACTGCTTAGAGGCGTACCAACTTGGTACCCCTCCCACACTGCTTAGAGGCGTACCAACTTGGTACCCCTCCCGCAACTGCTTAGAGGCGTACCAACTTGGTACCCCTCCCACACTGCTTAGAGGCGTACCAACTTGGACCCCTCCCACACTGCTTAGAGGCGTACCAACTTGGTACCCCTCCCCACTGCTTAGAGGCGTACCAACTTGGTACCCCTCCCGCACTGCTTAGAGACGTACCAACTTGGTACCCCTCCCACACTGCTTAGAGGCGTACCAACTTGGTACCCCTCCCCACTGCTTAGAGGCGTACCAACTTGGTACCCCTCCCGCACTGCTTAGAGTCGTACCAACTTGGTACCCCTCCCACACTGCTTAGAGACGTACCAACTTGGTACCCCTCCCGCACTGCTTAGAGGCGTACCAACTTGGTACCCCTCCCGCACTGCTTAGAGCGTACCAACTTGGTACCATCCCGCACTGCTTAGAGCGTACCAACTTGGTACCCATCCCGCACTGCTTAGAGTGTACCAATTGGTAACCAAATTGTGTTATAATTAACAACTATTAAACTTGCATGTTAACTGAACCAAATTGGCTACACCTTCCGAATGAACTTATATGATAGTTAACATGAATATTTCTTCCTTTAAAATGATTTTGAAGGAGACTTTTTAAAGCTGGTATGGTTACTCCCGCACTGTTGGGGCAACTTGATATCTCATTAAACAGACATTATTTTTGGTCATTTAATTCCCTAGGAGGTTTCAATGACCATCAAAATCAAACATTATTAACCCTAGTTAGGACAATTTTAAGAAATGTAATGTTTAGCAATTAGTAATTTTACTTTTTTACATTAAAAATTTACTTAATAAAATACTCTGGAAATATTAGCGCACCACAAACATTCCAAGATGTCCTGCCACATTTGTTTAAGTTTTGGCCAAAGTTAACCAAAGAGTCAAAGTATCCCCATTTCACGGCGGAGGACAGCAAGTGACGCATGTCGTTAAGGAGGTTTCACACGATGCGAGACGAGTGCCAAACTTGGGCGATATGCCGACCTTGCACGAGAATGCAAGGCACATCTTGCACGAAATGAGGAGATAGAGGAGGGTCCTATCTTTTTTGTGCAAGGCGATGCAAGTTGTGATCTTATTGGTCTCTTAATGCTGGCCATGTGACCTGTTGTAACAGCAACCATAGGGTAAAATAAAATCATAATCTGAGGGGTGCGAAGAGGAATACAGGGAAATAAAACATTGCTGGAAAATAAGTTTAAAGCGGGGATAGGTGTTCAGACAGTTTGCTGAGAATGAAAGGAAAAAAATTATATTTTGGAGGGATAGCTTTGAAACAAATACTTTGTTAAAGTAAGCAATATATTATTTTGCATTATAATATAATGACTGTCTGGTACTCACCAGGGCTAGCAAGTAATTTTGATGCGAGACCGTATTAATTTTATTTATCTGCGTGTGAACTCGTTTCGCGCGAACTATAGTTGGCATTCTCGTACGAAATATTTCATACGAAATCTTGTGCGAAGTGCATCTTGCATCGTGTGAATCGTGCTTTAGGGTGGCTCAGGAGGTGAGAAGGAAGTCCAGTGGTTTTCGGCTTGGGTGTTGGGTGAGGGGATCGTAGGATGCATAGAGGTAGTGAGACTTTGCGAAACGATTTCAAGACATGCTATGACTTATTTCAAAACACTGTAGGGTTGCTTACCTGTATTGATTTACTGAATTACTAGTGTCTTATGTTTGCTTTTGTATTTCTTTGTTTACTTTCATCACATATGCATTATGACCATTTCGTTCCACTGTCACTTTTGCAAGCGTTTTTGTATGACGTATTAAGTATGTGGTTTTATGCACCGTGGCATTGCAGTCCATACAGGTAAACCACACATGTAAGCATAGTGTGCAAAGAAGTAAATCCATGTGGCACATGAGCCTGCCAATGCCGGCTCCCATGCCATGTTGGATGATCAGTAAGCATCTAGTATCTCTGGGGGTTGGATGCATGTCACCGCATTCCACGTGTTCCTGTGCCTGGGTGGCATACATTCATTTTTGATACTGATAATTTAACATGCAGTAGATTAATCTTTTTGGAACCGTTTTTGCACCCGCTGCCTGGGATACCAAATCTCACTTCCCCAGATCTCGCATTGTTTCACAGTGTCGCCTACGGTGACAGGTTAAATCCACCACAGCATGCAAGTTACTTCATGTGGAAGTGTTAAAGTTCACCGAATAAATGCAACAGAGAACTGATCTGCATGTACTTTATTTCGGTAGCCGCAAGGCATAGGGCCTTAGAATACCCGCAAATCTCTTACAAATGTTCATCCTGTCTCTAGGATAATTATTGTGTAAAGTGTTTTGCAGTGTATGTAAGTGAATGGGTGTGTGGTCAGCCCGCAATAGTCCACAGCCCGATGCACGTGAAATTACAAATATGTTTACAGCCAAAAATATCTCAGTCATACGGGTGTGTAACCAGCTTCGATAGGTTATCATTTAGGAAACCAATGGAATAAGTCTCAATATTATCACTACAGCAGCATAGGGGAAGAGGTAATCATGTACTGAAATTTACCTCCCAGCGAGTCAGTCCACAACACTCCGAGAGCACCAGGAGACTTCATACTTATCACCAACCATCATTGGCCCCATCCTGGAGCGACATCATGTGCCTAGTCGGGTAATACCACACATTTCTTAACCTTACACCTCACACCGATCCTAAAACACAACCTAACCTCATTTGGTGCAGCCACACAACATCAGCATATTAGGACATTACTCTCAGTTAATATATAATTTCTCTGAACTGGCAGCACCTTTACATTATTTAAAAAAAGAATGGTGTAGAATTTCTTTGGTGTCAGGAGCAATAGTCAGCCTTTATACTGCTCAAAGAGAAGTTAGTTTCTCCACTGGTACCATACTCCATCTTCCGGACTTTCCTTCATTTCCATCTCTTGATTACCTCTCCTTGTGCATCACCCTTTTTTAGCATGAGGGAAGTTAATTTAAGTCTTTGCACACTTGCTGCCCCTCTTATTCTACGCGTGTATCACATATGAAGTCTGTCGAAACATCGCCTGCTCCAACTGTGTTTAACGCAGCAATATGACTTAAATTGTCAACTAAGCATCCATGCGACATTGATGTAATGAAGCTCTTATAATTTGTATCAGTGCTTGAGCGACCGAGTATGTAGTTACCTTAAAGGGTGGGTCATGATCATGGCAATTTGTTTTTAGGGTTTACTTAGTGCTTTTTAATAATTGCGTGGCATTGTTTTGTGTTGTTTGAAGGCATGCAGTAAGTATTTTTCTAAATTCTGGTTTGGTTACCTGCCTAAATTTACATTTTGATTTAACTAAATTCTTGCATGCTATGTGTCCCACTGTGTTAATGTGTAGTGTTTAGTTTTGTCTGCATCCCAATTTCTCTTTCAAATTTAATTGATTTGGCCTGTGTTTCCATGACTCACATGTGGGAATAGATTTTATATTGCGATCGTCTCCGGTTTTAATAGTCTTAACTATGATTGGGTCCTCCGACTACCGCCATGATGTACCCATTTTTAATGTAACATCTTATAGCAGTTTTTAAGTTGTATTTCATTTGAAATATGCTCATGTGGGGTTGCATCAACATCATTCTCGATCCGAGATCAAATGATCCTAGTTCCGTACCAGGTTCTAGTTTGACCTGGGTTCCAATGTAAATGTGTTGCACCAACGAAATTCCATGATTCTGGATCTCCAATTTGTCGATCTCGGTTCGATTTTTTTTTTTTTTTGCTGGCGAGCCCCCAAAATCTCGCTACACCAGCGTGTGCGCCTTCGCAGTTCTGTGTGCCCTCCGGCATGTTTGTTAGTAGCTAAGGCGGTTGGAGAATGGGATGTGTCTCAGGGCAAGCAATTTACGCCTTAGGTCGGATTAAATTAATAAAATGGGTGCATGCATCGCGGCTGTAGCAGGATTGTCTGGTGCCATGGCTGCAATTGTAGCCATGGGCACACCTCGAAAGAAGAAGGGTCTAGTAAGGGGTATAGAAAATCAGGCAAAGCGGAGAGGGCCTGGAGAAAACTATGCGACAGTTGCGGAGGATAAATGTAATTCCTTTATTGGATTAGGCCTGGCGAAAGTATGGCGATGTTAGTTAACGAAGATAGACTTTGCGAATTTGATGTAGGGTGAAATTGAATGAGGTCGGAGCTGATTGATAAACAGGGTCGCGCTATGGGCCCTGGTGGTGGAGAATAGACCTGAGCCACCCACCCGATAAATGCCAGCTATTTCTCTGAGATACAGGAAAGAGTATTAGTATGTGGCAGATATATAAAAGAAATCTTAAAACTAGGTGCAGTATTACTATCACCTTGACTGTGACCTCGCATGCAGCTGAGTGTAGGATGTGCGATGTTTCATCTGTTTTAAGTGAATTATTGTCGTACGAACTTTAATGAATAAGATTCTCTCTCTCTCTCTCTCTCTCTTTTTTTTTTTTTTTTTTTTTTAATTTTCCAAGTAAACAATATAACATAGTTCTATCTGTTGGCTTATTTTCAAACTACATGGCGAATGGCGATGGCTGCTGAACTCGGATCGAGATTTCGAACCACCATTCTCGGCGGTTCGAAAAGAACTTTATCTCGATCTCCAGTCCAGCTCTGAACTCGAATGGTGCAACAGTTTTCTGTGTCGATCTTATATCCGATCTTGGATCGAGTTTCGAACTACGATGGTGTTAAGTTATGAAGGTCGCCAAAAGTGTAATGTTGGTTTATATACGATCCCTTCCTGGTCCTGTTGATATGTATATGAAAGAGATGATGAAAAGGATTTGTGTGTTGTTATTGCAGATAAAATGTTGTCAATATTGATTTTTAAGTCTATTATGTTTTATGTAAATAAAAGGAAGATCAAGAAAATAATGAAGATATTTAACCATAACGTGGGTGTGAGCATTTATTGCTTTCGCTGTGTTCATAATGCAGCAGGTTATGGGCCCAGAGTGCGAGACACAAGCACATGGCGAAAGTTTTGAAGAAAATCTGTACGAGTGAAATATCAATGCACGGAATGGCCAAGGTATGTGTGAAGATAGTTGATGCAAGATGTAAGACTTATTATTTTTTGTGCTCAGTGACTATTCTGAGATTAAAGAAAATGTCCATGCAACATAAAGTTGGTTATATGGCAGAGCCACTAAATGGCTCGAATAACTACAATTGGAAGTTCAAAATGCTTATGTTACTTGCAGGAAATGATGTTGCTAAGTGTGTTAACGAGGACTACGTTGAAATTGAAGATGGGAAACTGATATGTGATTCAGATCAGAAAAAAAAAAACTGGCTGAAAACTTAATTGTTCAGTGTGTTGATGATTCACAAAAAGAACATTTGCGGGATAAGGCAAGTGCGTGCCAAATGTGGAAATGCCTAGAAAATCTGTATGAGAAGAAGGGATTGCATGGGCAACTGTATTTAAAGAAGTTACAGTCAATGACAGTAAATGAAGGTAAAAGTGTAGATATTTTCCTCAGGCGGTTTAATGAAGTGGTAAGGCAGTTAAAATCTACTGGTGCAGAATTAAAGGATAATGATGATTCATGCCATCTATTGTTGAATTTACCGAAGTCATTTGATGTAGTGGTTACAGTCACTGAAAATATTCCAACAGAAACATTAACGCTTGAATTTGTAAAGAGTAAGCTGCGAGCAGAACAAGAAAAATGTAAGTGCAAATCTACTAAGACTGAAGTACAAAATGCAGTGGTGCCCTTTGCATTATCATGAGAAACTCAAAGTGTATGTTATGAATGCGACAAGAAGGGACATATTCGTCGAAACTGTAAGCAGCTACCCAGGAACAGCTTAAGAGGTGCAATTCAGCAGTGTTACCATGAGGGGTTTCATGGACATCCTCGACCTGAAAGGTATTATGGAAATGTTCACCAGAGTGGACATTTCCAAGCATTTGGTCGTCAGGAAAATCAATCTCAACATTACTCAACAATGGGTGAACCTAAAAGCAATTATGTCGTAAAGGATACTTAAGGTAAACTATTAACCCTAATTGTAGCAAAATTTGTTTTATAATTAAAACAGAAGCAGACAATAATAGTATTAGCAAAATTGCCGTTGTGAGTTTCTGTATAGATTCAGGATGTACAAATCATATAGTGGGGTTGAATGACACAATTATATTTTCTGAGTTGGTAGAATTGAAAGAGCCAGTAAAGATAGCAGTGGCTAAACACAGTAGTGTGATTGAGGCAACAGTGGAAGGAAATATTCATGGATTTTGGAAGTATAGGGTAAAAGAACTGAATGTAGCATAAAATATGCATTTTATGTACCAAACCTAAGAAAAACTTGTTACCAGTGAAATATATATATAATGCTAATATTAAGGTTATTTTTCAGAATGGTAAGTTACAGTTGTAACATAGGGACAAAAAATTGGTAAGGGTGTTAGAAATAATTTATATGAGTTAAAAATTCATGTAAATTCAGCTGAAAGTCGTGTGACTGAAGTAGAGTGCGAAGAAAATAAGCTATGGCATAGAAAGGTAGGTCACCTAAGCTATTCTCAAATGGAAAAATTGGTCAGTCAAAACATGGTGGAAGGGATAAACAAGGAGTTAAATCTGAACAAAGTTGAATTCTGTGAGGAGTGTGTAAATGTAAAGCTAACAAGGTTACCATTTGGTAACAGAATAAAAAGTAAGAGTGTGTTAGGCATAGTTCATTCTGATGTGCATGGTCCAATTTCACTTACTACAAATGAGGGTCATAAATATTTGTGTTACATTCATTGGTGATTTTTATAATTTTACAATGGTGTAGCTGATCAAGTCAAAAGGCGAAATTACAGAATGTTTTGAAGATTATTGAAGTATGGTTGGCAATATATTTGGGCAGTTTGAATCAAAGCTAAGATGCGACAATGGGTGAGAGAATGTTGCACAAGAATTGATTTATTTTTGTAGAATGAAAGGCGGAATTCTTGATTGCACAGTGCAATGCACACCTGAACAAAATGGCAAGGCAGGAAGGATGAATAGGAGTTAAGAAACAGGTATGTAGTACGATCAGTGAATCTGGGGTACCTAAACAACTTCGGGAAGAAGCAATCAGAACAGCAGCTTATATTGTAAATCGTAGTCCAACTGCAAGCATGGAAGGAGTCACACCGGCCGAAACCTGGTATGGGTGTAAGCCAAATGTAAAAAATTCGCGGGTTTTTGGATGTGCAGCATACAGCCATGTACCAAAGGAGTTGCGTACAAAGTTAGACAATGAGACAGAAAAATGTATATTAGTGGGGTATTCTCAAAATGGTTACAGACTATTGAATCTTGAAAAGGGAAAAATCATAGTGTCATGTGAAGTTAAGTTTGATGTAGGTAATTTTATAATTAAAGAAAGAAATGAAAGAAAACTTGTAGAATGTAAACAGGATGCTGTGGACTGTATTGAACCTGAAAATGTCAGTGTCCGTCCAGTAGATGTAAGTGAAGAAAGAAAAGGAAGTGCATTTAGGGATCAAAAACATAGTGCAAGGTTGCCAAAAAGATTTGATGACTATGAAACGTACATGGCATGTAATGTCATGAGTTTTGTAGGGAATATTCCAAAGAACCATAATAAAGTAGAAAAAAGGGTCGACAAGGAAATGTGGTTTCAAGTTATGGATAGGGAAATTGAGTCTATTAAAAAAATATAATTTAGAAGGAGGTAGAAAACCCAAAGGTTGTAAAAGTTAATGATGCAAGGTGGGTATACACATTGAAACACTTAGAGGAGAATGTAAGTGACAGGCATAAGGCTAGACTAGTTTCAAGAGGTTTTGCACAAGCAAGAAGTGTAGGCTATGATATATATGCACCAGTAGCTAGACTAACTACCATAAGAACATTGTTAACTGTTGGAAATCAGAAGTCTTATCATGTAAAAACTGCATTTTGAATAGTGAATTGCATGAATATGTATATATTTATCGACCAGTCGGTGTTAGTTGTAAGCCAACTCTGTTCTTAAATTAAATAAGTAATTGTATGGTCTTAAGCAGGCACCTAGGTGCTGGAATGACAACTTTATCAAGGTCATGTTAGAATTAGGTCTTGTAAGGGCTGAAAACGATTGTTGTCTGTATATATTGATGAGTGGAGATGAAATTTTGTATTTACTGCTTCATGTGGAATACATTATTATAACCAGTTCAAGCATTAATCTCATAAATTTAGCCAATTGAACCAAAGCTCAACATAAAACCTTGTACACATGAAAATAATGTAACAACAAAACCTTTTAGAGAACTGATAGGCTGTCTGATGTATCTGATGTTGGATACCAGACCAGACATATGTTTTGCTGTAAATTACTTCAGTAGAATACTGCACAAAGCAACTGATGAGACATGGTATCAACTAAAAAGGGTCTTGAGATATTTGAAGGGAAGCACAGAAGTTGGATTGGTGTACAGATGAAACAATTCTCCTGAACTTTCTTGTTTTACTGATGCAGATTGGGGAGATGTAAATCATTGAAAATAAGTTTCAGGTTTTTTGTGTAAGGTAATGGAAATGTGGTATCCTGGGTGACAAGGAAACAGAATTGTGTAGCCTTATCAACAACAGAGGCAGAACTTTTAGCATTACGTTTTTATGGTTGAAAAAGTTGTTGTCAGACTTAAAGGTCAAAGTAGATAAGATTACGATGTATGAAAATAATCAAGGTTGTATTGCCATAATTAAGAATACAGAAAATATTTGAAGGGCAAAACACATTGACTTGAAGTATCGTTTTGTATGTGCTAAAGTTAAGAAAGGTGAGATTGATGTACAATTTGTTGAAAGTGTAAGCCAACACGCTGACATTTTGACAAAAGGTTTTAACCAGATATGTATTTCTGAAGAATTGTAAAGAAATGGGACTAGAGACTTTTGACGAGGGTGGGTGTTAAGTTATGAAGGTCGCCAAAAGTGTAATGTTTGTTATATCTATGATCCCTGCCTGTTTCTGTTCATATGTGTCAACATAATTTCCGGTTGCGCTTGCTAGCAACCACGGTGTTGGAGAGAGACAATTTTTAGTTTGCCGTGTTTACCTTATCAGACGGATTTGTGCAGACATTTATTTTACCTGTAGAAATCATTTCTGGAAACCATCTGTCATGTGTGACAAACGAGATATTTAAGCAGTACTTGAAATTATTAATTTTCACCTTTGCAAGTAATTCAATCCATGTTTCTTTACTTTCATTTTCGTGAACGTGCATCACCAATAAAATTTGCAGCTGACATGTAAAATGTGTTTTCCTGGACTACTGCAGGACCTCTTAATGAAGTAGTTGTAAAAGTTAATTTCTTAATGCAAGCTGTGATACAAATAAAGAAATTGGTTTCTTTTAAATTGGATGGCTATGGAATCAGCTGATGAATCCAGTGTTTGTAGCTGTCATTTCCAAGATGTAAATAAGGGTAATTATTGCCTTCCTGTAAGAGCCATTAAAGTTGGGGTTATTACACATGCGATATATCGTAGATTTGACATGTTTTCTTACCAATAATTGTGGCTATGATAACTAAACACTGATTCTTGTAAACAGATTTCCCTTCAGCTAAAATATACTATGCTCTGTAATTCATGTAGGCCTATATGAATATTATGTACTAAATGAAAAATTGTGTTGGAAACTTTCCTTTGCAGCAGAGCTCATGTCGCAGGAAACTAGAATTGAACATACAGACACAGAAAACCAACCAAGAATAGTTGCCGATAGGTAGGCCTACGCGAAGAACACAAGAGAACTCTGTAGAAGGAATTCAGTTACTAAGCAGCAAATTAATAAAACAAAAAACTAAAGATGGGCACAAATAAAAACAAACATAGTGGTCATCTTGCAACTAAAACAATCCCTTCTGCAGAATTCTGTGTTCATGTACCTGCTGACAACTATTCCTGTTTGGTTTTGTGTCTTTGTATGTGTAATTCTAGTTTTCTGTAACATAATCTCTGCTTAAAAAAGTGTATAAACAGAATAATTTATTATTGGTTTCATATGTCACTATTGCAGACCTGGCGAATAGTTGAAACAGTGGGTGATGATATCACTATCGTAAACATTAACACCAGCTAGTCAAAATATTTACCAATGTTTTAAAATCGAGTACCTACGGCTACTGCGAAAGTTTTCAAAACCAACTTCCAGGAATACATGAATACTCTTTATAATTTTATTTTCTGTAAATCCCATCTCTCAATATTGTATGTATAGATGTATGTAGATACATTGCAATCAATTTATTATATTTGACAACTTCAGTATGTATGTACTGGTACCTAAGAAAGAAACAAGTAAGCATAATTATAAAATATAAAATGCAGATGTGAAAAATACTGTCCTTCCCATTCAGAGACCAGATCAACTATAAGCTGGTAGATAATTATATTAATAGTGTTACAATCATTTTTCAAATTCAACTGTATAATTGACTTTACCCAAATAACTTATAATTGAAGAAATGAGGCTCCTCTCGTCCCTTCATAAGGGGTCGGGAGAAAGGGGGGATGTAGTAGGCATAGTGGTAGGAAGCTTGCCTCCCACCAATGTGATTCATGTTGGTTTCTCTGAGAGGTTACTCACAGATTTTCACATATAGAAATTGTGCTGATTGATGCTGCTGGCTGGCATGTTATTTCGAGGTTTTCCTGTTTTCCTCCACCCTTGCATTTCAATGCTGTTCCATATCTGCCATATCTAACCCTTTTTTGCTCTCAACACCTTGGTTGTTACCCAAATCTCTCTCAACTTCCCCCTTCTTAAGGTGGTATAGGTTGTAATGGCTAGAATACCAGCTGTTTCACGAAGCACACTTCATTATAAATATCGATGATTCGTCATCAATATTGAAATCAGCTTATGTCCAAACAGTTGCCCTCAAAATTAGAATTTCAAAAATCCTTTAGGGTGAATAACGTACAAAGAAAATCACATGACTTTTTCAATTTCGAAGATGGTGTAGTTACAAGAAAAGATTGGCTTTATCTAAGTTTTCTTTATTTTAACTACCTTTGGAAAACAATAAAGTGTAAGGATTTGTCACTTACTGTAATGATTACAGCCTACTGTTAAATACGTCACCATCTAAACACACAAGTAAACTATACTTATTTAACTTAACATCTTATCGATGCGGGTTTGTTAGAGAATGGTACACCAAGAACACAATGAAGGGAATACAAGGAACGAATTCGTCATTACCTTTATTAATGTATCACCCCAGAAATTGCATTGAGTGAGTTCGAGAAACCATGGAAATTGCAAATCAGGAAGTTTACATCCAGTAGATATTAAAAATATGCGAACTGATTTGGTTGTATATTCTTGTGTTGATAAACAGATGATTTCTTGTTTGTCATTCCAACTCTGTAGGCCTGGAGGGGGGGGGGGGGAGGATTTGTAAGAGTGACGTTTTTCATAAGGTGTAGCCTGGTATTGATTTCCGACGTGATTTGCCATTAATGACCAGCAAAAACCTATTTTATCACGAGGAAAGCTAAAGGTTATGTTAGGAAAATGCTTGGATCAGTGTTGTTCACATTTTTGTTTACCTTCTTCAATCTACAAACTTTCACAGCCTTAGCTACTAATAAATTAATTCCATAAACTCTTACACTGAAATAAAAATCGGAATTTAGAAAAATACATATCTGCAGTTCTAGAAAAGTGCCTGTACCTATAACGAGACTGCAACTTACAGGTTAGACCTTAAATGCACGGCAGGTCAGTAATCGAAACCGCACTTGCGAAAATTAAACACACTGAATTGTTTATTTACAAACTTACGCAGATAACATAACACTATATACACCATAATTGTGCGATATCTTTCACATATGCATCCACGGTATATACAAATACACTAAACACTGTTACTTTGGGGAATAGGCACCCCTGAACCTGCATGGCCCGGCTCATACACATTTTTATCCATTAATATCACTTTTCGTTCGTCGCCGAATAAATCATATATAGATAGTACTTTTAAAGGCGTGTTTACATGCCGAATTCACACTTCACAAACGCAAGAATAACACAAATTTAGAGGAAATTCAGAACAACTAGTGAGTTGATATAGCACTAGCAATGCTATTCATGTATACAAATTAGTTGTGTGTCTCCAGTATGGCCGCTCACATGTAATCAACTAGCAGACGACTTCAACAGCGTATACGAAAGAGATGATGAAAAGGATTTGTGCATTGTTATTGCAGATAAAATGTTGTCAATATTGCTGTTTAAGTCTATTATATTGTATGTAAATAAAAGGAAGATCAAGAAAATAAAGAAGAAATTAATCCATAACTCAGGTGTGAGTATTTATTGCTTTCGCTGTGTTCGTAACGCAACTGGGCATTAGACAGGTCTCATTAGTTCGCCCTATCTCATTCAAATTGCTTCATATAAAGTCAATGATCATTATTGTATCGAATATCTCCTACATATGATGTATTTTTGCAATTTAATCACAAAAATTTAGGGTTGAGCCGGATTCACATGTATGCCAAACACGCCGAACAGATAGAGCGAAAGACTAGAACAGCAAATCAGAAGCAGTTCTCGGTTTCCGCACGAGTCGCGCAGAATAGTCGAGCTCACACCAATATTTTCTGTTCGCGGAAAGAGCAGACTTCGCGATATTTACCACAAATCAGGTGGTTCACATATTTTATAGCTAAGTCTTGTTGAATCGACTTGTATAGATGTAAACGTATAGAATAGTTCTATGTACGTATTTATGAGATACGTCAATGTAAATTTTAATTAAAATTGTATTAAATAAACGTAATTTGAGAATAAACCGAAAGGTAGCGTTAAATTAAAGTGTCAAATATTTTTGTATGGCAAAATAAAATTACAATTCCTTTTCGAAAACCATTTAGCAAATAATCTCACTATTACATAATTAATAAATAAGAGTACAAAGATGACAGCATCTGGGATGGTTATCTATGTATTTAAGAATCTTGGCTTTAAACGTCACGACTTCAACAGCAAAATGGTTACATAGAAAATCATCCTACGTGTTAGAAACTGATAGTTAATGAACTACTAGTTCATTTTGTACTGGACTTCCACTGCATATGCTCAGATAATCCGTCGCTCGCTGCAGATTTCCCCCCTCCGGATTAACCGTACACCTGATTGTCTCTCACAACACAACCTATTATAATCTTGTTGAAGTCGTTACTATGTGTCAAAATTAATTGTGTGTTATATTACACTACATAGGCGCGGATAACACAGTATAAAGTTATTTTCACTATTCATTTATCTTACTTCTATATATAAAATAAGTAATTTCATCTACACACATTAAAACACAAATTCTTTAGCAATTAATTTTCAAACATAATTTATTTGCTTCTCTTCCCGTTTCACCCTTGCTTAGATTATTCTGAGGAGGAGAAATGGAACTGTGATAGAGGAAACAGAGAAGGAACTATCTAGTTCTCGGACCGAGGTTACACTTGCGCTCTGCAGTTCGCTAGTACGCGTGATCATTCCACTGTGACCTATATAGTTCAAAATAACGGTTCCCAATGAACTGTTCTCAAATGTGACTATAGTCCATTCCCGATTGGAAGTGACTTATGAAAAAAAAAACCTTCTGTACACTGTGGTTAACTTTAAAGTACTGTATTATTGAATAAATGAAACTTTACCTTAATATCTTCTATAACTTGTAATATTTATTTCTATTTGAAATATGAATTAAAAACAGCGAGTGCAACTGCCGGTAAGAAATAGTTTACAGTTAAAATATTATTTTAAGCTCAATTTCTAGTATACTATTAGTAAATTAAACGGTGCCTGTTGAAATATTGAGGAAGTCCTGATGGCAACATATCTCATTTTTACAGTTCAAAATAACAGCGGAAAATATTGCGAGTAGGCCGTAATGGTACGGTGTTGTTTTAAGGAGCGAGAACAACTTTGAAGCAATTGTCTGCTGAGCGAGGCTTGGCTCTCTCTCTCTCTCTCTCTCTCTCTCTCTCTCTCTCTCTCTCTCTCTCTCTTTGTCTCTTTCACACTCGGGAAGTTTCATTTCGCTAGAACGCGGCCAAATTGTACATGTTTTCAATTTTGGTATATTTCGTACTTATTACAGCAAAATAATGTTTTTTGAATTTGTAATTTACAACTGAAAAGAGATTTTAATGTCTGAATACTTATTTTAATACGTGTATATACGATGGCGGGGCAGAAACAAAGTGAAGTTGGCTAAAATGGCGAGTCATGACATGGTGTGTTACTGTTTTGCCAAACGAAGCGTAATTTATACTTCGAAAAATATTTCGAATTATCGCATCACGTTTGTAGACGTATTTTAAAACCTACCTAAGCAAGTTACGAGGTTGTGATAAATCTGTGTTTCGGCGGTAGTAATAAATATACTGTTACGGTGTGTTTCGTTAACGACTGCATGTAAAATAGCGTGGCGTGGCTGCGTAGTGATAGCTACGCTGGATCTGTCTGTGTGCGTGATTTGATATGAACTATTTAAACGTTGTAAATGCGAACAATTTTTATGGCGTAGTTATTTATTTACATCCACATCCACATCTGTTTATTTATCACAACGTCGTACCTTTGCCCTGGTGGATGTTTGAAACACAGTCTTGTAACGTGATTTACCACCAATCCCAGCCCCAAAAAATATCAATAAACTTAATTACACAGTAAGTATCAATACAAATAAATATGATCGGAATAAAAGTTACGGTAGGCTTATTTGAGTGCATGTTCACCGCTATATTGTAAGTTTCTATAGCAAAAAAAAAAAAAAAAAAAGCGACACGGGTTGGGTGCTTGATTTTAATGTCGCTTTTTCGTTGGACTCTGTTCCTTCGTTATTCGAACTGAGGCCGTCCCTTTAAAGAAATAACCCAACACATATCAATAACAAAAAGTTAAATACTACAGTTCATTACCCCGCAGTTGTAACAGTGTCTAACACAGTCGCTGCAAAATATTAATGTGCATTACTTGTAATGTGCTGTCGTGGAAAACAAATATGTTAATGTAATGTAACCAAGAACTATAGTTAATTGAGGAATTTTTAGAACGTCATAAAGTTGACCTAAATAATGTTATACACCTAAACTGTAAATATTCGTACGAAATGGTTTTTGAAACAGACCTACGACAGTATTATTTGAAAAGCTGTAAACAGTAAACAACACATCTGACAGGTATAAAAGTAGAACTCACATTTCTATGTCTATTATTAGGTGTAGCGAAAGTATACGAACACATGCACACACACAATGGCATGTAAACGTTGATTTTGATGGATGCTACATGCGGTCACATGGCAATGTTTGTTTACATTTGGCGGAAGGATACGAAACGTGCCTGCAAGTAGATATTTAGCAGGGCTCCGAATAAGTTGCTTCCAATGGGGAATGGACTATAGTTCGGAAAGACCTAGTTCATACAAGTGAACTACATATCCCATCTAGTAAATGTGAACAATCAACGTTTTTGCTTGGAGTACTAGTGAATCTACCTTTCGTGATATTCAGTTACTTGATTTGGGACGAAAAATCGAACCCTTCATAAATTAGAAGGCACACAAAGTGTGAACCCTGCTTTTACAATTAATTTCGTTATGTTAAAATGTAATTATTTATTGATTTTAATAAAAAATTTATGAATTTGTACCCGTTTTTTGTATTATCATTATTTGAACTTTTACATGTTCATATCAGCATATACACAATTATTTCCAAAAAAGAAAAATTTTAAGGGTTTTACCTAAGAAATATTTTCAGAGAAAGCAATTTGGTTGTAAAACTCTATAAATATTTTAACTTTTGCGCTACCTGCCGTTAAAATTACTAACTACATTATTCAAAAGGAAAAATAATTAAAGAAATTGATGTTCTCGTATTTTGTTACAAACAACTATAATCAAATAATAAATACCATCACAATAGCCAGTCTACAATGCTGACTAGTAATTTGTTTGTATAATTCTATAAAATATTTACACTTTAACGTCACCTACCCTTGAAAATACAAACTATGTTATTCAAAATGAAATATAAAGAAAGACATTTATATTCTCTATTTCGTTACATACAACTACGATCAAATAATATATGCCATCACAATAACCAGCCTACACTGCTGATTACATAGTTCACAAATAAAAACACAAAGGTTAATATCATAGGTGTGCGAAAAAAAAAACCTAGTACAAAAGGGGTTACTATTATTATACTATCAGAAATAATTCTAAATTCATTATAACTATTATTCGTTAGAAAATATTTTCCAATATAAATATTAGATATAATATTATGAATTATTCCGATGAGTTATTTTAGGCCATTGTCAGGGAGTGGCTATATCCTATACCATACCATACAGCGTTAACGAAACTTTTGTATATTACGTTCGCCTTGTTTCTTTTGGACTTCAATAATTCATTAGTCCTACACTCAGTCCGGACTAAAAGTTACGCTGTACTAAAGCAATACGATCACAGGACTAGCAATAATAATGCTCTTTAAATACAAACAATTTTAGTCAGAGGATGATATTTCCTTAGTCCAGACTAAAATCGACTATGAATAAGGCCCATATAGTTATGCCGAAGAAGGAAAATAAAATTAAAAGCATTGCACAGATTTTGACATGTATGCGTCCCCTAGCCCTAAGACTGTTTGCCCAGCCATAGCCTGCGCTACCCGCAGCAGGGCTGTGCACTCTACTGGCGGTAGAGTGCGCCCAGTCACTGGAGCGACCAGGCACAGTGCAAGAACAGGGCACACCGGTGTAAGTGCAGCCGGTGGTTGCCATGGCGATGCGCGACACAGCAGAAGGATAATTAGACCAGTGTATCGAACTGGAACATTTCAGACCTAATTAAAATACTTTATTGTGTTGTACATTTAAATGACTATGTTTGTTTTGCGGGTGTTGTTATATTTTGTCGTGTTTCAAGGTACTGTGGTATTTATTAATTTTCATCTTCCACAGAGTGTTTTGTCCATCTCATCTCACCAGTGTTTATGTCGTAAGAATATTTGTACTGTTTTCACATGTTTAATTATTTCCTTTCATTAATGAAAAGGTCAATAATGCAATTCATCTCATAAAATAGTCCCGTTTCGGCATGAGGACAAGCCGCGGCGAGCCTCCAGGTCGGGCGGGAGGAGCAGTCAGCTAGCAGCAAGTAACGGAGGTGGAGTGTGTGTGTTAGGCTTCGACGAACATAAACTTTCTTGCAACGGGACATGTAATTACAACAGACTTCATCACCTGGAACATTTTTCTGTCTCGTCGCCCGGTAAGCCACCTTCACTCCACAATGGATTAGCATCGCCTGGGGAGCTTGATGAGCATGTAATTGTTTAATTGTCATCAGACATTTTTCTGCTTTATCGCATGGCCGGTTAAAATCGGCGAGTGTGTTTTGTGTAGAGTTCCCTAAGAGAAGGGGTGTAATTTTAACGTAATAAATAACTTGTTTTAAGTCAATTGTTTATTCACGACCGCGTAAGCATTTCAGGGATGGGTCCTAATAATTCCCATTCAATCTGCATGTAAGTTCTCATTTTCAGAGTAATCAGTTTTGTTCTGATCTGTATGGGCATGTGGGAGGCCCTGACAGCCCGTGTACCCGAGTTATGATCAGGAGGTTTTCCAGCCGATGCCAACAATGGTGTATAGCTGACCGATGGGCTGTCATTTAGGAAACAATATTAATTTGGAGCAATAATCTACAGGCAGATGACAACAATTCAGCAGCCACTGCGAGGAGTTTGGTCCCGGATCGACGGCCCGCAACCCTGAGGTTAAGAGAAGCAGCATCATCTTTGATGTCGCCTGATGGCGTCTGGTGCCATGGGTATATTTATTCCTTTCCTTTCACCATCACCACTCTAGAAAAATCCCCGCTCCAATCTTTACCGGCATCGGCCGTGCATCATATGGCTGGCCCAAGTGGGGCCAATCTTCTGCCATAGTATTCCTGGCCTTGCAATCCACCCTGACTGTGTCAAGTGGCTTGCCAAGGTAAGGCCATTCTCTCAAAGCCAAATTTTCCCACCAAAAATTCTCTCCAAGATTTTTTGCAAATTTCCAAAATTTTACCTGAATTTTTCTGAAATATCATCTTTTCCCACCTTTTTCCAATTCACAATAGCATGAGGAAAACCACAAGGAGGAAACAAGGGCAACAGCAGCATCGGAACGCCTACAAAATGCCGCACTGACAATTGGGATGTTTGTTAACATTGTCAATAATCAGCAGGAGATATTACACCAGGAGCGACACCACACTACTTGGAGGGCGAGCAGCAGCGAAGGAGAAGTGATGGGATGGATGCTACCAACCCTGTCCCTTCTTTAGTCATCGCCACCGACCGCCAACTGGGCCCTTCGTGCACGTCGCACATCAGCTGTGGTGTAGTGTCATCTACCTTGCATTGGCAAGGCAGTCGCACCGTTAGAGGGGAGGGTGACACCTCTTTCCCAACCAGTGCTTTTGCACTGGTCAGCCGCATCTCCCGCACATGTGTGTTTGTTGAAAAACAAACCATGGTTGGCAGGATGATTGACAGTGTGCCAACACTGTGGTGTCCTGAATGTTTACACCTTATGGTAACTGATGAACACTCACAAAATTTTAACAGTGCCAATTGTCAATGCCGTCGCAAGACCAGCTTAACAGAAAACACCTGCGCCGGTGACAACCGCATAACAAAACACAGTTACAGTGAAACAGTGCAGGGCAGTACAATTTCCGTAATGCAAGTAAAGTCTGAACACGAAGACATTCCAAATTATGGCGATAATTTGTTGTGTAATGGACAGAGTACAATAATATTTCAGTGTGTACAGTCTGGCATGAAATATTACAAAGAATGCCTCAATGTCACAGAACAGAATTCAGTTGCAGGAGTCACATTTGTTTGTTTATTGTGTTACACAATGTCAGGTAAGTTCAGACAGGGCCTAGTTCGCGTGCAAACCGAAACCGCAGACAACCCACGTGATCAGGTGTTGAACCTATTAGGACAATGCGAAAATGATGTGGCAGTAGATGTGAATAGCAATTTTTCGCAGATAACATTGGCAATGGACACTGACTGATGTCAGGTGTAGCAGTGTAAAGGAAAGGAGGGGAAGGACAGCAGAGTAGGGGAGGAGAGCAGAGAGAAGCCGAGACATCACGCATTTCTGCCACGCACGTGGCAAGTGTAATCAAACTCTCGCCTCCCGAACCTAACCCAACAATCACGCTGCATGTGTACAACCGCCTACACCATTTTTCCGCCACTACCACACATGTTTCCTACAGCAATTAACCCAACAATAGTGCCGAACTATCAAACCACTTTTCCAACTTTTCCGTATGTAACAATGATGCCATAAACAGCAGGTATGGAAAACGCAATCAGAAGCAGAACCACAGAACCCACCCAAACCTCACATCCACCAGGACTGTTCGCAGTAAAGACATCACCAAAATTTCAATCAAATGTTGACCATATTTGTCGGCACCACAACAGAAGATCCGATGGCCTTTGTGGAAGACTGCGTGTCCCGTCTCACGAGATATGGCGTCAGCCAAGATGAATGGGCCAGCTGTGTCGGAGCACAACTCTCCGGAGACTTGTGCTCTTGGTGCGTCTCACTAAAACACTATGGACTTCAGTGGGAGGAGTTTCGATGTGCATTCCACTGCAGGTTTCGAGGAGTTTTCACATCTGTAGAGGTCCAGAGCAGGTTGATCTGGAAAGTCAACAATTGGGTAAGTCTTTAACAGCTTTCACAACACATACCAATCAATTTGCCAAACACTTCGATCCGAATTTGCAGGAATGTGAAATTTTAGAAGTAACTGCAGAAACAGCTCGGTCAGAGTTTAGAGCAGCTCTGATTCCTTTGCAGAATGTGACATGTAAAGACTTAATGCATGCCACAATTATTCTAGAGATAATGCTTGAAACATCCCGATGGGATGCAAATAGAGCAAAATGGCATCACGAGCTGAAAGATGAAAATGGAAACAAACATAACTCTGGCATATCACGTAACTTTCAAACCCATTCTAGTAGTAATAGTGCACCAATGCATGGTAAACAGTACAATAAGGCACAGCATGGCTAGTGGCATGGGTAACAAGTGCATGGAAGCATGTATAAGCAAGAGCATCAGAGGAGTGGAGTAACAGGGACGAGTGGTCAGAGACCACCGCATCTAGGTGGACTAGGTAATAGTAATCCTCAACAGCAAGGATGGAATCCGAATTTCCCGCCCCATTATCCATGCAGGTATCGTTCAACACTGCAGTATCATTGGCATTGAAAATATCCAAACAATCTGCACATGAAGTAAATCAGGTAAGCGGCAGCACGTAAACAGCAGGTAAACGGGTTGTAGGGGTGAAAGGGCCGGTTGCTTCTGACACCCCGCCCACAAAAATTCGGATAGCACCAGACGAAAAATTAACTCCACAACAAGCACTCATACAAAATATTAGCAGCAGTTACACACCATTCATATGTATCTGAGTTACCATTAACAGCCAGTTGTGCCATGCGTTAATTGACACTACAGCTTCGCACAACTTCATATGACAGCACTTTGAATGCAAGCAGGTTGTGATGCCTACAGACCATGTAATTCGGTTGGCCATGAACCAGCATTGTAGTACGGCCGTAGGACAGGCTGTAGTGACAGTTCAAGTACTTGACATCGAGACAACCACGACTGTTATTGTTACGACAGAATTATGTGAGGAAGCTATTTTGGGGATACCTTGGTTAACCAAACAGCACACAATAGTGGAACCAGCTGCGAGAAGGATACATTTTGGCATGAAAGAAAGACTCATGGTGTACAATTTGGATTGCTGTGCGACGGGTAGTCTACCTGCGGTCGACAACCAGGTCTCGTGCGAGTACCAGGCTGTATTCCAGCGTGTACTTGATGAGCGATGTGTTGTATTCGGAGAGAGTGACGCACTGCAATGTACAACTGTTCTGGAACATGCAATATCACTTGTAGACGAAAAGCCAGTTTCCACTACTCTGTGAGGCTACTTACCGCACCAAACATGGATAATCAAAAAGCAGATACAGGAAATGCTTGGTGATGGCATGATAGAGCTAATGGACAGCCCATTAAATTACACAATTACGTTCGCTCCAAAGAAGGACAGAACGTGGCGGAGTTATGTAGTTTTTCGACCGCTAAATAAAGTCACTTGTAGTTCACCGCCTCCGTATATAAGCACGAAGGACGCGCTGAGTACACTAGGGCGAGCATAAGTTTGGACATCCTCGGATTTGAAAAGCGCATATTGGCCAGTGTAGGTGAAATGCGAGGACAGGTCGATAACAGCTTTCATGGACCCACATGGCCGGCGCTTTCAGTTTTTTGCAATGCCATTTGGATTTATGTGCATACCTGCGACATTCCAGGCGATGATAGTACGTGTGCTGGATGGCATTATTGGAGAGTAAAGGCTGGCATATCTAGATTATGTCATTATTTGGTCAGCCAGCTGGGAGGAACACGTACAGCACTTTGCAGTAGTCCTGGAAAGGCTTGCGATAAATGGCATAATGTGGTCAATTGAGAAATGCCATGTGGGGAAGACGAGCTTCGATTTTCTGGGTCATGTAGTCGATCAGGAGAGAAACAGGCCGAAAATATCCACAGCCGAAAACCCGTAAGCAGCTGAGAAAGTTTTTCAGATTGATTAACCGGCTACGGAAACATATTTTGAGGTTCGCAACAATCACTGCGGCCTTGGCAGAACTTTTGTCACCACAAAAGAGATTTCAGTGGACATGCAAAATGGAAAAGTTATTCACAGAAATTAAGCAGGCATTCAGATTGTGCACTACATTAGCATGATACGATGCTAGCAAGAATTTGTACCTTCAGACTGATCCAGCCAGAACGGAATCGGTGCAGTATTGTACCAGGTCGGCGACAGTGGGCAGAAGAATGTATTCGACTTCGCAAGCACGAAAGTAGGACTGGTGGAAAGATTCTACGATGTGAATGAGAGGGAATGCTTAGCAGTGATATAGGCATTTAATAAATACAGTGCATACCTTAAATACCGACGATTTACACTGAGAATGGAGAATCGGTGTCTAGTATGATTACACAGCATTTCTAAGGCCCAGAGTAAGTTAATGCGATGGGCGTTGCATTTACAGGCATATGATTTCACAGTGGAACATGTGTCCGGAAAACAGAACAAGTTGGGAGATACATAGTCAAGGCACTCTAACAATGGGTAATTGTCAGAGACGAACCAGGATGGGATGATATTTTACCGCCATATTCCCATGACCTGGTATTGGAAGTGTACATGCAACAGGTCATGGCTGCCAACATTAACGACCTAATTAGCGATGTGTTCAGGGAGGACATTGAGGCTCAACGAAAGTGCATGTTCACACAGGAGAAAATGCAACAATGCGCACTGCACGGGGTTGAAGGATGGCGCGCACTACACAACACATTGGAGACATATTCGGTTCCACAACCAGGGAAGTAGAGGGTGTATGTCCCCATGTGTGTGAGGGATCATGTCTTCGCCTATTCACACTGTGGCAGTGTGGCTGACACCCTCGTGTTGAACAGACAGTTAGAAATGTCCACTGCCATTTTTTTTCGCAAGGTCTCAGCAAAGATGCGAGGAGATATGTGCGACAATTCAGGGAATGTAACCGCTAAAAGATGCCTCGAGCAGACAGGAGGCAGTAGAAGCGCCCCTGCGTGCCCCGAAAGCAGTTTGAGGCGGTGTGTTTGGACATAATAAATGGGTCTGTACCCCAGAACGAGGGGAGGCAAGAGGTTTCTCGTTGTGGTAACAGACAATTTCTCATGCTGGACAGAAGTATACCCTACTAGCGGAACAAGCGCAAGAAATGTAGCCAGGGGTATTGGAGGAACAGTTTTCCCCTGCTGAGGATTCCTACGTGTGTCGACAAAATCAATGAAAAGTTTCTGCATGGGCTTCTCGGCAACGTCTGATGACATGAGACCCAAATGAGATCTTTGAGCGGGTTTACTCAAAGCACACAACTTACAACATTTGACACATTCTGCAATTTCGGTAGCCATGCCTTTCCAGACGAAATGCTTTCTAATGGCCTGAATAGTTTTATGGGCTCTCCTAAATGGGTACTAAAGGGGTGATGAGTGGAAATATTAAAAAACCATGTATTTGAGATGGCTCGGCAACACAGCACGTTTAAGATTATCCCGAGATTTACAGCTCAACACACATTTGGCTAGGAAATACAGGTTTTGTTCAAGACCTGACTTCAAATTTGAGATTTTTTTTTTAATCCTGTTTTTTCTCTTGATATTCCTTGATATCGGTATAAGCTAAAGGGAAATTCATTAAGAGGTTACAATTTGGAAGAACTGCAATTTCGTTACAAGATATAGTATCCTCGAACAGAAGAGAGAGTGTATCAGCCATTATATTTTGCGATCCTCCAATGTGTTGGACTCTGAATTTCAAAGAAGCAATTATAACAACCCAAAGACCAATCTTTCCCAGTTGTCATGGGTGAGCCAAAATCCACGAAAACTCATGATTATCAATTTTCTAGAGGAACTCTGCATGTTCGGAGTATTGCCTGAATTTGTCAATGCCAAAAATCACCACTAAACACTCTAGTTCATAAATGGATGACTTTTCCTCCTGGGGTGTAAGTGTGCGAGAAGCAAAAGCAATCATTTGCCTGATGCCATCAAATTCTTGACACAGGACTGATCCCACTGCCAAACTGAAAGCGCCCGTCTGCAGAATGAACTCTTTTGAAAAATCGGGCATCCGAAGAACAGGAGGGTTCATAATGTGAATTTTTTGTGTATCGAAAGCTTTATGTTGTTCTTCGCCCCATACAAACGGTACTGATTTATTTTGTAAACGATTAAGTGGAGCCGCCTTTTCAGTTAGGTGGGGAATAAACTTGCTAAAAAAACTGAACCATCCACGATAAAGTGGGCAATGTCCTTAACATCCCAAGGTGGGGGGAAAATCTCTTATACATATGGTTCGTTCATGATCAATGGATACACCTTGTGCCGAAATTCTATGTCCAAGAAAATAAATTTCTTGATCAGCAAACTTAACCTTCTTAGGGCTAAAGTCAAGTCTGCTTTTTGTAAACGAACAAGAACTTCTCTCGAATTCTTTAAATGCTGTTCAAATGACTCAGGGTATCCAAATAGTTGTAAGCATACTAAAATTTCACACTGTGAAAATTTTTCTCAAGCAAATCAGTGAGAACTTGGGCACCAGTGGCCAATCCAAAAGTTACGTAGGTGAACTGATACAAATTCCAAGATTCACAAAAACTTGTAATTTGTTTTGGAATTTTTAGATAGCCAAATTTGGTGATAGGCTGAATTGAGATCAACAGTGGTGAAAATTTTAGCTTTACCAAACCAATTAAATGCCGAATGTAGGTCAGGAAATGGGACAGACTCAATTTCAATATTTTTTGTTTATCTTATGGTAATCAATAACCACATGTTTGTTATCGGGTTTAGAAACCAAAAAAGCTGGACTTGAATACTGGGATGTGGAGGGTTCAAAAACTCCTTTGTTTAGTAGTTCCTGGACCTGTTCTCTTAAAATCTCCATTTTGGGAGGGGCTAGCCTATAAGGGTGGTTAGGGACATACTTTTTGTCTACTAACTTAATTTCATATTCTAAAAGATCAAGAAGACATAATTCCGGAGTAAGAACTTTAGGAAATACATTGCAAAGGTTTTTGAACGACAACATGTTGTCAGGGTTCCAAATGCACAAAAGGGCCCACAAACAAAATTGACTCAGTACTAACATCTTGCGAGAGGTGTTGACTTTGGCCACAACCATCAAAAACAATTTTTTCGTTAGGGCAAAATTTAAATAAAACATATTGTGCTTCCATATCCAAAACGTGCCCAGTGGAAACCATACAGTCAGCCCCCAAAATAAAAGGTAAACCAAGTTTTTCTGAAACTAAACATTCATGTGCCAATGAAAAAATTCCAATTTTAAATTTACACTTAACAGAACAGAAAATGGGTAATGCCTAGTAGAGGTCTATTGCAGATCTTGGCACAACTCAATAATTTAACTAGAATTCAACCAATTTCAAGCTAAATTCAAGCAAACTGCTAATTCCCCATCAAATCTTTCAAAGCGCAACTCAAAATCAATAATATTTAAGGTCAAAATTAAATCTATTTTCAACTTCTGTTTACTCTTTGTGTGTGGTTCTTTAAAGACTCATTTCCAATACAAATCATCATATTTTTGATGAAATTCCAAGAATTTTCATACTTTGCTTGTGATATTATTTTTAACAAACTTGAAAGTAAATATTTATTCTTTTTAACCTAAATTTAGCCTCATTCACCTTGAAAATGGACCACTGATCAAAGAGTGAACAAAGTATGTTTAAAAAAAAGTGTGCTTAATTGAGAACACACATTTGGGTCAAAGTATCTTGATTTCGAGGTTGAGATTGACGAGATGAATCATGTTTTAAGAAGAGATTGAAAAATTGTTGCTTGAAAGTGAGAAATTTGCTTGAATTTCAGTTAAATTATAATGCTGGGCCAATATCTGCAATAGTCCTCTACTGATTTATAAAAATGTGTACATATAAACACAAGAGAAAGAAAAAACATTTCTCTTAGATTAAAAAAAAAAAAATTTTTATTAGATAAAAGAACTGAACCAAATATCTAAAACATTGTAATAAAATACATAAACTATTTCTTGTTTCTGTAAAATTGTTTAAATTATTCATTTAATAAAATTAAACATTTATATATCTCAGTGATATTTTCTTTCAAATAATAAAAAATTAAATTTCGTTGGCTAATTACAACATTACAAATTGTACCAGCCTCAACAGCTGTTTTAAAATCTACACTAATTTATATATTTGTTTTATCTTCAACTACTGCTGTTTTTCTATATAGGCAGTCAATAACATATAATGGTCTTCTTACCCGAAGTGAATAATAAGTGATATCGCAATGATAGTTTGTAGTTGGCTTATAATAAAGTTCATTATTTATATCTGTAGTATCTAATTTTGTTCTTGAATTTCTAAAATCATTAAAAGCGAGAAACATTTTAATACAAAGATCATTTTCAATATCTTGATTACAATTTTCTTTTGGAAAAATTAAATTTTTGTGTAATTATTTCTCACATTACAGTGATCGATAAAACATACAAGCATGAACAGTTTGGTCAGCTTGATTTTTTGAATGAGTTTGAAAACCTACAATTACAAAATTGGGCATGTGAAATGGTCAAGTATTAAATTGATTTTTACATCAAAATTAAAGACAGTTGTCTCAGCAGGTACTTCTTTTACTAAAAATTGCCAACACTAAAAAATATTACGAGTTTTAGGATTTTCATATATTTTTCCTTGTAATTGCAATTGATGTGTTAGCTCCGTATTCAACAATATACCACAAAATTTTTAATTTTTGAATAAAAATTCTACCTTAGCCAGCACAATCTCTATCAGTTGTAGTCCAATCTGCTTTCTTAGCTTCATTAACAAATAAACAATTATTCTCAGACGAATTTTGGACAAAAAAAAAGCGATTTTATAGACACCTTTCTAGCAAATTTCATTGTTATCTCGAATAAAACCAAACAAATATATTAATGGATACATTATTTCATTTATTTTATCACTATAATCTGATTTTACTCGAAATTTATTATCAACACCAGTAGACTCAAAATAATTTTGTTCACCTGGCGATCTTAACAAAGCATTCATCATTGTCGAAGTTATTCCTGGATTTTCAACAGTCTCAATAATATGTCCATGGTTTGAGATTTCTACTCTAGAAAAGAGAAATGGAAAGAAATTAGAACAAACATCAATACTATATAAATTTCGTATTTTACCTCTCTTAAGTAGGCGATATTCTTCCAAAACATAAGCATCGTTTGAAATAGAAAAGCCATCTCCTATAGGAATATCAAACTCTATTCTATTATTGTAAATATTTAAACTACCCCGCATTTGATCAGATGGAGGGAAAGTGTGTCTCTCAAAACTCTCAATGCTTTTATAAATAATTTATAAGAAAAAAGATGTTATAAATGAAGGATTCAGAGGGTATTTCTTAAGTGAAATTTCTCATCGAGAAGTATAGAAATTATAGAAAGAACTAGGAGGCAGAATATGAAAAAAAAAAAAAAAAAAAAAAAAAACAAAACAAATATCCACTATTAATTCGCTAATTACAAAATATTGACAAAAAGAATAAGTAAGTGAAGAAAATAAAAATTTAATAACACCACTAGTACCTGTTGCTGCAAAAAATTTAGATTATCCACCAACTCCAGAAGAAACATCTTTTGAAAGAGGATTATTCCCAGAATCACCAATGGGTGTTACTCCATTAAAAAATTTGCCACCTATAGCAGACATTTCTCCTATAAAAATTGGGAAATATATTTCTTAAAATATTAATATTATTGATGATAAATTTGGTTTGTAAGGAGTTCACGGTTTTGAAATTGGAGATATAAAAGTAAAAATTGATGGTGATTTTTTATTTGTCAAAGATAAAAAATATAATTCAACACAGGGCCTCACTAATTTGTTAAGAAAAAGTAAAAAAATTTGATCTTGTAGAAAAAACACAGGCAGAAATAAATTTACTAATGAGGACTATAAAAATTATGCAGAAGTTGTTAAAACAATAAATTCAGTATATCAAGAATATAATACTAAAATGAATGTTGCTTTGAGTAGGAAGTGGAAATATACAGATATGATTAGACCAAATTATCAAGACATACAAAAAGATAAATTGAAAGCAAATTAGTGATGATGATTTGAAATTTGGAGATGGCATAAAAAAATATAATAACTTGCTGAAAGAATATATTTGGATGCACAATGTGAGGAAATTTATTAATAGATTATTAGTTATTCGCGGCGAAGAAAATGCTGGAAATAAAAATTATCACATTGAAAAAGTAAACATTATAAATTTGCTAAACAATAAATTTTCTGATTTGGTTTTGAATAACCAGAAAGGTATACCATATCTTTAAATTTACCCGAAATGTATTTGTCGGGTTATAATTATTGAGGGGCATTTACAAAATTAAATGAAAGACTAGAAAGAGGAGATGCATGAGTGAATAATCTAGATAAATTTTGCAAATATCATGATATTGTGTATAGAGATCATAAAGATTTAGAATCTAGGCATGAAGCAGATAAAACTTTACAAAAAGAAGCAAAAGAAATTATGCTAAATAGAGATACTCCGATTGGAGAATAAATTGCCTCTGCTGCTGCTGCCTCAAAAGTGTTTACAAAAAGAAAATTATGTTGGGGCATTGCAATCTTTTATTAATTCAATAATTTTCTTCTTCTTATTATTATTATTACATATTTACTTAATTAAATGAAGATAAAAAGCTTACCTTTTTATATGCCCATTGATCAATTAAGATATTTGGGTATGGATAATTTTTTAACAGAAGAACAACTTGAGAAAAAATAAAAATTTTGAAAGAAGGAAAAAGTTTTAAATTAACTTTGAACTCCCAACAGTTAAAAAAATTTCCAATGAAAAAACAGGAAGTGTTTCACATCATGGAGTATTCTTACCAATTTTATTTGCAGTTTTAGTAGCTCTTGGCACAAAAGCTGGAGGAGCTAGTGCAATTTATAATTCTGATGAACATACTTAAAAGAAAAGAAAATAGAAGGAAAAGAGAGAGACATTTTAGCGATGGAAAACAAGGCTGGTAGTGGTGAATTTGGAAAAAAAAAGAGGAAGGCCAAAAAATTGTTTAGCTCCATTATCTAATAACGATATTGAACAATATGTAAAAAAAAAAACAACTGAAATATTAAAAATTTCAGAAATGTTTATATGATTTATGAACTATCAAAAAAATATGCTTAAAAATGAATGTGCTGTGGTTAATTTTGATATTTCAACAATTCCGGGCACTCATTGGGTTTGCATTTTAATTCATTTGGAGGCAATATTCCTAATAATTTAATTCATTATTTTAAAAACAATAATGTTTATTATAATGATGATAAAATTTAGAATTTTGATTCAGTAATTTGTGGACATTTATGTTTAATAGTACTATATATTTTTAAAAGAAATTTTGAGTTTCGCCATATAATTTCTATGTTATTAAATTACCAATATATTTGGGAAACCATTAATCGAATATTTAAATAAAATATTGCTGAAGATTTAGATTCACAATGCAATTCAAATGTTTCTTCTTTACAAAGTGAGTTAAGCACCAGTTTTGATTTTACAAAATCATATGTTTCTTTTCTGGGGTGAAGAATTGTTAATATAAGTGAACCTGTAGATAAAAAAGATACGGTAAATAAAAGATTTTTGATATATGTATAGCAGATTTTGCATCCAAAAAAGATGTTGATTCAAAATATAAAACTATTGTTTCTGATTATGCTCTAAAATACGATATAAATTTACAATTCAATAACACTAATGCTGATTATATAAAATGCATAAATATTGCACAACAGACATTAAAAAAGAAGCAGATTCAAAATATAAAAGTATGGTTGCTGAATATGCATTAAAAATTGATGTAGAATCAAAATACAACATTAGTGTTTCTGATTTAAAAACATATGTAGATTCAAAATATAATATAATTGTTTCTGCTTTACGAGATCAGATAAGTAACATTTTTGTTTACACAACAGACTATGTTTCTATTCAAAATTGATTATATATATAATAATATGGCTGATCCTATTGATGGAAAAGATGCTATCAATAAAGAAATAGCTGATATAATACAAAATTTAAACAAATATGTTTTGAATTACTGTCTCACACTATTAACAAAAAACTGAAAAAACTAAAGAAGAGGTTGATAAAGAATCAGATGTCAACTTACATAATTTAAGCCAATTAATTGAAAAATTTAAGGAAGAAAAATCTCATAAATTTTATTTGTGGGGAAAGTGGAATAAAAATAATAATATTTTTGGCATAGACGATGAAATTTTTTTTTTGCTTTTTTGTTGGATTGTACTGTTTATAAAATTATTTCTGATTATTTATCTGACGATACTCTAACTGTTGTTAAGGGAACTACAACAATAGATTACAGTAAACCTTTTGGTGTCGACAGATGTGAATTTTTAACTTTTAAATTAAGAAAAAAAACCTAATTATTTTGTTGATGGAATGTTGACCACAATAGGAACATTTGTGAAATATAAAGAATATATAAATATAATTATATATATACACACATACATACAATTAAATGGAGAATACATGGTGTTTGAAGTGCAAGAAAGTCACTAAGAATAATAATATAAATATGAAAATACAAAAAAATGGACTAGTAGTCCACAAAAGTCTATGCTCGTTATGCAATTCCAAAAAATCAACATTCTTAAAAAAAAAAGAAAATTTGCTCAATATGGGAGAAGAAATAATCAATGAATTATATAAACCTGCATCAAAACATTTTCTAAGAAGAAAAGTTATTTCGTATGGCATTGATAACTTATAGCAAATCGATCTTGTAGTAATGGATACTCTAAATTTGAAAGGTATATCTCGCATAAATAAAGGTTATAAATATATTATGAAAATTATCGATGTATTTTCAAAGTTTTCATTTGCTTTACCAATGCTTAGTGCTTTAGAATCTATATTGGCTAAAAGAAAACCAAATAATTTACAAAGCATCAATGGATCAGAATTTTATAATAAAATATTTAAATAACTTATGGCAATGCATAATATAAATCATTTTTCTTCCCTTTCTGGTTCAAAAGCTAGTGTTGTTGAAAGATTTAATCGAAGTTTAAAGCATATAATGTGGAAAAAATTTGCTTTGAGTGGCAACTACAGGTGGATAAATATATTGGATGGATTAGTTAAAGGATACAACAACACAAAGCACAGCACTATTGGCATGAAGGCAATTGAAGTGATTTAAAAAAGTGAAAAAAATTTATAGCAAACAAATTTTGTAAATAATTTAACACCAAAATTTAAAGTTGGAGATATTGTTCATGTGAGCAAACTGAATTTTTTTTTTTTAATGTTAAACAGCTAATTGGTCAACATAATTGTTTACTATTTGTAAAGTTTTAAATTTTGATGTGCCAACTTACAAATTAAAAGATATTAATGCTGAAGAAATAATGGGTAGGTTTTACGAATATGAAATTATGAAAACAAACTATCCCAGTGAATATTTGGTAGAAAAAGTTTTAAAAACTAAAGGCGATAAAATGTATGTAAAGGTGTTAGGTTTTGATTATCTCACAACCCTTGGATTAATAAAACAGATATAGTGAAAATTTAAGTATTTTTTGCTTAAATGCACAACATGATTAACCATATCAGCTATATCAAAATTTATTTAATCAGGATTAAACCTTATAACTTTGGAATTTAATTGGGTCTCTATATAATGCTGTCTCTCTATTTCATAATTAATATTTATATCTTTATGGTTAAATTCGTCACGCTCAATAGCTAATTTGATACCTGGAAAATATTAATAAATTCTATAATAATCTATTTTATATTGTTGTTTATAATTTAAATGTTTAAAACATTTAATAATGTGAAAATATATTTTGTTTCTTTCCTTTCCTTCAAAAACATTAATGTTTAAATTATGCCATTTAGAAATGTCCTTTACCATTTTTTATTGGCTATTCTAGACTTTGTCAATAGTTGTGTTAATCCCTTTTTATTTATATAAATTGTGTTACCAACATTACCAACATATTTATTCAGTTTTATGCTTTTATAAACATTTTTATGGTTTGCACAAACATGGTCTATATTGGCTTTTGTTGTGTTTCTAAATCGTAAAATTCCAGCAACACCTTTCCTCTAAACAATGCTCACTGTTAACATCTATCACAATATTAATTCTTTATAGTTAAAAATTACATTATTTAATAAGGTAGTATTTTCATTGTTATCTTCTAGGTCTAAGTTCTCTAGTTGTTTTCCTAGTGATTCGGCTATTTTGTACGTGGGAAATGTGTTATATATATATATATATATATATATATATATATATATATATATATATATATATAAATTTTTTATAAATAAAATGAAAAAATTGAAGAATATAATTTTATAAAATATAGACAAATTCATTAATAAAACAGATATTTTTTAAAATTTGATTTTTAAGAATTTTTGCTAAATTTCTCTTATTTTTTCAGGAGGTACGAGCGTAACTCCTGAAACACCATGATGAATGTCAATATAAAAATTAGTTTCTAAGAATGGTTATATCATTTATCA
Source organism: Dryococelus australis (assembly GCA_029891345.1). Classification (NCBI taxonomy): domain Eukaryota; kingdom Metazoa; phylum Arthropoda; class Insecta; order Phasmatodea; family Phasmatidae; genus Dryococelus; species Dryococelus australis. The sequence continues at coordinate 197,892,865 of CM056998.1, read as the reverse complement.
ATTGTTGCTTAATATATTTATTTCCAACAATATAAAAATAGTTTAAGAAAAATGCAATGTTTTCATTCATTGTTTTCTTCAATCTTTGGTATAAATTTATAGAATTTGGAAATATATCAATTCTCAATAACTCTTCACAATTTGGGTGTAAAATTATAATTTTACGCATACTTGTTTGATGATTTTTTCTTTGAGTTCTAATAAAATAGTAATCAAATTCACAATTATTATCAAATAATTTTAGAAGAACAAAAGTTGGATTTAAATTTTGGTTTTGTGTGTGTGGTACAACATGAGGAGCAATTTCTCTAATTACTTAATTTCTGAGATTTATTCCATACACAGCTCTATAAACTGTTTCTATTAAATTTTCACTATGACCATCGGCTAGAGCCATTGCAATAACATTGAGCCTGGAGGACTGCCGCCCACGTAATGCTGGAGCAGAGCAGTAGTGCCTACATCAGCAGAGAACGTAGAGGCAAGCAGACCGCCGAATCAAAACCACATGTGGGTTGTGCCACGTGCTGATGACAGGGCGGATCGATCTCCACCACACCCATGCAGGTATTGTCCCAGAGAGCAGATACAATGGTATCGAGACTACCCAAACTGGAGAGAAAGAGAAAACGTGGAGTCAGGAAACTGAGGACAGGGACAGGGGATACACCGCGTATACCTGGACCAGTAAAAATAAACAAACATACATCAGTTTACCTTGGACAGATTTTCTAACACTATGACAGCTTACTATGTATTCATATCAACATCAATACAATTTCCATGGTAGCACTTATCGATTCAGCAGCATCACACAACTTTATTCACGAAAAGTTTATAAATTCTGAACAGTTCAACCAACATAAACAAACCGTGTAGCTTACCACCAATGATGTTAACAGAAATGATAATGGCACCACAACAGTAAGTGTAAACATCAGGGACTAAACCATGCCTGTTCCAGTGCTTGTTAAGCCAGATCCCAGGGAAGGTATTATTCTGGGAGTGCCATGGCTCATCGACCAACAAGTTGTGATCGAGATTTCCCATGACCGCATCCCCTTCGGCAAGACACTGAGAAAAACTGTTTACCATCTGGGATACCATCAACCCACCATATTGTAAGACGTCAAGGTACACGACCTCGACCATACAGTGCCAGAAAAATTCCAAAGTATCATGTAAGTCATATTAAACGAGCACAAGGATGTGTTTACGTGTGGGGGCCTGCTACATCGTAGCAGCATTATGGAGCACCCGATACTAATCAGTCACGAGGAGCCACTGTACACACCACCCAGAGACTATACTCCGTATTACTGCAACATCATTAACAAACAGGTTAGTGAAAAGTTAAGGGATGGTGTTATTGAGCACTCTGAGAGTAACTATAATTCAGCGATAACTTTGGTCCCTAAGAAAGATGGAACACTGATGTTTTGTGTTGTCTTTTGCCCCGTTAATTTGGTACCGAAAAGTTCCGCTAATTCAGTGATCAATGTCAACAGTGCTCTTAGCTTTCTAGGCTCCGCAAAAACCATGTATTCTTTTTATTTATGATCAGGCTACTGGCAAGTAGAACTACCAAGAACCCGGAAACAGCTAAGTAAATTTTTTAATTTAATATATTGGCTACACCAATACATTCCGGGATTCGCCACCATAACTACACCCCTCACAGTACTAATGCCAACCCAAAATAAATTTAAATTGACACATCTGTGCATGCTTTCATGGAAATTAAACACAAATTCTGCCAATGTTTCTCTCTGTCATGTTAAGATCCAACACGTCACCTGTATTTGCAGACAGACTCAGTTGAGTGACAATGGGGACCGTAATATCATCGATTATGGTAGTGCCAAGTTCGGCCACATGGAACAAATGTACGATGTAAATGAGAGGGAAAGTTTAGCTATTGTGTGGGTCTTTCAATGGCACAGGCAGTTCCTAGGATACCAATGGTTCATGCTAAGGATGGACAACTGCAGCCTGGTATGGCTTCACAAAATGTGGGTCATGCAGCAAGTTTACCCGCTCCCCCATGCTCATGCAAGCATACTACTTCATAGTTGAACACATCCTGGGAGTAGAAAACGAACTCTGAGATGCACTTTCACACTATCCAGGCCAGGAGATATGCGAAAATGACACAGATGTGTGGGAAAACATGTTACTGCTCATAAACGTGCCCCAGTTCAGCGATGAAAACGTGACACCCCGACTCAGTTTAATCCAACTGGATGTAAACAATACCCACATAGTGCACAGGGAAAATGGTTCATAGTAATAATAACAGATTTTTTCTCAAGGTGTGCCGAAGCATATGCTGTCAGCAACACTAGGGCTGTGAGTATTGGTAAAACTTTGAAAAGAAAATTTTTTCCCCAGGTGGGGTTTTCCCGAGTCCTTTTGACCAATAATGACACACAATTCACTGGTCATACATGGCATAATTATTGTGGAAAGTGGAAGGCGGAACACCAGACTATGGCCCAGTACCACCCGAGGGCAAATTCCAATGAGCGGAGAAATAATTAATTGAAAGCACAGTTAAGAAAAATAAGAATTTTTTTGCCAGGTTAGCAGCTAAGTGGAGCGAACCCTATCCCATTACCAACCAAGTGAGGAACATTACATATACTGTAAAAGTAAGGGCGAGGAAGGAAGTTAAATCGCACTGTGACATCAGAGTCACGATGTGCTACCCTCTTCCCTATCTACTAGTTGATCTAGATGCCCTGGAAATGGAGGGTGATGCCTCGACACCCAGCATCGCGACTCCTAATAGAAATCGAGCAGGCTCCAGGGAATCTGCGAAGAGAGTCAACACAGACCAAACACAACAAATCCTGCCTAGAATAGCTTTTGGTATGTCAACTTCACAGCCATCAAATGGCATCTCGATGCCATATAGGGATCAGTTGGAAGAAGAAATCGCCTCAACTGCTCCTAAGGTGACAAAACACAATGCAGCACCACTGCAGATTTCGCCTCTCACTCTGCCGACACCTGATGTCTCGACACCCAATAAGGGAGTAGAGGAGAATACAAGAGAAGCATGGGGTTACCTGCCAATAGCTCGAACACTGCATATGATCACAGTTCAACCCGTCAGCACCAGCAGATCCAGAGTCCCGACAGCAAACTCGACCCTAACAGCATCTGCTGCACTGACGCCCAGAGCCCAGCCACACAACAAGAGCTCGGTCGCAGCAACACAAGGCAGCGGGTTAGTTTCGACCATAGTGTCTCTACCACGTGTAAGCACACCATTACAGCCAACATGATCGCAACCAACTAGCAGCACCTTCATGATTGTGACCTTTCCTGGCATCCCGAAGCCCGATGAGGAAGTAGTGCCAGTCAGCAAAGAATTTTGGGAGGAAGCACTACATAGTATGGCCCACTTGCTGCCCGCTATCACCAATACAACCACTGCACCAATGCCCGGCGTACACACGCCCTGCACGGGATCGGTTGCAGACAGCGAGGACAAGGACAGCAGGCCCATTACTACACAGCACAACCAATCACCATGGGACAGCGACAACGACAGCAGTGATGCCTCTGGCCTCCCACATGGACGATCACAGTACCACTGGTGCCTACCTCATTGTTAAAAGTGCTGCCAGAGCAGCGCCACAGCACATCAGACACAACAGCAAACCGATGAAGCACCACATCCACGGCGTCCAGGCTTCGAACCACATCAGTACCAGTTGCAGCCATGCTCCTGGTGTGGACCGCGCTGCTGTGGAGCATCGTGGGTCTACATGGGTCTAAAGGTTTGATGCCGACCACGACTAGCAGCCTAGCCCTTGTCTACCCACGCACACGATCTAGCAGTCAAGGTAAGAACTACCATGGCAGAGGGCTGATCACGCGGCGCACTGCCAGAGGTCAATACCAGCCTGAAAGGAAAGTGAATCAGTGTAGCATCTTTTCATGCCACAAGACATATTTTTTTATAACATGTGATAAGTGAAGTGTTACAGCTAATAAAATTATCCCCACAATAAATGATCGCCCGACGATTGAATGTAGCATGATCCAAATTAAACTCATGTCACAGTAAAGGTGACAAATGCCGACCTCCTGGGCATGTGTATATCGGCAATCCTTTATTTTTTGCATAAGTGAATAGTGTCTCAGGTTAAAAAAAAAAAGGGAATTTAAGGACTTGCAATGAGCCTGTTTATTACTGCTAATAATTAAAGTATGTAAATTGTTACGTTGATACATATAGTACGATGCGCACAATTCAAACGCTACAAAACCAAAATACTATAAATTATTTATTAAAACTATACATTAATTCGTGCGGTGCCAAATCAATGCAGAACACTTAATTTAAAAGTAAAAAGGATAACCATTCATGCTTTTCTCTTTCAGGTCAAAGAAAGACATAAAATGCCAAAGAAATAAAAATATAAAAATGAGTGAAAAGTAATTTATATAATAAGTGCCAATGTTTTGTGTTAGTGCCTTGTATTAAGTGTCAATTGCTATGTGTTTCAAACATTGCTATGTTTCACATAAACGATTCTAATTATTTATTCAAGAAACATTTTTGCCTGGCTCGGAATCGTTTACAGTGCCACCCATGCCACATCAACCCTTTAGTCTAGGTTCAAGAGTGTCAAGCAGGTCGTGTTCCGTGCGCTTTGAAGTGAAGTAACTTTGTACTATCATTTAACTACAATAGACTTACATTCTACAGAAAACTTTTTCATTTTCATAGTGCACCTCCGAGTTTACTTCCCAACCAGAGCAGACTGACAACCCCTTCGGCATATAATTTTTCAATTATTTTTCCATCACATCTCAGATGATTTTCTCAACATAAGCCTATGTGGGGCTTTGTGCCGCATGCCCGTAGTAAATATCAATCCTGTACCATCTCTTCGTCAATCTTGAATAATCAGCATCTTTATTCAACATATGTGTTTGTGCACGTTTATTATCGCCTGTTGAGATTTCAGGTCGCCGGACCTTTATTTCACAAAAACCTGCCATGTGCCTACGACAACATAAGTTTATTTTCATTGTGTATGTGTATTGGTTTTAAGATGTATCTCTGTGTGTAATAAGGTGTGTTTGGAAGCCTGAATATCCGAGCTCATGTGTTAAATATTCAGTTTATGCAAAATTATGTAATTCTCATACTTCCTCGTCATTAGATGCCAGGGGACACACGGCCATTACAGCCCGTGCTTTTCGACCACGGTCTCATATTTGGAGAATACCTCTTTCCGACTTGCATCGTGCGTTTGTACAATTTATTTATTCTTTTACAATTCATTAAATACTTTATCATATATGATACATGTCCCCCTTAAAATCTTTAAAACATTAAAACTATCAACACAAATTATTAAATTACTCACAAACCCTTCACAATCATTATTACATAGATTCGTCCAAAACACATTAATTCATTAAATATTTGTCCATTGAACATATTATAACTCATCAACCTACAACCTTAACATAATTGAATATTATAATAACAATCGTTAAACACATAAATCATAAAAAACAATATTAAAAAATTATAACAAAACCCATTAAATGAACAAAATGTTCATACTCAACCTAAACTTTATAAAACAATCTTAAATTTAATAACAAAACACAATAAAATAAACTAACTTGTTCATTGTCAACCTAGCCATTACTACACAAAAAAAATTATGAAAAAATTCTAAAAATTCCACACCTAACATTGTAACAATTAGCCACGATAGTGTTTTTACTAACTCATCCTATGTATACTTCTTCCTACCAGCTATCACTATCATTAGAATCCATAAACTGAGCATATAGCTCAAGTGAACTCCCAAAGATATTCAACAATATAGTCTTAAACAAACCATAAGAGGCCATACCTAACTTTTTAAATCTTTTTTAGTTTCAGCATGTCTGACATCCCTCGCCTTCAAAGTGATCGGCACTATATCCCTATACATTTTGTCATCAAACATTTCACCAATTATGTTATCCAATATTTTATACTTATCCACTTTCTCTTGAGAAGCTTTCACTAAAATAAATTTTTTATCAAACAAACTGTAACTTCAGACAAAAAAAAACTCCTCAGTAGCCAACACTAGGTCAGGTTTAAAATGTCGGATGGCCACTTCGAGGGTGGATTCCTTTAACTCTCTTGCGTTCTCTTTCTGTTCTAACCATTCTCAGGCTATTGCCTGACATACCTCATTATGTCTTTCAATTCTTGCAACTTTGGTTCTGGAGCATGCCTCTAAAATGTGCCCTGTGTTTTCCGAACTAGTACCACAGTGACGATAATTCATATCGCACGACTCCCCTGTACCTGGCCATGATCAGCTTATTGTTCATTTGGTTAGGATGGAGCTTCTTGGCCTCGGGAAATCTTGAGGCCCTCAAGGATTTTGTCTCATATACCCATCTTCTATACTCCAGATTGAGCGCCATGTGTGCCATGTGTGCCATTACCCCTAAGACCGTTTGTCTGGCCAAGACATACACTGCCATCGCAGCAAGGTTGTGCACTCTACCGAAGGTCAGCGCATGCGCCCAAAGTTTTGGTGAATAAGGATATTGGTTACGTGAGGAGCGGTGGCTACGGTAGAGATAATTACCCAGAGTGCCAGATATTGTCGGATTGACAATATCGTGAAGTCGGAGAGCAGCTTTGGACTCGTTCCTCAGGGTTGTTCGGCCGACGACCACGGCAAATCCTTCAAGTGCAGTTGTTGTCTCGTCATAGAATAAAAATTAATACTGACTGAATGACTCTCTTACTTGTTGCATTGTGGGATATCTGGGCTTCCCACATGCCCATATGAAGCACTGCTACTTATTATTCTGACTCATGACCATTTCAATCATACTTGCACGGTAAGTTACACTTTGTGAAAATTGGTGAGAGAAGGCCCGTACCGTAACTGCTTTGCGGCGACTGGAAATAAACCAGACGTGGTAACTCGTCACTGCTGCGATTTATTCAGTACATAATTACATTCCCATCGGGAAAAGCTTACACTTAATGCTGCTTATGAACCCGCCAACTTGGGTAATACTGTGCAAAAGACACGTGCTCATATGAAATGATTTAAGTACAATTTAAGCCTACCCAGGCGATGCAAGCACTGGGTAGGTGCGAGGGGCATTAGAATCTTGGGCAGCTGAAATACGAAAAAGGTTTCGGTATGCTAAAGTAACTATTGCTGTGTAATGATTAGTCCACCATGGTGATGGCTACCTGAGTGCACGAAACACGAGCCCCGACGAGATGCACACCCCTCACAGAGATGAACGACTACTGAAATTCTCTGCGTGGCTTGCAGGCCGGTTTGGTGGGTTGGCACCCTGCTCTGCACTACTTCCTTCCACACAACATTTGCAAATCGGACACGTGTCCTCCGTGCCTGTTGTTACATATTACTTCTAAAATTAACCCTGTAAATATTATTCATTATACCAAAATGTTTCAATGCATGGATGATGTGGATATGAAAGACACATGAATGAACATTACAGAAAATTACAAAAAGATGCTTCGAAAACAATTAGGGCTTTAGGGCTGTGAAGGCAGACATCTTTATTAGTTGCGCCCCTTTGTGTGAACTTACCTTGCCCTTTTATTGCACAAATTAAATAAAAATGAATTTCACAGAATCTATTTTTGGATTCCTGTGCAACACACACATATTGTCGTATTCACTCTGCTCTGCACTTGCAACATTCCTTGCCACAATGCTCTGCACATAAGCTTGTAGAGCGGGCACACAAACAATGTTATGGAACCTGGTGCTCCAGGTAAACTGCTAAGGGAAAGGAGTCACATGGGCACACATCATTTACAGTTCTTATTTACATAAATGAGATGCATGAAAATGAAACAGGTGGAAAGATGATTTACAAAAACACTGAATTAAATTCACCTTACACGAATTAAAACACAAAATATATGAAAAAAATATTCGTCATGGCAGAGTTGCCATGATCGGCTTAACCTAACTTTTGCAGTGATTGTATTTGGAGCAGGAGCTCCATGGGAGTCTACCTGTATCAATCTTAATATTCATCCACCCTTAAAAACTCTGACAAAACAACAACACATGAAAACACTCTTAATACATACTATGCACTTCTATAGGTTATCCGGCTACATGCTCGCCACGTTGCCGGATGAGGTGGCTGGTCGCTTGTGAACTAATCAGCATACTGGCAGTGCTCCCCGTCTCGCATATTGTGCACCAGTGTAAACATCGGAAATACCACGTGTGTCATTTAATTGTAATCATTTAAATCACTAGTGCAGCATAACAAGCCTACGGTGCGACTACATGTATTTTTTTACATTGTAACATCAATAATATTTGAGGGTTATATAGTGCATGTAATTTTTTTGAAAGTGTAAGCTGTCACATATGTTCTTTTACAGTAGAGGCACATATATTCCTGCAGGCATTAAAGTGCCACAGCACTGCAGGTTTTTAGAATAGTAATATAGTGTAATTTGAGTTATATTATATACTTGTATATTGCTATCAGTCATAATGCCATGTGTTAAAATCTCCTGGAGTATTTTATGTACAAATTTTATCCCTACATTATTGGCGTATGTGTGTGTGTTTATATATATATATATATATATATATATATATATATATATATATATATATATATATATATATATATATATATATATATATATATATATATATATATATATATATATATATATATATATATATATATATATATCTATATATATATAAGTTTGTTTAGAATGTAAATTTAAATATTGAAGTTTTGTATTTGCCCGTGTGACTGAGATAAAGTCAATTAGCACCACCAAAATTCTTTGTAGAATATTACAGACTTGGCAATTGCCAGTGTGATCGTCGTGATACAATAGTATAGTAGAATATTCTACTCTACCAGACCGGTTAGGGACCGAGCCAAGCTCTATCCCGTCCAAATTATTAAGAAAAACATTTTGTCTAGGATGTTAATAATAATATACATACCTATTCAAAAGTAAAATTTGTACAAAGATTTTCATTAAACTAATGTGCATTTGAAATCAAATATTACTATGTTACTTATTTATACTTTAACACTTTCTTATACCCTTATACCCTATTATTAAAAATATAATTATCTGGTTGTTTACTACTAAAAAATTTTTGCTCAGAAAGTTCTTTGCTTTTATATTCTATTGAAACATATATAATGTAGTGCTACCTATTGCTGAAATTATAAACTATATTTTAAATGAATAAAATAAATCAGGATATAAATACTAGTTTTATCTATCAAACTTTAGCAATCAAATAATAAATACACTCACAATAGCCAGCCCCATCTGCTGCTTACATAGTTCACAAATTAACAGTAAGATTGATAGTATAAGCGAGTGTGCGAAAAAAAATAACCCTGTGAAAAAAGTGTTAATATTAAAATATTAACAAAAATAATTCTAACGGCATAATACCTATTATTATTTAGATAATATTTTCCACTTCTTAAAGATTTGACATATTATGAATTAATTTGTTGACTAATAGGGTATACCAATTTCGGCTTTGCTTAGGAATTCTGTATAAAATTTTCACTTCGTTTCGATCAAGATCGTATTTAATTTCTAAAAAAAAATGCAATTCTGTAACCTGGTTGCATCACATTTCAATCGATATCTGGCAATTCGATCGAGTTCTTAATTCCACGACAATTTTAGTACTTTTTTTACATGGCGGAATGTTATTACACCCGTATTAGATTAAGATTAAAAAATCTCCTTTTTAATGGGGCTGTATATTTTACAAATTACTGTTAAGAAAAGTAGTTTTGAAATTGGAACACAACATATACGATTATATTATAATTTTCAATACTATATTGTTTCCTCGAAATGCCATGTAATACATGTACTTACTTCAATAATAGTTACTTTGCTATCACTAAAAAGCGCAACAGGTAATAAATTCTAATAATTACTACAAATTTTTAACTGTAATCGTATATAAGAAGTAAGGTTTAAATGTATAAGCATTATTTGATAAAATATAGAAAAGTTTACAAAATGTGTAAATTTTAATAAAAGTACTTTGTTATTAAAATGTAGACATTTTAAAACTTTTCTTTATTTTATCAAATAAAGCTTTTCATTTAAACATTAATACTCATATATGATTACAATAGTGTCGGGCAGCCCTTTTGACATGGTGACTGTAACGTGAACAGCCTATACCGGTTTGAGCGCCAGTGCAGAGCATGACCATCAGGGGTCATGAAGGCCGATGACCTATGCACCCCCGCCCCGCCCATCGCATGGGTTTCCCGATCACATTCCTGTGATGAACACTCCTGTTACGAAGAAAGTTGAAGTTCCGATGAGCTACATCCTTTAGGCCTAGGCTAGTAAGGGCTATTGGCCTCCCTTAAACACCACTAGAAAATCACTGTGGCTTGTTGAGGCCACCCAATGCCGTAAACACTCGTTGTACAAATTTAAGATTAAAATATCACTCAGTGGCAAATGGTCAGATGGACCAATAAATAATAAGTTCGCAGAGGTTTCTCATGACGTGACGTTTTATTCAGTTAAACCCTTGTATGAGGAACAAAAGTTACATGGTGTCCATTATAGCACAGAGAGCTCTGACACTGTAAGAAAAGGCACAAAGACAACAAAGAATTACATTAAAAAGTTAAGGTCCAGCCGTGAATAGACGGACTGGACTGTGGGGTGGCTCATACTCCAGTAACAAGAAAAGGCTAGATATTCCGGTCAATTAAATTGAAATTATTGCAACTACATGACTGGTAACAAAGTTGAAGACCCCGACGTAGGCCTCGCGCAAAACCTGCCCCACTGGAAACAATGATGCTACTGAATTACATGACTGTGCAGGAGCCGGCACTTAAATGCAGCTTCCTGCGTGACAGACAAAATACTGTTATTCGGGTAAAACTGTTTAAATGAAAATGAATGAAGAGGAGAATGGCACACAGATGATAAAAATAATACAAATTGCACTTTAAATGGCTTTATAAAAAATTCAGAACAAAATAAAATTCGATCGTGAACTGCACTGACACGTTCACAATTACATGTCCGTTTGACCTTCTCCTAAACTAAATGCAATGATTTTCACATAGTGTGTGCGTCTATAATACTGGGAGTTTTGTCCCATATTCATTTGTACGTTCACTGTTCATTGATATTTGCACGTGACAATTTATATTAAAGTACACAACACTATAAAAATGAATATTGGTATTCAGACATGCTTTCTTTATGTCTGATGACAATAGTCTTTTGTCATGTGGTGAGCACGAAGCTTCCGTCACTTTCTCTGCTGGCCAGTCTTTGGTTATGTTATCTATGGTGTGTTTCCAAAAAATAACATGTGAAGATAATAAATAATGAAAATAAATACACAACCCTCCAAATTTATGTGTAGAAAGGGCATGCAATGTCTCCAAATGGAACTGGGCACTCAAGTGTTTTTAAACATAACATCAGAAAAATCCATAAATTATATTTCTCTTAAATATCTGGTGTACACAATTCGTGTACACAGCAATCACTTTAATCATTTTACATGAAGACTTGACACCATCCGCCTCCCCCTAGCCCATTTGCTCGCCGTCACTGGCAGCCGCTGCAGCCACCAGCACTCTACCAGACCCTCGTGCGCACTGGTTGGAGAGTGCACAATAATGGTCGAACAGCGAAGACCTCAGTTAGGAGTGTGGCTGCAGGGGCCAAAGAGAGCACTCATGACGTTAGCAGGAAAGTGCACGTGTTGAGCAAGCCACGTGCACTCATGTGCACATATCATAAAAGGAGACCCTTCAAATTTAAGCCTAAGTGTCATCAAGCTAAATGAAGAAACGGTCAAGGACGCCCGTTCAAAAAATGGCCAATCAAGGAGCCCTATAATATTTTTATGCCCCATGGGCCTTAGTTACACTGTTTTGTATTTTTCATTAATTATCTTTTTCACGTGTTCGATCTACATTTCATATTATACAGTATAATATGTCAATTAAAGGGTTCCTGTTCCAAGGGTAATTGTTTTTCTGTTTTGTAGCATATGAAGTAATGTGGGTGTGATTTATGGAGTTTGAGAGTGTAAGTAAAATATTCTGCCGCTGGCCTGGCTGCCAAACCTCGGTCGGCACACCATGCGGTACATTTAGTCATACCATTTTGTCTCGAGGAGTTGGAAATGCTGACCGATGGGGTCGCATTTTGCATGCTTGGGCGGCGCTTTATTCTTGTTCACTAATGACCTCACAGAAATAAACATTAATTAACCAGAACCTTAGTTTACTTCGCAGCCACCCAAGATTCTCCACTCTTCCCTTCCCGTGGAATAGCATCACCTGGGAAGTCTTAAGTTTCCACATAAGTTCTTTGTTGCTTTTGGGGCGTTTGTAAAGTGTCACCCTGCCAGCGGGTTGAGCCCAGCACCGTGTATAAGTTAGTTTCCTGAAGGAGCTATTAATAAAACCCAATGATTCCATCATAAAATGGGATGCATTCATATTCGGGTTCCCTACGGCCCATAGGGGCATGGTTCCCCACATTTCCCACTAATCATTAAGGGTTATGTATCAGTGTTTTGTATTATCTTTCAGTGTTTTTATCCACATACGACTAATTATGGGTGTGTGAGCCGCCACAAGATCTCACTGTGCAGGGTTTCAGTAACATAAAATTGTTGTATTAATTACAACTGTTGGAGCACTGGGACGACACCACCCGTAGGTCATCGGCACATGACCCAGAAATGATAAGAGTCTGCTCTAGGCTAGATAGTTGGTATTTCACTTAAAATATGAGGCACCTGTCATCTTCAAGTACAATAGTTGGTGAGTATCATGGAACGAATACCTGTACTACTCCCAACCTTAATGATCACCACTTTGCTCAACTAGCTTGATGTCAAATGGCTTTCCCAACTTAGTAGCTTGTCCTAACACCAAAATTCCTTTTCAACACGTTGTTGAAATTTTCTCAAAATTCTACACAATTTTCTACAATCAGAAACTGTCCTTTCTCGCTTTCCCTGACTTGTACCAACATCGAGGAGGCATAAACAACATCTACTGTGAACATCTGGATCCGTGGGATGCCATCGCGATGCCCAGGACACCAGGAAGTCTACGCACGTGGCGCAAGGGAAAAACCGCTATTACCACCACCACGAGGGAGAAAGCAGAAGGATAGCATATAAGCATAGTGGCCATCTTGGTGAACTGCAATGTCAGCCAGCTCGCACCACCCATGGGCTGAGAAGATAGGGGGCTGCAATTCCTTCCCCTCTGCCAACATCGCGTGCTTACAGGGAGGGCGTGGGAAAAAAAGAAATGGGAGAAGGAGGAAATGAAAATCGCCTCCATCTCACTGCTATCTGCTCTCGTGCTGAACAGCTCTATGTACCCACCATGCACTGACCCTTCCTTGCACCGTGCTGAGCAGGATAGCCATGGTGTGATGTCGCCAACACCATGCCGAGCATCGTCTGCTCCCAACTGTGTTCCCACGTACTATGCATCCACACCAACTCTCTTGCGACTACGTGGACTGAAACAACGACACGATGGCTGGCCGGACCAGTAGTGACTCCGTCGAGTTTCTCTGTCTGCAGTACTTGTGACCACCGCAGGACTTCATTGCCAGATACAGGTGTGACACTATGTACTGTAAGTGTGCCCGGCAATCCAGCACAAGCATCCACGTCGGGAACAACCGGGAAAGAGAAGAGCGAATGAACAGTGGACTAGAAACGTTGGAAACTAAAATCAAAATTAACATTTCGGACAACCAAATTTCAAATTGGTGCCACGACCTGCTCTGCCCAGGTCGGTAGATATTCTTATTAAAATGCCAACTGTGTAGTAACCATTATCATATGGAGTGTTTGAACGGAAACAATTTGCAAACAATTGAAGGGCCAATGTTTTTTTTGCAAGCAGTGCAGTACACAACCCTTACCCCACAAGCACGTCACGTATAATTGGGACATGTTATTTGGCGAGTTGCAAAGAATAAACATGTGCGACCATAACGAATGCACGGGGAACTCTGATGGAAGAATAATCAGCCATGACAAATGCAACATTAGGGTCCATTTACAGTGTCAAACGGAGACATAACGACAGACTGACAGTGAGGAAAAGTTCAAGTGTGGTGACTGCATGGGCGAAGAGGAAGCCACACCTGCTGAAGTACCCGATGCTCAAAACATGTCTGCGGTACCACCCAGGGCGATAGTAACCGAGTCACAACCACTACCTCTAACTAGCCTTTAGTACCAATCTTTGTCGCCATTACCTAGTACACCCTATGTTCTGCACCTGCCACCATATTATTCCCCGGAATTGTACAATCCACATTTTCCAGCAGTATTGCCAACCATAGAGAACCAGTTTCCTACTTCAATATCTTTTCCAAATTTACTAACAGATGTAAAAAGTGCCACGATGGCTACGCCCAGTGTGACCAATCGCACTGACGTACCATTTCGACCAATGCCTACGAGGTTACAGACCCTGCCAACCTTTTCTGGCCAACTGAATGAGGATCCATTGGCTTCTTTATAATATTGCACGATGTGCTTGAAGAGGTACAGGGTATCGGAAGATGAATGTCCCGGAGGTGTTGGGAAGCAGTTAGAAGGAGAAGCACAGCAATGATGGCGATCGATGAACCATTACGAATTCAGTTGGGGAGATTTCATTCATGCATTTCAGTGCTGCTTCAGAGGTATGTTCACCTCAATCCAAGCTCAAAGCAAACACATACTCCAGGAACAACAGGAGGGCGAAACATTAATGGCATTCGTCAACAGGAAAACACACCTGGTATGCAGATTCTGTCCTAGATTGAGTGGATGAGAAGTCCTCGAAGTGATAGCAGAGACATTGCTACCAGAGTACAGACCAGCCTTAATTCCACTACTAAACAGTAGCCTCGCAGAGTTCATGCTTGCCGCCATCATCCTCGAATGAAACATGAGTATTCTGCTATGCGAATCGGGAGGCGCCCAGGCGTGCTAAGGAGCTCACAAATTCGAGAACTTCCATGGCGATAACAACCGGATAAACAGACAGAACTTTCAACTGCAATGGCCAGAACAGCAGCGAGTTAACCAAGTGAGCATTTTTTAACACCATGCACGAGGTGGTGGCAACATACAAAATGTGAATTTGTACTGTGACTCGAACCGGTCCATTCGGTGGGACCATATGAGTCCCCCTCAAATCCCATGCCTCTTTGTCCAGGATGGCAGTTTCATTTGCATGCCGATTGCTTAGGAAACCTGCATCGGAGACAGCAGAATAACAGTTGTGGAAATGCCCACCAACAACCGGACAGCAGTGAAGACCAGCAGGGAAATGGGTTGTAGGGGTAGAGCCAGCTTTATCCCTCCCTGCAGCACCAGCACAGTGGCAATGCCACAACAAGCCCTAATTATCAAGGTCAGTAGCCAGGGTGCAAACTTTATTTGTGTACTTGTTCATGTAAATGGTATTCTGTGTCATGCCCTTGTCGACACGACTGCATCACACAAAATTTCTACTCTCATATTGTCAATAAACGTGACATAACCGCAACCGGACAGGTGATCCGGCTTACTAACAGGGAATGTGCCAATACAGTAGTCGGCCAAGCGATCATTACTATCAAAATAAGAGTTTTGGAAACCATAACTACAGCAGTAATTACTAATGAAATTAATGAAGATGTTATTTTAGGAGTACCGTGGCTCTCAGAGCAAAACACAATAGTTGAACCAGCTGAATGATGCATCCATTTTAGAGCGAAGGAAAGATGAACAGTTTATAATGTAGACAGCCATAGCCATAAATATGTGCCTAAAGTCAATTTAACAGAATTTGAACAGGACATACCCACCCACAGTGCACGAACCTGCTTTTCAGAGCTTTCTAGATGAATATAAACTTGTTTTAATGAACCATGATGCATTATGCAGGACAGCAGCGGCAGAACACACTATCCCATTGACTCAGGAAGAACCAATCTTCAGTAGCCCCCACAGCTACTTGCCTCACCAAGAAAAGATAATAAAACAGCAGATATCCGAGATGCTTGCAGACAGGGTAATCAAACCGACTAGGAGCAGGTATAACTTGGCCATAACTCTTATGCCGAAAAAGGATGGGACCTGGAGGATCTGCATGGACTTCAGGCCCATCAACCAGGTGGCAAGTAGTGCTATACAGCTCTATATAAGTGTCAAATATGCCCGTAGTTCACTCGAAAAGGCCAGAATAATATCGTCAGTTGATTTGGGAAGGGGCTACTGGAAAATATCAGTACTCCAGAAGAAATGGGAAAAGACCACCTTTTCTGCCCCAGACGGCCGACGATATCAGTTCTGTGCCATTCCTTTTGGGTTAAAGTGCGTTCCCGCAAAATTCCAGAGTATGATGATATGGGTCCTCGATGGTATGGATGCGAATTCATATTTGCCTACCTCGACGACGTAGTATTATGGTGGGACATGTGGGAGGAACATCTAAAACACCTGAGACTTGTACTCGAGAGATTAGAGATAAATTGATTAACGTGTGCTATTAAGAAATGCTGGCTTGGCAAGAGTGATCTAGAGTTTCTAGGCCACATGGTGAACGAGCAAGAAAGCCGACTGAACCCCGAACAGTTGGGGCTGATTGAGAGTCAGGCACCCCCATGTACACGTAAATAACTATGTAAATTCTTCTGCCTTATCAATTGGTTACGTGAACACGTACAGGATTTTAGAGTCATCACTGCACCCCTCATGGAGCTGCTATCTCCACATAAGTGGTATGTGTGGGGCAGCGAACAGGAAACAGCTTTTTTGCAGATCAAATAAAAAATCAGAGAATGTCCCGCTCTAGCATGGTACGATCCAGCAAGACGCCTTTGCCTGCAGACCGATGCCAGCCAGAAGGGGCTGGGCGCCATACTCTACCAGTACGGCGAAACAGGTGAGAGAAGAGTAATCATCTTCGCGAGTGCGAAATTGGGAAGTACCGAATGCAGATATGACGTCAATGAAAGAATGTCTCAACTGTGATATGGGCGATATGAAAGTATAGGCTGTATGTAGAATATCGTAGGTTCATGTTGCGAGCCGATAATCATTGCCTAGTACGGCTCAACAAGATGCAGGAAGCCAGGAGCAAACTTACACGATGGGCACTTTTGCTTCAAACTTACTATTTCGCTATCGAACACATACCGGGAAAGGAGAACAAGCTAATGGACGTGTTGTCACAGGCGCCAGAAGCGAAAATAACGATCACAGACGATGTTGATTGGAAGGAGATATTACCCTCTGTTACTACAGAACTGGTTGCGGAAGCAAACGTAAACAGGATAACAGTAAGAGAGAATGACCAACTGATAGATTTGTACTGCGATGTAGTGATAGCACAGGGAACTTGTGAGTTTGCAAGAGAGAGAAGAAAGAGCGATGTGAAAAAGAACACGTGGATGTATGGAGATGAGCAGAATGGCATATCGAGACGTGCTCAGCATGAGGCGATACAAAATGGAGACTATACGTACCACATAGTCACAGGGAAAAAGCGTTTGAACACGCTCATGGGAGCATAACAGCAGGACACACAGGAGCCAAGCAGACAGTTAAAAACATTATGGAACAGTTTTTCTGGCCCGGTGTCACTCATTGTGTCAGAAATTGGGTAAACAGATGCCACAAATATAATTTGTTTAAATCCCGGCGGTCTGACGGAAATCAACAACAACAGCCAAGTTAGCCTAAATGACAATTTGAAACTGTATGTTTTGATCTCATGGGGCCTTATCCAAAGTCAGCCGGTGTAAGGCGATTCATATTAGTACTAACCGACAGATTTTCGAGATGGATCGAAACTTACACGATAAACAGTGCTTTTACCGGGCAGATTGCAAAATGCATGGATACAGAATTTTTCACATGCTGGGGATATCCGAGAGAGTTACTTACGGACAACGGAACCCAATTTACAGGAAAATATGGCTTGAACTTTGTAGGAGCTGGGGAGCGTGGCACATAAAACTGCTATTTACCATCCTTGTGCGAACCCCATAGAGATCATAACCAGGAGTTGAAAGTGCAACTCCGGCTCCAGGTGGATGAGCACCATAACAGCTGGGCCGAACACCTGCCTGCCGCACTCTTCGCGCTCAGGCGAAGAGTAAATGCCGCGACCGGACAAACCCAGCTGAAGTCCTGCAAGGAAGAAATATAACACTGCCGAGCAAGAGATTTTGTCCACGGGAGAAAGAGATAGAGAAGCAAAACAGAAACAGGTGGCATGCAAGAGGAGAGGTGCAGGCGCCATTATCGCGAACAACGGGATTGGCAGGTGAGATATGCGAATCGCTGGTTGCCAGAAACCAAACAACCACCAACAGCACTAATGGTAGAACAGACCATAAACGTCGAATTACATTATTAGTCTGCAGCCCACAAGAAATATTACGCGGGACTGGCACAATACTGGACAGGGCCTCACCAAATGGGAAAGACCATGGGCCGACCACATACCTGTTCAGGACAGCCCACAAGATACCAAGGATCCACCTTAATGCCATTTGGGCAGCGGTTGAGAGCGCTCCCAAGAACAATGGGGAGGAACACCAAATCGGCCAGGATGGCCATGCTCAGGAAGAGCAGGCCACGAGATATAGTGAAGCGGAAAGTGGTCCAGGACCTGAAGGTGGGGTCAGACCAACTAGTGCAGGTGGGACATCCAGGCAGAACGACACAGAGTTCACCAAGGGTCTATGTCATGCCAGCACCACAAATAAGCAGGTCACCACGTCTGAGAAGGATGGCGACGATGCAGGGATGAGGAGAGAAGGAAATCTCGATGTGTATGTAGAATTAGAGGAGCCAGAATTATCGGAGGGAAGCAAGGACCACCAGGAGCCCTATGATCGCGATGGTGCTGACAAGCCCTCTGGTGAACATCCATCGAGGGGAGGTGACACAGTACCTCAAGAAATTATACCGGCAGAGGACGCCGAATGTCCAGAGCCTCCCGACACAGAGGTTCCGACAGGGGCGAGTCCGGTAGCCGACATCAGCAGGTCCGACGGGGATGGGCCGTCGAGCCATACAAACGAACAAGAAGAGCTGGAAACAGCACCAGTACTAACAGAAGAGGGCAGGGAAGGGGACGAACCAGATCCCACCCCCGCAACACCACCTGTAAGCCTGCAGGAAGACAATGCACCAGAGCTTCGGGGCAGGACCCGTCCTACTGGAATGCTGCCACCGGGTCGCAACCGGACATGACACGACCGCAGCAGTAAAGAGAGTGAAGGGGTAAGAATTAAGAATAGTGAGAGTGGCAAGTTGGTCAGCCGGCTACCTCTCCAACATACAAAGAGGTGCCGTAGTTAACGACAGGAGAGTTATGACAACACAAGCGTGTTCACATTTTTGTGCGACCATCACCACATTGCCATCGTCCGTATGACATGTCATAACTGTGAAAGTGTCATGTAAAAGAACCATGTTCCTGCTGCAGGAGTCCGTTCCTACAGCGCGCCAAAAAGGGGAAGAGTCCATCTCTTACAAACAATCCCAACCACAAATACCATATTGAAAATTCACACAAGCAAAACAGCAAAGTAACACTTCCCTAAAAAAATCCATATACACAAATATCGCTAAAAAACACTAATAAAAGGGAAACTCTATTTCCAGCATATTAACAACTACATTAATTGCAATACTGAACTCAAGTAGTACTCATATTAGGCGGAAACACATCTATCATGCTGAAACCCTGAAGTACAAAGTACATGAGCTATCGTCGGCCAGCCTGCCAACATGAAGAGGAACACTGCACACTTGCTCGGGCTGGGGACGAACATTTATACGCGAAAACATGGCTCGGGAAGGTTAAGGAGGCGGCGGGAATAACGGAGAAGCGTATGGAAGGTGCTAGAGTGTGCGAGGCTGAACTCATTGACAGCAGTAGCCACCAGAAAGTGCTCGGCTGTGCCAGGAGCACTGTGCACCTCTCTTCAGTATGGCTCAGTGCTTGGAAGTGTTTAGACATGCGCCTCCCAAGTGTATGTGGATGTTTAAGAGGAGAAGGGGGGGGGGGGGGGTGGCAAAGAAAAACAATGTACCTTTTTCAGCAGCAAAAATATTGCCTATTCAAATAGTAACCCCTCTTTTAAAAAAATAGTTTATTAATCTGGGCGACCAAATAAAGACGTGCCAAATAACCAAGCAGACTTGCTGACCAAGTTCATTTACATCACGAAGTTCTGTAAACACACCAAACCCATAATAGCAGCTTTTATCATACTCCAGAAAATTGTAGGCAACACACAGTTCAACAGCTGGCAGTACGAAACATAAATAGTTCAGACAGGACAGTCTTTGGCAGGACAGGAGTACTCACATGAAATTGCTTGAGTTTGCTAATTGACACGTCTGTCAGACCTGAAGTAGGGTTTCACCACTTCTGCCTAGTCCATTTGCCCGCCATCTCAGGCAGCCACAGCAGCAACCTGCACTCTACCGGGCGCTTGTGCGCACCGGTTGGAGAGTGCACTGCAGCGGACGAACCACGAAAACCTCAGTTATGAGAGAGGATGCAGGGGCCGAAGAGAGCGCTTTTGGCATGAGCAGGAAAGTGCAAGTGTTGAACAAGTCACGTGCACCCACAAGCACATGTCTTAAAAGGAGAACCTGCAAATTTGGGCTTAAGTGTAATCAAGCTAAGTAAAGAAACACTCGAGGATGCCCATTCACGAAACGGGCAATCAAGGAACCCTATTATATTTTTATGCCCCCATGGGCCTTAATTACGGTGTTTTGTATTTTTCATTAAATATCATTTTCACATGTTTCATCAACATTTCCTTTCATACAGTGTGATATGTCAATTAAAGTGTTCCTGTGCCAAGGGTAATTGTTCTTGTAAATTTTGTAGCATTTGAAGTAATGTGGGTGTGATTTCTGGAGTTTGAGATTGTAATAAAATAGTCCGTATGGCTGGCCTGCCCACCAAACCATGCCATGTGGTATAGTTAGTCATACCGTGGTGTCTCGAGGAACTGGACATGCAGACCAATGGGGTCACGTTTCACGTGCTTGAGTGGTGCTTCATTTCTATTCACTAATGACTTCACAGCAATAGACATTAATTTACAGTAACATTTGTATACTTCGCAGCCGCCCAAGATTCCCCACTCCTCCCTCCCATGAAATAGCATCGCATGGGAAGGCTTAAGTTTTCGCGTAAGTTCTTTGTCACATTCGGGCCGTTTGTACAATGTCACCCTGCCACCGGATTGAACCCGGCACCGTGTATATGTTTGTTTCCTGTAGGAGCTAGTAATAAAACTCAATGATTCAATGTAAAATGGTGTGTGTTCTCATTCGGGTTGCCTACACGCCATAGGGGCACAGGCCCACACCATTCCCGCCAATCATTAAGGGTTAGTGTTTTGTATTATCTTTCAGTGTTTTTATTTACTTACAACTAAGTATGGGCGTGTGAGCCGCCCCAAGATCTCAGTGCACAGGGTTTCAGTAACTTAACAGTTTTTGTATTAATCACGACAGTCGGAGCACCAGGAGGACACCACCCGTATGTCATCGGCACACGACCTCGAGATGATAAGAGTCTGCTCTATGCTAGATAGTTCCTAAAATACCTGGCCCCCATCATCTACAAGTAGAAGAGTTGGTGAGAATCTACAGAACATTTACCTGTCCCACTCCCAACCTTAATGAACACCACTTTGATCCACTACCTTGACATCAGACTTTATTATAAATTTGCGTGACAACAAAACATACAACGACATAACACAACACTGGAAAAAATAAACATCACATTTGTCAAAAAATACATTATATTTACCCTGGTAAGTATTGCATGACTATTCCGTGTATGGTTATGTGCATGGCAATCACCTTTGCAAAACATGTATTCATTTTAAGTTCAATAATATTACAGGAAGAACATATAAATATTACTCTCTCCAAACGTAAACAAACATACATGATGTGACAAGACACACTCGGGCGCACACGGGGCAAATACACTGAATCACTGAACACAACAGGTTATGTAAACATTAGAAAAGGCCATTTCAAAACAGATAAAATACACAACACATTTATTTACACTGCACTGATGCACTGATACAGGCACACCAAATGTAGGTTATAAACTGATGTAGCACGTGATCGAAAATACGCCCTGGCAGACATACTGGTGGTGGGAAGAACGTGCTGACTCTGACTGGTTCATGGCATCTTTAAAATTAAGAATATTATGCAAGAATGTTTCCATTTCTTCGACATATTTATTTGGTTGATTAGTTTATAATATCACTAAAATAAATATTTTATTAACTGGTAGGATTTTAATTTTTAAGTTATGTCGTCAGCCACGAAGCTCAATCCCATTTGCCACACGCTCCATGAAGTTAGTCCACCACCCACACGATAATGGTTCTTCGATTACCGAGTGCCATGTGTGTGCGTGTGAGATGTCAGTATTATGTCTATGTTATTGAAGAGTTAGGAATGACAAGTATTTTTGTTTACCTTTTTTGAAAGTGTCATAAATGTCGTGTTACTATTTTATTTTTGCACTGCTCAGTATAGTTAATTCAGTATAAAGAACAGTGTGCACTAATGCATTCGAATGGTGTTATATATTGCTTTATTATTATTCTCAATCAGTGTTTGGTGTGCAATTAAGGGTTATTTTGTGTACATGTGGGTTTGTACGTGTGTCTGTTTATTTATCTTTTTTTCTTAAAATAGTGTCAATTGAACCCTCTTAATTTATCATTAAATCGTCTTCTATCACCATAATGATTATTAACAGGTACACATGTAAACTGCAAAATTCTAAAAAGTATTCCTTCTCCCAAACATTTTAAAACACAAAAAATGCACCGGGTCTCTGCTCAACAGTATTGCACATAGCAAACTTATCTATCTCAGAGTACACTTAGGGTGAAAACTGTTGCTTTTAAAAGTTTGTATTAACATCGCAATTAATGTAGGTTGATTACCTCAGTCACTATTATACTCTTATAAAAGTAAAAGTCTCTTGGAAGGAAAAAAATAATAATATCACATGACGAACCACAAACTTACCCCTAAAGAGTTCAACCTTATTTCAGACAGCAATTATTCTAGACGTTTCTGGGTATGCCACTCCCAGTGTTATTGCAGGACATTCAGGGTGGCTTTCATTTATATTTCACGTGTACAGGCTGCTAGGTCTCTTCTTTTCATGCCGGGTGCTCAACTGCATTTTATAATACAACATGCAACCATTTTCGTAGCATCAAAACTTACTTTACTGCAGTTAAAATAAAATTTTGTAGACCATGCCTTTTATGCATCCATACTCTTTAAAGCCAGAACCCTGTAAGAGCGATTACCTGTAAACCAGCAATGATCTTTCAGAATTCGCGGCATATCTGCACAACCAATCAAAGAAATACTTCCGAAAAAGATCTTCCTGAGATTGAGATGCGCAGATAAGCATGCATTCAACACACAAGATTAACGGCTGTTTTGCACGGCGTTTCTGTGACATTCGTCTACAAGTCTGACGTCAGTGACGTCACACACAACATTTCTGACATAAAAAAGCCGATTTAACATACGGTCAGGTGTAAAATTACAGTTAAAACTTAATTTTATACACTAAATTTGAAAAATTTTATATGATTATAAACAAACAATTAAAAATCGTCGCCAATAATATTTTAAATATACAACAGGCTATTTAAATCCTTCAAAAAGATCGCTACTAAAAGTGATCAAGAGAGAGAGAGAGAGAGAGAGAGGTAAACATTAAATTTTCCCGCTCCTGGTGATACCAAGTTTAACATAATCTCACATCTAACATAAATAAATGTGCCGAAATGCATGGTGTTTTTAACCATTACAAAACAAGAAATATTTAAAAATAAAGAAAATTACACTATAAGCACACAGTAACTTCACATAAATAAAATCTAACCTAGTAAACAACTCATAAACACAAATAAACAACGTGCGAAAAACGTAAATAAACATGTAAAATAATCTGAAATGCTTCAGTGTTATTGTGTGTATGTTTGTTTATTTATCTCGTGTTTCTATCCTCATGCTTAAGTAGCAAGGCTGTTGCGTTGTAAAGTGTAATGTTAGCTTTAAGAGTGTTTTGTTTTGTGATATTATTATTGAAAGTGTCAGAGTGGGCTCAGTAGTGCGTTGAAGTCACACCGAGCACCCACCTGTTTGTATTTATGTTTACATTCGCCGTGATCAACGGGAAACTAGGAGGCAGGCTAATGCCATAGAATAACATATCAGAGTGGATCAATGACCTTGAGATATATAGACTGCTGATGGCTGTGCTTAAAGCGCAATTTACTGCTGTTTACGGCAGACTAGGGAACTACTGCATGAGTGAGTGAGTCAGAAAGATAATTTAAGGGGGATGTGCTTCAAGAAAAGCTCCATGATGTGTTGTTTCTTATGGCAACTACA
Organism: Dryococelus australis; assembly: GCA_029891345.1. NCBI lineage: Eukaryota > Metazoa > Arthropoda > Insecta > Phasmatodea > Phasmatidae > Dryococelus > Dryococelus australis. The sequence continues at coordinate 197,868,302 of CM056998.1, read as the reverse complement.
CAACAACTTGCAAATATTTGCCATTAAGTTTTATTATCTCATAATGTCAACCTTATATGAAGGTGATACATACAGCTACAATAAGTAAACTGTAAAGAGGAATAATGGCTAAACAGTTCTTTGTGAAATATGTTTGTTTTATGTATATTTCCTTTCGCGGTTCGTAAATTTTCAACCAATATACTTGTTCATTGTATGCCGATTTTGTATATATGTATTTTTTTTTATAAAACCTCCCTACTCTATACAGGTAGAGTTTCTATTGTCTGCTGCGTAAAACAGACCTGGAAGGTACATTGTGATAATTATTAGGTTAATGTACAATTAGTTATGCATGGCCCTGTTAATTTACCCCAATACCTAGGAATCCAAGCGGAGTGGACAGCTTTTAACTTTGTTTAGAGTAGGCAACATATAACTGGAAAGTTCCTTTTCTCTTCGACAAAACTAAGGGTACTAACTAGTTGAATTTGGTTATACACCTGTGCAGTAAAATAACATCAATGTGTACAGTTTACTTAAATAGAAACCAAACTGCATTTTTACTTTTAGTAAAATTCGTGATTGTAAATAACCTGCATATAAAAATAACACTGCAATATTCGGAAAACATTTTTTTATTTATATGTAGGCTTACTGTTTTCTTGATGCAGTAAGAACATTATAAGACCCAGGTAAACAGTTTGTGATATCTTTACACTTTTTGAATCAAACCTTTGAAAAATCACCCCATGTATGTCATGTTTAGTTGTTTCCTAAATATGTCCGAATAACCATTTGTTTGTCTGAAAGTACCTTTTAAGTTTAACTTTTGTATTATGTTAAGTAGTCAATCTTTAAATATAGCAATATACAGTGTACTGCAACAGACAACAGTGCGTGGAATAAAATGCATAAAAACAGGATTCTTACTGACAAATCATAAACAGTACATTTGGCTACCCTGCTCACTCCTCTACACACATTCCAATTGTTTCGAAACACCTAAACATACATTACAATATTTACTAAAAGCCTAGCAGTGAATTAACCCTCAAAGATAAAAAAATTCTGTCAAACATGTCATACAAAACAGGAAACCTGTCACACAAAGTACCTTTACAGTGTACAAGTAGCCTACAAAATGTTGTACTTCTACTGTGTTCATTTTTTACTGTAGCATTCCCAAAGTGCTACTTAAATTAACCTAATAATAGCAGATAAGTTATGTTTTCTTTAATTTGAACCCAGGTGGTTATGAATCACTCCTTTATTTTTTTTGTTGTAATATCCTTAATAAATGAACCTATAATCCTATGAATCATCTGAAGCTGAGAAGATTGACAGAAGCAGAAATAGCATATATGTACTGCATCAGCATTTAACATAACAAAGAGTTTACATGTAGCCTTATCGCTTGAAAATGAGCATTATGGGTGCACAAAAACATGTATGTTGTACCTAGTTATGTAAATAGATCTTTTACTAATCTCTGATAATTGTTGCTTATTAAGCCTCACTGCAGCATATGAGTTGTAATCATATTTACATTTGTGTAGCACTGTGATACAGAAATAGTACATGTGTAATCATATTAAATAGTTTATACTGTTTCCTGATAATTGACGACAGCTGCTGCTCCCAAGCCTGTTTGCCGGCTGTCCCCGGCGATCACTGCAATAATCAGCAGTCTACAGGGTGCTGGTGCTCCCTTGTGCAGTAATGCATCGCAACACAACCAGAATGTGCTACTCTGCGAGTGAAGTGAACATAGTCATTTTGGCACTCATGAAGAGAGCATAAGTGCAATGTCTGCACACACATGTTTGAGGAATTAGATCCTGCAAACTCAGGAAAAGTGTAATTAGGTGTTAATTACAGCATTCTCAGAGATGCCACACAAAGAAATGTATAAAAGAACAGCCATATTACGTTTTAAGAGACCTGCGGGCTTAAGTGTAACATTTGTTTTTACTTTATTTTCATTCTTCATGTGTTCCATCCCCATATCACCTCATCCAGTGTGTTAACATACATTAAGGGGTTATTGTGTCTTGTAGAATTATTTATGCAGGAATCATGAATATGTAATAAACATGTATATGTATTTGTAAGAGATTGAAGGGCAAGAAAGTATTTCGCACGGCCTGCTTGCCTGCCAAAATAGCTAGCATGCCGCGAGGGAGAGTTTAGTTATACCATGGTGTTTTGAGGAGTCAGATGTGTGGACAGATGGGGTCGCGATTCGTGCACTTGAGCGGCACATCAACATTTTATAACCAACCACTTCCCTGGAATAAACTGTTTAATTTACCGAAATCTCATGTATTTTAGCCCCCCCTTCAAGACTTCTCTGCTACTCCCTTCTCCTGGAATAGCATTGCAGGGGAATGCTTATTGTCTCATATTAATTAATAGAGGCCACATGCCTCTTTGTAATCAGTGTTACCGTGTCGGCAGGTTAAGACCGGTGCATGTGTAAGTTTGCTTCCTAGAGGAGCAGTTTGAATAAAATCTAAGGAACTAACTTGAAGTGTTTGCATCTTCATTCAGGGCACCTAAGGGCTATAGGGGCGCGGGCCCCCATCTTTCCCGCATTTTTCATAGAAGTCTTCTGTGCAAGTGTTTTATCATGTATTTCAGTGTTTTATCTTCGTATATTTAAATATGAGTGTGTGAGGCACCCAGAGATCTCACTGAGTAGAATGCACAGTACAGGTGATGTATTTTCTTTCATTATGATGGTTGGAGCACCGGGAGTACACCATCCATTGGCCGTCGGCACACATTCTGGAGGAAAGGAGTCTGCTCTACTGCTACTAGTTGGTACTGCCAGTGTAATACTTGGCACTCATAATCAAACAGCAGAAGGTTTTTTGAGAAAACTACGGAACACTACCTGTCCCACTTCCAACCTTAAAACAATGTAATTTTGCTCCACTATCTTGCTATAAAATGTTACCCAACTTAGGGGCGATGTCCTTTCTCTAATTCCTACTTCAATACCCCTCAGAATTATCTTTCTGAAATTTCCCGCAATTTTCAAAATTTTCGAAATTCAATATCTAGTATTTCCTGCTTATCGTGGCCCACACCGACACCAGATAGGCATGATGAATAATAACATGTACACCCAGAGCAATGGGACACTGCCACGATACCCCAGGATGCCGGAAAATCAAAACACGTGGACAGGGAGGAAAAGCGCATGGAAACTGGAGAAGTGCCACTACCATGGTAACGACGAGGAAATCGCCACGAGGGTAGCAAACAGTGGCCATCTTGGAAGTGTCGCTGTGACATCAGCCACATGCCTGCTTGGCGCCCAGCAGGGCAAAGGGGTTTACACATACTCCCCCTTACCACCCACATCGCGCATGCCCGAGGAGTATGAGGAGTAAAAGGATGATGGGAAGGAGGAACGAAAATCTCCTTCTTCCCACACTACCGGTTGTGCCAGTGATCAGCTGTGAGACACACCGACTGTCGACGCCTGCCTCGTGCCATGCTCGTGCAGGCCTGTCATGCTGTGATTTCATCTGCACTGTGCTTCCACGACTCATGCTTCCGCGATAAATGCTTCCACGATACATGCTTCCGCGATATATTTGACTTTTAGTAAACATCACAGGTGGTCAGAACAACAGCAACACGCCTATGCTGTTGTGTCCGTAGAGCCTACGACAACGACCTCAGGACTGGATCACGAGGTATGAGAGGCACAAAGAACTGTCGGTGCGAACATAAGCTCAGCCCGGAAAACATCCATGCCACGATAAACTGCGAAAGTGAGGTACAACAGGACATGGCAATAGAATCACCTAAATTTATTTCAGACATTTTTGAGTGTAATTCAGTAAACTGTTGACACAATCTGATTTGTCCAGGTAATGACATGCTGTTCCTTAAATGAAAACAGTGTAATCATTGGTACTATGAAGCCTGCATGGATACTAGGGGACAGGGGAAATATATGGGCTATTGTTCACCTGCAAAAACTGTTATTCACCACCAATTAAGCAAGAGCATGTAATTTATAATTGGGATAACTTTTTAACAAGAACTGCAACATATCAATGCATGTGAATGCATGAACAGCAAAGGGTTGATGAATGAAGGGATCCAGTATTTCAAGAAGTGCAATTTTAGAGTAAACCATAAGTGCCAAACAGGGGAGGAACAGGCAACGATAGAGGGAAAGCAATTTACATGTCACATGTCAGGATTGCGCGGCCAGTAGGGAGGCAATGTTTGCGGTGTCTCCGATGCAGAATATGGACGTAGTACCCGCAAGGACTCCTGCGCCAACTGTGCAACCCAAACCAGTAATGATCGTTCCACAGATACCTCGACCACAGTTGACTGATACACTCTATGTTCCGACAAGACATCCCTTCTTCTTTATACCAACGTACAATAGTAATTTTCCAGAAGCTCTGTCTAATATCACGTACGTTTTACCAGTTTCAACAGATGTAAACAAAGAGTCATAGAATGTAAACAAAGCAGCAGCGACGACATCCAGTCACTGCAATAAACCGGATACACATAGTAGACCTACACCACCACGTTTCCAGACCCTACCAACATTTTCTGGACAATTAACAGAGAATTCGTCAGCTTTTGTGAGTGACTGCACTACACACCTGCAGTGCTATGGTGTCTCAGAGGACGAATTGCTAGGTTGTGTAGGCAAGCAGATAGAAGGCGAAGCAAAACAGTTGTGGAAATCTATCAACCTCTACGGCCTCACCTGGGTGCAATTCCTCCATGCATTCCACTGCAGGTTCGGAAGCACCTTTACGTACATACAGGCCCAGAGTAATCTCACCCTACAAATAGCAGCAGGAAGGGAAGACCCGGACAACCTTCATTAATAGAAAGATACACCTGGTGAATAGGTTTCGCCCAGATTTAGCAGAGAGCAAAATTCCTGGAAGTTATTGCAGGGACCACCTTTCCCGAGTACCGGTTGGCCCTAGTTCTTCTACACAACAGAGGGTTAGAGGAAGTGACGATAGCAGCTATCATCCTTGAAAGAGACACATGTGTACCGGGATGGGACACAGGAGGTGCACGATAGCGCGACAAGCTGTGAGATTACAGGAACTTTCGTGGACAGTACCAGGGAAATATACAGTACTTTCAGGCAAGGGGGAGTGAACAACATAGACTTGCAACCTGAACAGTTTCCAAAATCATGCATGGGGTGGGAGTAGTGCACCGAATGCGAACACACCCTGGGACACAAATAGATTCGTCAGGTGAGACCGGTCCCAACCACCCTGGTGGCCATGTCAGTACTGTGCGGGCCGGTTATACCACTGGCAGATCGACTGCCCATAGAACCCCCACCTGAATGACCAGAACAGAAGACCAACCAGCAGCGAAAATCAGCAGGGAAATGGGTTTGCAGGGGTAAAGTTGCCTGCCGTACACTTTACCCCTTCCCGAAATGACAGCTCAACAGGCACGCAATGGAGAGCGCTAATAAACAAGGTTAGTAGCAGCAATGCTAAATTTATAAAAGTGTTGGTACATGTTAATGGTTTGTTGTGTCATGCAATTGTCGACACTGAAGCATCCCATAATGTATGCAAGAGTAGCTTTGTCAATAGCAGAGACACAATGGCAATAGAACAGTGTATACAATTAGCAAGTGGTCAAAACACACAATCACATATTTGGTCCGTATCGGGTGGACGACGGTACTAATACACAGAAACGACATTCGAGCAGCCACCGAAGACATCCCAAAAGGTAACGAGCACGAGGGAGAGAACAGCCCAGATGGCCAAGCACCAGACAAACAAACGCAAGATGCAAGCAGAGGGGAAAGTGGTCCCAGACCTCAGGAGGAGCAAAGACCATCAGATGCCGATGGAATTCCGTCGCCGAACGCCTCAGGGTTCACCAGGGGTCAGAATCAAGCCGGTGTCGCACGTAACCAGGTCGTCACATCTGCCATGGACGACAAGATGATGAGGGGAGTAAGAGAAGAAACTCCTGTTGAAAATAGCAGACACGTAGGAGTAGGAGAACAGCAGGACCAGATGGTCGACCAGGAGCCTTACGATGGTGACAGAGCTGACGAGCCTCCTGGTGAAGTCCCAGCAAGAGAAGTTTGTGAGGAAGTTCGGCGAGGTATATCGGAAGACGATAGAGGGGGTCCGGTGTTACCCGATGCATCCGTGTTGGCAGGGGTAAGCCCAGCCTCCCACAAAAACAGAGTCCAACGGCGCAGCGCCGTCAAGCACGACCATGTGACCTAGAAGGCTGAAGGAAGCCTCGATATCACTATCAGGAGACGTGGAAGGGGAGGAGCTGGCGCCTTCCACAGAAAAACCAAACACCTGCACTGCAAGAGGAGATAACCTGGAGATAGTAACATAAGATCGATCTGCCAGGGAAATGCTACCAGATTGGAACGTGTGTCAACAATATTGACATAACACTTGGCACATAAATAAATAACCCATAAATATCAACATTGAAAAGTAAATACAAGCACGTGGTGTGCTTCTTTGATGTGCATGACATATCTTTGGTTATGTTTTTACATACCTTCACAATGCGGAACAGAACACAAGACATGTTACAGTTCATATATTATACCGAATAATATTGGTAACCCAAACAAAACACTGACAGATGGCATTGCAGAAATAAAAATACATAAGAAAATAAACATGGCGAACACAGTACACTCAACTACACATTCCTACCGATTTAAAGTGGCCATTAAAAACACTTTCTACACTTTCTCGCCCTATGTGTCACAGGTGCTTCTCCATGGTGTTGCAGTGCGGTGTGACATTTTGGCTGGCATGATGTGGTGAATGGCGTGAGGCTAAGGTGCTGTCCATGTCAAATCCCCTCCACTTTGGAGACCATTCACTCGTCATGACATCTTCAATCTTAATTGCAGCATTTTGCAGGCGGCTGAAGTGTCTTACATGGTTGAAGTTCATAGACACAATTCTCCTGATGTTGTTGTGTTGCCGGTCCATGTGGTCGTGGAATGTCAATGCATGATTCCTGATTTTGTTGTTTTGATGCGAGTTCACATGGTCACAGACTGTAAACACGTGGCTTTCGGTGTTGTTGTTATGATGCTGATGGGCAGGGCCGTAGTTCCCTCGCTGAAGGCGATGCTGTGCATATTGCGGTTGACACAGAGGCTTGTCTGCATGCCATGCACGTGGCATGCCAATGATTTCGAGGACATTTGCGATAGGCAGGAGGAGAGTTTCCCTGTCCCTGACTCGTCACTACTGCTGTCCTCCTCTAAATGCGGGCAGCATCGGCTTGGAGAGAAGGCATCCCCAACATGTATCTCTGATATTTCTCCTTCCATCTGCTCAGAACCCAATGCTAATGACGCATCCCAGTTTTGGTAGGTTGCTGACTTATCAGGGGTGTCGTGTTGCTGTCACTGCCTCCCTGATATGATGATGCTGAGCTATGTGGCGATGCCCTCCACTGCATTTTCGCGACATGAACAGTAGTTTATCCTGTAAACAGGGTGGTGTCGAGCGTGACAGCTGTCAGTGGACATCAGCCAATGGCGTTGTGGCTTCTGTACTCTCATCATGACCACTTTGTTGTGGCTCTTCGTCAGGGGGTGGCGATGTTGGTGTTTGCCAGTCTGAGGGCATCGCAATGAAACACAGCTTTCCTTTGTGCACCCAGACGTACTTCATAACATGTTTCCCCCATCCTATTTGTGAATATATGTGGGCCACTCCATTTTTCGGCTAGCTCCACACAAAATACTTTCTATCCCATGGACTGATGATGTGTTCGGATGTACACTGATTGGATCTGGTATATACTAGGGGGGGGGGGGGGCGAGATGACACCGGCGCCCATCGTGATATGAAGTGCCACTGGTTTTCTCTCTTATCTCTACTGCACATGTGCACCTCTCTTCTCTCCCTTTGCCGCATTCCGTGTCACTGGCATGCTCCCTTGTCCCGCTTGCGAACTCGCCAGGAAGGGGAAAGTCACAACCTCAGGAGCAGCTGGGCCGGCATCATACCTGTTACCTGATTCATATGCATCCTGAGTCTAAAGAGAGCTGCAGGCAGTTGTTCAGCCCACGAGGTGTGATTCTCACCCATATGCAAACAGAGCTGAATTTATAACTCTTGATTGCGGCATCTGGTTGGATTTTCATGTAGATGGTAAACAGCTGTGGTAAACTGTCGGACACCCCATTATCACACATGTCCTGCCATACATGGCCCTGTGAACAGGGTTCCATTGTCGCTCAACAGGGAGTGTGGGTAGCCTCAGCAAGTAAAGAATTTATTTTCCACTACTTTCCTTACAGCATGGGCTCTTGCACTCACGAAACACTTCTTTTGACACTCGTGCCACGGAAAAATTATTTTGTACACAGTGAAACACTGAGGCAGTATTTGATGTATGGAGCCAAACTCGACTCTGTTCATTGTGTTCTGCGCTTTGAGCAGCAGGCATGGATGGATCCGTTCATCGAACTTATAATGAGAAATGTTACCAGGCTGCGAACGAATTTGAGAAATCATTTAAATAAATGAATAATTCCGTATATGGAAAAAACTTTGCAGAATATCCATTAGGAAAAGGACATAAGAGTTGTCTCACATTATGGCACAGTTTACGGGGCTGCATTATTGATAGGGCATCCTGCATTCAAGCATGACAACTCATCGACAAGAATCGTGACCTTTTCGAAATGTCAAATTGCTGTGTTCATTTAACAAGCCTTTGTACACTGGTATTGCCATTATAGATATTTCCAAATTGACCCTATATGAATTCCACTACCAGTAAATTTGTAAGAAATTTCCTCCGCCAGCCCTGCCCCTATTATACTGTGACATTGATTCGCTCTTGTATACAATTGCTTGTAACGATGTATTTAAAGTAATTGCCCCAGATTTAAAAGCGTGGTTTGATACATCCAACTATGTGTTCGATAATCCGCAAGGATTCTCATGCCAGAACAAAGACATAACTGGAGTGATGAAGGATGAATGGGCCAGCTGCATTATCATACATTTAGTAGGTTTACATCCCAAACTTTATGCATACATTGAAACATCACAGCTGCCTGCAACATGGATACTATTAGTCTACAATAGGGGTTCCCAAACTTAGGTTATCACGCCTCCCTTCTGCAAAAAAAAATACCTGCGTGCCCATGTCACAACTTCATTATTATAAGGGTAAAACTAAAACGAATAAAAGTCTCAAAGGTTTTCTTTAATCATTAAATTTTAATGCGTATTGAACACAAATGACGGTGAAAAAATCAACCAATGAGATGGATGAGCTTGCATATTTTTAACAAGATTCCCAATTCTTGGTTGAATAGAAAGAATTTCACAACATAAATCACTGGCAATATCGTTTGCTCCTATACTTCGTTTTTATTGATACTAATGCTGAAAACGCCCCTTCACAGAAATATATGCTTGAAAAAGGTAAATACAATGGCAGCGCTTGCTCTGCTATGTCAAGACAAACTTTTAAGTACTTGATTCAAAACAATGTTTTGCCAATCTTCTCAAAATCGTATTTCGCAGCAGAATAATTTTTTATTTGCAACTCCTGCTCTTGAAGGGTTTCTGGCAGCGAGTCTATGTCAACATGGGAATGATCTGTCTCTAATCTATAAATGTTATTATCGCACGAGTTAGGAAAGTAACTCCTGAACTCGTCACTCAGGTGCTGCAAATGGTTTAATATTTTTGTCTTAGTGACAGTATCCTCAAAAACCTCTTTAGAGAATGTTTCTTCCGAGATTGCATATAATTTCGAAAAACAGGAGTAATTGCATGGCTCTGCTAAAATTGTACGATTCCAAAGCTGAAACTTCTCAGTATATTCCGTAATGGCATCACGATGATAAATTATATTGGAGTCTCCACCCTGTAATTTCAAGTTGAGGTGGTTCAATGAATCGAATATATGGGTTGAATTAGCCAATAATACTTGGAAACCTGCGCTCTTACCACTTACAGTTCGATTAAAAAGGTTTTAATTCTATTTACTAACTGTGTAAGTGAACAGCTCGGCGCTTGCGCCCCCCTTAGTATGTCATCACGCCTCCCTTAGGGTGCGCGCCCCGCCACTTTGAAAATCAATGGTCTACAAGATGCTGCTACATAAGCGCCTCTCGTCAGCATTGAACCAATGATCTCTCTCCGCTCGAGACAACATTCCTACCTGCTGAACAGCTCGCTGTGCCCTGCACCTTTTTACCTGGAACACCGTGCTGCTACCTGTTCGCCTGACTTCAAGGCATGGCGACAATTTACAGCTGTCTGTCTTCGACGAGGTATCAGACCTCTACAACAGCTGTCTTCAATTGCTTCGAACTAACAACCTGTCTCCGTTCGAGTCTGCTACGTCAACCTCCTGTGGTCTTGCCTGCCTACACGACTCGCTGCATTGCTGTGTATCTATCTGCAAGCGGTAATCAATACTTTGTAAACTACATTTACTTCAATCTAAAACTTCACTACACAACGTGGGACCATATCACACCTTGGAAGTTTCAATCTGCAATTACATCACGACTCCGCTTTTTAAGGTTCAATTTATCGTCTCGCTACATCCCGCCCGGGATTACCCATAAATATGTTGATGTGTGCTACATGTGTGCTTGGCAATGCAAATATAACCCAGATGTGACAAACGAACGCCCCTTGTGCGACATACTGTGCATACAGTTAGTTTAAAATGAGACCCCCCCCCCCCCAAATGCTCAAACCTGTATGTGTGTGTGTGTGTATATATATATATATATATATATATATATATATATATATATATATATATATATACACACACACACACACACACATACAGGTTTGAGCATTTGGGGGGGGGGGGCGGGTCTCTTTATATATATATATATATATATATATATATATATATATATATTTCCATGATGATGGCAAGGAGAATGATCATATAGTGTTTTTTGTAAACAGCTTTGTGTACGTACTAATATACTTAAAGATGTTTTGAAAGATGTACATTTTTAATTATTGTTTTCAAAGGAGTGATTTTGAAAATATTCAATAATTTATTATGAAATATGAGCTATTTTAAATAATTGTTTTGAATAGAATTGTTTTGTAAATATGTTTGTGTAAATACTTAAAGATATTTTGAAATACATACAATTTTAAGGTGTTTTCAAAAGTGTTTGATACATATACTGGAGAAAAGTAAGTAATAAATATAAATAGTAAAGTGAATTTTTATGCTGTTAATTATTTTCTTTAGTACCTTATGTCGTTTATGTGAAGCCCACCTGTGTTAGTTATACTAAAGTGAATGAATGAAAGATACAGTGCTTGAACGATGAAGTGGCTGAACGATGAAGTGTCTGAACAATGAAGTAAATGGTTAAATATTTTACATGCTAAAAAAAATTATATTGTCCTGTTAGAGTTTTAAGATAACATACTGAAATTTACTGAAGTATCCTGGCTGGTATTTTTCAAAATAAAATTTGTCATCCCGCTCAGGAAACGAACTCGGTAGTATGGATTCTTAACACAAAACTTTTCTTAACGGAAATACGTGCTTGGCCTGCGGCGAACTTGGCAGTTACGAGAAAGGGGAAGTTGTCTGGAGAGGGCGCAGATGTAGGTCGCCCTCTTGCCCTTTAACATTAGCTCATGGCTTGCGACAACTTTCGCACTGCTAATTCTTTACGATTTCAACAAGTGGGACATCAAAAGTTATTCGAATAAATAAAATCTTACGAAACTGCAGAAAACACAGTGACGGAAGTCATACTTGCCCGTGTACAGATAGGAAGTTAAGGTTCGTGCATTTGTTAAAGGAATCACGTTAGTTTGAATAGCGGTATACGTGTGACGTGCTTTAGGAACAGTGTAGCGGGAGAAGTTCGAGCCGCTGCGAACGGGATTGGCGAAGCGTTCGTGAGAGCTGATGAGGGACAAGCGGGACCCGAACAGGTTGGTACGCCAGGCTTACAAGTAAGTTTTGTCGCGTGTCACGAGCGAGTTAATGAGGGAGAAGCGGGACCCGAACAGATTGGTACGCCAGGCTTACAAGTAAGTTTTGTCGCGTGTCACGAGCGAGTTAATGAGGGAGAAGCGGGACCTAAACAGGTTGGTACGCCAGGCTTACAAGTAAGTTTTGTCGCGTGTCACGAGTGAGTTAATGAGGGAGAAGCGGGACCCGAACAGGTTGGTACGCTAGGCTTACACGTAAGTTTTGTCGCGTGTCACGAGTGAGTTAATGAGGGAGAAGCGGGACCCGAACAGGTTGGTACGCCAGGCTTACACGTAAGTTTTGTCGCGTGTCACGAGTGAGTTGATGAGGGAGAAGCGGGACAGGAACAGGTTGGTACGCCAGGCTTATAAGTAAGTTTTGTCGCGTGTCACGAGTGAGTTAATGAGGGAGAAGCGGGACCCGAACAGGTTGGTACGCCAGGCTTACACGTAAGTTTTGTTGCGTGTCACGAATGAGTTAATTGAGTTGTTTTAAAAGAAACGTTTAGATCGGTAGGCAGAAACGCTATACAGGTCGGGGCAGTAAACTAACTTTGTGCATGCATATATTTAATTTATATTTAATTTGATGTGCGTAGTTGAAATTTTACGTATCGTTGTCTGTGCATCGTAGGTGTTTAGTGTAATTGTATTAACTAGTTTTTACTCGTGTTTAAATGGACGTCGTCTCGTTGTATGTAGTTAGTATTTCTATTTAATGTTTCTGTTAAATCATGTTTAGGTGGTATTTCATTGAGGCAGGTTGTACGTTTCTATGAGTTTCAATCGATATGTCCTGTTGTTAAATTATATTACACGTTGTTAAATTATATTTCTTTGCACATAAACTATATCGTGCTTGCAATTCAATCAGTAATTGATTTGTATGATTAGTAATTTTTGTTATGACGTTTTGTCTAAGATCCCGACTAAAATCAGCTTACCCTAATCTGTTAACTGAATTAGAGTTATTTGTTATAAAAGATAACATATAAATTTAATAAATCGCACATAGGTTGCCTATTCATATCCTGGCCAGGCTGTTCTTAATTAATAAAAGCTCGGTTCATCTTTTTGAAATCGCTCCCCTCATTTGCTGTTTCAAAACATTTCGTACCAATCGGTGGTACAAAACCTAAGTGCAATAACAAAATTGGGTTGCCTATCATCTGCTTGGCCCTACTACGAAGTTGCCAGGTATAAACAGGTGAGTTTGCATCATTAATTCATTAATTTACCCTCATGTGTTATCTAATCGGATAGTATGTCAAAATGAAGGTACTTTTATTGCGAACACGTTGGTATTACGTTGCCTAAGTAAAAATGGTCCAAACTCACTGTTATAGCGCTATAAAGGACGAATCCTATATAATAACGAGACGATCTCTGTCTGTCCGTCTTTAATACCTCTAAGTTCCTTGAAAATCAACAGAAGTTCTTCAAATTTTGCAGAGCGAATCCTCAGTGTCTATTACAGGTCATGTTCGAATTTCAGCAAGATCAGTTTACGCAATCATGAATTTTGGTTCTAAAATTTAACTTTAAAATTACTTTTTCCTATGAATAATTTATATTAATGCATAGAGATTATTGCAAAGAGATATTATGAAGGTAATGTTTACTCTAAATGTATAGCTTATATGGCTTATATAATGTTATATCTCTATAAAAATTTTTTTCAGTCTTTGTACGATAACCACTTGTCTCAACATAGTGAGTGTTCTTGCCACGTGACAATACAAAAACAAACGTCACTGGCTGGGTAACCTAGTATTTGAATAAGAGAGCGGAGCGAGACATAGAAGCACTGCACATGCTAGTCTTTGCAATATAAAAGCCTAGTGAAAGAGAGTGCGCATGTTCCTTTCTCCGTGTTATACAGAAAGACAACACTGCCGCTGAGAATATATTTGGGAGTAAATTATATTACAATAAATTATAATGTAAAAATACATAATGCTGTAGAAAATATATAAATAATATCAACATTTTTTTTAAATTTGTATCCATGCCATAAAATATAATAGAATAAATATTTCAGAAAAGGCATTGAAATAAATATTACGTTTCTTATTTTAATAACACCATCTTTTAATATGAAACACATACGTTATGGTATCAACAATGAAAGTTATTCGGTATCTGATTCATCAGAAATTATAATATTATAATCACTAGGCTAATATACAGATACGTAACCGCAATAGGCAATATATATTCTTCGTGTTTAAGGGGATCACACATTAGTTATAATTTTGTTTTCAAATATTATTTTCAAATATTTTATTTTCATTTCGGCAAGGGGAATATGCCCCGGTAACTTATCCCCCCCCCTGGTCCGCTCACAGTATTCAAAAATGTATCTTTAATTAGCATAATAACCACTAGTGTGCTTTCCTTAATTTAATAAGCGTTTACGGTTAGAAGACCAAAAGAACGCGAAACAATCACAATTTTAAACTTAAGGTTTTTACGTGTACCTGTTAACATTACTCACGCTACACAGCTCAAATTATCTACTCTATAAGCTGATCGATTTGATAAGCAAACAACCACACCTAATCGATTGTACTGTGCTACTACTTACATATTATTGCTTTTAGACAAAATGATTCTGGAAATACACGTTTTCGAAAAATAACATATGTTATAAAAAGCAATACTGTATCACATAAAAACTTCGTTGCAAGATGGAGATTTGAACTCTAAAGCTTATATTTGGTGGCGCAGACCCATACATCAACCCACTGAGATACCCAATCAGCGTACAGAATGTTCGCGTGATAACATATATACATTACATACATTCGAATTTATCGCATATTTTATAAAGTTGTGTTGATTGTTTTATTATGACCGTGTGAGTAATTCACAACATTTCCTGTTACTAACACGCACATTACGTTTCATATTGTACATACTTACGTTATACAGAACTCGTAATCTTTTCGCAAACGGACATATACGGCTTGAGGTAGTTACTCGGGAGTCCGCCCAGTAGATAGTAATAGTATGTTCGGGGACAAGGCCTAGGGTGCTGAGGCGCCGAGACGCCAAGGGCACCTACCACCTACATGAAAATTTCCCGCTTTTTCCCCAAATCGCTTATTTTCATACATAATCGTACGTTTTAGCCCAAAAATGCCTTAAAATTTCTCTTTTTTCCATAAAAATGTCCCATTTTTTCCTAAAAAGTTCCCGTTTTTACAAAAATTTGTGAAAAAAGTGCTTCTGACTCAATGTGGCTGACTGATTCCTCCCTGTGGCTAATATACTTGAAACTCAGTCACATAATAAGGAGTTGAAATAAAATTAGTTCAATAATTATTTTTTAAATTTAAATATAATTTCATAATTAAGATATTTAAAGGCATAAATATTAAGTAATATATATCACCAGACTCGTCTTTTCAAGGCACATGCGATCATGAAGTCATAATAAAATTATATTAAAATTATTTTGTAAAATTTAAATATATTTTTATGATTAAAACATTTAAAGACATAAGTATTGAGTGTTTTACATCACCGAAATCGCCTTTCAAGGCGTATGCGATCATAACGTCATAATATAATTATTATAAACATTATTATTTTTAGATTTAAATATATTTTTATAGTTAAAAAATTTAAAGATTTAAGTATTAAGTATTTTCGCATTTTCAAGGTGCATATGATCATGATTTCATACCACAATTATGTCTTGATTTTTCATGCTCTATCATGCCATTTTCTCTCTCTCTTTTCCTCACTTTTGTTTCTCTCCTGTCTTTCTATCATTACATAGGTTTTTTCAGAGTACTCCCATTTTTCTTTCATTCTGTGCTGTCTTTCTATTTTATTTCTCCCTTTCTCTCTTATCTCTCACTTCGTTCGATTAGTCACATTTGCTCCACTGATTACTCACACTTGTTCGACACTTCTTTTTAGTTAGTTCCTTCATCGCCTGCTAGAGTGCGCGAATCGTCGGTGTGTATATTTATTTACGAATTTAAAGATGCAATTTTCCACATACAAGAAGGTATATAAACAATTACTGTAAAGTACATTCCATGTAGGACTTTGTAAAAACGATTAGAATTTCAATACTAAAAAATCAATTCAATTGATATTGAAAAAAAATCAATATTTCTCTTATTATTTTATTTTGTTGAGATTGTTTTTACTTTCGTAAAATTTTGTCGCCTAGCATCGCAACCACGCAGGCATGCAACAACAGGTCCGCAAGCCAGACGTGCCAGCTGTGACAGGCTCAAGCAGCGATGTCTGTAGCTAGGCACTACACGGGAAGAAGGGGTCGAATATAAATGACCGCGAGGCACTCGGCTAGCCGGCCTTGCCAATCAGATATCTATGCAGCGATACACTTAAAAATAAATGGCATTATTGAAATTTATTACATTTATCATTTGAAAAACGCCGAAAAAAGTATTTGAAAATGACAGTAAAATGTATCGAAAATGTATTTTTAATGCAAAATTGGTTTAATTAATTTGAATGATGTAAATTTCACACTTTAACATGACAGCTGGTAGGTAAAATTAAAAAAAAAGAAAAAAAAATTAATGTAGGTATGGGACCTCCGAACTCGGGACCTTTAGGCTAGAAGGCGGGCATCCTAACCACTGGATAACCTCAAGTTCGTGTGAAATCGAGTGCTTAAATGTAGTAGTAAAATCATTTCATAACTTTCTAAATCATATTTATCTAAGCACGCGTAAAATATTTTCTATTCGTTAAAAAAATCTATGTAGCAATTCAGGCTGTAAGAAAGCGAATATTTATAGCCACATGTGAGAATAATTTGTGAACTCAGGAGACATACAGCCTCGCAAAATTTTTAGTTTTTAAGAAACATTTTTGGCTCCATGGATGTATTTTTAATACATATATAACCATATTAATTATTTAAAAATAATATTTTGCTTTCTTTTAACAAAATCTGTTTATAACAGACTAGTTATTATACATGATTAAAATAAGAGAATGAATAAACTGTATTTATTATTCGATTTTAAAATCCAATTGAATTTTTTAAGTTATACTGAAGTTTTATGCAGAGTACGGCAAAAAAGTTCTCTCAGCTTCATTTCAGGACTTATTAAAAAGAAAAACTTATTCCTGACCTATGTAAGTGTGGTGTTAGTCGGGAGAGCAGATGGTATGCATGCGTGCTGACGGGTATATATAAGCATTCGGGTTCATTTAATGGAGCTGTTTGGCAGTGACAGTCGTGAAACTTTGTCGAGAAGAATATATGGTCAAGGTTTCTGGTTGCATGTTTGCTAGTGTAGTGCCGCGGACACTGCCAGCTTTGCAGTTCAGAGAGAGAACATTTTAATGAAGTATTTTCGCAACTCATCAGGTTCTGCGGTGCCTGCGACAGGACGCTGTATCCACTCTAATACTGCCTGCGGTGATTTCAGCATCACGTGACTGCGATTGCTAACCACTTTAGACGGGAAACACATCCTGCTTTTCACGATATTTCAGTCACATGACTCCTGGAATCACGCTCTGTATCACGAGCTGCATCACGTGCTATTTTCCCGTCACATGATTTCGATATCACACTTTGGGGCTGTGTGCAAAGTTCCAGTTCATTGTCTGACGCCCTAACAATGCTCTCTTATTGGTTGGCGACTTTCCACGCCCTAACTTCTCATTGGTGGGAAACTGCTCATGTGCGACTACTTGGTGGAGGGAGACTTCTCCCCACTACACTCATGTTGCTTTATTATGCCATGCACGGCCTGAGGAGGAGAGACTTCAGCAGAGGACACCAGAGACTGCACATCACCGCCTGGGACGACCCGCCTGAGCTGCGCTGAGAATCCACTCTCCTTCATCACTGCGGCTCTAATATGTTCTTGCTTCCAGTCGAACTTTTATTTTGTTTCACTTTGACAATTCCCATGTCATCTTCCGCCACATCGCCAAGTAAGTAGATGTACAATTAAATGTGTAACCGTTTCAGTGCTTGACTTTATTAAACTGACTTAGATTATTTCTTATTGAGTATTTGTGCTCAGCCCTAGACCGCTCGAGCATCCCAAACTGGTGGCAGCGTTTTGGATAGTTTCTCCAGATGGCTGTAACTGAACCCACTTCGAAGGGTTATAGGTTGTAGGTGATAGGTGTTAGGTCGTTGAAAACAGTGTTAGGTTTTCCTCCAATGAATTAAAATTAAGTTGTTTGATTTTATTTGCACGTTGTGTTATGAATGCGAATCGTGAAGGTGTAATTGGGCTGAGCATCATTGATGAGTGGGGCTTTTCAATGTGTCCTGAAGCGTTCAGGATCATACACATTTCAGTTGACGAATCTAATACGATAGTTCGTGAAAGAGGAGATTTGCAGGTTAGTAACGAACACGCGTACTGTAGGAAAGCATATTGCTTTAATGTTGAGTATGTCCACGGACTTATGAATAATAGAGTAACTGGTAGCATTGATTGTCACATAGATTTGGAAGATATAACACTGCACATTTGGGTTAGAGTTGAATTTTGCAGAAATTATCTGGATTCAGCCCCACCTCTTTGCTGTATTTTGCAAAAGCACTAAAGCGTTATGCTAAGATGCTTATTACCTTTTCAGAGGCAAGAAGGGAAAGTAGTTGAGTTTACAGTTTTGACAATCTACGTAGTTTTAACTAGTAGTACTGAGTCATTGAAGGATTTAGAAGAATATTCATATAAATTGATACAGAAATTTTTCCAAAATCACACATCTTTTGTCTCGTCTCAAGTAGAGCCATTTCGTGCTAAGTTGAATTCATTAACTACAGGTTCAGGACTGGAAATAGCTTTCAAGGGAAAACCAAAGCGATTTTTTCTGACTCCCGCATATAAAGTATACGAGTACGAAAATTCTCCTGGACGTGTAGTGTTGGAAATTGAAATTCGTACAGTAAAGAGGTTCATACTTCGAGGTTGTGTTTATCCAGAATTTGAGATAGAAAGGCTTGACCTAGTTCCGAATACAGAGCATTCGACTTTCCAAGACGCGAACGTAAAACGCGAGCAAACGTCTACTAGTTCTTCACGTTCGGAACATATTGTCGTTCCTGAGAGAGAGAATTTGAACACGATTCATGAAACTAAACCTACAAGTAGTAGTACTCATTACGATTCTCCGAAGAAACGGACTCACAATCGTAAGACTTGGATTCCTCTTCCAAAATTGAATGAATAAATTTTAATAAGTTGTAGTAGCACTTTTCTGGTTGACATATAGGACGAAAGACGGCGTAAACCAGCCCACGCGACACCAGCACAAGCTCAAGTTAAAGATTTGGTGGTTATTTCATTAGTAGAAAAATGGACTGGCGAAAAAGGTTCGTTACCGGTACACGACTTTCTAGAAAGTGTAGAAAGCGCATCAAGCCTAGGAAATCTTTCAGATAAGGACAAAGTAAAATTAGCAAAAATGAAATTGAAAGGTTTAGAGTCACGTTTTGTTGCGACATGTCCTAGGTTAAGAGGGGACATAACATTTAAAATGTTGAAAGATGAGTTCAGCGACAGCTTCAAGGAAAATCATCCGTTGCAATTTCATTATTACATACTACACAATGTTAGGCAGAAAAATAAAGAGGATGAGCAGACATTTGCAGATAGGTTTCGTAAATTATGTGAGAATACAGTTCAGAATTTAGATCATTCAGAGAAACAGGAAATTTTGAATCAGGAAGCTGAAAAGATGAAAAGAGGTTATTAGCAGCTATCAGTGACGGGTTACAAGGTAATGTAGGCCAGCAGTTAAGATATAAGATACCACACACCATGGACGAAACTGAACGTATGGCTATAGCATTAGAGGTTACAGAGAAGCATCAGGAACGCAAAACAAAATTTGATAATCCTCAGAGGAGGAGAAAGGTGTATAACACAGTCTCCCAGCAAACAAGTGTGGCACGGGGTAAAGCGAGAAGTGGCGAAAATACTTCCTTTAGCAGAGGTTTTGGAAGAGGTTATAACTCATGTTACTGTGGTTCAATTGATAGCAGTAACAGTAGAAAGAGTCTCTCGGGAGCAGGTGTTTCTCCCAAGAACAGGAGTTACAGACAAGAGCAAGGTAATAACTGTAATATTAGATGTTTTAACTGCGGACGATTTGGGCACATGATCAGAGAATGCCGAAGTATGGGAACCCCACAACGAGCCCAAGTACCTAGGAACGTAGGACACGACATTAGAGAAACTACCGAATGTAGGTAATATTCACCCAAACGCGAGAAGCCGAGTGTCAGTCCCGGGCACCACATTGCGGTAATTACAGTTGTAGGGGAAAAAGAGACCATAGTATCAGTTCTTGTCGAGGGCCAGTCTCACTCCTTAATTGATACAGGGTTCGATATATCCTTCGTTCAACCTAGAATCAGCGGGAATATTATCTATGAATTTCAGTTCGGAGTGAAAGGCGTAACTGGAGACTCTCTCCAGATCGCAGGTACCCAGTATGTAGAGTTGTGGGTAAATGGTCAATGTTCCCATATTGGTTCTTTGTGTGCTCATCAGAGCTTCCTTTCGAGGTAATACTTGGAACCGATTTTCTCCATTATTATGATGCCAGAATCGATTTGAAAGAACAGACATTGTATCTCAAAAATACGTTTGATTTAGATAAATATAATTCAATTAATTGCATAATTGAGAAAGAGCAGCGGAAACAAGTTGAGAGCCTGGCCAACTCTGAACTTGGATCCCCAACTGTGAATAGTAGTCAATATAATGAAGTGAAAATGATACAGCATACGATTCTGCCACCAAAATCGGAGACAGTGATAGATGTTGCTTTGCACACTGCAGGTTGGGATGCTGACTCGAAATTGCTTCTTATCGAACTGACATTGACGAATGTGCCGAGCATCCATGTGGCAAGGGCAATATGCAACTTAATTCTTACTGATAAGAGCTTCCCAGAGAACGAGGTGTATTGTAGGAGCAGTACGGCTAGAAACTCCATAGTGACATGTAATAGATTAAGTGAGACAAATCTGGAGGACGGGGTGAACAACCGTCAGGGTACCTGTGTAGTTGAAAAGAAGGCAGTTATGAGGGTGAGTGAACAATGTGATATCCCCTTTGTTTCGGGTAAAAGGGATGCGTCCCAGTGTTTCACTACCCATCGCTATCACGTCAAAGGTGGCAAGAGGACAAGGGGAGTCCTAGTGGCGCGGAAGATGCAGGAGCGAAATGTGAAGTAGGTGGTCATATAGAGAGGACTACTGACAGGGTAGGTCAAGTTGAGGGTTCAAGGAAACCTCACAGAGCGTTAGTAAAATCAGTAATGGCAGTGACAAAAATCGTGAACATTACTAATGAGATGCTCGTCGTGCGAAAGGGTACGGTAATAGGATTTACTACACTTGTCAGTGATGTTGCTGGAGTACTATGTGTAAATAGCGTACCCCGAATATCCGAGAGAAGTTGTATAAGTCTTGGGTCGGAAAAAAGTGATTCAGTGTTGCCACAAATAGAACCACGGGAGAAAATCCTCGCAGATGTTCCTAGAAACAAAGATAAAAAGTGTTCGCTTCCAGGCTCCGAAGCAGTAATTCCCTCGAGTTGTGTTGGCCATAAAGTGAGTGAATTAGTTAGCGAGGTCACGGAACAGGACATATTTTGTCGCTGTGTCCCCAAAATCCGCCGAGATAGAGTATGCCGAGCAGAGGCAGTTCCGATTCCAAATGAAAACCCCGAGTCCGGTCGTGATGATCATTTGATATGTCGTGATGAATAGAAATGTCGTAAAAAGGTGAAATGTTGTAATAATTTGAAGTGTCATGATAATTTGAGATGCCAGAGTAATGTGAAAAGTAGTAGGAACAGAGAAGTTAACTTTGAAAGTACACGCGTAAATAAATAATCGGTACCGATGTCAGATAGTTCACGTAAATTGAGAAAAAATGAGCCGAATTATGTACAGACTCAAGGCAGTCAGAGTTGTGAAACTCGCACGGAAAATACGAGTAAATCATCGAATGGAGAAGATAAAAGATTAATGACAAATTGTTTAGTGACTCAAGACAGTCAGATTTTTGAAACTCACATGGCAAATAGTAATAAATCAGTGAAGCAGAAGTGTAAAAAGTTGCCAGAACTACCAACAGACGAATTTATGGAGGTAGAGAAAATTGTCAGAGATAAATTGAAACATTTGAGTAAGAGTGATTTTAATATAATGTTCCCAGTGTTAATGAAGTTTGCATATATATATTTAAAGTGGAAGGTAGTTCGAATTTCGGGTGCACGAATTTATTGAAACATAAGATAGATACAGGAGAGGCCAGACCAATAAAGCAGAATCCATATAGAGTACCGCGCATTGAAACCAGTAATTGAAGAGCAAATAAATGACACGCTTGATAAATATATTATTTCAGAGAGTAAATCACCTTGGCAGTTTCCCGTAGTGATGGCGAAACAGAAAAATAAAGACGGTTTTTTAAAGATGATATTTTTTATAGATTTCCGTCAATTAAATAAAGTTACAAAGCAGGATCCTTATCAAATTCCGAATGTGACGGAGACGTTGGATTCCTTGCAAGAGTCTAAATATTTTTCAACATTGGACTTAGCGAGTGGCTACTACCAAATCGAGTTAGAAGGAATTTTTAAGGAGAAAACGAGTTTTGCTACATTCATGGGGAAATATGGATTTAATGGACTCCCGTCTAGACTGTGTAATGCCCCAGCTACATTTGATAGGTTAATGGAGAATTATGTTCTAACAGGTTCGTTGGGTGATCAGTGTTTAGTATACCTTGATGACATTATAATACTTAGTAGTACTGTGAGAGAACATTCCGAACGCATGAGTAAAGTATTGGAAAGACTAGAGCAAGCTAATTTGCGAATCCAGCCTAGTAAGTGTTCATTTGTACAAGATAGTGTAGAATACTTAGGGCATGTTGTAAGTTCAAAAGGCGTAGAACCTAATCAGACAAATCTACAAGCAATTAGAGAACTCCCCAGACCTAAAAATGTCACAGAAGTTCACTGAGTGGTAGGTTTATTTCAGTGTTATAGGAAATTTGTACCGAATTTCGTAGACATTGCAAGACTATTGACGATATTAACTAAGAAAGATGAACCATTCAACTGGGAAGCAGAACAAGAGGAAGCTTTCAAAATGTTAAGAGAAAAATTAATTTCATATCCGATTCTTGTTTATCCACATTTGTCACAACCATTTATTGAGAGTACAGATGCTAGTAATTATGCCGTAGGAGCTGTCCTGTCTCAGATGAGGAACGGACACGAGAAACAAATTGCCTATGCCAGCAGACCATTAAAATCAGCAGCAAGGAATTATAGTACAACAGAAAAAGAATAGTGCGCTTTAGTTTTTGCCACAAAACAGTTCAGAGCATATTTGTACAGGCGTAGATTTACCATTATCACTGACCATGCTGCATTGAGATGGTTATTGAATTCGAAAGACCCTAGTTCGAGACTCACTCGATGGGCACTTCGTTTAGGAGAGTTTGATTTTGAAGTAGTCCATAAACCGGGCAAGAAACACACGAATGCCCGATTGTTTGTCGCGAATGGTAAGTGCTATAAATCCAGAAGATTTAACTAGAGAAATAATTAAGAAAGAACAGAGGGAAGACGAAATATGTCAAAGTATAATTAATAAGGCAGGTAAGGGAAATTTCTTTACTGATAGGGAAGGCATCCTATACAAACGCGAAGAGGACAAAATTTGAGTAGTTGTTCCAAAGTAGCTCGTGACCAGAGCAATTAGTCATCACCATGTCACTCCATTTTCTGCTCACCAAGGCGTGAAGCGAATTCATAACCTCCTCAAAACCTTGTACTGGTGGCCAACATTGAATAAAGGTGTAGATGAATATATTGTGAGGTGCGATGATTGTCTTACAAGTAAAAGTACAAAAATGACGAAAACACCCCTAGGTTATTTACCGCAAGTAAGTTCCCCATTTCAGTTGGTATCTCTAGATATTTTAGGTCTTTTACCGATGAGTGAGAAAGGGAGTAAATACGTGTTGGTATTTATTGATTATTTCACAAGATGCTGTGAAGTGATACCAATTCCCGAACAAACTGCAGAGACAGTAGCGTACTATTTTGTACAGCAGATTATTTTAAGGCATGGCTGTCCTCAAAGGCTGCTGACAGATTATTGAGTGTTTGTGCTCAGCCCTAGACCGCTTGGGCGTCACAATAGCATAGACTGCCTTGAGCTGCGTATAAGCAGATTATATTCACTACATGAAAAGTCAGCATGCTGGTATAAAAACACTACATGAATGATGTGGAAAATTTAAGATTTCTGTTTTTATGTTTGTATTCTGAAGTATGTATGTATGTATGTGTATATATATATATACATACATACATACATATATAATAGAAAAAGAAATCTTCAATTTCTCGCTGGTGTTGTACCCTGCCTGATATATAGAGAATATGATGATGCTTGTTTTATTCACATATACATACATTTAATGAGATCCTAGTAGGATAGTTATACCTCGAAAAATAGTCGAGATAATAAATAATTAACATTATATAATATTTAGACTTGGAGAGAGAAGTCTAGAAATCAAACTGAGGGATCATTTTTTCTGTACTCTAGATAAAATTTCAGTAATAATAATAATAAATAAAATAAAAAAAATCGAACTGTGAATACAGTTTTTTGTTCTCTTATTTTAAACCTGCATTGTAACCAGTCTGTTATAAACAGATTTCGATAAAAAAAGTAAAATATTATTTTTAACTAATCACTATTGTTATATAGGTCTTAAGCACACATTCCTGGAGCCAGAAATGTTATTTGCAAACTAAACATTTAGTGAGACTGTGAGCCTCCTATGAGTTTGCAAATTATACTCACCTGTGGCTATAAATATTCGCTAGCTTACAGCTCGACTTTATAAATACATTTTTTAAACAAATATAAAATAAATTATGTGGATTTGGTAATGATGATTTAGAATGATACGAAAAGCTTTTAATATAACATTTAAGTACTCGCGTTCAAATGAACTTGCGGTGGTCCAGTAGTTAGCATGTCTGCCCCCTCCCCTGACGGTCCCGTGTTCAAATCCCCGCACCTACATAACAATTTTCCCTTTCTCAAATGTTACCAGCTGTCATGTTAAAGTGTGAAATTTACATTAATTAAATTAATTAAACTGATTTTAAATTAAAATACATTTTCGATATACTTTATTGTAATTTTCAATTTTTTTTTGGCATTTTTCAAATGATAAAAAAAATCAATAACTCTAATTATTTATAAGTGTATCGCTTCATAGACATCTGAATGGCAAGGCCGGCCAGCCGAGTGTCTAGTGGTCATTTACACTCGACCCCTTCTTCCCGCATGGTACCTAGCTAAGGACCTGGCTGCATTAGCATGTCACAGCTGGTATACCTGGCTCGCGAACCTGTCGATGCATGCGTTCATGCATGCGTGCGTGCGTGCGTGGTTACAAGGCTTAGTGACTTCATTTTTGTATAAAAGTAAAAACAATTTGAATAAAGTAAAATACCAAGAAAAATATTGATTTAAATAAAGATCGATTGAATTGATTTTTAAAGTATTGCAATTCGAATCCTTCGTACGAATTCCTGCACGGAATGTACTTCACAATAATTTCTACATACCTTCTAGTGTATGGAAAATTACATATTTTAATTCGTAGATAAATAGACACCCCGACGATTCACGCACTTTAGCAGGCGATGAAGGAACTATGCAGATGGCGATGTCGAACACGTGTGATTAAACAGTGGAGCAAATGTGACTAATCGAACGAATATGAGAGACAAGAGAGAAAGAGAGAAGGCAAGAGAAAGACAAGGTGAAATGAAAAATAGGAAAAATGGGAGGACTCCGAGAAAACCTATGGAATGATAGAGAAGTAAGAGAGAAACGAAAGAGAGAATGAACGGAAGAGATTGAATTCGAGAGAACGAGAGAACCAGAACGGAATGATAGAGCATCAAAAATCGAGACAGAATGGTGGTATAACAGCAAGATAGTATGCGCCTTGAAAATACGAGTTCTGTGATATATAATACGTAATACTTAAGTCTTATAATTTTTAAATTATTAAACTATATTTAATTTAAAAAATTGCTAAAATAGTATTATTTTGTCAACGCCTCATTATGTGGCTGGGTTTCAGGTATCTCAGCCACATTGAGGAAGAAGCACTTTCTCCATAAATTTGTGGGAAATCGGGAAATTTTTAAGGAAACAAGGAAAATATTTAAGGAAAAAGGGAACTTTTAAGGCATTTTGGCTTAAACATATGATCTTGTGTGGAAATAAGCGTTTTCGGGGGAAAAACGGGAAATTTCCAATATGGCGGCCTGCGACTTTGCCGCCTCGGTGCCTCAGCCCCCAGCCCTTGCTCCCAAAATACTATTCTTAACTATTCCGCCATATTGGCTGTTCCAGCTTCGTGGCAATAGCAGACATTCAGAACACGTTCTACTGTTGTAGAGTTTGGTCTGGGAGCGACGGAGATGGAGTATGAGTAAGAGAGAGAGGGTAGATGTCACAGCGGCAATGCTGCTGTCTTCACCACACACTGGCCACGAAAAATGACTAGCGCTGTGTGGTGTTCATACCCAGAACTACAGAGTCCACTCTCGGCATATTTTTACTCAATGATGCCGCTGGGTGCACTGAAATAACAAAGTAATAACTTCACCCAGAAATTAACGTCAAGGCAGCGCTACCTTAAAAAATAATGTATATTTTCATTGCACGCGAACTTCTGTACCATTTCCAATTAAATTTGGCGAACAAATCTATGCTGAAACGAAATTCAAAACAAGTACATACAATTTTTTTTTTTTCATTTGAGAACATCATAATTTTTTAACGTGTGTGTGTATAGATATGTACCTTAGCAAGTTATACCGATGAGGAACTTCTTACATTTGCTTAATTATTCTAAGGCAAATATGTGCTTTTGTAATATGTGCAGTTTTGCTCACTTTTTTCTTTGTGAATTTTACATTTGTCGGACAGAACTCATTTCGGTTTTTAAAAAATTGACAGCCAAAAAGTAATAACTCTCTCTCTCCCTTTATGGACACAATGGTCCTCGTTCCTAGTTGGTGAGGCATGGGTTGCAGTCAAAATGAAAAATTCAACCAGCGACGTATCATATCGAGATAGTGGCAATCCAGCTTGTTACTCGTCTTGCCAGCGAATATAATTAGCACGCTCTCTACCCCGCTGTGGAGCAGGTTTCAGAGAGACGATCAGGGAGAGGACAAAGGGGATTAACGACGTGAGGGAATATGCATGACCCGCGCCGCTCATAGCCACGAGATGAGAGTGAGCCAGGAGGAAGATTGAGTGCACTTTGGCGAGATGTGCGAGCTGGTCGCTGCCACAAAGCAAATGTCCGTCTCTGCGATTAGCACGCCGAGACCAGCCGTAACGTGGTTACAATAGTGGGGCCGCGGTGGCGCAGTGGGTAGATAGCTTGCCTTCCGCGTCGGCGTAGGGACCTGGTTCGATTCCCGGCGGAGGTCGCACTTGCGTTTCGCACGTGCGAATCCTGCCTGACGACACCGCTGGTCGGCGGGTTTTCTCGGGGATCTCCAGTTCCCCCCGCTCTTGCATTCCGACGGTGCTCAATACTCACCTTGTTTCACCTTGATCGACTCTCTCAAGACCTCGATATTAAGGGCTGTCAAAATTTTTCCACACAGCACCCTGAGCTGTTGGACAATCTCATCTCTCCTTCCTCTATATTTCCAGTTTGGTGTTCTGAGTTCTGGCACAAATCGCCTAAGGTAACTCTATTCTTGCCAAGCCGAATAGTATCAAATAATACTTTGAGATGAAAATTTATATTTCTTACCGAACTACATACTGTTTTAAGGCCAGGCTTCACCATGCATAGGCGTATAGGGAATTATATGCTCAATTCGGACAAAGATCTCTAAGTCATTTTTTTGTAGTAGTATTTTCAACTAAAGATTTTTCATTAGAGACTGAACGAATCTAAATTTGCAAATCTTCCAAATATTATTTATGTATTTTAAATGCACTTTTTTATTTATAAAATTGTGACTTTTATAAATAATTAAAACGTGCATTTAAGATTTTAAAATTAAAATTTGAACGGTTTACAAATCTAGATGCGTTAAATATCCAACAAAAATCTTTAGTTGAAAATACTACCACAAAAAATGACTGAGAGATGTTTGTCCGTATATAGCATTTAATTCCCTATGTGCCTATGCATGATGAAGCCAGGAGCTCTTACTTACATATATAATATCACGTTGGATGCTAATTATGTATTAATATTAGTGTGGTTATCAAAAAAAAAGAAGTCATTAATTTTTTTATAAGGCGAAAGAAAAGTACTTGTATTTGTTGAACATACAAAAATATTCTTTACGATATTATTTTGCCTTAGGATTATTAATGGTAGAATGAACAAGATGTCAACATTATATTTTAGTTAATAGACACTGTATTACAGTAATTTATTTCTTCTTTTTTACTTCATTCAGTGTTTGAATGGCTTCTGTAATGACATTTTTTTTTCTAAACCACCAAAATATGTTAATATTACTGAAGGAAGGTTTTGTATGGCAAGGGAGAATTTAATTATTACAATGTTTGGTTTTTGATATTTATTTAATTTACAGTGTGGCTTTATGTATTTTTTGAAAACATGTGGTTAGGTGTAAGAGAAGGCGAGAGTGCCTTAATTTATCCATCAAAATATTATTATTTTATTATTATACACATTGGTGGGACTGAGAAGAGCGAACGAGCAAGCTGGGGCGTCGGTAACTCAATACAGTCGCATTTGGGAGGCGACATGTTCGATTGCTGTTCCGAAAATCCTACATTGAATCATCGCCTGTTTCTCGAAATCGCTGTAGGTTCTGTGTCGCAAGTGATGGTAGATTACTTCTCCGCTACTCGTTATCGGAGCAGCTATAGTCTGACATATCCGCTGTCAACGAGGCTCTTAGCTGTAAGTAAAGTAATAAAATGTCGTTAGAGGAATGAATACTGGGGAAATCTATGTTATGTTTTATATACGTCTATAGGGGGATGTGCGAAGGGCAGTTTACTACTCTATTGTCATTGCGCTTTGTCACGCAATCCCCTTCAATGTCTCTGTCATGTAGGTGTTGATAATACATAGGGACACTACCATAGGTGAAGATACTGGCCAAGGAAGATCTAAAGGAATATTAATGGAGTAAGTACTGAATGAGATAAACAAGTGGGAATTTTCGTTGAGCAAGTTACACAGTGTAATGGAAGTTGTGTTTGGGTTTCTTTTTTCATAGATTTGGTTCACAAGCCATGACTGCTTATCCTGGTAGTCGATTATTTGAAAAGTGTTTTTTTTTTCTTTCTGTAGGGCCCATAATATTACAGTAACTTGAAACTGATGTTCGTGACATACATTGGAAGACTTTTGCTGTTCATGAAGGTGGTATAAACCAGACTAACGATATCACTGTTGGCCAAGCCCTTGTTATGTTATCATCATCAGCCAGTTCAATCATGAAATAATGTGGCCTCTTAAAGTTAGGAATTCAGTTATAATTTCAATAGTCTTCTCCAGGTAGAACGTTCTTGGGCGTTTCTCTGCCAGTTAACTCCAGCAACCCTGCGTATGTCTTTGTCCCAACGGTCTGATGGTATTCCTCTTGGTCTGCTATGATTTCTTGGACTCCATTCCAGCACAGTTTATGTCCATCTTTCATCTTTCGTCCGAGCAACATGGCCGGCCCATTGCCACTTTAAAGTGGCTGTCTTCTCCAAGATGTCTTTGACTTTAGTAACTGAGCTGATGTCTGTGGCTTTTTTCTTGTCTTTTCTAGTGCAACCCAGCATTGACCTTTCCATGGCTCTTTGGGCTGTTCTAAGTTTTCCTTTAGTAAATCCATTGAGTGTCCAGGTCTCACAGCCGTAAGTCAGCACTGGAAGAATGCACTAGTCGTAAACTGTTTTCTCTAGATTTATGGGCATATTTGATTTGAGAACAATATAATGTTTACAAATGCTTGCCATCCCAGCTTGATGAGACGAAAAATTTCTGGTCTTACATCTACTTTCATATTTACAAGCGGGTCTTGATAAATGTACTGACTGACATTTTCTGAAGATATATTATTTATTTTTATATTCCCTGCTGTGACCCATTTGCTGGACATAACTTTTGGTTTTGAAAGATTTATGCTCAGACCAACTGCTTTACACTCAGAGGCAAGATCAGAAACCAAGGTTTGAAGTTTCTCAATGTCATTGGCCAAGAGTGCAATGTCATCTGCGAATCTCAAGCTATTAAGTCTTCTGCTATTGATTATAATTCCTTTCTCTCCCCATTCTAATTTTGACATTGCCATCTCCAACACAGTTGAAAATAACTTCGGAGAGATGGGGTCACCTTGCTTAACACCTCTTTCAATGCGGAAGTCTGTAGTTGGCTCACTGACACTGACAAAGGCTGAGAAGGTGTCATAGATGTAATGGAGCACTCTGATATAGCTAATATCCACACCTTGCTCAGTTAAGGCTTGCAGGACCACCTTGTGAGCTACAGAATCGAATGCCTTTTCGAAATCCACAATAGCCACACAAAGAGGTATCTGGTATTCGTTTGTTCGGCTAATTCGTTGTCGTAGGGCAAGGATATGGTCGATTGTGCTAAAGATGCTACGGAATCCTGCTTGCTCAATGGGCAGGACTAAACCAAGGATGGAACTAATTCGGTTTAACAAGATCTTTGTAAATATTTTGTACAGCACAGACAATAAGCACATATGGCAATATTTTTTAATGTTATTCATATTTCCTTTTTTGTGTAGAAGAATGATCTTAGCTTTATTCCATGCTGATGGGACTGATGCACTGTGTAGGCAAGAATAGAAGACTTTAGTTAAGTGATTGATAGTTTCATCACCAACTAGCTTCAGAATATCAACTGAAAGACAGTCGTTGCCAGCAGCTGTTCCTTTTTTCATGTCATCTATAGCATACCTTACTTTAGAGGGAAGTATATCTAGTATTTTGGATACAATAGAGAGATCGGAGTATATTGGAGTTATGTATTCTCGTAAAAACGTTAAATTTGAATTAGGGACGGAGTTTGGTTGTTTCATAAGTAAATTAATACTACTGGTGTTTTTCTTGTATTGCATCATGCACAGATTGTGTATAATTTACAGAGGTCAATAAATTTTCCTTTTCCAAAATCGGTTCAGTGGTTCTAATTTTAGGCTAACGATCTATCAATGCAGCAACATCCAGCTCTCATTGAGGTTGACCACCTAATATGCGCAAAAAGAAAAGACTTGTTAGTGGTTATAGAAACTATTTGGTCGGTGATTTCCAAGCCGAAATTGTGTTACTGATGCACAATATCACGAAGACTGTCAAATACTCAAGTTATTTAGTATTCACCAACATATTTGTTTATTGAAAAAATGTTTATTGGGTGGCACCAAACATTTGGTTGGCAACAATAGCATTCACATGCCGTCAAAAGTAAAACATTTAGCTGCGACTACACAACTATAGGCTGTTCACGGTAAAGTGAACACTTTTGGGGCCCTAGTTACTTTTAATTTCAGACATTTTTGATGCGTTAATAATTTTTTAAAATAAATGTTACCATGTAAGTAATTAGCCCAGTATGTATATTCCACCGTACTCTTAAGTTAACATCTTAGGCTAAAATATAATATATTTATTGAATATGATTTCAAATGAGAGGACTTTCAAAAGTGCTCACTTTACCGTGAATAGCGTTTACATCCGTTATATTATGCACTTGCACGCTGACATATTGGAAATTGCCACGACGCCATATATGTCGGTGTTCGTCTCCTTGCTTCAGGATACTA
This sequence comes from Dryococelus australis, assembly GCA_029891345.1. Taxonomy (NCBI): domain Eukaryota; kingdom Metazoa; phylum Arthropoda; class Insecta; order Phasmatodea; family Phasmatidae; genus Dryococelus; species Dryococelus australis. The sequence continues at coordinate 197,836,405 of CM056998.1, read as the reverse complement.
ATTAATTTATGAGGAATATTCTCAGGCGACTGGGAATTGATTACACAATTCCTTTATTCCAATAAGTAAATGTTTCACATAGAAGATTCCAGAAAATAAATTTTCAATGAGGTGAAGTGTGCAGGCCTTGTCGTATATGACTTGCTAGAGGTTCTTATATAAGAACTCAAGAGTAGGTCTTCAATATCGAGCTAGGTGGCGCAGTTGTTGTACACTAAGCTCACATTCCTGCTAGGCTACTGTTGACTTTTTTTTTTAATGGTTGTTAGATCATAACTATCTACGAAATACCTCAATTTGCAAAACAATTTTATGAGCATCAATAACCTTTGTCAAGGCCGCGGTGGTGCAGTGGTTAGACTACTCACGTCCCACTTATGTGAACCGGATTTGATTCCCGGCGGGGTCGCTCCCGGACTTCCACATGTGGGAATAGTGCTGGACGATATCGCTGGTCAGAGGCTTTTCTCGGGGATCTCCCGTTTCGATGCTGTTCCATCCACACTTCGCTTCACCCTCGTCGGCTGTCGCCAAGACCTCGATGCAGCTGAAATCTTTTCCCTCACTCACTAACCTGTATTGCTTCAAGCATCGTAACGTCTTTGCTGCGAATAAAGAACACATTTTTGCCTAGTAACCACAGGAGCATCTAGCCGACCTCCCGTGGCGCAGTCGGCTGGTGCGCCACCTATCTGGGGTACGGGAGGCTCTGGGTTCGAATCCCGGGTAAGGCATGGATGTTAAATAAGTTAGGTTATAAGTTAGTATGTAAGCCGTCCCCTGCTAAGCTTTCAAGCTTAAAACTGGGGGACATTAAAAAACAATTTACAATACAATACAGAAACCACTAAGTAATAGAATGAGGAAACAAATTGTTGGTGCACCAAATGCATTCTAATATACTCTAATATATCCAATCCTGAGTGTTCCAAATACATGCAGGACTTACACAGCCACCACAATTCTGAACTCCAACAACTAGGTTATGGGTAGTCTCACATGTAGACAACATTTCGATACTCTTATATTGCAGCACGATGAGAAAAACACTGCAAATTAAAAATCATGTATTAAGTTTCTGCAGTTTAAGACAACGTTTCATATACTGTACAGAGAGCCATCGATCATATTGTTACAATACGCCTGAGAAGCATATCCTAGTTCGTGATGGATGAAGGGTTTAATGAAAATAAAAGAACTAAATTCGATTTTTTAATTTATTCACACAGCTATTAAATAAACCATCTACCTATCTTCACTATTTTTATTTTTCACTGAGTGCTAAATTAAATGTCAACAGAATGATTTTGGATGTCTGGCATAAGGACACGGCACACAGGCACCAGGCGCCGTTCATGCTCTGTCATTCTGGTCAGCCGGTGGTCATATTGAAACTGGATGACCTTGACCTTTGACCTCGAACCTATACCCGTGACCTTGGATGGCCTTGAACCCAAAAAAATCAAAAATTTGCACAAAAATTATAAAACCCCCAAACAATCTTAAAAATGTTAAAAAATCGAAAATAAAATGAGAAATTATTAAGAAAATTATTAAAAGACGTAGATATAGGAGGTCCGGTTTTAAATTGCAGGTGGATAGAATAAGCTTCCGACACGACCGACCCTCGCCAGTTATGGGCGGTGTCCATCTCGTCAGCCATTTTAGGTTTCGATGACCTAGACCTTTTACCTTGATCCCAGTGAACTTTGATGTTGAACCCAAAAATTCGTCAATAATCACTGAAATTTCCTAAGAATTTTCGAAAAATTAATGTAAATATTTTATATTTTAATATACAATTTTAAAATTATAAAAAAAAAAATTAATTTTTGGAGGACTCTCACAACACCACATCCAGCAGACGATTGACCACGCCCCCCTCCAATCGACTGCATTGTATTAATGTTCCATTACCCTACCAACCCACATTTTCTCATTCTGGCGAATGAACTCCACCCATCATATTGTTTTTTTTTTTTGTTTGTCATATGTTTACATTTTCAACACCTAGGTGGCACAGATGACTCCACTCAACACGTTAGATCTGAATGACCTTCACATTTGCCATCATATGTGTGACCTTGACCCTGATCCCATGACCTTGGATAACCTTTAATTCAAAAATAAATTCTATTATCTTTTATAAAATCCGAAAATTCCCCAAAAAATATAAAAAAGTTTTTAAATCAATCTTTGGATCAATCTCACAATATTACCATCACTTAGCACCGCGATCAGCAGCATAATCAGCACTGCAATCAACAATCAACGCCAATCCATACACCAAACATCACACCAATCCACACACCAATCCACACTAATCCAAACACTAATCTGCACCAACCCACACATTAATCCACACCAGTCCACACCAATCCAAGCTAATCTTTGGATCAATCCCAATCGTTGGATTAATCCCAATCCTTCGATAAATCCGAATTCGTAACAATACTCTTACACAATCCACAGCAATCCAAGTCAATCCTTCAGTCAATTCCAATCCTTCAATCAATCCAAATCCTTCCATCAATACCAATCCTTCGATCGATCCTTCTACCAATCCTTCGGTTTATCCCTCAACCATATGTATAGAATTTAAATTTGTTTACCAAATATCTCCAAATTACTATAATATGTCGACAAATTAATGTTTAGTATGCAGTCAACTAACTGTCCATGCGTTTTTATACTAGTCTTTATTAACATTCTATACGCAAATATTTCCATTAATAGTCGAGTGCTCAAAGCACCACTTTGAAGTTGAGAAGGAAAGGAGGATAGTACACAAAAAATAAAGGAAAATCAATTATTTTATTTTATTAATTTGTTATTATTTTGCTATTAATATTTCAGAACAAGGCAGTTCATCACAACATATCCCCAATCCTTCAGTTTACTAATGATTGAAGATATCTCGTTGATGTGCATGAGATCCCCGCTTTTGTGAAATTCAATCAAATATCTGAGTCTATCAATAACGTCATTCGGGTCTTCGGGAAATAGGTAGCCAGTATTCTATGAATCTTTTGCCTTCGTCATGTAAAATGTTGCAGCAAATATGTGGGAGGGGTGTGTCGGTTTACCTAGAAAATCGTAATCATCTTCATCAGCACTATCACTGTCTTAATATTCATTATCATCAATGATCACTTCATGGTTATCTATTATCTATTATTATATATTAAATTTGTTTTTTTTTTTTGTAGCAGGAGTTGTATGCTCGTCAGTATTTAGAGATGATGACCGTTTATTTTGAAGTTGGTCGACTTCACGCGAAAGGCTTGCAAGTTTACATTCCACACAAACCGACTCTACTGCACTCATCCCACCTATAGCATCGACTGTCTTGTCACAATCGCCTGTCGAATCAGTATCCATCGATGCAGCAAGAGGTATCGCCGGCAAAACTCGCTGACTCCCAGTAGACGAATCCTTGCAGATCTCGGTATGTTCTTAGAATGTATAACCTTGAACAAACTGCATGGGACCAATGACATAATGCTTCATTGCGCGGAAAGGGTTCTTTATACAGGCCGTTCTTTCATGCCGACGAGCATTTTGACAATAAGTGACATCTCGATCGCAGAACCGGCACTGGTAACAACCAGTTAGCCATGATGCAGATCACGGCTCCATAATCGTTGAGGTCAAAGGCACCCCATCTTATTCGCAATTCATCTTCGTGGCATAACGAGAGAGCGCTTCCTAATCTATGTTCAACTAATTGTGTCACAATGTTAACTATCATTTTTTCTATATAAATGTGGTTCTTTATATAGCAAAGAGCCTAGCTTGTTCCAAAACAGGCCTTTCACGATGGCACTTATATGTAAAAACGTAAGGGGGGCACTCTGATAAAACCCACATACTCGTTCGCCCCACAAGAAAACACGCAGACACTTATATAACAATATGGCATTTAAATATTCTTGTAGGCATATGTATAAATAAAGATATTTTATAAACGTTATATTGTCATATTTATCTATACATAATTATGTATAAAATTAATTAAAACTTTTTATTTTTATATTTACATATTTTTACATAATTATGTATAAAATTATTTTATATTTCTATATACATAATTATCCTCATGTTTTCTTCTGGGCTGAACGAGATGATGGTTTTCTCATAGTGCTCCCATATTTTTTTACATATAGATTTCATAGTGGAAGGCCTTTTGTGTACACAATCTAGGCCCATTGACGTAAAACTCACAGCATTTATAAAGAAAAAAATGACAGTTGACGTTCTGACAAAATGAGGTGAACATCGACTTGAAAACCCTCTCTCGGCGTACCACGAAGATGAATTACGAATACGACCTGCATCATCGCTAACTATTTGTCACCAGCGCCGATTCTGCGATCGAGTTTTCACCTGTGGTCAAAATGCTCATCGGCATGAGAGGACTTCCTGTACGAAGAGTCCTTTTCACGCGAAGAAGCATTACGACATTGGTCCCATGCAGTTTGTGCAAGGCGATACATTGAAAGGACATACCGAGATCTGTAAGGATTCGTCTACTGAGAGTCAGCAAGTGTTTCCGGCAATACCTCTTACTGCATCGATGGATACCGATTCGACAGGCAATTGTGACCTCACCTCCTATTTTGTATTCTATACTAAATTGGTCTTTCTTCGTAGCAAAAGCTGTATGCTCATCAGTATTTCGATTCGACAGTCGTTTATTTTGTGGTTGATCGACTTCATGGAAGAACTACTTTTTGGAGTCACGATTAACGATGTACGCAATCTGGCATATCAGATAGCAGAGCACAACCACATTCCACATAACTTTAATCGAGATACTCAAATGGCGGGTAAAAATTGGTTCTTCTCTTTCCGAGCTCGTCATAAAGAGTTGACATTACGTGAATCAGAAGCAACATATATGGCTCGAGCAAGAGAGTTCAATAAGGAACATGTTGGCGAATTTTTCGACATATTAAAGAAAGTCATTGATGAAAACAAGATCAATGCGACCCACCTATTTACTGTGGATAAAAAAGGCGTTAGTATTGTTTAAAAACAAATGGCTAAAGGTTTTAGCTAATAAAGGAATACGCCATATGGGTTCAGTGTCTAGTGGAGAAAGAGGTGTAAACATGATAGTGGTGTGTTGCATAAGTGCATCAGGGTCATACGTTCCTCCAATGTTGCATTTTAAAAGAATGAGAATGGCAAACGAATTGAAAGTTGGGGCTCCACCTGGTTGTTTAGTTGAAGTGTCAGAATCCGGCTACATAAGTAGCACATGCTTTACAATGGATGAAACACTTCGTCGCCACTGTAAAACCAAATGTTAACAACAAAGTTCTTCTACATCTAGATGGGCACATAACACATTCCAAGAACTTGGAGGCTCTACAAAAAGCAAGAGAAAATGGAGTTATAATTCTACATTTACCTGGGAATACAACCCACCGGATTCAGCCATTGGATAGAACATTTTCCAAACCCTTTAAAGGGTACTATACTCAAGCAGTTGAAAAATGGCTGCGGACCAATCCGCGGCTGTGTGTCACTTAATATAATGTTGCCACACTAGTGGCAGATGCATATGGGAAGGCAGTTGAAAACGCTGATGTACAGGAATTTGGCCACTTGATGTCACTCTTTTGAAAGACTGTGACTTTGCACCAGCCGAGTACCTAAACGAAACATATGATCCTACACCAGTCAATGAAGATGCTGATCCGTGTGCATCTTCAAGGCCCACTGAAGATGCCACTAATGAGTCATCTAATTCAGATGAAAACAATGTCCTTTTGATTGAAAAACCAAGTGATGCAACTGGTCCTAATGTAACATCAACCACTTCTTGTAAGCTCAGCGTATCTATTGAATCTATTTCGTCAATTTCTAGAGAAAACAAATATGTAGGTTCGCAAAGGCTTAACGGGCACGTGTTTTGAGAAGCCGTCCATACAAAAACGATTTGGAGTTGATGAAGGCATTGCAAGTGGCACAGGCAAAAGTAAAATAGTCAAAAATGAAAATCGCAAAGGACATACCAAATGACCTACAATCATCACAGCCCAGTATTAAAAAGAGAAAGACTAATGGACCTAGGCCTACAATGAAGGAACATTCGTCAGAACTATAACATTTTGTTTGTGTAGCCTATAAATAAACGAATATTTCTTGCATTTGCCATAGAAAAATAATCAAACTGTATTAGTATTTAAATACTGCAAGAATCATTTTTGTTATTACATGCTGCTTTGCTTGTTCCCTGATTTGGTTTAATTTATAATGTCGTGGTACGATAGAGGCAACTCTCCCCTACATATGAGTGAGGGACAAACCGAAGGATTGATCGAAGGTCGATCAAAAGATTGGGGTTGCTGGAAGGATTAGGATTAATGGAAGGAAATTTTATTGATGGAAGGATTGGCATGGATTGCTGTGGATCGTGGAAGAGTATTGCTAAGGATTTGAATTGACGGAAGGATTTGTATTTATTTAAGGATTGGGATTGATCGAAGTATTTTCATGGGATGGTGTGGATTGGTATGTATTGGTGTGTGGATTGGTGTGTGGAGTGGGTTTGTGGATTGGTGTGTGTTCTGGCGTGAATTGGTGTGTATTCGTTGGGATGTGTGTGTTTATTGATGTGGATTTGAGGGGATTGCTGATTGATGGAAATATTGTAAGACTGATCGAAATATTGATAAAAAAACAAGACTTTTAATTTATTTTTTAATTTTTAGATTTAGAATTTTTTTTTAATTTAAAAAGATTTAAGTATTTCTTTGTGGGTTCAAGGTTATCCAAAATCATGGGCATGGGGTCAGTCACAGATGTGAGGTCAAGGTGAAATTCATCCAGATCTAACATATTGGTAGGACTCATCTGTGTCACCTAGGTGCTGAAAATGTAAGCAAATAACAAACGAAAAAAAAATAATGGTGGGTGGATTGCATTTGACGGAATGAGCAAAGGTGAGCGGGTATGGGAAGGAAATGTTAATACAGGGTGGTAGATTGGATGGGGCTCAATCGTCTGCTGGACGTGACCTCTGTGAATGTAAGTTTTTAAGAATAGTTTTAAAAATAATACTTTTTTATAATGCTTTCAATACATTTTAAAAATAAATTATTAGGAATTTGCTTGATTTTGATACATTTTTGGGTTCAAGGTCAAACATCATCAGCTAAGGTCAAGACCACCTGGATCCAAGATGGCAGTAGTAGTCAGTAATGTAATATTCTGGTTGACTTTTATGAATTGATTCAATTTTTAAATGTTTTTCTCGAGTATTTATTTTCAAGGTCATCGTAGGTCATGGTTGTATTGTAAAAGACATGGGTCAAAGCCATCAGTATCTAACATGGCAGATGTATGACATCATAGCAATGTGTATGGTGGGTTCCCATCCTCGTGCATCTAAGACTGAACATTTTAAAATTTTAATTTCATTATTTTCTAATAAAATAAAAAAAGATTTTTTATAAATGATTCTTAATTTTAGGATTTTTTGTGGTGTTTGGTAATCCTTAGGGACTTTTTGGGTCGAATTTCAAAGGTCACTGGTGTCAAGTTCAAAGGTCAAGGTCATCTACATATAACATGGCAGACGAGATGGATACCACCCGAACTGGCGAAGGTTGGTCGTGTCGGGAGCTTAGTCGATACACCTGTCATCGAACCCCTGACCTCCTACATGTACATCTTTAAATACTTTTTTTAATGATTCTTATTTTTAAATATTTTTTATTTTATAAATTTTTTGGAGTATTTTATAATTTTTCTGTAAATTTAAGATATGTTGGATCAATGGTCATCCAAGGTTACGGGTACAGGGTCAAAGTCAAGGTCAAAGGTCAAGGTCGAGGTCAACCGGATCCAATGTGACCCCCGACCGACCAGAATTATAGACTATGAACGGCACCTGGCGCTTGTGCTCCATGCCCTTATGCCATACTTCCCCAAATCATTCTACTAATGTTTATTATCTAATACTCATCATTAACACTCTTTCAGTCGGTCTGTTACCACCAAATCTAATGTCTTTCACTAACGCATCCAGTCCAATAGTCCAGCCTGCCAGTCGTACTCTTCACTGCTTTGATCTTCGCAGTCGCAGACTTTTCTCCCACTGGTCACTTCTACTAGTTTCTCTCCTCGCTCGTCGTCTCTCGCCGCATGATCGCCCAGAGTCCAGACACTCAGACACTCTCTACTCCACTCATACACTCATCTACTAGCGGCTTGGAGGCCCGTCGCAGTTTTATACTCATTGCCCTTGACCTGGAAAGTTCGACGCATCTCGAGTCACGCTGAGAGAAACTATGGTAGTAAGTCCCTAGAATATTATTCACAGAAACACAGTAATTCAATCTGCTGAAGGTGAAGAGTATGTGCCGCAAAGGGATTATCTTTGCGGTGCGCATTTCGTAACAAGACAGGTCCCTCTTGGATTATCGCTCGTCTGTCATTCAAACATCGCCGTCCACAATCATATTACAGCGATGTCATCCTATTCCGCTTATTGGAGCAGTACTTGCCAAGGTCAACGCAGACTACCGACACATAACAGTATTAATATAATTTGAATAAAATATGCTGACCAGCATTCCCACAAACCAACCATATTTAATACAATATTATCCAACCATACGGACAGATATTTCAATCACCAAACAATATTCACTGCTGTAACAGAACATCTGTCAAGAAACAAACAAACTGTTATCCCTACGCAATATTATATCACGTGAAACCTCGACTACATGAATCGATCATATCATCAGTCGTAACCAAGAATCGATCATAACATCAGTCGTAACCAAGAATCGATCATATCATCAGTCGTAACCAAGAATCGATGTCATTAGAAGAGAAGCAGCAGCTAAAAAAAATTAATATCAATTGAGGAGCTGAATGCAAGAAGGGCCTCTTTATGGAATGGCCCGTTATGAGTAAAATGTGCATTTTAGTTCCTCTAGGCACCACTAGTATGCACATAAAATTTGGTCTGAAAAGTCCCATCCTTGAGGAAGATATTAATTTTTGGTATAAAAAAAAACTGTAACTTTGTAACATAACATTGTTATGTTATTTTGATGGGCGGATGTGCTTTGTACTGCCTTTTATTGCGAAATAAAAGCGTTTAAAATGTCAAGTGAAATTAGCGATTGTCCTGACAATATTGAAGGAGGAAACAGGAAGAACAACGTAGGAAAGCGGAAATTACCACATAAGAATTTATGGGAAAGAAATAAGAAGAAATCACGGAGAAACGAAGGGCTGTGCTACAGATATTCGAGTGGGAAAGTAATGCATTCGAAAACATTTCATGCTGTTCATAAGGGTTCTAAATACACTGTGCCTATAAGAAACGGCCTCTTAGTTGGAAGTGTCGAATGCAGCTGCGGTCAAGGGATGTTTCAATTCCTCTTTGCCAAGAATTTTACATTGGTATATTGAAAATACCAAGAAAGAGGGTAAGAGTTATTCGAGGAGAGTTGGCGAAGGGAGACTTGGCGATTAAAGGCAATAGAGGTAGACATGCGAATCGTCCAAATAGGATTAAGCCAAATGTTTGGCAGTTGGCCAAAAAACACCCATCATCGATTCCACATGCTGAATCACACTACTGTGCAAAGAAAACAAAGAACTTGTATTTCAATAACCATATGTGGTCAGTTAAAAAAGTATTCGAATGCTTTCAAGAATATTATAGAAGTATAACAGGAATGATGTTAAGTATGAAATATGACACTCATAATAAATTTTTCAGAACCCAGTCAAATTACAGTTTCCGCAGACCTCAAACAGACGTATGCTACTTGTGTACAGAATGTACTGTGAAACTGAAACCTCCACTAAATGATGCTTGTCGAGAATTTTTTAACACACAAATGTCGAGTGAAATATTATAAATTCATGAAGCACGAAATAATGAAGAAATAATACGACTTAATAAAGGAGACATGGCACATATAGTGATTGAGTTTGATTTAGTCCAATATCTGGCACTTCCTAAGCTTAACGTTTCTAGCCTTTTCTACAAATGGTTCGATTTGGTTGTATGTTTTCAATATACATGTACAGTACATAATGATAGCGTGAGTGCATTGTATTGGTATTTGGAAAGCGACGGCAAGAAAAACGCAAATGCTGTTTGCTCTATGCTGTATCACTTTATTTTCAGAATTATTACACTAAATGTGAAATGTGTAACTATGTCTTCAGATTCATGTGGGGCGAAAAACAAAAACCTAACAATGGTACGGTATTGTTGTTGCCTCTCGAAAGTGTTTCAAACTGCAGTGCACCATATTTTCCCAATGAGAGGGCATCTACTATCGATGTGACAGGAACTTTAGTTTGTATTCTACTAAAGTGAATAAGATTAAAACAGTGGAAACCCCATCAAATTTGTCGAAAAAAATTTAAATCGTTTTAATTTATTCATGCGGATGAAATATTAAAGAAATGATCATTTATGATGAGTTTGATTGCTGAGAAGACCCCAATAAATAGAGACGAATGATTCGCTATATACAGAAATATGTACAGCTGAAATACTCTCATGGTATGAATTAGAAAGAGACAAAGCAGCTGCTACATTTTCTTGTTCAGTGTAGTGAATATACTGTACGGTATGAATTGTTTTGTTTTTGTTTATAAGAGCAAATTGATTGACAATGTATTCAAAAGATGTTATTGATTTATTTGATATCTGAACAAAACAATATTATGAGACTAAGCAGATGTGGCATTTGTTCAGTGTGTTGACTACTTTAGTGTTTTTATTTGTTTGCTTACAACCATAAAGTTAAAGTGACTTTGGCTGATTTAATATTGAGAACACTTTTCTAATGTGGTGTGAACAAAACATTGGATACACACATTATTGTATATTATTTATATGCTACTCTTTACCATTATTTCTTTGTTTCATTATAAAATCAGCTGTGAAATTTATTATTTTACATTTTGTTCCAGATATAGGCATAAAAAACAAATTTAACTTTCTTCGATTTTTATAACGAGTTTTATGAAAAAAAGGTATCTATTTTCAAATGTAAATAAATATTTTTAATATGAAGTTATCATTTTTGATTATTTGAAATACAATGATCTTGAAGGTAAGGCGTGAAAGAAACAATAGTTGTTTGTAGCACAAGTACATAAAATGGCATACAAAAATTACATTACTTCTCAGATTTCAAAGTCTTATAACTTTTTAAAAATGTTTTTGCAAAAAGGCCATTCTTGCATCTGGATCCTCAATTAGTTATATCAACAAGTCTTACCAGCCATCCCACCAGACCTGCAATACCCATAGGTAGAGACCTGCCAAATTCGCGTTATCATTTGAAGAGAGAATAGATTACAAACACATATGCGTTTCTATTGCTCTTGTCATTGGACTATAGCTGGTTAGACACGCCCTGGGATGCCTTGAACCAATCGGAAGCAAGTAACTACAAGATAACCCAATCACGTCCCGCTTAGTAAAGACAGATTGTGTCTCCTCGGTTTTGCAGAAGCCAACAAGCTAATGACACATACGCCAATGTATATAGGGCGGTGAAATATAGCGCGGTGCTAATATATAACGCAAATTTTGCATGTCTCTACCGATAGGTCATATTGTCAGAACATTCCAACCATCCGTTCCTACGAAAAAATTCGAACCAAATACTTGACAACAATACCACCATGTCATACTTGTCACACAGACATCTCTTACTATCAGTCCATTCAGAATATCCTCACCAACGCACCAACCATACAGAAATGTCGTTTCAATAGGGCATGCCATCAGACAAGCAAATAAAATGTTCCAGCCGACACATTAAATCCATCAGTACTCGCAGACCATATCATATTACACAACCCATTTGGACAGACCATACCATCCATTTGCAAAAGAGCTTGCCATCAGAAAATACCAGCAGACGAGTCATCCATACAGACGACTGCAACCAACCATCCTTTTATGTACAAATTTAAATATTATTTACAAATTTTATCGAGATGTTTTTTTTTTTTTAGAAGTGTTAAAACATTGTTTTGGAATTTTTTTTTTGGGAATTTTGCAATTGGTTGGGTTTAAGGTCATGGACACGGCGTCAAGGTAACTCAGATCCAATACAGTGGTCGAGTGATGTCACAACATGGCGGCCGGTCGGCTTCGGCTCCGATTCCCCACCCCCTTGCGCGCGACTTGCCATAAACATTCTGCTTAGATACTAGGAGTCACAGATCTGCCGCAGTATCAGCCGGCCAGCTGTAACCGCGATCTGGGCTGAGCCGAGAGTCACCCGGAACTAATTACAGCCAGAGACGAATACGCCGAGGGAGAGGCCGGTTTGGATAACGAATTTATCCTGAGACGGAGGGGAAATAATTAAATGTCGGTCCAATAAGAAGTTTCCTCGGACCCCCGGGCTGGGAAATTAACAGTCTGGGTAAGTTCGTAGCACTGCGTTGTTTTGTGGCGGATCGCCATTATCAAAGAACAGTATCAAAACCTTCCGTTGCACAGTCACTGTTGACTCCTTGCGAAGTTTTTTTGTACAAATACGTCGGGATTAGAAGCAGCCCTCACTGCAAGTTGGTGCTAGCAGTGTAGATTAGGAGACGTAGACTCTCTACTCGGAAAGTGCGAGCAAAAGCTGATTGCAACAGATTCCGCATGTAGGGGTAGTGCCAGACGATGCCGCTGATCAGCGTGTTTTCTCGGGGGGTCTCCCGTTTCCCCCGCCCTTGCATTCCAGCGCTGCTCCATACTCACCTCGCTTCACCCTCATCGGCTCTCAAGACCTCTAAGTTAAGAGACGCTGAAATCTCTTCACTCTATCACTCATCATTCCCCTGAAGACACCCGTCTTCTTCGCACGTGATGTGTTACAAACACACATTTTTTCTTAAAGTATTTCACTCACACGAAAAAAAGTAACACTTCAGACTAATACGGAAACCAACTTTAAATTTTCAAAACGGTAGGCACATAACGATTTAGTTTGGTAGACTATATATACGAAACCATGAAAGAAATTTCAACTTGGTTTGATAATTGCAGATATTATTACAACCATTAAACGTGGCTGTTCAAAGCTCCTTACACCATATTTTATGAGAGCAGTAAATGGAAAAATAAAGTGAGTGAGCGAGTGAAGAGATTTGGACGGCTTTTAATATTGAGCTCTTGAGAGCCTATGAGGGTGGAGCGAGGTGAATATGGAGCAGCGCCGGAATGAAGGGGTGGGGGAAACTGGAGATCCCCGAGAAAACCCTCCGAACAACGGCATCGTCCGGCACGATTCCCACTTGCGAAAATCCGGTGACCCGGCCGGGTATTTAACCCGACCGGGTTTATAGTTCCATCTATAATGACAGCTCTGTCAACAAGACGTAAAGGCCTATCTACAATCCACGCCCTTTAAGATCTTCATCAAAACTACTTGCATCCACGTAGAGTAAGTCGGTTCATTAGTTATATAGGCAACTCCTTGTTTATAGTTCCATCTATAATGGCAGCTCTGTCAACAAGACGTAAAGGCCTATCTACAATCCGCGCCCTTTAAGAACTTCATCAAAACTACTTGCACCCACGTAGAGTAAGTCGGTTCATTAGTTATATAGGCAACTCCTTGTTTATAGTTCCATCAATAATAACAGCTCTGTCAACAAGACGTAAAGGCCTATCTACAATCCGCGCCCTTTAAGAACTTCATCAAAACTACTTGCATCCACGTAGAGTAAGTCGGTTCATTAGTTATATAGGCCACTCCTTGTTTATAGTTCCTTCTATAATGACAGCTCTGTCAACAAGACGTAAAGGCCTATCTACAATCTGCGCCCTTTAAGAACGTCATCAAAACTACTTGCATCCACGTAGAGTAAGTCGGTTCATTAGTTATATAGGCAACTCTTTGTTTATAGTTCCATCTATAATGACAGCTCTGTCAACAAGACGTAAAGGCCTATCTACAATCTGCGCCCTTCAAGAACGTCATCAAAACTACTTGCATCCACGTAGAGTAAGTCGGTTCATTAGTTATATAGGCAACTCCTTGTTTATAGTTCCATCTATAATGACAGCTCTGTCAACACGACGTAACGGCCTATCTACAATCCACGCCCTTTAAGAACTTCATCAAAACTACTTGCATCCACGTAGAGTAAGTCGGTTCATTAGTTATATAGGCAACTCCTTGTTTATAGTTCCATCTATAATGACAGCTCTGTCAACAAGACGTAAAGGCCTATCTACAATCTGCGCCCTTTAAGAACGTCATCAAAACTACTTGCATCCACGTAGAGTAAGTCGGTTCATTAGTTATATAGGCCACTCCTTGTTTATCGTTCCTTCTATAATGACAGCTCTGTCAACAAGACGTAAAGGCCTATCTACAATCTGCGCCCTTTAAGAACGTCATCAAAACTACTTGCATCCACGTAGAGTAAGTCGGTTCATTAGTTATATAGGCAACTTCTTGTTTATATTGATCTCTAATCGTGACTTATTTGCAGTGAGTGTATTGCTGTTAGTGCCAATGTTTGTGACGCTGACTGGAAAAAAAAATGAAAGAAATACGTATGTTATCATTACGTGTATGGCCTTATGAATGTTAGTAGCTATAATAAAATTACCTTATAGACAAGTTTTTTTTAGATTATTGTTACTGTCGTCAATTCATGGTTATTTACATCTTTAAGTTATACTTTCAGGATATTCCTCCGCCTCATACAAACAAAGCTTAACCGAGTGTAGAAAATTACACCAAAGGGACAAAGCACTGCAGTAGTGCGCACTCAGTGAAATATTATTTACCACGAGAACTATTGCTTACTAAGTATTAACAACACATTTTTTTTCTCTTTTTCAACCATATTAATTAGACATGAAATATAATTTATAGATATAACTTAAGTAAAAGTTTAAGTTAGCCAAAAATAAGCAACTATTATGCTGAGATAAGTATAAAACGCTCGAGATATATGACATATTTAGAAAATAGCAAAACACGTCATACATGGAGTGATTTTTCAAAGGTTCGATTAAAATGTGTGAAGAAACCGGAAAGAGATTTCACACTTCTGTTTATAAGTTATAGAGATTATACGCCGGCACGTGACAACTAAACTAAAATTATTATAATTAAAACTTTTGAATGCTCTACTGGAACTCCGACACCTACTTCGTTTGCAATAAGCTAATTCACGTATTTTAAGATGGCATTACTCCGCTAAGTGCTGCATGTCGGCCATTTCTGTAAGATATTATTATATAACGATGGTGATTTACAACTTACAACTACAAAGCGTCTATTCGAGGTTTCTTCACACTTTTTAAATCAAACCTTTGGAAAATCAGACGACTTGTACCATATATGATGTGCTTGGTAGCTTGCTGGATATGTCATGCATCTCAAGCGTTTTATATTTGCGTTACCATAAAAGGACCGCATTGCTGGATAAATGAAACTTTACATATATATTTTCTATAAATTATAATATATTATTAATAACACATATGAATAAAAACAGGGAGAAAAGAAGTGGGTTGGTAATTAATACCTGGAAATATACTGTTCTTATTAAAAACAATTCTACATTGAGAGCATACTGTTACGGATATGACTTAAGGTCATATCCGTACAAGAAGGATCTAGGGACTTAGATTAAATGATAGTTAATGGTAGAGCTGTGTAATGGTAACTGAGAGGGTTTATAATGGCTTGAGAAACATGTATAACAACAAGAATTTACAGTTTGAATGACACTGCATGATTAAACACGCGGGAGCTAAAATAATTGACATTCATTTAAGTTACAACTATGCTGGCACACATAGTTAATAAAAAGTTATTTATTATGGACAGCTCTCACCCTACTCTTGACGCCGGAGGCTGTATCTAGCTGACCTGTCGACGACGGACTGGCACACCCATGTTGAGATCTTCCCTGGCTGCTGGTCGGGTGTGGGAAGTCGTCTGGCCCTGCTTTACAGTGGCCTATATCGGTGCGTCGTTTAGGCGTCCATGTCCCCAATCGCTGGCTGGAGGAGGCGGTTTTTGCAAGCGGCCTCGCCCAGTGGTTGCTGCAATAAGTTGTCGCAATCCTGGCGTCCTGATTTACTCTGAAGTTGTGTTGGCGGGTTCATGTAAGGATTCCCAGTTAAGGGTTCTTCTATACGATCATAATAGTACGAATGCAGTGCGTAGTCTCTTTAGTGTAGTTTTCTGTACTTGGTTAAGCTTTTCTTGCATGGACAGAGGAGTATCCTGGAAGTAGAACTTTAGCAAGGCTTCAGAAAAGTTGTAGGTCACCGTGAATTGAATATACCACATAAATACAGCACGTCGGTGCTCCAAACTTCTCTTACACAAACACGTTTACTGACTCGCGGGGAGGCCATGTCATCTAATTACCAGCGTACTGCCTCACTTACAGGCGTTTAAAGGTCAACCATATAACTATGGACAACTTGCCTTTCCAACTGATGTGTAATTTTTAAGGGTACTTTCCCTGAAACTAAAGGCGTATTAGGATGTATGTATGTATATATGTATGCATGTCTGCATGCCTGTATGTATGTATAAATGTATGTATTTTCACTCCTCCCCAAATAAATGTTTAACAACAGAACAGATAGCAGAACATATTTGCAGGAAGATGTTGCTATTTACGATAGACACGACACAACCTTTCATGATCATAAACCATTGGTATGTATAAGCCTCTGAACGTGCAAACTTCTCTGTGCATGAAAGTAGATGTTCCAATCCGTGATGCTTGAGTTAAAGTGTATTGCGGTTATTGTAATGCGACTTGCGGTGACTGTCAGCACATATTCATAGTTGCATTCCAACACTCACTGCGGCTATTGTGCACACGTGCTGCACTCAGTATTACCTGCGGCAATTTCTGAACTATACACGTTGTTTTATAAAGCATCGGTGATGATCTGTTGGGAGAGGGTAGGGGGTGTGGATCGCCAACAAACATACAATATGCTTCTCCTCTGAGTGCAAGTCCCTTCATAGGTTACAAAAATTCGCACTGAAGACAAACTAGACATTTTTCATATAATTTTAAAGAAATATTAATAAGGCAACGATCTGCGGGTTGGTGTGGTGTTCAGGTCATTGTCCTTCCGCCATGGCCAATCACGTATTAGGTGCGGTGTACGTTGCAGTTGATGGGTGTGTTTTCTCGAGGTTCTTCAGTTTGCTTAACTGTTGCGTTTTGTCGCTGCACCACCTTCATCTCACTAATCACCACCCACATGTCTCACATCTACGATCGGCAATCGCGGTCCGGACACGTTCGAAAGCAGCCGGGGAGCCGCGGTGGATCAGTGGCTAGAGCTCTCGCCCCATTGCCAAGGCGAACATGGCTCGTTGAGGTCGCCCCACGATTTTCACACTTGGGAACCGTGCAAGACGATGCCGCAGGTCGGTGGGTTTTCTCGGGGATCTCCTGTTTCCCCCGTCTTTGCATTCCAACGCTTCATCCTCATCGGAACTGAAGGCCCTATATTCCTCCACAGTATAACTTATAGTTACAATATATAAAAACCAACCTTGACAATGCGCCGGGTACCTCTTAAGAGTGGGCTGGACCCCCAAATATTTGGCCAAATAGTTGTTTGCTCGAATACATGTAGCTCGGTAAATAAGTGTTCTACAAATATGATTTTTGTCGGAAAAGATAAAAAAAAAAAAAAAACAATTATCTATGCCAATTTTTTTATTACCTTTGGCTTATTAAGTGTATTCTTGGAGAAAAAATTCGTGAAAATTGTAAAATATCGCATTTTTAAAGCATGCCTATGCAGTTTAGTTAAGCAGCGAGAGAAAAGTACAAGGATACGGGCTGTAAGAGAGTTGATCATCACCAGTTTTAATTTTTTTGTGCCTGGTGGCCGTTTTCTTAAGTTGGTAGCTGTTCACTTACTGCGTTGTTCACTAGGGTGGAATTTTTTTGTGCCTGGTGGCCGTTTTCTTAAGTTGGTAGCTGTCCACTTACTGTGTTGTTCACTAGGGTGGATTATTTTTATACTACTTGTTCTGCACCGGTGCAGTATATTTATTATTCTTAATTAGCGGATTTATTAATCAATATATTTATTCGCGAAAGAATAATACTGCGTGACGTCTGTGTTTGGGGGAGCTGCCGTTAGAGGCCAGGGGAGTGGTGTGAACCACGACCGCGGCAGGTTGTGATTTGGAGCAGCTCCGACATAATGTTGTCGCAATGTATACGACGGTTTTGGCGACGTGTAGGAGGAGTAACGAGTTATGAAGCCGTGGACAGCTGTTTTCAGACTTTTTGCCTTTGCAAACAAGTTCGTGATCGAGATCGTGCCTGGCTTGCTGTTGGTGAAGCTAGGGTGAGTCTACGAAGTCAGCTGACCAGGAAGGAGAGTTGGCTGAGTGAAGCTCGTGTGCTGGACCATGGCGCAGCTTGCTGGCTGGAGTATTGGGCCGTTGTCTACGAAGTCAGCTGACCAGGAATGAGAGTTGGCTGTGTGAAGCTCGTGTGCTGGACCACGGCGCAGCTTGCTGGCTGGAGTATTGGGCCGCTGTCTACGAAGTCAGCTGACCAGGAAGGAGAGTTGGCTGTGTGAAGCTCGTGTGCTGGACCACGGCGCAGCTTGCTGGCTGGAGTATTGGGCCGCTGTCTACGAAGTTAGCTGACCAGGAAGGAGAGTTGGCTGTGTGAAGCTCGTGTGCTGGACCACGGCGCAGCTTGCTGGCTGGAGTATTGGGCCGCTGTCTACGAAGTTAGCTGACCAGGAAGGAGAGTTGGCTGTGTGAAGCTCGTGTGCTGGACCACGGCGCAGCTTGCTGGCTGGAGTATTGGGCCGTTGTCTACGAAGTCAGCTGACCAGGAAGGAGAGTTGGCTGTGTGAAGCTCGTGTGCTGGACCACGGCGCAGCTTGCTGGCTGTAGTATTGGGCCGCTGTCTACGAAGTCAGCTGACCAGGAAGGAGAGTTGGCTGAGTGAAGCTCGTGTGCTGGACCACGGCGCAGCTTGCTGGCTGGAGTATTGGGCCGCTGTCTTCCTGCTCAAAGTCACGTCTACGAAGTCAGCTGACCAGGAAGGAGAGTTGGCTGTGTGAAGCTCGTGTGCTGGACCACGGCGCAGCTTGCTGGCTGGAGTATTGGGCCGTTGTCTACGAAGTCAGCTGACCAGGAAGGAGAGTTGGCTGAGTGAAGCTCGTGTGCTGGACCACGGCGCAGCTTGCTGGCTGGAGTATTGGGCCGCTGTCTTCCTGCTCAAAGTCACGTCATTTTCTTCGGAGGGTCACGACTACTTCGTTTCAGAAGGTATTGTCTCCGGGCTTTGGTTCTTACGCTCGTTTTTCTCGTGGGCGGTTTCCTTGAAGATGACTTACTGATTTATAATAATAATTTTATTGAGATCGCTTCAGCGCCTAAACAAACCGCGGCTCCCCCTCTTTGCTCTAAACTTTGATCGTGACTGTAACGAAGTAGCTTGCTTGTTGGCATAGGTGCACTTCAAATGCCCTTTCTGTCACAACAATGTCACTTAGGTAAACATTGCAGATATCTAAAGGCAGGGCATTTTAGATCAAGCGTTCGAAGGTAACAAGGGCTTCTCTTGGTCTTCTGGGACCACCTAGCAATTCCAGTACCCACTCTTCAAGTCCAAAGTAGAAAACCATTGCGTACCTGCTAGGTGGTTTAATGTGTGATCTATCCTTGGAAGTGGACATGAGTCTTTCTTTATCACATTATTAAGCTCGAGATATAATCACCACAAAACCTCAGCGAGCCATCATTCCTCTTAAATAGTACAATGGGTCACTCACAATTCACTCACCTGCCTCATGAGAATCTAATGTCAGTCATTTTGGTGGCTGCTTTATGGCAATGACATTTCCTGTATCAATGTGGTGGCAGGTCACATCAGTCCTTCGAAGATAATTTGGTCCACACTAGAAGGCACCAATATTTCTATGCATTAATTCAGAGACAGCCTTCCCCCTCGCGACAGTTAAGATTTTCCTTTGTTCTGACTAGCAGTTCCTCCAATATTTCTGATAAATTACATTCTATTTATTTTACTTTAGAATCTTCTGGAACATTTCGAACTACCTGTGTGACCTGATTGCAAACACATATCACGGTCACCCCTCAAGACGAGTGTCACTATCGGACAAATTCTTCATTCTAACTGGAAAACTGTCATAATTAGAAGAGACTAAAGTCCTTGCTACAACGATTTTACCTGGCAGGAAGCCAATCCTCTCTGCTTGTTCAATTAGACTCAAGCATCTGACAAACTTTCCTAGAATTCTTAATGCAATGACAATTTCACTAGAAGCGGGCAGCACAGTGGGTTGACTACAGACTGATGGGTAGCTAATTGGGGAGGACAAATCATGTCACGTTGAAACCAGCAACTCTTTAAATACATTCATTCTCTATTTCTGCTATGTAAACATCGTGCTGTATGCTAAGGACACCAAGCTTCAATATCACTTTTCTCGTACCGATAACTGGTGTGGTCTCACCTGTTACTGAATTTAAATAGCATTGCTCCATGCTGTCGTCAGGCGAACGATGGGGTGAAGGCCCGATAATGTCTGGTCTTACTACGGTTATGGTCGCCCCTGTGTCGACGACCATCTGGCAAGGAACAACATTCAAGCTATCCTTCACCAGTATTACATCCCAATCTTGTTTCACCGAGTGTACATGTAAGAAACTTGGGGCCTTTCCTCCAACAGTCAACGACCTTCGACCCCTAAGATCGGTGTTTACAAGTTCTCCGAATGAGCTGTATTCTCACCTGCCTTTCGCTGCCTCTTTTCTCGATGCTGCTTCTGCTGCTACTGTTGTGGACAGTAGGCCGTCAGACACCCCGGCTGTCCACATGACAGACACTCAGGCTTTTTAGGTGGGGGTGGCAAAACTCTGTAGCACGGACCCTAAAAGCGATGTCTCTCATAAACGTCTGCCTCTCCTCCAGAATCTGTTTGATGTCATCGTAGTCGTCGTTCAGCGTCGCTGCCCGTACCGGACGTCGGGGTGTGGTCCCCTATCTTGGTGACTCCACCTCCAGTGCTCGGGCCAGGGCCGTGTAGTGGGGTGCAGTCAGGCGTGCTGATTGACATACCTTTGTGTCGGCGATGGCACTGATGCAGAAGCTGACTGCGATGATGTCGCGCGCCTCCTCGGAACACCCTTACAGAGATAGTTGAGACAGCCGCACGATGTCTTGCCATTGCTCCTGCAGTGGCTCACCTGGTCGCAGCTGTGCGTTGCGAGCATGTTGTAGGCATCGGTTGCCAAAACGCAGCTCTAAGGCCTACACCAGTGTGGGGTACTCCAGTCAGTGTAGCTCTGGCAGAGATTGTAGTGTTCTCAGTCAAAGGGGCCTTTGAGTATAGCTGCAAGGTAGTAATACCGCTGCTAGGTTGACCAACCATTCAGAGTGGCGACTATTTCAGACTGGTGTTGGTACTCCCGCCATGAAGTCTGACCATTCTAAACAGACTTAATTGAGACCTCCTTCCCCACTCCTGGCTGCGTGACATCAGTGCTGCAGATCTTCTTGCTCTCCTCCGATGTTGCTGTATTGGTCTAGAATTGTACTGCCTTTTCACTTTATCGTCTATCGATGTGGCGGTGCTGGAAATCCGCTGCTGAAGAAATTTCAGCCACTCCTTCAATCCACCCATTTTCTGTTTCATTTCGTTCTCCCCTCTGTCCATCCTTTCATCTACACTGTTCACTTTTTCATTTACGCTGTCAATTTTGTTGTCCAAAGAGTTAACTCTAGTATTCACTGACTCGCTAATGCGCTCTATTTTCCTGTCTACATTTTCATTTACATTGTCTATTTTCCTGTCTACATTATCTATTTTACTGTCTGCATTTTCATTTACAAAGTATATCCTCCTGTCTAGATTTTCATTAACGGAGTCAATTTTCCTGTCAATATTAACATTTAGACTATTTACAGTTTCAATTTCGGAACTAATTTGTGTTTTTACAGTCTCATTTCCTGTAGTAACTTGGTTATTTACATCCTCTTTCGAGCTCTTTTCACATTTGCGATCACACTAACCACCTGGCTATCTAGCCCCTCAATTAATGCTCTCAGAGCTTCTTATTCTGCAGACACTTTCCTAGTTAACATTCACCATGATGATTGTACAGAACAGTCTTAATTAATTAATTCGTCCATCACTAATAATTACTAACCTTTTACCTAACTTGATTAGCAATTAAATACCACATCCCACTGTGTTACAAAAATACCTGTGGGGCGTATTTGGGTTCGTGAGGGATCGAAGCATTAATAAAGTAAAATAACTAAATTTGATCTATAATTTATTCACGTGGCTATTATTTATAGCATTCAACTATACGTATCTACTTTTGCTCTTTTTATTTAACAGCGAGTGCAGTATTTAATGTCTATATCAACTCTAATTAATGCCCTTCTTAATGTATCTATTTGGTTACAGTCAATTAACTCATCCCTATAATTAACACATGTTCAGTCTATCTGTTGCCATCATTTGTAATATCTTTCACACACGTATTTAATAGCATAATCCAGCTTGTTAGCCGCACTCTTCACTGCTTGATACTCGCAGTCGCAGATTTCCCTTCCACATGTCACTTCTCTCGCCGCTCGTCTTCTATCGCTTGGAACACAGCCACTCATTCACTCAACAACTCCTCGGCTGGCTCGGGGGCCTGCCATACTTTAATATCGTTCGCCTTGACCATCTGGAAGGTTCTACGCACCCCGAGTCATGCTGAGAGAACGAGGTCAGTAATCTAGACCATTCTTCAGATACACGCAAAAATCGATACAACCAGGCTCAGCAGCGTGAGCCAAAAAAAAAAAAAAATGGATTATTGTGTCGGCTCGTATTTTGTAACAGGTACGCTGTTCACTCGCCTGCCATTCATTATATTCCATTGTTTGCTACCCCATTATCATCACCACTCTGTCCTTCTCTTCCACCCACCCGCGCGGGGAGGATCAATTTCAGTTGCGCAGACCAGCTACATGTACCAATATTCACTTATCCAATAATTTCACAGTTTTACTTAATAGACGCATGAATAATGTGGCCAAGCCCTTGGTAATGTTAGTTTTTACATATGGTGGTAGAATATGCAATAGCATATAAGTAGATACTAAGCAGGACTTTCAAAAGTGCTCAGTTTACCGTGAACAGCTTTTACCTACATTTATTTTAACATGCTCAGTAAAGTTGGTAATGGAGGTACATCCGTTCCATGTGTTAACATTGAATTCAAAGTGTTAGGTAAACATTTGAGAATATTAAAATGATTTATTTCGTTTTTTAAATGAATAAAAGTATATCAATTAACAAATTGGTAAAAGAAATACTTTTCTGATGATTTCGCAGTTTCGCTTAACCGACGCACGGATAAAGTGAACAAACCCATGGAAATCCTAATTTCGCATATGGCGGAAGAATACGCAACGTACATACAAGTATATTATAAACAGGGTTTTTAAAAGTTCCCAAATATTATGTGAAGAACATACAGCTAGTTTTATTGTCATTTGAATATTTTCAAATGCGCCAAAATATTAAATAATTATAGAAGGATGGCTCTGTTAAAAATAACATGCAAAGAAACACATGTATCAGTGTTGGCCATGTAACTTTGACAGTCGTGCTGGAAATGGAAGAGCCAGTGTCGTGTACATACACTGGAGACGACAATATGTCTGTATATAGTCCATTCATTGTTACTTCCAACTTTTCTGAATCCCTGCTAATGTTCTACTTCCAAGATATTCCTCCGCCACATGCAAAAAGAACTAGAAGATTGTACCAAAGAGACAGAGCACTGCATTCGCGCACATTCAGTGTAATAATATTTTGCATAAGTATTGTTTCTTATTAGGCATTACCAGCACACACGTATTCTGTCTTTTTCATTCATATTAATTATAAATAAAATATTAGTAAATGTGTAATCTAACGGAAATTAGTTTACATTAATGTTAACGGAAGTATAATGCGCTGGTTATAAATATCACGTTTTCGAAATAACCGAACAAGTCATACATGGGATGATTTTTGAAAGGTTTGATCCAAAACGTGCTGACTGTTGCGCCTCCTAGTCCCTTCATGGTTAGTTCCATACTGCCTTAAAGTTTTGACTAGTTAACTTATTTCTGCTTGTCGAGTGTCTCTCCACCTTGTGTAACATTCACATTGGCGGAAATATAAATGACTTCAGTCTCTAGGGCCACCGCGTAATATTAAGACCTCCATCATTGCAAATTATCTAATAATCCCGTGCTTTTCTTAATGTGACTATGGCAATTATTGTGTGGGAACATACTTAGAAAAGAAAAGGAATATTTTATTAATTTGACTTGAAAGCGGAGCCAGCGATACATGTGGGATAACAACGAGAGTAAGAATTAATAGGTAGTCTTCCTGAAAAATTGTTTCGAGAGTTCACTTTTTGAAGTAGGAATATATTTTCATGATAACAACATATCAATTTTGCAGTAAAAAGTAAATATTTGCACGTCTGCTATTCTTCACAGACGAACCCAGAACGTCAATTTTTATTTGCATTGATTTAAATATATTGCATGCAATAAAATGCTGATTGTTCTTTACTTGATTCACTGCCAACTGAACTAAGAGCCTGCATGTCCGTGTGTACGATAGCACATATGCAATTCTCGTGCAGTGTTTTTTTTTTCAAAGGTTAGTTTCAAAAGTGCTCCCTCTCTACTGTGAACAATATATAAATCTAATGCCTTATGGTACCGTCACGCACCTGGATATATGCACTCACATTACTAAATAAAGGAATAAAACAAATATGCAATACATTATATGTTTCCTTCTGATAGATATGTTTACAATTTTGCAAATAATGCTCTGTCTCAGGAACATTTCAAAGATAATGCTTCATATTGATCTACACCCAGGAAAATGTTTTGTTGAAACAAACAAAGTTTGTTTGTCTCAATCAAGTGAATTGTTTGCATACGGGTAATGAAATATTTTCTCGCTACAACGAAATTATTTTGTTGTTCTAATTTGGTCGCCCCAAAATAAGGTTTAGTTGATGTAACAAAATTTTTTTTTTGGCTCTACGTATATTAAACAGTTTCAGTTAACATAAAAGATTTCAAGCCAGACCGAGATTCGAACCCAGTACGTCTGCCCCTGTGCTCCATCCCCTGACAGCCTCAGATAAAGTGATTTCTGATAAATGCAGGAGTATTTTGAAACAAATACATTTAAATTCCGGACATAATGCGTAAATAGGCATTTCAAGTTTTGCAGCATTACTTTTGAGTTTCGTGTTGAACATGTTTTATTAGGATTTTTATACCAATATTTATCATAAATAAATGCACTAATGAACACTGCTACTATCATAACTGTCGCAAAATAAACAACCACTTGAGCTGCATTTTCGTACTAGGGCAATCAAATGAGCGGCCAAACAAATTTCCACACTAAAAAAAATTGAGGTTAAATTCCCTTAGATGTACGGGAAGCTAATTACCTCTACAGGTAAGGTAAATTTACCTCTTAAATGTAGAGTAAATTTAAATAACAAGTAAACTACTATTCCCTAATCGTTCGGAAAAATACCTAACAAAAGTGGGGGAAAATACCATACAATTATGGGAAATTCCCATACGAGTAAGGGAATATTAACTATATTGTATAATAAAATTGTATTAAAAGTATCCCGGAATATTAATGCTGTTAATTATTTTATTACCTTTACCTTCTGACAAATAGTAACTGAAATCTCAACACTAAAATCCTCGACACTTGCTGGTGGATGTGCGAACCATGGTATTCTTATCACGATAGGTCGATGCGCTATCCATGGTATTCTTATCACGATAGGTCGATGCGCCATCCATTACACCACCACGACAACGTGACAGCATACGTGAATATTGGCGTGTTAGATGATTATTTCTTCCGCCCGTCCTCAGCTGTTGAGACAATGCTGAAGAGATGCACGCACCGTAAGGTAATTTTCCCACCCACGTATGGGATTTTCCACAGCTATGTACGTGAATATTACTCCATAGTGCGGTAATTTTACCTTACCTGTAAGGAAAACTATGCTTCCCACACGTGTTTGCGGATATTACCTTACACATGTCAGGTAATTTTCCCATTATTTTTTATAGTACACAGTTGATACAATGAAATATCTTGTCGTCAATTATTTACTTCAGCCCAACACAGAGGTTTTGTTTATTCAAACGCATATTTAGTTAAGATGAACAAAATTAATTTTGTTGCTTCCAAGTATTGTTTACTCAATAAAATACTTTGTTGCGGCAACTAAATATATGTTTGACCCTATGGAAACAAATGTTTTGTTTAGATCGAATTTTGATTGGATCTCCGTTGTCTACAATGACAATGAAAAAAACCAAAAAATGAAGAACAAAATTATGTGTTTTTTTTTCTCGTAGCCATTGAAACAATGGAGATCCAGTCAAAATTCTAATTCAGTTTCACCAGATCATTGCAATTAAACTTAAAAAAAAAAAAAAACAAAATATATTTGTTGGCTGGACCATGCCTGTCTCTCGGTGTGCGAATTTTCTGCCAGAAGAAAGAGCTAGCGGTGAAAGAGTTTTAATATGATTTAAATACTCGTGGGGAACTTTAGATACAATAACTGCAATTAAGTGTAATGATGCTGGAAACCAGCCCCCTGGGCAAGCAGCCACGAAGGGTGCACAAGAAACCAGAGTAGGCCTATGTCCTCAACAACTTTTTGCAAAAAACTTAATTTTTTTAAATTGTTATTTTTCAATTGCCTTAAATTTTTGGGGTTATGGGACCTGGAATATAACAGAAAACATAAAGCACGGAGACTCGTTGCCATTCAGCGATCGTTCCCTGCCTCCCAGTCGACATGTTAAAATTAAATTTTCTCCTATTTCAAGGATGACTTAAAACATTTTACTTATTTTGGAAACAGAAATGTTTAATTTCCTTATAGTATGTTCATAGTTAACTCATAACTTACGAAAATCATTCTTCTTATCAGCTTTCTTTGCGTTGCGTATCCTACATGTCCACGTGTGAATTTTCGTGTGGCATGCGTTCTTGTGTCACCCACGTCATACTGTGGCGTTACTATAAACACAAAAAATTAAATTACTAAGGCGATTCTAACTCTAAAAATAAAATTAAGAAAATTTTTTTGGTGACTAGTAACTTCAAGATTACAGTTCTAGTATGGTTTAGTACACGTAGCAGAATTCAATGATTTACTGAAAAACTTATTGCTGTTTTACCAGGACATTTTTAAGTGTTATGCTGCTGCTCCATGGTTGATTTGAAAATTTTAACTTCACAGAGAAAATTTTTTTAAGTTAAAGCACAAAATGATGGTTCAGTTACATTTACCGACATAAATTAAAATAATTTCGTAATAACGACTCCCGTGAGTCCACAAATGTGTAACTTTAGTAGTAAAGAAAGAAAACATGTTCATTACGTAGTGAACAAAACATCTTCAGCCATTGATTTTCATTGTGATGTGTACAAAGACCAAGTAAGGTGAATTCACAACAGAGAAACTAACGAAAGGTTAAAACATTTTTTGAAATTATAGTATACTGTCTAAACACTGTGGCGTTCACATTTGTGTCTACGTGTAAACCTGTGTATTGCTATAACATATTTTAAATAACTTTACTGACCCTCGTTATTCAGAGCTGCTACATTTGTCTAGTAACGAGAAGAAGTGATTGTGTACATCTATTTCTGTATAGGTAGAAACATAAGGATTTATAACTTCATTCCAAGGAAATGTCAGTTTTGTAGCAAATTTTGGAAATAAAATAATCAGGTGATAAACACTTGACGTATTAATATATTCAGTCATAGGTAAAAGTATCTACTACAGTTTAACTCAAAGTGGTTTTTCATTCCCATTTTTGGAAAACTTAGTTGCGTGTCATTAGCGCCAGCCCCAACAACATCGTGGTACTGAAACTTAAAACACAGAACGAGAGAAAAGAAGTATATTGTTCTATACATTTCCAATATTTGAAGTAATAATTTACAGTAATGGAAACCAGATTTCCTATTGGTAGGGGAATGCAATCTTCACTTTATTTCTTGACATGAAGCTAAAATTCACATTACTGTATACACCCGAGCCGGCATCGTTTCTCCATTGGCTGCCGTCTATATGTGAAGTCACTCCTTTTTGAGTAACCTGCACGTGATTGGGGCACACGATTGTGAAGTGTACGTTTATTGGCGCAGAGTTACCCGGGGCGTGTCGAAAAAAGAATGGGACAAAGACAAAAGTATTGCAAGGATTGAGGAATTTCAAGTATAAAATTTCCTCAAATAAAAACGCGAATTTCGCAGATCTCTACTAATGAGCGACAACACTTAACTAGTTTGTTATTAATTTTGCCGTTATAAAAAAAATTGTCTTTTGATTGATGTAGCCTAGGGAGGGGAGAGCTCTAAGAAAATCGTTAAATACCGGCAACGTCTACGCATATTATGATAGCTTTAAATATTTATTTGACAACATTTTGGAGAAAAAAATGCTTCATATTAAATTGAAATTTATGTCATCGCAGCGATAACTTCGCGCAGAATTCGGGGGGAATCGCTTGAAATTTTCTCTAAATATGACTTTTTTTTTGTATTTTTATCTGACGCCGGGGCCACGGTGGCTAAGTGGTTAGACTGTTGGCCTCCCATCAAGGCGAACCGAGTTCAATACCCGGCCAGGACACCGGATTTTTGCAAGTGGGGATCGTGCCCGACAATGCCATTGATCGGTGGGTTTTCTCGGTGATCTCCCGTTTCCCACGCCCATCCATTCCGGCTCTGCACCATACACGCCTAGCTTCATCCTCATCGCCCCTCAAGACCTCTAAGAGGCGACCAAATATCTTCGCTCACTCACTCACTCGCTCACTCGCTCACTCGCTCACTCACTCACTCGCTCACTCGCTCACTCGCTCGCTCACTCACTCACTCACTCGCTCACTCGCTCGCTCACTCACTCACTCACTCGCTCACTCGCTCGCTCACTCACTCACTCACTCACTCACTCGCTCACTCGCTCGCTCACTCACTCACTCGCTCATCTGGCGCTGTCGGAGTGCCCTGAAAATTTTCGTATTTTGTGTTCACAATATTTATGGTCACCATACGAAGTTAGGTTGATATTTCCTCCAACAGCATCAATACAATGATTTTTCTTATAATGGAAAATAATTAATGAAACAAATTCTAATACTTTCAGTAAATCTGTCGCAAATTGTTCCTTAAAATCACATTTTAGACTAACAATAAACCACATTGATATGCGTGTTTATCACAAACGCAGCAGAAATTATTATTTTTTTTGTTACAATGGCGAAAGACTGCGCTGTTAATATGCCCGTATATTTAAAGAATATTTTTTGGAAATGAACGAAAATATATAAATATACTGAAACGCAATCCGTAATGATGGAAAATAAAGCTGATCTTCGAAAATACCACATATGGAAAGAATTTTTATTTCCCATAACTCCGTGTTTAGGTAAAGAAAAAATGGCGAGGCCACACGAAGCTGTCTTCGCCACTGTAGCTTTGGGATAAGAGTAACGAGGAATGCCGAGGCCACACGAACAATGCCGAGGCCACACGAACAATGCCGAGGCCACACGAAGCCGTTTTCGCCACTGTAGCTATGTGATTAGGTAACGAGGAATGCCGAGGCCGCACGAACAATGCCGAGGCCACACGAAGATGTATTCGCCACTGTAGCTTTGTGATTAGGTAACGAGCAATACCGAGGCCGCACGAACAATGCCGAGGCCATACGAAGATGTATTCGCCACTGTAGCTTTGTGATTAGGTAACGAGGAATGCCGAGGCCGCACGAACAATGCCGAGGCCACACGAATATGTATTCGCCACTGTAGCTTTGTGATTAGGTAACGAGGAATGCCGAGGCCGCACGAACAATGCCGAGGCCATACGAAGATGTATTCGCCACTGTAGCTTTGTGATTAGGTAACGAGCAATACCGAGGCCGCACGAACAATGCCGAGGCCATACGAAGATGTATTCGCCACTGTAGCTTTGTGATTAGGTAACGAGGAATGCCGAGGCCGCACGAATAATGCCGAGGCCACACAAAGATGTATTCTCCACTGTAGCTTTGTGATTAGGTAACGAGCAATGCCGAGGCCGCACGAATAATGCCGAGGCCACACGAAGATGTATTCTCCATTGTAGCTTTGTGATTAGGTAACGAGCAATGCCGAGGCCGCACGAACAATGCCGAGGCCACACGAAGATGTATTCTCCATTGTAGCTTTGTGATTAGGAAACGAGCAATGCCGAGGCCGCACGAACAATGCCGAGGCCACACGAAAATGTATTCCCCACTGTAGCTTTGTGATTAGGTAACGAGCAATGCCGAGGCCGCACGAACAATGCCGAGGCCACACGAAGATGTATTCGCCACTGTAGCTTTGTGATTAGGTAACGAGGAATGCCGAGGCGGCACGAACAATGCCGAGGCCATACGTAGATGTATTCGCCACTGTAGCTTTGTGATTAGGTAACGAGCAATACCGAGGCCGCACGAACAATGCCGAGGCCACACGAAGATGTATTCTCCATTGTAGCTTTGTGATTAGGTAACGAGGAATGCCGAGGCCGCAGGAACAATGCCGAGGCCACACGAAGATGTATTCGCCACTGTAGCTTTGTGATTAGGTAACGAGTAATGCCGAGGCCGCACGAACAATGCCGAGGCCACACGAAGCTATATTCACAACAGTAGCTTTGTATTTAGATAACGAGTAATGCGGAGGTATATATCTGCGGAGAGTAATGCGGATATATATATATATATATATATATATATATATATATATATCAGAGTGCTCTATCATCGTGTGTGTGTATATATATACATACATATATATATATATATATATATATATATATATATATATATATATATATATATATATATATATATATACACACGATGGGAATATTACAGATTCACAATTATATAAATATGTAAATAAAAATTATTTTCAAATTATTTTGTACATAATTATCTATATAGCTATATGTAAGCAACTATGTAAATGTATAGGCATATAAGTATGTAAATATAAAAATGATTTTTAATAACATTTATATTTATATTTATGTACATAGAAGTATATAAATATAAATGATTTTCAATTTAAATTATGTACATATAGTTATGTGCATATAAGTATTGAAATATTCATTTATTTAAATTTAATTTATATACTGTTATGAACCTAAAACCAAGTAAATATAAAATTAATTTCGATTTACTTTATATGTATAATTATGGGTATATAAGTATGAATATGTAAAATTATTTTCAATTTATCTTCTACATATTTATGTGTATACAAATATGGAGATATAAAATTTATTGAAATGTCTATATATACTTATGTACATATAAATATGGGAATATAAAATTATCTTTAACCTCAATATATAAGTATGTACATGTAAATATGTAAATATAAAATTTATTTAAATGTCTATATATAACTATGTACATATGCCTATAAGTATTTGTAAATAACGTATTGCTATGATAGTACCTGCAATCTTTCTTGCACGAACCGCAACCATCACCACCACCACTACCTCCTCCTCCTCCTTCTCCTTTCCCTTTTCCTCCTCCTCAACCCCTCTTCCTGCTACGAACCTAGAGACTGACTGATGCACGTGATGTCTTTGTGCTTGTACGTGATTGGCCAGCTGCAATCACGTGAGGGGTAGAAGGTTGTAGGACTATACTATACATAATTATGTATTAAATAATATAGGAATATAAATAATTATATTTAATATAAAAATAGTTATATAACTATATAAATATGTAAATATATAAATATGTAAATATATAAATATATAATTATGTATAGGTATTTGTAAATAACTATGTATATGTACCTATAGGCACGTAAATATAAATTTATTTTCAATTTAATTTATATACATAGTTATATACATATAACTATGTAAATATAAAATTTAATTGTATATCTGCATGTAACTATGTAAATATAAATTTTAATTGTATATCTACATAAAAGTACGTACATAAAATACGGGCATATAAAATTAATTTATGTATATAAACTTAAGTATGTACATATAAATATGAAATTATAAAATTAATTAAAATTTCAGGTGTGATAGTACCTGCGTGTTTCCTTCCGGAGCAAACGAGTATTTGGGTTTTCTCATAGTGCTCCAATACCATGAAGATGAAATGCGAATATGAAGTGCTGTCTTTTAACCTCGATTATCACGGAGCCTTGACCTGCATCACCGCTAACTGTCTGTTTCTAGTTAATATTCTGCGATCGAGTTTTCACCAATGTTCAAGAAATGCATGCTGGCACGAGAGAACGGTTTGTACAAAGAGTTCTTTTCGTGCGTTTATTCTGCTGGAGTCAGTCTTTCCATCAGTAGCAATCACAATCACCAGCGCCACCACCGCCGAAATTAGGTGTCATAATGAGTCAATGGGTCATGGCTCACTACAGGGCCGATGTGGTCAATGGCTCATTGGGGTCGATGGGGTCAATGGGTCAGTTTGTGAGGGGGTCGGCCCGACAACAGGAGTCAGTTGTCTACTTTAAGTGTAAACATGATTTATAGGTGAGAGAAGTAAACTTGCCTGGAAGAAACTGTTTAAGATATATCTGCATGGTAATGTGATCAAGGAACTAGCATCTAAAGCCTGCCTACCTGCGTGTGTGTGTATGATGTCTCAATGCCTGCATGTGATTGGTCGGCTGCAATCATGATGTAACTTGGTGATTGGCTGGTTGTATTATGCTTTCTTACTTTTATGTATTTTCTCTCGAATTTTAGTTTTCAAGGTCATTAAAGGTCATGTGGTCAAGGTCGATGTAGTCTGCATCTAATATGGCAGTGGTAATTTTTAATGTATTAAGCTTGTTGACTTTTATGTATTTTTCTCGAGTTTTGTTTTCAAGGTCATGGGTTAAAGGTCAAGGCCAATGCTTTCCGATATGGCGGATGTGTGATGCCTACCAAAATGGTGGTTGCCTATCAATATGGCGGTTGCCTACCAAGATGGTGGCTTCCAGTAATGTGAAAACAAATGACAAGCGAAAAACTAATATGGCAGCCTCCAGTAACATGTAAACAAGAATGGCTGCCTCCAGTAGTACATAAACAAATGACGAACGAAAAAATCTACATGGAATGAGTATTGGTGAGGGGAGTGGGTGCGATGGAGTCAGTCGTCTGCTGGAGACGAACAGAGGTGAGTAATTGGTTGTGCTGAGGAGAACTTCGAAAATGTTAGTTTTTAAATTAAATTTTTTTATCGTTTTTTTAAACAAGTTTATAGTAAAAATTTTTCTAAAGGGAAATTTCAACGAAAAAAGGGATATTCCGAGCGTAAAAAAGGGGCAAATGGCCGCCGGGTTAAATTCTTTTTAATCAACAAAGTTTTTACATAAAATTCTATAGAAATACATTCTTTAATGATTTTTTTTTAAGTTTTTGAAACAGCATTAAAATAATTTTTTTATAATAAATTTTATATGAATTTTTTAATTTTTAGTGTTTTCAATTTTGATTTTTTTTTAGTTTTTTCATTTTAAAGGTCAAAGGTTAAGGTCAAAGGTCATAGATTCTGATCCGTGTCTCCTGGTCACCTGGGTCTGACCCTGGGTCGCTGATCACTGCTAGCATTTCTGGAAAAAAATGGGCCATTTCTGTTGATCCTTTTAATAATTTTTAAAATAATTTTTTAATAATTTGAATAATATATTTTTTCTGAATTTTCATAGAATTTTTTGAAATTTTTAAATGTTCTTTAGTGTTTTTGAGTTCATAGGTCTACGGGGGCAAGGCCAAAGCTCACATGGGCCAGGGGTGAAAGGGCAATGACATCCAAGATGGCGGTCGGGTGACGTAACAAGATGGCGGCTCCACCAGCTACTGTTTCGATCCCCGATCCCCTTAATCATACTTTTCCCATAATCATACTATTTATATCTATGCGGAGCCTCATTTCTCCGTCATTTTGCGAAGCATCACAGTAGTAGCATTGGTGCTGAGGTATCACCTATAAAACGAGACTGATGGATGATACGTATATAAGTTTTAACATTAACTCAAAATTTGAGCAGATTTTTAAATTTCACGGGAAAATATATGCTCATTACAACCCCACCCGAAAGCACACTGCCACCTGATGTAATGGCAATTCCTAACATAAAATGTCTTACCAGTCTGAATGATAAAAATACGAGGGACAAGAGAGAGTGGTTCTTCAACTCTCGCACTACATGAGAAACTGTCGTGTGGGGTGATTTTGTTCACACAAATTTCTTTTCCCTCGCTGAATCCCTTACCCCTACCACTCTTGTTTTCAGCATTGTCTACCAGAGCGAGCTAGTTTTGTTAGCCTGTAGTGGTGGCGTATAGTGACTGAAGAGAAGGGAGGCCTTGTGGTGGACTGGTAGGATGGAGGGTTGTGTGGAGAGAATATGTGAGCAAATGGCAGTGGCTCGGGTATAATGTAAATCCAATAAACTGTCTCATGGGCAAAACAAAACTTGCTATACAAAGTGATGGCGATTTTGGTGGGAGGTATCAAGGAGAACGAATAACATTTTTGGTGTGGCGAGGAGGGGTGTGGGGTGGCATATATTCAATGAGATGTTAGAGCGGAGCCAATATAAATGCATGGTGGAAATGGGAGATATAGGGGACCCGACAACTAAGTCGAGAAATGTGTTGGAGGGGGACGGGTGAAATGTATTAACCAATGAAAAATAGTGGTTTGGGTGAATCATCTGCTGGTATTTGTACTGGAAATATGTGTGCTCCACCATCTTTGTTTAGAACCTCAAACCTTCTACGCGTAAGCCTTTAAATGCGTTTTCCTAAATGTAAAAAAAAACTTTTTAAGTCATTAATTTTTGGAATCTTTTTTATTTGTCTATTATTTTCTTTTCTTAAATAAAAAAAATTCGAATTTGTTTTTTTTTTTTTTTTTGGGGAATTTCCAGGTGTTTTCAAAGAAAACATTGTGTTTAAGTTTATTTAAGGACATGGGCACTAGGTCAAGGCCACGAGGGTGAAGTTAATGTCAAGCATACTCGCGTACAAAACGGCGGCCAGGTGATGGCATAACATAGTGGCTTGATGGTACCAGGTCCAGTACCGCATGAGACTGTGCCCGAAGGAACAAAATCGTTCTATCCATTTCCAACACTTACTAAATGTGTGGTATGTGCATTCTCAAGTCCCAAACCTCAGCTCTGAGTGAGTTAGCGTAGAGGTAGTATCCTCAACTTACCTTCAAGAGGACCTGGGTTTAATTCTCTGTCCAGTAATTATGTGTTTCGCTTTCAATTGTTGTTAAAAAAAATACCTACCTACCGAATGCCGCAATCTGCAAAAATATCTTGTAAGGCCCACTAACCAGTATATCGCAAATGTTTGCTGCGACTAACGAATACGGAATTGCCCACCAACACACTGAATTTATTGGTGGTCACAAACGTACTTCTATGGTTCGCACTAACGACAAAACCTACAAAAATATTTGTTGGTACCAAAAAATCTTTCGTCGTGTCTTTATTGAGAAAAATATTTTCTGGCCAAGAACAAAAATTTACGGTCACTACAAAATTGCAGGGCTCCGTGGTGGTGTAGTGGTTAGACTACTCGCCTCCCACAAAAGGCGAATCGGGTTCGATTCCTGGCAGGGTCGCCCCTGTATTTTAAAATGTGGAAATTGTACCGGACGATGCCGCTGGTTGGTGGGTTTCCTCAGAGTTCTCCCCTTTCCTCCGTCCTTGCGTTCTGGTGCTGCTCTACACTCACCTCGTTTCATCCTCGTCGGCTCTCAAGACCCCGGTGTTAAGAGCAATCCAAATCTCTTCTCTCGCTCTTCACAAAATTGCTTTTTTTAAGTGTCGCTAATGTTGAAGGCAGATTGGAATATCTGTACATTGGTCGCAATACAAAATGGAGGGACAAGAGAATTGACGTTCACAGTACAAAATGCATTACATCACAGTGTATTTTCCAAAATTTTCCTTTCGAAAACCGCTGTTTTACGACTTTTAGCTTTGTTTTCAAATGTATTGGCTGTAGGACAAATACGCTTTTAATAATTTTTCGGTCACATCTCTCGTAATAATTTCTCTCTAGGTCTCAACGTTGCTGAGTGACATTATGAATATGTGTGTGTTACATTCCCTAAGTTCGTACACTCTAAAAATTATTTTTGTACTTTTACAAGAAAAATCTTTGGAAACCCAGTTGCCAAGGAAATCCTTTGCAAAACTACAAAGAGTTTTCTTGTAAAATCTGCAAAACATTTCTTTGTGATATTACAGATGGCATCCTTGTGGTACAAATGACATTATTGAGAAGAGTGCATAAAATTACTTCTTTTCTTCTAAAAAACAAATGTGATAAGTCAGTAACAGAGAACAACTAAAAATAAATTCCAAACATAATTTACAAAAGAACTTTACATCGCCAGCACTGAGATAAGAACACTCACCCCTTGTGTTACTAGGCCGAATATTTAACCAAGAGACCAACTTGACTTATCGCATATTTTTACTGTAAATTTAAATGAAAGTACATACAAAATAATATTGTAGTTCCATGGTTAAGAAGAGTAGGTAAATTGATTTATTTTTAAGAGTTAAGTTGTTAAGTTAAGATAATTGAATGACTCTTTACAACAAGGCATTGAGAGCAGATTTAAGAATTCTCAGTAGCTAGGAAACATTAGAAGTTACTGAATAATGCGGTCACGTTTCACTCCGATTATTTGAGTTGTTTTAAGTGTTTCACGTTATTCAAACTTGCAGTACATTTATTTTTGCACACAGCTACACTTTACATCACACCCATAGTTTTTGCAAAAACAGCTTTATACAGTTTTACGTTGTTGAGTATCCGCCTTTTTGCTGAAGCTCGTGGATAGGGGTCAGTATAGTACAAACATTTCCTAAGATCTATTACAAACACGGACCTTGTAGTTTTACAAACGAGAAGTTTAAAAAGAAAAATCTTTGCACTGTTACAAGCATTTGTAAAATTACAAATTTAATGCTCCCGCCATCAGTAAAAATTACAAATTTTTCTAGAGTGTAGGGATGCGTAAATATAACTCTCACAATATGGTTTACACATACTATATACATACATATTTCCTGGTTATGAAATAACTTATTTCTATCCAAATCCCACGTGTATTCAGACAGGGTTAAGCGCCACCCTCCGAAGTGTTTAGCTATTAATTTAGTAGCACGAATAAGTCCTAATGAATTTAATTTCATAAATATGTAGACATCGTTTCTTGAACGTTGTCTCTGTGAGTTTCTTAAATATTCATTGTTTGTTTCGGACATCCGCGAGAATGAAACTTGTCATTTTGTGGTGTCAATGCAAACACAATGCCTAAGCGCCATCATAGTTAAGTGATATTTTCTGTGTGTGTACTTGGGATTTATACAGTCTTTTCACCTATATTTCGCACAAACGACCCTCAACTTATGTAATATATTCTTTATCTTTCTATTCTTCATCCATTACGATGACATTAGAATTTCCGTAGTGTGTATTAGAAATTAGAATAACATGTTTTTAAAGGGTTCATGGCACCGTGGTGGTGAAGTGGTTAGACTACTCGACTCCCACCCACGTGAACCGGGTTAGATTCCCGGCGGGATCATCGCCGGAGTTTCACACGTGGGAAGCATGCCGGATGATGCCGCTGGTCGAAGGTTTATTTTAGGGCTCTCCCGTTTTCCCCTGCCCCTGCATTCCGGCGCTAATCCATACTCACCTCACTTTACCATCACCGGCTCTCAAGACATCGGTGTTAAGAGCCGCCCAAATATCCCCACTCGCTCATTCACTTTAAAGGGTTCATGCCGAACTATTTTCAAATACAAATCGTTTCATCACTGGGTTCGCGAAGACAGGGAGAATATTATCAGGGCACGGTTGTTCAAACAAGGCTAGAGGCTGTTCACAGTAAAATGAGCACT
The DNA here is from genome assembly GCA_029891345.1 of Dryococelus australis. Taxonomy (NCBI): domain Eukaryota; kingdom Metazoa; phylum Arthropoda; class Insecta; order Phasmatodea; family Phasmatidae; genus Dryococelus; species Dryococelus australis. Next base: position 197,798,281 of record CM056998.1, on the reverse strand, counting down.
TCTGAAAGCCCTGCTTGAGATCTACTTGTATGTATATCGTGTATTCTTCCGCCTTATGTAAAATTAACATTGCCGGGGACCTCATCACTCTAGTCATGCGTTGGTCAAGTGAAACGGTGAAATTATTATAAAAGTAAATGTTTTACAAATAAAGTTATTCTTACACATAATATGCATTAAAAAAGCAGAAAGCGAAACAAATTTAACACTTTTTACTAGACGTTAAATATGGAACTACTTTCTATCCATTGTTGCCAACTTTACTGGGTGCATATCACCCAGTGAGCCCGTTGAAATATACGCAGGTAGAGGCAGTGACATTTTTATAAGGTTGATTTTGAAAATGCTCACTTTGTCGTCAACAGCCTGTACTGACAGTTCCCAGGTGCGAATATGTGATACAATAACGTTTACTGTGTAGTCAGCCAACAGCCAGAACGCGAGTCCTCATTGCTCCTACGCCAGTGCAGACAACTCGGCTGTAAATTAACACGAGAGATTTCATGCAAAATATGTACTATAGGGACTGCCCGTGCACACGTGACGTGTTAGCTAGCGGAGAATCCATATCCCGGCTCCTCACGCCTCGTAACTCGTTTGATGGGCCCGCAATACTTCATCGCTGGTTATTAACGCCTTGTCAAGCTGGGCTGGACAGTGATTAGTGTCCAGCTGTTTGTCCGACCTCACGTTTCGCTTCAATACTCGGCCGTCTGTAACGGCCTCACGTTGAGATAAAAATTACTTCATGTTCGACGTGTGCCAGAAGCTCTTACGTTCATGTAAGTTACTCGTGACACCATTCCAAACAGATTTTAATTGTTGTATGTATAGGCCGTTCACGGTAAAGTCAGCGATTTCTTAAGCTGTTTCATCAGATATAATAACCAATAAATACATTTCATTGCGACCTCGGACTTTTGATTTTGGGTATGGTGAATGTATACACTGTGCTTATTACTCGCATGGTAGGGTTTACATTAACAAGTGTTGAAAGGATATAAATTGGTTGAAAGAAAAAAGTAACTAGTGCTTCAAAAGTGCTCACTTTAACGTGAACGACCTATATCAGCACAATAGTTTACATTTATTTATAACACGCTAATTTGCAGAATTAATTTTATTTATGACGAAACACGCTGCCACAAGGTAGATCATGATATCTATGTTTAGTAACAAAACAAAGGACATTTTTTAATTTTCTGAAAAATACACCTATTGCTATTCCAAACTGCGCACGCTATAGAAATTATTTCATAAATGGGAGTGTTTGTAAATTAATACATTGCTATATATAAGAAGCAAAATAATAAAGTTTACTGCGATGTCGCATGTAATTACGTTGCAGTAGAGCGCTGCTGTCGGTATTCGCGCTGTGTATTTAAACAGTCCTACGCAACGTCCGCATGCGTACAAGGCATAATTAACGAGCGGTAGGCATGCCTAGAAGATATAGGAGACAGCGTCGAGAACAAGTGACGTGGCAAAAGAGACACCTGATCGCAGAGCGGCGAGAGGGAGGGTGAAGGAGGCGCTGCATTATGTGGTCATCGCGCTTTGATTGTGTTGGCAGCAACGAAAAGTTAAAGATGTCTGCACTTTGCAGCCCATTTCTGTACGACCCAGTGTATCACCAAGAGTGAGGATAACTCGCCAGGCACGAGCGGATATGGCCAGAGACATCAGTGTCCTCCATCCAGCTTTACTGCAAAGAATATTTCCATACACCTTGGCGCAAACAGATGTGTGATTCCGATTACCTTATTTACCCTGCTTTAACACCTGAAACCATTTGTAGATAAAAAATAGTAAGCATTTTTAGGAAGTATTTTTAGGATTCTTTTCAGGAATAAAACAAATGTATAAGAGAAGGTAGTTTGAGAATAGCAAATAGAACTTTCGTTTCTTGTATGGTAAAATCGTGGAATGACATAATGACTGGGTTCAAACAGAAACAGTTTGTTGTATTTGTGGGAAATGTTTAGCGCATGGAAGAGCTCTTGTTGGAATGTGGTATTAAAAGTTGCAAAAATCGCCTATTCCGATGTAGGAGAGTTTACTGTCCATGATTTGGACGTGTGTTAGCCGATGCGGTAGTTTTGAAGAACGCACATACACGCATTTCGTTGTGAGAGCTTTATTGAAAGACTCTGCAAAGGTTATCAAGTATATCGTTTGTGGTATTATCAGCAGAGGGCAGAATGGAGCATCACAGACTGGAGATGCATTGTCTTTACCGAAGATCATACTTTTTTGGGTGGGAGGAAATGGTTTGACTAGCATGCCAGAGTTTCGGGTCACTACAAACACAGCCTCGATTTACTTCGACACCCCCTACCGGAGTGATTGTCTAGGGGGACATTGCATATGGCCCCCGTTCGTCATTGCTATAGGCAAGAGGATTTTTAATGCGCAACAGCACGTTGAAGACAACTTGTGATCTCCTTTCGCTACTATTCCCGTTCGAGTTCCCAGATGCCCGATTCTAGCCTGATCACGTCGTGTAAACAATAAGCGAGCTAGAAGTTGCGATGGCGCGAAGTATAAACCGTTCACAGTAAACTAAGCACTTTTGAAAGCCCTGCTCAACTATTTAGCGTCACTGACTTTATTTATTTTCCGTTATTTACTGTGTGTGATTTACTTATCTGCGTGTCATTTACTTGTGTGTTGACAGCAGTTAAACTTACCCGTTTGTGGTGTTTGTGAATTTTTATCATTCCCTCGGTTCTCCGCGACAATAAAAGTTAACCTCTTCAAATTAAGTCCGTGCCAAATAATTCTTAATTTGCCAGACAACAAGTTATTTATGATTACAAAAATTGTAGTTTATCGTGGTTGATTTACACTTTACATTTTTCGCACGTTAGAATAGTGCCTGACAGTGCCACTGGGTGGCAGGTTTTCTCGGGGATCTCCTGTTTCCCCCACCCGCGCATTCCGGCGCCCTTCCATACTCACTTCGCTTGACCCTCATCAGCTCTCAAGACCTCGTTGTTAGGTCACCCAAACCTCTTCAACCCACTCAACATTAGGCTCTTGTTGAGTTCAGACTAACGTATGGATATCTTACATGTCCGACAAAACATCTGGCACTACCCTCTTCCCGAAAATTCGTTCCCTCGCCTAGTCACCAAACTCACAATTGTGCGTTCTAAATTCCAATCAGTGGAAAATCACTGATTCGCAGTCAAATGCAACTACTCGAATGAGTGAAAATGGTTTCACTTCGAATCGGTGAAAAACTGCAGGTTGTTTCAGGGAAACAATTTCACTGAATTAAAGTGACACAGCTAACTCCATGCGGTGAGTAAAATATTGCTTTTATTGAATCTAGCCAAATATTTACGAGAAATAAACATAATATTTTACTCTTGATCATGTGCAATTCAACGTAATAAAAAAAACTACAAATATTGCTACCTGAGACTTTAAGCGTCGGTTGATCGCTTCAAAGACTATTACTTTATCAATTGAGATACCATTCCGCCTTTCTTTCAGTGGTGACATATATATATATATATTATATATATATATATATATATATATATATATATATATATATATATATAGTGTGTGTTATGGATAATATGTAGGTTTTAATTTTATGCGATTTATTTTAGTTTTTAGTTCAATTGGTAAAATAGTTTTGTTTAAATACGAATAATACGCATTACTAAACTACATTTCATGCAATTTAAACGTCCAGGCTGAGCGCTATGATGACTATTATAAGAAAACAAAATGAATGACTTGAAATCAAAATGAAAGACATGAAAAGAAATGAAAGACTGACTGTTCATTGCTAGCTCGTAAAATGGTGTTCCTGAAGATGAAACGCGCATTTCGAAAAAGTATATTTCTTTGTGTTTCCTTAGTTCACGTGCTGTTATTTCGTTTAATACACCTGGTTTAACTGATCAATCAGTCAAGAAGCAAATCAGTGCCAAAAAAACGATTGAAATGGATAATGAATGAGTGGAAAATGTCACTGAATCAATAACTGAAAGTAAAAACTGGCCTCTTCCCCCCCCCCCCCCCACTAATTCCTCAGTTAAATTGATTGTAGTAACTTCTGAATACGTGAGACGCTTCTAACCGATCTAAACATTGTAATTCTCACTGATTCAGTAAGTTGACGCTTATGGTTTCTTTTAGTTTATAAATACGGTGTTCATACCCGTACATACGATAGAAACTCTACTTTTTTCCTAGCAATGACTAAAATGCTCTGACTGCAACAAAAGTGTTTACAATTCCAATTAAACTAATGTAAGATAAGTATCGTTTTAAAATAGACCTAATACCATATAAATTACACACATTCTTTAAGTTCTTTAAGTAGTAGGCCTAATTTATAAATTGAAATTTAGCTATATTGACTGCTGTATTCACTGGCTGAAAGTTAGTATTTAGATTTGATACTGTGGTTAATCATAGCAACGGAATTCACCGTTAAGTCTAGCGCAGACAAGCAGTTTATTTGATAAATTGTTCCACTCCAAAACAGAAATGTATTAGGTGACTTCGCCGAAATTCCTCTCTATAAAGGCTCCAGACATCTATATTTCCAGCAGCTGAAAACGCTCGCGGTTTCCAGCCGTCAAAAGTAGCTTGGTATTCTGGCGTATTGTTGAAAAATATGCCAGAGCAAGCGAGATATGCCCTCGGAATGCCGCTGTCACTCTACGAATTTCTTCCTTTGATCTTCCCGCGCCTTTCTTTCCCCTGAGAACAATTCACCCGCTGTGCTGGCATCCACTAAGCTGACAGCAAAAACTCCCAGAAACGAACACCTCGTAAAGGAAATACCTGTTGAAAATGTAAGTGAAAGTCACTTCAGATCTTAGTCACCGTTGGAATGATTCTATAAAATAATGTTACATTAAATGTCCTATCGGATGTATAGTACCTTATATAAGCACCTGGAAAGAGGGATATATTTGGAAATCAGTATTTAAATTCACTGTTTCCAAAAACTACTTAAAAACCGAAGTATCATTTCTATATGCTAAGCGAATCACTCGCATTACCAAAGAGTCCATTCAGCAGTTATTAAAGCTTATATAACTACATCATTAATTTTATTGCGGATCATAAATTATCTACCATAGGAATAAGGGTTACAAATTCACTCTGTGTAAAGAACTTTGAAAGTACACCCTCAGTGTCTTTCTTCGATTTATATGTGGCTCTTAAATACACCTAATGAATTAAATAAATTGCCCGTTAAAAATGTTTTTATCATAAATACTTGGTTTATAAATACACAGAAATCACACTGTATTCTCATTACAGCATTTATTATATGAGGAAATTCGTAATGTACTCTAGAATGGTGTACAGATCATCCTTCACAATAAAAATCACCACGTTTGTAAGGGATGAGACACAATCCTGGTGAATACGTATAATGCAAGTTTCATGATGTAGCAATAAATACTTACGCAAATATATACTCAGTAAAAAGTACAGTGCGGTTTTTATACTGCCGGAATATAATATAAATATAATCGGAACATTTATAAAACATCGAATAATCGGCAATGATACCTTTATTAAGAAATAAAAACAACACAATTTAATTTTCAGTAAAAATATTCATCAGTTACTTACTTTCACGATTAACTACAAATACTGCAGATCCTAACGTTACGAAAACCTTTCGTAAAGCATAACAACTAACGTTACCCTATTTGCATTTTGCGAATTTGAGCAAATTTCCAAATGATTTTACCCGAGAACAAACAAACAACTACATAAAATGCAATTTTCATTATAATTGTGTTTACTGTGACAGTTACTCAAAGAAACTTGTCTCTCTTCATTATCTCTAAAAATAAGTTTGTAATTTAGTTTGAATAAGACAAATCTATGATTAGTATGGTTTTTGTGAAAACTTCATTAAATATTTTATGCAAATTTTGTTCATACTGTTACAATTTCTCGCTCTAGAAATTACGTGGGCTGTACGAAGTTCGTTAAGGGATGGAGGTCTTAATTGAATAAAATAATTAATTATAATTTCCTTGTTTTTTTTACAATAACTACAGCAAAATTCTCTGAACTCAAAATCTCAAAATCTCGTAATATTTTGGTATCGCTTACTGTTCACAACTAATTACTTCAGTTTCATACATTTTATGATTACGACAAAGAAATCAATGAAATTAAATAACTAAATATCAGTCCCAATAGACAGTGTATCAACTTATTCAATTATTTTATTATTTATGCGTCCATATTTGACAGTTCAAATATTTACATTAAAATCAGTATTAAACTCCCATTCAATCCCACCTCAGTTCAGTCCATGTCCCGCCAGTCGCAATGTTCCAGAGTCCTCCACGCACCCTCACGCACAGTAGGCTTCACTTGTCGGTTTCACACCCTCTCGTTCATTCAAGCCACGAACACCTCACCCGCCGTCGTCCCGCAATCTTCAGTCGTCGTCCACAACTCACTTCGCTCGCGCACAACTAACTTCGTTCACGCACACTCGGCCAGGCGGCCTCCGCCACATACAGCCGGCCGCTGGGTTACGGCAGTATATATAGTGTCTTAGGCCACCACCTAGAATCTTCCCCAACTCGCGTGATGTGTCGCGGAGGGCTGAGGCGCCAGCCAGTCTCACTAGAACATTCTTGCGTCGTCGCTAAACGTATCGAAAACTCTAGCAGGCGAGAGGAGATCTGTGACGCCAGCAAGTATCGCCAGGCCGCGAGCGCATCGTTCCAGGAAGAGGGGAGGGCGAGGTTTGGTTTCTACCACGGCACGGGGCAGCCGAGCCGGCGGCAGCTGCGGCACGTAACAATACTTAAAATATAGTGTTTTCTTCCGTAAAAATGTTTTTAGCAATCAAAATACTATCTTAGTGTTTAATATTTTGTAGTATAATAATAATAATATTGAAATTTACTAAATCACTGTTAAATACATGTAAATATATTTCAGTGCCTTGACAACTATTCAAATAAAAAGGAAATAAGTATAGGATTATAAAAAAAAAAGTAAATTTGGCATGAAAGATACGATGATAAAATTTGTAATATATTTCACACTTAAATTCTTGTTATCCTATATGTCATACGAAATAATTACACATAATTTGTCCGCAATAAGTTACCTTTATTAAATCGAGTGCCTTTTTTTTCGCGGTATTTGGAAACATATATGTACAGAAAGCCCTCTTATACTTTTCATGTTACCTATAGAAAAAGCTGTGAGATGCTGGCAAGTCTAAAATGATTTAAATTGTTAAACTTAGTCTAATTAAATAAAAGTTTATTTCGAGAGGTTCATAAAGAAGTTTAGCTGTACATTATGCTGTATCTGCACTGTGACGTATTTCCGTAACTTCCTGTATTTTATTTTGACCTCTCGCTGATTATGTTTTGAAAAAATATTTTTCGCTTGTTTTTTTTTTAATTTCCTACTGTGATTGACGACATACGATCGTCGCCGTTATTTGTATAAGCCGCAGTGACACTTGTAACTATGGAATCACCTTGCACGTAATAACAAATATCTGCTGACGTGAAAGGGATTAACATACTTGTGAGTGTGCATTTTTCCTAGTCGCAGCTCTCCGGGCAGATTTGCTCTCTGCAAACATCTGGTAATATTTGTTTGCCTCCAGAGTAAATGTTTTATTGTTTACATTGAGTAGAATGTTATTTACTCTCCAAATCATCCCCGTCAATCTGTTTTCCCGCAGGATCTTCTCATTCATCCTACTTTCTCATCTGATCCCACATTCAGAGTAGAGTTCTGTGTCTTGCAAACGGGGCAGTATTCTTTTGACGAAAGCAATGAACAGAAGAGTTAGAGACAAAATGGCGACTTCAATTCAACTAAAACTGGTCTACATGCTATCCACGAAACTGAGCAGTTTTGAAAGCCCTCTCATTTGGAATAGGAGTCAATAAATAAATTTTATTTTAGCCATAGACGGCAACTACCGAGTGCTGTGGAATATACACACACTGTACATTACTTATACGGAAATATATAAATAAAAATGTGGTTAAAGTATAAAATACGGCTGAAAGGAAAAAGTACCCAAGGCCTCAAAAGTGCTCACGTTTCACCGTGAACAGCTAATACTCAGCTGAAATGTAAATGCTTATAGAGTTACATGTTACGTACTAAGTCTAAGAATTCATTAAATGTTAGTATTACGCTGAGCTGTGCCCTTGCGTATTTGAAACTCAAATAAACGGTCAAATCTCATGCTATTTGAACTGTAACCTTGCTCTCCGACACGTGTTTATGCACGTTTCCAGAGGAAGTGTAAGGCCTCCAAACGTAATCAACCTAAACAAACTCAATTTTATTTCACACAAGTAATCAGCAGTAATTCTCACTTTCGAATCATAAATGCTGCTGCAGAAATGTACAAAAAATTATTTTCTTAAAGTTTTACTTCTAGCGCAGACAATACGTTTAACACCTTTTTCGTCAACGAAAACTAAATTTACAGCATTTTCAAGTGGTTCGCATCCTAAAGATTACCTTTTTTTTTTTTCACCTGCAGTATACTGCCAAATTTATCTCCGTTAATTCACAAACAAAAAGTATTTTTTTTGTCCTTTTCTGAACATTTTGTATCTTGTATGAAAAAATATATTTTCGGTAAGGGTTATTTTACCTTAGTCAAGCCTCTCAGATCAGCACTATTCGGCACGTGGTCCTGTATAGAATGATAGAAACCACGAATTAATTGCCGTAGATGTTGCATAGAAAATATAAATATTTTTATTTTAGTTACCACACGCCTGTGGCGAACTACTCGTGAAGGGTATTTATTACAAAGTATGCTACTGACTAAGTAAAGGTGTTAAGTTTTCATCTAAACTTTTTAAAAGGAACATTTTCTCTTAATTGAAAGGCGTTGCTTTAGTAAATATTTTAATTAAATTGACTCAGTCCAAACAAGTATTCGACCACTGAACTAAACATTTCCTTACTGTCGCTAGTGCATTTTATTGCGCGAAGTAAGCATTCGTTGACGCCGAGTGATTCTCACTTCGTGCAACGCCGAGAAAAAAAAAAGTTCTTTTAAAGAGTTCTGTAAATGTTCATCGAGCTCATCGTTCCCTCTAACCGTTCTCATTTTTTAAATGTCGGTACAGTTTTAAAACTCTTGCCCTCTGAGAGACCACCATTTTGTGACGTGCACTTTTTAAACTTCCCGGAGGGATTTCTGCAGATGAAATATTTTCCATAATTTTCTCCAAATCATAAATTACGGTGAAAATAAAAAAGAAGAACGAGTTTATTTTCTCGGCGGGAAGAATTCTTTTCCTCAGATTAAGCCGCAAAAAATGTAACGTGTTAATTATTCTTGCTGTGTTTACGGAGGAATTCTCTTTCACAGCTGTAAAACATAGCCATTCATAAAGAAAGAATATGAATACGTTTCCCTCTTTTCTTCCTTTCCCTAGGCTAATTTCCTAGAATTATAAAGAGATTTCCTTAACTTAGAAGTTACGTATGATTGTATGGTCATTCTGGTGGTTCTTAGGAACAGCGTGGGAGCGAGTGAGTGAAGAGATTTGGACGACTCTTAACAGCGGGGTATTGGGAGCCGATGAGGGTGATTGATGTGAATATGGAGCGGCGCCGGAATGAAGGGCGGTGTAAACGGGAGATCCCCGAGAAAACCTGTCGACCAGCGGCATCGTCCGGCACGATTCCCACTTGCGAAAATCCGGTGACCTGGCCGGGGATCGAGCCCGGTTCGCCTTGGTGGGAGGCGAGCGTGCTAATCGCTCAGCCATCGCGGCCCCTAGCAGGGTGTGATCTAGGTTCAAAACCTGAGATTGCAATGTGTAAATAGTAACAGTTATGTTTATTCTGCAAGTTGAGCATGTCACAGCAGATAAGCATTATCCTAGGGTGCTTATGAACGTTAACAATATGTCAAATAAAAATTAATATTTGTGGAGTAGAGTTGAGTACATAACATGTTTTGGGACAAGCGATGGAGTTCAAGAGTAGAAGTTAGCCATAGTAAATTTTTTAAACTCCGCTAAGTTATTCCGTTGCGGTGGTTGCCCGAAGTTCCGCAGTATTTCTCAGAAATAACCCTACGCCTGCATTTGACAAGATGGGAACAACATTTACGCCGACCAGACGCAATAATAGAAAGTGTCGTGTAAAACCTGCAATCGGTACGCCACAGGTCTCCAAGGAGTTAACACATGCTAACGATATTATCCTCAGCATTCTGCTTCACAGTCAATCGTCATAGAAGATTGCTTAAACATCGAAGAGCCGATGGTTTTCGAAGACAGCGTAACGAAGGTGGAACTTCATGTGTGCCAGCCTTTCTTGATCGGACATACACACTACCATCGGAGGTTCGGATTTCGGTCTAACACCAAGGTATCTGCTCTCTTCCTTGCCAGTCACTCCTGCGAATTAAGAGGACTCTAACGAATGAAGACGGGTCCAACCCAGCATCCCACGAAGATAATGAGCAATGGAATTCATCACCTGATCGATCGCATCACGTATATGCTCAACAGTGTCGAGGTGGGCCAGTCGTGAGATGTGGGCATAACCTCAACGATTAAAAATTACCTTTCGCTCACGCCGAATGAGCTGTCTGCAGGCAAGATGGTAGTCTGGGGAATCGAAGATGACTACAGTGTTCCTATATACCCTGGAGGCAAGTTCGAATTGTGCATCCCGTTCTCCAAGCTATTGGTATTTGCCGAAAATACAAACGAATTACCTTCAAATGGAAGCAATAATCGGTACTGCTTTTAGCTAATACACATGCAGACACCAACGTGAGTACGGGAGAAAACCTGGAGACAATGGAACTGAAACTACAGTATATCGAATGCAGGCTGCCTAATGTGCAGTTGAACACTGTAGAACACATATAAATGTTTAAGAATGTGGAAGATGGTAAAAACATCGCTGTGTGGCTTTCAGGTCGTGGAGTCTCGAGACATACCCCAGATTGCCACCAAGTCAGCGCATCAATTGGATAGTCAAGTTCAGCTTTGCTTCTGAGAAACCGAGGAACGTCATAGTTGAGCTACAAAACGAAATATAGCAAAATTCATGAGTGAACCGTTCGCAGTTCGACACATGTCAAATAGAAAATGTGAAAATATTTTTGAATAGCGAAAGCTACCTATCCATTGACATGAACATGGACTTTGAAAATAGACAGTACCTGCTCGCATATCAGATGTACGCTCAATTCCAATCTGCATATAATGGATGCGTCCAATCTACGATATTGAGCCCTGATACATTCAAGAGTTTGGCCCCTCTCATGGTTATCGATGTGAGTAAACAGGAGCGTATTACTCCAAAATGATCTACTTCAGGACCGAATTCACTACACACAGAAATATTCCTACCAACACGTACGCATTCTGCCTGATAATTCACGATTGGCTTGTATCGTACAATTGCCGAGACATGACTATCAAAATTCTGTCGTGAGTGCAGCTGAGAATATACAAATATAACTGTTTACCCAATAGAACTGTTTATTCATATTCAAGCATCTTCAGCTTCAAGATGTACTGTAACCTGTGGGGTTTCCAGAATCAAAATGGCGTCTAGCTCAGTGAGATCGCAGTGTTCTACAACGACGATGGCAAAACACGCACACGTTCCTTCTGCTCCCCTTATTCGTGGAAACTGTTGGACGAGAAAAGCAAGAAAACAAACGCCTGGCTAACCAAGTAATATCATATACTGGAGTGGGACGAAAGCAAGATTCCATACCATCAGGTGGGAAACATGTACAAGACTTGTTGATACAGTGCCCGAAGGCCTCGATTTACATAGCAGGATCTGATAAAAAAAATGGCTTAGCGACTTGTGTAAATTTGAAGTGGATATTATCGAATTGCAGGTCGAGTATGGATGTCGTTCGCTTTGCAAGCTCTTTAGAAACCTGACTGGGTCTGCACATTGAATTACGTGTAGCTGCTGTGTAAATGGTGCCCATTAACTTGGACCAAGAATCGGGCGTCTACGACAAGACACGAAATCGTCCGAATCGACCCGAATTTTTAGAACTGTTCGAAGAAAATTTAATACCTAAATATTATTGATTTTTTGCTAATCATCTATGTTGTACTATGTGTATAATCAATTTTGCGTAAAAAAATATGTTGCATTTTATTGCTTAAAATATCCCCACATTATATAAACTTTTTAAAAATAAAAATTCTCGCATTAAGAATAAAACAAAATATAAATGTGACAGTTTAAGTACTTTGCTGAAATAGTTAATGTTGCCAATTGATACAGGCCGATAGCAGGCATGTGAATCCAAAAATTAACGCCACCAATATGTTGAAAATCGAATCCAATATGGAGGGCACCGACAGTGACACATATACTTTAAAAATATAAAAAATATACGGCTGCCACCTGGGTGCGATATCGATGATTAATACACTACCACCACCTAGGCGATGAAAACATTTTAAATCCAAGATGGTAACTTCCAGCAATGTACAGTAAATGATATACGAAAAAACAATATGGCGGCCTTAAGCAATGAATAAACAAATGACAGACGAAAAAAAGGTTGCCACACATGATAGAATGAGTATTGGTAAGGATGATGGGGGACCTTCAGAAATAAACATGTTTTTTAAAAATAAATTTTGAAATAACATTTAATAAGAATATTTCATAATTTTTAAAGTCATTTTAAAATCGTTTTGAAAGCTTTTGAATTTTTAAAAATTTCTTAAAATTTCTTTCATTGTTTTGAATTTTATTTTAAAGGTCAAATGTCATATGTCAAAATTCACCCAGGTCAAATGTTACCTGCACCAATGTGGCGACTAAGATGGCTGACAGAACCAAGATGGCTGAAGGTTAGAAATTATGCCGATCCTGGATCCTATTATCGATTTGGCATACCCTATGCCTATCAAACCAATATGGCCACCACTGCTCTGCTTTCTAAAATAATCCTCCCCGGTCTGCTTGGCCTGGTTCGGAGTCACGAACCCTCCTGTACTACTCTGAGGCTGAAAGTTGCCTTTCAGGGTCTGGTTTTTGCAGCTGGGAGGTTGTGAATTTTTAAGGAAAAAATGGGAAATTTTGAGAGAAAAAGGGAAACTTTTATGGCAATGTAGTCCATTTTGAGTGGAAATAGGAAATTCCTAAGGAAAAAGGGGAAATTCAAGATGACGAATTTTTGGGTTCAACGTTAAAGTTCACCATGTTAAGACTAATGGTCAAGGTCACCTGGATCCAAAATGGCGATTCGGTGACGTAATAACATGGGGACTGGCCACTTCCAGCCCCTCGTCAACTCTAAGCCCAAACATTTAGAATTTTAATTTTTAATTTAAAAAAAATTCATATTCAATATTTCTTTATAAATATTTACATTTTTTTTTAGAATTTTCAATAATTTCTTTTGTAATTTTGAGGAATTTAGGAATTTTTGGGTTTTCATGGTCATTCAAGGTCATGGGATCGATCAAGATCACCTGCATCCAATATGGTGGTAAGATGGCTGACAGAACCAAGATGACTGGTGGTTAGGCCTGACTCCGATCCTGGATCTCGTGTATCGATTTGGTATACCCTATGCCTATAAAACCAATATGGCCACCACTGCTCTGTCCACTGATCCTCAGCGAGCCCCTTAAATCACTTAAATTGGCTAAAATTTGCCTCTGTAGGGCTCGTTTTTGCATCTGAGAGGCTCGGTGCTTTTTTTCAAGGGAAAAGTAAAGTTTTTTTTTTCGGGGAAAAAGGGAAATTTTGAGAGAAAGGGGTAATTTTTGAGGGACATTTATTAGATTGCAAGGGAGAAATTAATTTTTTAGAGAAAAAGATTAAGGAATAAAGGGAAATTAAAGATGGTTGTGGTTGGCGCCTGGCTCCTATCCCGGATCCCATTGCGCCAGACTCCTCCAAATTATACTACTTGACTCAATTCGGGAAACACCTTCAACTCACGTACTCAAACTCTCAGCAGTTACAGATGCGATCCAAGATGCTGTTTCGGATCGTTACACGTATCAGAGGTCACATCGATGTCCGGCATGCGATAGGACGCATCAGTGTAACCTGCGCTTGATAGGGCTCAACTCAATATCCGGCTTTTTTACTGGGATGTTCTCCACTGCCCGGAGCTTGACCGGGCCTAGGGTTCATTCTCCTCAAATTGAGAAGCTCATTGCTTGTAGTTTGGCAAAGAAACACCCCCCCCCCCCGGAAATGCATAGTTTATTAGCGGTTTCTTCACACTTTTTGAATCGGACTTTTTAAAAATTACCCCTTACATGACGTGTTTTGTAGTTTCCTTGACATACCGTGTATCACAAGCATTTTATACTCCTGTTAATATTATATGTACCTTAGATTTGATTAAATTCAACATTTACTTATACTTTATCTATCAATTACATTATTTCATTTATAACTAATTTGCATAAAGTGAGAAAGACTGAGTACGTACGTATGTGGTGCGCTGTCCGTCTGATGTAAATTTCTATAGGCTATTCACGGTAAAGTTAGCACTTTTGAGGCCGTAATTACTTTTTTCTTTCAGCAATACAAAATCCTTTAAGTGCCTTTTTAAATAAATATTGCCATGTAAGTAATAAACACCGTGAGTGTATCCCAGCGCACTCGAAAATTAATGTATAAGGCTAAAATAAAACATATATATTGACTATTATTCAAAATGGGTGTTCTTTCAAAAGTGCTCACTGTACCGCGAATAGCCTATACTAGGCATGTTTACACGAGGAAGAGGAATATCCTGGAAGTAGAACTTCAACAGGGCTTCAGAAAAGTTGGAAGCAGCTGTGAATATACTGTTACAATCGTGTTCTATGCTTACCACATTATCTCGTTTTCGTATGTAAACAAACGGGGTATTTGCAATTATCATAAAAGTAATATAGTAAGGTCAGATTTGCCTGTTTGTTTTATGCTACATTCTACATACAGAACATCTCGATTTGTTTATTATTCAGTTGTAAAACTGTAGTCAGCAAAATTATGCTTTACACAATTCATTTGAATAGAATTTGACAATTGAGTCGAAAAATTAATTTTGATGACAGCTATATTTATTTCGCTCTTTACGTCGTATCTTTTTTATCCAAATAAGCTAGTTTATGAAACTTTTGTATTTAACTCTTTATTCGTGTAAACGTCATTGGAGGTAACGAATAATAGCTACAAAATAAAGGGATTGAAGGAAGTCGTTAGAAAGACCTGGGTGGCTCTTGGCATGGGCGTCTTGAGAGCCGATGAGGGTGAAGTGACGTCAGTATGGAGCAGCGCCGGAATGCAAGGACGAAGGAAACGGGATATCCCCGAGAAAACCCGCCGACAAGAGGCATCGTCCGGCATGATTCCCAAACGCGAAAATCCCTGAGCGACCTCGCCGGGCATAGAGCCCGGTTCGCCATGGCGGGAGGCGAGCCCTCTAACCTCTACACCACCGCGGCCCGCATAGAAAAAAATAGGGTTTATACATGCTAAAATATTTTTAGGCGTTCCTCAGCTACCTTTCACGATATAAAAAACACCCTTGCCCAGCTCATGTTTATAAAAAATATATTGTAAAATTTTATTGCCCTGAAAATTGTGGATAATTTAACATTTATAGACTCACCCGAAACGCAAATACGCCCACTCTTATTGATTTACTCTTATTTGCTTTCTTGTACAATGTTCTTTTCTGGGACACAAAGTGTTTTTTAGTTTGAAAGCGATACCGTGAATGGTATAGGCGATTCACGGTAAAGTGAGCACTTTTCGAGTGCCTGTTGAATTTATTTTTCATCACATTTCTATCTTCCTGTCACTTTTTAATATAAACATTGCAATGTAACTATATATATATATATAACCACTCCTTAAAGTTAACGTTTGAAACGGCAATAAAATACATTTATTAGTGGTTAATGCCTGTTGGAAGGGCCTTAAAAAGTGGTCACTTTACCGTGAACAATCTATAGCTGATACACAGCTGAAATCAATTAACGTGTAAACCACAAACCTTCCACTATTCCAGTCGCACACAAGGCAGCGTCTTTACCCGAGCGAGATGACGCAGTCGGAAAAAAAAAATCACTGGACTTACATTCGGCAGAAGGCTGCTGGTTCGAATCCCCGTCCGGCGATCCTGCTCTGGGCTTCCCACGGTCTCCCTCCAAGAGAGAAACACCCGCTTAACGTAGACTGAATAATTTTTTCGTGTTTTTTTTTACTGAAAATAATGTAAAAGGAACCAACAAATTTACTGAGAATTTCTGTGAAATGTATGGGAAGTCCTTAATTGATTTTTAAAAATTGAAAACCCCACGATTTCTTAGAAAAACTGCTTTTGAGGGGAAAAATTAAATTGATTGGTAGCGCAAGTAGGCGGAGCGGTGTATTTAATGCCGGCACACGCTGCTCTCGGGGTCAGTTCAGCGACCTCGAGAGGGCAAGCTTCTACCATGAGATAAGTAGTCTTTATTTGAATCACCAATGTAAGCTCCTAAAGCGAACAGGTCTCTTACGTCACTTTGATGTTATGCAGGGGCCATGAAGGCCGTTAAATAATTCAAAGTTTTTACATTTTGCGAAATGTTGGCCTTTTAACCAAAAACTCGATACTGTTACTTTTGTAACCAAGTTTTAGTGGCTATGTGATCACCAAGTTGTAAAGTGGTGGTAACCACTAGAAACCATGGGTAAACTTTTGCCACCACTTGTAAACTTTTTTCAACTTTTTGTAAACTATTGCAAAGCTTGGTGAACATTTTGTAACTTTGTGAACACTTGCCAATAATTGTTTATTATGGTCTATGTTTCTGGTATTAAGTAGGAGCTATTCAAAACTCCTTGTTTTTGGGACTTTTTTAAGAGAAACTTTACGAAGTTTAGGGCTTGTTCAAAAATCAAATTTACTCGCTGGAGTTAAGGCTGGCATTGCTTAGCAGTTGCTCCCATCCACCTGGGATTGCGAGTAAACTAAGATATAATTATTGTTTGATGACCAGTTATGTGTTACCAAAATGGGGTCTTTTCGAGTGTAGGAATTAAACATGATGTAATAATGACAATGGTAAATTTAGGTGCGACAGAAATGTAGTAGCCATTGTAACTAGGGTAAATTGGGGTCACCTGCTCAATATATTTTGTGACGGCCTTTTGCAGTTTGTATTTATTAATTAATATGTCCAGTAAGGAGCATAAATATAACCTATATAAGTATTAGCTGAATATCAGCGGAAGTATTGGCACCTGAATTGGGCTGCATTTTATTCTATATTTTTTGGCAGCCTAGGTTTTATGTAAATGTTTTTAAGTATAAAATTTTCATAAATGGGAAAGGAAATAATAATGTTATCCTTTTAGATGACACGTCAGAAAGATAACCAAGGAAGTTTTCCATGTGAAATATTTGTGGGGAAAAAAAAAAAAAAAAAAAAAAAAAAAAAAGACATAACCACGCTTCTTGTTTCTATCACAAATAGTTTCAAAAATTTAATTACCCTTACACTGTACAGAAAAATGCTTTTTGCATGTCTCCTGCCATTATTAGTGTTCTAATTGGTTTTGCTAAGTTTTTATGCAAATCCTGCCTTGCCACGCCCTTGGTTTAGGACGCAGCGAGGTCACAAATTAACTAAGAAAACAATGGCAAACCAGCAAAGACGTGGGAAAAAACTAGCCGAACAAAGAAACCCAAACACAAACAACTTCAAGTTACGCAATTTTTTTAAGAGATTAGGTGGTAAAATATTCGCCTACGAATATCCTTAAACACGTGTGTCTCTAGAGATTGACCTCCCTTTTTCCCCGCGGTCTGGTCAGCAAATTGATCACGTTGGGAAACTTAGCGGTCCCTGCCGTTGACTGATGGGTTTTCTCCGGGTACTCCACTTCACACCGCTCTTGCATTCCGGCGCTTTGTTTACGCTTCACTCTCGCCTGCTGTCACGAACTCGATGTCGAGCTCCGAATAAAACCTCGTAGCTAAGCTCTTCTTTCCTCACGTTGGAAATCCGGTGATGCACGACTGTCTTCTAGACAGAACTAACTTCGTTTAATTCTTGTCACTTCATTCTTTCTGTAGTGGAAACGGTTGGGCGGCTCTTAAGAATGAGATGGAACCCGCGTTTTATTGTGAAGTAGTTATTAGCACGGATACGCGGTAAATAACTGTTATGCAAATACGCATTTTTGTCAGAAAAGACAGAAGACAATTATCAATGCCCTTATTTTGTTACCTTTGTCATATTAAGTGTGCTCTTAGTGAAAATGGTGAAATATCGCAATTTTAAAGCTTGCCTCTGCATTTTCCTTAAGCGGCAAAAGAAAAGTACAAACAAATGGGCGTAGTTTAATGTGTGCGCTTTCATCGCGTGTAATAAAACCTCACTGTAAAAGCTCTAATTTATACAATACAGCGACACGACAGAAACATAGGGGCGATGAGGCGCTAGAAGTACGAGTTAGTGTCGCCCGCATCGCTCCCTCGCTTCTTGACCTTGGTAAAAGGGGGGGGGGGGCGAGGGGGAGGGGGGGGGAGTCCATCCCACTCTTAACATAAGATTCTTGTAAAGATTTCTGTAGTATCCTTTATATTTATCAGTTATTATATAATTACTGACCTGGTTAGTTTTCTCACACAAAAACTATTAATATTAGCGTTAGTGGAAACCCGAGAAATTCACGAGTTCAAGCTTATAGACTTGTATTATTTTCTTGTTACTCATTTGACTAGTCACTATTCTCCTGATGCGTTCTGAATGCCTGTGTTCCATTAATCCACATACGTAAACAGACTGAACCAATCAAGAACAACGTAGTGCACACAGTAAAGTGCTCGACATGACGGCGTAAGCCAATAAAAACTGACAGCACCTAAGGTGTATACATAACTTTCGAATTCACCTCAGCCATAAAATAAAACCGAAAAAAAAAAAATGCAAGCAGTGCGTGCGGACCCCGAAAAGACTACTAATACACGAGACATAGCCCACTCAATGTTACCTGCAACTTTACCGAATTCCCTGCTGAAGCTCCGCTTTCAGGATATTCCTCCGCCTCGTGCAAACAAAGCTTACTTAAGTCTAGGAAATTGCAGCAAAGGGACAACTCGTGTACATTCGTGCGCACTCTATGTAATAATATTTTGCGTAAGAACAATTTCTTACTAGGCACTACCAATACATGTATTCCATCTCTGTTCTCATTCATAATATTTGTAAATACTATATAAAAATTTATAGATAAACTACAAGTAAACAAATCGAACTAAATATTAGTATAATATTTATTTACAGAAGTATAAAACACTTGTGACACATACGTGATATGTTTAGCAAACAACCGGACATGACATACATGTGGTGTTATTTGAAAGGTTTGATAGAGCAAGTGTGGGGAACCCGCGAACAGACTGCACTTGATGCGGCGGCCAGTTTGATAACTAGCTACATATTGCAGCGCCGAGGCGCGCAGCTCGTCAGTGCTGTAATACACGAGACCACGCGCTGCAGTTGTTGCCGCGCCCCGCCTCATTGTTTACTTCATGAATACAAAGAACTGGCGCGGCGGTTAAATGGTCGTTGCCGGCGGCCTAACGGACCTCAAGTGCGAGAGCGAGCCGGACCGCGCGGTTCTATAATTAATTCCCGTGCGGATTTGCGTGTGCCTCAGGAGGGGGGGGGGGGGGGTTGGTGCGCGGCGCTACAAGAAGCACCGCCCTAGCTCGCCCCTGGGACGTCGGAGGTTTGGTGGTGAGGGGGAACCCGAATGCAAATGGCGTAATTCCGGAGGGGAAGGCAACTCGGCATTTCGCCCTCCGCGGCCAGAGATATGACTGCGATGAGCAGCAGCCCCTAATGAAGATCCGGTAACCTCTAGCCAGAACCCGCCTCAGGTGAGGAATCAAGCCGTGATGTAGCTGTATCGTGCTGCCATTGCTACTAATTACTTCACTGCCCAAACTTCGACAGAAAAATTGGGGTGTGACTGTTCTACGTAAATACGTCTACTTTACACTGTAGAACTTTCTTTGCTGCCAGCAGACGATGTGCTGCTGGCAGAAAAGATATTGTTTGTTGGATCTGAACCACTGCAAAATAGGTTTACCACAAAATAAAATTGTGTTTGAGCTAAACATAAGTGACTGTGATACCTTACATTGTCCTTCAGCGTAAGTCTTTGAAGAAATGTCAGTTACACTGTGAAAAAATGTACTCTTATAAACAACTGTGATTACTAAAAAAAGAGAGAAGTAAAGAATATTTAAAAATTATTACAAAAAGTGAACTACGGTGACTCCGAAACTCGAACCAAGCCTAAATCCTAAAGCCTTTTACTAAGCATAAATCACTTCGCTGTACGACCACGCTTCAACAATGCGTTTTTACTTCTTTAGATTGTATGTTCTGCCAGATACTTACATGGGCCAGAATATTAAATCACTCACACCTAGGGAAGAATTCAGGTATGTGATTTGGAGTGTCATTGCACTTCAGAATAATATTAAAAGTCTGCAGTTAAAAGACTGTACATAATACTCAGATGCGGTTTCGTAACTGCTTAATATAATGGTTTGTGAATGTTTCCATCGGGACCTACATTATTTTCCTAGCTTTCTGTTTTTGACGCGAATACGTCTTTAAATTTGCAACCATAGTGGAAGGAAATCCAGAAAATCCGATGAAAACAAAGTCTGGGGATACAGTTTGACATTGCAGCTCCGAATCTATCGTCTACATTCAAAATTTAATTACACCACTCGATTACCAAAGGATCAAAGAATATGCTACATTCAGTGAGGACTGCGAAGCTTCGTGCGTGGCTGAGGGGGAAAAGGGGGGGGGGGGGGCGCAATTTCGAGTTCGTTTCGCTGGGTCTCATAAATTCCGCGTAGTATTACTTTTGGCTAGAAGAATCTACGGCGCTCGTTTTAGTTTCAATCGATAGCACTCGTCAAGATTAATCGAATGCACTCGTCAAGATTAATCGAATGCGTGTATAAAAGTATTAGTGTGACCTGGTTATAGTGAAATTGTATGAGTTTAATGTAAGAAATTAATTTAGTTGCTCAGTGGATAGAGAGATTCCAAGAGGGGCCTTAGTGGCTCAGTGGAAATAACTATGTTAAGTGGGTCCACAGTGGCTTAGTGGAAATAAGTATATCAAGTGGGGCCGCAGTTACCAAGTGGATATATATATTGTAAGGAGTTCCCTTACAATTTGTTCTCACTTATGATTTCGCTCAGTATTCATTTTATCACAATATTGTTCACATGTTTATCATATTTTGATCCCCTGCTTAAATATCTATGTTTGATGTATTCTAAATTATTTCCATTAAACAGAGTCCGTGCTAATCTGTGCAATTTATAATGCACGGAGAAAAATATTTAATTTAGAAGGAGAGCTGATATCGTGAAGGTAACCAGGCAGAGTTTTTTTTTTTTTGTTTTTGGTTGGAATGTTTTGGGGAGCAATTTTTTGTAAAGTCACGAATTGGAGACTGTTCTTCTGTAAAAAGGCTTGATGAAAAAGTTATGCAGTTTCTATTAATGGCATGGTGAGCCATATCAATTGAGGATGAAGAGGATATCGTGAAGAACTGGAGGTTACTGTCCACTCATAATGACGGCTACATCTACGATGGCAACTAGTTGTATCGATGTTGCTGTCCAATTTCCATTAATTATGGTTTGGTGAAAACCTTGAGCTTCGATGGCAACCAGATCTTCATGACTGTGTCTACGTTACGTCAAGTAAGGTCGACTTGCGATCTCAACCTTCTGCAGACAGTGATTTATCAAAGTAACTCAGAAGTACTGATCGCTATTTGATATAACATTCAGAATCTCACAATCAAGAGTTTTCATTGTTTTACTGGCCTAAATTACTAGACAATATCACATATAATAAAATTACACTTTCATGTAACATTTAAATGAGCTAGATATTATTCTTCATGCTTTGTTGTTATGTGATCATTTTGTATTTAGGGAACATCCTTAATTCGTTTTCTAGGCAGTCATCATATTCATATTATCATTTTTTCATATGTTGACAGCAGACAGTATTTGGTTCTTCTATTGATTATTTTTAAGATGGCATGGTCGTTGTAAACTGTTGTCTCGTGTAGGTCTAGAAATGTCTATTTATTAAAGTTAGAAACTTAATTTTTACATGTACTTTCTGTAGGTGTAGCCTATCTTCAAGTTACACAATTAAATAATTATTAGTAACTGTTTCTGTTGTTATGATCCTAGAAAGCACGATCATTTAAGGTGAAAATTCTGAAGATAATTCAGTTTTTCATACTTTTTCTTGAATAGAACTGCCAAGTAGATTTTCCCAAATATACATGTGAAAAGGCGTCCGTATCTCTACATCCATGAATTATACTCTCATAAATAATCCTGTACGTAACTCTACACTATATCAAGTGGTGCCTTAGTAGTTCACTGGATAGAGAGATTCCAAGAGGAGCCGTAGTGACTCAGTGGATAGAGAGATTCCAAGTGGGGCCGCACTATCTCAGTGGATAGAATTATATCAAGTGGGGCCTTAGTGTCTCAATGGATAGAACTACGATAAGTGGGGCTGCATTGGCTAAGTGGATAGAGAAATGTTAAATGGGACCACAGTCGCTTCAATGTTGAGTTAATTTCACATCATTTCATTATTACCTACATAAATCTACGCAATATTTTCTTCCGTCTTTGTATGATAACCAAATTTTTAAACATAGTTACTGTTCTAGCCCCGTGACAGTACAAAAGAAAGTCACGGACGGGTTCCCCTAGTTTCGATATAAACGTATCCCCGAGTATATGCGTGTATACTCCTCAAAGGTTTAATAGACGTATAGACGTAAACAAACAGCAGACGGCCTTACGGAGCTATCCTAGCCTAATAAGTTCCACTTGCTCAATAGAGAAACGTAGACATATGAAGCTACTTTCTATTGTTTCCTTTATAATGTATTACTAACTTAACAAACGGTTTGAAGTACGTTTTCCACTGCAGCCGCTACCTTAGAAAATTACCACAATACATAACAACTTACGCTATTATCCCCAAATACTGCAATTTTTGCAAATGCCTTTCATTTTCTTTACTATCTCGATACAGTTTCTCTGACTGGCCCCATACCGTCTTTCACGTGCGTGGTTAATTAACTTCTCTCTCATTAAAACACACTTAATAGTTCCCATTTTAAAAAAATGGGAAATATAGGCGCACCAGCTCTTCCCGCGAGCAGACAATTTCGGCGGGGCTCGTGCGGAAAACGCAGACGTGTTCTGTATTGGCTGTCCCAGCCTTACTCTCTTTCTGTTCGGCGATCTCGGTTCACATGTGAAACCGGCCTTAGTCATGTAGATGAGGTGTCGGAATGGATTTCCGTTCAAACGTTACATGGACTTTCTACCCAAATATGACGAAGCGAAGGAAGGGTTGTGATTTTAATAACACGACGTATGTATATGTGTATGCATGTATATATGTATGTTAACTTTGGGATGTTCCACTGTAGCATTGCACCTATGGCACTGATTTTGATAAATCTAGTGTCTGTCGATTCATTTTGATAACCCGAGTACCATAGGCTATAACATGATTAATAAAATTCAAAATGGCCGCCATGACAAACTAGAGGGTGCCACAGGTAAAGTTAACTAGCGCAAGCATTTCATTCGCGGCTTATTTTGGAAGGATGTGTAATTAACGTTTTACGATAATTTCACTTTAAGATTAATAATATGTAGGTTAAGTGTAATAATTGTCAACTTATATTTGTGCAGTTAGAATTTCAAAGGTATTCAGAAATATATTTATACAAAACCACTATAGGACGTAAAACAATTTGTTTGACTTATTTTGACAAAAATGGGTAGATAACAAATAAAGTTACAGAAAAACTGAAACCCGACTACTCAAAAGTAAAAAAAAAGTCTTCATTTAACAGCACGAGTGTAATCACAGAGTCGTAAACACACGTCGTGCCGTTTAAGACACTTAATTTGGGGGGGGGGGGGGGGGGGGGGGGGGGTAATAAAATTGAAAATTTTATGTCTCTTTTAAATTCTAACTAAGTCTGGCTCAAGACCGTGACGAATGGAAGGCAGAGGTGGAGGCCTTTGCTCAGCAACGGGACACAATAGGCGAATAATAAAATGATATGTATGTATAACGCACGATTGATTGAGCACATCAATCCATTCAACCACACAAATCACGGATGCCACTTCACAGAAGCGCACTTTTTTTTTATGGTTTCGTAGTCAACACGGGGCATTTATAAGATCATCAGGTTCATCCATTTGTCAATCATGGGATGTGACAGCGATGTAGTTTCTACAGACTGAACCTTAATGTATGGAATTTAGTACATATATACCTACTTTAGTTAGATCCCCCCCCTTTTTTTACCACCCCTATAAGTAAAGTGTCTTAAACGGCACGACATGTAACCACGGCTTTATGATTATACTTGTACACTTAACTGAAGACTTGTTTTTGACTTTTAAGTAGTGGGGTTTTAGTTAGTTTTTTTATGTTCTAATACCACAGGTGTTGGTTTGATTTTGTAAAATTTCGTGCCTACAAAACATTTATTTATAAAATAAAAATACATAACATATAATCACGGATTGAAAAACAATTGCACATGACCAAGAATATGCATATCACCAGTAGTACCAACTAATTTCCGATACAACCAAATCTGATCAAGTTCCATCATCATCATCTTACGTGAACACATAGATACATTACCAAAAACACTAATTACAGCAGTATTGCCTGCCTTGCCCTCATGAACTAGAAAAGTCTTCCAGCAGATTATCCTGTTTGGATCAATCTCACTAATATCCTTTGGCGCAGGCTCCTTCTCGACATGAGACCTTCTGAAGAAACACATTTCCAACAAACCACTACCAGCTTTAGCAGTTATTCCCTGAAGACCAAAATGCTACGAAAAAGACAACAAAATATAACTTTCTTCTATACCACGGATCTTAACTGTCCAAGACCTATCATTTTTATTGACATCCTTATTAAAAGACACAATACTACGATAAATCTTCCTAGGGTAGTAACTAGAAGAACGAATTCGTCTCCTATTCATTTCAGGATGAAATATGCAAAAACACATAATCAATAGCGTTAATAATCATAAAAATTTATATAATATGCGAAAATGAATTAAACTATTAATACAACACAGATACATACCTCAAAACAAGGTAAGAACACAAAAAAACACAGTCACCTTAAAAAAATATATTTTTGTACCACAATCAATAGAATTGGGCTGAGCTCAACAGCTTGAGGTCTAGGTACCGAAGATCATGGAGCGAGATGCACATGTAAACATTGAATAAATGTAATCGTAGAGGTAATGAAAACGTTATAAAAATTACAGCCCATATTTACAGTTTACCTTCTGCTGTGTTTCCTACAGGCGCAAATCCGTGTTGGACTTCGCCGAGAATCGAACCGGCTTCTTCCTGATTGGAGGACAGAGGTAGATGAATCAGCTTCGCGACGAAGTCCTTACCGCAGATAGTAGCACAGAATTTTTCAGTGAACTCGATACTGGGTTTGAGTCCAAGGACAGGTGTGCGTGCACGATGCATTAAAATTTACGTATACCTAATTTATTACGAAGCTTCGTTCCGCTTATATTTGGACTCAGGCTCACAAACATTTTTTGCAACTCCCTAAAACTATCTTAAAATTCAGTTACAAACTGATTATTAGAATGATGAGTTAGCGTCCTAATGGTAGAACGATGCCGGCCCTATTCTTATGAGTCAGTCTCATGGGCCTTGTATGTTGACACACCACGATTTGTGAATGACATATGGTGAAAATGCTTGCAGTAACATCGAGTCGGTTTTTTATTGTCCACTGTAACCAAATGACAGGCATGTTGATGCGAAGAACGTTATATTTCCAACTTAAAACACGCAGAAATATTTACACTAATGGAAATGCATTTAAGAACACCTCGTTCGAATACACGTACGTGCCTCAAAGTTGATACACAAGAAAAAGGAAGTGGTATGTGGGACCGATCAAAGCAAGTCCGTGGGACATGCAGAACATTAAATGAAACAAATATAGCACACACATTAATAAGAATTATAACCACCTCGAACGGCCACACGCGCAGTAACTCTGGCGGCTAACTTGCCGTAAAAACGTTTAATGTCTCTCCAGGGTACAGTATTCCACGCTCGCTGTATTTCTTGGCGTAGCTGAACAATGGTCTTTGCCAGTGTTGGGCTGGAACCAGACGCCGTCCCATCATGTCACACACAGAGATCTGGAGATCTAGCGGGCCAGGTAGCATGCGCACACAGTGTAGAACACGTTGTGTTGTCCTACCGACATGGGGACGCTTGTCATCGTTCTGGAAGGTTGGTTTGTGCAGTGTGTTGAGATATGGTCGGAGGCAAGGTTGGAGAACGTCGCGGATGTGCGGCGCACTCAACATGATGCCCTGGATGAATGCCAGATGCGATCGGGAGGTGTTCCTTTTAGCCCCTGAATGATAATCCCAGGTTATAGGTCCATTATGACGAGTGTGAATACACGATATATTGTTCAGCCCACCCGCACGTCTGTGGACGCGAACCCGACCATCCAAGGCAGAAACAGCTCTCATCACTTTACATCACTGGTATTAGTTCGCCTCTCCAACACACACTCTGTTCCGAGACCACTGGACACGTTTATGATGAAGAGCATGTGTCAAGGGCAAACGTGCCAGACGAACACGATAACATAAAATCACTTCCAACACGCTGTTGTATAGTGTTCCTGCAGACGTATGGAGGCCACGTATGTGGTCCTGACTACACGTCCGGTTGCAGTTTTGTCTATCAGGGCGGCTCGCATGATCTTTCAGTGAGGTGGCACTGGTTGGGCTAGGTGGCTGTGGGGACACTCTGTCTCCCTTCTTATCCACTACCAATAGACTACTGACATATCACACGTTGAGCGAGTAGCGCAATTCTGCGGAACGTCCAGCCATCTTTTCCAAGTCCCACTATACGACCACTCTCTTAACTGTTCGCCGTCGTATTCCAGGCACTGCCGACACACACTGTGATACACACTGGATGTAATCGCACGGCTAATTGCACTCGTTGTGTTATCAGACGATCTGCGACATGACTCTTGTTCTACTGACTGCACACAAGTGCAGGCCATTGGTGCTCTTCCACTCACGACATATTGGATAGGTGAGTGGTCTACATTTATGAAAACTTTAATGTCCCTATCAGTAACTAAGTTATTGTGCTGTGATATAACGCTACAGCACAGTATATAAAGCATATAAACTTGCTCTGCACTCGTGCGTATTGTCTTGCCTGTCACAATCACATGAGAAATACTGCGTGATTTGCATGCATGCGTGTGTGACTGCTGCTGTTGGTATTGTATTGTGGTTGTCGTAAAACTTTGAAACAATGCATGCTGCTTACATGATTTATTTTTAAGTACACCTACATTGTTTCAGGATGCTCCACTTGCTTTCGGTCCTTGATGTTCGCTCCTAAATATCAAACTGTCAGTCATATAGCAATGAAATGTACTACGGGTATACTTTAGTGTACGAGATGCATGGTGACGTCACAGGAAGTGTTGGAAGTGGTAGTCATTAGAATCAATACTTGCCTGAACGTTTCTCTCACCAGCAGTAATCTATCGAGATACCTCTTCACAGCCATCAGTTAGCATACAGGTTGCTACTCTAGCTTTTACCAGGAGTACGGCCTGTGCTGGAATGCAGTTGGTAAGTCATCTATGGAACATAAGAAGTTCATCTACCCCCCATAATCAGTTTCATTTCCATCAACATTCCATCAGTGTGCCATACATTTCATGCCAAATGTTCTGTTGCCAGCAGTTAACCATAACAGGGTCAGATGTGTAAACTCAAAAGTTTTCTGAGCCAATAGTAGTCCAGCAATGCCATCAGTAAAACCATAGTCGGCCGATTGTCTCTTGCTACATGCGTGGTTGTGAAGAGCACGGTAGGGAACAACCTACGCAGAATAACCTATATAAGTGCTGTTCAGATTATTAGGAAGATGTCACTTTTCCTTGCACCTTGGTTGTTGCCTGTTGTTTTTGAAGTGGATAACGTTGGTGAATTTCGAGATGAGATCAGTGATGGCTCGATTTTATGGCAATGTTTACCGGGGAAGCCTATTGGTCTAATAAAGTGTGCAGGGGTCTTTATAATGTCTTGGGAAACAAAGTATTTCCCAAAGTGTACCCAGTTGGGTATTGTTTCTGACTTAAATTAAGGAAGGGGGGAGGGGGGCTGCTTCTACGGAGAAACATTATTGTTTGTAATGAGAAAAACCTGTATTTTTCAATCTTTGTGTAGGAAAATAAAGCATTTTGCAACAGTTATTTATAAGCAATTATGCTTTTTAAAAATACCACAAGTATTCACGCTATAGTAGCTTCAAAGACATGCCGACGTAAACTATACAGGTTTATATCCATATGAGTAAACCTTAGGACAAAGAAATTTCCCATTACAAAATTAAAGATTTGAGGTAATAAAGCTTTATTGCCTCATCTTTCGAATGGGACGTTCCTCGGACCTTAGTTTTAGTAATATGGACATGGATATGTACTGCTTACTTCGCCCTAGTCAATATTTCACGACGGTACAGATTATGTGAAAAAAAAAAAAAAAAAACTGCATCCCAAGAATAGAACCAGTGATAAATTGATAATAATTCTAACCTTATATCCTTGACGTCACCGGAGCATCAGCTCAGTCGTGAAGCTTAATTACCGGTGACATTTGAGCTTACACAACCAAAGCACTCCAGGCGAATCGGTTCGATCCCCGGCTGGGTCACTCCCGGACTTTCTCACGGGGGAATCCAGCCGGACGATGCCACTGGTCGGCGGGTTTTCTCGGGGATCTCCAGTTCGCCCCGCCCTTGCATTAAGGCGCGGCTCCATATCCACCTATGTTCATCCACATCGGCTCTCGCGACCTCGATGTTAAGGCCCTCGCCTTCCTTGTTCTTGAACAGCGTTATAGTGTTTGAAATACACGTCTTTCCTCGAAACTACTAAACGTGCGTCCAATTTGCCGATCTACAAAAAGAACACACACTTCAGACAGGGGCTCCTGAGTACTTTCAAAATGTCGCGCACGTCAGAAACACCGTTTCAGAGTACTCCAAAACGTCTATAAACGGCTTTATCAAAACGTCGTGCCTCAAAATACGCGCATCAGATACATACAAAATTGCTCAAGGGCCCTGCACTGGACCTTCCTGCAGATTTTCCACCAATAAAATAATAGGATCACCTCTGAAAGTCCCATAGGTACACATAGTGGGACGAGAACACTGTACGCCGGTTGAGAGACTTGCGATTAGCGGCGATGGCGCACTTGATTTGCCTGGCAGTGTCGCCCTTATCGGACCTAAGCTTCTCGTCTTCAAACACGGAGAAAACCTCTAGGTAGGCGGGAACATTACCAGCCACCGAAACCTCTCCGTTCCTTTTGAGCTCACGTGAAATAGTCAGCAGTGAAGTCGTGATGATAGTTCCAACCCCGTGGATGCCTGTGAAAGGAGGGAGGAAATAAGGCAGACGTTGCTTCTGTGTAGCTGTGAAATAGGGGCTGAAGTTTAAACGAGTTTCCTGTTTCTCCGGCTTACCTGCGAGAAGTTTTAAAGAGGATTTTCTCGATTGCGTTTTCCAAACTTTCGGCCAGATGTAGGTAATTGGGTGGTTAAACCGCCTCCTTGTATTTATAAGGCACTTCAAGCTGCGCGGTTAGCGCGTTATACTTCACACGCGACTACCAAGAAGTAGTAATATTTTGCGTGCAGTCTGTCATTTGGAACTAGGAACACGTATCACTGTTGTGCTAAGAGCTGCCGCGTTTGACAGGAAACATGTCAGTACCGCATGCTTGTGAAAATGCGGCTCAAATATTATGTCTAATGTCATTTTCAGTAATTAAAAGTCAGTTATATTTCCCTTTTTCTGCAGAATCAATTATCAAGATCACAGTCTCCATGTTTTTGGAGTATATATATATATATATATATATATATATATATATATATATATATATATATATATATATATATATATATATATATATATATATATCACCTACACAAAGATTTAAAATAATGGATAGCTGAAAGTGTTTAAATTCATTAAAAAAAAATTGCACTAAACGTAAGTTATCGAAATTATGGAACAATACATTTTTTAGTGTTAATTTTTATATTTCTGATAGTGGGCTACTTTTTACTATTTGAGTATTGCCAAAAGAGTATAATTTTTATATTATATGTAGTTATAAAAATAAATAAAATATTTTTTCTCTTTTTGATGTACTATTCAAAGTTTCTATTTTAAACAAAAAAGTATATGAATTAGGTTTTTTTGCTTTTGTAATTCTTTAAAATTTATCTTATATTATTTAGTCGAACCGAGGTATTTTTAAAGATAACCGGAATTAAATGTTACCATTCTTGCTGTTATATAGTTTCGTCTTAAACAGTGTGAATATGAAATGTCTACTTTGATCTGAAATTTACGAAGGGGTCAGCTGAAGCCTACTATCTGAACACAGCTCCTGAGGTAAACAGTTGACTTGTATTGGTCCTATCTGATACAGCTAATTGGAACCGGCGAAGTTTTGTCATATCTATGGCCATTTACGGTTGTTAAATTTCGAGATATGTACCTCGTTCCATTCTTTTCTAAAAATTCATTTTCTCTGCTGTCATACTTTTTTCAGACTTTCATTTCAAGTCACGACGAAAAAGGATGTAATATTATAGAACATATTGAGACCTCCTATTTCAAGTTTTAGCTTCATGAAATACATCAAGGCATTTGCCCTGCTGGAGTATCAGTATGTCAGCCGCTGCATCTTAGGTCTTGTACGAAATGCCACAATTTATTTTGCCATTTAGTGTTACCGCGTGTATACAGCTTGTAAACAAACATAAACAATCATATGGCCGAATCAGCTTCTCCGCACTCTAAATTCGAATCTGTGAGAAACAACTGATTGTTTCAGAGAAAAAAAAAATCACTGACTGAATTAGTGACGGCCGACTACAGTGGCGAATATAATATTGCTTTTATTGACTGTAGCCAGGTAATTACGTGAAGTAAACATATTTACGATATGTTTACTATTAATATTGTGTAATTTACATTACTTTAATAAAGTTAGAAACGTCCCGCATGTGACCACTATTGAACTCGCGCACTCTTCGACGCTAAGCCATTGCCTTACCACCTGAGCTACCACGCCAAGTTGGTATCATAGAAGGAAAATATTTGTCTTATAGTTCCGCTAGGAAATTGTGTAGTTTGAAGTTGTATGCTCAAATTTTTCGTGTTTGGTTTGATTGGTACCGTTAGGATTATTGAACCGAATAGTATATATGAGTGCACTCTCTAGTATATATGAGTGCACCACATTAAATGTAGTTTAAAACTTCAAACTGACAGCTGTGACTATTACATGGAATCTAAATGAAAGATGCAAAAACGGAATGTTAGGCTGTGTGGTCATATTACCTCGTAAAATGGCGTTTTGAAAGACGAAACACATTTCAGAAAGTATTTTGTATTTGTTTTATTTTGCTACTACAAGTTATTTAAAGGCAATTTTTAAACGTTGTTCTACGGCCATTTTTCCACGCAGTTTCACTGATACATCAGTCAAAAATAATTAAAGACGGAGAGGAAGTAGCTGCGATGTTTCACTGATCTATCAGTCAAAAATAAATCACTGCGTAAACAGTGAAAAACATGACTGACGAATCAGTGGGAAATGTCATCACTCAGTGAAGGAAATATGGCATTTTTTTCACTGGTTCATCAGTTAAATTCACTGAAGTGACTGATGTATCAGTCAGATACGTTTGACTGATTGAAACAGTGAAATCATCACTGATTCAGATTTAGAGTGCGTTGCACAATCTCCCTGCACAACTTGGGGAGTATTCCTGCGGCGGACTGAGTGTACATGCCAGACCACTTCCATGACTCACCAAGTCGCCTGAACTAAATCCCATCGATTTCTACTAATGAGATCACGCGGAAGCGCTCGTTTTGTTGCTACTGTTGATATCCTACTGCAACGGACTGTGGACTCATTCGAATACATTTGCGCCAACCTCGACGTGTTTGTGAGGGCGAGATCGCTAATTGAAAGATGTCTGCAAGGTTGTGTTAAAACCCAGACGCACGCTGTAAACATATCCTCTACCACGTCGCACCTTGAAATTAGATGACCCCGAAAAAAAAATTCTCTGAGAAGAAATTTAAACTTTACACTCTCAATAAAATCCGAATATTAAGACCATTTTTAATTTCTCACTTCCAATTAACTTGGGGTCAGTATGCCACCATGTACTGCAACATATAATGTAGATACCCGCAGTGATTTTTATTTGAAATGTTTATTTCCAAAGGGACAGAAACTTGACTGGGTACGAGACACGTGTTCGTTTAGTAAGTAGGGGTCGCGGTGGTCCAGTGGTTAGACTGCCCCCCTCCTAAGCAAACCGAGTTCGATTCCCGGCGGGGCCACTCCTGGATTTTTGCACGTGGGAATCGTACCAGATGACGATACTGGTTGGCAGGTTTTCTCGGGGCTCTACCGCCCCTCCCCGTTTTTTCATTCCGGCTCTGCTCCGCACTCACCTCACTTCACCCACGTCGGTTCTCAAGACCTCAAAACCGTATATCTTCACTCACTCGTTTAGTAAGTGCAGATGAATAATTTCTTCCAACAAATATTTTACGTGTAGGACTGGCTGATAGTATTTCGGCGCATTCTCAATTTCTACTAAACAACAACTGTTTTCGCTATTTTATGTAACTCTCATGAATGAAATAAATACCTTGTTTTGTAATTCTACTTTATAAACATAAAATCAGAAAAACTAACTTGTAATTTACGGGAAGATTCGTAAATCGACAGAAATGTTTGTGCAAAAACCTTTTACTGAGAAAACACTGTGTCTGTAATGTTACTAAACATTTGGCTAAACATTTTACTATTATTATCGACGTCAAATTTCTTGCGTTTTTTCAAGTCCACTGAATGAAATTTTAAATCAATATTTGCAATAATTGAATGCATATTTATGTATTCTCTGTCAAACAATTCACATAAGGACCGTCTTGATATAATCTCATCTTCAAGATAAAGAAAATCAAAATTTTTGTAGTAGAAAAAAATTAAAACAACTAAAGCAGTACTGTAATTTTAAAGTAATATATCAACATAAAACATTTTGTAGTACTATGACTTCGTTCTCCTTCAGCATTTCCGGAGTGATTGTTTTGATTTCATGTCACATGCAAACTTTCATGTTTAAAACTGATCCAGATTTTCGTTATAGTCGCTCGATGATTACTTCCAACTTTTCTACAGCCGTGCTGAGCTCTACTTCCAGGGTATTCCTCCGCCTCGTGCTAACAAAGCTTAACCAAGTCTAGGAAACTACACCAAAAGGGCAACTCACCGGATATGTGCGCACTCAGTGTAATTATATTTTGCATAAAGACTATTTCCTACCAGGCGTTGCCAATACAGCTATTTTCACCCTGCTTTTATTCATATTAATGCCAATATTTAATTCATATTTATAAATAAGAGTAAAAGCTCAGTTTATTAAAACGTAAGGTAGTTTTATGTTAACAGGTGTATAAAATTCTTGTGATAGTGAAATATTAAGAAAAAAACCAAAGTCGCCAAACGCTGTAAGAAATTTTTCTGGTAAACTTCCTAAACTGCAACGGAAGTTTTCAACCTGCACATTGTATGTATATTATACCACATGTTAGACTGTAAACATAGGTACGTGGATCTTGGTTACTATACAGAGTTGGGGACTTCCCTACGCATCTGAATGTTTCGTGAGTGGATGTGGGAACGCTACCACAGTTGTATGGGCAAATATTTTGCCATTTGCACTTTATAACTGTTCGTACACATTAATAAAGGCTGTTCACGATAAAGTGAGCACTTTAGAAATGAAACTTGGAAATGAGTCACTGCCCCTACCTGCATATATTTTAACGGGCGCCCTGAGTGACATGCACCCGGTAAAGTTGGTAACGATGGATGGGAAGTAGTTCCATATCTTAACGTTACATAAAAAGTGTTTGGTACTCATTTGTGATAACTTTAATAATCTCTATCGCTTTCTGTTGTTTTAATGCGTCGAAGTGTAAAAATAAACAGATTTGTTAAATGTTTTCTTTGCTAAAAATTTCACAGTCTCACTTGACCTACGCATGAATAAAGTGATGAGGCCCATGATTATGTTAATCTGACATAAGGCGGAATAATACAACAACGTGCTTGCAAGTAGATCTTAAGCAGGGCTTTCAAAAGTGCTCATTTTATTGTGAACATTCTATATGGTAATTTATGTAATAATTATTTCAGAGTGTAGATGGGGTTATTTTCAAAGGTTTTATTGGAAAAGTGTGAAGTAAGTGTGGATATATCATGATGTTTCACCCACCTTGCTCGCAGTGAAGCCGCGACGACAGGTCGGGTAGAGAACGCGTCGCTGAAGCTGCTCATAACGAGCCTAGTTAATGTGAAAGTTGAAGATCTGCAGGGAAGGAGCATTCATCAGGCGGTGGTTCCCGCCTAGATACCTGCCCCTGCATCGCTCCGGAGATAAACATCTCGTGTGTAAGAGTTCGCCTGCTGATGCTGCTGCGATTAATCACGTGTTGCGGAGCTCGCATAGCCGGGTGCGGAGCGTGCAGGGGTAATTAATATCCTTCTAGTGCGCGGGCTACGAGCGCGTATTCTTGCGGTGCTCTTCAGTAGTCTAATGAAGGGGTGACACAGACAATTTTTCTATTATTTAAAATTTAATTTAATTTTTTAATTACTTAACGGCTTTCGTTTATGAATTAATTAAAAAATGTTATTTTTTATTTCAGTTAAAAAATAAATATAAAATAGAAATAAATTTTTGAAATAATGTTTGCAACATAACTTTAAAGTTTAAATAAAATCATCGCCATTTGAGTAACTTAAAAAATATACCTTACAGTCTGGATTTTAAAATTTTAATTGGAGAATTCGAAAATTATATTTAAAAATTTTAATACCTATTTTTTAAAATTCTAATTTGTAAATTAAATTAAATTTTTTTTAAATTCCTTGACTAATAAAAGTCTTAAATTTAAAAAAGTTTTAAATGAACTATTACTACTGTAAAAATGGTCCAGGTCACCTCTTT
Source organism: Dryococelus australis (assembly GCA_029891345.1). Taxonomy (NCBI): domain Eukaryota; kingdom Metazoa; phylum Arthropoda; class Insecta; order Phasmatodea; family Phasmatidae; genus Dryococelus; species Dryococelus australis. The sequence goes on along the minus strand of CM056998.1, from coordinate 197,762,975 downwards.
ACTATCCTCCCCTTCCCCACACAGCGGCGGAAGAAGCAGTGTGCCTAACTTAATGGCGCTGATTACCAAGCATGTAGACCTGTAGTTTAAATGGTGAATCAATGTCGAAGAGATTCCTTCTCCCTGCATCAGATATGAAGTGCTACTCCTCGCTGCACAAACATCCATTCATCGAAAAATTTATAAATAAACACCACAGCATCTTAAAACGCAACAGCAGAGTACCATGGGAAAATATAGTGGGGCAGAGTTTAAATGTAACCAACTATTTATAAAGTTTCTCCTAACATAAATTAAATGTGAACAATCTTTTAAAACCAACCTTTTATCTATAAATGAATTGAAAAGAGAAAAATAATTATTGAAGTTAGAGAATGTGTAGAACTTGTAAGACGGGGTCGAACATTCGTAATACATTCTACTACAAATTGATATTTTTGTATCAATTTAAATTTAATATGTAATATCGTGGCGAAATATAGAATGTGTACCTCATTTGCGTAAAAGTACTAAGCTCGTATTTTGAGTAAGAACTTTATTCACAATATAGAATGTATACCTCATTTGTGCAAGCATAGTAAGCAGATATCTCGCACAAGGCTCTTAACTATTCACGCCAAGCTTTTATGTACTAAATATAAGTTGATACAAAAATATCAATTTGTTGTAAAGTTTATTACTGCTGTTCGACTACGTCTTACAAGTTCTACAAATTATGTAACTACTATCACAATTTTTCTTGTTTGGTGCATTTATAAATAAAATGTTTGCTATAAAAGGTTTTTTTACAGTTAATTTATTTCCTACGCCCTGTAAACAGAAGTCGGTCGGAGAAAGGGAACATTGATCATTTGTTCGACTATCTTCCGAGCGAAGATCATGAACAGTTTCTTAAATACGCCTGCATGAAGTGTGACCAATTCCGAAACCTACTTCAACTGGTAACACTCCATCTGAAGATGAAAAGTCGTCATGCACATTTGCCCCCTGTAATTAAATTAACAATGAACCTAAAATTCCTTGGCCATGGTGGCACATGCCAGTCCAATGCCTAGAATTTTAGGGTTGGTGTTTCAACAGTGCGGAAAGTAATATCAGATGTGTGTGAAGTTTTGTGGAATGTACTGGCGCCCAAAGTAATGAAAGATCCATGTAAGAATGACTGGGTAACAACTGAGGACGATTTTTGGAAAATTTGGAACTTTCCTAATTGCCTAGTTACAAAGGTACGTTGCAATGCACCACCTAAATCAGGATCATTTTATTTCAATTGTAAAAAGTACTTTTCATTTGTACTTATGGCAGCTGTTAATGCAAAGTACGAATTAATATGGGTTGATGTTGGGGACTTTAGACGTCAAAATAATGAGAGTAGGTTTGCAAATTGTACCTTTGGCGAATTAGTGCTTTAAAATGCCATCAAATTTCCACAGCATAAAGTCTTCCAAGAACTTATGTTTATCTGCCTTTTGCATTCCTAAGTAGCAACATACATTGGCCCAAAGGTTGGCATTTGGTTGGAAATGTTGGCAATATTTTAGGTTAGAAAACATACATAAATACAACGTTGGTCCAATGTATTATGGCAACCAAACATTCGTACTCGAAAATTTTAATGAGATACCATAGAAAAACATACATCAACATCTCACTATATCAAAAATTGTCACAAAATGCGCAAGAATAATTTTTGAAAACTCTAAAGTAGTTGGCTAAATGTTGGAAACAATTTCTTAGACATACTGTTGGTAATGTGTATGTATTTTTACGTTGTGCCACCACTGAAAAACCTGATGGCCTGCTTCAAGTCTGACACGCGTATCAATTAGCAAATTCAAGCTATTTTATGTGAGTAATCTTGTTCTGCCAAAGACTGTCGTACCTGAACGATTTATTTTTTGTCCCGCCAGCTGATGAAATGCGTGATGCCTACAATTTTATGGAGTACGATTAAATACTCCTATTATGGGGTTGTTTTTACAGAACTACATGACGTCAATGAACTTGGTGAGCAAGCCTATTTGGTTATTTGCCACGTCTATATTTGGTAGCCCAGATTAATAAACTGTTATTTTGTTTGAAGAGGAGTTACTATTTGAAGAGGCAATATTTTTGCTGCAGAAAAAGGTATCGTGTTTATCTTCGCCGCCTCCCCCCTCCTCAACCATCCGGGCGGCACACGTCTGAACGCTTCCAAGCGCTGAGCTATATTGAAGAGTGGCACGCGGCGCTCCTGGCGCGGCCGAGCGCTGTCTGGTGGCTACTACTGGCAACGAGTTCAGCCTCGCACATTCTGGCACCTTCCATACGCCTCTCCGCTATTACCACCGCCTTCCCGAGCTGCGTTATCACGTGTAAATGTTCGTCCCCAGCCCGAGAAAGTGTTCAGTGTTCCTCTTAGAGTTGCGCGAGCTGGTCGACAGTAGATCATGTCTACACCACTTCGTACTTCGGGGCTTCAGCATGCTAGAAGCGTTTTCACGTAATATGAGTACTACTCGAGTTAAGTATTGCAGTGAACGTAGGTGTTGTTATGCTTGGGGTAGAGTTGCCATTTTAATAGTAGTGTTTTTTTTTTTTCGTGTATATGTATTTTTGTAGGCAAGTGTTTCTTCACTGTTTTATTTGTGTGGATTTTCAATACGGTATTTTATGGGAATGTTTGTAAGAGATGGATGCTTAATTTTTTTTGCCGTGCTGTAGGAATAGTGTCCTGGACTACGTTTTGCCAAAATAATTTTACTGCCAAGGACTTTAGTGGATATTTAATGGCGTGCCTTTATGCGCATGTTTAAGTGTGATGAGGGTTTTTGCTCCTTCCCAGTGGTATTCTTGAAATTAGTATTCCATGTTAAACTTTTTTGTGAATCGCCAGGCGTACTTTACTTTTAAAGTCATTTTAACTTTTTTAATGGGAGTTCACAAGTGTTTATTCAGGTTGGGTGATTTATCAGGATATATTAATATTGTTGTTTTTCTGTTTGTTCCAGTGCATGTGTGTTCTCTCCTTCCCCTATTTCACCGATTGGTAGCAAGCAACATAAATTTATAGATGCTATTTATATTTTTCAAATCAAGTTGCAAGGTTGTTGTTCTTGGTGATAATATATAGACGGGCTTCAATATATTTGTATTGATTTGGAATTTTTGTGTCCATGGTTTCTTGATCTCAAGCAATTCATTCTATGTAGCGGTGCTTGTGAAGGTAGCAGAGGCAGTGTATTTAGTGTCGATATATGAAACGATTGTTAAGAATGGAAAAGTTTGCGAACTCACTGCAAGTGAAGCAAGACTCGTATCGTGAAGAGATGTGTGCTAGTTACCATACCAGCAAGTATACTAGAACCGAACACCATGTTTCCGCCATACCCGGGATGAAAGTGCGGCAGCAGACACAGGCGTAATATTTTTATGTTACCTCTTCCCCCCTCACTCTTCATGAGACAAATCCATGGATTTTGTTTGGGGAGGCTGAACTAGACGTAGCAGTGTAGGCTTTAGGTGCGGAGTGGAGGGGAAAGCCATGTGCTCCTCTAAAAGAGAGCAGTATTTCCTGTGGGGAAATTAACACAATTTAAAAATAATAAATATGCATAAATTAAAATGTTGCCCATGTCTGACTGATGTTACAGCTGTGTCCATGGATGACAACTTTCATACGTATTATGTAACCTTTCATTATACGGTCTGCATGACCGCTGCTAAGTAGTATTGTTATACAAGTTAGGAAAGCACGCAATAAAAAATAACGCTGCAATTTTGTGTTCGTTTCGCCCCGTCTCATAATTTCCGCTTGGTATGACTTTTGACTAGGAGAAGCTACGACTCTCGTTTGAGTTTCAATCGACAGCTCTCGTCAAGATCAATCGATTGCGCGCATAAAAACATTTGTGTGGCGTGGTTGTGGTGAAATTGTATGTGTTTAATGTAAAAAATTAGGAAAACTCAACACAATTTCGGCCAGTAATCATCAATAAGCCAAGTAGAAATACAGAAATCGAATACGGTTGGAAAGAGCATTTCAAAAGCAATCCAGTGATACCCATAAAACCCCATATGATCGAGTGAAGCGGTGCCGGGAACGTAAAATAAACATCAAGGCGTCCGAGCGCGTCAACGTAGACGTATTCACGCAAAACAAACGGCCGTGTCCCCAACACAGCCAAATTCAATTTCGTTTGCATGATGACGGCATTGATTAGTTTCATTTCTTCTATACGAATGTAAATAAAACAAAATATAGTTTACCACAACTGTATTTCCATAAGTGAATGAAAAGAAGATGAAGACAGGCGCGAAGCCTGCATCTTCAGACACCTGAGGTCTTATGATATTTTTCTATTACTTCAAAGTTTTTACAAAAATAATTGAATTTGTTTTCTGGTCTTAGACGGTAGATGAAATCAGAGGTGGCGGACAAAGGTCAAAGTCACCTGATATTATCAAAGCTGTCATATATGGCATCTGATTCCCTGCTATTGAGAGCGTGTTAAATGGCTGCCTCAGACTGCTCCAGTGCTTGTATTTACTAAATGTGATTTGTTTTCTCTTCACCTCGTTTACATTTATCCTCAATATTTGTAATTAAAATTGCTTTTTAGATATTAGTGTTTTTTTAATTATTTGTGATCCCTGCTAGCACGAATTTCGAATGTTGGTTTTCTCGGATTACTGCCATATTTTTTATATTAATATCATATTACATAATGTCTTCTGGAAGCATCAGCTGCAATCATTACCAGAGCAGTACCAAAAATGTCTCGTGAACTTGATGGATCGATCGCGATGTATTTCGTGAGGCGATAGGAAAGGGTATGTTCGTACTGTAGATAATTGGTTCGCAAATGGAAAACATACCGATTGGCATCGAAGATTTCGGTGAGTCCACCATAAGTTCGAACCCGGTAGGAGTCAGTTTCAGCAAGAGACAGTGTTAACAGGAGTTGGTGTTAGCGAGGAGACTGTTAGAAGGAGTCGGTGTTACAAGGAGTCGATGTGAGCAGGAGTCGGTGTTAGCAGGAGACTGTTAGAAGGAGTCGGTGTTACAAGGAGTTGATGTGAGCAGGAGACGGTGTTAGCAGGAGATTGTTAGAAGGAGTCGGTGTTAGCAGGAGACTGTCAGAAGGAGTCGGTGTTAGCAGGAGACTGTTAGAAGGAGTCGGTGTTACAAGGAGTCGATGTGAGCAGGAGTCGGTGTTAGCAGGAGACTGTTAGAAGGAGTCGGTGTTAGCAGGAGACTGTTAGAAGGAGTCGGTGTTACAAGGAGTCGATGTGAGCAGGAGTCGGTGTTAGCAGGAGACTGTTAGAAGGAGTCGGTGTTACAAGGAGTTGATGTGAGCAGGAGACGGTGTTAGCAGGAGATTGTTAGAAGGAGTCGGTGTTAGCAGGAGACTGTTAGAAGGAGTAGGTGTTAGCAGGAGACTGTTAGAAGGAGTCGGTGTTACAAGGAGTCGATGTGAGCAGGAGTCGGTGTTAGCAGGAGACTGTTAGAAGGAGTCGGTGTTAGCAGGAGACTGTTAGAAGGAGTCGGTGTTACAAGGAGTCGATGTGAGCAGGAGTCGGTGTTAGCAGGAGATTGTTAGAAGGAGTCAGTGTTAGCAGGAGACTGTTAGAAGGAGTCGGTGTTACAAGGAGACTGTTAGAAGGAGTCGGTCTTACAAGGAGTCGATGTGAGCAGGAGTCGGTGTTAGCAGGAGACTGTTAGAAGGAGTCGGTGTTACAAGGAGTCGATGTGAGCAGGAGACGGTGTTAGCAGGAGACTGTTAGAAGGAGCCGGTGTTAGCAGGAGACTGTTAGAACGAGTCGGTGTTACAAGGAGTCGATGTGAGCAGGAGTCGGTGTTAGCAGGAGACTGTTAGAAGGAGTCGGTGTTAGCAGGAGACTGTTAGAAGAAGTCGGTGTTACAAGGAGTCGATGTGAGCAGGAGTCGGTGTTAGCAGGAGACTGTTAGAAGGAGTCGGTGTTAGCAGGAGACTGTTAGAAGGAGTAGGTGTTACAAGGAGTCGATGTGAGCAGGAGTCGGTGTTAGCAGGAGACTGTTAGAAGGAGTCGGTGTTACAAGGAGTCGATGTGAGCAGGAGACGGTGTTAGCAGGAGACTGTTAGAAGGAGTCGGTGTTACAAGGAGTCGATGTGAGCAGGAGTCGGTGTTAGCAGGAGACTGTTAGAAGGAGTCGGTGTTAGCAAGAGACTGTTAGAAGGAGTCGGTGTTACAAGGAGTCGATGTGAGCAGGAGTCGGTGTTGGCAGGAGACTGTTAGAAGGAGTCGGTGTTAGCAGGAGACTATTAGAAGGAGTCGGTGTTAGCAGGAGACTGTTAGAAGGAGTCGGTGTTGCAAGGAGTCGATGTGGGCAGGAGTCGGTGTTAGCAGGAGACTGTTAGAAGGAGTCGGTGTTAGCAGGAGACTATTAGAAGGAGTCGGTGTTAGCAGGAGACTGGTAGAAGGAGTCGGTGTTACAAGGAGTCGATGTGAGCAGGAGTCGGTGTTAGCAGGAGACTGTTAGAAGGAGTCGGTGTTACAAGGAGTCGATGTGAGCAGGAGACGGTGTTAGCAGGAGCCTGTTAGAAGGAGCCGGTGTTACAAGGAGTCGATGTGAGCAGGAGTCGATGTTAGCAGGAGACTGTTAGAAGGAGTCGGTGTTAGCAGAAGACTGTTAGAAGGAGTCGGTGTTAGCAGGAGACTGTTAGAAGGAGTCTGTGTTAGCAGGAGACTGTTAGAAGGAGTCGGTGTTTCTAGGTGTCGATGTGAGCAGGAGTCGGTGTTAGCAGGAGACTGTTAGAAGGAGTCGGTGTTACAATGAGTCGATGTGAGCAGGAGTCGGTGTTAGCAGTAGTCTGTGTTAGAAGGTGTTCGTAGTAGTTCTACTCCCTACAGCTAGATCGCATGTTTTAGTGTAAAATTACAAATACTATACTCGTTTTAGGAAATTATACATAGAGTTTAACGTTACCGTAAATTAGTATGTGTAAATGTACGCTCATATATTTTCGAATTTGTAATTTTACACATTTTTGAATGTCAATGTACCAGTTCATTTGCGTTTTGATTTATTGTAAGACTGTAATAAATTTTGAGTGAAATAGGAAAATATGTACTTTTAAACTGATGTACGAGGTGATACAATATTGGCATGGTTGTAAAAACACACAGACTTGTGGTTTTAGTGTCAGTAAATAGGGTACTTTTAAACATGCTTTCACATTTGTAATTTTACGCTCCTTTTAATGTCAATATACCAGTACGTTTTGTTTATTTACAGTAAAATTGTACTAGCTAGTGAGTGAAATAGAAAAATACGTACTTTTACACTGGTGTACATGTTTCAATACAACATTGTAATAATACACAGTTTTGGGTTTTAATACTTTATGTTCGTGGATTCTTATATGCACTTTCAAATTTGTACATTTACACCCCTCTTTTTTGTACATTTACACCCCTCTTATTTGTAATATACCAAAATATTTCTGTTTTTTATAATATAATTGTACTATGTTATGAATAAAGTTGTACATTGTTGTAAATTTGCACGTACTCTACTTGTTTTTACAAATAACGCAGAGGAAATGCAAAATTCCTGGAAGGTTGTACACGTATTTTTAACTTTTTTTTTAACAGTGGTTTGTAACGTGTCCTCAATCGTTAGCAACTTCACTGGGCGCATGTCATTTGTGTGTTTGTTAAAAGCTATGCAGGCAAGGGCAATAACAATTATATAACGCTGATTCCTAAAGTATACAATGAACAGTGAACAACCTGTATTCGAGGCAAGTGGCTGTCCGTCAGTAGGGAGCGCTCGGCGTCGCATGAATCTGCGATGTTACGACTTATAACAGAAGGGTTGGCTGGTACAGGCCCTTGGGGGGGGGGGGGGAGGGGCTGATAGTTCACTGCCGGGGGATTTGGCCCTCGCAACTTTACGAGCCGCAGCTCGTATCTGGAACACTCCGCAACTCCGCGGGGCGTGTCAAATCTGCGCCGACCAACCGACACACTCTCTTCTTTACGCCGGAAGAAGTGCAAACTGCTTCACACACGCCCCCGCATATCTTTACTCCCTCCGTGGACGAGAGCAAACATTTCAAAATGAAAAATAAACTTTCTCGTCACCAGCAAGTATTTTATACACGGGTGGACCTACTAACTTTCGCTTTCGAAACTTAAATTTTAAAAAAAATGTAATTTACTGTCAGCTACAAAAATGTATATCTTTTTCGGGGGAACAAGCATTTAGTTGTCTATTTCAAGTTCGTTTGCTCGAAAGAGATTTTATTTTCGTACCATGTACTCATTGTAACTTGAACGCTCTCGAGGAGTTTAAATACGATAATTAAATTCAATTCAGACTTTAATTTTGCATTGTCCAGCTTCATCAACATGTTAACATTACATCATGAACAGATATTTCTTTACCGAAGTGATTCAGGCAAGTGTGCCATGAATCAAAACACTATAGAACAATTTTATGGTTGGTTTATACTCCTCCGATTTCTATTTTATCATCCTTTTTCTTGCAGCCGACTATTATGAAAAATAATGTGGAAATTCACAGGATGGATTGTAACATAGCTTGGAGAGCGAATAACAGATCCATCCGGCTACCAGTCTCTGGTCGCTGCCACGATGACGAGGTTGGAAATGCGCACTTACTAGTTTTAAATATTTTAAGTTCATTTAATACAGCATCATACAACGTGGCAGAATATAAATATAATACATTGTACCAAAAATACACGAAATTATTCTCAATCCTGTTTTCTTTAGTATCCCAATCACATTATAATACATCTAACACTATGTTTAATTACATGCCTAACTAACTTAGCGAAGCGCTATTAGTGCTACGATATTTCTGATCACAAATATTAGGCTGGTCCTGAACCGGAAAATAATAGCTCTGAATCTGCCGTAACTGCAATCTTCCATCAGTTCTTTTAATGCAATTTTTCTTCTTTCCATAAGTTACACCCTCTTCCATAAACTTTTATTTTAGCGAATACAAACACTTTAATTAATAACAGAGAATAAACAAAGGAATTATTTCAAAATATAATTTACGAAAGAAATTACCCTATGCCAGCATGGGGACTGGAATCCACAGCCCTTTGCATTATTTACACAGGCTTTTTATAACAAAACGAACTTGACATAAGCAATTATCAGTTATTTTTGTATTTAATGAAACAGTATATACCAACAAAATAATTATGAAGTTACTAGGTTAAGAAAAAAGCATTTATTTAATTTTAATATTTTCGTGTAATTACGGAGCACTAATATTAACAGTTAACGAGCAATGGCACAGCGTGTTATTAAAATGGTAGGCCTTTTATCATGTTTATTTAAATGATTTTAAGTGTTTTACGTTATTCAAACTGGAATACAGTTCCTTTTGCACGCAACTGAACATTACATCGACCCTAAGTTTTAGCACAAACAGGTATATACGGTTTTACTTTATTGATCGTCCGCCATTTTGCTTGAGTTCGTGGATACGTGTCAGTATAGTACATACATGTCTTGAGGTCTATCACAAATATGGCATTTGTAGTTTTAGATGAGAATTTTTTTTTGTATTGTTAGAAACAATTTCTCAGTAAAAATTAAATTACGTATTTATTTTACAGTGCAGTGTGTCAGGACGCTGTGTCGGCGATAAACTTCACAACTGCTCGAACAAAACGCCGGAATTCCACGGCAAGTTCGTGCAGTAATATGCCACACTAATCAGCACTCTACACTCGATGTTCACTACACTCGCACTGCAACATGATGCAACTTGCCTGTCATCCTCACTGACAAACCGTGCCGAGTGCAACACTGCCTCTCCAATGTCTGCATTTGAATATTTCTACTTCGTATGCATAGTTCCACAGGCGTTATTCTTGATGAATGGCAGCGCGCTGTCATCATTCACAATAACTTTAGGCCCATTAGAATGAGTTATAACTCGTCTCACTTGAAAACAGAAAACATATAGTTATCCCATACAGGTTGTGTTGAAATAAATCCTCGATTTATATTCTTCAAGGAACAAAAACTTTTACATCTAACACACTATATTACCGACAATTGCAAATGTTTGATAGTTATCAGCAAGTATTTTTCATCTAACGTATGGAAATTTCTATATTTTATTCAAATATTCTCTTTCATTAAAGTCATTAATATCGTGATTGACTTCTGTCTAAGACATAGCAATAGTATATCGTAAGTAACAAATATTAATACGTCGTTTATCGCAATGGAACCTCCCCTTGCCCCCCTCTCCCAGGGCAACGGATCAAAAGAAAGCGCAAATATGAGCTATGGCATAAAGTTCATATACGAATACCAAATATGCTGGAGCCAAACTGTACGACCTAGAGCAGTAAACAAATTAATGAAATGCGAATTATTTATTTTTACCTTAATTTACTTCAGTCATTGCAACTGTATGTTTATGGATGAAGATAAACTGTTTCATGCATAAAACTGGATTTATAGTGATAAATTCTGGAATTAAAAGGATTTCTCGAACATAATACACAACGCTGTTTTGAGTCAAACGGCTACAGGTAAAAAAAACTGTAATACTGGATTTTGTTGAAGTTAACAACATATGTTCTCCTTATAGGTCAAACGACTTAATATTAACAGCTTGTGGCACTGTTGAATCATCCTTGTATTTGCTACCACGCCTCCAGTGGGACAACACTGGTAGGCCGAGGAGCGAAACGAGTTTCTGTTTACCAGACGATTGTTATCCAGGAAACTTCCAGGGCCCCTGGAAAAACGCCAGGTTATACAGCGAGATATGTGAGCGGACGGCAGCAGTAAACCACTCCCATATATCGGCACTAGACTCGCGGCCCGGGAGTTTAAAGTCCTCGCTGTGGTTTGCATGTTGGAGGCGATCTCGTGTGATGGAAGTGAAGAGCCAGCAGTTAGCATGTGTGTGTGATGGATCCCGCATTGCGAGTGTTGTCAGGTAGTCTTCTTACAGCACGTGGTGTCTAACACTGTTGTCAGGCAGTCTTCTTACAGCACGTGGTGTCTAACACTGTTGTCAGGCAGGTTGTCAGGCAGGCTTCTTACAGCACGTGGTGTCTAACACTGTTGTCAGGCAGTCTTCTTACAGCACGCGGTGTCTAACACTGCTGTCAGGCAGTCTTCTTACAGCACGTGGTGTCTAACACTGTTGTCAGGCAGTCTTCTTACAGCACGTGGTGTCTTAACACTGTTGTCAGGCAGTCTTCTTACAGCACGTGGTGTTCTAACACTGTTGAAAAAGTATTCCTTCACTTTACGGAAAATTACTCTCTAAATTTGAATCAGTGAGAATTTCGCCGTTTCAATCAGTCAATAGTACTTGACTGATTCAACAGTCACTTTAGTGAATTTAACTTATGATTCAGTGGGAAGAAATGCCATATTTCTGTCACTTATTGATTCAGTGACTTTTTCCACTGATTCATTAGTAATTTTTTTCACTGTTTTTCAGTGGTTTGTTTTTTACCTGATCGATCAGTTAAAGAGCAATACAAAATACTTTCTAAAAAGTGTTTCGTTTTTCAAAACGTCATTTGACGAGGTAATACGACCATTCAACCGTTCATTCCGTTTTTACATCTTTCACTTCGTTGACGCCATGTAATCACCATAGCGCCCTGTTTATATGATGTGGTGAAGAGAGTGCAGTCATATACATTATTCGTTTCAACAATCCTAACGGTACCCATAAAACCAAAAACGAGAACTGAGGACATACAATTTAAATCTTGACGATTTCGATAAAACTGTAATCAATACATATTCTTCGTTCTTTTTCAAGTTGTATTTGTAGAGAAGACGGTGAGATAATGGCTTAACATCGAAGTGGAGAGGGTGCGTGAGTCCAATCGCGGCCATTTTCGAACAGTTTTTAACTTTTTTAAATTACGATAAATCGCGCAATTTAAAGAGCAAACCACCGTAAATGTTTTTTTTGTACGTAATTATTAGACTGCATTCAATAAGAACAATATTTAATTCGCCACTGTAGTCGGCCGTTACTTATTCAATCTAAAAATCGTTTCTCGTCACTATCTCAATCAGTGAATTTTTTCACTCAAACAATCAGTGCTTTTCACTGATTCAAAGTGGAGCCATTTCGAATTATTCGAGAAGTTGAATTTCACAGCGAGTCGATGGTTTTCCACTAATTAGAATTTAGAGTGTACAGGTAAAAAAATGCTGAACTCTGGGTGTAATTATGGTCACGTTGTTTTATCAATAACGTAGTTTCCGTTATTTCAGGGAACTGTAAATAAATTCAATAAACCTTTTGGTAATTTTGCTTGTTACTTTTTCCGCGCTTCCTATTCAAAAAAGAAGTTACGAAAAAAGTGATTAAGTTACGTTATGAAGGTGTTCCACGGCGTATGAAAAAGAAATAAAATAAGGGAGGGAGATCTGAGCAAGAATAAAAAGTTTCGAAGTCCGTGTGTTTTACCATTCTCTTACTACAGTCATTGATGTAGTATATAAATCTTTTATTTTTTAACTGTGACATAGGTAACTGTTACATTTTCCATTAATGTCCAAGTTCTTTTAGTGTTGCTGAGAGCTGCAGACTCCATATGCTACTTCCTGATGTTTGAAGTAATAGCTCTAACTGGCGTGTATATCATAACTGCCGCAGAAATGATTGTTTCCTAGCTGCAGGGACGAAGACAGCTTCGTGTGGCCTCGGCATTGTTCGTGTGGCCTCGGCTTTGTTCGTGTGGCCTCAGCATTGTTCGTGTGGCCTCGGCATTGTTCGTGTGCCTTGGCATTGTTTGTTACCTAAACACGAAGCTACAGGAAATACTAAGACTTTCCGTATGTGGTATTTAATAAGGCCAGTTCTGTTTTCCATCATCACGGATTGCGTTTCAGTATTCATACATATTTCTTTTTGTAAATTCCCATCAAACATTCATTAAATATACGGACATATTTATAATGCAGTGATTCGCCACTGTAACGATAAAAAAAATCATTTCTGCGACAGTTGTGATATCCACGCAAATCAATCATTTCCCATGTTGCGTGCTTGCCTAATGCAGTTGATTGTTACTCTAAAATGTTATTTGTATGAAACAATTTGTGACAGATTTATTCAAGATATTAGAATTTCTTTTATAAACTCTTTCCCATATGATGAAATCTTTTAAATCATTGTATTGATGCTGTATGAGGAAACAGCAACCGAACTTGGTGGGCTGACTGTAAATACTGTAAACATATAATACAAAAAAATTTCAGGGCATTCCGACAGCACCAGATGAGTGCGTGAGTGAGTGAAGAGATTTGATCGGCTCTTAACATCGATGTCTTGAGAACCGATGTGGGTGAAGCGAGGTGAGTATGGTGCAGCGCCGGAATGAAGGGACGGAGGAAATGGGATACTCCCGATAAAACTCACGGACAAGCGGTATCGTCTGGCGCGATCCCCACGTGCGAAAATTGGAAAGGGACCCCGTTTGGTAATCGAGCCCGGTTCGCCTAGATGGGAGGCGAGTAGTGTAACCACTATAAGGTTGTTCACGGTAAAGTGAGCACTTGTGAGGACCTAGTTACTTCTTCCTTTCAGCCATTTTGCATCCTTTAATGATACTTTAAAATAAATACGTTGCAGTGTAAGTAATTGACTGAGTGAATGGCCTATACGCGACGTTGGCCCCAGGACACGAGCTAGCAGCCGCCACGTAATGTCGTTTGCGAAGTGAAGAGCGATCCTCCACACGTCGCCAGATGGTTACCTTGTTAACTCTCCCTAAACCCACAGCAGCACGACATCCCGACTACAGCGACCCGGCACAGCCGCCCTGGATATTCGATTACCAAGGGGGCGCCGCCACTCGACTGTTGATTGTCGACACTCCTCTAGGGGCATCACGAGGCTTGCCTCGGGTCTTCGGTCTGCAGTGTACTTGTGCCACGTCCGCCCTACCGTCCGCCCATCTGCTATTGGGTGTGGACTGTTGGAGTTTAAGCCGCTTCCATTTAATTTTTTTTTTTACTAATCTTCGTAATCAAACTTCATTACTACACTATTAAAATCCCGAATTTGCCACTATACATAGAAGACTACTTAAGGGTCCCGCCTGCCTACATCGTTGTTCGCCTTGTTTGGCAGAGAAGTGCGGAGCTATAAGGGTCATACTTGCACGCGCTACAAGAGCGCTACGCGCAGGACTCTGAAATGGCTGCAGTGATCTCGTAGTGCTGCTGTATCTATGGCACTTTTAGCCGTGACCCTGTCCCTTTATTGATGGAAAGTATGTAGCAAAGTTTAATACAGGCTCCTATTGTAGTTTAGCTCGTGTCCGGCTAGCATGTTTTAAGATACGGCAGTCTGAAAATGCCGTTTTTAATTATATGGTAAGGCTCCAAAATAATATTTACGCCATACGTGGTAACTTTAAAGTACCATTCCTTCCTTGTATGAGTTATAATGTCTTTTCGTAGGTAAACATACTGGAGGCACGTTAATTAGTTTCGTCAATAAACCACGATTTCTAACACTCTGCGACGCAGTCCAAGCGATAGCCAGGCAGAAACTTGAACATAATTTTTGAAGGCTGTATTGTTATATATATATATATATATATATATATATATATATATATATATATATATATATGTATACACACACATATAAACCAGCTGTATCCTCGTCCGCTTTGTTAGGCATTGATTTATTTTGAAAATTGGAATCGCCCTAGCCACTCACTTGGGATCGGTTTAGCCACTGAGCCACTGCGGCCCCTCTTGGAATCGCCCAAACCACTGGGCATGTACGGCCACACTTGATATATTTCTATCCACTCAGCTAGTGCGGCTCCTTTTGAGAGTGTTCTAGCTACTCAGCCACTGCGTCCCCACTTGGGATCGCTCTACACACTGGTCCACTGTGGTTACACTTGAGATTAGTCTACCCACCGGGCCTCTGTGTCCCCATTTGATATATGTCTACAGCTTATGGAAGGATGTAGCTTGCTAATAATGTAATAATCATAACAATAGGCCCTGCAGTTTTTGTAGAGCATGCTTAGAAAACAGCAAAATAGCTCATTTTTCCCGACTTAATTTCCAAATACCGTTAGTACTCAGTTTGTATAAGAGATACGGCAATTTTTAACACACATAAACCTTCCTCGATAAATGCAGATAATAACAGTAAAAGCCGCATCCAAATCCGTTCAGTGATTCTCGAGATTAGCGCAGTCATACAGACAGACACGTGCCAGGGACTTCCTTTTATACTATGTATATATTGATATTTCCTCATGTGGGACAGGCAATACTAAATAATGAAGAAACCTTAGATTATGGTTCCACATGTGAAACCAATCACTCGAGAAAAAGAAGTTGGATTTCGGAGTAAGTGTTAATATTGGGGTGGACCCCGTGGGAACCCCGCGTCCAAGGTTAAGAAGGGAGGGCGCAATACGGGCGACATTAACACGCACGCCTAGCGCCTCATCGCTCCTACGCTCAAGGCGTGCAGTGTTTCCGTCGTAATCTGTACTGTGTAAATTAGACCTGTAACAGTGGGGTTTCATTACACGCGATGAAATACCACAGATTAAATTACGCCCGTATCTTTGTACCTTTCTCTTGCCGCTTAAGTAAGCTTAAGTAAACTGCTTTCGCCAGCTTTAAAAATGCGATATTAGACCATTATTACGATTTTTTTCCACCAAGAATACGCTTGATATGACCAAAGTAAAAAATAGTGGTATAGAAATTTATTTTTTTTTATCTTGTCTGACAAAAATCTTATTTGCAGAACATCTATTTACCGAGATACGCCTATTTGCGGAACAACTATTTCACAAGAAATGACCAGTTCGATCCCACTCTTAAATGGTTCCCAGTGCCTTGACAAGCTTGGGTTTCAAGTATTGTAACTGCAAGTTAAATTACGGAGGAATATAGAGCCTATGCAAATCCAGAATGGTAGGGATATATTCCCTTAACATCGGGATATTATGTTTTGATGAGGATGAAACGTTGGAATGCAAGGGCGGGGGAAACTGGAGATCCCCGAGAAAACCCGCCGCCGTTCGGCATCGTCTTGCGCGGTGGAACGACCTCGCCGGGAATCGAATCCTGTTCGCTTCCTGCAAATATTTTCTACTGTCTGGTCTGTTGTTTAACATTTATTTGGGAGCGGGAGGAGTGGAAATACATACATGCATGCATACTTGCATGCATACACATATGCATGCATACGTACATACATACATCCTAATACGCCTGCAGTTTCAGCGAAAGTACCTCTAAAAATTACGCATCAGTCGGAAAGGCAAGTTGTCCATAGTTATATGGTTGACGTTTAAAAACCTGGAAGTGAGGCAGTACACTGAAAACCTAAGGTAATTGGATGACATGGCCTCCCCGCGCGTCAGTAAACGTGTTTGTGTAAGATAAGTTTGAAGCACAGGCATGATGTGTTTATCAGCTATATTCCATTCGCGGTCAATTTCAAGTTTTCTCAAGCCCTACTATAGCTATACTTCCAGGATATTCCGATTCCCATGCAAACAAGCTTAACCAACTATACCAAATTACACTAAAGGGACCACGAACTGCATTCGTGTGCACTCAATGTACTAATATGTTTAATAAGACCAATATATTTCTAGGTATTAATTACCAACCCACTTCTTTTCTCCCTGTTTTTATTCATACGTGTTGTAAACGAAATATTATAATTTATAGAAAAGATATAAGTAAGATTTTAATTTTGTCCAACAATGTGGTCCTTTTATGGTAACGCAAATATAAAACGCTTGAGATGCATGAAATATCCAGCAAGCTACCAAGCACATCAGACATGGTACATGTCTGATTTTCCAAAGGTTTGATTTAAAAAGTGTGAAGAAACCTCGAATAGACGCTTTGTAGTTGTAAGTTGTAAATCACCATCGTTATATAACAATTTGTTACAGAACTTGCAGACAGGCTGCACTTAGCGGAGGAATACCATCTTAAAACACGTGAATTATCTTATTGCAAACGAAGTAGGTGTCGGAGTTCAAGTACGGCATTCTAAATTATTAATTACAACAATTTTAGTTTAATTGTCATGTGCCGGCGTATAATCTCTTTAAACTTCAGTGTAAAATCTACGTCATGATTTTTTCACACATTTTGAATCGAACCTTTGAAAAATCATCCTATGTATGACATATTTTGCTATTTTCTAAATATGTCATATATCGCGAGCGTTTTATACTTATCTGAGCATAAAAGTTGCTTATTTTTAGCTAACTTAAACCTTTACTTATATTTTATCTATAAACTATTTTTCACTTCTAATTAATATGGTTAAAAAAGAGAAGAAAAAAATGTGTTGTTAATACCTAGTAAGAAATAGTTATATGCGAAGTATCATTACACTGAGTACGCACTTGTTCGGTGCGCTATTCATTTGGTGTAATTTTCTACACTTTGTTAAGCTTTGTTTTTATGAGGCGGAGGAATATCCTGGAAGTAGAACTTAAGAACAGTCACGATACTCTAAACAACTTCTCATTACCTTCAAGGGAATCCGTGTTCAATCCCTGGCCGAGTCACTCCGGATTTTCGCATGTGGGAATCATACCGGTCGATGCCGTTAGTCGGCGGGTTTTCTCGGGGATCTCCCATTTCCTCCACGATATCACTCCGGCGCTGCTCTGTGTTCACCTCAATCACCCTCATCGGCTCTGAAAACCTCGATGTTAAGTGCCGCTCAAATCACTTTTGTCTTTATAGTAATTGTATTACAGCTAATAACATTTCTAATTTCACACTTAATGATAACATACGTATTTCCTGCATTTTTATTTTCAGTCGGTATCACAATCATCGGCACAAACAAAAACAAGCCACGGTTAGATACAAGTATAAACAAGCCACGGTTAGATACAAGTATAAACAAGCCACGGTTAGATACAAGTATAAACAAGCCACGGTTAGATACAAGTATAAACAAGCCACGGTTAGATACAAGTATAAACAAGAAGCTGCGGATACAACTAATGTTTCTACTTTCCTCTACATGGATGCAAATAATTTTGGTGAAGTTCTTTAAAGGTGTATATTGTAGATAGGGCTTGACGTCTCGTTGATAGAGATGTCATTAAAGATGGAATACAATACTAGTGAGACAATTACAAATACACACGTGCCTTACCCGGTACTCGAACCCAGAATCCATCAGATAGTAAGCTGGCATGCAACCAAATGAATTATGAAAGTATAATTAGGAGTCCAAAATTCGCATCTAACTGGTGTAACGCTTTGGTAGATAGGGATTACAAACATAAAATATTTACACAGTCGTCATTATGAAAATCAAGTATCTGAGCCCCTATGCATATTAACAAGCTCTATAGTATAACTACTTGTGTGCAAATTTGATTGGGAATCGATTTATTTGTCCCCGAGATATAGCATAATTACTCAATTCTCCCATGGGGCCTACGGCGGTGTAGTGGTTAGACTACTCACCTAGCACCAAGGCGAACGTGGCTATATTCCCGACGAGGTCGCTACTGGATGTGGGAGTCACGCTGGACGATGCAGCTAGTAGGAGGATTTTCTCGGGAGTCTGCCACTTCCCGCCGCCCTTGCATTCTGGGCGCCTCTCCATGCTTGCCTTGCAAGACTCCGATGTCAAGAACCGCCCATATTTCGCTCTCTCTCTCTTTTCTCCTACTGTTGTGATTGGTCGGTAGTTGTATAGACTCGCCTGAAGTGTGGACTGTGAGCTCTTAGTAAGCAGGAGGAAGTGGAGCAAGGTAGCGTTGTACAGTGCTGTACAAAAACCTCACTTGATCGCAACAACCAACAAACAAAAGATATTGTTTCAAGTGAACCGAGAATTGTAACATCTTACCTGCTGCCAAACCAATGGCCGAAATACTCGCGACTCTACTCAATGGCTGAAACCATCATTCGAGGCGTATTTTTTTTTCTTTAATTCAACTTGATATAAAGAGATATGGTAATATTAATTGTTCCAGGTTACTACTGGCTAAATATTTAAACAGCGTGAGTCTCAGGTACTTCTTTCCGTGCCTTAAATTGTTCCGTATTAACTTACAATTGCATACGTTTCAGTAATTTCAAAGCATTTAATATTTTATTCATATCTATGCTTTATGCGAACAACTATGTTTCGGATTTTCACAATATTTGAACATTCTCATACATACACACTCTTTGTGGGGCTTCGTTCTGCTCATCAGAATCATTCGAATGCTCAGTACAGAATAATGGCATGCACAGTATGTGATGCCTGAAACTTCTGAAACAACACTGAGTGCGATTTAATGTTAAAACCTGTCTGAAATACACCTCGGGGAGTGCTTGAAGTACATCCTGCCGACGAAAGAACTGCCGACATTAGCAACTTAGAGCGTAACCGCTGGCTCGGTGGTTCCCTTGATGTGAGCGCACCTAGTCTCTGATTGGCTGTGCGATGCTCTGGGAACGTCCTTGTGTCTGATCGGCTACTGCATGCTGTGAAATGTTCCCTGGTTGGCGAGCAAGTTAGCTAGCGCTGATTGGTTACTGCATGCTGCGATCGCCAGTGTTGAAATTTTTCTGGCGTGTACTGCTGTACTTGGCGTTTCAAGCGAGTGTTATTAACTACTCTGTGATGTGACACCGTCCCTTCAAGGGGGGGGGGGGGGGGGGATGGACCAGTGCTTTCCAAAGTTTTCCTATGGTGACACCTTACCAAGCTTCAACATTTTGTGCGACATCCCTTCCAAGAAATAATAAATAACCCACACATCAGCAGTACTATGTATACCTTTTTCACACGAGAAATAAAAACAAGCACATATCTACAGTGTTGTTTACAGTTTAAACGAGGCAAAATAAATATAGGCAATTTATCTTTTGGAAATGAGTAAAATTAATACATGCACATTTTCACCCTTAAGTTTAGTCTGGCAGCGCCTCTCATGTGCTTGCCGAGTCTTATCATTGAATCTTATGTCTCTGCTGTGGCATACGTTCAGCAGCTCACTTTCTTCATTTTATAGTTTTATAAAGTCGTAAGAGTGAATATTTGAAAATAAAGAGCAATATTTGATTGATTTATTTATCTGTCAGTTTGCGACACCCAGATCGCACCAAGGCGCCGTCTAGTTCGGAAAGCACGGACTGCTAGACAGACTCGCATGTGGCACGAGGGCCCAAGCTCTCACCTGCGACACCCATTAAGTGGCAGCGCTAATTGAACGGCGCGATAACGCTGTAATTGGCCGTCCCGCGGGCACAACGCTGACCACGCCCCGCCGTATTTCACTCCTCCAATGACAGTGCGTCCCGCAGACGTCGACCATATAACCTTACCCTCGCCCTACCCAGCCACCCCCCGTAATCAGAAAGGCAAACACCGGCTGAATGATGCAGGCAATTAGGGCGAGGCGACAACACCGTAACATCTCCTGGGCCTGTGGTGATCCGCCCTACGTGATACGTTCCCTCGCCTCCGCCCCCTTGTCAACATGACGTGAGTGACGTCACTGGGATCTCACTCCCTCCTCCCTTCCGTCACGTACTTCCGTCTTGCCTGGTCCGTACCTTCTTCCGCTGTTTACTGGATATATAGATATAGACCGTTCACGGTAAAGTGAGCACTTTTCAAGCCCTAGTAACTTTTTTTCTTTCAACCAATTTATATCCTTCCACCACTTGTTAATGTAAACCCTGCAATGTGAGTAATAAACACAGTGTATAAATTTACTATACTGAAAACCAAAAGTCCGAGGCCACAATTAAATGTATTATTGGCTCACTTTACAGAGACGGCCTATAACTGGTTGAGCTACTGGATCGATGGCGGATTGGTGTGGCTTACGGGGGATTGGCTGCCCCATCTTGGATATACGCGATCTTCTGCCGTAACTTGCATCACATATATTTTGGGCTTCGACAAGCCATAGGACATTGTTCTGCATATATCACAACACATTCATTGCTTGAGTACTTGTAGCAATATCATTCCTGTAACTGGCCACATGAAAAAATGTATTATTTCTTGCCAGCAGTCACTTGTCAGGAATTAATAAAGACAATGCAGATGTGTTTGTTTGTTAGACCATTAGAATATATTATTAATGCAATATCATGCGAAAAATATCGTCAAACATTGTTAAATGGAACTTATGGCAAAAATAATGAGTATCCGAGATGGCGAGGACTGATCGCCTTAAGGTGCCCGTCTACCTGAACATATTTTCCGCGTCTAAAGACGGAGAAGTGCGGGAGCGATAAGGTCGACACTGCCACGCTCACCAAGCGTACCTTCGCCGTTATGCGCAGGGCTGTGAACTGGGTTGCAGTGTTCTCGTCGTGATTTGTGTACTTACGCGGCCTTAAGCGGCTACCCTATAATGTTATTGATGGGAAATCCGAAGTAAAGTTTAATGCATGGCCCTGTACTAGTTTCACAGGTAATCAATCACAATATTTTAAGCTACGACAGTCTGAAGATGTAGTTTTTGGCCTTGTTGAAGAGCACCAAGAAAGTTTTCGCAAGTGTTATGTGTTGAAAGTTGTATTCCGTATTAGTCTTAAGTGTTATTTGTTTTCGTGTGCTAACATGTTGTGCACGTATGCAATGCTTTTAAAAATGTGTGTTTGTAACACATCACGCGCGGGTGGATGGGCGTCTTGAGGGGAATGATGATTGAGAGAGTGAAGAGATTTCGGCTTCTCTCAACTTAGAGGTCGATAGAGCCGATGAGGGTGACGTGAGGTGAGTGTGGAGCAGCGCCGAAATTCAAGAGTGGGTGGAAACGGAAGACCTCCGAGAAAACCCGATTCCCACGTGAGAAAATCCGGGAGCGAACCCAGTTAACATAGGTGGGAGGCGAGCAGTTTAAACACACCACCGCGGCCCTAAAGGAAATGGTGTACACAGTCCATATATTTATTGCGCCTGTCGCAACTAGTTTCTGCAGAGAGTTTATCTAAGTTGTTGGTATATCAAGATCTAAATCTTTTGTTCCCACACTTTTTCGTATTTCTAAAGATTCCCAGTGCCCTTTACGTTTTACTGCGGAAATAACTCACTCAACAATTATATTATTTATATTTATTCATAATCCACTAAAAATTTAATTGATTTGATTTTACTTATTTGAGTAATTTATGCAGCAATGGCGTCGTTTCAAAAGTCTAATAGTATTTTAAGAAAAGTCAGTGCAATTGGGTAGAATACGTAACTATCATTATTGTGTTGGACGAGCTTGATAAACTGATACCAATTTCCCAACGTCTGGTTATTTTATTTCACTCAACAATAGTCTTAAAGCATCATGTTTAGTGATCTGGAGTCAATATTTTGCTTGGAGAGAAGAGTGCCAACACTGATACAGTGTCCCACCTAATATTATGTGCAAACAAAACCAGGAACTTCTTTACCACTTGTGTAATACAGGATAGCGACCGGAAAATTCCGTCTGTGACGGAAACTTATGGCATGGTTTATTAAATTTTGGCTTCAACTCAGTGTGGTTTTGTTCCTCACTTACCCCTTCTTCCAGTAATCCAACTTTCTCAATATATGTAGATGAATACATCACCCAGTCTAGGATCTCCAATGGCCACACAAAACCTGCAGATCGTCGTCTGCTATCCTGATAATCTGTTCTAGCTCAGACAAGCTTTCAAAATGGTGTAGTCTATTCGAAGTATTCTCACACTTTTCGAATCCAGCCTTCAAAAAATCACCCCATGTGTGACGTGTTTGAGTGATTCTAAATAAGTCATTCAGACCCGCCAAGAACGCGAAGGGGAAGGGAAATGGGGTGCAATACTCAGGGAGCCTGGTCCCCCCCCCCCCCCAGCGGGGAGGGGCGAGTCGGGTCCGACACGTAAATGTTTATTTATAAAACGCAGTAATACGTAAAAATCTAGTTTCGAAACTCAAAACTTATTAACTTTTTTTTTGCTTGGATAACTATTTATGTTGTAAATGGTCGATTTTTTCCGGAATATAAAAAGGGAGAAAAAAGCGGTGGCACAGCACACATTGCTCAGAGGTCCGGAATTTCTCTTGGTGGGCCGTCACAATGTTTTTGTATTTATGTTTGCAAAAGAAATCTTATTCGTGGTTAAATTGAACTTATACGAATGTTTTATCTGTATATATATATATATATATATATATATATATATATATATATATATATATACACACACACTTTATAAATTATATAAATAAAGGCAGAAAGGAAAAAGGTGCATTGGTAATGACTGGTAAGTAATATTTCTCATGCAAAATATTACTACACTGAGTGAGCACGAATAGGCTGCGCTGTCACTTTGATGTAATTTTCTAGACTTGTTTAAGCTTTGTTTGCATATGGCCGAAGGATAGCCTAAATATTGATATTTAGCAGTGTTTCTGAAAATTTGGAAATAACCCCATAATTCATGATGGTCAATATTGCAAATTGGCGGAATTGATACTGCAATAAGAATACAGAATGTTGCAAAATTGCATGTCAATTCTTCGGGGAAAAATTCCTCACATCTAGAGCAGGGGTCTCGAAAATACGGCCCGCGGGCCACGTCCGGCCCGCGAAGATGTTTTTTAATCAAGCTCCTGGCGTGAGAAAATTAACATGGAAGATCGAGTAAACTTAAATTTGATCACAAACAGTAAAAAAAAACTAGCACATGCATTCACATAATGTAAGAATTCTTTTTCTCATGCACGGTAATTCGATATTCATGGGATTTTTTAGCGCCAAGAAAACATTTTCCCTTCTCGATTTCGGTAACCATATATTCTAAACGCTGCTTCTTTTCTAGTGCGGTAACGCTGATAACACGCAACATTTTATCTTTGAAAACAGAGCTTCTAAAATTGCTGAAATACGCATACGCGCTGTTTCCGATATTTTTTTATTCATAAAGAGCACAGCGGTCACATTTTATATTTGCTTGTAAAACTAGGGATATTCCTGCCAGTCCGTGGGGACATGGCTGAAAAATGGTTGGCCACACTGCATTATCTTTGTGTTTGTTGTGATTTCAATAATTTTTTCAAGCCGTGTTCGTGTTTCTTAATATCATATTAAGGCTGACTGCCATTGCTTGAACAAGTGAACACAATGTCAGTTCAGAGTAAAGAGAGAAAAGTGGATAGCGAATGCCATGTCTTCAATGATAAGTGATGCGTGGAATATTTTGTGATAGAAAAAGCAAGCAAAACACTGCACGTGATCTGTAATGAACTTATTGCTGTTCTTAACAAGTATAATATTCGTCGTCACTACAAAAAAAAGCATGGTGTAAACTTTGATAAATTCAAGGACAAGGTGCGTGGGCATAAATTCAAAACATTAAAACGCGGACTTTACTTTCAACAAAACTTTTTCAATAAATGTGTTCAAGAGAGTGAAGCTGTTACGAGAGTAAGTTTACGAATTGCCAGGGAAATCACTAAAAGAGGAAAGCCATTCACCGACGGTGACTACATAAAGAATTGAATGTTAATTATGGTCGAAGAATTGTTTCCTGACAAAATCGAACAATGTAAATCTATTAGTCTTTCGCCAAACACAGTGGCGCGTAGAGTTGAATATATTGCTTGCAATTTTTCAGCTCAGTTAACAGAAAAGGCATAACAATATCTGTGGTTTTCAATAGCTTTGGACGAGTCTACATATGTTTCTGACACAGCTCAAGTTTTGTTTTTTATAGGTGTGAACAGACAATTTGAAGTAACTGAAGCACTAGCAGATCTGATAAGCTTGCAAGGTACAATAACTGGTGAGGATATCTTGAAGTGGGTGCAAATAACTTAAGCTGAAAGTACACCCTTCCTCTTTCTCGGCTCAAATGTGTTACTACAGATGGCGGGAAAAATATGTGTGGCACAAATAAGGGTTTTACTGGAAGAATGAATGCAGAGAGTGAAGCCAGTAGTGTTCCCAAACAACTGACACTACACTGTATCCTTCATCACGAAGCTTTACGTGGAATGTCAGTGGACATGTCATGTGTGATGAATCCTGTGATTACTGTAGTAAATTTGGTTCGATCCCACGGACTTAAACATCGGCAGTTCAAGTCTTTCCTAGAAGAGGTGGAATCTCTGTCACCTGATTTTCCATACCACACAGCAGTTATGTGGTTGAGCTGTGTAAAATTTTGTCAAGCCATTTTTATTTGGGAACAGAAATTGAAATATTTCTGAATGAGAAAGAAAGATCTATGGAAATCTTGTCTGACAAGGGATGGCTGTGGAAATTAGCTTTCTTGGCTGATGTTACTCTCCACTTGAATGAACTGAATGAAAAACTTCAGGGAAAAGACAATCTTATCTGTGATCTTTACACACATGTCAAAGCTTTTCGTCAGAAACTGCTTCTTTTTGAGTTACAAATTCCACAAAAAATTTTACCACACTTCGTCTGTTGCCAGTCACTGAAACGTGAACAAGACTCAGGATTTCCACTTTTGTTTGCTAAACAAAATCTTGGTGACCTGAAGGAACAATTCTCAGACATGTTCTCAGATTTAGATACGCATTTTAAGGCTATAAGGATTTTCACCTTTCTTGTGAAATTGAATATGTTCAACCCTCGTTGCAACAGGAATTAATTGATCTGCAAGCTAGTTACATCATGAAGGACAAGTTTAAAGAAGGAGGCCTTGTTGAGTTTTGCAACTTCCTTCCAGAAGAAAACTACCCGAAGATATAAGACATTGCATGCAGTTTCTTGTCTACATTTGGGACTACACATCGGTGTGAGCAAACCTTTTCTTTGTTGATGTTCACGAAGTCAAATTACAGAGGTAAGTTAAGTGACCAGCATTTAAGAGACATTTTTCTTATTCAACAGACAGAATTAGAACCACAGTTTGACACAATTCTGGCTTCGAAAAGCAAGTTTCATACCTCTCACTAAGTGGACTTGAATGTTAAAATGTACTCTGTATACATTGTTTAATACATTTACACATTTTGTGTTAAGTCTTAAATTTGTGATTAAATGTGAAAATTTCGCCTCCGCTGAGAATTAAAACTTGAAATGTGGCCCTTGAAAGCAATACATTTGGAGACCCCTGATCTAGACGATGAAAAAAAGTTACATGACCATAGGTCTCCTAACTCTTCGTTTCTTTATGTGTGTACTTCCGTGCGATCCAATCTTCCATTCATCAAAGCGATGGACCTAGTCCAATGTATTTATCAATATAATATTTACTTAAAAAATATTTTCATGAAAACACTTGGTAAATTTATGAACTCTTACTTTTTAAATGATACTACTTACTTTCTGAATGTCATACAACGGTAAAAAAAAAAACTAAATAAGATTTTAGGAGCTGTTCAGTAACCTAAGAAGCAGCTGTGTATACACTTTGGAAACTGTTGCAATCAGCTATTGCTCGCACTTTCCGAGTAGAGAGTCTACGTCTCCTAATCTACACTGCTAGCACCAACTTGCAGTGAGGGCTGCTTCTAATCCCGACGTATTTGTACAAAAAAACTTCGCAAGGAGTCAACAGTGACTGTGCAACAGAAGGTTTTGATACTGTTTTTTGATAATGGTGATCCGCCACAAAACAAAGCAGTGCTACGAACTTACCCAGACTGTTAATTTCCCAGCCCGGGGGCCCGAGGAAACTTCTTATTGGACCGACATTTAATTATTTCCCCTCCGCCTCAGGATAAATTCGTTATCCAAACCGGCCTCTCCCTCGGCGTATTCGTCTCTGGCCATTACAGTATTCGTTTTCATGATACACACCACCTCACACTACAGAAAAAAAAAAAAAAATCTAAAAAATAAATAAAAAAATAAATTGAAGATTTGGTTGTTATCAATATTCGATCAATCTAACAATCATTCCATCAATCAGCGCCGCAATCAGCAATCCCCACCAATCCAAACCAAAACACACAAATCCACACCAAACACACAACAATCCCCACCAATCCACACACCAAACTACACACATACATATAAGAAAGTGATCTAATAAGCCTTCCTTTCCTTCGGAAAGTAGGCTAAAAATGATTGGTTGTGTGCAAAATACAGATTGTGGCTAACGTAAGTGTCGTAAATACATTTTTCACGAAATTAAAGGAACTTGTTAATATAGGATATGCACGGTAGAGACCACTTTTAAAAACCCTCTCATTCTGAATAATAGTCAATAACAATACATTTAATTCTAGCCTTAGACGTAAACTTCCGAGTGCGGTGGAATGTACACGCTATGCCTCTCACTTGTATGGAAATATTTATTATAAAATGGTGGCTAATTTAAGGTTGAAATGTGGCTGAAAGGAAAAAGTAACTAGGGCCTCAAAAGTGCTCACTTTACCGTGAACAGCCTATACCTTTTCAATCGACAGCTCTCCTCAAGATCAATCGATTGCGTGTATAAAAATATTTATGTTGCGTGGTTATGGTGAAATTGTAGTGTTTAATGTAAAAAATCAAGAAAACGCAACACAATGTCGGCTTATATCCGTCAAAGAGCCGAGTAAAACACAGAAATCCTATACGGTTGAGAGGAGTATCTCAAAAGCAATCCAGTGATACCTATAAAACTCCATATGATCGAGTGAAGCGGTGCCGGGAACGTGAAATAAACATCAAGGCGTCCGAGCGCGTCAACGTAGACGTATTCACGCAAAACAAACGACCGTGTCCCCAACACAGCCACATCACTTTTTTCTTTCTTTCAATTCATGGCGGAGGAAAACGTGTGTAGTGTACATATTCATAAGGTAGCTCTGTTTATGGTTACTAGTGCACGAAAAGCCCAAAATGGTGGATAAACAACCTCACTGTCCTCCGGTATGTGACATGCACAGTGGCGAATTCCGTGTATTCCCTCATCAAGTTATACGCACCCAACATTAATAAACATTTACTCCCAAGTTTAAAATCAGTACATTTTAAAATTTAGGCAGTGGAAAATTAAAATAGATTCCATACAATTACTCCTTGTGCAGAGATATTAATAGCTGCCAGTGACCTGACCAATTATGAAACTATTTGCGCAAATAATTAACATATAAAAGATTTAGAGGGGAAAATTATATATATATATATATATATATATATATTACTGCGAGGAAACGCTAGCATAGTCACGCTCCCCACAAGTTCAAAACCGTAAAAAACTGTTACTTTCGGCAAACAAGATGCTTGTATTTTCATACAATAGTGTGTGTGCTCCAACAAGAAATATACCTGTGCCACGATAGGGTCTCCCACCTCACAACCCCATGCTTCTCTGCAACACTACCTCACTGCTATGTGATTTTATCTGTACGAAATGTGAGAAGTGCACATGTGTGTGTACAAACTCTGCTCCAGCGGTCGGCTTGTATAGCTTTCACTCTTCATGAATCACGCGAACGGAAACGTAGTTTTATTGCTGATATGCCAATCGCCCATACATAATTTTACCAAAATAAATACAGATCTCGCAATTTAGCACTATGGAATAAATGCACGCTGAAAAAAGACGCGACCCTTCAAAATCACAGAAATTTAATCAAGAAATAAATGACATCTCGAGATAGTCTTAAGCTACTCCCCATGAGATAAAGCCATATTTCCCCTATTCAATTAAATCCACAAATTTATCTACAAAACACCTAGAAAATATAAAGCCACACTTCCATTTCACAATAAGCGAATAGGCAGCCACGAATAAAATAATAGTTTTTCCCCGTTCATTATAACATAGAAGGGATTGCTGCATGTTCTCTCATATCAAATCCATTACATTAGCATGGAGTTTTCAGATCCACAGGACTTCCTCGTTTCGGGGACAAAAATCTCTTCAGAAATACCACAGTATGAAATAATATCTTCCACTGGTAAATATATATATTTAGATATGATGGTTTATCGCTGGAAAAGTTGACTGTTTACTAGGATTCAACATACTCTACACATGCCCGACACATTTCCTTCCTTATTGGCTGTCATGCATGTATGAAGCTACTACTCCAGTTCACTGCGCCAATGATGATTCAGATACTGTAAGGCAGAACGTTCGTGATTGGTCTGCAAACAACTTAAAACCTTCTTCATCCAATCATGAAATAATAAATTAGATAAAGTGTTATAGAACATATGTTGACTCCAAACATTTTCGCGATTTTCCATCATCTCTAAATATAATAAATCGCAATATCGAGCACAAATACTTATTTTTTATCAGCAGTTCAGGTCTCGATTTCGTATTTTTAATCACTATGAGCTACTATTTCGCAATTAATTGGGTTTTTAGAGCCACCATTAGCACCCGATTAATTGTTGGTACATCCAATATCATTAGAAATACATACTAAAAAAAAAACCAATATTTTTCTGTTCGTATACCAACGTGAGAGTCTTTTCATCCACCGATGTAAACATTAAACAATTTTCACTCCCACATTTGTTTACATAGTGTGCACTAAACAAATGGGTGGAAAAATCTCACAGAATTTTCGACACACACGCTTCCGCAAATACGAGTACAGGGCTCCTTTTACAGAAAAAAGATTTTACCACGTAATGTCAAGAAAACCAGACATTTTGCTCCGAAAATATGAACTGTCTCATGAAAACAGATGCAGGCAGGGGAATACAAAGTCGCCTTGGCAGAAATAGAAAAAAAATATTTCCCAGGAACTAAATATCAATAATATGCTCCTTGGTCCAAAGATCACCACGTGATTATATTTC
Organism: Dryococelus australis; assembly: GCA_029891345.1. NCBI lineage: Eukaryota > Metazoa > Arthropoda > Insecta > Phasmatodea > Phasmatidae > Dryococelus > Dryococelus australis. The sequence goes on along the minus strand of CM056998.1, from coordinate 197,733,240 downwards.
CGAGTAATGACTCTATACACCTACGTTCAGACACAGAGGGCTACGCACTGAACAAATTACAGGCATGTTCTCTAACAATAATTTTTCTTTTAAATGCACGGTACACAAATTGATCGCGATATTCTGACTACTGATTGTAAAGCAATTCTAGTCTATCACGAAACCCGAACCGCTAGAGACACGCATATTTATTGGCGATCATCCAACCACGGCATGTCAGTGTATCTCAACCATATTCATAATATATTTTCGAACGGCTGGAAGTTGAAGCTAGCTTCTCTATTATTGGTGTTCATTTTTGCGGGAGACTTCGAGCACCAACAGTCTCCTACCGCCATCATGTCCAGAAAGAGTTCCGAGGCTCGCTACTTGCACACAATAGGCCCCGCATAACGTCACAAAGATAAAAAAGTAAATTAATTACGCAACCACGTAAGCAATAATTTCGCTAAAGCTTTTTTTTACATTCTGGCATTTGCGCATGTGGTCTTTTACCCATGTAAAAAAACACCCATTGGGCTACAGGAGATGAGGTTAGGCTTCACCATGCACATGCGCATAGGGAATTAAATGCTAAATTCGGACAAAGATCTCTCAGTCGTTTTTTTGTGGTAGTATTTTCAACTAAATATTTTTTGTTAAAGATAGAAAGCATCTAGATTTGCAAACCTTCTTTTTTTAAATATTTTAATTATAAATTTGAACGGTTTACAAATCTAGATGCATCCAATCTCCTACAAAAGTCTTTAGTTGAAAATTCTACAGTAAAAATAAGGCTGAGAGATCTTTGTCCGAATTTTACATTTAATTCCCTATACTCCCATGCATGGTGAAGCCTGGATTTAATCATGTCATAAGGCCTACTGCAGCCTGCAAAAATACGACGATTTGGACACATCAGTTCAGGACCCCAGCGAAAACGATGCAGCAAAGAAGGGGATGGTGTGTGTGTGTGTGTGTGTGTATATATATATATATATATATATATATATATATATATATATATATATATATATATATATATATATATATATATAGCACAAAACTCACCATATATATATGGTGAGTTTTGTGCAGGAGTGCCATAAGTGTAAATTTTGTGTCTCGTAGACGGTGTTGAAAAGATAGTATTATTCGGAATGCAATTAAACGTTAGAGAATTTGAGAGTGTTCTACCTATGAATAAATAACACCAGAGAGAAGTATAACTACCTGGTCTCATAAAGAAACCAGTGCTAATACGTGAGTATCCAGTATGAAGTTATTACGTAATGAAAATCAATTAAATGTAAAGAGATGAATTAGTCTACCTCGAGCTGTATGTTAGAAATATAATTTACACGAGAGAAGTATAACGAACGAACACAACCACGTGACTATGACAATTACGTGAGTCTCCAAACATTTGGCATGGAATGATCAAGGAATAAACTATTTGGATATTGCATGTAAAGCACACTATATAGTTTATGATCGAACAAACAATTTGGAAAAAAAGACATATAGCAGTCTCGATTCTAGCCGATAATGCTGCAAATATAAGGAAAAATCCATCCACATTTGCAGGTGAAAATCTTGGAGCTTGGGTTGATAAAATTATGCGCTCCAAGGTGAAGATAGAGGTATGGGCTTAAAACGTAAAACCAAACGAAAAACAAAGAAAGGAGGCATCGTTCCATTGCTATTTCCCGCATTAACAGCACTTGGATCAATCCTCGGAGGAGTTTCGGCAATTAGTAGAGCAGTTATATCAAAAGGTAAAGGAATCTATTTGGAACCATTTAAAGTTGGTAAAGAACGATAAATCTGGAAACTTGGAAAAAATACAGAAAGTCCTAAATAGTGTTCAAAAACGTGCATTAACAAACAAAGATATTAATGTATTTGTAAATAAACTGGTTATTCCCTATTTCCGAGGACTGTATATGAGATACGATTTACTAAAGAAACCAAATATTTGTGAATGTATGATTGTTAATTTAGATTCGATACAAAACGAAGGAATACATTGGGTTACATTAATTACTTCCACGATAAAGAACTATCTCTCATTAACTGTAAATGATCTTTATACAGGGCTTATGGCTGGGTGGAGCAATACTAGTAATTACTCACTATAAGTTAATTATGGTTTTGGGCTTTGCTGAGGAGTATAAACACATCATATTATATTCTAAAGAATTAGTTATTCTATTCGGCAATACGTATTTGAATGCCATATATGATACAGCTAATAACGAGGAAGGTGTAACATTTGAATCAAGCAGTGTGGAATGGTTAATTCCGCATATTGAAATTAACACTCGTCAATGTGTAAAGTTTTTAGAATTTATCGAAAAAGAGAAGAATTTAGACATTGCATTCAGATTGTGGGGTTTAGAGGTATTTCCAACTCTACCATTAGCTCAAAAAATAGCGTGGAGTGTGTATTGAAGTTTTTCGTCGGAAAAACCGAGATATGTTGTCATTTGTTTTCAAACAAAAATGACAAAAGTATTTAAAATCTGATAGATCAATATTTGATAATTGTGATATGAAAAATATTAAACTGTATCTAAACAGTCAAGCTTATCCCTATGTGGATTTAAGTATGAACTTTGCTAATGGCTAATTCCTTATTTCAAATGATATGTATACAAAGTTTTAGGAAACATTCGCGGATTTCCGCCATCTTAGTTGTTCGCCAACCCTCATGCTGCATAGACACGAAACTGGAACTCTCGACTTCACCGGCCTTCGGAGTGTGATAGCTGTGGTTCTCGTTAAGCGATATTATATGCTCCGGGGTTTAGATCTCGTTCACAGTCTTCGTAAACAATAGTGTGAAGTATTTTTTTATGAGTCTTTAATTTATCCTGTGATAGTGTGTTTATCGTGTAAACCCCATTTCTGTGTTCGGTGGACGAATATTCGTAGCATTTCTACATCTAGTTTTTGTTACCAAGTGCCATGAATTTCACAGACTTGATGGAAAAAAAATTGTAGTATGTCCATTATATCTAAATAATGCACTTGTATACATCTATGTACTTGTAGGACGAATAGTATAATCAAGTCGTTAATAGTAGCTTTGTAGGGAAACAGGTTCTGTCAGTCGTAAATGTCAACCCAGCTGCGCTTCACGTATTTATAACAACCTATAAGCAGGCACACGTCATACAATCCACTCATTCATTGACTAACCTCCGAGGTGGACGGATGTGTTTTCGGGGACATCCTGGCATGATTTCATTACGTGTTTAGACATTTTTTTTTTAATTTTTACCTCAATCTATAGTCAAACGTAGGTTATAAATTGACATAACTGCTATATCCAAGTCAGTGCTACTTTGAGCGAATAGACACATATTAAAAGTTTTATTTTTTACGCATGTTAATCAATTAATTTCTTTTAATGTGTAGATTACATTTCTAAAGTTCCTCACCATACTCACAGGCAGACGGAAGTGTAAGGTATGTGCAAGAGGCGTCAAGTAGTGTCATATATCTTGTTATTGTGTTCGTTAGCCGTTTAGTTTATACTGACATTTTTTATTCGTTGTAGGTACAAGTCATTGATTAATTTTTTAGACACCTGGAGACTCACATAATTGTCATAGTCACGTGGTTGTGTTCGTTCGTTATACTTCTCTCGTGTAAATTATATTTCTAACATACAGCTCGAGGTAGACTAATTCATCTCTTTACATTTAATTGATTTTCATTACGTAATAACTTTATACTGGATACTCACGTATTAGCACTTGTTTCTTTATGAGACCAGGTAGTTATACTTCTCTCAGGTGTTATCTATTCATAGGTAGAAAACACTCAAATTTTCTAACGTTTAATTGCATTCCGAATAATACTATCATTCCAAGTCGCCTATCTACCAACACTGTCTACGAGACACAACATTTACACTTATGCCACTCTTGCATAAAACTCCCCAACAGGCCGCACCTCATCCGTGTGCCGGAGCTCAGAGGGTGAGGATGTTTCAGAGCTCCTGCTCCCCACAACAAAAAAAAAAAGAAAGAAAATAATAAAATTGACCCTTAGTACACTCTTGCACCAAAAACAAAATTGTTAAACTTTTCATTAAATTTAACCCTTTCAATAAATTTAATTAACCCTTTTATATAAATTTGAAATCAAATTAATTAGGTCAATCAAAAAAGGCTGCATCCCCTTTAAGTTGTAACCATCACCCCCTACTAATATTGCGCTCACCTACAATACCATTGTGTAGAAGCTTGTATAAAACCAAGGCTATCATGTTCTCTATATCAAGAAATTATGCATACTATGGCAATGTACAATATCACAAGCGGGAAATAAAACATTTCTTTATATATATATATATATATATAAACACACACACACGCCCTACAGACTACAAATACAAAAACAGAAACATAATTCTTACAATCTCCACACCATTCACGTAATGTCTTTAGAGCAGCATGACCATTTTTTATTACGTAGTGAATATAATCTATTTATAAGCAGCTGAAGACAGTCTACGTTGGCAGGCGTCCAACCAGATCCCTTGGCCATATATTCATCTTATTCATGACAAAGTTGTTCTTTCAAGGCATTCACAGCCTAGCAACCTCGCGCAGTGGTTCATTCGCTGTCTTGAATGCTCACCGACTAATATCTTCATCCAAAGGTTGTGGCTTTTCATAGGTACACTCCAGCCAAACATATTTTAAGGGAAATTCTTATAATTCTTCTGCTAACTGATTTGTTATCCTTTCTTTAATGTAGTCAAGGTATGTACATATGTTTTTGTACCTACAAAGTTATTCCCAATCACATACTATTTTAAAGTTCCCTATATTGCTGATTGCTAAATGTAGAATCCATTCGATGTGGTTTCTCCAATAGCTAGTACAGGGGGTTTCTTAGGTTCAGGACCCCTATGCTTAAATTTATTGCTATGTCTCTTCAGCTCATCACCTCGTTTGTACAGGCTTTTACACTTGTCATTGCATAGCACAGAAAGGTCCCTTCACACAAATAGTTCTTTCATGCTTCCTTGCACCCTGGCTATAGGCATATATCTTGTTACAATAATATAAACGAAGCCTTGATAAAGTCGTCTATAACGGCACTGCTGTAGGCAATCCACATGAAGTCGATTTCACTGCCAACGCCATGCCTGAAGAAGTCGATTACAGAACTACGGTAGATACTGATGCTGGACCCACAACCATTGTCTTCATAATATTTCCAAATTGCTTTCACAAGCTGAGACGATGCATCTTTCACGTCAGCTGCTGTCAAACCTCGTCTCTCACCTGACCCCCTTACTGCTTACAATATACCCGTATGCATGCCATATGACGTCATGTTCACAATGAACACGTCATATTGCACCGATAAGACACTGTGCAGACATCGACAAGTCAGTCACCGAGTTTCCACATTATTGCAGCTGGGCAATCGCGTGCAATCATTGGGACGTCACATGAGGGAGTCAGTCGGCAGGAGTCAATCTTTCCATCAATCCTTCGCAATTCCCCTCCTCATCGTCTGCTCAGCTAAATTTCCATCAATCTGGCAATTTTTCCATCAATCTTTCGCAATCCTCTGCATTCCTCACCAATCAGCACCGCACGCTTCACAATCATTGTAGCACGCAGTAGGTTGTTCACGGTAAACTGAGCACATTATTAAAGCCCTGTTTAATATCCTATTGTATGCAGTTTCTGTAATATTCCACCATTCGTAAAATTAAACTTTATGTGGACCTCATCATTTAATGCATGCGTAGGACACGTGAAACTGTGACATTATTATAAAAGTAAATATTTTTCAACTACGGTGCACTTTAATATTCACAAATGTTTACCAAAAATTTCTAATTCGACGTTATGACACGGACCTACTGTCCTACCGCAGTTACCAACTTGACAGGGTGCAATGCCAATCAGTGTGCGCGTTAAAACATATGCAGGTAGGGGCAGTGACGAATTTTCAAAGGTTGATTGCAAAGGTTGTCCACAAACAACGTATAGTTTCCATAAACTTTAAACGAGGTAGGCCGATTCTTCGTCTCCTGCGAATGTACCCAACACTGACCTACCCCAAAGCAACACAGCTGGAACATTCACGTGTCCAACAGTGATGAACGTGTTTGTTCATATCTTAATTTCCAAAAGACAATCACTTTTATATGAATAAAATACTTTGACTAATTCGATTTCAATCAAAATGCATTAGAAATTTCTTAGAGGAAATATACAAATATTCCAAAGCACTTCTGAACATTTATAGTGTTCTGACCTCAAATCCAATACACGCCATTTTTGTTAGTCATGTTGTCAGAAAAGCAGTTCAATGTTGGGACACGAATGCTGGTCGTGCGCTGCCAGCGAGATGGGTCTACCTCTTCATCAGTCTCTGAAATCAAGTTTGTGTGTCTCTGAAATCAAGTCTCTGAAAGCAAGTATATATATATAATGAGGTGGCGAATGCTTGGAAAGGGAAGACCCGTTGTGAGCGCTCCACAGATGTGTCCACCAGCGTGGAGAGACAAACAACCGCCATATTTCCCAATAACGACGCCTCAGAGTGGCAAAGCCGCAGCACGACGCAGGCAGAGAGCTGCTTGCCCCTCGACTAAACATTCCGATGTCTTAGAGTGTTCCGCTTGCAGTTGAAGCAATATTACAATTTATCATATGGAATTGAACCGTAACATACCTTGAACCACTGGAGACTTATCAAGTAAGTTCTATTCCTCCAAGAGATAATTAGTTAGCCTAAAAAAATTTAAATTTTAGGTTATGTTAGGTTCGGTTTTGTAAGGTAGACGTAGTTTAAGTATGGTTGGGTTAGGTTATGTTGGTCTAAGGTTTGGTTGGGTTAAGTTAGGTTGGGTTGAGTGAGGTTAGGTTGGGTTAAATAGCTTAATTGTATTAAGTGGTAACTTATACTGCTTTATAAGACACTGACATCAGTAGAGGACTACATTATATAAAGTAAGATGTAACATATTTTTAGGAAGCTCAGTAATTCAAAAGTAAGGGGTTGAGAGGTTGCGGTTAGTGCTTAAGAGCGAGTTCGCCGGTGAAGATGAAATGAAGTACAGTTGGAGGAGCTCCGGAATGCAGGGGCGGTGTATGTGGGAGTCCTGCGAATAAACCCGTCACCACCGCGGCCCCATCAAAACTGAGGAATGACGCTTCCTCTTGTGCTGGGATTACGATAACCACGAATAACATTTCCAGGAAGAGCGGAAGTCGCGGTCCCTGAGCGGTTAGCCTGCTCGCCTCCCACCAAGACGACCGGGTTCAATCGCCTACCCGGTCACTCCCAGATTTTCGCAAGTGGGTTTCCTCGAGATATTCCGTTCCTCCCACCCTTTCATTCCGGAGCCGCTTCATACCCACCTCGATCACCTTCATCGGCTCTCTAGACCTCGCTGTTAAGGCTGAAGTAAAGCAACTGTCTATGGAGCAATGCACCTGACTGTACAGCGTGAACTCATCAAAAATTAGTACAGACGTCATAAATATTGTCAGAAATACGTGATATATGAAAGAAGAATCTATATATTGTGCAACATCATAAACTATTTTATTAAATTCACTTTTAAATGTAAAAATTTAATAAATCCACATAGTTCGCATTTTTAACTACATATAAGTGCATTTTCTTTTTGGATGCTTCGGAAATCCGAATTTACAAGAAAATCTTCTTCAAGAAAGTTCGTAATAATATTTACTGCGATCATGGGTAATAAAACCATAGTAATATTTACTGCGATCATGGGTAATAAAACCATAGTAATATTTACTGCGATCATGGGTAATAAAACCATAGTAATATTTACTGCGATCATGGGTAATGAAACCATAGTAATATTTACTGCGATCATGGGTAATAAAACCATAGTAATATTTACTGCGATCATGGGTAGTAAAACCATAGTAATATTTACTGCGATCATGGGTAATAAAACCATAGTAATAAAGTATCATATAAATTCTATAATTAACCTTATTTACGTCTATTTCAGCTATATATGTGTGTAACAAAAATACACACATATAATAAATTGTAAAAATTATTTTTTTGTATATTATTATGTTCTTACACACAATCATAGTAAACATTATGACGTTATTTAATGATGAAGATTTTCTTGCAAATTCTGCATTCTGAAGCATCCAGAATTGAAATATTCTTAAGATTTGATAGAAATAGAGACAGTTTTAATCGATTCTTTTTCTACATTTAAAAAGTAAATTTTAATAAAATATTTTATAATGCTGCAACATATTACATTCTTCTTTCATATACAGCATAAATCGCACTTTTTTTTGACAATTTTTATGGCGTCTGTACTGTTCGTCTATGAGTTATTCACGCTGTACAGTCAGGTGCAGTGCTCTATAGGCCAGTGGCTTTATTTCAACCTTAAGAGCATCCTAAATCTCTTCACTCTCTCACTCAGGAAGAGCGAGCGAGTGTGAGGATTGAGAGTGAAGTGAGGTAGAGATGGAGCAGTGACGGAGTGCTGGAGTGATGCTGACAGTAGCTCCTAGAGAAAACTCACCGTCTAATGGTAACATACGTTACGTTTACCGTACGTGAGAACTGGAGCCTATGACACGACTCTTATATTAGTCCACAAGTTCACAACTTGTAGACTTGTACCTACATGTTACATAACACAAGGTGACAGGCGAGACCTGTAAACTATCCATACGAACACTACAATTGTAGATGAAGTCTACAAGACTAGTTAACATCTGTAACAAGTGTACCGTCATGGTTTTGTAAATTACGATTGGTTTTTTTGGTTTGCTTGGTAATTGTCTTTTTTAGTCAAGTGCTGCAGATAAACCGTTTGTAGAATAAAATCTTAAATATGAGCCGAATAACAGTAAGAAAACAGTTCCTTGCAAAGACACAAGAGAAAAATATTTTTCACTCCAGGATTTTTTTACTCCATAAACATTCAATTATTTCAATACTAGAGCTAATGCAGCCACGACATTTGTGAAGCGGAACGAAACCTCGCAGGTACATTATATTTTTATTACAGATGCATTAATAAAACAAGGTTTCACCTATATGGTTTTAGACTTTTAGAAAATATTCGTGGATTTCTCTGTAACACAACTTACTAGTTTGTAAGTTCGTGTTACAGAACGAGTCTACAAGGATGTGATTCTACTTGTAGCTACAAGTCCAACATTGTTAGCGACACGATTTCTCGTGTTAAGTTGGAAATGTACAACATGAAGGATTTGCAGCGGTTGTGGCATGCCTCTGGTCGACTTGGAGTCGAACAAGGTTCACTGTTTTGGGAAACGAAAAATGCATGCATACTGTGCGCTGTACTTTGGTCTAACTATCTAGACTTAGATAAATCTTTGTTGGCATGAAACGAAGGGATATTAGAACTTTAGTGGCGCTTCAGAAAAGTCGGAATTACACGTGACTGGACCATAAAACGCTTTCTGGGAGTCGATAAACATTTGTAACACCTGTGTACTGAAGGACTGCTAAGTCACCGCTCGCGTACAGTCAATGAATGGTGATTTGTGTTATTCAGAAGCACTCATCGTCAAGACAGTGATTCCTGTGGAGCAGGTTTCACTGGTAGTTCTAATGGAGTTAAGACTGACTCCTACGAAAGGTGTGAATCTGAAGACAACTAATAAAGGTTACCGCCACTTGTAACAATACTTGCTCTAAAAACAATCTATACTAATAAATAAAGTTTAAGTGGTCTGTCTGTTATGTCAAAATAGATACCAGTATCTAAGCGTAATATTATTACGCTATTTAAAAGATCTTAAATATAAAGAACTCTTTAAAATTTTTTAATTTTTGTCTATCTGTCTGGACGTTTGTCCAGAATAGGCTCCGAAACGGCTGAATCTATTTTGATAAAATTTTCAGTGTTTATATAGTTTATTGCTATTTAAAATAAAGTCTTAATTTCATCTCGATATCATAAATTGTTATGAAGTAAATTATTTTTTACATATAATTTTCTTTATATTTCATATCTAATTTTTTTACAAAAGGATTATTGTTTAAAATAACTGTAGAAACAACAATAGTTTTTAAGATAAACGCATCATAGAAAAATATACATTAGTTTATGGAAAACATAGTAAGATAACATATTATCAATTAACCAACACTAACGCGACGACAAAGCTATTTCCAATAAAAAAGTAACGATCTTTCAGACTAATTGTATAGGTATGTATTTCAATAACTCCATAAAACCTTAACGAAGCGAAAATTCAATTTTTACACATGTAAACGAGTACTAAAGTTCACGCGAACCAAGACACGGGAACAGCTAGTTAAGAAATATTTAGGCCATGCAATTTTGGGTCAAGTGTCTTTTGGTAAAATAGTTTTGGGCCAAACTAGTTCAGGCGAAATATTTTAGATGAAAAGACTGTTTTCAAACTTTTTTAGGTCTAACATTTTAGACAAAGTGATGCGTAACCACGAAAACAACTTCTTGCCATAAAAAATGCCGCCGTCACATTTCCAGATGGAGTCGAGATTTCAGAACTCCGTGCATCGCCGTCCTTCGCAGTTCTTCTCGGAGGTGATTCAGAAACAGTTTCCACGAGCATCGCTGCTTTTTTATGGCCAGCTAGTGAGTTTCCCGAGTGCCTGAGGACGTGAATGACCAGGGAGGGGAGTGAATGGGATAGAGAGAGAAGGAACAAGAGAGAGATCATATAGTATTCCTGACTCGTTTCTGGCGGATACGCGAACGAGATCTGGCCGGGTGTGTCCACTTACCAACCCCGGGTGAGTTCAGTAAGCCGCCTGCCCCCGCTCCTCACCCTTCCCTCTTCTCTTCATGCAGCTCGCGAGACAGGATTTCCAGTGCGGAGTTCTTTTCTTCGCCGACTCGATGCATCATTCATCCGGAGAGGCTCTCCATCACGCACATCTGCCGGCCTCTGCCTTGAATAATGTTGAAGCGGTCTCCACCACGCTGCGTTCTGGTTCTTGCCATTGGCCATGCGAGGTTCGGGAAGGGCCTGTTTCCAATCCGCGCCGAGAGCGGAGGGTCGCCTTCGTCCCTTCACGTACAGGTTGAATGGTCGTAATCGAAGACTAACTGGGAGGAAATATCTTTACCCCACCAATTTAATAAGTGCACTGTAAAAAATTTTATAGTTATCTTCCTGAAGCGTAATGGAAGATTTTAACCTATACACTGTATGGTAATAATACCACACATCAAGCTGCAGATATAGGAATGTTTAGCGTAGCTACTATACAAAGTTGGGAACTTCCCTATGCTTTAACTATTTCCTGAGCAAATATAGGATCGCTACAATGAATGTATAGGGGGAAAACATCACCATTCCTGCTTTCTCACTAAGCTTATACACTGGTATGGTAAATTTCTGAATAATTCTTTAGAGTGTGTTCAAAGTACATATAATTCCAGTAAAATTTTGGAAGCTAATGAATCTCTAACTGTAGTAAATTTGAAAGTTGAATTTGGACCTCCTCAGTCCAAAGCCTTGTCTGATGCAAAGTTGCTGTATCTGAAGCTAAATACCTCGATTACAGTAAAATAGAATTGGTGTGGCTGTGTTGGGGACACGGCCGTTTGTTTTGCGTGAATACGTCTACGTTGACGCGCTTGGACGCCTTGATGTTTATTTTACGTTCCCGGCACCGCTTCACTCGATCATATGGGGTATTCACTGGATTTATTCTGAGTTTCTCATTCCTACCGTACACAATTTCTGTATCTCGTCTTGGCTTTCGACGAGTATAGGCCGGAATTGTGTTAAGTTTTCTTAATTTTTTACATTAACCTCATACAATTTCACCTTAACCACGCCACATGAATGTTTTCACACACGAAACTGACTTATCTTGACGAGAGCTGTTGATTGAAACTTAAACAAGCGTCGTAGCTTCTCCTAGTCAGAAGTTATACTACACAGAATTTATGAGATGCGGTGAAACGAACTCAAAATTGCGGCGCCCCCCTCTCCTCGCCCCTTCCATGCCAGTCACCCGCGATTCTGCGCAGTCCTCACTCAACGTAACACATTACTTGATTCTTTGGCAATCGAGCGGTGTAATTGAATTTCGAGTGTAGACGATAGGTTCGGAGCAGCAATGCCAAACTCTATGCCCCGATTTTATCACCTCGAAAAGTATAGATATTTTCAATCCAAATTATATAATTGTATACAAAATCTTTAATGTTGCTTGTACAGTAAATTATGGCAATGATTTGTTGTAAATAAGCCCTTGCGCAGTATTGTTTGGCAAAAAACAAATTCGTATGGCAGAAGGAGATAGGATCTACGGGGCCGGGATTACACGGTGACTGCACGTGGCAAGTTACAAGTTACACGTTTATGTAAGCCGACTCTACCTTGGCTCACATGGTTTAGTGAAACCTATCATAGGCTGTTCACGATAAAGTGAGCACATTAGAAATCAACCTTAGAAAAGTGTCACTGCTCCTACTGCATATAACTTAATAATGGGCCCACTCAGTGGAATGAGCCGAGTAGAGTTGGTAACGATGGGGAGAAAGTAGCTCCATGTCTTAGCGTCGAACTAAAATTGTTCGCTGAATATTTGCAGAAACTTTGATAACTTATTTCGCTTTCTGTTTCTTTAATGCATCTAAGTGTAAGAATTAATCGATTTGTAAATTATTTACTTTTCTTATAATCTCACAGTTACACTTGCAGGGTTTTCAAAAGTGTTCAGTGTTCCGTGCAAGTCCTCGAAATAAAAACCTATCTTAGTATTGGAGTATTAAAAATATATTTAAATATGTATATATATATTATGAAAAATAAAAGACTGACGTATTACATTAAAAAAATACTTTTATTTATATGATACCTTTATCGATACTTTTATTGTGATGCCGGTATCGAAATGAGTATCAATACGATTCTTTCGTTTCCTCTTTCTATCCCAGTATCGATTTACTTTGATGGTATCGCAACATCTCTATCACATGTACGTTCCCGTCAAATATAATAGCTCGCCAATGTGAATCTTTTACGTGATACGTTGGACATGAGTCTGCTCCATGTAATCTTGCTGGCCACACAATAGTGACGGAGTTGTGTTATATTTATCTCACGTATTTTACCTAACACGTCCGAAAAGGATAATGACATGAAAAAAAGTTAGTCTACATCATAAAAGAAATTAAAAATTTAATAATTCAGCTGTTATTGACAGTTCATTAAATCTGTTGAGAAAATTGAGCTGTACTGCACATATATTAAATAATACCTATGTTTGTACGGTGGAGAGGAAATATATTCCCAAGGTGACGAATAACTCACATCATTCAAGTCCAGGGATTACGCTAATTATTGCTGCTCTAGATGTTGTTTTCTTTAGAGGGTTTATGTATTGCCGAAGAATCCGAATTACATTTGGCAAAAGTATGAAAGTGATTACATGTAGTGCTTAATATTTATAATAAAATTACAAACTTAAATGCTACGGAAATTATTTAAATGATTCAATTTTCTCCATCTTTCTCACGATGAATGCACACGTAGGCCTACACGAATATCATTTATGCATCCAACAGGTGTAATTCATTCTGGAGTTTATGGCCATGTAGTTTTCAGAGGTTCAGAAATCACGAACGCCAAACTTCCTCAATATTTTCTAAGCCGCGTGAATGTTATAATACGGATAAGTCGGTACAGCTATAGTTTTTAGAGTTTCCAGGCTACAACGCATCAGTAAAATATTTCCATACATTTTAATTTGATACACAAAGTTGCATGCTTATGTGATGCATCATAATATACGGCAACCGAAATGTCCACGTTTTACGTACACGCGATTGTGTATAGGCTAATAACTATTAATTGAGCACGTTTGAAGTCAATCTTTGAAAATGTCACTGCCCCTAACTGCATATATTCCACTTGATACGCTGAGTGGCATTCGCCCTATAAAGTTGGTACGACGGATGGAGAGTAGTCTGATATCTTAACGTTTAACTGAAAGTGTTAGGTAAACTTTTGCTAGAACTGAAATTATTTTTTGTTCTCTATATTTTAAATACATATGATCTTAAGAGCATGCAATTTCGGAAAATACATGCTTTTGTAATAATTTTACAAATACGCTTGACCGACGCATAAATAATGTGATCAGTCCCATGAATATGTTAATTTTACATATTTGGGAAGAATACGCAGTATATACATACAAGTATATTTTAAGCAGGGCTTTCAATAGTGCTCAATTAACTGCGAACAGTTTTTTTACGTAATGAGGGCTTAGTGTAACGTGAAGTGTTCATAATCCCGACCCTAGTCCTGGGGCCTATTTCATAAAAGTTACAATTCGACAGATGACAGGTGACAGGAAATTGTCAGACAGGTTTACAATCCGACAAATGTGTGTTTCATAAAAGCTGACAAGTTTACAAATTTGTCATGACAAAAATTTGTAGAATTGTATGACAATTTGACAAATAGTTGTTTCCCACAAGTTTTGAGCTGACAGGTAAAAATCCAACAAATGTGTCAAAAATTAAACTACAGAATGTTTTATGAAACAGATAAGTAAAATCGCTCGATTACATATCTACAAATTTGTAATATTGTCACTCCAGAAGTGACAGGCAAGCTTTCCTATGTGACCAGTAATTTGTAATGTTTATACAACATAGCAGTGCAATTGTGTTTCAAAATTGTGTGAACTAACATTGCTTGCAAATAGCACATCGTTTTCCTCTCGGATCGTGTTTAATATAGCAATATCATCCCCATTACTCGACACTATGCTGCTAGGGTAAACAGTTATGTGGGTGGAATTATTTTTACCACTTAATTCTTGTGGTAGGAATCGACTGTTCATGAATTTACACTTTTTTGGTTGTAAAATAAGGGGAACTTATTGACATGATGACATATTGACAAATTCGTCGGATTTGGCATAATTGTCGTATATATCACACCTTTCACGTTTCATGAAATAGAGCCCTGATACTTCAGTAACCGCTCTTCCCAGCTTGACGCACTTTCCTGAATGTGCAGCCGGCAGCAGTTGTGCTAGCTGCAGCCCCAGGGAAGTTTACCAACTGAATTTCAAGTCCGCTTGCACTTTAGTTACTGTACGACTTACAAGGGAATACACAAACAAAGCATTCAGAATTCTCGGGTAAATAATGAACATGCAAGAGAACTAGGAACGAATCCTGCCCTACTTAGTGAAGACTACCAAGTGGTACAGCGTGTAGTGAATGAATATCTGTCTCTTATCCGTGTGTTTGCTCTCTACGGCAGTGGCGGAAAGAAATTTGAAAATTAATAATGGAATCACTGTTAACATAAAAGTAAAATTAATATTTGAGTTTGAGACGGCCTGCAAGGAGTTTTGCCGCCTCCTTACTCATCAACCATGTTTGACGACTGCATCTACGGCCTGCAAGGAGGTTTGCCGCCTCCTTACTCATCAACCATGTTTGACGATTGCATCTACGGCCTGCAAGAAGTTTTGCCGCCTCCTTACTCATCAACCATGCTTGACGACTGCATCTACGGCCTGCAAGGAGGTTTGCCGCCTCCTTACTCATCAACCATGTTTGACGACTGCATCTACGGCCTGCAAGAAGTTTTGCCGCCTCCTTACTCATCAACCATGATTGACGACTGCATCTACGGCCTGCAAGGAGTTTTGCCGCCTCCTTACTCATCAACCATGCTTGACGACTGCATCTACGGCCTGCAAAGAGTTTTGCCGCCACCTTACTCATCAACCATGTTTGACGACTGCATCTACGGCCTGTAGGGAGTTTTGCCGCCTCCTTACTCATCAACCATGTTTGACGACTGCATCTACGGCCTGCAAGGAGGTTTGCCGCATCCTTACTCATAAACCATGATTGACGACTGCATCTACGGCCTGAGAGGAGTTTTGCCGCCTGCTTACTCATCAACCATGCTTGACGACTGCATCTACGGCCTGAGAGGAGTTTTGCCGCCTCCTTACTCATCAACCATGTTTGACGACTGCATCTACGGCCTGCAAGGAGGTTTGCCGCCTCCTTACTCATCAACCATGTTTGACGACTGCATCTACGGCCTGCAAGGAGGTTTGCCGCCTCCTTACTCATCAACCATGTTTGACGACTGCATCTACGGCCTGCAAGGAGGTTTGCCGCCTCCTTACTCATCAACCATGTTTGACGACTGCATCTACGGCCTGCAAGGAGTTTTGCCGCCTCCTTACTCATCAACCATGCTTGACGACTGCATCTACGGCCTGAGAGGAGTTTTGCCGCCTCCTTACTCATCAACCATGTTTGACGACTGCATCTACGGCCTGAGAGGAGTTTTGCCGCCTCCTTACTCATCAACCATGTTTGACGACTGCATCTACGGCCTGCAAGAAGTTTTGCCGCCTCCTTACTCATCAACCATGATTGACGACTGCATCTACGGCCTGCAAGGAGTTTTGCCGCCTCCTTACTCATCAACCATGTTTGACGACTGCATCTACGGCCTGTAGGGAGTTTTGCCGCCTCCTTACTCATCAACCATGTTTGACGACTGCATCTACGGCCTGCAAGGAGGTTTGCCGCCTCCTTACTCATCAACCATGCTTGACGACTGCATCTACGGCCTGAGAGGAGTTTTGCCGCCTCCTTACTCATCAACCATGTTTGACGACTGCATCTACGGCCTGCAAGGAGGTTTGCCGCCTCCTTACTCATAAACCATGATTGACGACTGCATCTACGGCCTGAGAGGAGTTTTGCCGCCTGCTTACTCATCAACCATGCTTGACGACTGCATCTACGGCCTGAGAGGAGTTTTGCCGCCTCCTTACTCATCAACCATGTTTGACGACTGCATCTACGGCCTGAGAGGAGTTTTGCCGCCTCTTTACTCATCAACCATGCTTGACGACTGCATCTACGGCCTGAGAGGAGTTTTGCCGCCTCATTACTCATCAACCATGTTTGACGACTGCATCTACGGCCTGAGAGGAGTTTTGCAGCCTCCTTACTCATCAACCATGTTTGACGACTGCATCTACGGCCTGTAGGGAGTTTTGCCGCCTCCTTACTCATCAACCATGTTTGACGACTGCATCTACGGCCTGAGAGGAGTTTTGCCGCCTCCTTACTCATCAACCATGTTTGACGACTGCATCTACGGCCTGAGAGGAGTTTTGCCGCCTCCTTACTCATCAACCATGTTTGACGACTGCATCTACGGCCTGTAGGGATTTTTGCCGCCTCCTTACTCATCAACCATGCTTGACGACTGCATCTACGGCCTGCAAGGAGTTTTGCCGCCTCCTTACTCATCAACCATGTTTGACGACTGCATCTACGGCCTGCAAGGAGTTTTGCCGCCTCCTTACTCATCAACCATGTTTGACGACTGCATCTACGGCCTGCAAGGAGATTTGCCGCCTCCTTACTCATCAACCATGTTTGACGACTGCATCTACGGCCTGCAAGGAGGTTTGCCGCCTCCTTACTCATCAACCATGTTTGACGACTGCATCTACGGCCTGCAAGGAGTTTTGCCGCCTCCTTACTCATCAACCATGTTTGACGACTGCATCTACGATACGACTCGACTAAGTGCAATGAAAGAACTTTTCCCGTTTTTGGTTTAAAATATCTTCTGTCTGAACTTATAAACTATTACTTCATTTTTACTAACTTAGTTTATGAATACGTGAAGAGCTGCGTAGAAGTTTGTTACGATAAAATATGGTTCCCGACGCGGAAGTTCATTAGGAAAATGGACATAGTTTCGCCGTTTGGAGCCTGTCTCTTTACTGAACTCTTTGACATGGTGCTAGAGTTTCCGCCGTCTAGATGGCGCTGCGACCTGCGGCCACGGCGCATTACCTCCCCACTCCTGTGACATCATCAGGGAGGCGGCGCAGGAGTACCAATATGATGTTCATTTGTTTGCTAAATTGGTAGCTGATGGTGCTATTTTTTTCTTGTAAATGTGACGTATTTGTTGGCGATTGGCTGTTCACCCATCGCCCCTTGAACATTTCCTTTTCAGGTAATAAACGCAGCCATTGGCTGATCATTAATTAATACCCTCTAGGGAGAATCAAACAAATTCCGCAATATATACTTGGAGCGGAATTGTCTCGAGGTCAGACAGCAGCCTTGAGAGAGCTTCGGAATACCAAGATAAGTATGCCACTAGTTGTCATGTCAGTCCTTATGGCGAGACATACTTTGTTGTCCTAATAGGCAGAATGTAGGGGGCATGATGCCTTAAAAAAACCTAGTTAAACCTAAATACAATGCTTTGTTTTATCCTCAGCAAATCTGAATGCAAATGTTAAATATTTGTAAAAAAATTTTAGTTTCATATGAATCAACAAATAGTAAAATTATGGACTATCTGGGGAAAATGCTCTTAAGTTTTTTACACGAGATAAACCAAGGAAGTGGTTCAGAGTCTTCCCTAATTTCTGCAAAAATAGTTCTTAAAATTGAATGCTAGTGTTCAGGATAGAATATGTAATTTTGCAATCTCCCCAGTTAAAGTTTGTAGGTGTTTTTTCTGGAATTTTCACTATGAAATTGATTAAATCTTGGGAAAATAAAAAGTAAATTTTCCAATTGTGGATCACCCCCACAAAAGCATGTTTGGAACAGAGAACTATATGAACCGTTTCTCATTGTTTTGGAGAAAACATGTTAAATAATATTTTTTTTCCAATTGAGTGTCCTTTGGTAAATAGAATATGGCCGGAAAATTAATTGTAATCTTTAGTATAAAATATTATGATATGCCACATAATGTTATTGCATTTTATATGGTCTTAGGTAAAATTGTAGATGGCCTGAGCATACATTGTAACTTGTAGAATGCAATATTATGATAGGTCAAATAATAATTTTGAAATTCAATGGCCTTTGGTTACTAGAATATGGCCGGAAGATAATTTGCAACCTTTAGTATAAACTATGATAGGCCACATAATATTCTTGCTATTTCTATGGCCTTAGGTATAATTGTATAGATGACATGAAAATACATTGCAGCTTTCAATATAAAAGAGATAAATGGCAACTGTTAAAACTATAAAGCCAGAACTTTAAATGTTAATTATTTTAATTGCAAATTGTAAAATTCACACTTGTGAAAGATATTGGCAACAACATTTTATCCTGTATATGAAAAATATGTCTAAAAAGAAAAAAAATTATAATGAAATCAAAACAGAGTATTAGAATTAATATGTATTGCTTTCCAGCTCATAGTATGTAGAATTTTTCCTTCTTTATTGTTTTTCCATGTTTTATTCACTTTGCCTTAACGAGGGTTGTTTTCACCTAGGTGATGTGTTTCTGTTGGATGGTGTTTTCCAATCAACTTTGTCGCGTCCTAGGCTCTAGGGCGTAGCAAGTTGAAGCGAACGCATATATTAAGAAAGATAATTCTAACTCTGTGAACATCCAAAATTAAAAGATGCAAAATATATTTTTTGGGAAAAATATTTGATTATATTTATAATGGTTTCTGTGTTTCGAATAACAGCTTTTGCTGTACTTTAAACTGATGTACTGAATTAATTATCAGTTTATACAGGATGAGTTAACAGCTTTGCGACAAACGGTGAGAGGACGTTCCTTGCAAAATCTCAGTTAGAAGATTTCTGACAACGAACGCCAGGAAACCACTCCTAAGGGCAGGAAATCCTTGTGAAGATGGGGTTGCAAATATGAACTGTATATAATTACACTGAAACCATGTGATATTAAGGGATGAATTTCTGTACGCATGCCAAACAATTCAGTCACTGTAACATGCAAGTACCCATGTTGACCTACCGCATAGCCTACATAGTAAAATGGGGGTTTCCACCTCAGTGAAAAATGGGTCGTCGTACATCGTTATGTAAATTATGATCACGGCCTATGAATTACCATTTCAAGACTTGAAAACAAGACCTCGTGATAAGAAAACCTCCGACGAACGGTTTGCGAGAAACCAGACCTCCAAGATATTAAATACTACGTAATGCTTATGAGGCATTTAATATCTCGGAGGTCTGTTTTATCGCAAATTATTCGTCGGAGGTTCTTTTTTATCAAACGGATCGACGTGATTTTTTGCACAGATATAGTTGAATGGATGAGTTTTTAGCGATAGACGACTAACGAGGAGAGAAGCACGCGGCGAGAGAAGTGCCCAGCGGGAGAGAAATCGGCGAATGCGATCATCAGAGCAGTGGAGAGTACAACTGCAGGCTGGACTATTGGACTGGATGCGTGAGAGAGAGAGAGAGAGAGAGAGAGAGAGAGAGAGAGAGAGAGAGAGAGAGAGAGAGAGAGAGAGAGCACTAATGGTGGCAATAGATAGGATGAACGTGTGTTAATCATGATTATGAAGTAATTGACAATAAGCAAACAGAGGAGTTAACAAGGAAATTATCTGGAGTTGAAGAAGGCATTAAATATTGCGCTCGCAGTGAAATAAAAGTGTAATAGTAGGGACAATTAATTTAATGCTGTAAATAATAGCTGTGTGAATAAATAAAATGTCTAATTCAGTTCTTTTGTTTTATTAAGACCTTCATCCCTCACGAACACAGATACACCCCTTAGGTGTCCTTGTAAGAATATTCACAATTTGATACACACTTTAAAGTATCGTTTTATGTAGTGCGAACACGATGCCTTTTGTATGTGTGCTCGATTTAAGACGAAACAGCACTAATACCATTACCACATATAATGATATGTAGGCTTTGTTCTCAACCATAGTAATTCGAACCAACATTACGCATTGCAGTACCACGGTTTACATATCAGTAGGGACTGAGAAATTTTGCAAATTCTCTGTATGACAAGCTGTAATTTAAACACATAAACATTTATGTATGTTTGCAATCGAATCGCAGTTTATTAGACACACCCATGTGAAGAGTCAAGGAAAGAAGTACAGTGTATCGTGCAACATGCTCTGTGGTAAAACTATCTAAACATTGGACAGCGGCCAATGGACAGAAATCTGAAGCTCGCAATATGGGACAGTGGTGTGTAGCATATAGGTGGAAATTTCTTTTTCCCCACGCATCATTTACCCGGGGCTGGGTTGGCTGAGCGGTAAGACTGCTCGCGAACCGGGTTCAATCCCCGGCCAGGTCATTCCGGATTTTCGTAAGTGGTAATCGTGCTGGATTTCTCAGGGACTTCCCGTTTTTCCCGCCCTTGCATTCCGACTCGACTCCATTCTCACTTCGTTTCAACCACGTCGGCTCTCAGGACCTCGTTGTTAAGAGCCGTCCAAATCCACCGACTTGACTCTACGTATCATTTAACCCACAGGGAAGTTAATTAGGACATTGAGCCTTACGGAGTACAAACACCTGTCGAAAAGAATATTCCGCGCTTAATGTACATGATTGTGTACAATGCGCATGTCCGTGTTAAAATCCTCTTCCAAATATTTCTCAGTCCTTGTATTTGGATTGGACAGAACAGGCTATTGGATCACCATCCACCCAGCCAAGCACGGGTCCTGAGTATGTAGAATTAAATAACATACTTATATACAGGATGTATCGACCGACAACTTCGGCTGCAGGTTTGAAAAAAAAAAAAAAAAGCAAGCCGGAAACATGTACGCGACCTGTGGTCTCAAGTGCATTCTAAAGGCAATTAGCCTACACATTTTTGAAGTTGTACCTGGACCACTAACTTATTACGAATATCAGAGAAAAAAATTTCAGATGGAACACTGTGTTTCTGGCCAATATGGACTTGATCAATGCTCTGCAACACAACACCTGCCTGTTGTCATCACATTATTTCATTGAAATAATTGCGATTCCTATAATTATTTCGAAGTAATCTGCATTAGGCTGTTGCATATTTCGAATTTAAATGATGGCTTATTGATCCGCATATTACAGTTAAAAAAAAGCCTCTGTTGTGTAAATACACTAAGGCTCACTCACTGTTTTCGAGTAATTCGTGTTTTAATATCAAATTAATACTTACCAATATCTGGAAAGTGTACAACCCGCTAAACATTGCTCTGAACCTCTCTCTGGCATATTCCCCTAATTTTGTTAGCCGCAACAGTTTGTTATATGTAAAGTTTTGATAAATTCTCCTGTTTGTTGCTCTGCATTTGCAGTTTCAAGACAGCAAACAAAGACAACAATATTCTTCTACGTCATACGTGTGTATCACAGTGCGTTAACAACACATTGGATATATTTTATTGGGTCTGTCATGAAGCGGGATTTGAACAGAAAGTTGAAGCGCCGCAGGCACCTACCCTATTTAAACATAATTACACTTTTGACTAAATTAATAACCTGTTATCAACGTTATGTGACTCTTTAGTTTATGGTAACGCCAAAGTGTTCATTGCTTTTTGTTAAGTTCGTGGTTGTTTTTGATGTTTCAAGGTACCGATGTTAGTCATATGATCTCCCAGTTGTCGTCGGTGCGATAATGTTCTGGTTACAGCGGTGAAGTACGCTTCGTGTAACTTCGACCAAATTCGTCTCCGAAACCCGAAGTGGTGATAATACGGAGAGGTACACGCTGTTCACGGTAAAGTGAGCACTTTTAAAGCTTCAGTAAAAATTTTTTTCCTGCCATTTTTCACCATTTAACCACCTTTTTAAATAAATACTGCCATGTAAGTAATAAACGCAGTGTGTATAATCCACTGCACTCGGAATATAACGTCTAAGGCTAAAATAGAAGACATTTACAGACTAAATGTATTTGAGTTTAATATCTAATGTTAGAGGCATACGAGAAATTGTATACATATAAAACGATTTAGTTCTATATGTTTAAAACTTACTTCCGTTTTTCGTAATCACGCACAGTGCTTCCGTAAACCAACTCTATATTTCCGTGACAAGACAGAAGTTTGGCTCCGTACACTACATACAATTACATCTAAAGGCGATAAGAATATTCACGTACCTCCTTTTTCCTTCGGCTCAAACCCGTTGCTTGTAGCGCGAGTACCCATTGGCTACATCAGACACTCAGTTGTCCCTTATACCATTCGTACAATTACAATTACATCACTTTAACGACAATTACAATGCAGAAGTTGTTGATGTTTCTTTTTTTGGAATACCAACAGTAGCCAAGAGTACATGGAAGAAGAATTGACAACTTAATCAGTTACGTTTATTTACTGAATGCTGGAACCGAAGGTTTATCATTAACTAGACTACTATTAGAGTTCGGCAGCATCCACTATACCGGGTTCTTTCTTCTTTGTTTCTTTATTTTTTGCTCATTTAAGTTATTGTGAAGTATATTTTAAAGAAATATATAGGCCAATCTAGAAATTTAGCTATTTTTCTTGTGCAGTACACACATGAAATCCGAACAAAAAACATAACATTTGATCGCAAATACCATAGTATTAAAGTTGAAATATTAATGAATTAATGTATTTAAAACTACCAAATAAAATTTAATGAAATTAAAAACAAGTGATGGCTTGAACTCCACGCTTCGTCAGCTTAGAACCTTAACAAACATTATGGAAAGGGTCATATTCTATACATTGTATAAAACAAAGTCGCCCGGCAGCGTGTGTCTGTGTATTCAGATAAAACTTCTAAATTACTTAATGGATTTTGATGCGGTTTTCACCGTCATTTAGAGAAATTCTTGAGGAAGGCTACGGTATATAAAACATTAATATTTAATTTAAGTACAGTAGAGAAATGTCGATGTTTTCTAATCAAATCGGAAAAAGCCGCTTCTCGGGTGCTCACAAGGCTTACGCTGACTTAACCATAAGATATACACATTATTAATGTACTAGAGAGTTATAGATCTCAAAAAGGTCTACAAAAAGTCTTCGCACCAGAGCAATGCTGTGGTCAGTCGCTAGTTTCAAATATAGGAAACTTAACATCTACCTAATCTGTGAGGATTCCAAAATGCTAATCGAAACACTTCTGAAAATTCTACACCGTAGAACACATGTGATATCCCAGGTATGTACACTCTGAACCCAAATCAGCAGTTTCAGTAAGTGAAGTACAATTCATGGACTGCCAGTTGAGATGCAGTTATAGACTGGCTGCTCAGTAAAATGATCGTGGAATCATTATCACGGCGTAGGTATTCACAATATATTAATTGTCGTGTCTGGATAAATAACGATATGTTTTCTTTCACTCGTGCTTGACATGGAGACTTTGTCCACAATATGTTACATGAAAATTACTATCCTTGACATTAAAACAAATAAATAATAATTTTATAAACAGTGAATAACTGTGGAGATGGGCGTGATTATATCACGCTACAACACTTATAGTATATCGCATGTTCGTAAGGCGATCACTCTCTCTACTCATTATTCTGTACGCTCCTTGCCGTTGGGCAAACAAGTGCAATGTCAAACAAATATCAATAGCTTCACCTTGAAAAATATTTCATCCTTCGATAATATATGGGTATTGTGTATTAAAAGAGTCTTGCAAAGTTTAAAATATATTCTGTCCATACAAAGCGGCAGATTCATGAAGACACGGATCATATGTGCTGTGATCCCGCCACAGAAACCCACACATCCACACAAATCTCTCATATACATGTTTTAAAACCAAAATGAAATAATATAGCAATTGTTTAAAGTACTGATTTTAATAATTTATTTTAATACAGTTTCATTGAAATATATTGAGACAGTGCCATATTCCCACGTCTAGAATCTGAAATCTAAACTTGCACCTGTATAATAGAAATATATTGAGACAGTGCCATATTCCCACGTCTAGAATCTGAAATCTAAACTTGCACCTGTATAATAGAAATATATTGAGACAGTGCCATATTCCCACGTCTAGAATCTGAAATCTAAACTTGCACCTGTATAATAGAAATATATTGAGACAGTGCCATATTCCCACGTCTAGAATCTGAAATCTAAACTTGCACCTGTATAATAGAAATATATTGAGACAGTGCCATATTCCCACGTCTAGAATCTGAAATCTAAACTTGCACCTGTATAATAGAAATATATTGAGACAGTGCCATATTCCCACGTCTAGAATCTGAAATCTAAACTTGCACCTGTATAATAGAAATATATTGAGACAGTGCCATATTCCCACGTCTAGAATCTGAAATCTAAACTTGCACCTGTATAATAGAAATATATTGAGACAGTGCCATATTCCCACGTCTAGAATCTGAAATCTAAACTTGCACCTGTATAATAGAAATATATTGAGACAGTGCCATATTCCCACGTCTAGAATCTGAAATCTAAACTTGCACCTGTATAATAGAAATATATTGAGACAGTGCCATATTCCCACGTCTAGAATCTGAAATCTAAACTTGCACCTGTATAATAGAAATATATTGAGACAGTGCCATATTCCCACGTCTAGAATCTGAAATCTAAACTTGCACCTGTATAATAGAAATATATTGAGACAGTGCCATATTCCCACGTCTAGAATCTGAAATCTAAACTTGCACCTGTATAATAGAAATATATTGAGACAGTGCCATATTCCCACGTCTAGAATCTGAAATCTAAACTTGCACCTGTATAATAGAAATATATTGAGACAGTGCCATATTCCCACGTCTAGAATCTGAAATCTAAACTTGCACCTGTATAATAGAAATATATTGAGACAGTGCCATATTCCCACGTCTAGAATCTGAAATCTAAACTTGCACCTGTATAATAGAAATATATTGAGACAGTGCCATATTCCCACGTCTAGAATCTGAAATCTAAACTTGCACCTGTATAATAGAAATATATTGAGACAGTGCCATATTCCCACGTCTAGAATCTGAAATCTAAACTTGCACCTGTATAATAGAAATATATTGAGACAGTGCCATATTCCCACGTCTAGAATCTGAAATCTAAACTTGCACCTGTATAATAGAAATATATTGAGACAGTGCCATATTCCCACGTCTAGAATCTGAAATCTAAACTTGCACCTGTATAACAGAAAAATAACTAAAGGCTGTTGACAGTAAAGTGAGCATTTTTTAAATCATCCTTACAAACAAGTCATTGGTCCTGCTTGCATATATTTTAACGGGCGCACTGAGTTAAATGCGCCCAGTAAATTTGGTAACCATGAATGGAAAGTAGTTCCGTATATTAACGTTGAATAAAAGGTGTTAGGTACACATATGTGATAACTTATATTATTTCTTGTGCTTTCTGTTCTCTTTTTAATGCATCGAAATGTAAAGTTAAGCAGATTTGCAAAATATTTACTTTTCTAATAATTTCTATGTTTCATTTGACCGACGCATTAATAAAGTGATGAGACCCATGGCAATGCTAATTTTACATACGAGGGAGGAATACAGGACTTTTATGGACGTATATCTTAAGCAGGGCTTTCAAAAGTTCTCACTTTAAAGTGAACAGCCTATAACTATCCACTCTTACCAAAACGAAAGTCCAGTCTCCCTGCTTTCCATGTCACCTACCCGTAACTTTACAAAGCCACGAAAGCAATATTTAAATCAATGAAATTCTGCTACTGCAGGAATCAGTAATTTGCAAGTAATTTCAAGTGCAGCTATTTTCACTGGTTTGTCTACCATTTTCACTATTTCGAGTTTAGTGTGTAGTTCCCTTTAAGAAGCCAACGCTGCGTTTATTCGGCGCGAATAACACGGAGATAAAACTGCGGGTACGTTGAGGTTTTCATATTTCCCAGTCGTCCTGCGCTCCGCCACGGCGAGGGAGGAAATGAGAGAGAAATGTCGGCGGATGTTTTTTTTTCCCCCGCCAGCGGGAGCCACGCTGTAAGAGGGTGAGGTTTTCTTGCGGTTCGTTTATATTTCCTGGTGTGGACTGGGTATGGGTGCAGGAGGGTTGCCGACTGTCTGAGGGGGTAGTAGGACGCGGGGCAGGGAGGTTTGTTGGCGCTAAGCTCGGTTCACCATCGATTCCGAGCGTTTTAAAGACGTTCTCCATAAAACGTGCGCATGCGTGGTTTCTTGCGAAAGCAAACTTCTTGTTGCTGGAGATCCCGCCTGGAGATGTTGCTGGAGATAACGAACACATGCAGAATTCGCGTTATTATTTGGGAGCACATTACACTTCAAACACTTCACAGTTGTCTAGTCCAAACACGCGCAGTCCAGTCAGAAAGGGAGTGGCTTCACATTCGTGCAGCAGCCAACAGAGAAACTACGCCGGCCCCGAGTATACATAGTACTGTGAAGTTTAGCTTGATGCCAAACAGTAGAGCGAATGTTGCAGGTCTCTACTTATTGCCAACTAAGTGTACCAGATAACAATAAACCGTGCCATGAGAATATATAGGGGATTAAATATTATATGTTTAGTGCTTTGCACTGGGATTTTTTTTGTACTGCATACTGTACTTTTTATAAATTCGATTTCAACTCTCTTATTTCCACGGAAATGCCATCTCAATATCAGCCCTCTTGTTAAACATTCTTCTCGTACAAGTGGTCATTTCGTATAGCACACACTCTTAGGTGTGCACAATCACTTAATCTAGACTTATGTACAGGTGCTATGATATGATCAGGCCTTAACTTGACATCCCTGCCTGATCACACCTTCAGACTTTAAATCAGGACGCCAGGAATTGCAACATGTTATTGCGAAAAGGACGATAGCGGTAATCCCCTCCACCGACAAGCAATCGGGGACAACTTACCAAACAACGAGCCGATATCGGCCAGCAAAAGGCGAGGCTCGTCGTCTTTCCACGTCCGACCAGCATTAAGGGAAGGACACAGAGATGGGTATGTCCGACCAGCATCAAGGGAAGGACACAGAGATGGGTATGTCCGACCAGCATCAAGGGAAGGACACAGAGATGGGTATGTCCGACCAGCATCAAGGGAAGGACACGGAGATGGGTATGTCCGACCAGCATCAAGGGAAGGACACGGAGATGGGTATGTCCGACCAGCATCAAGGGAAGGACACAGAGATGGGTATGTCCGACCAGCATCAAGGGAAGGACACAGAGATGGGTATGTCCGACCAGCATCAAGGGAAGGACACAGAGATGGGTATGTCCGACCAGCATCAAGGGAAGGACACAGAGATGGGTATGTCCGACCAGCATCAAGGGAAGGACACAGAGATGGGTATGTCCGACCAGCATCAAGGGAAGGACACAGAGATGGGTATGTCCGACCAGCATCAAGGGAAGGACACAGAGATGGGTATGTCCGACCAGCATCAAGGGAAGGACACAGAGATGGGTATGTCCGACCAGCATCAAGGGAAGGACACAGAGATGGGTATGTCCGACCAGCATCAAGGGAAGGACACAGAGATGGGTATGTCCGACCAGCATTAAGGGAAGGACACAGAGATGGGTATGTCCGACCAGCATTAAGGGAAGGACACAGAGATGGGTATGTCCGATCGCCGCTAACAGCTCTACCGTGTTTAAGGCGGGGACTTTCCATTTAGTTCATAATAGTAGTGACGTGAGTAATTAATCATAATAATGTAATTTAAATTAATATCAGTTCATAGAAGCTCCCCGAGTCTTTGACATTACCGTACAATGTTATTGTATGTGCCTAGTACCTACATAAACCCCTCATTGACAGAAATGGTAGTAACATAATTTTTCTTCCTAATAATACGTAGGCTACTAGGTGGTTAGAACCTACCGTTTAAAGAAGTCTTATGCATTATTCTGCTTTCTATTTTGTAGTACACGTTCGTTACGTAATGCTTCTCATCGTGAACCAAGCCTTAGCGTTGGCGGGTGAGTAGAGGGAACAGAGCAGTTCGACGCCAATCGAGAAGGTCGCAAGGCGTGTGGCGTTGCTGAGCGCTGTCAGACATATTGGAACCGCGAGCTGTCGGATAAATTCCTCGGCGGAGTGAAGGAGTGAAGGAGGGGGGGAGGGGGTGCTCTCACCCCTTCTACCCTCCTCACCCCATGGCCATCTGCGTCACCTGATGAATGTCCCCGGCCATTTGCATGGAGCGCTCGTCGCTCCATCACCTTCAGCACCTAAAGTGGCCTTTATCCCTGCGCGCTCGATGAGACGTATCCGGCCAACACGAGAGTCGAGTCTGCTCGGTCACGCTAAAGGACGGGGGGGGGGGGGGAAATATAATAAGAGTTCGCATGCGAGCTGCACAGTAACTACTCTCCCATGTGTTCCAATATTGAGCTACTTTACTGCGAATAATACTGTAAACTGGAAAGGATTCGCGTATAGAACTCTGTGTACGTAAGTGTCTTGAGACGCCCGTACATTTCCTCAAAATCAGTTGTAATGCAACAGGAATACTTTCAAGTTAGTCGAGATATTTTATTCACATTAAACGGCGGAGTCTGTCAGAAATTAAAATAAAAGACACGTTTATTACTTTTGACCATGCGGCTTGGACGGTTGTACTGGCGAATGACTAGTTAAAGTTGGATGTATACACAAAATACGAAAATTTGCCTGCATCATCTATAGTCCGACAAGATCGTGGTGTTGAGGAACAGCAACACCTCTCAAGGAAAAGTATACAATGTGAGAAGAGACATTTTATACACTGCTGGTCATTAAATTTGCCACAACAAGAAGGACTCCGAGCCTATGACAAGCACATTTATTGGACAGAGGACCCATTATACACAGGTGACATGACCCCGCTTGCAGCTCTGTATGACATGCAGAACACGGGGCATAAGTAGCAATAATTGCTGTTGTACGATGCAGCATTGAGAGGAAGAGGCTCTGGGTGTCCGTCTGGGGTATATCCGCACATGATGCTTCAACGAGTGCCCAAAGTTGATCGTGTTGTGGCCGCGGGTTAGCAAGTCGTTGTCCGAGCATGGATCACATGCTTTATTAGGGCGAGAGTTCTGGTCACACAGGAACCGTCGGAGGGCGTGTGCTACATGTGGTCGTACTTTAAGGTGACCAGATGTCCCGATTTTTTATGGGACAATCCCGATTTTCGAGGTCGTGTCCCGAATTTTTAGAGGGTCATTCGGGACGGCCGTTTGTCCCGAATGTTGGGACGGGACAGTATTGACTCGTGGTGTGGCTGGTTTTGAGTAGATTTGAGCCAGACCAGGGAAGTTAAGTAGTTATTGTAACAAAGTTTTTTAAAAGTAAAATAACAAATTATGTCATTGTTTTTATTTAGTGTCTTTAGTCAATAAATCATACGCCTTATGATAAATAATTTGTAAAAAACAACAATGGTATTCATTTTATTTAACCAAAAACACCTGTAAACAGTCCTCCTCTCCTACCCCTAACACACACACACACCATCCACTACTCACTCCTTCCCAATACCGACCATTTATGAGCCAAAACGAGCCTCCCGAATTACAAGACCTCATGTTGGTCCAGAAGATAGGTGACAACAACAGGGTGCAGAACCTCCGCGTTGTAGCGGTTACTGGCCAGCGTAACAGCGGTGCTGACTATGTGCGGGTGGGACTCAATCCGATGACGCCCCATAAAATATGTGTCCAGGCGCTGGGATAGTGTGACGGTGCATTACGCAGGACTCTGCCAGGCATGCGACATGGTGCCACCGTAGTGGGAGAAGGCGAATCGTGCCTCCAGACCTGCCATCCCGCACCCTCGCAGCCGCAGGCGCCTGTGGTGAGTATTTAGCGCCTCTGGACGCGATGCCCAGATGGTCTAGATGGGTGTAGCATGTTTGCGAACACAGACTGATGTGCCACATATGCCGGAGCTCCTGAAAGAGTGTGTTGGATGTGGTTGTACGATCATCATTTCCATGGATACCTGATGTTGCGCTCGTCGCTGCGATGGGTCTGCTGGCTTACTCCACGTCCCTCAGCCTATCCTTCCTCGACCCACTGATTACATAACTGCAGCACTTTCATTGCATCTCTTTCAATGCGAGAACTAAATCCGCAGAATATAATCCACAAACCCGACAGGCCACGATTCTTCCGAGGCCACAGGCGGAAACATGTTCATACGGTGTTCAGGTTCTTAGATACGGCATGCTCGCTATGTCCCTGCATACTTAATGTGGAGATGGAAACAAAGTTTATGCGTCCACAAAATAAATAATTTTCAAAAGAATATAACATTTTGGGACAAAATAATTTTTCTTTGCTGTTCTTTCACACTGGAGTACGAAATAATAAAGAAGCTTTCCATCCAATAATTACGTATTTTATAAATATCACTTATCTTAAGCATTTCTTTGTGGAGATACTCACAGATATTCGCATGTAGGAATCGCTGGAGGATGACGATGTTCGGCGTGTTTCCTCAGGGATGTATCGCCCTTGCATTCCGGCGCAGCACCATACTAATCTGACTTCACCCTCATCGGCTCTTAAAGACCTCGATGTTAAGAGACGCCCAAATATCTCCACTCTCTCGACTGTTAACACGTACAGACCACAATTCACTGCTGCCCGCCGAACCCGGCCGCTGCCTCCGGACCGCATGTCCGAGCTTCACCTGGAAGGATCTGTAGGCTCTGTGTTCGATGATCAGTCATACGAACCTCTCGTAATGTAGATTGTTAGCGCTGTTAACGAATCAGTTACAAGGTGAAAATCGTATCACTGGGAGTTGGGCCTCGCAGTGAACTGTGCCTGTCAAACATAACTGTAATGTATTTTTACAATCGATTGATGTTAATTAATCATACATATTATTACAATTTATTAGAATTTTATTAAAAGGATCCTCAGAAATGACCCAATTTTCCCGGAGCAGGCAAAGGGGACTTGTGACCCAGGGTGAGGACCAGGTGACAGGGATTAGTGACTCCGAGTCAGAAGAGTAGGGTAGATGACCTTTGACGACCTTCGACTTTGAAAATGCAAAAATTAAAAAAAAAATTTAAAAAGTTCTAAAAAAATCCCAAAAATGCATTATTAAAAATTAACTACCGTATAAAAAGTATTAAATGACTTTTTAAAAACTTACACATTTTTTAAACTTACATTTCCGAATTTCCCCCCCCCCCCAGCAACACCCCCAGCAGACGACTGACTGCCTCACCCCCACTCCCCTCAACTATACTCATTCCGCCATATTTATTTTCTCGTTCATTTGTTTATACATTACTGGCGACTCTCTTGGTAGCCGACCACCCTCTTGTTGCAACAGCGTAGGACCCATTTTTCTAAGATATAAGAAGGCAAAACTGATGGGGTGCGTGATAATGCCTAGTAGGTTGGCAGCACATTTAAACATGTACTTGTACAAAGGCGCCTATGCAAGGGAGGGTACGCGCTCATATCGTCAGCTACAGCGATGATGCCTAACATGTGGCCACCTCTGTTATCTTCTTACACAACGGGGAGGGGGGAGGCATTAATATGGGTTTACTCTTAGGTTGATATTCCCTGTCACATACCACATTATTCGAAGAATTGTAATTTCATTTCACTTCTTTTACGATTTTCAAGAATACTATTCAAACAAACAATACAAGGAATGAATACAAACTGTCACCAGAAACAAATAGGCAGCCGTGTGTGCAGTGGACCCGCAGCATTTTGTATGAGAATGTAGATAGTATTGCCTATGTGCTAGGCACTAAATCGCTGCAGACGAATCTTTGTGTTGGTTTGACACGTAAATGGTGGGTCCTGGGCAGTTATATATATATATATAATCCGTACCAATAGATTCTATTAATATTATTCATAGTTAACCTAACATCGCTTATTGATGGTGTATCCAACGTAATGTTCGAAAGGCATCCATACGGTCCATTTCGTAAAGTCAGAATCAGTACTGCTCGACTCTATAATGTTACAAAGCGAAATATTACATAGCATATGTCCTTCAGGAAACTATGCACCAAATGTAATTGACAGTTTCAATTCAATCGGGGACGTTTCTTTTTGAGTGAAAAGATTAAAAACAAACATACTATTCATCCTTATGATAGTAGTTTTATATTACAGTACTTTAGTACATAACAATGAGTTAAAGTACAAAGTTAAGGTACACATGTACCATAAAACAACTCATGATGACTATAATCACATAAAACGAAATAAATAGCGGTTACTGACCTATGTCGTCCACTGTACGTATTGAACGACCATAAACTCGAAACGCACTGCTAATTTAGTTTGGTATAACTATATTTTCAAGATCGGTATTAACAAAACAGTTAATCTGTCTATTTTCAGACTACAACCCCCATTTCTGAAGGGAAGTATACATAGCAATGTCACCACTGCACGGATCCGTGAGCAGAATAGAACTGATCTGCAAAATTATCTCAGATAGTTTTTTCATTGTTGCTTCCGCTCATTCCGTATGCGGGAATACTTTCCAGTGTGCCTGACAGCGTATCATCGAAATTGTACCCGTCGTGCTTTCGTACGAAATTGTGAAGTACACGACATGCTTGAATTATGGCATATGCCACATCCACACTAACATCAATGGCACGATGGAAAATTAGCCATTTATTTGTTAAATGCCAAATACACATTCCACATAACGCCGTGCTCGTGATAGTATGTAAGTGAAAAATTTCTGTGCGGAAGTCAGGATTCTTGCAAGATAAGGACGCAACAAGTTTTTACATTTGCTTTCAATACATTCGAATTTCCTTCGCGACCAAACGCACCCACATCTATGTATGTGAAACAGTAACTGTTGTCTGCTGCAGCCATGGGCACAATAGAAAAATACTTCTTGTAGTTAAAATATACACTGTCTGAATTCCACGGATTAAAAATTCTTTCGTGCTTGGGCATCGACAGCCTCCAACACAATGATGGAAGTTCGCTCTCCTCTCATACTGAGCACTGATGCACACGAATTCTTCTGTGGTCAGCGATTTCATGTATATGTCTTTCAGTGTCTCCCAAATATCTGTGCACGTGTCTCGAATAATGCCAGCAATCGTAGAACGTCCGGAAAGAAACTCAAAGTGTAGAGAACGGATGGAATTCCCGTTCCCCAGTTACTAACAACAGAATGTCACTAGCATTATGAACAATTAAATACACTTGAAATACGTTATTATTACATCATTGCCATATTATCTATACATATATCCCTGTTTTAGAGATGGATGTACAACAAATACGGAAGTGTATGAAGGATAAATGCGTCCCAAAACCCTACAGGGAAAAAGTGGAGATCCTGCTTAATTGACGAGGCCCTGTGTATTTTCGTACGTAGGAGCACAAATTACTGCTTTACTGACGTCTTACGTAATATGGGATGGTCCCAGTATTTTATTTGATGTCGACGACGACGCCTCCCACGAATAGCTGACGTTGCAAATAATGCAACAACTGCATTCTTATCTAATGATATTCTGTTGATAATTAGCGAGTCGCACATAGACGATGTGGCCAATACACACTACAAGGCGCACATGGTCACAGACACTCGCAGCGTGAAAGACGCAGGCGTGGCCTGGGTTTTCAGATCCATGCTGCGTGAAAACACGCACGTGCGGCCTTTGCTGTATCCGCGGCTCCTCACCGCCCGCCCACACAAACCCATGACAGCCGAGACGCCAGCCAGCCCACGGCAACATACAGGGACATTTACCGACGATCATTACTTGAAATGTGTTGTTCCGGAGGCCTGTTTCTTTTCCTTGAGCGGGTAGACGGGCAGGCGGATTGACATTTATTCCTGCTTTTATTAAAAGGGCGGAGGGGGACGGTAGGGCTTTCTGCTATATATAAAGTAATGTTATTTCATTGTATTTCATGTATACAATTTTTGTGTAACTGTTAAATGTAATCTTAATTTGGAATTAATGTGATTGTAAACCTTTAATTAAATTATATAGTTTTATACACATATATTATTCAAAGGGGAAAGGCTTGTAACGCATGTTTGGATTTACAAAAGATTCCTTGTTATATGACATGTTTCACTGTAGTCCAGATCTTGTTAGACATATTGGGGAGGGTATCTAGTTCTTCAAAGTTTTGTTATCTAACATTGAGGAATTATAGACACTCAAAGACCTCTGTTATTGTGCTGGCAGAAACTGTTACAAAACAAAAAACCTTATGTTTTAAAGCGAATTATATTTATGATTTATAAGTTATAAAATCCGCAAAAGCTTTGGATTTTTATCATGTGTACGTAGAACTACGGAATAGAATTATTATGACTGCGAATTGCATCCATAGTAATGTTTTTAAGTTGAATAGTAATTGACAAACACGAATGAAATATGTTATAACTAGCCGCAGTTTTCAAAACATTTGTTTATTATGACCGCAAAAACAAAGACACCATGCTCCAATATTTAGGTGGACAAAATGTTACTTGAAGAGTCGCTCCCCGGATAGTTCAGATGTCCAACAACTCTATGGTACACGGTTCACGTGGAGTGCAGAGAAATGGGTGGCTCTTAACAAACATCGAGGTCTTGAGAGCCGATGAGGGCCAAGTGAGGTGAGCATGGAGCAGCGCTGGAATGCAAGGGTGGGGGAAACGGGAAATCCCCGAGGAAATCTCCCGACCAGCGACATCGTCCGGCACAATTCCCACAAGCAAAAATCCAGGTGCGACGCCGTTGGGAATCGAACCCGGTTCCCTTACGTGGGAGGCGAGTAATCTTACCACTACATCACCGCGGCCCCATTGACTTGAATTATGCTGTAATAGGAAGCTCTCGTCTTCAAGCTAAGTGCCTGAGCTATCTGCAGAACTGTATATGGAATCCTGTTCCTAAGAACAGGAACATTAGTCGGTGCAAAATAATTTATTTTCATAATCAAAGAAATGCATAACAATGAGTGCATCGTAGCATCTGTTACGGTAAACCAGCAAAAACTAAAACATTGGCAAACATGGGAATTTCTGTCACTAATATTTACACTCTACAAGCTTTAATTATTTTTGGTTTCTGATATTTCTAGGCTGGTGGTATATGTCTACATTTTTCTTTATCCAAACACGATCTGTAAATACAGCACTAATAATAAATGTGTATTTGCCCTTGTTTCAAGTTAATTCAAAGGCAAATGCGGCCGTGTTGAAATAAAATAGCTTTGGACGTGAAGTTAAAAGTGAACAATGTAATGACAAGCTTCGTATTGAAGTGCATCCTCTTTGTAGAACATGTTGTGAAGTGGAGCTTCAAGTGTTGTCAAGAAGCTGCACTGTGGCTAGCGAACAAGCTCTGCTGGAAAAGACAGGATCTTTGTTTTTCTGATAGAGGCAGGGTGGAGGATAGGATAAACAGCTACTTTCACGTTTTCTTTCTCTGGGCGTTTACCAAGGCAGCGATGTTTCTGCTTGTAAAGTGTGTAGGAGGAGGACTTGGAGAAGAAAAGAACACACCAGCAAGTGCTCCTCCCCATGCGGAATGCATTCTTCGAATAAATATTTCAAAGTTCCATAAAGTTTGGCATAGCTTTGCTTTCTCTAGGAGAGCTTGTGCCAGTTTCTTTCTCATCTCGAAACAACGATCCACAACTTCGCCTCTCATGTTTGAATAATTTATAACTCTCGCGGTTATCATGGGGCTCAATCCGGGCTGATTTGAAGAAAGTGAATATCAAGTACCGCGCCGGCTCGTGAATTTCACTCGAACAGGAAGGCTGTTTCGTGATTTGATCTATCGAACTCCTTCAGAACGATTCATGACACCGCAATAAAGATTTAAAATGTTATTTTCATACTCAAACTTAATATTTTTGTAAACCTTGCGCACACGTCCAAATAAAAATACCTACAAGATAATAAAATATAATCACATTTTTTGATTGTGATGCATATACACTGTCACAGTTTCGACATACTAGTGACGAGGTAGACAATTTCCTACAAATTTCAAAGTGCAAATTTTCTTTTACGTTTACTTTTTGGCGAGGAAAATATTCATTATAATATTACAATTTTATTAAGTAATGGGATTATGATCTTAATTCACAGCAAAATACTGGGTTTAAAAACATGTTCAAATTTCAACGAGGGTATCATGGCTGCCACAAACTTGTGATATGGCTCCGTATCCAACATGTTATATGGCTCCGTATCCAACATGTTATATGGCTCCGTATCCAACATGTTATATGGCTCCGTATCCAACATGTTATATGGCTCCGTATCCAACATGTGATATGGCTCCGTATCCAGCATGTTATATGGCTCCGTATCCAACATGTGATATGGCTCCGTATCCAACATGTTATATTACTCAAAAGCTGATATTGAGGTGAAATATAAAAATGAAAGACGATTATATAAATGTTTGATACTATTAAAAGCTCTTTATGTATTCAGTGTGATTGCTATCACCATGAGAAATAATATTTTACACTAGTTTTCACTTGGTTGTTATTTCAGAGCCTCGCAGTTGCGCGTAGTTGGTTTTTTTTTTTTACATGGTAAGTAATATAATAGTTCTACATATTTGAGTGTATTAGATAACCTTTACTAGTGCCGGGCTGTGGTTCCATTTTAAATTTCTACTAACAAACGCAACTTCCAACTTTGCTTACCCTCGACATGTATTTACTGTTTTATAATACCTAACATTAGTTATAAAAACGGAAACGTAATGAATCTAATAATAATTAAACTGAATATTATTTAGAGAGCATATTACAAATTATAAGAGAACTCCCGTTTTCCCGAACCCTTTCCTCCACTTTCCAAGGGAAAATGTAGGACTGGAGGACGCAAACAGAACGACTGCATACCTTGCCGAAGGAACGTGGCAGGGTAACTCGCTTGCGAGACTGATTCATCGCTAGTTGCTCCCGTCTGTGGAAATAAACACCAGATAGCAGCACTATGCGTGTACGAAAACTCTGTTTCCCGAATCGGAAACTGAGATTTAAATGTGTTCAAATTTAAAGTTAAGGCGAAAACTATAAAGGATAAAATATTTCCAATATGTATAGGGTAAGTATTGCTAACCTTGCGTCTATGGAATAAACGCCACTGCTAAAATGAAAACAATTAACACTTGATAGATAACCGTGTATATGCAGAGTATGAAAGAAAACTTCTAATCTTCTTCCAAATTTAAGATAAGGGTCAAAATATTTACTTTTGCTGCACAATAGAGGACACTGAAATTATAGATATGAACGTCAGTGACGCGTACAGCACAGATAAACTATTATTGCACTGTATTACAAATGCATTTAAGGAAATGTAATGTATTATCGTTGCCAGTTACTGAATTGCAAAAGTTATTAGTAAGAATTACAAGGAGATTCAGATTACTTGCAATTTCTCCAATGACTTTGTAATTATTTTGCGTCATCCGCCAGAACATGAAATAATCATCCTGATGAAGAAGGGAGAATATAAGATGTATTATAAAATTGAGTCTAGTTTGCTTAGTTCTGAGTGAAGCATATTTAAGAATGATGAATAAAAATATCACAATCATTTTTCAC
Organism: Dryococelus australis; assembly: GCA_029891345.1. Taxonomy (NCBI): domain Eukaryota; kingdom Metazoa; phylum Arthropoda; class Insecta; order Phasmatodea; family Phasmatidae; genus Dryococelus; species Dryococelus australis. The sequence goes on along the minus strand of CM056998.1, from coordinate 197,694,879 downwards.
TTTTTAAAACACATTTCTATTCAAGTTACAGAAAAACTGCGTGCTGCACGTATTGTCTTCAGTATGACGTTATTTCACAAAGAGCAAACATTTCCCAACACTAAAAAGTCTTTCCTGATGCACTTACAGTAATCCAGTGTTGGATTTTATGAAAAATGTCTGCCATGCACCTAGACACTTCAGTGTTAGAATTTTTGCCGTTTACGCATTTTGGATACATTCCTTAAAATAAAACTTGAAGTAGTAATTAAGTGATTGAAGCTTCATTGCAAGCCAATGCTGCTTCTCCATGCAGCATTTTTGAAGTGTATCCTTTCGTGCAATAATTTCTTTAAGATATTTTCTTACATAAAGTATTAGGTATACAGCAAGAGTTAACCGTTAGTTCTTCCGAATTTCTTCATATCTTCTGTTGACTTCTTCCAGCAAAGCTTTCGAACATGCTCTGCAATATTTTAGCATTGTGCCTTTGGCTCTCAACAGAAATTCTTCTTGCAGTCTAGTGCTGACAGGCACCGGGTAACTAGTACACTTTTTTTTCTGCCTGCAGAATATTTAGTGATGTGGTAACACGCTTCATTTTCTAGGAACACGAGGGTTCATGATTAAACAATAAAAGTTATCACATAAAAATAGGATATTTCAAGTGATTAATACGTTCTCACAAAAAAAGTATATTATTTAGAATTCATAGTTATTTTAATGATTTCCTTGTTAAAACGAGCTGTTATTGATTCATGACAATAGGCGGAACGAATATATAGGTTTTTTTTTTTCGGAGAGCTGTCATATTTTTTTTTACATATAAATTTTATGACGAAATGCTTTTTGTAGGCACAAGTCAGGCTCTTTAATGTAAAAGGAACCGCATTTATATAGAAAAATGACAGTTGATGTTTTTACACCGTGAGGTGAACATCAATTTGGAAGCGCTCTCTCGAAGATTAATTGCAAATACGAAGGCCTCCCTTTCACCTAAACGATCATGGAGAGGCAACCTGCATCATCGCTAACTGGTTCTCGTCAGTGCCGATTCTGCGATCGAGTTTTCACCTATGGTCAAAATGCTCTTCGGCATGAGAGGAGTTCCTGTACGATGAGTCCTTTTCGCGCGAAGAAGCGTTACGACATTGGTCCCATGCAGTTTGTGCAAGGCGATACATTGAAAGGACATACCGAGATCTGCAAGGATTCGTCTACTGGGAGTCAGCAAGTGTTGCGGTTAATGCTAAAGATGGAATGAGTGCAGTATATTCTGTGTGTGTGTGTAATATACAGATGCAAAACTGCGCCATGAAGTCAACGAATTTCAAAACAAATGGTTGTCGGTTCCAAATACTTACGAGAAATCAAGTCCTGCTAAAAATGAAAGCTAATTTAATATAAAAAACAAAACAGGAGCTTCATATGGCCATTAAGAGAGCATTGATAAAAATGAACATGAAGACAGTAATACTGCCGCTGAAGAGGATGATGGCGATTTTCTGGATTCAATGACACACCTCTCCAGCAAATTTGCTGCAACAAGCGACATGAAGAAGGAAGAAGACGCCGATAATACTGGTTACCTATTTCCCGAAGACACGAATGAATTTGTTGATGGATTCAGATATTTTATTGACTTTCAAAAATGCGGGGATCTCTCGCATATTAACAAGATATCTTCAATCATTAGTAAACTGAAGAATCGGGGATATATCGCACGATGTGATGAACTGCTTTGTTCCAAAATAGTAATTACAAAATAATAATAATATATTATTATAAAGTAATTGGTTTCTCTTTATTTTTGCGTGTAGTATCCTTTTTTACCTCAAAACTTTAAAGTGGTGCCACTATAAGTACTCTACTATTAACGGAACGATCTGCATATAGAATGATAACAAAGACTTTAGTATAAAAATACACTGTTAGTGGTCTGCTTAGAAAACATAAATTCTGTCGACTTGTACATATCTGGAGACAGTTGGCGAACGAGTGTAATTTCTATGCATATGGGTGGGGGGAGGGCAAACCGAAGGATTGATCGACGGATCGATCACAGGATTGAGATGGATCGAAGGACTAGGATTGATCGAAGGATTGGGACTGTTCGAAGGACTGGGATTGTTTAAAGGACTGACATGGATTGCCGTGGATTGTGGAGGAAGATTTAGAAAGATTGTTGTGGTTTGCTCTGGATTTCGGAGGATTATTGTGAAGTAATGGTGTGTATTGGTATGAACTGGTGTGGATTTGTGCGGATTGATGTGTTCATTGTTGTGTGAATTGGTGTTGGGAGTGATGTGTGATTGGTGCGTGGATTGATGTTGATTGTTGATTGCAGTGCTTATTATGGTGCCGATTGTGGTGCTGATTGTGGTACTGACTGTGGTGCCGATTGATGGAAAGTTTGCAAGATTGACAAAATATTGATGCAGAAAATCTTAATTAAAAAAAATTAAATGTTTATTTTTTTTTGGAAATTTTTGGATTTATAAAAATGTTTAGATTTTATTATTTGGTTCAAGGTTATCCAAGGTCATGGAGTGGGGTTTCGTGGTCACATATGTGAGGTCAAGGTGAAAGTCACTCATATACAACATGGTGGGATTCATCAGTGCCACCTACGTGTTGAAAATGGAAATAAGTGACATGAAAAACCCAATATGGCAGGTGGAGTGGATTCGATACAATAAGCATATATGAGGGAGCAGGGGAGGGTAATGTTTATACAATGTGATTAATTGGAAGGGAATTAGTCGTCTACTGAGCGTGGTGCTGTGGGTGACGTCCGAAAATGTATTAAAAATAATTTTTATAAATAATTTGTAATAATACTTTTTGAAATAATTTCTTTTTCTAAATTCTTTAATAATTATTTATAATTTTTGCATAATTTCTCGTGGATTCATTATACATATCTAGTGTTTTTGGAATGTTTTGACAATATTTTATGTTTTCAAGGTCAAAGGCCACCAGAGTCAAGGTCAAAGTCGAAGACCAATATTACCTGTACCAAAATGACAGTAGTTGTTAATAATGCAATATTCTCGCTGTATTTTATGAATTTATTTAATTTTTACAATTTTTTCTCGAATTTTTGTTTAAGGTATTCCAAGGTCATGGTTATAGGGTCAAGGTCATGTGTCTGGGTCAGTGTGACCTACGTCCAATATGGTGGTTGGGTGACTTCATAACATGGTGGCTGGTCGGTTCCAGTTGCTCCTTCCCTCTAAGCCAAAATATTCGATTTTTTTAAGTATTTTGTTAGCTAATTTTTGAAAAAATTATATTTATTAAAAATAATTTTTTATAATTTTTTTTTATAAATTTTGTGAATTTTTAGAACAATTTTGCGAATTGTTGGGTTCAAGCCATTAAAGGTCGTGGGCACTCAGTCAAGGTCAAAAGTCATGGTCAAGGTTACCGACATCCAACATGGCGGTCGGGTGACGTCATGACTTGGCACCCGGTCGGCTCCGGCTCTGGGTCCCGTGTATCGATTTGGCATACCCTAAGCCTATAAAACAAATATGGCCGCCACTGTCTGCCCTCGGAAACAACCCCCCCCCAAATCCCCCCGAATTGGTTAAAAAGCGGTTTGGGGGGGATTGTTATTGCACATGGGGGGGGGGGGGGGGGGGCTTCTGCCTGTTAGAAGGAAAAAAAAAATAATTTTCTAGTTAAAAATAGGAACATATTGAGGTAAAATAGGAACCCCACGTCTTTGTCCCAAAGCGAATACAGTCATACTACTAATAGCCTACAGTAAAATTTCCAATATACTTGTAACATTACTCAGTATAAAAGTTCTATAAACGGAACTTGCCAGCAATAGAGGGTAATGCACATATACTGTAATTCCCTGTGTTCAAAGCGAAGAAGTTGCCCAACTCTCTAGCATGTTTGGAAACTGCATAATATATTGAAACTTAGTAGTATGATTTGGGGAAGGCTGGCACAGGAATACAGGATTCGGGATTCGGATTTTTCCAGTTTCCCCCCAAAAACCGCTCATTTTCACACAAAACCGTAGGTTTTAGCCCAAAATGCCTTAAAATTTCCCCTTCCCCCTAAAAATTTCCCGTTTTCCTTAATATATATATAAAAAAAAAAAAAAAAAAAAAACGAGCCTCCCGCTTGCAAAAACGAGCAACATAAAGGCAATTCATGTGACTTGTGACGCTCGTTATTCCTTCTGGACGAAGCAATGAAGAATCGATAAAATTAAATTAATTAGTTAATTATTTTTTTCAATTTAAATATATTTTTAAAATTAAAAATTTACCCGCGTAAGTATTAACTCGTATTTTCAAGGCCCATACGATCGCGATTTCATATTACCATTCTGTCAACATTTTTCATGCTCTATCATTCCATCTTGGCTCTTTTTCTCTCTTGTCTCTCAGTAAATCTTTTTTTCTCTCTTTCTCTCTTTCGTTTCTCTCTTGACTCTTTATCATTCCATGGGTTTTCTCGGAGTTCACCTATGTTTTTCTGTTTCATTCCGTTTTGTATTTCGCTTTCCTTTCTCTCTTGTCTCTCATATTCGTTCGATTAGTCACATTTGCTCCACTGATTAATCACACATGTTCGACTCCAAGGTGGCCCAAGAAGGGCCATATAGAATATGCGTCTGAGTGGGAAGGGGGGGGGGGGCAAGTGGCAGAGCCGTGATGTAGCCCTCTCTGGCAGCCCGGCCTGCATTCCTTGCGGCATTAGTTCCTGTGCGAGCAAGCCGTTTGTTGTTTCCACAATGGCCACGTGTTTTCTGTTGTCTAAGTAGACTGTATAATGCCAGGTCCAAGCTGTTCCGTTGCAGTTTGCAACAATAGTTTAGATAAAGCGAAATTGCACGGAAATTTAATTTACTATCATAGATTTCCGAAGGATCCGCGGAAAACGGAATGGAGTTCTAAATGTAGAAGAGAAGACAAATTCAACCCAGATACATCTTACACCTACTCTCTACACTTCGAAGAAATGCTGTGTTCTGAAACTGGTTTTGAAGGACAAATATATCCGGAATTGATATCTAGCACTTCCCAAATCATCTGTACAGCTATAAAAGACAGTTAAATAACTTTCTGCAGCACTATAATTGATATAATGAACTCCCGGCTCATAAAGATTTTTCTTGCTATTGTTTTATGCTTCTGGTTTTTGATTCCGAACTGACAGGGAACCGTTTTCTTTCGAATTGAACAATGAAGTAATACTACCCCATTGACAAGTTTTCCGTAGAATTACGGAAAAGTACTGGTAAAAATATATCTAGAAACCTCCGTAATATTACGACACACAATTTTCTCTGTAACGGACTTTCCTTGAATTTACGAAACTTTCCGTGTGCCTTATAAATTATTTTCCAGGCACAAGCGACGTGTTTTTCCAAAAAAAATTGCATTATTGTCGTTGCCTCTGCAAAGTGAGAACTTTTGAGGCCTTAGTAACTTTTCCCTTTCAGCCATTTCTTATCCTTTAACCAACTTTTCAAAGAAATATTGCCATGTAAGTAATAAATACAGTGTTTATATTCCACCGCACTCGGAAGTAAACGTCTAAGACTAAAGTAAAATATATTTATCGACTATTATTCCAAATGAGAGGGCTTTCAAAAGTGCTCGCTTTACCGTGAATAGTCTAAATGAGGTTGTTGCACTGTGTAACAGAAATAGATGAAATATTTTACGTCCATTTTGTCCTGAAGAGGGATTTTAACACGAACATAAACGTTCGTAACCTAGCGCCCTGCTCGTCCACCACACGCATATGCGGATACTTCGCCAGTGTTGTTAATATTTACTATAATAGACACATCTTTGATCTTCCCTATGGTTGACGTGTTTGAAGATGCCGTCTGTGTCAAAGTGTCTGTGCTATCTTGTGATGTTTTCAATTACGGCGTTTGAGACGCAAATGTTTTAAAAGGCACAGGAACAAACGTTTTTCATTTGACGGCGGTTAAGAAGACTTCGTGTATCCTTAGCATTGTTTGTTCCCGACACACGAAGCTATAACAACCACGAATAGCTTCGTATTTTGTTAAGTACGGAAATCCGTTTCCGTTTTCCGTCGTAACGGACCTGATTTGCGTACATAAACGTCAAATTTATATAAAAATCTCCGTTAAATTACGGAATTTTTTAACAGTGTCGTTCTGTAGAGATATATTTTCAGCAAAGTTGCCGTAAATATAGTAACTGGTCTTGGATTACAAAAACAGACCACAAGAATATTTCACGAAGCTGCTGTTACACTATTCTTAGTCCATTTCATAAGTAACTTTAAACAAATGTTATGAGTTAACTCGATTTTGTTTTATTACGTTTTTATTTGATTAATAAATACATTCCTTGAGTGTGTCTGTCTCTCTACTTAAAAAGCTACATTTTAAATACACTATATTCTTAAAACATGTTAATAATTCACTGGAAGGATTTTTGATTTCAACTGAAATTACCTCTTCGCATTCTGTTACTATAGATGAACGTATTAGAAATAACACTCTTGTAAATAACACCCTTGTAAATAACACCCTTGTAAATAACACTCTCGTAAACAACACCCTAGTAAATAACACCCTTGTAAATAACACCCTTGTAAATAACACTCTTGTAAATAACACCCTTGTAAATAACACTCTTGTAAATAACACCCTTGTAAATAACACTCTCGTAAATAACACCCTTGTAAATAACACCCTTGTAAATAACACCCTTGTAAATAACACTCTTGTAAATAACACTCTTGTAAATAACACTCTTGTAAATAACACCCTAGTACATAACACCCTTGTAAATAACACTCTTGTAAATAACACTCTTGTAAATAACACCCTAGTAAATAACACCCTTGTAAATAACACTCTTGTAAATGCGTGGCCATAGTCGTTTCGGTTTCAGTATATTTACTTTAGCTAAAAATATGTCGCGGAATTCTTGCATTATTTCGAAACAAAGAAGTTCGCTGGTTTTTACAAATCTGTTGAGTCTACGACTGTTAACTAAGCAGTGATATTCAATTTTAATATTTTGCTTCATTTCATATGCTTACAAAACCTTACCTTATAACTGAAAAACATTTTGACTACAATAGCACGAGCATACAAAACAGCGCGATAATTTATTTTATTGCAAGAGGAGTGCATCAGATAAAATGACACAAGACCTTCGATAGGTATCCGGTAATGTTTCTTCCCAAACACTAAACGTTTGGTGTCATTATCTTTATTGGCTTGGTTGTAATGACAAGTTTATTTTTACTTAATATTTGGCTCGTGCGCCGCGCACTCGGTCCAGGGCTACGCGTTACGTCACAACCAGGCAGCCACTCAGCGCGCAGCAGACGATTGAGCCAACCTCCCCTTTTACAGACATTGGTTCGACTCCACCATCTACATAGTTCCTTCATCGCCTGCTAGAATGCGCGAATCGTCACTGTATATATTTATTTACGAATTGACAGATTACATTTTCCATACAGGAGAAGGCATATAAAAATTATTGTAAAGCAAATTCCAAGCAGGACTCAGTATAACATTTTCGAATTTTCAATACTTAATTTTTTAAAAACAATATTTTGTTTTAATGTTTTACTTTAGTGCGAAAATGAAGTCGTCTAACTTTGCAACCATGCAGGCCCCGCGAGCCAGCTGTGATATGTGCGAACTGTGACGTCAACACCAGGTGTCGCGCAGGGGATAAGGGACAGTGTGCTGACGAACTTCAAACCTAAAGCTTGCGAACTTACGCGCCGAATTTAATTTGTGCATAGATGACTTAATAATACTATAATTTAGAGCAGTTTTTGTTTATGTAGAACCATGATATGTTCCGTATTATAACATCTCGTTTTTTTCAGTTGGTCTGAATTCTTAAGCTCGCATCTAATTATTTTCTTGTATATTCTTTTTAAAATAATTGTGTAGCAAGTCTGGCTGTAAGGAAGCTAGTATTCATAAGCAGGTGAATATAATTTGTGATCTATTAAGACTAGGCTCGTGAAATTCAATTATGGAAGCACCATTTTTAGCTCAAGGAATGTTTGTTAAAGCCTTATAGTAATTCGCTTATAATATAATTACTTCATACGGCTTTTTTTTTAACAAGATATCTCTCTAATAGACTGGTTACAATACAGAATTAAAATAAGAAAATAGAAAATATTAAAGTACCTATTTATTATTAGATTTTAAATTTTTTTTAACTTTAATTTTTTTAAGTTGTACTAAAATGGTATGTAGAGTACACCAGAAAGTTCTCTCAACTTCATTTCGGTCTCCTATCTTTAAGACTAAATACTACACAATTTTAATTATTTATTATCTCAACTATTTTTTCATAGGCATAACCGTCCTACTCAGAGTTTATTAAATTTATGTTTATGTGACTAAACCAAGAGCCATTATATTCTCTATATATCAGGCAGGTTACAACACCAGTGAGAAATTAAACAGTTTTTTTTATTTATATCATGTATAACATTATTTGCATTCTTCAGGTTACAAACATAAGAACATAATTCTGAATTTTTTTTCCCACGCCATTCACGTAGTGTCTTTCCAGCAGAATACTCACTTTCCTCATAATTAATATAATCTGCTTACACACAGCTCAAGACAGTATATACTAGCAAGCATCCAACCAGAATACTTTTAGACCGTGCCGAAATTATAGTACGTGTACGGATATTTAAAGTTAGAATACTTTTTACGATAACATATGTTATCTATAGGATATTCACGGTAAACTGAGCACTTTTGAAAGCCTTGCTTAAATTCTACTTATATGCACACTGTGCACTCTTATGCCATACGTGCCTAGTCACTTATTCATGCGTCGGTCAAGTGAATTTGTGAGATTGTTACAAAAGTAAATATTTTACCAATTTGCTAATTCTTACAATTACATGTATTAAAATAATACAGGAAGCAAATACATAATTTTAGTGTCCACGTTGAGCCAATCAGCCACAATAAATGTGAAGACAAATAAGTTTAAACAAATATATTGAAATAACAGTGGCAACTTCAACACAAACTATTAAAATTTTGACAATACTATTCCTTCATTTGTTATATGACAGTGTGCTAAATTCGCATCAAACATTATAATATATTTAATAAAATAATTAAAATGCAGCAAACAATTTATTTTAAATGTTCAGCTTCACCTTTGAAGAACAAACATCAGAAAACCTGGTTCACCATTGAACATTACGCGCTTCTTTAAAAAATACAATAACACAATAAAATACCTCCATATGAAAGTGCAACAAGAGCTGGCCAAAAACGCACTGCATTCAACACTGATTTCAGATATGACTAGATTCATAAAGTACGTCAAATAATCACTGATACTGTGTTCTACCAAAATACATTCAATAGGGCGGGCTATCAAAGCATTCCCCGGGTAAAAACGTATTTATTAAAACTTCATAAAATTGCTTTAAAAATGATTGCTAATGGCGACACTTCCTACAGAGCCCGAACAAGACACCAAAATCTTAAAAAGTATCGATGGCACAATATTAAAAATGCTACCCACAAGCGAGCCGTGGACGAATGACTATCGGAAAAATACTGTATGGCTGGACAAACCAAATGGCGCTGCAGAATAAGGACGACAGAAGCACGTAAAAAAAAAAGTAAAACACATAGTAATCTGGTTTAGTTACTCCCAACATAATTTAGAACGTGAAATGAAACAGAATTGAGAAAAAACCTTACGCACTGCATGCCTCGCAAAACTGCACAAACCACACCATACAAAATTACTAAAAACATCTACCCAGCCTAAAATTGATACAAGCACGACTGCGACTCACCGTTCACAGATTTTTTCAGCACCGGCCGCTCAGCCACAAACACTTAAAACTCATTCAGCTGTAGGGGAATCGTAGTGATACTACAAACTCGAGGAGTGTTGTAGTTTTAACTTAATTATTTGTGTTTTCAGAAGAGAAACGCGATGAGCTACATATTACCCCGAGTTACATCCATCCTGGACGCAAAGCGGTGTGGTTAGGTTAGGCGAGACTGTTACCTAAAAAATGTACAGAAGTGGTTTTTTTTATGGTGGATGATTTTATCGTAATTTAGTGAGTGCCAATTATGACGAAGCAAAGGATGATGATACGTTTTGTCGTAAATCTGTAAATGCTATCAATGCTGTTTCGTTTTAATTTTAATTTTTTTTTTTTTGGATTTCAGGTTATGGCAGCAAAAAGCTAGACATTATATGTTGGCAGGATGATGCTGTTTGATTCTCGTAAGAACATTAAATTAGAAGATGAAATTTGGTTGTATAGAAAACGTGTATGTACGACAATATATTCGGTTTAATATGCATGACTCCCCGACTTTCATACAAAAAATAAGGTTCCCAGGTTTGCAAGCAGTATAGGCTGTTTCCGATAAAAACTTTCGAAAGCCCTGCTTAAGATTTGACTTGTATGCACATTGTACATTCTTCCGTCTCATGTAAAACTCGCATTGCCATGGACCTGATCGTCGACCCCCCGTATGGCAGTTGATTGGTACGTCACCGATCTGGGGTGCGGGAGGCTCTGGATTCGAATCCCGGGTAAGGATTGGGTGTTAATCTAAGTTAGGTTATATATATACACACCTGTATAGGGCACCGTCCCACGACACTGGGCTTACAGGGCCTACCATAGCTATGTGCAAATAACCTTTATTAGACATAATGTCAAATTGAATTTGTTTTTTAGAGACATGCACCTTGTGAAAACAGTTATTTGCCTGTAGTAAAATGCGCCAGTTAACTGAGACGACGCGGCCTTGGACGCGGTGCAGCTGACTAAGTAAGCATTCTACGTCTGCCCCATGGACTTGAATTAGGGGATTTGTCTGTTCGCAATACTGCCCCTGATCTCGCTGCTAGTCACGTACGTGCATTATTTACTCGCGAGCGTAGTAATGTCTAGACGTAACAGCTGTAACATATTAGTGACGAATCTCCACCCTCACACGTCACTGCGCTAAAGATCCGTCATGTAAACAGTAAACAAAAGCGTAACGTGATTCTAAGCCGAACCGATATCACACCAAGATGTTAAGGACTGTTCATACAAAATAACTAAGGCTTGTTGACAACTGAAATATAATTTTTTTAAAAATACCTAGGCCCTATAGCTCACGCCTGTACATAACGCCGCGTTAAACTTTATTAATGTTCCCCCGCCTACAGCATTTTTTTTCTGTTTTCTGTATAGGGCCTATGGGGCAGATGTTTTAAAAACGACAGCTGCAAACAAAAATGCACCACGTTCGGCATTTTGAGCAATATTTTCACGAAGCAGCTTGGTTGTAAAACAGAAGATATTTTTCTTAAACTATGTGTAATGCCAGTGTCATGACATTTCTGATAGTAGATAATTATTAAAGACAATTGGTAGTATTTCATACGTACCTGGAGTAAAGTCTGAAAAACCATAAAAATACCCACACATTAAAAGTAACCCGTATGATATTGTGATACAAGCCACTATACTTCTAGCCAACACATGCCTCATTTATTTACTGTATATAGTAATGCCACATAATATAGTGTGAGGTGGTTCGAATATATTTTTATGGGAGGGAAAACCCTGATAATGTCTCACATTCAAAATCGAGGGTGAATCTCAACCTGTAGATACCAAATTGATTCAAGACGAAACTTACTGCAGAATTTGGAAACAATTTACATTATTTCGTGTAATGTTGCTCACAACGCCAGATTACGTGAGTTTTAAATATACTTAGTTCCATGGTATTTTTACGTCTCACATTAACGAAAGTCACGGCTCGTGACTGCCAGTTTCCATTACCTGCAGCACCCAAACTAAATATACTTTCTTACAAACTTTAAAACTGTCCACCTTCTTATTTTCAAGGTAATAGACTTTATGTTAAAATTACATAAACCTTACACCTCAAAACCACTCTGAAAATTTGTAATAGTACATGAGTTAATTTGATCCACAAATTCGCGCACTTATAATAGAAATATATATTATATATAAATAAAATACTTGAAAATGAAATAAATAATTAAATCTGGAATTGTAACATATATATATATCTTTATGAAAAACTTCTTACAAAGTAATAACTATATTAAAAAAATATATATACGTAAGTTAAAACATACTTAAAAAGTATTATATGTAAATCTATAGGTAAATATGAATAATTTATATGTAAGTTAAATCTAAATAAAAAAAATAAATTCTTAAATCTAAAACTTAAAACAAATACTTAGATAGTAAAATACTTAAAAATTATACAAGTTAAATATAATAAATAAATACTTAAAAAATGTAATGGTAAAATAACCACGACAAGATATTTATTCGACTCCAAGCTACATACTTCTTATAAACCCTTGTCGCAGCACATGTCATGATAGCCGAGTGGTTTAATGTGCTAGTCTGGCGACCCAAGGTCTGGCAATTCAATCCTGTTGATGAAAACAAAGATGGTGTTGAACGGAGGTGAGAGACATACTCTAAAACAAATGACAAACGAAAAAAAACCAATATGGCAGTGTAGCGAATGTGACAGATGTGAGAAACATTTGGCAGCCGATGTAAACAAATGACAAACGAATGGGAGAGAAAAGAAAGAAAGGCAGAGAGAGAAGGAAAGAAAGAATGCAAGAGAGAAAAAAGGGAGCACTCGGATAAACCCCTCGGAATGATAGAACATTAAAAATATTATGTGGAATGATAGAGCATGAAAAACAATGATGGCGTGACATCACGATTGTATGCGCCTTGAAAAGACGAGTCTAGTGATACATACCACTTTATATTTATGCCTTTAACTTTTTTAATTATAAAAATATATTTAAATTTTAAAAAATTATTATTAAATTTATTTTATATGCTTCCCAGATACCTCATTGTGTGGGCTAGAAGCATTAAGGATTCTGAGAGAACCCCTGGAGGCATTTCTGGTGGTGTCCCCTTTTTCGTTGCTAGGCAAAACTGGAAATTTTTAATGGAAAAAGACTGATTTCTAGGTTAAAAAAAAAATCAATTTATGAAGTAGTTTTTGTGTAAAAACAAGTGATTTTTGACTAAAAACAATCGATTTTGATATAATACGGGAGATTTCCAAGATGTTGGCCGAGCCCCTGGCGCCTTGCGTCTCTCCCTGATCCCTGAATGCGTCCATTAAAAATACATTGTCCCAACTTCCCCTTAACCGCACCACTGAAGCTTTCCTTTTTCCCACTGCAACTGATAAGTATTTTTTCTCTAACTTATAGTGAATTACGGAACACTCACAGTCCCTTTAAGTTTTTGTGCAGGTTTCTATATGAAACTGAAAAATATAGGTTTGTCATTCTCAGTTATTTATTTTTAAATGCATGCAATAGCTAAACGAATTTGAATGCATGTCTTTGTTTCAGGTAGCATATTTGCAGTGCTCGCCATCACCACATCACCATATGTAGCACCGCCACCATATGTAGCACAGTCACCATATGTATCTCCGTTATCATATGAACTAATCGAAAACGAAGATATAAGTTGGATGGACGATCTTGTCAGCAAAGCTAACCCGTTCTTTGATTACTCCAATCTCGGCATACGAGACATACCACTTGATATCACCGGCGAACCAATGGCTCTGAATCTGTCAAACAACAAGCTCACGAGCCTAACGAATCAGTTTTGGGAAAGCGGCTGTGGCCAAGGCAGTTATTGCACGCGGTTTCCGAATATGCGGCTCTTTGACTTCTCGGACAACCTGATAGCGAACATTTCGTCCAGCTGTTTTTCTGGCATGACTAGGATGATTTGTATAGTCTTGTCAAAGAACAAAATCCGTTACCTTGATCATGCAACCTTCCAGAATTTGACTATGCTGAAGTTAGTTTTTCTTGACAATAACATGATTTTCGACATCCACGAAAGAACTTTCAGAGGACTTTCGTATTTGGGTGTGTTACATTTGAATGTAAACAACATAGCTACACTTCACTCGAACGTCTTCACAGACACGTATGGTTTGCGTCATCTCAGGCTCGACCACACTAATCTGACATATATTTCTGACTGGACACTTAGGCATCTTCACGACATACGAACATTCCCAGCGTCGAACAATAAACTGAACTACATTGGCTCGACTTTACTTTTCCGCCAGAAATTGCTCACGAAAATTGATTTTTGCCACAATTCATTACGAAAACTACCAAAGTTTAATTTTGTTGCCATTACTAGAATTCGCAAAGCAAATTTTTCGTCCAACCGTTTGCAATCTATATACTTGAGTTATTTACCAGTTTTCCTACAGAGCAGTGACCATACTAATCTATTGTATTACAGCACAAAATTTACAGATGTATTTACTCCTTCAAGGTCAAATTTTCTGCCAGCGTTGCGTATTTTCCATGATCTAGACTTTCCTTACAACAACATCAGCGAAATATTATTCACAGACTTTGATTCACCACGTATGATAGGCGTGCTTGACATTTCTCTCGCTGGGAATGCAGAACTAAACCTTCCAATATATTTAATAAAAAAAGAAAAACTAATAAAAGATTTAAATCTCAGTGAAACTAACTTGAACTGGAAAAAAAAAACATTACATTATACAACGAAATTTTCCTGCTCCCGCATCTTAAATTTCTTAGACTGGTCGGCACACTCGCTTGTGAACATTACACACGACAAGTATTAAACTCAATATTTAATCATGACTTCAGAATCACTGTAGTATGCGATGCGGAACATCAATCAACTGGAGTATTGGCGGTGATGACCTCAGCTGATGTCGGTAGAGATTATCTTGATATTGACCCACGAAATATGACACATAACAAAGTTAATTTCGTTGACATATCGAGAGAAAACGACTATTATAACGATTTAAATAACACAGGTTACCATTTTTGCGACGTACTGCACAAAGAAACTTTGGTATCAGAACGTATGAATGGAGATGATGCAACGTTTCGTTGCTATCTAACAATAGATTGTTCATATCTTAGATATGAACGTCAATTCGTCTGCTGATTGTATTTTCATGTCTTGGAACTATATCAGAAAAATAGTTCCAAATTATTTTGCCAGTTTATCAGGATTGACTTTATTGGATTTGTCTTTTAATCGTTTGTTTTACCTACATGAAGGATTGTTTAAAACATTACAGAAACTTGAGATTTTAAGATTAAACAATAATAATTTAGAGCATCTAAGTTTCTCCACATTCGCTGGCTTAGAAAGCGTTCGTATTCTAACGCTAGACGGAAATAGAATCTCCTCTTACGACCCTCTAATCCTAACTAACATGCTGAAGCTCGAGCAACTTTCCATTGACTTCAGCAATCTCACCATTCTCCACGAGGAGACATTTCAGAACTTGTTCAGTTTGGGTCAACTCGAATTGCGAGATATGAGTCATTCTGTATCTTCGGGGAGCGTCTTGAGTGAACCACATTTCACAAGTTTACATGTTTTAACCTCGTGTACAGTAACTGCATTCAAAGTCAGTTCCAGCTCCATATCTGCTTTATTTTCAAACACAAGTATATTACAGAAATTGTCTATTACAGAAAGTTCATTGCCAGAAATTTCTAATGAGACTTTCAATAGCATTAAGAATATCAGCACCTTGGATATTTCTCAAAATAAAATAACGTGCCTTAATAATAATTTATTGATTAATTTTACACACTCATGGTACCTGAATATTTCGCACAATCATTTATCGTGTATCCCAACCAACTTTTTTGATTCACTGATTTCTTTGGACGTTTTGGATTTATCCTCAAACAGGATAATAGAATTTAACTGGGCGGTGTTTAACAAATTAAAAAATATCAGAAAACTTGTATTAGATCGAAGTGTGATGGGAAGAGGAAGTTACTCAGTGACACACCTTGTTGTTCAAGAGAGTACGCCAATATACACTCCAATTCCTCCTTGTCGACGGACATTATACGTTTTTCAAAGATAAATACAATATTGACATGTAGAAATGAAAGTATATGATACGTTGGCGTGTATTTAAAATATAAAAACCAACTAAAATATATAATTCATTAGTTTACCATATTGATCAACGACCATAATTACTAATTTGTCTATGCAATTTACAATTACTGGAAGATAAATTAACGTACTCCATTTTTTAATAATCTTATATCCTGGAGTGACAGCACAAGTGAATTAATGTAATATGTTTATCGGTATTACATTAAAATATGAACTACCTACGATATTCACATTTACACAGCATGCATTAACCACCAGAATATTATCTTGGTTTGTAGATTTGTGTACTTGATTCACAGGGTATAATATTTTTTCATAACCTAACATACTTGCAATCTAATCATTTTGCATGAAATATATGTCCACATTGCTTTGCATTTGTGATGTTAATGTGTTTGGGTTACCATGTAATAGGAAAGTAACTTTTTCAGCCAGATTAGATTGTTCAGTTTCATAATTACACTTGATTTGCATGGGTTTTAAATAGTTTCATATTTCCAACAGCGGTCTTAAATCGCCAAGCTATTGTAGTAAATGGATTGATTAACATTTTTAATTACAGCAACCCAATGCATTCCTTCGTTTCTTTTCGAATCTAAATTAACAATAATACATTTACATTTCGTGGCAGATTATCTCTCATGAACACTCAATGAAAATATGGTATCTTGAGTTTTCTGCTAAATTGAATAAGGTCTTTATTGGCAAGTGCACACTTCAAAAGTTTATTTAAGCTCTTCGCTTCTTCTCGTTTTTGGAGGTTTTTAAAAATCCTTTTCCAACTTTATAAGGTTTAAGGGACATTCCTTTTCCACTTGGTTTAACTGCTCTACTCAGTGTTGAATGAAACTCTGCCCAAGAGAGATAGAGGGCAGCTAGCACAGGAAATACAAATGGGAGCAATCCTCCTTTCATTGTGATTTTACCAGATCACTTTGTCCTTCATTTTGGTCTTCCAACTTCCATATTCTTTTTACTTTTCGTCTCATAACTTTATCGACTACCCATGCACCCAGCTGTTCTCCTGGGGACATGCACGGATTCTTTCTTATATTCATAGCTACATCTGCCAAAATAGTATCCACTATATGTCGCTGTTCTATGCCGTTTGTTTGCACATTTGTAATGCCATGCCACTAGCAAGCCTCTTCCATAGTGTCTATGCATTGATCGTTTCGTGGCAATCATTTTGCGAGTTTTGTAGTTGAGCCACAAAAGTTATATATAAGAAGATGTAGCTCGAATGGCAGTTTATTAAACAACATGTTTAGCACCCAACTACCTTTCCTTATGCATACACTAGATGCTATATATACATATATCGATGCTTATATACCTTATAAGTTAGTACATTACACTTTGTGTACAATGAAAGTTATTAAGCATAATACGTAACTTCCCATAAATGCACCATAGTATGAAACCATAATTGAACAGAAACAAGGAATACTGTTAAAATAAAAAATTCGATATATAAAAAGCAGGCCACCATCTTGCAGACAGACATGCATTATTATGCTGCTGTTGGAACATACAAACAGACTAAAGTTTGAAAATGTATATTTGTTTCCAAAAACTTGATATCAAGACAAGTATAAACATTTAGCAACTATTTTGTTGACAATTGATATAATGAAGAATTTCGCACTTACTAAAAAAGACTAAATTATAAGTCCGGACAAACTATTGCACAATTCCCTCTATAACTTTTATGACTTTTGGAGTGAGCTGCAAGATTCAAAAGTGTTTTAGTTTTGGAAGACACTCAAATGTTGACTGTTTTTGCCTATTACAAAGTTACACATGAATACCGAAACATAATTTGCATGATTATTTAAATATGCTATTTATTTTTAAAGTGGACGATTGGAATCTACAGCACATATACAACGATCATGTATTATGTGACATGTGATTTACAAAGTTTAAAGAAATGTATTTTCATTGCTGGAAAGAAAGGTACTTTTTCCCTTAACTACCCCTATATAAGGGTAGGTATAGATCTGGAAATCACAGTTTAATATTACCCAATGAAGAATAATAATTTCTATGTCAAAGTTTGGACATATCAGACTATAGCGATCGCATTACAGCACATGTTTAAGCCACGCTCGCTATGGAAAATGCCACATGAATGGACATATTTTATGCAATATCAGTGCACCAATGAAAGAGTCTGATTATCAAAAAGCAATTTGTGGAGATCTAACACAGTGTTGTTTTGGATCTTTTTAAGTCTCAGATGGCTGACATATGGCAGAAGCTAATAAAGTTAAGTGAAGGAAATGCAAATGTGATAACAAATATTAGTTACATTTCGGAAATGTTAGCTAATGCTCTGGCCGCATTGCGGAACATTGAACAGGATAATCGTTTGGAAGACTTTTCCAGTTCATGAGGGCAAGGCAGACAATACTGCAGTAATTAGTGTTTTTGGTAATGCATCTATGTATTCACATAAGAAGATGAAGATGGAACTTTGTGATCAGATTTTGTTGTATCGGAAATTAGTTGGTACTACTGGTGACATGCACATTGTTTGTCATGTTGAATTGTTTTCCAAGCCGTGATTATGTGTTATATATATTTTATAAATAAATGTTTCGTAGGTACGAAATGCTCTGCAGCATTTTTTTTCGTTTCTTTTTACATTCCTTTCATTTATATAAAGGTTTACAAAATTATCTTGTGGTATTAGTGGTATGGTAAACACCAATATTAGGTCGCAACTTACAGCAAGAAATAAGGAGTTGTCAGAATATGTGTGTTGCATTTATTAATAAAACATTGGGTTGAGTTATGCGCATGGCACTACAAACACAAAGTGCAGACTTGAAATCACAAATGATTGTTGTAATTAGTGATTTGCGAAGTCGACTTGGAACTAAATTGGATGCTCTTGTAAGTAAATTTGATAAGGATATCAGAACAACTGTTCCGCCTAGTCGCCCTACAGGTCCACTTGCTCGCACTTCTGTTGTACCAACAAAATCAATTTAATAAATATATATAAGTATGCAGCATGCATGGGAAATATAGCCTAATATGTATGCGGCGACTTCTGAGTTAAATCAAGTTATCTCTGATGTGAACGAAAAGTAGTAACAAGCAGCTAAGCATGTCAGAATGGATTGCGACATTTTACAAAAGGTAATATTTAAGCCTGTTATAAGTAGAATGGACGTGGCGATCCATTATGAGAAACCACCCAAAATGAAACTATAGAAACCTTTGAATAAAAAAAATAAAAAAAAAAAAAAAAAAACTCATAGATGACTGACTTTCTCGATGCATAAATACTTAGCTTTCAAAGTTAGTTCTCTTTCTCATGATACGATATTTGTTGTGCGCAGGCAAGGCAATGTATGGTAACTTGGATATTCCATAATTACCTTTTTGCCGGAAAAAAAATCAAAGTTTTGTATGCTAGCGAAGGACTGTTTGAGTTATTATTTGAGAAGTTTCCTAGCAGATATTCCGAGACCGATCTGAGTCGTAATAAAGAGCTGGTATTACGAACTAATCCGTATAATCGTCTAGACAAAAACGAATATCCCAAGCTGGGTTTACCGAGTGATATATTAGGCAGCAGACTTTTCAAAGATGATGATGGTGGAAAATTTACCCCTTTCTTGGGGACACTCCAAACGAAATTGTGGACTGTATGAAATTACTTGTAGCATAAAGAGAGGTAGGGAATAACTCACACACAAATAAAATATTATCCATTATCGAATAATTAATGGAATCTGGATAGATTTATTCTTAATGAAGTTCAGTAAGATAACCGAGAAATTACATGCACCTGCAAGTGTTCGTTACCCAATAATACCTGTAAAATTATTCGAATAAATAATTTATTTGTAGCTGATTTGTCTGATCTGAGTTTACTTGCAAAACTTAATGGAGTCTAAAAATACATTCTAACTGTGATCGATGTCTACTCAAAGGATGGATGGGGCATAGCTTTATGGACAAAGTCTGGCAAAGGGGTTAGTCATGTTATGAGAATACTGACGGATGAAAGAACACCAAAACCCCTCCAGACAGACTGTTGTGTAGATTTTTTAATCCCATACTTTAATCCCCAAGTACTGTCGTGAATATCTCAAACACTAGTACTAACCTGGGGTCCCTGGGTACCCCAGTATGATTAATATTCATTTATACTTAAAATTAGAGGTTAAAATATTCAAAAATGCTTGGAAACACTGTTATTGCATGTATTTAAACTGCGATGACAAAATAAAATAATATTAATAAAATTCTTTTTTACCATCATGCAAAATTTTATATTGTCTGTTCAACTTTACTAAAATAAAGCATATAAGTAAAATATAAAATTTGTGAACCTTGAAACACATTAATTTTCATACAGTTTCATCAAATACACTTTAAATTTATAAAACTAACATTATTTTAGCAAGGAGAGAATCATTTGAAATGAAAATCACAAATCAAAATCACTGCACGTGAAAACACGATGGCCTGTACAAATAGGTCTCTCGCATTTAGGACATTGAATTTCAGTATTCTTCTCTTTGCTTCCTGGACAAAAACTGCATCTCCTTTTCTGTCCTGGGACATTGTCAAGATGACGTGGCTGATCTACTTTCCCGAGAATCTGACCAATAGAAGTTCTTAAATCCTTTGGTGGCCTTAGGATTGCAAGTATTTCCTTCATTTGCTCTCTACCAACTGTCTCGCAAGAGATTTTAGAAAATAATTTCGAGAGATTTCATCGTTGTCTCTGACAGACTGATATATCACATGAGCATTGACACCAGAAATATCGAGAGTTGCGAAAAACACAACCATTGGCCACCTACATGTCCGTCTGCTAGAGGAATATGTTGTGCATTTTTAATCAAAAGCATCAACACCACCCTTCGTGTTGTTATAGAAATTTATGACCTCTGATTCTGAGTTTTCTTCCACTTTCTTGGAATGGTGCATAATAGATAGAATAGTTACTCCCTTGTTGTTCTTTGGAACATATGAAACAATGTTCAAGTCTTTCGTAAATGCGAACTTTGGGGACAAGACTACTTGTTTTCTATCAGGAAGAAATTCAGGCGGAATTTGCTTTTTGTTTTTGCGCAATATTCCCACAAATGTTAATTTTCTTCTTAGTAAGTTGTTTACAAGCTCAACAAATGAAAAATAATTATCAGGTGTTATATTTCGGTTTGACCAAATGATTGGCTTACACAGGTGAATTATGCATCGAGTAAGTTTCAATGTTTTTTTTCTTCTGAAAACAGTTCTAATACATCAGTTCCTTTGACTGCATAAATATATGCATTTGCACATCTGATAAAATCATGATTTTGATACCATACTTTCTGATTTTTGGGCCGGGCATACTCTGAAACGACAGCATAGTATGAATCGTTGTCAGATTTTGGATCATTAGCAGCACTATCTTCATCCACTGCTTCAGCTAACCATTGACTGACAACATCCTCGAAATCGGAATCATCAGGGTTTACTGTTTTCTTAGAATTTCATGCCATGCTGATAGTTGAACCCTGTAAAGTCAGGCGAGGAAAGAAATTGACCTTTTGGTGTTACGACAAACACTAAATGAAAACAATATAACACCACTATGGTACTACATAACAACCTGTCTGTTGTTTTTGCATTCTTTAGAAAAAAAACCTTATTTTCTTTGCAATTCTTGGAGTTTCGCTACACCCATGGAAATCGATTTCCAGTTTCAACACTGCCAATATTTTCTTGATTTTTGTCAGTTATTTTCTTACTGCATAATCAATTTGTATTGCTAGTCGAACAACACACAAATCGAAGTCGCATTACCGACAATTTCACGGCCTTCGCTATGAATGGCAGGTCGTTTCTTATGTGGAGATGCCGTTTCCTGATTGTTACTAAGTAGTACATGATGCGGTAATGCGAATACAAAACACTGCAATGATACTATTCCATTTTCTTGTCTTATAACATGTTATTATTCTGCATTCTTTAGAGGTATATTTTTAACGTAGTACTGTTGTTGGGTCTGGAGGTACCCCAAGGAAAACAAAAAACACTAAAGATACTCATCAGACGAAAAGAATATCAGGCTTCACCTTGCAGCACTTTTCTCACCAACAGCCATGAAGGTACTGAAAGAGAGAGCAGGTTGGCAGAAGCATGTTGCATGTGTATGGGAAGCAAAGAATGAATGGGGTATCTGTAGACCGCACGACAGTACTTGCGGGATAAGAAGCTGATGAGAGAATTTTACATCAATCATTATGAGACATATTCGGGGACAAAGCGAGTGTTGCAGAACAATTCAACAAGAGTATAAGACAGCTGATATACACATATTTTACTTCAAATGGGAGATAATGGTTGGTAGACATTTTGCCTAACATGATACAGTTTTATAATGATCGAGATCGTAAAACCATCAAAAGGATGCCCATCGATCTGAAGAATAAATATCGATTGAAAACTGTATATAATATTCTTAAGTATTTGTAGAGAGAGAACAGAAGTTAAAAATTTGCGACATGCCCATATTTCGAAAGTCAAAGGAAGTTTTCAAAACAAATTTATACGGTGAATTGGTTGTATGAAATATTTAAAACTATTTCAATTAGACATTGGTTTCCTAAAGTATATTATTTGTAAAGCTACAGTGGTGAACCAATAAAAGGTGCTTACCAAGAGTTCGAACTAAGGAAATTTAATTCCCCAGATGAATATTTAGTTGAAGAGGTTATTAGAAGGAAAAAGGATAGTTTGCTTGCTCGTTGGAAAGGTTTTACAAAAGATACCGATTCATAGATATCCCACAAGATCTTAAGATATTGTAATACTTTGGCTTGGAAGCATCACCCTCTCGTTGACTTATATATTTGGCGAACACATATCCCAGAATATTGAAAATATTGTTATATTGAAAATAACATTTGCGAGATGTGAGAGTATATTTTTAATCAAGAACATGGAAACATCTTGGATGTGTTTTTATTTACTGACTTGTTCCATCAAGCTTAAGGGTAAAAGCAATTGATTTGGAGGTCAGTCGAGAACTGGCGGTCTTTGGGTAGTGGACGCAAGTGCGTATGGAGTGTCTCGGTAGTTGTAATTACTCTAATTGCTATTTGTAATTACCCAAATTGCATATCTTTGCTCTCATCAGTGCCCTCACCTCACCACCCTTCTTAGCCTTACATCTTCATTTGTGTTTCGACTGCCGACTAGTGATCACGTGTTTGCTCCCATCCCCACTCCAGTCGCCAGAGCTCCCAAACTCGTCAGTCGTAATTTGGTAGCCAAAGAGTTAACATGTATACTTAAACTCGATGCCCTCACAAATGTCCCTTGAGCCAGTATTGCACTGCCTCAACAAACAGTAAATCACAACACACATCGCAGGGGAAGGGGAAGGTGGTGGCCAATCATATCATAGTGGTTAGAGGGTGGGGAAACATAACACAAACTCACTTTTATGAACATAACCTCAAATTTATGAACATAATCTTACTTTCATGGAATGGCACTTGTGCCATTCGTGCACTGTATGTCATAAAACAGCATCGCTCCCCCTACTTATTCTTCTCCTTTTACGACTCAAATATTGACAAAACTCTATTATTTTTAATACAATAGTTTTGCATTCATGGCATGATATATACAATTCCAGTGGTTGTTCTCTGTAAGTAGAAAGTTTTCTTGTATTTACTTCTAGTGAGTTTATTTGTATTTTTTCCATAATACTCTTGTACCAGATACTATGTCAGTAAATTGTAAGTAGGCCTACCGAGAAAATTGTTTAGGTATAGAATTAAAATGTGGAAATGATTTTGCTGATTTAATTTTATCATAGCTAACGTAAATGTTATTTAAATAATTGAATTTTATGGTTTAATAAACTTAGATTATGTACAAAGTCATTAAAATTTACTGTCATAGTGCTTTAGTATTTCTACTGCTCTTCTGTTTTCCTTCCACGAGTTCCTTTTTCTCTGTTATTGTGGGGTGGGCGGCAGTCGTGTTATTAAACATTGGGAATAGCTGCGGCTCATTCTGGATGACATACGTTCCCCAGAATGTGCATTGCCACACCACAGAGGCCTCGTTACAGTGGCGCGATGTCAGCTGGATGACATGTTGGTACGCCGGAAGGTACACCATACTAAGGCCGCAGCAGAGCACATACTATACGCCGCTAGTCAAATGGAAACCAACAGGTTGCCTCTAGCTACGCGCGGTGTGAGTCTGTGTCAGTTGTAGGAAATGACCTACACTTGTCGGAAATGGCGTTGTGGTGTTCACGTGCAAAAATTTATTTTCAATATTTTTTAAAGGATATTTTATCATTCTGTTTTAATATATACAATTGCACATTGATAGAAACATCGAAAACCTTAGCAAATTAATTTTAAAAAATTAACAATGTAAAATACAGGACATTTTAATTTATAATTATTGGCATACAAAATTTAAAAAATTTACATAGCCATAATTTTTGGCTAGAGTTCAAATTAGTTTTTAATGTCGTTGGAATTTCTTCTAGTGGTTTGACCATAATTTTATTTTAAGTTTAACAGTAAAATTGAAATACAAAACAGTCTAATCGCAGGCGAACAAAATGTCAAACTTCAAATAAAACATTTCGTGGCGTTACTAACTCCTAAAAGTTACACTTTAGCTGCAAATCAGAAATTGTGGTCGTATAATTTTTGCATTTTTTGGTACAAATTTAACTGTTGAAATGCTGACAATTCAAATTGATAAGTATGCGAGAGTAATATTTAAACTGATTTGGCATTTTTATCAAGTAATTTTTGATATTGTATCGCAAAACCTGCAAAATATATAAAAATGCAGAAAAACATTTCAGCTACTTGAACAGCCTTAAGAGCCGTTCTACGATGCACGGATACGCGGGAAAACGGACTCGGAATACGTAAACGGAATAAGCTGGCGGTTCTGGATGAACTGTTAACTATTCCACACGACACGAAGAATGACACAGTCCCGTAACTAGGGATAGGAAAATTTCGCGAATTCATTTCGGGACAAGATAGACGTCAAACATATATATAGTGAAGTCGCTTTCGCAATTGGATCACAGTTTATTAGACCCGCCCTGCACGCCTCTGAGCCAATAGCAGACTTGCAAGGTAACACCTTGCGAATTCCATAACCGCGAAGTGCAAGGCAACAGCCAATGAACACACAGATGAGGCTCCAGTATGCAGAGGACTGAGGAGTCTAGCCTACAGGCCACTGAACTCGCGAAATCTTCATATCTATAGCCATAGGATATGCCAAATCCCATAACTGCCAGGTGTGGGGCAACAGCCAATGAACACACAGATGAGGCTCCAGTATGCAGAGGACTGAGGAGTCTAGCCTACAGGCCACTGAACTCGCGAAATTTTCCAACCTCAACCTATAACTTACGAAATAAAAAAAATAATTTGTTGCAAATTACTGATATAAGTTTTTAGTGTACAAATCTCATTTTGTATATTTTTAAAGTGTTTCACATTGCGTAAATACTACTGCGAAACCATGTGCACGTATTTATTAAAACAGGGGTGCTCTTCCCCCAATGCACAATGATGCGATCTGCCCCTTTTTTTTTTCACCAAACCCATAGAATAATTTTCTCTAAGTTGTGCGAGCAGAATTACCCCTCGCCCCTTTTCTCTTCATAAGCGAGCAAACGCAAACACACAGCAAGGATCAAAGGCAAAATATTAAAACTAATAAATTTAAAGAAATTCTTAAGGAAATTTAAAATATAACTTATTTACTTCTTAATTATATTGTGCACTTTCAAAATTTCTCATCCAGTCCGATAATACCACAAAATACGAGGAACTTATCCCTGTATTACCTAAACAGGTAAGTTCTGGTAGGTGAAGTGGATGATAATATTTTTGAAGGTAGTTTCCTGAATAATTATTTGCGTTACGCTCCAAAATTGATACTAAGTGAAATAAAAATTGCTGAACATGTTCTAAAGATAAGAAGCAAACCTGTATTCACAGAGGGGTACAAATTAAAATGACATAGAAACTATTTTGAAATATAGAAAGTTCATGTTCCGGGTTCACCTATCTCCCCCCTCCTTAAAAAAAAAAAAAAAAAATTAAACAATTTTACCAGTCATGGTGAAATTCTTGACAAATGCAACAGCAAAGTTTCGAAAAGGGCGAACCGAAAAATAAGGGTAGGTGTGGTGAGGAGGCTTCGGCATGCAAAATAAGGGTTGGTGTGGTGAGGAGGCTTCGGCATGCAAAATAAGGGTTGGTGTGGTGAGGAGGCTTCGGCATGAAATAAGGGTTGGTGTGGTGAGGAGGCTTAGGCATGCAAAATGAGAAAACTCGGTGTTTTGGTTTAAGCCTGAGAGTAATCGCAGGGCTGCCTTCCGCCCTATCTGCAGTCGAAAAATACTTCTCTGCTCATCTAATTGTATTTACACGTCTTTCTTTTATTCACACAACAACCTGTTTGACACAAACTCCCTCCTCCCCCACCCCAAAATTTCTATGACGCTGTTTGCGTCATTAAACCCTTCTGTGGGAACATCTGATTAAAATAAAAAAAATAATAATATACTCGGCAAATTAATGGCACTTGTCGCCATTTATACCACAATGGGCCAGATACTCTATTCCTATTGGCTACGCGGACTCACGGATACGCGGGTGTAACTTCCGTGATCCGTATCCACGCCAGTGTCATTGTAGAACGGGCCTAAGAGCAACTCTACTTACGTGGAGAAATAGACTTGCGTTTAAGAAGAATTTGCCTGCGTGGTGGCTCAAGTACGCCTTGTTGAACACTGTTGCTGCTCTCTTAGAAACATTGTCCGTAAAATTACGGAAAATACCAGTTACAAATTATCCAAACATCTGAGTTAAATAAACGGTCTCTTCGTATTTTTCAGTAACGTTCTTTGCGTAAATTTCACAAAGTATTCATGAATTCACCGAACCTGTCCACAAACATGCAGGTTTTTTTTTTTAAAATCTGCTTTTCATAAAAAAGGGTAACAGAAATAAGGTTTTACTTTCGATATGTGTGTGATTCACTATGTATAAAAATTGCTATAAATAAATTTGTCCGGTGGCGGTAGTTGAACTCGGAAAAAAAATTCATCGTTCACTTTACCTGGGTATACATTGTACCTAAAAATTTCCAAAGAAATCTAAAAAAAAAAAAAATTAGAAAGTGTATAAAAAATATTTTTAAAAATTATAAAAATATATATAAAAATTCCAACAAATTCACAAAAAAAAAACCTTCACCCAGGACCCACGACCCACGACCAATGACGCACGACCCAAGATCAATGACCTATGAGCCAAGACCCTTGACCCAAGACCTTTGATGCTTGACCCTTGACACAAGACCCTTGATGCTTGACCCTTGACCCAAGACCCTTGATGCTTGACCCGTGACCTAAGACCCTCGACCCAAGACCCTTGACACTTGACACCATGACCCATGACCTTTGACCCCATGTCCATGTCCGTAACTTTCCAACCATCTTGTTTCTAGAATATTCCACTCCATGCTCTGCCATTCCATCTCGCTAATTCATGCTCTGTCATTTCATCTTGCTACTTTATGCTCTATCATTCGATCTTGCTACTTCATGATCTGTCATGCCCAGGTTCAAATCAGCTTTCACCTTCCCATCCCTCTATGTCTCAGGGTCAAATTTATAACTTTTTAGCAGCATAATTTCAAGAATGCAAATGCCAACCTGCTTAAAATGTACAACTGTGTTTATCCACTCGTTTTTTTTTTGCGCTTCAGCTTATACCTTTAGAGACTTCGAGTGCCTCAAACTACAAATTACGCTTTTCTGCTCCCAACCTGGCCTCAGCATGGCTGTCCGCTGTCATGTGTGGCCAATTAGCCAATTAGCACCCGAGCTTCCCGTTTCCTGGAATTTAGACCTGCAGTGTCTCGCCTGATCTCCAGAGAGTTCCTACATGTAGTGTGACATCACAAGTGAATGCTGCGCCGCGCTCAGCTGTTGCTAGGTGGAAATGACTTCCATGGTGGACTGTGATAGGTTGTTTAAAAAAAACTGTATTACTGGGCGGAAGTATTGTAATAAAAATAAATATATTTTCCCCCTTGCCCAGTAGTGCAGGGTTGGGAGTTCCGAGCCACCTGATTGGCCCTAGGTTTTCACTCCCCTCCTGGGGTGTAATTTTGGCTGGGTATATATTGCCTTGGAGGTTCCTGACTCGAGAAAGAAGGTGGCTCCAAGGCTCGGCAGATCCTCCCTGTCTGAGTTATGAACTTGAACTTTTCAAAGTCCCTTTAGGATAATTTTTGAAAGATGTTTCCTTGAAGGAAAAATGAAATGAGCGAGCTTAGTTTCCTCTGGTAACTGTTATAAAATTGTAGCAAATTTTAAAAGTAAAATCATGATTGGCCTTGGTCTTGCTAAGTGATAATGAGAGTGATTTTTAAAGATAGTGTCAGCGAAAATAATACTCGGAAGAAAATCAAAGGATTTCTCTAATTGGCCTTTATGATTTAAGAATGGCCAGATATATTAAAGTTATAAAATGTTCAAATATTTCTTAATTGGCCTTTATAGTTTAATGAATGGCCAGATATATTAAAGTTATAAAATGTTCAAATATTTCTTAATTTACCTTTATAGTTTAATGATTGGCCAGATATATTAAAGTCATAAAATATTTAAATATTTTTAATGGTCCTTTATAGTTTAATGAATGGCCAGATATGTTAATGTTATAAAATGTTCAATTATTTCTTAATTGGCCTTTATAGTTAAATAAATGGCCAGAATTATTAAAGTTATAAAATGTTCAAATATTACTTAATTAGCCTTTATAGTTTAATCAATGGCCAAATATATCAAAGTTATAAAATATTCAAGTATTTCTTAATTGGTCTTTGCGGTTTAATGAATGGCTAGATACAGTAAAGTTATAAAATATCCTAATAATTCTCTAAGGCAATTCCATTAATTGCTCTTTGTTAGATGACCATAATTGTTGTAAGTAATGTATTCATTTTTCTATGAAATTGTAGTTTTGGTGTTAGAGAAGAGCCAGTACATATTCTCTTTTCATAAATTTAGTTGGCTTTCCTTTGTGAATATGGCCATAAATTACAAAATAATAAATAGTTGGCCTTAATTTCTTTTGGTTGTGGCCAAAGTTTTTTTGGGTAGTATATTGGGAACCACTGTTTTTTATTAATTAGAAGGTTTTGCTCACCATATTTGATAATTGTAATTGAGGCGATTTAATGTTTATAGAAATGCCATGTGGGCATAAAAATGTATTTTTTTAATATTTTTATTTTACAAGATATAAACACAAACTGTAAATTTTGTTCTGAACAAAAAAAATTGCAACATAGATATAATAAATAAACAAATAAAAGTGATATCTCATGTGTTATAAATTGGGGAATGGGTGGGGTTTCCTCTTTAGATTTGATGTTAAGCCCTCAGTTACATGCGAAGAGGTTATATTTAAATATGTTGGAAGTTTGATAATGGTAATGCTTTTGGGTTATGGTTTTATGGCCCCATGGTAATGCTTTTGGGCTATGGTTTTATGGCCCCATTAATGCGCCCTTGAGAAGAAGGACGTATCACTTCGCTACATTATCATTGCTCATACACATCCAGTGAATGACATACACAATAAATCTTCAAGTACTGATTGTAAAATCATCATATTTCGCCCTATCATTAATATTTTTTATTATAATGCTCACTTAGAGTATCGACTTGTAGTAGCATATCTGAAAACCAAGGCTACCATATTCCCTTTATCAGAGGAAGTAGGCATGCTACGACAAGTTACATCAACAGTAGTGAGAAATAAAAAAACTTTTGTTTATTAATTGAACAATTTTTTTTAATACTCATCAGATTACAAACTTAAAAAAAAAAAGCAGTATTCACACATTCTTCAACCTCTACAAGCTGTGTCTTTCCAGCAACATATTCCATTTTCCTATAATTAATATAGTCTTCTTATATGCAGCTCTAGACAGTCTACGCATCCACTCAGAACCTTTAGCCATATTTTCTTCTTCTTCTGAACAAAGTTTTCCTTCAAGGCCTCTGCAGCTTCTGGAATGCTATCAAAGTTATGCAAAGCTTCATTCGCTGTCTTGAATGGCCGCCGGCTGATTCCTTCATCCAAATGTTCAGGCTTTTCATAGGTACACTCCAGATAAAAATGTTATTTAATGGGGCCTTCTTAGACTTATTCTGTAAATTGATTGATTATCCTTTGCTTAATGTGGTCCAGGTATGTAGGCCTGCATATGTTTTTCGCACCAACAAAGTTGTTTACAATTACACAGTCTTTTTGAATGCCCTTGAATGATGTTATTTTTAGATAGAATCCATTCGATGTGGTATCACCTATAGCTAGTTCAGGACGTTTCTTAGCTGCAGGATCTCTGCTTTTACAGTTATTGACATGCCTCTTCAGCTTATGACCTAGTTTGAACAGACGTTTGCATTTAACCTACTGTTGCACAGCACAGAAGGAACCTTCACACAAGTAGTTATTTCGTGCTTCCTTGCACCTTGGCTGTAGGTAAATATCTTGTCACAGTGATAGCAACGAAGTCATCGATGTTGGCACTGCTGTAGGTGCTCTATCTGAAGAAGTCAATGACATACCCTATGAAGTCTATGGTGACACTGCTGTAGATGCTCTATCTGAAGAAGTCTATGACATACCCTATGAAGTCTATGGTGACACTGCTGTAGGTGCTCTATCTGAAGAAGTCTATGACATACCCTATGAAGTCTATGGTGACACTGCTGTAGATGCTCTATCTGAAGAAGTCTATGACATACCCTATGAAGTCTATGGTGACACTGCTTTAGATGCTCTATCTGAAGAAGTCTATGACATACCCTATGAAGTCTATGGTGACACTGCTGTAGGTGCTCTATCTGAAGAAGTCAATGACATACCCTATGAAGTCTATGGTGACACTGCTGTAGGTGACCCATCCGAAGAAGTCTCCGTAGGGCTACTTCGTCTGAGATCAGAGAAAGCAGATCGTTTGTTTATACATGTCTCAATACAGCGATATCCCTTACGTATTGTGGAAATGTTTCTAGTTTTGTTGTAATGTTTTTCTCTGGTATGTGCGCGGCCATGCCTCTTTCTATGGCTTCAGTAAGGTCGAATTGCTTCGTCTATTAAATGGGTTTCAGTTAAATAACAATAATTAATATATGGCAAGTTATTGTCTACAAAATTCATAAATGCGGGCAAATTTGCATTTTTATAATCTTTTAATTTATTTAGGGCATTACTGTTGGTGTTTAGAGCTTGGAAATCTGCACTCTAAATTTGAATCAGTGGGAAGCCACTGATTCGCAGTGAAATTCAACGACTGGAATCAGTGAAAATGGCTCCACTTAGAATCAGTGGGAAACCACAGATTGTTTCAGTGAAAATTTTTCACTGATTGAATAAGTGACGGCCGACCGTAGTGGCGAATTAAATATTTTTTTTATTGAATGTAGTCAAATAAATACATGAAATAAACATATTTACGACAGTTTATTATTCACGTTGTGCAATTTAATGTAATTAAAAAACGTAAAGTAATTCTGCAGTTGGCCGGGATTGAGGCCACACTCTCTATTCATTTCATTGTTAGACCGTTATCTTGCCAACTGCGCTACGAAACCAAGTAATTACAGTAGAGGAAAATATCTGACTTATAGACATTTTCTAAATCATGAAGTTGTAAATTGTATACTCTTACTTTTCGTGTTGGATTTAATATGCACCGCTAGGATTGTTATAACGAATAGTATATATGAGATCATTCTCTTTATCACGTTAGCCTATATGAAGTGTAAACCTGCAAACAGAGCACTCCGCTGTGACGATTATATGAAAACGAAATGAAATACGTAAAAGCGGAATGAAAGTCTCAGTGTTCATATCATCAGATAAAATGGCGTTTTGAAAGACAAGAAAGTATTTTGTATTGGTTATTTTAGTTTATTTGTTGTTATTTAACTTGATACACATTATTGAACGATCATTTATAAACGTTATTTGACGGTCAATTTTTACATGCTATTTAACTGATCCATCAGTCAAAAACAAACCACTGAGTAAACAGTGGGAAAAAGTACTGATGAATAAGTGGAAAATGCAGTAAGTGAAGGAAATCTGGTATTTTTTCACTGATTCATCAGTTAAATTAACTGAAGTGACTGTTGAATGAATAAGTCAGATAAGTTTGACTGATTCAAATAGTGAGATTCTCACTGATTCATATTTAGAGTGTATGTGTAATAGGTACTGATCTGAACAAAGATCTTGTTCTACCCTGAGGCCAAACTCAGTACTAAACTGTTGATTTATTGCAATATCTAGCGCATCTGGGGGCTAATTTATATTTGGGAGGTTACAGGTTGGCTCTCGAGGTGCCATAATTTGGTCATTCCGGTTGGCCTGGTGCCTCTACAAAAGTATGATATTGGCTGTTCGGGTTCGCGAATGCCAGTTTGGATGTTGCATGAATGTTCTAGTGGCAAGAATAGTTTGTCCTACACTACTTATTAAGTAAATTGGTCTGCTCTTGCAAGTGTGCGCCCAGGTGGAGCATAAATTGACAGCAGTTTTGTCTTTCGTTGGCCTAGTTTTAGTGTGGAAAATCTGGAATAATAATTTCGTGGTTTGGGATCGTGTGGTGCATGATAATAGCAACAGTAAATAGCCTTACCAAAAAAGTTGCGCCACATATCAAGGTATACGCATTTATTACGGATTAATATCTCGTTAAGAGCGAGTTATTTATAGACTTAAGTGGGCGAATGGTTGTTCAGTTCTGCGGAAGGAAGGGGCCATGTCCCCTATGTAGTGAGGGATGGTTTCGGAAAACTGTAAAGAAAGAAAAGAAATTACAAAACGAACTCGGGTGTTCCCAAATGTAATTCCAGTAGCTACCAGTAAGCCACCTCTATAATGTTAATTTAGAAAGTAAAAAATAGATCAAATACTGCAAGCAGAGACCTTATTAATTTTAATATTATTATTTCATTTTTGCGACATTACTGTATTAATTCCCACCCCCCAAAACCTAAGAACGGGATGAATAATTACTGAGAAATTTGTGTCACTGTTTAGACGTTATTAAAACTATGATTATAACGACATTACATTTTATTCGGGGTTACATCATCTGCTCGCTTGTGGCTATGAGTTGTTTGGTAAAAATAAAATTTGAAAACTTTGGTATTAAAAATGTTACGGTAAACCAATAATTATAATATGATTTCTTCTAAATTGTCCACTCATATATCCAGTTCAGGGTATGATTGATTATCATCACTGTATAAGTCTATATAATATATGTATTTACTTAAATATAATATGAGTAAGAATTTAAAAATTATAACATTCTGATTGAGACCTAATCTTTATCACGTTAAATACATCAAGTATAAATTTAGGAAATAATTGTTTATTATACAACGAAATTTTGATATAGTCAATTAGTGATTACTTCTAACTTTTCTGTAACTTTTCTGAAGTTCTGTTCATGTCCTACCTCAAGCAAACAAAGCTAAGTCAAGTCTAGAAAGGGACAATGCACCACATTTCTTCGCACCCAATACATCAATATTTTGCATGAGAACCATTTCTTATTTAAAATTACGAACATTCCTATTTTATCTCTGTTTCTATTAACTTTTATTATAAATAAAATTGAATTTATACGTGATGTATTAGTGCAAGTTAAATTCAACAAGTAAGAAGATTATTTTATGTTAGCAGAAGCATAAAAACTGCTTGTCATACATGGCATATTTAGGAAACAAAAAACGTAATACACGGGGTGATTATTGAAAGATTTGATTACAAATGTGTGTACATACTGCGAATAGACTGCAAATATATTCATTTCCACATGAAAAACACAACTGAATTTTTTTCTACAGGACAGGCGGGCATCGCAAACGAAGCGCTGGGCATCTTTAACCGCGGGGCCATGTTCGTTCGGAGTCTCGTCATTAAAGATTCATGAGCTCTCCGACCCACTAAGCGCCGACAAACAGCGAGCGGAACAGCCGAGATGCTGCGAGGGATGAAATTGACTCGACGTAGCGAGGCGGGGGTTGTAGTGATGGGCAGGGGGGATGGGGGGTCGTCCACTAACTCGCCGGAAATAAGAAATGCTGGATCCACCGGCACAAAGATCCCCCCCCCCCCCCCTGTGAACTGATCCTTCGTGAGATGGCTGTGGCAAGATCGGACAAATTGTGTTCTGCACACACACTCGCTGGCAGTTCAGCTGTGAAATTACAACCTACCTAGAACTTACAAAACACGTAAGTTGCGATGTAACATATAATATTATAACAGTATACACTAGGATAATCTTATGTTTAGCATCCTTTATTTTTCAGTAGCTGTTAGGAACAGCATTTTTCACTCACGCATCGAGAACCAGTCCACTGTAGGATATTCTAGGTTAGCGGAGCACGTTTGAAGGACCTGATTCGGATTAAATACTCGGGCTAATGTGTACTCTTCCATCAAATACGAAGAGGAAATTTCCATGTACTTGATGATTGTAGTTTATTCATGGTTACTTCTAACTTCTCTGAAGCTCTTCTTCAGTGTAAATTTTATTTTGGATAAAACTATTGCTTACTAGGCACTACCATCTCACCTATTTTCCCACGGTTTCTTTTTTCATATCAATTATAAATGAAATATTATAATTTAAGTATAAAATAATAGTAAAAGTTATGCTTAGTAAGAAATTAGTTACTTTTATGTTAATAAAAATATAAAACGCTTCTAATGCATCACATATTTGGGAAATAAGGAAACACGTTATCCATGGGGTGAGTTTCCAAATGTATTATTCATACAATATGAGGAAACCCCTTCCAGACTATAGATTTAATTTGTTGTTTGTATGATGTGACAGACGAACGTACGTCACATGTGTCAGCATGTTTGAGAGAGATGTTTACTTTTTTTCAAGCCTGTGATGCTCGATGCCAGCCCTCGCTGTTATTGTGAAAAACCCTGTGTTTGACTGTTGATATGGTACTGTGTTTTCGAGTGTTCTGAAGTCCTGGCCTGCGAATCTAGAGGCGATGTTCGCGGGAGGGGCGTAGGCTTGGTATATGAGGTGCGAGGCGAGCTGGGAAAGGGGAGATCTGCTCAGTGGCGTGTGTTGAATTTTTTTTTTTTACAGGGTAAGCATTATAATAGCCCCACATATTTGAGTGTTTTAGATAACATTTGCTAGTGACGGGGTACCGTTTCATTTCCAATTCCTACTAACAAACGCAACATCCAACTTTGCTTACCCCCACCACATGTATTTACTGTTTTATAATACATTAGTTATGAAAACGGAAACGAAATGAATGTATTGATAATTTAACTTAATATTATTTAGAGAGCATATTACAAATTATAAAAAAACTCCCTTTCTCCCGAACACTTTCATCCACCTTCCAAGGAAAAATGTAGGACTGGAGGAAGCAAACAGTACGACTGATTACCTTGCCGAAGGAACGCAGCTCGCTTGCGAGTTCGATTCATCGCTAGTCGTTCCTGTTTGTAGACAATAAATACTAGATAGCAGCACTATGCGTGTACAGTACGGGAGTTACGAAAACTCTGTTTCTCGAATCGGAAACGTGAAACTCAGAATTAAATATGTTTAAATTTAAAGTTAAGGCGAAAAGTATAAAGCGTCAAACATTTCCAATACGTATAGGGCAAGCATTGCTTACCTTGTGTCTACGA
Source organism: Dryococelus australis (assembly GCA_029891345.1). Lineage (NCBI taxonomy): Eukaryota > Metazoa > Arthropoda > Insecta > Phasmatodea > Phasmatidae > Dryococelus > Dryococelus australis. The sequence goes on along the minus strand of CM056998.1, from coordinate 197,659,075 downwards.
AATAAACGCCACTGGGTCTGCTAGTAGTTTCTCTGCCCACTAATAAAGTGCATGGTTCCTACCAATCTGTCCCCTGTAGCCGGGTTTCCCTTGCTCTTCTTTGTTATAGTAGTTTAGCTATAAGCGCATTCAGGGAGGTCGTTATGACCAAGACGAGGTTATGGCAAACCCAATACCTTGCTGCCGCGATGCGTGTCTCCTTGCATGATTTCCTTCCTTTGTAGGCCTAGCCCTGAGACGCACTTGCTCCTGTACCAGCCGCGGGTTCACCTAACACTTAGTTTTACAGTAGGTTAGAAATAAACGTGGGGAGGGGAGATTATTGCGGAGGTCTGTGGGGCTCGGTCTGAAACTGAGGAGGCCCTGCGCTGATAATAATTCATCGAGTTAATTATGATTGGGTCTCTGTCGTCATAGTGAGATGCGGACTTGGTTTTTACATTCTAAAACTTTAAGTTGGACTTTAGCTTCACCCGAACGAAGATAGGAAGTTCGTTTTTTTTTTTCACAGTAGTACATCAGCGCCTGAAAAAATTCGGCTTTCGTAATAATATTAGTTTTTGTAATGAGTAAGTCGGGACATCGAAAAAATTCCATAGTAACTGACTTAGTGTTTGGCAAAAATAAAATGAGACACTCCTTTTTTTTTGCCGTATTCGTGGTCATGAGAGCCGATGAGAGTGAAGTGAGATAAGTATCGAGCATCGCCGGAATGCAAGGGCAGCGGAAGTGGAAGATCCCCTAGAAAACCCGGCGACCAGTCGTATCGTCCTGCACGATTACCACACTCGAAAGTCCGGAGGCGGCCCCGCCGGAAATTGAACCCGGTTCGCCTAAGTGGGGGGTGAGTAGTCTAGCCACAATACTACCACGGCCCCCACAGGATAATGAACACAAGTTTTGAGAAGAGTGCGCAGGGTGGGGTTAAACTTTGCATTATATAATTATAAAAAAAATAGATAAATGAATAAATAAATAAATACATATATATAAATATAAATAAATAAATTATATATATATATATATATCGTTATTTAAATTTTGGGTCAAAACGCTTAAGTTTTTACACTAGTTCTATTATGGCAAAATAATATATTTCCTCCGTTTCTCTTATAAAGAGAAAAGCAGACAAACAGAAGTACAGTGTTAAGATTTATTTGGCAGTCGCATGTAGAGCCGACAGAGCCGGTGGCGAGGAGGAAGATGTATCTCCCAGCCACCGCGACTGGCCACGGCCCGTTGCCCGCGGACATTGTCATGCAATTTACTGTTGGAAAACGCGACCGGAGACCGCTGGTGTACCCAGCAAGATACGAGCCATCGCCTCGCGCACGGAGTACAGACCTGTGTACAATTGCGCGCTCCAGTGCACACAAACAGATGCGTCCGCGCCACTGCACTAAAAACTCTTCAAACTGGTCCATTCCAGTACATAATAAATAAGGGAGCTGGCACGCAGACATTATAATTTTTGTACCTCTATTTTGACATTAATTTTAGAGAATTTAAAGTTAATTAAAAAAATATACAAAAATATATTTTTAGCAGATTTCTCACAGGAAAAAATAAAATAAAGTATTTTACATTTTAATATATAAGAAAATTCGATATTTTATACAAATTGTATATTTTTCATATATTTAAAGCCTTCATATATTAAATAAATTTATTTGTCATTAATTTATTTTTATCACTCTAATTAAGTTACTTCTCATACTTATCTTGTAATGCCATTTTATACCTATTATTTAGAATATAATATAATTTTAATACTCTACATAGTATCAATAATTAAGAAATTTAAAGTCTAAAAGTTTAGGAACTTCATATGAATTATTCAATTTAATTGGTAATTATTCCTATTTCGTAAATATTATTTATTTAAAACCTTCTATAAAAAAATTTAAATGTGAGTTGAATTAAAATATTTCATAAAACATTTGGTGTTATATTAAATATTTACACCAAATGCCGTAGCCCGAATTAAAGGAATCCAAAATTATATATATATTTTTCTGTTAAATACCTCATTAGTGATAACAAAGGAACACACGTGATGGGACGACTACTAATTAGTCATTCGTGTGCAGTCAAATACAGTGCACTGCAAGGTGAGAGTTGTCGTAAGGGAGATGAACTCCAACAACGAGAAGGTAGAAATGATTCTCATCTATGGAGAATGTAAGATAAAAAATTAATTTCTTCGTATTATTTTACAGTACAGTGTAGTACGTTCAAGTGAGTTCTGAAATACACACCTAGTTATGTTATTGCAATTATCCATATCTTTGTTCGCTCATTCGTCATTCATCGTGTTGAAGGTCGGCGTAATGCTGGTCAGGCGGAGCCACTCTGCAGAGAGCGATACCCTGACAAGACCTCATCGTCCAGACGGTTGATTTATCGCCTCGTAGGGAAGCTTTGTGAAACGGACAGTTTGGAACAACAGCAATGCAATTGCCGTAGAACTTGCGCAAATGAAGCTGCTCTGTTGTAGCAGTTAATACACACGTCAGTACACGCCAACTTGAAGCCGAAATTGGCATCCCGAAAACGAGTGCACATCGCATTCTTGAAAGTCATACATTCCATCCCTATCGTGTAAACTTACACCAAGAATTGCCCGGGAATGATTTCCAGATTCGTGTAGATTTCTGTCAATGGACACAGCATCAAATTATCGTCAACCCGAACTGCTTTTCGGATGTTCTTTTTACCGATGAATAGTTCTCCAACTCCGGTCAAGTGAATGCGAGAAACGTGAATTATTGGGTCGTCTAAAACCCACGATGGCTTCGACAGGTGGGCCATCATCGTCAATGGGGAGTTAAGGTCTTGTGTGGGATGGTTGGCAATAAGGTTAAAGGGACTTATTTCGCGAATGGTACCCGACACAGCAGGGAGAATGCCACCTTCATACAAACAATTTTTCCTATTCTTCTGTAGGAGATATCTCTAAGTAACAATGATAATGTGGAACCAGCACGATGAATGCCGAGCACATAATGCCATGTATGCACGTTGTGTTCTTCACCGACAATATCCTGGCAGGTTGTAACGGTTCCCAATACCACCACAAATTCCCTCCCAACCTCCGCTTACCTACCGCTAGGACTATCCAGGAAGAGGTCGGGGATAGGAAACATTAATCACCAAAAACCTTTTAAAAACAGGGTAATTTGATAGCTACTTTATCTCGCTGAGCCGAGATTAAAGCCCTCACCGGTACACCCATAGGTGCAGGAAGTGCTCATGTATATCCACAACTATTTACAGTCATACAATCGATCTCTTTCATACTCTTGAACTTTGCCAGCGTTCCAGATCCCAAACTACTTACACTAATCTAAGCCCAGAATCCTTTTTCCTCAGTACCAAGTCCTGCATTCACCAGTTTTTGATGCTAAGTTCCACTCTGGGCATTCCGAAGCGACGTCCCTCATTTACTTGTCCTAATCCTAAGTTTCACCCTGAACATCCAAATACTAAGTCCCACAATTCACTCTTTTAAAGCCTAAGTTCAACTCAGGGGTTCCAAAAATTAAGTCCCAGAGATCCCTCGTTCTAAGACTTGTTCAAATCTTGGGCGTCCAAAATCTCCGTCCACTATTCGAGCTTGTGTATTCAAAGTCAGCACATACTTCTGCCAGAAACGAAGTGCTTTACTTCCGTCAACCTAATATTTTCTAAGTCTAAACTCATTAATGCCAAAGACTGAGTCCCTCACTTTATTCTGCAGAATTATCTCAAGTCCCACCTCACCAGTGAAAAATCAACAGAGTCCCGAATTGCACTTAACTGATGCATCATTAGGCCGATGTTCGCGCAGTGTCACCTCAGCTGTGAACCGAATCCCAGACTTAGCGACGATCTCCTCCTGCCCAGCCAAGCCTCCCGGGCACTCTGCGACGATCTCCACCGTCGCCTAAATAACGCCCCTTGTGCTCCGGTTAGTTGCTTCTTTGTGTTATTTATTTATATCAAACGACTGTAATTATTAGATTCATTAGGAAATTTTTTTATTCCCAAAGTTTGCCTGGTTAAAAATTCAATGACGAATATGCTTTAAAATATTGTATTTTTGGCCTGTTTTGTTCCAGTAATAAAATACTATCATTTCCTTTGTAATTGTTCAGAATAATGTCAAATAGCTCTAAAATACATAATTTTTGTAAGTTACAACTTAAGATTAATAAATGGAAAGGTTTTGGTAATAGTTTTAGAAGTTTTTCAGTAGTTGTTAAATAATCGATTGTGTATGTGAAACACCGAGTTCTGAGCACACACGATTCGATATATATGAGACATGCCAAGGTCGTTGCCTTCTCCATTTTCAACAAGCATGTTATCAGCTACGATTTATTTTCTCTCGTTCTACATTCCATCTTTTGATGTAATTGTGTTTTTCACCGCCGTTTAGGCAAGTTTTGTTTGCGGTGATTTTCGCTTTATCTCCTTCGTGTTAGTTTTTGTGATTTTACTCTAGTTCTCTTTTTTATATTATCAGGCGGTCCACGAGTTTCGGGGAGCCTGCTCGTATACAACTACTAATTGCATCCTAACTTCATATCGCCTGCGGAATGTGATATTTCTTGACAACATCCTTCCCTGGATGTTTCTGCACTTCTAGTCGTGGCGTAAGCTGCGCCCAAATGTTTTCCTTCACTTCATGACTTCTGCCCGCTTCTGTCCGGCAAAAAAAAAGTAATACATTTCCATTACTTTGTGCGTGATGGATCGTGCTGCTCGGAATGCTAGACGGTTACACTGAACCAAAAACATATAAACATTGTTTTTGGCACTAAAATATTCAAATTTACGTTTCTACGTAACAAAATATATGTAACCTAATATTATTTTACTAGTTTGGATGTGCCCACGAGGCACACATGTAATTTAACCGTTTTAACGTCCTCGTGCTCGAGGCGTTATTAATCTCAAATAATGAAGTTTGTTCTTAATCTTGTTTCCTTAATAGACAAATATGTAATCATGCAACAAATGTGTTCAGAAAGGTTTGGTATAACCTTTCTTTTTTGCTTAGTACCGGGTACCCGTTTCAATCTAATAGAGATATGTATAATTAGATGAATACCTATATATGAACAAATACAAAATATTGGTTATAAGCTATGATTTAAAATAATCAGATTATTTATTTATATAGAAGTGATTTGTTGTTTGACTACATGTACAAGAATTTATATAATATACGAAAATAGTTGCCATAATTGTGTTTTCTCATTATCATGTTCTCAAGTGCACCTATATAAAGTATTAACAGTTTTATTATCAACGAAACAAGTAATAAAAATAAAATGGATTCCAATGGGGCACATTTATGAAAACAAAACAACTGAATATTTAAATTCATTCAATGCAAGAAAATCTTAAATCTGCTTGGCTACATTATTCACTTATGTATAATCGGAGCACGCAAACAAAAGGTTTTATTTTATCACAATTTCAAATCCAACTACACACAAACAGAAGTTCCGATCCACCTTCCTTGCCATGTGTCTTCTTGGTGATGGAATGAAAGTACACGTGGATGCTGGATTTCACTTCACGAGGCTGACACATAGCAAACCGGCAGTAGGATAGGATCCTCGCTCATATGTGGGTCGAGCGGAGAAAACCCACCGACCAGAGGAATCGTCCAGCACGATGCCCACATGCGAGAATCCGGGAGTGAACCGGCCGGAGATTGAACCCGGTTCGCCTTGATGGGAGGCGAGCCGTCTAACCTCGTAGCCACCGCGGTCTCTTTGAACTTCAGATATGTGAGTTCAGATTTGTGGACGGCGTTTAACCGCCAAATTGTTCAGTGACGATGAGAGGACGGGCAGCTAGGTGGGGATAGTCGAGGCAGACTCGAGATAATCCAACCAACAACGTCCGCCATGTTGCCCACATGCGAAAATACGGACTTAACTCGGCCGATATCTAAACCAGGAGCTACGTGGAAGAAGGCGAGAGACCTTACTACCTTACCAAAACGGTCTCGTGATTCAGTGAACTATTAGTTCGTATTACATTAATATAGATATGTGCTGTATTTTACGCAAATCCCTAAATATTATACAAAAGTATGGCACAAAAATAAATAAAACAATATAAATATTTTAATTGTATCTAGCAAAGCCTACCTGGATGTGGTTAACAAATAGCATGTAAAATTCCCCAGAGAAGGAGTAACGGTCTGTTAACATATCACACAAAAACAATTAACCAAATAAACTATAAACGTGGACTGCATATTCACGCAAATAATTTTGACTTTGTATCTGACGAGGCTTCGTAAGTTGTAATATACCTACTCCCATTCTCAGGTATATTTACAGGCTCAAACTTAGTAACTGATTGATTCTCTGCCATCGGCAATGTGTGTTTATATAATGAAGTTTCAATGCAGAAATTATAATAAATTTATAAATAATACTTGAAGCACAGATACTTTCCTGGTTTTAAGTTCGTTTACACATTGTAACCGCTTCCCCTGGTTTCGCTTATAAAAACCAATTTAGGCACCTAATGCGTGATTTTCTGTGTTAATTACATAATGTCACTAATTTACTACGACATATTCATGTTCGTGACGGATAGAAGTCTTAATAAAGTCAAAAATGAATAAATTTAATTAATTCCCCAACTAATTTACAGTGGTGTAAAAATACATAGAGATAATATGTAAAAAAAAAGAAATGTCAAAGATTTACTATATTTGTAAATAAGCCAAATTTTTGTGGCAAACTAAATTATAGATAAAGTTATAGTAACTGTACTTATACTACTTTGTAACTTATTATTCTATCATTAACTACACATATACGGTTGAAATGTCAGTTCGTATATATTTATATCAACCGAATGTTTGTCAGTCAAGAAAGAAGTTCCACTTTCCTAGAGCCTAGCCGGTCATTTCTCCTGATAATCACACACTACACTCACTGGTAATTGGTTTGCTACCCGTGGCCTTACAGCTCTCCTATGACGTCACTCACATTCGGCAACAACGTCCACTGAAGACTGCCGACACAGAAGCGCGCCGTGGCTTATATAGCTGAGGTCGCCTGGACCATAAGGTTCTACCAGCTTTGAGTCGCGCCGCTGGAGGTGATGCTAGAAAGTTCCCACAATCGCTCGCAAGTCGTAGCGGGCAGGAGTGACGTCAGTTTCTTCTGCAATAACAAGGCAGGTGTGTCACTCCTCCCCCCCCCCCCAAGACACCACGGGCGGACGACGGCTAGACATGCGCGGGCGAGACAGGGTAAGGTACGGAGGTGAAGCGAACCCGTGTAACAGTGCCTATTAGCAAAATCTCCCACGTTTATTTATGGTTTCTGGTGTTGCAGATAATAAATGATTTAATGCGTCCAGTGGCGTGTAGTGAGTTCTTTTACAGGGTAAGCAAATTCTACTAACAAATGCATCTTCCAACTTTGCTTACTCTCCACATGTATTTGCCGTTCCATAAAACCTAACATTAGTTTTAAAAAACCGAAACGAAAAGAATGTAATAATAATTTAACTTAATATAATTTAGAGAGCATATTACAAATTATAATAAAACCCCCATTTTCCCGAACACTTTCATCCACTTTCCAAGGAAAAATGTACGACTGGAGGAAGCAAACATAACGACTGCTTACCTAATGAAGGAACGTGGAGCATCTGGCGTAGCGTCGCTTGCGAGTTCCATATCGATTCATCGCTAGTCGGGCCCGTTAGTGGAAATAAATACTAGATAGCAGCACTATGCGTGTACAGTACGGGCGTTACGAAAACTCTGTTTCTCTAATTGGAAAATGGAAACTCAGAATTAAATGTGTTTAGAGTTAAGGCGAAATCTATAAAAAAGCAAACATTTCAATTTTCCAATATGCATAGGGTAAGCATTGCTTACCTTGCGCCTATGGAATAAACGCCACTGGATCTGGCATAGCACTTGTTTCATAGCCCCAGTTAATAATCTTTGTGCTCGGTAAACAGAGACATGAACCACTTATAACACGCAGCAGTAGTATTGTTTACTAATCGGTTATCCCTGGGTAGTATCACTAGACACTGAGCTTGGCAGCGAAGAGTACCAGTCTAATATAACGTTTCTGTGCAACATGTAGCCAATTGTCTACAACGAGCATGAAAGGCTTAACTTAGCTATCGTGATTGTATAGTTATTATTTAGTTCACGATCTATATTTCATACGTTTGGCCTCCTGCGAAAAACGGCACATCTACAGAATGACATGTCCGAAATAACATCTCATTCGACCATTTAAATTCCGCTTTCGTACAATTGCGAGTGGAACTAAAATACTTAGTCGCATACTTACCATCCCTAGAACATAGTTCTTTAATCTGCGAGGCTTTGAGAGAGTGTTATAACGTCTAAATACTTTCGTGGTAGGCGTCTATATTGCACGATGTATTCCAGTGTATTGTACCCATGGGTAATAGGTAAGCTTCTATAATATATAACTTCTCTGATTCGTTCGCAAGCAGCTAAGTCATGTCAAAACGTTATTTCCCATTCATATCAGAAGCAAGAAACAACAGTGTTTTCAAATGTGTTCGATACGAGACTGTCGTACTAATGAACATGAATCGGTTTTAAAATGGCGGATATGTTTCAATCATGGGTTTTTGTAGAATTTGCAATTATTAATCCAGAGAATACAAATTACATAAAAAAAAAGTGTCACTTTACAGAGTGAAGCTTAATAATCACCCCTGAACTTCTATTTTAGGTGGTTTTCTGTTAACATTTTTTTCGTGTGGGATAAGAACAATGAATAATTAAGTATCATACAATTATGGTTAAAAGCTCGATAACCATAGCGACATATTGTTATCTTCGATGGGCATATTTTATAAAGAACTGGTAAGAACATGAAATTATATGGAAACCTTAATAAATTGAAGCTGCAGAGAACCCAGATGAATTTAAGGGTGTTAGACAGTAAACAGTGAAATAAATTGTTATGTGAACAAACTAAAATCCAACATATTTATATACATTACAAGTGGTGCGATCTCATTTAACTAACTGTTTGCATAATAGCTTGCCATGATCACGATTTTAATGTTTATATTTATCATACTAATAATTAAACAATAATTAAATAAAAAATTAATTAATTAAATTTTAAATTGTTTTTAAATAGTACACGATAGTTATGTAATCTCATTGAAAAAGAATCTGGGGTAAATTTCTAATTGTTTAATACAGTAGGATCGTGATAATGATACGATAGTCAACCCTACACCTCGTGGAAAAGCCAATCAGTATTAATTTTGCATTTGATCGTTAAGTGTTGTTGGGGGCACGGGAGTTGAACCCGCTACAGTGTGTATTTCTAAAGAAAATGTAATCAATTCTTTTATTAAAATTGTCTGCTGCACTTAATTAAAATTTTTGAAACAATCCAACAATGGATAAATTATATTAGTGCGTAGTACCATAATCAGACAAAAAACCACAGCTGTCATTTAAAATATTTATTATTTAATAATCTATAACTTTCTCTTATCCGACGCATTTGGTCTAGCGCATGTATCATAATCGATATTCTATTGTACACATAATTTTTCATTATTTTTAACATAGCACTTAATGCTTTTGAAAACCTTTCCTAAGAGTATCTTAAAATTAATTAAATACTCCCTTTCAGAACTTTTTTCAGTTAGTTTTTGTATGGATGAGTTTATTTTTGTTTGCTACAAAAGCTAAACGGAGCAGTTTATTTTTGTTTCCTACAAAAGCAGCTAAACAGTAACAACGATATTGGAACACAAAAAATATCTGGAAAAGTATCATTATTGTTTGGCTAGAAACGGCAATCCTTAAGTGTGTCGGCACTTACCATAAATTTATAGTGCTGAATTTTTCGCCTCGCAGTGCATGTAAAGAAAATTGCTAGGAACCATTTTAGTATTTTAAATTGTATCAAAATTTCTTATACACATAAATGTAGTTGCAGTTTAATTGCTACCCATTGAAATAAAATTATTATTCCATGCCATCTCACGAATTATTAGTCGATATAGCAAATTCGCAGTTTTTAACACGAATAAAAGTTTTACTAATTATTTAAAAATTAATAAATGTAGCGAGGGTTACAAGTATTGAAATAGTGGCCACGGAATTTCTTTGGCAGGCCAGTCGTCGTCGGATCATGATCAGCACGTTTTCGATGGGTGAGAGATCCGGTGAATGCGCAGGCCAAGGTTGCAGTGTAACATGGTGGTCATCCAAGAACCATCGGCCGATGTGTGCAACATGCGACCACGCATTTTCTTGTTGTTACATGGCCCCAGGTTGGCCTAGGCAATAGGTGTCAACAACAGGCTCCAACATGTCTGCGATGTAACAATTGCCTGTCAGCATACCAGCTGTGCGAACACTGTGCGAGTGAGACTGGAAACCGATGGCACCCCTTACCAGTACTACAGTTGCTAGGCGGGTATGGCGGTGTACCATACAGGACTCTGCTGGTTGTACTGAAAGACGAGTGTACACCATACACGATAACTGCACAAAGAAGTGTAGGGCTGCTCTTGAGGGACAAAGTGGAGACCGAACTATAATCCATTCACGGTTACTTCAGCCTTTTCTGAAGCCCTGCTAAGTTCTACTTCCAGGATATTCCTCCGCCTCGTACAGACTAAGCTTAACTAAGTCTGGAGAATTACACCAGAAGGACAACGCACCACATTCCTGCGCACTAAGTGTAACAGTATTCTGTATAAGATCTGTTTCTCACTAGACGTCTGCAACATACCTATTTTCTCCCTATTTTTTATTCAAATTATTTATAAATGAAGCATTATAATTTATAGATAAAATATGAACAACATTTCAATATAACAGGAAAAAACGTAACTTTTATGAACACAACTATGAAACGCTTGCGAAACAAGGCGTATTTAGTAAATAACTTACACGTCAACATGGGAGATTTTTCAACGGTTTGATTCAATAAGGCTAAAGAAACTCTGAATGGACTATACACAAGATGGTGCATGACAAAGTTATTGCACCCATTGACACTCCAACAGAATGGTGTGCCACCATGGTGGTAGTGTCCAAGAAGGATGGCTCTGTAAGAATTTGTGTGGACTATACAGAGTTGCACAAGAATGTCCTGCGAGAGAGACTCCAGGTGCCATCAAACACGGATGAGACCACCATGGTGGAGCAAGGAAAAGTATGATTCGTCAGACAAGACGATGGCATGCCATTTGTCCCTTACATGGACCATTGCAGCTGCAGGCGATTGTGGCGAGCCACCAGTGGCGGTCGCAGTTATGGTCGCCTAGACAAGACGCTCTGATGCAGCAGATGGCGTCGCATCTTGCGAGCGGAGAAAGACTGATGTACCACGTGCGTGAACTCCTAAGCGAGGCTGCTTGATGCGACTGTAGCGTCCGTAATCGCCATGCGCATCAGATGTTTGTCCTCGCATTAATTGGTATGATGTAACAAATGGCTGACTTCACATCGCTCAGCCCGACTCTCCTAGATTCACTGATCACATATCCGCTACACTGTCGTTGCAATTATTCCAACGCGACAACCAATTTCACAATAGGATAATCCACAATTGTCAATAGGCCGATTCTCCCGCTGTCAGGGGCGGAAACATATTTGTATAGTTGTCATGTTAGTCAGTACTTAATGCGTACTCCGTTTGTGCACACAAGCGCTTACAGAATTGAGACGATTCATATTGAAATGAGGTAGTGTGAGTTACATTAAAAAAATATTTAAAATCAGGGTATGAAATATTTTCGTATTTTTTTTAAAATTGCTTAAATTAATTATTTTTTTCCAATTTTTGATTTGAAACAAATTATGTTTTGTGAAAAAACTTTTACTAAACATGTCTTGAAATGGATTAAGACATAAATGTTCAGTTTCCCTTGTTACGTTTTCTGTAAATGTTATTGTTTAGTTTATGTGCACATCCCAAAAACATAAAAATTGAGATTTTAACATCCCATCTGCAAAAATCATGCGGTCTAAAAATCTGTTACTCGAGGAAATAGTACTTATCGCTACAGTGTACAAGTTGTGCGTTATTTCGTGTAAATATGAAATAATTATTTTTTTTTTGCTGGCTAGCATCTTTATGCAGGGATTTAAAAAAATGCTCAGTTTACCCTGAACAGACCATAACATTGTATTATTCAGGCGCTGTGCCTGAGAGGAGTATAAATAGTGATTTCGGAAGGGTGAGGGGGTAAGGAGGGGAAGGTAGGGGAGGGTTAAGGGAGGGGGTGTAGCTCCCCGCGCATGCGCAGCAGACAAGAGGGATGATCGGCGCGGGTTCAGTCCTGGCTCTGACAGACACGGTGAAGCCAGCGCCGCGTCAACACGCCAGTGACGCCTCGGTCGGGCGTTGCGACGCCTTGCAAGTAGTGCCGCGCGGTGTGCCCGGATGTGACGACGCTGCTTGCCCGCATGGCCGCTGGCTACGGCGTGCCCAGAGCCTAGGCATGGTCGCCGGCCTGCTCTCTGCGCTGCTTGTGGCCGCTTGCATCGCGGCCTGCGGTGAGTTATGCTTCGCACTTACGCCCACCTCGTGTAACACTGACGTATACCGACTGTCTGTCATCCAGGCGTCGGTGAAGTGACGCTGAAATACTTATGTATCTTCTTCATTATCATCGGCGAACTCCAGACCTCTCATAGTGGTGTAGGTACATAGTCGAACTGGGTTAGATTCCCGGTGGAGTCACTCCAAAATTATTGCACGTGGGTATCGTGACGGACGAAGCCCCTGCTCAGCGGATTTTCTCGGGTATCTCCCGTTTCCCCCCGCCCTTCCACTTCAGCGCTGCTCTATACTCTTCTCGCTTCACCCTCACCGGCTCTCAAGACCTCGATGTTAAGATCCACCCAAATCTCTCCAATACGCTCCTATTATCCCATCCATCTCTCATACAGCGTTTAATTCCACACGACACAAACTGGATTTCGTACGAAGCCTCGCACAAGTTGAATGTAAATGTTTATGCTGCTCTTAACACCGACGTCTTGAGAGACCGAGTGTGAAGCGAGGTGAGGGTAGAGCAGCGCCAGAATGTAAGAGCGGGTGGAAGAGTGAGATCCCCGAGAAAACTCGCCGACCAGCGGCATCGTTCGGCAGCCTCACGTGAGAAATGTCATGCGATAATATCGGGAAATCTCGCTAATAACGTGTCCTCGTATCAAACAACGCCACCTTGCGTGAGAATGGTCTCAGAATGGCCATAGTTCTAGAAATTTAGTTTCGTGTAGACACGTTGTTGTAAAATAAGTAGCGGTTAAATACAGCAGGGTATTTCTTACACTTGTTAAAAAATATCTCGGCGCTATCTGAACTTCACTCCGTTTTGAAAACAAAATATTCAACAGTTCTTCAAAAAGAATATTTTTTCGGCTGGTAACTGTTCGCACAGCTGTATTGTCTTCGCCTCTCCTTCTCTGATTCATGTGTAGCTGGTCACGTGATAATCAGACGACAGACAGTACAATCTCTCGTTTCGTGCAAAATTCTCCTGAAAATAGGACAAGCTCTATCTCCTGACTTCGTACGAGATCTGCCTAGCACGAAATGTTCTCGCGTGATATTTAGTATTATAGTGAGAGCGTGTACGGGTTCCAGATGTACACTCATTTGCAATATAAAATGTTTCAACATGAACGAATCGCGGAGTATGAAGAAGGCTGCCGCACACTATCGTCATAGCCCGACATGTGTCCCATCTATCGCCATAGCCCGACATGTGTCCCATCTATCGCCATAGCCCGACATGTGTCCCATCTATCGTCATAGCCCGACATGTGTCTCATCTATCGCCATAGCCCGACATGTGTCCCATCTATCGTCATAGCTCGACATGTGTCCCATCTATCGCCATAGCCCGCCATGTGTCCCATCTATCGCCATAGCCCGACATGTGTCCCATCTATCGTCATAGCCCGACATGTGTCCCATCTATCGCCATAGCCCGACATGTGTCCCATCTATCGCCATAGCCCGACATGTGTCCCATCTATCGTCATAGCTCGACATGTGTCCCATCTATCGCCATAGCCCGACATGTGTCCCATCTATCGTCATAGCCCGACATGTGTCCCATCTATCGTCATAGCCCGACATGTGTCCCATCTATCGTCATAGCCCGACATGTGTCCCATCTATCGCCATAGCCCGACATGTGTCCCATCTATCGCCATAGCCCGCCATGTGTCCCATCTGCGTATAATGCCGTTTGCTTGCACGGATGTGCCCCTAGGAAACATACATACATGTCCCTCCAACATTCATAGCTTCAACACACCGACTAATGCCCAGTTGCACCAATATATTCTCCGATCCGAGATCGAATTATCTTAGTTTCGAACCAGGATCCACTTTGATCTTGGTTCCAATGAAAAGTGTTGCGTCAAAAAACTTTCATTATTTTGACTCTCCGATTTGTCAATCTTGGTTCCAAACCAAGAGATTTAGATTAAGTATGAGACAAATTTTGTTATTGGTTCGTAATATATAACGTCATGGAAGCAGGCATATTGCTCATTATAGATATAATTATATATGTGCGATGTTTGATCTGTTTTAAGTGAATTATTGTTGTACGAATATTACTGAATAATATTCAAGTGCGTATAATGTTGTTTTAATTTCCCAAGAAAACAATCTACCATAGTTCTATCTGTTGGCGTATTTTTAAACTAAATTTATCGACGATGGCTGCTAATCTCGGATCGAAATTTCAAACCACCAATTTCGGCGGTTCGAAATGAGCTTCATCTCGACCTCCAGTCCAGCTCTGAACTCGAATGGTTCACCAGTTTTCTGTGTCAATCTTAGATTCGATCTCAGATCGAATTTCGAACCACGATGGTGCAACCGGGCATCAGGTGTCGGAAGCGGTATGAGCCACAGAGCCAAGATCATTGAACATGCAGTGTGCCCCGACGTCGCAGTCGACAAGCCTTTGTCCAGCTGGATGAGCTTGAGAGAGGCAACATTGTCGGCCTCCAGGAGGCAGGTTGGGCATCTCGGCGCATTGCTCGCCACTTGAACCGTTCTGGAGTCTGTGTTGGGAACAGGACGGTACACATACGCGTCTAGAAGTCGACCCAAGCGGATCGTTTCATCGTGCGAAAGGCAGTAAGTACTCCACAGGTGTCGCAGCGCACCATCCAAGGTCGTGTCATGGTATATGCTATTCACGGTCAAATGAGCATTTTTGAAAGCTCTGCCTAAGACTTACTTGTTTACACGTTGTGTATTCCTTCGCCTTATGTAAAATGATCATTTCTATGTACCTTATCACTTATTCATGTGTCGGCCAAATGAAACTGTGAAATTATTAAGAAAGTTAGTACTTTACAAATCTGCTCGTTTTTACACTTCGAAAAAAAAATAATAAAAAAATAAAATCAAAGTTATCAAAAATACTTTTTCAGCACTTTGAATTCGACGTTAAGGTATGTAACTGCTTCCCATCCATCGTTGCCAACTTTATTGGGCGAATGTCGCTCAGTGCGCCTATTAAAATATATGCATGCAGGGACAGTGACTTTTTTCTAAAGTTCTTTTCTAAAGTGCTCACTGTGTCCACCAGTGCTATATACGGACGGCTAGCAGAGCGGGATATGTCGTCGCTGCGTCCCTTACAACGTCTGTCTACCTGAGCATCGCCGAGAACTTGTGACCTTCTGTCGGGTTAGGACAGCATGGCAACTTGCAGATTGATGATGAGTTATGTTTGGCGACGAATAATGGTTCTGTCTGTACATATACTGCCGCCGAATTCGAGTCTCGGGACATATGGCCAGCGCCGTGATCTACGATTCATTGTAACAAAAGCGCGTGTCGTGGCGCTGGGTGCCAGTTCGTAGGATTCTCGCGCCCCACTGGCGGTGAGTGACGGAACCCTGACAGCGCGGCGATATGTCCAGGATATTCTGCGACGAAGTGCCCTCCCCTTCCTGGGGCAGCTCGACAACCCAGTTTTTCCCTGCAGGATAATGGCCGGCCTCACAGAGTACAAGTATCTCTGGCCTGCAGTCGTGATGCCAACATGCCTCTTTGGCCAGCGAGGTCCCCAGACCTTCCGCCCATCGAGAACCTTCGGGGCAAGGTTAGACGGCAACGTCATCCAGCGGCCAACTATGGAGTAATTGAAGTGTCGGTCTGTGCCAGCCGTAGTAGGATATTCCTCGAGAGAACATTCCACGTCTGTATGCCAGACCGTATCACCACCTGCCTCCATGCCACGTGTGTTCCAACACCATCCTAAGTACATACTGTCAGTGTTGGCCCCCTGCAGTACATGCTTGTGTCGTATAACAATTTGAAATTTCCTGAATACACGTCATGTGCCGGCACCCACTTACACGCCGTTGCGAGGGCATCTTCAGGGCGAACAATATTTTTTTTTGCAAGAGAGTGTATCTTGCGTTTTGTAAAATCTGCTTTCTGGACGTATTCTCGCGCCTGAGGTCGAAAAGCGTGAGAGCGATAAGGGCGATACTGCCATGTGCATATATTGCGCCATAGCCACTAAGTGCACGGCTCTAAACTGGCGTGCAGTGTTGTCGTCTGGGATTTCAAGCTGTGGCTCTATAACTGTATTGATAGAAAGTCTGTAAAATATTAAATGCAGGCTTCTGCCGTATAGGTCAATATTTTTAAGGATACTGCAGTCTAAAAAAATGGTTTTCAACGACTTTAGAACGGTCCTAATTATTAGGGTCTATGCATAACATACATATCTTGCAAAAACCATTTTTTTTCGCCCGTAAACATATTTAGGACACGTTAGTAGCCAATGTTTTGTCCACTAAACATGTAGAAGGGAAGAAATTAAAATGTTACTTGTTTGTGGTAGTTTAAGTACCAAGTACTTACAAAGGCTTCAACTACATAAAAGCTAACGTTGAAATATTTGTTCGTTTGATTGCTAACAAAATAAATATTATACACTTCTGTCTCAAAGAACTGACTTATTTTTAGCTTGGGGTTATAATTACTGTTTAACAAGTACTTTCAGAGAAGCAGGTTAACGTATTAAGCACTATTTTTACTTTCATTGGCCTTTTTTTAAATTGTGATGTGACATAAAGCACGTGCCGTGTGATGGACGTTTACAGCGCCACGTGATCTTCTCAAGTGTCCGCGAATATCTTGTGAATACACAGGGAACTGAGCTTCTGACGTCACTACACGGCAACACACATTTTCACTCTCTTGTGTTCATGCCACGATTCTGATATCTCATCATGTTCACCACGGCGTCTAATGGAGCAGTGCACAGTACTGCGCTAAATTCACAACTCTTTACAAAGTAGCACACGAACTACTGAGATTGTCAAACACGCACTATTTAAGTTGCATGTGAAATAAGAAAATCAAAATTTTTCGTAAAACTGTAAAATATTTTGCTTGATATACATATGAAATTTTAAAAAATACGAATTTGTTTTTAATTCCACTTTAAGTGTATTCATATTTTGGACGTTTCAAAAATGAACATTTTGCAAAAGAAAATCCTTCATGTTGTGAATAATATAAATTTTAGTAATAATATTTACAAATATTTTTAATGACAGTTTTTATTCACACCCATTTCAACCATGAATGATATTATTGTAACAAAAACATATGTAAATTTACTAAATTATAAATATTAGTTTACCATTTCCATACACGTAAACTAAGTGTTCATTATAATTGCCATATTTGAAGAAGATTTTCTTGTAAGCATCCTGAAGTATTCAGAATGGAAATACGCTTAAATTTGAATTACAAATTGACTTATTAATTAATTTTTTAAGCATTTGAATAACAAATTTAAGAAAAAATACTATACGAATAGAGAAAATATAGACCTTTTCTTTAATTCGCAACATGTCATTTTATGAAATTTTGGCGGTGCGTGTACTGCTTTTAATGATGTCTGCATGTTGTACAGTCAGGTGCAATTGTCCATTGTAAGCCGCTTTCCTTTTACTTCAACACACTGGTCTCACGTTCGAGGGACTCGGGTTTGATTCCCGGCCCAGCCATCCTCACTTCGGTTACCCATGCTTTCCCAGATCACTCCAGCTTCAGGTGAAAGACAAGATTGATTTAGACTACCTACTTTGCCCGATTCCTTCCCCAATCGTGCTTGTCAGCTGTCAAGTGGGGAAATTAAATATGCGCTATATCAAATATTTCCTTTATTTGTTTTTCTTAATTTCTTGTTTTATCCAAATTAAAACTACAAATTATTAAAATGTCCGAATAAGGGTTTCCTTCTGTCTGTCTCAAATATCACCGCCTTTTGTCTACTTGTACGACACGTTTGAATTTGTGAAGCGAAAGGGTGAAAATTCACTGTGGCAATATATTTGTGATAAACACAAAAATAAATGTAAAAAAAAATTAAAAATTAAAAACTCTCACGCTCATCCAAGCGATGAGCGTGAGAGTTTCAGTGACAATGAAATCATTTTGTGTTTTCCATAAATAAAAATAGTCCCATTTATTAATATACCAGGTGTAATCGAACAAACGATAATAAACACCAGAGCGGGGTGGATGAACACAAATGAAGCATATTTCATCTGGGAACAAATTGTCTATCGTCCATAGTTAATCCACAATGGCAGTGTAAATGTGCAGGGGCGGGTCTGCAACCACATTTGTAAGGAAACAGGTAGTGCAATGAAACGACAACATATTTACACATTTGTGCAGAAGGCATGGGGCTCACAGTATTTGTTCAGTCGGTCGGCCATAGTTGGCCACACATACAGTGCAGCGCTGGAGCATGTCGCGACGCGCATTGCAAAGGTTTCTGGCTTGGCAATGATGACGTCAAACCGCTCTCCGTATCTGCGTGATAAGCTCATCTCTCGTGTCAAGTGGTGTGGCATACACCATCGGTTTGATGTGGCTCCACATCCAGAAGTCAGGTAATGTGAGGTCAGGCGAGCGTGTTGGCCATGCTGTGCATGTCGAGGTGCCAGCGAACAGCAATGGTGAAGTGAGGCGGGGCCCCATCCTGCTGCAACATCATCTCACGAGCACCTAGACGGACATCCTCCAAGTATCCTAGTAACAAGTCCTGCAGGAACTGGTGAAACGTAGCGCCACAGAGACTGGGAAAGTGCGGTACTGAGTGATGTTATCAGGTGCGCAGAACTGCGCACATGCTGGTTACAACGCTCAGAATACAGGGTTGCATAACCCGCCCCTGCATATTGTCACTGCTGTTAGCAGGTTAACTATTTGTTCCTTTATGAAATACTAGCGACCCTCCCCGGCCACGCTCGGGGGCGATTTACTAATATGGCGTCGTTTAGGTTTACAGTAAGTATATGCACTAAATGCTTAAGGTAACTAACATATTTAATTTGATAAGGATTAATACTATGTTGTTCAAAAAGTGATCGAAAGTGAACCCCTTTTTTTAAACAAATTTTAAATGACAAAAATTGTTACTCTGGGTCATTCTTAAAAGAAAAACATATGTTCTTGCGAAGCGGACTTTTTAGTAGACTTTTTTGAGATCTACAATTCTGTAGAACAATAATTTGGCATATCTATTATGTTTTAGTCAGCGTAATCCATGTAAGCGCCCGAAAAGCTGCTTTTTCCGACTTGATTAGGAAACGTCGACATTTCTCTACTATCCTCAAATTTAATATTAATGTTATATATACTGAAATCTTCCTCAAGAAATTCTCTAAATGATGGGTAAAACCGCATCAAAATACATCCAGTACTTTAGAAGCCTTAGCCGAATACACAGACACACGCGGCCAGGCGGCTTTGTTTTATACTGTTTATAGAGGCTCTATTTGTACTTGTCTACCCCAATCTGGTGTTTATTATCATTTGTTCGTGAACATTGCGTAGAGTGGATTGCCCGGCTTGTTGCTGCATCACGAGAAAACATCAGCACTCTTGCAACACGGGCTGTGTATATCGAGATAAACCTTTTTAAAGTGAGCAGATGGCGATTATGTTCAGAAATTAAAAGATACCCGGAATTTGATATTACTATAAACATCTAGCTATGAATTATGTGATATATTATTGACTGACTGCTTGATGGGCGGAACAATCAGCAAATGCGTCCGTTCCCTGTCGATAAACGGTACTTGAATTATTGTTTTCTTTTTTGTTTCAACGACTCATCGATCGCCACCATCGCGTAATGGGAGTAGTTGTTTATCATCATCCGGGGGATGTGGGTCGGATTATCGCTGCTGATCCTTGCCATTTTTGAAGAGGCTGATGGATATATCACGCGCTGTTAAACACGTACATATATGCATGGGAATTTTTTAATGGAAATGTCCGGGTACTCAATGTAAAAGGAGTTGAATAGCGTAACTAAATCTCTGTGTACGTATATGTATGTCCTACAATTTCCAGTGTCGGAACGAACAAAGCCAAGTTTGCACGAAACTTTATTCATCTCTGTAAGTAGAAAAGGATATCCACGCCACTCATATCTCTACGTTGAAATAACAAAAATTATAATCCGCCGAATCCTGCACCTGTAACAGTTAGCAGTCTCTCAAAGCGCTTAGACATCGCAGAAATACTGCAAAAGTTCTGTTAGTCCTGTAAGTTTGAACAAAATATTCATAATCTACTCTTCCACAAGGTGGTCGTACCACAGCAGCAATTTTTGGTTGGGCCAACGTTGGAAGAATATAATTCGCTGGACATCAAAATGACACTCGGGCCTACGTTGGCCAAACAGTACCAGGCCTTTTACCAACAAAATGTTGGCTGACATTTTAAATCATTGGTAGTGTGTTAGTCAGAGGCTCAGTCATATATATATAGAAGGCTTATGTACCACCTTCGCGATGAAATCATGTGCATCCTTATGTACTCTCGCACTGACACGAGATGGCACATAAATGGAAGGTGGGATCTGGATTTCTAGGTTGTGGACACGAGTATATGCACCTGGTTTACTTATTACAACAAAGTTATGAATTCACATAAGCTACATTGATGGTATAAATTTGACTTTCCCGGCACACCCCTACCGGTAGAAATTAATTTATGTATAATTTACTAAGGAAAGAACAAAATTAAGATTAAATTAAAACTCACGTTTCATTTTTGGGAAAACTTTATATTTCTATTCAAAATATTTCACCACAACAGGAGTATTATGTGAGGTTAACTTTTTTTTTTTTACACATCTTGACAACAAACTGAAGCAAAAACAATACACAACAAGGCTACCAAGGAAATAACTTTACCAAGTTGCGATATATATATATATATAATATCCGCTGTAAGAACTTCCCCGAAACGGCGGATTCAAAGTATTTCATCCCAAGATGAAAAAGGATGCAATGAAAGGAGACCAGGAACTAAATTCTGTATGGTGATGAGAGGAAGAAGGAAGACGTACGAGCGGGAAACGAAACTAAGACTTCACTCAATAGTCCATACAAACCATTAATTCACATTAAGAGAAATACTCTTAATCAACAAACATAAAAACAAATAACCAGATAAATGTTTAAACATTACTTTAAATCTTGATAACAAAGTAAGTTTTACAAACTTCACAGTAAGTAAACAAATATGTTGAGCAGAACTGGAGCAGGTTACCATAAAAACAAATTTGGCGAAAACCCAACTTATTAAGAACTCAATGGAATTAAGAAAGTTTCAAAATATACTTCGAACAAATGCCAACTTAAATGGCACAAAGCGTAAATAAATTTTAACCACTGGCTAAAACTTTTTTATTATTTTGCAGGCACCCTCATTGCTTCTTTGATTTCTGTGTTAGTATTTACGACCTTCCGTTATAACTTGCATTCATAAAATCTATTCGCCAGGAGTTGGTGCCTTTGTGCTATCAATCCGACTTGATAACCAGTAAACCAGTCTAAATATGTACAAAGTATGAAGTAATAAGAACTAAATAATAGTATCATTACAGTTCGCCGTCCACTGTTATATACCATAACATAGTAGTGAGTCTTCTTTCACTAATTTAAAAATGTATTTTACGTTCATCCGGTGCAAAAAACCGGTTGTAGTTAATTTTATGCTGTATAAGCTTTCCATTATGGCATAAACTTCTTTTTGAGACTTTTGATAAGTCAAAGCAAGAAATATATGAAATCACGATGAATGTCGAGATAATTTTCTCTTACATATTATCCGTAGAGTATGGTGTAAACAATCGCCTTTTAACATATGCAAGTTTTTATTCGAACATAACATAGGACCCACCATAGGCCTACACATCAACATGTCAAGCAAATTTCAAATGCGAAATATAATTATTACACTGTTAATTCCTTCCAATTTAATACCCTACTAACATATTAGTTACCTGGTTAATTAAAAATTAACCGAAAATATTAATAATGTATTAATAACAAGTAAATCATGCTTTTATTAAGATACTTAAAATTTTTCGCTAGAAAAATACACGGAATTAAACTTCTTTTAAATTCCCATATGCACGTATTTCCAGCCATGCCAACACAACGTATTTCCAGCCATGCCAACACAACGTATTTCCAGCCATGCCAACACAACGTATTTCCAGCCATGCCAACCGAATGCAGACAGTTGGAGGAATCTGCTAAACGAACGAATGCCTACAAAGTTGTAACAATACGGTTTCCGACTGGTAATTAAAAGATAAACTACTGATCGTTTAGAGCCTAAAGGATTGATGTTTCTAAATAAAACACGAACAATGAAACAAATAACTAAATTATATGAACTTTTCATCGAATATTTATTCAAAGTATCTTATGTCAAGATAACGTTTCTAACACAATGTTGGTCCAACATAATATAAAGTACCAATCAACAACTTTTATATTTATAAACTTGCCTCAACACATACGCAACAAAACCGAGTTTGATATAAAACTACATTTGGAAAGAATTCCATATTCTGCAGAAATTTATACCTACTTTTCATATTCAAAACAATTATTTATCCATTAGGAACATTGCGATGCCCTTATAGTGTTGGCTAAATGAAAGTACACATACCAAATGCCGACAGTGTATTTCCCACCAAGTAACCAACACATAACATTAAGAGTATATTTTAATTAAGACATGGTTGTTGTGTTAAAAAGACATAACTTTTAAGTAAACGTAAGAAATTGCTTTATTTCAGCACAAGTTTAGTGCATTCAATCGGTGGCTAATGTTGTTTACACGATGATGGCCCAATAAGAACAAATTTCCAACGATTGCGTACTCAACATTGACACAACATATAACCAACTAAATATGTTTGGATGAGAGGAGTTCTCGGGCATTTAGAACATCTACAGTTTATAAAATATGTACAAGAAAGGGGCTTTGTTGACAATCAAAAGGTTTGTTTCATAATTTGATAAGTTCTTTGTTGCATAAAGTTTGTCCAACAGAAATATGCATAACATCTACGAACTGTAATGTTTGCCAACTTGTTACCAAACACCAACCAACCATTTTATTGTTTTAGAAAAGTTAAATTTTAGCGATATGTTCTGGCATTCTCTTATTTCGTGGTATCATATTCTGAGGACCGCTTGGTAAGCTCATAACATTTTCGTGGCAGAAAATTTTCGTTGTCTTATTACGTTGGGCCAAATCTTTATTAATATTTGTATTGCAGCCCAGCTTATAGCCAAACTTTCCAACCAAATGCAAACGATTTGGGCCAACGTATGTTGATAGAGGGGTAGGTAATTTATCACTAATCCTGTACCAATACTTCTGATTCGTGTTACAATTAATCTACGGAATAAAATATTATAGTTGTTTTTACTTTATTTATCATACGCAGCAAAACTCACGTACAAAGAAACTATTTTTTTTTTCGTAAATTATTTTTTCAAATGTAGGTAGAGAAAAAACTGATTACAAAGTATACGGAAAATCCGTTATTGTTTCCGCGGTTGGTGTAGTGGCTACAGTGCTCGCCTTCCTACCGAGGCGAACAAGGTTCGACTCCCGGCGGCGTCGCTCCCGTAGTTTCGCATGAGGGAACCGTGGCGGACGATACCGCTGGTCGACTAGTTTCCTCGGGGATCTCCCATCATCCCGGCCCTTGCATTCCGGCGATAATTCATACTCACCATGCTTCGCCCCTCGACGGCTCTATACACCCTGGTATTACGAGGCGCCATATCCTCTTCAATCCACTTCTAAACATAAACAATGATTTCAACAGGTGATCTATTTGAGGGATGAAATAGACCTTTAAAAAAAAAAACTGTAGTATATTTTCCTAACTACCTGTTATTTGTGATGAGGATTTAAAATGAAGGATAACTAGTACAGCAATGCAACTGCTATATATATATATATAAACTGTACAATAAAGAATTATGTTATTTAGATTACTTTGGAGACTTTGTGTTCTGAATGTATGCTCATGCCGTGCAGGAAACGTCTATCCTTGTTGTTTGATGGTTTCCCTAAATCACTCCTGGTCAATGCTGGGATTATTCCTTACCAAAGGCTGTTCACGGTCAAATGAGCACTTTTGAAGGCCTGCGTATGATCTACTTGCATGCACGTTGTGTATTCCTCCGCCTTATGTAAAATTAACATTGCCGTGGGCCTCATCACTTGATTCGTGCGTCCGTAAGTGAAAATTTAAAGTTATCATTAAAGGAAATACTTGATAAATCTGCTAATTTTTACACTTCGTTGCATAAAAAACACTAATTGAAAGGAATTCTTTTAAGTTATCACGAATGGTTATCTAACACTTTTTATTCGGCGTTAAGATATGGAACTACTTTCCCCTCCATAGTTACCTAATTTACTGGGTGAATGTCACTCAGTGCGCCCGTTAAAATCTATGCATGCAGGGGCAGTGACTTTTTCTAACTTTATTGTGAACAGCCTTTACAAGCCATGGCCTATTTCTTGCCCTTTCCGTTCCTTACACGAACAGCTTGCTCCATTTCTAATGACCTCGCAGTCGACGGGACGCTGTACTCGCCTACCTTACCACATCGCTGCTTGGTGAAGTATCTTCGATACCTGTAGTGTCTACCATTGGTTCCTTACACGAACAGCTTGCTCCATTTCTAATGACCTCGCAGTCGACGGGACGCTGTACTCGCCTACCTTACCACATCGCTGCTTGGTGAAGTATCTTCGATACCTGTAGTGTCTACCATTGGTTCTTCAGAGTGTTGAAAACTTTTCTATTTTAAACTAGCGCGACACGCCCTCGCCTCGCTCGGGTGCGATTTGCAAATATGGCTTTGTTTAGGTATACTGTAAATATATACACTAAATGCTTAAGGTAACTAACATATGATTAATACTCTGTTGTCCACAAAGTCTTCGTAAGTGAACTTCTATGGTTTCTGTGGATCATCCTTAAAATATATACATATGCTGTCGCAGACTTTTTTTTAGATCTTTTTGAGGTCTACAATTCCGTAGTATATTAATTTGGTGTTTCTCTTGTTGTTTAGTCAGCGTATGCCATGTAAGCGCCCGAAAGGGGACTTTTACCAACTTCATCAGGAGACGTTGACATTTCTCTACTATCCTTAGATTGAATAATATAGTTTCATATACCAGAGCCTTCGTCAAGAAATTCTCTAAATGATGGGGAAAACGGCATCAAAATCCATTTAGTAGTTCAGAAGCCTTAGCCGAATACACGGACACACGCGGCCGGGCGAATTGGTTCTATACTATGTATAGATATAAGATAAAACTCAATGAAGAGACTGCCCAAGCACAAATACGACGACCTGCAGTTAGAACACTACTGAAGATAAACGAGTCATCCCGACATCCTTGCACGCGCTATCTTCAGTATGATGGTATCGCCCTGCCAATCTTGGCCGCTGTACTCGGCAGTATCCGCCGTCACGCACAGTTCGTATTTCTGGCCATTGGCGTCGGGAGCTCGACGTCTTCTTGTGTGAGTGGCGTTTGATCCTTTGGCGAGTCTAATGGGCTTTCTATTTTGGACATTTCGCTTTTTGACGTTTATTGAGTTTCTGAGTTTTATTCGAGCTTTGTGATATTGATTGGCTGTACAGGTCAATACACATTAGCCCAGGCGTTTTTGCGCCGATTTAGAAGAAGAAGAAGAAGAAGAAGAAGGGCCGCTGCACTTAGACCGCACGCGACCGAGGCCCGCTTACATCTTCTGTTCCGAGACAGCAAAACACGGCGGAAGTACAGAGACAGCACGTGGGAGACGGAGTATGAAACCAAGTGGGGAGGTGAATTCCATCATGTTGGTAGACATCACACATATTAGTTTACGTTCACAAGAAAGCACGGCACGATTTTATTTTAACTGTGTTGAATTCGTTACAAATATTTTAAACTGATCACCGGAAGTAATTTTGTTTAACATGCTTTAGAAGATAACAAAATTATACATAGGTGATATTTCCCCTTTAGTCTTAAAAACAACACAATGAAACAAAGTAATATGTAGCATTTGGTCGAACAGAGTATCAAGAAAAAATATAATTGCCGAAGGTGTTATCAATTAAATTCACTTTTCACAACGGGCAGTTTTTGAGCAACAAAGGGAATCTTCTTAAAATTACTTCCTTTAAAGTAAGTGGGATAGTCCTAACACCACAAAATATTCGCGTAAGACCTAAATGGAAGCATTTTACGGGTTAGTGAAAATTATTATTTAACGATATTATTGTATAAAGTACAACGTAATTAACATGGCAATTCATTGTTTTACACTCACCGTGTCATGTCTCTTGTAGAAAACAGAGGAGCTTTACTCTAAATGAACACTTGTTATCTCATCCATCTGATAGGACCGCAAGATACTAACGGCCAGTTTACGTGTGGGATAGTGGCATCAGAGGAGACAGTGAAAATTTATATACAATAAAATGTAACACGAGATTTAAATCACCTCCTAAGAAATATAACAGAACCACCCAAGAATAACAATTCAGTGAAATCCGTGCACTACAATTTAAAAACCAAAAATTAATTTAACGACATCATCCTTAACTTAAGCGATTACATATTGCAGAAAAAGACAGTTCATTTAAAATGTAAATAGATCTAACCATCCTTCATTTTCTTCTTGGCCAAATTACTCGTTAAATCAACATTAAATGCTTGTTTTCGGTTGAGCGCATTGAATTAATTTATGTATAAGTAGCTGTTAGGCGTGCTTAGTTAAACTATTATGTGTGCTGGCGACTGGAAAAACTCATTATCTCATATTTGTACGAAATATTGTTCAACTAGTAGACATTACTTACGAGTAATTTTTTTTTCGCATAATAGCCGGTCGAAATCACAGTTTTAGTTCTTTCGGGACTTACAAGTAGTATAAACTAGCTCACTTATCTGAAAAGGGCAATTAACTTCTTTGAAACACGATACTATTAGATATCTCATGGAATGTTTGAAACGATGCTATGAAATGTTTTCGTAATTTTCATAAATTGCTTAATAATGTAAGGAAATTATTGAATATAATTTAATTTCTTGCAATTTATGATTTTCTATAAAATAAGGATTGCTAAGCATAAATTACAATGAATTAAGGCATACATTTTCTGTAGGTGACTTCTTTAGATTTATTTGCGCGTCTCAAAACACAAAACCTTGATTTTTACATACCGTGATTCATAAACAATAAGATATAATATTATTTTATGAGAGGGAGAGTACTTATAAAGTTGTGTTTACGAGTTGATCAGTGTTTTGTACAGTACAAAGTACTGAGTGTTTGGTGAACAGTGGGCTTAATGGCATACGCTCCATCTGAACATTTTGTTATACCGGTGACTTAACCAGTGTTATACTTTAGGGTTTATCACAGTAGTATGTTATACAACCCGTTAGTACGCCTTTGAAATAATTTATTGATCAGCTCAAGTACACAATTATTTAATAGCGCATTAATACATGTAACTCAATATTCAGATCAATTAAATCGATATTAACTGAACATTAATTGACCGTGTGATGGACGCGGTATCGGCTTAAGCAAGGACCATGGTAAAACCCTAGCACCCAGACTGGCCAGATAGACTATTCACTGTATGAACCACACTTATACACGAGGTGACCAGGCCGTCTCCGTGAGGAAGGTCAGTGGAAGTAGACGCCTCTCGTCTTGACGGCAGCGTCTCAGCGAGAGGCTGGCCTTGCTCGTGCCACGCCCTGCCCCTCTTTACACCCGCCTTGGGCGGCCTGCCCAGACGCTCGGAACTATGACAATATGTCCCTTACTCTTGGTCATCACAATTTGCAGTATCTTTGCAGAAATGTCCAAACAGAGCCACGCATGGTGTTGCGCCACTGCACGGTCGTACACAAGCATCCCTCCTGGCGACCCACAGCAAGGGTAACGATTTTGTACGCGACAGTATGCTATATGTTCAAGTTTTTTATATTCGCGAGTTGGGAAATCGTGGAAAACGAATTTTATTTATTTAGGCGTTTCATTAACATCAGTTTAAAAATAATGTCAACAAGTTTCAATTTCTGTATCAAATTGATCATGAGGTATTCAGGTTTTCGAGGGATGACAAGTTAACAAAATTAATTTCCTAATTTATTAACTGTTTTATAAATCTTTCTACGTATAGCTATTATTTAAGAAATACTATAGTGTATCCCTAGCTAGTACCTGTTACTATTTTTATAAGTGAGAACGATTTTTAAGCTAATATCAGTTGTAGTCCAAGTTCTAAATTCTATCCTATTACTACCTGCAGTCACTTATTTTTCACTCATAAATGACATTTATACAAACAAAATGTTCAGGGCAATACATTTTGATCATTCCGTCGGTTACAAAACAAGTCCATTTCCTTACAGTCCAGCTAGTTATAGGCCGTTCACAGTAAAATTAGGACTTTTGAAAGACCTGCTTAGGATTTACTTGTATGCACTTCGTATAATCTTCCGATTTATGTAAAATTAATTTTACCCTGGGCCTCATCCCTTTATTCATTCTTCTGTCAAGTGAAACTGTGAAATCATTAGAAAAGTAAACATTTTACCAATCTGCTAATTTTTACACTTCGATGAATTAAAAAAAACCGGAGGCGAAATAAATATTTTAAGTTGTCACAAATTGTTACCTAACATTTTCTATTCGACGTTAAAATACGGAACTACTTTCCATCCATCGTTACCAACTTTACTGGGTGCATGGCACTCAGGGCGTCCGTTAAAATATAAGCAGGTAGGGGCAGTGACTTTTTTCTAAGGTTGATTTCAAAAGTGCTCACTTTATCGTGAACAGCCTTTAGTCATATTCCCTGTTCTCGTAATGTACTCGCAGGTCACTGATTCACCGCCCACCGTGTCACAACTCTCGCACGTCACACACACTCAGCGCTATTGGATATAAAAGACTGCCGCACACACAGAGCCACGCCGCGGCTTGAGGTTTCCTGGGTCCAGAAGTTTCTTCGCACCACGAGAAGCGCCGAGAGAGGCGACGACCAGAACATTCGCGCGATGGTTCCCAAATACTCGACTCTTCTAATGCCCGGTTGCACCATCGTGGTTCGAAACTCGATCCGAGATCGGATCTAAGGTCGACACAGAAAACTGTTGCACCATTCGAGTTCAGAGCTGGACTGGAGATCGAGATGAAATTAATTTCGGCCGAAATTGGCAGTTCGAAATCTCGATCCGAGATCAGCAGCCATCGTAGACAAATATTATTATTT
Organism: Dryococelus australis; assembly: GCA_029891345.1. Lineage (NCBI taxonomy): Eukaryota > Metazoa > Arthropoda > Insecta > Phasmatodea > Phasmatidae > Dryococelus > Dryococelus australis. The sequence goes on along the minus strand of CM056998.1, from coordinate 197,629,365 downwards.
AGTAAAATTCGTACAACAATAACTCACTTAAAACAGATAAAACATTGCACATCTAGTTATATTTATAGTGATAAATACGCCTTCTTCCATGACGTCATATATTACGAACCAACAGCAAAATCTGTCTCACACTAAGTCTAGACCTCTGACTTTGAAATCAAGATCGACGAATCGGAGACCCAGAATCATTAAATTTCGTTGGTGCAATATATTCGCATTGGACCCAAGATCAAACTGGATCCGAGTTCGGAACTAGGATCATTCGATCTCGGATCGGGGATGCGACCGGGCATAACAGTCGGGAGTTACATTAGTCCAGTTAGCTACAACCAGGGAAGCGTAAAGGTCCTCCCTTCCCCTCCTCCGGGTCAACGACAATATAACCGGGGAGGGGGCTACTACTTTCCCCTCCACGATAGGAGGGGGCACGTAGGCGAAGAGCCCGCGCGTAGCATGTGTAATTTTGCAGGGAAGAATTGTCACTACTGTGTTCGTAGCTCTATCTCATAACTTCCTTCGGAATATACCCAGTGTACCACGCTTGCTGCTGTTTACTCGCTAAGGGAAATGCAAACTCTCAAATATTTAATAATACTGATTTCCCAAAGTGCCGGTGAAATAATTTTATGAGCTATGTAGTATTGATGGCTATTTAACAGAAATATGTTTGTTATGGCCTCTTCTCTTATCCCTCGTAGTTTGGGTAAGGATTGAGTTTTTTAGAACAAATTTAAATAAACATTTTTTTCCTAACCTCTTTCTTATGTATATGCTATTCACGCCAAATTAAGAAATTTTAATGCAAAGAAGTTCCATTTAATTTATTTCTATCCTTTCGCCAATCCTATTATATAATAGGACGATATCTGTCTAACTGTCCGTCTTCAATACTTCTAAGTCCCTTGAAACTCAACAGAAATTTCTTCAAATTTTGCAGAGCGAATCCTCAGGGTAAAATACAGGTCAGTTCGATTTTCAGTAAGATCATATTACGCAATTATGACTTTTGACCCAAAAAATAATTTTTTAATTACTTTTTTCTATCGAAGTTTTGTATTGATGAATATAAATAATTGCATAGAGATATGAAGGTAACGGAACACAATTTTTGTTTACTCTAAATGTCTCGCTTCAATGTTGAGTTAATTTCCAAGTGGGGCCTTAATTGCCCAGTGGGTAGAGAACGATCATATATATGTATATATATTTCAATCGTTCTATGATAACCACATTTTTTTAACATGGTAACTGTTCTAGGCACGTGGCAATACTGAAAACATGGCCATGGACTCGGCCCCTAGTTGTTAATATAAAGTTTGTAACGTGACAAATAAAAACAATATTAAATTTATAACTTTCAAAATTTAGGCCTGAAACCACAGTAAAACGAAATTTTTGGCAACTATGCCTGCTTGCAGGGCCAGTGCTCACTTTATCGTGAATAGCTATATCAATAAAATACGTTATATCTGAGCGTGGCCATCTCGGAGCCCACTCTTTGCCCTGGACATAGTCTTCACATAAGCTCCTTACAGTAGCGGGTGTAAGGTACCGTACACGGGGTGTTAAGTGCTCCCTGAATGCCACGGTAATTCTGGTCTGGGTGCCTCAGTAACGACCGAGTAGTCTGCGCCGGCTCAGGAAGTTTATAGCATCAGCACTACAGTGTACCTTTAGTAGCAGGAGAGTGGCAATTTTGGCGCAACTATCCGCCCGTTCGTCTTGAATGGACGCCGTATTGAGTTAGTCTTTGCTCGTCCCTGCGTCGCTACAAACCACTCGCCCCCTCGCAGTCTTGTAACCTCCTCTCTCTCTCTCTCTCGCGCACACACAACACCTACACTCAAACACCCGCCCCACGCACACTCCTTCATAAAGTTGCTTCTACACGACGCTAAATTATTTCCCGGCGAGGCCTCGCATGAAAAATTATATGCGTGAATATCAGCAACATTTCGTGAGAAACAAGTCCACTGCGCATACTTGCAGCAAAACACATTTTTGCATGGGGAAATTTGACGTGGTCGGAATATCGTTAACTATCCATATCAACACGCGCCGTTCTAAAGTACTGGCTATTAAATAGAACAGGATATTTCCTGCACTCGTCGAGCAATATCATAACACTATCTGGACTCCATTTCCAAAACAAAGCTTTCAAAAGTTCTTCACACGGAATATTTTTCGGCTGATTCTTTATCGCATCGCACAGATATACCCTCTGCTCTTATTCTACCTCTCTGGTTGAGATGCAAGTGATCACGTGGCTATAGACTATTCACGGGAAAAAGAGCACTTATAAAAGTCCTGCTTAATATCTACTTGTGTGCACGCCTTGTATTCTTCCGCCTTATATAAAATTAACGTTGCCATGGACCTAAACACTTCATTCATACGTCGGTCAGATGAATCTGTAAGATTATTTGAAAAGTAAATATGTTACAAATCTGGCCACGTTTACTCTTCGATACATTATAAAGACAGTGAGTGAAATAAATAATATACGTTATTACATGCGGTTACCTAACACTTTTTATTTGACTACTTTCCATTCATCATTACCAACTTTACTGTCCGCGTGCCGCTCAGTGAGCCCGTTAAAATATAATGGAGGTAGGGAAAGTGACTTTTCTAAGGTTGATTTCTAAAATGTTCACTTTATCGGGAATAGCCTTTAGCAGAGAAAGAGCAATAGAATCACTCGCTTCATGCAAAACTCTCCTGAAAATATAACATGCCTTATGAAATTTAGCATGCATTTACCACACTGCACGGGGTTGTGCATGCATATTCCGTTTTTTAAAAGCTGCTTACGGTAGAACGAGAATAGATTAAAATAGAATACTGCACCCAAATCTAAAGCATGCAGAACTCTCTAAAAAGTAGTACACATACTACCAAATAGGTAAGTACGACTTATGTTGGGTGTGAAAGAAGGACACATTAAGGGTACAGGGGAAAAAGGATGATTGTCCATTTTGACAGAAAATGAGGTTATAGTGTCAGCTGACAGGGAATTGTCAGTACTGGGGGCGTGCCAAAGCATACTGGTTACAGGAGATGAGAGTCCGAAATAACAGGCCTCGGAAATAACACTTCCAGGGGAACAGTTTATAGCTTCCATTGACGTTTACTCAAAACTAGCAAATATGGACATTCAACTTTTTGCCCCTATACTCCTGATATATTTGGTTTCATATCAGTAATATAATTTGCAAAATTTACTCAATTAAATGTTTAGAGATCTCAATAAAAGATATATTTTATTTAAATAAAAATTAAGAATATTCTCATTCTTAATACATCTACAACTACACTTTGCAATAAAAGTTGCTACAGATATGACTATATGCAAAAAATATTGGCGTTTAAAATATGTATGTAAACAAACATTTAAGTTATAAATTGAGTCTCGTGGCTGGAATATATGTGCACAACATCGATTATTACAATAATAATTTCCACTAACACCAGATTAATTTTTATGGTGGTCTTGCGTAGTTTTTATTTTTTGTTGCAAAATATGGTTTTTGAAATATTCATAATGACGATACGCATAAATGAAACTAAAAAATTAATCTTTGTCAACTGTGGTTTAAACTTTTAAATAAGTAAACTCCGTCAAAATATTTCCAGTGTTAATACGTCCAATGAACAACAAAAAGTTCCACACACGAGGACGTATCGGATTGGAATGCCATTCTGAACGAAGGCAAACGTTTCCAAGAACACGAATGATAACAAATCGAGATTGGTAGAAGCAACATGTATTGCGCTGAACGTATCTCCCTCAGTACGACGTCAGGTCGTGAAGCCTGAGATCACACAACGCTAGATGCCGTGACATGGAGTTGTGTCGGTCCATAATAGAACTCTGCTATAATCCACCCCATGCCGCTTGAATATGCACTCGCAGTTCCTGCAGGATTTTGCGGTAGGGGTGGAGTCACGAAAAAGTGGCCAGTAGCGTTTCACACATTTTAAATTAATGATATGTCTGGCAATCCGACTGACCACAACAAAATATACATGGCTTCAATGCACGCTCTTCAGATAGCAGTCTTGTCCTTCCGGAACACAACAATGTCATGAACGTTCACAGACGTCAGAGACACTGGATTCAGGACCTCATGAATATACCATCGGGCTGTTAAATTGTCCGTGATAAAGTCGGACGGTGATCGTATATTGTACGAAATGGCACCCCACACCATGACACCAGCACGTCTGTACATGTGACGACAAAACGTTCATCTTGGCACTAAACATGTTGCCTCTACACACGGATACGTTGATCGTCACTTCTAAGCCAAAAGCTGGGCCCATTATTGCTGCCATTCTGCATGGCTCCACTACAGTATATCACAAAGCCATTGCTGCCATTCTGCATGGCTCCACTACAGTATATCACAAAGCCATTGCTGCCATTCTGCATGGCTCCAAGACAGTCTACCACAACGCCATTACTGCCATTCTGCATGGCTCCACGACAGTCTACCACAACGCCATTACTGCCATTCTGCATGGCTCCACGACAGTCTATCACAACGACATTACTGCAATTCTGCATGGCTCCACGACAGTCTACCACAACGCCATTACTGCCATTCTGCATGGCTCCACGACAGTCTATCACAACGACATTACTGCAATTCTGCATGGCTCCACTACAGTCTACCACAACGCTATTACTGCCATTCTTCATGGCTCCACGACAGTCTACCACAACGCCATTACTGCCATTCTGCATGGCTCCACGACAGTCTATCACAACGACATTACTGCAATTCTGCATGGCTCCACTACAGTCTACCACAACGCTATTACTGCCATTCTTCATGGCTCCAAGACAGTCTACCACAACGCCATTACTGCCATTCTGCATGGCTCCACGACAGTCTATCACAACGACATTACTGCAATTCTGCATGGCTCCACTACAGTCTACCACAACGCTATTACTGCCATTCTTCATGGCTCCACGACAGTCTACCACAACGCCATTACTGCCATTCTGCATGGCTCCAAGACAGTCTACCACAACGCTATTACTGCCATTCTTCATGGCTCCACTACAGTATATCACAACGCCATTGCTGCCATTCTGCATGGCTCCAAGACAGTCTACCACAACGCCATTACTGCCATTCTGCATGGCTCCACGACAGTCTACCACAACGCCATTACTGCCATTCTGCATGGCTCCACGACAGTCTACCACAACGCCATTACTGCCATTCTGCATGGCTCCACGACAGTCTATCACAACGACATTACTGCAATTCTGCATGGCTCCACTACAGTCTACCACAACGCTATTACTGCCATTCTTCATGGCTCCAAGACAGTCTACCACAACGCTATTACTGCCATTCTTCATGGCTCCACTACAGTCTACCACAACGCCATTACTGCCATTCTGCATGGCTCCACGACAGTCTATCACAACGATATTACTGCAATTCTGCATGGCTCCACTACAGTCTACCACAACGCCATTACTGCCATTCTTCATGGCTCCACGACAGTATATCACAACGCCATTGCTGCCATTCTGCATGGCTCCACGACAGTCTATCACAACGACATTACTGCCATTCTGCATGGCTCCACTACAGTCTACCACCACGCCATTAATGCCATTCTGCATGGCTCCACGACAGTCTACCACAACGCTATTACTGCCATTCTTCATGGCTCCACGACAGTCTATCACAACGACATTACTGCAATTCTGCATGGCTCCACTACAGTCTACCACCACGCCATTAATGCCATTCTGCATGGCTCCACGACAGTCTACCACAACGCTATTACTGCCATTCTTCATGGCTCCACGACAGTCTATCACAACGACATTACTGCAATTCTGCATGGCTCCACTACAGTCTACCACAACGCCATTACTGCCATTCTTCATGGCTCCACGACAGTATATCACAACGCCATTGCTGCCATTCTGCATGGCTCCAAGACAGTCTACCACAACGCTATTACTGCCATTCTGCATGGCTCCACGACAGTCCATCACAACGCCATTACTGCCATTCTGCATGGCTCCACGACAGTCTATCACAACGCCATTACTGCCATTCTGCATGGCTCCACGACAGTCTATCACAACGCCATTGCTGCCATTCTGCATGGCTCCACGACAGTCTATCACAACGACATTACTGCCATTCTGCATGGCTCCACTACAGTCTACCACCACGCCATTAATGCCATTCTGCATGGCTCCACGACAGTCTACCACAACGCTATTACTGCCATTCTTCATGGCTCCACGACAGTCTATCACAACGACATTACTGCAATTCTGCATGGCTCCACTACAGTCTACCACCACGCCATTACTGCCATTCTGCATGGCTCCACGACAGACTACCACATCGCTATTACTGCCATTCTTCATGGCTCCACGACAGTCTACGACAACGCCATTTCTGCCATTCTGAATGGCTCCACGACAGTCTATCACAACGACATTACTGCCATTCTGCATGGCTCCACGACAGTCTATCACAACGACATTACTGCCATTCTGCATGGCTCCACGACAGTCTATCACAACGCCATTTCTGCCATTCTGCATGGCTCCACGACAGTCTATCACAACACCATTACTGCAATTCTGCATGGCTCCACGAAAGTCTATCACAAGACCATTACTGCCATTCTGCATGGCTCCACGACAGTCCATCACAACGCCATTGCAGTCTGTGGCGACGTTGATGTGTGTTAAAAGCGGTCGTCCTTAAGTTCTGCGTCCATGTAGCACTCCCACCAAGGCGAACCGCGTTCAATCCCCGGCCGGGTCACAGGATTTTCGCAAGTGGGAATCGTGCCGGCTAATGCCGTTGTTCGGCGGGTTTTATTGGGTATCTCCCGTTTCCCCCACCCTCTCATTCAGGCGCCGCTCTATCGTCATCTTTATCACCAACACCGGCTCTCAAGACCTCGCTGTTAAGAGCTGCCCAAATCTCTTCACTCACTCACTGTGGTCTCACTTGATATATTTATACCTACTTGCCCACTGCGCCCCCACATAGAATAGCTCTAGCCACTGGGCCTCTACGGCGCCACTTGAGAGTGCTCTAGCCACTGGGCCTCCACGGCGCCACTTGAGAGTGCTCTAGCCACTGGGCCTCCACGGCGCCACTTGAGAGTGCTCTAGCCACTGGGCCTCCACGGCGCCACTTGAGAGTGCTCTAGCCACTGGGCCTCCACGGCGCCACTTGAGAGTGCTCTAGCCACTGGGCCTCCACGGCGCCACTTGAGAGTGCTCTAGCCACTGGGCCTCCACGGCGCCACTTGAGAGTGCTCTAGCCACTGGGCCTCTACGGCGCCACTTGAGAGTGCTCTAGCCACTGGGCCTCTACGGCGCCACTTGAGAGTGCTCTAGCCACTGGGCCTCTACGGCTCCACTTGAGAGTGCTCTAGCCACTGGGCCTCTACGGCGCCACTTGAGAGTGCTCTAGCCACTGGGCCTCTACGGCGCCACTTGAGAGTGCTCTAGCCACTGGGCCTCTACGGCGCCACTTGAGAGTGCTCTAGCCACTGGGCCTCTACGGCGCCACTTGAGAGTGCTCTAGCCACTGAGCCGCTACGTCCCCACTTGGGATCGCTCTACCCACTGGTCCACTGCGACTCCACTTGAGATGACTCTATCTACTGGACTTCTGTGGCCCCACTTGATACATGTTTGTAGCTATATGGAAAAATGTGGCTTGCTAACAACGAAAGAATTATAACAATCAGCCCTTCAGTTTTGGTAGAGCATGCTTAGAAAGCAGCAAAATAGCTCATATTTCCCGATGTGATTTACTAGTACCGTTAATGCTCAGCTCCTATAAGTGCTACGGCAAATTTTAACACATTTTAACCTTCCTCAATAAATGCAGATCATAACAGTAAAAATCGTATCCAAAGCCACTCAGTGGTTCTCGAGGATAGCGTAGTCATACAGACAGACGCGTGCGCGAGGGACTTCCTTTTTTACTATGTATTGATGATAGCCTTGTTGACTTACAGTGTTGAAATGTGTACATAACACTATTGTTTTTTCTTCTAGAAAACAAATATGCAGAATTAATAAAAGAAAATATCTTAGAAGAAAATATTTGTAAATAAAATTTAAAAAAACATTACGCTTTGCCAGCAAGGGGACTATAATCCACACCCCTTATAATATTAATCTGCACCCTTAACTACTACATCAACGAGACTTATGTTCTTTAGTGCTCATTTTTATATTAAATATAATTACAAATACTTACAAAACGTAGGAAGTTACTTCATTAAGAAGATTACATTTACCAATATTGTATTTGATTTGAAGAGTTCTGTGTAGCTAGGAAACCTTAACAGTTAATTAGTAATACGGCCACATTTGATTGAAATTGTAGTTTTATTATTATTATGTGAGTTCTTTAAGCGTTTTACGTTATTCAAACTCGCAACAAATTTGTTTTTTCACGCAACTAGATTTTACATTACCCATATTTTTACACAAACAGCTATATATGGTTTTAAGTAGTTGGTAGATTGTCTGCGATGTCGCTGAAGCTCATAGGGGTCAGTATAGTACAAACATTTCTTGAGTGCTACTACAAACACGGCTCTTACAGTTTTACAAACGAGTAGTTTTACTGTAACAAGAATTAGTAAAATTACAAACGATTTCTCATAAAAAAAAAAAAAAAAAATTACTGTGTGTTCGTTTGATATTCGTGAAAATCTCAGACTTTCCTACGCTCATCTTGCATTCGCTAACTTGACCGTCTTGTATGTTCCCGTACGCCAAGGAAAAATAAACACTTTCTCTGACTCTCTCTCTGTTCTCTCTCCTCATTTTAAAGAGGTACGAAGTTACAAGTACTTTCTACAGCTCGTGAAGATTGTCTTCTTCAAAATATTTGTTATCAGGCGAGAGAACTAACAAGGTGTGTTATTGTCTGCATTACTGTACTGCAATCGAAATAAAATGCAAATTGCGAAACTTGCTTCAATCGGGAAAAAATAAATAAAATTAAAAAAACTTTTGTAATCAATTACGAACTCGCGACTACAATTGGAAGAATTTTCCTAGGTAGCTTCACGCCCGGATGTAGTCAGTTCTATTTTTCCACAACTGAAGTGTCAAGAAGTGTGGTTTTGGCCCTAGCACAATCGGAATCGCTTGTGGCACCAGCGGCTGGTGTGAAGGAAGCAATGTCGCCAGACAAGTCATACATTTAACATGAGCTAGATATACTGTATCTCCGTCCTCCGCGGATGTATTCAGCACTGACTTGTCGTGGCCACTCCAACAGTCCAAGTCACTTGGTCAACAATTATGGGCATATTAGTGTATAGTCTATAACCTGTTCCTTCACAGAAGGTTTTGAACCAGTTATGTGTCGCAAGCATTTTAAACATGTTTTAACGTAAAAATATCTTATTTTAGTTTAAATTGAATTTATCTGATAATAATTATTATATATATAACAAATATGAACAAAACAGGGTGAAAATAGGTATGTTGGTAATACCTAGTAAGAAATAGTTTTAAAGCACCATTATATTGACTACTATTCCAAATGAGAGAGCTTGCAAAAGTGCTCACTTTGCCGTAAATCGCCATAGCCTATTCATGTTTTATTCCCGGTGAATCTGAAGACAAAATTCCACATTACCTCGACTTAGCATAAGTTCAACATATCTATTTATGCATCTAAATTACCGTCTGTGAAAAAGGGTGTTCGAAAACTTGATTTGACATCGCGTTTTGGTGACGTGGCGTAGAGCGGAGAGGGGAGATTTGGGTGGCTCTTGGAATAGAGATTTTGCGAACCGATGAGGGTGAAACGAGTCGAGTTTAGAGCAGCGCGGGGGAAAACGGGAGATCCCCGAGAAAACCCACCGACCAGCGGCATCGTCCGGCACGATCCCCACGCGTTGTGGTAGACTGCCGGGGGCGACTTCGCGAAGAATCGAAACTCGATTCGCCTCGGTGGGATGCAAGCACTGTAACCGCTACTCCACCGTGGCCCCGCTGGTGACGTGTTGCCCCCCCCCCCCCCCTTTTCAAAACTGCATTTCGTATCTTCTTCCACACCTCGTTCAACTTTGTCCGTTCTCCAGATCGCCTGGAATTACAGGCATAAACGTCGAGCCTGCCTTCAGCTGGATCGCTATTCTCATTGTATTTCCCACCTGTCGTGAGTACAATAACGTGAGCATCGTTAGCGGAGTTAACGATGTTGTGATAAAGTCTATTTGAGGTTTTTTCACATTTTTTTGAATAAAACCTTTGAAAAAAACCATGAATAACGTGTTTTGTTGTTTCCTAACTATGCTGTGCATCGCCAGCGTTTTATACTTGTGTTGAAATAAAACTACCGCATTTTTTGATTAAAAAATATTTTATTAATATTTTACCTGTAAATTATATTTCATTTATAATTAATAGGCCTATGAAAAAACAATTAAAGGCTGTTCACGATAAAGTGAGCACTTCTGAAATGACCCTTAGAAAAAAGTCACTGCCTCTGCGTGCATATATTTTAACGGGCGCACCTAGTGACATTCGTCCAGTAAAGTTGGTAACAATGGATGGAAAGTTGTTCCATATCTTAACGTCAAATAAAAAGTGTTAGGTAACCATTTATGAAAACATAAATCGTTACTTTACGTTTCTGTTTTTTTAATGCATCGAAGTGTAAAAATTAGCCCATTCGTAAAATAGTTACTTTCATAATAATTTCATAGCTTGACTGAACCGACGTATGAATAAAGTGATGAGGCTCATGGCAATGTTAATTTTACATAAGGCAGATTAATACACAATGTACGTACAAGTAGATCGTAAGCAGGGCTTTCAAAAGTGTTAATTTTACCGTGAACAGGCTTTAGTAAACACGTGTGTTGGTAATGCCTTGTAATGAAATAGATCTTGTACAAAATGTTACTACACTGAGTGCCACGAATGGGGTGCGTTTTTTCCTAGACTTGGGTTAAGATTGGAATATCCTGGAAGAAGAACTTCAGCATGGCTTCAGAATAGTCGGAAGTAACCGTGATTGGACTATTGGCAACTAGAGGCGTCATGGCAACTAGAAACCTCGATTGTTGTATCCGAGACATAAATACGCTCCCGTCAAGAGGCAAAGTGAGAGTTAATCGCGCCTCTGGTGCTTGCCTCGTACAGACCATCCATGACATGTGTCTTAGCCGTAACTTCATGCAGGTAGTTTTGATCAATTGAAGACATACTTGGAGCACGGGGAGGTAAGGACACGTGACATGCCTGTTTAACGTGACCCAAGCACCAGGACTACAGCTCGGCCCCACCACTTGTTCGTTTGTTTCATTGCGACCGTAGGATCTTTTTTCAATACATAGCTATACTAAGATACTGGACAAGCCTAATTACAGTATACAAAGATTATACACTGAATGTAGTTACCACACACACATACTTTTGCAGAAATTATTCGTTTTCGCGTCATAATTTCTGATTCCTAGCAATTACTGACAATGTACACTGTAAGAAATTGTTGGCATTTTACGAATAGTTTAACATCTTTGTGCGTTATTTTGATTGTATATTAACGGCTTATTGTAAAATGTCGAGAGCATATGAATATTTTATCAAGCTGGAAATAACGTGCAGTGAAAATTAGATACAAACGTATTAAACAGCTAGTAAATTGTAAATCTTCAATAATCAAACATTTCCAATAACACCTGTTAAACTGAAATTATCGCTTGAATCGCTTGAAAAGGAATGAAGCCGAGCTTTAAGCCATAATTGATTGGAGACGGTTCCCCAAGAGGCAGGGGGAGGGGGTGGAGATAGGCCCAATGAGGCAGGGGGAGGGGGCGGAGATATGCCCAATGAGGCAGGGAGGGGGTGAAGATAGGCCCAAAGAGGCAGGGGGGGTGGGGATAGGCCCAATGATGCAGGGAGGGGTGGAGATAGACCCAATGAGGCAGGGAGGGGGTGAAGATAGGCCCAATGAGGCAGGGAGGGGTGAAGATAGGCCCAATGAGGCAGGGAGGGGGTGGAGATAGGCCCAATGAGGCAGGGAGGGGGTGGAGATAGGCCCAATATCCGCGGGTAACCTCAGGCCAACACGACAGTCGGCAACACTCGAGCACAGTAAAGTGTGACACTCCCATGTGCCTCTGCCAACACACTGTGATGCTCTCACTTAGAGCACCTTGGTCTAGCAAGGGCTGGGACTCCTCCTCCTTGCTGACTCGCCATGTCGCTGCTGGGATAGTGCTGCCACTCTCTGTATCGACACTTCTCACTGTGAAGGGAAACACTCCGAGTATGTCCACTACAGCCACCACGAGTCCAGCCATGTGATCTGACATAGGAAACAACTTCCTGTGGGAAGGGACGGACAAACATGAACACTGTCTAAAGATGAAATAATTAGTATATATAAGGAGTAGTAAGGAATACCTTATATATAACTTAAACTAATATCTAACAATTTAAAATCAAAATATTCAAAATAAATAAGATTATTAATATTCAGAATGTTCACCAATTATATTTAAATAAATTTTAATTAAAAAATATAGAAAGGTAAAAATCACATCTAGAACAATTTTTATTTATAATTATTTCCTGATTAAAGCTGATTTCCATTATTTACATTTTAAAATTAAATCTCGAGAGTAAATTTGTAAGCTGAGTTTCAAAAATTATATTGAATTTTATAACATTTCGAAGGTAAATTTTATAAATTAATTTTAAAAACCGAATTTTAAAGATCACATTTTGAAAGCGAATTTTAAAGATGAAATTTCAAAATCCAATTTTAAAAATTAAATTTTTAAAGTAAATTTAACAAAATTGACATATTTATTAGAATTAACTTATAAAGATAAATTGAATTTTAAAATTTTAATTAATTTTTTTAATTGTTTCATGTTGACTTTAATTACTATTTGAAATTATAAAATAAATAAATAAAATGTATTTCTACTTTAAATTGTAAGATAATTTTAGTTTTGTGTAAATTCGTCCTTACTACTCCATATACATACCAGTGAAATGCATGGAAATATGATTGAACAAGTTATATGGAATTATGACAGATATCAACAAAGAGAGGGAGACTGCTTAAGAAGTAGGTTTGGAAGAGTTTCTCAGAGTTGCCCAGTTGTAGCGACGTGTACGACCTGCCTGGACCTTGTCGTCATCCCCTACCTGTCTCGCACTACAGCCCCCTCCAGTCACACTGGATCGTACGTCACCACATATCAGAAAACCATATAACATATGTGCAGTTTATATTATATAAAATTGTCATGCCCTCATCTAGGGTGGCTCACATCCCTAGCTGTACGGAAGGGTTTCTCAGGGTCGAACAGCTGAAGCTCCATTCCTGGGAAGCTTGCTGCAGCGACAACACACTACTCAGAAATACGACCACAGCCCATATACCCACTTGCTTTGGCCTGGCTGCCTCATATGGAGCGTTCGCAGCCATCTCACTACTTTCCCAAAAACATAGAGTTCTCTCTCCTATTCTGTGATCCTTCCCTCTCTTCACTCATGAATATTTCATCAAGAGTTCCGAACCATTTCACGTCACTGAAGGACAGTTGACAACCTTGAGGGTCCCTGCGTGTTTGTGCACACTCGGTCGGATTTCATAGTCCGAAAGAAGCGTTCGGCAAGTCTGCAAAGCAAAGTATTACATTTGCAGTGCAACTGAAATAAAAAATATATCCTGTTGTTATATCAAGTAAACCATCCTTAAGACCTTCACTTTTATAAGACCAGGCCCAAGTCAACTGGAATATTTATAGTTTGCCATTCAGAGGCTCGTAAGCTGTATATACTCATTTAGTTTAATGTTTAGAGCTTATTTCCACTGTTTGACAAGGTAACTAATATTATAAAAAATTTAAAAATCAAGGCAAAACTGACAGCTTAATATTTAGAAAACCTTAAAGTTCCCGCCTACAGCGCTGCAGTGTTTTAGTGTGTCCATTGTGAGAACACACTTCAGACGAATGCTCTCGAGTGCTCAAGAGGTTTAGGACATTAGGAACACCATTTTTGAGTACTACAAAATGGCTGAAAATGGCTTATTCAAATAGTTGTATCTCAATGTATACGTGTTAAATACATGCAAATTTACTCAAGCGCCCTTCATTGAACCTCCCCACAGACTTTCCACCAATAAAATAATAAGGCCTTAATCACATGCAAACCAAAAGCTTTCAACACTTAGTTCAGTGTGTATTTATATGAACACACGCATAGGCGCATAAATACACGCGCATATTCCGTCGTATATAACATGAACGCCCATTATACAGGATGTATCTAAATCCGACCGCTAAAAGTTCATCACGGAAAAAGAAGTTGAAAACAGATATACAACATATGGTCTAAAATTAATTCTAAGGGATGTACACATTTTAAAAGTTGTATTAGAAGAAAAAAATTATTACAGTGTTACTGTAATGGGCCTCTCTCTGGAATCTTCCCCTCCCTTTAATAACCGGAAGAGTGTGTTATTGGGTATTGTGTGTGCCCCACCTGCCAGGTATTGGTAAACATTATTTTGAAAGTAAAACTTGAATTACTCATAAACGGTGATGTTTAGGGTATTTACACAAGGTGACATTTTTGTTAATTGGGACATGAGGATAAATAAGCCATCCTTCAAATCCCGAATCTGCTACCGTGACATGGATGTTAGTTGGAAATCGGGGTAGTAATAGTAATTAATTACATTAATTAATTTGACAGGAGCGACAAGTGTTGCGGTGTTTGAAGATCTTTGTTCAGTTAACCATTATCCAGACAATTGGTGTTTCATATGAAAGATTATCTCCAATATTTGCAATAAACAAGTGTTTCAACGCCATCTTCAAATATGTGTACTATCTTTGGTAATCACTCTATACCATAGTGCCGATATATGTTTTCAACTTATTTTCTCGTGATAACCCGCAGCCGAATTTTGTCGGTCGAATTTAGGAACAGCCTGTATATTCACTGCATCTACAAAAGTATTTCCATTCGTATATTTTTTAAGGATTCTGTATTTTGAAAAGCATGAGATTCTGTACCGAAACCCGAAATTTTAAGTTGTCAAGTTGTACCGATCCTTTGCCTCTCTTGGAATTTATCGCCGCTCAAACGTCAGATTTACAGGAAGCCCAAAATACATTCCTTTCTCTCGCACATCCTCGCACATATCCCCTTCAGTGATGAACCTTTCTATAAATCACATTTAAACAGAGTTAAGGAGACTATTTTTATAATTTTTAATGGTACGCGATGTACGTCAGAAAGTGATCCATGACCATATATGGAAATTCAAATACAAAACGAAAAGTTACAAAACACGTTAGTTTTTTCATACAATGATGTAAATTTTTACACATAATTGACGGCATTGATTTTTATATTTAATTTCAAACTAATATTTAACTAAGATGTAATTTGAAATCACGGGAATATCACCGAGCAACTTTTTTCAAAGTGGTGTTTAATAATTTCGGGTTAATTATTCTTTTAGAATTGATTTTAATGCATAGCTGTAAAAATGTTGCTTAGGATTATATTTTACCCTCTTATACAAAAATAATTATATAACAGAATTATTCCGTTTTTAATTGGCAATAAATTACTAATATACAAAATACTTTGGAACTGACGAATTTGTTTTGAATATAAGGAATATTAACAGACACTCAAAATAAACAATGCAATGTGGAGTAACAATGACAGGATTTATTTGTTTTTTTTTTTTTTTGCTCCGAGGAAGACCAGCATTATTAAATTATTTCTCTATGCTAATATTACTGGTACTAAATATATTCAAGAGTTTACAGTTATTATCGACGTTACAGAATATTCCATTGTTATCCACTTCCGTCTACAATTTTATACGCAAAATATTTTATCGCGCTATTTTCTTGTTATGAACATTCAATTTTGCGACACATAACGTTTACCATTTGGCGTGTTGGCCATACAGGCCAAGATCGCCCAGAGCTGAGGCATATAGCACATCAGTATGTGTCAGCGCTTATCGTTCTTCGTCGTCTGCAGCGTGAGGGTCTCTTGTCCAGGCGCCATTTACTGCAGCTTCCAGTCACTGCTCCCCGCAAGTGACTATTACGCCCATTTATCCTGTACATCCTATTTCTCCAGGACGTTTTAGAATCTGAAATAATATTTCAATAGGAACTAGGTTCGGTTAGGTTAAGTTAGGTTAAGTGAGGTTAGGTCAAATTAGGTTAAGTGAGTGAGTGAAGACATTTGGGCGGCTCTTAACAGTGAGGTCTTGAGAGCGGATGAGGATGTTTGAGGTGAATCTGGAGTAGCGTCGGAATGAAAGGGCGGTGGAAACGGGAGATGCCCGAGAAAATCCGCCGACCAACGGCATCGTCCGGCACGATTTCCACATGCGAAAATCAGGTGACCCGGCCGGGGATTGTACCCGGTTCTCCTAGGTGGGAGGCGAGCGGGCTGACCGCTTGGCCACCGCGGCCCCCAAATTAGGTTAAGCCATCTCGATAAGTGTAGGTGAGCCTAGGCGAATTCCTTCACGAGATACCATTTCACAAGATATTGCCAAATACATACAGTATATCGTTTCATGTTTTATGATTATTTATCAAGTAGTCATGCAACAGTAACAATTATAGTACAGCATACAATATTAAAGACTAACGCAACTGACCTAGAGGAACAAACGGTATGCCATCGTCTTCTCCGACGAATCCGGCATCTACTTGCAGCACCGCGACGATCGCTAACGGCACTGTGGTGCACACCTGGCCAAAGCCTTCATTGTACTCCAGGCCCAGCACCTGGAGTATTGATAAGGAGTGCCATTGTATTCCAGTCCCACCCGCACCCAGTCCACATCGCTGCTAACGCTGACTAGTAACCATCGCATCGCGGGAGTGTTGGCGCCCGTTCTCGTCGCCCGTGTTCAGGGTTCAGCCTAGGTCCTCTACCAGCAGGACAACATGAGACACATGTCTGGCTCGTCATCATGTCACACTGCTTCCTCGGCCTGCGCGTCCACCTGATCTCTCATACTGTCCATGGTCGGACGACAACTGACATGCCACAGGACTCCTGAGCCCACAACGGTTGAACTTTGGGCACGCAACAAGGCTAGCAGAGATTATTGCTGCCCGTGGTGGGGTAATCCAGTACTCATATCCGTATCTTTTTGACGTGAATACGCCTTTAAAATTTGCAACCATTGTGGGAGGCAATCCAGAAAATCCAATGACAACAAAATCGGGGGAAAGAGTTTGGCGTTGCAGCTCCAAATCTATCGTCTACATACAAGATTCAGTTACTCCACTCGATTGCCAAAGGATCAAAGAATATGTTACGTTGAGTGAGGAATGCGAAGCATCTCGGAGGGACGAGGGGAAGGAGGGGGGGCGGTGGTGGTGATTTTGAGTTAGTTTCGCCGCGTCTCATAACATCCGTGTAGTATAACTTTTGACTAGGAGAATCTACGACGCTCGTTTAAGTTTCAATCGACAACTCTCATCAAGATCAATCGATTGCGTGTATAGAAACATTTGAGCGACTTGGTTATGGTGAAATTGTATGCGTTTAATCTAAAAAATAAAGACAACTTATCACAATTTCGACCTATACTCGTCAAAAAGCCAAGTCGAAATACAGAAATCGTATCCGGTTGGAAAGAGTATTTCAAGAGCAATCCAGTGATACCCATAAAATACCATATAATCGAGTGAAGCGGTGCCGTGAACATAAAATAAACACCAATGCGTCCGAGCGCGTCAACGAAGACGTATTCACGCTAAGCAAATGGCCGTGTCCCCAACACAGCCACACGCCATTTTTTACTTCACACCGAGCTACAAGAATATTCATGTAACCTGTGCGTGATTGATTTTGTGTCGAATATATCTGGTTGTGGTAGCTCAAGTCCATTCGCTGTTTCTTCACACTTTTGTGAAACCCTGCTAGAGTTCTACTTTCAGATTATTCCTCCGCCTCGTACAAACTAAACTTAAATAAGTCTAGAAAATTACACTAAATGACAACGCACCGAACTCTTGCGTTCTCGGTTGTAATGTATATTTCTTACTAGACGCTACCAACACATACGATTTCTCACTGTTTAAATATATGTATTTGTTAAAAATTAAACATTTTAATTTAAAAATAAAATATTGGTCAAACTTTAATTTGACGAAGTATTACATAGTTTTATGTTATGAGGTATAAAACGCTTGAAATATATGACATATTTAGAAAGTAACTAAACACGGAATACATGAGGTGATTTTTCGAAGGTTTGATTTAAAAATTATGAAGAAACACTGAATAGAGAATAATATAACTTTTACTACATAAAACAATATAATTAATTACAGAGTCATGACTTGAATTCTGCAGTCATTTTATAGGACCGCTCTTTATCTTCTAGCCAATTTCTTAATACAACTTAGATGCTTCATTTCGTTATGATATCTAATCATAACGAAAGGAAGCTTATGTATACAAACCCTCAACATTTTCATAACGTCGAAAAATTCGTAAACCATTTTACTTATTATTTTTTCTTATGGCACTCTAGTACATATTTTATTATTATAATTACTGCATGCATATACTTGAACACATTTATAAGTATATTCTGGCACTCATACGCTCAAAATTTTTTCCAGTTAACCTGTTAGGCATATTTGGGTAGACAGACAGTCTATGAAACACGTTAATTACATACCCACAGGTGATTATTTTCCCTTTATCTTAGCAAAAATGTGAGAAAGAAAGTGCAGCACAAATATTGATTTGGAAATAGGAAAGAATCCCTTCTAACTTCTTAGGTTTCAGTTACGTTGCATTTCAATTCCACTTGAACTAGATACATGCTATACGGTTAATTCTCACTACCAGGCTCGAGGCCTCTTATATTAGAAACTGGGAACTTGTCAAGCGACTCCAATATGTTGATACACCAGTTATGAGAGATCTCATATGTTGATACACCAGTAGTGCTATATGAGAGATCTCATATGTTGATACACCAGTAGTGCTATATGAGAGATCTCATATGTTGATACACCAGTAGTGCTATATGAGAGATCTCATATGTTGATACACCAGTAGTGCTATATGAGAGATCTCATATGTTGATACACAAGTAGTGCTATATGAGAGATCTCATATGTTGATACACCAGTAGTGCTATATGAGAGATCTCATATGTTGATACACCAGTAGTGCTATATGAGAGATCTCATATGTTGATACACCAGTAGTGCTATATGAGAGATCTCATATGTTGATACACCAGTAGTGTTATATGAGAGATCTCATATTCAGGGGAATACGTAAAAACTAACCATTTCGTAATAATCACCTTATAAATTTCTGCTTCACGTTTTTCTTCCGCAACACCGCTGAAACAAAATAATTAAAACTTTGTTATATTTCGTCTTCAGCTATTACTTCCTTAACACCACAAAATAAAAAATAAAAATTTGTTATATTTTTAAAACAGACTCCATGATGTCTTTTACGAAATACGATCTTTCTTCTGCGTTTCAAAATACGGCAACCATAAATATCAGGCATCAAAATTTTTCCTTACAGTACTTCGTAATATTTTACGGGTTTGGATGAAAATCGGTTCGAAATTTGCCCACTGGAGCACAGCAGGATTTTAGTTCTGTTTGCGGGATTCGGGATTTATTACAAAATGTGTATCTTGCTGTTTAGAGATAGTGTGGTTTTGTGTCTGTATCCAGAGAGTGTGAAATGTTAGTAATTTTTATTCAAACTGCGTGATATCTTGAATTATATCTACTTTGAAAAAAAATATATATATTATGGTATATTATACAAATGTCGATATCTTAAATGATTTTGAAATATAGTTTTACATTCGGAGCTACAGAAGCAAAACTAAGTTTTCTTAAATATTTCCGGATATGAAAATTTAGGTAAAAAAAAAACTTAAATCAGTTCGACCATACATTAATCTATTAATTAAAATGCAAAAAAAAAAACGTTACTTTTTGTGCGCTTCATAATTGTGTTAAGACTTTTTTCCCGCAGTCAATGAACAAAAAGCTGCGAGCTCGATAATAATGGCGTTGACCTATCGAGTGACTGATGCTATAGAAAATTCCACCAATCAGATCAGCCATAAGGAAGACTGGGCACTGGTGCCTTGCTGCGTAAAGATAATTTATTTGTGAGGTGTTTGCGACACATAACTGACCGAGTTAAAGCAATATAGATATAGGGCGAGTCCTTCAAAAGACACAGCTATCGATGCCATCCTGCAGCATGCCCTCTCCCGTGCCTTGCACAACTTTTGGTGTCGTCTGTACACCTGCCTCGAGGTCAATGGTGGCCACTTCCAGCACCTAATCCAGGTATTTTGTCGTCACACTGGACTGTATTTCCTCATTCCCTCGCTCCGTGACACACACGTCCCACGGGGCCTTTTTAAACGACTCACCCTGTACAAGCATTTATAATATTTTACAGAACTAATAGGTCACAAAATAAGAGGATCGAATTTGAAAGCTGTCAAGTAAAGCGGTACACAAGCAAATACTTCAGCCTGGCTAGATGCCTTGCTGGTAATGGCGTCTGATTCTTGTGTCCGTTCTGCCCTTGGTATTCTCACACTGTGACGACAGTAAGCAAAATATTTGTATCGTGCAAAAAATATATTTAGTTACCCTAACAAAATATTTTGTTTTGTAAACAAAACTTGAATAGGGATGAATTTAATTTTGTTCAGCTAATAAAAACCCTTACTTGAATTTACAAAACCCCTGTTAGGGGTAAAAGAAATGATAGGCTGTCCACAAAATATTAGGTCGAATATATGTTTTGGCCACTCATTTGATTGTCTTCGTTCGAAAATACAGCCCAAGAGTTCGTTTACATTTTTGTGACAAGTAGGATAGAACAGTGTTTGTTACTGCATTTAAGCGTATAAGTAGATGGAAAGGACAAGCTACTGACGTGGTGAAAAACATGTAATAAATGAAAAAAAAATGCATACGTAATGTGGTTGGACTATAGGAAGCCATAGACCAAAATAAAAAATAAAATGAGAATCACTAAAAGTAAATGATAACTTACACCCCTTCATTTCCCAGTAAGAGTACATTTGTAGGGGTTGAAAGTTACTCTTGCGTAGCTCAACCAATGGCTGTCCATGTAAAAAAAAGGACTTTGTTATGCCTAATAATAGTATATAACTACATCCTCACAAAACGAGTTATATAGGAATCTATTTAAAAAAAAAAAAAAAAAAAAAAAAAAAAATTGTGCACCTTGTCTAGTATTTAACATTCGTATACATATTTCAAAGTATTCTGTTTTCTTTAATAGTCGCTTCAACTGAGGTTGCTTAAACGTAGCATGAAGCAACGACTCGATTTTATAGGAGTTTTGAAATAGCTCTTAGCATTTCCCTTTAGTGCCAATTATCTCATTCCTGTGCGTAAGTTAAATTACATTATTTATACTTTTCTGTAACAGTACAATTGTATTTTTCTCATGCATTTATGCGAAAACTACACGCTCAAGGGACGACATTTTCGAGATGAGAGTAATGAGACAAATTGTCTCAAAGGTAGTGAAGCGAGAGAAGAGATGTTAGCAGCTGTTAACAACGAGCTCTTGAGAGCTGATGAGGTTGAACCGAGGTGAGTATGGAGCAGCGCCGGAATGCAAGTTCGGGGGGAAACGGGAGATCCCCGAGAAAAATCCGCCGACCAGCGGCATCGTCCGGCACGATTACCACATACTGAAATCCGGAGGACAATCCGCTGGGAATCGAACCCGGTTCGTCTCGGTGAGAGGCGAGTAGTCTAACTACTACACCACCGCGGCTCCTAATACATGGTTAATTCCACACATTATGTGCGAGTTAAAAAAAAAAAAATGAGGTGTGGCTGTGTTGGGGACACGGCCGTTTGTTTTGCGTGAATGTGTCTACCTTGACGCACTCTGACACCTTGATTTTTTTTTTTAAGTTCCCGGTACCGCTTCACTCGATAAAATGGAGTTTAATGGGTATCACTGAATTGCTTTTGAGATGCTTTTTCTAACAGTATATGAGTTCTGTATTTCGACTTGGCTTTTTGACGATTATAGGCCAACATTGTGTTAATTTTTCGTAACTCTTTACATTAAACTCATACAATTTCACCTAACCACGCCACACAAAGGTTTCTATACAAGCAATCGATTGATCTCAGCGAGAGCTGTCGTCGATTGAAACCTAAACGAGCTTCGTAGCTTCTCCTAGTAAAAAGTTATACCACGCGGAAGTTATGAGACGCGGCGAAACGAACTCAAAATTACTACCCCCCTTCCCGTACATGATGCTGCGCATTCCTCACTCAACGTAACATATTCTGTGATCCTTTGACGATCGAGTGGTTTAATTGTATTTCGATTGTGCACAGTAAAAAAATGTTAAAATTCATGTAAAACCTTTTGGTAATTTTACATTTCCTGTGTGTAATTTGTAAAAAAACAATTACAGTACATGTAAATTTATAGCAATGTACGACTTTATTCATAACATAGTACAATTATATAAAATAAACACAAATTTATTGGAAAATTACAATAAGAGGGGTGTAAATTTACAAATTTGAAAGTATGTGTAAAAATCCACGAACATGAAGTATTAAAACTCAAATCTGTGTATTTTTACACCTACGCCAATGTTGCATTGAAACATGTACATCGTTGTAAAAATTGGTATTGTTCTATTTCATTCAAAAGATAATACAATCTTACTGTAAAAAATACAGATGTTCTGGTATAGTGACCTTTAAAAGGGTGTAAAATTACACATGCAAAATTATGTGTTAAAGCACACTAGTGCAAGGCACTAAAACCCTAAGCTAGTGTATTTTTCAACCACACCAATGTTGTATTAAAACACGTACATCAGTGTAAAAGTACATATATTCTTATTTCACTCAAAATGTAGTACAGTTTTACATTAAAAAAACACAAATATACTGGTATATTGACATTAACAAGGGTGTAAAATTACATATTGTAAATTATATGAGTGTATATTTAGACATACAAATTTTCAGCAACTGTATGTTTTATGTGTAATTTCCCAAAACCAGTACAGTATTTGTAATCTTACACTAATGTTCCTGTGAATTTAAATATAACTTAAGTATTTGCTTAAAACATGTTATCTAGCTGTAGGTAGTAGAACTACTTCGAACTCGTTTTGTGTGTTCAAAAGGAAATCTTAACTCCCACTGTTGGAATGTGCTTTCTTTTGTATATAACTACCTATTCTATATCTGAAGTCAAACACATTTCATGCTGACGGTATAACTGATTAGTAAAGCCGTGCAAATGTACAGAAATTTTGTAATTACAGTGAAGTTGTGAATTTACTTTTTTGTTAGTGAGAAAATACTCATACACAGTGGTGAGATTACAATTGCGACGTTTATGGCAGGAAATCTATAATATACATAGTCAAATTACCATAACAATGATTGTGTTAATTTACAATGTGGGGTAGAAAATTAGTAGCAAAATAACATGTACAGAGTACATGTGATTTAATGTGATGATTAGTACAAGAAACTGACAGGTAAGATAAAATTACACTAACAAAGTTAGTGTTAATGTGCATTATGTGGCTTGATATTGGTAGCAAAAAAAGTAAAATGACACATACATAGTACTTGTGATTTAACATAGTGATTAGTCAAAAGAATAACAAGTATAATAAAATTACACTGGTATTGTATTTGTAAAAGTACATGTACAAATACATGAACATGTGTGGATATTGTGCTGCCACGTACTTTCGTGTAAAATTACACAATTATTTTTTTACAGTGTAGACGATAGATTCGGAGCTGCAATGTCAAACTGAATCCCCCGATTTTGTAACGATCGGATTTTCTGGATTGCCTCCCACTATGGTTGCAAATTTAAAGACGTGTTCACGTCAAAACGTCTAAACTACAGTTTAGGAAGTTTATTAGAAGAGCGTTTAACAGAGCACGTTTGTTCGGTAGTTTGACTTCCGTTGTCCCAGTTTTGTAATCAGCGTAGGCAGTGGACAGAATGAAATCAGACCCAGAGCCTATGGTAATGAAGCGCCGTGGCAGCTTGCCCGAACACATAACGGAGGCGTGGGTGCTGTCTCTTAGCCGAGCTGCAGATTACACTCCTGCTGGAAGTGATTAGCTTCCCTCTGCTAGGACCGGCTCCTGCTGGCTGTGCCGGGACGGGCGTAATCCCGGGCGAGCTCGCCAGATGGCGGTGTGTCTGGTTCAACGGCCAATTATGTGTAGTAGAGTGTATACCCACGGTATGAGAGTATTAAGAATCGCGAGCCACTAACATTTTGATTCCAGTTAAAATCTCTCTACGAAACAACGTATTAAAAACATTTTAATATATTTTATATTTTCTGATAAACATCCGCCTATTTGAAATTAAACTTTGTTGGTAATTTCGTCTTATAAACTGGAAATATACTAAAACTTTGTAGCATCTTGTTAACCCACAGAATATTTTGTGACATTTACAGAAAGTCTGTTATTAAAAACTAAGTATTTGTAGCTTTACAAAGATTTCTAGGGATATTTTTCACTGTTATCTTTCTGCATTTTAACTGAAATGTTTTTAACATTATACAGAAAACTGAAGGAGTTTTAGAGAGGCGAAATAACAGTCTGCACGAGGTAAATCGGTCGGCACACAGAACTGCCTTCATTTGGTCCGTCGGGACTTCAAATGGACTGTAGATGGTTTCGGGAGCAGAGGACATATGTGAAGGTGGCCGTAAATGGCAGAATGGATCTGGATAATCCCTATCGCAGAGAGAGAGAGAGAGAGAGAGAGAGAGAGAGAGAGAGAGAGAGAGAGAGTAGTTTTATTGTCTCACAGGTACTAGCAAATGCAATAGTTTCCTTCTTCATAATTCACTGGCATGTGCTAGTTTTGCTGGGCATAACGTCTGTACTGGAAAAACTTACAGACGCCTATCAGAGAAAAAAAATTCAATCCGATAGACCTTTACGCTTTCTGCCACGAATACCTAAAAGCAAATTGTGTGTGTCTGTGTTGGGGACACGACCGTTTGTTTTGCGTGAATACGTCTACGTTGACGCGCTCGGACTCATTGACGTTTTTTTCATGTTCCTGGCAACGTTTCACTCGATAATATGGGGTTTTATGGGTATCACTGAATTGCTTTTGAGATTCTCTTTCCAACCATGTATGATTTCTTTGTTTCGTCTTGGCTTTTTGACGAGTATAGGCAGAAAATATGTTAAGTTTTCGTAATTTTTTTTAAATAAACGCATACAATTTCACCATAACCACACCACACAAATGTTTTTATACACGCAATCGATTGATTGTGACAATAGCTGTCGGCAGAAACTCTAACGAGTGTCGTAGCTTCGCTTAGCCAAAGGTTATACTACTACGCGCAGTTTATGAGACGTGGCGACGAAACGAACTCAAAATTGTGGCGTCACCCCCCCCCCCCCCCTTCTCTTCGCCACACGCGGTCATCACTCAACGTGGCAGATTATTTGATCCTGTGACTGTGTTTGCCAACACATACAGGACGAGGTCCTTGTCCAAATGCTTCTGAATGTAGGTGCTTTAAGCTGGGAAACAGCTGGGAGCCCCCCAATGATGTCAAAAAAAGGGATTTTAGTTGATTCCAGTGAAAAGTTTTGAAAATTATTCGTTCCCTTGGTTTTTATATCAAAATATAACCATTTGCATAGTTTTCCCCCAATTTTTTACAATCAATAAACATTATATAGAAATATAGTTTTCCCACTGATTACATTTAGTATTAAAAAAGTATTAAAAATAATTCTGTTTAAAACTTCCCCCATATCTACATTTTTACAAGATTTCATCTCTTTCCAGCCATATGCAGGTTACATATAATTATTTTACTATAAACCATACTTAACTAAAATGGCAGTAAGCTCTCCCTTTTAAAATGCTGACGGAACAGCAGTTCCAGCCCAAGTGAAAACCCTGTGCTGTCTCCTCGAATCTGGGCGATACAGCTATATATATATTTTATTTGAAATCATCTAGAACATTACAAAATGATCTTCACTCCGTCTATATCTGAAGTCCTGGAAGGACACCCTGGTGGAGCGTGATTGACTGGCATGCGTCACGTGGTCAAGGTGACGTACGAGGGAGGGGAGGGCAGTCACAGATTTCGTGAACGGTAGCCTCCCCACGGCGCCCATACTTGCAGACCAGCAGGCCCGCCGAGCGGACGTGAGGCGTGAAGCTCATCAAACACACCCCCGTCGCAGCGAAGGTAAGCCATCCCAAACGGCCAACATTTTCTCAACTTCATATGGCACCGTCAGTTTGACTTTCGTTCGATGTGCAGGGATAGCCGTCACGATCCTTTGCAAATCGAATGGTGTAATTAAAGTTTGAATGAAGACGATAGATTCAGAGCTACAATGCCAAACTGTATCCCCCCCCCTCCATTTTATTATAATCGGATTTTCTGTATCGCCTCCCACTATGGTCGTAAATTTAAAGACGTATTCGCGTCAAATTCACCAGTTCCGCTATGCAGAAGCATTGTCTTCCGACTGACTTGTGTCTTGAAATTAATTTTGATTGTTCATAACTGATAATTCACCGCTTCGTGTCGTACCGACTTCACCTGCCACTATGGTGAGTGTGCACTAGCATTAAAATGCAGCGTATCGTCTATTTACGGTATCTCCATACTTCTATAAACAACCCTTTGAATAATCACACGACATATGGCGTGTTTGCTTTTTTCCCTAAATATGCCATGTATCGCAAACTTTATAAACGTCTTCTAACATAACTTTATATTTTTTTTGTTAATGGAACTTTTACTTATATAATTCATACAAATAAAAATATATATTAAACACGTCTGATGGTAGTCCCTACAGTAAGAAGTTGTTCTAATGCAAATTGTTTTAAACTAATAGTGCACGCACGTTATACCTCTGGTGTAATTATCTAGACTCGGTTAAACTAACAGTGCACGCAAGTTATACCTCTGGTGTAATTATCTAGACTCGGTTAAACTAACAGTGCACTCAAGTTATACCTCTGGTGTAATTATCTAGACTCGGTTAAACTAACAGTGCACTCAAGTTATACCTCTGGTGTAATTATCTAGACTCGATTAAACTAATAGTGCACGCAAGTTATACCTCTGGTGTAATTATCTAGACTCGGTTAAACTTCGGTTGTCTGAAGTGCAGGCATATCCTGAAAGTAGAACGTTAGCAGAGTGTCAGAATAGTTAGAAGTTACCATGAATGCACTATACCCTTACCACTTCAGTGTTGTTATAGGCTGTTCACGGTAAAATGAGCACTTTTGAAAGCCCTGCTTAAGATCTACTTATATACTCGTATATTCGTTCGCCTTATGTGAAATTAACATTGCTATTGGCCTCATAACTTTACTCACGAGTCGGTCAAATGAAACTTTGAAAGTATTAAGAAAGTAAATATTTTACAAATAACCTAATTTTTACACTTCGATGCATTAGAAAATCAGGAAGCAAAATCAATTATTTCTAATGATCACAAATGGTTACTTAACACTTTTTATTCGACGTTAAGAAATGGAACTACTTTATATCCATCGTTACCAACTTTACTCGACGAATGCCACTCAGTGCGCCCATTAAAATATATAAGTATGCAGGGGCAGTGACATTTTCTAAGGTTAATTTTCAAAGTGCTCACTTTATTGTGAACAGGCAATACCAACGCTGCTACTGTATCCCGCACCATTGTGTGTAGACAACAATCACGAGAGAAAATCTGCTGCATAACAGCAACAATGTAGGGTTTACGTCGTTTTTTTTATTCCGTCGCTGATCACACGTACTCGTTTAACTAGATAGGAGAAGGCAAAACAAGGTACCGAATATGTACTCCTTCTGTGCCACAGTTGGGCGGAACTTCGTGCCGAGGGGATAACACTGTGATTGCTTCTTAAATTTGTCTGTACCATCACACGAAAAAAATCAGTGTAAACGGTGCTTATTGGTGCGAAAATATGAAGGGTACTGAGTGGATAATATAAAAAGGTTATTTGTGATAAGAGGCTGATGTGTTATAGGGAGTTTAAAAAAAACGGCAGCGTGCAGTACGCTATACCGGACAACGAATTGAAAATTCTAAGAGATCAAACTCATATCCGTAAATGCGTTGTTTGGCCCATGAAGTAGGAGATTATCATGTTAATATAGGCAGCACGCACAGTGACAGATTTGGTAGATTTCAAAAGGAAATTGTCATTTCACAAATGCATGACAATTTTCACGGAGAGAAGTATTCATATTTTCCAAATAACAGCTCTTTGTTTACTCTGCAATTAAAACAAGACAGAGGGACACGGTGGCTTAGCGGTTAGACTACTCGCCTCCCACTACGGAAAACCGGGTTCAATCGCCGGCTGGGTCACTCCCGGATTTTCACAACTGGGAATCGCACTGGACGATGCAGCTGGTTGGCGGGTTTGTCGGGGGTCTCAAGTTTCCTTACCCTTGCATTCCGGCGCTGCTCCATTCTCACCTCATTTCACCCTCATCGGCTCTCAAGACCTCGTTGGTAAAAGCCGCACAAATTTCTGAACTCAAACTAATTCAACAAGACGAACTAACGAGGCATGTTAAGGTGTACTGATATTTATGAGAAGGGTGTTGAAGCGAGAGCAATTACACGTCCTCATGTTAAATTCGTAATTTCTCTTGCATACCACACTCATTATTTAAGTAACGTCTTCGTTTATTGATATTCTGAAACATTTTACGTAATTAAGTAATATGAAGTAATTGTTGTAACCATTCGCTGCGCAGCTCAGTAGAGAGAAAAACTATTTAACACGTCACATTTACCACACAGTAAGAGATGAAAAATGTTTACTTCCGAGACAAACAACGTGTTAAGTGATCGGCGAATCCTTCCATCTCCTCCCAATGTGACGTCACGGAAGGCGGACAAAGGAGGGAAATATGTGCATGACTTCACCTTACCTCCGTTCAAGATAGGCTTAGCCATTGAGGCGACAAAGTTGGGTACAAATTTGCTTATGGGTTCCTAAATGTATGCAACCCATCAGCCATAACCGTAAGGCTGGTGGGCTATCTGCGCCTTACAGTTTCCGCACACAACAAGATGCCACGACCGTATGCCATCATATATGCATCGCCGATGCACGATTTGTACTAAAGATGGCGGTTGACATTTCCAGCCCGTTTTATAATCTATGATATGATTTTGTTGGGTTGGCGGAGGTGTCTTGCAGGTTAAACTTGTATGTAGTTATTTCCATGTCCTCTATCCAAAGCTCTGTAATGCATTAACGCCCTATAGCGGCTAAATCGCGCATTCCCGGGCATCGATCCTCAGTATCGTTAAATGTCCAGTTCGTTGTCCTGTATCATCTACTCACATTATAGGTGAGCTTGTTATAGGTGTGTTGGTAATGCCTAGTAACGAATAATTCCTATGAAAAATACACTATCTACCAAAAAGTAACTGAGCACCTGTCTACAATGTTTGCTCGGTGGTTGTCACCCCGTTAGAAGCTCACAGGGCCACCTCTTGCGGCTATAACAGCAGCCATCCTGTATGGCATGCTCTCTACTAGTGTTTGCAGGACATCCACAGGGATTCGTCGCCATTCCTCTTGCAACCATTCCATGAGTTGAGCAATGGATTTTGGCCGCGCCTGACGAGCCCTCACCCGGCGATCCAATTCGTCCCAAAGATGTTCTATAGGGTTGAGGTCGGGGCTCTGGGCGGGCCAGTCCAATCGGCGAACATTGTTGTCGGCGTACCACTGCATAGTAGCCCTTGAAACATGGCACCTGGCATTGTCATCCTGGAAGTAACGCGGGTCCATTCCGTAAAAACGCCACAATGTTGGGAGAATTTCATTATCCAGAATGTGACAATAGGCCTCTGTGTTCATGCTACCACGGACAAACACCAGCGGTCGTACGCCGAAGGCCGTGAAACACAAATCAACTGATGTACTGAATTACCTATCTTCACGGGTGCCCAATTACTGTTTGGTAGATAGTGTATTAATACAATACCAAACCCCATTTTTTTTTTTCGCGATTCTCCCATCTCCTCCTGCGTCTTCATTCCGCTGCATCTCCACATCCCCTCTCGCCAAACATCGTCCATTATTCTGGCTGGGCGGAACTACTGGTCTGTCTCTCGGGTAGGACAGTCGACTCCTATAAGCGACAGTTCTCTTTAGTCATTACGTTAGCTGCCTTAGGCGAGGACCCCGTGTGTGGATTATTTTTCCATAATCATTTTCCATTATGGGCTTATTACCGCTGGTCCATCCCAGGTCAGACTGGGTTGGAGCTAAGCGGAGAGTTTTGGCAGGATCTCAACAGCGAGGTCTTGAGAGCTGGCGAGGGTGAAACAAGATATGGAGCAGCGCTGGAATTCAAGGACAGGTGAAACGGGAGATCCCCGAGCAAATCCGCTGATCAGTGGCATTGTCCATCACGGTTCCCACGTGAGAAAATCCGGGAGCGATCCCACCGGGAATAGGACCCGTTTCGCCTGAGAGAGTACACCACAGCGGCCTAAACCGTGAGACTGAGGAAGGATTCTTGATGGCAGTAGCTGTAGATTCACTAGATTGGTGGAGTTAATATATAGTTAAACCACAGGGAAGGACAAAGGAAATAAATAATATGGGAAACGCGAATACCTGTGATAGTTAGGAGCGTCATAATGTATCATTACTGTATATTGTATATTGCCACACGAACATGACATAGCCTAGTATTTCCATCTTTAGTAGCTCCCCCTGTAATATATCACCATATTCGGGAGAATCAAAGCGTTATACCAGTTTGCATTTATCTAGGTCACAGTTTCATGTGTTCTTTAATTCTATTTCTTCGTGTTCCCGTTTCTCATTTCCGGCAGTATCAAAGTGCTCAACAACCCTGTTGAATTAGTATCACATATTTATTGACATGCTTTTTGTACACACGTTCACGAGCAAATACAATATTAAACACAAACAAACTTGATAAAAAATGACCTAGGAAGAACAAACAAAACAAAATAATATATTCTGAAATACAAATCTTAACATACCACCCACCGAAAATGGTATATTTTCTACACCTTAACCAGTTAACACATTAAACTGGCAGCTAACAGTTTAAAATACTATATAGACATATTACATCCAATATACTACATCACAAGACAAGTGAGATTATACAACATAGAAAATATAGTTTAGGGCTAACTGACAAATTTTTGTCACAGATCTTTGAATAGTTCCATCTGTGGTCCATAGAGTAACTAAGCTTACAATACTGTCCATACCAGGATGGGTCTTCACAATTCTTGCTGTATTCCATTGTAAGGGAGGTATGTTGTGTCCTTCACCTATACGAGCATACCTTCCATAACGCCTGGTACTGGAACATTCCATTTGGTCCTTTGATGCAGAGTGTGAAGATACTCTGAGCTTCAGCATTTCCAGATGGACTGCTTCAATCTGCAAACGAGCTACCAGCGATTTAAGCGGTTGTTCATCACTGTCAACAGATTTTCTTCAGGTAGGCCAACAAGTGTTACACCAACTATAAAGTAGCCCAGAGTCAGAATGTCAAATTCTAATGGATCAGTGGAGAGTGGGAAAAGTGGCCAGGAGTTCACTATGGCGGAAATTTCTGAAAACAAGGTTGACAACTCCTCAAAAGTAAGATCTTGGTCACCTATAACTCTCCTCATGCGAGTTTGGCAGATTGAATAGCCACCTCCCATAAGCCTCTGAAGTGAGGGCTCGCAGGAGGATTAAATTGCCACCTGATGTTGAGCTGAATGAGTTGTGTTAGAAGAGATTGCCACATGGATTCTGCAAACAAGGCTTGATACAGTTCTCTCAGTTGCCATGTTACACCAACAAAATTTGTACCTTGGTCAGAATACATGTCAGGAGGGGTCCCTCTAAGAGATACAAATCGCTTGAGAGCTGCAATAAAGGCACCTGTGGAAAGTGAAGAAACCAACTCCAAATGCACCGCCATGGTGGACAACCAGAATAACAAACACAGATAGCTCTTCATAGAATATATATTTCATGTCTTGGCTGGTTTGGTGACAAATGGTCCACCAAAATCCACACCAACCTTTAGGATTGGAATAATCTGCCAAAATCTGGGCACTGGCAAAGTTTCCATGAGAGGTGCATGAGCCGTGGGACTGCACTTAAAACAACAAACATATGTGTGTATTTCCTGTCGAATTATGAATCGAGCACTTATAATCCAGAATTGTTTTTGAAGTAGGGAGTGTGTGGTTTACGGTCCTGCATGCAAGTAAGCAACATGAAAAAACACTAGTGATTAAAATTGCCAAATTACATTTGCCTGGAATCAAAATAGGATGTTTGGCTCCATCACCTAAGGATGAATGTTGCAATCTGCCGCCCACCCTGACAACACCCTGGGTATCGAGAAAAGGATGCAAACTTTTAAAAGTATGGAAACTTTCACCTGTTATAAGTAGCTTAAGTTCATCTGAAAGCTAGTATAGTTGCACAAACAAAACCCAAAAGAACAATGCCGATTGAGTTTCTACATTCGTCAGGGAGTGAGCTGTTGGATGAGGTTTGTTTTGAAAGGCATCTCGAGCTCTGATAAGCCAAACATTCATTATTTTCATGCACGAGAAGGAAGAAAAGGACTCTAACAACTTTACACCACTCTCCTGGTTAGATTCAGCAACTAGAACACATACCTGCACTGGTTTGTGCTCGCAATATTCCACTTCAATAAACACTTCAACTCGGTCTGCAGGCCAATTTCTTTCACAGTCCTTCAGCCAGTCAGGGCTATGAAACCAAAAGGTACTGTTCACCAACTGGTCTGGAAGTGAACCCCTTGATACCAAATCTGCTGGGTTGTCTGCAGATGGCACATAGCGCCATGCACTTGGAACTACCAATATTTGAACTTCTGACACTCTGTTTGCCACAAATGACTTGAACTTAAGAGGAGAAGAATTAAGCCACGAGAGGACAATATTAGAATATGTACACATGAAGAGATTAATGGCTACTATCATGTACACAAACAACATGTTTACTTAGCTCTACAATCTGGCCAATAACAAGACCCCAGAAAGCTCAAGTCTTGGAATAAATATGATTTAGAGGTGTAACCTTAGATTTCGACATCAAGTTTACTGAAACCACACATCTTGTATCTACTACCCTAATATAAAGTATAAAAACATACGCCTCCTCGGAGGCATCACAAAAGCCATAAAAATGAATAATTGAGAAATCAATGTCCCAGACATACCTCGGAATTCTTACACTGGCTAAAGAATTCAGTGACCCCTTAAAAAGCAGCCATTTGTCAACAAAGTTGCTGGGAACAGGTTCATCCGAATCCAGCCCTAATGTCCACAGTATTTGAAGTAGTAGACAACCACTGGGGACACCCAACCACATGGATCAAACAACCTAGCGATTGTTGACAATATGCCTCGCTTAGTTATGGGAATATCAGGAACACTCACAGTTAGATGAGTTCGTCAGTTTCAGGGCACCAGTGCCTTCAGGACAGGGCTGGAGTCTCCGTCAAAGCTACGCAGCACCTCCCATTGTTCTACAGGGACACTGTAAAGATGATCTGGGTTGTTCGATGACCATTTCCGTAGCTCAAAGCCATCCAATGCCAGGAGGGATACAAGCTCTGCCATGAGAGCTTGGGCTGCTTCAATCAGCTGTTGCACAGTTCTGATTGCCTGGTATGGAGAGGAGGCCAGTCCATAGGTAACAGTGTTTAATTGAAAAGTCTGAATGTCTTCATAATGTGAATGTCACCACAATATGTACTGATGTCTGCGGTCGTCTTGATGAATGAGAATCTGACGATACATTTTGCAGATATCTGTTGTGAAGATGACAGGTGAAACACGAAGATTGAGGATGATTTCAGATAGGTCCTTCTTAAGTTTTTTTAACAGTACTGAGTTTGTCGCTCAATGAGACACTGTTAGCTGTCTTTGCTGAGCCATCGAATACAACACGTACCTTTGTTGTTGAACTCGTCTCCTTATACATAGCATGCTGAGGAATAATGTGCATGGGCACAACACTGGGGTTCTGAGCATCTCTGGTTTGCACTCTGCCTGCAGCTTGGTATTCTGGTATATTCATAACTGGTATCATGTGACCAAGTTTCTCATACTCTTCCATGAATGCTTTGTACTCACTAGCCAATTTCGGACACCTGCAAAACTTGGTTTCAAGATGTTTGAATCTGATCAAGGCCTGCTGTAGAGTGTCTCCATATTCAAGAGCAGACTATCTAAATTGCAGATGAAGAATGTACCTACCATCTAGTGCCCTGGTACGGGTTGTGACAAAATGTTCCTCACATTGCTTGTCGACTTGTGACATTAACACTAGCCTTGGAACCTTCTCAATATCCAAGAACCTTCTGAGCTCCATATTCAAGTTAGTTCATACAAGAATTGATACTGTTGTTACATGATTTGCATGTGGTTCACAGGAGGCCCTTCCAGTCACCACCCAACCGAAGATTGAATCGAATGCATGAGGGTCACCTGGGATTTTGGCACCAGTCATAGCTTCACTCATTATGTCAGCTGACAACAGCATACCAACTGACCCAGGGACATTGAATGAGTGGTCTGCCAGTTTAAAGTCTGCAAGGTATGCCACACTCTCTAAAGCAATTGTTGAAGATGGCATAGGATGTGTTATGTTCTTAATAACAATAGCTCTTACATAGAAAGTTTTTTCCCGGCAGTCAACTGGCCTTATTGAACATAACACGACACCTTTAGAACCACACACCTAGGTTTGCCCAACACCTGCAACTTCTGTTTGAAGGTGACGTGGCAAGCCTAACCTCTGCACACACTCTTCAGTGACGAATTAAGTCTGCGAGGCCACATACAACAACACTCTTACAGTCTGAATGTTTCCACTCCCATCATGCACAAGCGCAGTTTTTAACAATACGACAATGTGCTTCTTTTCATTATCGCTAGAAGAGTGAAGCACCTGCAATTTATCTTCAGATTCTGTACACATCTGATCAGGACCATTATTTTGATTAGTGAAATGAAGCAGTGAATGATGTTTACCACTGCACATTCTACACAGGAATTTTGACAAACATTCGTGATGTGTGACCTCCCTTTAGGCAATCAAAACAAAGTTTTTTCTCCTTCACCAGTTGCACCCTGTCATCTGTAGATAACGACACAAAACTTATCAAATTTTTACATTTAAATGGGGTTGGTCACACACAACATAGTGTTCATCCTTTCCCACTGCCACTAATGTAGCACCTCGCCAGGATTGTGATTTCATACCTGTTTTAGTAGAAGAAGATGGTTGTACTTTCAACTGCATTTTGCTTGGCTGATCATGTTATGATGTTAAACTATGAGCAGAGAGCAGATGAACACTTTCATGTGCTGTTGCCCGATGAACGAGGAAGGATAGCAGTTGCTCACATGTTGTCAGTGGCTGGTCCACAGTAAGCTCGGATGCTTAGTAAAGTGCTGGCTCCAGTTTCTCCTGTAAAATGTTCAATATTAACAAACTCCACTCATTAATAGGAAAATGTTCAGCCTGCAAGGCATTCAAGTTCTCTCTAACCATACTAAAAAAGCGTGATAATGACTCTGGTGATGAGGTAACAGGTGGTACATGTAGAATATTTTGCACATATATGTTTGCCGAAATACATATGTTCTTAAACTTCTTCTCAAGAAGTGTCCAAACTACTTCGTAGCTCTCTGAGATTAGAGGCAAATTACACACGAGATCCTTCGGTTCTCCCCTGAAGAAACCAATGAGTTAATGTAACTTATGAACATTTGTTAGGGACTCATCTTGGTGCACTATTGACGTAAACAGCTCCGCGAACGAGGTCAATTCCGCCTTGTTACCGGGAAAAACTGGAACGGGTAATGGCGGCAAAATTGCTCGTGGTTGGCCGTCGCGACTCGTTCTCTCCAACTGCCTGGCTGTACACCGATTATACTCAAAACGTAAATGTCGGTATAATCTTTCGAAGTCACTGAAAGGTGCCTTTAATGTCTCGGTGCTTCTTATCTCCACCTTTGGTGAGGACACTCACAATGCAAGGTAGTTCACATGAAATTCTTGGTTATTTTATGCTATTTCTTCAAAGGCAATCATGAACTCTTACAACTTTTCATAGTCACTGCTTGCATAATTTAACAAATTTGCAACTTTATTAATAATCTCAATCACTTAATCGAATATGATTAATTGAAGCTCAGTGGTAATGGCAGCTATAACCATACTTTTGGTACACACTGTTTTGTTTATCGATTTCACTTCACCTCAGGGCACACGAACAGTACATTCATAACTTAATGGACATGATAACACCAGGGTGCGGCTATTTACTATGTAGATACAATCCGGAAGACCAAAAAATGATGAATTAGTATCACATATTTATTGACATGCTTCTTGTACACGAGTTGACGAGCCAATAGAATATTACACACACACACGCAAACTTGATAAAAAAAAGTCCCAGGAAGAACAAAACAAAAAAAAATCTCCGGAAATACAAATCTTAACACTCCCTAGTTTTATTGTTTACAGCTGTCCAGCAAAAAAAAAAAAAAAAAAAAAAAAACAAATAAAATATGCATCTGAGAACATAAACGTCTGGTAAGCGACACAGAAATGCAAACAAAAGGTTATATTACGAAATTTAGGTAGAGGTATCAACAAAGACATGTGAAGGAGTACAAAGATAATGTGAGTTTCGCTTACATAAGCGCGTGTGTATCGTATTGATTCACCATCAAACTAGAAACCGTGTTTAGAAAATAATGAATTCTCGCGCATACTCAAACTCATTTCAATGAATATAGAAGTTTAATCTTCAAATTAAAATCAGATGTTATTTTAGTTAGCTAATGTATCTGTTGGGAGGGAAATTATATTATAATACTATATATTTTTGTTCTATCAAAAGTTTCTTTCGTCCAGTTACATGCATATTTATCATATTTTATCGTCTGTGATACCAGCGCTAAGATGGCGCCGTGGTGCGAAGAATAGTATGACACAGTGGTCACAATACACTCATCTTGAAAAGGCGCCAGTTTTGCTGCACATTGAGATTCTATATCTAATAAAAACTTTTATTATTTTGTATAAATTGGACATTTACCAAGGCTATAAAGTGTTGTGTAGTAAACACTATCAATAATTAGAGCAAAGTCAAATATGCAGAACATTTTCTGACTTATTAAAAAATGTTCTGTGTGCTAGATGATGTACAAGTACAAATGTCTATTTCAACTGTTTTTTTAATTTATCAAACCTGAATTATCCGAACTGAAACGTGGTAGGTTAGACATAAACACAACTAACCCAGTGAAGTTTAATTTTAGTGAAATGGGATATTCGTATCATGTTATTAACCATGTCCATAACTGTTATATACCATTGAACACGGAGCTAACTTAACATGTAAAAAACAGTGTCACTAGACAAGCGAGTGAGATAATAATGTCATGACGCCTTACAAGCATTTAGTGCGTATTTTTCAAAATATTGTCGCTAGGTTAATCCGACAAAGAATTTTCTTTACGTTTCACGTGCTACATTCAAAGTAAAATCTTCCTTTGCGCTGTTAGCGGAACTAACCGAACCTAGCTGATCAAAATGTAAGAATTTTCAGATGAATCGCAAGGGACACGCATATTGAAACTATTCACTGGTAAATCGCAATCAGAAAGCGATAGGAAGCCACAATGGGAGGAACGATGACATTGCTAGCCGTAATGAGGCGGATTCGATTTGTGAATCTCGGAGATGAAATGTCTCGATTGGTGCAATGAAATTTCTGGTTCGCAGTTTATTGAACTCTACTAGCACGATAAGCTAAATAATGTAAATGACGACTCGCATATGGTAGCTTAGTAATTTAAATTGTGGAAATAATGAAATTATTTTGGACTTATTTCCATATGGCCAGTTAAACATAATTATTAATATAAATTATTTGTTTTTTATTTACATTCGAGTAAAAATTATTGCAGAAAGTATATATCAATGTTTGAAACAGTTTCAGAGTCTCACTTGATGGAACAGTGCACACGTGCAATTAGGTCTAAGGGATAGTTTTATATTCTTTAATTCGTAAGTTTTAATTAATACATTGTAGATGGAGTGTCGTCATAATTATCTGACCGTTGGTGTATTTCGTATCCTTTGTTGCCTCATCAGAATTCCAGCTGACACGTATCTGTCAACAAAAGCTAGTCTCGCCTTCTTCTCGAGTATGTTTTAAACGTCATCCTTCGTTTTTGTATTTTATCATTGTGCTGCGGCTGCCAACAGCAAGGACTGCCAGGAGGCGCGTTTACGCTCGAGTGCGGCGCGACCTCGGCAATCCTAACCAGATGTTTTATCAACAATCCCGGGGGAATGGTTACGAGGTCGGGGCCGTCAGTATATAAGGCTGGGACAATGGCGGCTCTTGGCGCCATCTTGTTCCAGACGCAGGAGGCCCTGCCCGATCGACGCCTGCCTTGAGGACCATCAGTCCAGTGGTCCTTTGTTCATCGCCATCGCCACCCGCCGTTTAGAGAGCCTCCTCGTTGCCGACTACACAGGGTAAGTATACTTCCTGTTAGGGTGACCTAGGCCGCGTGAGGTATCGGGACAGGCAAAGGTTTGAATTGAGATCCATAAGCGCAAGAGAGCAACAAGATTGCTAGTCTACGTATCTAAAGTAACTCGGAGTATTGCATTCACAATTTAATGTCTTGTAATAATTTGACCACTCTTGCTTAGCGATATTTGTATTTCTTGAGATTTGAATAAAGTAGAGTTTTGTATTAACGAGTGCCTTTATCTCTGACAACGAGCATCCCCCTAGTAAGTGCGTGATCTCTTCGCTTCAGGAGAAGTCGCAGCAATTGGAGACATATCTCTGCAGTAGCGCTTGTCCGACGTAATTTTCCATTTAGTCACTTGCCCCCACTGGAAGCTTTTTTTTAAGAACATAACTATATAGTTGAAAGATACTAAACGGAAGAAAGTAGAAAACTACAAGAGCGAGTTTCATAATGCCAGTTTAAAGTATTTGTTACCTAACCACATGATAAATGTAAATATAAATTTTAATCATACTGTTTCTCAACAAACATTTCGTGGTAAAGAAAGCGCTGGTTGTATAAGTGCATGTTAAGATAAGTCTGGCAACCATGTAGTGACGTTTTGGTTTGCGATTGTCTGCAAGTAGTTGCCGTCTGCTCTTTATAATGTGTTCGTTAAACAAAGTTTGTTGTAAAATTTTAAATGAAGCACCAATACTAACCGGTTTTAATCAGGAAATCTTGCCACTTCAAATCATTAATTATAATTTTTTTTATTCAAATGTATTTATTTACTAATGAAAACAAGACAAATGCAACGATACAAATTCATGAAGAATTTTGAGTGTGGTTAATGCAATATGTGATTCCAATACATGACAGTTTTTAAAACTGGTATCCTAGTAATTACTTACCAGGTGTAAGCCTACTGGAAACATGGAGGTATTTACATAAATATTTTCCATTTTATTTTCGGCATCACACGTAGACTTGAAAATATAAATTCTTTTCGGATGTATTTGTTTTTTTTTTTCTGTCGCCATACACTCTGTAATTGCTGCATAATTTTTACGTTTGAGCCTTCGTCGACAGTAAATACTTAATGTATTAAACAATGAACGCTGACTTCGTTTAAAGTTGTGGATAGTTCGAGAGAAATTTCTGTAGGATTGATTTTGTGTTAAATGGGCTAACGAACGTCACTTTGTTTTTTTTTTTTTTTTTTTTGTGTTTGCTGAAAACACATTCCTAGAAATTACACTAAATTATAACACGTAGTTGCCATAACCTTAAGTATATTAAAATAATTTTAAACATATTTTCGCCAAACTAAAAATAAAAGTAATCAATTTCTATGAACTTCTAAGGCATATTTAATATTTTCAAGCAGAATAGTTACTTCTTTAAACAAATTATTACTATTAAAATATTTTGTTTCTGAATGACTGCGGAAATTGATGTGATCAGTAATTTTGTCATGATTATCCTTAAATAACCAGATTAAATCTTCTTCTAGAACTATAAACAATTTAAACAAACAAACATAACCTTTCATTAGCCAAGAACGTCTACCATATTTTAGGCAAATGTTCTGATTGACCCAGTAATCAGAGACTTCTCTTGTGTTTAAGTTCGGAACGAAACCTGACTTTGCGGAAGGGAGGGGCGCTAAGCAGGACTTGGAAAAGTGTTGAGGAAACCGTGTGCCGAACAAAGTGTGGAAGTGACAGCAGGCTTGTTGACTGAGGGTGCGTGTCCCGCAGTTCCGCTTATGAGGTGACGGCTGTGAGGTACGGCCAACGTCGCGTCAACTTAGGTCGTTGGGCCGCTGGCCGTCGGCGACTCGCCACTTTGCTTCAGCTGACGGCCGCAGTTTTGCTTCGTGACTGCCCGCACTTCCTCGCGTAAATTTCCTCGAGCGACAGATAGCGTCCACTGGACTTGCAACCTGAGTTCTCCGCACTCCGTCAAGCCTGGCCGTCGTAGGCATGCCATTATTCGTTAAAGGGTAATCTCTACTCAAAATAAAGTAAGTTCCGCAAGGTCACCTTTTACTTTAGGCTATTCACGGCTAAATGAGCACGTTTGAAAACTCTGCTTAAGATCTACTTGCATACTCATAGTTTACTTTCCGCCTTATGTAAAATTAACATTGTCATAGGCATTTCACCTTTCATTCATGTGTTGGTCAAATGAAATTGTGAAATTATCAAGAAAGTAAATATTTATATATCTGCTTAGTTTTACACATCGATACTTAAAAAAAAAAGCAGAAAGCGAAAGAGATAATTTTAAGTTATCAATAATGGTTACCTAACACTTTTTATTCGACGTTCAAATATGGAACTACTTTCTATCCATCTTTACCAACTTTACTGCGCCAATGTCACTCAGTGAGCCCATTAAAATGTATGAATGAAAGGGCAGTGACTCTTAAATAAGGTTCATTTATAAAGTGCTCACTTTATCGTGAACAGCCTCTATAATGTAGCATTGGCGCTGGAGCTTACAAAACTGCAATAAGCCTTCACTGGATGCTGAATTTCTTGCACACTCAGGAAGAGGTTATGTTGAATAAAACAAAGGTTGTATGCGCAGCCAATTCGACTGTTTGTACAGGGGCAGTTAAATGTTTTGTTGTTGAAACCAAATTATTTTGATGTTCGTATTTGGTCGCCCCGAGCTGTGAAATTTGTTTGGTGAAACTAAAGATTTGTTTGGCTAAACTTAGATTAAACAGTTTCGTTTATCATTAAAAAAAAATTTAAAATACGATAAACTTGTGAACGCAGCCCATTTGCACCGGAACTTTATGCCCTAGCGACGAGAGCTGAAGTGACTACAGCCTAAATGATAATGTTTTAAATACTGGTCAACGCACGTAAATAAATATGTCATGTTTCAGATACCTAATTTTCGGTTTCATGTTGAGTTTATTATTGTTTTCGGGATGATAATACAATTATTAAATGTCAATACATGTACTAACAATCACATTTACTAACGTAATTGAAACAAAATTTTCAAAAACTGCTAAGGTTTAGAAGTGTTCATCAATAGTTTTTACTGGTAATTAGAAATAATAACCTCCTAGATATGTAGATTTTTATGTTTTTAAAATAAAAGTATCGATAAATAAGAATTAGTAGTCGTAGTTTAAAAACCGAATATCTATTAGTTGGGATTTATCGTTCGTTAAATTATACCACTAATTTAAAAAACACATATCTAAATTTAGTGGTTTCTTTAGTTTCTAAATAAAAATGTCGATTAAGTAATTCGAATATTTATTTGCGATACAGTTGAATGCTATTTAGATTTTACCAGTGATTATAAAAACAAATTAACAAAACTGGCAATTTTTGTTTTTAAATAAACATATCGATTAATAAAATTTTAAAAAGCCTATTACTTCAAAATGGTTACAGTTTTATTTTTAATATATCTCATTTAAACCATCAGGCTATCATAGACCTCGATAGTTGAGCCATCTAAGACACATGTCTACCAACCCAAGGTTTGGCAGTTCGAGACTCATCGACTCCAAAGTATATTAAAATAAACATCATGATAGGGAACGGAAGTCCCCTGTACGGCAAATAACGAATCTACCATCGCTGAAGCAAGGAAGGTAAGAGAACAGCACATTAAATTATTTACTTCTGGAGGGTTCCGACAAAGTAAACGATATCCGAATCGTCAACAGCCACATGTAGTCCTTGAACTGGGAGAAAGTACACTAAATATAATGTCAAAGACTCATCACTAGCCCTTTCCGTGGTGGTGTCGCAACACCCACAATTACTTTTGAACAGGAAGAAGTAATAGTGACTGCCAGACCTATGGACCTGATTGTGGTTCGCTCATACTTACAAGCGTGGGTGGATGTGCGGGGAGCCAGAAAGCGTGGCGGTAGTCGGTGACCCAGCAAAGAGGGTCACTTTCCCAACTCTCTGTCCTCGAATCGGCTATTGCACTCTACTGACAATCTCTGCACATCACTCATAGTCTTATATTTCTATTAATACTTTAGAATCTATTACACTCCTCGAACGAAAACCTAGCCACCTCCGCCATTTCCTCTACAACAGCAGTGCTGTCACACGTTTCTGCACTCGGAACTCAACTCAGCACAATGGCTACAATAGCTCACACACAT
This sequence comes from Dryococelus australis, assembly GCA_029891345.1. Classification (NCBI taxonomy): domain Eukaryota; kingdom Metazoa; phylum Arthropoda; class Insecta; order Phasmatodea; family Phasmatidae; genus Dryococelus; species Dryococelus australis. Next base: position 197,586,458 of record CM056998.1, on the reverse strand, counting down.
CCAACGTTGTCCATATAGCGTCAAATACATGGAGTCCTATCAGACTGTCTTCAGTAGTTTCTCTGTTTCTCCTATTCAAATAGTTTTAACATAGATTTTGGACTTCCAATAATACAACTATTATAATTGTCTACAGAAAGCCTCCTTGGTACTCAGTTTTGTAAAGAAGTACCAATGTTATATAATATCTCGGGAAACTACACACTCTCACAAAATTAGGCAAAGAAGTATTTCTATGGTAGGTGATATAAACTTATATGTTTTTTAAGTCGATAAGTCACTTATTTTAAAATAAATGATGACATGATTACTTAATTTTAACAAATGTGTAATATACGTTCTTTTAAAGTTTTAGAATAGAGCCTATTTCACCAAATTGACTCGCTATCATGTGTGGAATCAGCTACCGACTCTGCCCTGTCCCGCTTGAACGCGCGTAGGTCAGTGTGTCAGTGGTATCACTGGTAACCAGAAGAGTGCGCGGAGATTTACAAAGGCATGCAGCCTTGCGTGCCTTTGTCGGGTTGTCGGGTCTCGTGCGCTCCCGTCCTTGAGCAGATTGAATTTCTGGGGTTATCGTTGAAATATGTTCTGATCATCGCTCTTGCCACTCTCAACGAGAGTGGGGAAGCAGGGGAACATCTGGACCAGGCCTTCTTGTTTTTTAAGCCACGACGGATCTCCTAGTCGAGAGGCTAGAGTATGGAGCCTTGTGCGGTCTTAAGCACCAGATGTGAGATCACAGGGGATACGACGAGCCAGCAGAGCTACGAGTGGTGGTGAGTGTGAAATCTGCGACTGCAAGCATCGGTAAAGTGAAGAGTGCGAATGACGGGAGTGACTACTGAACTAGATGTATGAGTAACAGACGTTTGGAATGATGACAATAGGCAGTTGGATTGAATATGTGTATATAATAGGTGTGAATTAAATTTCAGAGAAAATAGATGCTAAGGACTTTAATTATTATTGAAATCGCTATTAAATATTGCACTCGCTAAGAATAACAATAGTTAATAGAATATAACGTGTAGTTTAATATTGTAAATAATAGCTGTGTGTATTTGTATAGCATAATAAATAAATTAAAAATATTAATTATAGTTCTATTACTTTATTATGACATCTATCCTCACGAACTCGGGTACTTCCCAGTCTTGTATCAATATGCACACTAATAACTGTACACCAAACAACATACACCTGCTCCAAAAAGTATTGGCATATCTAATGTCGTTGTAATATTGGGTTCAATATAAGACAGTTTAACAAGCAAGATATACATGTAGACAGAGGCACGGTAGGTACACAATGTTACGTACGACAGTATGCAGGGATACAAACGAGCTGTTTAGAAATGAAAATGCGGGATTAGAATCGCCAAATAAGCATTGGCACAGTGGAGCTGTTCAGTCATGTAAACAGCATGTAACACAAGGTACACTATATTTATCGTTACTACGGGTCGTTCGCCAGCCTGTCTGAAGGTAGATGTGGCGGTGCTCAGTACTGTCAACATGGGACCAAAGAAAAGAGAACATTTATATACCGTTCGAGATAACGTTGTGTTACTGCTCTTACGAGGTAGAAATTACAGGTAGATAGGTAGAATGATTTCTATTAGGATCTCCACTGTACGATCTATAATACACAAATATAAGGAATAAGGAACTACGTGAAGCAAACCTAGATCAGGGCGCCCACGAATACCCACACAACGAGAGAGACGCCGTATCATACGTTTAGTCTAAAATGAATCTACAGGAAGGGCTGTATCGTTAGCCGTGGACATCGCAAAGACTTCTAACAAAACAGTGCAATACGTAATGTCTTGAACAGTGGTGATGTTCATGACGGATCATCCCGAAAGAAGACATATATTCCGGAGGTAAACAGGAAGAAGCATCTTGCGTTTGCCAAGGAATATTATGGAATGTCACTGGAATTCTGGGACACTGTCATATTCTCAAACGAATCCAATTTCAACATGCTTGGTTCTGACGGACGAAGGAAAGTGGGGCGAAGACCCGAACACCGAATGACACCAACAACTCACATTACCAACAGTAAAGCATGGTGGTGGACATGTTATGGTTTGGGGGTGAATGGCACCCTAGGGAGTTGGAAATCCGGCCCTTATTGAAGGAGATGTGGATACAAATGCATTGGTGTGTTTCGGGATAAATTGTCCAACAGTGTACACAAGTTCGGCCTGGACATGGTCTTCCGTTTCCAACAGGAAACGAACCCAAACACACTGTTTGAAAACACGCGAGTGGCTACTATATAATGCCCCCAGGCGACTTCTTCCTTCACCACAGAGCCTGGCTTTGCATCTTATTGAGCATTTGTGGAGTCATCTTGGAAGGGAATAGGTCAAGCACCGTCCGCCTATCAAAGAAGAGCTACAGAGGGTTCTCGAGGATGGAAGGTCGGAATTGTCCCTGAGACGACCAAACAGTTAGTTCAATCAATGTCAAAACGTCTGGTAGCTGTCATATGTGTTAATGGCTTGCATACACATTACTGAAACTGAGTACAGAGACTTGGTGTACTGTGCTAATACTTCATTTGCAGTGAGAAAGTCGATTGTTTTGTGTAACTATTTATTTTGTGTTGTGATTTTAGTGAAATATATTTTTGTTGTAAAGGCTGTTCACGATAAAGTGAACACTTTCGAAATCAACCTTAGACAAAAGTCACTGCTTATGCCTGCATATATTTTAATTGGCGCCCCGAGTGATATGTACCCAGTTAAGTTGGTAACGATGGATGAGAAAGTAGTTCCGTATTTGTTAACTTGAATTATCTCTTTTCCTTTCTGGTTTCACTTGACTGACGCATGTATAAAGTAATGACGCTCATTATAATGTTAATCTTACATAAGGTGGAAGGATACACAACGTCTATATAAGTAGATGTTAAGCAGGGCTTTCAAAAGTGCTGATTTTATCGTGAATAGCCTATACATTATATTAAGGAATACACATATTTTCTTTCTCGTTTCCTTTATACAAATACTAGGGGACCCAGCCCGTGACCTTTTTTTTTGTATTGTCCCGGGGCTAAAACAGTTAATATGTTAAAAAATTTGGTTATAGTACAAAGACGGAAAAAAATATTGCATAGATATATGTAGGTAATAATGAAATGATGTGAAATTAACTCAACATTGGAGCAACTGCGGTCCCAATAAATATTGCTATATCCACTTGGCCATTGCGGCCCCACTTGACATAATTCTATCCACTGAGCCACTAAGGCCCCACTTGGAATCGCTCTATCTACTGAGCCACTGTGGCCCCATTTAATTAACTCAGCATTAAAGCGAGACGTTTAAAGTGATCAATAATTATATTCCATTACCTTCATATCTCTATGCAATATTCTCTATGCACTAATACAAAAATTTTCACAGGGAAAAAGTAATTTAAATAATGAGTTTTTAAGGTAAAAGGTAATGATTGCGTAATCTGATCTTGCGGAAATTCGAACTTGAGATGTACTTTACACTGAGGATTCGCTCTGAAAAATTAGAAGAACTTTTGTTGAATATCAAGGGACTTAAATGTATTAAAGACGAACAGACAGACAGACAGACAGAGAGCGTCTGCTTATTATATAGTAGATTATGGGGAAAAACTGGGTGTGCCAATACTTTTAGGAGAAAGTATAGGCTGTTCACGGTAAAGTGAGATCTTTCAGGCCGTAGTTACTTTTTCCTTCCAGCCATTTATTAAACATTCACCACCTTGTTAAATAAATATTGCAATGTAAGTAATAAACACAGTGTTTATTATGTGAGCAATAAACACTGTGTTTATGTTTCACAGGACCCGAAAGTTAAATTCTATGCCTAAAATAAAATAAATTAATTGAGTATGCTGCTCGCTTTATCTCAAGCAGCCTTTAAGAACACAAGAGCGGAGGTCAAAATGCGACTTCCCATGCAGAGGCAGTAGGCAAGAGTGAGGTGCGAAGGAAGATAAGGCTGCAGAGGAAGTGAAACTAGATTGCCAGGAAGCTGGATGTCGGCGCTCGGAGGACTAATGGCTGGAGGCTGGACGTGCCAGGGGGCGGACAGTGAACCCGCGGCCACTGGAGGCGGCCACTCGGCACTGGAGCCTCAGGGGCGGCCTGGAGCCGAGCCAACTGCGGCGCACTGCACCCCGGCGCCCGGGTCGTGTCCTGCTAGCGTTACGAGCCTTGTCCCGACAAAGGAGGGCGTATACAGGCTGTCTGTGAAATAAGAGCAGATATCTTAAGGTTGTCAACACCAGAGTTTCTTTTTTTTTTTTTTGTAAGGAACATGGTGTCGTAAATGCATCCTTACTCTAACGCAAGACGTATATGCTGTAAGGAATAATTGTTATATAAAGGACATGTAGCACAATCACTCAAAGAAAGTTGACATGGGAACCACAAGCACAGTATTACATGGACGTAGACCTGGTTGCAAGGCGACAGTACTACTGTACTCGAGGCAGCACATGTGGCTGTAGTGATGATTGTCATCGTCCACTTGACATTGCCATGTGATTCCTGCAGCAGCACATTGTTATTACACACTTCCCCGCCGTGTTATATAAAGGACATGTAGCACATTCACTCAAAGAAAGTTAACATGGGAACCACAAGTACAGTATTACATGGACGTAGACCTGGTTGCAAGGCGACAGTACTACTGTACACGGAGCAGCACATGTGGCTGTAGTGATGATTGTCATCGTCCACTTGACTTTGGCACGTGGTTCCTGCAGCAGTACATTGCTATTACACACTTCCCTGCCATCGTGTTATATAAAGGACATGTAGCACAATCACTCAAAGAAAGTTGACATGGGAACCACAAGCACAGTATTACATGGACGTAGACCTGGTTGCAAGGCGACAGTACTACTGTACTCGAGGCAGCACATGTGACTGTAGTGATGATTGTCATCGTCCACTTGACTTTGCCACGTGGTTCCTGCAGCAACACATTGCTTTACACACTTCCCTGCCATCGTGTTATATAAAGGACATGTAGCATAATCACTCAAAGAAAGTTGACATGGGAACCACAAGCACAGTATTACATGGACGTAGACCTGGTTGCAAGGCGACAGTACTACTGTACTCGGAGCAGCACATGTGGCTGTAGTGATGATTGTCATCGTCCACTTGACTTTGCCACGTGGTTCCTGCAGCAGTACATTGCTATTACACACTTCCCTGCCATCGTGTTATATAAAGGACATGTAGCACAATCACTCAAAGAAAGTTAACATGGGAACCACAAGCACAGTATTACATGGACGTAGACCTGGTTGCAAGGCGACAGTACTACTGTACTCGGAGCAGCACATGTGGCTGTAGTGATGATTGTCATCGTCCACTTGACTTTGCCACGTGGTTCCTGCAGCAGTACATTGCTATTACACACTTCCCTGCCATCGTGTTATATAAAGGACATGTAGCACAATCACTCAAAGAAAGTTAACATGGGAACCACAAGCACAGTATTACATGGACGTAGACCTGGTTGCAAGGCGACAGTACTACTGTACTCGAGGCAGCACATGTGGCTGTAGTGATGATTGTCATCGTCCACTTGACTTTGGCACGTGGTTCCTGCAGCAGTACATTGCTATTACACACTTCCCTGCCATCGTGTTATATAAAGGACATGCAGCACAATCACTCAAAGAAAGTTGACATGGGAACCACAAGCACAGTATTACATGGACGTAGACCTGGTTGCAAGGCGACAGTACTACTGTACTCGGAGCAGCACATGTGGCTGTAGTGATGATTGTCATCGTCCACTTGACTTTGCCACGTGGTTCCTGCAGCAGCACATTGCTATTACACGCTTCCCTGCCATCGTGTTATATAAAGGACATGTAGCACAATCACTCAAACCGAGTTAACATGGGAACCACAAGCACAGTATTACATGGACGTAGACCTGGTTGCAAGGCGACAGTACTACTGTACTCGAAGCAGCACATGTGGCTGTAGTGATGATTGTCATCGTATACTTGACTTTGCCACGTGGTTCCTGCAGCAGCACATTGCTATAACACGCTTCCCTGCCATCGTGTTGTATCTGGACAGGCGAGGCTCTGTTTACCCGTGAGGTCATCCTTAACATCAGCAGCACGTCTTGTGTTTTATTTTATTTGTAGTATAAATATGTATTTCCGACATCACGTCCATTAAAAAGACACTTTATTTCAAAACACTCGTCTTGGCACCCTCTTGATTTCCCCAAAATATCTGCACTCATTAAAAAAAACAACCCCTATAGTAAACACCTGGGACCTAAAGTACGACAACTTCTGTAACATCTACTACAAGTCCTGAAGTTTACAGCTCATTTACTTATAATCATCAAGCCACGTAATACAACCTGAGAGACGACAGTTTTAAAAATACATATTAATTGTATAAATATATAAGGACTCTGCAAGGCTAGTTAAAAACATAAACAAGCATATCGCAAGGGTTCCGCAAATCACGATTTTCTAAGGCGGTTTTCACCACTTCGTAATAAACGTAGGCTGTATGTCGCGTATATATTTTAGACCCGTTTGTTGATGAGGAATCACCTACCAAGTATGTCGGTAGAGTTCAGTTCCACCCTGTATTTCTAATTTCCAATGTATTGTAATGTGCATAGTTTCGTTATAACTCGTACACCTTAAATCATTAAGTTAAAGAGATTCTTGCTTCCTCGTCGAAAGTAAAATGTTGTACCTAAGTGTGGAATTTTGAAATTCTAGCGCATCATAAAGATCGCCACGCTAATATTTGGAGTTGTAGAATACAGTATCTCTAAGTTGAGATATTTACGTCGTAGAGGCCGTTCACGGTAAAGTGAGCATTTTTGAATTCGACCTTCGAAATATATCACTACACGTAACTACATATGTGCTACAGAATACATTAGCACGCGAGTTTCCAGTTCAGTTGGCAGCGTTTCACTAAAAGTAATTCTAATACTCGGCGTGTAGCGAGTGTGATGTTTAAAACGCGATACAAATGAAGTAAGTGGTTCTTGACTTGTATACACAGGAACACGAATTATGTATCTGCCTAACTCATTCATTTTCTTAAAATTCCATGCATGGATTCATGTGGATTACGCATGAATTAAGTGAGATGGTTAATGACAATGTTATACTTACAAATGGGAATATTTTTTGTAATGTTTTGTTTTGTACATTTTGAGGTTTTGTTAAGTTTCCCCATAGTGTTAATTTTTCTCTGTTGCAGTCGTTACTGATGTCCTTTTTATTCTCGGTCTGGCCCTTTCAATAACAATTATGGCTGGTTTGTTGCAATTTGTAATTTTTATGATGTTTTATGTCGATGTGCTATACCTCAAGTTAATAAACAAAAGTCAAAAATAAAATATTGGATGAATATCAGATGAAAAGAAAATTATATCCTAAGCAGAACTTTCAAAAGTGTTCCATTAACCTCGAATCTCATCTAATGGTCTATATAATTATAAGGAATGTAGAAGTGAGATACTAATGACCCTCGGCTGTAATAGTTCCCCACAGAAGTGCCACTTTACAAGGCCAAGCCCACACACGCTAGTTTTTCTATAGTTTATTCAACGTTTCGTCACACTTTTTAAATAAAACCTTTTAAAAAAACCCTTATGGATTATGTGCATGGATGCTTCCTAAACATGCCATATCACAAGCGTTTAATAATTTCATAAACATAAAAGTACTTTATTTTTGGATAAATTAAAATTGTAATTACATTTACCTATACATTTTCATATTTATTAAAAAAGTGATGTGAAGGAAACAGGGAGAAAGTAGGTGTGTGTTGGTAATGCCTAGAAAGGAATATTTTCCATGCAAAATATACACTGAGTGCTCACGAATGAGGTGCGTTGTCCTTTTGGTGTAATTTTATGTACTCGTTTAAGCCTAGTTTGCATTAGGCGGAGGAATATCGTGGAAGTAGAATTCCTGCAGCGCGAGTTCAAATGTCTGTCCTTTCCGTCGACGCTTGTTGGTTTCTCTCTTCGAGCAAGTCGCGGCGATTCATTTTTAGTTAACATGGGGATTGTTATATTACATTTGCGTTTACTATGTTTTGCCATTTTTACAAGCTTTTATTTAACTTTCTTTGTTTGTTATTTGTTTGTACGTTCGGGTGAAATCTTGCAAGTCGATTTTAAACCACTTTCCGTTATCCAATCGAGCTGAAATTTCGCATACATGTGTAGTTCCGATGACAATACAATGCGAAGTTATCACTGAGCTGATCTGATGATGGATCCGGAAGGTGGCCATAGGAACTCTACAACTAGATGCAGTAAACGTCGTATCGAGTTTGTTTTACAGAATCGAGTAACAGCAAAATGGAGATTAGAAGTGTCACTGCTATTGTGCGCGTGCCTTTTTTTGTAGCGGCAAATAGTTCTGAAAACTAAGTATTATTATAGTTTGCTCCTACAGTATGTTTCGTATCGGAATGAAAGCGAACTACTGGTCGATCATGATACATCATGGGGATCTTTCTTAGCAAGGGAAAGCCATATTCGTGATACAAACACTTGGTTGGAGACTAAAAATGGAAAAATGAAATAATTGTAAAAAACTTTTAAAACCAACCTTTTGTTTATAAATTCACTAAAAAGAGAAAAATAATTATAATAGTTACACAATTTGTAGAACTTGTAAGATGTGGTCGAACAGCCGTAATAAACTTTACAACAAATTAATATGTTAATATTAATTTGAATTTAATATATAAAAACTTGGCGCGAATAGTGAAGAGCCTTACGCACGATATGTTCTTCCTATGCTTACGCAAATGTGATATACGTTCTATATTGTGAATAGTCAAGAGCCTTAGCAAGATGTATGCTTACTACGCTTACGCAAATAAGGTATACGTTCTATATTGTGCCAAGCTTTTATATACTGAATATAAATTGATACAAACATATTAATTTGTAGTAAAGTTTATTACGGCTGTTCGACCACATCTTACAAGTTCTACAAATTATATAACTATTATAATTGCTTTTTCTCTTTTTAGTGAATCTGTAAATAAAATGTTGGTATGGAAATTTTTTTTATATTTATTTTATTATAGATATTTTCACACGTTTTTTCACACAAGAGTTAATAAAAGTTCAACTTCAAAAAGTAATAATCCAGTTCTACCAAATATGCTGCGTGTGGTATCTGACCAAAAGGTAGTCTATACATGTGCATATTTGCAATTAAACGTACATATGGGCAGTTCTTATAGTATTTAAAACCTTTCCCTCCTCTTGCTAATTATTGGCTTATCTCGCACTCAGACGCTAAAGTGTACCCAATTAAAATTTTTTACTACAAAGTTTTTCATTTCGCTATATCCGTTTATCATTCAAGTACAATTGTGGCATAACACACAATAAACAATACAGTCGGAAGTTGGTATGAAAAAAATCTACCCTTTTATCTGATTGGCCAAACTCACGTCACCTTTACGTCATGTTTAAGTTGTGTAAACTTCTCGCATGGTTAATCTAATTTGCTCGCGCTTAGTTCAATGTAGACACGTTGCTGCGATATATAAACCTGAACCTAACGATAACGGAAAGTTAACGCAATGAACTCTACCTTAACTTCAGTGCGAATCAGCCTTTATAGTACACGTGGCTAGTTCGTAACAGGCTTTGTTTTCAAGCGGAGATCTCAATCAACTTATGTGGGACAGTTGGTCGGAGATTGTCATTTGGTGCAGTACATTTAGCAAACATGTTTCGGAATCATTTCCTTTTCGACTTCATTATAGCGACAGTCTTGTACTACAATAAAGCGGTGTTTTGTGTCGGCTACTGTTTAGTATTATCATCGGCTAGTGTGAGTGTTACATGGGTTCATAACGGTGCCATAGACCTTATTCGCCAGTGTTAACATGTCGGAGAGCCCAATGCAGAGTGTTCTATAATAACTCACTATAGTCCATTTCTGGATACTTCCTACTTTTCTGAAGCTTTCTTCAAGTTGTACAAACAGACTATTCCTCTGGCTTAGGCAATTATAGCTTAAATATGTTTAGAAAATTACAGCAATAGGACAACGCACGGACACAATTTTATAGGCGGTTCACGGTAAAATGAGCACTTATGTAAGCCCTGCTTAAGATCTTCTTGTATGCACGTTGTGTAGTCTTGCGCTTTATGAAAATTATAATTGTCATGGGCCTCATCACTTTATTTATGCACCGGTCCAGCGAATTGTGAAATTATTATAAAAGTAAATATTTTTAAAATCGTCTCATATTTATGCTTTGATGTATTTAAAAAACCAGAAAGCGAAATAAATAATTTAAGTCATCACAAATGGTTACCTAACACTTTAAATTCAACGCAGTTTAAAGGAACTACTTTCCCTCCATCGTGACCAGCTGTACAGAGCCCATGTCACTCTGTGCGCCTGTTTAAATATATGCAGGTGGGAGCAGGGACTTTTTATAAGGTTGATTTCAAAAGTTCTCACTTCATCGTGAATAGCCTTTAATAGTATTTTGTAAGACAACTACCTCTTACTAGGCATTGCCGTCTCAAATACATTCTCAACATTTTTATTCCTTTAAATAATAAATGAATCATTAAAATTAAAATTTCTGCATAACTTGTAAGTAAAAGCATAATAGATATAACAGAAAAGAGATACTTTTGTTGCACTTGTGATACATGACGTAGTCAGGAAACAACCAAACGCAACATACATGGGGTGATTTTTCAAAGGTTCGATACGAAACGGGTAAAGATACAGCGAATATAATTTAATAAGTAGTTTCATACTCACGTCACAAACACAGGATACTACTAGATACTACTGTATGCCCTTTACTTTAATTACCAACCACATGGAGTGTAACTGGCGATTTTTTTTTTAACACGCATGTCTTTAAATACGTAATTCATGAGTGCATGTTTACGAAGAAATGAACTGTTTCGATGGCTGACAATTCCGAGCAATATAATTTCAATTTCTAAACTCCCGGCAAACAATAGCCTAATCATTTGAGGCAATGAATACGTGACACTGTAGGCAGCCACGTGAAACGTTAATTTTCATTTCGTGATTTCAAAATCTTTACTGCAAATACTAGGACCCATAGCCAGTTCGCGGTTCCTACACACTTTTAGAATAAAACCATGGAAAAATCAACCCACATGCTACGTGTTCGCTTGTTTCTTAAACATGCCCCATGTCACAACCGTTTTATACTTGTGTCAGCATAAAAAATACCTTATTTCTATGAAATTTAACATTTATTATAGTTTAAATATAAATTATCATAGTCCATTTATAATTTATGAGTAAAAGAAGGGAGGGAATAGGTATGTTGGTAGTGGCTAATAAGAAATAATTCTTATGTAAAATATTATAGACCTAGTGCGCACGAGTATAGTGTGTTGCCCCTTTATTGTAATTTTATATTCTCAGTTACGCTTTTTTTTGCATGGGGGGGGGGGGGAGGATATCCCGGAAGCTGAGTTTTTGCATGGCTTCAGGAAAGTTGGATGTTACCGTGAATGGACTATAAGCAAAGATAACACATATTCGTAGTTGACCCCTTGACCTGACTGACAAAAGCACTTGCCCTTCCAACCACGTTGTCTCACTGTGAGTTATCGCGCTCTCGCGTGGATGCGCGAGCTTGATACCTGAGCGCTTCGATGTTTTAACAGTGCGGGCGCTTTGTTTGTTGTTTGTGGCGGAACTCGCACAGCTACCCTCGGAGTTCTGACACGTGTCCAAGCAACTTCGTCTGCGACAGGAAACCACTCAGCTATTAGGCGACATAGCGAGCCAATTTACTTCCTGAAGCAAAACCCCGACTTGCGCAAGGGATCACGCTAACTCGCATTTTGCGAAAGCCCATTCTCTAGATTACTAAGCACACAGTCAAAAGTTTGTGTTCCAAACAATTACATTCATCATACTAGTTGCCAAAGATTTTATTGACGTATCGCTACATCTGAATTATCTCATGTTTACAACACATTATTTAATAAAACATTCCAATTTATTTATGTAGCTTCCTGTTTATAAATTACTCAAAGTCCACCAACACTTATTTGTGAAAATTAAACGTTAGTTTCCCACATTCCACAATATGGATTTAGTTGATTTTAATTTATTTGTAGTGTTACGGAAATATCTTCGGCAACTAAGTTTTCGAAGAATTCCTTGTGAGAATACTAAAGTTTTAACAATATGTAAGATCATTTTAAAATTCATTATTTTCACCCGTACTTATAATTTACCATAAAAAAAGGCTTATGTAACTAACAAGTATAAACATAAATCAGTCCCCAAGCTCGTTAAAAGGATGAGCTATTTTGCCAAAGTCAAGTCAGAAAACAAAATTCACCAAACGCAAGTAATGTTAATGTATTAAAATGCAGTTGCAAAATGAGAACCCAAAGTTCATAATAAATTAATTAATTTGCAGTAATTTAGAATTATAAGTGGCCGGAGTAATTATTCGAAAGTCTTGAGCATTTACGTAAATGCCAATTGACGTGTCACATGTAATATAATTCAACAATTTGGCGTACAGTAAATTTATGCGCAGCATATCTACAATATCAAGTCGAAGTGGGATTTATTGACTATTCAGTCGCACGTTGGATTACAGTAAAACATGTGAATATACACACGATGAATAAACTGGACGGAATTCGACCCCGTCTGTATGTGCTTGGAATAATTGACACTTAAATGTGCTTTCCCGTCACTATACCAGTCGGATGCTCAAGCATATACCTGATATATCCAGTAAATACCCATATTTTTAAACTTTAAAACGAGTCTATTTGCTCAGGAGCATTAAATTAAATGAGAATTGCTTTTGTACAATATTTTAAATTTCAGTGACACATAAATTTAAAAGCTAAAGTGTTATTACCATGTTTGTAACAAACTTTTAATTAGGGATTTTCAATGAATGTGAAACATCGCATAAGTTCGTCCTTAGGCCCCCTTACATCTCAGTAATAACAGAAATATTTACGGTTCAAAAGAAAAATTATGTAAGCAATATAAAAAAACGCTATTCTGGCAGCCATAATATGTGTTTATCATATGCAGCGGGGTTAGAAATCGTCAAACAACAATAAATCATATACATTCTTAAAATAATTGATTTCCAAATGGCTTATATGTCCAGTAGATTATTTGTTTAATGTCTACATATTATTTTTATCATATAACAATGCGTGGTTTTGTTGACAGTTCTCATGTCTCATTTTTGTACACTACAAAGGCTCTGAGAGGCGGTAGGCATTTAACATACAAGTAAGTTCATGCCTTCTTTTCAAACTACTACACAAAAATAAAACATCAGTACACGAGATTTACCAGAATATCTACCGTAATTCATTATGAGTGAGGTAAATACGGTACATGCTTAACAACTACACTGTTAAAAATATCGTATTTCATTTTACGGAAAAGTTATGATATATAAATAATTCTCCAGAAGCCTTCGTAAACTCTCCGTAAAATTACGGACGCATTGTTTTTCGAAAACGGACTATCAGTACATAACAAAACTCACAGTGAATTGACGGAACTTTTCTGTAAATTTGCTTTAATTATTTTTCTCTTCGCTTCCAGTTTTAAACATGATAATAAAAAAAAAGAGTTACTTTTTGTAATGCGGTTGTTTTACATTCTATAGAAAGGAAATTTCAAAAAAATGTTCAATTATCTTATACCTGAGCGAGATATGAACCCGGGTCAAACGTTCAGGAGTGTGTAACACTGCTACCTTCTCGTAAAAAAGTAATGTATAAATTCGCTATTTCTGCACGTACTCCATAAAAGACTTTCCCAGTTTCTAGTAATATTTTTGAATTTTAAGTTTTACTGACTGTTAAAGGTGCATGATGCTACTTTTAGATCTTTGAAGTAATATGTGTAAGTTGTGTGTATGTCCTTGACACCACAGAAACTATAATTTTACGATTACAGTAGTGGAGAAAGCTTCGTGTAAACGCGGCGTTGTAAGTTCTCGAAACCCGAAGCAATATACTGTAAAAACATTTGTAATTTTACAGAGAAATTGTTTGTAATTTGATGAGTGCTTGTAATAGTACAAAGATTTCTATTGTAAAATTATTCGTTTGTAAAACTACAAAGCCCGTGTTTGTAATAAACCTCAATACAATGTTTGTACTTTACTGACCCGTATTCCCGAGCTCAAGCAAAATAGCGGACACTCAACAACGTAAAACGATGTATAGCTGTTTCTGCAAAAACCACGTGTGTTGTAAAGTGAAGTTGCGCGCAAAAAAAAATGTATTGCAAGTTTGCAACGAAAAACACTAAAATACCTCAAATAATCATAGTAAAACGACAATGTCAACAAAGCGTGACCGTATTAATAATTAACTGTTAATGGTGGCTAGCTACACAGAAAGCATAAAATGAAATAAATATATATTCTTCTTAATGAAATAACTTCCGTTATGTTGTGTAGGAACTTGAAGCCATATTTTTACAAACATAAGCGTTTAGCTCGTGAGTCAAGTTGGTCACGTGGTTAACAATGCGGGCTAGAAATACAAGGTGTAAGGGTTCTAGTCCCTGTGTTGGTGAAGGGTATTTGTTATTGTAAGGGTTCTAGTCCCTGTGTTGGTGAAGGGTATTTGTTATTGTAAGGGTTCTAGTCCCTGTGTTGGTGAAGGGTATTTGTTATTGTAAGGGTTCTAGTCCCTGTGTTGGTGAAGGGTATTTGTTATTGTAAGGGTTCTAGTCCCTGTGTTGGTGAAGGGTATTTGTTATTGTAAGGGTTCTAGTCCCTGTGTTGGTGAAGGGTATTTGTTATTGTAAGGGTTCTAGTCCCTGTGTTGGTGAAGGGTATTTGTTATGTAAAGTTTCATTTGTATTTCACAAGAAAAAATAACATTTGATGTTTACTCCGAAATAATGTTATATGCAATAACTAATGTCATATGTAATACTACAAACACATATTTTGTAGATTTCACAATAAAACTGTTTGTAGTTTTACTACGGATTTTCTTGGCAGCTGGGATTCCAAGAATTTTTCTTGTTAAAGTACAAATAATTTTTACAGTGTACCTACATAACGAATACGTCTGTATTTTGTATTAACGAAGTTCAGCTCTGTTTCTGTAGTTACGTACTCCGTAGTCCAGTGTATCTGACCAACATTCCAAAACAACATCCCTTCGCCATGGAGACTTGCTCATCTCAGCTGAATGCGTGATAGCACACGCCTTTCAACTTCGGCTTCGGGTGGATTAGTCCCTCATCCCTCAATAGCATCACGTGGGGTTGTAACTTACGGGCCATTTCGATGGGGCCGAGGCCTATGCAACATCTGCATGTGCGGTTCATTAGCGGATTGCGATTAACATTCGTGCTGTTATATGAAATATTATTAAAATTATTATTTACTATTTTGACTTTTTTTACTATTTTTTACTGATTCCACTTTTTAAATGTATTGGTATGATACTCCATCTACGTGATGGGATACAAAAATTATTACTTTTTAATATATATTATTCAAAGCAAAGCTGCCGATCAACACGTAAAATTAATCAGATATAATCTGATCCAAATACACATCTTAATCACCTGAACAAAATGATAAATTCTATTGGAGCGTACGTGTGTAGCATACATTTGTGTAGACAACAGTCAGATAAGTGAGAATTTTACCTTACAGTTCTTGAAACGTCTACCTCGGCATTCTAAAAATACTGAAAATAAAAGTTGTTGCTGTATGTTTCATACCTGAAAATAAACGAAACTCACTCAGATGTAAGTTACCCATAGAATCCGTTTGTCCCTCTCTTCGTCCCAGCCAATATCAATGAAGGTTTCTGTCACCAGAGAGCTTGTTTTCAGATTTTCGCATGTGGGAATCGTGCCAGACGATGCTGCTCGTTGGCGGGTTTTCTCGATGGTCTCTCGTTTCCCCAGCCATTGCATTCCGGCCCTGCTCCATACTCGCTTCACCCTCATCGGCTTTCGAGAACCCTATTTTAAGAGCTGCCCAAACGTCTCGACTCCGCTGGCTTTCATCTTCATCCTCTTAATCGTTGTCTTGACAAAACTATAGTATAGCCCCTCGTACGATATGTGGTTAGTGTTGGCGGTTGGCAGTTGGAATATCTTGAACTTTTACCACAAACCGACGTACCAGAGAGCATTTTATAGGTTATGAACGAGGGACAGTGGAAAAGCTCTGAAATGGCGGAAAATAATCGTGAAAATAAGGACTATTTATATCAAGCTTATTATACATGCCATTACTCAGCAACGATGAATATTTAATATTAAAAATCCCATTTGCGGATCAAGCCGTCAATCTTCATATAGTTGCCAACCGTCTCGTGTTGTACGAGATTTACCGTATCCCGGGGCTGAAATAATTAACCCGTATTGGCATAGGACAGCACGTCATGTGTCCGGAATATCTGAACTATTCTAAACTAAACTGAATGCCAATAAACATTGCGTACACAGGAAAAAGTGTCTATTCTTGAGCCAACAGTATTTATGTTGCTACTACAATAACGTTTTTATCTATAAGCCGTCAGTAATTTATCTTGCTCTCAGTGCAATATACTGTTAAGCTATTGATGTAAATTTAACATTAATTACGTTTGTAATGACGTTAACTCCTTGCTATACAGTTATCATTAAAGTGATGTTCATGTTTAGTCAAAACTGATTTTGTGTTGAATTGATGTTGACATTTGTGTTAGAAGTTTCTTTTATTTTCTTTGCTTGAAAAAAATAATTACGTTCATTCAGACGTTCACGCAAAACAAACGGCCGTGTCCCCAACACAGCCAAACTCAATTTTTCTGTAACTTAATTTTCAGAAGATAAGCCCTTTTATATGAATTTAGTACCTTTATCAATTTGAATTTAATCTAAGAGCGGCAAAAATTGGCGAGAATAAATATACGAACAGCTCTCAAAGCATTTGTTTGCATGGATAGTGTTCTGACATTGAACCTATTACACGTCGCTTGTGATTGTCGTATTGACAGGAAATGAGTGGAACGGTGGAACCCTGAGACTAGACCTGCGCAGCCAGTGTGATCGCTCTACACCGTAGTCACTCTACGAGGTGCAAGCACTTACAGTCTTCTACCGATCGGCATGGCCCTCTGCAGGTCACGTCATTCATAAAGACCTGCAAAATTCGAGATAATAGTATTTGGCATCAAGCTGAACTTCACAGTACTATATATATATATATACTCGGGCCGGCGTCGTTTCTCTATTGGTTGCTGTATAAATATGAAGCCACTCCCTTTCTGACTGGACTGCGCGTGTTTGGACTATAGACAAATGTGAAGTGTTTATTGACTCAGAGTCACCCAGGGTGTGTCAAACAAAGTATGGTCCAATGACAATCTTATCACAAAGGTACATGTGTTTGAAGTATAATGTGTCCCCAAATAATAACTTGAATTTCGCAGACCTCTTGTCATTCATACTGGGCATGGGGGTTAGGGTGTTGTAGGCTGAACCCCGCATGCGTGACATGACATGTCAGCCCCCAACTGTGGCCTTCCTGGGAAATGCAGGGGAATAAGTAGAGACCGCTGTTTTTTTTGCGGGGAAAAAAAATTATTGCCAAGCTAGACTTCAATATCCTACGTCCACAACTACGACTTCCTTTGGTTATCGGCCGCGACTGTACGTGAGAAGACATGTTGTTATTTGACTGGGCCAATCGTAATATAGTATTACGATACCGAACGTCCATGATTTGCGAACAGACATTTGAGGCACGTGACATTTTAAATCATCCAACCACGTAAGTGCTTATGAACAAAATTGTTTTGGAGTACAACTGGTCTTGAAATCTTTTCGCGAAAATCACCTGTCCCCAGGTGTAAGTTATTTCCCTTATATATTTATTTTGACCTATGGCTTCCTGTTATCGGAACACACTATTTTTAGCTTTATTTTAATTTTTTACATTCTTCTCACCACGTACATTTGTTATTTCTATCTATTTTTACCTTTTAGTGGTTGGTGGTCCTTAGTACCCATGGTGGACCTATCATCCGCCATCTTCCCCCACACATCGAAGAGATTCAAGGGTGAAGATATGAGAACTACGGAATGCGATGCTCGGGTTAACGGAACGGGATAACCCCGAGAAACCACTTCGTCGGGCCAATCACGCCGTCCGACAGTTTCCCCACGTGCCAAAAATCCGTGTCTGAACCCCACCGGGACTCGAACCCGGCTCCCCACGTTGGGAGAAGAGCTTCTTACCACTGAACGTAACTGGCGCAGTTTCAAAACGTTCAGGCTCTTGTTCGGAAGAATTTCGGTTCGAATCCCCGCTCAGCCATCCTGATTTCGGCTTTCCGTGTTCCCCCGAAGTCTCTTCGAGTGAGTCTATTTGCGGTTCGAATCCCCGCTCAGCCATCCTGATTTCGGCTTTCCGTGTTCCCCCGAAGTCTCTTCGAGTGAGTCTATTTGCGGTTCGAATCCCCGCTCAGCCATCCTGATTTCGGCTTTCCGTGTTCCCCCGAAGTCTCTTCGAGTGAGTCTATTTGCGGTTCGAATCCCCGCTCAGCCATCCTGATTTCGGCTTTCCGTGTTCCCCCGAAGTCTCTTCGAGTGAGTCTATTTGCGGTTTCTTCACAATTTTTCGAATCGAAATTTTGGAAAATCATTCCAAGTATGACGTGTTTGGTTGCTCCCTCAATATTACAAGTGTCATAAGCGTTGTTCACTTCTGTTACCATAAGAATACCAGGTAAAACTGAACTTTTACTTAAATTCCATGCATACATTTTAATGTTTCATTAAAAATTGACACGAATAAAAAGAGAGAGGAAACAGATGTGTTGATAACTCCTAGTATGAAACAGTTCTTTGAGAAATATTGTTACACTCAGTGCGCACGAAGGGGGGGGGGGGGTTTGGTGTAATTTTCTACACTTGGTTAAGCGGTGGAGGAATAGTCTGATAGTCTGAAGTAGGCAGGGCTTCGTTGGAAGTAAAGAAGCTGGACTAACTACTATACGTTTGGTCACGTGATCTGCAACCAATTGCAGGGCAACGTTTTTCTACCCATCAATTCGCCAAACATATCACAAATTTTAACTTTAGACGGTCCGACGGAATGGGGGCCATCGCCTTGTAATATCGTTCCTTGAACATGGCTGTCGGAAAACAGTCACTTCTTTACCATCCGAATGTTTTTCTTTTTTAATACACAAGGCAATGAAGTTGCTTACTTTTTTTTAACTTTTCGCCTTTGAATTGAACTGTAGATTACTTGTAGATTTTTAGAGGGAAAGCCGATATATTATGTTAGGGAAAGAGAATATATTTATGACATTCATTAAAAAAAACATTTCTCTCTGCGCGAGGAAGTTCTTGTTGTTGGGTGGTAACACTGGACATTTTCTGGCCAGTCGGATATACAATTGACGGACTGTCGTGAGTCGCTTCCAAGTGACGGACGAGAAAACCGACGGACGGCTGACTGACGGACGGTCGACTGACAGAAGTAACGGGTAGTTGTGAGCCAATATTAAATCCACGATCTACCATTTATACAGCTTTTGCGAGAATTAATTTTTTTGAACCCAAACGGGAGCTTATATTGTAAAGTTCTCATACAGTTTTGTTACAAAATGTTTTTATTATGTAGTCAAATTTTTTCAACCCATAAAACTCTTTAATTTTAACTAATTATTTAATAAACAAAATTCTCGTTAATTAAACTTAAAAAAATAGACTACATAATAAAAACTATTTGTAACAAAATTGCAAGAGGATTTTAAAATATTGGGTCCTATTTGGGTCGAAATATTAATTCTTGCAAAAGCTGTAGAAATGGGAGCTCGTGGCTTTAAAAGCGAATGGAACAGTCCCTGGCCTATTCCTCCCCTGTGACTGCTTCTCTCAGCAGCTTGCTGTCTGTCTCTAATGACCTCGCCGTCAAACGTACGCTAAGCCCTTCCTCCCTACTTCAGCTCGGAGCTCAGCAGACTTCTAAGCGATACTTCATTCCTTGCCGGACAAAGCTTGACATCAGGCATCATCGTGACGTATCCTGCTTTCGGAGCGTCGTGATCCCAACACGGCAGCGAAAAAAATCTAAAAGTTTTTTTTATTTTGAAGTGGTAACTAATACTTCGCTGCCAGTCTATTGACATGACGCTTTACTGCATAGTGGATGCGATTTGAATAACTTTGCATTTGGGTCAGACAGTTCAACGACAGCATTACTGCCGTTGTACGCTATTGAAGACCTATTCATTCCCAGTACGCCGATGGGATGCCATAAAAATTCCCACTGAAATCAAGCGAACATTAACCGTCGCCAACTGATGTTTAAAACATATAAATTGTGTGTCAACAAGATTGGTCAGTTTTGCTTCAAAATAAAGTATAAAAAAGAAATAACAGGACGAGAAAATAACAAGCTAACGGCAATCTCTGGTTTCTTCTGTTATTTCTTGTTTCGAAGAATATTGTAGATACAATCCTGTATCTGACTTCGCCTAAATATTCCCCATATGCTTCATTGTATAGTCAAGCATATTTTACACATATATTAATGTACTCTCTTCGTTTTTCATTCATTTGGTTACTCAAATTTCAATTTTGCCTCGTTTATTCGTAAAGATTCTGACTGAAGGGGCCCGTTTATCTGGAGCTATCTTCGGCGTTTGAGGCTGTGAATATGCGAAAGCGATAAGGGCGACTCTGCCACAAGCATCAAGTGCGCCATCGCCTCTAAGCGCAAATCTCTGAATGACGTGCAACGCAGTGTTTTAGTAGCATTAAGTGTACATATGGCACTTTCAGCGCTCACCATATTATTTTATTGTTGAAGTTTGTAGGAATGTCCCGTGCAGGTTCTTGAGTACTTTTGTATAAATAGGACATGAATATTTTGAGATACAGCGCTATGAAAAAAGCAGTTTTAATCTACATGCCCCCCCAAAAAGTTTAAGACCACAAGCTGATTTAAGATAGTTGTTATGTTACTATATATATGGTTGGACATTTGAGAAAGTTTTTTCCCTCTGTTAGCCCGGGACGAGGCCAAAAAAAGATATTTTAGAGTTGCAGCCAGAATGCATTAATTACAACAAAGGTAATGCATTTTTGTATAATTTTACAAATTATGAAATTTTATACATTTCTTGATATTCGAATTAAAATCTGTTGAAAAGTATACGTTGCAAAAGTATACTTATTTTGTACAACATATGACAACACGCCAACACCGCTGGCTCATCTAGTACAACAGTGCAAGACTATTATTTATAATACCAATTTTTTGACACTTTTTTAAAATACTAATTTTTATAAATACAATAAATGTGGTAATAAAATTTTCCACATACCTTTTGTTTATTTACGCAAATTCCTTGCAAATTATAGTGTTAAAAATTAGTATATTTTTGCAATGCATACTTTCCAACATAAGTTCATTCGAATGTCAAGAAGTGAATAAATTTTCATAATTTATAAAATTAATCAAAAATGCATTACTTCTGTTCTAATTAAGATATTCGGAAACTTTAACATATGTTTTTGAGATCTCGTTAAGAACTATCATAGAAAAAACTATCAAGAATGTTCAACCATATGTTTAAAACCATACAACCTATTCACGGTAAAATGAGCACTTTTGAATGCCCTGCTTAAGATCTACTTGTATGCATGTTGTTTATTCTTCCGCCTTACGTAAGACTAATATTGTCGGGGATCTCATCACTTTATTCACACGTCGGTCAAGTGAAACTCTGAAAATATTACAAATCTGCTCATTTTTACTCTTCAATGGATTAAAAATACAGACAGCGAAACAAATAATTACATTATCAATAATGGTTATCCAACACTTTTTATTCGACGTTAAGATACGAAACTTCTTGGCATCCATCGTTACCAACTTTACCGGGTGCATGTCACTCAGGGCATTCGTTGAAATATATGCAGGTAGGAGCAGTGACTGTTTGCTAAGGTTGGTTTCAAAAGTGCTCACTTTATCGTGAACAGCTTTTAACAATCTTATATTAACACGGTGGGAGCTGTATGATGTAGTTAGTCAGGTGCGTGACGTCACTCAACAGTACTCGTCTGAAGTGTGTCTTATTTTCGTAGATCAACATGTTAGAAAAAAATGACAATAGTTTCTTTAGACGACGAGTATTTACAACACAATGCAACGCAGTTCACTAACCAGGTGGTCAGGGGCCTTAACTGATAGTGCAATTAGTGAACAACGTTCATTGGTAGACACACTAAAGGCTGTCACGATAAAATGAGCGCTTTTGAAACCAACCTTAGGAAAACAAAGTAACATCCCCTGCCTGCACGTATTTTAATGGGTGCACCGAGTGACATTATCTCAGCTAAGTTGGTAACGATGATTGGAAATCATTTCCATCTCTTAACGTTGAGAAAAATAATTTTAAGTAATCATTTCGATACCTTTAATTATTTAATTTGCTTTCTGTTTTTTTAATGCATCAAAATATAAAAATAAAAAAGATTTGTAAAATATTTACTTCCCTAATAATTTCACAGTTTCACTTGACCGACGCATGAATTA
This sequence comes from Dryococelus australis, assembly GCA_029891345.1. Lineage (NCBI taxonomy): Eukaryota > Metazoa > Arthropoda > Insecta > Phasmatodea > Phasmatidae > Dryococelus > Dryococelus australis. Next base: position 197,563,838 of record CM056998.1, on the reverse strand, counting down.
AGTGATTAGGCCCATGACCACGTTAATTTTATATGAGGAAGAATACACAACATGCATACAAGTAGATCTTAAGCAGGGCTTTCAAAAGTGCTCATTTTACCTTGAGCAGCCAATGGTAATATTTGTTAATAGATATTTATAGGAAGGTGTATTTGAAACATCACCATCTTTAAAACAGCTAGCCAACTGCATCGTAACACAGGCATTTTCATTGATATTTACAAAGAAAATAAACTTATTAATACAAGGCAAAGAAAGAAGCTCATTTATATTTAACAAGAATATTTTTTATTTTATCAAACAATTTAACAATACATATAAAAGTTGTATTAAACTATCGAAATTTTTTTAGGTTTCTTCCATTTGATAATATTAACATTTTATACATACTCAAAAATTTTTTCTTTCAAATAATCATAAGTTAGATTTTTTTTTACTAATTAAAACAATATCACACATTGTTTTTACTTCAACAGCTTTATTAAAATCGACACAAATTTGAATGTTTGTTTTATTTTTAATTATAGTAGTTTTTCTATATAAAAATCAATAACATATAAAGATCTCCGCCCCCAAAATGAATACTAATTGACACCTCCATCAAAGTTCATAGTTGACTTAGGCTATAATATAGCTCATTATTTCTATATATAGTATCTAGTTTTGTTTCTGAATCTATAAAATCTTTATAAGTAACAAACATTTTATCACAGACACCATTTTCAATATCTAAATTCCAATTTTCTTTTGGAAAAACTTCATTTCTTCTATTCTTAACATAAATATATCTTACATGACCGTGATCAAAAATAGTTGCGTGTACACACTGTTAGCACGATTTTTCTCTAAAAATTTTGAAAACCTACAATTACAAAATCGGGGATATCGAATAATAAATTATTAAACTGATCTTTTATATCAAAGTTAAAAACAGTTGATCCATTAGGAACTTCTTTTTCTAAAAATGGTTAATAATCAAAACTAGCAGGAATTGAAGGATTTTTGTATATTTTTTCTATAATTTTAAGGGCTGTGTTAGATTTGTATTCAACAATAGACCACATAATTCCTAATTTTTGAATAACGCTCACTTTAACTCAAACTGCTATGAACATGAATTGAAAAGAAAAATAAACCGAAAGCCAATATGAGAACACGCCAACTACATAACATTGTATGGGTTATCAATGATCCAGTAATCAATGATCAAGTAATCAATGATCCAGTAATGATGGATTTATCTGAGAAGGAACGATATGGAAAATAAGAAACGCACGAGTTTTGCTATTATGCTGACGCATATAGCAAAACTTACTTTCAGATTTTTGTATTTTACCATAAATTTTATATGACGTTAAATTAATTTAGTTGCCATATTAAAACTTCCTTTCGGACAGACATATGCTAACCAAATACGTTAAACAGCTGCTTCATCAGAGTTTGGATTTTCAAGTTTAAGTTTGGAAAGTTCTGCTTATTCTTGTTCTACCACATTAACAAATAGAATTACTTGTTAATAAGCGATATAACGCTAAAAAAATACGACATTAATATTTTTCGTATTTTCTAGAGAATGTCACTGGAAAAAAAAGTACTAATCTATATTTTGGAAATATTATTGCTATAACTTATTTTACTGCTCTTATATAGACACACATTTATCTATGTATATATGCAAACATATTTCAGGGCGTTCCAAAGTATTTAGTAGAATAAATATGCAAATTAAAGATAAGCAATACTATGAAAGGAATTTTTTACCAGATCAGTCTTTCGTGAAGTTCCGTAGAAGATAGCTTTCTTCGTGCCGTTGCCTTTTTAAATGGTGTGTTATTAGAGTAATTACTTAGTAAATGGTGTGTTATTAGAGTCATTAATTTTTAATGGGGTGTTATTAGAGTCATTACTTAGTAAATGGTGTGTCATTAGAGTCATTGCTTAGTAAATAGTGTGTTATTAGAGTAATTACTTAGTAAATGGTGTGTTATTAGAGTCTTTACTTAGTAAATGGTGTGTTATTAGAGTCATTACTTAGTAAGTTGTGTGTTATTAGTCATTACTTAGTGAATGGGGTGTTATTAGAGTCATTACTTAGTAAATGGTGTGTTATTAGAGTCATTACTTAGTAAATGGGGTGTTATTAGAGTCTTTAATTTTTTAATGGGGTGTTATTAGAGTCTTTACTTAGTAAATTGTGTGTTATTAGAGTCATTACTTAGTAAATGTACTGCACCAAGTCAGTGTTTAAACACGCCAAGTTTTGTTTAAATATTTTTTATGGTGCCAGAGAAATGGCAAATTACACCAAAATAATAAGAACGGCATTTAGTAAAATAAGTGAGTGTGGAGGCCTCCCTTACAGAGGAATCTACAGGGTGCACAACATAAATGTACGCAGTGTCAAAAATGGAAATTAACAATAGTTGTTATATTCATGCTCAAATGAGTAAATGGAAGTTTCGTAATTTTCAAAGAATACGAATACTAAAAATAAGTGGGAATAGTATAAACATGCATCAACGAAGTTTGCATATTTTCAAAACAAAATTAAGTGAATATAATATGAAAGATTTGGAAAGAAACGATACAAGTGAAGAAGAAGCAACAGAGAGAGAAATTTCTAAGATAAAAGTGTTAAAGATGGAAGGATTCCAAGGCAGCAAGGAAAAGAAAACGAGCTCGAAATGGTCCGAGGAGAAGAAAAAGATATACATAGTGATACAAATTTTAAAAACATTTCCTACAAAATGAAGAACTTTTCCCCATGTTTAGTTTTCAATACATATACATGCACTAAAGTAGATAGTTCAATTAGTGTTTATTTAATTTACTAATTAAAAAAACTGAAGAAACTGTATACTTTCTAAGAAACATTGATAGAAATAATATTCTGGAAGATGTGCATTTAAATTTCATGTGGTTTAAAGTAGAATATTCACTGTTTATTATTATTTAATTTATACTAACTTTTGTATCAAATCATTGTCACTCCTCTTATTAATTACGTGCAATTCAACATACTTTGCTTTATTTGTATTACTAATGTTATTACGTTGTGAAATTTTAACGACTTTAGAGACTATAAATTAAAGAACTATTTGTAATAATTCATGCCAACTTCAGTGTTTATTTAAATGTTATACGCTAATAGCGAACTAACTCTTTTCCGGGAGCAAAAAACATACTATTCATATTAACAGCTATTGCCCTGGTAGATACGCATTACTTACTCCTGAACTCAATTTACGAAATGCCTCATTTTGGCCATTCCCAATTTACTTCGTTCAGACCTTTACTATTCATATTAACAGCTATTGCCCTGGTAGATACGCATTACTTACTCCTGAACTCAATTTACGAAATGCCTCATTTTGGCCATTCCCAACTTACTTCGTTCAGACCTTTACTATTCATATTAACAGCTATTGCCCTGGTAGATACGCATTACTTACTCCTGAACTCAATTTACGAAATGCCTCATTTTGGCCATTCCCAACTTACTTCGTTCAGACCTTTACTATTCTACATGGAGAAATATTGTTGCACATAGCCGTTTTGTTTTAAGTATCAAGGATAACTATTCGACAAAAATTCTTTAACCTCCCATTGCACATTTGATTGCGAGCATCGATTAGTTTGATCGATCTTGTTTCATAGCCCACTGAAATAAACATAATTTGTCTCAACTGGTATTTGTGTGTATATATATTTGTGGTGTTAAAGAGCAACTTGAACACAAAACAAATTTGACCTATTCACACACAGTCGTACCATCTGTAAAAAAAACTTGTAATACGATATTCAGTTACGGGTAGATGAAGTGAATAAATAAAACACCACATGACACGCAATTGCATTTTCAGAATTTCGCTCTCCATTATTGTATTATTTTTCATAACTTTAGATGTTCGGTAACTTTTATTCGTTTATAACTAAGACAATAATCGTATAATAATATGTATAAAATATATATTTAAATATATGTTTAATTTTTATACTATATGATATCTGTATTATCAGTTTCAATCAGCGGCGTATACTAACACTTCGTTTCAAATTCTTAAGAATTATTTCTTCACTGAAATAACAATGCGATAATACATAGTTTTATTATTTTCCTCAGAACGTTTACAAGTCACAGGTTTGAATAAAATAACAACAGACAGATTTATTAGCGTATAAATGCAATTTTTGAAACGGCATTATTCATAATAATAGTTAACATACGTGAATATGCTATATATATATATGAGCGAGAGACAAAGAGAGAGAGAGAGCATACGCTGGTTTATTTATGCTGAAGCCTGAAAAGGAGAAAATTTGACCACATGTACGTAAAATCTTTTTAAATAGTGAATGCATGCATTTTAAGGTTAACTGGTCAGTAATATTGCAATTTAAATTAATTTTAATAAAAGTAACACCTCATTAAAACAATCAGTGAGGTTTGCTTGTTAGAAAATTGAAATTAAATGCAGTTTTCCATACTTCCCCTGTTAACTTGTTCTAAAGAAATTGCCTCTGCGACAACGCATTTGGAGTGAAAAGAAGTTTGAAATGTGAAATATAGTGCAGAAATAACAAATAAGGAGAAGCGGACATCAATCAATAGCATTGATCTATTTAATATCTTCTCATAGACAAAAATAATTTTTAATAGAGATAAATTTTATGGTAATTAAAGCTTCCTATAGATAAAAGGTTAATTTTATATACTTTTTATAGAATGCAAGTTTTAATTACATTAAAAGCTCGAAAATTTTCCATTCAGAACATTTTATGATTTTCTAAAGTTATTTGGAATTGTTTTTGCATGGATTACAAATACATTTAAAGATTCATTTTCAAAACAATCCTTAAGATATATTTTTCCTTCCTGTAATGAGAACGTAATACGACAGTCGAGAAATAAAATGCTAAACTCTATAAAATGTCATTAAAGATATAGAACGCTTCTTTTTGAAAGAAAACACATTTGATAACCCTTATACTTGCCTTTACTCCGGAGAGCTCTGTCCCTTTCCCGCCTTTTCGAACGGTCCTTTTTCTGTTAATTACGCGCACCAATTATACGAGTCTGCTTTGCTTCACTTCGCTGGTTTGAATAAGTCACACATTAGAAGGCATTCGAAGATATTAATGCTGTTTCCTCACTTGCTACCAGCAATAATTTTGAAGCTAATAAAATAACGATGATTCATGAAACAATTCCTGTATGAGGATACTATCTTAAGCTTCAGACGAAGTGGAAATAAGAATATTTTTCAAAACGGATTATTTACAGTAGGTTTTTCATACAAGTCTTTAGATCTAAGTTTGTATTGAGTTTTAAGAATGTATAAGGACGCTGTGCAAGTAATTGGTTCATGTTGGCACAGAGAGAAAATATTTCCCATTACACAAATATTTTGTCGACAGTACACTGATTGAAAATTTGGAACTCATAATTTATCAGATGTTATCTTTAAGGAAATTTTCTGACTTTTGAATAATTGTTACTCTTCGTATGTAACTGAGTATTATACTCTTTACTGGATGGATGAGTACTCCATACGTGGAAAATTTAGTCGATGCAAATATTTAGAGGGTTTTTTTTAGGCGTGGATCCTTAGAATTGACCCGAGACTTCTTTCACACTGCGGAACTTCGTTGAAGATAATTAAAGTGCTGTGGCCAATGATTAATTCCTTAGTTAGGAGTCGTGAAGGGCTGGCCACGTGACGTGAAGGATAAAAGTTCGTTGTGGGTTCTTGGAGTCCTCCCCTTTCAGGTGAGGCGAGGGCCCTACCCGGTGGATGTAATTAACAGGTAGACAGCTTCTCCCCTGCTCTTTGTTTGAGATGGGTCGCTGCTGCCCCCCCCCCCCCCGGTCTCGTTAAGTGATGATACTCCCTGCCACGCATCAACGCCACTTCAGCGTGAAACTTGGCCCTTTCCGCCTTTCCCCTGCGATCTATACACGCCCGTTCGACGGCTAAACCTTGCGTTGGTGGGCTCACCAGGGGCAAACTTCTGTAAGGGGGTAGTATCCACTCCATATTCGAATTTCTTACAAATCTTCGTAATGAAAATGTATGACCAGAAATAAAAGATCAAAATTACACATGATATGAACGACTACTTAACGATTTTTTTTTATTTGTAGGGTTTCAAATATACCTGTATTTTCCCATGTGGGACTGAAATTATTAAATAATTAGATCATGTTTGATTACGGTTACAGATGTTACACTAATCATGTAAGAAATATAAGTGGGATTTGGAAATAACTGTTAAAATGTCCCCTATGTCACGACTAGCTTGGTTTTTAAATATTGACTCCGAAAATTAAGTTAATGAAGAAAATACGTAAATCTAAGATAGCAAGGATGCTTCCTCTTAAACACGGGCAGGCGTCTCGTGGCGTTATAATAGGAGAGGCACTTCGCTGTAGAACTGCATGAGGCTGTACAAGAAGGCAAAACTCATTCAAAATGAGCTCACGATTTATCTTGCGTGTGAAAGAAGGATGCGCATTTTTGTAACACTTTATATTTTGTTAGCATTGACATATTTCCAACTTTTAAACGTCAATAAACATTTTTTCATCAGTATTTAAATGTTTTTCCATTATAGTTTTTTAGGAGAAATAATTTGCAAACTAATTACTTTATTCAATCAAGACAATGGCTATAATTACTCTAGTTGAATGTAACACAATATCTAAACACATGTTCACTAAACTATTTAATAATACATTTCAGGTACGTCAATTTTAATTTCGAAAGTGCAAGTTTTGTGGCTGAAGTTTAATTTTAAAAAATATTTGTTAATATTATAACAACATTTTGCTATATAAAACTGAATTAATTAATATGACGGTCTTGCTTGATTAAGGTCGAAGGAGGTTGCACAAACAACGCTTTCTGAAGCATCTGGGCTGAAGATTGATCGAAGAGGTAATTTTAACAATAGATCCTTTGAAAATCAAAATAAGTAAATTATAACAGAACATTGTATAACAGTACAACAAACAAACATAATTCTTTCTTCACATGCAACATAAATCGTACTTTTCTGACAATACTGGTGTAATGCCTACTACTTTGTAAAGAATCGTGCATGTTGTAGCCATTCTCATTCCAACCCAATAACGACAGGACAATTCCGTGGAAGAGTAATGCAAGGATTTTTCTCTGTAGCGAAGTGAATATTTCGTCGGCGCTCGTCGTGATATTCAGTAACTAACATAAGCCATACAAATAAATTACGTCCTTCGTTTATTTTATTTTAAGTAGCGCTAATATTTTGCTTTATAAAAATATATGAACTGCATGGGTTTTTATTTAAATATTTTTTCCCATTAAAATAAAATCAGTCCATAAATTACAGAATAGTCCTAGAATGATTGCCAGTAAAGAATCAACTAATCATATTTTTTATTACCCCTTTCAGGTTATTGCAAGACGGTTTCAGATAATCTTGACGCTGTATTTTGAGAGAGAGATATATTTTACTAGCTGTTACCCTCGGCTTCACTAGCGTGAAAAAATCAAATCTTAATTATAATAAACCAAATGCTCTATCTTAATGGTTGGTGCCATATTTTATATATTCCTTTACAAACTGTTCGTTTTTTACGGGATAAAAAGTACCCTATGTGTTAACCCAGAATATAATCTACTCCTGTACCAAATTTCATCCAAATCCGTCTAGCCGTTACGACGTGATTGCGTAACAAACATAGAAACTTTCGTATTTATAATATTATTAAGGTAAAGTGTCAACAGAATGCTCTTCTGTAACATGTGTATGAATAAATAATAAATAATCACCAACAGCACCACAGCAATCAGATCCACTTGAAATTTTTACAAGTTTTACAATATTTCATATCTTACAGTTAACACACATTTTGCAGTTCCTATTATAATCCAACTTTGCTTACTACAATCATGTATTTTTCGGTGAGGGTGTTACAGGATAATGCTGAAATCAACCCACTAAGTATTATAATTTAAAAAGTTTTGTAACAATTATTTCGTCTCATGGAGAGACATAATTTTGTATACTGTCTTATGTAAATAAAATTTATCGTGAATGTCACGCATTATCTGTCACACACACACATACACACACAGATATATGTATATGTGCATATATATATATATATATAGTGGCCTCATTTTACCACAGCACAAATTATGTCAGTTTAATTAGTCCATATTTGCTCAAACTGAAAATAATATTTACGCAACACTTATATTGGAACCTTTCATATAAAAGTTCTTGTACATAACTGTTTAGGAATGAACTGAACTGAAAGTTTACCGTGGAGTAGCAAAATAATTCAAGTTTCAAATAGTCTACAGGTTAGTCTCCCTTTATTGCTGAAGTTATCTGTATGTGTAGAAGATAATCTACGTATATAGCTGAAATAGTCTGTGACTCTTTTTATTTAGTTTTCGCTAAGTAATAATTCATTTATGCTCGCTATTATAAAACTTTCCATATTTCATATGTTATTATTTCAGGCAGAACAGAAATTTAAATAGAAATATTAAATCTGTGAAAATAAGTTTTATGTTCAGTCTTTTCTTTCAACAGTATTGAAATTATTAGTATTATTTATTATTATAGATTTATCGTGTGATATTTCTTTAACATTTTAATATTTTGTCATGTTAACGATATACAAATACCAGTAAAAAATTACATACTAATCGTAACAGCACGTAATACTTCGGAAATTCGAAACTAACAGAATAATATGAAAGCGAGAAAAATAATCCCAGGAGAAAATTATGTGATATCAAATACTGATATCTGATGACTTTATCCGGTGATAAGAAGGTTTATATTTAGTTAAAATATCACTATATTATAAAGGTGGGCCTGAGAAATGTTTCTCACTTCATGGAGCCAGTTTACTTGCCTGACGAAATGTATCTCCAAATCGATCCTGTGTATCGTGTGGAAAGTCAAGTAATATTACAGATATACAACACCCCTTCTCGTCCCTTACCCATGACACAGGTAGACTCGCGTACATACGACCCTCCTAAACAAAGCAGATACGGTTAGCGTTATGTAACTTCGCTCGCCGTACGATGGCGCCACGGGAAAGTAGGACATATTATAGAGCTACTTTCTGTTGAGTCAGGAAAGTAGCTCCAAGAAAAGCGTGGGAAAAGAAAAGTATATAATGATCCTGTTTCCTCTACAGCATTCTTTGTATTTAATAACGTATATGATGCAGTGCGGTCTACCTTGAGCATTGCACTTCCGTTTCTTGTCTAAAAGGGATGCGGTCAGGTAGATTAGATGTTGTTCACTTGGTATGTCGAACACGTTATCCCGGTAATTAAAAACAAGACGTTGAACAGCCAAGCGTATAGAAGCAAAACTGGCATATGTACCTCGAACTATATCAGCACAAGCGGTGAGTGCATGTCACTTGGCCTGAAATGTTTCATATAAAACATTTTCAAAATCCTTATTTCTCCCACATTCATTTGGCCTGAAGTAACTTGGTATAAATTTTTTTTGGTCTAAAATCAGATGATCTAAAATTATTTGACATGGTCGCTACGCCTAAAAATAATTGGCCTTAAGTCACTTGTCCTAAAATTATACGGCTTAAAGTCACTTCGCTTAGATGTATTTAGCCCAATTTGTGCCAAACATTATTATACAAAGTGACTGGTACATAAAAAGCATGATGTAAGTAGCAAGTGAGAACCTAGAGATAAGTTTCCCGGACGCTGACAGAGTAATACTGAGGATTTTTTTTTTTTGTGATTAAATGAAAATTTATCTAGTTCAATAGAATCGTATACTTGTACAGGGACAATTAAACAATTTGTTGTTGAAACAAAATTCATTCTTGTGCTTATTTAATTGCTGCAAACATGTAAGATTTGACTGGCCCAACTAAGTGTACGTACATTGGAGTTTAGGTTGTAATGAAAAAAATTATACGCGTAACTGAGGTTCTAACCCGTAACGTGTGAACTGAAACGCCACATTAATGTGACTGATTACTAAGCAACTATGGCAGCTTTACATCTTTATTTTCATTTGGTTTTATTTCGCTGGAATTGTTTGTGCCGTTATTAAGCGATAATAGATAAATAATTATTATACTAGTTGCAACGGAAATTATAAACGAATTCCCAAGCTGTAAATTTAAACGAAAGCAGGCAAATTATCCTGCCACTCTACAGCCAAACAAAAATATTCTGGCAGTAGACTAGTAAACTGATTTTGCGCCGCCACAATTTCTGTAATAACATATATCTCAGATTATTGGAGGCAACCAAATTCTTATTCACTACAAACTAAATATTCGTTTGACTCCACCATGACATTGATTGGTACCATGTTTACGCCAACCAAGTGGATTAGTTATATGTGTTTTGAAAATTGTTATAGCTACTAAACATACTACTGTACATGAAGATGGAAGAATGAAATACGTGATCGGCCAAACTATTTACTTTTGAATACTTTATTTGGTTCGGGTGGAAGCAATACAGATGATTCCGTCAAGAACAGATCAGTCGAGTGAACAGAATAATTTCTAAAGTAAATATATTAGTGATAGATCTCTGTAACTGGTGGTATCACTGTGTGAGAATCAATCTGCTATCGGCATGTTCTACGGAGCGCAACACTGCAGTAATGCATAACGCTTCCCTTATTCACGTAGTTCAGCAATACCGCTGCGAGGCAGCGCCCTCTCAACGTCTGTAGCGGGATCATACTTGCTGTGTCTGAACTAAAAGTAAAAAGATTGTTTCATAAAGAAGTGAATATTTTGCCTTTGGTGTAATTACGTAATGCTATTAAAATTGAGACTTTTACACAATGAAATACAGAAGAATTTCGGAATTAACTACTCCTGCGGATGTTATATTTGGATATGAAATTCTCTTCTGGACATATTCAGAAATATTCACTTCGATTAAAAATAAACACCGCAGAAGAAAAATAAAATGAACGCCGTAACTTAGCAAAACAATCTCATTATCAGCTCTTTATTCGCATAAATTGCAGCACTAGCAATACATGGTCAAGGCGAGTTCTGGACACTCTCATTATCAGCTCTTTATTAGCATAAATTGCAGCACTAGCAATACATGGTCAAGAGGAGTTCTGGACCACCTCATATTTTCATCCGAAAATCAAGCTTTTTAACCCAAAATTCAAGCAATTTTATCGATTTTAAGCCACTTTTCTTGTTTATAGAAGTTCCATTTTTCTTCAATTTTCATTAGAAAATATCATGCATTTAACCCAAAAATTCAACTAATTTTATCGTTTCAAGCTATTTTTTTCTTCTTTCTAGAAACATCATTTGGTCTCAATTTTCAGCTTTCAAAAACAAGCAAAACTATTTTTTTCTAATTATTCATTAAAAACATGTAGAATCCAAATATAACATTATTGTTTCTGCTTTATAAGATCAACTTAGTAAAGTTTTGTTTATACAAAAGATTATGTTTCTATTCAAAATCGTAGAATTAATAATAAAGCTGATCCTGTGGATGGAAATGATGCAGTCGATAAAATATTTTTGATTAAGAAATAGCTGATAAATTACAAAATTTATACCAATCAGTTTTGAATTATTCCGATACACTTGCTAACACAAAAGTTGAAAATAGCAAAGAAGATTCTGATAAAGAATTAGATGATAAATTGCAAAATTTAAACTCGAAAGTTGAAAAATGTAAGGAAGAATAATCTCATTAATTTTATTTACTTGGAAAGTGGAATAAAAATAATAATGTATTTCGCATAGACAAGGATGTATATTTTTTTTCTTTTTTGATGGATTGTACTGTTTATAAAATAATTTCTGATAATCTATCTGATGATACTCTTAACTGTTATTAAGGGAACTACAAAATTTGATTATACTAAGCCTATTGATGTTAACAGAGGTGAGTTATTAACTTTGCAACAAAATAAAATAATCTTATTTTGTTGATGGAATGTTGAGTATAATAGGAGTATTCGTGAAATATAAAGATTAACTTTATATTTTCTTCTACTTTTAAATGGAGAAAACTTGGTGTTTGTAGTGCAAGGAAGTGAACAAGAATAATAATATACAAAATGAAAATACAAAAAATGGATGATTAGTTCAGAAAAGTGAATGTTCAATTTGCAATTTAAAAAAAAAATTGCCCAATGTAAAAGAAGGAATAATAAATGAATTATATAAACCAGCGAGAAGAAATTTTCCCATAAGAAAAGTAATATAATAAGGAATTGATAATTTATGGCAAATTGATCTTGTTGAGATGGATACTGGTAATTTAACAGGAACATTACATGTAAATAATAAATACAAATAGATTATGACAATTATCTATGTTTTTCAAAATATGCATTTGCTTTACCAATTAAAGACAAACAAGAATGTATCAAATGCTTCAGAATATATATTGATGAAAATAAAACCTCATAATTTACAAAGTGATAATGGTTTCAAATCTTATAATAAAACATTTGAAGAACTTATGCAAAAATATAATATTAATAATTATTCTACTTATAGTGAATTTAAATCCAGTGTTGTAGAAAGATATAATCATACAATGAAAAAATGACATGGAAAAAATTTGCTTCAAATGGTAATTATAAATGGATAAATATATTAGGTGATTTAGAGAACGAATACATCAATACAAAACATAGAACTACCTGTATAAAACCAATTGAAGTTAATAAGAAAAATTAAAGAAATTTATGTCAAATATTTATGATTAGTAATCCAAAATACAAAGTTGGTGATGTTGTTCATGTTAGTAAACAAAGAATTTTGAAAAATGTTACACTGCTAATTAGTCAACAGAATTATTTACTATTGTTAATGTTTTAAATTATGATGTACCAACTTACAAATTAAAATATGTCAAATGAGAAGAAATAAAAGGTAATTTTTATAATTAGGAAATGATGAAAACTGATTATCAGAATGCATAAATGGCTGAAAATGTCTTGAAAACAAAAGTAAATAAATTTTTGTTAAGTGGTTGAATTATGATATTCCTTATAACTTTTGGATTAACAAAACAGATGTTTTGAAAATTTACATATAATTTTTTTACTTCTTACTCAATTCGATGTCGACTATTAATACCATTAATCAATAGTTTTTGACTATAATTATTTCTGGCAATATTAAAATAGTTATGAAAACACACAATGTAACCATTCAATGTTTCTTTCATTCTTTCATATAAATTGATAGAATTTTGAATATAGTCAAATCTCAATAATTATTCACAATTTGGATGTCCATCTTCAATTCTATACAATTTTCTTTGAATGTTTTTCTTCGAGTTCTTATGACATAATTTCCCTAATTTCGGCATTTCTGCAATTTATTAGATCGAAAGCCACACCAATGGTCACTCTTGAATTTTTCACATTTTCACTTTGAATTCTATTTATTTCTCTTAAATGATTAACATTAATTACGTTTATTTTATTCATATGATTAACTATAATTTTATCAATTTTTTTCAATATGCTCTAATTAACCTTTGCATATATGCATTATATCTTTTTGAATCTTGTATTTACCATGTTTCCTAATTAAAGGAATAACATCTTCAAATATTCGTGTTTTAAAATACTTAGCAATTTTACAATGTGAACTATAAGAAAGTTCAGATCAATTAGACTCACTTTGCCTTTGTTACATGAGAGTTGGGGTGAATTTTTCACCCCACCTATTTCTGATAAAGGTTTCTTATATTTTAATGAAATTTGCTTTTGTAATGCATCTTTTGGGTCAGAATATTCTGAAATTTCAGCAATATCTTTTCCTCTAAACCAAGGCTTATTTCCTTATCGACAATCTTATAAACTTCTTTACCACAGTAAATATGTTTTTCACTATTTAGGTCTTAGAATTTACTCCAATTATACGTGAAATTGGTGCAAGTGAATTTGGCAAGTAGGGAAATATGTTGTTATATATATATATATATATATATATATATATATACTTTTTTAATAAGGAAATGAAATATGAATGAATTGTTTATAATATAAAATAATCAGGGTTTAAAGGTTTAAATTTTCTAAATCATTGAATTTATATGTGATATTATTTATAATTTCGTTATATGATTCACACTTTATGCCAAAAAAGGAACTTTTATTTTTACCAACTCTAGGCAATTATTCTGTAAATTCATTATATTCGCTGAAAGTTTCAATGGTAAGAAATACAGTAAACCATTTGTATTTCTAAAAGCTATTTCTATCACATTTGGTAAATGAGGAAATTTATTACTAAATAGACCAATCTTTCTTATCTTGAAACCACATTCATCTATTTCACCATAATACACATTCTCTATAAAGATAGAAATTTTTCCTAAATATGAATTAAAAACAGCATTTATTTTATATTTATCTCTTAATCCAAACGAAGAAAATCATTTTCTATAACCACTAATAAGATTATAACCACGACAATCAACCATATAAATCTTGTCCTTAACAAACAGAACGAACACGCCCGAAGGTCTTTGGTATATAACAAATTATTGAAATTGCTTGGTAAAAAACTGAAATGTTTTTGTTATCAAAATTGGCTTATTGAATAATTTGTTGTCATTAAAACTTTTAATCCAAACCTTGTTATTGATAAAATGTAGAACTCCCAACAAATAATTAAAAGTGATTTTGGGTATTGGTTTTTATGCAAATAAATTGGTTCATTAACATTAAAATTATTATATAGATGTGGTCCACAAGAGTTTTGAATTTTTTGAATGTAATCTGGTTGCAAATCAAACAAATCATGATTAATAAAGGGATGCATGATGGCACTTTTATCACTTGTATGTTGAAGACCTAATGCATGACCGATAACATAGGTCGAAACAGCCAGTAAATCAATTTTATTTTTAGGAGTGTTTTTTCTGCCATTAGTCCACTATTCCTGCTTATTGATATGAATTTCAACAAGACTACTTTGTTGATTTCGAAAAACGGAATGTGCTAGAACACTACCATTTGGAAATAATTTGATCCGGCATGATCCACCTTGTCTGTATTATGTAATTTTGTCTGGAAGATTTGCATTGTAGACACATTCCAAAATTGTATGTCTTTACCAAGTTCTGAAAGGCTGTTCAGTTAACTTTTTAATTGTATTATGTGCATATACGAAATGCCATTTTAAGATATTTTTGTTCCATTTGTTGGTTGTTGAATAACTACCTAATATATCTTCCTTAAAGTCACATCTTAGTTTATTGATTAATTTATAGTTTGTTCATTCAGTTTACCATCCATTGATGAAATATTATGATAGTCTTGAAATTTTCTTAAAGTACTTTCAAACTTTTCAGTATTAATATTTGAAAGTGAATTTGGACTCCATTCTAAAAATCCATGTTTATTTTAAAAATTGATGATGCATTCTGTCCGATTCTCTTTTGTGGATAGCACAAAATTTATTTTTGTAATAGTGAGAATGACTATAATAACGTTTATTTATAAGCAGAACATTTAGTATATAGTAAAAATATTTAATTTATTTCCATACTCCCAGTAATTCATTATTCTTTCTTATCTATTGTAATAAAAATGCCATCTTCATTCCACCACTTTTGACAAATTTCTTTTAATTTTTAAAAGATATGTCTCCACTAACAAAATCATAAATTTGCTTTAAGTTAGTATCATCTTGTCTAAATATATACAAAAAATTTGTATTATCTCTTACCAATTGTTTAGGTATTTTTGAATATGTTTGACCCAAATATAACACATTTATATTTTTATATCTTCCTCTAGGAAAATATTCACGAATTTTATCTTGATTTTCTAAAATAACATCATCACATACAATAAGAAAATCATTTTCACACTGATCTAAAGGACTCATTTCATCATTGTTATTTAACAAGTATGCCATTTTTTCATTAAACTATTTGGATAACTTTTTGACTAACATTTCAAAATCATTTTGCAACTGAATATATTTTGCTTGATTAAAACTTTTTGAACAAACATACAATTTTTTTTAATTTAACCAACCTGTCTTATAAATAAAATTTATCATCAAATTAGTTTATCTGCACTTACTCGGACCAAAGATAATGGCTTTTACATTATCAGATAATAGTTCTCCATTCTTTATATTTTTTTAATTTCTTCAGAAATCATAACACCAACACCCCTATCAACTTTTTTGATTTAATATGATAATTTTTAAAGTAAATGAAAGTAAAGTAAAGTTGATGAATAATATTCTATACTTAAAGAAAAAACTTCATTATGATATTGCCCACAGAAAAAAATCAATTACTTTGATTAGTTTTCATACAAAATTGTAACAGTGAATATAAACAACAATACTATAACAATTGAAAAAATTATCCAGTTGTTGATAAAAATGAAGTTATAACTATTCCTAGAAGTCAGTACAATTTGAGTCATTGAAATAAACTATAAATTCGATTGATACATTTTAATTTAATAATATTGAATTCACAGCAGATAATGAAAAATATAGAAAATCAATAAAATCTAAGTTTGCTATTAAATTTGACATTCGACTATCTGATATTCTTGGTTTTTAAAAGAAATGTGACTACTGAAAAGAACAAAGTTGTTGTAGCTCTAAAATACATCATCTAATCCATTTAAAACAATAAATGTTCATTGTAATTTGGCATATGGTATGTTTATAAAATATGAAGAATCTAATCATTTAGAAACTGGCATAAGTGCTAGTTTTCTGCCAAAAACTATGTTTGATTTTAGAGATTATATTATTTATGAGCCAGTATATCTATTTTTTTATAAAACAATAATGAACATTTTAATCATATTGTTTTGGAAATTAGAGATAAAAAGGAACACTAATTGATTGTAATGGTTCTGATATTGATATTCGTTTGGAAACTAAAGAAATTTATAGATGTCCCTTCTGAAGGGGTGCCTTTAATATCTCTAAAATATATTATATAATAATATAGAATATAATATAGAAAATAATGTAATTATTTTGTT
Organism: Dryococelus australis; assembly: GCA_029891345.1. NCBI lineage: Eukaryota > Metazoa > Arthropoda > Insecta > Phasmatodea > Phasmatidae > Dryococelus > Dryococelus australis. The sequence goes on along the minus strand of CM056998.1, from coordinate 197,546,807 downwards.
ATCGAAAACACTTAGTGCTATTTTATGAACTTCAACTGTATATATTCTGTGCTTTTTGGTTCTTATTAAATTCGTTATTCTATATTGTATGTTTTCACCAAACGAACAATTCTTATATTCGTCAAACATTATTCTTTTGTTATCAACACATTTATTAACTCCTTTCGATTTTTTATTTTCTTTATTGTCAACCTTATAAGTATACATTTTGGCTCTTAAACCAACAAATTCTTTCATTATTTTACCATTACATTTGTCTTTCATTTTACCCAAAACCTTCTTATTTATTTTAGGCATTTTATATATTTATCCTTTGAATAATCACTTGTGTCAAATTTACTAACATTGTTTTAATATCTTCGTAAAAATCTTCTGTTTTTATGTTGTAAATGTACGAATTGGTACCCTGATAACATAAATCAATTTTATCAGCCTATTTTGGTTTCATAACTTTATAATGACAATCATAATAAGATTCATTTGATATGTCTAAAATTGACATACCAACATAAATTGGCTTATTAAATTTTACATTTATTTTATTCATATGTATAGCCACAAGATTCTCATTAAATCAAGAACTTTTGCTACTAATTTATCACACACTTTTTCATTTCAGATCAGTTTTTTATCAACTCCATTTCTAATATTTTCCATAGTTTTACCAAATATGGAAATATTCCTCAACTTATCAAAATCTTTTTCAAAGTACTTTTTTTGCATTTCTTCTCATCGTTGTGTTTAAATCTATATACTTTTAAACCAGTGACTGATTAAACTGTAATTTTCTGTGTATTTTAGTTCGTTTTAAACAATACTTTAGACATTGTTTTAAATTTCAATAGTATTTTAATTACTTTTCTTTTGTGTATAATGTTGTTAATAATTTAAATTGATTTGTTTTCGGAACTACCATATTTTCTGGACGAAAAGGAAGATCTTTATATTATTTATGCAATTTTAGAGTATATTCTAAATAAACTTCTAATGTGTACCCATGATCAGAATCATACTTTAGTTTTAATATAATATTTTGCCAAAAATCTAATTTTAATAATTGATAATCAACCCATTCTAAACCACCATATGGTAAATAGTGATACATTGTCCACCCATAAAGATTATTTGCATCGAGATATGCTAAATAATTTGATTCTTGATTTGGATTAAAATCTCCAAAATATTTATTATTTACAATTAACATATTGTTAACAAAATTGAGATATTCCAACTCTAAGTCCTTTCTCTATCATTAAAATCATATCAACATTATGCCATAAATCTTGTGGTTGTTTAGTCATTTTTAACATTGCATCTCATGATAAACCTGGAACTGTAAAATATCATGTTGGATCTAAATCATATGCATTTATACATGTATTTCTAAAATTTCCAAATATCTCTCCTAATAATAATAAATCACTTTTTAAATATAAATTTTGATATTCACCAAGATGTTAAATATTAAATTGATCCCATACAAGTTTTGCTTGATCATACATTTCGTCAGTTATATCAGATTTATTTAATTTGTTGTAAAATTCACTCTGGTGGAAGTTTAGTGTCTAAATATGTCATTTTTAAATTTTCTGTTTTTTTTTCTTCCAAAAGTAAAAAACTTTTCTTCGTTATTTGCAAATAAATGTATATTTTTTATCATCATATCCTAGCTCGTTAATAAATAAATTTGCATCATATCCAGTTAAATTATGAAAATTAATTGGTACAAAATTGTGTAATTTTAATTTTAGATTACAATTATTTCATACTTGATTAATGAATTTCCCAGTTATATGATCATGATTACGTACTTTTTATTTTCCTTTGTATATTCATTTTGGCATATAGTACTTTTTTAGATTTATAAGCAGCATTTTCTTCTTTTGTTAGTGGACATATTGGTTCAATTGGCGAATATATTCCTCCAATTTCTTCTACTTCTCTTTTTAATGATTATATAAAAACTTTATATGCATTTGGACCTCGAAATACACTTGGTAGTTTATAATCTGCATAACTGCATACAGTATAATAACAAAAACCAGATGCTTTATGTAATTCATATTTCATAATATATGATTCATCAATTAACTTTAAATCAATGGTATTTAATTTTTCATCAGTAAGTTTATAACTTTCTTTAAAAAAAACCATTATCATTATCATTTTCTGTTAATACTGGATATTATTGGATTTGGTTTCGTGGTTGAAATTTTATTTTGAATTGGTTCAAAATCTGCATATATTGGGAAAGGAACCTTCATTGTATGTTTATAATTTTTGAAACATATGTGCTCCCTTTTCGAAGGCAAGGTGATTCGTACCGATTGTTTTTTAGAGCAGTCTTCTGTATGTTTATTTAATTTCTCTTGAGATATAAAAATTGAAGGCACATTTCACACACACACATTCACACATATAATAATATTTTATTTATTTATTGCAATGCTTTTTTTTTTGCATACAAAGCAGCCTGGATGAATCTTAATTTCAACAATAATGTGGGTTTTTATTCATCTTTCAAATAAAGTAAATTTATGTACCTATCCTTTTTATTATTGGTGAGATTTAGTGGATATACTATGGTTTTACCTTTAATACAGAATAAATTTATAGATGAGCCAATTTGATTTTCTATTTTCGATATATCATACATTTTATAGGATATTCATATTTGTCAATTACTTCATCAATATTAAGCATCACATTTTTATATTTAGATAATCTATGTGATCGATTGTCTTTTGGAAACAAGGCAGATTTTATTGCCACAAAAAAACATTTTTGATCTTCATTTTGAACATTTATGCATTCTTTTTTATTTTTAATAAATTCAGGTAGTTCAATATATGATGATCTATTTAATGGATTATACTTATTCATAGAAAATTGTATTCCAATTATTCTTTCTAAAGTCTATCCTGAACCTCTTATTTGAAATTCAGATAATTGTGTATCTATTTCTTGTTTTATGAATTTATAAAACCTTTTAATATCTCCTTTATTCAGTATTTTATAATTTAATGTTTGAAATGTTAATAATTCTACTAGATTATTCTCTTGATTACGAACGTTGGTATATAATTTAATAACTGTTCTAAGATTATTGTGTAATATCCCAAATACCTTATATTTTACTGAAGTTAAAAAATGATGAGGTTGTACTAAATCAAAGGAATTTTCAATGTTATATGTTGGTATCCTACTTTTAAGAGCTTTATTAACTAAGCAATTTTTATTGGTGCTTCTATTTCTTTTGTTGACGAAAATATAAGTAGAATAAGGAAATATATGTTTTAATTCTTTTTTATATTGTTTACATAATCCATTGATATTAGCACGAGATAAAGGTAAATTTGTAAAATTATTCTTTGTTATCCATTCTGTTGCCAGCTTACTTTTATTTCTAGATTGTACAACTATATCATTAGAGAATTTAATTATTTTAGGTTTTTTAATTTTTCTATATTTTATATTGTAATTTGAAAAGGGCAGAGTTCTAAAATTCATTTTTGTTTTTTCATTCAATATTCTTGGTACAATAAATGAAATTAAATCAGCTTTCCATAGATTATACCTATTTTTAATTTTTAAATCTCTTTCTATAATTCTCAGCTCTCTCACTCTCTTTACACTCAGCTCAATTGTTGTATTGTTTGTCGCCATAATTTTTATTTATAAGAAGTAAAAATTTATAAATGTTTCAATTAATATGAAATATCATATTTGAGAAAAAAAAATATGTTTTTGGAAGTTTTTAGCCTTTTTGAAGCTTTTTTAAAATAAATAAATATAATGGAATGAAAATGGAAAGGTGTTTAAATTATTGCAAATATTTAAATATTTAACTTCTTATGGGTATATATCTCACTATAGTTTTTTTTCTCATATTTATGAATGTTTGCCTTTACTATTTCTATTAATAAAAGTAAATTTATACATTTATTCTCATTACGAACTGTGAATGTTTTTTTTGGATAATTATAAGTTTGAATTTAATTTAGAATATCTACTAATGTGTGGTGTGATTTAGTATTTTTATGCTCTATGATATATGAAATACAAACATATTTCCACATTCACTTAGTATTTTCTCATTAAAACATTTTTTTACATTTTGTTGTATGTTTGTCTAAAGTTGCTGTATTAGGATAAATTGAATCGATAGATTTATTCTCATTACATACTACACATATCGTAGTTGGATAATCATATCGCATTTCGTCTGTATTGTGCGATATACTATTTTTATGCTTTTCAAGATATAGTTTAGAAACATATTTTCCACATTCGCATAGTACTTTATCTTTTTTTTTCAACTCATATTGATTTTTGGCACATTCAGCAGAACATTTTTTACAGGTGTTAATATGTTTATCTTTTGTGAGTTTATGTAATACAAAACTTTCTATACATAATACTTCGCCACATTCTTTACATTGCTTGGATATGGTATTATTTTCCATTTCGAGCATATTTTCCATTTTATTTATTTAAAAAATTAATTTATTAAAAGAATTGTAAATATTTTTTTTTATAATTTGTTTCTTTATAAATAAACACAAATGGAATCGCTGCATGTCAAGTTTAACAATTCATATGAATTGACTAAACTACAAGACCCAGAAGAAAATAATAAAGTATGTTGCTACAGAATTTCAATATTACGATTCTAAGTTTGGAAAAAAAATTGATCGTATTCTAGATGGTAAATATAAAATTACTTTACCAGATCGTCGTATAAGTATGTATAGTGAAATTATTAAAAATTAACAAAGGAAAATAAATTTTTTAAAAACATATCAAGGTTCAACAGAAATGAAAAATGGAAAATCAATGCACGAATTAGAATTATCGTAAGATTGATCAATTCTATTGTTTGGAATCTTGCAATTATCTTTTATAATATTTCACTGGTTTTTAGCTTACTTTGCTTGTTTTCGGCTTAAATTTACTTTATTATGAGGTAAAATTGCTTGATTTTCGATTATGCTTGTTTTTATAGTACGATAAAAACCTGCATGGTAATTTTTTGAAATATTGGTAAATTTGCTTGATTTTGAGGTAAAATTGCTTGATTTTCGATGATGCTTTTTTTATAGTACGATAAAAACCTGCATGGTAATTTTTTGAAATATTGGAAAATTTGCTTGATTTTGAGGTAAAATTGCTTGATTTTATATTATTCTTGTTTTTATAGTATAAAAAATCCTCATGGTCATTTTGTGAAATATTGGCAAATTTGCTTGATTTTGAGGTAAAATTGCTTGATTTTATATTATTCTTGTTTTTATAGTATAAAAAATCCTCATGGTCATTTGGTGAAATATTGGTAAATTTGCTTGATTTTGAGGTAAAATTGCTTGATTTTATATTATTCTTGTTTTTATAGTATAAAAAATCCTCATGGTTATTTGGTGAAATATTGGTAAATTTGCTTGATTTTCGATGAAAATTGAAGTCAAATGAGATTTCTAGAAAGTAGAAAATGTAGTTTGAAAACGATAAATTTAGTTGATTTTTGGGTTTAAATGCATGTTTTTTTAAAAATGAAAATTGCATGTTTTCGATGAAAATTGATGAGAAATGTATTTAGGGGTAAAAAGCTTAATTTTTGGATGAAACTATGAAGTGGTACAGACCTCCCCGTCACCATCAACTACTATCTGGTAGCGCTGTAGCAGGGTTTTATCATGTGAACTCGCTCTATGATTCTCGATCGTCACTAGTAACAAAAGTAGCCAGGTGTGCTATTTTACCTGCAACAGATTCGTTTTCGCCCATTTTGTTCCGCATACTTTTCTTGTCTTTAACGGTACGCCTAGCGTTGAATCGTTTTGTGTCAACTAAACAACCCTACAAAAACTTATCCAGTTTCACAATGTGTTAATGGTTATGACGTACTTTAAAGAAATGTTTTGTCTATATAACTGCTCTTTGCACAATGGCAGTTCGATTTCAAGTTTTGTTTGTAATCCGTAACGGAAAAAATTTAATGCGTGTTTTCAAGTACAAAAATTTGTCTACATCGAATGGAGAGAGGCAAAATATATAAAAGTTATTGATGAATGATTTATTTCCGTTTTAATCGTAACACGAGACTTTTAATGGACTTTATAGAAATTAAGATAAAAAATCCTAGTGATGTACGTTCAGAAAAAGTGCACATAAATGTTTGTGTATTACAATCGGTTCTATTCAGAAGATGCCTTAGTTTCTAAGTTTGCTTAATTAAAATGTATGTATGCCATGGGAGTATACGACATTAATTAATCGAGCGTGTGTCGTAATCGCAACGCCTCCGACACATCTCATCTATTTTCTTTCCAGAAATCTGGCAAACTTTCTCGTAGTGTTCTTGGGAACACTAAACTCACATCCAGCGGTGTGATTATGAAACCCTATGGTCTCATACACTTCCCTTCTTGAAAAGGACACACGAGAAGTTCCACGAAGAGATAATTCAATCCCGCTCATGCGATATTATGTCCTGTACTTGTACGATCGATACCCTTCTTTTGCCAGCCCAGCCTGACTCCATACTTATCGCCGGTGGAAAGTGTATGGAGCCAGCTCGGACGCATCTTCAGCCAATCAATATGTCTACAACATCTGGCGTTATTTATGGGAAAATCATCTGATGCTCTTTTGCAGCATTATACATGCCAATGTCTCAATGCCGTACCGCATCACCGCAAGCATCCATGCATGTATAGGCTATTCGCGGTAAAATGAACACTGTTGAAAGCCCTGCTTAAGATCTACTAGTATGAACGTTGTGTATTCTTCCGCTTTATGTAATGTTAACATTGCCATGGGCCTCATCACTTAATTCATGCGTCGGTCAGGTGAAACTGTGAAATTATTTAAAAAGTAAATATTTTAACACATCTGCTCATTTTTACACTCCTACACTCTAAATCGGAATCAGTTATTTTTTACTGATCGTCCGTTGAAACTGTTCGATCCGGAATCTGTATAAAAAGAAAACTACTAATCTCTTCAGTTAAATTAAACCCAATAATACAAACTGTTGGAAATAAGTTATTTATAGTCTATTAATAAAAAGCACAATGATTGAAAACCGTGCATTACTGTTCGAAATAACTTAGGTATACAATTATTTTGTCGCAAAACAAAATTAGTACATGTAGAGGGAAATTCTAGAAGTGGTTAGGATTGAACCGCCACGCCAAGACGCAACACATTCTCTTGTTTCGTTTGGCTGACGTTCTACCAACTCTGCTACTTTGTCACTGAGACAAACTGTCATGCATTTGCGTAGTAACATAAACTTAAAATGCCGAACGGCTGTAAGTTTCGTAATGCGAAAGTTCTTCATGTTGTCGAAATATACACATATGACGCGTACGTACATGCTTTGTAAGGCTCGAAAGTCAGTCTAAGTTAAGTTTAATTCAAATTGTATGCTTTAAAAAAGAAATGAAGTGGTTTTAACGGTGTTGTCTGTGTTTTCTTGTATCTGCCGTTTTAGAATGCAACGATTACAGAATGAAACTGTTATTTTGAAGCGACAGACTGACTAGTAATAACTGTGCTAATTAGACAGCGGAACTTTTGAAACAATGCAATATTTTATCAAATTTGTCGTTTCCTTATTATTTGATCTGTTAACTTGCAGAGACCACAAAACTTTTGTTGGTGTAAATCCACCTTTCTTATTGAATCATCGCACTATCGAGTCAGTAAAATTATCACTGATCTATCTGTCACTAAAAATAACAGTTTAAATCTGTAGTGTCTCGTTGCATTGTAAAATGACGGATAGGTACTAGTGGACATCGATAACCTCGTACATTGAAACCACTAGATTTATCTTTTAAAGCACAGAATCATAACTAAACTAAAGATAGATTGATTTTCAAACTTTGCATAGACATGTACTTGCGCAGTAAATCTGTACATTTCGACAAGCAATACTTTCACACCACGAAACATACAGCAATATTTAACATCACATGTTGTGGTTCAGAACCCATAATGTGAGCACACATTTGGCAGTGGTAAAGTAGGGCAGTGGATATGGCTGATCATGAAAGCTTCAACATAATTTGCTTTATGGACGGAGGTTCGAGCCCAACCACATCCAAAAACGTAACGTTTTTGTGTAGACAATATTTGTGTTCTGCGACAAAATAAATCGTACCTGACTTACATCACATAGGAATGCTCTGTGCTTATTTATTAATAACAACTATAAATAAGTAGTTTTCTACTGCTTGAATTAGTAGATTTCTTTTAACTGATGAATTAGTGATATTTTTTCTACATATTCCGGATGGAGCAGTTTCAACTGACAACCAGTAAAAAATAACTGATTCCGATTTAGAGTGTATGCATTAAAAATAATATAAAGCGAAAGAGATAATTAAAGTTATCAGAAATGGTTTTCCAACACTTTTTTTTTTACGACGTTGAGATACAGAGATACTTCCAATGCATCGTTACCAATCTTACTGGGCGCATGTAAATCCCGGCACCCGTTCAAATAAATGCAGGTAGAAGCAGTAACTTTTTCCAAAAGTTGATTTCAAAATTGCTAACTGTGTATCGGCTGTGAAATTTTGCCCGAATAAACTGTGCATTTGAACTGATATAATCCTTTTTATTCTGCGCATGGAAATTATGGCAATTTGTGTATTTTTGGTTAATGTATAAAAGGTGTCAGGTAAGTATCTAAGACAGCACCAGTTTTTTTGCTGTGTGTGGTTGAGGGTTGCTCCGGTGTTGCTTCATAATGTCACACCAGAAATGTTCAAGTACAAATGTCAAGTGAAAATGTTACGTGTTCCTTCCGTGACACGTGATGTGATCAAATTCTCGGCTCTTACATTATTTTTTATTATTACGATAAATATTCTACAAACAGGACAGTCGTTAACCGTGTCATTCAGATATGTTGAAGAGAAATCTGATGGCGTCAGTTGGTGCAAGGTTCGACAGTTTAGTGATTAACGTATCGTAATCGTTCCTCTCAGCTTGCCCTTAACGTATGGTCTTGTCGTGATTCTGATGGGATCTCAGAAATATTGCTCAATTAAGTACGTACTAGGCTAAAGTAATCAATAAAAAAAAAACGAATCTTTCTGTTGTATACTGGCGCAGCCATGGTTGTTAGTGTTATGTAAAAACGTTCCCCTAAACTCATTATAAGTGTATGTTGAACATAATCTCTAAATATCATCGACCAGGGTTTGTTGGTTTATCCGTTACTGTGACGTTGAATGGGGCACCTACCAGCCTCCCGAGTTATCGACTGACCTCCATTGAAAACATCATACCAAATTCTTGGCAAGTGACAAAAAAAAGTGTGTTAAATGTTTGCTTTGAACTTCATCGCAGCTTTAGTTCGAAAATAAAACAAATTTTAAACATCATCACAAAATATTCAACAAATCACTACATTAAAAAAAAATCCACGCCTTTGAAATAAGTCAGTGAAATGTTTTTCTTGCTAGAAGATTTTGCCATTAGGTTGCCGCAACGTCTTTGTTTGCAGAGGTTCATCAAGGGAATAAATGGAACCATTTTACCAACGCGTTTGCGAGTGCAAACACATTCTATGGGATGTTATTCACAAACGGTTCATTTCTATTGGCAGGTAAATAAAAAACGTCGATTGCAATTTCGTTTGATGGGAAAAGCGGCACGAGAGAGAGGCAGATGTTTTAGATAACGCCATTAATGGACGTGAAATATTTTATCGTCGCTGAGATGAATGCTTTATAATTTTTCAGACGTATGCACTTCACAGGATTTAATTTGCGATATTATATGCGACGCGGACATTGAGTGATTACCAAAACATATATGTTTTTAATACCTATGTAAATTACGCACATATATTTACATATACCCACGCAGGGCAATGCTTGAAGTTCGAACGAAACGGAAAATGACCAACATAAAATATATGACTATGACGTGCAGTAATTCGAAATTTTTGCAGAGAAAAATAAGTATGATTTTATTATATATTCTGGCGCATTTAAACAAATGTGGAAGATTGCAACCAAGATTAAAGTTTGCTTTTGCCTATATTAATAAAGCCTATTCGCGATTTCTTCACACTTTTCCAATCAAACCTTTGAAAAAAAAAAAAAAAAACCATCCCATGTCTGACGTGTTCGGTTGCTTCCTAAATATGTCATGAATGACAAACGTTTTGTACTTGATTTAACATAAACTTACCTTATTTCCGTTGAAATTGAACGGGCAAGTAATATGGAGAAAGATCCAGGGGAAAGAGATGTGTTGCTAATGCCTAGCAATAAATAGTACTTATGCAAAATATTTCATCCCTACGTGCGGACGAATGCAGGGCGTTGGCCCGCTGGTGTAATTCTCTGAGATATATTAGCTTGAGGTGGAGGAATATCTTAAAAGTAGAACCTTACCAGGTATTCAGAAAACTTGAAAGTGACCGTGAATGTACTATAATAATTTAAAGTAGAACTTTATCAGGTATTCAGAAAACTTGTAAGAGACCGTGAATGTACTATAATAATTTCGTTGGATACAATTTTTTTTTTGTTTTCAAGAATAGAATTAACGAAAATTCGCATAATAATAATCTATAGAAAAATTGTTATTTTTTTTTACAAATATGCTATATTAATAAATGCTATACTTCAGATTATCGTTGACATTTCGTAGAGAGGCCACGATGATGTAGTGGTTAGACTACTCGCCTACTTCATATGCGAACAGAATCTTCGCACGTGGGAATCGTGCCGGACAATGCCGCTGGCCGGCTCTGCTCCACTCTCTTCTCGCTTGACCCTTCATCGGCTTTCAAGTCATCGATGATAAGAGCCGTCTAAATCTCTCCAACATTACGTAGAGAAAATCACCGCTACTGACATGCTAGCTATTAAAATATTTGTAAGTACTTGCGAAGAACTGAGCATCTCATTGTCTGATGCATTTTCTTAACTCGTTTAGTTCTTTTCATTGTCCCTGCGGAATATATAGGCCGTTCAAGGTAAAGCGAACACTTTTGAAGTCCTAGTTACATTTTCCTTTCAACCAATTTATACAATTCCACCACTTATTAATGCAAACCCCGACATGTGAGTAATAAACACAGTGTATACATTCAACATACCCAAAACCAAAAGTGCGAGGCCACAATGAAATGTATTATTCGAGACCATGTCTGATAAAAATCCCTTCAAAAAGTGCTCACTCTACTGTGAACTGCCTATAATAATTCTAAAGAAAAATGTCCGTTAATGACCAGATAGATATCAAGACATGACAATATTTATATCATCTCTATCACTAGCACAGCTATAAATTTAATTACCAAGCAGTTTACTTTGGAAACAATGAGTTACTTATATACCCGTGGCTCCATCCACGTGCAAAATATAAAACACAGAGACGACCAACCAGCGCCTACTCAAATAGTTGGTGGCATATTTTATACACTCCCTAAGAAACTATTCGTTTTTTTTTTCAGGTTGAAAAGTACCCTATGTGCTAAGCCAGAATATAATCTACTCCTGTACCAAATTTAATCCAAATATGTCGATCCGTTATGACGTAATTGAGTAACAAACAAACATAGAAACTTTCGCATTTATAATATTAATAAGTTAAGTCTACTCTGACCTTTCTGCGTCCTAAACAAAGGGCGTGGCAAGACAGGATTTGCATTAAGACTTAGCAAACTGACACAACACTAAATTGGCAAAAGCCATGTATAAACCATTTTTTTAGTACAGTGTAATGGTAAGTTGATAGCGGCGATAAACGATTTATAACAGAAACAAGGAAACATGATATTCTTTTATTTTGGTTGTTTTATTTTTTTTCAATTCTTTTCATTTCCTTCCATTGGTATCAATTTTACATACATGATGAAAAGCTAATGTTATGTCCTCTCCCTTCAGTAACAAATATATTTAAAATGTTACATTAAAAAAACAGGTTGCCCAAATTAGAGTAAATTGCAACCAGAAGTTTCTGGTACAATAAATTCGTCGTTATTCAGCTAATACTTGACAAATTCTACACAGATTATGTTTATGTTTCTAACTGACCATATACTTAGTAAATACAGAAGGCCATCACATAATCTATTCAGCAAATTACCCCAAATTACCATCGTTATAAAATGGCGGAGTTATATCTGTCACCCCGACATTTATTCCTGACATTACAGAATTATTTTTATTCCTACGCCAGGAAAACCAAATTGGTAACACCTTACTTCTCGGAAATTAATTTACATTACAACTGCAATGTTTAATACTTAATCTACTATACGGTGATCCCAAGTGGATGGGAGCAAATGCTCAGCGATGCCAGCTTTAATTTCCGCCAATAAATGTGATTTTGCAAAATGCACTAAACTTCGTCAAGTCGCATATAGCCTACCATTACCTAGACTCTTTTTCAAAATGCTAAGACCGTAATATTGGTTTTTGGTGACCAGTGGTTACAACCACCCAACGCCTAGTTAAGACTTGGTCACACACTTCCTTACAGGATGTTTACAAAACTGGTTACAGAAAGTAACAGTATCAAAGTTCGGTTAAGAGGCCAACATTTCGCAAGTTTTAAAATATTTTAAAATTTCCGGCCATAACGGCTCTCGCCTAGCGTCAGAATGACGTAAAGGACCTATTCGCTTGAGGAGCCTACATTTGTGTACCAAACAAGAATGCTATTATCTGGCAGAAGCTTGCCCCTTCGAGGCCGCTGACTGACACAAAAAGGAAGCATGAACAGGCATTAAATACATAAGTACGCAACCTAGCGCTACCAATCAAATTACATATCCGTTATTTGCCCTTCAAAACACCGTGATTCTAAGAAATAGTTGGGGCTATCAATTGTCCCTGGGAGGGGTGGTGATATTCACGGCCAATGGCGGTTGATGTTACGTAATAAAGTGAACCGACGCAGTGGACACCTATTTCCCTTAAGGGGTCTTCACAATTGAAAAGTCAAACGCCAATAATATTAGAGTACGCCATCAAATCTCCGGCCTCTTGTTCAAGTTACCGGAAACTGCGTAACCAGACGTCACCGTTCTGGGTTTGCGCGCAGTTCTCCTCACTCGCCGTGGACGGTGCTGCGCTCAAGCGACAGACCGCTGAAACATCAGTCCACACCACAAATGTCAGCCAGACCTGGTTGTTTTCCTGGCACTCCAGGTTTTTTTAAAAGTCTTTTTAAGGTAACGTAAACCCGGCGAGAAAATTACAGTTTAATAATTTATTACTTTTGCGTCGCTTTGGAGGTTTTTCACAGCAAAATCAACGTGACATAGTGTTGGTGCGTGAAGGAAAGTTCGCCGCTCAGGTTATCAGGTAACCAAACACAGCAAGTATTGAAATGGGTGACTGGCGACGTGGTCCGGCCTACTATAGGCCGTTCACGGTAAAGTGAGCACTTTTTGAGGCTGTTTCATCAGACATAATAAATAATAAATACATTTCATTGTGGCTTCGGACTTTTCGTTTTGGGTATGGTGAATGTATACACTGTGCTTATTACTCACATGGAGGGGCTTACATGAACAAATGGTGGAAGGAGATAAATTCGTTGAAAGAAAAAAGTAACTAGGGCTTTAAAAGTGCTCACTTCACCGTGAACGGCGTATAATTGCTTATCAGTTTTAACATTTCGAGGACGTATGCGACTTTTTCAGGCCATTAATTTTACGAGTTGTTAGTTGTAAACTTGGTGATTATTCAAAGGCGTGCAGTGACCTGGCGCAGCGCATCACACTACTTTCCTCGACCTGGTTGCAATTAATTCTTAATTATTAATTTAATAGCTGGGTTGGTAGGTAGGATTTGACTTCCCTTTGGAAGCAATAACATCATAAATGAAATCAGAAACGCATGCAACAATAGCGTGACAATTAAAAATAAACACGTGCCTTACCCTGGACTCGAACCCAGAAAACCTTGTAAAATAAGCTAGCATTCAATGCACTGCATTATGGAGTACAGATTCGGGGAATCAATTTCGGATTTGATCAGAATAAAATATTTAGAGGGCCGTCGTTTTGAAAATAATTACCAAGCCACTTAAAACATGTAACATTATATGGCATACCATAGCGTTACTTGTGAGAGGAATTTATATGGCATACCATAGCGTTACTTGTGAGAGGAATTTGGCGGAGAGCGGTTGTTTGGTCCTGAGATATGGCATTACAAATTTTGATGCTATCGTACAAAATTACCAAAAAAAAAAAAAAAAAGTTTATATACAGTGCTTTTAATGTGCACTGTCAACAAACAAAATTTGGTTAAATTGTTTAATATATTTGGCAAAATTACCTAAATAATTTATGAACCGCCATTTTGAACATTGTTATCTGAGCCATTTAAATCTTGAAAGTTTACATGGACATCTATAGGATATATAGCATGTTCAATTTGGTACGAATTAGTTTAAATGTTCCAGTTTAACATTTGGTGGGACGCAAGACTGCGCGCTAGTTCAGTGCTTTGCGCGTAGAGGCGATGAGGCAGTCAATGCGCATGTCATGGTCGCCCCTAGCGCTCCCACGCCTCAGACGTGCAAAGTTCCTTCAACCAGACGGCCACCTTAAGAGCCGCCCAAATCCCTTCACTCACTCCCTCACTCACGAGAGTACGGACGGCGTGCCAGTTCTGGGCATTGCGCTTAGGGACGATGGCGCACTCGATGCAGCGTGGCAGTGCCGCCCTTATCACTAACGCGCTTCTTGGTCCCAAACGGAGATAAAAACTCCAGGTAGACAAGGGCCTTAAGTTTATAGAGGTCTCCCTGCCTTACGCCGATATTGCACGATACCTGCAGCCGTACTTGGTTCATGTACAAGGCCTGGTGCACAAGCCGGTATACCAGCTGCTATATGAACCGCCATGGAAGATTCATATTACACGACAGCAGTTCGCATACTAGCATTTGGCACACTCGGTGGGTGCGCAGTGTGTGGTTTGTGGTAAATATGAACCCCATTCCTAGAACTGCTACCAGTTAGTAACTTGCGTAGGCCTATAATAGTACTAGCTAGCACATCTTAATATTGCTATATTACTGTTACCCTTTTACATAAATTGATCGCTTACTATTATAGTTCCATTAATTTCCTTGAGAATGACGTGCAGTCACTAAGAGTACGAGTGTGGAATTCTTAATAATGATGAAAATTACTGACCGGTAGCAAAATATAGTTTTTTCTCTACGTAGAGGGATATTATCCGCACGTAAAATTTAATGATAAGAAATTTGAGAGTCCAGCGGAGTTTTGAACTCACATCCTTAAGTCTTACGTCAGTAAGATGCACGCGACTTTACCACTGTACTACCAGTTCACAGACTAACTGTGGAATATATATATATATATATATATATATATATATATATATATATATATATATATATATATATATATATATATATATATATATATATATATATACACACACACACACACACACACACACACACACACACACACACACACACACATATATACACACAGTAAATCTTATTAAAAGTCCTAATTAATATTGTAGAGTAGGTAATGTTTTAAGTATTGTAAACGGTTTAAATAGTAATTAAAAGTTGTGATAGCCAATATTATTCCTTATCGTATTTTGAATCAATTAGAAAGAGTTTAAAACCTCACGGATGTATAATCAAGATGGAGGCGTCCTTTTCGGTTCCTTCATCAACTCGTTTCAAAAGTAGCCACGGGGATCACCCCACGCTCTGAAACTGCGATGTGATTGGCCAGGTACGAAAGCCGGTTTGGAACCTGCCACGTATCCGATTACAAAACCTGGTACGAAGTCTGGCCGTGCAATGCGGGAAATTCCATGACGGATGCCGTACAGGCCGGTATAACGGCCGCTATGGCGGACCTTGCACAAGCTTTTACGGAATATGGTATCGTGTAATATCGTCTTTACGGAGAGCTTGTCGACCAACTCCAAGTCATAGGGCCGTATTAATAGTCGTTTCTCATATCTCGTCTTGAGATCGTATCACGTGATAGTCTTGATATGAGTTTTTCATCTTGAGATGCGTGCGAATTAATAGACAGTTCTTGAGTCGTACTCAGCTGAAATTAGTTTCTCGTTTCTGTTCTCGAGTGATATTAGATTGTGAGATACGGTTTTTCCTATCTAGCCTCGTAAAGGGCCCATGGAAGCAGCTATTGAGGTATTTTTTTGCTGTCGATGCGCGTTTGTCTGCAGCTACATTCGAGTGTTTCTTTTGTTAAATTATGTTTTCTCCCGTTTCTTAAACGTAACCTTGTTTTAAAATTACTAAAAATTGCTCAGGGCTGGATAAACATTAAACAATTCTACTTGCAAAAGTTCAAAGATAATGGAAATGTAATGTTTCATAACCAGTAGGCCTATTCTGAAATATCGCCGTACTTTCACGTAATAGTCTTCAAAGATGGTATTTATTTATTTGAAATATGATTTTGTTTATAAAATAAAAGCAGTTTAGAAATTTATCACTAGGTAGCGATAAGTATTGTAATAAGACACGAAAAACCATATTAAACAATCATTAATATCCGTTACTTAAGAATACACGGCATTGCCATAAGCTATATTTACAACCAATAACCAAAGAAAAATTATTTATTATTGTTATGCAGTGTGACATTTTTGATATAAATATAAAACGTACCCAAATATCGCTAGTATATTAAACTCAACGTGTTTGTATTTTCACGCAAATTGCAATGCTTTACTTCGGATAAATGGCTTCTATAATCATATTGATAGTTAATTATGTACATCGCACATTACAAAGCAAATCCTATTTTCGCAATCAAATATATTACATATCCAAACAGCGCACAAACTCGAGTCTCAAGTGACTTACAATATTAACTGTTTTCTCAACATGCACTATTGTTATTCTTTTTAAAAATATATATGGTTACAACATTTACCTTAAACACATGTATCTATTACTTTGCGTTAGGCACAATACACAACATTTAATTTGAATATTTGTCAAAACGACACATTGGTTTTATGTTTATTAATTTTTTATTTGTCCTGTTGATTCCATATGGAGTAAAATCATATGAAATAAATACATTTTCATATTTAAATGTACACATAAGCCCATCTACAAACGAATACTGTGTAGAAATCGTGTCTCAAGACATCTCTCGACATCAATTACCTGAAACGAGATTTATTTATTTTCCTGTCGCTCTTGATACTAGTTTTGTTGACTATTAATAAGACATAGTCTCGAGAGCCGACTATTAAATAGCTAAAATGAGTTTTAAGTGAAACCACTGTCAGGTGAGAGCTACATAAAAACTAGTCTCAATATGAAACTCAAGATTAGTTTATTATATAGTATCTATTCTCAAGAAAAGTGTCAAGAGCTGATACACGACCAGTAATACGGGCCATAGTGCGGGATCTTCGTCGACTGTCTGGTGGTTTAGTCGTGCTTGCCACAACCTCTCCCCTCGCCCCTTTAACCAACCACATCTCGGCCAATCAGCGTCACGTCCGGAGATCTCCCCTGCGTCATACATCTTCCCCGACAAGCTCCGCGACCTTCGCCCCTCTCTCACCCCCTCCGGACCAGACATCAACCCTGGACTGTCACGCGGGGTGATGGATGTGACCGGAATTACGACCCTATTTACAGCGGCAGTTGGCGAGGGCAACCCACGACAGCCATTATGGCCGACGAGAGGGTGACCTTGCACAAGGAGTCTCCCACTTGTAACAGCGACTCTCATCTGTCCCATCTCCTCCGCGCTTTGTCGTTCCTTTTATTTGTGTTCAACAGCGCGTCCTCATCTGTGAAAATATTAGTTGCGGCTATGTAGATATTCCGGGAAATAATAAGATAAAAGCATTTTTCAATGGGTTATCCTTTTATTTGGGGTTCCCAAGAAAAGCGCGTCAAGAGGAATACTGCATGAAAGCAGTATATTTGGCCTCCGATTTTCGATATAAGTAATTTTTCAAAGAGTTTATTGAAAATTTTTGCTCGACAATACGTAAATAATAATTTTGTTCCCTTTTAACGTTGTCATATTTTTATTGCCTACATTATTCTGGGAGCACTGATAGAAGAAATGAAAGGAATTTTTTTACCTTATCTTTAATCAAAGCTCCGAGAATAACGAGCACAGGGAATTGTTAACCATTTAATAAGTTGTTAAAAATTGTTATTTACGTCTTGTCGAACCAAAAATCTCGAAAAATCCCCTGTAAAACAAACTGTGACAAAAATTATATAAATATAATATTTTCGTGCACCGTTAGACTTAAGTAATATTCTTAAAATTTCACCGGCACTCAGTGAAGCTCAAGTGAACGCAAACTAAACCTACTTTATATACATTACAAGTTTACTACGTAGTAAGTATACATTTATATGGAAACACAATACCGTCTTTGTTTATTTTTAAAACATCGCCCCAACCTACAAGATATGGACAAACAGTAATTTTAAATCAAATAATTATATTCAGTTATGTCATAAATGTACATTTCTAAAATTATAACCACTTAATATTTCATAATCTAATAATTGAGTCCATGAATTTCGTGGACTTATTTGAGTACTTGTTGATCATCGCTGCCTTTCTATTTTATGTAAAGGCTTGCACGTGGCCATCGGAAATTTGGTGGACTTATTGAGCAAAGTTACTGCAGCCGGACAGAGTACCTCAGTATCTCGAATTTGTAGTGTTGAATTATGGATTTTTGGCCGGTGCTTGTGTATCTCCCAGTTGGTCCACAGACTGCTTCCGTGAGTGCCTCACTTGGGCCTATTATTTCCTTCATGCAACTGTGCTAAATCTGAGTACATCATTCGACCACACAACCTGCGATCTTAGCGAGGCGAACCGGGTTCAATCCCAGGCCGGGTCACTCCCGGATTTTTGCAAGTGGGAATCGTGGCGGACGATGCCACTTGTCGGCGGGTTTTCTCGGAGATCTCCCGTTCCCATCGCGCCCTTACATTCCGGCACTGTTCCATTCTCACCTTTCATCACCCTCATAGGCTCTCGAGATCTTGATGTTAAGAGCAGCCCAAATATCTCAGCTCAACTTCTTTACATCGCTGTATCAGCTAAGCTGTTCTTGTGTCTTGTTCAGTAATTGATAATTTTATTTTCATATTTCCAGACGATCTGGTTTCTGATCCCTCTATTTTGCGTGTTGGCCTGGAGTGGGCGGAGCAAGCAGTGTTCACCACCTCACCTCATACTCGGCTATCCAAGCCCGGTACTCTAAACGGCGGAGACATCCATTTCCTTGGTCAAACCATACCTCCATGCCAGATCCAACATCGCGCCGCACACATTGTAACCACTACAAAGCTGGCTATGGTCGAAGTGTGGAATATGTATACGGTCCCATCCTTCTCGTGCATATCACTCACCTTGAAATTACTACGTCTTGTCAGCTTTCATTCATTATATATTGTTACTCGTTATTTCTTCTATTATTTGGATGCATTAACTCATTTATGTACGACGAACTTGGAGACAGAATATTAAATTAGTTTTAGAGCACTTTGTTTCTTTCGTACTTCCATCAAGACAGCTACATTTGGAATCTTTTATGAATGTTCTGTTTTACTGCAATGTTCCTAACAGAAACAAAAGATTGTTGTTTCTGGCTGGTGTATCTTGATTAACATTATAATAAACTATTTGACTGAAAAAAAAAACACTTTCAATTGCATAGACAAAGTTTACATTTAAGCTAACAATTTCTCACACTATTAATCAATAAAACTGTCAAAATAAATAGTCCTACATTCTAAATCTATGTAAAACAATTCACACATCTAAAACTTACGAAAAATTCATAAAATTAAGGACATTCATATCATTATCACGACGTTAGGGAAATTCAGATGATTTTTTTCCCTACAATTCGAATGGATTTCATTGCTTTTGCACTTATAATTTGATACGCTTGAGGCAAACTCGCATCTTTGTGATTGCTTATTCTCAGAATTCGCTGAAACACGTTGCTTGAATTGTCTTTAGAAGTGATGTACCAAAATATTTCCGGTTACCGATCCTTCTGCAATCACTGATATAACGCGTTCAAAATAGACTGTAAGACTCACTTTACCATCAAAAGTAAAAGTTTATAGTGCGCCTTTTACTCCAGTCAATTTGGAGATCTGGTTTTTCATAACGTTGCTGGGTATTTGCAGAGTGGCAAACTGATGGGAATTTATTATATACCACGACTTACTTCTAGAATATATTTTTTCTACAAAATGGTATTCCGCCTCACATCCAAACCCCAGGTGTATCAACTCTTGGTTAGGTTGTTACCTGGACGATTACCTGAAGGTATGAACTGACCTCTTGTTTGACCTCCACGATTATCAGATATTTGTCCTTTGCACTGTTTCCTGAGGAGTTTTGAAAAGTAGCAAGTTATCCCCCAAGTATGCCAAAGCTCTGGTTTCACCAACCGAGATAAAGTCTGTGGAAATTCGGGATACTTTCATCGAGATGAAAAGGTCAACTTCGTTTTTTAAGATAAAGCGGCACATGTTTCACCGTGACTTATTCTTCTCCAAGAAAGTCTAAATATTATTTTTAATCGAATTGGCGAAAATACAACCCCGATGGATCACTCAACAATGACTATATTTTATTGTACTCTAATCCTGAATAGTTATGTGAAGTCGAGATGATAGTTTAACGGAAAGAAGCAACATATCCAAGTGTAGCGTAGAGAGAATTTTTTTCTTATATTTGATGATGGAATCTTAGCATAATCTAAAATATGCGGCGTGCTAAGCTAAAATGTTGCAGAAGGAAAAATGAAAATCCACGTCACCGAAACTGAAACTGTCAGTTTTTCTCCCTAAAAGGAGACTAACACGACTGACCACGCCTTTAAAGGAAAATATGTGAATGTCTCCCTGGATTATAACTGGTAGTCAGCAATCGCTGACGTAATGAGGCAAAAATACTCAAATAAACGCCATACGGCGAAAATGGAACCTCTAAAAATACAGATTTATGTTTTAATGTCTTATAAACGGCTCATGAGTTCTTATGGTTCCCATATTTTTTTGCTCCCGAAGTTTTGTGTAAATCATAATATTCTTTATTTTCGGTATCTTTGAATGTTAATGTGTTATAGGTTTGTAATAAACATGTTTACTTTTATAGCATTTATTTGACAAAATTGTAAACAATGCTAAACCATGCCTGAATACGTAACCTCAATTTAAGTGTATTAAACCGGATCAGATGTAGTGAATGAATGTATCAAACTGCAATAATCTAACAAATTCAATTTGTATTTAAATTTAACATAAATATTTTTATAAAATAATTCATTCTTTCGTCGCTTTCCAAATTTATTTGCAAATAGCTCAATGTATTTCTTTGTAATTTATATTTTTATCCCGATAATGTTATTTTACTCAGCGAAATCGGCTGTTAAAATATGTTATCTCTATATTAAGAGAAAATCTATATAATCTTATCTGGCGAACCTTAAAAGACGTATGAACGAAACAATTTGGCATTTAAACTCGATAAAGAATATTTATCTCGCTTAGTGAAACCGGCCCTTAATATTAACGACCTGAGTCCTAATATTTACAACAACGCTCTATGCCTTGTCTCAAAATCTACCGGACTGCCTGTTTGAATGCGCCACGAGGGGTTAAGATTCTAAAAAACACATCAAAATTGGCCGGTAATTAGCTGGATATGGCTTAATGTTTCGGTGATAAAGGCGACAGTTAAGAAGAGAATAAATTAATCATGCGTTACTGTACCAGAATACACAACAGTTTCCAATATCAAGTGGAGGCTTTGAAATTAATTCCTTTTTTGTTCTTAAACATTTAAGCAGGACAATTTATATGAAAAATCCGTGGAGCAAAGTGTGTTTATAGCAACTATATGGAAGGGAGATCACTAATTTATTATCATTCCGAAATCCATGAGATTTTCTTACTACAAGTGTAGAACTTCACTAACTAACGCAAATATATTTCGAAAATACATACAACCTGATGTGAAACTAAGTATGCTTCCAGGTCGCGAGATAAACTTAAAGTAAATGTTCCTCCCTTATTTTCTCCAATAAAATATTTCGTGACAGTGAAATGTTTTCTCTTTGGTTGGTGATCTCTTTCAAGTTCCACATCATTAGTACTCACTGCGTCTTATTTTAAATAAACCAATTAAGTTTGACTTTTTTTATCGAACATCAGCTACAACTGAAGGGCGTATAAAGAGAGACAAAGGTTTTATCGAGTCGACAGTCACGTGCTTGTTTAGACACTTAGTTACGTATATCTATAGTATTTGTTTTGTTCTACAATATTAAACAAAGCCACTTGGATTTAAATAAGATTAGCGCAACTTTTAGATAAATAGGTATTTTTATACAGTGGTACTCTACTTTTGACAAATTATTATCTAAATATACCGTAATGTCATAATGCAGAAGTTGACTTTTTTTTCGAGAATGCGTAGGCTTGTTAAAGCCTAATTTGACTAAAGAAGTGAACATCGTTGTTTGAATATATGGTTTTGACAGCTGTGATGGTGATTCTTGTCCCAGTTATCGCGGAATCGCGTACAAGAAGAAAGTTGGTTTACCGTATCTTCATTCAGTGCGTCTACTAGTGACTTACAGGTCTCTGGAATTCTCTCACTTAGCTGCTGTTTACTTGCGAATCAGTCCAATGAACAACACTGTAAAAACCTTTTGTAATTTTTACTGACAAATTCTTTGTGATTTTACGAATGTTTGTAACAGTACAAAGGTCTATCTTGTAACACTACTCGTTTGTAAAACTACAAGGTCCGTGTTTGTAATAGACCTTAGGAAATGTTTGTACTATACTGACCAATATCCACGAGCTTCAGCAAAATGGCGGACACTCAACAACGCAAAACCATGTAAAGCTGTTTGTACAAAAACTATGGGTGCAAAAAGAAATGTACTGCAAGTTTTAATTACGTAAAACACTCAACAGACTCAAACGATGATAATAAAACGACAAGTCCAATAACACGTGACCATATTATAAATTAATTATTAGTGATTCTTAGCTAAACATAACTCTTAAATCGGCTCTTAATACTCCGTTGTTAAGAGGCGTGCAAGTGTCTTAACTCAATAACTGAATCTTAAAAAATAAGTACCTGTTCTTCTTAATCCTATAACTTAAATATAATTTTGTATCTACTTGTAGCATTATTTACAGTAAAAATAACTGCCAACATGGTAACTCAAGTTGATCTTGTGGATAAAGTTTTACAAGCGGTGTGAGTTCTCATCCCTCTGCCAGCGAAGTATAATTTTTTTGTAGATTATATTTTTAATATTATTTTTAAGTTGTTCTCTGTTACTAATTCATTACATATTTATTTTTTAAAGTAATTTTATTTACACTTCTCAATGATGTCAGTTGTAATACAAGGCTACAATTTTTATTATTACAAAGAAAGGTTTTGCAGATTTTACAAGAAAACTCTTTGTAGTTTTACAAAGGATTTTCTTGGCAATTGGATTTCCAAGAAATTTTTTTTAAGTACAAAAAATTGTTTAGAGTGAAGGAACCAGTTTCTCAAAGAGGTGCGATTTAGTGAGGAGTCACAATTACATAAGTTAAATTCAGAAGGAAGAAACTAGCAAGCTCCTGCTTATTAACAGTGAGTCTAGTTTCACTGGTTACACAGATAAGGAATCATCTAGAATATTTTTGAATTTGTATGTATTGGCCAAAAAGCATGACGTTATTGATATATGCAGTTCACGGTAAACTGAGCACTTTTGAAATCCCTGCTTAAGATATACTTGAATGCCAGTTGCGTATTCTCCCGCCTTATATACAATTAACCTTACCATGGGCCTCTTCACTTTATTCATGTGTCGGTCAAGTGAAACTGTGAAGCTATTAGAAAAATAAACATTTCACAAATCTGCTCGTTTTGAAATCTCGACGCAATAAGAAAAAACATAAAACAAAATGAATAATTTAAGTTATAGCAAATTGTTACCTAGCACTTTTTATTCAAGGTTAAGTCAATGAACTACTTTCCCTCCATTGTTACCAACTTTACTGGGCGCATGTTAGTGCACCCGTAAAAATATATTCAGGTAGGGGCAGTCACATTTTCTAACGTTTATTTATAAAATAATCACTAAATCGTGAACAGTCTTGAGTACCTAAATTTTTCTTTTTCTCGACAGGTTCTATTGAAATTTTACTCAGTTTAATAT
The DNA here is from genome assembly GCA_029891345.1 of Dryococelus australis. NCBI lineage: Eukaryota > Metazoa > Arthropoda > Insecta > Phasmatodea > Phasmatidae > Dryococelus > Dryococelus australis. The sequence continues at coordinate 197,522,538 of CM056998.1, read as the reverse complement.
TTTCTTTAAAAAAAATGAAAGCAGTTTTGTTATAAATGAAAATGTATTTAGCTAAATCACTGAATTGCAGGAAAAAGTATAAGTATCTCCACCTGTGATATATGTACAAACAATTGAACCGATCTAACAATGACTTAAACATTTCTTTCGGAAGTTCCCTCGCTGAAAACAGCGCATGTGAACGCATTGCTTTGTTATTTCTTCCCAACTTTCGTATAAATTACAGAGTCTGCGAAATATTGCGTCGCCGCCGCAATAATGACTATTATTTGTGAACTGGTAAAGAAAAGATCTGAAAATATTACAATTGTAAATAAATAAACGTAACTCCTGCTTTCACTTTGGCGCCTGAAAATCAAAAACAAATAACTATAATAATAATTCAACAAAAATTTAAACAATACCCTCATAATAGAAAGTAATGAAATGAAGAAACAGCTGTCATGATTCACTGGAAACATATCAACGCAGAGTTAAGTTAATTTTTGTTGAAAGTGAATAATTAATGGGGCAGCGACGGAGCGCAAGGTTGGGGAAGCTGGATAACCTCGAGAAGACCCGCATGACAACAGCGATGTGAGTCACATTTCAACACACGCCAACATCCGGCCGGTTTCTCTGTGAATCGAACTTCGTAGGACTATTACGGATCTGATTTTGCCTTGTCATGAGAAAGACGTGGCATAGGCTATTAACGGTAAGGTGAGTATTTTTGAAAGCCCTCTCATTTGGAATAATAGTCAATAAATATATTTTATTTTAGCCGTACACGTTGATTTATGAGGGTGGTGAAATATACACACGGTGGTAATTTCTGACATGTAAAAAAGGCGGTTAAAGTATAAAAAATGACTGAAAGGAAAAAGTAACTAGGGCCTTAAAAAATGCTCACTTTATCCTGAAGAGCCTATAAGACTTTTGATGACAAAATGCGACCACCGATCCATTTATGACATAACACTGGTTTGACGGTAACGTTTTATTTATGACGCGGAGGGTAAGTTATCGCGTCATTAAACTTGGGAGACAAACAGCTACGTTTATAGCGTTAACACTTCCTTCCATGTAGCAAATATGCAATGTTCAATCTTCGGCTATGTGTGCTGATTTTATAGATCTGCTCTGTAGTAAGTTTATATTTTGTGACTTACAAATCACGTATTTTTGACCAGAATACGTCTTTAAATTTGCAACCACAGTGGAGGCAATCCAGAAAATCCAATGATAACAAAATCGAGGGATATAGTGTGGCACTGCAGCTCAGAATCTATCGTCTACATTAGAGATTAAATTACACCACTCGATTGCCAACGGATCAAAGAATATGTTACGTTGAGTGAGACTGCAAAGCGAAGCGCGGGGCCGCGAAGGGGGGGGGGGGGGAGGGGGATAGGGGTGCAATTTTGAGTTCGTTTCGCCGCGTCCCATAATTTCCGCGTAGTATAACTTTTGAATAAGAGAAGCTATGACACTCTTTTAAGTTTCAATCGACAGTTCTCGTCAATATAATTCGATTGCGAGTACAAAAACCTTTGTGTGGCGTGGTTATGGTGAAATTGCATGCGTTTAATGTAAAAAAATTAAGAAAACTCAACACAATTTCGACCTATAAAAAGCCAAGTCGAAATACAGAAATCGTATACGGTTGGTAAGAGTATCTCAAAATCAATCCAGTGATACCTATAAGACCCCATATGATCGAGTGAAGCGGTGCCGGGAACGTAAAATAAACATCAAGTCGTCCGAGCGCGTAAATGTAGATGTATCCACGCAAATAAAACGGCCGTGTCCCCAACACAGCCAAACACAATATTTAGTTTTTAAATTCGAAAATTATATTTGTATTTGATTTCATTAGTGTAACATTCAAAGAATTATTGTGTATTGAAAAAATAAATTAAAATGTGATTTTACGTATTTATTAGAAATGTACCATAACTGTGTGCTGTGTACCATTATTTAGAATGTCGTGTACCATGATACAGGAGTAATGAAGATCTAACGTTATTGCTGCGGCCTCGACGACAATATAACAAGCAGTGTCCAAACGTGCAGCTACGGCCAGGGTTTATTTTCCAAATGTCGACTACGAAACAGCTCGAATCACCGCGACATGGCGCGCGAGAAGGGGCTGCAGTGAAACGCAATGCACTGTCACCCGAAGAGGAAGTCTATGATTCTGTCCGGTGTTATGTGACGATACGTTTATTTGAAATACTATCACCACCTTAAAAATGTATGCAGTGACATAAATGTTATCGAGGGGAAAAAAAAAGTTTTTTAAATCTGTGCTCGAGAGTATTTATTGTCTTCGTCGGGCCGTCTAGATATTTTCGCGTGTGTTTGTATAAATTGTCTTGAATTTTGTTGCTCGTTCGTTGGTTTCTTGTGTGTGGTTTTGTTTCGGAAAGCCTCTGAGTTTTCATGGGCGACATAGCGCTGCAATGGAGTATGACCAAGTAAATTCTCAGTCAATAACTAACTCCCACCACACGTAATATTCCAAGTACAGATATGCTCAATATAAATTGGCAGTAAAACATGACACACACCAATTCCCGTTGTTTTGTTATTTTAACAAGAAGTGCATTCACTAGACTCTCATTCGGGAGGACCCCGGGTTCGATTACCGGTTCGAACATCCCGATTTCTGTTTTCCAAGATTTTTCCTTACATCGCTCCAGGTGAATGCAGGAACTGTTTCTTTACACAGGCCTCGGCCCATTCTTTCCAAACTGCTTTATAAATGTTGTTCCCTTTACTAAGGACCAACCCCTAGACACTGGATAGCAGTAAACAGAACACTTAATTTATTTCTGAATCAATTTTGTCTAATTGCCCAGTCCAATATCGGCAATATAAACACGTAAAATTATTTTACTTATATCATATATGTAAATAAACTGCTTGTCGTTTTATGAATATTTTTTAACGGAATTGAAAATAAAGATGTAGTTGTACTGATTCATTTGTAGAGACTGGAGTGCAATGATTTATATAAATCTACACTTCTTTTTACGATGTTAGTGGTTGTGTAAGCATTACATTGTCGTACGGCCGTGCATTGTCGTTAACGTGAGCAAGTTGAGTTTTTTAACGACGATTTGGCGGTCTGTACGGACACTTGACAGCTCACAGTGGCAGTTTATTTTGGATGTAATTCTACATATTTCAGATGTGAATATAGAACATATTTTTATTCAAATGGGTGGAATTAGACAATTGGAATGTAATACATAAAACTGTTTACGAATAGTAGTGCCAAAATGTGAACATATAATTTTTTATTGTATTGACATTGGCACATTTGCAATGAGCAAACCAAATAAGCACTCCTTTGCTTTGTCTTGAGTGACGTCTCATGCACTTCTATGCTCGTTGTACTAGTCGGGGCTGTGATGCGAAACACATCAAGTATACAGTCCACTTGAAGCCACCCAACGTACTAATAACATGGATACTCTACTTTGCCTTGAGTGACGTCTCTCTGGCACTTGTATGCTCGTTGGCGTAGTCGGGACTGTGAAGCGACATCCATCTAGTATACTGTCCACTGGAAGCCACCTACCATACTAATAACATGGATACTCTGCTTTTCCTTGAGGGACGTCTCTGGTACTTGTATGCTCGTTGTCCTAGTCGGGGCTGCGAAGCGACATATATCTAGTATACTGTCCACTTGAAGCCACCCACCATACTTATAACGCGGATACTCTGCTTTGCCTTGAGTGACATCTCTCTGGCACTTGTATGCTCGTTGGCGTAGTCGGGACTGTGAAGCGACATCCATCTAGTATACTGTCCACTGGAAGCCACCTACCATACTAATCACGCGGATACTCAGCTTTGTCTTGAGTGACGTCTCTGGTATTTGAATGCTCGTTTGCCTAGCCGGGGCTGTGAAGATACATACATCTAGTATACTGTCCACTGGAAGCCACCCACCATACTAATAACGCGGATACTCAGCTTTGTCTTGAGTGACGTCTCTGGTATTTGAATGCTCGTTTGCCTAGCCGGGGCTGTGAAGATACATACATCTAGTATACTGTCCACTTGAAGTCACCCACCATACTTATAACGCGGATATTCAGCTTTGCCTTGAGTGACATCTCTCTGGCACTTGTATGCTCGTTGGCGTAGTCCGGACTGTGAAGCGACATCCATCTAGTATACTGTCCACTGGAAGCCACCTACCATACTAATAACATGGATACTCTGCTTTTCCTTGAGGGACGTCTCTGGTACTTGTATGCTCGTTGTCCTAGTCGGGGCTGCGAAGCGACATACATCTAGTATACTGTCCACTTGAAGCCACCCACCATACTAATAACGCGGATACTCAGCTTTGTCTTGAGTGACGTCTCTGGTATTTGAATGCTCGTTTGCCTAGCCGGGGCTGTGAAGATACATACATCTAGTATACTGTCCACTTGAAGCCACCCACCATACTAATAACGCGGATACTCAGCTTTGTCTTGAGTGACGTCTCTGGTATTTGAATGCTCGTTTGCCTAGCCGGGGCTGTGAAGATACATACATCTAGTATACTGTCCACTTGAAGTCACCCACCATACTTATAACGCGGATACTCTACTTTTCCTTGAGTGACGTCTCTGGTACTTGTATACTCGTTGTCCTAGTCGGGGCTGTGAAGAGACATACATCTAGTATACTGTCCATTTGAAGTCACCCACCATACTAATAACGCGGATACTCTGCTTTTCCTTGAGTGACGTCTCTGGTACTTGTATGCTCGTTGGCGTAGTCGAGACTGTGAAGCGACTTACATCTAGTATACTGTCCACTTGAAGCCACCCACCATACTAATAACGCGGGTACTCAGCTTTGTCTTGAGTGACGTCTCTGGTATTTGAATGCTCGTTTGCCTAGCCGGGGCTGTGAAGATACATACATCTAGTATACTGTCCACTTGAAGCCACCCACCTTACTAATAATGCGGATACTCAGCTTTGTCTTGAGTGACGTCTCTGGTATTTGAATGCTCGTTTGCCTAGCCGGGGCTGTGAAGATACATACATCTAGTATACTGTCTACTTGAAGTCACCCACCATACTTATAACGCGGATACTCTACTTTTCCTTGAGTGACGTCTCTGGTACTTGTATACTCGTTGGCGTAGTCGGGACTGTGAAGCGACATACATCTAGTATACAGTCCACTTGAAGCCACCCACCATACTAATAAAATGGATACTCTGCTTTGTTTTGAGTGACGTCTCTGGTAGTTGTATACTCGTAGTTCTAGTCGGGACTGTGAAGCGACATACATCTAGTATACTGTCCACTTGAAGCCACCCACCATACTAATAACATGGATACTCTACTTTTCCTTGAGTGACGTCTCTGGTATTTGAATGCTCGTTTGCCTAGCCGGGGCTGTGAAGCGACATACATCTAGTATACTGTCCACTTGAAGCCACCTACCATACTAATAACACGGATACTCTGCTTTGCTTGAGTGACATCTCTCTGGCACTTGTAATGCTCGTTTGCCTAGTCGGGGCTGCGAAGCGACATACATCTAGTATACTGTCCACTTGAAGCCCCCCACCATACTTATAACGCGGATACTCACTTTTCCTTGAGTGACGTCTCTGGTATTTGAATGCTCGTTTGCCTAGCCGGGGCTGTGAAGATACATACATCTAGTATACTGTCCACTTGAAGCCACCCACCATACTAATAACGCGGATACTCAGCTTTTCTTGAGTGACGTCTCTGGTATTGAATGCTCGTTTGCTAGCCGGGCTGTGAAGATACATACATCTAGTATACTGTCCACTTGAAGTCACCCACCATACTTATAACGCGGTACTCTACTTTTCCTTGAGTGACGTCTCTGGTACTTTAATGCTCGTTGTCCTAGTCGGGGCTGTGAAGATACATACATCTAGTATACTGTCCATTTGAAGTCACCCACCATACTAATAACGCGGATACTCTGCTTTTCCTTGAGTGACGTCTCTGGTACTTGTAATGCTCGTTGGCGTAGTCGAGACTGTGAACGACTATACATCTAGTATACTGCCCACTTGAAGCCACCCACCATACTAATAACGCGGTACTCACTTTGTCTTGAGTGACGTCTCTGGTATTTGAATCTCGTTTGCCTAGCGGGGACTGTGAAGTACATACATCTAGTATACTGTCCACTTGAAGCCACCCACCTTACTAATAATGGATACTCAGCTTTGTTTTGAGTGACGTCTCTGGTATTTGATATCTCGTTTGCCTAGCCGGGCTGTGAAGTACATACATCTAGTATACTGTCACTTGAAGCACCCACCATACTTATAACGCGGATACTCTACTTTTCCTTGAGTGACGTCTCTGGTATTTGTATACTCGTTTGCGTAGCGGGACTGTGAAGCGACATACATCTAGTATACAGTCCACTTGAAGCCACCCACCATACTAATAAAAGGATACTCTGCTTTGTTTGAGTGACTCTCTCTGGTAGTTGTATGACTCGTTAGTTCTAGTCGGGACTGTGAAGCGACATACATCTAGTATACTGTCCACTTGAAGCCACCACCATACTGATAACATGGATACTCTCTTTCCTTGAGTGACGTCTCTGGTATTTGAATGCTGTTGCCTAGCCGGGCTGTGAAGCGACATACATCTAGTATACTGTCCACTTGAAGCCACCAAACATACTAATAACACGGATACTCTGCTTTGCCTTGAGTGACATCTCTCTGGCACTTTTTATGCTCGTTGGGTTAGTCGGGACTGTGAAGCGACATACATCTAGTATACTGTCCACTTGAAGCCACCACCATACTGATAACCGGATACTCTGCTTTGCCTTGAGTGACGATTCTCTGGCATTGTATGCTTGTTGGCGTAGTCGGGAACTGTGAAGCGACATACATCTAGTATACTGTCCACTTGAAGCCACCCAACATACTATAAAGCGGATACTCTCTTTTCTTGAGTGACGTCTGTGGTATTTATACTCGTTGGTTTAGTCGGACTGTGAAGCGACATACATCTAGTATACTGTCCATTGAAGCCATCCACCATACTTATAACGCGGATACTCTGCTTTGTCTTGAGTGACGTCTCTGGTAGTTGTATACTCGTAGTTCTAGTCGGAACTGTGAAGCGACATACATCTAGTATACAGTCCACTTGAAGCCACCCACCATACTAATAAAATGGATACTCTGCTTTGTCTTGAGTGACGTCTCTGGTAGTTGTATGCTCGTTGTCTACCTCCTTACTTACACCCGTCCACATGCTGCTATAGTCTGTTCGCGATAAAGTGAGCTTTGCCGAAATCCACCACCGAAAAAAAAAATCACTGCTCCTACCTGCGTAATTTTTACGGGCACCCTGTGTGGCATGCGTCCAGTTATGTTGGTAATGATGAAGGGGAAAGTAGTTACATATATTAACGTCGAACAAAACGTAATCATCAGTGGTAATTTTTTTAATGTACCGAAGTGTAAACATTAGAAGATTTGTACAATATTTACTTTTCCATAAATTTCAAAGTTTCTCTTGACCGACGTATGAATAACCTGATGACGCCCATCACAATTTTTATCTTACATAAGGCGGAAGAATACACAACTTGTTTACAAGTTGATCTTAAACAGGGCTTTCTTACGTGCTAATTTTATTTAAATAACCTGTAAGGACTTGTCGCTGTTCAGGGGCACCCAAGACATCGACGTAAATCTAAATAAATCATTTTGTCCATTAAGATTGGTGTATTGTACTATGATGGGGTGAGGTCGTCGCTTGTGGTCTGGGGAGTAAACGCCAGGAAGGAGACGGGATATCGACTCCGCGCCGGTCTCCAGCATCCCCCGGTCCAGAGAGAGAGAGAGTGAGAGTGTGAGCCTGGTGGTGGGGGGTCAGGAGATCGATGCCCTCTGCCTGCGCGACCAAGCAGGGGCCCGCGCTGCGATTACACCAGCGCGGGGGCAGCGGCCCAATTCTGCCAACTTGAATAATTTCTCACCAGATCAGGTTCTCTACTAGTGTTTCTCCCCTACTAATAAAAGCATATTTTCCAAAACTCAGTCTCCCGTACCATTTAATTTTATTGCTTGTAACATTTTTGAAATATTCTCTGTCGCAAGGGTTTTTACGTCTCTCTTGATGGTTTTCCCTCTCTCTTATAGTTACAATTTAACTATTGGCCCGTTTACGTATGTATAGACTGATAACGTTAAAACGAGCACTTTTTAAGGCCCTACTACATTTTTGCTACAAGTAAATTTCTATATTTTTACCTTTTTTAATATAAATACTGCCACGTTACTAATAAACATAACCTATACATTTCATCAAACTCAAACGTCAACGTCTGAAACAGCCACGAAATATATTTATTAGTGGTTAAAGCCATTCGGAATGTCCTTCACTTTATCGTGAACAACCTATAATCATGGCCCCAATCGCTGACCATAGCTGCCCAATCCCTCTCTCTATGCATGTCCCCTTGCATGATTTCCTTCCTTGTAGACGTAAGGGGTTAGCCCTGAGACGCAACAAGATCCCGTCCTATCTTCGGGCTTTCATTCCACCTGACACTTAGATTAAGGTAGATTACAAAACAATTGGCTATTTTACAAGATTCGCAAGATTTTCACACTGCGGGCCAAATTTCACATCTGCAGCGGATTTTAATGTTAGCGATTGCCGTACAAAAATATTGTGGTAGGTCTTGCGATTGTAACGAAGCAAATACTCGACAAATACTCCATATCGTAATTTTTTTTGCTTGATTTTGCAACGAATTTGTTGTAATGAATAAATTGCTTAAACTGTATGAAATTCGTTCATCTTTCGTTAAGGCTGAGCTCTAATGACATTATTTTTTGTTTTCTTTTCGATTTCTTGAAAGTTCATAACAAATCTTTGTTTCTGTTTCGTGAGAAATAAAGTCGGATTCACGCAACTCTAGTTTTTTTTTTCATATATGAATGCATGAATACTTTAATTTACACACAAAATATAAATAAAAAATTGTATTGAAACAAAGATATTATACGTTTATGATAACATAACTACTATACGCTTGGGATATATTACATAGTTAGTAAACAACAAAATATGTCATACATGGGGTTATTTTTCAAAGGTTTGATCGAACAAACAATACTGAGTCTGCACGAACATCTCTTCTTCACTCTAACCAGAAAATGATCGCTTCCGCAGCAGTTTCATTCAAACGTCAAAAAGCAGCATTTGGCGTCTGTGCCTGTTAGCAACACTTAAAATTCACTAAGTTGGATAGAAAATCAAAGATATGCTTAAGTGACTGAAAGTATAAATACCAAATTTATACCTCGGAGTTAAATTATAAATTGTAGATATTGCCTATTCTCGGTTTCTTCACACTTTTCGAATCAAACCTCCAAAAAATCTCCCCGTATATGAAATGGTTAGTTAGTCCCTCAATATATGACGTATCACAAGCATTTTATACATGCGTTCATAAAAGTTACTTTTTTTCGTTTAGATTTAAAAGTTATTCATATGTTATCTATAAATGATAATGCTTCGTTCGTAAATAATTTGCATAAAAACATAGTGAAAACATGTATGTTGGTAATGCCTAGTAAGAAATAGCGCTTATACAAAATATTGATACACTGAGTGCGCACGAATTTGGTGAATTGTCCTTGGTAGTAATTTTCCAGACTTAGCTGAGATTAGTTTGCACGAGGCGGAGGAATATCCTGGAAGTAGAATTTCAGCAGGTCTTCAGAAAAGTATGATGTAGGCCTAACCGTGAATGGACTATGATTGGTTAGAATGATTGATTTCTAACTTTCTGGCCCGGTTTCAAATCTGGTTCAGATAGACTTTTCGAAGTATTTTTTAATAAAAAGTAGAACACGCTTATAACGAAAGTTAAATATTTTTATTTAATTTTTTAAACAGTATTTACAACATACTAACAAAGAAATTCAAGTAGAGGATCCAATTCACGGGAAGTTTTGTTACGAAAAGTCCGTTTTGAAAATACGCGTGTCACAGTAAATTTAAAGAGAGTTTACGGACACTTCTGGAAAATTTTTACCAGTACCTTGCCGTAAAATTAAGCAAAAATTGTTTGCAGTGTGTACAAAAATGAGCTGCGATTGGGGGAGCGCATAGAACGCTTGCCTCACACCAAAGCGAACCGGGCCCGATTACCGGCGGGATTTCCACATATGTGAATCGTGTCTGACGTGATGGCACTGTTCAGCGGGTTTTCTCCGGGGACTCCCGTTTCCCCTGCCCTTGCATTCTTACTCTGCTCCATACTCACTTCTCTTCACCCTCATCTTCTCTGAAGAACCCGGTGTTAAGAGCCGCACAAATCTCCCCCACCCCCTTCCACTACCAACTTAACTAGAAGCATACATGCCATTGTGTACGGAGAAGATACCGTGAATGACCTGTAACAGTTCGGAGACAAGCAAGTAGTCTTGGGTTGAAGAATGTCCGATGATTGGGACACTTGTTACAACAAATGTTGAGCAAATGTTGAAAACCTCCACAGGAGACTAAAATATTTCTACTTCATTTTTAGTTGGTATACGCGTCTACAAGTGTGATACCAATCACTGCCATTCAGTCCCTAAAATTGAATTTTTTGGCGGAAATCAGTTTCTCCAGGTGTGATTCACTAGAATCGTCTGAGAGATTTTTGCAGGACACCATGAATGCTTAAGATAAATGCAGTCATGAAAATCATAAGCAAGCTGACACAAACTTACATTTAAGGTACTTTCAATGGTTTCAAAAATTTGGAATTATCTTAAATATTTCAAGTTTAATAGGTATATACAGGATGTTCAGCCTGACGTAGACATCCCCAACATATCCGGAACGGTTGCAGATCACGAATTGCGGGTTTCGCTTAATGAAATTACGTACGGGGGCAAATAATTTGCCGCAAAGTGACTTCGTATCTCGAGTATCGACCAGAAATAATTAAACCACATATGATTTTTTTCCCTGGAAACACACAATTATTTCAACGGCATCGAAAAGTACGTTGTTACGATAGCGTGAACAGGCCTTAATTCTACAGCCTGCCTGAACACTCCATCACACACGAGCTGTAATGAGGACAGCCAGTTACCGCAATCAGGACTCGCTTAGCCCAAACCCCGGTAAGCAGGAATCTCCTCTACCAGGCAGGGAATCAGGCCAGGTTGTGTTATGCGACGCCGATATGAAGGCAATGTAGAGTGGCGGAAGGCGTCTTTCGCCATGTGACGCCGGCCAAGATGGACGTCACAAGAAACCTGCTGTGCTGATGCTGCCGTAACCATCCATACTACATTATCCTGCAGTTACTTCTCAAGGTGGGACAAGTACCATATACTAACATGGCTCTCAATAAGGTTGTAAATGTACTTAACTTATCAATGCTCCCCCGACCTTATAGTATGTTATGTAATCTCCAGATGTTTTATTATATGGTCATATTGCAAGTAAGCAACAAGCGCCGCGACTCATTCTGGTGGGACCGCTTTCTTATAGCAGCGTAGCGCTTATCTTAATGGGGCAAGGGGCACATAATGCGATATTGGACAATGGAGAGCACCGCAGTGGAGGGAAGTCGGGCAATGCGAGTGCAATTCCGATTTCAATACATTACATTTAATTCAGTTATCAACGTAATTCAGGAGATTTATGTCCTAGTCATTAACTGTACTGAGTATCTAGTACATAAAGATAAACAACAAAAATAGAACAGACCAACCTAAGTAGAAATGCAGTCGTATCCGCATGCGTATTACAAAAGAGAACAGTTGTGGTTGAAACACTCCACATTAGGTATTTTCACAACATGTGCTTGACTTGTTTATCATCGACAGCAATACACAGTTGTAAACACACTTGTAGCGAGCGACGAGCGGCCTGAAGTGAAGTCTCACTCACGTAATGTCTCTGCAAGCTGCCACAATACGTTCCTGCGTGTCTTCTGACATCGTTCGAACAGTGTTGAACACCCTATCTTTCAGCGTTCCCCACAGGAGAAAATCGAGGTGTGTGAGGTCAGGAGAGCGAACTGGCCATCTTACAACACCGCCACGACCTAACCACCGACTTGGAAACGTTTCATTTAACACTTGCCTCGCCACCAAAAGTAAAATGCGCTGGACAACAATCATTCTGAAACCACATATCACGACGTATGTGGAGCGGTATGTCTTCCATAAGGGTCAATCAGGTCTCTCTGATGAAATGGGCATACGTACATCCGGCCATTATCCCTTGAATAGAGTATGGCACTATCACATAGTATTTAATCATTCCACACTACACGTTCACTTTCCATTGCCACTTGTGTTCCATGTGCCGGACCCAACATGGATCCTCTGTAGCACGGTGTTGCATGTTTCGTAAATACACGTGCCCATAGTTAGTGAATATATCTTCGTCGGTAAATAGTGTGTTCTTCAGAAAATTTCTGTCATCCCACACAGATATCAGAACAAATCTACAAAACTGAACATTGAAAATCACCTTCATGCAATGCCTGATTAAGAGCCACGTGATATGGATGGAATTTCCGTTGGCACAGTATCCATAATACACTTGTTTTACTTACTCCTATGAATCTGGAAAGTTCTCGCGTGCCCATGTCTGGGTTTGCATCGACACGTGCCAACACATCGTGTTGATGCGTCTCGCATGTAGCAGTCTTTATGCGCACTTGTAGTGTGGCCATTGTAATCACCTCGTGACAAAATACATGAGCAAATTCTTCGTATTGTTTGCCGAGAAATGGGCGTCCGTTTTGGAAACCTTTCACCTCACATTTGGGCAGCTTGCATGGAATTTTTTTCACACTCACCTTAAATCAGTAGAGCGTCCAATTTTTCCTCGTTCATGACTATGGTGTTCTGGCCGACTGAAAACTGCGCAGTTTTGGTAGCATGTACTTCAGAGGCTTAATAATACTGTATTTTTTTATATTTTAAATTACGTGCATTTAAGAGATGATGTTTTGTTTTTAAATTAAGTCAGTCAAATCTGAAGACAACTTCCAACGATGTTATTTATTAACGTACAAATTCCTTCACTTGTAAGGTAATTTACTGCCTTACGTTAGTACAACATTTTTTAGTCAAAATTTGGCTTGTGACGGGAACATACATGAATTCCTGAGCAGGAGTATGTCTAGAAAAATTCAGCGCGTCAGAACAGTAACCCTTTTGTATTGGGGAGAATGTTCCATATTATTGTGGGGGGGGGGGGGGCGATGCACTGGGGGGGGGGGGTGAACTCCTACTAGAGGCTTGTAAACATGACCAGCAACGAGGTTTAAAATGCTTGATGTAACGAAGTTATTAGCGACCATCAAATGTTTACTTTTGCACTCTACACCTCAATCAGAAATTTTAATCAGTAGAATAGTGTTACTGAATCTTGAGTTGATGAGTCGGAACCGCGGTGGTGTAAAGGGTAGACTACTCGTCTCCCATCTAGGTGAACAGGGTTCGCTTCCCCGCTGGGTCAGTCCTGGACTTTAGTGTGGGACGTTGCCGCTGGCCAGAGGGTTGCATTCTGGCGCTGCTCTTCTCCATATTCACCTCACTTCACCCTCATCTGCTATCAAGACCGCGATGTTAACAGCCGTACAAATCTCTCCACTTCACTACGTTCAGTTAATGAGTTGTTGTCTACTGACGTTTCAGTGGAATGCACTGGCGTTTAACAACAAAGCCAGTGCAGTTTACAATGAATCAGTAAACATCACTGTTTAACCTATACATACTATATAACAAAGTCGCCCGGCCGCGTGTGTCTGTGTATTCGGCTAAGGCTTCTAAACTTCTATATTCCATTCCCGATTGGAAGCGTCTTATAAAAATCAACCTTTGAAAAAACACTCTAGGCATAACATGTCAACCTGTTTTTTCAATAACCTGTATTCCACAAATATATAATACTGTGGTTAACTTTTAGAGTACTGTATTATTGAATAAATGAACCTTAACCTTAATATCTTCTCTAACTTGTAATATTTATTTAATTTTTAATATGAATTAACAACAGCGAGAGCAACGACGTGTTGGCAACAGCCGGTAAGAAATAGCTCACAGTTAAAATATTATTTTAACCTAGTTTTTTAGTATACTATTTGTAAATTAAACGGTGTCTATCGAAATATTTAAATATTTAAGTAGCCCCGATTACAACATATCTCATTTTACAGTTTAAAATAACAGCGGAAAATATCGTGAGTAGGCCGTAATGGTACGTTATTGTTTTATCGAGCTAGAAAGCAATTGAAAAACTGTCTGCTGGCGAGGATTGTCGCATTCTTTCTCTTTCTTCGTCTCTTTCACATTCGGGAAATTTCACTTCGCTAGTAAGTAATTATATTATACATGTTTTCATTTGTAGCACATTTCATACTACTTACAGCATAATAATAATTTTTGAATTTGTAATTCACAACTAAAAAGAGATTTTAATGTTTGAATACGTATGTTAATATATTTAGATATTATGGCGGGGCAGTTACCTAGTGAAGTTGGCAGACGTGGCAAGCCATGACATGGCGTGTTGCTTTTTGTCAAACGAAACGTAAACTATTTTTACTCCGAAAAATACTTCAAATTAATACATCACGTTTGTAGACGTGTTTTTTAAACCTACCCAGGCGAGTTACGATGTTGTGATAAATCTGTTTCCACGACAGTAATAAGTATAATGTGACTTGTGTTTCGTTAATCATTGCGTATGTGAAATGGCGTGCCTTTGTGCATCGTGGTCGATTCGCTTGCCCTGTGTGTGCGTGATTTCAAATATTTGATTAGCACTATTTAAACGTTTTAAATGTTAACTGTTTTTATTACGAAGTTATTTACTTACATCCACGTTTATTTATTTATCACAACGTTGTACCTTTCCCCTAATGGGTTTGAAACACAGTCGTGTAACGTAATTTGCCACAATCTCAGAAGAAAAATACTAAACCCAGCCCGATAAATTCCAATAAACCTAGTAAACAGTAAGTAGCAATACATAGAAATATGAGCGGAACAAAAGTTATCGTAGGCTTATTTGTGTGCATGTTCACCGCTCTCTTTTAAAGTTTGTATGACCAAAATGAGCAACACGAGTTGCGTGCTTGAATCTAATGTGCCTTTTTCACTGGTTGTTCCTTCGTTTTAAGATTTATTCCAACTGAGGCCGTCCTTTTAGAGAAATGACCCAACACATATCAATAACAAAAGGATAATTACAATTAGTACAGCCCTTTACCTCGCAGTTGTAACAGTGTTAAACACAGTCGCGGCAAAATACTAACGTGCATTACATTTATTGAGCTACGTCGTGGAAAACAAATATGTTAATGTAAAATAACCGTAAGAACTCTTTTCAATTAAGGCATTTTTAGAACGCTATAAAACTGACCTAAATAATGTTAGAGGCCTAAACTGCGAATATTCACATGGATGGTTTTTGGAATACGAGAGAATTCTTTGAAAATCTGTAAAGAGTAAACAACATATTTGACAGACATAAAAGTAGAAGTCACATTTCAATGTTTATTTTTAGGTGTAGCGAAAGTATACGAACATATGTACACACACAATGGAATGTAAAAATTGATTTTGACAGATGCTACATGGCAGTCACATGGCAATGTTTGTATAGATACGAAACGGGCCTGCAAGTAGATATTCAGCAGTGCTCCGAGAAAGTTGCTTCCAATGGGGAATGGACTATAGATGTATTTTGATGCGGTTTTCACCACCATTTAGACAATTTCTTGAGTAAGATTTACGTATATAAAACATTAATATTTAATGTAATAATGGTAGAGAAATGTCGACATTTTCTAATCAAGTCGGAAAAAGCAGCTTTTCGGCCGCTTACATGGTTTACGTTGACTAAACCATTAGAGATACACCAAATTAATGTACTACAGAATTGTAGATCTCAAAAAGGTCTACTAAAAAGTCCACGGAAACCCAACAGTAACAGTTTTTATCTTTTAAAATTTGTTAAATATATAACTTTTTTAACAACACATGATGTGTTGGTATAGAATTTTAAAAAAGACCGAACATTTAGGTACTTACTGTAAACCTAAACAACGCCCCATTTGTAAATCGCACCCGAGCGAAGCCGGGGATGCGGTCGCTAGTTATTGAATACACGGAGATAAAATGGTCCGCAGAACTTTACTGATTAAAGTGGGTAAGTTTCAACAGTCCTGCAGTCAAATTCGCTTGTTTTTAGCTGTCTTAACTGCTTCGGTTTTAGTGTGTATGAAACTAACTGCAGCTAAACTACACCAAATTATTTACCTATTGTTTAAGCAATGTTCTGCAATTAATAGGCCAGTCTGTAAAACACCTTAATAAATTTGAAATTTTACTAGAGGGGAAGGGAAAAAAAAATTGTACTTTCTAGTATCTTGCAAGGAAAAACCATGGACACCAACAACTCAAACCCGCTATACTTTTCGGTGTGTGGTATTCATGCTCCAGATTTCTAACTCATGAAATATAGCATAAGAGCTGGAGTTTCTGTCCGCACAAATATTAATGTGCAATATATTCACTGATATATGATAATCTAAATATCATGCAATAGAAGCCTGGGAATGTTATGGAAATCGTTTCTCTGTATGGACTGATATTTTGGCGAGTCTCGTGTTGTCTGTCGCTTTTGCTCAATTGTGTACGCCTCCGACAGAAGTCTTATATCAATATGACATGACACCTGGGTAAACGTGACGGGCTGATGTGTCAGTACCCCAAACATATCCCCCCCCCCTCTCTCTCTCTCTCTCTCTCTCTCTCTCTCTCTCTCTCTCTCTCTCTCTCTCTCTCTCTCTCTCTCCCCCCCCACTATGACTCCCCGTTGTGCTCTAAGTGGTCTGCCAAACACTCCTGCTGCGAAACAGAGCGAAGCTCTTCGTGTTTATGGAGCTCGGCATTTACTGTCGACCAAACTGGCCTAGTTCACAGCTTGGCGCTAAGACACACATAGAGCACTTCACACTCCCGTTCTTTATGAGTAGTCTATTGGCGGTTTCTTCACACTTTTTAAATAAAACATTTGAAAAATCACTCCGTGTATGTCATGCTTGGTTGTTTCCTAAATACATGATGTATAATAACTGTTTTATATTTCCGCAACATAATATATTACTTTGGTAAAATTCACTTTTATGTAACGGCTAAAAGTGATTTCAAACACTGGCTTCTTGGCCAGTGCAGTGCGCGAACCTGTGACACCGAATTATGCCCAGGCTTGTGCAGAATGCGGGCTTTTGTTCCCCCTTTTGTAACTAGTCCACATCACTGATACAGTGACCATTAACAGTCATGTCACTAGGGTGTTGGAACTGGCTGTTGTTCCATGTATTCAGTGACAGCCTGGAGCCCTCTGACAACAAGAAAATGCGTGACTGCTTGTAGCACACATCATCCGTCGGTTTTTATATTACCTTTACATCTCATCACATTTTTGGCCTACACATTCACCGGAACTCTCACCCATATTAAACGTGTGGCCCATGGTCAGATGACGCTTGGCCCCTCACAGGACGCCTGTGGCCACAGCTGGACGAATTTTGGGCACATATCGAAGCAGTATGGGTGGAGATACACTAGACGGACATCCGACGTCTCTACCTATCAATGCCACATAGTGTATCAGCGGTTATTCCCGCAGACTGTGGGGCCACACATTACTGAGGTCCCATCCCATGTTCTGTACATGATACCGAGCTGCAGGAGTAATCATATTACCTGTGTACGATGTGTATTCTATCCAATAAATATACCTGTGATAGCTCATATTCTTCTTGCTACTGCAATTTTAATGACCAACAGTGTAAACTCATACAAAGGTGTACTTTGTCACAGTTTTTCCCGTACCATTCCTTAAATGATTTAGCCAAAAAATTTGAAATAAAAGTTGTGAAATTATTACTTATCAGTAGAATACATAAGTTAATTGGCAAGTAAAATATCCAAATTCGTTGTCAGTTAAGCTCCCGGCGATTAAAAAGAATAAATATTTAAAGTACATTTAGTGTCATGACCGTATTCGTATATTTTACCCCCGTCATTGTTGTCAACATGTGTAATGCAAATACTCGCACCTAAACCTGTAATGCCGTTTGGTATTCCGAGCGTGCGTATTGGTTTAACACGCAACCAACCCGGCCTGTTTACACAGGCGATATGCGTATCACTGTAATGTTTACCCTGGGAAGTTGTCGGCATGTTTGCTGGTTGTAGCGGGGAAGGATCCGACACATTACAAGGTATCCCCGCTACGTGCAGCGAATACAGCGGTCCATTTAGCACCACGCCACGCTGCGGGTCTGTGATAAATGAAGTGTTGTTCCCCTGGTGAGTAGGCTTCGTGCTAGATGAGGGTTAACCAACACGTCTGTAAGGCCATTCAGTAGCCAACATTTTGTTCTACATATTGACGCTCTGTTATGATTTCGTGACTTGATATCGTTGACAACTTAAAAAAAAAAAATAAAATAAATAACTTTAACAATCAAACTCATCAGGTGTTTTTAAAGTAAAATATAACAATTTTCCTTAAAAGCTTTATTCCTATTTCAAACGATATTTTATAACAAAACTTTGTTTCAGCCAAAGTTAAAATTGAAGTCATGGGAATGGCGCAATGCGATTTCTTTTAGATTCTGTATTTCTTTCATCTGCATTACAGGTAGAAATTGAATTATGTTTTATTTTTTATACTGTTAACACCGTGAGGTTTTTCGCTCATAGAGTGTAGCGAAAAACTAATAATTTTCTAAAATTTATTTGAAGAAGTTTTTAATGAAAGCAGTATTATCTAGCATAGGAATTTGCTGTCAGTGTCGCAGTCGCGATATTGAAACTCCTTTTAAGGAGAGCTGGTGTTAAAAAAATCAACAGACACGGAAATATTATAGAGGCGAGGAATGCATAAATTAATTAATTTACGCTCACAGTTACGTAGAAATAATGCACAACTTCCGTATTTCCGGATATTGGAAGATCAGCTGAGATGAATTGAAGTAACATCTCACTAATTCCATTGTTGTGTAATACCGAGATAAATCGTAGGTAAGATAGGTGACTGTCAAAAGTCACGGCTATAACAATAGTTCTCCCAAGTTATATATACACAAAAGAAAAAATATATACAGGAAAGAGATATCTTGAAGCTCGATCACCACTTACGAGAGTGACTGCTAATTGCATTGATAACCTGATATATATATATATATATATATATATATATATATATATATATATATATATATATATATATATATATATATATATAAAGGCCTTACCACGGGTGATTATAGTATAGTTCATGGCCACACGTCAATCATGTTACAAACTTCTGGCTAATTCGACCTTTGAACTTAATTCCAAATGTTAAAATTGAAATATGTTCATCATAACAGCCAAGTATAGATATTTAATTTAGTATACCATATTTCCTAACAATTTCAAACGATCTTCACTTATTGACAATATCTATGACAAACATGAAATGTGGCATTGCGTATCCTTTTTGTCCGTCATTTATTAAGAGATAACTGCATGAGAAAGTTGAGCAGATTTGGCACTCCGAAAGTGTCAGAGTTGGCAACGTAATATTAATGCGGAAATATACATCATTTAGATTATTATGTTACACCTATTAAAAATTTAACAAAATTCAACCAATGTTTGTAGGCTTACAATACCCATAATAAATACCATCCGCCCATATGAAAGCCTCATTTGCCCACCTTTTGTGTCAAATTGCCAGGTGAGTAAAATGGTTACCGAAATAAGGCATGAATATTCAATCAAGAAATTCTCATCAAATTTCGTACGAATGTATAGCTTCAGTAGGCCCTGTAATCTTAGATGATTTTAGTGACACACATTATTGATTTCAAAATGATGGCCTCGAGAATACTTCATGTTAGCAAATCCTGTCTACCAAAACATTGGGCTGATCACAACCGAAGTTGATGCTGTTAATGCTACATTTATAATGCCGTTGGTTGCATACCATCTTGCGGTGAGAGGACATCTGGGTTCGAGACCCGGGTAAGGCACGTGCGTATTTATAATTGTCTCGCTAGCTCTGATCTGCGTATGTTTCCGAATCTATCTCTAATAATACCTATGTCAACAAGTCCTCAAGGCTTTTATGAATCTCATGAAAATTATTGGCATCTATTTAGAAGAAAGTAGGACGATCAGTTATCTCGGGAACGCCTTGTTAGTTTTACTGATACGAAATTGGCTAAGTATAATCACATAATAAGTATTATGTTCACAAAAAAAATGGGTAATTCACGGCACCCGAAATAAAAGTTGGCTGTAACCTGTATATCGGCATTCTAATAAAGATGTATGGGTAATGGATATGTGATGTTTACCATACAATTGTACCTCGGAGGCATAAGGCACTAGGTCAATTTTCTGTCAAAATACACTTTCTACCATAATCTTAACTGCCACTTTACGTACTATCTTTCAGTATACAACACTAAGTTCAGAGCCTTGTCATAACAAAAACCTGCCTCGTTCAAATTATACTATGTCATATATTGTTTAGATGCCTGCAAAACTATGTGAAAATGGATGCAAATACTATCGCAATTATTTTTCGTCTTAATGCAGTGTATGGACGTAATTATGTATGCTTCAGCAGAATCTAGTGGATGTTTCAGAAAGTGCGCAAGATAATGCTTCAGTCATCTGTTGGTTTTTGTTTAATGCTTATAGTTTTTATTTTTGGCTACGTGTGTGTATATGTATGTATGTATGTATATATATATATATATATATATATATATATATGTATATATATATATATATATATATATATATATATATATATATATATATATATATATATATATATATATATATATATATATATATATATATAATTTTCCTCAGAAGAATCAAAGATGGATTCAGAGACAATACCTCGAGCCAGAAGAATGCTGAACATGCCCTTATTGTGAGAAAAAGGAAAGTAATAAATAATATGTCTATTTTAAAGCCTAAAAGTGGCAGAAATTAGTACGACCGTGTTTCAGCAAATATTTTGTTCACAATATGGAACTTCAAAACCGACATTTTGTGACGAGGGAAGTGGGCGTAGATAAACAGCCAGTTCTCATTTCGTAGAGAGTACAATTACTAGTCATGCAAGGAAGCTTTAATACTGTATTTTCAGAAGGTCCTTTGAAAACGTGTTCAAGCAGGTTGGCGTAAGAAGATACACCACACAAAAGAATATCCCCCAACAATTCTAAAAATCTCTATGTATCTCACCAAAACATATTTCCTAACTGAAATACGATTACTAAATAGCACTACTTTCATAAGTGCCTTTCAATTAGGTCTTGAATTTTATAAATACTTGAGACATAATCATTCCACTAGGGACTACCCTGGCAACGATGATGATTGTGTACATAATGTGGAAAGTGGCCTAGTTTACAAAGTGTAAAGGCAATTTTTCTGTAATATGAATTTTTCGCTAATACAGTATTGGTATTCCCAGTCTGCTTTTTCCAAGTCATCATGTGAATATTAATGTTGTAACTTTCTACGTAATTATGTATCATTTCATTTCTAGTAGCATATAATAAATAAACATTATGTAAATTACTTAGTATATTTCGACACCGTATCTTCTATCGCACAGATAATGCTATGGCCTGGAAGTTCATAAATCTTGCCCATTTTATTAATGAAAAAGGTCATAAAAATATAAAACAAATTTTAAATAAAATTATATTTTTCATACTACGATAAACTGCTGTATTAAAGATTCAAATATTATAAATAATAAATAGCTGAGTAATTGAGGGAAATGTTAGAAAATTTACAGTAAATTTCTGTCCTAAATAATTCTGTTTTTGTGATATAGAGGAGTGTCTTATGCCTCCGAGATATACGTATATGCAACTTGAACCCGTACGATTTTACACTTACATTTTAATTAGTGATTAGTGATACACAAAGTACATAAGTGGTTCCAAGTCCGGTGTAATTATTAGTTACATTTTTCCTATAGCATTACTAACGCTAACGCTTCCATTTAAAAACTAAGACACTAATTTTCTCATCACAAAATAACTACTAGGTTCCGGAATTTATAATCGGAGTGGCGGGTTGTGATGGGAAAGTACTAAGAAATCGCACCAGTGTTTACCCAGAGTAGTGATAGAAAGTCTTTTTAAACGACTATCATTGTGCTACTAGTATATAAAATGCAAAATTTGTGATGAAACACTTATTGCCATTACAAGCTTAAATACTTCTCGGCTATATTCAGGGTCATGTGGAACGGTTTTAATTTAAACTTTTACAAACCTAAAGGATAAATATTTTGTAGAAAAAAAACGTTCGTAAACGGAGTACCTTTTTTTAATTTCACTGAGGTAATAACGGCAGAAATCAATCTCAGTAGATTTCAGACATAGCGTATTATCATAGTATGTTTACTAGGTTCCATTTATTATTTCTTAGTGTACTTAAATTCCGAGAAACTGAGGTTGTAGATTTAAATTTAAAAAGTGGAAATTGACCAGGCTTCTGCCGGCCGGTATGCGTGATCTATACTGAATGTTTAAAAATTCGTGCCATAGTGCTCTAGGGCTAGCAGAACACGTTAAATGGAACAACTTTTGCGTACAGAGGGTGAGATGGGAACATTTAGTTGCCTTGCTAGAGGGAGTGAGAGTATAATGGAAGAAACCTGCCATACACGACCAGATACGTACTCTCAGGTGTTACATGTCGTTCGATAACTACCGGAAATGACATTGAGGTGAGCATTTAGTTGCCTTTGCTAGAGGGAGTGAGAGTATAATGGAAGAAACCTGCCATACACGACCAGATACGTACTCTCAGGTGTTACATGTCGTTCGATAACTACTGGAAATGACATTGAGGTGAGCATTTAGTTGCCTTTGCTAGAGGGAGTGAGAGTATAATGGAAGAAACCTGCCATACACGACCAGATACGTACTCTCAGGTGTTACATGTCGTTCGATAACTACCGGAAATGACATTGAGGTGAGCATTTAGTTGCCTTTGCTAGAGGGAGTGAGAGTATAATGGAAGAAACCTGCCATACACGACGTGATACGTACTCTGAGGTGTTACATGTCGTTCGATAACTACTGGAAATGACATTGAGGTGAGCATTTAGTTGCCTTTGCTAGAGGGAGTGAGAGTATAATGGAAGAAACCTGCCATACACGACGTGATACGTACTCTGAGGTGTTACATGTCGTTCGATAACTACTGGAAATGACATTGAGGTGAGCATTTAGTTGCCTTTGCTAGAGGGAGTGAGAGTATAATGGAAGAAACCTGCCATACACGACCAGATACGTACTCTCAGGTGTTACATGTCGTTCGATAACTACTGGAAATGACATTGAGGTGAGCATTTAGTTGCCTTTGCTAGAGGGAGTGAGAGTATAATGGAAGAAACCTGCCATACACGACGTGATACGTACTCTGAGGTGTTACATGTCGTTCGATAACTACTGGAAATGACATTGAGGTGAGCATTTAGTTGCCTTTGCTAGAGGGAGTGAGAGTATAATGGAAGAAACCTGCCATACACGACCAGATACGTACTCTCAGGTGTTACATGTCGTTCGATAACTACTGGAAATGACATTGAGGTGAGCATTTAGTTGCCTTTGCTAGAGGGAATGAGAGTATAATGGAAGAAACCTGCCATACACGACGTGATACGTACTCTGAGGTGTTACATGTCGTTCGATAACTACTGGAAATGACATTGAGGTGAGCATTTAGTTGCCTTTGCTAGAGGGAGTGAGAGTATAATGGAAGAAACCTGCCATACACGACGTGATACGTACTCTGAGGTGTTACATGTCGTTCGATAACTACCGGAAATGACATTGAAGTGAGCATTTAGTTGCCTTTGCTAGAGGGAGTGAGAGTATAATGGAAGAAACCTGCCATACACGACGTGATACGTACTCTGAGGTGTTACATGTCGTTCGATAACTACCGGAAATGACATTGAGGTGAGCATTTAGTTGCCTTTGCTAGAGGGAGTGAGAGTATAATGGAAGAAACCTGCCATACACGACGTGATACGTACTCTGAGGTGTTACATGTCGTTCGATAACTACCGGAAATGACATTGAAGTGAGCATTTAGTTGCCTTGCTGGAGGGAGTGAGAGTATAATGGAAGAAACCTGCCATACACGACGTGATACGTACTCTGAGGTGTTACATGTCGTTCGATAACTACCGGAAATGACATTGAAGTGAGCATTTAGTTGCCTTTGCTAGAGGGAGTGAGAGTATAATGGAAGAAACCTGCCATACACGACGTGATACGTACTCTGAGGTGTTACATGTCGTTCGATAACTACCGGAAATGACATTGAGGTGAGCATTTAGTTGCCTTTGCTAGAGGGAGTGAGAGTATAATGGAAGAAACCTGCCATACACGACGTGATACGTACTCTGAGGTGTTACATGTCGTTCGATAACTACCGGAAATGACATTGAAGTGAGCATTTAGTTGCCTTGCTGGAGGGAGTGAGAGTATAATGGAAGAAACCTGCCATACACGACGTGATACGTACTCTGAGGTGTTACATGTCGTTCGATAACTACCGGAAATGACATTGAAGTGAGCATTTAGTTGCCTTTGCTAGAGGGAGTGAGAGTATAATGGAAGAAACCTGCCATACACGACGTGATACGTACTCTGAGGTGTTACATGTCGTTCGATAACTACCGGAAATGACATTGAAGTGAGCATTTAGTTGCCTTTGCTAGAGGGAGTGAGAGTATAATGGAAGAAACCTGCCATACACGACCAGATACGTACTCTGAGGTGTTACATGTCGTTCGATAACTACTGGAAATGACATTGAGGTGAGCATTTAGTTGCCTTTGCTAGAGGGAGTGAGATATAATGGAAGAACCTGCCATACACGACGTGATACGTACTCTGAGGTGTTACATGTCGTTCGATAACTACTGGAAATGACATGAGGTGAGCATTTAGTTGCCTTTGCTAGAGGGAGTGAGAGTATAATGGAAGAACCTGCCATACACGACATGATACGTACTCTGAGGTGTTACATGTCGTTCGATAACTACTGGAAATGACATTGAGGTGAGCATTTAGTTGCCTTGCTAGAGGGAGTGAGAGTATAATGGAGAAACTGCCATACACGACGTGATACTACTTGAGGTGTTACATGTCGTTCGTAACTACTGGAAAGACATTGAGGTGAGCATTTAGTTGCCTTTGCTAGAGGGAGTGAGAGTATAATGGAAGAAACCTGCCATACACGACGTGATACGTACTCTGAGGTGTTACATGTCGTTCGATAACTACTGGAAATGACATTGAGGTGAGCATTTAGTTGCCTTTGCTAGAGGGAGTGAGAGTATAATGGAAGAACCTGCCATACACGACGTGATACGTACTTGAGGTGTTACATGTCGTTCGATAATACGGAAATGACATTGAGGTGAGCATTTAGTTGCCTTTGCTAGAGGAGTGAGAGTATAATGGAAGAAACCTGCCATACACGACCAATACGTACTCTCAGGTGTTACATGTCGTTCGATAACTACCGGAAATGACATTGAGGTGAGCATTTAGTTGCCTTTGCTAGAGGGAGTGAGAGTATAATGGAAGAAACCGCCATACACGACGTGATACGTACTCTGAGGTGTTACATGTCGTTCGTAACTACTGGAAATGACATTGAGGTGAGCATTTAGTTGCCTTTGCTAGAGGGAGTGAGAGTATAATGGAAGAAACCTGCATACACGACGTGATACGTACTCTGAGGTGTTACATGTCGTTCGATAACTACCGGAAATGACATTGAGGTGAGCATTTAGTTGCCTTGCTAGAGGGAGTGTAGATATAATGAAGAAGAAACTGCCATAACGACAGTACGTACTATCAGGTGTTACATGTCGTTCGATAACTACTGGAAATGACATTGAGGTGAGCATTTAGTTGCTTTGTAGAGGGAGTGAGAGTATAATGGAAGAAACCTGCCATACACGACGTGATACGTACTGAGGTGTTACATGTCGTTCGATAACTACCGGAAATGACATTGAGGTGAGCATTTAGTTGCCTTTGTAGAGGGAGTGAGAGTATAATGGAAGAAACCTGCCATTACACGACCGATAAGTACTCTCAGGTGTTACATGTCGTTCGATAACTACCGGAAATGACATTGAGGTGAGCATTTAGTTGCCTTTGCTAGAGGGAGTGAGAGTATAATGGAAGAAACCTGCCATACCGACGTGATACGTACTTGAGGTGTTACATGTCGTTCGATAACTACTGGAAATGACATTAGAGTGAGCATTTAGTTGCCTTTGCTGAGGGAGTGGAAGTATAATGGAAGAAAAATGCCATTACACGACGTGATACGTACTTGAGGTGTTACATGTCGTTCGATAACTACGGAAATGACATTGAGGTGTGCTTTAGTTGCCTTTGCTAGAGTGAGTGAGATATAATGGAAGAAACTGCCATACCGACGTGATACGTACTCTGAGGGTTACATGTCGTTCGATAACTACCGGAAATGACATTGAAGTGAGCATTTAGTTGCCTTGTGGATGGGAGTGATGAGTATAATGGAAGTAACCTGCCTAACGACGGGATACGTACTCTGAGGTGTTACATGTCGTTCGATAACTACTGGAAATGACATTGAGGTGACATTTAGTTGCCTTGCTAGAGGGGAGTGAGAGTTATAATGGAAGAAACTGCCATACACGACGTGATACTACTCTGAGGTGTTACATGTCGTTCGATAACTACTGGAAATGACATTGAGGTGAGCATTTAGTTGCCTTTGCTAGAGGGAGTGAGAGTATAATGGAAAAACCTGCCATACACGACGTGATACGTACTCTCAGGTGTTACATGTCGTTCGATAACTACTGGAAATGACATTGAGGTGAGCATTTAGTTGCCTTTGCTAGAGGGTGAGTAGAGAGTATAATGGAAGAAACCTGCCATACACGACCAGATACGTACTCTCAGGTGTTACATGTCGTTCGATAACTACCGGAAATGACATTGAGGTGAGCATTTAGTTGCCTTTGCTAGAGGGAGTGAGAGTATAATGGAAGAAACCTGCCATACACGACGTGATACGTACTCTGAGGGTTACATGTCGTTCGATAACTACCGGAATGGACATTGAGGTGAGCATTTAGTTGCCTTGCTAGAGGGAGTGAGAGTATATGGAAGAAACCTGCCATACACGACGTGATACGTACCTGAGGTGTTACATGTCGTTCGATAACTACTGGAAATGACATTGAGGTGAGCATTTAGTTGCCTTTGCTAGAGGGAGTGAGAGTATAATGGAAGAAACCTGCCATACACGACGTGATACTACTCTGAGGTGTTACATGTCGTTCGATAACTACTGGAAATGACATTGAGGTGAGCATTAGTTGCCTTGCTAGAGGGAGTGAGAGTATAATGGAAGAAACCTGCCATACACGACGTGATACGTACTCTCAGGTGTTACATGTCGTTCGATAACTACTGGAAATGACATTGAGGTGAGCATTTAGTTGCCTTTGCTAGAGGGAGTGAGAGTATAATGAGAAGAAACCTGCCATACACGACCAGATACGTACTCTCAGGTGTTACATGTCGTTCGATAACTACCGGAAATGACATTGAGGTGAGCATTTAGTTGCCTTTGCTAGAGGGAGTGAGAGTATAATGGAAGAAACCTGCCATACACGACATGATACGTACTCTGAGGTGTTACTGTCGTTCGATAACTACCGGTAATGACATTGAGGTGAGCATTTAGTTGCCTTTGCTAGAGGGAGTGAGAGTATAATGGAAGAAACCTGCCATACACGACGTGATACGTACTCTGAGGTGTTACATGTCGTTCGATAATACTGGAAATGACATTGAGGTGAGCATTTAGTTGCCTTGTGAGGGAGTGAGAGTATAATGGAAGAAACCTGCCATACACGACCAGATACGTACTCTCAGGTGTTACATGTCGTTCGATAACTACCGGAAATGACATTGAGGTGAGCATTTAGTGCCTTGCTGGAGGGAGTGAGAGTATAATGGAAGAACCTGCCATACACGACCAGATACGTACTCTGAGGTGTTACAGTCGTTCGATAACTACCGAAATGACATTGAGTGGCATTTAGTTGCCTTGCTAGAGGGAGTGAGAGTATAATGGAAGAAACCTGCATACACGACGTGATACGTACTCTGAGGTGTTACATGTCGTTCGATAACTACTGGAAAGACATTGAGGTGAGCATTAGTTGCCTTTGCTAGAGGAGTGAGAGTATAATGGAAGAAACCTGCCATACACGACGTGATACGTACTCTGATGTGTTACATGTCGTTCGATAACTACTGGAAATGACATTGAGGTGAGCATTTAGTTGCCTTGCTAGGGAGTGAGAGTATAATGGAAGAAACCTGCCATACACGACGTGATACGTACTCTCAGGTGTTACATGTCGTTCGATAACTACTGGAAATGACATTGAGGTGAGCATTTAGTTGCCTTGCTAGAGGGAGTGAGAGTATAATGGAAGAAACCTGCCATACACGACCTGATACGTACTCTGAGGTGTTAATGTCGTTCGATAACTACCGGAAATGACATTGAGGTGAGCATTTAGTTGCCTTTGCTAGAGGGAGTGAGAGTATAATGGAAGAAACCTGCATACACGACCAGATACGTACTCTAGGTGTTACATGTCGTTCGATAACTACGGAAATGACATTGAGGTGAGCATTTAGTTGCCTTTGCTAGAGGGAGTGAGAGTATAATGGAAGAAACCTGCCATACACGACGTGATACGTACTCTGAGGTGTTACATGTCGTTCGATAACTACTGGAAATGACATTGAGGTGAGCATTTAGTTGCCTTTGCTAGAGGAGTGAGAGTATAATGGAAGAAACCTGCCATACACGACGTGATACGTACTCTGAGGTGTTACATGTCGTTCGATAACTACGGAAATGACATTGAGGTGAGCATTTAGTTGCCTTGCTAGAGGGAGTGAGAGTATAATGGAAGAAACCTGCCATACACGACGTGATACGTACTCTGAGGTGTTACATGTCGTTCGATAACTACGGAAATGACATTGAGGTGAGCATTTAGTTGCCTTTGTAGAGGAGAGTATAATGAAGAAACCTGCCATACGAGATGAACGTACTCTGAGGTGTTACATGTCGTTCGATAACTACTGGAAATGACATTGAGGTAGCATTTGTTGGATGAGAGGGAAGAGATAATGGAAGAAACTCCATACAGCGTGAACTCTAGTGAAGTCTTGTACTCGGAGAATATGAGATGTCCTGCTGGGATATTAGGAACCTGATACACGGATACTTTGAGTTCTAGTTCTAAGGAAATGACATGATGATTACTGCCTCAGGATGATATATTGAGACTGCTCAAACACGAAAACATGAGGTAGCATTTTGTACAGGGAAAGAATGGAGACTTTGCCTCAGAGGAGTAGAGTTAATGGAAAAGAAATGCATACGACATTAGTCTCTGAGGTGAATTGGAAACTCCATACAGAGTGAATAGTTCTTAGGGGTAAGTTAATGGAAGACATAGGACTGTCTTTAGGGTAGGTATAAGGAAATGCATGAGTGGATAGTCCTTGTAAGGGGTGGGTAAATAAGAAACTGAAGAGATAGTCCTAGGTAGTGTATAATATGGAAAACCTGGTACATAGTTGCCTCTAGGTGGTTAATGAGACCGTAACACGGAAATACTGAGTGGTTAGTGCTTGTAAGGAGAATATTAGGAAGAAATGCCTCAGAGGAGACTGAGTTATGAAGCCGATAACACGGAAATGACATTGAGGTGACATTTGTTTGTAAAGGAAGATAATGAGGAAACTGCCTCAGAGTGATAGTATATGAGGTACATCGCGTGATACTACTGAAATGTTAGTGCGTTGTACTCTGAGATGAGGTATTGAGATCCTGCCATAAGAGTGATAGTATCTAGTAATGCTTCGAACACTGGAAATGACATTGAGGTGACATTGTTCGTATACTGAAGGATGAGGGGATAGGAGCCTGCTAACGACTATAGAACCTGATACAGCGTTCGATAACTACTGGATGACATGGTGAATTTAGTTGCTTGCAGAGGGTGAGAGTTATGAAAAACCTGCGATAACGATATAGTACCTGGTTACAGCGTGATAACTACGGAATGACATGGTGTTTATCTTTGAAGGATGAGGTAATGAAGAAACCTGCCTAAGACGTGATACTATGAGGAATTCAAGCGTTCGATACTACCGGAATGATTAAGGTGTAGCATTATTGCCATTTGAGGGAGTGAGGTTAATGGAAGAAACTGCATAACGACGAATACGCATCCGTGTTACAGTCTTCGATACTACTGAATGCATATAGAATATTAGTTGGCCTTGTAGAGGGATGAGAGATAATGAAGAAACCGCCAACACACGATAGACTCTGAGGTGTTACAGTCGTTCGATAACTACGGAAAATTTCATTGAGGTGCATTTGTTGTTTCTAGAGAGTGAAGAGTTAATGGAAGAAACCTGCATACACGACGGTACTATCTGGTGTTAAGTCGTCGAAATACGGAAATGAATGAGTAGCATATGCCTTGCTAGAGGGAGTATTAATGGAAGACCTGATAACACGATGACTTACTCATTTGTTACTTCTTGATAACTAGGAAATGAAGAGTAGCATTTTGCCTTGTAGGGAGTGAGAGTTAATGGAGAAACTCCTAAAGACTAGTAGACTTAGGTGTTAAGTCGTCGATAATATGGAAATGCATTGAGTGAGCATTATTGCCTTTGTAAGGTGAAATAATGGAAAAACTGCAGACGAGTATCTCTCGAGGGTAATGGTCGATAACACGGAAAGACTTGAGTGTAGCATTATTGCTTGTGAATAGGAAGATATGGAAGAAACGCATACGCCTGATAGACTGAGGTTACATGGTGAAACTACCAATGACATGAGTGACATTTGGTTCTTTCTAAGGATGAGGTATAATGGAGACCTGCCATAAGAGTGATATACTCTGAGTGTACAGCGTTGATAACTACTGGAAATGCTTGAGTACATTTAGTTGCTTGAGAGGAGTAGAGTATGGAAGAAAGCATAAGACGAACTACCAGTTACAGTGTCGTAACTAGGAAAGCATGAGGTGAGCATTATACCTTGCTAGAGGGAGTGAGTATATGAGAACTGCCATACAGATATAGAACCTGATGTACATCGTTGATACTACCGAATGACATTGAGTGACATTTATCTTGAGGAGTGAGATATGGATGCCTTGCTAAGAGTGATAGTACTGAGTGTACAGCGTTGATAACTACGAAATGACATTGAGGTAGCATTTAGTTCTTGCAAGATGAGAAATGAAGAACTGCAACAACTGTGTTCTGAGGGGTTAATTGTTGAAACTCGGAAATGACATTAGGTGAGCTTAGTTTGCCTTCTAGAGATAGGTAAATGGAAAATGCCATACCTGCTAGAATAGTATTAGGTGACATGTCGTTCGATAATAGAAGACTTGAGGTGAGCATTTATTGGCATTGCTGAGGGAGATATATAGTTGAAACTGCAAGAGGATATAAATCTAGGTGTAATTCCGTGTTAATTGATGATAACTACTGGAAATGACATTGAGGTGAGCATTTAGTTGCCTTTGCTAGAGGGAGTGAGAGTATAATGGAAGAAACCTGCCATACACGACGTGATACGTACTCTGAGGTGTTACATGTCGTTCGATAACTACCGGAAATGACATTGAGGTGAGCATTTAGTTGCCTTTGCTAGAGGGAGTGAGAGTATAATGGAAGAAACCTGCCATACACGACGTGATACGTACTCTGAGGTGTTACATGTCGTTCGATAACTACCGGAAATGACATTGAGGTGAGCATTTAGTTGCCTTTGCTAGAGGGAGTGAGAGTATAATGGAAGAAACCTGCCATACACGACCTGATACGTACTCTGAGGTGTTACATGTCGTTCGATAACTACGGAAATGACATTGAGGTGAGCATTTAGTTGCCTTTGCTAGAGGGAGTGAGAGTATAATGGAAGAAACCTGCCATACACGACGTGATACGTACTCTGAGGTGTTACATGTCGTTCGATAACTACTGGAAATGACATTGAGGTGAGCATTTAGTTGCCTTTGCTAGAGGGAGTGAGAGTATAATGGAAGAAACCTGCCATACACGACGTGATACGTACTCTGAGGTGTTACATGTCGTTCGATAACTACTGGAAATGACATTGAGGTGAGCATTTAGTTGCCTTTGCTAGAGGGAGTGAGAGTATAATGGAAGAAACCTGCCATACACGACAGATACGTACTCTGAGGTGTTACATGTCGTTCGATAACTACCGGAAATGACATTGAGGTGAGCATTTAGTTGCCTTTGCTAGAGGGAGTGAGAGTATAATGGAAGAAACCTGCCATACACGACGTGATACGTACTCTGAGGTGTTACATGTCGTTCGATAACTACCGGAAATGACATTGAGGTGAGCATTTAGTTGCCTTTGCTAGAGGGAGTGAGAGTATAATGGAAGAAACCTGCCATACACGACGTGATACGTACTCTGAGGTGTTACATGTCGTTCGATAACTACTGGAAATGACATTGAGGTGAGCATTTAGTTGCCTTTGCTAGAGGGAGTGAGAGTATAATGGAAGAAACCTGCCATACACGACGTGATACGTACTCTGAGGTGTTACATGTCGTTCGATAACTACTGGAAATGACATTGAGGTGAGCATTTAGTTGCCTTTGCTAGAGGGAGTGAGAGTATAATGGAAGAAACCTGCCATACACGACGTGATACGTACTCTGAGGTGTTACATGTCGTTCGATAACTACTGGAAATGACATTGAGGTGAGCATTTAGTTGCCTTTGCTAGAGGGAGTGAGAGTATAATGGAAGAAACCTGCCATACACGACGTGATACGTACTCTGAGGTGTTACATGTCGTTCGATAACTACCGGAAATGACATTGAGGTGAGCATTTAGTTGCCTTTGCTAGAGGGAGTGAGAGTATAATGGAAGAAACCTGCCATACACGACGTGATACGTACTCTGAGGTGTTACATGTCGTTCGATAACTACCGGAAATGACATTGAGGTGAGCATTTAGTTGCCTTTGCTAGAGGGAGTGAGAGTATAATGGAAGAAACCTGCCATACACGACGTGATACGTACTCTGAGGTGTTACATGTCGTTCGATAACTACTGGAAATGACATTGAGGTGAGCATTTAGTTGCCTTTGCTAGAGGGAGTGAGAGTATAATGGAAGAAACCTGCCATACACGACGTGATACGTACTCTGAGGTGTTACATGTCGTTCGATAACTACTGGAAATGACATTGAGGTGAGCATTTAGTTGCCTTTGCTAGAGGGAGTGAGAGTATAATGGAAGAAACCTGCCATACACGACGTGATACGTACTCTGAGGTGTTACATGTCGTTCGATAACTACTGGAAATGACATTGAGGT
Organism: Dryococelus australis; assembly: GCA_029891345.1. NCBI lineage: Eukaryota > Metazoa > Arthropoda > Insecta > Phasmatodea > Phasmatidae > Dryococelus > Dryococelus australis. The sequence continues at coordinate 197,488,927 of CM056998.1, read as the reverse complement.
GAGCATTTAGTTGCCTTTGCTAGAGGGAGTGAGAGTATAATGGAAGAAACCTGCCATACACGACGTGATACGTACTCTGAGGTGTTACATGTCGTTCGATAACTACTGGAAATGACATTGAGGTGAGCATTTAGTTGCCTTTGCTAGAGGGAGTGAGAGTATAATGGAAGAAACCTGCCATACACGACGTGATACGTACTCTGAGGTGTTACATGTCGTTCGATAACTACTGGAAATGACATTGAGGTGAGCATTTAGTTGCCTTTGCTAGAGGGAGTGAGAGTATAATGGAAGAAACCTGCCATACACGACGTGATACGTACTCTGAGGTGTTACATGTCGTTCGATAACTACTGGAAATGACATTGAGGTGAGCATTTAGTTGCCTTTGCTAGAGGGAGTGAGAGTATAATGGAAGAAACCTGCCATACACGACGTGATACGTACTCTGAGGTGTTACATGTCGTTCGATAACTACTGGAAATGACATTGAGGTGAGCATTTAGTTGCCTTTGCTAGAGGGAGTGAGAGTATAATGGAAGAAACCTGCCATACACGACGTGATACGTACTCTGAGGTGTTACATGTCGTTCGATAACTACTGGAAATGACATTGAGGTGAGCATTTAGTTGCCTTTGCTAGAGGGAGTGAGAGTATAATGGAAGAAACCTGCCATACACGACGTGATACGTACTCTGAGGTGTTACATGTCGTTCGATAACTACCGGAAATGACATTGAAGTGAGCATTTGCAGTAATTGGCTTTCATTGTTGGCGGTGTTTTAGTGTTGTGGTGTTTACTGGGACCTGACGGCTGTTGTTTGAAATGTTCGTTTCACTCTACACGCTTTCAACATTAAGTTACAGACGCAGTTCAATATGGCCGCCACCTTCTCGGACTTACAAATCTACAAAGACGGAGCACGCTGTCTTCAGTCGCCGCTTCAGCATCTTGAGCAGACTGAATGTGTGATGGAGCGACATGGATTCGTGCCATCAGGGTGATTTCTGAATCCACGGGAGTCACGTACACTAGCGATCACATGCAGCCTCAGAGAAAGAAGGCCATCTTGGCGAGGTGTGGAGAACGTGACGGCCAAGGTACACCCCCCCCCCCCCTTGAAATGGAAATATTCGTTCGATACCTCATCCTTATACGCGCACTTATTCCGTTCAACGTGTACTACCACCCTTAGAGTGTGGTAATAAGAATTTAAAAAAATCCTTTTTAATTATGTCAAAACGAGAATTTTAATTTTATCCGGTCATACACGTGTCTAGTCCTCTTCTGCTTTACATATTAAACTGATATTGGCAGACCTAATCGATCGTTCTGCTCATAAAATTTCTACAGTTTATAGAAAACTAGTATAAATAAATATATTTTCTATAAGAAGTGATATATTTTGCTAGATTGAGAAGACATCAAGCTATAAAGAATACAATAAATCGACGAAAAAAAAACGGAGAAAGCTGTACAAAAGTATCCTGTTGCGGATTTAAAACTTCATGTACTGCAAAAGTAATATAATTGAGTCAGGACCTTGCAACAACATAATTTTACGAGCTTCTATGTCACTATAGCGTTTTCGCATCTTGCTAATATTTAGAGAAGCTTCAATCGCAACTGCTATGAATCGTCAATGAATCTTCGGTTGATAATTCGCCGATTATTATTTTAAACGCTTGTTTATACCCGTAACCTGTGGTTCACTCTAAAATCCTGATTTAACGCTGGATAGTTTTCTTTACAGGTAGTTATCGATAAATTGGCCCCTTTTGAAAACCATTTTTGAAAACATCATGTCCTTTCCGGTCTACGTGAACACTGGCACAAGCCCATTGATGTTGTATCGACAAAAGGAAAGTACTTATATGCCGAAACGATGAATTAGAAATGTTAGGTAAACATTTTTCAGTGCTTATATAATTTTTTACTTTCTGTTTTTAATGCACATATGTCTAAGAACATGGAAATTGATCATATATTTCTGTTAATAATAATTTAGAAGATTCATTTAACCAACGTATCGGTAGAATGATAGGCCGATTGCATAGTTCATTTTATATAATCTGCGTGCAAGCAGCTCCTAAGAAGTGTTTTCAGAAATCCTGAGTTTACTGAGAACACCCTGTAGTTTATATAAAAAAATGTAGAGCAGATTTTAACATTGAAAGCGAGGCATGGACCTTAACAAACAGGAGCGCATGGTAATGACTCATACACGACAAAGGAAAATATATTATTTGGGCGTACTTCATAGTTATCGTGTTCAGCGGGCTGTGGTGGATGATCAAAACGACTCATCTGAAGCACCTGCTAGTTCGTTAATTGTTAGTATTCGTTTCTGTATTATAACTTGCTGGTTAATTACCTACTGCTGTTGTTTCGGGCTCAACAAGCGAAGCTTCACGACTAGCTGGGGTTTGGTGAAATTACGTGCAGGATTTTATTATTTGGAACGACATTCACGTCCAGCTATATGAGCTAATTAACACGTAATTTAAGTAACGAAGGCTGACGTGTTGCACGATATCATTCGCGGAGGCGAGCTTTTCCAATTGTCCTGCTAGTTAATTAGAGAATGACCGTGGAATTTTGTAGGAATTTAATAGTCTTCGGCGTTATTTCAGACCCTAATGTAATTTTTCATTTATCGATACAAGTTGTAAATGTGTTGTACATATGACATATTTGGAGAGCAGACAAATATATCAAATAAACGTAAGTACGGAGTAAATTGCCAATAAGAGGACATGAATTGCCAATAAGAGGACATGAATTGCCAATGAGAGGACATGAATTGCCAATAAGAGGACATGAATTGCCAATAAGAGGACATGAATTTGAAGCATCAAATTATAGAACACCTATGCCTGAGATGTGGGATGGCAGAAAGGGCCGAGTAAGAAGATCACATTCTGAGATAATGGTAGGTAAAAGTATTTAAGACATGCATTTTGTATAACACAAAGTTAAAGCTGAGTACCATAAATATTTTAAAAATACTGGGTTTAAATATCTCCCGTAAAATGAATAGTTTTGAATAAATTGTGTCCAATAAATGAAGGTTGGGATAAAAAAAGATATTCAACAATAGTACCAAGGTAGGTATATACAAAGAATCGAGCAATTGAAGCTAGATTTTGTGTGAGATAACTATGGGAAATAAAGAACACGACAAACTGTATCATGTAATAAGTTTCTTAGCTTACCAAAACCTTCTTCGAGCCAACTCTTCTATTTAAGTTCAGGTGACATGGCAGTATTTCCTATTATTAACACATGTATTCTTAAAAACGTTATGAGGACGAAAGGCATAACGTAGTTTTCTTAACGCACTTATATAAGTATGTAAGTTAATGAGCTGTATTTCCAGAATTTTTGGTGTGGACTTGGACCGAGAATCTAAAGTTGACAGCCCGAAGGAAGCTACAGTGAGCACAGCCAATTCTTCTGTTTCCGAGGTGGTGTTTCCGAAGTTAAAGCTGAAAAAGTTCGCTCTAAAATTTTGACCGTGAATGTTTCCCGAAATAAGGGAAATTTGTTTTTTGACCCGTGAATTGTTTTGCACTGCAGAAACTCAGCTCTAGCATGTCAAATATTGGGTCTTCGCTTCCAAGAATTCTAGTGGTAAATGTACAGTTTCGATGACTTCTGGAAACTCCTAGATCTCTGATTTGTGTTTCCAAATTTGTACTTCTTGCTTGTCCAGTTATGGCTTCTTATTAACCGAATTTTCAGAGGCTTTCATTTCGGTGAATGAAGTAACTAGCTCAGCATAATAATGCTTTCTAACGTAATGCTTTGTGGGAAGAAATAATATAACGTAAATTATTCAGAAATGGTGGACAGTTCTTATTTCTCGTCAACTATCTTGTCTTTGGCTTTCCGACTGTCTCGAGTCAAGTTCGAAACAAGTAAGTCACGTATGACACCTCAACTACGGATACCAACTGAATGAGATTACAGTTCTGATACGTGGCTCCGGATGTTGGCATTTCAGGTCATTTGCTTGTTTTATTTCTCGTCAACTATCTTGTCTTTGGATTTCCGACTGTCTCGAGTCAAGTTCGAAACAAGTAAGTCACGTATGACACCTCAACTACGGATACCAACTGAATGAGATTACAGTTCTGATACGTGGCTCCGGATGTTGGCATTTCAGGTAATTTGCTTGTTTTATTTCGGTGACAAAACTAATGGAAATGACTCTACGTGGAATCAATATTTGTGGCAACCAAATATATATAAATAATTTCCTTCGAAATTACGACACGCTTTAAAAAAGAATATTGCTAGTATTGGCTGCTACACATTCACCTCATTTCAATGAATGAACGTGACAAAGCAAAAATTCGTTCACAGTTTTTGATATAACGTGTTCATTTCATGTTATTTACACACACACACACGAAGCATTTATCGTAATATGTTTGAGGGGCCATATTTATGACAAGAAATTCCTATTTTTATGGTAGAGATGGCTTTTATTAGTAAATACGAGAACTTTTTGAAAATATGTGTGCAAGCATCGATTTAAAAACGGAAAAATTCTGAACCTCTGAATTTTGTACCAAATATTGGAAAAATTTTACGTGAGCATGTGGTATTCGGATTTTGTGGTTTATTCTAAATTTCTCTCTCAATTTATTTTCCTCATTTTCTAAATAGCTGGAAATGAGTTTCAACATTATTTCAGATATAGACTATTCACTGGAAAGTGAACAATTTTTTAAGCCATTTCATTTGGAATAATAGTGAATAAATGTGTTTTATTTTAGCTTTACACGTTCACCTTATAGTCCAGTGAAATGCACGCGTTCTGTTAATTACTTAAATGAAAATATTTATTTTAAAAAGCGGAGGAAGGATAAAAAAAGAGTAACTAGGGCCTCAAAAGTGCTCACTTTATTGTGAACAGCCTGTACCCAGATACAGGTAGGGACATAACAAATAAGGTAACTTGTGAATCACAAAATAATATTTTTTTAACCTTAAGTAGTTGATACCACGTCACAACGCTTAGAAATATTTCAACTCATAAACAGTTGTATTGAAATTCGGTGTAGTTTTGATAAAGGCGAAGTTGCATATGATCAGCGTGCGAACTCTACTTTATCGATCCACCTAGCATTTACAGCTATCCTTTCTACTGGCTGATAAATTGTTGTATGTATAACGCGAAGCAAAATTAACAGTCTTGCAAGATTTATTGATCTTTCTACTTGCTCGTCACCTTGTAGCTAATCAATCCAGAGCATTGCAGCATTACTGATAAAGTTAATCAGTAGTTGCATCGAACAGTAGTTGCAAAATATCCTTCGCGACAGGCCATCCGTGCCGTTTTTTCCCTGTTTTTATAATATTTGTATTAAAATTCATTATGTGGAGAAAAAATACCTTGGTATCAAATTACTTGAGTTACCGATTTAATGTTATCTCCATAAGTACAGCGACATTTCCTACAACCTTTTAGTGGAAATAGACTTGGTGGCAAATCCTTACTACTATATAAATGCGAAAGTGTGTGTGTGTGTTTGTGTGTTTGTTTGTCTTTCTTTCACGTCAAAACGGAGCAACGGATCGACGTGAGTTTTATCACATATATAGTTGGAGGGCCGGAGAGTGACATAGGCTACTTTTTATCCCAGGGATATATCTCAAAAGGTTCCTAAAATATGATGATCCGGGATGTAACTAGGTACTGGATTAAACTTTTCTTATGACTACTGCATAAAAGAGCATTGTTAAGAAAAAATCCTTCCCAAGAGCCACAGTAGCTAAGTAGGTACATAACCCGATAGTGTGGCCGCAGTAGCCCAGTAGGTAGAGAACCCTATACTGGGGCCGCAGTAGCCCAGTGGGTAAAGAAACCTATAGTGGGGCCGCAGTAGCCCAGTGGGTAGAGCACTTGATAGTGGGGCCGCAGTAGCCCAGTGGGTAGAGCACCCGATCGTGGTGCCGCAGTAGGTCAATGGGTAGAGAACCCGATAGTGGGGCTGCAGTAGCCCAATGTGTAGAGAACCCTATAGTGGAGCCACAGTAGCCCAGTGGTTAGAACACCAGATAGCTGGGCCGCAGTAGCTCAGTGGCTAGAGCACCCAATATTTATTTCAAGTCATAAATTTCATGCGAATGAAGCCGCGCGTAAAATCTAGTAAATAAATAAAGCCTAGTACTATCTGTCTGCATTCTAAGACAAGACCTTTAGAATATATGTCATGTATTACAACGGCTATGCCTAACACATTGGTTACAGTTTAATTTAGGTAAAAAAAATTCTTCACTAAGTTAATTTGTTTACGTACTATTTATAAAGTGTACAGCAAACAATACGAGGAATACGTGACAGGAATTTGGAAGAAAATTGTGAATAGCAGTTAAGTGTTCTATTGTGTATTGAAAGTGAGTCACAAATTGCACATTCAATTAAGAATTAAATAAAAGGAAAGTCATTAGTTTTTTTTAACGTTTTACTCTGATATTTAAGTTTGAAGTAAAGTAGTTGCCTATGGAGCACTTCACCTGACTGTAGAAGAACTCATTAAGAAATTAGTAAAGACGTCATAAAAATGGACAGGAAAGTGTTATTTATGTTGTATATGAAAGAAGAATGTATATATTTTGCCACATTATAGAATATCTTACTAAAATATACTTTTTTAATGTAAAAATTTAATCGATTGGTAGAGTTGGCATTTTTAACAAATTTTAAGCGCATTTCCATTTTGGATGCTTCGGAAAGCCGAATGTACAATAAAACTTCTTCACGAAAGATCGTCATACTAACTGTGATTATAGTTAATAAAATCATAGTAATAATAAATAATATCAATTTTGTAATTAACTTTTTTTACGTCAGTTTCAGCCATAAATGTGTTCTTGACAAATGGACGAACATAAAATAAATTTAAAAGATTATTTCTTACATTATTTTTATAATTTTCTTACACGCAATCATAGTTAACATTATAACGATATTCCGGGACGAAGATTTTCTTGCAAATTCTGCTTTCTGAAGCACCCAGAATGGAAATTTGCTTACGCCGTGTTAAAATTACGGATTTTTTTAATCGGTGATATTTTTACATTTAAAAAGTGTATTTTAGTAAAATATCATATCATGTTGCAAAATATACACATTCTTCATTCATATACAGCGTAAATCGCACCTTTCTGACCAATTTCCATGGTGTCTGTACTAGTTTCATTTATAATTTATTCACGTTGTATAGTCGGGTGCAGGGCTCCATAGGCAAGCGCTTTACTTCGAGCTACCTTAAAAAATGTGTGTATACAAGATGTTGAGTCACCGTACTGTCAATTTTTACATTTTTTGAAATTATGTAGATCTGCCTAAAAAAATGTATGGAGGGTTTTCAGGTTTAGAGTGAACCAATTACAGTAGATTTACTATAGTAGTAAAGCTTGATATATAGTATTGCATTTATATCTATGATGTTTGAAACCTAGTTGCCGAGATTTCAAGCAAGGAGTCATGTTCATCATCAGCTACGGACAGTTCGATATACGTTTCCTTTCAGTGTACGGGAGGCATTCACGAAGTAACTTTAGGTAGCTTAGAAGAAATTAAAACATGCATTTAAAAATACCAATTTTTTTCTTTCATTTCTTAGCATATATTTATTATTCGCAATAATCACTGTTATGCTCAACACACTTTTTGGTATTTTGAATTACGTTTTATGTTCTTGTTCACACCAGGTTGAGTCCAACCTTCGCAGCCAGCTGCTGGTCATCTCTTTGAGTTCTTCATCATTTTCGAAACTCGCACCCCCAAGATGTGTTTTCAAGTGGGAGGGAAAGGTGGAAATCGCTTGGTGTGAAGTCTGGAGGATAAGATGGGTGACCAACTATTTCCCACTTGAACAAGTTAAGAAAATTTTGAGTCCTCCAGGCAGCAAGAGGACGCGCATTTTCATACAAGAGCACAATTTCGCAGGAGAGTTTTCCGGGCCTTTTATCCTTATAGCGGCACGAAGTGAGTGAGTGAAGAGATTTGGGCGGTTCTTAACAGCGAGGTCTTCAGAGCCGATGAGGGTGATTGAGGTGAGTATGCAGCAGCACCGGAATGAAAGGGCGGGAGAAACGGGAGACCTCCGAGAAAACCCGCAGACCAACGGCATCGTCCGGCACGATTCCCACATGCGAAAATCCGGGAGGGGCCCCGCCGGGTATTGAGCCCGGTTCGCCATGGTGGGAGGTGAGCAGGTTACAAGCTCAGCCACCGCGGCCCCGGCACGAAGTCGTTTCAAAATGTCACAATATCGTTCTATGCCGACTGTGGTTCCACGATTAAGAATGTCAATCAGAAAACTCCTTGGTTGTCCGAAAAACCGAGGCCATTAGTTTGCCAGCTGATACAGTGACCTTTGCTATTTTTTTTGTGCCGGTTCACATTTTTTTTCTCCACGCCATGCTTGTATGGGGTCGAATGATGCAACTACATCTCATCTCCTTTAACAATGCATGAGAACAAAGCATCGCCTTCATTTGGAAAAAAAAATAAAATACTGCAAAACATTTTTGGCGCCTCCACTTGCTGGTGCTTGTGACGATCGCCATGCAGACGACGCACCCATCTCGTGCAAATTTTTGACAGTTCAAAATCCCCCTCAAACACGTTTCGGAGAGATCTTGTTCAGATTTCGATGGCTTGGAGGAAGGCACGCAAGAATTCCATCAAGCATGAGACATTGGTCAGTTTAGATGACATCGCGACCAGCATCAACAATACGAGCTTGGCGGGAGGTCTTTGGTCTTCCACTATACTCTTCATCATGCACTGATTCTCGGCATTCAATAAACATTTTCCGCCATCGGCAGACCATCTTAAATGACATGGCGTTTGGCCCATAACTTGCGCATACCTCACGGTGAATTTCCGCTTCGAACATATTTTTTTTCCGGCCGAAAATCGGATGACACCACGTGATTCACAGGTGGACGGATTTTTTTACCGGATTTTCATGACAGCAGGAGAGTGACTGGCATGTGTCAGGTGGTCGGCCTTGAACGTCTGTTAGTGTTACGTGGTCGGCCTTGAACGTCTGTTTATTGTTACGTGGTCGGCCTTGAACGTCTGTTAGTGTTACGTGGTCGGCCTTGAACGTCTGTTAGTGTTACGTGGTCGGCCTTGAACGTCTGTTAGTGTTACGTGGTCGGCCTTGAACGTCTGTTAGTGTTACGTGGTCGGCCTTGAACGTCTGTTTATTGTTACGTGGTCGGCCTTGAACGTCTGTTAGTGTTACGTGGTCGGCCTTGAACGTCTGTTAGTGTTACGTGGTCGGCCTTGAACGTCTGTTAGTGTTACGTGGTCGGCCTTGAACGGCTGTTAGTGTTACGTGGTCGGCCTTGAACGTCTGTTAGTGTTACGTGGTCGGCCTTGAACGTCTGTTAGTGTTACGTGGTCGGCCTTGAACGTCTGTTAGTGTTACGTGGTCGGCCTTGAACGTCTGTTAGTGTTACGTGGTCGGCCTTGAACGTCTGTTTATTGTTACGTGGTCGGCCTTGAACGTCTGTTAGTGTTACGTGGTCGGCCTTGAACGTCTGTTAGTGTTACGTGGTCGGCCTTGAACGTCTGTTAGTGTTACGTGGTCGGCCTTGAACGGCTGTTAGTGTTACGTGGTCGGCCTTGAACGTCTGTTTATTGTTACGTGGTCGGCCTTGAACGTCTGTTAGTGTTACGTGGTCGGCCTTGAACGTCTGTTAGTGTTACGTGGTCGGCCTTGAACGTCTGTTAGTGTTACGTGGTCGGCCTTGAACGTCTGTTAGTGTTACGTGGTCGGCCTTGAACGTCTGTTTATTGTTACGTGGTCGGCCTTGAACGTCTGTTAGTGTTACGTGGTCGGCCTTGAACGTCTGTTAGTGTTACGTGGTCGGCCTTGAACGTCTGTTAGTGTTACGTGGTCGGCCTTGAACGTCTGTTAGTGTTACGTGGTCGGCCTTGAACGTCTGTTTATTGTTACGTGGTCGGCCTTGAACGTCTGTTAGTGTTACGTGGTCGGCCTTGAACGTCTGTTAGTGTTACGTGGTCGGCCTTGAACGTCTGTTAGTGTTACGTGGTCGGCCTTGAACGGCTGTTAGTGTTACGTGGTCGGCCTTGAACGTCTGTTAGTGTTACGTGGTCGGCCTTGAACGTCTGTTAGTGTTACGTGGTCGGCCTTGAACGTCTGTTAGTGTTACGACTAAATCTCGTAAGACAATTTCATGCCAGTGGCCGCCCTCTGACACTTGCGAACCGGCGACAATATAATCTATAGGTAAAGAACAGAAATATTTGCGAGTTCAATGACCTGCGGGCTAGACTCTAAATTCTTATATACAAATATGATTATATCAACTGCTCATTGGTTGTCTTTGGAACTAAAAAACTGCACTGCTGTTATTGTCAGTTGTTAATATTTCAATAGATACACTACAAGCCATCGTATAAGAACAATACTGCTCTTTTCAGCATCTACAGTCGTAATGATTGAAATCTAATTTACAGGAAGAACCGAGTGGCGATAGAGAAAACGAAAAATATTAGTTTCACTGGTCCGTCGCGTATCGTGAAAACACTAACGTCAATCAATACTCACTATTAGCGTTCCCTGAGCTGGGTTGCATTCTTCCAGGCAAACTATCTTTCAGCTGTGTTTAGTCTACAAATTATGATAACCATGTTTTAAAGACATACTGACACAATAAAGCACCATTTGTTCCCTAATAGTTACTTTAATGCCTTTATTTGTCATTAAAAAAGACAATAAACTAATATAAAGCTATGCATACTAACTTATGCAGCATTTTCTCTATTTTGTATTTATTGGGAATAAAAGTTACGATGTATATATTTTAATTAAAACTCATTATATATTTATTAAATTATTACACGTTAATCTAACATAAAACTTGTATTATAGTGGGAAAATAGTTGGTTATAATATGTAATGTACAATCATAAAACATTATTTTATTCTGTTATATAATGCTACAATGATGATAAAGAGCTTCATAAAACTGTCCAAAGAGTATTTGTATTCCACCCTTGGTAAAACGTGCTTGGCTTAATTGTGTTCTCAGTGGCTTATAGTGAGTATTTTAAAATGGTAAGCAGTATAACAGCCCCACATATCTGAGTGTTTTAGATAACATTTGCTAGTGCCGGGCTGTGGTTCCATTTTCATTTTCTACTGACAACTTTGCTTATCCTCCACATGTATTTGCCGTTTTATACTACCTAACGTTAGTTATAAAAACGGAAACGTAATGAATCTGATAATAATTAAACTGAATATTATTTAGAAAGCATATTACAAATTGTAAGAAAACTCCGGTTTTCCCGAACACGTTCATCCACTTTCCAAGGGAAATGTAGGACTGGAGGACGCAAACAAAACGACTGCTTACTCTGCCGAAGGAATGTGACAGGGTAACTCGCTTGCGAGTTCGATTTATCGCTAGTCGCGCCCGTTTGTGGAAACAAATACTAGATAGCAGCACTATGCGTGTACAGTACTGGAGCTACGAAAATTCGGTTTATCGAATCGGAAAGGCGTAGCTCAGAATAAAATGTGTTTAAATTTAAAGTAAAGGTGAAAACTATAACGTGTCAAACATTTCCAATGTGTATAGGGTAAGCATTGCTTTCCTTGCGTCTATGGAATAAAAGGCACTGGGTGTGTTGCAGGTCCGCAAGCATCTGGCGGAGGACTAGTGTAGCTGGCTCTACAATAGTGCGATGCGATGCGATGCGATGCGATGCGATGGGTTGCGACGAGCTATACTTGCTGTTTCACAATAATGCGATGGTCTGGCGGCGAGATGGTGCTGCTATCTAGTTTAAGGGTGGAAATTATATTTTCAGACCTCACGTATGTAACCAAAGATGCGCATAAAAAGTTGAAACTGTATATTTTAAGTGGTAGAAGAAAAAAACAGGGTAGTATAAACTTGATGTGCGACGAAAACGAGACATAAGGCGAAGGATAATTATTTTGATGTTAATAAAAGAATTTTATTTCATTGTTCATATATATAATAAGCATTTTTTTTCTATTTTGCACACCCACGCAGCAGTAATAAAAATAAAAATACGAAATCGTCTGCGTAATCGCGATCGTCGTTTTCAAATTGTAAAGAAATAGATGTTTTTGTTTTCCTTGCAAACAAACACATATTCTTGTTCTTCTACGTCGCAGACTGACGCCGACAATCACAACGCAAAGGATTTCGCTCAACCCACTCGACGCCGACGGGCTGCGACGGAATCTGCTTCGTCCTGATTGGCTGCCGCTCATCGCAAACCCAACACATCGCACAATTGTGGAACCAGCATCACGAACACGAGAGAAGTGTGTGACATTCCAGTCATGAGCCAGCACGCGGAGGTGCCAAGTCCGCCTTGGGATCTCTCCCGGGGCGAACACACGAGAGCTCGTTGTGCGGGCTGGCTCCGCAATATTGCGTTTGCCCTCTTGCGTTCGGGTCCGGCTTGATTTATCTCCGGGGCAACGATCGCTGCGAGCTGAACGCTACCCGTCGGAGAGGAGTCGTTGCATATTCAAATTCCGACCGCGTGCGGCTGGCTGTTCGTTCGTTAGTAAATGGTGCCCGAGGGAAGTCAATTTTAATTACTTCTTAACACTTTAAGTAACCGTTTGGCTTTATCGAGTTCTTGTCTCTATCACAGCACATCCGATGTCAGGAGAAGTTTAACGAAAGTCATTATTATAGGAAAATCTATGCGAATTTATTTACATCAGAATCGTTAATTAATAATTTTGCGTCGAAATATTTACAACATTAAATAAATACTAGAACTACTCGTTACTAGTTTTGCAGTAAGTATAAATACAATTAGTTGAATTTTTATCTAAAGGCCCTCACACACGTGCGGATGTTGCTCGCGAGCCCAGCTCGGCTCGGCTCGGCTCGGCTCGGATCGGCCGTGCTCTGCCCGGCGTCCAAAAGGGATTTTTTTTAAAACGTAAATACGGCTTTAAATTTGCAACCATAGTGTGAAGTAATTCAGAAACCCCGATGATAACAAAATCGGGGGATACAGTTTGGCATTGCAGCTCCGAATCTATCGTCTACATTCAAAATTCAATTACTCCGCTCGATTGCCAAAGGATCAGAGAATATGTTACGTTGAGTGAGGACTGCGAAGCATCGCGCATGACTTGGCGGAGAAGTGTGCTAGAGGCGGATGGGAAGGGGGGGGGGGGGGCAGCTCTTTTGAGTTCGTTTCGCCGCGTCTCATAACTTCCGCGTAGTATAACTTTTGACTGGGAGAAGCTACGGCGCTCGTTTAGGTTTCAATCGACAGCTCTCCTCAAGGTCAATTGATTGATTGTATAAAAACATTTGTGTGGCGTAGTTATGGTGAAATTGTGAGTTTCATGTAAAAAAAAAAACTTAACAAAATTTCGGTTTATACTCGTCAAAAGCCAAGCCGAAATACAGAAATCGTATACGGCTAGAAAGAGCATCTCAAAAGCAATCCAGTGATACCCATAAAACCCCACATGATCGAGTGAAACGGTGCCGGGAACATAAAAAAATCATCAAGGCGTCCGAGCGCGTCAACGTAGACGTATTCACGCAAAACAAACGGCCGTGTTCCCAACACAACCAAACCAATTTTCTTTTTTTTTATCTCGCGAACCCCCAAATCCTGCTACGCCAGCTTAAAACTCCTCCGTAGTTCTGTGTGCTCTGCGGCATGCATGTTAGTAGCTAAGACGATTGGAGAATGGGATGCGTCTCAGGGCAGACCCTACACGCTTTAGATCGGGTTTATTATGATAAATTGGGCGCAGGCAACGCGGCTATAGCAGGGCTGCCTGGTGCCATGGCCGCAATTGCAGCCATGGCCGCAATTGCAGCCATGGACCCACCCGAACGAAGAAATGTCTAGATTATTGATTTTGAAAATGCGGGTCGCCCCCCCGCCCCCCTTTTCCCAAGGGAGGCGTGATGACATGCTAAGGGGGGCGTGGGCCCCGAAGTATGGAAGCAAGCTCGATATTGCCAGTGATTTACGTTGAGCAATTTATACTATTCAACCAAGAATTGGTAATCTTGTTAAAAAATATGCAAGCTAATCCGTCCCATTGGTTGATTTGTTCACCGCCATTTGTGTTCAATAAGCATTAAAATTTATTAAATAAACAAAACCTTTGAGACTTTTACTCGTTTTTTGTCCTACCCTTATAATAATGAAGTTTTGACACGGGGGGCGTAGTTATTTTTTCTGCAGAAGGGGGCGTGATGAACTAAAGTAAACGAAACTTTGGGAACCCCTGGTCTAGGCGGAAGAGCGTAGCAAACCAGGCAAAGTGGAGAGGGCCGTGGATAATCTATGCGACAGTCGCGCAGGGTAACTGCAATTTACTTTGACTGGATTGGGGCTGTAGTAAGTAGGGTGAGTCGTTAGTTAGCGATGATAGACTTGTGTGGGTTTTGTGCGGAGTGATATGAAATGAGTGCGAAGCTGGACCAAAGAGGGAGACTAACCCGTGTGTGGAGTGTCACGTGGCGTGGCTCGGCAGGGCTACCTTCTGGCTCACTATTGGCTGGTACTTAGTGATGGGCAAAAATCGAATTTTATTCGAATAATCTCGTCTGAAATCGAATCAACCATTCGGATTCTGAATATTCAGTTTTCTCATCTCTTCGCGTAGTTTCGTCTTCATTGAAAGGAATGAATGTCAGTGCTGCCAGTTCGAAAGGAATGAATGTCAGTGCTGCCAGTTCGAAAGGAATGAATGTCAGTGCTGTCAGTTCGAAAGGAATGAATATCAGTGCTGTCAGTTCGAAAGGAATGAATGTCAGTGCTGCCAGTTCGAATGGAATGAATGTCAGTGCTGCCAGTTCGAAAGGAATGAATGTCAGTGCTGTCAGTTCGAATGGAATGAATGTCAGTGCTGCCAGTTCGAATGGAATGAATATCAGTGCTGTCAGTTCGAAAGGAATGAATGTCAGTGCTGCCAGTTCTAATGGAATGAATGTCAGTGCTGCCAGTACGAATGGAATTAATGTCAGTAATGTCAGTTCGGAAGGAATGAATATCAGTGCTGCCAGTTCGAAAGGAATGCATGTCAGTGCTGCCAGTTCAAAAGGAATGAATGTCAGTGCTGCCAGTTCGAAAGGAATGCATGTCAGTGCTGCCAGTTCAAAAGGAATGAATGTCAGTGTTGCCAGTTCGAAAGGAATGAATGTCAGTGCTGTCAGTTCGAATGGAATGAATGTCAGTGCTGCCAGTTCGAAAGGAATGAATGTCAGTGCTGTCAGTTCGAATGGAATGAATGCCAGTGCTGCCAGTTCGAAAGGAATGAATGTCAGTGCTGCCAGTTCAAAAGGAATGAATGTCAGTGCTGCCAGTTTGAAAGGAATGAATGTCAGTGCTGTCAGTTCGAAAGGAATGAATGTCAGTGCTGCCAGTTCAAAAGGAATGAATGTCAGTGCTGTCAGTTCGAAAGGAATGTATGTCAGTGCTGCCAGTTCGAAAGGAATGAACTTCAGTGCTGCCAGTTCTAAAGGAATGAATGTCAGTGCTGCCAGTTCGAAAGGAATGAATGTCAGTGCTGCCAGTTCGAAAAGAATGAATGTCAGTGCTGCCAGTTCGAAAGGAATGAATGTCAGTGCTGCCAGTTCGAAAGGAATGAATGTCAGTACTGCCAGTTCGAAAGGAATGAATGTCAGTGCTGCCAGTTCGAAAGGAATGAATGTCAGTGCTGCCAGTTCGAAAGGAATGAATGTCAGTGCTGCCAGTTCGAAAGGAATGAATGTCAGTGCTGCCAGTTCGAAAGGAATGAATATCAGTGCTGTCAGTTCGAAAGGAATGAATGTCAGTGCTGCCAGTTCGAATGGAATGAATGTCAGTGCTGCCAGTTCGAATGGAATGAATGTCAGTGCTGCCAGTTCGAAAGGAATGAATGTCAGTGCTGCCAGTTCGAAAGGAATGAATGTCAGTGCTGCCAGTTCGAATGGAATGAATGTCAGTGCTGCCAGTTCAAAAGGAATGAATGTCAGTGCTGTCAGTTCGAATGGAATGAATGTCAGTGCTGCCAGTTCGAAAGGAATGAATGTCAGTGCTGTCAGTTCGAAAGGAATGAATGTCAGTGCTGTCAGTTCGAAAGGAATGAATGTCAGTGTTGCCAGTTCAAAAGGAATGAATGTCAGTGCTGCCAGTTCGAATGGAATGAATGTCAGTACTGCCAGTTCGAATGGAATTAATGTCAGTACTGTCAGTTCGGAAGGAATGAATATCAGTGCTGCCAGTTCGAAAGGAATGCATGTCAGTGCTGCCAGTTCAAAAGGAATGAATGTCAGTGCTGCCAGTTCGAAAGGAATGCATGTCAGTGCTGCCAGTTCAAAAGGAATGAATGTCAGTGCTGCCAGTTCGAATGGAATGAATGTCAGTGCTGCCAGTTGGAAAGGAATGAATGTCAGTGCTGCCAGTTCGAATGGAATGAATGCCAGTGCTGCCAGTTCTAAAGGAATGAATGCCAGTGCTGTCAGTTCGAAAGGCATTAATATCAGTGCTACCAGTTCGAAAAGTATTTTTTTGGAAGCGAGTAAACTAATAGCGTATTTCACTGAAGTAATGACACTTGAGTTCATAAGAAGCAATGATAATTATTTGTATTTGAAAAAGGTAACTTTTTCAATTCGCGATTCTTTTTTCATCGTAGTGTGTATTCCGGAACTGTCGTAAACCTTTGGAAATGAGACAGAAAGCTTTTTAAATTAATTTATTTTAGTCGCAATCTGCTCTCGTCGTTTCAATAATAAATAAATTTTCTCAAGTAAATTGACGAGTTGAAATTTCTTTCCAATTGACGAAAAGATACAAAATTAAAGAAAAAATCGCTACATTAATTTTTGCAAACCTAATTATTACAATAACTGCCATTCTGTTTGGTGATATTTAAATGAAGCATTCACTTCGTGGAGATATGAATAAACATTCGCATAAGTGATACGACTGAACATTCGCATGAGTGAGGCGAATCATTTTTCATTGAATAAAGTGAACGTTGGGTGGAATTTCGCTTTTCTTAAGTAGGATAATCGACACAAACTGTGTTTAAAGAAAAAATGCAAAGAGAATATTTGAATTCTTTTTACAAAAATGGCAAAAAGTTAAATGTCAATTGCTAATTAGCTTAAATAAAATTACGAAAAATATTTAGTACACCTAGTGCCATCTGTTGTCGAGAAGGAAAACTTCAAACGGAAGGATTCATTTGAATACCACAGACAAAAATAGAGAATTCGATTATAGTGCCACAATCGAATATTCTAACTGTGTTCATTCGATTTTTCCCATCGCTACTTGTACGTATGCGGTGAGTCGCGAGCCACCGACACGCGCGGACCACAAAAGTTAGATAAAGAGGCGAAGCTCAATGCTATTAGGCGGGTCCTTATTTTCCTCTATGTTTGTGCTATTAGGTAGAATTTGCTGCCAACCATACAACTCATAAACATAATTATTTCAAGTTTCAGACAGACGCTTAAGTTACTGCTAGTAACAATTTGGTGAAAATGTTATGTGTAATTAAATGCTGTATTTACAACCTGTAACATGAAACAAGATGCGTGTATAACGATTGATGGTAGAGAATACATAGGTTGGCTACTCTGTTAACAGCACAATCGTTTATTAGAATGCTAATTGTACATATATCCTTCTTTTAAAAAGTCATTGTCTCTGTTATCAATAAATATCTTAGCATTTTTTCTTAGGCAATCAGCATTTAAAATTTGCAATAAATCTCTATTCGAGTTCCTTCAATTGATTGCAAAACATCAACTCCACCTTCTCCAGCAACGAACAACACGGAAACAATACAACTCAACGCTCAGGCACTGACAGTGCGTGCCTACATCAAAATTATATATCTTATGAATGTTAATAAGAATTATTAAGGTTTATATACTTGTGACTTAAGTATATTTTAAAATAAAATAACATTATTATCAAATATACGGCTTTTTTTTATTAATGAGCATAATCATAATTTTTCCATCAGTTGGCGACGTTCTTCTACCCTATAATTTAGTGGCCCAAGATATCCCTATAGAGCTTCGAACCCCTGAGCAGACAGTACGTTGCCACGAGTGTCTCGTCGTCCATGGTGAGCGAAACGTTCACCAGTCCTCAATTTGCTGACAACGTTTCTGGAAGACTACCGGGAATTATACGTTGTTCCCGCTGAAATGAGCACGTTGGAAAGCTCTGCTTAAGATCTACTTGTATGAACGATGCGAATACTTCCGCGTAATGTAAAACTAACACTTCCATGGGCCTCGTCACTTTATTCATGTGGAGGTCATGTGAAAATTTTTTAAATCATTATAAAAGTAAATATTTCACAAACATGCTCTTTTCTTTACACTAGATGCATAAATACAGAAAGCGACAGATCTAACTAAGCTATCACAAATGGTAACCTGACACTTTTAGTTCGACAATAAGACACGGAACAATTTTCCTTCCATCGTTACCAACTTTACTGGGCGCATGTCACTCAGTGCGCCCAGTAAAATATATACAGGTAGGAGCAGTGATATTTTTCTGAGGTTGGTTTCAAAAGTGCTCACTTTAACGTGAACAGCCTTTACCCGTTTTGTGTAAAGTGTGTTGTGATGACTATGCGAATAGGGCAAAGCGCGACTCACGAGAAAAAATTGTTTAGTCGAACGGTATTTGGGTTATCTCAGAGTGCCCCTATATTGCAAAGATGAATTGCGAATGCATAAGACTGCATTTTGACATAGACAACCATGGATCTGTGACCTGCATCATTGCTAATTGGTTGTCACCAGTGTCAATTCTGCGATCGAGTTTTCACCTATGTTCCAAAATGTATGTCGGCATAAGCGGGCGGTCCGTACGAAGAGTCCTTTTCACACGACGAAGACCAATTGGGAAGCATGGTGGTGTCCTGTCGTGGTGCTGCATTGTTCAGTACAAAGTCCATGTTGCGCATCGACCAATGCCGCCTGGTGGGAGCCTGCTGTAGTTCTGGGCACTTGTATTGCGAAGTGTAAATACAGTTTACTCAGCAAGCTATGAAATATATCGAGGGACCTGGATATCTATAATATTTTAAAGCGAGATTATTAAACAAAATTTTTGCCTTTCAGCATATGGAGGTAGGATTATATAATTTTATTTTAAAATAGAGTAAATTTATTTTAACTTGCGACCCACACACCCCGGTCTATCTCCACACTTAGCACTGCAATCACAATTTGCACCACAATCAGCACCGCAATCACAATCTGCACCACAATCACAATCAGCTCCGCAAACGCAATCCACTCCGCAATCAGCACCACAATCACAATCTGCACCACAATCACAATCTGCACCACAATCACAATCAGCACCGCAATCAGCTCCGCAAATGAAATCCACTCTGCAATCAGCACCACAATCCCAAACAGCACCACAATCACAATCAGCTCCGCAAACGCAATTCTCTCCGCAATCAGCACCACAATCCCAATCCAAATTCTTCCATCAATCTTTAGCTACTCCAACTGCTCCAACTTCTCCACTTGTTTCACCTGTTCCACCTTCTCCACTTGTTTCACCTGCTCCACCTCACATGATTGGCTGGTTGGTGTCGGCACAATGTATTAATGGTGCAGTATGATTGGTTCAAAGTCAATATGATGCCATAGAGATTGCATACTCGTATATTATAAGCAGTAGGGAGGTAAGCTGAAATGTTTAGTTTGACAGCAGCTGGCGTGAAAGGTGGATCTTCTCGGCTAGCTTTTGCCTCTTCGCACAGATTTTTTCTCGAGTTTATGCTTGCAAGGTCATTCAAGGTCATGAGGTCAAGGTTAAGGTAGTCTGCATCTAACATGGTGATAGTAGTCTGTAACGACATGTGCTTGTTGCCTTTAATGTATTTTTTCTAGAGTTTTTGTTTTTACAGTAATTCAACGTCTTGGGGTCGAGGTTACTTGCATCCAATATGGTGGTAGTAGTCTGTAATGTCATATGCTTGTTGATATTTATGGATTTATTCTCGTGCTTTTATTTTCTAGAGCCTTCAATGCCATAGGGTCAAGGTCGAGTTAGTCCGCATGCAATTTGATGGTAGTAATCTGTATTGTCATATGCTTGTTGACTTTTATGAATTTCTTCTCATCCTTTGGTATTCAAGGTCACAGGGTCAATCTCGAGGCAGTGTGCATCTAATGTGATGGTAGTAGTCTATTATTTATTATATTTGTCATTGGGTCATGGTCATGATCATTGCTTCCAGTATGGTGGATAGGTTATGTCTACCAAGATGGTGGTCGTCTACCATGATGGTGGTCGCCTACCAAGATGGTGATCGCTTACCAATATGGCTGACTGGGTATGGGTGAGTGGGTGGAGGGTAGCCAACTAATTTGTTAGGTGAGAGGAAGTGGGTGGAACCTCCGAAAATTCAAGTTTTTTAAATAATTGTTAATGATTTTTTAACAATTTTAATAATACATTTTTTGTAATTATTTAATAATTTTTAATAATACATTTTTAGGAATTCGGAATTTTTTAAAAATATTTTGTGAAATTTTGGAATGTTGTTGTCAAAGATCAACGGTCAAAGTTCATAGGTCCTGCTCCACTGGCTCGGAATAACTGATCCTGTTTTTCTGACCCAAAATTCGCCTTCCAGCAATCACGGAAAATACGGACCAGAATCGGGCTGGTAAAAGCTAGCCTACAAACTCCGGCCAGCCGATACTGGCCTGACGTCATATTCCGGAACCAGCCCGATGCAAATATGGACAGGCGGCTGACTGTGTCGGGCCTGCGAGGGCTTAATGTCGTTACGATGCCAGGCCTGCGAGGGCCGTCGATGCCGGTGCCTGAGACGGCTGGATGTTGTTACGATGCGGGATCTGCGATATCTGGATGTCGCTACGATGCTGGGCCTGCGATGGATGGACATTGTTACGATGCCAGGCCTGTGACAGCTGGATGTCGCTACGATGCCGGGCCAGCAGCGACATGATGCCCAGAAATAAATAAGCAGTATAGCCATGAAAACAAACCTTAACTTTCGATTTAAAATTTTAGTAATATTTATTTGCTCTTTACACATATTCATTTCATTTACTTCTCAGAACATTATATGATACGAAACTATTTTGCTTGCCGAGTGCGGGATACGAACCTAAGACCCTTGAGTTGTCAGTCCAAAACGCTAACCTATACTTCACGGGGTAAGTTGCCAATAGTCTCCAGTAATTTCAATTATATCATGAACGAAATTATTATAATGGAATGGATGAATTCCATGACAATATAACAAATAATTTTAAAACAGGGATTATTTAAAAACTATTTCTTCAGAAGCTTGCAAACAAAATAGTTTTTGTTAGTTTTTAATATATCCGTCGGATGATTGTACAAATGACAAAAGTTTCAAAGTAAACAAATTCCATAGGCTACCACATGACGAAAAAAAAAACCATGCTTGCTGTTAACACACGGTCTCGGAAAAGACGTCACGTCATTAACAGCTAGCCAGACATCTTTCCTATTCAAAACACATTCGAAAACAGTTTTATCAGCAAAAAGAAATAAGATAAATATCATTATTGTGATAAAGAGCCTTGTCCCGAAAACGTTACTGAGCCGTAATAAATAAGATCATGGCCAGGTTACCGAAAAGACTAAGATGTTGTTTGGGAATCGGCCCAGAAACATTTGTAAGTTGCTTGCAACATGTTTGCTCTGCGATATAATGCCGACATATTTTCGGTGATATCCATCTGTTACCCAAAATAATACACCGGTACTTTATCTTTATCGTAACGGCTAGGAATCTGTTTCAAAAAAGACATCATGCCGTTGTCAGATGCCTGTCTTCTGGCATTTAAACGATAGTTGCCAACATTATTGGGCCGACAATTTACCGACACTTTGCCGACAGGTTGTGTTTGCTGGGCTGGGTTGTAAGTGCCCATCGCCTGCTCCGAGGAAAATGGGTAATTTCTAAAGATACTTTTACCAAATTTTTAATAATTTCAACAAGAATAATTTCAGAATTTTTTAGAATTTTTCGAAATTTTTCGAGGAATTTTTTTTGAGATTTTTAAGGGTTTTTAAAAGTTTTTTTTTTGGCGTCAAAGGTGTTCGGGTCTAGGTCAAGGTCACGGGTCAGAGGTCATGGTCGAGGTCAATGAAATCCAAGATGGCGGTCGGGTGACGTAACAACATGATGGCATTTACCATTTGAAAAATATTGTTGTACATGTTAAACATAACATTTAAACTGCATTATAAAAATTATTCATTATTATAGCTGGAAAAAATGTGTGTTGCATAGAGCACTGCCAAAATTCTGATACGGTGTGACTATTACTACATGCAGGTGCTGTGACGCTTCTCTTCGTATTTGCTCGGGGTGGTTCGGCTGTTCTCGGCTCCTTGCTCGACCCTCGCTGGCGGCTACACTGATATCCCACCAGTTCAGTGTTGCCAATGTTCAGGTAGTCACCCGAATTTCAGGTATTTTACATTCTTGCGGGTAAGAATGTGGGTATTTACCAGTCTACGGTAAAATGAGGGTACTCTGCTTTCAGAGGCATACAAGTTTACAAATCAGGGGAAAATATAAATTGACCATTATTTTACCCCTTCAAATTTCTTAGTGGTTTCTGATCTATCTTTGTTCGGTACATTGCTTATCAGTGCATGTCAGATTATATTTGAAGTATTAAATTTATACACACGTATAAATTTAAATACCAGTTCAGAAAACTATTGTTTAACGTAACCTGTTGTTGCTACATTTTACAAGAAGGGAACTAAACTCGGTGTATTTTGTAATCTTTCCAAGTTTTTTGATTGCGTTAATCATAGCATAATTTTGCTAAAATTAAAATTTGATTGTGTAAATAATAATGTGAATTCTTTGATAACATTTTATCCTTACAAAGCGTAAGCAAAACAACTATTATCTCAGACGAAAACTTATTGCAAGACTTTGACATGTTCGGGGTTCCTAAGTTGCTTATTTCGGTCTCCACCTTACCTGACTGACGAGGTTAAGGTGGGAACTGTTGAAATTGCTTGATAATATAACTCAGTGAGAATGTGTTAGTGAGTGAGGGTCGTGCGCTCGATGGCCCATGGAGCGCTAGAGTCATCTGTCTATCCGAAGCATGGTTATAGTTGAACTTATCTATAAACTGCACGTGTTGCGAACTTATTCTTATTACATTGGTGAGGTTGTAGGTCAACTCACACACCTTACTTACACTGAATTGAATCTGCCATAGGGTGCAGTACCGGGAATATGACACAGGATAAATTAAATAAAACACTTGTAATTTGAGTCTTTTACTTATTTGTTGGTTTTACATAAACAGATACTCTGTTATGTCTAAATTAAATGGACCAGGCACTCTGGTGTGCCGGTGACCAGTGCAGAAACAAAATGGCCTAAGCCATGAATAAATTAAATTTAAACTACGCGTTTCGCATTACGCCATGGTTGAATGTCAGGGTGGCAGAACGGTCGACCCCTCGCCGCTAGTAATGAAGAGGTTCCTGTTAATTACTTACTATTGACAATTAACATGGTTACAGCAAAAGTTGACAATGCCGAGGGTGTTCGTGCAGAGCAAAACTCCTGTACTGCCGGCCAACTCGAGTGCTGAAGTCAGACTGCTTTCATGGCGTCGGTTTCCGCTGATGGCAGCCGAAGCCAACGCCAGAAACTACGTGAAAATACATATTGACACTTTGAATGATAATAAAGATGGTACAAATTGCTAATTGATGATAACACACACACACACACATATATATATACATATATATATATATATATATATATATATATATATATATATATATATATATATATATATATATATATATATATATATATATAGGTGACATCCCCATGATTAATGAAGGGTTTTATATGATAGAGAATTTGATGTCACTGGGGATGCCACCATACATGAAGAATGATATTATAAATGACTGGACCTTTACAGGCAGTATACTCGAAAAAGGACACACTTATACTGTTCAAATCATTTTATTTAATTAACACTTAAAGAAGGTTGTGAATATCAGTTTACCAAAATGTATTTCATTTCCTGTGACGTCACTGTGCATAATTTTTATTTCACCAATGGGCGAGTTCAAATTGTTTCAAACTGAGGGGTTGGACCACCCATTCCTGAAAAGGGGTGTGGGTAAACATACTCCATTATGCTTATTAGAAAGCAATTATGTTTGCTTTGCTAATTAACATGTTATTGACACTGTAATGGGGTCAGAAATATTATTCCCCACTAACTGAGAACACTCGGGGCCACATAGCATTTATACTTTGGCCAGTAGGCAATTCGAAGTCATTCAGAAAAGAGGGCCATTGGGGATCGCAACGCGAGCTGCACCGACATTGTATCCAAGTGCCGGTGCGCCAGACGGCTGTGGCCTTTATGAGCACACCGTTCTGGACCGCTTGTTATTTTCCCCCAGGAGTTACCTCTTGGGGTCAATAAAGCAAGATGGCCACTTGAGTAACGTAGTATGTGTCGGTGAGGCAGTGCACTAACGTACTCGTGGCCGAACACTCGCTTTGGTCTGGTCCCGGCTAAGTGGTGAAAGTGACTTCGGTGTTGCAAGTGGGCATGAGGGCACACACGGATGAGTGGTTCAAGTCAACTTTATATCATTGACATGAAGAAATTGGCGTTGGAAGCCCCACATTCTGCAAAACCAATCGACGCATTTCGGGGTGGTCGCAGTGTCTCGGAGATAGATTTCAATGTCCGGAGGGCGCCAGCTAACCATTAATAAGTATCTCCTCGGGTAGCTCGGGACTCTTGAGGTGGGTCATGGTAGAAAAGGCCAGGTTAATGACCCTGGGCCTTATTTTTTATTAGATTGCTTGAGCAAGGAAAGGCCGGCAGCTGGATATGTGGCGATAGTTACACTCCAACGTTGGGGTATTGTGGCTCCCCAGCACGCCTTCCCAAGCCGTGATGTACACTCTTCTAAAATAACACACATAACACACACTTAAACTTACATGGTTGATAAACACTGATGGCTGCTTGGCTGGAACATTGGGGGGATGAAGGTACTGGACAGGTACGATGAATACTTAGGTAGACTTTTCCGGGAGTGTGTCAGCTCAGGGAGAGCACGATGATGCAGGGGTCGTGTGGCCGACGGCCTGTGGCTGTCCCCCAATGTCCTCCGTCTCTAGAAGTACTGATGATGCAGAAGTCAGTGAGCTAAATCCTGTATTGCCTGGTATAGTGGGGGCTCCCCCAAACGACACTCACTCCCGAAGGGAAGTAGGCCTCACCACGCCATTATTAAAAACATGTACTTAGTTTCGTTTGAAGGTTACTTGGTCATGGCGCGACCAGAGATAAATAAAGAATGCAGTGCTTTACTTAAGTTATTTCATTTACCTTTAACAATCCCAAAAAGGGTACTTACATGGGAGGTTCGTAATTTAAGTGGCCAACCACTGAAGCAGAATGGAGGCTTGTGGCCGACATGGAATTAATGAACACGCACGCCCCCGGCCATGAACAAACGAGCCGGAGATACGGGATGGCGCTAACTCCGGGCAATGAAAAACAGAGGTTCCAATAACTTACATTATATAAAACAGAATTTTCATAGTGATTGGTGATGAAAACGGTGAGGGTCCAGAGCGGCGTGACGCGGCGGTCAACCCCTGACAAGGCTAAGATGATACTAAAATGGAGGTAGGCGCAGAGTCCGCTGGTGTGCTGGCACTCCCGCCTATGATCACTTAAACATGATTGGCATTCTACATAATTAATGTAAATTAAATATAACGGCCTGCTACAGTGCAAGTGAGATGAAACACATAATAAACACTTATTAAATATAAAACATTTGTGAATACAAATATTAGGAAAGGCATCACGTTCGTGGCGTGCTGTGTTGCCACACATACCTAACCTACAAAACATGTCCACATTTGAGTTGGACGAGGGACTTGCGGGATCAAATATAGGACACGTGGCAAATAATAAAGTACACTGAAACATGCAAGAAACAATTTTGTATGAGGTTAGGAATAATTGCTCACGTGGTCAGCCCTGTTGTCATTCCCTTGTCTATTACATATCTATGTAAATACTGGAAAAATACTGGACCCCAGTATTTTGTTACTGCATGTGGTAAACATGATGGCAAAACAATTAAAATAGCCACAGACACTTGGCACTCTAAGACACTAAAACAAATATTATTAGTTACCATGCATCATGGGTTATGTAAATACTGCAACTCTTAAATTATAAACACAACACTCTTAAAATCAACACAACATTGGTGAGGCGAATGCCTCAGTACCTACGTGTAGAATTGGTACACACAAAATGAACAATAAACCGAACACATGTGTACACGAGACACTCATGTACACAACATGACCCTGAATATTCACATTGTAAACACTTGTTAAAAAAAAATTATAAAAATATTTAAGAAGCACAGCTCAGCCGCACTGGTGTATCTTGTGCACAAAATGGAATTACTCTGATACTGGCAAGATAAAAATAAAAACAAAACACAACACAAATGATGCACTACGAAAGGTAAACAAATCCACATGACATTCCTGACACTGAAATTATATACAACACTGGAGAACGACATCTCGCACACGCACGTGGCACTTAATGACAGATGCACTGTAAGCACGTGGTTGGTGGGCGTAGCTCTAGGTAGCGTGTGGCAAACGGTCTAGAGAGGTTTTCGGCCGTCATCAACACGTGACAGGTGTTGGCCAGTTTTGAGGGCAATCGCCCTTAAACTCCCTGTGAGGCGTGAATAATTGTACACAAACACATTTTGTTGAGAAAACATTGGTTGTATTGTAACTCAGAAAATGAGATGATACAACAAAATGAAGTGTGCATTTGCTTAAGGCCCCACACTCGCCGGAGCTGCTAGACAAAGGTGTCAATGGACACACAAAAATATGTTAAGTGAAAGTCATGCTGGAGGGGCCAAGAGTCTGCTCTGGAGGGAGGCGTCCTCGGAGGCGCATGGTGGATTTAGTTAAAAGGGTTCCAAATAATGAAAGGCTATTGCAGTGAAAATGATAATTACAAAGAAGGCTTCACCTCAGAGTTGCGTATGCGGCCTGCTCTGACGCCCACTGGTTTCAGATTGAGGAGGGCTTGGCATGGCGAAGCTAACTGGAGTTGTCTCCCTCCGCCAGAACAGAAAATCCCTCGCTCGAAAAGATGAAAGGAATGAGATGACACACATGAGCCCTTTATAATAGGTATAAATTGCACTGGGTGCATAACAAATTAGTTACATGTAAAAGGAAATGATAAAAATTATATGCAGATAATTTTTATAGTGTTTTTACAATGTTTCATATTGTTCTTTTTATGGTTCCTGGGAGAGAAATTTACAGATAAACGCTTAAAAACCCTTAAAGAACAATTAAATATTAATTTAAGCACACTTTAATTAATGTCCAAATTACGTAGAATTTGCTGTATTTAATTTTATGTGGTGGTAATAAAAATAATATTTAGTTACATATTTGAAACAAAGTGTATTATTGCATTCAGCTGTGACGGAATGTACGTCACAAGTTTTGTAAATGTACTGAGTTATGTCTTTTTATAGAACGCCTACGGAGGAAGGAGAGGTATCCTACACGACCGTCAGGTTGGCAAGTTGCGACCTTACAGGCGTTTCATGTGAAAGCTTGCCTTTCGCTGTAATTGGTTGTCTGGATTCACAACACTCTGAAAATGTTGGCGGCAAAGAAAGCGCTTGAGCCGTAAAAAGTGCGCTGTTCTTATAGGATGCGCTGAGGTACCTGTCTCTTGGAAGGGAGAGAGCGATAGTAGTTTTTTTTTTTTTTGCGGTGTATATATCGAGGTGCACGAGCTGTCTCGGGGACAAATCCCCAGCCTGTGTGATGGTGCTCGTGTGGCGATGGGAGATCGCCCAGAGTAGCAACGAGTGAGGAGTCTGCGTGAGAAGATATAAGTATCCTGCGAATCTTCGGACTTTGAAAAATTTTCGATGGCTGGGGCGCAGTTGGGACTTCAAAAAATTATGAGAGGCGAGGAGTGTGGGTGATAATTTTTGGCAGGCCAAATCTCGGATTTTGAAATCTTTTCTGGCTCGTGATCATCAGGATTTTGTTTTTCGCCTGTCTAAGTTTGGAGATAGAATTTTTCAGCAAGAACTTTGGTTCTGGAAGAAGGTTTCTTTGACCTAGTTATTTTCGGGGCAGCCAGAATAAATGTTTAGAGTGTGAAGAGGCGCCTATGGACTTAGTGTTTTCGCGTTTCGTATGAAATAAAAACTGGCCATGTCAGTTTGGCCTTTTGAAATCCATGTTCCTGAGTTGAACTTAGTTTTTTCTTCTTGAAGAGTAAGCGTAAAGACTTAGATTTCTGGTGTTCACTTTTGAACGTTGATTTCTTGTGAGTCCACTTCGTCGGGCTTGTGATAGGCGGTCGGTTTAGAGTTTCGCCATATTTAATGGTTATGAATTTGAGTCGACATTTTGGAGAAGAATATAGAGTTTTGCGGGAAGTTGCTGGCTGCCGGAGTGCGGACGAGTAATGCGGCCTTACCCTCGCAAGACGTCAATACTACTGAAGCTCCAGCTTGGCGCCCGAACCTGCCAGGGGTAGGGATTGGCACGCCGAGCTTGAACTTTGATCTTCACACTTGCTACACACAATGCTAGGTAATTAAGAATTGTTTACCTGGAGCTGGAATCATTTGCATAAATTCCCTCTTACAGTAATTTAACAAAAAAAAAAAGCACTTGCACAATGGATGAATGATATGAATGTGAAACACGTGTGATAGAAAGACAAAAGCATTACATAAAACACTTTCAAACACAACATGAGCTAAAGGGCATTTTTAGGGCGTTCATGAATGTTTCCTTCTTATGGAGGAAATTACGGCAATCTTAGTTAGCCCTTTTTAAACCGGCCCTATTTTAATTTGCACCTTGCACTTACACTGTGATGCACTACCCTGCACTAAGGTATACGAGCGTTCACTCGCTGCACTATTTCGCAAGGGCTCGGATACATCATACACACACATTAACACGCTGGGTAGGGTGCTGACACTGGCTGCGCTGAGCAGATGCACGGCCGAGCAAACAATCTTAGGAGGCGAGGGAAGCGAGCACAAGTCAACCCCCCTCCCCCCCCTTTGACAACTGAAACCATTTGCTGGCCGGATGCCACTAACTGCAGCAGGTGAAATACTTCCCCCGCTGTCTCAGCCAGAGGACGTAATTATATGCCGTATGAGCTGCAAGTGGCTGTGGCGGCCATTGGGTGGTTCGCTGAAGGCACCTGCATGTGATACACGTGGGTGTTGGCTGTCACTG
The DNA here is from genome assembly GCA_029891345.1 of Dryococelus australis. Lineage (NCBI taxonomy): Eukaryota > Metazoa > Arthropoda > Insecta > Phasmatodea > Phasmatidae > Dryococelus > Dryococelus australis. Next base: position 197,459,484 of record CM056998.1, on the reverse strand, counting down.
CCTTCACATCCGACGGAGGAGGACTGAGGCAGCAGACTCGTCACTCCCGCTCTCGACATCACTGCTTGCTTCTGCTCCACTGTCTGTGTCGCGTCGACCATACTGTCGTCGGGAGCTACCCGAGTTGGCAGCGACTGGGGTCTGGGGGTTGACCACTGGCCGGTGCCCCCCCCCCCCCCCCCCCCCGACTGGTGACGGCACACTTGCTGCTGGCCTGCTGATGATGTTCACTCCCTCGCTGGCGGTGCGCGATTCTGTGACTCGCCCTGACGCCGTCAACAGTGCGGCAGGGGGACCCAGTTCATCACCTGATGCGGGTGCCGTTGGTAAGATGGCTGCCTCTGTTGAGGTTGGAATTGCGAAGACATGTGTCGTGATGTGAGCAGGTTGGGTGAACACCATAAGTGCTGGCACCTGTGTGGATGCTGGTGGTCGAGGGAGGATGCTTGTAAGCCCTGCGCCTTCAACAACACCCGAGTCGGTCATCAGGGACTCCCTGTTGGGTATTGGTGCGCTAGGTGACCCTGGGCTTTCTGCCCCAGCTGGTGGTGTGTTTCTGCAAGGTACTGGTGTACCTTCCTCCTCAGTATGTACCCTGGGGCTGCTTGGCAGAGCTGTCACTGTCTCAGGCCCGTTGGGGGTGTTTATTCCTCCTCTTATTACTGCTTGATGATGGTGATATGAGTGATGACTGTCTATCTGGAACACTTGCGGTTTTCTCAGCTGGCTGCCTCGCCCGCACTGAACGCATCGACCACGTGAACTATGGGCAAAGGGGGGACTGGATACCCACCGATTAGCTATGTGCACGAGAAAATGACATTGTGTGCGGAGGGGAGTCGCGAACCCTCCTGATTAATTCCGCATGTACGATGGTGAATGTGAATACCATGTGCAGACGGGGTTTGGCTACTTTCCGATTATCTCTTCACACATGGCGATGAACGATGTGGAGGGGGATTGGCTACCCACCGATTATCTCTATATGCTGGGCGATGAAGTGCTTTGGTGATGAGTCGGGCATACGATGCTGACGATGGGACGAGTCAGGAGCACAAGCTTTCCAAAACAATGACACGATAAGTGGAAAACACTTGCTGGAGTGAATTATGAAATTTGAAGTTGACTTTTACAATGTTTACTTTCCGATATGTAGTTGTTAACTACTCGAATTTCTTTCACACTTGTCGTGTAAAACGTTATATTCGGAACACAAGTCGATAGTTATCCCATATTTTTAAGTTGTGTTTATTGATTTATTATGACCGTGGGGGCAAATCGAAACGTTTCCCGTTACTTATGCTTACATTAAGTTTCAATATCATACAACCCGTAATTCTTTCGTAAATGCACATATACGATTTAAGATTATTACTCTGGCGTCAGCCATCTTGTCTGTCGCACAGCAGGCTGCAGTCATGACGGCTTATATATGGCACCACACGAATGACGGGCGCGCCATAGTTATGACACCCGACGACACGCTTAAATTCGATCCATGCTCGCTTTTTCACATGAAGCAAAAAAATGCGAGTTTCAAACCAGTTGCACTTACACATGAAACTAGTGTGCAACTGGTTTGCAATTGATTGATGTTCTGTGTCCCACACACTGGCGCAATGGAATCTATGATCGCGATTAGTTGATAGTTTCCTACCGGTTGTTGCAACGTTTAGCAAAATGTCAAGTACCCAAGAAGCAAAATATAGTTGACACACATGTGCAGATCTGATTGTGAACAAGCAGCCCACATGTGGCATCCACAGGCATTCAAGAAGCGGAATGCACCCGCAGATGCATGTGGCACACATGATGAATGATTACTGTGGTATGATGTGTTTACGTAAGGACCACCTACGGATATTTAACTGTCAGAAAATGTCTGGCAAGACAAGAGTTGTCCATAAGTCAACCACAAGCGGGCCATTTATTCTTGAAAAACTGTTGGCTGATGTCTGGGAAAACAAGAGTTACCCGTAAGTTAACCGCAAGCGGGCAACTTCCGGCTTTCTGCTTCTGGCCTGCCGTAAGTAAACCATATGTCGTTAGCCAGCTGTTGGTAAACCACATGAGGCCCACATAGACGCACCTTGACATGTATTTTCAAAACAAAGAAATAATTGTGTCTAACCCAAATAAAATTTATGTATTTATCATATTCATATGTGTTATCTTCAGCTTTATTTCACAAATAGTAACATTCTTTGGAAAAACCTGGAATCGAACTCACAAACCTTTAGTCTACAGTCAGGTATGCTCTCGACTACTTTACCATGTATTCATATTGACATTTAAGTAAATATGGATACTTAATTATCATACATAATGCATTATTAGCTTTGCTATATAGAAAATGGTAATATCACGAGTCAATATCATGATTTATGTGTTTTGTTTAAAAGACTAATACCGGTGTTTTAGTCTCAGACTACTATCAGGTAGAATTGAAAATGCAAAATAATGAATTTTTTTTGCATGTTATGCTTTGCAGGTTTCTGGTCTAAAAACTATATTTTACTATTACTAGCAATGTCACTTGATAATCTTACTTCATATATATATATATGTGTGAATATACACATTAAATAATAAAATAAATAAAATATGCATATGCTATTTGCTACTGCACGACGACATATAGTCGGTATGCCATAAATGAAACATAAGCTTGCTGATATTGTTTCCTCAGTAATAAGAAACAGCTGGTATACCAAAAAAGGCGATATGTACTCTTTGGCAAACATCACCCACACATTCTTTACATACTCTAAGATGCCTGTGGGTGTTTCGCCGATGTTTGCTTGTGGGCCACATATGAAATTCTGTCAGTTATTTTGTGATAAGTGGCCCGTAATTTCCCACATGATGACGCCCAACTATCAAAATTGAACCTGGTTACCACATTAGGGTTTTATAAGGAAAAATGATTATATTTTCGTACTCTATGGCATACATCAGCCACATGTTTCCCACGTGTTCTAAGATGCCAGTGGGTGATTCAGTGATGTTTGCTTGTGGGCCATACATTAAATTCTGTGAATCATTTGGTGTTTTATGGCCCGCATCAAAAATACTTCCCAAGCAAATACAGTCACTAGTGTTCACGTGGTCTTATTGTGTATCACATAAGAAAACACTTACAGTCACGTGGGTGAACATGTACCACATGTGCCAACAGTTGGTTAACTGTTACCTGCTTGTTGTTTGCTACTTGTGTAGTTCAGATTATGAAGACGTGTTTAATTATTATCAATGCCGTAGACGACGAAGAGCAGCACAAAGAGAATATTTGTGCAATCAATATATATAAAGATATATCAAGTGCAAGTTGTGTGTAGCAGCAGAACAATTGAACCAAACAGGCAATAAGGGCCTTATTCATAGTCGTTTTTAGTCCGGACTAAAGAAAGATCATCCTCCGACTAAAATTTGTCGTATTCAGAGAGCATTTTTATTGCTAGCCCGAGGATTATCTTGCTTTAGTACGATCTAACTTTTAGTCCGGACTGAGGGTAGAATTAATGAAGTATTAAGGTCAAAAAGAAACATGGCGAACATAAAATATGACACTTTCGTTAGTATTACATGGCAGTGAAAGTTAGATAAAGTTTACGAAACATAAAAATTACGTTTATGATCGATTCAGTCGATCTGTATGCAAAGATATGCCGACCTAATAAATGAAATGCTCCGTGAATAATAATTCAAAGGTATATAAGGTATATTACCTTATAAGCTTAATAATACATCAATTTTTAGCTTGACGTGAGCCGAGCTCCCGGCCCTTAGACCGTTTGCACGCAGTCACAAATATTCGCAACGAGGAGGCGCACTCTATCACACGCAGTAGCACGTCGGTAAGTTACTCGACACGAGTGCAAGACAATGCAGTGTAGTGCAGTGTAAGTGTATGTTACAGGTACACCGCAATGACGGGGAGGACAGTAGCCATGCGGCCACGTGTGCGGAGCGCAAGAATACCAGGAAATAGTACCTCGTGTATTATTATTTCTAATACATTGCATTAAAAAGGCTAGAATAGTGACAAACCGCCACGTGTGAGAGGAAGGACACCCGTAATAAACTTTCTAAAGCCTTATAGTCAGTTTTAAGTGTTTTTGCGAGCATTTTATAAGAGTACTCATTCACTTGTCATCGCCTACACCTCATCTCACGTATTTTTGCAGAGTATTATGTTTGTTGTTATGTTATTGAATATTTAGGCAGGATATGGCAAGTTTTCAGTGTTTAGCATAGTTTTGAACGTGCATGTTGCCGGAAAGTAGTTCCACGTATTGCGGCAACCCCCAGCGAGCGCGCCATGTTGGAAAGAAAGTAGACGCTGAGAGCTTAGAGAGATCGGTCACGTACCGTTCGGTTCTGCTTCCGGGCAGCATGCATTTTTAGTACCAACCATTTTCACTTCAGAAGTTTATTAATCTTCAAGAACCTTTTTCGTTAGCTGCCTGGGAAACCGTCTCTCACTTCCCCATTGCTTGAATCGCCTGGGGAAGCTTAATTACTGCACCTTAAATCATGTACAGACTTCGCGCCAATTTTCAACAGTTTAACCGCTGTCGACCGGTTCTTGTCTGGCTCATAATATGTTAAGTGTTGCCTAAGAGGCATATTCAGCAAGTGCCTAATAAATATCACTATGTAAATTGGGTGGTTTTATTCAGGTAAGCCGCAAGGCGTTTCAAGGTATGGACCCTTACAATTTCCCGCCAATTTGCACGTGTGTTGGAACTTTCGTATTTTTGCTTGCCAGTATTTCAGTGTAACGTAGTATAGGGGTGTGGAGGCCCTCAATAATCCACCGTGTAATATGCGTACAGTTCATCGAGATTCATCAGAGCTGCCTTTGGCCATCGACGACACGATCCAGTGAGAAGAGTCTGCTCTAACTCTTCACGGCACTAAGTCTGGTAGTGTCTGGCACCCCGGATAAAATACCTCAACCAATTCACCTTACCCAGACACATCCACTCCTCAAAACTCTAATTCTCCAAATTTCTATTCTGGATCCTGGACCACCATCCATGAACCACATCTCACGGCACTCCGAGCACTTGGAGGCCGTCAAATGGCTTGCCCGAATGTATGTCCAAATCTTACACCATTTGATCACATTTGACACCATCAAGCTACTGCAATGCCTGTCTATTTTTGTGCCAATAAAATGCCTTCTCTGAAATCAATTGCTTAGGCGACGTGATATTAATACACTCAAAGACAATTTTAATACAAATCTAATATTAGTTATATATATATAACCACAGTAATCAGGGGAATTACTAAAATTCATGAGATTGAGAAACAAGAACGAAAGATCCTTAGGAAAATACATGGTGTGGTCCTTCGAGACGGAACTTGGGTCAGACGACCTACAAAATAATTATACGAAAACACAGACACCATCATAAACAAGTTTTGGAAAAGATGCCTACAGTTCTACGGACACTCATGCAGGATGGGTGAAGACAGCCTCACGAAGGAAATTTTCAATATCGTTAATGTAAGTAAATTAAAGACAAATTTAATGAGAGAAACACAAGAAGACCTGGAACGACTGAAAATCTCAGAAGAAGAAATTAAGGTCAGGAAAAAATTCAGAAATATAATTAGAAGCAAGAACCTAAAAAAGAAATGATAGGGAGGTTGGACAGAAGAAAGGAAGGAAAAACATAGCGAATTAATGAAGAGGTTTTGGGAAGAAAGGATAAGAGAAAAAGGAAGTGAAGCAGTGATTGTCACTACTTCACACGCTCTCCTAAAGCGGAATAATCGGAAATAATAATAATAATATATAAGTATACATTAATAACAACTCAAATGTGTTGGTAGCTCAATGGTAACATCGTGGGCTGATGTGCAGAAGAATTAAAGTTCCAATCTCTTCTGGAAGATAGGATTTAACCAGTTTATAACGTATATTTGTAATGTATTTAACATTACAATACACATTTAACATAATTACACAGACAGTATTAGCGTGATAAAATGTAAAACAAATAAAGTGACGTTAATGTAATGAATAATGTGATTTGCTTATAAGAGCAGGCAAAAATTACACAGCACATTACCGAAAGTATAACTTTTGAATGGAAATAATCACCACCACAGGCATGTCCAAGGTATTTTATATACACTTTCTCTGTTCTAATGTTGCTGTGTAAAATATATTTACATTTAAAAATCGTCTACTTTTATTTTCAGTTGAACACACACTATAATAAATTATATTTCGTTTCTTGTCATGTACATTAAGGTTATTGTAAACTACTAATAAGTTTGAAAAGAAAATACTTTTTTTTTGTGAATAAGTTATACTCTATTTATCGCTACCTAGAGACGAAAATCTGCAATGCGCATTAACAGTAAACCTGATAACAATGTATTTCAATGATCATTCGACCAAAGTTAGTCCTCTGGTCGGGGTTTATGAATACGATATAGTTAGTCCACCCTTATTCTGGACTAACCTCAGACCAACTCCGAGGAAGATCATCTCTGGATCATCCTTGGACGAAGCTCTGACTAAGAATAAGCCCCAAGTTTATAGCTTTTTACAGAATCTCCAAACATTCATACTTGGAACTGGTAAAATTGGTGACTACTACCATACAGAAGATTGATGTAAATATAAGGGAATGTGTGACTGCAGAAGAAAGAATATTAATAACTCTGAGGTATGGGTAATTAATTCATACTAATAATACATTATTGTGGTACCAAAACAAAATTTGCATATCGTAAGGAATCTAGCTAAGAGAAACAGTTTCCGCGCATTGTAATCGTCTAGAGTCCCTGCAAAAAGTCAGTATAAAATTGATGCATAGTTGATAGCAACAATGGTGAAGGCAATGTTACCTCCTGTAATGTCTCTGAAACTGGTGAAATTCCAGAGGTAGGTATGTGATGTTCTATAGGAATCTGAAATTTCAGAGCTAAGCATGGACATCATTTTAGAGCAAGAGACGCGTGAGAGTTGTTGTACCGTGAGCATCGTGTGGCTGTGATGTGGAAGATATTTCATCTATAACGTTGCAAACTCTGTGTTAGAATTGCTTTATTTGAGAGTCATAAAAATCTACCAATACAGGTAACAAACTTAGTAAAACAGATGTTTAATTTTTTCTCTGCCAATGTTGACAAAACTAATATCAGCATTGATAGTAGTACTGTCCAATTTTGCTTGTTTGGCCTTGAAATATTCGGCGACACACCTATCTACTACCACTGCAGAGTTACTCCTGTCTGACAAGTTTCTCTTAGCGGCAGTAATTGAGGACTGTGCCGGAGTATGAGTACTCTGTTGGGGTTGTCCTGTTCGATTTGATGGTGGGGCGGTGAAGGTAAGGTCTAGGATGTGGTTTACCCGACTAGGCGCCAGGCGTCGTCAAGGAGATGCCGAGAAAACAGACGATTGTTGTAGCACGACGACTCTCGATGATCCCAGGAATGAGGGCCATACGCCTGGACGAAATCTCCTCGCCGATGATGCTGTTGACCTCTGTCCCAATGATGTTAGTTCCTATTATGCTGCATTATTGGAGTTTACTAAACGATAGCAGGTGGGTCGACTACGAACCGTGATGATCAAACTTGGCCGGAAACTTACAAAATGTTAACACTCGCGTACGTGGATTGTTAGGGCCAACCACACGTCATAAGACAAGGGACAACTTGCTAGAAATTATGCACTTGAAAAAGTTGAATGAAATTAAAAGATTCTGACATGATGTGAGTTGGCATTGTTAGGGCCCGTCCCCTTAAACACAAAAGGTGGTCAAATAACTTATGTAGTGTTCAATTCACAGTAGCACTTATTCGACGTCACTACACATCGCTCTCTGGGAAACACTTTACATGCGAAGAGTTAAGCTGCAAAACAGTTTTGCGGCAATATGATATTATGGTGCTAAACGCTTCCTGGGACGATGCTATTCCCACGGGAAGTGAGGGTGGTGGTGTACCAGGCAGCTAATATGACGAAGGTTCCAATAAATGAAGTCTATTGCATTTAAATGTCCATTCTAAAAATGATGAAGGCCACCCGGTACTCGGGAAAATCCGAAGCTCACGACATATGCACCACCCTTGTACAATGCTACTTGCTGACTGACTCTCCCGCCTGACATGCGGGCCGGCCTCGGCTAACCCACGCACCAGAATGGAACTACTTCCTCCCACAAACATATATTTCCTGCTTTGCGTCATGCTGCTTACCAAAACTTATGTTAATAAGATACATACAAGACACTGTAATACAAAACACTGGTGAATAATAATGGACATAGCGCTAGATGAGTGATGAAAGAAATACATATGAACTCAAGCTCAACAATACACTGGGGAACAATGAAAGACAATAAACAATAAATCTTTTAATAACGTGTATCAGTAATAAAATGCGTAGGCCCCGGATTCTCTGGTCCAGTTAATTTCAGAGTCTGCTTTTGTCCCGCTACGCCTAGCGGAGTCTCTACTGCAGACGTTCCTGGCAACCATCGCCTGCGCTGCACCAGCGTGCCCTCATGCTGCACTGCTCCTGATCGCGCTTCCACGACCTGGTGCACGATCCCCTCGTCTGTAGAGCGCACATCCCTGCTGTGGTGGCATTGCCGAATGCAGCCGGACAAACGGTCTTAGGAGTGAGGGAACGTGGCACACGTCACATTAGTAAATGTTGGAGGGTATGGTGGTTGTGCAAGAGGTGGTGTTGTTGGTGGAAACAGAGGTGCTTGTGAAGGTTGCACTGCGTCTAATGAATCGTCTAGCGAGACACCATCATCATTAAGTCTTTCTGAATTTTCTAAAACTTTGTCAGCTGTTTCGCTTTGTGGTATTTGTGGCAAATTTCCAATTGAGGGCGGAGCCTAGGCTTTTATAAATGGCATACAGAACGGCATTGCTTGTGCTAAATAGTAAGCCGTTTTCTATTTACCTGGTCCACTTGGTGGAGGTTTCATTTTACGAATGATGACTCTACAGAGGTTTCGCCACTTCTCCTTGCACTCCGCAGCTGAAATCAAACAAATTCAGTTTATTGTACTAAATAAATGGTAGTATGTTTCATCACAAGTAACATAAGTGCAACTTTTCGTTGAGAGGTCGACAGCCCCATGAGAGGCCTAGCGGAGAACGGGAATAGTGCGGGCGAGTATCGAAAAGCATGTATTCTCAGAGTCATAAACTATCATTTTCGTAATACGGCAAAACATTTTAAATCAATTTGGAAAGTAAAGTAAATGTATAAGTTGCCTTCACCAGAAACATTGCTGTCACTACTTTAGAAGCTCTCTAAACCTTAATTTGACCGCATGTTAGTTGTAGTTTGAATTTTTAATATGATTAAAATGCACAATCCATACGTTGATATCGAACATTACAATTAAATGTGAGATTTGTAATCATACTGCCTTATTTCGTTCTTGAATGAAACAGCTAATGTTAAATATTTAATTTACAACATAAAGTTGTTAAGCTGAAAACAAATATGCCCATATTATTTGTGGCAAATCAATTTCTTCCCATTTGCATATTTTATAACTACTAACTTTTTTACAGGTATACTTGGCTACAGGATGATCGTTTGTATCATTTTCCTTATATTTTGCAAGAGGGGAAACTACAGTCGGAGCCATTGTTAAAGAAACTACCAAATTAATCTAGGGCATACTAAAAGTGATTTATATGCCAGTACCTACAAAAGATCAGTGGAAAACAATTGCGGATCTTTTGAGATGATATCGAAGCTTCCCAACTGTATTGGAGCTGTGGACAGTAAACCCATCCGGATAGAGAAATTCCCTAATACTGGTTCTCAAAACTACAACTACGAGTTATTCCACTCTACAGTTCTATTGGTGTGCTGTGATGATGACGGGCTTTTCATAATGATCGAACCAGGTTACGTGGGCCGAAAAAGTGACGGAGTATTTTCAACGCCAGTGCGATGAAATTCTGGATGACCCACAAGGGTTTAGACATTCCTCCGCCTTCTCCATTGAAATACGACGAAACAAAAATTCCTTTTCCTCACTACTTTGTAGGAGATGAAGCGTTTTCGTTGGCATGCAATGTGATGAGGCCTTATCCACAAAGAACCCTAGATAATGGAAAAAAGGTCACTCTTGAGGCCGAATGGCATCACCTAGAACTGGAAACGTCGGCCGTCAGGGGCAGTGAAGGTGGTTTTGTGTCGGTCTTCTGGTCGAACCGGAAGTTGCCAGTAGCCACTGCCGAGATTAATGGTTGTGAGCACTGTTGCACGTCCTAAATTATTCAGCATGTTCTTAAAATGGATGTATGGCGGTAGTTCGCTTTTTGTGACTAAATTCAGCCAGGGAAAATCTACGTAAAAACACCATGATCCATCATTTTTAGGTGCTAATGTAATAGCCGAATTGAATTCACTTTCTGATGTTTCAATAATGCCTTCTTGTAACATTTCAGAAATCTGTTCCTTTACGATGCTGCACTGATGTGGGTAATATCGGCATGGGCTCATATATGGCAGTTACAGCTGTGAGCAGAATGCTGTGCTCGGCCACTATGTGCATCATAGTGGGTCAGCTGCTGTAAACACATCACGGTGCTCGTTTAGATGGCACTGCATGGCTTCTCGGAATTCCGGCGGCACAGAATGCACTGGATACTGGGAGTGTCATTGCATTGGAAGGTGTACGTTGTCAGATGGAATTACAGATGACTTGTGTTCAACATACGACACATGTAGGTTGGGTTTAGAAGGATGACATACATCACGGTAAAATTTTCGAAATGTTACCGGGATGGAAATGCTACACGGAAAGGCACCATTTGACACGAGGGCAAAAAGTGTCCTAGAAAAGAGATGGATTGCCACGCAGGAGTGTGCTATAAGGCACAGGAAAACTTTTGGAACTGTTGCCAGGCAGGAAAGGCCACATGGAAGAACGACATTTAATGCTTTGCTGGATTGGTGATTGAGGTTATCAGAGGGAGTGGAGGCTTTTAGGGTTGGAAGTGATGCATTGATACATTGCCTTGGGCGCCAGCGTGGAGAGCACGATAGATGCAAGGAGGCTTGATTGTCGATGGCTCTAAATGTGGTCCTCTCTGATGATCCAGCAACTGTTCATGATGAATTACATATATCCTGTAATGCCAGGGCTAGTGAACTATGTTATAGCTCCCCTCGATACTTTGCTCACTTCCATTAGAGAAAGTTTGGGCCATCTCTATGCCCAAAATAAATTACCAAAAATCATAAAAACAGGTTATGCAGCCATTACATGACCGGAGAATAAAATTAGTGTGCATTTCAATGACAACACTGTTTTATATTCTCGTAATTCCTCCTGAGAGGCTTTTAAACACAAATATCCCCAGTCAATGGCGGGGAACTCTGTGTCTGTAAAGTCAGTTACGTAAAGTTCTTGTTGAGGTTTGTGACTTTAATTTAATGCACTAAAATACTCTTAAAAACATTTACACAATAAAACACAAAATTGCCATGTGGCTTTTACGTGATACATCATGCGGAATGCATGTTCATATATGGCTATGGGCTTTGGCTGTATTTACCTTTCATATGGTACTGAATGACAATAATAATAATAATAAACTCTTGACACAAGAACACTGAGCAAAAATAATAATATTATTAACACTTCACATGTAAAATAAAATAAAACACTGAAAAGCATGATCACAATATAAAACACTTCAAATAAAATAAATAATCAGTGAAATAAATTATATATTTAAAAAGGTCATGTGAAAAATATAAAATACATAACTCGCTCGCATGTGGGACACGGTACGGCACTATACGTAGCACTGCCCTCATGCAGTCGATGCTTGAACTATTGGATGCTGTTGCTGGCGGCGTGGCTAACGGTCTTGATGGGATGCCACATGTTACACAACACAATGTATGCAACCTTGAAGATAGTTGGATAACTAATTGATATGGCCTATAGTTATAAATCAAACAAGACATGAAACCACTTCGAAATAACTATACACATATAATCAGACAAATAAATACAATGTAGCATTCCAGCTAATAGACCAGATGTGCAACACCGAAACCCAACAATCACAGCACTGCCTAAATGTAGTAAACACGAAGTCTCTAATCGACAGCTGGATACAAAAACCTCATTACTGCTGGATACAAAAATCTCATTATCTTTCCGTTTGCATGAACTGTTTATCTGAAAGCAACACGCAGTAAGAGGGACAATCATCTTGACCTACAAAGTATTTGTTCTTTTATTACACACTTAAGACACTTAAACTAAAAAGTTTACATACTGCGATTCATTACAGGAGCCACAGTATGTAAACTTTTTAGTTTAACTCTCTAAGTGTGTAATAAAAGAACAAATGCTTTGTGGTTAAATAGGACTGGTCCCTCTTTCTGCATTATTCTTTCAGATCAAGAGTTCGTGCAAATGGACGGATAAACAGTAAGTTCCCTCGTCATGTAACAAGTGCGGATAGGCAGAAAACACTTTGCTAGGCAGGCTTTAGCTCGTTTCCCTTTAGGTTCTGGTAGGTTGATAGGCAAATTATTCAACTATTGGTGCGTATGTAACTCAACACCCATCCGCTTCTCATTTGTGTGTAGTTCACTCTACAGTGTTGACTTCATTCACTTAGCAAAGCCGAAGTTCACAGCTGACTTTGAAGTAGGACAGGTGCGTGGCTTTTCATATTACTCGGGAGTAACATAACATTCAAAAGATGTGCGGCAAACACTGGGGCTGGGGCATCCACTCCTTGCTAGCTCTCACCATCATGCTACAAAAAATCTCCTCCAAGCAACAATATCACATTTTGCCTCAGCGTACCAACCTCGTACAAAGCACTTAGTTTCTACTGTTCATTGTGTCTTGCTGCATCAACTTCTGCACGAAATCATTTAGCAATCTGACTTCAGTGGATTATGGCATAAACGTAGCGCAGTTTAGTTAGATCTGCCTACCAACTCCCTTGTTGTAGGCTGTACATTTTCTTAGCAATTTGCGTGCACTGCCCTCTTCACTTCGTACGGGCCTGCGAATAGTGGCATTAGTTTATTCGTGAGCCGATTCCAGTACTTGCTCACATTGACTGCTCTTACTTGCAATAGCTGACCTGGTTGTAGCATGCTTAACTTAAGAATTCTTTGCATGTCTGCTCCTCTTCTCAGCTGCGATAATAAACCTGTTCTTACAATGGCTTTTATCTTTTCTTTAACTCCTGTGGCGGGAATGCCAGGTTCTTCTGATATGGTAGGCAGAGATGGCAGATACGCAGCATTGAATCCAATCGATCGCTGACTAGTAAGTACTTCCCACGGAGTTAACGACGTGGCTCATGTACAGTGTGGTTCAATACATATTCCACCAGCTTAACTTTATCTCGCCAGCTCTGTTGAGATGAATGGTATAAAATACGCAATATGTTTCTCAGACTCTCCATGCTGTGTTTGACCGGGTTTCTTTGTGATTGTCTTACCGATGTAGTCGTAGGTAGAATGTTCATGCCTTTTAAGTCCTCTTGCCAGATGTGTCAGGTAAACTGCGTACCTTTAGCAGATAAAATGCATACCGGCTTTCCGACTTCTTTAATGAAAGATTCGAGCTTCCTTAATACAGTTCTCGCGTTCGCTTGAATGCTAGCATACAGTTTAATAAACTTGGTAAATACACATATCATAACCAACACATTTATTATTCCAGTTTTAGATTTAGGTAATGGGTCAAATAAATCGACGGAAACCAAGTCGAGTGGCTTTTCTAGAAGAATGGGCTGCAACTCATACATTAAATTTTCCTGAGAGCGTTTGCAGCACTGTCATAAATCACGTGATCTTACTACCTTAGTAACAACTTGCATGCACTTCCAAAAGACATTACGTCTCAGAGCCTCATACGTCTTCTTAATTCTCACGTTCCCAAGCATTTCGTGCTTGTCAAGGACTAAGCTTAACTATAAATTCTCTGGGACAACGATCTTCCACTTGTCTTCAAGCTATGTGACGCTGGATGCAGTCTGATGAGTTACATTCGCCCGGCCCCATCGAGACTGTAAGTAGGAATACACACACTTGATCTTACTAATCTGAAGTAACGTGCGCCATTTATACACCCAGCAACACAGCAGTCTGGTAGTAAAAATACTTACGGACAGAATAAACACATACGCAAACAGGAACACCAGGAGTAAATTTGCTTCTACTGCGAAATGACAACAATAGGAGACTTTGTTTGAAAAATATCTGGACGATTAGTTGTACTCTGAATAACTTTAAATTTCCCAGAAAACAAAATAATTCATACAGATGGCAATACAAATTAGCAGATGATCTGTGAGACCGAAAATATTAACCAAATAATTGAAATATTTCTGCTTTTGAAACACCAGTGCCCTCGTGATGGTTAATATTTAAAATAATAGAAAATGCTCATAAATGATGCCAAAATCTAAAAAAAAATATTTAATGTTTCTTCAAAAATAATTATTTATACTAAAACGTTTGCAATTAGCTAGCGGCAGAGCAAGGGTTAGTAAAATGCCGGAAAAGTAATGTAGGAATGGAAAACAACATGGCGGCGAGAAAATGTTATAGAAGGTTGAATTAACTGTGTTAGGGGAAAAATTTTGTTTGTAAATTGTTAGCTGAAATTAGTGTAGTCAAAGGTATCATTTTGATGATATTGAAGTTCCCGATGATTAGGTACACCGACGGGGCCTCTCTCCGGATGCACAGCAGCACACGACACACAAGTTATAGCTGACCTCAATGAAAACTGTGAAATACGTAGGACTACTTATTGCATTAAAAACACCTCGCGTCTTCGTCTCTAGTAGACGGCCTAATTTCAGGGGTGCCAACTCACACTTCCCTATTAAACATCTCGATTTAACTCTTCGTGGACAGCCTTCCTTGGCTAGCTACCTGACAACGTGTAAAAATATGTCCATCCTCTTCGTTGAAAACTTAACTTAGGGATGTTCTTTTAAACACTGGCCAATCACGAGGGCTACAATTTAAATTAATATGTAATGCCACTTAAAACTGACCCAGATTAAAAATGCATAGAGTCATATGTCCATGTATACATTGTAATAAATAAAAAATTATAAATATGCAGCCAAAATATAATTACTGTTAGAAAGAGATAATAAATATTATGGAATATGTTTTAAAATAAATAAATAAATCTTGCTACAAAATAAAGTTAATCATGTGAAAAATAACATTGAGCCTGTTGAAAATAAAAATTAGGCTATGTGTTAAAATTTATTCATTATTATAACTATAAAAAAAAAGTGCATTAAAATGTCCAAGGAGGGGGGGGGGGGCACATACATACTGATTTAGGCAGGGAAGGAGGGAGGGGGGAAACACGGACTATTACCAGTGCCATCCCTCTACCCGTAAGTCAAAACCTTTGCAATAAGATGCTAAGAAAAAAAGGTAACTCTCGGATTGCGGTACACAATGTTTTATTAATACATAGAGATAAGTTAAAGAAGTTGACTCGCGAAAAGTGCGAGACCATATTCAGAACAATGTTCACTGCGGAATGTAAATTTAACATTTTTTGCCGTTTTCTTCCTCGTATCACACTATCCTCAGCGTTCCCTTCGGTCCGTTTCAAACATTTTTGTGGAAGGAGGACATGCCCCTTTTAAATATACGCCTGAGGTCAACACTGTAACTTGATAGACAAACTGGATATAATAGCTGGCCATATGGCAACCCCGTCTTAGCGAGCAGTATTACCATGCCACCGAAGATGAGCGGCCAGCAACCTCCAAAGCCCCTGAAAATTACCAAAATGAGAACAGCAGTAGGAAGAAAATCTACGCCTTCTGAGTTTGCAAATTGTATGACCACCTGAAGATTAGAGGAGATTGTAATACGCTTCGGAAGTATACGCGACTTCTTCATTTGCTGTTTATATCCTTTATTTTAGGCGTTGGTCTTGTTTCTAATAATTCTTTCGGGTTATTCGTTGTAGATGATTTTTTTTTTTTTTGCAAATTATTTTGGGTTTTTATTAGTTTTTTCTCTTTGTGCTGCGTTCGTTATTTCAAGTGTTTATTTAGTCTGCATTAATATTTTAGGGTAAATACATGTAAAGGCTGTTCATGATAAAGTGAGCAATTTTGAAATATACCACAGAGAAAGCCACTGCCCCTTCATGCATATATTTTTATGGGCGCACTGAGTGACATTCGCCCAGTAAAGTTGGTATTGATGGATGGAAAGTAGTTCCATATCTTATCATCGCATAAAAAGTGATAGGTAACCATCTGTGATAATTTAAATTATTTCTCTCACCTTCTGTGTTTCTGTGTTGTAAAATATTTTATTTCGTAAAAATTTCGCAGTTCCACTTGACATACCGTTTTAAAAATTACTTAAATAATATTTCCTATTTTTCATATTTAGTGTGGAAGAAATTCATTATATTAGCTTAGTTTCAATTGGGAATATTATTACATTTAATTTATATTCGATTGATTTTGAGAGAGCTAATCGTCTCAGTGAATTACATTAATTTTATCTTATTGAGCGTCTTCTTACATTCGCGTTTTTCTGGCCTCGCAGCTTCACAACGCTTCAACCATGTTGTCAACGCATTTCTAGGCAGTTTACCTGCACACACGTTTTATTTCAGGATGTATATATTAAAATGCCGCGAATTTTTGTGCCGCAGTCGCATCCAGCAGCAAGTCTTGTTTTTATTTTGCCATGTCCTTCAAACACGGTAGTTTTTTCACCTCGCGTCGTCTCTTTTCATGCTGTTGCTGTGCGTATAGGCATCGAAAGCTGCCGTTTGGGTAAGCTCAGGCCATCGAGCGGCAACTACCAAAGCTCAGCCGCGAGCTTATATCGAGTATTCACCACGTATCGACCTGGCATTCTTCATCCCACTGGCTATAGAGCATCCCATTCTTAGACTGAAGTGTGGAAGTAAATGGGCGATTGCTCTCTCTGTCTAACACACAGCGACTGCTGTAAGCACTGTCCTTGGTTCTATGTGTGCGGTTACCAAATATAACACGAATTTGAAACTCAACTTTGGACTAATATTTTTTTTGCATATTATAGAGCATCGGCAAATGCATCAGGCTATATATATTTTGCATACTTAAGGTCATTATAACGGGCTGAAAAAAATAAATGTGTTTTTTTTTCACTGGGAACTCTTTTGATGTATCCCAAATTGTATCACACCAAAAAAAAATTAACCTAAAGCAGTATTGTATTGAGATTTTTTCTGTTAATAAATTCATGTTTGTGGAGGCCACCGAACAAATCTCAAAACATATACACATCAAATTTCAGAGATATATATTTTTTAAAAATCAAAGTGCATTTCCTCAGAAAGTGACGCATGAAAAAGTTGATCAGTGGCAAAGTTTTTTGTTATTAAAGTTAGATGGGGGTCGAAAGCGAGAAAGAGGTTCATGATAAATTGAATTTGTTTTTATAAGCAACACCATCTCAATTTCTCCTACAATTTTTGTGTATATAGCCATGAAGACGTGGCCTATCAGCGCAGCGTGGCAAGAGCACGCTGCTACGGACAAATGACGAAGCTTGCTCCCAAAGTGCTGTCGTAAGAAGAAACACGGCAGTTTGTCTTCTGTGAAGTGAGGTTGTATCCTGCAAGGGAAGTATAAAGATAAAGGCTTCCTCAGTCAGCTATTTCCCGCGACACGCATATCTTAAAAAACCCGCCAACCAGTTAGTACCTTGTCTCGCGGCGACGCGTTGTTTTGTGTCTGGCGACTCGTAATCTCAGTTTCCACGTGTTATTTATTTACGTGAGTGTGATTTCTCTTTGTCTGCATTTATGTGGGTTACATAAATGTAAACAATGAAAGGTGAAACAACTAAAATAAACTACATTGGTAGGCTACCAGGGAGGGACCGAAAGATTGTGTTGAACATATTTGAGTATTATTCAAAAAATATCAGTGTAAGCAATGCAGTTAAGGAAACTTCTAAAGCAACCGGCTGTTCCGAACGAACCATTGACGCTCTTAAGGTGCAATTGCTAAGGCGCGACGCCAACCGTGCGGCCGTGTGTCGCGAGCTACTGCGCATGCGCAGTACAAATAACTGAGCCGCTCACGGCTGTCGCACGCGAGACCCGACTGGTCGAGGGAACAGTCTATCAGCTGCGTAACGCGTCGCAGTGACAGCTATCTGGAAGTGAAATATGGCATTTCCAAGTACAGAAGACGTTGTGCTTGGTGAACTAGCTGCCCAGCATAAATGTTTGTACGATTTAAGGCATACACAGTATAAGGATAATACTGTTCGAGAAAATGTATGGGTTGAAATAGGGAAGCAAATTGGGAAAACAGGTAAGTGTCGTACAGAAATTTGACGAATATGTATGTTTAAGTTTTGTTTTTTATATATCTCTACATATTCACATGCACGCATTAATTCATACGTGTACACTTGTAAGAAGTGGTTTGTAGTGCACATGTCATTATCTACACTAATGTAAGACCTCTGTTTTCCTATCTGCTCTGTATTGCCATTGTACGCAGCCTTGTGGGCTGTTGAAATACTTCTTGATATTATCTCTAACCACAAAGCCCTCCATATTCGCGAATCCGCCAGGTTTGGCTAAAGCTAGCGTACTGTCCAGAGGTGTAGGCACTGAAGGGTCGTAATTGCAGTAGTATCGGCTGTCATTTTCTAAGTAGGTATCACGGAGTAAATTATGCAGACAGCAAGCCGTCATAATCATTGCCTTCGCAGTTTCATGAATAATGGCTATAGGCGTGCAAAATACTATGAAAACTTGGCTTAACAATGCAAAACTATTTTCCGAAACTCTTCTTGCTCGGAAAGGCTGTAATTAAAGATTGCTTTTTGTACATCTTCTCGCGCCTCGAATTTTGTGTATGGTTTCATCATATGATCACTTAAGCGAAATGCCACATCTCCTACGAGTACATGAGGAGTAATAATGTACTAGCCAGGCAAAGGTGTGACACGTGGGAAAAATTCATTACTTTTGGTTAATCTTCCCATAACTGATTTCTCAGGGATCCCACTATCACCTTCCTTACCATAGGTATCTATGTCAACAAGAACAAACTTGTAGTTAGAGTCTACAACTGCAAGCAAAACAACTGAAAAGTAGTCTTTGTAGTTTTATAATACAGGGCCGCTTTTAGCGGGACACATTATTCGAATATGTTTGCCATCGATGGCAGATATGCAGTTCGGGAAATTCCACAGCTTCTTGAACTCTGTTGGTTTTTCGGTAAGAATATCTTTGTTTGGCTTTGGCATCATAATTGGAGGAGGCTTCTCGGATAAAGCAACCAGCGTTTGTTTCACAATGCGGCTTATGTAGCTTTCTGTTATGCGAAATGCAAATGTCGACGATCAGAATGAATCTCCAGTGGCCATAAACCTGAAATAAATGGAAAATGTTCACATAGCTTGGTAATTACATAATTCATGATTTGTACATTAATTACATTCTGCTATTTGTAAACCACTGTTTTATTTCATTACAGCTGACATGTGCAAAAAGAGGAGGAACAACATGAAATATATATACAACAGACGTAAGAGAGACAGAAAAATAGGGACTGGATCAGCATCATAATTCAAACATATGAAGTGGCCGCTTTCTGATGATTTATCATTCTTGGATACTGTACATTATAAAAGAGAGTGAGTAGGCCTACTACCTGGCCTTCTAAACCATTTAGCAATACGTGATTGTAAATATTCGAATTATTATCACTGTGAGTCGTTTTTATCATTTTACGTTCATAGACAATTTCAAATATTTGCAAGAATATGCACTAGCCAAATACTTGAAGCTAGGATCTTCCAAGAAAATTGTTTAAAACCTTCTCAATGAAACATTACATGCTTTTTGCAAAGAATATGTTTTCATTAGGGCCGTTCGTGTTGTACAGCTATAAATAACTCAAATTTGGTTTACAAAAATACGTTTTCCTTAATTAAAGTCTATGACAATTACAGATAATATTTTATCAGTGGTTATGGGAATTGATTCTTAAATGTGATATATTTGACCATACCACCATCGTATACAACTAATCGGAAAATTACACTTGTTTCCATCACTTATTTTCTTTGGGAAATAAAAAGAAAGTTATTTGAAATGTTGTAAAAAGTATACAGTTCGTGTTTTTCATTGCAGATCTCTTTCCAACATCTCGAATGTCGAGATAGACGACGAGTAAACACACCCTCGTGTAAACGGGGCTTCTCGTAGGGCAGGTGATTATGAAAAGGACGCAGCCTACCACGAAGAACATGCAACGCATTCCCTGCATATGAAGAGATTACTGTAAACTCAACCATTTAGTCAGCCATGTAGTCCGATCTGTGACGAGCATTCTCTAGAAAATCCCCAAGTATGTGACGATACACAATTGCTGCCCCATTCAAACAACTCTACTTCTAGTAGGCCTTCATCTGGAACGTATTCGAAGAAACGTTAGGGAAAGACGACACAAGAGGTATTGTAAATGCTGATACAACGACCAAAGGATCGAGATGAAATTCTGAGAGCTGTTATTCGAAGCAGAGAAACTGAACGTGAAGATGATGCATGTGTTCTTCTGAAGTACGGATCTTTCAGTGAAACAGTTTCCACCTGCTCTACGTGCAGAAGCTAAGATTCGTATATGTAGTATTGTTTCCGAATTAGAAACAAGAGCCCTTGAGATTTTACAAACACACATATTGCTTTCAGGTGCTTCGTGTGTAATGTCTTCCTACACCTTATGTCGTTATAGTCAGTCGGCAGGTGATTACTACGAACACGATACACCTGCTGGCGCAAGACACCACCAGACGCAGTTGCTGTTAGCAGGCTGCTTTCAATACGATAGTACAACGGTCGCACACAACAAACGAAACTTTCATGTGAAATGTGCAAGCAGAATGCACAAAACTTATCATTTGAGTAACATTGTGCTGACCTTATGTATAAAAATGTCTTTGTACTTAGCTTATATATTTTAATATAAGAATAATATATATTTTTTCATGCAATTGGTTTTCCTACCTACTAACATCGTCAATGATTGGAACTAATTGCAGTCCCCATTTCACTGTGTGACATTTATAATATTATTTATTTTACAGCTACTATTCTATTGTTAATTAATTCGGTTTTGCTAGTTTTGTTGTCTTGTTTTTTTGCGCGACTGACGCCTGATGTCATCTTCCACTAGATTCAAAATATAATTACACAGTATTATATTTTACCCGAAAAACTCTCGAAATTTTGCTTCGTCTTTCATTAAATGTTTGTTAAAAGGAATTGTGTAGAACTCCTATTCTCATGTTGCTTTAAAAATGCCATGTGCGTTAATGTTTCTGTTACTGGAGCTCATTAGCAACATAGGTAGATCATCATCCCCTCTTCCTCTTCTAGCATTAAACACTCAACAATGTTACTTACATCCACTGCAAGCTACAAAACAACTGAATATTATTATTTCCACTGTGCGACTACAGTCGCACCGTAGGAAGTGCTATTTTCAGCCGTGCCTTACGAATGGGGCAGGCGCGACCTTCATCGCGTGGCTAGAATCGCGCCTTAGGAATCATATGTTTAGGACGGAACTGCAGTGGCATCGTACCCTTAGTACGCCATACCTTTAGGGCGGAACTGCAGTGGCATCGTACCCTTAGTACGCCATACCTTTAGGGCGGAACTGCAGCGGCATCGCACCCTAAGTACGCCATACCTTTAGGGCGGAACTGCAGAGGCATCGTACCCTAAGTACGCCATACCTTTAGGGCGGAACTGCAGCGGCACTGTACCCTAAGTACGCTATACCTTTAGAACAGAACTGCAGCGGCATCGTACCCTAAGTACGCTATACCTTTAGGAAGGAACTGCAGAGGCATCGTACCTTAAGTACGCCATACCTTTAGGGCGGAACTGCAGCGGCACTGTACCCCAAGTACGCCATACCTTTAGAACAGAACTGCAGCGGCATCGTACCCTTAGTACGCTATACCTTTAGAACAGAACTGCAGCGGCATCGTACCCTAAGTACGCCATACCTTTAGGGCGGAACTGCAGCGGCATCGCACCCTAAGTACGCCATACCTTTAGGGCGGAACTGCAGAGGCATCGTACCCTAAGTACGCCATACCTTTAGGGCGGAACTGCAGCGGCACTGTACCCTAAGTACGCTATACCTTTAGAACAGAACTGCAGCGGCATCGTACCCTAAGTACGCCATACCTTTAGCGCGGAACTGCAGCGGCATCGTACCCTAAGTACGCCATACCTTTAGAACAGAACTTCAGCGGCATCGCACCCTAAGTACGCCATACCTTTAGGACGGAACTTCAGCGGCATCGCACCCTAAGTACGCCATACCTTTAGCGCGGAACTGCAGAGGCATCGTACCCTAAGTACGCTATACCTTCAGGGCGGAACTGCAGCGGCATCGCACCCTAAGTACGCCTGGTAACGTAAAACCGAAAAGGAAAGGCAAACAGGCAAATCCCCGGAAACATACTTATGATCGCATTGTACAGAGTTGTTTACGGCGAAATGTTTACACTTTTTTGTTTTCTAACATTCCTCCCACTTTAAATGCAATTTTATCGAAAGTGAATAGTGACGAATCATTTCCAGATTTCTCCCGTTCCAGCCCACATAGGTTCCTACAGTTTGAGTTGTCAGTAAGGGGAAACAAGGCAGCATTCATAGAACGTGGCGCCATAATTCGGAGGCGGCATACATGCTTGAGAGAAGTAAAAATGTTTAGGAGTTTAGGAAAATCAGTTATCTATACAGACGAGTCGTGGGTAAATGTGGGGCTCAGTGTGGCAAAGGCATGGAAAGACACAACTGTAAAGAGCCACTCAACAGGCAGCCATTGAAGGTCTAAGTTCAGGCCTTAAACCTCCTACTGGACGCGGCGCTCGTATTGCATTAGAGCATGCAGGTAATGACGACGGTTTTGTTCAAAACGCTGCGCTTACTTTCTTGTTCAAAAAGAACACAGCTGACGCTCATGATGAAATGACTGCAGATGGGTATGAAAAGTGGTTTTCCGAACAACTTTCGCCAAACACTCCAGAGGGGGCTGTTATTGTTTTTGATAATTCGTCATACAACAGCAGGATGTGCGGAGCGATTCCCGTGTAACGTTGGCGTGTGGGGGATATAAGATAGTGGCTCACGGAGAAAGGTATTCCTTATGATGTCAGTATGATTAAGCGGGAATTGTTACACATAGTAGGACGGGAAAGGCATACGTATAAACAAACACAAACTTGAAGAAATAGCCAAGATCGTAGGTCTAACTGTACTTCGCTTGCCCCCGTATCATTGCGAGCTCAACGCTATTGAATTTACATTGGCCCAAGTAGAATCGTTCGTAAGACTTCATAACACAATTTTCAAGGCACATAATATGGAGTCCTTAATAACACAAGGTTATGGCCACTTATCAACTGAAAACTGGACAAATTATGTGGAAAAGGTGAAAAACATTGAAGAAGAGCTGTGGAGAGGAGACGAATTTCAAGATGACGAAGAAAGGTTTTTAATCAGTTTAGCCTCATCCACTTTATCCCAGTCATCTCCATCGCTCCAACCTCATTATTTTGGTCAGCCCTGTGCTACTGGTATGGAAGTAGTATCAACTTTGGTCAGCGGTTGCGATATGTGATATTATTAATTTCTTCATGAAGTGCACATTTCCATTTTCGTACGGATTCGTATTAATGGATGTTTGTGAATTGTTTGTAAGGTACGTAACGTAAAAACAATGTGACGATTTATGACTAATTTATAAGCGTAATTGTAAAACATATATGAAATAACATCAGTTCTTAAATTGCTTCTCGTGCACTCAGAATTCGAAATAATTTCATCACCTGAACTTCGTAACGTGTTAGCGATCTGGCAACAGCGCACGCCATAAGCTCTGTATTGCAATCTAAGCGTGAGACGCATTATAGCCTTCAACATCTGACTCAACAACGTGCCACTCCAGTCTTCACTTGTAATCATGATGTAGTTTCGTGTAACATTATTTTACTTCTCATCATGTAGCTTAGATGTGCAGCAACGTAGTTTAATGGTGGAATGCTACGTCAGCGTAGTTTTAAACCTCCGTTATGGGCAAGTGTTGTTCTCCTGTTTTCCTCGCCCAGTTTGATGGTAACTGTGGTTTTTGTGTTCATCTGTGCCCTACTTTTCCAGCGGTTGCAGTTTCGCAGCATCACTGATAGAAGTTTGGTAGTCCCATTTCGCTGAATAACTGTTATCTGAGAACTAGTCCATACCGACATGTAATTATGAGAAGACTTGCAGCTTCGCAGTATAACCTGGTAGCTGTGATGGTGTACTTGATATTTCCGTCACGTTCACCGAACAATGGCCATGTCGTTTTCAGCTTTTTCCTCTCCGCCGGCCGTCGCCACTTCATTTTAATTTTGATTGAATAGACGGTTTGTGAAATCCCCACTCGTTGAATTTTCAAAAGTTTCTGAACCTTCAAACAAAAAAAATGAACTACCACATTTTGAAAGGAAAAATTAACTACCACATTTTAAAAGGAAAAATTAACTACCACATTTAAAAGGAAAAATTCGTTCATCCTATACCTGACTATGTTTAGTAAAACATTAATGTCGTGCCATTTAAGTACACATATACCATAAATTTTATTAGTAAAGGGCCTTCTTTTTTGTGTGCTATTATACAAGTTTTAATCGCGCCATTTATATTCACTTTTTTATGCCAGCAAAAGCTATAATGATTACTGTTTTTTATTTAAAATTAAGTTTAATCTAAGTTCTCCTCGTGAAATCATTTACTGTTCTCTCTTCTGGATAATATTATAACTATTAGTAACATTGTTCTCATCATTCATTAATTGATGTTGGCTTTTTGTATCCAGCACGCATATGTTTAGAATACTCTTTCTTTTTGGTAGAAGTAATCGTGGCAGCAGACTAACAACCAAAGCAAGGCCATACGACGCATTAATAAAGTGATTACGGCCATGGCAATGTTAATTTTACGTAATGCGGAAGAATACACAACTTGCATACAAGTAGATCGTAAGTAGGGCTTTCGAAAGTGCTCGTTTTACCGTGAATAGCCTTAATAAATCTGGTAACCAGCTCACTTGTAGCTTGCACTTTCCAGCGCTTGTTTCCAGCGCTTGTAGCGCTTGTGGGTGGCCACGTAAAAAGCTGGAAACCAGTGCAGCTTGCAGACAGCTTCCTGCGGGGAAATATGTCCTCTTCAAGTCAGGATGGACTGTTCTTGGTAGAAAATAATGAACAAAATGCTTATTACAACAACCTGGACACGTCGGATACACCCGGGTCATCCGAAAACAGTGTAACTTCGCTTGAGACACCAGAAGGTTACGTCGGCTTCTATGTTCCAACCACAGCCATTTCATGGTAAAATTAAACTCCTACCCTTTTTTGCGTATATCAGAAGACATTTTGTACTGGGTTGTACATTCTGTGACTGCAATGGATGTTATGAAATAGGTAGATAATGTGGTTTAGGGTGTTGGGCACCACAAAATGCAATAATTATTTTATATTTGTACGAAATACCCTTAAACCTGCAGCCATTGCTTAGAAGTACCTCGCGTCAAATTTTATCAGTTCGCATGGTTTTTCCATCATGGAATGTCAAAGTCCCTATTTTAGTGTTTTTGCGACATACAAATAAATTAAGCGAAAGTTATAAAGAAATTTTAACTAAAGTGACTGAGAGTTCGTGTCAAAATTATTATTAACGTCGTTGGCCACGGAAAAATGTGTTATTTTATATTTGAGCCATATATTGTTACACTTGTAGGCATTGTGTGACAACCTTTACCTCAGATGACATATTTGTAGAGCGCATTGTTTTTGGAAAATGACTCGTCAAAGTCAAAATTGTACTCGTTTTGTGATGTGCAGACAAAATAAACCAACAATTTGTAGAAAATTAAAAAAGGGTAAGTATATGAGAGATCTTGTCTTAATTCATTTTCACGTACGTTCAGCATATGTTATTATCTAAAAAAAAAGCTATGGGCAGTCAGAAATAAAAATAATATGCAAGAAAGCCCTTATTTTCAGCATTTTTTAAAATTGAAAAGAAAAACGTTTCCTTGTACAATTTTATAGACGTCTTGAAGTAGCTCTTGGCATCTTCCTCCAGTGCGAATTATCTTATTTCTGTACGTAATATAGTTTTCATTATTTGTAAGTCACAAAAACAGTAAAATTGGGATTTTAACATACCATGATGATGCAAAAACCATGCAATCTAAAAATATTTTATCGGATGATTAGGTAGTCGCAGATAGTGGCTACAATATACGGCTAAAATAGTATAAAATGACATATATTCCCGTGGCCAACACCCTTAAGATGTGCTTAGCAAAATTTATTTGACAAAAAATCATTGACTGCTACAAATAAAAATATTTTTCCGAATTTTCTAAACTTTCAATTCTTAAAAATTACCAAAAATTATTTCACAGCCTGATTTTAAAGATTTCGTAGAGTAAATCATGGTGAGTAATTTTTAAAATTTGTACAACGACGAAATCTAAAATTGATATTTTGGCATGCCATTATACGAAACATTATGCAGTCTAAAATTGATATTTTGGCATGCCATTATACGAAACATTATGCAGTCTAAAATTGATATTTTGGCATGCCATTATACGAAACATTATGCAGTCTAAAATTATTTTATGGAATGAAACAGTATTTGCAAATAATGTCTATGAGTTGAACTGCATTTCATTCGAATATAAATTATTTAATTTTTATCGACTGGCACTCTTAAGATATTGTAAATTAGCGGGATTTTCTACATTCGTTTACATAAAATAAAGCCAGGTGAAAGCAATGTGAGTATTATACCTTGCAAAACAATATGTTTATTACATAACGTTGTTTGGACGAGTTCCTTAAAAAAATTTCTAGTCTCAGATAAATATAACAGACTATAAAAAAATTAAACAATTATTTAAACATTGTATTACTACTAAATATAATAGAAGTGTATGTCTGTGATTTTCGTATTTTTCACTTTTAATAATTTGTTTTCGTTTAGTATAATTGATAACCAAGCCATATCTAATGTTAACTTTTTTCGTGTCTGTCTGTCTGTCCGAACGGATTTAACTCAAAAGCAACTTAACGTACTAACATCACATTTACACAGTCTATAGATATTAACCCCAGGATCATCCTAGTCTTTGTTTCATCGAGATATCTCAAACGGTTCCAGAAAAAATGTTGATCAAGAATGTAAATATGTACTGGATTAACTTTTATTAGGATTACTGCATAAAATAAAGCATTGTTAAAAAAATAGCAATTTCTCCTTTCTTTTTGGTCTATGGGCTGTAAACCTTTCTTTACAAAATTCCGTAGTGGCCCAGTGGTTAGAGTTATTACAACTGAGGCCGCAGTGACCCAGTGGATAGATATATATCAAGTGGGGCCCGCAGTAGCTCAGTGGCTAGAGAATTCAATAAGGGTGCCGCAGAAGTTCTGAGGATAGAGAACCCAATAGTGGTCAGGGGCTAGACCGCCCAATAGTGGGGCCACAATATCTCAGTGGCTAGAGCAACCAAAAAGGGGGCCTCTGTAGCTCAGTGGCTAGATAAACCAATTAAAAAAGTGAGTAGATCAATTCAAAGTCCTCAATATCTTGCTAATATAAAACATATGCGAAGAGATGGCAGGGTGTAATTTAATAACGCTATTAAACGTGAAAGAATAAATATTAGTATTTTAAAAATAAAAACGTTAAGGAAACTATGGTAGGCTTTATTTTAATAACTTTACAGACATGTTATGCGAACGAAATCGCACGGGTCGGCTAGTACATGCATAAAGTTGTCAAGTGGAGATGTCTTTAACGTCTTCTCAGACTGAATAAGATGCAATAAATTATGTTTTATATTCTCATAAGTACGTCCAAATATCTACGCATATTAAAAGCAAATATAAAATTATATTTTTTAATTTATGAGTAATGGAATTTGTAATGTTTCTACAGTTTATTTAATGAATACACGAGAAATAACTGATACGTAGGTGACGTATCGATGAACTTAATTATTTTATAATTTCACTTTATGAATGCCAGAACAGAAGAAATGAGATCTGCGGTAATATTGATATTCACCATGACGGTGGAAAAATATGAACCGGGCAACAAAAACAGAAGGTAATAAAGGATTTAAAAATAGCCAAATTAACCATGCACATCTCCCACCCAGTCTGAACAAACGTACAGTTCCTGACAGACAAAAGTACCCAACACATTTTTCATCATGCTCGTAGAAACGTGTTACCTGACTCGAGACACCGGGGACGCTGCGACAGAATTTCCCCCGGAATAACACATGCGCTTAACTACATTAATATTTCCTCAGGAATCCTCGCGCGATACGCGAAACAAATTAAATTTTCCCGTGCGAGGGAAATAAACGGGCGCGGCGCACCTGAAACGACGAGGGGAAGTGCTCTGTTCTGAATTTACATTCATTAGCGAAAGTGGTAGAAAGAGAAGAAGAAGGAAGTACGTAGCTGCACTGTCTATCGTGTTGAGGAGACTGTGTGAGTGGAGAAACCAGTCGTCTAGTCCAAACCCAAGACACTGGATAGGAGTAAACAGAACGCTTCATTTATTTACGATTCGATATTGTTTCATTGCCCATTTCAGTATCGGCAATATAAAAACAGATAATTATTTCATATCATGTAAGTAAACTGCTTATCGTTTGACGAATATTTTTTCAAAAGAATAAAAATAAAAATAAAGTTTTGTGTATTAAATTGTAAAGACTGAAGTACGATGATTTATATCAGTCCACGTTTATTTTTACGATGTTAGTGGTCATGTGAGCATTACAGGTCGAGTGACTGTGCATTAGCGAAGGTGTGAGCTAGTTAGTTGTTTTAGCAACGATTTGACCCGTGTACTGGCACTTGACAGCCAACAGTGGCCGTTAATTTTTGGATGAAATGCTAAATATTTTAAATGTGAATATTGAACACATTTTTATTAAAATAGCTGGAATTAGACAATTGAAATGTTATACAGTCGGGGCTGCGAAGCGACATACATCTAGTATACTGTCCACTTGAAGCCACCCAACATACTATTAACATGGATACTCTGCTTTGTCTTGAGTGACGTCTCTGGTACTTGTATGCTCGTTGTCCTAGTCGGGGCTGTGAAGCGACATACATCTAGTATACTGTCCACTGGAAGCCACCCACCATACTAATAACGCGGATACTCTACTTTTCCTTGAGTGACGTCTCTGGTACTTGTATGCTCGTTGTCCTAGTCGGGGCTGTGAAGCGACATACATCTAGTATACTGTCCGCACCACCATACTTATAACGCGGATACCCTGCTTTGTCTAGACTTATGTCTCTGGTACTTGTATACTCGTTGTCCTAGTCGGGTTGTGAAGCGACATACATCTAGTATACTGTCCACTTGAAGCCACCCACCATACTAATAACATGGATACTTAGCTTTGTCTTGAGTGACGTCTCTGGTACTTGTATACTCGTTGTAATAGTCGGGGCTGTGAAGCGACATACATCTAGTATACTGTCCGCACCACCATACTTATAACGCGGATACCCTGCTTTGTCTAGACTGATGTCTCTGGTACTTGTATACTCGTTGTCCTAGTCGGGTTGTGATGCGACATACATCTAGTATACTGTCCACTTGAAGCCACCCACCATACTAATAACACGGATACTCTGCTTTGCCTTGAGTGACGTCTCTGGTACTTCTATGCTCGTTGTCCTAGTCGGGTTGTGAAGCGACATCCATCTAGTATACTGTCCACCTGAAGCCACCCACCATACTAATAACATGGATACTTAGCTTTGTCTTGAGTGACGTCTCTGGTACTTGTATACTCGTTGTAATAGTCGGGGCTGTGAAGCGACATACATCTAGTATACTGTCCGCACCACCATACTTATAACGCGGATACCCTGCTTTGTCTAGACTGATGTCTCTGGTACTTGTATACTCGTTGTCCTAGTCGGGTTGTGATGCGACATACATCTAGTATACTGTCCACTTGAAGCCACCCACCATACTAATAACACGGATACTCTGCTTTGCCTTGAGTGACGTCTCTGGTACTTGTATGCTCGTTGGCCTAGTCGTTGCTGTGAATCGACATACATCTAGTATACTGTCCACCTGAAGCCACCCACCATACTAATAACACGGATACTCAGCTTTGTCTTGAGTGACGTCTCTGGTACTTCTATGCTCGTTGTCCTAGTCGGGTTGTGAAGCGACATCCATCTAGTATACTGTCCACCTGAAGCCACCCACCATACTAATAACGCGGATACACTGCTTTGCCTTGAGCGACGTCTCTGGTACTTGTATGCTCGTTGTCCTAGTCGGGGCTGTGAAGCGACATACATCTAGTATACTGTCCACTGGAAGCCACCCACCATACTAATAACGCGGATACTCTACTTTTCCTTGAGTGACGTCTCTGGTACTTGTATGCTCGTTGTCCTAGTCGGGGCTGTGAAGCGACATACATCTAGTATACTGTCCGCACCACCATACTTATAACGCGGATACCCTGCTTTGTCTAGACTGATGTCTCTGGTACTTGTATACTCGTTGATCTAGTCGGGTTGTGAAGCGACATACATCTAGTATACTGTCCACTTGAAGCCACCCACCATACTAATAACACGGATACTCTGCTTTGCCTTGAGCGACGTCTCTGGTACTTGAATGCTCGTTGTCCTAGTCGGGGCTGTGAAGCGACACATATCTAGTATACCGTCCACTTGAAGCCAGACGCTAACAACTATTAGCAAAAAATCAATCAAAATGTTGACGTACTTAATGCTCATTTCACAACTCCATGTACCCGTATTACTCTCGAAACACAAAATGAAACACTGTCTCTTATCAAAGCCCATACTTGCTGTGTAGAAGAACGTTTACTTTAAAGTCTTCACGCCTATTGACTTTATGAAAGATATCAGACGAATTAAAACCAAGGCCGATTGTAATGACAGAATTTAAATTGCCACGATAAACCTAGCCTTGCCGTTTATCTTAGAAGCATTAACTAAAATCGTTAATTATTCAGTGATCACAGGCAGATTTTCAACTCAGTGAAAATCTACTTTAGTAATACCAATCCCGAAGACAAATAAACCCCAATGTGCCAGTGACAATAGACCCATAATCAGTCGTCCCACAATTTTCATAGCCCTTGAATATATTGCACACCAACAGATAACAAGGTACATTAGTGAAATAATCTGATGGTAGACAATCTGTCTGGTTTCAGAAAGGGGTTTAGAACATGTACGGCTCTTCTTCAGGTCACTGATGACAAAAAACATAACATGGATAACAGTTTGCTAACGATTTTGATATTATTATATTTTAGCAAATCGTTCGAGTCCGTTGACCATGAGCTATTATTTGCCAAGCTAAAATCATATTTTAATTGTTCCGAAATATCGTTCGAATGGATTAATAGTTACTTGTGTGGCCGTTATCAGAGAGTTGTCTGTGGAGAACAACAGTCTGCTTGGCGCACCGTTAAAATTGGTGTTCCCCAGGGCTCTGTTCGGGAACCCTTCTGTTTTCTATTTTAATTAATGACCCCCATCAGATACTAAAACATTGTAAATACCATCTTTATGCAGACGACTTCAAATCTACCTGCCAGCTCATCCCGGTAATATTATGTCATCAATTGACACAATTAACCATTCATTGTCAAACATCTTAGAATGGTCAATAAAGCACGGGCTACTATTAAACCCTAAGAAATCCCAGAGCATTATAACTGGATCCAAGAAACTACTCACATCACCAAACGTCACTAGCGCCCCTAATATCATACTTGATGGCAAGCCGATTCCTCTATCAAAGTCCGTAAAAAACCTAGGTGTAATATTAAGTGAAACTTTAACATGGAGAGAGCATGTCACTTACATCTGTAGACAAACAAATGTCACTTTACGTTCATTAAGAAGGCTTAAAAAGAATTTATCTGCTAAATTGATGAATATCTTAACAGAATCATTAATAATTTCACTCCTTGATTATGCTGATATAGTCTTCAGTGACCTACATGAAGATCTAGGTTAGAGACTTCAGCGAATACAAAACAACTGTATATGACTTATTTTTAATCTTAAAAAGAGAGATCATATCACCACGCTTGATTGAAAAAATCGACGATCAGTGTACAAGATCTTCTTGTTAAAGAAATTATTTTTAACAGGATGTCCTCGATACCTTATGTCTCGTTTCTTACCGCCCAATACATCAAACACTCGTTCCCTCGATCAACAAAAGCTTCTAGTACCAAAACAGAACTCATTTTTCGCTTCATTTTACATGGTCACCGCAACCAAACTTTGGAATTGCTTACCTCAGGAAGCCAGAGAAACAATTTCAAACACTAAAATCAAAAAATTATGTAAAAACAGCTTTCTCACTCTATGTAAATATTTAAATGAACTTGAAATGTGGGTTTGATATAAGCAAACAAAATATTCATTGTGGAGGTTCCTCTTTTATAATACCTGTAACTTATTTGCTTTCTGCTTCCTGAGACTGTAGTAATGTTTATATGCGTATGTTACTGTTTAATTAATTAAACATATAGTTAATGTATGTAGATGTGTGCATGAGCGTGTGCGAGCAGACATATTAATGTCTTATTTTATGTATATTTCTAGGTAGCTGATGATTTTAGACTCTTTATATTATAATTTTGAATGTCTTACAGGAATTAATTTTTCTTGTCTTTTTCCCGTGTTTAATTAGATATATGCTGTGATTTTCTGTCCTTCAGTAATCCTTAAAATAAATTTCAGTTTTAGAAATTTCGCTAGTCAGTGTTATCTTGTAGTTTAATTTTATAAATAGTACAATTATATGTTTGTGGATATATGTAAGGTGTGTATATGGTTTTATGTATGCATGTGTGTGTTAATCGTGTATGTTCACAATTAAGGTTAATTTTATTTTATGTAAGTTGCTTTTATATATTTCATGTAAGTCTCTTTCTATGTTTATAGTAGACCTTAAGTTTTGTGTCATTGTTTTATTTATTTTTCTTTTAAAAAAAATAAGTGTTATGTTTTACTAAGGAAAGTGGTTAGGTGTAAGAGAAGGTGATAATACCTTAACTTTGCCACAACAAATAAATACGTATTATTATTATTATTATTATTATTATCATGACGCAGTGCAGACAAACCGCAGCCAGGCCCCAGACATATAACGCGACCTATGGCACAAGGCGAGTCGTGAAGTAGTGTGTATTCAGATGTCGTCCCGCTGGCTGCTCTCTCTCGTAAACCTCAGTCTCTCTCTCACTCCACCCTTTTCCTTTCACTTCGTCTTTCCACTCTGTACGTACTCCCTGCAGTGCAGTTCTATTCTCTTCGTCTCCTCCTCACACGTCTTCGCCCTTTCATACCCTGAGTGGGGAGGGCTACGTCGCATCCACTCTCGAAACACGTCGACCATATCGGTATCGTTGCGATGTATCACTCTCGGGGAGTAATGAAAATCGATAAAGATATAGAGCAAATCGGTCGTATTGACATCGCATAATACTATAATCGAGATACGCGGTAAATTTTTATACGCTGTTCAACCATATTGCAGTTATATTTCAGAAATAATATTTCGTCATAGAATTATCATCATATCGCACAGCCCTAACCTCGAGGAGGATGACTTATCGCCCGTTATTCGGCTTGAGTTGTATTAATTATTAAATAATTTTTTATTAAGTTTTCATAATGTTAGTGTCGTCGTGTTATACAGCGTACCGCGCAATATACATACCATTAAAAATGTGTACGTTTCTGCCAGTTTTCTAGAGACGTTACATTTTGAAACAGTTGAGTTACAGTTCCAGTGCCTCGTAGTTTATTAAACCGCATGTTGGCTGTCGAGGCGATGACGCAGTGCAGAACTGGGTAATGAAACAGGCGGCGTTGGATGGCATGCAACACGTTGTCTCGTATGGAAGTTAAGTAAGAAAGTGCCCATCTATGATGGATTTACAATGTCACGACGAGGTCGTCCCGACAGTCAGACACGACGTTACAGCCTTACCATTTCAGCCACCAGAACTAGTACAATACCCAGACAGTTTCCTCCCGACAAGCCTTGCGTGGCTTTCTGCAAACCCTAGAATGGCCAGTAACTTGCTATGGAGTCTGAAGGAATCACAAATCGTTTTACACTATTTTGTTTTGGAAACTTTGTGAACGAAGTATTCTTGGATTTTGGAGCAGTTATTTTTCCATGAATTTTTAATTTTCGTCACCTCATTAGTTTTCTGTTACAAGATAACCCGGATGTACACGTAAATAGTATATGTTTAATGTGAAATTTACCACAGTAGCGAAATCCGCACGACGTTTTGTTTCGTGCGGTTATGTTTACGGTTTATTTTCTACTGCCGAACGAGGCCAACAGGTCCGACGCCCGACGAAACTAGAAATAGAATCTACTTTTGTCGGGCTGTGGCAGAAGCGATTTTGTCGCGGTGACCTTGCTCCTGATTGGCTGATGAAATATTTTCGTAGGTGTCGGGGCTGTTTTGATGGACTGTCGGGTTACTGTAAATCCAGCTTTAGAGGTACTATGTCACCATTTTTTAAAACAACATGCCGACTGCCGCCCAGTGGCTCATGTCTGCATTTGCGTCATCGCCACTTCCGTTCTACAGGATGACGCTGTACATATAAACTACGATGTGGCCTGTTCTGTATTGCGTGGGTTAGTGTCAGACGTTATGGATGGCTCCCTGCACAGGTTATGTACAAAAATCGCTCAGAACTTACATTATTTATTTCTGTACTGTGCAGAGCAACTATGGCTGAAACGCATTCACTTGTAACTGGTAGTAAATTAGTTTTGTTTAAAAAATGGTCAATTAGTCCCTCTAACTAAAGAGTTTCAAATGTTACTTCCGTAAAATAAAATCCGTCGCAATTATACACATATTAGAATGGCAAGTGTACCGTGCCCGATTCTGTACAAGCGTTGCTTAAAACAGAGTAGCTCCGAACAATTACAAGACAAGCAGCGAGCTTACAGGTACTAAATATTTAGTACACCCGGTTAAGTTGGAACGTACTCACTCGTCACAGCCACTGGCATTCCTTCGCCTGTCACTTTTCAAACTACAATTGCACATGTAACAAATGTGAATTTCAAAAGCTTGCAGGTCAATGACATTCTGAAACGACATACGTGTGTAGGCGCTTCGCAATTGCTTGAGCACTTTTCAAAACCCTTATTGATGTCTACTTTTCTGCTCTGTAGGGGCTTTCCATACTCTCGTTACTATTGTAAGTCAAAGTTCTTTTATTTTCACTCAACTTGATACCTTAATGCGCGATCATTTATAATATTTAACTTGAGTCTTCTGGGCTCGAAGGAACCACACACAGGAATTTTTATGTTAAACTGACTAAATTTGTTACTTAACTTTGGAGATACTGTAGAATATGCATGTCACGAAACGATTACAAGATGTTACATAATATGTGTTTTACCAGTCGACAATTTTTATTTAGTAGAAGTTAGCAGCAGATAACTCAGTTTACATTTTCATTCTCAGGTGGTGTTTAAACACCTAGCAACACAAATCGAGATCGGATCTATTGAAAGCCTCGATACGAGTACGACGAGAAAAAAAAAAACCAAACATTAAATTGAATAATAACTGTTGCCGAACTCGTTCTTCTCTTCATAAATCCTACGTTGATCGGCTTGCAAGCTAATTGTCTAGTCGAGATCACACCAGTGTGACGGGATGACACCTTACAGCTGCCTTTCCACAGCGTGAATCGATATCGCTCACCGTAGACTATCAGTGCATTGCCAGTCCGTATACAATCGACTCAGAACAACAGTTTACAATTGTGATCAAGACTAACATAGTGTCAAATAAATTTTATAATACAGAACATACAAAGAAATAAAAATCGGAAAAGCAATGATTACATCACGACGGATAATCCTAATGGGAAGGCTGCAACTATGATATGACAGAACAGAATGCACAAACTATACACAACAAACACATTAGATTAATAGCGAAATTCGCAGTTAATAAGAATGCAAAAGGTACCGTAGGAGTTTCCTACAAATTTCACTGTAATCGATTATTAAGCTGGGGCCGCGGTGGTGTAGCGGTCAGACTACTCGCCTCCCTCCAAGTGAACCGGGTTAGACTCCCTGCGGGGTCGTCCCAGATTTTCACATGTGGGAATCGTGCCGGACGATGCTGCTGGTCAGCGGATAATCTCAGGGATCTCCCGTTTAACCCGCCCTTGCATTCCGTTACTGATCCATACCATCGCGCTAGATTCTCATCGGCTCTCAAGAGCTCAATATAAAGAGCAGTCGCAGTCTCTTCTCTCATTCACTCACGATTATTACGTTGAATCGCGATTATCGCATAACGAACGGGAAATAGACTAAAGCTCTGAAACAAAATACAACTATGTCTATAAAAATATTATATTCATATTCAAATTGTTCATTTCAATGTCAACTTAAATATCTGCTATAGAAGAAATAGTTATCTCGTTAGTCAAAGTAATCGAATAAACTGTTTATCCCACAGATTCAACAGGGCAATATTCCACAAAGCACAAACTATTGCATATAAAAATTTTAAAGAATACAAACAGCTGATACGCGCAGTTATTCCTTGTAAATTAATAGGTATCAGTTCAGGTGTTCTCAAAATTACTGTTCTTAGGCATTCGAGGGTTCAGTAAATCAATGGCTACACAAAACAAGCGAACAGATCTGGGTTGACATCAGCGATGTCGCGCCAATAAGCTTAGCTGATTCGCCTGAGGTTGGATTCAAGTAGACCGCCCTTGAAGATGGTAGTAAGTGAGCAAGGTGAAGACAGTTCCCAGTAGACCGCCCTTGAAGATGGTAGCAAGTGAGCAAGGTGAAGACAGTTCCCAGTAGACCGCCCTTGAAGATGGTAGTAAGTGAGCAAGGTGAAGACAGTTCCCAGTAGACCGCCCTTGAAGATGGTAGTAAGTGAGCAAGGTGAGGACAGTTCCCAGTAGACCGCCCTTGAAGATGGTAGTAAGTGAGCAAGGTGAGGACAGTTCCCAGTAGACCGCCCTTGAAGATGGTAGTAAGTGAGCAAGGTGAGGACAGTTCCCAGTAGACCGCCCTTGAAGATGGTAGTAAGTGAGCAAGGTGAGGACAGTTCCCAGTAGACCGCCCTTGAAGATGGTAGCAA
Source organism: Dryococelus australis (assembly GCA_029891345.1). Lineage (NCBI taxonomy): Eukaryota > Metazoa > Arthropoda > Insecta > Phasmatodea > Phasmatidae > Dryococelus > Dryococelus australis. Next base: position 197,422,119 of record CM056998.1, on the reverse strand, counting down.
GTGAGCAAGGTGAGGACAGTTCCCAGTAGACCGCCCTTGAAGATGGTAGTAAGTGAGCAAGGTGAGGACAGTTCCCAGTAGACCGCCCTTGAAGATGGTAGTAAGTGAGCAAGGTGAGGACAGTTCCCAGTAGACCGCCCTTGAAGATGGTAGTAAGTGAGCAAGGTGAAGACAGTTCCCAGTAGACCGCCCTTGAAGATGGTAGTAAGTGAGCAAGGTGAAGACAGTTCCCAGTAGACCGCCCTTGAAGGTGGTAGTAAGTGAGCAAGGTGAAGACAGTTCCCAGTAGACCGCCCTTGAAGATGGTAGTAAGTGAGCAAGGTGAAGACAGTTCCCAGTAGACCGCCCTTGAAGGTGGTAGTAAGTGAGCAAGGTGAAGACAGTTCCCAGTAGAAAGTTCTTACCAAATTGAGATGGATGACCATCAAAAGTGAAAAGATTCACTGTTAGTTGTACGCAAATCAAAATACGCCCCTGAACATTTCCCTCTGCCCTAAAGACCTCGATGTTAGAGCCGAAGAGGATGACACGAGGTCAGTATGGTGCAGCGCCAGAATGCAAGGGCGGAGGAAATGGGAGATCCTCGAGAAAACCCGTGGGCCAGCAACATCGTTCGGTACGATACCCAAATGCGAAAATCCGGGAGCGACCCCGCCGAGAATCGAACAAGGTTCACCTTGTTGGCGAGTAGTCTAACCACTACACCACCACGGCCTTTATTCGACTCCAATATTTCCCTTTACTTCAGTTCTGTCGAATGTTTTGTTTAGATATTGACTGCCATCCTGGGCGAAAGGGATGGAATTTTTACAATTTTGCGGTAGAGTCGTTTATCTGACAGTAGAGTTATGGTCACCACGTATCTATTGCATTTGCCAGGATTGTCGTCACAAACAGCATGGTGTTCCAACATAAGAGTGTGTCAATTTTCACAGTATTGAATAGAATTCCAGTCAAGATTTAGGAGGATATAACATTTTCTCATGAAGTCCACACCAAGTTTAAGTGGAGCAATCTGTCAATTATTGAATATACTATAATTTTTTCTCGCCAACTTTCCCTGTAGTCGGTAATGCCCAGTTTAACGGTCGAGCTGGCTTGGGAAATAACGGCGATAATCTTCAGCCTACACTCTAAATTCGAATCAGGGAAAACTATTGATTCGAAATGAAATTCGACCACTTGAATCAGTGAAAATGTCTCCACTTAGAATAAGTGGAAAACCATTAGATGTTTCAGTAAAACTATTTAACTGGTTTAATAAGTGACGGCCAATAGCATGCGACGAATTAAATTTTGTTTATTTTGAATTTAACGAAATAATTACCAGAAATAAGTATATTTCCGGTAGTCACCATTTATGTTATGCAATTTAACGTAATATAAAAAATTAAAAAATTCAAACAGTATCTAAGATCTGAACCCACGGCATTCTACTCCTAAAATTTTACCTTTCCAATAGAGCTGCCAAGACATAGTTTACTGCAGAAGAGAAATTATATGTATTTAATTTAATATGAAAAATTTGTAGCTTTGTATTGTGTGTCATTTATTTTCATTTTTAGCCTAACTGGTAACATTAGAATTGTTACAATAAATATAACGTATGAATGCAACCTCTCCGCCATATTAAATTTCTCCAAACCTTCAAACCGATTTCTACGATGAATTGTGGCAACGAAAAGAAGGACGTAGAAACTAAATGAAGGCTGAATGTTCATGTTGCTTTGTCAAATGGTATTATAAAAGACGAAACTCACATTAGAAATAATCAATGTAATGGGTTTTATTAGTATATGCGTTGTTATCTCATTTGACACATGTTGTTTAACTGATCCGTCAATCAAAAAACAAATCACTGATAAACAGTGAATGAAATGGCTGATGAATCAGTGGAAAATTCACTGAATCAATAAGTGAAGGAAAACTGGCACTAATTTTACTAATTGATCAGTTAAATTGACTGAAGTTACTATCGAATAGACCAGGTTGTGTTAACCGTAGACTAAATATGAAGTAGACCGCATATTCGTTTTATGCGCATGTACCCAACATTGACCTACCCCAATCCTACACAACTGTCAGTGATGGAAGTGTTTGTTTATATCTTAGTTCCTAAATGGAAAGCACTATTATGTGAATAAAATACTTCTACCAATTTGAATTTAATCAATGTGCATTACAAAATTGGTCAGAAGAGTTATACATGCATCTCGAAGTATTTGTTTACAAATCAGTTTTCTAACCTGAAATCCAAACCATGCCGTTTTCGCTAGACGTGTTGGGAGAAAAGTAGATCAACCGTGGGACACGGAAATTGGTTATGCGCAGCCAGTGAGATCGGTCTACCTCATCTTTAGACTATGGTGTTAACTGATTTATAAAGTGAAATTCTCACTGTTTCAGATTTTGATGACTGAGACGTCTCAACGTAACCAATGCAGTCTTACCTCCGCGCTGCTGTTAAATATAATGATACGTAGCCAGCCAATCCGCACAGACCTCCATTCCGGAGCATATGTTCACAAGACATACTCCAAGCTTTTTCAGCTTCCCTTAAGAGGGAGGACTATGTACGGAAGCATTTTCGTGAAATCGTCGTTTGCGCGCATACGCGTATCTCGGTAAATAAACGCGATGAGTACGAATTTTTGCCAGAAAGGATTTAAAAAAACTATTGTCTATATCCCTATAGTTTTACTTTTGTCATATTAAGTGTATTCTCGGAGAAAAAAAATATTGTTAAAGTGGTCGAATATCGCATTTTTAAAGCTTGCCAATGCAGTTCCCTTAAGTGGCAAGAGAAACGTACGAAGATAAGGGAGTTGTTTAATCCGTAGTCTCTCATCTCGTGTAACAAAACACCACTTTTACGGATCTCATTTATACAGTACATCGTTACGAAGGAAACACTGCACGCCTTGCGCGTAGGAGCGATGAGCCGCTAGGCGTGCGTGTTAGTGTCGCCCGTATCGCTCCCTCGCTTCTTGACCTTGGACGCGCAGCTACACAATACCCTTAACAACAACTCACGTACGTCTCCCCGTATTGCAATGATGTAAACTTGGTGACTAAACGATGTTCACGATAAAGTGCGCAATTTTGAAATCAACCTTAGGAAAAAGTCACTGCCCCTTCCTGTATATATTCTAACGGGCGCACTGAATAACATGCGCCCAATGAAGTTGGGAACGATGAGAAAAAAGTAGTTCCATATCCTAACGTGTAATAAAAAAGTTAGGTAACCATTTGTGATAACTTAAATTATTTCCTTCGCTTTCTGTGTTTTTTTTAATTTTTTTTATGTATCGAAGTGTAAATATCAGCGTGTTTGTAAAATATTTACTTTTTATAATTTCGCAGTTTTACTGGACCGACGCATGGATAAAGTTATGAGGCCCTGACCTGTGTTAGTTTTACATAATGCGGAAGAATACGCAACGTGTATACAAGAAGATGTTAAGCAGGGCTTTCAAAAGTGCTCATTTTACCGTGAACAGGCTGGAGTAACTGCACTCCAGACAATGTGTTGCGGGCTAAAGACTGTGTGGAGGGGAGAAATTTGGGCGGTTCTTAATATCGAGGTCTTAAGAGCCGACGAGGGTGAAGCGAGGTGAGTATGGTGCAGCGCCAGAATGAAGGGCGGGGGAAACGGGAAATCCCCGAGAAAACCCGCCGACCAACGGCATCGTCCGGCACGATTCCCACATGTGAAAATTCGGAGTGTCCCGGCCGGGGATTGAACCTGGATCGCCCGTTTGGGAGGCGAGCAGGCTAACCGCCTGACGACTGAGCGTTACTTTCCTCAGCCCTTAATAGTCTCGCCTGCACTGCGCCTGCTCATAGTCACGTTAAGAGCTGTGGAATGAGTTTTTTAGAGGGCTAAATTAGGAAGGTTGAAAAATTATCGATATACCGAAATAACGGTATTATATCAATGATATATCGATATAAATCGTCGTTATATTTCAACGATTTTTTATCGAAATCAATATATTTTTCCAGGTATTGAAAATAAATATTTTTTAAATGTTAGTTTAATGAGCTCTGTTTTGAAATTCAAAAATCGAATTTAAAAATTACGATGTTTACTTCGGCAACAAGCACAAAAAAAAAAAAAAACAGGTGCCATATTTTTTTCTGCAATATCTTGTGTCCTAAATATGTAATATTCCAAGCAATTTTCCATTTGCCAAGTTCTTTAATACAAAAATATCAGATTTTTCTTTCGATACACCTTATCGTAAAACGATACTTTTATAAATAATCAGTATAAAAATGTCGATATTTTTTCCGATATCAGCATCCCTAGACTGAATGGAGGTGCAGTCGGATGAAACTTTGTCCCTCCAACATCTGTTCGAGAGAGAGTATCCATGTACGAATGGGGCGTACTAATCGATTCAGAATTATCCCACACTCGGGGGGTTGGCTTACTCTGAGACTAGTCTTTCCGAGAGAGGGCGTATTTTCATTTCTTGCCATACTCTAACCTAGAGGTCGCCGTAGAGTTTATGTGGCAGTTCAGTGTCCATCATGGATAACGCCTTTTCTATCATTTGCGCGCTTATCGTACCTCTGTTTCCACCATTTTCTTCAACGGCGCTGGTGGAAACGTTTATTGCATTCGGAACCTTCATTTGAAGACAGTTCTGAGTCGCTCCTCTTTAGGGCCAGGAACTATTTCCCATCAGTTTCTTGCTTTTTTCTGCGGTTATTAGGGGACCATTAGGTTTGGAATCAGCCTGTTGTAAATAAGTAGGATCACTACTTTGCATATCCATTAAGCTATTATAACCTAATAGCTCATCCCTAAGTTGTGACAGAGGAATAAAACCTCTTACCCACCAATTGTAATTGGTATCTTGTCCGTCGTATGGGGATCTAAATGGCGTATACGCTCATACATCTGGGTTAAGTACCCAAGTAGCAAACAACAAGCAGATAATAGCTGGCCAACTGTTGGCACATGTGCTACATGTTCGTCCACATGACTGTGATTTCTTATGAGGTACACAATAAGACCCCGTACACAATAGTGATTGTATTTTCTTGGGGAAGTATTTTTTATGTGGGCCATTAAACACAAAATGATTGACAGAATCTAATGCATTGCCCAAAAGTAATCAACACGTGGAAAACATGTGGCTGATGTATGCCATAGAGTATGAAAATAAGATCATTTTTCCATATAAAACGCTCATGTGGTAGACATGTTCAATTCTGATAGTTCAGCATCATCATGTGGCCAATTACGTGCCACTTATGACAAAATGACTGACAGAATCTCATATGTGGCCCACAAGCAAACATCAGTGAAACACCCCCAGGCATCTTAGAGTATATAGAGAATGTGTGGGTGATGTTTGCCAAAGAGTACATAATATAAGATCATGTGTGCACGTAAAGCCTTCACATAGTAGAAAAATAAATTTTTGATAGTTGGGCATCATCATGTGAGTTCCAAGTTGCAACCAACATGCAGCTAATAGTTGGCCAACTGTTGCCAGTGGTCAGAACGTTCGCATTTATGACTGTTAGCATTTCCTATATGGTTGACAATCAGATCATGTAAACAAAAGTGACAATACCTATTTTACAAATACTCGTAATGTAGACGATAAAGGAAATGCTGTTACTCACTGTTGGGAAAATATTAGCAGCATGTTTATGGGCCGTTTACGGCATACCAACTATATGTTGTTGTGCAGTAGCAAATAGCACATATGTTTCAATTATTTTTTTTATTTAATCTATATATGAATTAAAATTATCACGTGGAATTGCTAGTAATAGTAAAAAATGGTTTATAGACCTGAAACCTGAAAAGAATAACACACAAAAAAAATCATTATTTTGCATTTTAAATTCTACCTGGAAGTTATCTGGAACTAAAATTCTAGTCTTTTAAACAAAACACATAAATCCCAGTATTGACTCGGGATACTAACATTGTCTATAAAGCAAAGATAATAATGCATTATGTATGTGAAGTAAGTATCTACATTTTCTTACAATGTTGTAGTAGAGTAGGTGATAGCATACTTGAATGTAGATGAAAGGTTTGTGAGTTCGATTCCAGGTTTCTCCTAAGAAATTTAGTAATTGTGAAATAAAGTTGAACATCACACATATGAATATGATGAATACATACATATTATTTGGGTTAGACACAATTATATTTTGGTTTTGAAAATACATGGCAAGCTGCGTCTATGTGGGCCACAAGTGGCCAATAGCTGGGCCACAAATGGCTTACCAACAGTTGGCTAACAATATATGGTTTACTTACGGCAGGCCAGAGGCAGAAAGCCGGAAGTGGCCCTCTTGTGGTTAACTTACGGACAACTCTTGTTTTCCCAGACATCAGCCGACAGTACATCCAGAAGTGGCCCGCTTGTGGTTAACTTATGGGGAACTCCGGTTTTACCAGACATCTCTGCCAGTTAATTATCCGTATGTTGTCCACGCGTAAACACATCATACCACACTCACCATTCATCTTGTGTGCCACATGCATCTGCGGGTGCATTCCGCTTCTTGAATGCCTGTGGATGTCACATGTGGGCTGCTTGTTCACAATCAGATCTGCGCATGTGGGCCACCATGTTTTGCTACTTGGGTATGCCTCCAGCGAATGTCCTTTCCTGGGGTAAAATTTACTACTATGCTATTGCGCCCTGAAAATGCTTGGACTTCGTGATTCCAGAATCGTTTCTCCAAGGCAATTGAAAATTCTTCCATTGTGAGTATAGTATCTTTATCAAAATCATATCAGTGCAGTGCACGGTCATTAAAAACTAAATCTGAGTATTTCAGTGCCTCACTTACCCTAATACTGCGAATTTTAAACTAATTTTGCAACCTTCTTATGATTGTTATGGGGGCATCTACACCTCAGCCGTGACATTCTGGTAATTCCTTCAAAGGTGTATGATGGTGTCCGGGTTTAGAGAAGCATTGCAGGGACTGTGAATGTTAAGAGCCAGGGTTATACTCGGGAACTCTAGCACTGTTTGAGAGGTGCCCTAACTTAAGTGATGCCACGCTGTCCTCTAACTCCTCCAATCTTGTATTCATGGCATTCACGACCTCAGAGGTGGAAGCAGCATTTCCATCACCTGATTACACTTTAGCCTCCATATGAGTAACTATAGTACATTCATGATTACGTTCAACTTTTCTGAAGTTCTACTTCTAGGATATTCCTCTGACTCATGAAAACAATTCTTAATAAAGTCCTGAAAATTGCACCAAAGGACAACACACCACATTCATGCTCTCTCAGTGTAATAATATTTTGCAAAAAAAAAAAAAAACTATTTCTTCCTAGACATTGCTTAAACCCCTATTTGATCTTTGATTTTATTCATATTAATTATAAATGAATTACAATAATTTAGAAGAAAATATAAGTAAAATTCAATTCAATCCAAAATAAAGTACATTTAGGTAAACACAAGTATAACCACTTGTGATAAATGACATATTTAAGAAGTAATCACACATGCCATATATGGGGTGATTTTTCAAAGGTTTTTTTAATAAAAAAGTGTGGAAAATCGCTAATAAACTATCTTTTAATCACTTAATTTCCAATCCCGCATTATTACTGCTTGCATGGCACTCAACCGCCGTGTGGATGGAATCTGACATTTAATCCAAGTTATGGGTAACTTACTCGAGAACGTCGGTCGTCACCCGTGTTTTAAATGCTAACTGGGATTGTAACTACAATTTTAGATACGTTTGTTCAGAGCCCATGCTGAACACTGCTTTATTAAGGTTTACCTGGGAGAGTGAGATTGGCATTTCACTCAACTATACGGAATCAACCATATTGCAATTTTGTAAGGGAAAAATTCCCGTTACTATTCAACGTATACCAGAGGATTTGGACTCCGTTACATGACCTTTGGGTGGGTTCAGGTTTTCATTGGTTACAGTTTAACTATCCAACCTAGTGCTCAAAGATATGGGTAACTGTTGTATTGACTCGTCTTTATTATGGTTACAACTAAACGAATGCCAAAATACTTCCTGTATTAAAAAAATAATTGCAGTATTCATGTTTACTTCCACTTAGAGCCCTACAATGGGCGCAATATGTTGGGTTTAGTTGAGTTGAGAGATTTGGGCGGCTCTTAACGAGGTCTTGAGAGCCGATGAGGGTGAAATGAGCCGGAGGAAACAGGAGACTCCCAAGGGAAACCGCCGAACAGCGACATTGTCCAGTATGATTCTCACTTGCAAAAATCTAGGAGTGTCCCTACCGGCAATTAAACCCGGTTTGCCTTGTTGGGAGACGAGCGTTCTAACCGCTCAGCCACCGTGGCCACTTACTTCAACTTAAGTCTTCTGGGATGGAAGAACTCACACAGAGAGATTTGCTGTTAAATATAATAACTTAAATCCTTGGCTTTAAGGATACCGTAGAATATGCATGCTTCCAAAAGACTACAAGACGTGTCATGCTCTGACATGTATAAAGTAAAAAACACCAGATTTGTTTACCGTTATTTTAGAAATCACACTCCCAATACAACAGCCAGTTCGCGAACTATTTCACTTAATTCTCTGCTAAATGGTATATTGTGTGCTGGCTTGTGTTTAAAAGACAACAGTTTTTTGGTGGATTTTCTTTACCCTGGACAACTTATATAAAAGGGGTTTTTGTATAGCATGCTAACATTAAAACAATATCATGTATGGGCTACCAGAAACAATAACTCACAAAATGTTTGGAAATGTCGTCTAGTATTTTTAAAAGTTGAAACTAGGGAAAACCATTCAGGGAGTCTGCAACTATGGGTACACGAGTGCATAACAAGTTGCGTGCAACGAAGGCGAACGAAACTGGAGCGCCTTGTGGAGAGTGCCTGCTTATAGGACACCATAACTGGGGGATCAGCAATTGAGTAGTGAAAGACTGCCAGGAGTGATTACATATTATTTCCAACAACACACAGGCAGCACTATTGGCGAAGTAAGGTCTTCGCGTATTTTCATGTTGACGTATATACAGGCGGTTGCCACATGATCTGCCAGATCCGTTCGCCTTCATGGTATGCAACCTGTGGTCCTCGCTGGTATGAGACCTGTTGTCCTCGCTGGTATGAGACCTGTTGTCCTCGCTGGTATGCAACCTGTTGTCCTCGCTGGAATGCAACCTGTTGTCCTCGCTGGTATGAGACCTGTTGTCCTCGCTGGTATTCAACCTGTTGTCCTCGCTGGTATGCAACCTGTTGTCCTCGCTGGTATTCAACCTGTTGTCCTCGCTGGTATGCAACCTGTTGTCCTCGCTGGTATGAGACCTGTTGTCCTCGCTGGTATGCAACCTGTTGTCCTCGCTGGTATGCAACCTGTTGTCCTCGCTGGTATGCAACCTGTTGTCCTCGCTGGTATTAGAAGTTTCTGACTTCCTGCGTTGTTTTGATAACTTCAGATAGTAATTTAAAAACAGTAGATAACCTTTCCAATAATTTCTTTGCTAGGAGTTGTAGTTTATATTAACCCATAGATTCTGTGGTTGGAATCTCGACAGGTTATTCAAAAATACCTTATACGTGTTTATGTATATTATATCGATAAACGGCTCATTGACAAAGCCCCTGAGTTCCATTTTCGACAGCTCCGGTTGGCTGTGAAATGATCAAACTGGGGCACATACTTTGGTGTTTTCTCAGGGTGCTGCAGGTTCTTTCCCCCATATTCACTCCACCATTGCCTCGCGCCCACATCACCTCACGCCAGTTGCTCGTTATCTTGGCAGTTTGTGGCCTCGGTTAACAATAGTAACAATTATAATAAATCGACTTTATTTATATGGTGAATATAAGGCCTAACGCCTTCTATTACCCTTAATCTCATTATTATGAGTACCTATACATTTTCAAGCTACTACATAAAATATTAATTTCATGGTCAAGCAATTTGTCCGCTAATAAGTCTCATACACCACAGACAATTTAATCAATTTTGGAAAATAAATAATCTACAGTAATATTAAGTTTGTAGGAGAATAACAATTTGATGACAAAATAAATTGTTTATGATAAAACATTAAAAATACTATTTGTTTGCGGTAATGACACTTAACGTTATATAAGCTATAAATATACTTAAAACCAAATAACTCGCATATACTCAAATGCATAGATTAAAATTTAATGGTGGCGTATTTGTCACGAATACGGTGCCGCCGGGAGCATAGATCCGCTGACGCTTCGCTGATATGTTTTATAAACTATTATAATACTTTGCATTATTCCCCTGGCCTGGATACAGACGCGTTGCTACTACAGTTTCCTCAAATTATCAGCGTTGACTTGATTTTACAACATCCGGTCATGTGCTATTTTTCCCGATTCATTGACTGTGGGATCAGAAGATAATGGGAAATGGGCTCGGGTTTTCAGACGTGCGCTAGGAATCAGCCATTTCCTGTTTCAAGCTACCGTCCCGGCAGTTCGCTTGAAGTGGTTTCGAGAAGATCGAAATCAAAGCCACCGGATCAGCAGGAATCGAGCTGCAAATGCAAGTTCGTTTAGTGTCCAACTGCACTACCTCACTCGAGCCAGCTGTGCGTCTTTTTTTCAATGTGAAAAATAACTTTAGTTTAATACCGATGCCATATCCAGATTATTCTACTTGCGTTTAGTGGGAGCGGTAAAATTGATCGAGGTTTTGCCAGTTTTTGAACCATAAAATATATTTAGCAAGTTTTATCGAAATTTCCTTTCTAGGAAGAAATAATATGCAACTCAGATAATAGATAGAATGTGCTATTATTAATGATGATACCTATATATTTTTTTTTTTGGAAAAAAGCGAATGAATTGTAAATTATGCTGTGAGAATAACGACATAATATATAGTAGCAGAAAATTAAAAAAAAAAAGCAATGGTCTTAAAATAAAATAAAATGATATTCTATGCCCTAACAATGTCACATTTCCTAAAATGTATCTTATATATAAGTACTTATATATATATATATATATATATATATATATATATATATATATATATATATATATATATATATATTCTACTTTAGTGTAATTTTGGGAGAAGTGTGCATTTCAGAAGCAAAACTGGATTGTTACTGCTTCTTCAAAGCGAATATCGCCGTAGAAAATAAATCGGATTATCCTTTTCTGTGTTACGCGGTCATTTCATGACAAAAATATTCGTGAGTAAATTAAGGGGGCCTATTTGTTAGACGCGGAAAATGCCGTTTTCTTAAAAACCATATAACTTATTATTGTTTTGTCTTTAAGACCATTATTTATAAACGTAATTCAGCTTACTTTTTATTACAGGATATATTACTTTTATATCTTAAGAAATGTACAATTTTCTTTCAAATTGCTGCTGTAAAAAGTGCAGGTACAATCCTAACGGAATAGTTCAATGGGGGTATTTTTTCCACTCTTTGAACCATCCGCGATAAAAAGAAAGCGGTTTTTAAATATCTACGTAAAATATTCGAATAATAAAACAAGACAGGTCTCAGTCTAAATTACGTTCCTTCTCAAAACACCAAATAAATAATTTTTTCTCGGTTCTTCTGGAACGTTCCTCAACATATCTTGAACTTAGTTTAACAAATGCTCGTGTACTAAAGAGTCTGCACTGTAGTGTAACGGATGTGTTGTGGAAATATTTGCAATCAAATTATATATTTGAACAAGGATGGTACACATAAAGAGCATACGTATAACCAGAAAGAACTGACTGGCACCTCTCGGGATACATCCAAAATTGTCTGCACTTCTATGTAATAGTACTTTCCTTTCAGGGTAGGCGCAATATGTTCTCCACCGTTATGTGCAAGATCGTGATCATACACGAAGCTTCCTTCGTGACGTTTAATTATTATTCATAGATGTATTTTAAGTTAAACTACAATTTAGTAGACTTTTTTCCAGCTTATTCCCCCGTGTAAGGGGTCGCAAAGTTCCGTAAAGAGAAAATTCTTCGACTAGAAGAGTTCTCTGCTGTTGTAATCTGAAAATGACGGTAATGTAAATTTGCTCCAGTTAAGCCCATATATTCACTTATGTTTCTCCGTTTTGTATCTTTTCTCCGTAAGAAAAATTAATCTTATCTTACGTGTTACTTTTTCTATACAGTTCAACGATTACAAACCTCTAAGAAACTCTTGCGTCTTCAATATTACAAAATAAGTTAAGAAAAAAATAAAAACTTATAGACACATGACTTTGAAACTTTTAACAAGATTCTCGGAAGGTTTGTGGCTGAGTAAACAAAAGGTAGTTCTGAAAAGTAATTAATATATACGAAATATTTACACTCCAATAACCCTTCGCTGTTCCTTGCCATAAAAAATACCATTTTGCAGCGGTTGGTCAGTCCCCTTCAATGGCGTTTAGAATACAAAATAATTTTCTAAATTTGTTAGCGTATTACAATATTTTTTGTTGTGATATGAAATAATACATAGCAATAAAAATGTATGGCGGTCAAGGCAAATTATTTTTCAAAAATGAATTAATCGAGATAGCCATTTCGAATTTGTATATATTTCCGTACAAATCTTCAAAATTAGACATACATATTACGTTACGATCCAACAAATTGTTTTTATTAGTATGGCAAGAAATATATTTATTGGATATTTGTTATGCGGTTCACACGTATTTGAATTTTAAATTTTGAGGTAGTTTTTAAACTCAAATATATCCGGAAGTTAAACCCCTTATTGCAGCAGAATCAAAGCAGTTACAAATGTCGTTTTGTGACTTCAATAAATAATTTTGCTGAGACTCAAGTTTTAAAATAACATTTCGATATTTGTACTAATAATATTTTAAGGTGAAAATGTGATATTTTTGTTAAAATACGCAATGAAGGTAAATTTAAAAATGATTAGGTAATTTATTCAATTTGTATACGATATATTATTGTCGCAAAAACATAAATTATCCTCAGACATTGAAAAATAAGGGTCCGCGGTGGCTGAGCGGTTAGCCTGCTCGCCTCACACCATGGCGATCCGGGTTAAACCCCCTACCAGGTCACTCCGGATTTTCGCATTTGGGGAATCGTGCCGGACGAGCGGGTTTTCTCGGGAACCTCCCGTTTCTCCCGCCCGTTCATTCCGGCACACCTTAATCACCCTCATCGGCTCTGAAGTCCTCGATGATAACAGCCGTACAAATCTCTTCACTCACTCACTCACTCTGAAAAATAATTGTTGGTTGTTGGAAGGTCCTTATTGCTGTGTCTCCAGCCTGGCATGTTATTGCTTCTAGCAGACTCCATTGTGTCCTCAAGACTCGAGACCCTGCACTCCGCACCACAAATACTCCACCCGCACTCCGTGGATATGGCAGGCGGCCCTTATCCCCCCTCCCCTTCCCAACTCACCCTGCTGCCCTGATAAAAAAGATCTGTGCAGCTCCACGTCCCTCCAGGGACTTGGCTGGAGTACCCCTGGAACTGTGCTCGGACCTCAAGTCTCGTCAATTCCTCGCCGTTTCACTTGCGATCCTTTCTTTTCTTCTAAGGAATACTTAACTATACTTGCTAATGTGTATACTACTTTAAGATGTGGTATGTAATAGTGATGCTATTTTCTAGCAATGTAATTATTGTATATATATATTGAATTTGTTGATGCAATTATGTAATACATTTAATATAATAATGCATTTCGCGTAAGCTAACATAACTCCACGTAACCTAACATTATTCAATCTAACTTAAAAACTTACTTAATCTAAAAACTACCTAATTTAAGCACTTTCTAAGAAATCCTTCAAACATAATAAAAACCCGATCATCATTAAAATATGTCTCAAATTATTTTGATTTTTGTCTATTATGTAACGCTGTGGTCGGGCGTCACGCCCTCTGGATCATTCGTGTTCATATTTATGCCGTTGTCGACGGCACTTCTTGTTGTGCTGTGGCGGACTATGTTGGACAAGAGGTTGGAACAGCAAGTTTATATTAATTGGTTTCGTCGATTGGTTCTACTGCGACTGAGACTGTCGTCTGTTCCGTCGTGGCCCTAGTGTCGCCTTACTCTATGTAATTGTGGAGGGGATAGGGGTGTTGCTCGGGCACGGAAAGAGGGAATTTTTTTTCCATCCTCCAACTAGTGCATTTGTTCGTGGAGCTCTGCTGAGCAGCTGCAGTTCGGGGACAAACGTGTGCGCCATGTTGGTCTTTAAAACACTTTGGGCTGTAATGCAAAATAATCAAATAACAAACGGTCACTAGGAAACTGTCATTATCTAGTAGTTTGTATCAGTATTTTAGTAGTAACTTTACTGTCTGCAAATCAGTATTTTTGTAGTAACTTTATAGAACAAAAATCAATAATTATGTAACTTTGTAATGACTTCTTAAGTATGTCTATTATTAATTTTCTAATGCCTTTATTTTATAATAAATCACCCATGGTTAACTGCAAAAAAAAAAAGGCTTTTGCCTTGGTTTCGCCATGTCAAAATAATACGTAAATAAACAAAAAAATGTTTCTGATCCACTTGCCTCCACCATTTCATATAAATTGTTGCGTGATATTGACATAAACCGAAACTATCTTAAGCAACAAAAGAAATTAATCGTGGCAGCTGCGGAATATTTTCGCGGAAATTCATAGAAATAAAAAAATTATTGTGGTGAAGCAAACAGCGTTTTGTAGAAACAACTGAGCTGTTTGTTTTTTGTGAAAGCTTAACAAAGTTTAAGTTTAAGGTAATTTTTGTTTTCACAACAAAATAATTTTCTATATCGAATTACTGCATCCTTTCACTCTCACATTTTTGTCTATGCTCATTCAAACAAATATAATATATATTTTAAGATGGAAAAATTTTAGTTGGCAATGAAGAATTAATTTTGAAGTTCACAGAGCAAATTTTACACTGTGGGCTTCTACAGAATCTTTCATATGTACAAGGACGCTACAAAACAAGACCGACAAAAACACAATGCAAAAGTTACAAAGGTTTAACCAATACTAAAAATAAAACAATATAACAATATTCGTAGAACAATGCACTGTGTTTTAGATATCGATTGGATCAGTTCGTTGTTTTTACATCACAAGATAATTCTGTGGCGTGATGGAAGGGAGGGTTAAGTATAAAATGTCAGATTTTTAGAGAGGCCAAAGAAAGTGCGGGAGTAATTGCAAGATCATCGGGCTGTCATCAATCGGTTTTCCCTGGTAGCAACGATCAATATCTACATGTTCCTGAAAATAACTTGAACTAACCATTGTTTTACGTAACCCTTTGTTCCGTAAACGCAAGCAATTTGACACCAGGCGCGATGCGCAAAGTGACGGAATATGCTTCGTGTGACGGGTGTAACAAACCGCAATTCCTTTATCTCAGCTCAACAGCTGCCCACACTGAGAGAAAATCGAAGAAAATATTTTTTTTGTATAGGGCCAAATATATATTCAGCTCCCCTAATAAACTATACTGTTCAACAAACAAAATTTGAAAAGCAACAAAATATATGTCTGAATAAACAAAATATCTGTGTTGGGAAAAACAATTAGACTGTCGACCAAATATTTTGTTGAATCAGCTGTATATATTTGTCTGGCCACTCATTTGACTGCCTTCGTTCGAAAATACAGCTCGAGAGTTTGTTTGTATTTTTGTGACAATTAGGATAGTAACCGTGTTTGTTAGTGTATCTATTGCTGCTTATCACTCGTATTAACATATCAATAAAACAATGCAACAAGAAACTGACGAGTAAAGCTGTAAAACTTGAAATATTAGTTTGCCCAATATTTATTTACAATGTCCATTTGAAAGCTTTCCGCTGTCGATAGCTGTCACGTTAGCTGAGATTACTAAGGCGTAGCGCTCGGTCGAAGTTCTGAACGTCTTTTATATCGGCCCAAACTGTTTAATGTACATGTAGCCAAACAAATCTTTAGCTGCACCAACCAAATCTTACGGTTTGGGGCAACCAAATAAGAACAACAAAATAATTTCGTTTCAGTAACAAAATATTTCGTTTGCCCTTATACAAAGAAATAATTTGGTTGCACCAAATAAATCTTGTTTGATTAAGGAAAAAAAGAAACATTTTCCTCAGTGTACGTGATGTTCTGCAAGCTCGGTTTTGACGTACCTTATTGGAGGATTGTCACACGCCGGGAGTGCAGTCTGGCGACGGCAGGATCAGTAAACATCTCGTAATCCTGACGTCAGAGAAATATTGATTTAGATCACTCCTCGCGGCGCGTGGCGTATGTGATGTGCGTACACGCCATCTTGCTGAGAATATATGTCATAGGCTGTTCGAAGCCGTTCCAGTTCACGTATAAACAATGTCTCCTGAGTTCTGAAATAAGATTGCTGGTTTTCCGTTTTCATGTCCATCGAAATAATAAGAACCAATGACGTGCTGGGCAGACACATCTACTCAAATCATCAAATCCTCTACTGAAAATGGGTTGGTGTTCGCCATGTTATATTAATGTTGATGTTTCGTGTAACAAACGAAAATATTATAAATATACTCTATGGGCAACTCTTGTAAAAATAGCGACCTGGGACTTACGAAACCTACTTTGTAGTGAAGCTTATGTGGTATCCGTTGAGTATATAACAGTCATTATATGTTAAATATGGCATTAACTCAACCTTACATGAAGTATACTTCCTTTCTTTCTCATTATTATTGATATTCCTTTCCAATGAAAAAAGGTTATCCCAAATATACCCATTTCGTCATTCCAAGTTTCTTTTATCTATAAATATATACTTACTAATTTGATTATAACATAGTGAATTGACTTTTCAATATATTCATTTACAATATATTCCCCTTTGTTTAACTTAAAGCAGCGAGTATAATATAGTCGTTTTCATTAAACTGCAATTGCACCAGTTTAACATGATCTTAAGCTTTAATTATCTGACTATTCCATTGAGATGGTAACATATGCACTCGAGATACATGTAGCTTTCGAGTGTCTGTATTATAAACAAATGCAGCTCGTGGAGATAATAAAACGCCATTGGTGCTCAGCTGAGTAAAGTTACCTGCGTAAAAATAAATAAAAATTATTTCGTTATACCAGTTCTTCTAAGACTATCCTTTACCATGGTCCACAAGATATTGACTCACATTCTAACACGGCCCATCTGACTCCAGGACTTCCCATTCAAGTACGACAATATGCAAATAGTTATTTCAAAACTTATTCAAATGCATTATAATAACAAGGAAATTTTTTTTTTGTAAAAATATTTAAAATTCAGTTAAAAAAAATTTTTTATTGTATTTTAAACACAAAAGAACATGCCTAATTCCTGAATACAACATGGAACTAAACAGAACTGAATAAGTTATAATACTTGTTTGGCGTAAACGGACACTCGTGTAACAATATTTTATTAAATACGCCAACTAAATGTTTTTAAAGTGGTGTTCAGAGATTTTATATGAATACGTGATTTCTGCTACAATTTTTTGTTACGCTGGACAGTGTAATTTATAGTAAAATGTTTTTCATTCGGTTTAAAATTTCACGTTTCAATAAACAATTACCGATGAAAGATATTTTCATATTAATTTTCAACCAAAATCACTTTTTCTACGCTCCGCTAATTATAGGGTTTTTTTTCTCGATGGTTTCATAACTTTAAATCAGCATGTAATGCTACAAAAATACACACTGGAATAGTCTTCTGCCGGCTTTGATGAGGAGCTAAAATTTCTTTAATTAGTACTTTAGTCAAGGTAATCTGCAGTAATGATAACATTATTTTTTCAGTTCGGAAAAATAAAAACAAATATTAAATATTTATTCATCGGCCCAGAAGTGTACACTTCACATACACACATGTAAATATATCTAAAACGAAATAAAAATATGGCGAGACTTTACACGACAAAGGGGAATTCTTTCATAATTGGCGTATGTCAAAGGGAAATACAAGGATGGCATTAGCCCCTCTGGAGTTAAATATATTCTATCGCCACAGAACTTTGCAATGTTGCAATATTAAAATATGTAGATGTGGTGGATAAAGCAAATTTTTGTATTGTGAACATAGAGATAATGTATGCGTTACCAAAATTTGAAAAGCTATTTTGTTTCAAATAGTAATGATAATAATGATAAACTTTATAAAAAAATCGTGCAGATTTCACAATTATAATCTACGAAGTCATTCAGTATACATTCTGATGCAATCCTATGGAAAGAAAGATGTCAAAGCAATTGTGGAAATGAGCAATCATTACTATACAAACACAGAAATAAAATATACAGTACGTAAATACATGCCATTAAAACACTTCGTTTTTGTGAGTAGCTTTTTTCGAAATGAGACAAATATATTTTCATCGAGCGTGCAAAATTTTCTCCGTCAAGAATCTTTTTTAACGAATTAATTGGAATGTGAGACTTTTTCGGGTAATTTTGGCCAGGTGTTCCCTGTCATGTCTTATTTAGTAGTCGAGATATTGAAGCTGCAATATTGTCAAAAGTGACGTGTTAATTAATATTGTCATTAATAAACTAAAGTGAACATTTTAAAAGATACATTGGCAAATTGCATAATAGGAGATTAAGGTCCCCGCCTACCTGCATAGTTTTTCTCCTTGTTTGTCTGAGAAGCATGGGAGCTATCATGGCGACACTGGCACGCACTACAAGAGCGCCATCGCCGCTACGAGCAGGGCTCTGAAGTGATATACAGTGTTCTCGTAGTGCTGCTGTACCTATGACACTTTCAGAGGTGACTATCATTTTATTGATGATAAGTCTGTAGCAAAGTTGAATACAGGATCCTATCGTAGTTTGTCTCGCGTCCGACTTAGTATGTTTTAAGATGGCGGCAGTCTGGGAAAAAGCGGTTTCTAACTGTATTGGAGGACTACAAAATAATATTTACAGCATGCATGGAAACTTTAGTAACATTCCGTCCTCGTCTGCTGGGGTCTGGTTTCTTTTCGTAGGTAAACATACTGGCAGCGCGTTTAGTAGTTTCGTCAGAGAAACAGGATTACCGCCACTCTGCAACACAGTTCGAGCGACAGCCAGCGTAACTAAGTTTTAAAAAACATTAAAGTTAAAAACAAACACATGTAGTACACATATAGCACATGAAACGTACACATAACACATGAAACACACACGGCACACACAACAAGCACTCTCACAGACGAATGGTTAAAACCCATTGTTTCATATAACTTTATCCCAGAAGACATTAAATTGTTAAATTTAAGCGAATTGGGGGGGGGGGGGAGGTGGGATAATTTTTTTTGCCAATTACACAACTAGCAAACCCCGATTTACTGTAGCTAAATTCAAGAAGTTGTCAAAAATATTTTAATTTGCGTCTTCATTAGGGATAGGAAAAATTCGCGAGTTCAATGACCTGTAGCCTAGACTCCACAGTCATGTGCATACTCGAGCCTCAGATGTTTGTTCATTGGCTGCTGCCCCATGAAGTAGCCAGTGTCAGTATGACACTCACTACTTATTTCCTTGCAAGTGTGCTATTGGCTCAGAGTCGTCCAGGGCGTGTATAATACACTGCGATCCAATAGAAAAGTCAACTTCAGGTTACACGTGTTTGACGTCTATCTTGTCCTGAAATGAACTCGCGAAAAGTTCCTATCCCTAGTCGTCATCGAGCAGACGGCGTATACGCTCGAGACATCAAACGATAATGTCTCGAGCGTATACAGGGCTGTCCAGGCTAGCCTGCTGCGAATTCAATCCGCGAAATAACCGGGGCACTCGCAATAGCACGCTATCCCATGCATAGTTATACTTTCCCCGCCTTTTATTATGCTGTTAGTGGGCTGACTATTAGTAGGTGAACTTTAACATAGTAGAAATTTATAACTCTTTGTGCAATTTATGCGAATCAGTGTCTAAAAATTATCACACTAGCGCTTCAATCGTATAAGTCAGCTGTTGACTATGTATTACATCGCAGTTTCTCTGTACAAGCACAACATATGTCTATGATAAGTGAATTCTATAATGAATATAGGACTGCAAAGACAAACTTAAAGACACGCGATTTCTTACTACATTTGAACCACTTCATTGATACACAAACATTCCCTCTCAAGTAATTGTTTATTAAGTTACTAAAATATACAATTTGAAAATGCGTATGGCGCTTATTTTACTCATTATTTAACCTAAATAAATCACTCTCGTATATAGTTAAACAGTTTCCACGTAATACTACGCACATAAAGCCCCTTAATAAATAGAAATTTAATAACTATTGAAAAAAACATTACCTATAATGATACAGCATCCGCTTACATCCAGGTTCTATGATCCTGTTTAGATTGTAACATGTTACTGAATTCATATTTTCCCTTATCGCGTGATTATCCTGGCAGTAGAACTTTAGCAGGGCTTCATAAAAGTGAGAAGTAACCGTGAATGGATCATAGACTGCTGCTCAAGAAGGCGCCTATTCGATACGCAGCCGGAGCGCACTAGAAACTGAGAGAGCTGTGAGGATTTGTGCTTGGCATCTCATCTCAGGGGCTGCCGTATTTGTCATATGGTCTCTTAGTAAGTTGTTGTGTCTGTTATAATTAAAAAAAAATTGTATTATTTAAATATAAATCTGTTTTTCAGAACAAAATTAGGATTGGCTGTGTTGGGGACACGGCCGTTTGTTTTGCGTGAATACGTCTACGTTGACACGCTCGGACGCCTTGATGTTTATTTTACGTTCCCGGCACCGCTTCACTCGATCATATGGTGTTTTATAGGTATCACTGGATTGATTTTGAGATGCTCTTTCCAAACGTATACGATTACGGTATCTCGGCTTGGCATTTTGACGAGTATAAGCCGAAATTGAGTTAAGTTTTCTTAATTTTTTACATTAAACTCAAAAAATTTCACCATGACCGCGTCAAACAATCGTTTTATAGACGCAATCGATTGATTGTGATGAGAGCTGTCGACTGAAATTCAAACGAGCGTCGTAGCTTCTCCTAGTCAAAAGTTATACTACGCGGAAGTTATGAGACGTGGTGAAACGAACTCAATTTCCCCCCCCCCCCAGGGCACCCAAGATGCTTCGCAGCCCTCCCTCAACGTAACACGTTCTTTGATCCTTCGGCAATCGATTGGTGTAATTAAATTTTGAATGTAGACGATATATCCGGAGCTTCAGTGCCAAACTATACCCCGCGATTTCGTTATCATCGGATTTTCTGGATTGCATCTCGCTATGGTCGCAAATTTAAAGACGCATTCACGTCGAAAATTAAAGTAGATATTTTGTTACAAAGTGGCTAGTTTGGCTTGTGAAATACGAACGTGGTCGTTTCAAAGTGCCAGTCCGCAAAAATCGTAAGTAGATCCCTTTATTTGCAATATTTATTCTTCTGTGAAAAGTATTTTCAGACTGTAGCAACATGCTTTATATTTTATAGAACATATTGCTATATTAAAACTGTTTAGTCTCCGCTTGGAATCCTGCAGGAACAGGACGAACGCGTTGCTATATTATGCATTTTCACATCGCCGTCACAATTCTTCCATTCCTCTTCATGGCCAGATACGACCTCTAGATGTTAATTCTGTTTTTGCAAAGGCTGTTCACGATAAAGTGAGCACTTTTGAAATCAACCTTAGAAACAAGTCACTATTGCTCCCTGCATATATTTTGACAGGTGTACTGAGTGTCGTGCGCCCAGTAAAGTTGGTAAAGATGGATGAAAAGTAGTTAAATATCTTAACGCCGAACAAAAACTGTTAGGTAACCATTTGTGATAACATAAATTATTTCATTCGCTTTGTTTTTTTTTTAATGCGTCAAAGTGTAAAAACGAGCAGATTTGTCAAATGTTTACCTTTCTAATAACTTTACAGTTTAACTTGATCGACGAAAGAATACAGTGCTGACGCCCGTGGCAATGTTAATTTCCATAAGGCGGAATAAAACGCAACGTGCATAAAAGTAGATCTTAAGCAGCGCTTTCAAAACTGCTCATTTTACCGTGAACAGCGTATACACCGAGTGCGCACGAATGCAGTGCGTTGTCCCTTCAGTGTCATTTCGTAGATACAGTTGAGTTTTATTTGCATCAGGCGGATGAATATTCTGGAAGTATAACATTAGCAAGGTTTCGTAAGATTTGTAAGTAACCGCGAATGGACTATCATACGTGCTGACATCGTCAATGTGCACATGTGCTCGCTGTCATATGTCTGTGGCGGGACTGGTCATGGATCCTTGTCACCCATGCACACGTTGGTGTTGATGGCCGTGAACTCAACTCTCGTGCAGATTCAGGAGACACTTGCCGCTTCCGCCACACGAGTTGCTTCCTGGCAATATTTCAACCGTAATCCTCGTACCGGGTCCCAAAAACTTCCGTACCGAGAACAGAAATTCTCGTGCAGAATCAAACATTCAAACTGAATCAACAAAAAAAGTCACTAACTACAAATAAAACTGGCTGTATAAGCAGGAAAATTCGGAAACGCACATAATAATTCGTTTTGAAAACAAAACAGACAGGAAGGTGTTGGCAGCATTATTAGGTACTAAATGTCAAAATGAGACCATTCGACTGTCTCGGGCAATGTGTAACGGAGGAAATAGGTTGTTTTTCTGTAAAACGATAAGGAGGCGATTCGTTTACAACATATTACTCTTTGTATTTTCTGCTGACGTCGGTCCGGGAAATTCTCGTACAGAAGTGTATAAGTTCCTGTGTTTAATCCTGCATCGTACACAAACACCGAATTCTCGCGCGTGTACGAGAATTGCCTGGCGTTGGGTAACACTGCCGCTCGGATGCGGGCGTTCCCCTCACCCCCTTTTTTTTTTCTACTGCCGTTAAAAATACTCAGATTTCCACGGAAACTGCAGAACTAGGAGAGCTCGCGTGTTGAGCTTCTGGAATTGCAGCTATTCTACGTCGTGCCGCGTGTGTAATTATTGGCCGTGGTGTCCCGACGACTGCGAAACTAGACTCCAGAACACCAGCTACGTGTAGTGTGGGGTTAATGGCGGAAGCCTCCTTTGAGATAGGACGCATGTCACCTTTTGTTCCGCCATAGCAGGGCCTGGCGCGCCATAGCCTACATTCTCATGCCTATTTTTACGTCTCTGTGTTATTGCTTAATATTTTGTATTTTAAACACATCCACACCAAAAATGTCGATATTATAAAATAATTTAAAACATATAATTAACTATTTGAAAAAAAATTAATTCTTAATAAGCAAAAGTTATAAAGATTACAGTTTCTTTGACAAAAAAATGTGGAAAAATGTTTCCTAAACTCACTGTCATAGAAAAATATTATCCACTTTAACTAAAATAAAAAATTACAGAATAATTTTGTTAGGTTATTTTGTTTGGTTTTCGCTGGGAAGCTAACCAAATGGGTTAGGTGTGTGATGTTTTGCACACGCGATTAGGAGCGTCCATATAAGGCAATGTCACGGATCCCTTATGTGTGTGTGTAAACCTTTTGACTTTTCTGAAAGTATGACGGCGTCCAATTCAACTTAAACATTGATATCAGTGAATCACGTAAATATCCTAATCATTTTTTATGTATAAAATATTTAAATACATTTGCAGGATGAAAACTGGATGTGTGTGCGGCTGTGTTTCTACACATGCCTATCTCGGACGACATGCAACTTTATGCTTGGGAATGAAGAGATTAGCGAGGCTCTTAACAACGATGCCTATGAAAGCGAGATGGGTATGGAGCAGCGCCGGATTGCAAGGACGGGGGGAAACAGGAGATCCATGAATAAACCCGCCGACCAGCGCCGGAAATCGAACCCGGTTGGCCTTTGTAGGAGGTAAGTGCTCTAGCTGCTACACTACAGCGGCCTCCATCAACGTACTGGAATGCGAGTCCTGCACACAGTGTCGTGTACTTATCGGTGCGGACTCCGGTTGTCCGAGAGAACGTTGGCTTCTGTTAAGTCTTTGCGCGTTTTCTTCACACTTGAATCAAACCTTTGAACAATTACCTCCCGTATGCTGTCCTTGGTCGCTTCCTAAATATGTCACGGTATTCCAAGCGTTTTGTAGTTGTGTTAACTTAAAAGCAACATATATTTGGTTAAATTGAACTTTTACTTATAGTTTATCTATAAATTGCAGTATAATTAGTTTATAATTAAAACGAGTAACAACAGGGAGAAAATGTGTGTGTTGGTAATGCGTGATAAGAATTAGTTCTTTTGCGAAATAATATTCAACTGAGCGTGCTAGAATGTGTTTTGCGTCGTCCATCTGGAGTCCTTTTATACACTTAATAAGCTTAGAGGCGGAGGAATATCCTGAAAGTAGAACTTTAATAGTGCTTCAGATAAGTTGGAAATAACCACGAATGGACTATATAGGCTATTCATGGTAAAGTGAGGCCTTTTGAAATGAACCTATGAAAAATGTCACTGCCCCATAGATGCACATACAACGAGCTCGGAAATTCCCCTTACAAACTCCTAGAACTTGTAGAGAGGACTGAGTAGACTATCTTTCGAATATAAATCCATGTCCGGAAACGTGCCGTTTCCGTGCTACAGCCATTTCAAGTCAAGTGTATCACTCGTCCACTTCCGCTGATGGAAAGAGCAATGCCGCGGATGTGCCTATATTGGTATGCAACCAGGTAGGCAGAACATTACTTCAGACAATCACCTGATGGCACGCGACGTCTACCCTGCCTCGAGCCCCATTCACGCGCCTTTGTGTCTCCGATTAGCATGGTTGAGTACATGTTTGCGGATTAGACAGATATAATAATTGTGTATGGCACAGTTGGATGTTGGAAGAGCAGCTTGTCGGCTATATCAAGATCGTTATCCACAACATGCGACACTGTAGCATGCCACTTTCACCACAGTTACGCAACGGCTCCGAGATCAAGGTACTTTCACCGCTGACACGAACGACTGTGGTGCTCCAAAGAGACGCCGCACCCCCGAATTGGAAGAGGCTGTACTGAATCACGTTGAACAGATCCCGTCAACGAGTATGCGAACAATTGCGCGTGCAATGGAGCTCGAGGCAGGGTAGACGTCTCGTGCCATCAGGTGATAGTCAGAAGTAATGTACTGCCTACCCGGTTGCATACCAACACAGGCACATCCGAGACATTGCTCTTTCCCTCAGCGGAAGTGGACGAGTGATACACTTGACTTGAAATGGCTGTAGCGCGTATACGGTACATTTCCGGACATGGATTCCTATTCAAAAGGTAGTCTACTCAGTCCCCTCCTGTATTTGAACGAGCACACTGGGATGAATTCGCCCTGTAAAGTTGGTAAGGCCGGAGGAAAACGAGTTCCATGTCTTAAAGTCGATTTAAAAGTGATATCTAAACATTTACGAATACTGAAATTATCTCCTTTGCTTTCTTTTATTTAGTGCTCACAATAGCAGTAATTCGCAAAATTTGTTAAAATATTTTCTTTTTTAATAATTTCACAGTTTCAGTGGACCGGCGCATGGACACAGCGTTGAGGTAAATGGCAATGTTAATTTTACGTGTGGTGTAAGAATACCTAATGTGCATGACAATAGATCTTAAGGAGGGCTTCCAGACATACTCAGTTAACCGTGCAAAGCGTATATCTATACAAATCGCGTGTCGGTCCTATAACCAGGTGTCGATAACTATGTTTTAGTTGATGAGCTAGCAAACGTGTTCCGACACGATAGAGTAGGCCACAGGTCATGCTCTATGTTCAGTGCTCGTAGCTGACAGTGTGTGCAAAGCTAGAGCGTCGTTAATTGCCGTTAGTTAATGTGATGGTGTTGCATTATTTTAAACAGATGTCAGTACAGCTTAGTGATTAACCGAGTTGGTGGAGAGCAAGCCATGTTTACGGGGGAAAAACTACAGACATGCAAATCTTGTTGTTATGAGTGAATAAACCCAAATTTATCTTGCATTAATTCGACTTCTCTTATTTCTTTCTTAGATATCATAAATAAACAAATTAAAGCAGTGTGTTAAACATAGAAAACATCATCACCCTTTGATTGAAATAAACTGAATTTGACCTCCAACTCTCATAACATGTTAGGACATGTGAAAATGTACTAGTTCGGTCCAGTCGGTTCTGTGTCCAGTTAAATATCGGTGCGATTGCAAACTCCCGTACGGACCGTCAATGAGTTAGTCTAATGATGCATTTTAATATATGTGGCTAATTAGTAACGGGAATTGGTGAGATGGGCGTGGATTAGTTCGTATCTCACACGATTCAAAAGAGCGCTTGCCTAATCAACTTTCAACTTTTCCTTAACGTCTACGGTTTTACTTTTCACCGCTTCAAAAGGCCGGGAATGCGTACATTTCACAACACTTTTCACTTTGGGAACACACAGGAATCACAAGGAACGAAGATACTATTTCTAGTGTGGAGGTTAGGGAAGGGCGGTCCTTTAGCATAGGGGCGCGTCTGCCCGCTGAATCTGCAAGGATAATATACACTTTTTTTTTTAAAAGCATGGTAGGGAGTCGTAAGTCGTGATGTCAAATTTTCCTTATTTGGGTTGAAATCCCTCTTCACCACGAAATATTTCTAACTCTTCTAAAAGTTTTACTTGTAGAATGTTAACAACCCTCCTAACGAAAATGAACCACTTTTTTTTTTTTCGTGCTACCTCGAGACCGACGTTCAGAAAACAAACTTGCCAATTTACGGAAATGTTCAGGGAATGCATGGAATTTTCTGGACAATTTATGGAAATTCCTTTATTGAAAATAAAATGTACTGCCCGTATTTTTACGAACATATTTGGATGATTTGTTACTTGTTCTCACTGGTAATTTCACGGAAGTATTTTAAGCGTGTGTTTAGTTACAGGAAGTGACATGTTACAAAGTTTAGTTAAAATATGCGCCTTTCATCGTGAGCACCATTAATAACGTATACTGAAATATTAATAAATGACTCAGAACTCGCAATGCTGAACTTTTTGAAGCCCTAAATACTACAGATACAGATAATTGCTTGTTTCATATCAAAAGTTTATAAAATATTTATACTACCATTGCGGTATCAACGAGTGATTACATTTAGCAACTACATTACACAACTGGTTGTAAATAAGTTCTCATTCCGTACAATTAAGGGAAATAAATACAATGAATATAAATTGTTTTGTGCTCACAAACATAAATATAAAAATTTAAGAAAATATTTCGAACGTAAGCTAAAATTATTAATTTTATACCGCAGGATAAATAAATTCACTTGCAAAAAATTTACAACGTAAATATATTTTGGTGATTTATTTCATTTCGGTAGGTGAATTAGATTTATCATTTGTACGCCCCAATAACACTACAATTTTGATTTTGAGAGGCCATTGTATAGTAAAAAGGACGTATAAATATTTTAATGCGAATCAATATTACTTCTATTTAATGTCTGCAAGTCGGAACGTCGTCAATAAGTGCCATATATATAATTTTAATTAACTGTATATTTATGTAATTTCAAGACGTAATTTTATTTCAAAAATCTTATTTTTCATTGTAACAGTAATTATGTGAATTAGTATGTAAAATAACTGCAGAGGTAATTTTTCTGATTTATTTTGTTTTACAACATATTTAAAGGTATTTCCAGTTTGCTGTATACCTATGTAATGTATTTACAAGGTCCTAGTTTCTGAGCAGTTGTTGATCCGTTGCCATGGAAACTAAGTGGCGTGGTGAGTAATTTTGCCCTCAGCACTCTTGTGATTAATTGTTCTTTCTATGGCGTTTTTAACTGAAGTACTTTTAAATATATTTTAGCCCTCTTGGTTTCCGACGGCAGGCCGCTCACCCGCGTGGGTTCAGCCTGTAGGAGTTTCAGTTTAATGTTACCGTAACGCCTCGAATTCGCACGTGTAAACAGGCCGCCTAGACGTAGGCGAAGATGCGCCAGCCGGAATAGTGAGAAGCGGGCCTATATCGACCGCTCCTCGCGTTATTTCTGCAGGTTTTTAAGTCGAACTACCGCGGTGTGTATATAAGTGCTGGAACTGTAATCGCACTAAAGGCTCGACAGCATGGCTAATGGAAGACCGCGGCAAGATGTCCTGCAACGTTCAGGGGAATGCCCCTGCCTGCAAACAGACCTATAGGCTGTTCACGGTAAAATGAGCACTTTTGAAAGCCCCGCTTAAGATCTACTTGTATGCACGTTGTGTATTCTTCCGCCTGAAGTAAAATGAACATTGCCATGGGCCTTATCACTTTATCCATGCTTCGGCCAAGCGAATCTGTGATATTTTTACACACGTAAATATTTTGCAAATCTGCTCGATTTTGCACTTCGATGCATTAACATTTAAAAAACAGCGAAATAAACAATTTATGTTATTACAAATTGTTACGTGACATTTTTCACTCGACGTTACGATATGGAAATATTTTCCATGTTTTGTTACCAACTGTACTGGGCGCATGTCACTTTGTTCGTCTGTTAAAATATATGTGGGAAATGTCACCGCCCCGGTGACATTTTTCTAAGATTCATTTTAAAAGTGCCCACTTGATCGTAAACAGCCTTTACTAGACATTCCAGACCGTCCAGAATTCATCTTACTAAATTTTATTCAGCTAAGTCTTCGATTAATTTTAAAGAAGCAGAGACGAATTTTATCACCACAGACACCCTAGCATTGTTTGTCTGTGATACTCTGATTTAGCCGGAGAAAAGACATTAATTAATAATTTTCTTTTAAAAGTCCAATTTCTAAATTGCAATTGTCTTAATTTAATGGCGATTTCGCTGAGGCCACTATATATATATATATATATATATATATATATATATATATTTAAACTGAGTTGTTATGCCATGTCAGAAATATTTGGTAATTCTTATATGCAGGAATTGGTAACAAGAATATTAATTAAATTTCACACTTTGAATGCTGAGTTATGTTTCTAGTAAAAAGTAGATTTTTTTCCCAGTGCTGCTCCGGACTATGTAGGCTGTTCACGGTAAAATGAGAACATTTGAAAATCCTCCTTAAAATCGACTTGTATGCACGTTGTGTATTTTCCCGCCTTATGTAAAATTAAGATTACCATCGACCTTATCATTTTATTCATGCATTGGTCAGGTAAAAGTGTAAAATGATTTGAAAATATAATATTTTACTAATCTGGTCATTTTTATACTTCGATACATTGCAAATAACAGAACGCGAATGTATAAATTTAAGTTATCACAAATGGGTTACCTAACAGTTTTTATTCGGCGTTAAGATATGGACCTACTCTACATTCGATCAATCGTTGCCAACTTTACTGGGCGCATATCACTCATTACATCCGTGAAAATATGTGACGATAGTAGCAGTAACTTTTTAGTTATGCTGATTTCAATACTGCTCATTTTATCGTGACCAGCCTTTAGTAACTGAGCATTGTAGTGATGTTGCGTTACTTTGTCACGATGTCTTTACACATTTCACGTCACATTTACAACTAAACATGGAAACAATTTGACGAAAATCTGCGTGTTCACAAAATAATTAGGGAATGAAGAGATTCGGACTGCTCTTAACAGCGAGGTCCTGAGAGCCGATGAGAGTGATTGAGATGAGTATGGAGCTGTAGCGGAAGGAAAGGGTAGGGTTAACAGGAAATCCCCGAGAAAACCCGCAGAACAACGGCATCGTACAGCACGATTCCCACATGAGTAAATCCAAGAGTGGCCCGGCGAGGATTGCACCCTGTTCGCCTTGGTGGGAAGCGAGCGGACTAGGCACTCAACCACCGCGGCCCCCTTCTCAAAAAGGGATTACATTTTCATTATAATTATATTCCCTATTGTGAGATTTTCAATAAGTTCTGTACATTTTACATACGTAAATTTTGTTGTAGGCTCACTATACAAAGTTGTAAAACACTTCGTAAAAAAAAATTAAATAATGGTATTACTCGGCGAATAGTCGCCTTGAAAGCTGGCGTGATAAAGTAGTCGCCCAAAGGTGGGGGAATCTCACATCTCTGGAGGGTGGAGTCGGCGCTTGCCGCAGGGTTGGTAGTGCGCTAAGCTGGCTGGCATTGTTCTCCCGAGCTCTCAGAGGATGGCAAGGCTCTCGAGATAAAAGGGAGCTGTAGAACCGCTTGCTACTGCCGGAGAAAGTTCAGCTGGCAAAACCAGCCCCTCGCAGATATTACACACGTACACCACGAGCCAGAGCTATGGTTGCTATTGTAACACTGCTGTTGGAGAACACGATCCAGCACTTCCTCTACACTTCTGTAACACTGCTGTTGGAGAACACGCTCCAGCACTAACTTTATATTTATGCAACAATGTTGTTGGAGAACACGATCCAGCACTTCCTCTACACTTCTGTAACACTGCTGATGGAGAAAATGATCCAGCACTTCCTCTACACTTCTGTAACACTGCTGTTGGAGAACATGCTCCAGCACTTCCTCTACACTTCTGTAACACTGCTGTTGGAGAACACGATCCAGCACTTCCTCTACACTTCTGTAACACTGCTGTTGGAGAACACGATCCAGCACTTCCTCTACACTTCTGTAACACTGCTGTTGGAGAACATGCTCCAGCACTTCCTCTACACTTCTGTAACACTGCTGTTGGAGAACACGCTCCAGCACTAACTTTATATTTATGCAACAATGTTGTTGGAGAACACGATCCAGCACTTCCTCTACACTTCTGTAACACTGCTGATGGAGAAAATGATCCAGCACTTCCTCTACACTTCTGTAACACTGCTGTTGGAGAACATGCTCCAGCACTTCCTCTACACTTCTGTAACACTGCTGTTGGAGAACACGATCCAGCACTTCCTCTACACTTCTGTAACACTGCTGTTGGAGAACACGATCCAGCACTTCCTCTACACTTCTGTAACACTGCTGTTGGAGAACATGCTCCAGCACTTCCTCTACACTTCTGTAACACTGCTGTTGGAGAACACGATCCAGCACTTCCTCTACACTTCTGTAACACTGCTGTTGGAGAACACGATCCAGCACTTCCTCTATACTTCTGTTACACTGCTGTTGGAGAACACGATCCAGCACTTCCTCTATACTTCTGTTACACTGCTGTTGGAGAACACGATCCAGCACTTCCTCTATACTTCTGTTACACTGCTGTTGGAGAACACTATCCAGCACTTCCTCTACACTTCTGTAACACTGCTGTTGGAGAACATGCTCCAGCACTTCCTCTACACTTCTGTAACACTGCTGTTGGAGAACACGATCCAGCACTTCCTCTACACTTCTGTAACACTGCTGTTGGAGAACATGCTCCAGCACTTCCTCTACACTTCTGTAACACTGCTGTTGGAGAACACTATCCAGCACTTCCTCTACACTTCTGTAACACTGCTGTTGGAGAACATGCTCCAGCACTTCCTCTACACTTCTGTAACACTGCTGTTGGAGAACACTATCCAGCACTTCCTCTACACTTCTGTAACACTGCTGTTGGAGAACACGATCCAGCACTTCCTCTATACTTCGCAAACGGAATAGCGCGCGCTGCATTGCTGGCGAAATCACTCCAGCATATTCTTGCGCAGTGAGGTAACTAATATAGAGGCCTAGGTATAAACTATGGATGAGCGGTATTTAACGTAACAGTTATCATAATATAACTGCTACTTTCTTGTTCCCAAGTCCATTAAAACTGTCACCAATAACGGTTTAACAGTTTGCACGAGCTAGCGGCACAAGTAACAACTGTTCAGTTATAACTCCTCTACAGTTTCCTAGGTAGCGCTTCTATGCAGGCTTCGAATCTTCTGTGTCTATCCCGTTCTCAGATATTCAATAACGGTTTAGCATTCCCGGAGTTTCAGTACTGTAGTAACGGCAGCTTTTTACTCTTTCGGGCAGTTTTTGTGCGGTCTTGTGAAATAATTTCGACAATGTATGAACCTAGACTGCGAAAAACAAGTTTTTCACTTCGGTTAATGATGAAATGGAATCATTTAACATGTGTAAGCAAAAATTTTTGTAAAGACCACAATAAGTAATTTAGTAAACATGTTTCAGTTAAACAACCTGCAATTTCTTTACTCTCAGTCAACACATACAGATCATAACGCAATTATCGACGGCCAGTTTAAGTTTGCTTGTAATAAAGATATGAACTAAAATCTTTGGTATAAATATTGGTCTAAACTGACATCAAATCAGTTTAGACAATTTACCGACTCTCCATTATATGTAAAAATTATGATTAATTAAGATTTGTTTAAAAATAGTGTCATTGATATTTATTTATTTTTTATTTAAATGTTAAGAATCTCATAGCATATGATATGGCACTTAGCATGTGCCAAATATATTTTATTTTAAATTATAGCCGATTCCATTATAACATAGAGTTAAGACAATAAAAAATGATAAATTACTGCATGTCGAATAACAGTCACGCAATAACTCATTAAATAATCTGTTATCCACAAATAACGATAACTCTTATAACCATTATTGTAATATAACAATTTAGCTCATCCCTAGTATAAACATCCGCGGCCAGGTCGGTTTTGTACAGCAGCCTGTGCTGGAACACGGGCAGCAATACATCACTTAAGGGCGCATGTGCCCAAACGTGCGGCCGGACCCCCCCCCCCCCCTCCTTCCCTCCTGCACACTCTGCTAAAGGCTGTTCACTATAAAGGGAGCACTTTTGAAGTCAAGCTTGGAAAAAAGTCACTGCCCCTACCTACATACATTATAACTGGTACACTGAGTGGCATGCACCTAGTAAAGTTAGTAACGATGGAGAGAAAGTAGTTCCACATTATAACGTCTAATTAAAAGTCTTAGATAACAGTTTGTGATAAATTAAATAATTTCTTTCGCTTCTTTTTTATGCATCGAAGTTTAGAAATTAGCAGATTTGTAAAATATTTACTTTTCTCATAAGTGCTCAGTTAAATTTGATCGACGCATGAATAAAATGATGAGGACCATGCCGATGTTAATTTTACATATGGCGGAAGAATACACAACGTGCATACAAGTAGACACTAAGCAGGGCTTTCAAAAGTGCTCATTTTAGCGTGAACAGCCTATAGTTCTTCTGTCGTATTAAATCAACATTCAGTTCACACCTGCTACTTCCTGTTAACAGTTTCATTCATGCTCCTAAAATCTAGTCTTTTCTGTCGGTATGGGTTTTACCGTGTCTGTGCGGGTTTTTATCATAACCCTTCTAGAATATAGTTTCAACTGTAGGTACATTTAGGGAGATTGTCATAGCATTAAACTCTGGCCATAGCTGCCCATCCCTCTTGTCGAGATGCACGCCTCCTTATATAGGCTGTTCACGATAAAGTGAGCACTTTTGAAATCAACCTTACAAAAAAGTCACTGCCACTACATGCATGTATTTCAACGGGCACCCTGAGTGACATGCGCCCAGTAAAGTTGGCAACGATGAAGGGAAAGTAGTTCCACATGTTAACGCCGAATTAGAAGTGTCACGTAACCATTTGTGATAACTAAAACTCAATTCTTTCGCTTTCTGTTTTTTTTTAATGAATCTTAGTTTAAAAATTACCATATCTGTAAAATATTTACTTTTATAATAATTTCACAACTTCACTTGACCGACGCATTAATAAAGCGATAAGGATCATAGCAGGGTTAATTTTACATAAGCCGGAAGAATACATAAAATGCATACAAGTAGATCTTAAGCAGGGCTTTCAAAGGCTCTCACTTTACCGTGAACAGCCTATACATGAATTCGCTTCCTTTTAGGCGTATGGAGCGCAGCCCTCAGACGCATTTATCTCCTGTCCTACCGCGGGCGCACACTTAATACTAAGCAATAGGGTATGTTTAGAAAGAAATAATCTCCCGGATTTTCCATTGGGGAAATCGTGCCGTGTGATGCCGCTGGTCGGCGCGTTTTCTCGGGGGTCTCCCGTTTCCCCAGTCCTTGCAGTCTGGCGCCGGTCCATACTCACCTCCTTTCACCCCCACCGGCTCTCAAGACCTCGATGCCAAGAGCTGCCCAAATCGCTTAACTCATCTGGGTATAAACACTCCCTCCCCTATCCTAAATTTAGGAAAGAGTGCCATAACGAGAGTAAATGGGCACCGAATTTGGAATTTTCACCAAAATGTTTTGTTATCTCATTCACAAGAGTTAACACTCGTCTTCGGAGTTATGTAACTGTCGTAATATGGAACTTACTATCATATATTAAGTGAAATTTTGGGCAGTAACTGCTGTTGATGAATTATAAAAACAACTCAGCTACTGAGATATAGACTATTCTCTACCTTTTATAGCTCACCTCTCACCGAGGCGAACCGGGTTCAATCCCCGGCCGGGTCACCGGATTTTCGCATGTGGGAATCGTGCCGGACGATGCCGTTGGTCGGCGGGTTTTTTCTTGGGGATCTCCCGTTTCCCCCGCCCTTCCATTCCGACGCCGCGCCATACTCACTTCAGTCTCCCTCATCGGCTCTCAAGACCTCGCTGTTAAGAGCCGCCCAAATCTCTTCACTCAACTTACATTTTATACAACACGCAATTTAGGTTTCGATCACACCATAATGAAATCTATAAGCGAAGCAAAATTATCTTAAGACCAGCGCTAAGAGGACTGCCCTTTCGAAGCTGTTCGCGAAATACTTACACATTAATTTTATCATGAAACCGGGGCGTAGCCAGGAGCGTCTGATATGGGTATTCTATTTTATCCTCCCTTTGCCACAGATTTTGTAACCAATTTGGCACTGTAAGAAACCTTTACCTATGATAAGAATCTGTAATTTCCGTAAACTATGGTGGATTTTAATAAACTATAATAATTTCCATCCTAGAATTTCTACTGCCTGTAATTAACACGTATGTGATCACAGCTAACACCAATATGCAAATAGCTTCCTCGCTTCCTACTCATGCACAGAGACAAGTGATACATGGTGAAGCTTTTGTCATACACATAGCAAGCAGTGACTCGTGGTGAATCACCTTCTACACACACAGTTACCAGTGACGAATGGTTAAGCTCTGCAAGAAGGCCGGCAAAAGAGGATCTCTGCATGCATAATTGAGATTTTAGTGAATTCTGTCAACATAGAAAACATAGTGGAATATATTTGAATTGCTTAATAGATATATCATACTAATACGAAATTATTTATACTAACGTCATTAAAAAAATCTGCAATACCTAAAATATATTAGTTTTCAGAAGCTACTGTAACGCCTCTCTATTGCAAAATTTGGTGGGAATCGGTTAATTGATCCTCGAGATATGACATAGATCGTCCATATGTTAATGTGACGATCTTCATAAATGGAGGGCAAAAAGTTTATGTAGTAGCGCATTTGATCGTTGTTATAGATACTGCCAGTATACAAAGATAAGTTATAATGGGTTACACAGATTCGTAGCTATACCATACTAAACTAAAATGTTTACATAGCTGCAATTCTAAAATTTACTGCTTGGCACACTTAAAACATATAAATGCCTCACTATAGTAGCTACAGAGTCTTTGCACAATATTTCAGGAAACAGTTGATTTGCTTCCCGAGTTATGACAAAATAATTACTTTTTCATGTGGGGCTATTTTACAAAGATGTGATTACTTTTTCATGTGGGGCTATTTTACAAAGATGTGATTACTTTTTCATGTGGGGCTATTTTACAAAGATGTGGAGTAATGAGGCTGCACATAGACAAATTTGATGGTTACAAAAGTTCAAATTGTTTCATAGATTCGTAGATATAGCATACTAATGTAAAATGTTTAAATTACCGCCATTTTTTAAATAAGTGATTTACTCAAAACACATCAATTTAAATTATATAATCTACAGTAGTACTAATTGTTTATAAAATTAGGTAAGAATTTGTTTCTTACAGACATATTACATATTTTTCTTGTGATGCTATTGTACAAAATAGCCGGAAAAAGATACTATGTGTAGACTTAAAAACTTGATAGTTCTAATATATAGAGCCAGCAAACAAAGTAAACCTGTAATTGATTGCATTGCATAGTTTCTACGATATAATATACTAAGCCCAACTGGCTACATAGCATCCAGTATGAAAATAAGTATATCACCCAGTTTAACCATACGAGTTTATATCACCTGACGCAGTACTACCCGATTGCCAAATTTGGCAAGAATCGGTCAATTGTTTCCCGTGACGTGACATAACAACTTCATTCTATCACAGGACACTATCTTACAAAATGGTGGGCAAATGACTGTATTTGATAAATATGATGCTTGTGATAAATACATCAACTACACAAAATTTAGCCGATATTTGTTCGAACACTATGGTAACTATACCAAATAAATAAAATAATTGTTTCTCCGTCATTATAAAAATAAGTGTCTTATAATTTTAAAATGCATATGTTTAAATCGTCTGCCATAATAATACTAACGTGTAGAATTTGACGAAAAATGGTTGAATTCTTATCGAGATATATTTTAAAAAGCTTTATTATTTTTTCATGTGGTGTATTTTTTCATCATCAGCCAACAACTATAATTACATACACATGTATATTCAATGCTTACACGAAGTACTGATAACTTACAAAAAAATTGTGTATAGTGGTTGAATGGTTCCCTAGACATGACATAGTGCCCTACATTTTAAATTGTGTGTAGTAGTTGAATGGTTCCCGAGATATGACATAGTGCCCTACATTTTAAATTGTGTATAGTGGTTGAATGGTTCCCGAGATATGACATAGTGCCCTACATTTTAAATTGTGTATAGTGGTTGAATGGTTCCCGAGATATGACATTGTGCCCTACATTTTAAATTGTGTATAGTGGTTGAATGGTTCCCGAGACATGACATAGTGCCCTACATTTTAAAACGGCCGCCATTTTGAAAGTGTGAACCCCATGTGGTCGAAAACTATATAGGTTGGGTATCCTCGCTAAGTGATACATGTGTACAGAGTTTAGTGAAATTAGTTTCATACCTACAGACACCAACACATACACACACTCACACACACACAAAGTAATCTTATAAGTCTTTCTTTCCTCTGGGATGTAAGCTGAGAAGGTAAAATATATTTCATTTTATTCTCAAGCGAGAATTGGAAACGTATCGAAAGTTTTCGTAGATCGGGACTATTACAACTTGCTAAAACTTTCTTGCGACAATAGTAAGTGCTGATTCTATTTCAAATATCCAGGAATGCAATGTAAGTTCTGCCAACTGCCACTAGCACTTGGTACTGATTTGTGAAGTTTGAAGGAGTAGTTCTAAATGGCGTCAATATCCTAATTGTCGCGTAAACGATAACTTTCTGGCTACAGTGGTAAAGAACGCATACAAAAATTAAGATTTTATTATAAAACTTCATATTATCGATTTCAGAAATAATATTTTTTATCGCCTGTAACATTCAACACGCAATTAAATATATCAAAATTAAACATCCAATTTTTAATATTATGCTTTCAAGACATTTTTTAATACATGCCTTATTTAAAAACATTAAACATTGTTAGATTTTAGCTATTATATTTTCATTACCGGGAAAATCGTAGGTATACTGTCCGCGCGCCAGCTCTGAAACCTTGGCTGGAATGCGACCTTGGAACGATAAGCTGGCCACGCTATACGACTGTACTATCGTACAAAGAAAACATTCACTCGCCTCAAGGCAGCAGGGTCGCTAATAGTGAACTCGGATTGTCTTGTTCACTGCTTGAACTGCACGCGCCTGCTGCACTGGAGGAATCACTACTGTCGTCAAGACATACAACTATCCTGTAAATTACATCTGACACAACACCGTCCTGTTCCCAGTATCCAGTCTCAATCTTCTGTACCTGACCACAGTTCACTTCCCAGTCTGTCTTGGTTACACTCTCCTACAGATGACTGCGGGAGGTTAGGAGCCAGCTTCTCAGTAACCCACTTTATGTATTTAACACTGTTCATTTGGTCGTGATAGTCGCCACTGGCAGTGCTGGCTTTATAGACAAGGAGAGCATTTTCGACAAATCCGTTACCACCCCCAGCGTGTACTACAATTAATCGGTTACCCGAATTCACATTAGCTTGTATGCCAAACACTTCTTCATGTTGCCAACATTTACCAAACGTTAAATTACCGTCTATCCATGTCTCTTCTATGTAGATAATTTGTTTCCTACCTTGTCTGTGCTGTTTCATTGCAACTAGATAATCGTGGCGCCAAGATACGATGCGAGGTCTCTCAAATAGTATCTTCCTGTGGCTTTGCGATTATTTTCCTTCGAAAACCTACTTGTTTTACCACATTACGCAACGAAGTATGCGACCACGGAAAGTCTAGTTTCTTCTTTACCACGGGCAGTAATTTTGCAATGGTAGGAACACGTTTCTCCTGAATACAAAAAGCCTGAATCGTCCGCTGAATTACACATATATCAAAGTCATCAGTATTCACGACAGTATGTTCCGGCCTAGTTTTCCGTCGTTTACCCGGCGTGTGCAAGCTACCGCCCTACCCACTGTTATCTAGTTGTTTCTGTTTCTTCAGTATCTTATTAACTAACGTCTGCGACACTCCAGCGTAGTCTGCTGCTCTTGCTGTCGCCTGGTTTACTGTGAAACCATAACGTTTTTGTTTCGCCTCTTCATCACACTTTGCAATTATGTTACTTACGATTCTCCGGCCCTCAGAATGCACGACTGTGTTTTTCTCCCGGACAGACATAACACTCGCAGCGGCGATGTTCGCGACACTCCGGGGCTAAATGTGTTACTACGGATAGTACATGCGTGTACACTCCCCACTCCCCGCTGCCACTCTCTGTCTTGCTGTCCCCTTTTCTCACACACCGCGGTTTCAGAGCTGGCGCGCGGACAGTATAGTGCCATTTAACGAAGTAAAATTTCCAGTTTGTATCACTTTTACCCAACAATTTATTAAATCAATATTTTTAAGTTTAAAAATTTGTTATCTCCTGATTGGAAAATAATTTTTATTTAAAACAGAATACGACAAAACACAAATTAAAAATATAATGTTTACTAGTATGGTTTAAAAATTATTAAATCTATATTTTTATTTCAAAAACTTTTAAACTTATCCAATTTAAACTTTTGCCACAGTTAATAACAAATTCGCAAATTTAATTCTTTTAGTTTGTCTGGCGAGCCCCCAAATCCCGCTACGCCAGCGTGAGCACCTTCACAGTTCCGTGTTGCCCTCCGGCATGCTTGTTAGTAGCTAAGTCGGTTGGATAATGGGATGTTTCTCAGGGCAAGCCCTACACGCCTTAGGTCGGTTTAATTATAATAATGGGCGCATACATCGCGGCTAAGCAGGGTTATAGTGGCATGGCCGCAATTGTAGCCATGTGCACACCCCGAAAGAAGAAGGGTTTAGATGGAAGATCATATAAAACTAGGCAAAGCGGAGAGGGCCGTGGAAAATATATGCGACAGTCGCGGAGGGTAAAATAATTCCTTTTAACTGGATTAGGGATGGATAAAGTAGGGCATTGGTTAGTTCGGGAAGAAAGACTTCTTTTGGTTTGATGAGAAGTGAAATGAAATGAGATCGCAGCTGGTATGTATGAGAGGGACAGAACAGCCCCCGCGCCGATGACTGTCATCGTGTGGGCGCAGGCGCCCTTGAAGTTGAGCCACTGTCAATACTGCCGTGTAGGCGAACCAACACTGCAGTACCGACAGCAACTGAAGATGCAACCCCCCCCCCCCTGCTTGTCGAGTGCGTCGGGAAACCGGACAGCTCAGCCATGACACCGACTCCATCTTCGCCCTTCCGCGCCGATGCCAGGATCTCCACTCCATGGCCATGGATGAAGGTGGGGAGAGTTCTTCCGGGAGCCACCCTTTCCTTTCCTTCCAAAATAGCCCGTCGGTCTACCAGTGGTGGTGGCGAATCCGCTGGCCCAGGAGTGAAGGCTGACATCGGGGTGCTTCCAAGGTCCGATGCATTCCAATCCATTCATCACGCACCCGCAGTCGGCAGAATACAGCAGTGAGCATCGCTACACTTGGCATTTTTCAGCACCTCGAGATCCCCCCCCCCCTCCCCGCCCTGATCGTTGGGCCACCTCCAGCAGATGCGCTTCGCCATCTCGTACTGAGCTGTC
Organism: Dryococelus australis; assembly: GCA_029891345.1. Lineage (NCBI taxonomy): Eukaryota > Metazoa > Arthropoda > Insecta > Phasmatodea > Phasmatidae > Dryococelus > Dryococelus australis. Next base: position 197,381,992 of record CM056998.1, on the reverse strand, counting down.
CAGGTTCCCAACGTCCACGACCACGGCACTCTCGCAGCGGCCAGTTGGTTCGCGGGCTGGTATTTGATTATTCCCAGCCACCCCAGAGCCTGGGGATCCCCTATCCCCCACCTGGGGACGCGACGAGTTGCGGATTGTCGCCGCACCCAAGCTGCCATGGACCCATCGCACTCGAAGATGCACCTCGCTTTCGCTGGTCCTTAAGTCGCGGGCAGTTCCCAGCGAGCGAGCAGCCACAAGCGCGATGTTCATCCCACGACGGCCTAGCTCGTAACAAATTTGCACTCTATTATATTTGCTATTTGTTCCTTCTAGTGGCATACGTCTGGTGTGTTAAAGCACTGACATACATGCAGAAAGTATGTAGATATCCCCTCCACTTTCAATGTGTTGGACTAAATCAAGTCCAGTCATGCTCAGATCGACCACAGGATACTAAAAATTACATAATTAAAAAAGCCGCTAGCACCACGAACTCAGGCCGCACAAGAACCCAGGTGGTGCAGTGGTCAGACTACTCTTCTCCCACCCAGGCAGACCGGCTTCGATTCCCATCTGGTTGGCCCCCGGATTTTCGTATGTGGGAATCGTGGCAGACGATGCCGCTGGTCGGCGGGATTTTCTCGGTGATCTCCCGTTTCCTCCGCTCTTGCATTCCGGCGCTGCTCCATGTTCACCTCACTTCACCCTCATGGGCTCTCAAGACCTTCACTTCCCTCCACTCCACAATGGTTTTGCGTACAAGCCGAATGGCGTCACTAAACACCAAAACGTTGGAACGACATTCGGTAGTCAATGCCTTGAATCCCACTCTCCATCCGTTAGTTCAGCCAATCAGACACAAGATTGGCTCCCAGAGCCTTGCGACCAATGAGGGACCGAGTTCACTTACATCAAATGAACCGCTAAGCCATTTTGATTCTGTGCAATTAACTATTATGTGCCTCGAACTTCCATCACTTATCTTCCCCCACCCCCACCTGACTGAACCAAAGCCAAAGACGAATCTACCGATAGCGAAATAGATACAATTAAAATGAAAAATTGATAAACGATTCAATAATTTGATAACATCTGAAAATATAAATATATTTTTTGCAGTTGTATTTACATGTTTCAAGATAGTGGTTGTCGAAACAAAACAAATATGGTTAAACAAATATATATATATATATATAGTATTTTTAAAATTGTCTTTTATTATGTAAGTGCCGGCAAATATTAAGCACAAACGTGAAATTATCAAGTTAAAAGAACGGATATGAAATAAGCGTAACTTATTTGCCTTACAAGAAGCCAATGTTCTCGAAAAGATCCAAACGATAACTACTTATTCCGTTCGCACTTCAATTGCGATCTACGTGAGCAGATGTCAATACTTACAGCAAATTGATGTCTGACGTGACGTGGTATAACAATTTTGCATCATATGGTGGTGTCATGCCATTCACCCAGAGAGTAAGGTTTGTTCGAGCCAACATGCTTGTATATGGACAAACAAATACTGCATGCAGTTGCTGCAGCAAAATATTTCGAAAAGGAAGACAAATGTTTTTGCTTATCTAACAAAATACACTTTAGAACTGACAAACTCTCTGTGTGGGTTCAAAAAAATGTTGGCTGTCATCAAAATATTATTTCATTTAATCAATTAAAGACATAAAGATGTATATACATTTATATATAGTATATTTGTTTTGACAATAGATAAAAAAGGAATATATGCTCAACTAAATTTGTTCTCATTATGCTCCGTTGTCATTCATTTATTTACAGTCTCCCAGCGATGTGTCCAGTAGTAGTGAAGCTTAATAGTCATGTCAGAGAGAGAGAGAGGAGGGAAAGACTGGAATCCTGGCGAATGGAAACTCTCCTCTCAAGCTGAGGCCGAATGCCCTTGTACAGATCAGTGATTTCACAGCCTGCCTCTAAAGGGCCGGGGAATTGACAGACGCAGGGTCGAGTGAGGTCTAGATTGCTCTCAGTTCTTGGGAGGTAGGAGTTGCCCATTCCCCCTCTCGAAAAAAAGAGATCTCTCGCTGGACGCCGAAGAGAGGCCGGCGAAGAACTTCTTAAAGTCCGAGAAAACCTCCGAGTTCGAAAATTTACGCAACGAGAAAGGGTTTTCGCTTTCGGTCCAGTCAGCTCGTCTCCAGTCGAAGAAAACTCTGGAAACATCTGGGCGTGTAACGGAACCCTGGACCACATATCCGTGCCCTGATTAGAGAGTAGCCTCCTCCCAACTGTGCCCACACAGATGTCTTGTGATCTCCCCGCATCTCGTGTGGTTATCCCCCCCCCCCCTCCTCTAGCTCTTCAGACCTCACAGCTCTCCCATGTGTTGCTACACACTCGAGCATTTAATTTTCTTCTTAGGCTCACCCGTCTTGTCATGCGAACCTATAAACTTTTCCTTGACAAAAGTTAAAAGAAAAAAATATTTATTAATTATTAATCAATTTATTTTATGGAAATTTTTTATTGTTTTGTGTATCGTAATTTTCCTGAAAGTAACAGCACAAAATTTCTCACCATTATAAAAGTTATTTAAGTGACTTTTCAGTTTCCCAAAACGACTTTGTTCACACACCTGATTAGCAGAACTAATCTTCCGCCAGTTCTGGCAGCGATGCCACTTCCATTATTCATTTCTTATCAAAGCGAATAATCCTGTCGAAATTTGCAACGATGAGCACAAGATGGGAAATCATCGAAGTCAGATATTTTGGAAAAATTTAATTAATTACATAAAGATTTTAATTATTATTCTTTCACGTAGCAATACAATTGTGCCTGTTAAATCGCGTTCTCAGCAAATTCGCAATATCAACGGAACATTAGTAATTTACTCTTCCTGGCAGTTTAATTTACTTGAGAGGAGCAAATGCGGATAGGCCTATTTACTGAATAAAAATTAATTAAATATTTTTTAAATAATATCCACACGTGTTGGTAGCAGAGTACGTGCGCATCTCCCGCAATTTGGTCTTAGGAGATTGGCAGTTCTGGTTTCACAGCAGAGAGTGAGGCTTCATAGTGTGCTGCCCCCGATAAGGACATAGTAAAAAAAATTCTTTTCTTTTTTTTTCGAAGAATTATTTCAAAAATTGTAGTGGCGATTATTTTTGTAATTCTTCAAGGAAACTCAGTTTCACAAAATATTGATGTTTGATGTATTAAACTAACGGCGATTTTTCAGGCAAGTGCTGCAAATTTACAATTGATTATAAATATGGTGTTATCCTACCAGTTTTAAATTTTTCATAAAAAAAAAAATTTTGTAAAGATACTACAGTTTAGCTGTAGTGATCAAGAAATATTTTTCAAACTAGTTTTACAGTTATTATATGAGTCCCGAAAACATCTGCTACAGCTGGGCTGGACAGAAACTGTGGAGATACCTTTACTAGTGAATGCTTCACTTTGGCCGATCTTCTAACACCAAACACGACTTTACTGTCTAGAGTTTGTATTTATATTTAATTTGCTAAGTTGCTTATGTCACTTAACCTCTGTATGTATTTCTATTGGCAAGTTGCTTATGTCACTTAACCTCTGTATGTATTTCTATTGGCAAGTTGCTTATGTCACTTAACCTCTGTATGTATTTCTATTGGCACGCCGCTTCACCTTAAAGTCAAGCAACAACGTGAGCTTCGGTATATTGATATTTGATCAGCCAGTTCCGTTTTCTAATGCGGATGTGCCACTAGGGGTCATACATCCATAGCTGCAAGATCACGAATAAGACCTTAGTAGCAGTGTGAGCCACAAAGGCAAGTACAGCGAACATGTACCATGCCCCGGCGGTGTTGCTTACGGTGGCTACCATCACGACCTGAAGATAGCTGACATTCTGCAAGGAGCGTGCAGCATCACAACTTGCGGATTGGCAACGAGCTGTGTTGAGTAATAAATCACAGTTCAGTCTGTATACAGGGGACCACCGAATTCGAGTCTCGAGACGTCCTATCTAGAGTTGTGATGTACGCTTCTTTATAGTTCAACACACCGCCCCTACGAGAGGTGTCACGGTGTGGGGGTGCCATTTGCTACGATAACCGCACCCTACCGGTGGTGATTGAAGGTACACTGATGGTGCGGCGATACATCCAGAATATTCTGTGACCATGTGCGCTTCCCTTCCTAGTGCAGCTTGGCAAGCATGAAAATGCACGACCTCACACAGCACGGGTATATCTCTGGCCTGCATTCGGGATGTCAGTGTGCTTCTTTTGCCAGCAAGGTCCCCAGATGTCTCACCCATCGATGACGGTTGGGACCAGTTTAGACACCAACTCCGACCAATGGCGAGTGTTGCGGATTCGGAGGGTCAGTTGCGCCAACTGTGGCAGGATAAGTTGCGCCAACTGTGGCAGGATCAGTTGCGCCAACTGTGGCAGGATCAGTTGCGCCAACTGTGGCAGGATAAGTTGCGCAACTGTGGCAGGATCTTCCTTAGGGGAACATCCGACGTCTGTATGCCTGCATGCATGACCGTATCGCAACCTGTCTCCGTGTTACAGGTAGTCCAACAACCATACTAAGTGCATCCTGCAAGTGTTGGTCCCCTGAAAGACATGATTGTTGTGGTGCAGTATGTTGATGTTTTCTGTATACATGCCATCATGTCCTGAGCATCGTAGGGTCTTCAGAAACGGTAAAGTTCAATCCCTCCGAATTATTTACATGCTTGCTGCGTTCGTTACCAAGTGAGTTGTTAGCGTTTACACAACTTGGACTCACAGAGCATAATGTACACCGTTTCAAGTGTATCACTGATTCATGGAGTTACCGCACACGGCGAATATTAGGGTTAAAATCCGACGGGTTACTTTAGGCAAGGTACTGAGATTATATGTTCAATTTGCAACAGCAAACTTCCTAATAACATGCACAGTCGACGAGATAACAAACCCTTCATTTGGTGCAGTCATTCGCCTTCTGTACCACTTGGAACCGCCTCCCAAATAGCTTGATGTTACTGAGGTTTCCAATTATCAGGTACAACTGTGGCCTGATTGGAGCGCTGTCCGTCCAGGACCTTGTTGGAACTATGGTGCCGCTCCCTGCGCCGATCCATCTTTGGGTTCAGATATCCCACAAAACTTTCTCCGAAATATGGAATCTCAACCTCTGTCATCACGAGTCCAGCCTCGGTAAAACGCGGGCCAGGGGATGGATGTGATGACAAGCAGCAAGCCTGTAAAAGTATGTGTGTGTATATATATATATATTTCTCTCAAATCTCATTTTGATCATATATTCGATACTCACATCTAGATAGTCATTTATGCCTATTCCAGACAACGTTAATTTTATAGACATGGATTAGCAGTTCGGAATTAACACAAGATATAATTCGTGTTGCTGTGACTTGGGTCTTGAATCTCGCTGACTCCGCTACATTGATAATATTCTCCTAATAGACGACAAATTTGAATCGTAAGAGGCTATCCGGACCATAATTCTTTAAATCGATCACAACTCTGCTTAGAGATATCCTAACACAACAGAATTCCAGCATATCACGTTTCAATGGAAGTGGACAGCCATTTGAACCGGACAAAAGTATACGCCAAAAGTATCAGAATGAGCACTTCTTTGTGAAATATATAGAGTGGCACAAAAATAATAAAAGTCGGCAGAAGTCAAGCAAGCTTATTATGTGCTGCTTGATGGCCATGTTTAAAATATCTCGGATGCGTTACAAAATGTGTAATTAACGGAATTAATGTACACCCTATTACGATTGTATTTTTGATAAGGTACAAACGAGACAAAGCGAAATTAGTTATTTTATATGTATGGGATTCACGAAGGAATTTAGAAGCTTTCACCTTAGTACTTAAATGACTATCTTAGTGGATGCACATTAAATGACTATCTTAGTGGATGCACATTAAATGACTATCTTAGTGGATGCACATTAAATGACTATCTTAGTGGATGCACATTAAATGACTATCTTAGTGGATGCACATTAAATGACTATCTTAGTGGATGCACATTAAATGACTATCTTAGTGGATGCACATTAAATGACTCTCTTAGTGGATGCACATTAAAATGTGTAGATGAATATTAGATGGCGTGTTCAATAAATTCCAAAAATTCATTACTCAAATGACAGAATGAGTAAGAAATTAATTAATTCAATTAGCTGAGTGAGATGCTCATCACTATATATTCATTTAATAACTATTCGCTACTTTCTATAAGCACGAATTAATATAACGTTTAATTGCAGAGTACATGTCTTACCTCGGAGTTGTTTGACTGTTTTGGTAATGACATATTTAATTGCCCGCACTGAATAATTACTAGTTTCTCTTTGGCTAACATGAGTAAGAATATAATTGTTGTAGTGAAGCTGCCACACTGCAAGCATTTTTAATAAAATATTGTTTGTCCTCTATTGGTTTAGGTATTTCGATTCGCTTTCTAAAACAGCACCCGTTACGCGTCCCTCTTGAACTCTAGATGCAAAGGATTAGGCCTAAACATCACAGGATTTATAGTCTACGTAAAAAGAGAACTGTGAAACTGACGCAGCGCAGACATATTACTGTTGTTTGTAGACGTGGAAAGCAGGAAATATATACCAACATAACCAACTAAAATTATAACATTTATTCAAACATTACTTGAGTTTTTTGTTTATGGTATAATAATGTTTTACCGTATTTTCCATATTGTTTTATTTAATTCAACTATATTATGCGAATTAATTTTTTTTAATGTTTTAAAAAACTAAACAGGTTAACTCTCAGAGAGTGATAAAAATGTAGCAATTCACCGAGTGAGATGGTTTGGCCTAGCACTCGGGAGGACCTGGGTTCAAATCCCGGTCCGGCCACGTTCACTTCGGTTTTCCATGGTTTCGTGAAGTATCTCCAGGCGAATGCCGGTATGATTCCTCAGAAACCAATACCGGACAGCTTGCAGATTTCTGCGAGAAAATCTGGCAGTGTTGTCACCTCCAGCCAGAAGAGACCAGCACCTGTGTTTACTATTGCATACTTTTGATATTAATAATCCTATACCAACTTGGTGGATATGAAGAAGAAAGTTTTTCCTCTATGAAAAATTTGTTTAACAATGTCAGAAATTTAAAAGGCGAAAACTAATTATTCCCAAATCACCAAATGTTTCAGAAGTGGAAAATATTTACTGGCAAATGATTATGAAAAATAATTTTTGAAATATTTCCAGAAATATATTAATAATAATAGAAACGACACATCTTGCCACTAGGTTGTTTTTTCGTACACGTACCTATGCTATTTGTATGGAGCTGTTCGGTATTTGCCTCTAGCGTATTTGCTACAGCCATGGCCGATTCTTTCCCGGACCTGCTTCGCTGAGCAAAAACATTCTGGCACGATTTTCTCAGTTAATGCTGCCATATAAAATTATTTTTGAAGCGAATATTTATTAATCTTTTTATATGTAAATTTCAATATTAAATTTATACATATATATTTATATTTAAGAAAACAATCGGAAAGATGTATTGACGTAGTGACATTCCTTAGTAAATTTCGCCTCGAAAAGTTTATTGTTTGGAACAGTTATCTTTAAAATTGACATAATGAGAAGGAATTTCGTGGAACATTAATTCCCAATTTGAAGGTCGCGGCAGGGCCCTTTAGGGGAATGGTGCACGCAAATTGTCATAAATAGTTCAACAGCGGATTATTCACAATTTTTGGCTCGACAAGATGTAAGTAACAATTTAGAGCACTTTCTTGCATTGTTACAAATTCTATGTGTTCGTTATTCTCAGAGCACTGATTGAATAAAACAAACTACATTTTTTTTTTCTTTTCTTCCATCAGTGCTCGGAGAATAATGACGGCAGTGAATATCTAACAACGTAAATCGGCGTTGGGAATTGTTATTTGCGTCTTGCCAGGTCGAAAATTCCGACGAACCCTTTGGAAAACGACTTGTATCGAAAATCGGGTAAATGTACTGCTTTCGTGCACCATCCCCCTTAAGGGACGCCGAAACCTCTATACTCCACTCAAGGTGGACAGGGGACCTCGGAGGTGACGCGGACGATGTGGAAAACGGGAAGAGATCATGGGTATTCAGAATAGCTCAATGAAGCTGGAGGAAGATAAAGAGTGTGAGAGAGGGTGATAGGGGGGGGGGGAGAAGTGTGAACAATCGGCGGGCGGCGTGGCGTGGGAACAGAAGGTGGCAGGAGACGAGACGACTTCCGCCACGGCACTCAAAGAGGCGACAACTCACTCGTGGGACTCTACCGCTCGCGGTCTGCGGATTGCGACGTGAATTAAACATTGCAGAAGAGCAGCGAGGCCTCTCCCTCTCGCGCCGTCGAGTACGAGGCGCCAGCACAGGTGAATCTCTCTCGTCCCACACCCAGCAGCTCAACCTTCTATTACGTCTGTGTGCTCTCATAGTCTTCAGAGTTATATGTACTGAAAAGTTTTCTGTGAAATCGTCGTTTGCGCGTAAACTCGTATCTCGGTGAATAAAAGTTCTAGTAATACGACTTTCCGACAGAAAAAAAAAACAATATCTATATCACTGTTATTTTACTTTTGTCATATTTAGTGTATTCTTGGAGAGAAAAATCGTTAACATGGTCAGATATCGTATTTTTTAAACTTGCCTGAGCAGTTTCCTTAAACGAAAAGATACAAGTACAAAAATACGGACGTAGTTTAATCTGTGGGATTTCATCACGTGTAATAGAGATCCACTGTTACAGATCTGATTTACGCAGTATAGCGTCACGACGGAAACACTGCACGCCTTGCGCGTAAGAGCGATGAGACACTAGGCGTGCATGTCAGTGTCGCCCGTATTGCTTCCTCGCTTCTTGACCTTGGACGCGCAGAACCAACTAACTCTTAAGGCCACTATCTCCCATTTTCACAGTTTTCACGAGAGTTAATTTTCTCAACCGAAACGAGAGCCGCTATTGTAAAATCATCTTACAGTTTTGTACAAATTGTTTTTATTATGAATTCTAAATTTGACAACACAAAACAATCTGTATAGCTTTAAATAATTATGAAATAAACAAAATTTTCGTGAATTAATTAATTGGATAAAAGTATAGAGTTCTTTGTGTTAAAAAAATTAGACTACATAAAAAAAATTTGTAAGAAAATTGTAAGAGAATTTTACAATATCGGCTACCGTTTGGGTCAAAAAAATAATTCTCGCAAAAGCTGTAGAAATGGGAGATTATGGCGTTAAGGGGAACCTTCCCTGTCTTACTACACTGAGGTAAAATCAAACAAAATATTTGTTTGTATAGAACCAAATATGTATTTAGTTGCCCTGACAAAGCATATTGTTGAGTAAACAAAATTTGAAAAACAACAAAATTATTTTATTCGTTTAGCAAAAAATATGTTTGAATAAAGAAAATGTCTGTGTTCGGCCAAAAAATTTGAGACCGCCAACTAAATATTTTGTTGAATCAACTATGTAAATTTGTTTGGCCACTCATTGGACTGCCTTCACTCGAAAGTACAGTTCGAGGGTTTGTTTGTATTTTTTTGTGACAGTTAGGATAGTAACCGTGTTTGTTAGTGCATCTATTGATGCGTAGCAATCGTATAAACACATTAATAAAACAATGCAACAAGAAATTTACATGTAAAGGTGTAAAACGTGAAATATTTGTTTGATCACGTTGCCCAATATTTGTAGTATATCTATTCAAAAGCTTTTCGGTGCCATCAGTTGTTTCATTTGGTGAAATTATTAGCACGCACCGCACGGACGCAGATGATCTAGGTTCGAAACTCGGTCTATCTAATAAGATTATTTTATACTGGCTTAAACTGTTTAATGTACATGTAACCGAACAAATCTTTAGTTGCACAAACCAAATCCTACTGTTTGGGGCAACCAAATGAGAAAAACAAAATAATTTGTTTTCAGCAGTAAAATATTTCGATGCCCCTATACAAAAAATAATTTCGCTGTACGAAACAAACCTTGTTTGATTCAACAAGACCTTTTCTCGGCGTGGATTATTAGTTTTTCACGTTCGTTTATGTTTTTTAACGAGAATTTATCGATATAACTAATGATCATTATTTCATCTGCATGGATTGAAATAATTTTTGTGAATTTCTTAAATGGTTAGATCGTAGGCAGGTCTTGACGTCTCGTTGGCATAAATATTATCAGAGATGGAAACATAGACTAATGAAATATTAGTGAGACATTTACAGATACACACCTGCCTTGCTGGGAATAGAACCTAGAACGCCTTATACCATAAGCTGGTTTGCAACGAACTATATTATGGAGGTAGAATACGGAACATCAACCTCAATGGTAATCAGTCCACAGTTTTGGAATACTGTCTTTCCATCCTTCAAGTATTTAAAGCGGTATCATTCTGAAAACAAAAATGTGATCGCCTTAAATCACGTACGTTTACATCGCATATCGTAGCACTACTCGTCTGAATATTTTTGAGGGGAAAGGGGTTATTTGTTTCTGAGATATGGAATTAATCATGTACCTGGCACTATCTTACAAACGAGCGGTAAAAGATGATGTCGATAAGCATATTTGATGCTTCTAACAGGTAATCTCATCATGCACAGTTTAATTGACATTGGTTAAGTTATTTCATGTATATGACAATGATGGCAATTGGTTGATTGGTCTCAGAAGCATGGCATAGCAACTCCATTTTCTAATGTGGTGCTATCTTGATTACTGGAGAACGAAATGTGGTGCTATATTGATTACTGGAGAACGAAATGTGGTGCTATCTTGATTACTGGAGAACGAAATGTGGTGCTATCTTGATTACTGGAGAACGAAATGTGGTGCTATCTTGATTACTGGAGAACGAAATGTGGTGCTATCTTGATTACTGGAGAACGAAATGTGGTGCTTTCTTGATTACTGGAGAACGAAATGTGGTGCTATATTGATTACTGGAGAACGAAATGGTTATGTATTGGCACATTATATGTTTTCCATCGATACTTCTACATATTAAAGTCGGTTTTAATTGTTTTGGACATATGGCAAACTAACCTAAAATATTTACATTGCTGTTATTCTGAAAATACGTGACTACCTCCTTAAATCATGTTAATTTAGATAGACATCAAAAGTATAACTTTTGCCTGATTTTTGGTGGGTACATGTTCATTGTTTCCGAGATAAGACGAAATATTAATTTTTCGTGTGGTGCTATTGTCCGAAATGGCTGACAAATTTATTTATATGTTAGTTCATTTTATGCTTGCCGAGATACTACCAGTATACAAAGTTAAGTTGAAATTGGTTACTTGATTTGTTGGATATGCTGTCATTTGGAAAATAAGTACGTAAAATATTTCAGTTTGCGTAGATCGCTTTAGTACTACATGTTTGTCAAATTTGGAATGAATCAGTTTATCGTTTTCCGAGACATGACAATACTGGATTTATTGGTGTGGCATTATTTTACAAAATGGTGGACAAAATGGAGTATGTTTTGAGGCTTGTCAATTGTACTTCCACCATAACACGTTTGGTCAAAAATGGTCAAACGGTACGGTAGATATTGAAAATATGTAAACCTATAGTACTTATATTGCCATCATTCTGAAAGTAATTGCCTTACCCATTTGAGTTATATTGTGAATTAAATTAATTTTATATAGCATTTGCGTATGAGCATGTACACATTGTGAACGTCACGAGCATATATATACCAAATAAAAATTCTGAAACTCACATCGTTTTTAAAACTGCGAACATCACATCTATTTAATTAATGTCGTCAGTATTATCAGTCATGCAGCACAGATAGGTCGGACGATCTTGCCTACTCTGCAAGGAATAATTCATAACTGGTCTGAGACGAACGCTGTTCCAAAGTTTGAACTTCTGTTATTTTTAATTCTCACGTCCAACCTTTTCCAATCATCATTGCAAACTATCGATTCCCATTTCCGTTTACAGGTGTTTATTGTGTATTTTATGGCTTTTTATTTATACTTGCTTTTATTTGCTTGAATGCATATATTAGGCACGTGTAAGTACATACACAGACAAACACCACGTACAAATATTGCTAAAATTGACCCGAAACTCGAGTTACTAATCGAATTGTGAAACTCTTTATTTCTTTCAAACTCCGAAATTAGTCTTCTAAAACTCACGTTTCACCTTCATTCCATAATCCTCCCATCACTGGACAAAAAATCAGTTTTTTGTAAGACCGAGAGAAAATTAATAAATTTTCATTGTTTCGGGTCTCGAAATGGAGGCCCGATGACATGCCTAAACGATTGGTACTGCTTAAATGTATATATTAGGTACGTACAGGCACGTAAACCGACAGAGAATTACGTACAAATATAGCTAAAAATTATCCAATGCTCAGGCCGGTATTCGAGCTGTGGACCCTATATCATCTTTATTCTTCGTTCAAATTTTGTGTAACATTCTTTACTATATATCTCATACATCACACATTTATACCGCATTTATTCCAGAGATAGGTTTTCAATAAGGGTTTTCTTAAGTGGTTCTTCCATCGGAAATTGTATAGTGTGGTACAGTTTCTCTGAGGGCACAGGGTTACAAAGATATTCACCATGATGACGTCACAACATGATCGTCCAAGTTACTCAAAGCTACCCCGCGCGCAGCCAGCGGTCGTGCCTGACGTCATGGCTGGTGGCTTCTGCTCCGGTCCTTGGCTGGACGCTGTGCGCTCGGATCCGCCAAAGCACACTACTTTGCCCGATCCGAGCGCACAGGGTTGAGCTTGTCGTAGCCATAGTAAACAGCCATGACGTCACATGTGCGGGGCTCCTTCATTGGGCTTAAGCGATCATGTTGTGACGTCGTGGTGGATATCTTTGTTACCATTGGCCCTTGAATATACTAAACCACACTACTGTTTTCCATGGAAGAACGACTCATTAAAAATCGCTGGAGTAAATTCAATAAAAATGCATGGTTGAATGAAACGTATATTGTAGGCTGTTAGACTATTTTTCGACGAAGAATAAGGACGATATACTGTGATATAGGGCTGATAGTTGGAATAACATATTTGGTTAAACATGGTCAAACGGTATAGTAGATATTGCAAATTAAACTAAAATTCTTAAATTGACGCAATTTTGAAAATAATTGCCTTACCCATTTATATTATACATGGGGTCAAGTCCTATAATATCAGTATTTATATATCAATTTTGGCAGGAATCAGTCGTATAGTTACCGATATGTAAAGTAACCGCTTTCTTATTCATGTGTCATTATCTTCCAAAAGAGTCGATAAATAACATCGTAATTTTCTAAGTCCAGTACTTATATCATGCACTGTCAACATACCAAACATGATTTAATTTAGTTAAATGGTTCCCGAGATAAAATGAAAAAGGTTAATCTTTTTAATTTACACTATATTATAAATCGGTGTCTAAATTCAGTGCTTAAACAATGTGCTGTCAAAGTACCAAATTTGGATTTAATCGAATTAAGGGTACCCACAATGTAATGGGAAAAACATATTAGTAGAAGGGAAATGTTCCTTCGGGTGCAAGGCGATAGGGGCTTGGAGCTCGGAGCTGGGGGCTCAGAACGTCGGAGCTGACCATCGCCATCTTTGAATTTCCCTTTTTTCACTAAACGTTTCCCTTTTTTTTTCGCTCAAAATCGAATACATTTACTTCAAATTTTCCCTTTTTCCCAGCTGTAAGAAAAAAAAAAACAATCCCTGAAAATTGCCTCTCAGCATCAGGGCAGGTGACCAGGATTCGAGAACCAGAGCCAGGAGACCAGGACTCAGGACCCATGACCTAAACCTTGTAACCTTGATTGACTTTGAAATAAAAACTCGGGAATAAGTTCATAAAAGTCAGGTAGCTTATTATGTTACTGCTACTACCACCATATTGGATGGAGGTGATCTGGACATTGAGCATGTAACCTTGAATGGCCTTGAAAATAAATACTCGAAAAAAATTTGCTAAAGTTAGCAAGCATATTACATTACTTACTACTACCACCATATTATATGCAGGAGACCTTGACCCCATGACCTTGAATGGCCTTAAAAACAAAAAAAATCAGAAAAACTTCATAAAAGTCAGCAAGCATATTACATCACTGACTACTGCCATCATATTGGGCGCAGGTGACCTTGAACTTGGCCCCATAACCTTAAAATGCCTTAAACCCAAAAATAAAATTTTAAAATTATCAAAAGTTTTAAAAATTATTAAAAATTTTAAACCATAATTTAAAAAAAAATTTTAATTTCCACATGACTCCCCTCACCCCTCGACAATACCCATTACGGCATCTTGGATTTTTCGTCTATCATTTGTTTTGGACTGACATTTTGGATTTCTATGTTTTCATCACATAGGTGGCACTATTGTCTTAATTTACCCACAGTTGGCATCCATATTTGTTCATGTTTTTAAACTATATGTTGCGCTGCCGGCACCCTCTTTATTCGATTCTATTTTAAACACATAGGTGATGTAAATTTCTCGATTATGACGCCTGCTATCGGCCGTTAACATATGGTGACATTGACCATTCCTGCAAAGTATTTACGATGTCATATTTAATTTTTTTTGTTTTATTCTTAAATGTGAGTATATTTATTTAGCATAAATTTTTAGCAGAATGGTTTTTATATAAAATGCAGCATATTTAATATTTTTTATTTACAAAATTGTACATTCATGAATACAAACAAACAGTTCTTTGCGATAATTCTCGAAGGCAAGTCGGAACTTCATATTATTTTGTAAGTGAATTTAGCCCACTAGTTCTCAGTTGTAGATGATTTACAGAATCAAGTGTCCAGCCTGAACCCATCATCACCATTGCTTCTTCCTCACAACATATATTTTTAAAATAATCATCTACACTTTTTGCAATGTCATATACATTATATATTAGTTTATTCCGGGTCTTGAATGCTCTTATGGAATGCACGTCCTGATTCGGTTCTGGTTTCGACTAGATACATTCTAGCCATATATTATATTTTAGAGACCTTTTTTTCCCCATTTTTCTGTAAGTTGGTTAGTTAAATTTTGTTTCATATTTGACAGGAACGAGCAAACATCTTACGAAGAAGCTGTCAGATTGGAAGCAATGTAATCTTTCAGAAGGCCCCTGAATGCAGACTGCTTCAGAATGAAAATATCCATTGGCATTAGGTTTGCCTAGAAAATGTACAGGTTTTCGAGCAGGATGTTTACACTGTTTGAAGTGCTGGCAATATGCTCCACGACACTATTCTTCCTCATAATTCGTTGTATTATGACTTCCTAGATTCACGACCCCACATGACAGACAAGAGTCAAATAAATCCATCCTGTCTTCTTCGTGCATTTACTGCTCTACTTGTGCTACTTCTACTGTACGTCTGACCACAGTAGCGACATGATCGACCCGATATCGACAGCTAATTGTCCATGCCGTCCACATACACATCCTCGCATCATGTCTTCTTCGTGCATTTACTGCTCTTCTCGTGCTACTTCTACTGTACGTCTGACCACAGTAGCGACATGATCGACCCGATATCGACAGCTAATTGTCCATACCGTCCACATATACGTCCTCGCATCCTGTCTTCTTCGTGCATTTACTGCTTTTCTCGTGCTACTTCTACTGTATGTCTGACCACAGTAGCGACATGATCGACCCGATATCGACAGCTAATTGTCCATACCGTCCACATACACATCCTCGCATCCTGTCTTCTTCGTGCATTTACTGCTCTTCTCGTGCTACTTATACTGTACGTCTGACCACAGTAGCGACATGATAGACCCGATATCGACAGCTAATTGTCCATACCGTCCACATACACATCCTCGCTACCGATGGTAGCACGATTGCATCATTACTTACCAGTAGCGTAACCAGGGGAGGGAGGGTATCGGGATATACCCCACCCGCCCCTCCGAAACGAAAACAAAATATTTAAATATAAAATATTCAAATTTAATAAAAATATTAAATATTATGTAAGTTATATGTATATATATAGCCCTTAATGATAAATTGCAAGATACTCTTGAATAATCCAGTGTCTTAGTGCTCTGTTGCGTTAGCAAGCCGAAGTGTACACTTATCATATGCCAGATGGTGTTACTTAGATTGTTTTCCTTTCTGCTTGCCATTGTCCTCTCAGGGTCAAGTGGAGTGTCGAGTGTCGCTGGAGATAAGAAGAAGGGCCCAAAGGTTAGGTTTTCTCGGCTGGGTGAGACATCAAATGGCATGCGCAGATTGGACTTCCTCCTGTAACGAGTGGTCCATAAAAGCTTCACACTTATATGTCTTATAACTTTATTCTTTTCAATTTAAACATTTTAAATTGTAAATAAGCGTATCTAGTTTTTCTATTTAAAACTTCTCATATTCATTTAAATTTTCTCTCTGTTCATTTATATCATCTATAAAAGATTTTGAACTTTTGAGATGTTTTCAAAGCACTGCTATGTAGGAGGGGATTAATGAACATTTTGTAGTTCTATCTCTGTCTGTTAGCCCATTGTTGTAAATAATTTGTTTAGCTAAAAATACGTGAAATTATAATTATTTATTCAAATATATTACATTTATAATTCCCCTTAAGCATGAAGAAGTTTTGTAACATTTTGTGGTTCTTCCATCTCTGTATATTAGCCCACATGTGTGTAAACAGCTTATTGGACTATAAACATGTAAAATTATAATTTATTGAAATATATAATAGGGTGTTTACATTTGTGTCTATTACCTCGTTAATCGTAAACAATTTTTCAAAACTAATAAAATGTAATATCATTAAATTTATTTTTTAAAATATAATAGCTTTGTAATATATATATATATATATATATAACCAAACGCTTGTAATCCAACTTAAATCCGAAACATGTTTATATCATTTAGTAGCTGCATATCTGTATATTATCTCTGTTTATATAATTTTGAAATATACAACTTTAAAACTTCAAATTATATAATTTTCTATTAATGCAATAAATTTGTTATTTCCCTTCATTATAAAGGAGGTTTAAAGTATCTGTAGTTCTGTCTCTGTATTTTAATCCCATTGATTGTAAATAATTTTCAACTAATTTTTCCAATATTCGCCTTTAATATTATTCAAATATAATAATTATTGATCCCTCCCGAAGTAAATCCCTGGGCTACGCCCCTGTAACTTACTGCACAAGGTAGCGATGGAATGTTCACATCATCATTACACACAACAGTACTTGTAAGTCCATCACAGGTTTGTGGCGACGACAATAAATCTTTTTGTTTTGATGGTGGAAGAACAAGACGTTTACACAATTGCGAACGCCTGTATAGATTGCCTGTACGAGCAAACGGACGAAGGCACTTCTCACGCCTATATCTATACCATGAGGGACTGGTTCGTCAGCGCTGGTTTTAGACCAAGTGTCACCGTGTGCAAGACTGGCAATGCCCTCCCTCCCCCCCTCCCCTTCTCCATAAACAATATTGTTAAAAGTGTAAAAGGTAAACGATGGTTACGTCAAATACCAAGCAAAGTCCACTATGCTGGTTATTCTTTCTTAAATTTTAATTCATGAAATTTTTTGTTCGTCTATTACTGCTGTAAATAACTGGTAATATGCATAAAATATAAAATGTACCAAATTAGCTGATTTCATCTTTTTTCGAATATTAGTTTTCACCTTTAGAATATTGGTTTTGAACTTATTTATTTTTTGTAACCTAGGGTTTTTTTTTCTCATATTACAACACAAAGAAAAATTTTCCAAACGTCGCATCCTTTTCGTATAACGAATAAACGTGGGCATTGAAATATGTAATCCGACAATTGAATAGATGTGTCAAACCCTGAACTGAAGATTTTTATACACTTTACCTTATAAACATATAACTCTTCAAGTGCCATATTTTTTAGAAAATTCACTCTAAGTAAAAAGTATGCATAGAAAAACAATTTACTCCAAAATTAAACGAATTAATATAACACAACATTACAATCAAATCAACACTATACTTGCATAAGTAACTTAACAAGAAATGTAATATTTAAATATCTCAACAGTATGCACTCTTGCAATGCTGTGCCTCAGAAAAATTTTGAACTAACAACTAAAAGTTTTTGTGCATGCAATGGAACTTTCTATTGAAAGAATAGCTAGACCATTTAGCATCGTCTTTCGTAAACTCTTCTTCATTAGTTTCAATTCCGAACTGTTCCGTTCGGCGCTAGTCCCTGGTATAGGGATTGTTAGAAGAGTTCTCAAAGCGATTTACACATAGAGGGAGCTGTCATGGATATTGTTGTCGTTTATGAACTGAAAAAACTTCATAGGTGAACCTTGTCCTCAATTAATGGTAAACTGAAGGTGTAACAATCGTCCCATAACTCTGCTCGGTCTGTGTCAGCATTTCCACCCTCCTGCTCAGCTTCATGAAGGTTTCTACACTGTGCGAGAAAATGTTCTTTGGCCAGAGGTAGATTTTGTCAATTGTAGGTCAATCCCCAAACAAGTTTATGATCACCAATGAGATGAAAGCGTTCTTTAAATGAAGCTACGACTTTATCTAGTGCTAGGCAGAAAAAATCTCTCAGGAATATCTCTTCTGCAGTTTGTAGCATTCCATTATCTGTGCTTTTTCATTCTCATCTATCTCTTCCTCGTTTTCCGAATCCTAATAAACATAACTGTATTATTTTATTTGCATATGTTTTCAGTGACGGTGCTCCGCAATCACAAATTATAACTCTTCTATAATGTACAAGGTTCGCCTTGGTGGGAAATTTCTTGTTTGATGTATTAGCTTCCCAACTTTCTACAGTTTCAACCGGTAAAACATAATAGTCATTTTCATGCTTGAAACATTTCCATAAGCTTTCTCCTATTTTTTTTCTTCGGCATTTATTTCATCTTTCATATTCTTACTTTAAGTCCCTGAAAGTTTCTTGTTAGGCCCCATTTTGACAGTCCACAATATCAGGTGCTAAATGTGTGAGAACATTAACGAACTACGTAAAATTAATGTATACCTTGTAAACATAAATGTTAATTATTTTTTGCGAACATTTCTAAAGCCCGGGAGAGAAATGTTTTCAGCTAATTGGTATGATTCCGCCTCGTGTAAATATGTTCACTGTCATGAGCATTACTTTTCAAACATAATGTTAACGTTTTGAAAGTGCTTATTTTACGGTATGGAAGTAAGAAAATATTATCACTTTACCAAATCATGGACAGTAACAACTTATTTTTAACATTTAATTCAAAATAAAATCTAGGTGAATTGCTATTCTAGATTCATATTTGCCAAACTAATGATAACTTCAAAATGTAATACATTAAAAGAAATGCAGATTCCATTTTATATTGCAAAGTGGTTACATTGTGGCAGTTTCTGCATTTTCTATATATCAATGCTTTAAGCAAAATTATACAGGTATAAGCTATTCACTATAAAGTGATCACTTTTTAAGGCCCTCCCAACAGATATTAACCAATAATAAATATGTTTTATTGCAGTCTCAGACATAAACTTTTGAAAGTGGCGAAAGTATACACCGTATATATTAGCTACATGACAATACCAATATTAAAAAGTGGCTTAAACAAAATAAATAGTTTAAAAGAACAATTTGGAAGGGCCTTAAAAAGTGCTCACTTTACCGTGAACGGCCTATAATACTATGAAAGTGCATTCTGGTGAGAGCAATGTATTAATGACTATTTCTAGCGACTACAGCTTGTGGCCCTCAGAGCTTCTGGAAATTTCAATTTTCACCCCTATTGACACAGAAAAGAACCCATAACCAAACGAGATTGTGGAGAAGAGGACATCGATATGCACACAACATATGTGCCAAATTTCTCTTTAGTGGGACATAACGAATCCTGTGGTTCAGGTTGCAGTGCAGTTGTAACACTTGTCTCACTATACTTGTTCCAGCAATATCATCATGAGTATTTATTATGTTAGTGTCGATCCAACACAGGCACACGACCACTGAACAAATAGTTACACTGTCCGGAAAAATAACACTTTACTTTATTCAGAGTTCAATAAGTTTAATTTCGTGTTTTTTTCTTATCCTAGTAATATTATAAATGCGAAAGCTTGTATGTTTGTTTGTTACTCAATCACGACGTAACGGATGGACGGATTTGGATGAAATTTGGCACAGGAGTGGGTTATATTCTGGATTAGCATACATGGTACTTTCCATCCCGGAATAAAGAACAGCTAGTTGAGCATAAAGTTCAAATAGGAACAGTACAGTCACGCTTTACATCACAGTTACGGTTACTCGCTGAGTTATGCTGAAGTATAGAAGTCAGCCACAAAAGTATCCAAATAACAAATACTAATTTTAAAATAAAATGAAATGATTTTTTTTCTTTTTAAATTCAGACAGTAAAACCCTACGACTTTTAGATAGAACAAAAATCAACACATTATGATTCTTTTTAAACAGCTTATGTCTTTAGAACATAAAATGAATTTTGGTGCCATTTACAAATAGTTTTAATGTGTGTGGGGAATGTGTGTGCACGCATATGTGCACATTCGCATGTGTGTGCAGTGTGTCGGTGTTGTATTTAAACAATGCATCCATTATAAATATTAAAATGTCCAGGCACATAATTATTTAAATTTTACTTTCTCGACTCCTCCCCGAACAAGCAAAACAAACCAATGCAAATAAAACAGACTTGCCTGTAAGAGTTCAGTTCCTGTGGCTGCTGTAACGCGAAGCATCTCATCCACAACACTGCTCATCGCTCTGGTCTCTGCATATCAGGATAACGGAGGTAATGCAAGCTCAGTATTCAGCGCCCCCTTGTGGATGGCAACTGAAGCTCCTGCTGGCCATGCGTCTCGCCCAGCTGCTAGCAACTACCACGATAGTAGTTGTTTTCTAACTTTACCAGACCGTGACGATACAGTCTAATTCGCAAGCTTTCTTAGTTCCTGAAATTGCCACCGTTAGATATGCTACACATTTCTCATTCGGTTGGCTACAACTACATATGTTATTTCAATTTAAATAATAATTTCGTAACTGGAGCACACATTTCGGCGCCCCTTTTTATTCGACGCGCTGGGCAATGGAACCTGTCGCACCGCCCCAAATCTGCATCTGGTCTTACATTGAAGCTTTTCCTGTCGTCGAACATAGCTGCTATTCGCAAAGGCTTCATCACAGTCGATGCATCCAAGTCTCTACACTGTTGGCTTGGGTCGCTATGCCCGATGAATCTGCTGTCGGTGGTCCACTCGAAGAAGTAGATGGCTCTGTCGTAGCTGCCATTAGCTCTGGAGTGCCCGAAGGCATCACAGATGCAGAATTAGACTTAGATACGAAGCTGTAGAAGCTAGGCAACACTATGTAACTTTTACAGCAGCCATTGTCAAATGTAGCCTCTCATCTGACCTCCCTACTGCTTATAATATACGTGTGTGCAAGCCCTATGAAGTCATATTGACTTTGAACCAATCGTATTAAACCATAACCCATTGTGCGGACACCGATTGGCCAATCTCACGTGCACGTACTGAGACATCATGTGCAGGAGTCAGTCGCCCTAGAAGAAAACGTGCAGGTACAAAATAGATTCTATACATAATTATGTATATTCCTATATTATCTATACTTATATTTTAATATAATTGTAGGTATATATAAATATATGTAGAAATATAAATTTTTAAAATTTATTCCATTCCTAGTTTTGTATATTCCTATCTTACGTATGTATATATACATATACTTGATGGTATAGGCCATTCATGTTAAAGTGAGCACTTTTTAGAGCCGTCTCATTTTGAATGATAGTCAATAAATATATCTTAGTTTATCCCTAGGCTTTAACTTACAAGTGCGGTGGAATATACACACTGTGTATATTACTTACATGGCAATATTTATTTAAAAAAGGTGGTTTAAGTATAAGTAATGGTTGAAAGGAAAAGTAACTAGGGTCTCAAAAGTGCTCACTTTACCGCGAATAGCCTATACATACATATATGATGGTACCTGTTTGGATTCTTCTGGGGCGAACGAGTATTTAGGTTTTCTCAGAGTGCTCCCATACCACGAAGATGAATTGCGAATACGAAGGCA
Source organism: Dryococelus australis (assembly GCA_029891345.1). Lineage (NCBI taxonomy): Eukaryota > Metazoa > Arthropoda > Insecta > Phasmatodea > Phasmatidae > Dryococelus > Dryococelus australis. Next base: position 197,359,857 of record CM056998.1, on the reverse strand, counting down.
TAGTTTCGACCTCGACGATAATGGCACCGCGACCTACGTCATCGCTAACTGGTGACGTCAGTGCCAATTCTACGATCTATGGTCAAAATGCTCATCGGCATGAGAGAACTGCCTGTACGAAGGGACCTTTGCGCGCGATAAAGCATTACGACACAGGTCCTATGCTGTTTGTGCAAGCCGATACATTGAAAGAACGTACCGATATATGCAAGGATTGGCCTACTGGGAGTCAGCAAGTGTTGTTGGCATTATTTCTTGTTGCATCGATGAGTACCGATTCGACAGGTGATTATGATGGGACAGATAATGCTAAAGACGGAGTGAGTGCAGTAGAGTCGGTTTGCACAGACTGTTTACATCCAAATGTTCGCGTGATCGATGAACTTCAAAATAAACGCTCGTCAGCTCTAAATACTGATGAGCATACAACTCTTTCTACAAAGATAAGTAAATATAACATTCACGTTGAGACAGGAAGCGAAGACTATCATGAAGATAGCTTAGATGAAAATGGACATGAACACAGTGATAATGTTGAAGACGATGATGGCGCTTTCCTCGATGCCCTGACACACTCCTCCAAAACATTTGCTTCAATGAGGGACATGAAGAAGGCAGAAGACGTCGAGAATTCTGGCTACCTATTTCCCGAAGACCCGAGTGAACTTGTTAACTTACTCAATATGACAGTAGAGAAGCACTCGGAATCATACACGGCACATTCACAAGGCACAATTGAACGAAGTAAGTTTATAGTTTATATAAGATATTTGGGATTTTTTCTTGTATACCTAATCGAATAATATGTACAAAGTTTAAATCGCGCAACGACCAATTGGGAAGCATGGTGGGGACCTGCCGTGGTGCTGCATTGTTTAGTATTAAGTCAAAGTTGTGCATTGACCAATGGCGAAGCGCGGTAGGATCATGCTGTATTTCTAGGCTTTTTTTAGGGCAAAGTGCAAAAACAGTTAACCAAGAAAGTTATTAAGTATACCGAGGGTCTTGAATATATACTTTGAAATAAATATTATTATATAAAATGTCTACTTTTCAGCTTTGGAGGAAATTAATTTTAACTTGCGACCCACATGCACCACACTTAGCACCACGCACTAAGTACCACGCACTTAGCACCACACGCTTATCACCATACACTCTGCACACACTGCAATCAACACTGCATGCACTACACACACCGTAATCAGCACTGCATGCACCACTATCAGCACCGCACGCACCAACACTGCACACACCACAATGAACACCACACTTAGCACCCCCATGCACCACAATCAGCACCGCACTTAGCACCTCACGCACTCCAATCAGCACCGCATGCACCATAACCAGCACAGCTTGTACCGCACGCATCGAAATCAGCAATGCGCACACTGCAATCAGCACCGCACTTAGCGACACATGTACCATAAACAGCACCACGCACACTGCAATCAGCACAGCACGCATTAAATAAACACCACACTTAGCACTGCAATCAGCACCAGGCACTGTTTGTGTGGTTTGTGTACATAATAATGATAAGCACTAAAGCCTGCCCACCTGATCTCAGCGCCTTCAGGTGATTGATCAGCAACAATCATGTAGCAACTTGGTGATTGGCTGGTCGATGTCCAAACAATGTATTAATGGTGTAATAACGATTGGTTCACAGTCAATATGACATAATAGGGCTTGCATACTCGTCTATTATAAGCAGGAGGGAGGTGAGGTGAGAGTCTTTGTTTGACAATGGCTGCCGTGAAAGGTATATCGTCTCAGCTAACTTCTACATCAGGTACTGCATGGCTAGTTACGAAGTGGTGTGGATATTGCACGCCAATGGTTTTCTCGCCATCGAATTCTTCTTCACGTGAGATGTCTCTTGTTTTACCACTGCCATCGACTTCTTCAGCTGCGGTGGCAACATCACTAGCAGCATCTACTTGCACCAGTGCAGTACAATCGTTTCAGATTGGTAATGTGCCATCGACTTCTTCAGCTGTTACGCCTACGAAATCTTCAATGGAGGCATCGAAATTTTAATTTGAGGTTCCTAGAACACCAACGCCGGCATTACCTGCTTCTTTAGCCCTTGCACCTAGGCTACATCTCCAACAAGTCTGTCCAAGTCTTTGCCTGAACTATTACGTCGTTATCAGTGTCGCTTCTGTCAAACGATTTTAAGCGAAAGCTGTCATACGTGGCGACATGAGTGCTTTAATTGTGCCAAGAATCCTTGTATTATGTCATATTTGTGTGACAAGTGTGATAAGCTTTTCAGCTATAGAGACATTTTACTTAGACATGCAGAGACCTGTAAAAGCGAAGTGCATTTCTCATCAGTAACCCTGTATCAGGTTTGCTGCAAGCAGGTCTCTTGTGACTTCTGTACATGCCCTCAAAATTGTAGTAATCTACATAACCTGTCCTATGCAGCGTATCGGCGTAATGAATGCCACGATATTTTCGCACAAGGACAACACGAATGTGAATAGCGAGATGCATAAAAGATTATAATCCGCAACAAAGTTGCATATATTGAGATGCATATATATGAAAGAATATTGTAATTTTTTTTCGCTGCATGTGTGACTGTAATAAATTAATTGAATAAGTATGCCTGCGAATAACATTGTGTTTTATTTCATGTTTACCTACTTTGCCAGAATATAATTAAATTTTAAAAGGCACAGAAGTAAAATAGACTTATTGTATGTACAATTATGCAATTAAATAAAAATGCTTTTTAAAATTGTACTAATTAAAATTTTTAATAAAAAAAAAATATCTAATAAATAACGCATATAATCAAAGTCCCGCATCATGCTTGTAGGTACACCGCTTAATTGAAAAATATGTTTTTTTAATAGGGTGAAAAATTACAGGTTTTTAAATGTCTATAAATATAAATGCTGACAGCTCGCTTGGCAGTGAAATCGAGAGATTAAAGCTGCCTGTGTGTTGAAAATGAATTCCAACACGCAGGGAGCCAGAGTGTCAACTATATAATAAAAAAAAAACAAATATGGCTGCTGCCTGGTCAGTGAATTAATACACTAGTACTACCTAGGTGATTAAACCATATGAAATCCAATATGGCAGTCGAACGAATGTGAGATACAACTCCAGCAATATATAAACAAATGACAAACGAAGAAAATATGGCGGCCTCCAGAAATGTATAAACAAATAAGAGACGAAAATCAAGATGGTGGAAGTAATCAGAAATGTAATATGCTTGCTGACTTTAATGAGTTTATTCAATTTATTATCGAGTTTTTACTTTCCACGTCATCTAAGGTCACGGGGTCAAGGTCAAGTTCACCTGCATCCAATACGGCGGTAGTAGTCAGTAACATAATATGCTTGCTGACATTAATTTTTCTCAGGTTTTTGTTTACAAGGTCATTCAAGGTCACCTACATTCTATATTGTGGTAGTAGTCAGAAAACTTAATATTCTTGCTGACTTTAATGAATTTTTTTTCGAGTTTTGATTTTTAAAGCTGTTAAAGGTTACAGGGTAAATGTCAAGGTCACCTGCATCCAATATGGTAGTGGTCAGTAACATAATATGCCTTTTTATATATGACTTTTTGTGTAATTTTTTGGAATTCTTTATGGAAAAAAGGGAATGTTCGGGGAAAATACTGCAGGGGGAACCAAATTTTTAAATCATTTTTAATAATTTTAAATTTTTTCAAAATAAATTGTTAACAAATTTTATGGATTTCCTGGATTTTAATTATTATTTTTTTGTATTTCAAGGTCAAAGGTCACCGTGGTCAAGGTCAAAGGCCAAGGCCAATGGCTCACAACATGGCCGCTGGTGACAGGAATGACAGATCATGAACAGCTCCGGCGGTCCGTATACCCAATCCTTTTATTCTCTACTCGCGTTAAATTGTTTATAGCCTCGCATGGGGTGGCGAATAATAGACTGCGCCACATCCAATACCATCTCAAGATATAGCGAAAACACGTTCAGAAGTACATTCCGCGAGTTATGGATTACTTACGGCTTTTCTGTCGCCCGAGATGGTAGCACATATGTCTTGCCAAACTGATCATTTTGGAACACTGGCTTTACTGCTTAAATATATATACTGCTTCAATATGTTATGATATTATATTTGTGAATATGTGAACATGGCCCAGGGATCTGTACTTCGACAGAACGTGCCACTCAACAAGGGCAAACGCTGTCGAGGTGTACGTCGTTAGATTAAACGCTAGTCACGAGTTCAGAGGAAGGCGCCGCTAGGCAAAATATCTTAAATGCCAAGGCAATTAACGTAAAAATGCCATGGGCAATACACAATCAAACTAAACCGTGGGGGGGGGGGGGGAATTAATTACGCAAAACAATATAATGCCTTTCAACAAATTGAAGTTGGGGCCAGACGCAGGTTTTTTTAAAGTAACCCGACAAAATTAACGATTTCGGAAGTTCGTATTAAGGTAAAACGATTCCAGGGAAAAAGCTCTTATAGAAAAAAAGGAAATACGATGTAAACGATATGTATTTCGCGACAGCTAAATTAATCGACCAATTAAAATACTTCGTCGGATAAGAGGTCATTATTTTAAAACTCTGAATTTCAAGAGTTCATACTTTAATGGTGAAAACGGTCAGCTTTAACTGCCACTATTTTCCAGCGCTGCAAACTATGTTCTGAAATCTCTCCAAAGTCAGTTTGAAATTACATTTTCTCAGCTATAACAGATTGGATACTAGTCCGAGATTCATCTACACTAATATAATAAAGTGGTAAAGTTTGTGAGTTTGTTAGAGGTAATCTCTGTAACTAATAATCGGATTTAAAAACAAATTTAATTGGTAAGTAGCCTGGACCTTCTGGATGATCACAGGTCATATATCATGACGTTATGATACCAGGGGAAATTTTAAATACAAAAAATGTAAATAAACATAAAACCATTCAATTAAGTTACTATTTTTGTATGTAGATTCATACTCAAAACTATAGATTTACGAAATATATGTTGAAATTAATTCATTATAAATAATGTTAAAAATAATTTTCTTACTTTAACTTATAATTCCGGCGAAATAAGTGTATATACGTAAAACTTTTTTCTAGAACATTTAATTAGCTACTGAACAAAATTTTTGTCATATCTGTATTATTTCAGAAAAAAAAAAATTGCGTTTTTTTTAAATGTAAATTTAAAAGTTTGTAATAAAAAATATTTACAAAATAATAAATCGATGCCCAGCAAATGGTTTTTGTTAGTAATTTTGTGATTATTTAGATTTTATTTTGTAAACAAAGATCTTTTATTGTTTGTTTGAGCATTAACTTAACAAAGAACTGTTATTAAGACATAATAAATAATACTGTACGTAGTTTTTTAATGCTTACTGAAAAACGTAATTGAATTTATAGATAAATTGTTTAAATTTGTCTATATTACAAATTAATTATTTTACTTTATATTTTATGGTTTACCATTGATAATACAAATGTTGATTTAGTTTAAAAGATAGTTATTACTAACAGCTGCCACTAACAGTAGCTTTGGAGCAAAACTCAGTATGTTCCATACGGAAAATGGACCTCTTGGTAAATTGTTACAAGATGCATCATTAATTATGAGGGACGAATGTACTATGAGACATAGAGCTCATGTTGAAGCAGCAAACCGGAAGCTCCAAAATCTCAGAAACTCAAATGTACTCATGGGTGGTGTCACTTTTCTTTTTGCTGGTGATTTTCGCCGAACACTTACTGTCATAGAAAAGGAACATGTGCAGACATTGTAAAAGGATGTCTAAAATCATCCCCATTATGGGGTTCAGTTCAAACACTTAACTTGCGCACTAACACGAGAGCCAATTTAAGCAAAAACAATGATAACTGTTTTCCACAACAATTGCTAAAGCTTGGAGAAGAAAAATTCCCTTTTCCAAGTGCAAATGGGGTAGTGTTGAAATCCAACTGGATGCTGTATTAGGCCACAAAATCCATAAATTAGAACATCTTATAGAGGCAATATATCCCAATGTAGGAAATTGATTGCAAATAGACTATCATTGGCTCTGTTCAAGGGAGATTAGTATCTCCCAGAAACTATACAGTTAATTAAGTAAATACAATAATATTACAAGAAGTTTCCGTCCAAGTTAAACATTGATACTGTCACTCACATTGACGGCAGTGTGCACTAGCCTCAAGAATTTTTAAATTAATTAAATCCTTCTGGCCTGCCGCCAGACAACATCAGATTAAAGATTGGTATCCCAATAATGCTACTACACAACTTAAACCCACCTGATATGGGCAATGGCACACGACTATTGATAAAAGATTTGTAGAACAATAATATTGACTGGGCCTGTTACTGGACAGCTAGCGCATATTCCCTGTATCCCTATGATCCAATTGGATCCGCCTATTCCTTTCAAGCGGTTGCAGTTTCCAGTGAAGGTATCATTTGCCCTCACAATAAACAAGTCCCAGGAACAAACTATCAAATTTGTGGGAATAGATTTGAGCAAGGGATGTTTTTCTCATGGGGGATCGGAGCGTCGGAGCTGTTCATGCTCTGCCATTCCAGTCCCCCGGTGGCCACATTATCCGCCATTTTGGATATATGTGACCTTGACCTTTGACTTTTACCCTGTGAAATTTAAACTTGTCCCAAAAATTAAAAAAAAAAAAAATTAAAAAAATAACTTCCTACGATAAAATAATAAAACAATAAACATAGTATACAGAGAAGCTTTAACAAGTTAATGTAAATTCAATAAAACCTATGAAAAAATGCGAATATACATAATTTTGTATATACTGAATTGAAATTAATTTTGTATTTCTATGTTCGGAAACAACCGTTCGAAATGCAAACCACCGCATCTATGGGCGAACAGAAAGAGTAAACTCCAGTCACAAAATGTTCGGAAAGACCATGCAGTGTGTTTAATTTGAAGTTGAGTTTCGGCAGAGGACGCCGGGTTTCCGCAGCCGTAGGCACCTGCGTGCACAACAAGTTGCATAACAAGAAGGCGAACTGATCCACGGGAGTGCTGCACGCGGCACTCTGCGCCGCCTGTCGCTCGAGCGGGTTGCCACTGTTCCACCCACAAGCGTCTTAGCTATGGCTGGTTGCCTATGTACAGGCGTTAACCGCATGTCGCACCAGCGCCGTTTGCCTTCGTGTCACGCAACTTGTTGTGCACGCAAGTACATACGGCTGCGGACACCCGGCGTCGTTTGCCGAAATTCAACTTCAATTTAAACATACTAAATGCCCTTTCCGAACATTCTGTGGATATAGTTTCTTGTTTCTGTTCGCCCACAGATGACGTGGTTTGAATTTATACAGGTAGTTTCCAGACATTTTCTATACATACCTCTACAAGCCCATTAAAATAACATATTGTTTTGTGTCTACTTCTGCCACTCGGAAATTTTAATTTATTAATATATCCCTGCCTGTATTTTTACCCAATGTGTCGTTTGTTAATAAAGAGTGTCGGTCGTGGGTTTATGTTACTTGGAAAACATTAAAAAAACACAGGAACACACAAAAACGACACTGCTTATAGAGCTGCCGTAAAAAGTGTCTCAAAACATTTTATGTCTTGATCTGTTTCATAGCTTTGCCTATATTTAATCATACATGTAACAGTTCATGGAGGAATTTCCTACAATGGCATGGACTGCTAAGGAATGCGTTTCTGTTTCTTAAAGATAGTTCTGCAGTGACTAGCTTCGTTCCAACATGCCAGGAAGTCACAGAATAAGGTCCCGCGGCAATATCATAATGTTCGTGTCATTGTATCTATGAACTCTGTAGACATTTCTGAGAGGTAAGTGTGTTTGAATGAAATTGTATATGTCACAAGAGCACGCCGGGTTTAAGTTTTACCTCTCAGCTGCCGAGTTGGGCGGTATACCGATGGACCAACTAAATGCGTCTTGGTATGATGGGCACTGGCATGAACATTCCTTTAAACTAACATACTCGCTGAACGCACAGTAGTTAGACACCGCAGTGTTCAGGACAATTTGCAAACACCCGCGGCGAAAGAATGCCAAGACATCGCTAGCCATGAGGAGACACCAACACGGGCGTACGGGAACAAAACAAGCTCTCACTAGTCTCGCCACGGGGTGGAAGGTAAACCAGGACTAGTTTATAATACATAATCATTAATAGAAGCATATCGCACACGGAGAAGTTGTCTGTCTGCAGCCAGCCACCGAGACAAGAAGAGGTTGCCCTGGGAGCAGCACCATCTTGTACGATCACCGTATCCACTATGACTACCAGCTCCACGACGACTCAACAGAAGATGAGCGTGCAGATATGAACATTAATACTAAATGAATGTGTGGCACAAATATGATGTAATATCCCCCCGCGCGTTACAGTAAATGTGTTTGTAGAACATTGTTGCAATTTAGAAATAACTCTTAACAGAAACGTTTTATACTTTGACTTTTGTGCACTCTAAATTCGAATCTGTGGGAAACCACTGATTGTTTCAGTGAAATAATTTCACTGACTGAATCGGTGACGTGAAATTATTTCACTTATTGAATAAGCGACGGCCGATTACAGTGGGAAATTAAATATTGTTTTCAAGCCAAATAATTACGTGAAATAAACGTATTTGCTATAGTTCACTATTTATATTGCGCAATTTACCCTATTAAAAAAAGTAATTAAGTCTCGGATGCGACAAGGATTGAAGCTACACGCTCTTTCCCCTCGGAATTTCAGTCCTTACCATCTTTTTTATTTATTTATTTTTTTTTTTGCCGTTGTAGTCGTCGTTATTGGTGTTACTCTTCGTTTTTACTTTTATTTAGTTCCATTGGGATTGTTAAAATTAATACTATATATGAGTCCACTCTCTTCACCACAGTAAATGTAGTTTAAACCTTTAAGCAGAGCGCTGCGACGATTACATGAGAACGAAATGAAATACATAAAAACGGAATGAAAGGCTGTGTGTTCATATTACCGCATGAAACAGTGTTTTGAAATACGAAACACATTTTAGAAAGTATTTTGTATTGATTTTATTAGTTTATGCGTCGTTATTTCATTTGATGCACGCTGTTAAACTGGCCATTTTTAGACGTCGTTAGACGGCCATATTTACACGCTGTTTAACTGATCCATCAGTCAAAAATAAACCACTGAATAAACAAGAAAAAATGACCGATGAATCACTGGAAAACGTCACTGAATCAATAAGTGAAGGAAATCTGGCATTTTCCCACTAATTCATCAGTTAAATTCACTGAAGTTACTGTTGAATCATTCAGATACATTTGACAGATCGAAACACTGAAATTCTCAATGATTCAGGTTTAGAGTGTGCGTTATGATTAACTAACTTCCAATGTAAAATACTAAATATATGGCTATAGGGTGTTCACGATAAAATGAGCACTTCTGAAAGTCCTACCTATGATCTACTTGTATGCACGTTGGGTTTTCTTCCGCCTTTTGTACACTTAACATTTTCATGGGCCTCATCACTTTATACATGTGTCGGGCAAGTGAAACTGTGAACTTATTATAAATGTAAACATTTAACCAATCTGCTAATTTTTACACTTCAATGTATTTAAAAAAAACAGGAAGCGAATAAATAATTTAAGTTATCACAAAGGTTACCTAAGAATTTTTATTCTACTTAAGATACGGAACTATTTACCAGCCATCGTTACCAACTATACTGGTCATATATCACTCAATGCGCCGGTTTAAATATATGCAGGCAGGGGCAGTGACGTTTTTCTAAGGTTTATTTCAAAAGTGATCACTTTATTGTGAACGGCCTTTAATAATTAATTATTACAAATCATAAAGTTCTCAATACCTCGCCAACTCAAGCCGCGAAACATTTTACAAAAAACGGAACAATCACCTTTGAACCACAGAGTAGTTACGAATACGTAGGTTCAACAGCCGCTTATACAGCGAACTCCAGTCGCACACGCCAGCAATATGGCGGCACTGGCCTGCAATATGTCGGGACGGCGTTCGCCAACCAGCGCCTGGGAACCTGCTCGCCAGCCGGAGTCCCCAGTCAATAGCGAACGTTCTGCACCAAGCAATAACCAATCAGGTACAAGGTCCTTTCACAAAGCCTCACACAGCCAACCAGATGGTGGGATCGCTGTAACAGCGACGCCATTCCATCTCTGTGTAGTCACCTACTCTGTAGCTGAGCATGATGTCGTGTGCCTTGATATGACGGCACGTAATTAAGTACAAGGTAAAAGATGTTCACTATAAATTGAGCACTTTTGAAATCAACCTTGCAGAAAAGTAACTGCCCGAGTGACATGCGCCCAATAAAGTTGGTAACGATGGATGGAAAGTTGTTCCATGTTTTAACGTCGAATAACAAATGTTAGGTAACCATTTGTGATCACTTAAATTATTTCTTTCGCTTCCTGGTTTTGTAAATTCATAGAAGTGTAAAAATGAGCAGATTTGTAAAATATCTACATTTCTAATAATTTCGCAGTTCCACTTGGCCGACGCATGAAAAAAGTTATGATGCCCGTGGCAATGTTAATTTTACATAAGGCGGGAGAATACACGACGTAGATACAAGTAGATCTTAAGCAGGACTTTCAAAAGTGCTCATTTTACCGTGAACAGCCCATGATAATAAAGTGATGTATGTTTCAGCATGGGTGCTCTTATTTATACCGCTAGAACTGCTTTCATGTATGAAACATTTGCCTAAATCAAAATGACTTCGCTTCGGATTCCTTAAAAAAAAGTGTTCATTAGTTTAATTTTGAATCGCCTGGAAGTAGTAATAGCAAATTAAGATGTTCATGGAAAATGAACGTTTGATACCGTCGAGAAAAACCCGAGAATGATCTGACCCACTTTCTGGATGACCAATTTATTCCTGCAGGGGAAGTGAAAGGTTTAGTTAAGGAAGCATAAAATTTAATTAATGACTAACTCGAAATCTACATTTTTCAACATTTTGTAAGGCATCGCCTTCTGAAAAAAAAAAAAGTATATTTTTACGATTACAACACAAGAAGCGAGACCAGGTAAGGCAGGAATGCGGCCAACGACTGTTATTAAAACAATGTTAAACAACTGGGACTGCAACACAACGACTGAGTGAGAACGCAGGAATCTGCAGAAATACGTAGAATATCTGAGTCTGGCTGGCACAGTGGAGCTGTGGCAATATCATCGACATCTAACGGCAGTAACCCCGCCCAGGCCTCTAGGGAGAGCCAATAGGAATGAAGGATATCGGAGAAGGTTGGTGTGAATGAGAAGTGTGTTAGACACGGCGGCTAAGGGCCGGGTATCAGTCGGCTTCGGTTCTCCCTGAACGACGGTCTCCGAGCGGCGATTGGGAGCAAGTATCTTACGCTACGGTGAGAGAGCCTTGTCCTCCCATGAACGGCGGTCTCCGAGCTGCGATTGGGAGCAAGTTTCTTACGCTACGGTGAGAGAGCCTTGTCCTCCCATGAACGGCGGTCTCCGAGCGGCGATTGGGAGCAAGTTTCTTACGCTACGGTGAGAGAGCCTTGTCCTCCCATGAACGGCGGTCTCCGAGCGGCGATTGGGAGCAAGTTTCTTACGCTACGGTGAGAGAGCCTTGTCCTCCCATGAACGGCGGTCTCCGAGCGGCGATTGGGAGCAAGTTTCTTACGCTACGGTGAGAGAGCCTTGTCCTCCCATAACAGATTGTCCTTCACACCTACCTCGATCCCTAACTCCACCAACCACATCATGCTGTAATTATTGTAAGTTGAATCAGTCAAGATTTTAATGAATTAATTAGTTTTGCCTAATTAATTGTCCCCCGACTTCCCTTCATGAACAACATGAACTATACTGCCCTCAAAGAAAGTATACCAATATCTTCAACGGAAAGCAAGATCATTTAATAAAATAAGACACTTATTTTCAAAGTGACATCCTCATATTTGGCATTACATATAACTATGGAATCACTAAACTGTTTGATGCTGGCAGTTCTCATTGTGTTAACAAGCGTATACAGTTTCGGAAAATGTAATCCGAGAACCATGTAAGCTGTGAATATCACATCACAGAAACCTCTTTCACGCGTTCTACTACATTTGACACATAAACAATTCAATAAACAGTGACTTGAAAACTGCATTTTATATCGGATATTGTGTTATTACTCTTTTTGTGCCCATTAATGTTACCGTGGGGAGTTTAACTAAATACATGTATCTTCGTATAAACTTTACAGCCGTTTCTGATTACGTATATCATCTCCCGTCCACAAAAGTTGAAAATAATATGTCTGATTGAAGCATGGGAAAAATTAACTGTTTTTTTTATCAGGAACAGTAGATATTACTGAGATTATTAATATTCTCATGTTAAACATAATACATGTGTTGACATTATTCGTCACGTGTCAGGATTAAAGAACATTCGTTACATTTTATTAAATTTTATCTCTGGCACCGTGTTTGTGAGTTCGTGTCTATGTGAAAACAATTTGTAAATAGTTAATAATCATTTTCGTGCGGCCTTACAGATTCTGATTCGACGGGATATTAACTACATATTTATAATTGTACAGGAAAATTAAATATTTGCTCTGACCAAACGCGGTGTAATAACCAGCGTGTGTACTTCGTAATTGCCGGGCAACAGTGCGAAACGATACTGAGTTACTCTGAAAGCATCTAAATACCAATAACTTCGCTATTTGTGTTTATATTTTAGCTAACGCGCTGCAGTTCTAAAACGCCCGTGCTATTAGCGGGTAAATGTGATAATTGAAATTTAGTCGACTGCAAGATATAATGTTGTAAGTTTAATGAAAAAGGGATGTTTGAGTCAAGGGGATGGGGGATCGAAGCGTCGGAGCTGTTCATGCTCTGTCATTCCGGTCCCCGTTGGACACATTGTCCGCCATGTTGGATGTCTGTGACCTTGAACTTTGACTTAGACCCTGTGGCATTTGAACTTGAATTCCCAAACAAATTGTAAAACTCTATTAAAAGATTTGAAATAAACATTTATTTCATAATGATTAAAAACGTTATTATTAAAATTAATTATTAAATATTGTAAAATAATTATTATAAAAATATCTAAAAAATCTTACATTTCCGCAGGTCCCCTCAGCATCACGTCCAGCTAACGAATGACTCTTGTCAATGTTTCTCATTTGTAAATTAGTAGGTTCCCCTCCACTCCCTCCACCGAAGTTTCTCATTGGTTGATTGCTTGTGTTCGCTTCACCCCCAACAGTGTTTTTATTGGTTGTGTAACGGCTGATTTTTCCCACTTAAATTACGCGTACCAGGACTTAATATTTTGATAAGTAAATCCTAATACAAGGTTAAATGGTAATTTATTGAATATGATATGTAATCTAGTTTGACGTAATTTCTTGAAGTGCATATGTCCAGAATATTTATTTAGCAGTTAATGTGTCAGATATAATTATTTTGTATTTTTTATCATTATCGCTGTATCTATAGGTTGTTCACGGTAATGTTAGCACTTTTTAAGGCCCATATAAATTTTTAATTTCATCCAATTTCCATCTTCCTGCTGCTTTTTAATACAAATATTGCAATGTAACCAATAAACACAGCGTATACATTTCACCACCACCAAAATTTAATACCTGAGTTGGCAAGAAGATATATTTATTAGCGGTTAATGCCTGTTGGGAGGGCCTTAAAAAGTACTCACTTTATCGTGAACAGCCCATAGTGTGTAATATATGTTGTTCATTTTCATGGTCGACATATTGGAGGCTATAGTCCGGTTGTCAAGGGCAACAGAGTTTGTTGATGGTTTATCGAAGAACCTGCGCCATGATTGTTCTCAACTTAAGCGTCATTTTCAAGCTATAGCTAAGTCCTTACCGGCGATGTTGTCTTCTCCTACCGTCAGGCGGCTCGTTATGTGTGTCACGTGACCGGTAGGAATTTTAATAGCAGAATAGAGAAAGTGACGCGAGTGCCGTTTATACTATAGCAGACCAACAATAAGTGAACCCGGATCTTCTAGAAGAGCAGAAGAGGGTCGGCTCGGCCTACACACCCAAGACATAGTTAAGTATAGTTCGCCTTCCACGACTTAGCATGTGGTACTACGAGGAATGTATGTTCGTGTACCAAGGCCCGTGAGCCTAAATTAGGGAAGGTTTGAATAATATGTCTCGTGGGTCACACACTGCAGAAAAAAGAAGTCCTTCTGCATCTTAGTCTGGAGAGTGAGTCTACATGATTTTAGAATTTATTAAGATCGCCAGCGATTTATTTTTCGTATCAGTTAACAAAGTTAGACATTTTCAACAGAAGCCAAGCTAATTTAACTATCAGTTTAACCTGCAATCCACGATTTATTTTTGAGTTCATGCAGCCAATCAGAATGCCGTAAGCCTTAATGAATATGATGAAATATTAATTAAAATGTATATTTAGTTTTAAAGGGCGTGTATCACGAGGCTGCACTACTTCAGTTATGGCTTTTTTCATGCATAATTTTACAAATCTTCATAAATATTTTGCTGTTTGCAAATAATATTAAATCTAAGGATGAGGGCAACCTGTGTTATATTAGAGTCACTATATGAGAACAGGTTTATTATTTGCAATAAATCACTGTTGCATAAAAGTTACATTGAGAGAGAGAGAGAGAGAGAGAGAGAGAGAGAGAGAGAGAGAGTGTGTGTGTGAGAGAGAGTTCGTCATTGTAGTGAAGATCAGTCATTTCAGTTATTGGAATATGTAATTTTATCTTGCATTATGTATTCTAGCTGTTATCAGACTACCGGCCTGCGTCTCTCATGGTAACTGTGATATAGAGAGAGAGCTCTGGCGCTTCATCCTCTTGCAGTGATGTTCCGGAACCCTAGTAGTTTTGTATGATATAAGTGTTGTGGTATTAACACTAATAAATAGGTGTATACATAATACGACAAGGGGGTCGAAGCAGATCATTTCTAATAGGTTTTGTTGAAGTTTATGTCACACACTTACTCAAATCACCTGCTACCCCATTTTCCTCACACCAATTCCACTATATGGTATACCATTATAAATACCCTGTGAGAGGTTCTGCCATTTGTGTCACATAAAATTAATTTGTTGTACTACTTGGTGACATATGCTAAAGTGGTACCCATATGTTGTAGCCATGTTACATATTATATAATTTGTTTCCCAATGTGGTGACTGGACATATGTGATGTCATATAAGACACACACGTACGTTACATAATATTATAGTTGAACATTCGTTCGACCCGCCACCAATGTTTCTCTTTGTATTAGTCTTCCCCTCCCCTAATCACTCACCGGCAAATTCTGTCGAATGTACTCCACCAAACATATTAATTGTTTCGTTTAACATTGTTTACTTTTTCGTCACCTAGTAGGTGATGCTAGTGTATTAATTATAGATTTCGCCGCCAGAGGAGCGGTCGATTTAGCCACTATGTTAGTTGTTGACGACATTGATCTTGATCCCAATGACACTGAACTCGAAAAATCGAGAAAAATCACAGTCCATACAATTGTCCATTACTAGATGGTCACAAAACGTGGCCATACTGACTAACTGTACTAGCCAATGACTGTCTCCACCCGAGACGAACTTCACCCAAGACTGGATCTTGGCGATACTGACTGAGCACAAGACTAGCTTCTGACTAGACCAGTTCCTGCAAAACTTGATAGACCAACCGACAAGACCGACCTGCCGTACCATCCACCTATGCAAACGATGATGGACAATCTCGGGAGAAGTCTCTAATAAGAATATCGTAGCTAACCTCTTCGCACAAAATCTTCGAAAAACATTTCTACCACAGCTGACCGTACCAATGTGTCATACTGGCCATATGACCAGGCCAACTAACTAGTTGCGAAGCATTCCTCAAAGAAATCACACCCCCCCCCCTCCCAACCACTTTATTCGTCTGCTATATAGAACTCATCCATTTGAAACGACCGAAGTAAGACATAACTCTTCAGATCTAACCATAACCTTCCTCGTGCTCATGCTCACATACATTTTATCGATCACACACGAGAGAGATTGATATTTTACACCACTGAATTAATAAGTCATTCAGAGAATTAGAAGGGACTGTATAAGAAATTAAACACGCATCACTATGTATATATAAAATTAATTTATTAACATATTATATACATTTTATCATTCTAATTATTTGAAATAAATAGACGCGCATCGACGCAGATATGAGAGAGCAAACAGAACTTTGGTTGTTATTTACGGAGATTTTTCTCAAATATCGTTTTGCTGTTCGATAACAAGCTATTTACGAAAAAGCTGTCTCCTATGTTATTTGTGATACCAAGATTATAAAATAAGCACCGCACAACAATCTAGACGCTGTCCTGTTTCTTGTGGATTGTATTAATATCAATATATGAATTTTCAGTTAATTATTTTCAAAAAAACTAATTTTATTACAAACAACCAAGAATTTTTTTACAGTTTAGCGCTATCTATCATTTGGTTTACGAACTACATTATTCAAAGCAAATTTTTTGAAGAAATCAGTATATATGTTCTATTATTTCATCATAAAACTGTAATAATCTAATGAATTCCCTCACAATAGCTAGCCTACTCTGCAGCTTATATAATTCAAAAATTAAAACAGAAAGGTTAATTGGTGCTTTTAATATTTTTTTTCTGAAATATACTTTTTATGTTCCTGCAATGCACGAAGGCACATTACATCACGGTTCTCTTCCTTCACAGTACCAAAAGCAATCTGTTACACACACCAGCCAAGTTTTTATAATAAAACTTGGTAAAGAAGGTCCGAAGGGCTTCGTTTTCGTTTCGAGTTTCTTAACGAACATAGTGACGTCAAACGAACACTAGAATGCACTTTCGTTAGTAAACGAATATTTGAATAATCACGAATATTTTTGTCGAGAGGAAACGAAACGAATAACAGAGAATAAGCCCCCAAGATCAAGTTCGAAAATCAAGTTCAAGCTCACTTGGATTCAATATGGTGGCCAGGTGACGTCATAACATTGTGGCCTATCGGCTCTAGACCCAGTTCTCTCTGAGCCCAAATATAAAAAAAAAAATAATTTCATACTTTTTAAAATCATTTTTAAATACGAATTTAATAAATAATTAAAATAAGTTTTTTGAAGTTTTCGTAATATTTCAGAATTTTTTTGAGTATTTCATATTTTTCGGCTTTAAGGTCAAAGTTAACTGAGGTCAAGGTAAAAGGTCAAGGTCATCGCATCCAACATGTAGGACAAAATGGTCACAGAGGGACCGGAATGACTGAGCATTAACAGCTCCGATGCCCTGTTCCTCCATCCCCTTGCCACAAACTTCCCTTTTTCATTCTACTGTTGTGTAACCTAAAGCAAAGAAAACCTTTTGAAAATAACATTTGAAAAGTAAATTATCTGCTTACACCTGCTCCAAAAGAAATGTATCAGAAGTTCACCAGTTACTAACTCGTAGGATATATGGAGCGTGAAACATGTGACGTGTGTTCAAAATCGTCCTATATAATAAAGCAATCTTAATACGCCTGACCATGGACGATGGCATGGAGGGGGTGGGGGGTGGGGCAAGAGAGAGCACTTGCCCGCCCTCCCCTCGAAACTGTATTTTTTCTATGTAACGTGAAATAACATTAACAAATAATTTGTCTTGTTAGCGATGTTACTTCAAAATGCAAGTCCCAGTTGGGAGGAGTAATTGAGTTCTTCCTGCTTTTCCATAACTTTGTTTTTATATTTATTTGTCCATTTGTGTTTAGTAATTTATGGCATATTGCTAACGATAAACAAATTTATTCACATTACAATCCGTGGATGTTTACTGCACGCATTTAGGGTTAAACCCAGTTGTACATCTCACACTCCTCTGAAGGAAACTTTTTAAAATTTCTGCGCCTGCCCTTGGAAGAGATCTTGGTGACTTCCGTGCGTCTGACGTGATTTCCATCTATTTTTCTTGTACAAAGACATGCGTGTTTTCAATTTTGAGGGTTGTGCTCTATGTCTGTGCGTCAAGGTACTTTACTAAATATCAGAAGGGAAGGTCTGTCACTTTTATTGGGTATTGATGTATATTTATAACAATAATTAAAAAATATTGTTTCAGATTTATGCCAATAAAAATTGTCAAAATTTCTAGGCTATCTTATTTTAGAATATACGAAGCACCAGCACTTACTACGTCACACGTGGGTTGACGTGTCCGTCTCAGCATGACGTCTTACTACGTCACACGTGGGTTGACGTGTCCGTCTAAGCATGACGTCTTACTACGTCACACGTGGGTTGACGTGTCCGTCTCAGCATGACGTCTTACTACGTCACACGTGGGTTGACGTGTCCGTCTAAGCATGACGTCTTACTACGTCACACGTGGGTTGACGTGTCCGTCTCAGCATGACGTCTTACTACGTCACACGTGGGTTGACGTGTCCGTCTCAGCATGACGTCTTACTACGTCACACGTGGGTTGACGTGTCCGTCTCAGCACGACGTCTTACTACGTCACACGTGGGTTGACGTGTCCGTCTAAGCACGACGTCTTACTACGTCACACGTGGGTTGACGTGTCCGTCTAAGCACGACGTCTTACTACGTCACACGTGGGTTGACGTGTCCGTCTAAGCACGACACCTTACTACGTCACACGTGGGTTGACGTGTCCGTCTAAGCACGACACCTTACTACGTCACACGTGGGTTGACGTGTCCGTTTCAGCATGACGTCTTACTACGTCACACGTGGGTTGACGTGTCCGTCTCAGCACGACATCTTACTACGTCACACGTGGGTTGACGTGTCCGTCTCAGCATTACATCTTACTTGACGCTCGTCTGCTTCGCACGTCCTTCAGTGTCAAATAATTGATAACTACTAGCGTTGTATATTTTATAAAATATACTCTCTTCGGTGAAAATATAAAAACAAGCAATTCTGTATGTTTTTGCCTGCTGCTGAGCGTAAGCAGTTCTCAATTCTATTGAACGCAAGCGTGAAGCTGAGTACACTCACCTACATTGAACAGTTTTGTAATAATCCACCAAGCCTGCCCAGTTCTATAGAATAAGTCGCCCTATGCAACTGTCTACGTTGCCTAGACCTTAATAAGGGCTTGGTGTAATATCAGTCGATATCAAAACACATTTCACTACGAATAAAACAGGAACAATATTAGTTTTCATACCTCGTAGCATTTTTCGAAAATTATGAAACAAATAAATAATTAGAAACTATTAAATTTATAATACATTCTCGTTTGATAAAACAACTCAATATTTTATGTTTATGGCAAACGCTTTTCAAGCTACGCACGTAATATATGGTGACTCCCAGCAAAATAATTTTAAATTATTACGTAACATCGCTTTTACGTAACCACTTGTAAAAATCAACATTTTGTTGTTTTCGCAACAAGCACGGAGAAGAAAAATATTTATAGGATGTTCGCAGTAAAGTGAACAGTTTTAAAATCGACATTGGAAAAATCACTGTCGCTATCTGCGCATATTTTAACGGCGAACACTGGCAAGCATGAGCCCAGTAAAGATGGTAACTACATGCATGGCGTGAAAGAAGGTCCGTGTCTTTCACTTTGACGTAAAAGTATTAGGCAAACATTTGTGAACACTGAAATGGCACCTTTTCATTTAGGTTATTTAAAGTATGTGAGAAATTGTAAACCATTTACTTGTATAATAATATACGAGTTTCACTTGACCTACATATGAATAAAGCGATTAGGCACACGACAGTGTTAATTTTTTATATGGTGGAAGCATACATAACGTACATACAAGTAGATCTTAAGCAGGGCTTACCAAAGTGCTCAGTTTTCCGTCAACAGCCGATTCACAAAAGAAAGGACCTAGCGGTTAATTTTTTTTAGGTCGTTGTAAAAAGTATTAAGCATAATTTTTTTAATAGAGAGTTAAAAGCAGAAAAAACTAAATACTGTAAAATTTTTTTACTAGCTGATTATTAGTAGTTTCCATCTTTGTCATTACTTCAATGTTCGAGTTAGTTCATTTCTGCAATTGAAACACATTTTGTTATTTGGAGTTATCAAAAAGATACTTACGTGACATTATAATAAATCAACGTAATATAAATAATTTTCTATGAATATCATTGTATTTAGGGGCCACAGATTTTATTTTGCGAATTAATGCTAAAGGAATGCTTTCTCAATGCAACAATTGCATAGATAACTGTTTCAAAGAAAAGAATGTATCTACAATGCAACATTTTCAGAGAATACTGTCACGTCAAAAATTCTCTAACCTCTTTTCTCATTCATCTTTTTAATATAATGTTAATCTTAATGTCAAATTTAAAAGAAATACAATTACATTTAAATGAGCAAGATTTCATAATTTGGCAGTACCCTATAAGAAATTTCACCTAGAATGCTTTTTGTTAGAAACTGTGATCTATAAAATTGATGTACACTGAGATAACAGTCAACAATATATTTGTTTGTATAGCCGAAAATATATTTAAATGTCCCAACAAAATATTTTGTTGGGCAAAACAGCTCTCGAAAAGCAACTAAATTAATTGTATTCATCAAACAAAATCCACACTTGAATTAACAAAACCTCGGTTTTGGACAAAAAGTGACTGCCAACGAAATATTTTGTTGAATCAACTGTATATATTTGTCTCGTTACTCCTTTGATTACCTTCGTTTGAGAATACAGCTCGAAGATTTGTTTGTATTTTTTGTGACAATTTGGATACTAACAGTGTTTGATAGTGCATTTAGTTGTTACAATTAACGTACAATTAACGTTAACATGGACCTGATCACTTAATCCGTGAATCGGTCGAGGGCAACTGTAATCATTTTGAAAAAAGTTAATATTTTAAAAATGCTTTATTGTTGCATTTATGTGCATTGCAAAAAACAAGAAAAATAAAATATTTCTGTTTTCACTAATGTTTACTTGAAACTTGTAATGTAACGTAAACACATAGAACGATATTATCTCCGTCGTTTCCAACTTTACTGGGCGCGTGGCAGTCAGCGAACCAGTGTTAAAATATACGCAAGTAAGGGCAGTGATGTTTTTCAACCGTTTAATTCGAAAGCGCTCATTATACCGCGGACAGCCTTTAAATTATTTTAGACGTGTCTCGACCACACTCCACAGTAAAACTTCCACACAAAAAAAAAAAAATAACGCTTTTCCCTTCTTCGCTCGGGCCAAATTTGTACATAAAACTTTTTGTGACATTTGTAATACCCTGAAAATTGCGGGTAAATTAAGATTAAATACCAAAGTAACGAGCAAAAAAACCTCCAATTCATTTAACCCTACCTACTCTTCTTATGAGGCAAGGTTCTGCCCTCTGCGCCCACGTGCTTACATCGTTTTTCTCCTTTTTTGTCCGAGAAGAGCGGGAGCTATGAGGGTCACACTTGCACGTGCTACAAGAGCGCCATCGCCTCTACGCTCAAGGCTCTGAACTGACGTGCCTTGTGCCTGTAGTGCTGCGTCTTTGTATGGCACTTTCAGCGGCGACCTTGTCATTTTATTGATGCAAAGTTTGTAGCAAATTTCAATACAGGCTCCTGTAGTAGTTCTTCTAGTGTCCGGCTTATATGTTTTAAGATAGGGCAGTCTAAAAAAAATGGTTTTTTAACTATATCGGAGGGCTCCAAAAAATATTTACAGCGTGCATTATAAATTTAAATTACCATTCTGTCCTCGTCCACGGTATGATATCCTTTTGTAGGTAAACATACTCCACTAAGAGAAAACCAAACAAAATATTTGTTTGTATAGGGCCAAAGTTGCCCTAACAAAATATATTGTTGAACAAACAAAATTTTAAAAACAACAAAATTACTTTTGTTCGTCTCACAAAATATATGTTTCAGTAAACAAAACCTCTCTGTTGGGCCAAAAAAAATTTAGACTGTCAACTAAATATTTTGTTGAATCAAATGTATATATTTGTTTGACCACTCACTTGACTGCCTTCGTTCGAAAATACAGCTCGAGATATTGTTTGAATTTTTGTGATAATTAGGATAGTAATCGTGTTTGTTAGTGCATCTATTGATGCTTAACAATCGTATAAACACATTAATAAAACAATGCAACAAGAAACTGACAAGTAAAGCTGTAAAACTTGAAATATTAGTTTGAACACGTTGCCCAATATTTGGAGTAAATTTATTTAATAACTTTCCGCTACCATTAGTTTTTACATTAGCTGAGATTACTAAGGCGTAACGCTTGGACGCAGGTGATCTAGGTTCGAAACTCGGTCGAGTTTTTAGAATGTTTTTATATCTGCCCAAACTGTTTAATGGACGTATAACCAAACAAATATTTAGTTGCACGAATCAAATCTTACAGTCTGGGGCAACCAAATGTGAACAACAAAATACTTTGTATTCTGCAACTTTCATTGCCCCCATATAAACAAATAATTTGTTTGCATCAAACATATCTTGTTTGATTAAACAAAAACATTTTCTCAGTGTGGGAGCCCGTTTAGTAGTTTCGTAAAAAAAAACAGGATATCAAACACTCTGCGCCACTGCATGAGCTCTGGGCAGGCGAAAAACGGTCCTTCCTTTTTGCCAAAATCTCTCAGTTCAACTCATCGCGGAGAAAACCTATGAGAGGTAGTGTAAGGAAAACTGGCCGGTGTGCGCAGCTGGCACCCGCTCTCTACGGCACATATCATCCAGGATTCCGCACGCAGCGCCAGTAGGGGATGAAGTCCTTGAGAAGACTGCGCCGCGCAGTCAGCGGAAACAAATACCCGCCAGGCGTGAGGACCGACAGCAGCTGCAGAGAAGATGGCCGGCGGGATTGGAACTCTCGCAGGGGCCTAGCGAGAGGAAAGGGTAACGGGAGAGCTGATTGGTCGGCGAGAATACCAACGACGCCTCTCTCTCCGACAACACGTGCCGCCCATGGTTACGGTCCAATCACATTATCAGCTCGCTCTTTCTTCTGACCGATCCCCCGCTGTCAGGGCCACCCGCTCACTTGGAAATAAGGGATTTCTCAGAGGCGCTGTTGCAAACCATACACCGTTCACGGTAAACTTGAGTATGTCTGAAAGACCTGCTTAAGATACATATAAAGGTTGTTCACGATAAAGTGACCACTTTTAAATTCAAACTTAGAAAAAAGTCACTGCTCCTACCTGCATATATTTTAACGGGCGCACTGAGTGACATGCGCCCAGTAATGTTGGTAACGATGGATGGAAAGTAGTTCCATATCTTAACGCCAAATAAAAAGTGTTTGACAACCATTTGTGATAACTTATGCAATTTTTTGTCTTAGTGTTTTTTTTTTTAATGCATCGAAGTGTAAAAATGAGTAGATTTCTAAAATATTTACTTTTCTAATAATTTCACAGTTTCACTTGACTGACGCATAAATACAGTGACGAGGTTCGTGGAAATGTTAATTTTACATAAGGCGGAAGGATACGCAATCTGCATAAACGTAGATCTTAAACAGGGCTTTCAAAAATGCTCATTACAAGCGTTTATTTAGCTTGCCTTGTTTGTTTGTACGTTCGGGTGAAATCTTGCAAGTGAATTTTGACCCACTTCTAGATATTTAATCGAGCTGAAACTTGGTATACATATATAAACCCGCGTGACAATGCAATAATGTGGTGTCATCGACCTGGTGCTGCAGCCAGGATCATCTCCTCACGAGGGAACTCCTTAATAGTTAATACTGTGGCGAATTGAAAATCTCCACGATAAGTTGGTGTTTTATGCTACGGTTTTTTAAAACTACAATTGTATGTATGTGTTGGGTGTGTTTAGTTCAAATCTTGCAAGTCGATTTCAAACCATTTACCGTTATCCAATCGAACTGAAACTATGCATACATGTGTAGTTGCCATGACAATACAATGTGAAGGTATCACTGAGCTGATCTGATGATGGAGCCGGAAGTTGCAAGTTTTTATGTAACTTAAGAAGTATCCAAGACACTAGGAGCCATGGATTATAAATAAAAATTAGTGAAACTAAAACTTGAAAAGTAAAATAACAATTTAAAAACTTTAAAAACCAAGCTTTTATTTATAAATGCACTAAACAGAGAAACGTAATTATAGTAGTTACACTGTTTGTAGAACTTGTAAGATATGACCGAACAGTCGTAATAAACTTTACTACAAATTTATAAGTTTGTATCAATTTATGTTTACTATATAAAAGCTTGGCACAAATAGTTAAGAGCCTTACACACGATATGGTCCATACTTCGCTTACGCAAATGAGGTATACGTTCTATGTTGCGCCAAGCTTTTATATACTAAATATAAATTGATACAAACATATTAATTTGTAGTAAAGTTACTACGGCTGTTCTACCACATCTTACAAGTTCTACAAATTGTGTAACTACTATAATTATTTGTCTCTTTTTTAGTGCATTTATAAATAAAAGCTTGGTTTTAAAAGTTTTTAAATTGTTATTTTTTAACCGTATACAGCGTATACTTGTATGCATATTGCGTACTATTACACCACATTTAAAATTACCTTGGGGCTGATAAAATTGTTGATTAATATTTCAGGTGAATCTGTGGAATGATAAAACATTTGCTTATATTTAGACTTATGTGTATTTAAAAAACAGAAAGCTAAAAAAGATAATAATTTCCGTATTTACGAATGTTTACCTAACGCTTTTAATTGATATTTGAAACAAGGAACAACTTTCCCTACGTCTTTGATAACTTTACAGGCCGAATACCAGTCAGCCTGGCTGTTAGAATACACACATGCTTGAGATGTGCTTTAATATTTAGTTTGTATTCTTCCGCCACGTGTAACATTAACAAAGTCGTGGACTTGATCACTTTATCCTTACGCTAGTCAAGTGAGTGCGTACAATTTCTAGGAACGTCGATGTGTTACTTACATCCTAATTCGTACTCTAATGTATACAAAGCAAAGGAAAAACACTGACTTGCATTACACAATTTTAAACTCTACACTCGAAGTACGTCAGGTCATAGAACTATCTTACCTAAATCACTGCAGTGAGGGAAATGCCAACAAAATATTGGTATATACGTTAACTTTTCTTTCATCGTGTACAACGCTTTAGCATCTTACCATCCTGATACTCTGGTTTAGTAAAGGATAGTCAAAATAGTTTGAGGTGATGCAAACTGTAATAAAGGACTCGCTTTTTTGAAGATCTGGTTCGATTCCCTGCCTCAAATTCCTGCATCGGTTTTTCCTCGGTTTTTGGAAATTACTACACGCGAATTATCGAACGATTATTTATTAAAGAACATAGCTGGATCATTCTCTCCCTCCGGTTATCTGGTTTACTAGTTCCATCTTTAATGATCACGTTTACGATGAGACGTTTTGTACATTTTGAAAGAATAAAGTAATTTGTTCAGCGAAAGCACTTAATAGCCTATAATCCTAGGTATATTTCAGAAAACATTTCAGTTTCAGTTACTTCTTGGAAAAATATTTTATGAAGCGACTTATTTCTAGTATTAATTGCTGTGTTATTATTCTAATTTACGCCGAGAGACGCGAGAGTTTTCAAATGTTTGGGCACCGAGAAGATTCAGCCCTGCCCATAAAATCCGCAATTGCGTGCCCAGTAGTCATAGCTACGCCGGCCTAAAGTCACTCGCGCAAACGTATTATTCAACACGAGCTTAGAAGCTCGACATACCGTTGCGTCCCTCACTTAACAAAAAACATGCATTTGAGTAAAATTTACTTCGAGCATTTCAGTAGTAAAGAACCTTGTTTCTCACTAGGCAGTTTTCATTGTCGAGATAACGCGTCCAAGGAACACGATTTTAGAGGTTCTAAACTCCGATAATCTGTGCATGTATGCATCGGTTCTGGATGTAGGTCTATAATATTACACTAACTTGCCAACAGTCATGGATCACGGTACCTTTACTTATTGGAAGTGCCCATTATCAGTTGTGCTATGGTAACCCGTGAGGGAGTGCGTGCAACACTATAAGAAATTATTTGCAAATCCACCATTTCAGTGTATACATACAGTGAGAAAACGGGAAAGGTAAAATATTTTCTCATACATTCTTGGTAACGTTCCTACATTTGCTCAGGAAAGAGTCAAATGCGTAGGAAAGTTCCCAACTTTGTATAGTAGCGATTCTAAACATTCCCATATTTTCAGCCTGATACGTGCTACTATTGCCATATACTGTATAGGTTAAAAACTTTCATTGGAGTTTAGGAAGTTTACCAGAAAATTTTTACAGTGTAGTCACGACACAGTGTTGCAGCCCTTCATGGAATTCACGTACCTCCCCAACGACGAGAAACTCCAGCAGGATCATGCCTCGGGTCATCTGTCCAGGCTGTCCAGAATTGCTTCCAGGAGTATTCTGGAGAATTCCAATCACTGACGTGGCCACCTCGTCCACCCGATATGAACCTGCATCGATCGTCTGTGGGACGATCACCGAATTTCAGACAACTATTAAAAAGTCAAATGTTCTTACTAAGTACTATATGTGTATCGAGTTAGATGAAATTCGGTTCACGGGTTGCAAAATTCTAGAGGGACACATACAAGTACACACACACTGACACACACACACACACACACACACACACAGGAAAGTGATCTAAAAGCATTACTTTCCTTTGGAAATTAGCTTAAGAGGGAAACATTTTCGTACGTGTGTTTCAACTTGAAGGAACTCAGGTCCCGTAGACACCATCGTATTATTTTGCAATATTGGTTAAAAAAGTAATTAATATATATTCAATAATATTGGGATACTTTTCAAGTGATCTCTAAGTGAATACATGTTCCTTTTACTTTTTACTTAGGCCGTGTCTCAACTCGAAAGTGTGCTCACATTCACTCGCCACTCTCACTCTGGCACACTCTCGATCACTTTAACAAAGTGAGACTTGTGCCCTCTTTAAGCCTTCGGCATTATTTCGCTGACAGAAAAAGTAATATATAGGGAAAAATATAATGTTGCTGGCCTTTCACTTTCCTCGAATAAATGTACAGTATTTAATGAAATAATAACCTACTTTAATTTGTTACATTTTTTCATAATC
This sequence comes from Dryococelus australis, assembly GCA_029891345.1. Lineage (NCBI taxonomy): Eukaryota > Metazoa > Arthropoda > Insecta > Phasmatodea > Phasmatidae > Dryococelus > Dryococelus australis. The sequence continues at coordinate 197,332,726 of CM056998.1, read as the reverse complement.
AAAAACATAGTTATGTGCAAATCACAGTATTTATTAATATGCACACAATTAACCTAAATGAAATGTGAACATAGTAACATAATTTATGTTACATATATTTATGTTATCACACATTTCACAATCGCAATGATTAAGTTAAGTTGATAAAATATTTCTAACACTGCTTTAGAAACAACAAAATTTATCTGGGTATTTGAGGTAAGACTTGTAGAACAACATGGATGGCAGAGAGGGTGCGAGAGTGAGCACCGAGTGTGCACCGTGGTTCACTCTCCCTCTCGCGCTCTCTCCTCAGAGTTGGGCAGAGAGGACTCTCTGTGACGTCAAGAGTGAGCGAGAGAGTACTCTCTCAGACGAATTGTGACTCGGCGTTAGATGTGGAAACAATTTACGTGCATCGATAAGTTTGCAGATAAGCCAAGAAAGTGGATGACTAGCAGCGTTGACTTGACATCCAGGGTCGGCCATAAAACCTCATTCCCCCCCCCCCTCTCACGAACGCCTCGCGAAATTCGTCCTCCGACACCTCACGGCAACTTTCCCATTAAACTCTAGAGGAACCCCCCCGTTTCCGCTCTCCTCCGCCCACCTCTTTTTCCTTTGTCATCCCATCTTCCCACACTTCCCCGCAGCTGCCGGGGAATTTTCAGGTGTTCTGTGACTTCGTAGGGGAAATATGTGAGGTAATCCCAGGCCCGGGCTGTACCACAGGGATCTTCTTCCTTCTCAACCCCGGGATGACTTCCAAAGTTTTAGAGCAGATTTGTGCGAAATGCGATTCTCTCTGACATGCAGCATCAGGTGTCTTATAACCTCCTAATTTCCCTCCATCCGTGTTCTAATCCGTGTCGGGTTTTGTTCTTCGTAATTTGTATTTGGAATTCTTGTAAGGTTTATTCGGAAAACCACGACGTTCATCTGTACAGCACACCATGTACAGCACACCATGTACAGCACACCATGCAGCACACCATGTACAGCACACCATGTACAGCACACCATGCAGCACACCATGTTGCTATAGTTTTGATGTTATCATGACTGCAGAATTAAAAGGCCACAGAGTCTTAATTATTCCAGAAAGTGGTTACAAAGTAATTTTCAGTTTACAATTAGAAAATAAAACAAATATGACGTGAAATGGTTTCTCAACAAATATTGTTTCATGAAAAAATGCCTATTTAAAGAATATTTCAGCAATTTCCTTGGTGAAATAATTATTTTGGGTGCAATATACATTTTTTTTATTCCAATAACCTCGCCGATATGTGCGTTTGAACGTTTGAAAAGGGCAAAAGCTAAAATGGCGGTGGTTCGGTAATTTGTATTTTGTAATTTATCAGCTTCGAAGCTGAAAAAACGCAAAACGTAAATTACAAAAATATATAATGGATTTTGTAGACAAAACGGGTCACGTGACCATTTTGTTGGCAAAAAGTGCCAATCGGAACACGTCTTGGGACTCTCTACTGCACGCGAATCTCCCTTGTAAAAATAAGATAGTTGAAGTACAACAGAGACATTTACATGTCGTCAGTGGGCTGGCCACGCGTGCTGTATTCACACTTTCACGCTACCAAGAACACTCGGATTCGGTTCTCTGCCTCGCCATCCTGGTTTCGGTTTGTCATGGTTTCCAGAAATGATTCCAGAATAATAGGCAGATTTCCTACCTTTTTTTTTCTGACTACCGTGTCATAAAGGCTGTTCGCGATAAAGTGAGCACATTAGAAATGAACTTTGGAAAAAAGTCACTACCCCGCCATGCATATATTTCAATGGGCGTACTGAGTGACATTCGCCCAGTTAGGATGGTAACGATGGATGGAAAATAGTTCCATATCTAAACGTCAAATAAAATTGTTAGGTAACCATTTGTGTTAACTTAATATTATTTCTTTCGCTTTCTGTTTTTTTTATGCATCGAAGTGTAAAAATGAACAGAATTTTAAAATATATACTTTCTTAATAATTTCACAGTTTCATTTGGCCCACGGATGAATAAAGTGATGATGCCTATAGCAATGTTAATTTTACATAAGGCGGAAGAATACACAATGTGTATACAAGTAGATATTAAGCAGGGCATTAAAAAGTGTTCATTTTACCGCAAACAGCCTATAGTGTAATAAATTTTAAGATTCCTGGTGAGGCCCTTTCTTTATTTATTTGTATATAACTCGAGAATACGGCATTTTCAAATAAGCCTAGGATTTTGCGCGGGAAAAACGGACGCCGCCATGTTTATGTGCCTGTGACGTCAGTACACATGTTGGACTTTGTTGTTTATATGCAAACGCCTTAGAGTGTAACGCATGCATTTGGAAATTTTGTTATTTCGGAGAGTTTTAATGTTATTACTGTGTCATTGAGCACTAGTAAGTGTTTCATAGTTCCACTAAGCAAAGATACAACGAAATATAATCCTGACGAGGTACTTACGAATAGTTTAAGTGAAAAAATAAAGCATGAAACGTGCCAACGCGTAGTTGAGATTCGGAAAATACTAAGCAATTTGAACAAAAGTACATGTTTTGTGCGGGAAAATCACTTCAGCATTAAGTAAATGTGTTTTATAACCGTAATTTTATTGGCCTGATCCTTTTAACACGGATATGTTTGTTTGAATGGCGGTGCCTTTACGGCCAACAAGAAATTGCCTTTATGTTTCATTAAATCTTTGTGGCTTACACTATATGACAGGTATTTTTTTACACTTTGTTATTAAAGTATAAAATCGTCATTCGTCGGGTATAAATATTAAAAATGTTTTCGTTGAAAATTGTTTCATAATTTTTAAATCATGTGCTGCTGTTTATGCTTGTTACGTAGGCCTACATTAAACATATTTATTAATAAAACTCGTGTTATGCAAATTTAAACTGTAGAGGCGTGACCTTTTTCTCAGTTTTTAGGATTATTTAAAAAAACAAGGGGGAATTCCAAAACGACGTTACTAATTTATATGCATACGGAAATAGAATGTGCGTAAAATATTCCCACAAAAAGGCTTCACGTTTTTGGGAAATGTGAGGTATGGGTTTGCAGGAAAATATTTCAATGAAGCATAACGACATGAGCCTAAAATAAAGTTGTTATTCGTGAGAGTATAATTCATGAATTAAATATCGCCTTCAAATCAAAATGCACTGCCTATTGCTGTACTAACATGCGGTGTTTTGAAACGTCCCAACTACATTTTAAACATCGACGGAGGCGACGATTGAAGCAAAATCATGTTAAATGTATCAGTAAATTTTGCAAGAAACATACGTTTCCAAAAACCATTTCATCTCTTTTTCAAAGTTTCTCCGTAATTCACTGCAAACGGCTGAAAATACGTTTGCACGCACGCATGCTGGCATTAAGATGGCGAGACCAAAACATGTACAACTACGTCACGTGCACGTTAGCCAATAGCAACCCGTGTAGCTGCGCGTCCAAGGTCAAGAAGCGAGGGAGCGATACGGGCGACAGTTACACGCACTTCTAACGCCTCATCGCTCCTACGCGCAAGGCGTGCAGTATTTCCGTTATAACGGTCTACTGTGCAAATTACATCTGTAACATAGGGATTTTATTCCACGCAATGAAAGCCCACAGATGAAACTACATCCGTATCTTTGTAGTTTTCTCTTACCGCTCAAGGAAACTGCCTAGGCAAGTTTTAAAAATGCCATATTTTACCTCTTTCACGATTTTTTTTCTCAAAAAATACATTTAAATGACAAAAGTTAAAAAATGCGGCCATTGATAATTATTTTTTTAATCTTTTCTAACAAAAAGTCATATTTCCATAACTTTTAATTACCGAGATACGCGTTTACCCGCAAACAACGATTTCACAGAAAACTTCTCAGTACATAGGACTCTTGAAAATTGTACATTTTAAATGCATGATAATTTGAAAAATAGAGTGCGCACCGGAATAATATTTAGCATGGGAGTATTATATACGATAATTATATTAATGCCATCGTTAAAAGTGTAATTGATTTTCCAGGAAAAATCGCTGTTCTGGGATGGTTGCCTGCAGGAATCTATGGCCGATTCATTTTCCATTCCCGCTTAGCTGAGCAAATAGCTCCGTGTATAATGACCTCACTGTCCACGAAACGTCGAGCTCTACCAGAACTCCTTACCTATAGGATGTTCACGGTAAAGTGAGCACTTTTGGAAGCCCTGCCTGAGTTCTACTTGCATAGACGTTGTGTGTTCTTCCGCATTATATAATATTAACATTGTCATGGGCCTCCTGGCTTTACTCATGCGCCCTTCAAGTGAAACTGTGAAATTATTAGAACTAATGTACTAATGTGCTAGTTTTTACACTTCGTTGCATTCAAAATACAGAAAGCGAGAGAATTAATTTAAGTTATCACAAATAGTTACTTAGCACTTCTTCTTGGACGTTCAACATTTCAAACTATTTTCCCCTCCATCGTTACCAACTTTACTAGATACATGTCACTCGTCGCGCCCGTTAAAATACATGCATTAAGGGGCAGTGGGTTTGTTCTATAGTTGATTTCGAAAGTGCTCACTTTATAGTGAACAGCCTTTACTTACCTGCGAACAGCGACTTAGATTGTTTGAATCACACGAGCGCGTGGAAATTGACTAAACGGCCAACAACATTTTTGGCTCCGTGCGTCTATCTCCCAGCAACTTCTGAGCACGCACGATATTTTCAAAGAATTCCAGATATACCATGGTCATGAAATGCGATACAGCGGCAGTTCTTAACGCAAGAATCGTGTGACTTCGAGTGTACTTATTTCCATATAGCGTAGCGCGTCTGTAGGTGGTCGAAGTTAGAAGTTCAAATATATATATATATATATATATATATATATATATATATATATATATATATATATATATATGTTATCGTAACTGTACGCACTTTGTGTTAACATTCAACGGGTTGTTGTTAGATCAGTCAGCACCAAATAACGAAATTAACTCTCTTCTTTACAAATGTGCTATCTAAATTGGTTTTACTTTAATGTCTTTTTGTTACTCGCTGCAGCAAAAGATTAATCGGCGTGGTTATCAAGCAACGTCACATTCATGATAACGACGGATAGGTATAAGGAACTACTGGGAAACATTAATTTTGATACTTCTATTTGAACGCACGTGCAACAAATATGGTAGAAGGACAATATGGGGAACTAGCCGATAAAAACGCGAGACACCGATGCCAGAGCTCCTAGCGGTTTGTGCTGTTCGTACGATAATAAACTGTGCATTAAATGGGTAGTTTTGAGTATTTTGGATGCGTTTTAATTCAAATTTTCTCGCTTGCGTGGTTATTTATTATGGCAGGAAAGATTTGTGCAGTTTCTGGCTGCAATAACTACAACGATGCGAACTGCAGCAAGTCCTTTTTAAGATTTCCAAAGGATGCAAGTCGGTAAGTACACGAGCTGTAGTAGATAACTTTTCCCATCGTCTTATTATTGTCTGTGTGTTTTTATTGCAAATTCCGATCACACAATACCTTAATTTACTTAAATGCTGTTTTGTCATTTCGTAGGTGCAAGCAATGGGCGCAGAAATGTAAGAGAGCACACTTGGATGTAATAAAGAAAAAAAAGGACTGGGCTGTTTATACACGCGAACAGTGTGTTCCAACTAGTTCAGAAAAGAAGATTTCCGCAAACCAAATTTGCATTCACCGGGACAACAACACAGTCAGTTCAGTGTCACAGCTGCTATTTCTAATCTTGCACACAGAAGGGTCGGGCGAAGTTTGATAGTTCTTAATGAGAAAGGCGCAGGTTTGTTTTTACTGGATCAACACCTTCTAAAAATAAAAGCAAACTATGTTTACATATTCTGTGTCAGTGTATTAAACTGCCTGGAGCCTCTTGTTTAAGTGTGTGTATAGTTAGGCAAGTTGAGCCAATGATAAAATTGATTGATTGCTTCAAAATAATTGTTTTCATATTGAGGCCTAGGCCTATGTTAGCGATTGCTCGAACAATGTTTACATAATCAGTGTTGCTGTATTGAACTGAGTGGAGCCTCTTGTTTAAGTGTGTGTATAGTTAAGTAAGTTGAGCTAATGATAAAATTGATTAATTGCTTCAAAATAGTTTTCATATTTATGCCCATGTCAGTGATTGCTCGTACAATGTTTACATATTGGTTTATTAAACTGGCTGGAGCATGGGGCCAAATGTATAAAATTTGCTGTCGAAGAACGTATGATGTGTATCTACAAAGCAGTGCTGTACCTTGCTGACCATTGTATAAGTTTATTGTCCATAAAATGAGTGATATGCAAAGTCACAGTGTTTACATTGGTAATTTATATTGCATTTTCTTACTTTTGGATGTTATTGTTTACATTTGGGAAACTATGCATTTGAATATTAATTCGTACATTATTTAGGTTATATTTGCACCAACTACCAAATATTTTCTAAGAATTATTAAATAGACAACTCAATGAGAACTGTAATAGTTTCCTTTATAGTAAGTCGCTTACCCTTTACACTCCCAAAGGCCTGCATATCATTATTGTTTTACTGTGCAAATATTTTAATTTATCTACATACTTGCATTATAATAACAAGTGTCCTTAAATTTGAACGGAAAGTATGTTAAAATCATAACCAAGGTAAGTCATTTTCAGTTCTGCTGCTTTTGAATTCTGCAACATATTTTCCAGTCTTCTCGCCATAAAGCATATGAAAATCTGTGGTAAAATTTATTGCAAAAAGCATGTATTGAGGTTGATTATTAGAAGTGACTTGTTCATGATGGAAATAAGTTTTGCTATTGAAAGGGAATTACAAAATTAAATGTGCTTAATGCGTGCAAAACTTAGGTGGAGTAAATTGGCTTAATAGCTTGAGTACATGTGTTAATATGTACTATCAAATATTTCGACCCATTGCATTTTCAACCTAGCGCCAGCTGTACTGCATAAATTGCATTAGTAATAGTTTTTTGAAAGGGAGGGGGGTTGTTATCTCATCTATAATCTCTGAAATGTCACTTAAGTGGCATGATATCAGAGGCAATGCTACATTTTCATATTTGGTATAGGAGTACCACTGTGTTGATGAAAGCTGTAAGAATTTTGCTCAGTCAATGTTGCTGCTTCCTCCATGGATTATCTACACTAGCCAAGAAAATGGATGTCTTAAGTAGGAAGTTGTGTTCCAATGCATGTATGTACTATATTAACACACAACGTGTGGTGTTTGAATTAGTCGAGTAAAATACTGACGTATTTGATATTTAAATTACCAAATCGCAAATACTTATGAACACTTGAATTAATAGTATGTGAATTGAGCGCTAATGCATATTAAAATACTGTTGTACTCAATGGTAACTTTGAATACAGTCTTAATATGTGTGGTATGTTTGGGTATTACTATTTATTTTTACATAAATACGTAAAAATAAAACATTTTAAAAACTTGCTAAATTATGAGGTGGTTACTTAGCATCTATCAAACCAGCATCACCATGGGAGATGAGCGGGAAGGGGGGGGGGGAGGTGATGCTCTTGCCCCTTCTGTACTCGACTGTGCCCCTTCACTTCAGTACAATTACAAATTAGACTATGTCCAATTCAATAAAAAGTCAAATCCCGAGTTGCTCTGTACCCCAAAGATCCTTTATGTTTTGTTGATGAATAGGAGCTAAATATTGCCGAGCTACAGAATAGTCCTTTGTTTATCATTTTTGGTTATAGCCACCAAAATTTCATAACTGGTTCAATTTGATTATTAAGAAGTGTCTGAGGTTTCAAATGTTTATTAATTATGGTTGAAGCATGGCCGCCTGTGGGTTAACAATAGCTGCCTGTGTTTCACTTGAGGCAGTGTAGTTGTGGCATAACTGCATGAAAAAAAACTAATTTATATGTGTAAAGGTGGTCTCTCAACCATCCATCGCACCTGTCAGGCAGTCACGTGATCTTCGACGAATCGCAGGGTAACGTTTTCCTATCCGTCAAATATTTTAACTTTCGATGGACCGGCCACCGCCTACTGACGGCATTTTGTAGACACAAATATGCACTTTGAAATATAATTCAAGCTGCTAGATATGTGTTTATTGATCTTGGTGGTAAATTTAGGAATTAAAAATGTAAACAATAATTCAGTATACATTTTAATCACGTAAAAAAATTATTTCCCCAAAATGTTTCTCTCTTGAAAATGTATTTCCAACCAAAATAAACTTCTACGAAAGAGGAAAGCAGAACGAAAACCATATCTACTAGGGATATAAATTTTAGAATAATTTATTTTGTTGCTAATTTAATGATAATAGCTTCAAAAAGCAGTAAGTTAATATTTCAGCAACTTATTATGTTGTGAGTTTAATCTAACTATCTATAAGATATTACTGCTTATAGAGCTAGTAAAGGCCACAATGTTAAATAAGTAACTGTACTAGAGCTATTTTTAATTAATCTTGCTTTAATAAACCACCTAAAAGTTGTGGAGATTATACTGTCCAAAAAAAATGTTTCGCTATTTTCATTCCCGATTTTTTTTGCAGAAATTTCAGTTTGGTGACAGCACCATTCTAAAGAATTTATTGAATAAATGCAGTCAGTTATGTGTCTGACAAATGAAATACCGTTTAGCATTCCATTGTCTTACTTATATTTGATTAACATTTGTCCTTTGTAACTTGCAACATCTTAGTATGTGCCCAGTAACATGATTCTGTTACAACTGATTGTCCTTTTTTCAAGTGATAATATTTATACTCTAAGTACTTTTCTAAATGCGGCATTTTAATATGAATAAGCAACTATTATATTACATTCGGCCAAACAACACGTTTCAATACTACGAGACGACAACTGCACTTAAACTGCGCTTGCCGAGCCATGTAAATTTGAATTTCCCGGGTATTCATCAGCGCAAGCCACTAGGAGCGCTGTTGTAGCGTGTCTCGATGTTGACTATGTTAAAACGCCTCAGTTTCCCATATTGTCCTTCTACCATATTTGCATGCAATTCGATACTCTCGATTTAGCTACAGGATTTTTCAAAATTAGACCGGCTGCAGATTAATCACTAAAAAAGAAGATGAAAACGGATATTCGACCTATGGTCTACGCGAAACCTAAAAACGGTACAAATGTTTAAAATTAGGGCGACTAGTTTCGGTTTTTTATATTTACTGTAAATAGATCACTGAGGACCTATGTTTTCACCTTCTTTAATTGTGATTAACCCCCAGCCAAATTTTGTCTGTCTAATTTAGACACGTATTGAATAATATTCTTCCCATTTTGGCATATTTATATCCTTATGATACTTACAAAATCTTAAATATCGATACCGATAATATAGTGATGACATAAGGGATATGTAATAGTGAAATCGTTATCACATATGGCAAATCAGTAAGCGATAGCTATTATTTGTAAACTAATAGCTATACTATGAAAATTGTCAATTCCACCGATTACATACAAAACCAACAGTGAAACAATACAATCCACATTTATTCAAGGGTCTGCGGTGGCTGAACGGTTAGACTGCTCGCCTCCCACCAACGCTAACCGAGTTCAATCCCAACGGGGTCACTCCCGGATTTTCGCAATTGGGAAGTGTGTTGGACGAAGCCACTGGTCTGAGCTTTTTCTAGGAGATCCCCCAATACCCCAGCCATTACATTCCGGCGCTGCTCCATACTCACCTCGCTTCACCCTCATCGGCTCTCAAGACGTCGATGTTAGGAGCCGCCCAAAATATCTCCACTCCACTTTCAATACCCTGTTGTTCAGAGTCGTCCAACGCTATTCACTCATCCTCTGTTTCTGCCCTTGCACCCTATAAGTCGGTCTCATTTTAGAAATACATTTACGTCAAAAAGACACATTTAGTACATCGCTGGCCCATCTCAAGCCGGCGTGTAAGAGCAAAAATGACGGGAATGGAATGAAACTTATCCGGCGTGTTACGGGAATGGAATGAAACTTATCCGGCGTGTTACCTTGCAGTATTATGCTAACAATGTTGTAAGTTACGCTTTCAATCACGAATAATTCTACAAGTAGTTAGCGACCTGCCACGTGGTTCACAGATCAGCACCAGACTCGGCACGAAAGTATTGGAACGTGGAAATACGTGAGGACCTTACGTCTCCAATAATACTGTCTGTGTGTTGTTGGAAATAAAATTCAATCGCTTCCGGTAGCCTGTACCAATAAATTGTTAATCCCCAATTTATGCTGTCTTATGTGTAGGCGCTCTCTACATGGTGCGTCAGTTTTATTCGCCTTCGTATTATGCAATTTGCTGTGCATGCAGGCACATATAATTGCGGACTACCAGCGTTGTTTTGCCTAATATCAACTTTAATTAAAAAATACTTGATAACCATTCCTAACATTTTGTCACTAGGACTTTTTTTTGTTTTGATTAGCTCATTGATGCCATGGTTTTAATTTCGACATGCTAATCAGTATTTACTGAAAAATTTGCTACCTAATAATTTAATTTAACAATAAATTGATTCCTTTTTTTTTAAACAACAAATCGAGGAGTAGAACTTATCAGGGTAAAAATACTGACCACGTTTTATTTATTTCTTGTTTTAAAAGCATGGATTATGTTCACGGTCAAATGAACTCTATCTCTCGTGTTTTCTTTTTACTTTTTTTGAAAAGGATACATCTCACTTTCCACTCGGAGCACAATCTTGCTCGGTGAAGTGGCTTGTTACCAGTACGCACTTGCCATAGCACTTGAACTCTGCGTGAGCGCTTTTAATAGTACTTGTGCCGCTTCACGTAAGACAAAACTGCCAACGTGATAGCTGTAAATGGTGCTATTTGCTCCACTTCGCAGGGTAAAGCCTGGAAGACACTCCTAGAGAACGACATGAGAGACTCACTCTTGCAAAAACCAGCTGGGTGAGAGGTTGGCTGCGTGGACTTGTCCCACTTGACCATTTTAGCAACTGTTCATTAAACTCGGTTGCTAAGCACATCCTTACAAAACGCTTCTTTCAAAAAATAGGTAGTAAACTTTTTTGTTGCTTCCTTGAGCAATAACACGCGAAAGAAACTGTGCGCCAACTCTCTTCAAATTTTTATTTATAAGAAGAGGGTGTGTTGTATGTAGTTAGTAAACATTATTTATAAGAAGAGGGTGTGTTGTATGTAGTTAGTAAACATTATTTATAAGAAGAGGGTGTGTTGTATGTAGTTAGTAAACATTATTTATAAGAAGAGGGTGTGTTGTATGTAGTTAGTAAACATTATTTATAAGAAGTGGGTGTGTTGTATGTAGTTAGTAAACATTATTTATAAGAAGAGGGTGTGTTGTATGTAGTTAGTAAACATTATTTATAAGAAGAGGGTGTGTTGTATGTAGTCAGTAAACATTATTTATAAGAAGAGGGTGTGTTGTATGTAGTTAGTAAACATTATTTATGCCCATGAAAAATTAAGTAAACTACAATTTTTACATTTTGTAATAAAATTTTCTGGTCTAACGCAAGAAACTGTTTTTAATTAAATACTTTATCATAATTAGTTTGTACCTTTTTTGGAAGACGTGCATGTTTTTTCTCAAACCTCTGGACAAATTTAGTTATAAATTAGCTGATTCTTATAAAACAAGATAAACTATTTTGTATCCTAATTAATTTGCTACTGTTAATTGTAATGATTTCCAGGGCATATAGTCAATCATATGAAATGAAGACATTAAGCCTTACTCGATTTATAAATATTTTAGACTCAATTACAGGTTTCATAATTTGCAAATAATTTGAAACTCATTATCACTGTAATGATAGTACAAAAAATTTTTCTCTCTTTAATGCATATTTAAAAATTGAAATATCAGAGTTTACTAACATTCCTTCAGTTAAAACCGGCTTGTTTAAGAGCTAATGCTCGCACACAGACACAAACAAAATCCTATCGAGCTATTTGAGAGATTGATAGCCTGCCATTCTGTTCAAAGTATGCTATCGCAAGAGTATACATTCGCAAAGATGCATTTCGTATCATACAAGAATAAACGAAACAGGAACACATAATACGTCACTGGCTTACTTGCTTTTAAAGGCCTGTTTCAATTATGCTCTCTAGTTTGTGTACAAGAATTTTCTAGGCATTTTATTTATTGTAGTTGATCCGCAGTTATTTCAAATACTTAACCTCCCTCTGTGGTTGAGTAGTGGTCACAATGTTCGCCTCCCATCCAGGCGAACCACGATCAATTCCCGTCAGGGTTGCCACCGTATTTTCGCATGTGGGAATCGTGGCGGACGATGCCGCTGGTCGGTGGGTTTTCTCAGTGATCTCCCGTTTACCCCGCCCTCTTTAAATGGATGGATTGAGTCAAGAGATTTGAGCGGCTCTTAACCGCGAGGTCTTGAGATCAGATGAGGGTGATTGAGGTGAATATGGAGCAGCGCGGGAATGAAAGGGCGGGAGAAACAGGGGATCCCCGAGAAAACCCGCCGACCAGCGGCATCGTCCTGCACGATTCCCACATGCAAAAACCCGGTGATCAGGCCAGGGATTGAACCCTGTTCGCCTTGGTGGGAGGCGAGCATGCTAACCGGTAAGCCACCGCGGTTCCTTGAATTGATAGAGTTCAATTCCCTACGACTCAGATATTTCGGACATTAAGGTCGGTATATTTTATCGTTTTATAAGGGTTTTAGTTCGTATGATGTCGTATTTACGACTTATCTATATTCCATAAGTTTATAATGCCAGCTCTTTTGAAAGTTGAGTGATTGACTGTCCCTCAATTTAAGGACACGAATTTTGTTGATTTATCTGTGGCCTAAACAATACTCATGAGCAATACGCTCATTTTGCCATCAGCCTGATGAACAATATGATGAGTCCAGATCGTTATACGTCGCGATGTATTTATTTATAAAAAAAATTACGAAACCAGCAAAATTCTTCCATCATTAGAAAAAAAAAAGTAATCGCTGAATTTTCATTTCTAGTATATATCCCTAACTGTTTCTTATGTGCCCTTTTAGCGTAAACAGTAGAGCGTGCAGCTACCAACGGAAGGTTGTGTTGAAAAAAGTAGATTTATTTAAATAATTTCGCTTAATTTTAAAACACTCTATAATGGTTTTTAACATTACGATATAATAACTATTATTTGACAATATTTTTTTTTGTGAAAATGACATCACTCTAAATATTTTTAACAAAATCCACTATGCATGTACGGCGGGAACTTATATTTTCGTTTTTTTTACTTACAGACATCACATAACAAAAGAAGATAGTACATAATGCGTGCGGAAAAAATTATAATATTCGTGAGCCCACCTGCTTTAATAGTAAAATTGCATTCTTAGTGGAAGGAAGAGATACAACTTGGAATTTTCGTTGGCGCCACTGTCAACACAGATTGTTCACTCAGTCTGCACTTTGTGTGTTTGTTAAGAATATCATTTCCAACGTGTAAAACTCGAAACTACGTTACAAATACTGCACATTGCGTTTTAAACTATTCGCATTAGTTCAAAAGTTGTGATAACTTTGTTTCTAATGTGTTCATGTCGGTTGTATAAGTGACGCCCGTGCATAAGAAATGGCGTTGGCTCACGTTGACCCGCTGTTCCTTATGTGACAGCAGGGACACTGTTACTGCCTGTAATATTTTTTTTGAAGTTTACGTGTTGATATATCACAATTTTGTACGACTTCCCTCCAGGTTTGAAATACAAAGAATTAATTTGTTTTAACGCATTTGTGATTTGAAAATTTGCCATGTCTCAACCAATTGCTAAAAATACTGAAGTCCAGCCAGTAGAACCAATAAAATAATAATACAATAAAACTACCGTATTCGGTACAAATTGGTTGACATGTGTATTTCTGATAATTAAAACTGCGAATACTTCACAAGAGAAATGTTATTTAAACGTAAGGGCGGGTATCGCGTTTTTACTATCACAACATAAAATTAGGTTGTATATTCCGTTCTATTACTGCATACTGCACAAATGAATGTCTGAATTCCTGTTCAGTATTTTAGCATTGGGGTTGTGAGCTTGATAAACATGTCATTTTATCCCTCAATACCGACTGCCTTACCTGCTTAAAACAATGCATTACATCTCAGATTTGCAGAGCAGCTAAATGCTGCACATTTATATAGTTACAAGACGCCTGAAGAGCGTATTTGAGTCCGCGGGGAATGGAGGTCTTAAAAAAAATGAAAGAATGAATTTTAATTTATTCGCACATCTATAATTTACACCATTAGTATATCTATTTGCACTATTATTCTTTATACTTCTCAATCAGCGAAATATTTAATGTATATTTCAACTTTAATAAAAGTTCTTCTCGATGTCTCTATTTTTCTGTAGTCATCTAACTCACACGCATCGTTAACACATGTTCAGTCTGTATGTTGCCATCATATGAAATATCTTTCACTCACACACCCAGTCAAATAGTCCAGCCTGCCAGTCGCACCCTTCTCTGTACTGATGCTCGCAGTCGCAGACTTACCTCATGCTGGTAACTTCCTGCGGGACTCGTTGCTCTTCTGGCTCGTCGTCTATCGCTTAACGTCGCTCAATCGCCCAGACTCCCGACTCGGAGGTCCGATGTGCTTTTATAATATCAGCAGTCAAGACCTGGAGTATTCTCCGCGCCTTGAATCACGCTTAGTGAAGCAAGGACGATCTCTTCAGGAGAACGCAGAAATCCAATCAGCTGAAAGTCAAGTGCGCGCGAGCCGCAAAAGATTTATCGTAGCTCCACGCGCGGCGGTAAGCCGACACTGTAAAAAAAAGTCTGGTAAACTTCCTAAACTGTAATGGAAGTTTTTAACCTAGACATTGTATGGTAATATTACTACGTATAAGGCTAAAAATATGGGAATGTTTAGTATCGCTACTATACAAGGTTGGGAACTTCCTACGCATTTGACTCTTTTCCGAGAAGCTATAGGAATGTTACCATGCATGTATGGGAAAATATTTTACTATTCGCGCTTTGTCACTGTACGTATACACTGGTATGGTGAGTATAGAAATAATATCTTAGAGTGTATGTAAGCTGGAATTTGCCTTTGCCGCCCGCTCTTGGATTACTTGCGTTATCTCACGCATTCCCGCCCCGCAAGTAGCGAGCTCTTAACAATATATTTCTGTGAAAATGTACTTTATCAATTGATTACTATAACTTTGCAGTTACGCTAACCAAACACAAGTTCACCATTTAAAATAATGCGTCTATAGTTTTCCCGTTACAGGAAAATGACTTAAAAATAATACGTATATAATTTCAAATTATATTACCAGCAGAGATGTAAAAATCACATTTAGAAAAAAAAAGAATATCAGGTTACTTTTTCTGTTTAAATATGTTTATAAGTTGGCGATTGGCACCGTACACAAATATATTAATTAAATAGTTGTTACGCAAGAAAGATCAAAATAAATACTTTTATTACGTCCAACAATAATAAAACAATAATTATGTTCGTTTTTGTATGCACAGATTTTCAAGTCTATAAAGAAACGTTACAAATGAAACGTTCATATATGTTTTTTCGAAAAAGCTACCGTAAATAAACACTGTACAAAAAGACAATTCCACTTGTTTATAGCCTCGCACGAGGCGCCTAACAACCCGTGACTTACCTAATACCATCTCGGGACATAGAGACGCGACGTCCAGAAATACGCTCGCCAGTTATGTACTTGTCATTGCTGTACTTGCAATCGCCTTACATTGTAGTACCTACGTCATGCCAAACTGAATGTTCTGGAATACCGGCCAAAGTGTTCGTAGATAATTAAGCACTTTCGAAATGAAAATTTCCCTTGCCTTTGATTGCTATAAGAACATTCCTTCTCAGTTCCTTGGGGCAGGATATACCGAAGCAGTTGCTTAGTATGAAACTTCCCATTCAGGTATATTCAGTATACCTAGCATGAAACGTATTATTTCTCAGGTACAATATTCAGTTACTGAAGCAGTTGACTAATTCAAGGACAAGATGCTTTTGTGAATTAATATAAAGGCAAACTATAATTTGAAGACATATACGTTTCTTCTGAGTCTGCAATTGTATCAAGGTTTACTTGCTTCAATAACCTTGCGTAGAGTGGAGAGATTTGGAAGGCTCTTAGCATCGAAGTCTTGAGAGTCGATGAGGGTGAAGCGAGGCAAGTATGGAGTAAATATGGAGGAACGCAGGATTGAGAAGGCGAGGGGAACGGGAGAACCCCGAGAAAACCGGTCGACCAGCGGCATCGTCCAGCACGATTCCCACATACGAAAATCCCGGAGTGACCCCATACGGGAATTGAATCCGGATCACCCAGTTGGCAGGCGAGTAGTCTAACCACTAAACCATCTCGGCTCATAAACAAACGTGCGTGAGACGAGAGTGTAATGGCGTGCTAACTCATCTGGGTTATCTTCTTCAAGTTCCGCCCCCTTGCCACAGGCACATAAAAATGAACCAGTCACAATAAAAGCTGGAATTACTCGGGATTTCCAGGGAGCTGAGAGTCGGCAGTCTCAAGAGAAAACACGTGGAAGGACTGCAGACGTAAGTATGAGCATGATTGTAGCTTCACTGAAAATGGGAAAATTTTACCTATTATTAATGATATTGTAGTAAAAAAATTAAGTTAAACTATGGCACAATCTAGTATGGCTATAAAAGTTTTATAGTAAGCAAGTACTTATTTTCCTTTTGCCAATTTGGCCAATTTTTTTTGTGTACGGATAGTAGATATTGATCTGATGAATTACGTGGTTTGGTCTTACGACTTTATTATACAAACCAGCTGTGTCTTGAAAATAAAATTTACAGAGAAAGTAGACAAACAACCGAGAAGAGAACAATTATACACTACATCAATTAACAGTATTTGCTCTCTGCATGTTAGATAGCTTTTTTCCGTTTCTTCCACAATCATTTCAGAAGGCTATCAACACCCGTGATTGGTGCTGCAGGTATCTTATCTTCATCCCCCGCTCGGTGGTTGTATTAATATTTCAGTTAACTTGAAGAGTGGTATACATTATACTAAATCAATGCAAGCTGATTTACTTCTGGCCCAGTGATTTTCTGAGAAGTGCGTGTATTAATGTTCATTAGGAATTTTCAAAAAAACATTATTTACCAAAGATCATTGTCACATGCAAAGATTTTACAAGTCGTAAAAGAGAAATACATACAAATGATTATTTAAAAAAGTTAGTCAGAATCGATCTCACTTTTTACCACGCGGTCGAGAAATGCGCCAGCAGATCTTAGATATATTTTGAAATTAACTCGGGGTTTCACTTTGTAAAAAAAAAAAAACGTAAAATTAAATTTGTTTCCATTTTCGCAGAACTCTTAAAAATTAAATTTTGTTATAACTGTTAAAAATTATTTAGACAAATATCAGACAACTGCTCCAGATATTAAAACACGTAAAGTTCTCGGTACAATGGAGTAAAATTTAAAAGTCTAACGAGAGTACTAATTTGAAGTGAAATTCGCTAGTTATTCCAGACAGCATGATTTAGGATGTCAGCACAGTTCTGCTTTACGCCAAGAAAATTATAAAAATGTTTTCCTTCTCGTCCACCTTATATTTCGGGTAAATTACTTTAAATGTGGTTAAATAATGGATAACTCCAACACCATGACAAACACGCACTCAGATAAACACACACTTAAATCTAGTGGAATTAATTTAGAAGTGTTTCCTTCCGACACATGCCACGCTAAAAATGCAATTTTTTTTTTGTTCAAGTTAACTTTCAATATCTCCAACAGGAAGCAAAGAGAGAGTGTCTGTTTGATGATAATAAAATCTGAACAGGAAAGAAACAAAGTTTCGTGTAGATCTTGGTAAAGAATATCGCGCCGCCACGGCACATAACCCAATATCCTCTCCTCCTCTCCCCAACTCCTTCACTTCGTCCTTTCTGTTTCTTGTTCTTCTTTTGGTGCCACGTGCTACTACGTCTCTGATGAATATCTGGACCAGCGCCTCATCTTCCCAACGTCATCTAAAACGTTATCAAAAAAATTTGCACTGCCAAATATAGTTATTTCGATCAAGCTTATGCACCAAGGGAAGAAAGTACTGGTAAAATAAATCTTAGCGTGAGAACATTTTTTTGTTTGAAATCTTAAAATATAACCTCTTTATTTGCAATGTTAGTTATTGCAGTCACTAGTAACTCGCATTGTGGAAGAGAAACTATACGTTTGCGAAATTGTAATCCATATACAGGGTGTGTAACTAGAAGCCATTGCAACTGCACCTTCCTTGCAAAGTTGTTTATTAATAAATATTGAACTGTGGGTTTGTTCATAGGACGTAATTCACGTTCATAAATCAACACTCTGTAACGAGCTACTTACTATTACCTCAGACATACGACACTTCAAAACACACGATAGTTTAATAGGTTATTTCAGTACTGTAGCAACAACTATGCACACACACACACGCACACACACACACACACACACATATTTCAAGTGTACAAGAGTTGGAAATTTCTTTGTTAACCAAACCGAAAGTATTTTTGTTGTGAAAAGAATAACTTTAGAAAACAATTTTTTTTTAAAGAAGTCATAATATGAAATAGCTGTCTAAGAAGACACTGTGTCTGTAGATTTTCAAGCAATTTCTGAATTTTCTTTCTCACTTTCTTTATGCAAATGGTTCTTCATTTGATAATAATATTTTTTCGGCTCCTGCATTGCAAACCCTCTTTCTGGTAGCAAGACACGCTTTTGCATCAGTGTAGGTGCCCCCTTTTGAAACTTTCGAAACCTTTCACCGAATTTCAACACAATTAGTATACTTATTGTACATATAAGGACACCACCTTTTTTTGTCATCTCAATTTCTTATTTTAAAAAAAAGGCGGCCATTTCAATTATTTTGTTGGTACCTAGTACGTCAAAAAACATTCAGACAAATGTGAATAGTTGATAGTTTAGATTCAATATAAAAATATGTAATTCTTCCGCCGTTTTAAGAGACAGCTCGCCTAAAAACGTAAAGATTTGATATTGTATCTCAAAAACAATACACTGATACCACCAAATTTAGCACAAATTAGTCGCACGGCAGCCAATCATAAATGCATATATTTTTACAAGTAGCTTAATAATATTTGAAATAGTCTAGTTACATGAATATTTTAGGTTTTTACGTCGTATCTAAATAACCGTTAGAAATATTTCAACAAAAAATTGAACCTCGAATATGCGCCTGTTTGCTATATTTTCACGAATTTGCAAATTTTTAAGATCAGATCCACAAAATCACTCAAGTAATTCAATTATTTCCAAGACGCCAATATTCCACGTTTGTCGATATGTTAAAAAGGATGTAATAAATGGTGTAACTTGGTGCACATTATGTTCACTAATACCTAACTTTTGACTGCTATTTGAAAAGAGAGCACTACATGGAAATAAAACCTTTAAACGTAGTATTTCACAAACTACCGTAAAAAAAGAAATTACTGACATAACTAATGAGCCTACTTTATTCAACATAAGTGCAAATTCATTTTTAAATAATTTCTTAATAGCTGAGTTGGTAGAAAGTAATTGACGTCTCTTTGAAAGCACTAAGTTTAGAAATGAAACCTATGTAACAGTAATGAGACAATTACAAATATACACATGCCCTATCCGGGACTTAAGAGAAAACCTCATATTATATGCTAGTGTGCAGTCCAGTGCTTTACAAAGGTAAAATTCGGGGAATCAACTTCGGATTTAATCAGTCTAATGTTTCGAATAATAGGGTTTAACAACATAAAATATTTACAGGGCCTTTATTTCGAAAATAATTGTTTAGGCAACTTAAAGCACGTGCATTTAAATTACCTACCGTAGCGCTTCTTGTGTGAAGAATTTGATGGAAATCGGTTGTTTCGTCCCTGAGATACGACATAAAACTTTCTTTTCTTCTTTGATGCTATCGTACAAATTGCCAGAAAAAGAGAGACTATATACGATACTTCCAATGCATACTTTCTACATAAAAATTTGTGGTTGTATTTGGTTAAATTATTTAATAAATATTCCAAACATACATGATTGATTTATGAATCTGCCATTTTAAACATCGTTGTCCGGCCCATTTAAATCATAAGTTTACATGGCCTTCTGCAGCATTTATGGCGTGCACAATTTGATAGAAATTTATTTGAAATTTTCCAGCGTAACAATTGGTGGGAATTGGTTCATTGGTCTTCGTGACATAGCATAAAACCGCTATCATTTTCATGTGGCGATCTTCAAGATGGAGAACAGAAAGTAATGTAGCAGCAATTTAAATGATTGCATACTGCCAATATACAAAGTTAACTTAAAATAAAGTACATAGTTTCATAGATATCATCCACAAAATTAAAATTATTTTATAGCTTCCATTCTGAAAATAAGTGTAAACAATTTTTAAAAAGTACATTTATCATTTTGGCCTACCACAGTAATACATACTTGCTAAATTATTTAAGAATTGGTTGATTGTTTCCTTAGAAACGAGATAGTATCATTGTATTAATTGGTAAGGCTACCTTACAAAATGGCAGAGAAAAGAGGCTCGGCGTAGACAAATTTGTTGTTTTTATTAGGTACTGCCAGTATACAAAGTTAAGTTGGAATGATTACCGTTAGTAAAATACACTGAGCTAAAATATTTATATAGCCACCAATTTTAAAATAAGAGCCTGACCTACATGAAACATACCACTTTACACCACCTGCTGCAGTAATATTCGTTCGCCAAATTTGGAAGAAATCTGTCAATTGTCTCCCGAGATGCGACGAAAAACTTTATTTACTCGCATAACGCTATCTTATAAAATGATTGACAAAATATTATTGATATACATACAATTGTTGTATGTAATATCTACTGCCAAAATCCAAAGTTTAGTTGAAATTAATTACATGGTTTCGACAATGAATCATTCTAAGAAAAAAATGGCTATATGCCGCCATTTTGAAAATAAGTGTCTCACATGCTTTAAACGTATCACTTAGCATCTGCATCAGTACTACTTCTTTGCGAAATTTGGTAGGATTAGGTTAATTATTTACCGAGCTATGACATAATAACTTTATTTATTTGTGTTGCGCTATCTTCCAAAATGGTCAACAAAAGTCGTTATGTGTTAGTATATATGATGTGTGTAATATATACTTTCCGTATACAAAGTTTGGTCGTAATTGGTAAAATTGTATGGCAAATATACTACATAAACTTAAAACTTTGTATGACCGCCATTTTGAAAGTAAATAATTAATCTAGTTTAATCACTTACGTTTACATTACCTACCATATTATTACTTACATGCCAAATTGGATCAGAAGTGGTCGAATAGTTTTCGAGATATATTGTAAAATATATTTTTTTTAAAGGTGCTATTTTGCAAAATGGCGGTTAAAAACAATACCTTTCTCAAAATGAATTGCTTACACAATGATCTGCCAGAACACAAAATTTATTTTAAATCGGTAGAATGGTACCTGAGATATGACATATAAACCAAAATATTTTAATGGCCGCCATTTTCTAAGTAAGTGCCCGACGTTGTCGAAAGGTATAGAAGTCAGGTGTGCTTACGACACACACACACGCACAGACAGACGAGAAAGTGATCTTATAAGCCTTTCTATCTTTCGTAAAGTAGGCTAACAAGAAGGTTGCTTTGTCTGGAACTGTAACACGATTGAGATAACCCTTATTATTCTCAATACGTGATGATATTTCGACTACAAAGTAATACCTACGTGTGACGTCATCAGTCAACAAAGCCTGAATAATGTGCATTTTGTACGCAAGAAACAATAAAAGTTTGTGTAAGATATCATGAAGATAACTTTTCGGCATTCGTAATTCACGTGAGGCCCTAAGCGCAGATTTCTTGGGTGAGTGAGTGAAGAGATACGGGCGGCTCTTAACAGCGAGGTCTTCAGAGCCGACGTGGGTGATTGAAATGAATATGGAGCGGCACCGGAATGAAGAGGCGGGGGAAACGGGAGGTCCCCGAGAAAACCCGCCGATCAACGGTATCCCCCGGCACGATTCCCACTTGCGAAATTCCGGTGACCCGGCCAGAGATTGAACCCGGTTCGCCTTGGTGGGAGGTGAGCGTGCTATTCGCTCTGCCACCGTGGCTCCCGATTTCTCGGGACTTCGCACAAAAGACTGTCTCACTGCTTCCACCCTTTCATCTAAGGTTGACGGCCAGCCAGTTCTCCGTAAGTCAGCAACATATCACGTGCTATTCAACTTGACATACCACGACTTACTTGTCTTGAAGTCGCCCGGCATATTTCCGTACGTTGCCTGAAAGTTCCTCTGCACTGTCATGATCTCGTGCTACCAGAGGACTCGCTAAGCTTTTTCCTGATTTGTGTACATGTCCAGTTTCCTGGAAACTGAAACCTATAACAAAAACTCGCTTGGTTTCCCAACATTTTCCCACCAGTTTCACGTCTACATCTTACATACAGTGGGTACAAATAAAGTTTGTAATGAGGGATATACTTTTCGAATAACCTGTAATACGCGCGCCAGAGTTAGGATCGCTGTTAAAAGTTTCTTAAGTTCAGTTATTGCACGTAACATATTTTATATTGATTTTATACAAAAATTGTTGCTCTTGTGTATTTTTCATTCATACTCTCTGATATACGGTGAAACGAAGTTTTATCCCATTAGCAATAAACTACTGCTGTCCAACTTCTGAACTATGCCAAAGTGTTTCCCTGCAGCCCTTATAAGTACCTAATACGAGATCACTGAGAGTATATCATATAAAATCTGGTCTCATATTAGGTACCTCCTACTTTAATTAACAACGGTGTTGCAAGTTATGTTTAAAAAAATCTAGTGAGGTGAGCTGTTGAAAAATGACCATTAACTATAGTAGAAATGGATACTGAAAAATTGTAATTGATGTTACCACCATAATAAGTCTATAGACAGAATTCAGATTAAAATTGAACAAAAGTTAATTTTAATAATAGGGCCTACAATATACAAAGAAGTAAAATTGCAAAAGGAGTAGAGCAGAATTAGCAATATTTAACATTATAGTGCAAAGGTCTGTAGTCAATTATATTAGTTCATAAAATATTTAATTGAATTCTAATTATAAAAATCATTTTGTCTCAGATGTCGCCATGAAAATGCAGAAATGGGATGCTGACATGATTATTCGTTCAGTTCACTGCGCGAGAGAAGGTGAAATGGGCTACAAGCGAGCCGCAAAATATGATGGTATTCGAAAAGGAACTCTGGAAAGTACGTGGAAGATCAGAATAGGTCTCCAGAAGAGTTTGTCTGAAGTTTAGTTTAGGTATACGAACAGTGTCAACAGATAAGTTATAACGACAGCTAATACGTTATTGTGATGGTTTAGATTCCCGGTTTTAGGAACTGAGGAGTAGAGGTATCAAACATAGAACATTTTAATTATGTATAAAATAATTTGGAATGCCCTTTTTCAGATTTAAAATAAAGTTCTGCAGGAAGAAAATAGCCAAAATAGTTATTAAGGCACCGCCCCCAGTAGCTATCTGGAGTCCTCGGGGAACATCCTCTGCAAGAGTGAAACGTATCAAATTTGAAAGTTTTTTTAGATTTTTTAAATTGTATGGAATAGAACGGGAGAAAAGCAATCATTTACATCAAGAATGTTGAATGTTTGACATCAGCGGAAAGAGGCTGTTTAAACACTAAAGTGGCATGTACGAATGCAGAGGGAACCTATTCCCCGCCTTTATTAGTGTGTCTGAGAAAATATGAAGTACGAATTAATGCATTGGGTCCTAACCTGTTCATTCTCAGCATGCCACCCACCGGGGCGAATACAGGCAGATATATACAGCATGTGGTTCGACCATTTCGTAACATTTCCGAAAATGTCCTAAGGAGATTCAGTGCTGCTACTAAAGCCAAGGGATAGTCATGTGTCCATCACCTGCTCACGACCCCCCCCCCCCCCCCCGCAACACGTCACACAACGTGTAGCTATTGGATGTAGGTTTTGTGTTTCCACTTAAAACTCACTTTGTTAAAGGAGTAGAAAATTGGCTTAATAAACATTATAGATGCAGAACCTTTATGGTGCATATATCACAGCATCAAAGATGGGAACATTTGCCAAAACGCAAAAAAAAAAATAAATAAATAAATAAAAATAAAATAAAAAAATATATAGAAATAATAGGCATATTTCGAAGCAACTGAAACACATTTCGAAATGTGAATTTGTAGGTTTCTCGCAATCATGAAATTATTGAGGTATGAGAGAAGAACCTGAAATATAAGACGATCCAAATATATCCACTTGCAGAGAATAACCAACTACTGAAAAGACACTTTAGTTCAGACACATTATCCGAGTTGCAGAAATACAGTCATAGTCAGACCAGCAGATACTTTACTACTCCCAAAATTCCTTTCAAATATGAATTTGAGCAGAAGTGTAAATGTTAATGTCCTCACATCATCACCATGCAAAATAAGCTTGGCTGAGAGTTTTGGAAGAAATAAGGACGCAATTAATCGTTAGAAATTGGTTCTTGGAAAACAAAACGAGGGCCTAAACAACAAATTTACACAAATTATGTCTACTTCAATGAAAAAATCACGTCCTAATCTCAAATCTTGCCTACCTGAAAATTCTAAGGGTTCTAGTGACGAAGATATTTCGCTGCAGGACAGTTCAGATGCAAGTGATGGATCTGAAAGTTATGATGTTGCAGTGTGTTTGTCATGTGACTGTCTTATCTCCGATTATAAACATAGTGATAAATGGAGGTAAAGTGCTATGGGCGGACCAGTGAAAATTGTTGGGCTGATACATCTTTAATGTCTCCTACGTGTGAAAAAAAAAAAAGTGTAATAAGTGACTACGGCAAAAATAAATTTTTGTAACTTTTACGGGAGGGTCATCATTTAGAAACACTTTTCAGCCTACTTTCACAAGGAAACAAAGGTTTATGGAATCACTTTACTGTCTGTGTGTCTGTGTATGCGTGAGTCCTAACATACTATTTTTTAACGCGTAAACAGAATTTCACCGAACATGGTACACATAGTTCTTAGTAAGGACATCCGACTTATAGTTTTTGGCCACGCCGCATTCTTATGGTGTATCTCAGGAATCATTCAACAGATTAAAACCAAATATTGTGTGTTGAAAGTGCATCATACAAGCAGTAAATTTAGTGATTGGTAGAGTTGTCGGTCCGCTACTTTGGAAAAGAGCACTACAAGAAAAAATAAAGATTTGACTTACATTTCAAATCTATAAATAGTGGCTATGCAATTATTTTAGGTTTAATTGATTTACCTACCATACCAATACGCGAATTTCGACAAAATTTTGTATGCTAAAAGTATTTATTACAAGCATCATACATGCCAACGAATAGCAACTTTTTTCTTCATTTTTTTTATGATAACGCTAATTGACGAAATAAAATTTTTATACCACATCCCCGCAACCAATAAACCAATGTATGCTAAATTCTACACGCAAGTAGCGCTACGGTTGGTTACTTAAACTTAAGTGATGTATTTTAAGTGGAACGGGCATCAAAGTAACGAGCCTGTAAATATTTCAGGTTAGTAAACTCTATAAGACATTGGACTGAGTACATCCGAAGTTGATGCTATGATTCTTAACTCGTGACGCTGTTGCTTGCCCGCTACCGTATGGTGCGAGGTTTTCATTAAAAAATAATTGATATTAAGGTTGAATTAAAGTCACGGCCTATGGAGCATTGCACCCGACTATACAACGTGAACAACTTATGAAAAGTAGTACAGACACTGTAAAAATTGCCAGAGATTTATGCTCTATATGAAAGAAGAATGAATATACATTGCAAAGTTATAAAATATTTTACTAAAATATACTTTTTAACTGTAAAAAAAATTATTATAATAGTCTTTATTTGTAACCAAATGTAAGCGCACTTCCATTCTCGATGCTTCAAAAATAAGAGTTTGTCAGGAAATCTTCCTCAAGCAAGGTGTCCATAATATTTATTGTGATAATGTGTAAGAAAATTGTAATAATAATGTAACAAGTCATTTTTATGATTATTTTTAAGTGTGTACATTTGTCACAAGCACTTGTGGCTGAAACTGTCTAAAATAAAGTTAATTATAAATTTGATATGATACATTTTTACTATGATTTTATTACACATTATCACAGTAAATATTATAACGATCTTCCTCGAAGAAGATTTTCTTGGAAATTCTGCTTTCTGAAGCATCAAAAATGGAAATGCGCGTAAATTTTGTTAAACGTACAAACTATTTTAATCTATTGTTTTTGTACATTTGAAAAGTATATTTCAGTAAAATATTTTATAATGTTGAAAATATACACATTCTTCTTTCATATACAGAATAAATCGCAGTTTTCTGACAATTGTTATGGTTTCTGTACTACTTTTTTTAGGGGTTCTTCATGTTGTATAGTCGGGTGCAGTGCTCCATAGGCAGTTATTCACGTTGTATAGTCGGGTGCAGTGCTCCATAGGCAGTTGCTTTACTTCAACCTTAAGTAGTTATGTAGACGCAAGTAGGCTCAATAGCTATTGTCGTTTTTGTTTCTTATAATTTTTTTTCCTTAGTTTGTATTACAAGTAGTCAAATATGTTTTATATAAATTTAAATTTAGTACGAAATAAATTATTTGCTGTGAACAGGTTAAATTAATGTGCTTTTAGTAAAAGAATATAAACATTAATAAAAAATTATTTGATAGTCGCTACACATAGCAACATAGATACAGCCATCAAAGAACTTTTGTAATAGACATTTATAATCGACACATTTATATCAAAAATATGTGAAATTCCTTCTGGTTAGATATATCCTTACATACATAATACTACTATACAAACCTTTGCGAACCTTGTAAATACTTAAATATATGTAGACCTATAGAGGAAATCAGGCTTGTTAGTTGTCAGTATTTGTTTTTTCTTCTATGTATAAACTTGCGTTCAATGATGGGACTCCCAGTAATTATTATTATTACTATTTTGTAAGCTTAGTACGTTCTTCTGTAAACTTGAAGTAAATAATTTATGCAGTCAATTAATTTCGCAAATAATTGGAAAGTTTATATATTTTTATAATCTGAGCTACTTGCGTAAGTAATATGTATGCACAAGCTTTGATGAGTTCGTGTATATGTGTGTTGGTACATTATCAGTATTTATGAAATGCATATGTTTATATATATATATATATATATATATATATATATAGACACACACACGTGGAGATAAATTTTCTGAAGGCTTTAAAATTTCTGGTGTGAAACGAACGACAAATATTTCTGCGCTCAATCATAGCAGTGTATTGAAATTTTCATTCTTGTTCCAGTGCAATGTGGGATTTACTTAAGTGCAAAATATTAAATAACAAATTAAAATAATTTTATTATGTTATTCTTGCTTTTGTGTGATCAGAAACTAGAATTTGGCGATAATTACTGCTGGGTTACTCAGAATACTTGTTTTTTTTTTCCTGTTCTTTGCAGAAAAACGGTAGAGAGAGAGAGATAGAGAGAGAGAGATAGAGAGAGAGAGAGAGAGAGAGAGAGAGAGAGAGAGAGAGTGACAAGCTATTCGTCGACCCTTCCCCTAGTAATTTTTTCAGCGTATAATAGAGAATGTAGAATGAATAAGTCCAACATGATGTTCCCAGTTTAAAAAGTGCTCAGCTGGCAAATATTTTTTGCGAATCTCCTCTTGCCTATCGCCACATTCTCTTGAAGCTCTGCTACATTCGAGAGAATGGATCCTGGCATTGCCTCCCAGGGGCAAAATTACTCATAGCTTGCAGTGTCATTAGATTCGCAAAAAACCGGAGCCCCGTTCTCATCAACTTTTGCAGCGATGAGGAGGGGGAGAGCGCTGGAGAGCGAGAGAGAGAGAGTGCGCAAGATCTGTTCTCCATGGAAGGATTATTAAACGATGTAGCTTGGACTAAACGATTCCCGCTAATGTTACAATGCCTCTTCTTTTAACACATCGTATCAAGTGAGATAAGTGAACATAAAAGAAATAGCATGACACGTTACGAGCGGCAATTACATTTTCGCCACTATAACAATAATTAAATATCCCCTGCTTGTTTCAGTGAAATCTGCGACAAAGGTATTCAAAATAACACACTCGTAAAAAAATTACTACTGGAAATATACCAAACACGAAAGTCTATAGAACATTTTTAAAAATAGAATCATGTATGTCTGTGTTCTATATTACACATACTTGTTATATTTCTACCTGTTGTTTAGTTTCATTTTATGTATCGCCGTAAGAAACTCCTACATTCCTTTTGAGATAACAACTTATCCGATTACCTTCTTGTCTGAATGCGCGTAATGTGTTTTGAATTCCATGCGGTGATGTTGAAAGGCAATAATTTTTCTCTCTTTTTTCTTTTTAATTTGTTACTATGCAGGTATGAGATATTTTAAAAACAATATCCAGTAATATTGGTTTGGCCATGTATGCAAATCTACCGAAAACATTTCGATTTTCATGAGTTCAGTGTAATCCACCGCTGAAGATAGATGAAGTGGCTCTTGAATATATTCCTTACGTGATGACAGCTTAAAACTTATATGGGATAGAGGGCGCATGCTAACTGCGCAGAGGAAATTTCCGTGTTACAGGTGTTTTTTTTTTCTTCTTATTACTTAGTTAACATTTCTTTACATTACAAAAACATCTTGCAGCAATCTTATATTAGATCATTAAAATATTCATATTATTACAACCCACGTCAATCCTGGAGGTTGTGAGAATACCTTCTAAAGAAAACTTATTTTTATCAGCCTTACTTGTGTTGTCTCATGTCCTCTGATTGGCTGTCGTCTGGCAATGACACATATATCTGCCAATCATCAATGGTGAGACGAGAGACAATCGGGATAATCTTCTGTTTAATACACAGAATTGCTTTATACTCTTCAGGAAGAAATGAAAAATAACAAACATTAATACTGAATACCATTTAGAAAACATTTATCTATATGCAACTATGGGAAAGAGAAATTCTGCTCAAGTTATCCCAAAAGAGAAAATCACAATTATTATGAGTTTATCTGAAGACACCTTAGAATTATATATGTCAACTAATACCAAAGAACAGGCTATTAATAATCTCGGTAATCAAATTCTGTTAAGTGAAATTTATGTTTGATAAAATTCAGAATCAATGAACAAGTAAAGTTATTTATTAGGAACACTCAGTCAAAAAGAGTCCTGCAAAATTCGTTCTAAAATGACCTTATCGAAGGAATTACAGGGAACACTAACACCTCCGGAATTATTCAAGATTTACGACTATAACCTTGTCGAATTTGAATGATTTAAAGTATCTACGTATTAGAAAGCAAAGTTTAATAAAAGAACAAGTCATTGTGACACTATATTGTAGCTCTGCAGTCCCACCGTTTGCTGTCCGCCTGGAGTCGAAAATCAGCAAGTGGTATAAGTCCCGATTTCGATCTGCTACCTGGACCTCCTGGTGTCGAATCCCAGACTGGAAAACTGGATGAGGATGAGCTAAGCAGATACACTCTCGAACTCCGGTTGGCGTACTTTTTCCTGGGTTCTTGCTGAGGACGTCAGCTAGTACTGGAGCTGGCGCCTCTCGGAGCGGTCGCTCAGGTCTCATCGTCCTATTGTAGATCCTTGCCGAACTTCATTGACGGAACAATATTTTTCGGGCTCATTTTTCCTTGCACAAAAATTTTTCTTCCAAGGTTCGCATTATCAAATTTTATTAAACTTTACTTTCTAATACGTAGTTACTTTAAATCATTCAAATTCGACAAGTAGTAAATCTTGAATAATTCCGGAGGTGTTAGTGTTCCCTGTCATTCCTTCGATAAGGTAATTTTAGAATGAATTTTTAGGACTCCTTTTGACTGAGTGTTCCTAATAAATAAAATGTGTATTTTCCCGACTGGTGTAGTGTGATTTAAAGAGAACATAATAACAACAATTAAATAGAAATAAAAACACTTCCCCTGAAATAGACAAAAACTCATGAATAAACGTAAAAATAATATTACACCCTACAAAACAGTACAACTGCCAAAATAAACACACTTGCCTGCTAAATCTATGCAAGACAGTTCACATAAAAAATATTTTCGAAATTTAAATTAAATCAAGCATATTATATGAATTATCATAACGTCTACAGTATTGAAGTGTTACACTTATATTTATAATAATACAGTTTATTTTGAAACTAGAATAAAAGTTTTATTATTTGTTATAAAATACAAATATGATGGATAGACCACGAAGAAGAATGATAAAAAATTGCTTTCGCTGTATAGTTCACGAAGAAAGGAATAACGTGTCGGCACAAGAGCTCCGTACTCACATCCATTGTATTACAAGCCCACGTCTGTTAACTTTACTAAAGTGGTACTAATTAGTTCTCACGACAGATACAGGGAGGCACTGAAATACAGATGCCTCCGCAAGCAAAGGAATATCGAAACTTCATGTGTGTGTCATACAATTGGCTTGCCATATAGACCTCAGAATTTTCCTCTGTAAAATAATATAAAGAAAAAGTCAGGTAGTACGAAGGTGTCTAATTAGAATAAAACACGCATTTGTTAATAAACTAAAAAAATATATTTTTGGGTTTTGGGAGGGGAGATGTCACCAATATCCTTTCCATAACTACGCCACTGATAGACTGTAACGATTTGTAAGTTAATCTTCGCAGTGATTCCTGGTTGCTACAAACCTTTTACTATATGTAGTACAAATGCGGCTTTTGTAATATTACAAGGGATAAAGTTAACAAAGGATATTAGTAGATTTTTACAAATGTTAGTATGGGTACAAAAATATTTCTCAATAAAATTTACATCAAAATTTTACAGTGTGTTTGTTTTTGTAACTTCACTTGTGGGAATATTGCCGGACTGTGCCAATAGCCGGAGAGTTTTCTCGGTGAGCTCCCGTTCCCTCCACATTTGCATTCCGCCGAGGTTCCAGAGTCAATTCATCTCACCACGCTCATTCCTCCAGCTGGCCGGGAGTGTCAGACAGGTTTCTTGGGCAGGACAACCAACCCCACTTAGGCACCAACCTCCCCTAATAGCATCCCGCAGACCCTGCACTCAGCGGGAACTGCAAGTTAATTTCCAGTTTTATTTATTTTCCTCACTGTTTTATACACCTAGAAGAAATAATCGATATATTAGTAACATAGTAATCTTCCTACGGAATTCAAATTTAAATTAGCTCCTTCGGTCAATGAAAATACACATCGACATATTTTGGAAGGACAGCACAGAACACATTATAAGCAGGGCTTTCAAATGTACTCAACCTATACATAGTGCCAACAGGTATGGCATCATTGCAATTTTTATCAACTTAATCGGCATAACCAAGTTATAACTGTAGACATTTACCAAAACACACTAAAAGACAGTTGGTTCCGGCCAACAAAATGTTTGTTTGTACTGAGCACAATATATATTTAGTGGGCCCGACAAATTTGTTTTTGAGTAAACAAAAGATGAAAAGAATCAAAAAAATGTGTTGTACATCTACTCTAATACACGCTTGAATAAACAAAACCTATGTGTTGGGCAAAAAAAAATACTATCAACAAAATATTTAGTTGAATTAAATTTATATATTTGCTTGGCCACTCATTTAACTGCATTCTTTGGAAAACACAGCTCGACAGTTTCTTTTTAATTTTTGTGACAATTAGGATAGTAACATTGATTATTAGTTCAATAATGATGCTAAATAATCCTATCAAAATCCTAATAGAACAAGTTAAAGATGAAACTTAAAATTAAAACCATAAACTTTAATTATTTATTTAAGAACCTTGTCCAGCATTAGAACCGTTTCTATTTAAAAACATTTGCATTTAATCAATAGCAAATTTAGCTGACGTGACTACGAATACAAACAATCTGGCGGGCTTCGCTTTTTTTGTTAGTAACTAAACATTTTAGTGAACGTGTAAACAACGAAATATTTAATTATGTCAACCAAATCAAAGAACAACGAAATAATTTGGTATGAAAACAAAATATTCCCCTGTCCCTATACAAAAATTTAATTTTGTCGCACCACGCGAACTTTGTTTAATTCAACAAAACCTTTTTCTCAGTGCACGTGATTAAAGTGACTAACCAAACACAAAATAATAACATGAAGCAATGCCATATGCATATTCCATCACATAATTCTACATCTTTATAACATGTATACTTGTCACTAAGTTAATTGCCAACCTTAAATAAATTGAATCTCAATTGAAATTGAGAGGAAGTGGAATTACTATAGCCTAGAATTTCGGGAAGAATGACTGTCGAAAATTTCCAAGAACCAAACGCGACACGAAATTTAATTTAGTTCAGTGAGTGATAACATATATATTTAGCGCTTTCATTTTCTTCCAGTTATTTTCATGATCGAGTGATGGAGTATTACAGAGAAACCTGAGGTTCATAGCGAGAATAAACAACTGAAATAAAAGAAGCTGATCATGTAAAACGTTGTTTGTAAGAAAAAACTATAATAATTAATATATTCAGCAGCAAGTGCACAAATGAAAGATGTTTGAATTTGTAACGGATTTGAATTATAGTATTTTTGTAAAATACAGTCTTTATATTTCTGGAATCGTAATCATGAGATAAAAGCAGAGCTACGAAGAAATATATGAAGTAGGTGAATGGAGCTGTGAGGCATAAAACGGAGTTACAAAGGAGTGTAATTCGTGGATGAATATTCTTCGGGTGATGAAGGGGGAGAGAAAGTTACGGGAGTTTAAGGAATTGCAGAGAAGAAGAGGCCACGGATAATGGGCTAAATGAACTTCGAAGGAGATTAAATTTTTTTCATACTGATTAAATTCAGAAGAATTCCTTCATACTTCCCTCATAATTGTGATGTAACCCTTCACATCACTTAACCTCGGAACTCCTAATATTGCAGCATTCATGGAAACTGCTGCTCGCCAGAGACTGGAAGAATTATACCATTATAATTGACAAGTCGGTTTTCAAAGCCCAACTTGATTAGTAATGGTCCATCCATCTTCAGAGAGAAGGTGATGTGCTAAACAAACTAAAGCTAATTATAGTCGCAAAAATGTTTATATTCAGCCAATTATTGCATGAGATTCTTACACAGCACACCTACACAACTCGTTGTATTCCAGGAAACTACAACATGGAGGTTGACAGTGTGATCGTTCAGCTAAAGGTGTCATCCATCGCCTCATGAAACGCTGAGAAGTTATTTCACTCATTTATCACCTCCGATACAGCCGGAAAACAAACCCGACTTTTTTCGCAGCCACCTTGTACCAAATGGCTTGTCTTACGCCGTAGTATTATAAACCAGCGAATTTCGCCAGCTCATGTGCCAGTTGCAAAGATTTATAATCCTTTGTGTAAGTGTTTATTTGTTGGTACAGCATTGGATCTCTTTGAAGCGAATTTCACGTGACTTGAGCACATAACAGCTACATTTTTACTACAAGCTCACAGTCATACTGGGCGTGTCTGAAGAACTGGGTCCAATAGCAATACCTGCTTGGATTATGCACTGCAAAAGGACGAATTTCTGTAAATAACCACTCTTTTATTGAGAAATACTTTCTCTACTTCTCTAAAGCTTATCTCAAATGCGTGGTAAAGTCTGTAGTTTTAGACATGTATAAAAAGGCGTATTGAAGTCTGTTGAAACTGGCCGTGTGTTATCGCAAAGGAACAAAATGTTGGAATGATATAACTAACAGTCTGAGTCTTCATTTCCAATATTTTAAAGTTGATTCGCTAACTAAAAGTACGAGGTAGGACGCCCTCAATCATAAACTCTTTCAATAAAATTATTTCGTCTCCAGTCGGGCCTCAGCGGCGGTGGTTCTAAGCCACGTCATTTTACTGTCGGACAACAACAAAGTAGCAGACCGAACTCATTAAGGGGCTCGCCTAGTTGTCATGTGTTTCTCATTGTGAACTACTTTGTCTGTTATTATTTTTAAAAAGTAAAATATTTTAATGTATATATTTTTACAGGGAAGAATGTCTATATTTTAAATTTGTTTACTTAAACGTGAATGTGGTTGTTGCAAACTGTCACAGTCAGCAGAACTCACTATAAGTAGCCCCATGTTTACGATATTTATTCTTGTGTAAATGCCAGTTCGGAACTATTACACAATGTTGCAGAATTGCAAGTCAATACTTCGGGGAAAAAATTCCTCACATCTGGAGAATTAAGAAATGTTATATGAACATATGTCCGCAAACGCTTCGTTTCTTAACTACAGCTCGTAATAAATAACGTGCATGCTACTGTGGGAAATACCATCGCAGCTGTAATTGGCAGCCCCGATTTGAATCCACTAGATATTTATGAAAGGGGGCATTTAAAGGCGCTTGTGTATGCCACCCCAGTGGACGATGTGGACACCCTCCGTAATCATATAGTGGTGGGTTGCGAAACACTCAGGAATTTCCCAGGGATTCATCAACACACCTGGGTGTTCAGGCAACGGTGGATTGATGCATGTGTGTGTGCTAATGGAGGGCATTTTGAACATTTCCTTTAGTGTCGATGATAAGCTTTCACACATGTGTAACTCATTCCTGTGCAGTTCCTACTGTTCTACGTGTAGTGTTGTGTGAGGTGTCGTGTATCATGCAAATAAATGCTGCTTTGGCAATTCACAGTAGCATGATCCAGCACACAGGCCACATACTGTATGTTACGTATTTCGGGCTGTAGTAAAGACACGAAGCGTTTGCGGACATATGTTTTTATATCATTTTTTTCGTCCTCCATATGTGAGTAATGTTTCCCCGAAGTATTGCTATGCAATTTTGCAACATCCTGTGGCAACAATGCTGAACAGACCGTCGTGTTAAAAACCCGTAACCACCACTGATATTTATGAGGAAACAGATCACACGCGAAGCTGTATATGCTGTCGCCGTGGCAACGATTCCTTACAGCAGGATGTGAACTTCAGATTAAAAAAAATGCTTCGGAGGCCTTTGTAGAATATGTAGTTGTGTTTCACGTTCTTGTAATATTTCCCATTAACAATATTGTTATGTCGGCGTGAACACGCCTTCAATTACATCGCCGCCTGAGCCCACCTTATCTCTAAAGGACTAACCAGAAAGGTGGTTGCTGCAAACGGGACGTGCCTCGCCAAACACTGGTAAGCGGGAACTCCTACTACCAATCAGGAAGCAGAGCGGATTGTAACATGCGACACGAATATCCGGCATTACTGAGTGGCTCCGACCAGAGTGGAGGACCTCAGGAGCTCGCTATGACGTTCGCCGTAACACAGCATCAGTACATCAGTCTCAGAACTCAACACAAGGTGGGACAAGTCCAGTTACTTCCAGGCTCTCATTAGGTTCTTATAACTATATATCAAGTACTCCGCCTATTATATATAGCTTCTTGTAATTGTAATGTTCTGTTAACACAATAATAACTCTGCTTTATTCCAGATAGTATTCCGTCAATCTATCCATTAGCTCTACCTCTGGCTACAGCCTCCCATCATGTATCTCAGTTATGAACCTCCCTAGCCCATAATTACAAGTACGGCCAGAAGGCGTACTTTGTAACAATAAGTCACAGTAAATGTAACTAAGAACGACTGGTAAGAGTCAATTCATTATTACTTGCAACTTTTCTGAAGCCCTGCAAATGTTCTACTTTCAGGATATTCCTCCGCCTAGTGCACACAAAGCTTAACCGAGTCCAGACAATTTGACCAAAGGGTCAAAGCACAGCATTCATTCGCACTTAGTTTAGTAATATTTTACACAATAACTATTTATTACTAGGAATTAACAATACACTTACTGTCCGTGCGCCAGCTCTGAAACATTGACTGGAATGCGACCTTGGAACGATAAGCTGGCCACGCTATACGACTGTACTATCGTACAAAGAAAACATTCACTCGCCTCAAGGAAGCAGGATCGCTAATAGTGAACTCGGATTGTCTTGTTCACTGCTTGAACTGCACGCGCCTGATGCACTGGAGGAATCACTACTGTCGTCAAGACATACAACTATCCTGTAAATTACATCTGACACAACACCGTCCTGTTCCCAGTATCCAGTCTCAATCTTCTGTACCTGACCACAGTTCACTTCCCAGTCTGTCTTGGTTACACTCTCCTACAGATGACTGCGGGAGGTTAGGAGCCAGCTTCTCAGTAACCCACTTTATGTATTTAACACTGTTCATTTGGTCGTGATAGTCGCCACTGGCAGTGCTGGCTTTATAGACAAGGAGAGCATTTTCGACAAATCCGTTACCACCCCCAGCGTGTACTACAATTAATCGGTTACCCGAATTCACATTAGCTTGTATGCCAAACACTTCTTCATGTTGCCAACATTTACCAAACGTTAAATTACCGTCTATCCATGTCTCGTCTATGTAGATAATTTGTTTCCTACCTTGTCTGTGCTGTTTCATTGCAACTAGATAATCGTGGCGCCAAGATACGATGCGAGGTCTCTCAATTAGTATCTTCCTGTGGCTTTGCGATTATTTTCCTTCGAAAACCTACTTGTTTTACCACATTACGCAACGAAGTATGCGACCACGGAAAGTCTAGTTTCTTCTTTACCACGGGCAGTAATTTTGCAATGGTAGGAACACGTTTCTCCTGAATATAAAAAGCCTGAATCGTCCGCCGAATTACACATAGATCAAAGTCATCAGTATTCACGACAGTATGTTCCGGCCTAGTTTTCCGTCGTTTACCCGGCGTGTGCAAGCTACCGCCCTCCCTTCTGTTATCTAGTTCTTTCTGTTCCTTCAGTATCTGATTAACTAACGTCTGCGACACTCCAGCGTAGTCTGCAGCTCTTGCTGTCGCCTGGTTTACTGTGAAACCATAACGTTTTTGTTTCGCCTCTTCATCACACTTTGCAATTATGTTACTTACGATTCTCCGGCCCTCAGAATGCACGACTGTGCTTTTCTCCCGGACAGACATAACACTCGCAGCGGCGATGTTCGCGACACTCCGGGGCTAAATGTGTTACTACGGATAGTACATGCGTGTACACTCCCCCCACTCCCCGCTGTCACTCACTGTCAATTAAAAATTGTTAGGTAACCATTTGTAACAACTTTAATTATTTCTTTCGCTTTGTACTTTTTTTAAGTATCGAAGTGTACAAAAGAGCAGATTTGTGAAATATTTACTTTTTAAATAAATTAATAGTTTCACTTGATCGATGCATGAATAAAGGGATGAGGCCCATTGTAGTGTTAATTTTACTTAAAGTGGGAGAATGCTCAACGTGCATACAAGTGGATCTTAAGCAGGGCTTTCAAAAGTGCTCACTTAATCATGAACAGGTTTTACAAGTCACGGGACTTTTGTTCCCTGATTCCGATTGTCTATACAACAGATTAGGATTGTAGTAACTCCGCTGTTAAGAGTCATATACACATGGAGAGGTTATAGTATATTTTTATATTTGATAAATAAATCCTGAAATACACTTTAAATAGCTATAAAATGTAAAATTGGCTTGGGAATTAGATTTAGAGGTCCTCGGCTAATTGCGTATACGGTATGGTCCTATACTCGAGGTCAAACTCTGTGAGTTGATTCACTATGCAGAATGGGATAGAAAACATTATACGAACAATGTTGTACAGTAACTCATAAGGGAGGTAGCCAACCAATCGATACTTCTAAAGGTTTCACCGGAAAATAATGAAACCTACACAAGATAAAAGAGCCATTGAGTGAATACTGTTTTCTTTATGCAAGCCCTTAAACCCGCGATCAGTTGTGGCGTACTATCATCTACATTGAGTCACTGGATGGTGGTAATGTAAGGGATGATAGAACGTCACAAATGTTTGCGCAGGGTTCAAGTCTTGGTTAAAAAAAAAACATTCACGTAAAGGCTCTTTCATTTCATGTATGTTTCATTATTTTCCGGTAGAACAATTGGAAATATCGATTTTCAAGGTTGGCTACCTCCCATACGAGTTACGACAAGATATTGTACGTATGATATTTTCCATCCCATTTTGCATAAGGGATCATCTCCCAGAGGTTGTACTTATAGTTTAGGACCATCCCGTATATATGTACATCGTCATCGCCACAATTTAGATTCCAATACAATATCCACTTATCCGTGTGTAGCGAGGAAACCACTAATGCCCTGTTGCACCATCGTGGTTAGAAACTAGATCCAAGATCGGATCTAAGATCGACACAGAAAACTGTTGCATCATTCGAGTTCAGAGCTGGACTGGAGATCGAGATGAAGTTCATTTCGAACTGACGAAATTGGCGGTTCGAAATCTCGATCCGAGATCAGCAGCCATCGTCGAAAAATGTAGTCTGAAAATACGCCAACAGATAGAACTAGGTTCGATTGTTTTCTTGGGAAATTAAAACAACATTATACGCACCTGAACATTACTCAGCGAAATTCGTACAACAATAATTCACTTAAAACAGATAAAACATTGCACATCTAGTTCTATATATAGTGAAAAAACGCCTACTTCCATTACGTCATATATTACGAACAAATAACAAAATTTTTCTCACACTAAATCTCGACCTCTCACTTTGGAACCAAGATCGACGAATCGGAGATCCAGAATCTTACAATTTCGTTGGTGCAACACTTTTACATTGGAATCAAGATCAAACTGGATCCTGGTTCGGAACTAGGATAATTTTATCTCTGATCGAGGAAGATGTTTGTGCAATCGGGCGTAAGACCAAGATTTAAGAATCCCTCTTATATAGTTGATTCACGGTATCTTCGACCTTTTCTCGAAGCCCTGCATAAGTTCTACTTCCAGGATATTCCTCCGCCTCGTGCAAACTAAGCTCAACTAAGTCTGAAAGATTACACCAGAGGGACAACGCACTGGATTCTTGCGCACTCCGTTGTAACAGTATTTTGTATAGGAACTATTTCTCACTAGGCAGTCTTACCAACACACATGTTTTCTCCCTGTTCTTATTCTAATTATTTATAAATGAAGCATTATAATTTATAGATAAATATGAATAACATTTCAATTTAACAGAAGAAAAAGGTAACTTTAATGGAGACAAGTATGAAAAGCTTGCGATACAGGATGTATGTAGGAAATAACTAAACGTGTCAGACATGGGGAGATTTTTCAAGGGTTTGATACAAAAAGGCCTAAGACACTGCGAATGGACTATATCGAGAGAGAGGGAGAGGGAGAGAGGGGCGATGCACAGCGCCGTGCTGTGGCTCAGGGAGCTGGCTGGTGGTAACTCAGCACTCGCCGACCTCGCGAAGGCTGCGGCGCGATCCAGCCGTAAATAAAGTCGCTCGCGGCCCAACTCGGGGGGCTCGATCCGATAAGTCGGCCCCCCGCCCCGGGCCATCTGCTTGATTTGTAGCGACTCTCCCGCGCTCTTCCCTCGCTCTTGCCTGACGTCCTCGCCTCTCGTTCTTTGTCTTCCTCATCTTCACCCGCGGGCGACACTTCCACTCCCATCGAGGAGGACTGGGTTCTGTTCCCGGCGGGATCAACAACAACAACAAAGGAATTACAAATTCTGAACAGTGCACAGCCATTTGGCCATAACTGAACTCTATTCCATTTTAGAATTAAAATTAATTAATGTACTTCCAATAAAACACTATTCATTTGTCCTGCAAGGTAGTAGCTGAAAAGTGGATTGCTGGGCATCTTTTTAATCCCCCCTCCCGCACATTGATCCTAATTAAAAGTAGTCAACTATGTTAGATAATCAGTTATATTCAATTAAAAATTTGTTTTATTTGAAGGGCGAGGGCTTTAATTTTGAATGAAGTTGTTTAAAATATATATATTTTTAATATATGAAAGAAAATACAATATTTTTTAAATTTTAATTAAAACTATTGAGAAACCACTTTCAAGATAACATTACTACAGAGGGTATTGGGATGATGAGTGATGGGTTAACATATAAATGAGATACTAATGTTTGTATGGGCTTCTTATGGGTCCTCAACGCTGATGTAAGTTCAGGAAGGCGGCTGTTCGTCCCAGCACCGGTGATTATTGTTTTAACTGCTTCCTAAACTACTAGCAAATGTTTCTACCGAATATCTGTGAACAGAGATTGGCTAGTCTCCTTCCTCCCCGGCCATTCGCCATGGCTTTCTGGAGGATATCCGGCGGGGTCGGCCCCTTATTCTCCCGCGCGTGGGAATCATGCCGGACGATGCCGCTGGTAGGGAGGTTTTTTCGGGGGTCTCCCATATCCCCCGTCCTTGCAGTCCGGTGCTACTCCATACTCAACTCCCTTCGCCCTCATCGGCTATTCAGACCCCGATGTTAATAGCTGCCCTAACTTCTTCACTCCTCTGCACTAAGGGGCCGCGGTGGCTGAGCGGTTAGACTGCTCTCCTCCCACGAAGGCGAACTGAGTGCAATCCCCGGCCGGGTCACTCCCGGATTTTCGCAGGTGGGATTCGTGTCGGACGATGCCGCTAGCCGGCGGGTTTTCTCGGGGGTCTCCTGTATCCCCCGTCCTTGCAGTCCGGCCTTACTCTCTACTCACCTCATTTCACCCCCATCAGCTCTCCATACCCCGTTGTTAAGAGCCGCCCTGCACTCCGCTGCACTAGCGAGTTGAACTCCACCGCGAACACTGTACATCTTCCGAAACATATGGCCCATCCAATGTCACTGGCAACTTTCCTGAAGCCCTGCTTAAGTTCTACTTCCAGGATATTCCTCCGCCTCATGCAAACAAAGCTTAGACGAGTATAAAGAACTAACTACACGGAATGGACAATGAGCCGATGAGTTATAGAGCAGCGCCGTAATGCAAGGTCAAGGAAAACGGGAGTTCCCCGAGAAATCCCACCCACCAGCGACATCATCCGGCACGGTTACCAAATGAAAAAATTCGGGACTCGAACCCGGTTAGTCTTGATAGGAGGACGAGTACTCTGACCACCACACCATCGCGGCCTCGCAATGTACAGAGTGTTCCGCGACTCAGCCGACTTACTTCAGCAGCGTGTTATACAGATAATTGGCAACAAAAAATGTCATATACACAAACAGGCTATACAGATCCATTTCAGAGTTACAGGGACTTGAATGCAATAAAAACAAAAATTTGAACTACTGAATATCTTTACAACAATTGACTAAAGGCTGTTCAGGATAAAGTGAGCACTTCTGAAACCAACATTAGAAAAAGTCACTGCCCCTACCTGCATATATTTCAACGGGACCCCTTAGTGACGTGCTCCCAGTAAAACTGGTGACGATAGGCTATATGGGAAATAAAAATAAAAAGCTTTAGGTAACCATTTCTGATAACATAAATTATTTATTCCGCTTTGTGTTATTTCTAACGCTTCGAAGTGTAAAAATGAGCAGATTTGTTAGATAATTACTTCTCTAATAATTTCACAGTTTCACTTGACCGACACATGAATAAAGTGACGAGGCCCACGACAATACTAGTCTAACATAAGGCGGAATAATAAACAACGTGGATACAAAAATATCTTAAGCATGCCTTTCAAAAAATTTTCATTTTACCGTGAACAGTGTATACATTTATGTTGTAAGTCCCACGCAATCTTTTCGAAATGTTTCCAATCATACCGTGATCAGTCTTTGTTAGTGTGCCGAGGTGAAATGTTGTGCAACAATGCCAGGAATGTTTACATGTGCAGAGGATGCAGGCATGGTATTTGTTTATGGATCCTGTGACGGAAATGGACGTTGAGCAGTAGCTGATTATCCGTGCAGGTGTATTGGAAGAGGTGGGCCAATCTTATGGCCGACGCAATCTCCAGACCTCCCCCTCCCCCCAATTATGGGGCAGCTTGAGAGTAGGGTATATAGCGGACGGCGATCAAACACACGAGACCAGTTGCTACAGGCGATAACTGACGCCACTAATAAACTCGGAAATGAACTTGCAGGCATGCAGTGGTAACACGCCATGGTAGGCTACAACGTATCGCAGTCTGCTTACGGTCAGATGGTGCACATTTTGAACAGCTCGTGTGAGACATTCAACATGAATGTCATCAGTTACATTAAATACATTCAGTAATTACAATTTGTGTTTTTGTTGTATTTACGTCTCTGTAAATCTGGAATGGGGCTGCATAACCTACTTGTGTATATAACATTTTTCGTTACCAATGCTGTGTAATGCTGCCGAAGTATCTCAGTTGAATCGCGGAACCGCCTGTATAATGATAAGGTGTAATTGTATGACAAGGTTCAAGACTGAAGTACCGGAATACAGGCGGAGAAGGTCCAAAAAAATTCCACAGGCCCCCTTCCAAGCTGGCAGTCCCAAAATTCATGGATGCATTTGGAACGCTGTAATCTAAGTATAGAATGTTCACGGTAAAATGAGCACGTTTGAAAGCCCTGCTTCAGATCTACTTGCATACACATAGCGAATTATTCTGCCTTATGCGAGATAAAAATTGCCAAGGGCCTCGTCACTTTATTCATGCGTCAGTGAAGTGCAACTGGGAAATTATTATATCAGATATTTTTTTGTAAATCTGCTCATGTTTACACTCTGATCCATTAAAAAAGTACTGAAATAGAAATAAATAATTTTAAGTTATTACAAATGGTTCCCTACCACTTTTTATTCGACGTTATGATATGGAACTATTTTCCATGCATCGTTACCAACTTAGTGGGCGGATGTCACTCATTTCTTCCATTAAAACATATGCATACAGGAGCGGTGACTTTTATCTGAGTGTTCGTTTCTATAGTGCTCACTTTATCTTGAACAGCCTTTAGTAATATAGTCTATTCACAGTTTCCTCACACGTTTCGAATCAAACCTTTGAAAAATCACACCATGTATAATGTGTTTAGTTATTT
Source organism: Dryococelus australis (assembly GCA_029891345.1). Lineage (NCBI taxonomy): Eukaryota > Metazoa > Arthropoda > Insecta > Phasmatodea > Phasmatidae > Dryococelus > Dryococelus australis. The sequence goes on along the minus strand of CM056998.1, from coordinate 197,289,735 downwards.
CCTAGATATGACATGTATCACAAGCATTTTACATTCGTGTAAATAGAAAAATACCATATTTTTGGTTAAATTTAACTGTTACTAATATGTGATTAATGCGGATGCAAGCAGGGAAAATATTGGTATGTTGGTAACGCCTAGTAAAAAATAGTTCTCGCACAAAATATTATTAAACTGAGTGCAGAGGAATTCAGTGCACTGTCCCTCTGGTGTAATTTTGTAGACTCAGAAAATATTTGTTTCCATGAGGCGGAGGAATATCCTCGAAGTAGCCTACAACTTCAGTAAGGCTTCAGAAAAAGCTGAAAGTAATCGTGAATGTACAATAGGTATCTAGTTCTGCTGTGTAGGCATACATTTTTCACCAGAGGACTAGAATATTAAGAAACTGACCCCATAGCTGCTAGGGGAGTTGGCTGCGTAGAAAAATCATCTATTATATGAATCATTATGAAACTATGGCATTAATAATGTTTATATTTTTAAATAAATTTTCCCAAAAATTTTTTGTAATGTAATTTAGTATTGTATATTAATATAAGCATATGGTATATAATTTGCATGTAAATGTTTTGTTTATAACTCTATTAGAGTTTCTGTTCAGACATTACCAGTGTTCATTCATATATTGCACACGTTCTAAATTTGCAATAAAAATAATACTAGAAACACGTTACGTAAACACTGTAACGTCCTCATACGATTAAAATAATACTTATTTTAATCATGCACTACGCTCTATATCAGGATCAGTGAGAATTTCACCGTTTCAATAAGTCAAACTGATACAACAGTCCCTTCAGTGAATTTAACTGATGAACCAGTAAAAAAATACCATATTTCTTTCAGTGATTAATTCAGTGACATGTCCCACTGATTCGTCAGTCATTTTTCCCACTGTTTTGTCAGTGGTTTATTTTCTGACTGACGGACCAGTGAAATATCTGAGCAACTTGCTCCGTCTCTAATTATTATTTGTCTGGTGTATCAGTGAAACTGCGCGGTAAAAATAGCCACAAAACAACGTGTATCAAGTGAAGTGACAACTAATAAACGAATAAAAACATTACAAAATAATAATATATATATGTGTTTCACTTTTCAAAACGCCATTTTACGAGGTAATGTGAACGCACAGCTTTTCATTCCGTTTTTGCGTCTTTCATTTCGTTCCCATGTAAACGTCACAGCGCTACGTTCGAAGGTTTAAACTGCATGCAATGTGGTGAAGAGAGTACACTCATATATACTAGAGAGTGCACTCATATATACTATTCGTCTTAACAAACCTAACAGTACCAATCAAACCAAACACGAGACGTATGAACATACAACTTCAAACTACACGATTTTGCGACGTAACTATACAAGACATATATTTTCCTCCCGCAATTCCAGCTATGCGCGGTAGCTCAGATGGAGCCCTACCGTCATATATCAGGGGTCTGGTGGTCGGGTGGTCACGGGTTCGCGCCCCGGTGCCCCGACACGGCAGATCTTCAGTTCGCTTGTCGCACTGGCGGTTTGTCAGCATGTCTGCCCTCACTAAACCTTCGTAAACGTCAAAGATGGCGCAATAGTGTCAAATGAAGTAAAACGAAAAAAGAAAAAGAAAAAGATGGCAAGGCAACGGCCTAGAGTCGAATGGTGCACGAGCTCAATTTCGGTCACTTGCGAAGCATTTTTTTTACTTTTTTAAATTACCGTAAATTTCACAATATAAATATTAAATGATCGTAAATATGATTATTTCACGTAATTATTTACCTACACTCAATAAAAGCAATATTTAATTCGCCACTGTAGTCAGCCGTCACTAATTCAATCAGTGAAATTTTTTCACCGAAACAATTCAGTAGTTTTCCACTGATTATAAGTGATTCGAGTAGTTGAATTTCCGTGCAATCAGCGGTTTCCCACAGATTCGAATTTAGAGTGTAGGCACAATATCGGCACAAAATACCGCATGCAAATAACAGCCGAGGACAGCGAAATCCGAAAATCAAAATGACTCTTTACTAGCGGCATCATGAATTCACTGAATCGATAAAAAAAAAAGCACCATGCCCACATAATAGCCGCAGCTTTGTGTAATGCTAATGTTTATGTAAAAGCGGGAAAGGGGGGAAAAAAATGTTCTTTATTGTTCGCGCTAACCCGAGGCATTCATGAAAATAATTAATTTTTGTACTGAATTTGTCAGTTTTTTTAATTAATATAATAATAATTTATATTAAATTTTAATGTCACCAGTGAAACCTGTTTCCCGTTACTCAACGTGGCTGGAGGGGATTTTTTACCTTTCTCCCGGGAGATAATTATGAATGGCGGTCTGTCGCCATTCAACGTGATCATGTCAGTGGACAATATTCCTCAAGCTGAAATTGATTTTATGATTAATGACGTCGAACCACTGAAAGCGGTTACATTATCATGCCGCTTGGCTTTGGGCTATCTCCTTTCTTTCCACACACACAACAGGCTAAAACGGTCGCGTATATCACAAAATATTACTTAGAAATTTTTGCAATTTGGTAACCTGGCCCTCGTTTCACATGCAATAAGCTCGAGGTGATATTTTGTGACTCTTTTGAATGTGATGACTTCAATCACTTGTATAGCGGATAATTACGTCGATTTGCTACACACAATGTTCAGCTGCTAATTTTCGTTTGGTTTCGGAATTAGGTAAAATGTTCTTGGTTCCTATTTATAACTGGTTATATTTGACAAATTTGAAAAAGTTATTTTGTACAGGTAGTCCAATATTCAACAATGTGAAACAGGTTTAATAAATTCCATAATTTAAAGGAAATTTTACAATACGTTAATGATGAACTAACCTTTATAATAATATTTGCGTACATAATTTTACTATAAACTATTAATATGTATACGTTATTCAGACCGAAACCTTCCTAATGCGATAAGTAGTTAAGATCATTTAACAGGAAGCAACAAATTTGCAGGATTAGAAAATATATTAAATTAGGATCAAAAACGTTCATACATTTAATTAAACATTAAATCATAATTCAAAGTGTTGGAAATGCTTGAATAAGTATAATTCTTTTGAAATGTCAATAGCGACTTAAATTCAAAATGGAAATTTAATTTCAAATTTTGCCTTGTATCACCGAGCACTGCAAAAAATTACATATTTTGCATTTCAACTTAGGTTTGTATACAAATATTTATTTAACACAAATTCGCAAAGATGATATGCATGACGCCAGCTTACTGTTAGAATTATCCGATGTTCTGATACCCAGTAAGACAAAAAAAGTGTGTATTTTTTTAATGTGTTCCGGAATTACTTTTAGCGAAATCAAATAAACAGAATAAAAAAAGTATTCTCTCGCGCTCTTAAAATGAGGAATAGTGGTTCGTCGTTCGGTTCTATTCGGCAGTGCTCGGGTGCTCCCGCCAGTGGGTTTGTGCCATATATGTTTGTGGAATACAGGTTATTGAAAAACCAGGTTTACGTGTTATGCCTACAGTGTTTTTTCAAAGGTTGATTTTCTTAAGTCGCTTCCAATCGGGAATGGATTATATATTCGGAATGAAATTGTAAGGGGAGTATGGCAGAAGCATAATATTTCATTTGTTCTAGTAAGTTCTTGATAAAAATTTACTATCGCGAACTGATTTAATTATATTTATTTCACCAGATCTTTTATATTATGTTTTGGTAAGCAGTGTAACAATGCGTAAATGTGCGCCGCCGATCTGGGGTTCAGGAGGCTCTGGGTTTGAATCCCGGGTAAGGCATGGGTATTAATCTAAGTTATGTTATAAGTTAGTCTACAAGCCGTCCCCTGCTAAGCTTTCAATCATAAATCCGGGGGACGTTAAAAAGCCCTTTACAATAAAATATAATGCGTAAATCATTATCTACTCTTATCTTTTTATAAACTATGCCTTATTGGTCATTAGTCATTAAATATTATATTTAAAATGTCAATATCGTTCAAAATTCAGTGAATTTTTTATTAGCAAGATTCATTATAAGTAAGTAGGAATAAATTTTTCCTTGCATTAAACTACGTCGTAGTATAACACTGTTGGTTCTGACGTATGTGATGACGTCGAGAAGCTTTGATACTTGTTATCCAGTTTCCTATGTCGTTATTCCTGTAGACATATGTCACATGGGGTTTGATGCCCTTTATGTTTTTGGCGCAATACATCGTGATCATCCATCTGTGAACGCACAAGCTAAAAATATTTACTTTTTAACAGTGCAAAGCATTACGCCATTCTGTCAACTGTAGCATGTCGATCTGTTGCTCTTTTTCTTTTTTGGCCTCGCTTTTTGGTACAACTTTCCCATTTTGGTTCAAGGGTTAAATGATCACAGGGATAGTTAGAATTTTTCCGTCAAAGAGCTAGATTCCTTGCAATGATGCCGTTAGGAACTCAAGTTCACTGAGATAAAATTTTCCTTTGATTTCAGCGTATGTCCTGTTGACATGTACGGGATGTGTAATAATGAATTCGCCGGTATAGCCCACATCAAGTAGCGGTTTTCGCTGATGCTTCTTGACGGGTTGTTGTTTTTCAACACATTCTGAGAAATCAATACGTGCAGACACACTGAGTGTGTCCAGATTGTTAACGCATGGGTGTATACTTCCCGCCGCAGGCTATGCTATCACAAGTATGAACTACGTATTTTTATAGAATGATCTTCTTTAAACATTCTGTAACTTTATTTACAAAATCGCGAGACTGCTGCACAGGAACGTATTATGTTTTGAAAGCTTGAATATGACAAACTTCATCGAGGCATTGATTCAGTACGTTCTAATTCAAACACCATGATAAGTTACGCAATTTCATATTTATCATTTGCCAGGATAATTTTTTAACTACATTCTGAGTAAAACTAGTGAAATAATTACACATTTCCTTACAATAGGGAAAATGTTTTCCTCGAGCTTTGTTTGTGGATGGCAATGAGAAGCCGTGCAGGTCTCTACGAAGCTGTCAGCACAAAACTCGCACCAAACATCTATAATAGAAGACACAAGTGAACGCAGATGTTATGCTACAAAAACAAAGTTATGAATTGAATGTCGTCATATGCAGAACAGTGTAATGTAAACCCTTCATCCACTGATGAACCAAGAGACTCGCTGCGTTTCTGAGATTTCCGGTGATGTTATGTGAAAGGTAGGTACATAAAACATTTCACAATGGGGAAAAAATGTTTTCTTGTTTTTTTTTTTACTATTGTAAGATGACACCTTTATCCATTCGTATTCTCAATTATTTGACGTGAATATTGCTTACAGGATGTTGTTTGAACAATATTGACTCTCAGCGACTGTACAGGTTAACAAAACTGAAAGCTAAGAAATCCAGTAAAGACAATACCTGCCATCTATCACCTTTCTATTATCTCTCTCATCAGTAGGATAGATGAGATGCCTCATACTTAACCACAAGTAAGGAGTATAAAATCACGTGACTAAAATAAAATAACAAGTAACCAATGCGCTATCACTCGACACTATGCAAGTTCCAACCCGGAGAAGGAAAATGATAGAACTAGAAAAGATTAATGCCATATTTTCTAAAAAATTTGAAATTTATATAACAAAAAATGTTTTATGTACATAAATTAATTTCAAGGTGCTAGTTGGAGCGAGATATGACGGATAATTAAACTGTTCAATATGGTAATATTATTTGTAAATTATTTATTTAACAATATTTATTTTAAATGTTTGGGTTTGAAGTCATGTAAGTTTACTGGGATGTCACCCATAGTCAGTCTCCTTTCATGATCACCACTCAACTTCCAAGTAAGGCAATAGCACCTCAGTACCTCATTTCACATAGTCTGGGAGCCAACCACATGCCGGCTGGAAAATAGAAGCATAAAGAATTTCTCTCCTGGGATGTGTTCAAGGGAACCAAAGAGAGAATATTGGTTTGGTCACACGATATCCACCCCGCTACATTATTTTTTTTTTTTAAATCTTCGTCAAAGTAAAATATTTGAAATATGGTCAATTATACAAAAAAAATACTGTCTCTAAAACGGTTTACTTTATAGATGCTGTAAGTACATAATTAAGTCATAAAATTCCTAAAAATTCTTCTTATTATTACTAAGTATTAGTCGAAAACCAATAATTCTTTTAAATCATGTTTTTATGAAATAACGTGCAATATATGGGGCCAATTGATTTTTCTATCGACGAGCACGAAGTACTGTAATTTAAATTATAATATTTTATTTATTATTTAATAGATCTGCTTTTAATGATTTCTGACGCAATCCACAATGAAATGTATCAAGTCGTTTCATTCCCCAGTCAAAAGAAGAAATTATTAAGGTCTCAGCAGAAGGTTTTCGAACATGAATATACTACTTCTGTTAAACTATCAGTGTATCAAATATCAAGTCTCACAAATAAAATATATAAGGATTTCAGTTGATCTATCCTGGAAGACTACGCGGAACACATTTTCTTCACATACTGGAACACGCTCGTCACGCGTGTATTCCATATTTTGCGAGATATGGTTTGTGCGGACAGACAAGGAGACAGGGTACTTCATGATCTTTCGCTTCATAACACAACTTCCTTTATTTCTGGTGTCTCACGACATCAACTACTCCAGACGGGAAATATTCTCTTAGAAGTCCACACGAGGCTTAGTGAAACATATCCGAATATTCGTAAAGAATTCATGGGTCTGTGGTTCAGATAACTGAGAGAAACTTCAGTAGTATTACAATGAGTCAGGTACTTCAAAAAGGGGTGCCACGGTGGATGAGCGGTTAGACTGCTCGCCTCCCCCCGAGGCGAACCGGGTTCAATTCCTGGGCGGGTCACTCCCGGATTTTGGCGATTGGGAACAGGGGCGGACGATGCCGCTGGTCAGCTGGTTTTCTCGGGGATCTCCCATTTTCTTGGCCCTTGCTTTCCCACGCTGTTACGTCACCCCATTTCAACCTCATCTCCTAATTCTCTGAAATAAACTACTTGAACAAATGTACAACAAGCTAACCAAAGGTCCTTGTTATGTTGTTGAAATCACTTGACGAAAAGAAGCTGTTGTTTAAAGAGATCTTATTGATCACGAGAATGTAGCGATAAAGCAGTTATATCACACAATGTGTGGTATACAGGAGAATGGTGTTCACAGGTCACTATTTCCTTATAACTGAGGGAGCCTTTTAAAAAATGCCTTGACATGAGAGAAAAAATATCTGATTTACAAGATAAAAGACATTTTTTTAAAAGACTAATACCCGGTTGCACTATCGTGGTTCAAAACTTGATCCGATATCGGATCTAAGATCGACACAGAAAACTGTTGCATCATTCGAGTTTAGAACTGGACTGGAGATCGAGATGAAGTTCATTTCGAACTGCCGAAATTGGCGGTTCAAAATCTCGATCCGAGTTCAGCAGCCATCGTCGACAAATGTAGTTTTAAAATACGCCAACAGATATAACTAGGTTCGATCGTTTTCTTGGGAAATTAAAACAACATTATACGCACACTGCGACAAAATCGATTCTACATATAATTGACTAGTGACCTACCCTGGCCTCGCTCGGGTGCGATTTACAAATATGGCGTTGTTTAGGTTTACAGCAAGTACATACGCTAAATTCTTAAGGCAACTAATATATGATTAATACTGAGTTGTTCACAAAGTCTTCGTAAGTGAACACCTATTTTTAATCAAATTTTAAAAGACAAAAATTTTACTATGGGTCATCGTTATAAGATAAACATATGCTATCACGGACTTTTTGTAGGCCTTTTCGAGATCTACAATTATGTAGCACATTAATTTGGCGTATCTCTTATGGTTTAGTCAGCGTAAGCCATGGTGCCAAAAAACGTTGACATTTCTCTACTATCCTTACATTAAATATTAATGTGTTAGATACCTAATTCTTCCTCAAGAAATTCTCTAAAAGATGGTGTAAGCCGCATCACAATTATCAAGTAGTTTAGAAGCCTTAGCCGAATACACAGACTCCCGCGGCCTGGCGACTTTGTTTTATACTGTGTACAGATGTTGTGTATAACTTAGTCCAGTGTTGGTGTACACACTCATTAGTGGTTAATAAGAACTGTAGGCTCAGTTTAGCGGAACCCACTTAAACAAGAGCATTTATTCTAAAGGCAAACACGAACGTACATCAGCGACTTTTCGGAACGCTCGAACTGGGTAATGAACTTTCGCCATCTTCCTGTCCGCAGCTATCTGATCGCGTGAGCGAAGAAGCATCTGGTGATGCAGACGAGCTGTTATTTAACTGTTTTAATCGGCGCTGCCCTTTCAACTGACTCACGCGATCGTGTTCTTAAAGCTCCTTATCATGCCGCGAGTTACGTGGGAAGTGAGGCGGCAGCCTTTGATACCATCCTCGCTGATAAGCGGTAGATTTGCTAGACAAGAGCAGGCCTAAGTAATCTGGTATTCCGTCTGAGCGCACCGGACTTTCTCAACGACTCTGCACAGCTCAAACACACAGAAACAGTGTTGACAATTCCCATACGTATATACTCAGCCGACCTCCCGTGGCACATTCAGTTGGTGTTCGGGGTGTGTGAACTGTAAAAAAAAACTGTGCAATTTTAAGTGATAAATTATTTTTAATTTTACAAATTCTTGTAACATTACAAAGATTTCTCTTGTAAAACTACAAGGACCGTGTTTGTAACATGAAATGTTTGAACTATACTGACCCGTTTCCACGAGCTTAAGCAAAATGGCGGACACTCGACAACGTAAAACCGTACACAGCTATTTCTGTAAAAACTATGGGTGATTTAAAGTGTAGCTGCGTGCAAAAATAAATGTATTCCAAGTTCGAATAACGTAAAACACTTAAAACAACTCAAATGATCCTAATAAAACAATTGTTTCAAAAACCTGGCCATATTATTCATTAAGTGTTAATGTTTCTTAGCTACACAGAACTTTTAAATCACCTATCAAAACCTCATTGTTAAGAGCGTCCAAATCTCTTGACTCAACAACAGAACACTTAAAACGAATAAATGTATCCATTTTTCTTAACTAAATAACTTCATTAACATTTTATAGGTACTTGTGGGTATATTAAAAATATAAATCACGTTTAACTTCTCGAGTCAAGTTGGTCTTGTGGTAAAGGGTGCCAGCTTTTAATACGAAGGTTGGAAGTTCTAATCCCACTGCCAGCAGAGGGAATTTTTTTTTTTTAAATATATATTTTAGTTATTCTCTGTTATTAATTTATCTAATTTGTTTTATAAAAGTAAAAATATGTACACTTATCAATAATGTTAGTTGTAATACAAGACCATCATTTGTAATATTTACAAATACATGTTTTGGAGATTTTATAAGAAAATTCTTTATGGTTTTACAAATGATTTCTTTGGCAACTGGGTTTCCACGGATTTTTCTTGTAAAAGTACAGAAGAATTTTTAGAGTGTGCGAGGTTCTGGGTTCGAATCTAAGGTAAGGCGTGAGTATTAGTATAAGTTAAGTCATAAGTTAGTTTGTAAGCCGTACCTTGAGAAGCCTTCAGGCATAACCCAGGGGGGGGAGGAGGGGGCGTTTACCAGCCCTTTCCAATCCAATCCAATCCAATTCTCGGAGTTGTTAACGGAAATATATTGTTGATAAACGAAAACGTTATCCGTAACGACATAAAACGTAGCTGCGCTCTGTACATACAAACCACAGGACGTCTTCGTGTTTTCTTAACCTTCGGGTTTCAGGAACGAGCAATGCCAAGTCCACCCGAAGATTTCTTCACCAACGTAACCAGAAAATGATCAATTCTGCTGCAGTTCTGGTATACGCACCTCATAGACATATTTCTTCGAAAACAAAACAATAAGCGTCGGGCATCTGTAAAAGTTAGCAACGCGTACACACTCAAACTTTTCTATACAGGTTGTCACGGTATCATCACGACATACTTAAAGGGGCGATAGGTAATGTAATGAGAAACATCTTGGTGAGAGATCGGATGTCTGGACCACTCGGTTGAGACTCCAGGCGTCGCCGTTGTAATATACAGTATTTCCACGCGCTGGGAGGTAAGCATTCCGCGACGCTCTTATCACATGCCTGCTGTCGATTATGGAGTCAGTTGTAGCTATAGGTTGCTCACGGTAAACTGACCACTTTTAAAAGTCCTGCTGGAGATCTACTTGTGTACATTCTGTGTATTCTTCCGCCTGATGTAAAATAAACTTGGCCTGGGGCCTCGTAATTGTATTTATGCTTCAGTCAAGTAAAATAGCGAAATTATCAGAAATTTACTGTAAATATTTTACAAATCTGCTCATATTTACGCTCAAATGAATTCAAAATAAAACTAAAAAAAAAACAGAAAACGAATCAAAAATGTTATGTCATCACCAAGGTTTACCTAATTCGACGATAAGACATGGAAGTACTTTTTCCTCAATGTTTCCAACTTTACTGGGCGCATGTAACTCAGTGCGTCCGTTGAAATATATGTAGGTAGGAGCAGATACTTTTTTCTTAGGTTAAATTCAAAAATGCTCACCCTTATCGTGAACAGTCCGAAGAGGTAGGTAGAACCAAGAGTCACACTGTATTGCATGTGTTGTGCGCAGTTCGTCATGTAACACTGTCAAAATATACGTTGTCACATTTCCTAACTTTCATATTTAATGTTAATCTTTTTTATTTACATGCAACGTGTTATTATTTGTCTTAATGTAAACATACATTTCCTACACTCGTCACATGTGGCGTTTTTATATAATTGGCATATGTAGTTAATTGAATTTTTCTCTCCTGTTTTTTATTACACATTTTTTTTGTTAGGATATTTTTCTCGGATGTAAAGTCGCAATTGAATTATGTTTGAAAATAGGTAAATTAGTTAGACTTCATTTGTATGTATTTCTTAATTATAGTAATTTTTATTAAATTTTATGGTCTCATATATTGTGAATATTTTATGTTTATTTATTTTTTATGGTATCGTAGGAGGCCCAGTGTTCTATGTGTTTTTTTTAGCAGTTAGGACGTGGGAATTGGCACGTAAGGGGGGGGGGGGTGCAGGTATTTAGAATTCTCCTATTGGTCCCACGTTCGAATCCTGGCTCCCTATTGGCTGGAACGTTAGGTCCCTTTAAGCCGTGTCCAGCCAACAGAGTTTAACTCTCTCTTAAACGAACCTCAGCTCCGGTCAGACGTAAGAATAGGTCTCGCACCAGAACTTAGGTGACTGGTTAGGTTTTACGTTAGTGTATTAGCTTCCTCCCATTTTATTATTTTTTAGGTGTTGTTCCAATAAGTGTGCGTGCAATCTAAGCCCCTTACTAGGTTAATTCAGGAGTTTAGAAGCTCGCCCACGCGTGTGTAAGAACGTACGTATTTCTCCACAACGTCGAGGCCCAGATATATCTAACCCTACATCTACCTGTCCTGACGACATTTATTTTGAGAGCTCGTTCTACGTCATTACGGAACAGCGACAGCATCCAAATTTCTGTAAGACAAGTTTCCATTCCAATATAGTTTACGTGTGGTACAGGGCGCCAGCATTAAATTTTTCTAGTAGTTTACGAATTTTTCAAGTGACGCCATGATGCCATGTTGATTCTTAACGTGCTAACGAACCAGTTTTTTTTTTTTTTTTTTTTGCAAATTTGCCTACGAACAACCAGAGAAGAGAACGTGTTCACTTGAGATAGACACACCAAAAATTTAAGTGATTATTTAATTTTTGGAACATTAAATTTTTTTTTTTTAACTCTGTCAACAATAACTGTTTCTACGTATGTATAAAAGTAAGCCTACATTACGTAGCATAGGGACAACATGCGTACGGCCACTCCCACATCTTTTAGTTTTGTGTCACCTTAGATATTTACTAATTGCCACGAGAGTTTTTCTTTCTCTTAACAGTCCAGTAAATTCAGACAATTAAAATAAGGAGGTTGAAATATTTTATCAATAAATCTGGACGTGAAAAGTATTGTTCCCAGTCGTCGCCTACATCATATGCTACAGTTGCTCCTATTTCTTCCTATCTTTACAAAATGTTCTCTTATTATTATTAGTAGCTCGTCATATGTCTCCTGAAAGTGTTAGTACACGAGTATAGTACGTAGTTGTCATTCAGCTGGATGTGTGGTGGTTCACAGAAAGTTCTGTCTCTGCCAGCTAGCCCACTGACCGGACCTGTGAAACTCATGGCCTGGTATAACACGCGATTATAAATATAAAAAAATTTCAAGTCACCTTAGCAAGCATTTCTCTATAAAAATAGACAGATCGGTGCACTGCCCGATGACGTCTTAGAACAGATTGGATATCACAACATGGTGACTACAAGCTATGCTTGTACATCACTCGCTGCCTTACACAGTATAACCTCACACCTTCAAGGATATGTCAGTCACGTCCTTCCCTCGCCATATTCCACTACACAGGCCTGCGTCGTAGTCAAGTACTTCCCTCGCAACATCCCACTACACAGGCCTGCGTCGTAGTCAAGTACTTCCCTCGCAACATCCCACTACACAGGCCTGCGTCGTATTCACGTCCTTCCCTCGCCATATCCCACTACACAGGCCTGCGTCATAGTCACGTCCTTCCCTCGCCATATCCCACTACACAGGCCTGCGTCATAGTCACGTCCTTCCCTCGCCATATCCCACTACACAGGCCTGCGTCGTATTCACGTCCTTCCCTCGCAATATTCCACTACACAGGCCTGCGTCGTAGTCAAGTACTTCCCTCGCAACATCCCACTACACAGGCCTGCGTCGTATTCACGTCCTTCCTTCGCAATATTCCACTACACAGGCCTGCGTCGTAGTCAAGTACTTCCCTCGCAACATCCCACTACACAGGCCTGCGTCGTATTCACGTCCTTCCCTCGCAATATTCCACTACACAGGCCTGCGTCGTATTCACGTCCTTCCCTCGCCATATCCCACTACACAGGCCTGCGTCATAGTCACGTCCTTCCCTCGCCATATCCCACTACACAGGCCTGCGTCGTATTCACGTCCTTCCCTCGCAATATTCCACTACACAGGCCTGCGTCATAGTCACGTCCTTCCCTCGCCATATCCCACTACACATGCCTGAGTCGTAGTCACGTCCTTCCCTCGCCATATTCCACTACACTCCTGCGTCGTAGTCACTGCCCGAGTCCAGACAGTTGTTGTGTATTCACTGTGACTGTGCGTCTTATACCACACTATAGGCCGTTAACGGTGAAGTGAGCACTTTTTGAAGCGGTTTCATCAGACATAATAACCAATATATATATTTTATTGTGACCTTGGACTTTCGGTGAATGTATACACTGTGTTTATTACTTACACGGCAGGGTTTACATTAACAAGTGGTCGAAGGATATAAATTGGTCGAAAGAAAGAATAGCTAGGGCTTCAAAAGTGCTCTCTTCACCGAAAACGTCCTACAGTCATGAAACGCGTACACCGTTTAAAAAAATTTCCTTTATTTTACGGAAAAGCGCTGGTACACAACTATTCAGAGGCGCGTCCGTAAAGTCTCCTTAAAATTACGGACACAGTGATTTTCAAAAACGGACTTTCCGTAAAATTCACGGAACCTCTCCATTAATTCCCTTGTTAGTTTTCTGTACTTATAGTTTAAATAATTATTAATAACTATTTTATTTTAATTTTCATGACTTGGGTGTTCTAATGTGTATAAAAAAGTTAAAATTTTAATATTTAAGAAATATTTGAACCCATGTATAATTTTTTCAAGTTCGTGACCCTAGCCAATTGCCTACAATGCTTACGTGTTAAATAATGGTATAAGTTTTGGTTTTTACATTAGTCAGATAAGAAATGTTTATAGTTTCTTTTAAAGTTAGTGTATTTTAAGTGTTACAAAGTGTTACATACGCCTGTTGTTAGAAAAACACGCCTTAGTGACATGGATTATCTTAACTGCCGCATAAACGATAATTTTCTGGTCACATGCTAATCCAGAGACTACAGCAGTGACTGCGCGAGTATGGGACCTTCCGTCCACCCCATGACGGCAGTCACGTCACATGCTAATCCAGAGACTACAGCAGTGACTGCGCGAGTATGGGACCTTCCGTCCACCGCATGACGCCAGTCACGTCACATGCTAATCCAGAGACTACAGCAGTGACTGCGCGAGTATGGGACCTTCCGTCCACCGCATGACTGCAGTCACGTCATATGCTAATCCAGAGACTACAGCAGTGACTGCGCGAGTATGGGACCTTCCGTCCACCGCATGACGGCAGTCGCGTCACATGCTAATCCAGAGACTACAGCAGTGACTGCGCGAGTATGGGACCTTCCGTCCACCGCATGACTGCAGTCACGTCATATGCTAATCCAGAGACTACAGCAGTGACTGCGCGAGTATGGGACCTTCCGTCCACCGCATGACGCCAGTCACGTCACATGCTAATCCAGAGACTACAGCAGTGACTGCGCGAGTATGGGACCTTCCGTCCACCGCATGACGGCAGTCGCGTCACATGCTAATCCAGAGACTACAGCAGTGACTGCGCGAGTATGGGACCTTCCGTCCACCGCATGACGGCAGTCGCGTCACATGCTAATCCAGAGACTACAGCAGTGACTGCGCGAGTATGGGACCTTCCGTCCACCGCATGACGCCAGTCACGTCACATGCTAATCCAGAGACTACAGCAGTGACTGCGCGAGTATGGGACCTTCCGTCCACCCCATGACGGCAGTCACGTCACATGCTAATCCAGAGACTACAGCAGTGACTGCGCGAGTATGGGACCTTCCGTCCACCGCATGACGCCAGTCACGTCACATGCTAATCCAGAGACTACAGCAGTGACTGCGCGAGTATGGGACCTTCCGTCCACCGCATGACGGCAGTCGCGTCACATGCTAATCCAGAGACTACAGCAGTGACTGCGCGAGTATGGGACCTTCCGTCCACCGCATGACGCCAGTCACGTCACATGCTAATCCAGAGACTACAGCAGTGACTGCGCGAGTATGGGACCTTCCGTCCACCCCATGACGGCAGTCACGTCACATGCTAATCCAGAGACTACAGCAGTGACTGCGCGAGTATGGGACCTTCCGTCCACCGCATGACGCCAGTCACGTCACATGCTAATCCAGAGACTACAGCAGTGACTGCGCGAGTATGGGACCTTCCGTCCACCCCATGACGGCAGTCACGTCACATGCTAATCCAGAGACTACAGCAGTGACTGCGCGAGTATGGGACCTTCCGTCCACCGCATGACGCCAGTCACGTCACATGCTAATCCAGAGACTACAGCAGTGACTGCGCGAGTATGGGACCTTCCGTCCACCGCATGACGGCAGTCGCGTCACATGCTAATCCAGAGACTACAGCAGTGACTGCGCGAGTATGGGACCTTCCGTCCACCGCATGACGCCAGTCACGTCACATGCTAATCCAGAGACTACAGCAGTGACTGCGCGAGTATGGGACCTTCCGTCCACCGCATGACTGCAGTCACGTCATATGCTAATCCAGAGACTACAGCAGTGACTGCGCGAGTATGGGACCTTCCGTCCACCGCATGACGGCAGTCGCGTCACATGCTAATCCAGAGACTACAGCAGTGACTGCGCGAGTATGGGACCTTCCGTCCACCGCATGACGCCAGTCACGTCACATGCTAATCCAGAGACTACAGCAGTGACTGCGCGAGTATGGGACCTTCCGTCCACCGCATGACTGCAGTCACGTCATATGCTAATCCAGAGACTACAGCAGTGACTGCGCGAGTATGGGACCTTCCGTCCACCGCATGAAGGCTTCACGGCGAGGGTCGTTCGTACGCCTCATTTTGATGTTTTCGTGAGCCACACCTACGTGGGGACTGAGTGAATAGATTTGCGGAAGCTCTTAATATCGAGGTGTTGAAAGCCAATGAGGGTGAAGCGAGATGAGTATGGAGCAGCGTCGAGATGCAAGAAGCGGGGACGGGGGGACGTGAGATCCCTGAGAAAACCCGCCGACGGTACGATTCCCACGTGCGAAAATCCGGGAGCGACACCACCAGGAATCCAACCTTGTTTGCCCAGGTGGGAGGCGAATAGTCCGACCACTACACCACCGCGGCCCCATTTCCGTGCGGAGAGTGCTCAGACTACATCCATTCCACGAACAAAAGTTACTCGTACTGGACCGGCTGAGTTCGATCCTCGTATGCGTATCGCCCAGTGGTTTACACAGCAGTATATTGCCGAGCCAGAGTTTGCATCGTGTGTATTGTGTACGGACAAAGAGTGTTTTACAAGGGGTTGCTATATCAATACCCACAACAGCCACATGTAGACCGACGAAAATCCACATACAGTGATGGCCACAATTCACCAAAAACTGTTTTGACCTAAATACGTCGTTAAATTTGCAACCATAGTGGGAGGCAATCCAGAAAATTCGATGATGATAAAACCGGGGGATACAGTTTGGCATTGCAGCTCCGAATCTATCGTGTATATTCAAAATTCAATTACATCACTCGATTGTCAAAGGATCAAAGAATATGTTACGTTGAGTGAGGACTACAAAGCAGAGCTAGGAAGGGGGGGAGGGAGGCGCAGCATTTTTGAGTTCGTTTCACCGCAGCTCATAAATTCCGCGTATTATAACTTTTGACTACGAGAAGCTGCAACGCTCGTTTAGGTTTCAATCGACAACTCTCGTCAAGATCAATCGATTGCACGTATAAAATCATTTTTGTTGTGTGGTTACGGTGGAATTATATGCGTTTAGTGTAAAAAAAATAAAGAAAACTTAACACAATTTCTGCCTATACTAGTCGAAAAGCCAAGTCGGAATACAGAAATCGTGTACGGTTGGAAATAGCATCTTAAAATCAATCCAGTGATACCCATAAAATCCCTTATGATCGAGTGAAGCGGTGCCGGGAACGTAAAATAAACATCGCGTTCGAGCGTGTCAACGTAGACGTATTCACGCAAAACAAACGGCCGTGTCCCCAACACAGCCAAACGCAGTATTTGTTGAACGTGAAGGCTGGCATCATCCAGAAACCAAGTTGTGCACTTTGTAGTTCCAGCTGGTTTAGACGGCCAGGAATATCACAACTTTCTGGTAATCGAAGCTTCACTAGATGCTAGAACATGTGCAGCTGAACGTGCGACTCAACATGTCCCACATCCCACCAGCAAATCACTTTAAATGCAGAAGGGGGCAGATATCGCGCTATAACGGCACTATGTGGCAGTCTTTGTTGTAATCACGTGATTCGTTCATGATGATTAATTTTTTTGCCAATGAGTGCATTTGAGAAATTCAATTTTTGGGTGTAAAGTTATGGGGTAAATGAACGGGTTATATAAGAGAATATGGGTCTCAAGTTAATGTTTATAACTGTTTTGTCTGTTCAATTTTTTCAAGGCGCGATTCTAATGCGCAGGCATCCAGATGCACGTACATAAATAAATTTGAACGCTAAACATAATTTAAATTAATTTTGTTCTTATGTGAATATTTTGAAAACATCGATAAGAAATATATTTTTCCTGGAAAATGAATTACTTAATTATTTAATGAATATAATTGGAATATATGCACATGTATATCGGTAAAAATGTAAAGAATTTATTTCACTGATTCTGATGGAAACGATACATAACATCCATGTGACAAGAAGGAAAGTGTTATGTCTTGGCCACGGCCGAGGGTGTATAGAATGTTCAGAACTAGAACTTCACGATTTTGGCGGCAAGGTTGGCCAGAGGAAACACGCGAAAGCTTTTAAACTGCAATTAGCCAGAAATGCGAGGCCACGCAGCTGAGAGTATTTACCCTAGAAGCTGGAGCTAGGTGCTCGTAGAGATGTCACGCCGCCTGTGTTATAGAACACTCGCTGCGACAGTCAAACCGGCTCACAGCGGGGGGGAAAAAAAATTCAGACACTTTTCTTTTCCATTAATTTCTGTTGTACTAGATATTCCATCGACATTATTGCAATTCTGCCTTACTTCGCGTGATGAAATTTCTCTCACCATTTTACGTAAATGAAGAAAAACGCTTGTGAAACTGAATTATACATTTCTTTGTTGTGCGCAATAATCGTCAAAATGTGTTGTTTTAATTATATTACACAAAGCAAAATTTTCGTGTAACAAAAATTTTATATTTGTTTTTTTTTTTTTTTTTTCTTGACGTTCACTGTAATATTACAATTCAAATAACAGCAAATATAATGTAAGCTGCGTGTGCGATGTATAGAAACACATCATCTCGTATAAAGATATTGTACGGATTTTCCTTATAATCCACATGAAACGGGAAGTTTAAAATAGTAAACGGGGGTTTTTAGAATTGATCCTTCAACTTAACGTTTGCGGAAAATATTTTTGCTGGGATATGGGATTGAAATGAAATTAAGGAAATCGATACTTGGTTTTTAGAACTGAAATATGAAGATCTAGACAGAATCTTTCGTTTGTGATCTAAATCAGCGCGCGAAGAAGTATGAGTCGCGAGGCGCACTTCTCGTAAATTTTCGCCCACGTCCAAAATGGCTGCTAATTCGCCGCGGGTCCCCGCCCTTGTCTTGCACATGCACGGCTCCGACTCAGGCCGTGCTCGGGTCTTATTTAGATGCCACGTCGAACGAGACCACTTTATACGTGATACATGCTGCTTCAATGGCTGCGGCATTCACTGAAAACTCATTAAGCACTTTTGGAGATCTTGTGAAGATTTCGGAGGGTTCTTAATGCCTCACGAATCCTTTGATTTACTTTCACGCGGGAGAACTTGGTGTGCATGGGTACCTTACAGGTTTAATAACATCAAACTGTGCAAATATGTATGATTTCCGAGTAGCATAAATCATCGTATGAAGCGTCTAGATTTCGCAAAGATGCCTCCAACACCATATTTCACTCCTCTTGTTATAAAGCGAACATATATCCAGAGGTGTTGGTAGTAGCACATAGTATTGCATTTGTTAGAATATGTATTCTTGGCGAGGGGTAATGAAAGTTTGCTTTATATCACTTAACAAAGACTACCTACAGATTTCCAAGTTCTGTGCAATAGCAATAAATGTGCACTGGAATTTGTTTGTAAATTTTATGCTTGCATGATTACATACTATCAGTAAAAGAATTAATAATGGACGGAAATTAATTGGGATGCTCAATTTAATCTTATGGAGCAGGAATGCTATAAATATAACAACCAGAATTATATTTAAGTCCCTATTAGAGAGTATAGTATTATATAGAAGAGAGACCTGGGTAATTAATCAAAACCATATTAAGAAGCTGAAAGCATTAGAAATGGATTTCTGGACAGGATCAGACAGAATTTCAAGAAAATAAAAAGTAAGGAATGCCGAAATAATAAGACTAATGGAAGTGGAAGAAGAAATGTATGAAGTTATAGAACGAAGAAGGTTGGAATGGCATGGCCATGCAAGAAGAATGGAAGATAATAGAATACCAACACTTATGCAGGAATGGGAAGTTGTAGAAAGGAGAAGAAGAGGACGACCCATGACTACCTGGTTCCAAAATGTACAGATAACAATGAGAAGATTTGGTGCAGAAGAGAAAGATACACAAGACCGAAATATCTGGAAAAATATTTTGAGAAGATAATGTCGAGTTCTGTACGAAACAATTGTTCCGAGTTTATTGTTATGTTTGGAGGAAAACCTCTGAATTAAGGAAAAATTTCTCGTAATAATAATAATGATTTCATACTCCAATATTGTTACTGTACATGAAGTGATAGTTGCTAGATAGAAAAATCGGGATATACAGTTTGGTATTGCAACTCCGAATCTATCGTCTACATTCAAAATTAAACTACGCCACACAATGACTGTTGTGGCAAAATAGTTATTCTGTGAAACATTTTTGTTTCGTGTGTATTATTTTATAATGCTTGGTAAGTAATAAATATTCATGTTTTCGATAACAATGCTAAATCTAAATACAAAAATTAAACGCACAAACGCACAGAAATACTCGGGAGGATGTCAATTGTTTCAAATGGCATTTCAGGAAATGCACTCTAAGGGTTGGGCTGCAATTTATTAATCACACGCACAGCATGTGCGATAGCAGAGAACACACGAACAGCGCAATTCTGAAAGCCACAATCAAAATAACACACGCACAGAAACGACTGATGTTTACAGAAAACAGTCGTGAAAATGAAAGGAAACGATACTCGGTAAATTGCGCATGCGTGTATTGCTCGCATTGGAATGAAATAATACTGTTGACCGCTTCACTTGATCATATGGTAAATACTAACCAAGATAGAGAGAAATAAAAATGTATATCTTTACCATTTGAACGTCGTTTGTGTATTTAAGTCAGACATTTGTGTTTCCTTTGCCATTGCCACTCCACACAAATGTTTTATACACGCAATCGATTGATCTTGACGAGAATTGTAGCTTCTGCTAGTCAAAAGTTGTACTACGCTTATTATAGGGTGATAATTATTATTACCCCATTAAAAAGTCTCATTAAGAGTCCATAACATTTTAGAACATACAATTTTTGTTTATTTACTATATATATACACACATCCGGTAAAATATATACTTTGTTTAGGCGCAAGATATTATGGAAAATAAATGCACCAGTATGGCTAAATAGTTGCTGACATAGCCGTTATCAATGCTGCCTTCCGACATCCTGCAAATTTCAATTGACGCGTTTGGAGCTAATCCATGCCCCTCGCCCTCTTGACAACATGGCACCCGCCACGCACGTCTTGCCACATCACGCCATGTTTTACAGCTCGTGCACGCCTCGTCCTACTAGCTCGCGACGTCCATAAAGACGGATCTCGTACGGCACCGAGCAGGGAACAGAGCAGGACTCTAAAGACATAAAACCCTATTTGCCGTACGCACACCTGCACTAGAGTCGAACTTGCTAAGCTCTGTTTCCTCTCGAGCTAATTCCACACATTAAACCTTGTCGCACTAACTCTGACAAACCTTTACGACATCTGATTCCCTGTCTGGTGATTATTTCCCAACTAATTTGGCTGATTAAATAGACTGTAGACCCATTCTATCGGTTGTGTTTGACTTCCATATGGAACCTAATTGCACACATGTGGACTGTAGTTATTGGGAAATTCCGAGGCGTTATGCGTCGACGCTTGTTAAATTCAAATAAATTTACGACGTTTCAATAACTTGTGTCACTGTAACATATGTATGAGACGACTTGAAGGACAGCGAGCCAATCAAACGGCTTCAAATAAATAAGGACCAAATTCCAGACTTACTAGGTCCGGATTAAAAATTGTTAATCTGTCGTACCAAATCACATAACGGTTGTTCACGGTAAAATGAGCACTTTTGAAAGCACTTCTTAAGATCTGCTTGTATGAACGTTGGGTATTTCCCGCCTTATGCAAATTTGACACTGTCATGAGCCTCATCACTTTATTCCTGCGTCGATCAAGTGAAACTTTGAATTTATTAAAAATGTAAATATTTCACAAATCTACTCTTTTTTACTCTTCGATACATTAAAAAAAAACTACAAAACGAAAGAAGTAATCTCAGTTGTTATAAATGGTTATCTAACACTTTTAATTTGATGTTAATGTATGGAACTATTTTCCATCCATCGTTACCAACTTTACTGGGTGTATGTCACCAAGTGCGTCCGTTATAATATATGCAGGCAGAGGCAGTTACTTTTTTTCTAAGGTTGATTTAAAAAGTGCTCACTTTATCGTGAACAGCCTCTATTTGAGAACACGGAGCACTTGTGTTATAACAGTATAGTTATCCCACTTTCATACATGTGCCTGAATATTGTATACGCGTGTGCACGTCATTTAATATAGTGAACTTGGCCTTCTTTTGACGTGGCTACTCTTTATGTGTGGAGGAACATTATAGCGACCCAGTGTACCAACATCCTACCCGTGCACTCTCGGTCGTCAACAAGGTTGTGGAATGGGAAGTCACGTTATTACAGTGTCTTCCGAATTGCTTCGTTGAATAGCTCGGTTTTGAATTGCTGATATTAGTTTTTGGCATGTTCCGAGCCATATTTAACTATGGCTTTGACAGCTGTCACCGAAAAATAAAACTCTTGCACATCTAACCAGCCAATGTAATTAATATGTTTACAAAAGTAACTGGGACAGTTCTGTACAGAAAAAAATACTTAGATTCTTATAAATACACATAAATTTACTTATATATTTCTATCTTACGTTTTTAGTTTTGTTGTACTTGTTATATATCTTGCCAATTTTTGAAGTTTTTGGTTAAAGCCTGTAATTGTAAGGCATTTTTCCCATTGCATAAAAACACACATGATCTCTTACACGTAAAGGCCGTTACAAAATTTCATCTTAGAAGTGATTGTGGTTTCAGAGGGGTCCCAAAAAATGAACACTTTTCTCAAAACCTGTATCCCGAGAAAAAGACATTTTGAATTCAGTAACGCTTAAAATCCTT
This sequence comes from Dryococelus australis, assembly GCA_029891345.1. Classification (NCBI taxonomy): domain Eukaryota; kingdom Metazoa; phylum Arthropoda; class Insecta; order Phasmatodea; family Phasmatidae; genus Dryococelus; species Dryococelus australis. The sequence goes on along the minus strand of CM056998.1, from coordinate 197,267,238 downwards.
GTTTCACATTTGCTTATGCAACCACTTGCTTGAGTATACTGAGATGGTTGCAGCCCTCACAGGCGCGATGTAGGACTCGCGTCTTCGTAAATTTCATTGAAATGCAACGCGAAGGAATGTTAGAAAAATTTCTATTACAAGTTAAATTTCACGTGACACGTTTAGGGTATGTGATTATTTAGTGTGCGTTGTATTTGTGACGTACCGACCTCTTACCCCCCAGTTAACGAGCTACCTAGTTGGACACATTCAGAAGTCAGATCCCCCGCAAAGAATACACTATTTATTAAATATTTATTTCTTATTTGGTACAGTACGGGTCATAATAAGCTTTCCCGTGCAACATACCATGAACGTGGACACTGTGAGTGACAAAGCGGATTTGTTTGGTTGGAAGACCCACGAGATTTCTTGCCCGTTTTCCATCGGGGGGGGGGGGGGGGGGGGGGGGGCTATAAATCTGGCACAAATCTTGGACAAGAAATTGAGACGCGTTCATTTTGTGCAGTAAACTTGTAGCTAACGTGCTATCAGAACAGGCGACACAGCTCCAGTCTGGTGCAGTCGTGTTACTTCACGCCTTTCCACGTCCTATTCTAAACTTGGTACACACACACACACACATATATATATACACACACATATATATATATACATACATATATATATATATATATATATATATATATATATATATATATATATATATATATATATATACACACACACACACACACACTATAAGTCGAACATAGCGATCGCCCTCTGGGTCATAAATATGAAAATATTAAAAATACATACACATTATAACAATATAAAATGGTGATTATTTGTAGGAAACATTAACTATTTAATAACTGGACTGTTTCCAACCCAGCACTGTGCCCAGACTGTTTTTTTTGTGGTTTCTTTCCGAGGTTTAATAAACAATGAAAAGTCGTATTTACGTATGAAGATTCCTGTAAGCTGTTTATACTTTCTTTAAATTTTACTCAAACAGTACTTGTTGTTAAGACACAATGATCTGCGAAGTCAGGTTTGCGACATAAATGTTGTCAATACGTATACAGATGGCAACAGGCGATCCACTGGTAGTAGCTCTTTGTCCATTTATTAACTCGTTACCCAGAGTGTACCGGTTCGACTGTACATACAGTTTGTACAATGTGAAATTGCCGGGTATTTCGGTGCCAACTTCATGGGATTGTAGCACCCTTGCAAGGCACTTTAAATGGTAGACCTATGGTGTATGTTGTCATAAAGAATACATGATCAGAGCTTGTCCCTGTATTTTATACATATATATATATATATATATATATATAGTTATGGAATAATACGAGTAAAAATTTCAAGAAAACCCACAAACCCATACATTCAAATTTCTTTTAGAAAATGCAGGGAAATTAAACTAAAAATTTAAAGCAAGCTAATAAAATATTTTTGAGAATATTTCTATAATACTTCTTATCAGAACTTCTGAAAATTGTGTTGTAGTAGTATATATACATGCACCATAAAAGATTTTGTCTCCTCCGTGTTATTTAGGGGACTTTGGAGTCTTAGGCCGTGTCAGACGTGACAAATTCGTTATTTTGAAATTTGTCATTCTGTAAGTTTCAATTCGGACGTTATCGACAGTCAGTTGGTTAGTGCCCGCGGGAACATATTACAATCACAGTGGAAATTTTTTTTTACTTTCATTTAATACTTAAACGGGCTTAATATTTCTTCAATAATCACTGGAATGTTGCATTACTTTAATAAATAAGAAAAATATTAATTAATCAATAACAACTTTAACAAAAATTGTTGCGTAATATATAAACAAAGCACAAAACTTACTTGCTGTTTAAAGCATTTTTTTTTGTATTTTATAAAGTTGTTTTTAAAAATAAACTTTTTATTTATGGATTCGCGTAATTTGTTTTGAAGGTCAAAACCAACATGGCGCTTATCATGTCATTTCTAATTTTTGCTAACATCCGCTACATAAAAAATACGAAATAGTAAATTATTAAACACGACATAATTTTTGTATACAAAATCGGGTCACGTGATCATTTTGTTAACAAAATCTGCCATTTTGGACACAGTCTTTAATTGTGAAGAACAACTTGGCAAAATGAACTAAAGGAGATTAGGTATCCAGCTGTATTTAAGCCTACTCAACCATTTATTTTCTACGGATTTATGGTAAAATCATTATTTCAAATACATTTTTATTGCTCTTCATTAATTTACTAAACGATATATAACGTGGTGAAGGCTACAGTTGAACACTCAATTGATTATATTATTAGGTATTTACTTGTAGCATAGACTTAAAACACGAGTTCGTCAATAATACTTTGCGGATACTATAATAATGTATCTGACAAAGTTTACAAGTGTACCAGCCGATAAATAAAACCAAACAACAAAACAAGAGATTCGTCCTTAACTCAAGAAGAAGGAAACATGGCCTTTCACTGCATCAGAAGATAGTGCATATACGTCACTGACTTCAGTAATCATGTCAAGTAGGCTGTTCACGGTAAAATGAGCACTTTTGAAAGCCCTGCTTAAGATCTACTTGTGTACATGTTGCGTGTTCTTCCGCCTTTCAAAATTAACATTGCCATGAGCCTCATCACTTTAGTCATGCGTCAGTGAATTGAAAAATTGAAACTGTGAAATTATTAGAAAAGTAAATATATATATATATATAACAGAACGCGAAATAAGTTATTTAAAATATTAGAAATGGTTACCTAACACTTTTTATTTGACGTTGAGATTAAGAACAAGTTTACATCCATCGTTGTCAACTATACTGGACGCATCTCATTCAGTGCACCCGTTAAAATATATGCAGGTATGAGCAGTGACATTTATCTAAGGTTGATTTCAAAAGTGCTCACTTTATCGTGAACAGCCTTCGCCACATTATAACACGAATTCTCCATGTGCCTACGTGTCATATCTCCCATCATCTGATTTTCCTTAAAAGCGCGTAAATGTAGTGTGTCTTCACAGCTGAACTAACAAAGATAAAATGCCGAGAAACTCCCGAGGTTAAAGCAGCGCAAATTTGTGGTGCTCCACTTGTAGCTGAGTATGTTTCATTTCGTCTCTGAGAGTCCTCTTTTAGCTGTTGCAGCCGTCTGTGTCGATTTACAACATGTCCATACCTCTGAAGCGCCCAGATGTCAGCTAATACATCACGTGACTGAGTCTTCGTGAAGCTCACTCATAGATATACTATAGGAAATCATGCACGGAACTGCATTATCGTCCATACGAAATGTCAGTTTCAGATTTAATGCGAAATGCTAACTATATTCTAATACATGAAGCCTAAGAGACTTAGAATTAAAACGCCGGTATTTAATTATATTCAACTTTGGACATTTTTTGACGAATTGGTATGTGAGGACTTTAAATCTGAGCTGAACACTACGCAATTTTATAAACAATTTTAGACCCAATTTGACTGATGGTTTAAGTGAGAGAGTGAAGAGATTTGGGTGGCACTCAACAACAAGGTCTTGAGAGCCAATGAGGGAGAAGCGAGGTGAGTATGAAATAGAACTGGAATAAAGGGGTAGGGAAAACGGCAGATCCCCGAGAAAACCCGCCTACCTGCGGCATCGAAAATCCGGAGTGATCCTGCCGGGGATTGAACCCGGTTCGCCTTGGTAGGAGGCGAGTAGTCAAACCGCTGAAACACCGCGGCCCCTGATCTCTTAAGGTGTTGCCAATAAAATAATGATTTTATTCGTGCTGCAATTTTAACAAATATGGCATTTGTATTGTTATCGTGAATAATGAGCAATGACAGGTCCCGGTGTTACGTTTTTGGTACCCTGGTCAAGGATAACGTTAATTTTCGGCGTTTTTATAACACTTCAAATTCATTGTTCTTCTCCTTAGCGTCATGCTTCCAGAACTTGGCAGCTCTTAACTTCTGTTACAGGTATTTTGTGAGTTGTACACAGAAAATCCAAAATTATATCAATGGGAACGTAATTATACATCCCGACAATTCGAATAGCCGTAAGAATGTGAATATAATTTGTATGAACTTCGCAAAATGTTATGAGATGTTACAAGTTAATTGAAGTAATGATATGTAATATACTTTGATGTGGCATGTTAAAGTAGGGAAAAGTGTAAAGGTATGAATCATGGTACATGGAATGTTTTCTCGTCCAATAAATATCAATGGAAGGCAAACTATTTATCACGCTAGTAGCGGAGAGTTAGGGTAGTTGGGCTTAACATCTCATCAACAGCGAGGAGTAGTATGATTATGGGAAGTCTGGAACAGGGGCATCGGGCATCGGATCCGGATTCGGGGGATCCGCCATCTTGTTACGTCACCCGACCGCCATATTGGATGTAATTGACCTTTTTCCCTTACCCGTGTGAACTTTGACCTTGACCCTGAGAATTTTGACCTCAAAAAACACTGAAAAACATTAAGAAATACCAAAAATTCCTCAAAAATTTAAAAAAAAAATAAAATAAAAAAGATCCTAAAAAATTTATTATTATGAATTATTAAAAAATATTTAAAAATTAATCAAATATTATTCAAAAGATCCTCACAAACTTCCTGTTTTTTTTTATACTGGCACAGATCAGCGACCCAGTGTCAGACCCAGGTAACCAGGAGACAGGGATCAGTAATTATGGTCGTTGATCTTCACCTTTGACCTTGAAAATGCAAAAATGCAAAAATAAATCACAAAAAATTTAAAAATCCATAAAAAATTTATTATTAAAAAATTTAATTTATAAATTTTTTTAAACATTTTTTAATCGTTAAAAATTATTTAAAATTTGTTTTAAAACATTTTTTAAATCGTTAAAAAATGTATTTTTTATAAAATTTCATTTATAATTTTCGTAATTAAAATGTTTTTAACCCCGGTGACCATTTTTTCCCTTTTTCCCCTCAACATTTCAGCTTTCCCCTAAAAATTTCCGTTAAAAAATTTATAAAAATTTAATAAATAACTTACATTTCCCAGCACCGCCATTAATCACGTTCGTTCCATCCCCAGCAGACGACTGACTCCCTCGCACCCACTCCCCTCACCTATACTCATTCCGCCATCTTGATTATTTGGTTTGTCATTTGTTTATACATTACTGGAGACCGCCATATTTGTTTATATGTTACTGGAGGCTGCAATATTTGTTTTGTTTTTTCGTTCGTCATTTATTTATACATTATTGGAGGCCACCATCTTCGTAGGAAACCACCAACCTTGGTAGGCATCACCCATTCGACATATTGGAAACCAATGACCTTGACAACAAAAACTCGATAAAAATACATAAAAGTCAGCAAACATTATACATTGATGACTACCACCGCAATATTAGCTGCAAAATACTTCGACCTTGACCCTATGTCCTTGAATGACCTTAAGAATAAAAATCTTAAAAAATGCATAAAATTCAACAAGCATAATACATTACAGACTACCCTCACCTTATTAGATACTGACTACCTTGAACGCCATGACCTTGAATGACCTAAAAAACTCGAGGAAAAATCTATGTGAAGAGGAAGAAGCTAGTCGAGACGATCCACCTTCGGCGCAGCTGCTGTCACACTAAACCTCTAAGCTTACCTCCCTACAGTTTACAATATACAAGTGTGCAAGCCCTATGTCATCATATTGACTTTGAACCAATTGTACTGCACTATTTATTCATTGTACAGACACCGACCAGCCAATCACCAAGTTACCTCACGATTGCAGCCGACCAATCACATGCAGGCATTGAGACATCATACACATACACGCAGGTAGGCAGGCTTTAGATGCTAGTTGCTTGATCACATTACCATGCAGATATATCTTAAACAGTTTCTTCCAGGCAAGTTTACTTCTCTCACCTATAAATCATGTTTACACTTAAAGTAGACAACTGACTCCTGTTGTCGGGCCGACCCCCTCACAAACTGACCCATTGACCCCATCGACCCCAATGAGCCATTGACCACATCGGCCCTGTAGTGAGCCATGACCCATTGACTCATTATGACACCTAATTTCGGCGGTGGTGGCGCTGGTGATTGTGATTGCTACTGATGGAAAGACTCACTCCAGCAGACTAAACGCACGAAAAGAACTCTTTGTACAAACCGTTCTCTCGTGCCAGCATGCATTTCTTGAACATTGGTGAAAACTCGATTGCGGAATATTAACTAGAAACAACGATTGGGTTTGGCTGTGTCGAGGACACGGCCATTGGTTTTGCGTGAATGCGTGTACGTTGACGCCGCGCTCGGACGCATAGATGTTTTTTTTTTTACGTTCCCGGCACCGCTTCACTTGATCATACGGGGTTTTTATGGAAATCACTGGTTTGCTTTTGAGATTATCTTTCCAACCTTATACGATTTCTGTATTTCGACTTGGCTTTTTGACGAGTATAGGCCGACATTATGTTAAGCTTTTTTTTTAATTTTATACATAAGACTCATACAATTTCACTTTAACCATGCCACACAAATGTTTTCACACACGAAACTGACTTATCTTGACGAGAGCTGTCGATTGAAACTTAAACAAGCGTCGTAGCTTCTAGTCAAAAGTACTACACGGAAGTTATGAGACGCGGCGAAACGAACTCAAAATTCCGTCCCATTCTACCCCTTCCCCCCCCCCTTCCTTCGATGCTATGCAGTCCTCACTCAATGTAACATCTTTATTGATCCTTTGGCAATCGAGTGATGTAATTGAATTTTGAATGTAGAAGCCAGATTAGGAGCTGCAGTGACAAACTGTATCCCCCGATTTTATCATCGGATTTTCTGGATTGCCTCCCACTATGGTCGCAAATTTAAAGACGTATTCGCGTCTCGTTGTCTCGTGTAACCTTTAAGATGTAACAAAATTATTACGTTATGTTGCAGCTCGAAACATCGGTCATGTAATTATAAAATCAAAAAGAACATTTCTTGAAAATTTATTTTTCATTATCCTTCGTATTTCCACTTTAACTTTCGAGATAAAATTTAAAGTCTAAAATATAAGCTGTTAAATGCTTCATAACAGGTCAATGGAGTGTAGGATTCCAAACAAAATGCATCATGCCACTCCTGTGAATTCATATTATCTTTTAGTTGAAACCAAACATCGTGATAAAATAACTTCATCTAAGTCTGCAGAATTAATTAGTGTATATTAAAATTCTCATATTAAGACGAAAAACATTATAAATATTACTAATAAAACTATTCTGTCTTTTACCATGTAATAAAGGATACAACTTTACGAAACCGTTGAATACCCTTGAAAATATAAAGAATTATTTTTTAACAGCCTTAACGGCTTTGAGGCCTCAAGACCGCCGTTAACGGCTAGCTCAGTGACAGTACGAGGGTCTCATTTGATGAATACGTAGGAAATTTCTTCCCAAGCCTCAGTCTGCACAGAGTTTACATAAAAAAATCAGCTGACAGCTGTAATTACAGTTCAAAAAACGTTTAATAGTCAATGCTGATTTTATTCTACACTCGATGGGAGCAAAATACTCTCTTACAACACAGCCACACAATATCGTATGTCCAAAGCACTATTCCTTTCGATACGTGTTCCAATTAATTTTTATATCTCGCATAACTTATATATATATTTATGTGGTTTTATACAGTTTACTACATAAGTAATCTGAATCAGCATAGTTTTATCACTATATTCAACAATAACGTAGGTATGCCTATCATAATTTTATTTCCACGAAAACACCTGCTTTGTCTGTTGAAATTCTCTTCCTGCCGCATCATTCTTTCTTCACATCACTAACAATTATGTCCGTCTCAGACTTGTTACATGATCGTGTCGTTGTTACACGGGACGATGACGTGGTATACAATTCCACCCTTAATCGTCTCTGAAACTCAATCATGTTCTCTCATTTCCAATAACACTTTAAAATTCACTTACGTCGTTAGAAAAAAACCTTGTAACTTCCGACATTCATTTTCATTATAGCATGAAATACTCGCAGTCCTATCAGCTTCGCATTGATACTTCCTCTGTCATTGACGTAAAAGAAAGCGTTAACATTGATTTGGGACATGCGATATTTAGAGATAGTCTGTTGGTGGTTTCCCCACACTTTTTTAATCAAACCTTTGAAAAATAACCCCATGTGCGAAGTGTTTTGTTAATTATTAGATATGTGTGCATGTATCACAAGCCTTTTATACCTCTGTTAACACAGAAGGGCGTTGTTTCTCGTTGAATTGAAGTTTTACCTGCACTTAATTCATAAATTGAGTAGTCCATTTCCAAAGAGTCTCTTGTCCACAAACACGACAATTTCCAATAATGCTCCTGCTGTTTCCTTTCTGTCCTTTGCTATGGTATGAAAAATGTTTTTAATGTCCAAAACATGGCGAAGGACGTTCACTCACAGGTTTCAAATTCGTTACATTTCTAAAGTAGCCCTTTTTCACAAATATTAAATACAATTTATTCCATGTTAAGGGGGATTATTGGTTTCAGAAGTTTCTTATTTCTACAGATAATGCTGGTAACATCCATGCCCAAAGTCATGCAGCCAAATTAAAAAATACACTACATATGTATTATTTTGCTGTTTCCCGAAAATCAATGCACACGGACAAGGGTCCCATTAGAAATGGACTAGTAAATTATAGTATTAAATTTATAATAAATATGAAAAAAAACAGCGTGAAAATATGTGTGTTATAAGCGCTTAGTAATAAATAGTTTACATGCAAAATATTATCACAACAGAGTGCACATGAATTCGGTACTTTGTCCTTTGGTGTACTTTTCTAGACCTAAGTTAAGCAGTGGAATATCCTGGAAGTATAAATTTATCAGGGCTTCAGAAAAGTGTGAAGTAACTGTGAATGGGATATATATTTTCCCCCTTGGTATAAACGCGTGTACACCTCCACTGTTCACAGTTAACAGCACTTCTAACCTGTATTTCAAAAGACACTCGGCAAAAACTCTGCAATGTCTGGGTTTTTTCTGAAAGGTCTGGCTGGCGTTCACTTGGGATCCGGGCTTGGAGTCGACCAGCGGGTGGAGTTCTCAGGACAGGAATTAGAGTTGATCCATGTCGAGGCGCACAAAGCAGCCCACGCAGGGCTTACGCGAGTGTGCGCTTACGTAAACCCTCACCATTTCAACACCCACCCGCCTCCCCAAACCCTTTGTCGCCTGCACACAAACGTGCACACAAGCCAGTTTTTTTTTTTCCTCCACCCCGCATTTCGCTTCCGGGGTCGAAATGTACGATGTGAGAGCGCAATGTTACCACGAGCTCACTTTGTCTTGTAGCTCGGTCCCGCCTGCTCACTTCGCAGGAATAGAGCATTGTGTCCCACACGTTTGTTATACACGCCACCATGCAGGGTCTCGCAGTCTGTAGGCCTATATCATGTGCATATATGTTCTTCATGGTAAAATGAGCACTTTCGAAAGCCCTGCTTAGGATCTACTTGTATACACGTTGTGTGTTGTTCCGTCTTATGTAAAACTAGCTGACCCATGCGACTTCGTTCGCGTGATATTTTTGTAGAGTTATTCAAATTAAGCCCGCCATAGTTTAATAAAGTTTTTATGTTTAAAATACTAATATTCCTCCTTTCGTGTTTAATGGAGTTATTAAATTACACCCTGCCACCGCTTCGCACATGTTTTGTGTTTTGTTTTAGAATGATATTTAGGACTTGGAATAGATCTAGCTACTTTTGTATTAGGTTCTCTAACCACTGAGCTACTGAGGCCCCACTATTGAGTGCTATAGCCCCTGACCAGCTGCGCCCCACTATTGGGTTCTCTAGCCAGTGAGCTTCTGCGACCCCCTTATTGGGTGTTTTAGCCACTGAGCTACTGCGGCCCCACTTTATACATATCTATCCACTGGGTCACTGTGGCCCCACTTTGAATAACTCTAGCCACTGGGCCACTACGGCTTTTTGGAAGGAAATGTTTACAACCCATGAACAAAAAAGAAAGGAGAAATGAAGGAACTTTTTTTAACAAACCTTTTTTTATGCAGTAATCCTAATAAAAGCTTAATCAAGTAAATATTTACATCCCTGATTATCATTTTTTCCAAAACCGTTTGAGATATATCGATGAAACAAAGACTATGTTGATCTTTGGGTTACTATCTATATACTGTGTAAATTTTATGTCAATACGTTAAGTGGTTTTTGAGTTAAATCCGTTCAGACAGACAGAAAAAAAATTAACATTAGATATGGCTTAGTTATCAATTATACCACATGAAAAAATAATTAAAAGTGAATAATTAAAAAATCACAGACACTTCTATTTTATGTAGTATTATAGATTAACATGCTCGTGGGTCTCATCACTTTACTTAAGCGTCGGTCAAGTGAAACTGTAAAATTATTAGAAAGGTAAATATTGTACAAATCAGCTCATTTTTACACTTCGACGCATAAAAATCAGAAAGCGAGAGAAATAATTTCAGTTATGACAAATGGTTACCTAACACTTTTAATTCGAAGTTAATATAAGGAACTATTTTCTGCATAAATTAAAAAATACAAAATATATTATCTAATATAACATATTGCTAATATAAAATATAACGAAATTCAATATATAATTAACTATACATTAAAGACAAATAACATTACATATATTTGTCCCACACCATGAGGAAGGTAATCGTTTCAAATCTATTTTTGAAAATTCACAATGGAAAAATTTTTAATTTGGTGCAATCGAATTTAACAATATACCACTTAAATCTTTCATAGCGATTTAATGTACTATTTTTCAGTATTAAACCATTTTGCGGATGCCACTTGTTACTTTTGCATATACCGCAGTTATAATTGACTGTACATTTTCCAAAAAAAATATTCTTTGCCATTAAACACTACGACTCAAAACCAATACATTGGCAAATACGATATTTTATTTATTTATTTATTGAATTTTCGATATCGTTTTTTGCTCTAAACTGTAACATAAAGCTGAATTATGCGGTTTTACAATATAATTTTTGATTTTCTATCACATTGGGAAGCTTGGAAAAACTAACATGATATCGAATAAAATTTTTCTTTATTTCACTTCAAATTAAAATTTCGGTGAACCTTGCTGCAATACATTAATACTTTAAGGTTAATATTTCAGTTTTATACTGATATCACTAAGTAGGTATTAGAACGTCAATATTTTTTCAAATAAAATTTGTTTGCGAATCTACAAACCACTGAAGAATCCAAAGTTCCACGTGGATTTTGCTATTATCGACGTTAATGCGGCCACCAATACAGCTGATATATCTTATTCGGTAAGTTACATTGTTAGATTCTGTGAGACGAAACATGAGAATTCAACTCGATTGTTGTTAAGAGCTGTTACGTATGTATAAGGTAACCAAATTCAGTTCTCCCCTTTTTTATTACAATTTTAAATTTAACTTCACTTGTTTGTATGTACGGTAGGTGTCTGTCCGGCGCCCTCCGAATCGCTAGTAATCATCGCTTCTGTCTGCAGCGCATCACTGTTCGTCAGGTTGCAACCCGATGTCAGGAAGGGGCCACCAGTGCGAATTAATGTGTAATTGGTTGAGAATGATTTCTTTGCACCTTTATTTTCTATTGGTGGTTATTGCTGAGAGCGCTGGTCAAGTCTGGGTCTTTAGGCAGGGGGTTGTGTGGGAGGGATTGGAGTAAGAAGCGGGACTTTGTTTCTGGACACCCAGGGTTAAACTTAGTTTCTGAACGAGCCTTGCACAAGATACATGCTTATTACGGTTACGCAAATGAGGTATGCGTTCTATATTCCGAATAGATAAGATCCTTATGCAAGATATGTACTTACTATGCTTACGCAAATACGGTGTACGTTTTATATTGTTTCAAACTTTTATATACTACATATGAATTTATACAAAAGTATTCATTTATAGTAAAGTTTATTACGACTGTTTCGACCACGTCTTACAAGTTCTACAATTTCTGTAACTACTCATATTATTATCGTTTTAGTTCATTTATAAATAAAGGCTTGGTTTTAAAACGTCATTTATAGTTAACTTATTTTTCTTTACGTAGCATGGGAAGAAGTGGTGATTGATACTGAAATATTTGCGTCACGTAGCAGAAAAGCTAGTGGGGTGGGAGTGAGGACACTGAGCCTAACCAACACAAGCGCGTTGCGCACTCACAGTAGTCGTGGCTCGAGGAGCGGCGAAGAGAAATGAACAAGTGGGCAGGTAGGGCTCGACATGTCAACGACAGCGAGGTCATTACAGACAGAGCAAGTTGATAGTAGAATCAGGAACATTGCAGGTACCGGTCGTGGCCTGTGGTAAGGCATCCCAGCATTCGACTGGAGTGATTTTGGAAAACCGTGGAAAACCGGAATCAGGATTGCCGTACAGTGATTCGAAACCAGGTCCTCCGGAATGAACGTCCGAAAGTGAACCACAACGCCACCTTGCTCGGTAAGAGAAATGGAGGCGTCGAAGTAGTTCGCTCGGGGTTGTCGACTTGATGACTTTAAAGGCGGGCTTGTCCGCAGTCTCATCAAGTCGCCTTAAGCCTTTGCAATACCGCTGTGAATGTAGGTACCTTCAAGTATTGGTTCCAGAAGTTCATGAGACATGTCCCTTGATGATGGGCAGCCACGAATCCCGAATTACAAGTCCCTGGAGGGAGCTATAGAGGACAGCAGCCAAGCGTGTGGTAAGCTTGCCGAACGCTTCCAGGTGCATGTCTGAAATTGCAACATAGTGTCCTAATGACCACCAAACCATGTCACATGTATAAAACTTGACCACAACTCCACAACCATGCCACTCATGTTGAAAAATAAATTCGAGGCAAATAAGAAAATATGGAAGTATAATCAATAGCAATGCAGACTGATTACGTTTATAAGAGGGTGACTACCGAAAGAGAAAAAATAAATAAAACTATTCCCGTTTAGAGTTTTTATTTCCGTTTTTTATTTTTGCTTCCTCCGCCCCAAATTGTACGGAAATGGAATGTAAATTTGTTATATAATAATTTGCAAATAGAGCACAAAAATATTACGGGATAGGTCTATACATAATTTGTAAATTTAGACACACAATTCCCCAATTACTTTAAAACAATGAAAACTAATACTAAAATTGACGTTGTTGTAATCCATTCACGGTTACTTCAGCCCTCCCTGAATCCCTGCTGAAGTTCTACTTGTGGGATATTCCTCCGCCTCGTACAAACTAGGCTTAACTAAGCCTGGAAAATTACACCAGAGGGACAACACACCACATTCGTGTGCACTCAGTGTAGCAGAATTCTGTATAAGGACTATTTCTCACCAGGCACTACCAACATACCTATATTCTGCCTGTTTTCTATTCCAATTATTTATAAATAACGCATTATAATTTATAGATAAAATACTAATAACTTTTCTATTTAACAGGGGAAAAAAGTAGCAGTAATGAACACAAGTATAAAACGCTTGTGATACAGGGCGAATTTAGTAATTAATTAAACACGTCATATATGGGGGGATTTTTCAAAGGTTTGATTCAAAAAGGCTGAAGAAACCGTGAATGAACTATACACTTAAAAATGCCTATAAAATAATACAAATATAAAACTTCCTCCCTCTGCCATCAACCAGAAGATGTCATCAGTAACGTAAGTAGCCATGACCGGAGCCAGATTGTCGTGAGGTGAGATAGCGTGACTCTGTTACGAGATGAAACAGTCGGAGTTCTGCCCGCACGGCGTGAGGGAGGCATTCAAGATGCGAAAGTGGGTGCCTCACACACTAGGTGTGTTAACATGGTTTGCTATGCTGATAGTTTATTGCTATTTCTGCTTCTTACCGGAAGCACTTTTTTTGTATGCTGTTCGGTTGATGGTAGCAATTGCTATTTGTGCTATAATAAGCAGCTATTTCTGCTCTTCCTCGCCGAGGTACAGTAGGAATAGCAAAACGAGCAAGGTGGAAAAAAATGGCCACCAAAATAAAATTACAAACATCGAAGTGTCTTGAGAGTGACGATTGCAAATAGTAATTTGCTTTTACGCAGATTTATGCAGAGAATATGTTTGGGTGTCCTGTAAGAAGTTCAGAGAGAAATAAAAATAACTAAGACAAATTTATCCTCGAAAGTAAGTTATCTGAGTGGTCAAAATTTTTTATATACGTAAATCACACAGAGACAATAATGATTATCAAAATTTTTAATAAAATTTATTTTATATATTTTGACGTTAATTTACTGCTGTTAGTCGTTCCGTGTTGTCCTGCCGAGAGTAACTGCTGTTTTTTTACTACTTTTCGGCTCGTGAAATATAACATTTGCTCTCAGATAGTAGAAAAAACATACCACGCGAACAAACCGACTGTCAGAAGTCAACAAGCAACAACGTGGGTCGGCCTGTCCTGTATGACACTCGCAAGTATTCCGGGAATTGGTTGTCTCCACAGGACAATGTGCCTCACACTGCTACACCCATGCAACACCCTGTATCTGGCGGACAAGTCAACTACGAGCTGATACAGACCATCATTGCGAACCTGTCATTGGCAGCAGTTGGAACGTTGCAGTAGGCAGTGAAGCAGAAGGTTAACTATGAAGGTTTACTGCTCCTTCGTGGAGGCTGCACGTGGAGCGGGTAGCCGGGAGAAGAGTGAAGTGATTTAGCCGGCTCTTAACAACGAGGTCTTGACAGCCGATGAGGGTTAAGTGAGGTGAGTATCGAGCACCGCTGGAATGCAAGGGTGGGAGGAAACGGGAGATGCCAGAGGAAATCCGCTGACGAGCAGCATCGTCCGACACGATTCCCACGTGTGAAAATTCGGGGACGACTCCGCTGGGAATCTAACACTGCTCGCCTTGGTGGAAGGCGAGTAGTCTAACCACTACACCACCGTGACCCCACGGGTGGCCCAGGATATGTTTCAGCGACTTCTCTGTGGGACACTGCGTTGCCTACCAAACTGTTCGAACCTGTTGTCAACAGGTTATCACCTCGTCCGTTCTTCGTGGGGAATCCTTTGTAAGTGATGCAAACCCGCAGGAGGCACTCGCGGACTTATCTTCGTCCAAGACTCCAGACTTTTACAGCCAGGTCACTGCGCAGCTGGAGGCAATAGGTACTGTATGCCGATTAGGATACAGTACTTGATATTTTCTGTATCAGTTTATTGTTCCTGGCGATACGAAATGGCAAGAACTTTTTTGGTTGCATTGCATTTGTTCGTGAAAGGGCGCAGGCACATAATATCTAACAAAATGAACAAGTAATATTACGTGGTCACTCGTATTTAGTCATACGTGAAAATAGTTTCTGCAACAACTGAGGTGTCGAAATTTGGACCTGTTCTGGTAATCGCTCGATCGTCCCTCGAGGCGTTTATTTATAATAAATCATTGTAGTGTCACACATATCCTGATCCTTAAGGTCACATTTCCTATTTATTCACAATTTGCTTATCTGAGAGAAGTTTCGAAAAGTGCTCCCTTAATGCAGATGTTAGTTGTCAATTCATAATAGTTTTCAAAATATAACACTCAAATTCCGACACAAGAGTGCTATAGGCAGGTTCAAAGTGTTGAATTAGAGTCTATGCGTGGCATACTGCATTTGTGTTACAAGCTACGAAAGGAACAAAAACAACTTTTTTCTCTACAGTTTATGGTTTAAACTATTTATTAAATGACTGTAAACAGTTTCGCTTGAATGGACAAAAATATATGTATGACAAGTCTTACTCCTACTGTCAACAAAATTCAGAGCGCCAATACTCGTTCACCTGTTTATAAATCACACTCGTACTGAATCAGTATGTTCTGATCACCATACTGATTGCATTACATGCAATTTGATTGGAAAAAAATTATCGAGAAGCAAAGCATTGTATGCTGCAGAATTCGGGAAATTGAGACTTTTGAGTGTTATATTTTGAAAACTATACTGGTGCTTTAAGGGCGCACTTTTCGAAAACTCTTTCAGATAGCCAAATAATAAAAATGTGAAATAGGACCTTAAATGCAACTCCGCTACTTTTCCACTGAGATAAATTGTCTCGCATTTGAGTAGTAACATAAACTTAAAATGGCGAACGGCTGTAAGTTTCGTAATGTGAAAGTACTTCATGTTGTCGAAATATACACATATGATGCGTACGTACATGTCTTTGTAAGGCCCGAAAGTCACTCTAAGTTAAGTTTAGTTCAGATTTTGTCCTTTAAAAGAAAAATGTAGTCGTTTTAACGGTGTTGTCGGTGTTTTCTTGTATCTGCCATTTTACAATGCAACGATTACAGAATGAAACTGTTATTTTGAAGAGACAGATTGACTAGTAATATATCTGTGTTAATTAGACAGCGGAACATTTGAAACAATGCAATATTTTATCAAATTTGCCGTTTCCTCATTATTTGATCTGTTAACTTGCAGAATACAAAACTTTTGATGGGAAAATCCACGTTTCTTATTGAATCACCGCATCGTCGAGTCAGTAAAATTATCACTGGATTATCTGTCACTGAAATAACACTTTAAATCTGTAGTGTCTAGTTGCATTGTAAAATGGCGGATAGGTACTAGTGGACATCGGTAACCTCGAACATTAAAATCACTAGATTTATCTTTTAAAGCACAGAATCCGAACTAAACTGAAGATAGATTGACTTTCGAACTTTACATAGACATGTACTTGGGCAGAATATCTACATATTTCGACAACATGAAATACTTTCACAGCACGAATCTTACAGCAATATTTGAGATTACATTTAGTGGTTCAGTATCCATTAACCACATTTGGCAGTGGTGAAGTAAGGCAGTGGAAATGGCTGATCATGAAAGCTTCAGGATACTTTGCTTTATGGGCGGAGGTTCGAACCCAACAACATCCAAAAAGGTTTTTGTTTAGGCAATGTATGTGTTCTGCGACAAAATAAATCGTACCTAACTTACATCACATAGGAATGCTCTGTGCTTATTTATTCAACTATAAATAACTAGCTTTCTACTGCTTGAATTAGTAAATTTCTTTTAACTGATGAATTAGTGATATTTTTCTACAGATTCCGGGTGGAGCAGTTTCAACTGGCAATCAGTAAAAAAAACTGATTCCGATTTAAATTGCAAAATGTTAATTTTTACAAAAAAAAAATTATGTACTGAATAATTGTTTATACTTTTTAAACGTGGCAGTATTTTCTGAGAAAGATGAATTGAATGTTTATGTTTGAAACAATTATCTTTAAAATCGAAGCACTTCGAAGGAAGTCCTTAAAATTCCCTATTTAATCTCCCCGTCTGCATGCCTGGTAAGCACAGCCCTTAAATCATCATCATTATTTTGTAAAACATAGAAGCTCTCTGTTTTCAAATTTTTTCGACACATTATGTTACTTCATTCCGATCTGCCATGTCCATCTTCTTCCACATCACTGGTTACTTGGTGCGTTTTATAGCCCGATATGAAACAGTAATAAAAATACGTTCAAGTTACAATTGCGTATACTCTTCCATAAATACCTTTTATTATAATGTTATCAAATGTTAAATGAAACAATTTATAATTTAAATTACTACATTTGATTTCAAATGTTACAAAATACAGTCGAAACTAATTTCCTGCCGCAGCTATACTGTGAACAGGCCAGGCATCCAATGGCTTTGAATTAATCACTGGCAGTGTTTCTGTCTCAGCTGCCGCCTTGGAATGGATGAAGTATAGAAGTGTTATAAGACTTCCCGCATAAATCCGAGGTGAAACTTAAATATGAGCTTCGGCGAGGCGTGGCGTGCAAACAAGATTCCGCAAGAGTCAAGTTAAAAGCCGCAGCATAGAAGAGACGCGAACAAGAAAAGCAGTAAGAAACGGACTCCAATTTAAACTCTAACTTAATAAAGAATTTACAGAAGTCCTGCGTAGATTTAAAAAAAGCTACTATTTAAATTTTAAACCTGAAGTATTTTGAGCGGCAATTCCATGCCCTCGAGAAACCCTGGCTTGACACCTGCCCTTCACCCCAAAAAGCTCAGTCTCGGTACACAGTGTTATAAACGGAGGTCCACTTCCCTCTAGCTCGTCATTGGCAAGACACGAATATTCAATGTTATTTTAGCCGAAAGGCGTTCAGTATGTGTTACCTCAAGTACCGCTATAAATATAAATGATAAAGAAACATCCTGAGGATATTTTAACATTTCTATCTCATATATCGATTAAAATTGTAAAGAGAACTGAATTAAAATTAATGCGTGGATCTATTTATTTGTCGCGTGATATTCATAAAATGAACTGCACTTCGACAGTTAGTTTCACAATAAAAACTAAAAATTGCCTAACGCTGCGATCTTAGGGCAGGTAAACCAAATATTGCCTAACGCTGCGATCTTAGGGCAGGTAAACTAAATATTGCCTAACGCTGCGATCTTAGGGCAGGTAAATCAAATATTGCCTAACGCTGCGATCTTAGGGAGGTAAACCAAATATTGCCTAACGCTGCGATCTTAGGGCAGGTAAACTAAATATTGCCTAACGCTGCGATCTTAGGGCAGGTAAACCAAATATTGCCTAACGCTGCGATCTTAGGGAGGTAAACTAAATATTGCCTAACGCTGCGATCTTAGGGCAGGTAAACTAAATATTGCCTAACGCTGCGATCTTAGGGCAGGTAAACCAAATTGTATTGGACGCTTACATAAAAACAATTGAGCTCCGTACTAAAGGAGGCGGCAAAGCAGATCGAGTATTCTAAGGTCCTAGAAGCAGGTGGAGCTGAAATCAAGCGTATTTATTAGATTAATTCGTAAACAAATATAGTAAGTGGCTTTCGCAAGTATCCATACACGACAATCAAAATATTACGGTGGCGGTGAATAGCGCCTACATATAAACGTAACTAGTGTGATTCATTATTTCCATTTTGATATTTTGAAATATTTTATTTGTAACATCACTGTTAAGTATGAGTATTTATGAAATCATGTCAAGTTATTATCGTATCTTTGTGATAACGTCAGTAACTATGTCCAATAGAACTATAAAATTGACTGATTGTAAGAAATAATTACAAAACCTTCTTGGGTATGTGATCGATAATTCTATTTTAGCATCCTGTGATAGGCTGTGTAAATTTACAAATGAAAGAAAGAAATAATAATTTATATATTACACTTTTAACGCTTGCTGGGCTTTAGTTGTTTTGATAAATGTCTCTCTCCTCTCTCTCTCTCTCTCTCTCTCTCTCTCTCTCTCTCTCTCTCTCTCTCTCTCTCTCTCTCTCGTGATTTTAGAATTAATTCGTTTATATTTTATTTCACATAAAATATTTTTTAATAAAGTAACTGCATTTTTTTAAATCAGAAACCACAGGGATAAATCGGTTCTTTCCATTAGGTCGAAATAAATTATTTTGAAACGTTATCTGAGTTAAATTTAAGTTACTTATTTTTTTAATATGGAAAGAACAGTTCTAAAGGCCCTAATCCGTGAATATTACGGTGATTTATTTTTTTGATTGTATGCCATGACGTGTGGAATTACGGTTTTTACGCACTAATACGAAATACTCGTATGTAAAATATCTATAGGTCGTGAAAGATCTGAAATTAAAAATAACCATATCTAGAAGCATTATGCTTCTTGTAAGAGTCACCAACCTGAAGCAGGACTCGCTCGTTTAACGCTCTCAGAGGACGAGCAGATCATAAACATTTGTGGTTAACGAGCGAGCAGCCAAGCTCAGTACAAAGGCCGTCAAGATGAAGCGCATACGAGAGGCTGTAATCCCACAACAGCCACTATCGCGGGCAAATGGCTGACATTCAAGCTTTAGTGCCTAATCTTTCTGGTAAGTACATAAGTCAGTGTGGCCATAACTTCCACTATCAGCATTGCGATGTGCTTGTGTAGGAGGAGCCGAGGACTGCTTCGTTCCGCTGTTTCCTCAACTACACAACTTTCATCCAACAACAACAACAACAACAAATAAATTGCAATTCCGATCAATGCTCGGCCATTGGCCATAATTGAACTCTATTATAATTTTAAAATTAAAGAAAAAATAATGTACTGCCGATATAACATTATTCATTTCTCTTATCGGGTAATAGCCGAAAAGGGGATCGTTGGACATCTTTTTAATGCCTCCTCCCCAACATCGATCCCAATTAAAAGTCGTGAACTCTGTTACATAATCAGTTAAATTTAATTAAAATTTGGTTTTCTTTGGGGGAGGGGGTTTAATTTTAAAGGAAGTTATTTTAAATAATTATTTTAACAGACATGAAAGAAAAAACATTTTTTATATAGTTAAAATGATTGAGAAGCCCCTGTCAAGAGAACATTATAACAGAGGGTATTGGGATGATGATTGATGGGTAAACATATAAAGGAGATACTATCTTTTGTATGGGCTTCCAATGGGTCCTCAACACTGATGTGAGTTCAGGAAGGCGGCTGTTCGTCCCGGAACAAATAATTTTTTTTTTTAGCTTTCATCCGCTCCTACTCTTACACCGTGAGGCCTCGATGGCTGAGCGGATAACCTGCTCGCCTCCCACCTATGCGAACCGGGCTCAATCTCCGGTCGGGTCACTCCCGGATTTTAGCACGTGCGAATCGTGCCAGACGACTCCGCTGGTCGGCGGGTTTTCTCGGGGATATCCCGTTTCCCCCCGCCCCTCCATTCCGAAGCTGCTCCATACCTCAATCACCTTCATCGGCTTTCAAGACTCCGCTGTTAAGAGCTACCCAAATATCTTCATTTTCTCACTCACTCACTCACTCACTCTTACACTGTGAAAGGTGATCAAGATCAAGAAGTCATATCTACGACCGGGCTATTTTCATTCATTATTTAATAAAATATAAGCCATCGTGTCTCTTAGCAAGAGCATCTCCTCAGACACTTCCACAATAGCATTATCAACTCGAGTGATACTAATTAATCAAGAACGGAAGTTTTTACACAAAAACGCTGTTTTGGTGGGCCATTGTGGGCAAACGGATGGTAAAGGGGGGGATGATAACGCCCCTTCACTGATCCCCCATCCTTCCTCTTTGAACCCCCCAAAGTGCCCCCTCCCTCCCCCTGGGAAGTCAGACGGACAAGGGGGGGGGGGGATGTTTTCCATTTTGTCGGTCCCATATTTCACTTTTTTGAGACTCTTTATTGTGAGGCCAGTATGGGCAGGTGCCTTTCATGGGCAGTTAGGCCCTTCGTAGGCCTTAGGTCTTAAGTCTTAAGTATTTCGTATTAAGTTCTAAGTCATAAGTCGTACTTTCACTATAATTGCTACTACATGCGGGATGTGCGAACGAGCACGTGCCGAAGTTCCCAGACGACATTACACCATAAATACTAATTCATACGTTTACCTGTTTCATCTTTGGTGGCTCAGCCCGCCGTTTCCGCGGGCCCGACCCCTGGTCAAGCTTGAATCAATCTTGTCGTTTGAATCAAGCTTGCTATGCAAGCCAACTCATTAGAATCGAGCTCTAATCAAGCTAACTAGTCCCCACAGGTCAAGCTTAATTAGTTATACTTGCCGCAAGCATGCGTTGGTAATCTACAAGAACAATTCAAGCTCTTTACAAGATTAATGTGCTAGAAATATCTAGTCCTTAAAAGTACCCCATTATCGACTTACAGAAACTTCTGGATCTCATTGGGAAAGAGATATTCTCGAAATTATGCAAAAACTCATGTTTATGAGAGTAGTCATTACACTACCAGCATCCACCCGTACAGGGGATTTTTGCTATAGGCTGTTCACGATAAAGTGAGGACATTTAAGGCCCTCCCAACAGGCACTAACCGCTAACAGATATATCTTATTGCAGCTTCTGGAATCAAATTTTGATGGAGGTGAAATGTACATAGTGTGTTTATTGGTCACATTGCAATGTTTATATTAAAAAGCAGCAGGAAGATGGAATTGGATTACAGGAAAATTCCATAAGGGCCTTAAATGTACTCACTTTTCCGTGATCAGTCTATAGTTCTCTACATTGTATACGTATGCTTCGTGTCGCAAATTCGAGCGAATTTAGTATATTTTGTTCATTCTTACATATATGGATAACGAGTTTATCTACACAATGTGAATACGCCACAAGGCATGTATTATTAGTGAGGACTTATGTTGCATCCAGGCTACTCGTCTCCCCTATTGTAAAACAAGTGAAGATCAAGCTATTGCAGCTTTAGTAACTAAATCTCGCCTTTCGCCTAATCTTTCCATTAGAAAGTAATAATTTTCTAAGTTATATATATTTATACTGTTATATTACACCTTAAGCCAAATAACATTTCAGAAATGGAGCTTTGAATTTTCAAATATTCATGTCCCACTCCAGTTTTTGAGAGAACCCGCAAAATATTTATTTGTCAGTGCCTCTGGAAATGTGTAAACTTTATGTATAGTTAGGCCTATTAGATAGTGAACTGCAGGGGTATATCCAGGGGGAGGGGGCTTAGGGCCCTGCAGCTCTCCCCCCCCCCGAAATGACATACATTTTTTGAAACCCTATTATCAAATTGTCAATCATTATATTTCTATATGTGTTATTGCCCACATGCCACACATAGTTTCTATACTCCTTTCCTTTCCTATCCTTCCACCGTGACTTGTGAACTGTGTAATACTAGTGACAATACTAATGCTCATCGACATCCCCCTAACCCCCCCCCCCCCGGGGGGAAAAATTTCTGGATACGCCCCTGAACCGTTCGCTTCGAGGTTGGCAGCAAGAAATTTGAAGATTTATATACACCGGTTTTTTTAAACGCCGAATATCGTGTCTCGCGCTATTTCCTTCGGTGTGAGAGAAAATCGCGCGCGGCTTTGGAAGTTGGTGTAATAAGTGTAGACGGCGTTGGGGCGTCGCGATGCAATCTGGCGGAGCGATACTTTATCGCGAGCACTCTACACTTTCCCCTCCACTCCCCCCCCGGGGGGGACGCCGGATACTCACGATCGATAGCTGCTGTGTAACAGACAGTTACGCCAACTTCCTCACACACACACACACATATCCCCGCAGAAGAGAAGCATCCCCGCCAGCCTCCTACCTCTCCTAATGGCTTCACCTGCTCGTATTGTGGAAGCGCCCACCTCCGTCTTCACGCCAAAAAATATATCTGTAGAGTGTGGCAGAAGTAGGTACCGATTACGCATTCATTACCCATTACTGTAGTAAACATTACTTGAAGACTGTTCACGATCAAGTAAGCACTTTTTAAATCAATCTTAGAAGATCGTCGCTGCTCCTGTCTGCTTATATTTTAACGGGCGCTCTGAGAGATATGCGCACAGTAAAATTGATATTGCTGGAATGAAAGTAGTTCCGTATCTTAACCTCGAATAAAAACTGTTAGGTAACAATTCGCGATAGCTTAAAATATTTCTTTGGCTTACAGTTTTTTTTTTTTTTCTTAATTCATCAAAATCTAAAAATGAGTAGATTTGTTAAATATTTCATTTTATGAAGAATTTTCTGTTTCAGTTGCAAGACGCATGTTTAAAGTGACGAGGCCCATGTCAATGTTAATTTTACATAAGGCGGAGGAATACACAACGTACATACAATTAGATACTAAGCAGGGTTTTGAAAAGTGCCCGTTTTACCATGAATAGACTTTAACTTGCATGGAACAAAATGTCTTGTGATTCTTGTCATGTTAGCATACTGTATGGTCAGTTATATAATCAGTATTAACTTTCCACGTTTGCATCAGCGTTTTACACCAGTCTCAGTAGGATTTTTGGCCGTGGTGGTGTAGTGGTTAGACCGCTCGCCTCCCACCATGGCGAACCAGGTTCGATTATCGGCGCGGGTCGCTCTCGGATGTTTGCACGTGAGAATTGCGCCGGAAGATGCCTCTAGTCAGCGGGTATTCTCGGGGAACTCTCGTTTCCCCGGTGCCTGCATTCCGGCGCTGCTCCATACTCACCTCGCTTCGACCCCCCTCGGCTCTCTAAACCTCGATGTAAAGAACCGCTCAAATTTCTTCATTCACTCGCTCGTAAATACTCGTTACTCTAGCAGCTATTCGCATAGCTCTCTCGGGTCGATATTCTGAACGCTCCGTGACAAAGCGAAGACTCGCAGTAGAAGAGTAACGACTTCCTCCCCTCCGCCCAGCTTGACAGCACAGGGCTCGAGGGCTGGGCGGTAGGGCTGTTCGAAATATCGATATGTCGATAATTATCGATATGAGCAATAACTTATCGAACGATATCTAACCTTTAAAAATATCGGCATATCGAAGTTTCAATACTGTGGGAGTTTTTGGTATTATTTAAATGTTCGGTATTATCTAATATTTCGGTATTATCAATTAATTATGTATTATCAATTATTTCGGTATTATATGTTATTTCTCTATTATCGATTATTTCACTATTATGATAATTTCGGTATTATCAATAATTTCTGTATTATCGAATATTTAGGTATTATCGATGATTTTGGCATGCCGAAAATACCGAGTAACTGTTTTGAAAATAATCGATATAAAATTTGTATGATATCGAACAGCCATATTGGGAGGAAACAACCGTCGTGTTTAAAGGGGGATGTGATGTGACAAATCCGTGGTTTGATCTGACGTCTTCAGAAACCTAGTTGCGTGCATCGTAAATATATTGACCGTAGTAATAATTCTGTTTGAATTTGTGCATGCTCTGAATATCTATTAAGCAGCTCAAAAGAGCGATTTGTCATGCTACCTCAGGGATGAGAAATAAATGTTGAAGTGTTACAGAAGTTCTGTAAGAATGAAACACATATGTACGTTCTCACACGTTATTATGACATCTGTGTGACGTTAAGATGGTTCACGAAAATATTGTTCAATGACAACCGAGTTGTAAGTATACAAAACAGAATAATGAGCATCCGATAGACATTATGTTTCTAATTTGTTTTATTGTCAATAGTAGAGGGGAAGGTGAACAACGATCCGCAGGGTTTGCTGTTGAAAATAAACACAGTAAATTCAACGTAATACATATTTTTAGCTCCCAAAAAAGAATTAACATTTTAAACATAATTACCTAAGTACATTGACCAGTCTGGGACTTATTATGTTAAGCAGAAAGCACATGTTGAAAACAGTCTGCTATGTATACAAAATTTTATTTGATACTAAGTTAACGAGTCTATTAGTAACGAGTACGGAACCAGAGTAACCGTTCTTCTGTTCACGGCCGACGCACTTTCTTCCCGAGGTGCGGTGAAATGTAACTAGTTACTATGTAACGAGTACGGAACCAGAGTAACCGTTCTTCTGTTCACGGCCGACGCATTTTCTTCCCGAGGTGCGGTGAAATGTAACTAGTTACTATGTAACGAGTACGGAACCAGAGTAACCGTTCTTCTGTTCACGGCCGACGCACTTTCTTCCCAAGGTGCGGTGAAATGTAACTAGTTACTATGTAACGAGTACGGAACCAGAGTAACCGTTCTTCTGTTCACGGCCGACGCACTTTCTTCCCGAGGTGCGGTGAAATGTAACTAGTTACTATGTAACGAGTACGGAACCAGAGTAACCGTTCTTCTGTTCACGGCCGACGCACTTTCTTCTCAAGGTGCGGTGAAATGTAACTAGTTACTATGTAACGAGTACGGAACCAGAGTAGCCGTTCTTCTGTTCACGGCCGACGCACTTCCTTCCCAAGGTGCGGTGAAATGTAACTAGTTACTATGTAACGAGTACGGAACCAGAGTAACCGTTCTTCTGTTCACGGCCGACGCACTTTCTTCCCAAGGTGCGGTGAAATGTAACTAGTTACTATGTAACGAGTACGGAACCAGAGTAACCGTTCTTCTGTTCACGGCCGACGCACTTTCTTCCCGAGGTGCGGTGAAATGTAACTAGTTACTATGTAACGAGTACGGAACCAGAGTAACCGTTCTTCTGTTCACGGCCGACGCACTTTCTTCCCGAGGTGCGGTGAAATGTAACTAGTTACTATGTAACGAGTACGGAACCTGAGTAACCGTTCTTCTGTTCACGGCCGACGCACTTTCTTCTCAAGGTGCGGTGAAATGTAACTAGTTACTATGTAACGAGTACGGAACCAGAGTAACCGTTCTTCTGTTCACGGCCGACGCACTTTCTTCCCAAGGTGCGGTGAAATGTAACTAGTTACTATGTAACGAGTACGGAACCTGAGTAACCGTTCTTCTGTTCACGGCCGACGCACTTTCTTCTCAAGGTGCGGTGAAATGTAACTAGTTACTATGTAACGAGTACGGAACCAGAGTAACCGTTCTTCTGTTCACGGCCGACGCACTTTCTTCCCAAGGTGCGGTGAAATGTAACTAGTTACTATGTGACGAGTACAAAACAACGAGTGTTCGTTTGTGTAGTGAAGTGGACATTAGTAGAGAATACCCGAACATAACTAACGGCCCATCTCTAGTGCGTGAAAACTACGCCACCATCGTGGCGCGTTGTACAGTCTATTTAAGTTCAAGGGAGCACTTTTTAAGGCCCTGCTAAGTCTTTCCTTTTAGCTAGTTTCAATATTTCCGCCACTTTTAAATATAAAAATTGCCGTGTGAATAATAAACATAGTGTATGTATTCCACCACTCCCAAAACTTAATGTCTGGATCTGCCATCGAATATATACATTTTTGTTGTGAACGCCTATTGAAAGGGTCTTAATAAGTACTCCCTTTACAGTGAATAGCCTATACCACTTACAGCCGTACCTTGTAACGAGAAACTGGTCTCACTCGCTCACGGCCACGGACTGTAAACAGAGGTGCCTTAAGATTAGTCTGGAGATACCTTTTGTAGATAGGTTATCTGCTCATTTACATGTAGCCTACCTCAGCAACTAAATGTCCTGGAATTACTACTTCTGCCAGAAAAGATAGAAGGCAGTTGTCTAAGTCCGTAGGGTATTTTTTATCATACTACGTCTATTAAAGTAAATATGAAAAATAACACGTTAATAATGCTAGTTACATATGTGGGGTTTCACCACGTGTGATAAAGTAATACTGTTACATGTCCAATCAGCAGATGGAAGGTGACGACTGAACCACTACACGTCTGCTCAGCACCTTGCGCGGAGGGGCCACCAAGTGCTGGGCGCGCATGTAATTGTCGACCTTATCGACGGTGCATCGGACGCGAAAATAATATGTCGGGTTTAATGCACTCCGATGGAAGATCGGCCGGGGTGCGCGACTAACAAGGGGTTGTTTTAAGTATACTTCTTCAAATTTAAGATTTTTCTTATAATGTTTGATAGGCTACATTAAGTATAATCCATTCAATGTTACTTCACACTTTTCTGAAGCCCTGTTAAAGATAAACTTTCAGAATATTCCTAAGGCTCGTGTAAACTAACCTTAACTAAGACTGGAAGATTACACCAAAGGACAACGCACATAATTCATGCGCACTCAACTATAATAATATTTTGCATGAGAACTATTTCTTAATAAGTGCTACCAACACACGCGGTTTCTGATTAATTATATTCATATTTATTATAAGTGGAATATTATAAATTATAAATAAAATACAAAGGAATTTTCAATTTAATAAAAGATAATATACGTTAATGTTAACAGAGGTATAAAACGCTTGTGATACCTACATGGCATACTTAGGAAACAACTAAACACGGCATAGATGGGGTGAATTTTCAAATGTTTGATTCAAAAGTGTGAAGAAACCGCGAATATACTATATATAGGCCGTTCACGGTAAAGCAAGTACCTTTCGAAGCTGTCTCGTTAGACATAATAACCAGTAAATACATTTCATTGTGGCCTCAGACTTTTGATTTACGGTATGGTGAATGTATACACTGTGTTTATTACTCAAATGGAAGGGTTTACATTAACAAGTGGCCGAAGGATGTAAACTGGTTGAAAGAATAAAGTAACGAGGGCTTCAAAAGTGCTCACTTTATCGTGAACGGCGTATACAGATGGGTTACACAAAAAGCACGCGTTTTAAATAATATGTATCGTGAAAATATTACTCTAGCTGAGAGTCTTCTTAAGTCTGTTCACCTAAACTCCTCCACACCATTACTACACTCGTAAGTCCGAATCA
Organism: Dryococelus australis; assembly: GCA_029891345.1. NCBI lineage: Eukaryota > Metazoa > Arthropoda > Insecta > Phasmatodea > Phasmatidae > Dryococelus > Dryococelus australis. The sequence goes on along the minus strand of CM056998.1, from coordinate 197,239,135 downwards.
GTCAAATCAATCAGTGAAATAACATTCACTGAAAGTCAGTTGTTAAGTTACTGCTCACTGGGGAATCAAGCATGTAAACTGGGAACATGTGCCTTTTAGCATCGGAATTCTCGACATTCGGTGGGAATCACGACTTAGTGTCAGTGAAATTCAGCCACTATATTATATACTTATATGACACTGATTACCAGTCGTGCAATTTTTATGTTTTCACTGATTTGGTTCAGTTCAAACTGTTTCAAGCTAAGAGTGTATTATGGACTCGACAATCCAACACACTCCACCCGCCTTTGCCTGCAGGCACAAAGTGTACCATTATTCCTGTATATATTTTAAAAATATCTTCTATTCAAAATCTTATGTCGGGGCCAAGTGCGTTAATTTCGGGATGTGATTCCTAACGAGAAACAAAAGAACAAATGTATCTGGGCATTTCTCGATCAAGTGGGAATTGTGGCCGCCAGATGCCACTGAAACTAGGATCTCGAAGCACATTGCGTCAAATATTCCCGACACCATCTGATACCAAGCAACACAAAATCCATTGTTCAGGTGAGGATCTTCATAAATGGAGGAAAATTTTATGTAAGTATTACCAAATTCAATGATTGTCATAGATACAATATACAAAGTTAAATTTAAATCTGTTACATAGTTTTGTAGATATAGTACTCTAAGTTTAAATGCTTGTATGAAAACAAGACACTTACACACTTAAACCACATAAAACAATATGTCCTACCACAGTACAATTTCTTCGCCGAACTTGAAAGAAATCAGTTGAATATTTCCCGAGAGACGAAATTAAAACTGTATAGTTTCCTGCCAAGGTATCTTTAAAAATGGCGGAGAAATTAGACTTTACATAGACCTATTTGATGGATATTACTGATATTGTCAGCATACAAAGCTAAGTTGAAATTTGTTTTGTAGTTTTGTAGATAAAAAATTCTGAGACAAAATGTATACATGACTACCATTTTAAAGATATGAGTGTCTGACCATCTCAAAATTTATAATTTTGCATAACCTGCTATAGTGTCATTTGTTTCCCAAATTTGGTAGAAATATGTTGTTTCTCGGAAGTATCATGCAAAACTACTTTACAAAATGGCGGAGAAAATATTTTTTTGGACATATGTAATGGTTGTAATATATACAGGCAGAATGCTAAGTTTCATTGGAATTAATTACATGGTTTCGACGATATAACATACAAAACTAAAATTGTTTTATGACCGCCATTTTGAAAATAAGTGTCTGAAATACCTAAAGCATGTCAGTTAATATTACCTACCGCAGTACTACATGTTTACCAAGTTTGGTAGGAATCCGTCAACTATTTCCCGAGATATTACACAAAAATTTTATTAATTCATGTAACACTATCTTTCAAAATGGCAGGAAAAAGTTGTCATTATTTCTAACTTATATGTTGCTTATAATAGATACTGTCAGCATACAAAATTAGGTTAAAATACTTCGACAGTATGGTAGGTAAACCATATAAACCAAAAATATTATGGCCACCATTTTGAAAATAAATGCTTACAAAGCCTAATTTCTTACATTTACCTGACCTATCATAGTATTCCCTATGTGCCAAATTTGGCGAAAATTGGTAAAGTAGTTGTAGAGATATATAACGTAAAAGCTTTACTTTTTTTTCGCTCTGTCTCACAAAATGGCCAATCAACAAACAGCATTTGCCTCTGTACTCAATGCTGACACATTGCGCTGTCAGCGTACAAAATCTGTTTCAAATCGGTTGAATGGTTTCCGAGATACAACATACCACCCTACATTTCAACATGGCCTCCATTTTTAAAGTATGTGCCCTGCGTTGTCAAAAACAATATAATTAAGGCGTCTTTACTTAGTAATATAGTACTGAGTTTGGTGAAATTCGGTTCTTGCGTTCAAAAATTGAAATGGTTGCGGTGGGGGAACGCACACGAACAGACACACACATATAGCCCATTCTCGGTTTCTTCGACCTTTCCGTATAGAACATTTGAAAAAAAAAAATCCCCGTTTATGACGTGTTTAGTTATTTCCAACATATGTCATATTTCACAAGCGTTTTATACTTGTTTCATAAAAGTTACTTTTTTCTTCTGTTAAATTGAAATGTTATTCGTATTTTATCTGCAAATTATAATGCTTCATTTATAAATAATTTGAATAAAAAACAGGGAGGAAACACGTGGGTTGGTAACGCCTAGTAATAAATACATCTTATACAAAGTTATGTTACACTTGGTGTGCACGAATGCGGTGCGTTGTCTCTTTGGTGTAATTTTCTCCACTTTGTTTGCACGAGACGGAGGAATTGTCCCGGAAGTACAATTTTAGCAGGTCTTTAAACAATGGCTGAAGTAGCCGTGAATGGATTGTACACACACAGACTCACAGACAGGAAAGTGATCTCATAAGCCTTTCTTCCCTTCGGGAAGTAGACCGAAAACTCGTATGGCGCCCCTCCGAGCCTATTATGAATCATGGCGAGTGAGGGAGGGATGCTGTGACGTTGGATTGACGAGGTGAAGGGGGTGGGGGGGGAATGACCCAAATGAATGATTATGTATACGTCACTCTGGTTAAGCCAGCCTCAGATATACAAAAATGGAGTTTCGCCTCTCTAATTGCTCTTTCGCCCCTCGCTCGCTTCATTAATAAAGATCGCAGTTCCCACCCATCTTTCTCCTCTAGCATTATTCCATTAATGCATCAAAAGTTTGAAATTATATTCTGTCGAGAGGGAATTTACGACGCCTATGGCAGTTTTCCCTCTCCCTTCTTAGGTACAGGTTTAGCTATATGCACTGTACATTTACGGAGGTAAAGCGTGTTAGAAATAAAGAGTGAGCACGTTTAAGAACAAACCCTCGAAAAAAGTCACTACTTCTACTTGCATATATTTTAACGGGCGCACTGAGTGACATCTGCCCGGTAAAGTTGGTAACGATGAAGGGAAAGTAGTTCCATGTCTTAACGTCGACCTAAAAGTGTTTGGTAAGAATTTGTGATAACTGAGTTTATTTCTTTAGCTTTCGCTTTTTTTTTTTTTTTAATCCATCTAAATGTAAAAATTAGAATATTTGTGAAATATTTACTTTCTAATAATTGCAATGCTTCACTTGAGCGACGCATAAATAAACTGATAAGGCCCATGGCAGTGTTCAGTTTACATAAGGCGGAAGAATACACAACGTGCATACAAGTAAATCTTAAGCATGTCTTTCAACATTTGAGACCAAGGCCGTTATGCATGTCTCCTTGCGTGAATTATCTTGCCCGTAGATGTACGACCTTAGCCCTGTGATGCACTCAGGTAAAGAGTGTTCACGATAAAGTGAGCACTTTTGAACTCGATCTTAGAAAAAAGTTACTGCCCATGCCTGATAAACTTCGACGGGCGCGTTGAGTGACATGCGACTGGTAAAGTTCGTAACGATGGATGGAAAGTAGTTCCATATCTTAACGTCGAATAAAAAGTGTTAGGTAACAATTTGTAATTTAAAGTATTTATTTAGCTTTATGTTTTTTTTAATGTATCAGTGTATAAAAATTAGCAGATCTATAAATTGTTTTCTTTTCTAATAATTTCACAGTTTCACTTGACCGACGCATGAATAAAGTGATGAGGCCCATGGCAATGTTAATTTTACATAAGGAGGAAGAACACACAACGTGAATACAAGTAGATCTTAAGCAGGGCTTTAAAGTGCTCAGATAGCTCGTTAGCCGGAGTACGGAGTATACACTGATACGCCTGAAGTCACGGGATAGCACTGTGTGAAGGTAATAGTACCACCGTACAATTACGTCTTGAAAGTGTCCAGATCTGTATCAATTGTGCTGTGATATGACGTGAGAGTGTGTGTGTGTGTGTGCTGGTCATGGCATTGCACTGCAGCTATTCGTGGAGTTCCCTCACCACCACAATGATGGGAGATTCCAGCAGGATGATGCACCGTGTTATCGGCCCCAAGTTGTCAAGATTTGGTTCGGAGGAGCTTCCAGGAGAGTTCCAGCGACTGCTGCGGCCACCTCGTCCGCCCGATACGAACCACATCAAGAGTCCATGAGACGTGGTGGAGTGGTACATTCTCACCCGAGATACCACACCTACAAACAGCAGGGAGTTGTGGGTTGCTGTCCAGAGGGCATGGATCAACATCTCTCCACAAGTGTTTCGTCCACTTGTGGGATCGATGCTAAGACAAGTTCCAGCGACTGCTGCGGCAACTTCGTCCCCCCGATACGAACCACATCGAGAGTCCATGAGACGTGGTGGAGTGGTACATTCTCACCCGAGATCCCACACCTACAAACAGCAGGGAGTTGTGGGTTGCTGTCCAGAGGGCATGGATCAACATCTCTCCACAAGTGTTTCGTCCACTTGTGGGATCGATGCTAAGGCAAGTTCCAGCGACTGCTGCGGCAACTTCGTCCGCCCGATACGAACCACATCGAGAGTCCATGAGACGTGGTGGAGTGGAACATTCTCACCCGAGATCCCACACCTACAAACAGCAGGGAGTTGTGGGTTGCTGTCCAGAGGGCATGGATCAACATCTCTCCACAAGTGTTTCGTCCACTTGTGGGATCGATGCTAAGGCAAGTTCCAGCGACTGCTGCGGCCACTTCGTCCGCCCGATACGAACCCCATCGAGAGTCCATGAGACGTGGTGGAGTGGTACATTCTCACCCGAGATCCCACACCTACAAACAGCGGGGAGTTGTGGGTTGCTGTCCAGAGGGCATGGATCAACAATATTTCTCCACAAGTGTTTCGTCCACTTGTGGGATCGATGCCAAGGCAAATTCCTGCACTTGGCCGGGTTAGAGGAGAGACTGCACGATCATATAGGCTGTTCACGGTAAAATTAGCACATTTGGAAGCCCTGCTTAATATCTAGTTGTTTGCACGTTATGTATTATTCCGTCTTATGTAAAATTAACTTTGCCATTGGCCTTATCACTTTATTCATGCGTCGGTCAAGTAAACCCGTGAAATTATTAGAAAAGTAAATATTTTACAAATCTGACCATTTTTACACTCCAGTGCATAAAAAAAACAGAAAGCGAAAAAAAATTTTTAAGTTATCACAAATGGACACCTAATACTTTTTATCCGGCGTTAAGATATGGAACTACTTTCCATTCATCGTTACCAACTATACTGAGCACATGTCACTCAGTGCGCCAGTAGAAATATATACAGGCAGGGCAGTGACTTTTTTTTCTAATGTTGATTTTAAAAGTGCTCACTTTGATGACTTTTGGTACATTATTGTATATGTACATAGATATGAAATAGCTTGGTGGTCCCTTTGACGTTGACATACCAGTTTCCTGTTTGGCTGCACTAGGCTCAGGAAACGGTCCTTTCAGTCTTATTGGTTACTAAACGCTGTGGAATATTCCCCGTTTGCAGGACTGCCGGCTGACGAGTAGGTTACCAAGCGCTGATTGGCGAATGTCGTTCCTACGTTTATTTCGCAAGTGAGACCATTCTGCTGGCGTGGAGAGGATTAGTCGAATCTGCACATCACAGCCTTGAGAACCGACGAGGGTGAAGTGAGGTGAGTATAGAGCAGCGCTGGAATGCAAGGGCGGCGTAAGTGGGAGAACCCCGAGAACACCCACCGACCAGCGGCATCCCACGTGCGTAAAGGAGCGGCACACCGTGCGGCTGTAGTTGGCGGTGTATGCGTCTGTTTCGCGTCTGTACTGTTAAGTGCTCTATGACCGGCGGGGATTAAGCAAGCTTCACACGATGCAAGATGAGTGCCAAACTTGCGCGAGATGCCGACCTTGCACGAGAACTTCTTGCACAAGTTTGTGTGCAAGGCACATCTTGAACGAAATGGGGAGATAGAGCATATCCTATTTTTCTCGTGCAAGGCGATGTAAGTTGCGATCCTATTGGTCCATGTATGCTGGTCATGTGACCTGTTGTAACATCAACCATAGAGTCAAAGAAAATCATAATCTGAGGTGTGCGAAGAGGAATACAGGGGAAAAAAACGTTGCTGGAAAATAACTTTAAAGCGTGGATAGGCGTTCAGACAGCTTGCTAAGAATAAAATAAAAACAATTATATTTTGGAGGGATAACTTAGAAACAAATACCTTGTTGAAGTAAGAAACTTCATATTTAGTACTATAATACCCTGGTTGTTTGGTACTCACCAGGGCTATCAACTAATTTTGATGCGAGACAGTATTCGTCTTATTTATCTGCGTGTGACATCGTGTAGCACGAAATGTAGTTGGCATTCTTGTACGAAATCTTGCGCGAATTGCATCTTGCATCATGTGAAGTCTGCTTTAGAGGCCGGCAAATGTGGGGTGAGTGTGGAAGTAGGGTGGGTTGCCGCCAACCAGGGGCAGGGGAGGCGCTCGATACTGATACTCCGGGAGGCATCGTGCTCCGGGCACGGCTCCGGGACTCCGGTGACCGCAGCTGTGGCGCCGCCGGACACCACACAAGCACGTGTCCACCTCGCAGCACTCTCCTAGCCCGCTGCTAAACAGCAGATTGCACTGTGCGATGTAGTGAACATACTCTCTCTCTCTCTCTCGCTCTCTCTCTCTCTCTCTCTCTCTCCAATGCATGACTTCTGCGTTAACACTGTCCTTGTTCCTGCGTGAGCTGTTGCCTGATAAGTTATCTTTTGGCAGCCCCGAAAAAAAAAACAGTCTAAGGCCGTGTCCGAATTGACAGATTTTGTAGACAAAATGATCACGTAGCCCAATTTTGTATACAAAAAATTGTGACGTATTTGGTAATTTGGTATTTCGTATTTTGCATCTAGCAGATGTTGGCGAAAATACAAAATGACAAAATCAGCGCCATGTTTGTTTTAACTCTAAAAACACAAGCGATAATGCGTAAATAAAATTACTTTTGAAACAAATTACTTTACATAAAATACACTAGGCATTTTTGAAAAGAGAGTAATTATATATATATATATAGATTTCTGCAATCATCACTTGAACACTAGGAATACTGTAATAAATAAGAAAATTATAAAATATTTAATAACGACATTATAAAAATTGCATATCAAACCCTTATCGTGACCGCACATGATGGCCTGTGTTAGAACTCACACTCGCCGTTGGTGTATGCGACGGGAATCATCACAATGTACCTACATTGTTAGTACTGTTAGTCTCTAGTATTTCCTTACCTGCACAGGAAAGGCGATGCTCTGTTTGAACAAGTTCATTTCCACATACAATACATAATAAACGCACTACTGGAATGGTTCTTTCACAGTTTTGAAAAATTTTCTGGTAAGCGTGTTTCCCAAAACTCTCCCCTAGCTAGTACGAAAAGGAAAGAAATGACAACACCCCACCCGTTCGGTTGAACCCCCAATATCTAAAGTAGCATGATGCGATATATAATATGTATTGCGTCAAAAGGTGCATGATGCGATATATAATATGTATTGCGTCAAAAGGTGCATGATGAGATATATAATATGTATTGCGTCAAAAGGTGCATGATGAGATATATAATATGTATTGCGTCAAAAGGTGCATGATGCGATATATAATATGTATTGCGTCAAAAGGTGCATGATGCGATATATGATATGTATTGCGTCAAAAGGTGCATGATGCGATATATAATATGTATTGCGTCAAAAGGTGCATGATGCGATATATAATATGTATTAACGATAGATGGAATCTCCACCCGTAAAACCCCCAGAATTCAAACCGATCAAGGTTACGCAATGATGGCGGAATCCCAGCTGGGAAGAATCGCGTTTGATACATGGTCCAATCCTCCAGATTTAGGTTTTACATGGTTTTCATAAATCACTACATGCTAATTCGATGGATTCTTACTAGTGGCTACGATTCCTTCCCTGTGCTATCTTTTATGAGTAGATTTCTGAGTCTGTAATGACCATTCTGCTAACGAGGCGTTAAGCCATAACTTCCTACCGGCATTCAAATAACATCGTGGACATGAAAGGGAGAAGTTTTATAATGTAATGGCATTTATAGTTACTATAGTGGTATATGGAAGTAGGTTCTGGTTCTGGGAGAATGTATTTGAAATGGGACGATGTGTTTCTCGAATGGTTTTCTTCTTGGGGTTAGTCTAGAAATACCCGGCAATTCTCGAAGTTCTCGGTGTGTATTCTGATCGGTTGCTGAAGTGGTTATACATACTACTGGCAGTTTTAACTTCATTCCTGTCGAGTGTGATATTGACCAGGGAAGAACTAAAGGTCGAGTGTGATATTGACCAGGAAAGGACTAAAGGTCGAGTGTGATATTGACAAGGGAAGGACTAAATGTCTAGTGTGATATTGACAAGGGAAGGACTAAAGGTCGAGTGTGATATTGACAAGGGAAGGACAAAAGGTCGAGTGTGATATTGACCAGGGAAGGACTAAATGTCTAGTGTGATATTGACCAGGGAAGAACTAAAGGTCGAGTGTGATATTGACCAGGGAAGGACTAAATGTCTAGTGTGATATTGACCAGGGAAGGACTAAATGTCTAGTGTGATATTGACCAGGGAAGGACTAAATGTCGAGTGTGATATTGACAAGGGAAGGACTAAATGTCTAGTGTGATATTGACCAGGGAAGGACTAAATGTCTAGTGTGATATTGACCAGGGAAGAACTAAAGGTCGAGTGTGATATTGACCAGGGAAGGACTAAAGGTCGAGTGTGATATTGACAAGGGAAGGACTAAATGTCTAGTGTGATATTGACAAGGGAAGGACTAAATGTCTAGTGTGATATTGACCAGGGAAGGACTAAATGTCTAGTGTGATATTGACAAGGGAAGGACTAAAGGTCGAGTGTGATATTGACCAGGGAAGAACTAAAGGTCGAGTGTGATATTGACCAGGGAAGGACTAAAGGTCGAATGTGATATTGACCAGGGAAGGACTAAATGTCTAGTGTGATATTGACCAGGGAAGGACTAAATGTCGAGTGTGATATTGACCAGGGAAGGATAAAGGTCGAAAGGTCCTAACTACGCTACTAAGTAGAAATTACTTTAAAACTTATTTCTTTACTCAACACCATTTATGAAACCATGTCTCAACTTCTACAATTCAGAGGAAGAACTCGATATTTTTCAAGCAGTAATATATTTTTAAAATTTTAAATCTAAAAGTAAAGTACCAATACCGAGCCTATCCACTGGGGATCACTTTAAATGTTACAATCGTCGGCAGTGAACACATGCATAGTAAGAAACTATTCATTCTTAAAAATTTCGGTTTTTATATTCTAAAAAGCGCTTAAAATGTTTTGATTTATTGATTGCGTTCATAAATCCTTGTCTTTGTTTTTCAACATTTTTGTAAGTGATAAATTATATATGTTTTAAATCTTGAACCATCTGTTTTTAAACGGAGTCGACAAATATAAATTCCGAATGAGGCAGTTTTGTAATTGGAGTGTGAGTACAACTGTCTGCTCCACAGTAATGTCTCGGGTAAAAATAGAGAATATAAGATGAAATAGAAATATTACTTGCAATACCTGACATAACTATTTGGCTTACATGAATATTTTCTATAAGCTTGATATCTGTAGTTTCCCTCGTTTGGGAATGTTTGGTAAGCAGTTTCTATTCTTCCCGTGTGTAATTACAACATTGTTAAAACTCGCAGAGTTTCGATATGTAACGGGAAGCAATGGCGAAAAGCTTTTATTTGAGAAAAAAAAATGCAGGACTTTCCGCCCGGAAACATGTCGCGATTTATGTGCCTTCGTTTAGCATTGTTCGTCGTCGACTGCCGTTTCTTCGCTGATGAGGTGTTCTTTATGCCGACTCTGAAGATAAAGCCTTAAGGGAGTTCAATAGTATGACAGTGGAGAAAAATTACTATTCAATGACGAATAAATATTAATTTAGAGAATTTTAATTTGTGTATTTTCACATAGAATTCTGAAAATTGAATGTTTGTAATACGTTAGGCTACCACTCAAAATATGAGTTAGTGTCATCAGAGCGTTACGAAAAAAGCTTTCTTGGAATTTGTTATTTGTACTTCAAATTTTAACATTCAGGTACAATTTGCAGTCAAAATTATTGGAATTTAAGCCGTTACCATTGGTGAGCGAAGTGTCACATTTCAAATAAAAGAGTTGTCGGGGAGGTAAACAGATAAAATTCTCTTAATTAGGCCATTCCCTTCGCCACCCGTTTGTTACTCAGCCTGCCAGTTACGTAGCAAAGCTGGAATAATCTGGCAACAGTGCGCGCCAATCTAAGGGTGGGATGCTCTATAGTTCACGTCCAATTCAGACGTTTACAACTCTACCGGCCAGGCCACATCAACTATAGTGTATTCGCAGTTTCTTCACACTCTTTGGAAGCCCTGATAAAGTTCTGCTTCCAGGATATTCCTTCGCCTTTTGCAAACAAAGCTTCGCCGAATCTAGCAAACTTCACCAAAGGAACAGCGCACCGCATTCATGAACGTTTCTTACTATGTGTTACCAACTCTCTCATTTTCGGACTGTACTCATTCATATTAGTTATAAACAACGCTATAGTTTATAAAGAAATTATAAGTAAAAATTCGAATTAACCAAAAATTACACACCACTATGTTAACAGAAGTGCAAAATGTTTGTGATTCCCAACATTCATATGAAACAAAGAAACACAGCATACATTATGTGATTTTTTCAAATGTTTGGTTCAAAAAGTGTGAAGCCACAAACGTTTCAAAAATTACCCCGTGTATGATGTTTTTGGTTGTTTTTTATTATATATATATATATATATAGTGTATCACAAACGTTTTGCACTTCTGTTCACATAACAGTATCTTAGTATTTGGTACACTAACTTGTACTTATAATGTATTATTAAATTATAATATTTCGTTTTTAAGTAATGCAAATAAAACAGGGAGGAAATAGGAATGTTGGTAATGATTAGTAATAAATAGTTCTTATGCAAAATATAAATAAACTGAGCGCGCACGAATACGGTGCGTTGCTTCTTCGAAATAATTTTTTTTTTTTTAAGATTTAGTTAAGATTTCTCTGCATGAGGCGGAGGAATATCCTGTAATTATAACATAAGCAAGTCTTCAGAAAAGTGGGAATTAACCCTAAATGTTACTATATTATGTTTGCCGGCCGAAACAGGACGCAGTCATGCCACCACAAACTCCCAGAACCGACTGTAAATGACATGTATTGCACGTAGATCTATTTGACATTCATTTATGGACCCTGCAGACTGTTTGTGCTCTGCACTTCCCCAAGAAGCATTGTCCCGTTACGTTTATCGCAACATCATCTTTCCTCGAAATAAGTGGATACAACTCGCAAGTGGCGGCGTTGGTGTAGTGGCTAGACTACTCGCCTCTCACCTTGGCAAAACCGGGTTTGATACCCGGCGGTGTCACTCCCAGACTTTTGCATGTGGGAATCGTTCCCTCAAGTGACGCGCCTTCTATTTTATTTCAACAGAATGTTTCAAAACTCAGTTTTCAACGGTATCCGTAACAACATTTTCAAACGTACAAAAATTTCCCCTTAAATGTTTTATGACTTAACGTGTAAAGTGCTTACAAATTAATACTGCAATACATATTAAGTTAACAAGCAAACAGCTGCTAGCACTTCCGTTCAATTATGAACCAGGTATGTAATTACTCCTGATGAGCTAAATGGCTGCATCTAATGGCTACAAATATTACATCATACTTCAGAGGTAATTTTTTATATTCAATCAAAATTTCGCTAACATATGTCAAAACATTAAGTTGTACAGTGTCTGCGGTAAATAAAATGTGGCTGACTGCTTTTCGCATATAAAATTTTAAAACCTACACATATTTTGACGAAAATTCACCAGAACACTGGCAATATAATTCATAGGTGATGACTTCACGTTTCATGAAATTCCTTTTTCGCCTTCAGAACCAAACTTCGATACGTTACATTTGGTTAGGCGAAACTTTATTGTCATCGCCTCGCATAAGTTAAACACATTTAATGGTTTAACAAACACTAATTGGACTGCGTAGAAGTATTTGTTACACTCAATTGAGGAATGGTCAGTGTGAATTATCATTCATTAATTATTGCGCCTTATTTGTTCAAAATGGGCCATAATCTTACTGAGGTAAGGAATAGTGCAAGTAGCCCCCACTCAGCGAACTACATTTAAATCCAACACATCCTAATCTAAAAGAATTTAACGAAATGGCTGTCAAACTCTCGCGTAAATAATACACGCATTTGTCGAAGCTCCCAATATTGCATACCTGTAATCGCAAGTTTAATTTATTGCACTCTAGTTAGAATTTTACAATTTTCTGTTAGGATTCTAATTATCACCAAAGACTTCAATACCATGTAGGCACACTTGACAAGACCGCAACTAGAAACTACCCATAAATACAATGAAAGGCATTTGCAAAATGCAATATTTCATTGAGATCAGGAAAAAATAATATTTATACGTAATTTTAATACTTAATGTTTGTAGTATTGACCTACAAAGTTTGCCAAGAAACTTGGAAAAACACGAGATAGGAGAAAGCGAGTAAAATCAATTGTCCCGGTAAATTTAACGATGCGTAAATGAAATTAAACTGTGAAAGACATAAATATATTACTGTTTAGCCCATATTTATTATTGTGTGCACACGTCGAAAAAAATACTGAATTGTAAGTACTTGTTATTTCAACACTGCACTCGTAGAAAGTTTGAAAGACATGAAACTGAGGAGTTAGGTGAATTTGTTTTTAAAACGTTAATTTCTTAAGGACTTAATTTACAACAAACTATCTACATGGTATTTATTTAAGCATGTAGGGTATATCCGTGGTTATGGAGAAGGGTACAGCATCTGCATGGTATTTATTTAAGCATGTAGGGTATATCCGTGGTTATGGAGAAGGGTACAGCATCTACATGGTATTTATTTAAGCATGTAGGGTGTATCCGTGGTTATGGAGACGGGTACAGCATCCATGTGAGATAGGTAAGGAACCACGTCCCGGAAACTCCTACGTCGAGCATTACAGCTAATTAGTGTTGGGATATCTATCACAGTGGAATACGACACTTAGGGTGGGTTTACCATTAACTTAACAAACTCAGTGTGCCGTGACCTTAGAATATGAATCAATGTGTCGTGTGCGGGTCGTGAAAGGTCGTGTGCGTTCTTGGTGTGACTTAAGAGATCGTTATATTTTATCTCTTAGGTTCAAGTCAAAACGAAGTAGCCAATCAGAGCACAGTGATATTTGGTGTTGGCGGGAAACTGTATTTACATCTCGGATTAAGGTTATCTAGTACCGTGAAATCGTATGCCATGGATTATTTTAATCGAGAGGATACGTCTTTATTTAAAGAAGTGTTCAAGGACCTGTTTTATTTTTTAGAATAGGTTATTGAATTGGCCGTATTTAACCTTACGCAGATTTATTGATGTATGTGCCCAATGTCAGCATCAGCATCCCCTTCTATAAGATACTACGAGTTTTTAAAACGATTACGCTAGCAGTAATCACAAGTAATGTAATATCTATAACGATAATCTTTACTGTTTACAATATTTACAGGTTACGCCGGCTGCTTTTGTATCCTACAATTCTGATTGGCGAAACTTAACAGTTGTCAGATCAATCACAAACTGCAGTACGTATTTTCCGTGTATATTAACAAGTCATAAGAATCATTTTTAATTCTGCAGTATTTAATCGTAAACCCACCCTTAGAGGACTCATACTGTATGCATGATTGGCAAGCTATGAAAACGACAGTTCACAACAGATGTTCACAGGCACACCCTCCAGCTACGATGCAGGCTTGGCAAGATCACACACAGCTCTGTTGCATCTGGTGTCCACACACCGCATACCTTCTACCGTGCATTCGTAGAGTGTACGTTCCCCACTCCTTGTGCTGCACCACGCCTGCAGGGCAAGGATGTATACCCTCGTTTGCAGGCTTCAAGGTAATTTTTGTGCATTGCGTTGACATTAAAAATAATATATTCTTCCAAAATGCCCTTACCATGGTCATATTGCTCTGTAATATTCATATCCCAACGCTTTTTTTTTGTTATAACGTTCGACGGAGGCGTTTTCAGAACGTGGTTCCTTATCTTACGTGGATGCCGGTGTCCTTCACCATCATCCCTGAAAGTTTGTAACATGATCACGGATATATCCTGCATACCGGTGGCTTTTGCTAATCGAATGAAAGGAGACAGGAAGTTTAAGTGTTTTAAAGACGTAAAACGCAATAATTCATTTCTAACCACGTGTCATTACGCGCAGCATCTTCACCTACGTGTCCTCCAAACCCCGGTACTCCCCCTGGATGACATCATTGGTACCCGTTGGAGGGTGAGTGGCCATAGACTGAAGATGAGGTAGACTGATTATTAGTCTTCTGCGCATGTACCCAACACTCATCTACCCCAATACAAATCTCTTGCGGGAGTATAAAAAACCCTTAAAGCTCTTGTTAACAAAACATTATTATAACCTCAAATACAATCCATTCCGTTTTCGCTATTCGTACTGGCGGAAAAGCAGTTCAATGTTGGGACACGGAGACTGGTTGTGCGCAGCCAGCGATATCGGTCTACCTCATTAGTGATAGCCAGCGCACGGGCAGTGATAACGCCAACTGGACTGTCGCTACTCCTTCCCTGTGGAAGCGACAGATATGTGGGAGTCACTGAGAGAATGTTAGTCACCTCTGTCGTTGAGACTCGGAATGTGAAGAATACTCTGGGACAGGTCACCTCGGCTATAAAAGACGCCTCGTGCCTCCGTGTCGGTAGTGTTGAATGACCGCTAGTGACGGGTGTCGACGGACAGTGAAGCAGTGACTGGTGAGTGTAGTGTTAGACTGTCGGGTGGGACTGACTGGCTAAAATGTAGGAAAGTGTGTCCAGTTCCTTGAGCTACGGACATTTGGATGATGTCAATCTATGGCAAAGACATTTTGACAGTATATTGTAATTAATGGGTATGAATGAAATTTAATGTACTTTAGTTAGCATAAAGAAAAGTATTGTGAATTTCATTATAATTCTGAGTAACATGAAATTGCGCTCCGTCTAAACTGTCAAACATAATGTGTTTTCAAACAGAGTATTGTTATTTTAATTTTGTAAACAATGCCGAATTCTTCCATAATTATAATGTATTTGAAAAATAAGTTATTTTATAGTAAATTCATTGAACACTTAGAAACAGTACACGCTAAGGTGATTGTAACAATGTATATTCAGAATATTTTCCACAAAAGAAATTAAGTAAATATTTACAATATTTTTCGGTTAGGGAAATTCCGGCAACCAGTTTTCAAACTTTTGTTCGTGAGTTAACAATGTAAATTTCCACTCAGTGGGGTTGCTTCTTTCCTGTTTTGTACAACTGGATTACAACAAGTGTTGTATTGATACCTAGCCACTTATCTCCCATAATTACGAGGAGAAGTATAAGAAATTCTACTTCCGAATGAAGGATTTTATTACAGATAGATTCTTGCCAAACTGCATAGAACTATCAGGAAGCTTCGTCTCTTTGCTTATCATCCAAATTCTGCATTTCCATGTACAGAGAACTATTAATATTACTTAGTCTCGCATAATTTACGAAAAACCAAAACACCCATATATTATTATTGCATGTAGTAAAGGTATGCATGGTGAGGAACATTCAGTTACACTTTGCAAGTAGCCACCTAATGAAACTAAATCAATACCCCTGCCTAACCTTAGACAAACGTAACTTATCCTAAACTTGAAGAATCTAACCCAACGTAACTCACACTTATCTAGCACAAAGATAACGTAAGAAAAGTTAATCTAACGCGAACTTTCATAAAGCATGGCAGGCGAGGCAAAGCCCTCGCAGCAAGAGGTCTATGAATTTACTTCACTTTGGCTTTTAAGAATTTGCTATCTAACCTGAAGAGTTTTTCAGTATCGAGTTTGACCTGTCCGTTTATAATCTCAGTTCTGTTTACCTTTCATAACTACTTACCAACTGAATGCCTCTTCAACTCAGCATCTTCATTGTAACCTGTTATACGTCGTAGACTTTGACTTGGTGTCCCAGCAACGATCTCAGTGTTTTAAATTTAAAAAAAGAACATAGTACTTCATGCCCGCAGGCAATTGAACCAGCGGTATTTCTGTATTCGTCAAACCTTTCTTTTAAATAAATTAATATATATATATATATATATATATATCCACTTACTAAGAACGTTTATAATTATGTTTGCATGAGAGTTACTCTTATGAGACGTTTTGATAACCTTTGATTGGTCATATCATTATCACGCAATCGGAATTCCACTCCATTATGAGATATACGTCAACAGGTGCCATCAATCATTGTAACGTAACTCCGTGGTTCCACGAACAAAGTGCGGTGTTGGTAAATTCTCTCAGCCGGTTCCAGCTAGCACTTTCTCTCCCACTTTATTTTCTACATATTTTCTATTGCCACTTTACACGCACTTAAAATAAGCTGCAATTTTGCGTTTATTTTTCTTTGCCGCTTAGTTTCTCCTGATTTCGGGAGCGATCATTGACATTGAAAGTATAGTCTTGGGATCCTCAGAACTCGTTCTGACCACGTGTTCGTGATCATTCACATGTTACACGTGTAGTATTATGACAGTGACTCCACAAGGAATCAGTAGCTCGTGGTTTGAACTTCTTCCTTCGGAGAAATCTGATTTGTTGCAGTTTCTGCGTCTCTCATTTCTGAACGCACTCTAAAAATATGTTTGTACTTTTACAAGAAAAATCCTTGCAAACCCAGTCGCCAAGAAAATTCTTTGTAAAACTACAAAGGGTTTTCTTAAAAATCTGGAAAACATATATTTGTAATATTACAAATGATAACCTTGTATTACAATCGACATTATTGAGAAGTGTACAAAAATTATTATTTTTTTCTTGAAAACAAATGTGATAAATTAATAACAGAGAATAACTTAAAAAAATATTTCAGAATATAACTTACGAGAAAAAAAAATTGCAATTTTCTTGTATGGGGACTAGAACCCACGCCCCTTGTATCAATAGTATGCACCTTTAACCACAACTGCAAGTACCTACAACATATTAATGAAGTTATTTGGTTAAGAATAATAGGTACATTTATTTCATTTTAAGAGTTCGGTTGTCGAGTTAAGAGACATGAACAGCTCTTTACAACGAGATATTGAGAGCAGATTTAAGAGTTCTGTGTAGCTAGGAAACACTAACACTTAATTATCAGTATGGTCACGTTTTATTATGTTAATTTGGATTATTTTTATTGTTTTACATCATTCAAGTTTGAAATACATTAATTTTTTCACGCAGCTATACTTTACATCAATCATAGTTGTTGTACAAACTGCTATATAGGGTTTTACGTTGTTGAGTGTCCGCCATTTTGCTAAATCTGGTAGAAACGGGTCAGTATAGTATAAAAATTTCTTGAGGTATATTACAAAGAGGGCCCTTCTAGTTTTACAAACGAGTAGTTTTACAATATAAATCTTTGCACTGTTACAAGCATTTGTAAAACTACAAATAATTTCTCAGTAAAAATATTTTTTTTTACAGTGTGGTTGATTCTGACAGCAGCGTACACGCACTACGTGTTCTTGACCTTGGAAACCAATTTGGGAATGAATGGATTAATTATTCACAACTGGTTATATCATATAATATGTCAAACACTGATAAGAGGTAAAATATTTTTGTTAAATGTCATTAGTTTTGCTACACCAAAACATTTCATTATCGAAGCACCTGTTTTGGGAAAGTAATTTTGTGCATGTTTAGCAATATTCAGGAAATATTTATTAAGTTTAACCACACCAGTTCCGTGGGCTACGATGTACACTGGTATGAATAAATATTGACAGACCCAACAAACCTTTGCCTGGAAAATAAACCAAGCATCAACTACATGTCTTTTTGGACGTTGCCGAAGACATGATGGGAACCTGCAATGTATAGAATGAATGAGTGGCGATATTAGTCCTATTATGAATGGAAAAAGTCACGTTTTGAGTTAACAAAACCAAAATCAAAATCAGGTAGTTGGTATAAATTGCAAAGTGTTTATTTCATGTTATTTAAGTATTTAGCTTGGAATGAAAATTCTTGCCAGATTTTGTCAACCAAACAATTTGAGGAAATTATTTCAATGTGGATATTGCTCCAACAAACTAAATCTGTAAGATCATTGGATTATATATTTTCAAACGATAAGTAATGTATTGCCAAGCTACAGTAGGCGGGAAAAATACCATTGTACTCGCTCTGGCACGTAAATAAAACACATGACGTCCCTTACTCTACTTTTCTTCTCGAATAAAACTTAATTATAAAATATTCCTGTTCGTGTGTGTAATTGAGTTAGCATACGGGTGTATCATCTTCCTTAAAACTTCATTCTCAATAAGCTAAATGCGGAACTTCGAAATAAAAAAAATAATATAAGATTTTTACTATATTTTTTTTTAAATTATGGTTTTTGTTGGAATAGTTTTACCTTCAGTTACCTATTAAAACAATGGATGAAAATAATTAACATAATTTAAAGTATTTTTTAAAATCGAAAACGGTCTTTAATTATTGGATTTGTACTATAAAGCCTTACAAGCCTCCTGCATGGCGTACCAGTGGACGGCTTACCAACTAAGTTATAACGTCGCTCGTATTATCACGAGTGCCTTACCTGGGATTTGAACCCAGAGCCTCCCGTACCCTAGACCTACGGCGCAGAAACCGACTGCGCCACGGGAGATAGGCGGGTCTTCAAAGTGACACAGCTGAAAGTATGCGATAATGTAAAATGTTAACAACATTTTAATTTGTATTTCTATTCTCTTGCAATATGTAAATCAAATATTAATTGATAATTTGAACATTCAACTACGGAACAATAATATGTGTTGGTTATTCACTTTCATTAAAGAAAGAAAATTGTTAAAAAAGTAAAAAAAAATTAATAAATAATAATATTTGTGGAATTTGTAGAGAAATATTTGTACCTTGCTTCCACGCTAAAAAGTATTTAATTAGTTTATAATAAAGGCGTCAGGAAAAATCGATACGTATAATTAAGTATAACGTTTACAATATTAAAGGCGTTTTTTTTTAAATTATGTTTTGTAATTTGAAAGGGTTCCTGGTTGATTGTAGACCTTATTATTTAGCCGGAGACTATTACAATTTTGACAAAATATCTTATTTTTAGTGATTCGCAATAAAATGCATATATTTCTTAATCGGTTGATAAAATAGGCGATTAACGTAAGGAAGTAATATTTGGTTTTTATTTCATTAAATGACCTGGCTTCTTTCAAAATTGTCAGAATAATGTTGACGAAAATAAAAATTAGTCAGATTATAATGGGAAACACTGAAAGTATGTGTACTTAATTTCAATCTCATTGACAAGCATGCATTTAACGTTTTCCCTTAATTATATGATTTTTACAGGTCGCAGAAACATTACGTAATTATTTTTCAGTAAAAAAAATGCCGCTTTCGTAAAGTATGTGTGTGAAGAACGAATTTCGGTTTTGTTATCAGTTGATTAAGGTACGATACAAAATCAATGTGACTTTATATCGTTAATGTTTCTTGCTGAATAATAATAATTGTTAGTAGTAATAATATTACTTAACCCATTAATACGAAAATAACTTTTAAACGTAGGAAAATAACTTTGAAACGTTTTGCAATATTTTTAAATGAAAAGAATTCTGGTTAAAATTAATTTGCGCGAACAAACAGAGGGAAACAAACAGAGTTACAGTTCCTCGCTACTTCAACCGGGCTTTATTTCAAATTAGTTTAAATATTTTTGCTTCCTCTCTGGAGCTTCAAGTTGCTCAAAATAATTCCTGAGGGAAAACAATTGCGTTAGGTGAAAGATCGCTTTCGACTGCATAATTAATACCAGAATTTTTTTAATAGAGAGAAGATTTTATATTAATTGTACTAATAGCACAATCGTTAGAAGTTAATGGCTACTAATTATTTTAACAGAGTAAACGGTATTTGTTAACCAACATAAAACAGTCAGATCTTGTGGTCTCAATTATTATGAAAGTATTCCTTCTGCAATACAGGGCTTTCTTTTGCCCAAAAAATAAAGAAATTAAAATCCATTGTAATTTTATATGTTATTTTTGCAATCAGTTTTTTTTAACTAGTTTCAAAGATAATGCAAATTATAACAAATTATTTTCGAACGTGTAAAGGGAAATTAAATTTTAACGAGCAATTACTGTACATTTCAAATCTATTAAAAAAAATGGAGATACATTAACTATTTTGTGTGTTTAATAAAACAGTGTAATATAATAATGCAATGTTTACCTTCTGGCGATACAAGAACATTTTTGGCAACTTGTTTTCAGAGAATTGTGTGCAAAACATACAAAAAATGTTAAACTATTCTGCAAGTTCAAATTTTCCCCAAAGGCTACAAATCATTTCAAAAGGCATTCAATATCTGCGCCGAACACCAGCCATGAATATTTTTGCCGCGTCTTGTTTTGTGTGTTCTTGGACAAGCTTGTTAGCTGAACTTACTCCCACTTACGAAGGTGCTTAAAACTGAAATAATATTAGAGGTCCCCATTTAGTTTATTTTATGGCACTAGTCGTATTTGCACATTATTATACTACATGCAAACCATCTCTATTGATAGGACATAGCACTGTGTAGCTAGGTTGTCACAAGTGACGAGGTGAGGGTAATGAGGAATTCCAATAAAATTTCCTTACACGAATCTAAATCAAATTCCATAACCATCCCTCCAGCGGTTATCCAGGAGAGAAGCCTAAAGGTCACAGACAACTTTATAATTCATATTTAACGACTGTGGGTTGGTGGTTAGATTTGAGTTTATCACAGAGGAAACTAGATACCGTGCCCTATGAAACAGTTTTCTTTAATGACGGACATTGTTAATATATATTTGTATCTACAGTCACCGTTTTAAAATCTTACATTTAAATTATCTACGCATGCGTTTTATTTATTGATATTTTGCATTAAATTTTACCTTTACTAAAATAAATTCTACATTTATCGTCTGGAAAACATTTTTATTTTTAGTACGCTCGAGATAGTTGGACACGATAACAAGCCGGAAATTATTTCATCCCGGAGAGGACCTCACCAGTATCCTTTTTTTTTTAACAATGGAATGGCCACGGGGTAGTTTCTCGCTAATAGAAGGGGATGAAATGGCGACGTGAAAATGGGTTATACAAACTCACCAATATTTGGTAATGGAATTCGTAATACCTTCGCCGAAGCTCGTATTTAAAAGAGTAGTTAACTTTGCTTGTTTCTGTAAAGGAAGTTCTAGTCTGGTATTTCGTTGCATTATAATTTATCTGGTTTTATTCAGCAGTGTGAGTTTATGGAATTTCAATATAATATAAAATATAGTTTATACACAATCTGATATATATCATAACATTTTCAAGACGGCCCTGCAAGTAAGTAATCATTTTAAATGAATATTAATTATTTTTTAAATATTAATTTGCCTACCAAGCTTCCAAATATAAAATACAAAATAAGAGATTAAGCTTGTATTAGTACCTGAGGGTACTGATAAAAATCAGACTGTAAAAATGGCTTCATTCTTTAATATGTAATTTACATATTTGTTTTCCCTAAATAAATTTTGCTTTCTACAATGAAGAAAACAAGCGGACAAAATATGTCTCGTCTTACAAGTAGACGTTGTTAGTTTGAATACATAGGAAATGTTACTCTCAGCAAAGTATGTGACAAGTCAGCTGGCACCTGCATACTTTATGGACGTCTTAATGGAGTCTTCTGTAAAACTTTCCATGAAAATGGACAATCTGCGTTATTGTAATATATATATATATATATATATATATATATATATATATATATATATATATATATATTATATATATATACTTTTCACTGTCTAATGAGCACTTTTGAAAGCCCTGCTCAAGATCTAGTTGTGTGCACGTTGTGTGTTCTTCCGCCTTATGTAAAAGTGTTATGGGCCTCATCATTTTATTCATGCGTCGGTCAAGTGAAACTGTGAAATCATTCGAAAAGTAAATATTTTACAAGTCTGCTCATTTTTACACTTCGGTGCATTAAAAAACACAGAAAGTGAAAGAAATAATTTAATCTGTAAGAAATGGTTGCCTAACACTTTTTATTCGACGTCAAGATACGGAACTACTTCTCAGCCATCGTGACCAACTTTACTGGGTGCAAGAACGGGGCAGTGACTTTTTTCTAAGGTTGATTTCGAAAGTGCTCCCCTTTATCGTGAACAGCTTTTACTACTTCAGCTGCGTCTTGAAATGTGGTGCGTGCATGGCAGGACAAGAACAATCCACTTCAGTTCTTGGACAGAAAATACCCAGTGACGTTGTCACCTTGGTCATCTCGGACTTCAACCACCTTGATTATGGTTTATTGTCGTCATTTAAATACACGTGTGTGCTAATTACGTGTGTAGCTATGGCTACATGCATGTTCAAATTTCATACCAGGGAGTAGAAACAAATCCTTGTGTACTGGAGTTTGTTCATCAGCTTTTTCCGCGTCGTATTTGAGCATGTGCAGAAATTGAAAGGGAAAGGCTCAGATTTGGAGCACGTTCTGTAACGATGAAATTGTTCAATAAACCTGCATGCACTGATCAATTAGATTGTATGCCTTGTGTCACATTTGATCAGCTATCACATAGCTATCAACATCAGTATGTTAAAACAATCCATACACACTGGGAAACCCTATTGATATCATTGTCACTACATGGTAACACAGTTATTCAAAACAACAATACTGGCTACATATCTAGCATTATATCACACTCTTCAACATAAACATGGGGCTATCTTCTCGACTATAGATAATCCATGCATGTACCCACATAACAACCTTCTTTGATTATTTGCACATTCTTGTTTCCTTTTCGTAACGAAACCTGTATTACAGCAAAATATTTCGTGATTAAAGGCTGAATGAATATTATTTATTATTTAATTTTGCAATAAACTGTGTTAATTTACTTAGGTAGTGTTGCAACAGCTACTGTTATCTGTGTCTAATGGCAACCCTCCACGCGGTCCCGAGTCGTATGCAAAACGCCTGACTGTCAAGTTGAATTCGTGTCAGGCAGCACACCTCTAGGCATTACTAAGCACAACTCGCAACATACACATGCTGGTGTTCCGGAAACGGTCAACATGATGGAGTGCTCACAACGCAACATACACATGCTGGTGTCCCGGAAACGGTGAACATGATGGAGTGCTCACAACACGACACCTATTTTTGTTGATATTTACATGTTTATTACGTTATCATAACGAAACATGACAAACAGCACAGTGTTTCGAAAATAGAGGTTCAGGATATTTACCTACCGCTATGTAGGTAGGTCCTAAAGGGGGGGGGATGATATTATCGTCACATTCCCACAGGGTCTAGATATCAGTTTCCTTTAGCTATGTTCAAATATATGTTGTGTTAAATCAAACAATCTCTTATATACGTAAAGAAATGTAATTTTCAATTTTATATAATTACCACAAATTTTGACGTTATCAAATAAAAGTAAGTTTTCGATTTACTTCCCCATAAGGAATAACGTGCCTAACAAACATTAACCTGACTCATCATGTAGGCCTATATTTTTTACACAATGTGTAGAAATGGCGGATCCTAGCACTGGGATTATATAGAGATGAGAAAACGGAGAATAAAATATACACGCCATAATTAATATACACGCCATAATAAATACGCTACCCGTTTGGTGCCAGCACCCGTATGGCTGTAGTGAATGAAGAGATTTGGGTAGCTCTTAGCAGCGAGGTCTTGGGAGCCGATGAGGGTGATCGAGGTGAGTATGAAGAGCAGCGCGGGAATGAAAGAGCGGGACAAACGGGAGATGGTCCGCCATGATTGCCGCATGCGAAAATCCAAGAGTGACCGGAGCCGGGAATTGAACTAGGTTCGCCTTGATGTGGAGAGGCGGGTTTCTGACCACTTCACCACCGCGGCCCCTCATTAACTGTTCAGCTTTGCAGACTTACGCCACTTTTATCCTCAAATTCTCGGCTATGGCAAGTGTGTACCAGATAAACTAAACCTAATCGAAAAAACACTAAGTCGAAGGTGTATGGTCTTACAACAACTTCAGCCTTTAGAAAAAAATTGTTGCATATGTAAATATTTACCACCTACATCCGTATCGCGTAAATAAGCAGTAAAATAACACGCAGATTCTCTCATTATGTATTGTAGAAACACATGGTTGGTTTATCCGTTTGAACTCAGTAGCACAGCATTTTTCTATGTGTGGTTATCTTATAGGTTACTTCATAACGCGTGAGTTTTCACTACGAGATATGTACACTTGAATGCATTTGGTGAATGAAATAAGTGCGAATAAAAGACGCAATCGATAATACTGATCACAAAAGGTAGGACAGTCTTAAAAAATAAAATCAAGGCATGTGACTTCATTTGCATTGTCTGCCGACATAACGAAGTAAAGAATTTTGGTTTATTCCGTATTGAAACATTGGCAATACAGTAGAAATTTCTTCGGCAAAGAAATGAATATACGGTATCTTAGTTAAGTCGTCTTGCCACTGCTTTGTGTTTGTCATATTGACGTCATAATTGGGATGCGTGTCAAACAGCAGACTGTGGAAAGCACTTGTTTGGTGTCTGCCTGGTCAACCCAGAGTGATTTGTTTACATGCTATAATCCTCGCACATCTGGGTATACTACTCTCCCGATTATTCTATGTAGCTAAGGCGGGTTGGGATCACAGTGCTAGCGTATTTACTCGGAGAAGGATTTTTAAATCCAAGTATAGGATATATTACCACCGTTATTTGTCTACACTAGTGGGTATACATCCCAGTATAGGCTGCTTAAGATCTAATTGTATACACGTTATGTGTTCTTCCGCTTTATTCATGCGGCGGTCAAATGAAACTGTGAAATTATTGAGTAAATAAATACTGTATAAATCTGCTCATTTTCACACTTCGATGCATAAAAAAAAAAAAAACAGAAAGAAAAAAAATTTTTAAGTTATCATAAATTATTACCTAACACTTAATATTCGGCGTTAAGATATGGAACTACTTTTCATCCATCGTTACCAACTTTACAGGGCGAACGTCACTCAGTGCGCCCATTGAAATATATGCGGGCAGTGGCAGTAACTTTTATCTAAGGTTCATTTCCAAAGTGCTCACTTTATCATGAACAGCCTTTATACATCTGCTTGCACACAAATATTGTTACATGTCAGAATGCTCCAAATAAAATATTTTTAATTTTAATACCTATTTGTTTTCTTTCATTGAGTGTTTACTGTGTTTATGTATGGTTTACGTTGTTTATATTTATTGTTTATCTATTTGCCGTATATACGTATCCTTATTCCAATGTGTTGACATATTTTCATTTATTTTGTTTACATTTGAAAGATCGCAAAATGTATGTATCTTGATTTGAGAAGTTGAGGTTATGTAATTGTTTTGGTATTTCCGGCGGCAAAGTTATAGTATTAATTATTATTTATTTTTTGTTATATGTTTTTAAAATATGGTGGTAAGTTATCGTTTATTTGAAATGAACAGACGGTAAAATTAAGTGTTCATTGTTTTAATATTTCAATATGAAATAACGTATTTCATTTTTATTTGTCTCCCAAGTAGCAAACAACAAGCAGGTAACAGTTGGCCAACTGTTGGCACATGTTGTACTTGTTCGCCCACGTGACTGAAAGTATTTTCTTATGTGGTACTCAATAAGACCACGTGAACAATAGTGACTGTATTTGCTTGGGAAGTATTTTTAATGTGGGCCATAAAACACCAAATGATTCACAGAATTTAATGTATGGCCCACAAGCAAACATCACTGAATCACCCACTGGCAACTTAGAACACGTGGAAAACATGTGGCTGATGTATGCCATAGAGTACGAAAATATAATCATTTTTTCTTATAAAACCCTAATGTGGTAACCAGGTTCAATTTTGATAGTTGGGCGTCATCATGTGGGAAATTACGGGCCACTTATCACAAAATAACTGACAGAATATCATATGTGGCCCACAAGCAAACATCAGTGAAACACCTCCAGGCATCTTAGAGTATGTAGAGAATGTGTGAGTGATGCTTTTCAAAGAATACATACCGCCTTTGTGGTATGCCAAACGTTTTTTATTACTGAGGAATCATGATCAGCAAGCTTATGTTCCATTTATGGCATACCAACTATATGTTGTTGTGCAGTAGCAAATAGCATATGCGTATACAATTATCACGTGGTATTGCTGGTAATAGCAAAACATAGTTTTAAGACCAGAAACCTGCATAGAATAACGCAAAAAATATCATTATTTAGCATTTTAAATTATACCAGAAAGTAGTCCGAAACTAAAATACTAGTGTTTTAAACAAAACACATAAATCCAAATATTCACTCGTGATACTAATGTCTATACAGCTAAGCTAATAATGAATTATGTATGTGAAGTAAGTATCCAGATTTAATTAAGAAGTTATAAATGAATATATAGTAGATTAGTTGATAGCATACTTGGCTGAAGAAGAAAGGTTTGTGAGTTCGATTCCGGGTTTCTCCAAAGTAATATCCTAATTGTGAAATAAAGTTGATGATAACACATATGAATATGGTAAATACATCAATTTTATTTTAGTTAGACACAATTATTTTTTGGTTTTGAAAATCCATGGCAAGCTGCATCTATGTGGGCCACAAGTGGCCAATAGCTGGGCCACAAGTGGCTTACCAACAGTTGGCTAACGATATATGGTTTACTTACTGCAGGCCAGAAGCAGAAACCAGAAGTTGCCCGCTTGTGGTTAACTTACGGGCAACTCTTGTTTCCCCAAACATCAGCCAACACGTCATCAAGAAATGGCCCGCTTATGGTTGACTTAAGGGGCAACTCTTGTTTTGTCAGACATCAGTTTACAGTTCATCAAGAAGTTGCCCGCTTGTGGTTGACTTGTGGGCATCTCTTGTTTTGCCAGACACCAGCCGACATTACATCCAGAAGTGTGGTTACCGTATGGTGAACTCTGATTTTGCCAGACATTTGCTGCCAGTTAAATATCCGTAAGTGGTCTACGCGTAAACACATCATTACACAATCACCATTTATCATGTGTGCCAGATGCATCTGCGGGTGCATTCCGCTTCTTGAATACCTGTGGATGCCGCATGTGGGCTGGCTGCTTGTTCACAAACAGATCTGCACTTTTGGGCCTTTTGCTACTTGAGTTTGCTATGTGTCAGCCTCGTGAAGTGAAATCCAGCATCCACATGTACTTTCGTTCCTTCACCAAGAAGACACATGGCAAGGAAGGTGGAACGGAACTTCTGTGTGTAGTTGGATTAAAAATGGCGATAAAATAAAACCTTTGGTTTGTGTGCTCCGATTTTACATAAGTGAATAATGTAGTCATGCTAAACCAAACATACATGAGCAAAATTAGAATTTAGCTGAATTGAATAAATTTAAATGTTCAGTTAATTTGTTTTCATAACTGTGTAACACAGGAATTAATTTTTACTCTTATTGCTTGTCTCGTTGATAACAAAACTGTTAATACTTTATACATAGTGGCACTTGAGAAAATGATAAAGAGAAAACACAATTATGGCTACCCTTTTCATATATTAAATAAATTCTGGTGCATGTAGTCAAACAACAAATCCCTTAAATATAAATAAATAATTTGAGTAAATTGAATCATGGTTTACAATAAATATTTTGTATTTTTGTTTACATATTCCTCAAATTATATTTATATATCTATTAACTTTAAAGGGGTATCCAGTACAAAGTAGAAAAGGAAAGGTTATACCAAACCTTTTTGAACACATTTGTTACATGATTACATATTTGTCTATTAAGGAAACAAGATTAAGAACAAACTTCATTATTTGAGGTTAATAACGCCTCGAGCACGAGATCGTTAAAACGGTTAAATTACATGTATGCCTCGTGGGCACATCCAAACAAGTAAAATAATATTAGGTTACATATATTTTGTTACGTAGAAACGTAAATTTGAATATTTTAGTGCCAAAAACAATGTTTATATGTTTTTGGTTCAGTGTAACCGTCTAGCATTCCGAGTAGCACTATCCATCACGCACAAAGTAATGGAAATGTATTACTTTTTTTTTGCCGAACAGAAGCGGGCAGAAGTCATGAAGTGAAGGAAAACATTTGGGCGCAGCTTACGCCACGACTAGAAGTGCAGAAACATCCAGGGAAGGATGTTGTCAAGAAATATCACATTCCGCAGGCGATATGAAGTTAGGATGCCATTAGTAGTTGTATACGAGCAGGCTCCCCGAAACTCGTGGACCGCCTGATAATATAAAAAAGAGAACTAGAGTAAAATCACAAAAACTAACACGAAGGAGATAAAGCGAAAATCACCGCAAACAAAACTTGCCTAAACGGCGGTGAAAAACACAATTACATCAAAAGATGGAATGTAGAACGAGAGAAAATAAATCGTAGCTGATAACATGCTTGTTGAAAATGGAGAAGGCAACGACCTTGGCATGTCTCATATATACATAGAATCGTGTGTGCTCAGAACTCGGTGTTTCACATACACAATCGATTATTTAACGACTACTGAAAGATTTCTAAAACGATTACCAAAACTTTTCATTAACTTATCTTAAGTAGTAATTTGCAGAAATTATGGATTTTAAAGCTACTTGGCATCATTCAGCCAAGTACAAGTGATACGACAATATTTGCATACTGAAACAAAACGCACCGAAAGTACAATATTTTAAAGTACATTTGTCATTGAATTATTTAACCAGGCAACCTTGCGGTGAATAAAACAATTTATTAAAGAATCTAAAAATTATAGTCATTCGACATAAATAAATAACACAATGAAGCAATTAAATGGAGCAGATATACGCTAAAAAAAAAGTATTATTCAGGCAATAAAGGTAATTATTTAAGTAAGTATTACAAGAATATACCATGAAAAATAAACTGTGCCAATAGATCTGGCACAGTTTGTTATTTAAAGTTATATTTGTCTTAATTCCATCTGGCCATCAGTAATTGTAAACGTAGCAGTATTTGAAATGTCAGAGAGATGTTTGCGCACGTCACTGACGTCACAAAGTGTTGATGTTTACTAGGTCACAGCTGAGAGATCAGTTGATCTACAGGGAGTTTGATATATAAGCTTGCCTGTACATCCCTATTTCAGGTAGATCTTTTCGGGGTCTATCTGTGATTGGTTGGCAGGTATTGCGCCAAAATTACTCGGAGTTCATTTCCAACTTGCTTGGAAATGTTCTCTCAGGTTTTAGGCTAAATGTTGTATGGAGGTGCCAATAGGGGCAGTCCATCAGATTTTATCATTGTGTGTTAAAATTTGAGAATGACAGTGATAGATGTTTGAAATATGTGCTGTGAGCCACTATTGACAGCTGGGTACACAGGACGAGACACGAGATTTTTTTAAAATATAAAAACAGTACTTACTATTGTAGCCTACCCTGATACTCCAACAATTGTTCTTGTAGGTATCGAGACCACAGTTTTCATTTAATTAAAGTGTTTTGTGTGTTAAACCAAGTTAGGACAGAGGAATTCTTTAAATAATTTTATCGTCAGTGACTTAATTAATCTGAACATTTTGTGCCATAGTAACACTAGGAATGTGATAAATGGAAATTTCAATCATTCAAGTTATAAATATGCCCAAAGTGTACCCTAAGATGAGTTTAAACTAAATCATTTAGTTACAGCTGGCCATGTCGAGGAAAACGATTTAAAGTTTTGATGAGAATTGATTGTGTGTGTGTGTGTGTGTGTGAGTAACAACCCCAGTACTGATGACAGGCATAGTAACAGTGTGCAGTGTACTTCTGTAGAGTTTGTTAATATTTTGAAGAAGTTCGGAACAATTAAAAACAATATTAGAATATTAGTGCCTTTTCATGTAATTCTGTATCTACACATTGTTTTAATAGGTTTTTCACATATGTTCACATATAATCAGGCAAGTTACCAAACTCAAAACATAAGTAAAATCATAACAGTTTTCTTTGCTCTCAGACCACATAGCATTGTGTTCAATTTGCTGAATATTTTCCTGAAACCACAATAGAATATGTGTTCATGCCAACCCAGTGTGAAAAGAAGAGGGGTTGTACACTGCAGCAGAGTTGGAAGTGTGATGCTGTCAGCTTCTGGACCAGGTGTGCATGGTGCTCGCCTGCATCCAACAGCAATCTGCAGCTAATCGTTTGTCAGCATTTTCCCACAGTGTCATGTATTTAGTTGTGTTCAAATTCGAATTGTTTGAGCAAGGTTCAGCATTTTGGTACTAAGCGCAACTTTGTTTATAGGCGCCCAACTCTACATAGGTTTATTTGTCAAAACACCTTGTATGAATACATCACACAGCTGCTACAAACGTACCCACACTCACACAGTATAATCCACCAATAATAAAACAAAACACACCGCAATTACTACTACAGTGGTTCCCAACGTATTGCAGTAGCAACTATTACAATATCAAGCTTAAACACTAGAATCAGCCTCAAACTACATGGAAAGGTAAACAATGTGACAAGAATTTATGGTCACTGTGATGCCTGACAACACCAGCCGAACGCTTTATCTAACGACGAATAAGGAAGAGGTGAGTATGAGAGAAGAGTGAGACCAGCATGACCTAGTGTAGTTCACACATGTTCGGGATGCACCTTGAATCGTTCGAGTAGTAGATTGAAGACGTTGAACCAGAAACCGGTGGTAGGAGAGGCAAGAAAGGGGCTGTGAAGTGAGCTGCCCGTGCCGACGGAGGTTGTTTCCAAGACAGGGTGGGCATTCTTTGCAATGGTACTACTTAGGCAGCATGCACGTTTGCGGTGAGATTGCCATTTTACATGAATATGCTTCGCCGATTCAAGCTTGATTCAAGCCAAATTTCTCAAGACTGGTAAGTACTTGCCAATGGAAAGCTTGGAGATGGCTTGAATTATGCTTGTCGGTTGCAAAGGTTTAGTAATCACACTTGTTGCAAGCTTGACACGTGGAGACCAGCTAGCTTATTTCCAAGCTCGATTAAAACTTGTTGGCCTAAATTTCAAGCTTGAAATCAAACTTACAGGCTTGTCATGACAACTTTGATCCAAGCTTGACTCAAGCCGATTATGCTATTGGGGTTCGGGCGACACTACGCTACAAAGACGCTCCTTCGCCACGACCAGGAGCAAGCTTTCTCTGGTAAGCTGGCCGTGCGTGTATTTACATAAAGTGGAAAAAGCTGGACGGCGAGAAGATGGGTATCGTTTCAAAGTACCTACGACCATGTATATCCGCCATGCCTGTGAGTCTCTGAGATGATGCCCAACTTTTAACAATCAATCCTCTTCCACTTCATATCAGAATTAATGCGTATGACCTACTTGCCCGAAAAAAAAAACGCTCACTGTTGCAGTGGACAGGCACCTTTGTCTCTTACCATTTCCCGAAGTACCATTGCGGGAACACACAGCATTACGTATGTTTACACTGTTTATCACTTCAACCCACAAACACTGGTTGCTGGGTCGGTCTCACTGAGATCTCCATAAACATGGTCGAGGAGGATTCGCGTCAAGATGGATCACGGGTACTCGCTTGACTAAAACCACACTAAACTATTTACAATACAATGTTTCACAGAAACCGCAACTGTGACGTCAGTGACACAGCCGAACACGAGGCAGTTCAAAGGCAGCTTTATACACTTTATTTGTCACTCTTTTCCTTGCATGTTTCTTGGTGTGTAGCTATCGGTGCTGAGGCATGTGTGTGTGTTTAGGGCGATGGCTGTGGAGAATGTGATACAGCAGCAGGTACTAAGGTTTGTGTGTGTGTGGGGAGGTGTGTGTGTGTGAGAGGGTGAGTGTGTGTGAAGGTGAGTGTGTGTATGTGAGGGTGTGTGTGAGGGTGTGTGTGGAGAGTGTGTGTGAGGGTGTGTGTGTGCGAGGGTGTTGTGTGTGCTGCACTGTGCAGAGGCATTGTGGAGTGACTGATATGGAGAGTGTGTACATGGCCAATTTTGATGTCAACAGTGCCCTGGGCACACCATGTACAAGCGCCCCCTCCCCTTCGTTCATTCTGCTGTTGTGAATATTACATGGGAATACATATCAGGGGTGTATATCGCAGCTTTGCTTTATTACAATACTAGCTTTTACCCGCTGCTTCGCGCACGTGTCACATAGTTCTATCCGCTAAGCTACTGCGGCCCCTCTATTGGGTGCTCTAGACCCTGATCAGCTGTGGCCCCACTATTGTGTTCTCTAGCCACCGAGCTACTGAGGCCCAACTATTAAGTTCTCTACCCACTGAGCTACTGTGGCCCAACTATTGGGTTCTCTAGCTAATGAGCTACTGCAGCCCCACTATTGGGTTCTCTACTCACTGAGCTACTGTAACCCTACTATTTGGTGATCTAGTCCCTGACTAGCTGCGACGTCAGTATTGGGTTCTCTAGCCACTGAGCAGAAGTTCCCCACTTGATATATACCTATCCACTGGGTCACTGCGGCCCCACTTGGAATAACTCTAGCCACTGGTCCACTACGCTTTTTTGGAAGGAAATGTTTACAACCCATAGACAAAAAAGAAAGGAAAAATGTCGAACAAAAGTTTTAACAATTTTTTATGCAGTAATCAATACTAGGAAAAGCTTAATACATTACCTATTTACAATAAGGATTTTCCGGAAGGAATGAGACATTTTCCTGGGATAAAAAGTAGCCTGTGTCACTCTCCGACCCTTCAATTATATTTGTACAAAATTCTCGTCGAACTGTTGCTCCGTTTTGACGTGAAAGAAGGACAAACCAACACACTTTCTCATTTATATAGTAATAAGGATGTATTAAGGATTCTACATTAACCTTTGTTATTGTACATTTTTCCTTGGTCAGACGCTGTGCCCAAACATCTTGCACCCCTGGGCAAGTTGGCCAGTTTACGCGATCGGGCCTGAGAGTGTACCTGATGGGGTGTGTGTGTGTGTTGTTGTTGTGCAGGAGCTGGGTGGGGCGATGACAGCGGGGCGGGAATCGAGGAGGATGAAGAGGCGACGTCAGTGTCCAGCCTGCGAGGACCGCACTTTGATCCCACCGCCTCCACCAACACGACGGCGCTGGTGGGCAAGACGGCCTACCTCAACTGTCGCGTGCACAATCTCGGCAACCGCACTGTGAGTATTGCCGTGCCAGTCAGTTAGACAGTCACTTCGTATCAGCAACCAAGTTACTATAGTCTGCTCAAAGTTGATTTAACACTTTTGATGTAGTCCATTCATGGATACTTCAAACTTTTCTGGAGCCCTGCTAAAGTTATACTTCCAGACTGTTCCATCGCTTCGTGCAAACAAAGTTTAATAAATTACACCAGAGAGCCAATTCACTGCATTCGTGCACACTCTGTGCGATTATTTTTTTCATAAGAACTATTTCTTACTAGTCATTACCAACATACCTATTTTGTCTCTGTTTTCATTCATTTTACTTATAAATGTTATATATCTTCTTTATATATAAAATCCACAGTGGGTGACTAAACCGCATCATAACTGAAAAACTGCTGGACCAATTGAGACCAAATTCACACCATACATTATTGAGATGGCAAGTAAGGATTTTAGTTATGTTTCATTCCGATAGGTGGTACTGGAGTCTAACTTCTATATTTATTGGCCGATTTTGCTCATACTTGAAGGAAATGTTTGTTGATACAAAATAAATTGCTTTATTGTGCTTTGCATTCGGTAGGTTAGGTTCCGATAGGTGGCGCTGGAGTATAACTTCTATATTTATGGGTCGATTTTGCTGATATCTGCAGGAACTGTATTTTTATCTAAAAGAGAAAAAAGCTAGCGATACCACGGTCAAACATCGGTCGACGTACCCGACGTAATAGAGATAACGCAATAGAGAGGACGTAATAGAGAGGACGTAATAGAGAGAACGTAATAGAGAGGACGTAATAGAGAGGACGTAATAGAGAGGACGTAATAGAGAGGACGTAATAGAGAGAACGTAATAGAGAGGACGTAATAGAGAGAACGTAATAGAGAGGAAGTAATAGAGAGGACGCATTGAGAAGGCGAAATAGAACGTGAACACGCGCTGCACAAACTGAAGAGGCACGAACAGAAAATCACGTGCACGCCAAACAGATTCTAATAGACAATTATGCGCAGAAACAACACAGTTCAAACAATACACTTATATTCTGGGAAGGAGAGGAGTGGATGTAATTTCAATTACAAACAAAGAAATCTAACAACAGCTACTGAAACTGAAAAGAAAAAAAGTTAGTGATATGAACTTCTGTGCGTATCGAATAATTACACATGAGTTTAGCCATTGTCCAACAAAATGTATAATAAATAATTTAATAAGCTGTATTGAATGTTTGATTATAGAGTTACTATGTCAATTTTATGTTATTATAACATG
This sequence comes from Dryococelus australis, assembly GCA_029891345.1. Taxonomy (NCBI): domain Eukaryota; kingdom Metazoa; phylum Arthropoda; class Insecta; order Phasmatodea; family Phasmatidae; genus Dryococelus; species Dryococelus australis. The sequence goes on along the minus strand of CM056998.1, from coordinate 197,204,507 downwards.
TAAAATATAATGCTTCATATGTAAGAACAATTATCTTTACGAAACACAATACACATGACATTTGCGCCTAATTTACTATGACACACATGGAACATGCCATTTACATTTCATGTTTTAAATTTGGCATTTACAATTTAAATACAACAGATGGATTTTATGGATTTTAAATTTAAAAAAAAAAAGAGGCGGAACAACGTTCGCCGGGATCAACTAGTTATTTTATAGATCTTATTTTAGTGAACGTTCAATTTAACCAAAAATGAGTTACTTTTATGTTAACACAAGAGTAAACGATTGAGATACATCGCATAATTTGGATTCAACCAACCACCTCATACATGGGAGTTTTTTTTCCAAATGTTTGATTGAAAAATAGTGAAGAAACCGCGGATCTACTACAGTTCTGCTGAAGATCTCTTCTTCTTCTCGTTTGTTACCCCCACACTTTATCTAGGTTTGAAGCTCGATTCACTATGTAAACCGAGTATGTGTTGAGGGAAAGAAACCGCGGATCTACTACAGTTCTGCTGAAGATCTCTTCTTCTTCTCGTTTGTTACCCCCACACTTTATCTAGGTGTGAAGCTCGATTCACTATGTAAACCGAGTATGTGTTGAGGGAAAGAAACCGAGGATCTACTACAGTTCTGCTGAAGATCTCTTCTTCTTCTCGTTTGTTACCCCCACACTTTATCTAGGTTTGAAGCTCGATTCACTATGTAAACCGAGTATGTGTTGAGCGAAAGAAACCGCGGATCTACTACAGTTCTGCTGAAGATCTCTTCTTCTTCTCGTTTGTTACCCCCACACTTTATCTAGGTTTGAAGCTCGATTCACTATGTAAACCGAGTATGTGTTGAGGGAAAGAAACCGCGGATCTACTACAGTTCTGCTGAAGATCTCTTCTTCTTCTCGTTTGTTACCCCCACACTTTATCTAGGTTTGAAGCTCGATTCACTATGTAAACCGAGTATGTGTTGAGGGAAAGAAACCGAGGATCTACTACAGTTCTGCTGAAGATCTCTTCTTCTTCTCGTTTGTTACCCCCACACTTTATCTAGGTTTGAAGCTCGATTCACTATGTAAACCGAGTATGTGTTGAGGGAAAGAAACCGAGGATCTACTACAGTTCTGCTGAAGATCTCTTCTTCTTCTCGTTTGTTACCCTCACACTTTATCTAGGTTTGAAGCTCGATTCACTATGTAAACCGAGTATGTGTTGAGGGAAAGAAACCGAGGATCTACTACAGTTCTGCTGAAGATCTCTTCTTCTTCTCGTTTGTTACCCCCACACTTTATCTAGGTTTTAAGTTCGATTCACTATGTAAACCGAGTATGTGTTGAGGGAAAGCAATGGTGGTTCGTGGTTCACACCTACTCGATTTCGTTTATCCAATATAGTAGAACTTTATTTTAGCACCTTGGCGGAATAAATTTATTAATACAATTTTGCAAACTTATCATGAGTTTAAATTTTCGCTATGAGGAACTGGCTTTTGTATTTACACTGTAAAAAATATTTTGGTAAACTTCCTGAACTGTAATGGTAGTTTTTAACCTATACACAGTATGGGAATAATGCCAGATATGAAGCTGCAAATATAGGATTGTTAAGCGTCGCTACTATGCAAAGTTGGGAACTTCCCTATGCATATGACTGTTTCCCAAGAAAATGTAGGAACGCTGCCATGGTTGTATGGGACAATTATTTACCGTTCGCGCTTTCTCATTCCACGTATATGTTAATAAGGTAAACTCTTAATTTGAATCAGTGTAAAATCACTCATTCGCAGTGAAATCCAACTACTCTAATCAGTGAAAATGGCTCCACTAAAATAAGTTGAAAAGCACTGATTGTTTCAGTGAGAAAATTTCACTGATTGAATTAGTGACGTGAAACAATTTCACTCATTGAATAAGTGACAGACGACTACAGTCATCATCAATTGTGTTCTGCCCAGAGGCAGGTTTTCACATGGTATCTCTCCATGCTCTCCTGTCTTCTGCCAACCTCTTCAGGTTCAAATACTCTCCGCTTCCCTTGATGTCATCTATCAACTTGTATCTTCTCCTTCCTTTCAATCATTTTCCACAAACTTTACCTTCCATAGCGTCTGTTAGCAAGCACTCCCGTCTCAACGAGTGTCCCATCCAGTTCTTCTTCCTTTCTCTTATGACTTTCAGAAGTTTCCTCCTCTCATCAACTCTTTCCAGCACTTCTTCATTACTCACTCTTTCCACCCAGCTTATCCCCTCCATTCTCCGCATCCACATCTCAAACACTTCTAGCCTTTTTTCGTCCTCACGTCTCATTGTCCACATCTCTGCCCCATAGAGTGCCACACTCCATACTAAACACATGCCAAGTCTTTTCCTCAGTGCTTTATCTAGTTTTCCGCATAGCAATCTCCTCTTCCTATTGAACGCTTCCTTTGCTACCGCAATGCGAGTCTTCAACACCTGATGACATTTCAAGTCCTCAGTTATCGTACTTCCTAGATATTTGAATGTTCTTACTTGGCTGATATTAACTTGTCCTATCTTAATATTTGCCGGTTGCCTTCCTTTACTGAATACCATACGCTTTGTTTTTGATGTATAGATTCTCATTCCATACTCCTCACAAGTTTCATTCAGATTTTTTAGCATTTTAGTTATAGTTCCTTGACTTTCTGCTAATAAAACCATATCATCAGCAAATATTATAGATTATATTCTCTTCCCGCCAATACATACTCCTCTTCTTCCATCTAAGCATTTCCCAATAATTTCCTCCAGGTATAAATTGAACAACAAGGGAGAAAGGCAGCAGCCTTGTCTAACGCCCCTCTGAATGATACTATCTTCCGACATTTTAGTTCCAATCTTTATTCTTACTTTCTGTTGTAAATATAGATTCTGTACTAGCCTTCTCTCCTTCCAATCTACTCCTTTACTCTTCAAGATGTCCATCAGCTTGTTCCATTGTACTCTGTCGAAAGCTTTTTCCAAGTCAATAAAGACAGCATAAATTTCTCTACCTTTCTCAATATACCTTTCCCCTATAATTCTTAACAGGCCTATAGCATTTCTTGTTCCTTTTCCACTTCTAAATCCAAACTGTTCCTCTCCAATCCATCTATCTAACTTCTCATATAGCCTTCTATTCAACACTCTTAACAATATTTTAATTGCATGAGAAATTAGATTAATAATCTTATGCTCTTCACATCTATTGGTATTCTTTTTTTTCAATTGGTATCATTACCGTTGCGAGAAAGTCATCCGGCCATTCCCCATTGTCATATATCTCATTACATAGGTAGAATATCTCCCTCCTTCCCCTGTTTCCTAAACTCGTCAACACTTCTGCTGGCAAATTATCGATTCCACACGCCTTTCGATTTTTCATCTCCTTCAGTGCCTTTTCTACTTCTACTTCCAAGTTGCCGTACCTCTTTCTATCCTCTAGCACCTGTGCCTCCTCTTCAGTCATACTTTCACTTGGTCTTTGATCCGCCTTATACAGACATTCTATATATTCTTGCCGTCTAGTCAACACATCATGTGGTTCTTTGGCTAATGTGTCATCCACTTTTTCCATTTTCATGTTATACTTCCTTCTTTTGACTTCAAAGGCTATCTCCCTAGCCATTCTGTACATCGTTTAATACTTTCCCTCTTTCTCCATTTTCTCTATTTCCTCACATTTCTCTTTCATCCTTCTTTCTCTTGCTTATTCAGTTTCTCTTCTTAATTCATTATTCTGATTCCTATACCTCTTTCTTCCTTCTTCATTTCCCGTATTCTTCCACTTTCTCCGTTCTTCCATCTTTTTCAACATGTTTTCCGTTATCCATTCTTTCCTGATAGTTTTGGACACTCTAATTCCTAGAACTTCTTTGGCAGATGTCATGAGTCCTTCTCTCATTTTTATCCATTCTTCATCTCTGCCTCTTTGGCATCTTTCCATAAACCTGTCTTCCAGCTCCGAAGCCTTACTCGCCTCCTTGTATGTCTCTAAGTTTAATCTTTCCCTTGCTTTACCTCTCTCCACTTTCTTCAACGATACTTGTATTTCTCCCACTACGAGATTGTGATCTGAATTTATGTCTGCTCCTGAGTAAGCTTTGGCATTCTTCAGGTAGTTCCTATACCTTTTTTTTGTATCAGGATGTAGTCCAGCTGGTACCTTTCTCTATTCAAACTAGAGACCCATGTATAACGTCTCCTTTTGTGATTTTCAAATAGGGTGTTGAAGTGGTGATAAAATATTGTTTTTATTGAATGTAGATAAATAATTACGTGAAACAAACATATTTTCGATAGTTTACTATTTATATTATGTAATTTAACTTAATTAAAAATGTAATACGAAATTCGCAGATGGCCCAGATTGAACTCGCGCATCCTTCGACTGTATGCCGTTGTCTTACCATATGAGATATCACGTCAAGTTTAAATAACGGGAGGAAAATGCATGTGTTTTGATTCCGCTGCGAAATCGTGTAGTTTGAAGTTGTATGCTCATACTTTTCGTGTTTGGTTTGATTAATACCGTTAGGATTGTTAAAACGAATAGTATATACGAGTGCACTCTCTTCATGGCATTAAAAGTAGTTTAAACCTTCAAACAGAGCGCTGTGGCGATTACATGGAATCGAAATGAAAGACACATAAAAACGGAAGGAAAGGCTGTGTGTTCATATTACCTCGTAAAATGGTGTTATGAAAGACGAAACACGTTTTAGAAAGTATTTTGTAATAGTTTCATTCATTTATTCGATGTCACTTCACTTGATACAAGTTGTTTAGCGGCCATTTTCACACGCAGTTTTACTGATATATCAGTCAAAAATAATTAGTGACGGAGCAAGTTGCTCAGATGTTTCACTGGTCCGTCAGTCAAAAAATAAACCACTGAGAAAACAGTGGAAAAATTACTGACGAATCAGTGGGACATGTCACTGAATTAATCAGTGAAGGGAATATGGCATTTTTTCACTGGTTCATCAGTTAAATTCAATGAAGTGACTGTTGTATCAGTCAGATACGTTTGACTGATTGAAACAGTAAAATTTTCACTGATTCAGATTTAGAGTGTAAATTTGCCAATTATTTCTTGCAGTGTAGTACGGAAACAGCACAGTTTTAACCTGGAGTTATTTAGAGAAACCATGGAAAACCTAAATGAGGATGCGATGTTTACCACTGTGACTTCTCGCCCGGTAACGTGAATCGAGTGAGCGAAGTGAGAGAAGAGATTAGGGCGGATTTTTACATCGAGGTCATCAGGGCTGACGAGGGTGAATCGAGATGAGTATGGAGCAGTACCGGAATGCAAGCGCTGGGGAAACGGGAGAAACACGAGAAAACCCGTCGACCAGAGGCACGATTCCCACATGCGAAAATCCGGGGGGGGGGGCGACCCCACCGGGAATCGAACTCGGTTCGCCTTGGTGGGAGGAGAGCAACATGAATCGATAGATTGCAGCATGTCTTCGGTGGTTAGTGAAATGTGACTGTTTTCTATTCGTGATGTAAACAACAGATAATCGTCATAAAATATCGTTTACTTAAACACCAGACAATTATAGCTGTTCAATGTAAACAGAGCACTTTGGAAATCCCTGCTTCAGGCGTACTTACACGTCCATTATTTATTCTTCTACGGGCCAGACAAGCGAAACTGTAGAATTATTGCGAAAGTAAATATAATTAAAATCTGCTCATCCTTACTTTGGTATGCACTATAAAACAGAAAGCCAAAGAAAAATGTTTTCATTATTCACAAATTATGACGTAACACTTATAATCCTACGTTGAGACATGGAGCTGTTTTTATTCCGTCGTTACCATATTTACTGGACGCTTCCCATCCAGTGGGCCCGTTAAAATATACGCTCGTAAGGACAGCAATAATATTCAAAAGCTCTTTTCATAAGTCTTTAATACCCGTGAAAAACCTATATAACCAGGTTTGCCTTCTCATAAGTCATTTTCTTCCACTGTGTGCGAATTTCATATTCCCCGAGAGAGCACGACACTCTCTGCACACACATATCTTAACATAATTTCAGGAAAAAGTCTCAGAGTTCTTCGCCATTTCTGCATGCTCTCACCATTAAACTGGATGTACCAATTTACAAAGGGCCTCTGTTTGATTCACGGGACGCCCATCGTAAACTTTATCGAGAATCCCTCCGTGATTCAGATACTACTGCAATACTTAATCACTTATGAGATAATACTTCTGCGCGGATAGAGTGTGAGTAAAAGCTTTTCTGTCAAACCATTTGGCGCTATTCCAGAAATAGAGGTTGGAGCTCTTACAAGCGATCTAGGCATTTAATTCGAAGAGATATATCTTATTCCTGGAAAGAAAGCAATTTTTTTTTTTTCAGGCGTGTCTTTTCTACCAGATATAAATTTTCATATTTATCTCTGAACACGAGAATTTATTGGCAAGGATCGTATTTTTGTGCTTATAGTTACAATTTCTTCAAAGTCGGTGGGATAAACCAATATTGTTAAGGGATGGATGTCTTAATTTAAAAAATTTTTTAATTATAATTTCATAATTTTATTTACAATATCCACAAACAAATTCTCTCTGCCGAACAACTCACAATAAATTGGTAACACTTTCTATTTACAGTTAATGAATTCAATCACAATTTACAATTAACTAAAAAAATCCAATTAATTAATCAAAATCAGTTACAATAGACAGTGTATCAAAACCTAATGTATTATTTTATAAATTATATGCCCATATTTGACGTGGGGCCACGGGGGCTGAGCGGTTAGCATGCTCACCATACAGATTATAATAGACAATTATGCGCAGAAACAACACAGTTCAAACCATACACTTACTCTGGTAACTAGTGCCCTCAGAACTACGCGGCATTTAGAGATATTTCTGGGCGATGGCCTACTACCCTATAAATATTGCAGTTGTCCTAGAGTCGGGAGTCTGTAGGTAGAAGTCTTTAGCTGAGTGCGGTACCCGGGTGAAGTCGAGTGCGGCGAGGTAACATCGGTGAAGAGGAAGGACGATGACAGGTGATTACGAGACGACGGCGGGTGAGGTATTCGTGGTGGGAATGGACAAGAGAGCGTGGAACCCGACGAGTGAAGCCTACTGTGCGAGAGGGCGCTCGGAGAACTCTAGAACATTGTGGTCTGGTGGGACACTGACTAAACTGAGGTGGGACTGTAGGAACATGTGATACGGAACCGCCAAATATGGAGTCAGTGAGTGAAGAGATTTGGACGACTCTTAACATCGAGGTCTTGAGAGCCGATGAGGGTGATGGAGGTTAGTATGGAGCCGCGCCGGAATGAAGGGGCGGGTGGAACGGGAAATCCCCGAGAAAACCCGTCGACCAATGGCATCATCCGGCACGATTCCCACATGCGAAAACCTGGAGTGACCCGGCCAGGGATTGAACCCGGATCGCGTTGGTGGGAGGCGAAGGGACTCTGACGCAAGCCAGAACACCACCGTTAATCATCTCCCCCGCTGGCGGGGGAGTGACGGAGCAGCGAGCGGGTTTGCCGGGGGAGGGGAGGATCGAGGTGGGTCACCCCAATTCCACGCATGAAGCTTGCGAGCTTCAGCGCGTAACAGTATATTTGAAATATCGAAGTACGAGATACATTTCTCAGGAAGGGCAGAGTCATATATGTATTTGTTACCAGCCCTCACTTTGTTCACGATATCTAAGCTATGCCTAGGCATTCAAACTACGATTACACTGATTTTAACCAAAATATACTTTTAATGTTTTAATAACTCAGCATGAGTTAAAATGAAAGGGACTTCCAAGACTCACAAATTCCCAAATTCTAAGACTCATTCGGTGATCTTTCTTAAGTTTAGCACAATACAAAATACAGCAATTTGTAAACGTCAGCATTGTCTATACACTACTTTAATGCCTTCGCTTATGTGTATCCAGTGAAGATTTATAAATTCGCCAATTAAATACAATATATCAATTCCATAATATTTTGTTGGCAATGTGATATATACTTACGGATTGGTTACATATTTTAGGATTATCAAAAATTGTAATTGATTTTAACGTTTAAGCCTCTTGTTCACTCACAACATTTTGTTGTTTTCATTTTTGGTTGTTTAATCTGCATGACGTTAAAGTAAGCTTAATCTATACACGGTATAAAACAAAGTCGCCTGGCCGCGTGTGTCTGTGTATTCGGCTAAGGCTTTTAAACGGTTAAAATCATCATTTAGAGAATTTTTAAAGAAGGTTTAAGTGTATAATACATTAATATTTAGTGTAATGATAGTAGAGAAATGTTGTTTTATAATAAGGTCGGGAAAAACAGCTTTTTTGGCGTTCACATGGATTACGCTGACAGACCGCAGAAGTTACGCCAGATTAATTCACTACAGAGTTGTAGATCTCAAAAAGGTATACAAAAAAGTCCGCCACATCATATATTTATCTCTTAAGGACGGCCCACAGTAACCATGTTTGTCTTTCACTTACGAATGCTTTGTGAACAACACAGTATTAATGCTATGTTAGTTACCTTAAACATTTAATGTATATACTTTTTGTAAACCTAAACAATGAAATAGTTGTAAATCGCACCCGAGCGGGGATGGGGCGGGTCGCTAGTTCTAGATAGTTAATTATTTACACCCACGTGTTCTCTGACACGGTGCCGATGTATGGTGGTTGCGGCGTTATGCCTACACTGTTTTGACCAACAGGCGTTTTGCAGAGCATCCTTTTGGCCGAATAGGCGTTTTGCCTATCACGCATTTGGCCCGTAAATATAAAACGTGCGTTGTATTTCCTGACATTTCATTTTGTCTGAACAAGTTCCTTGAAACAGTTTTCATCACCACCATCGATCTCTCCTACATGCAGTGTTTGTTGTTCCAGCAGTTGTTATTTACTGATGTTTATAAGACATGAAAAATATTATGCAAAATTTCAGGTATATTGGTATTCTCCCACGATTTGTGCAGTTAATTTACGTTGCAAAATTTTAGGTCAAACCGAAATCAACCTGCAGCAACTCCATTCTCAACGTATCACCAGTATTTATAACTACAAAATGTGATCTTACCTTGGATATCAGTTCTTCAGAGTTTATTGGAGTAGAAGGTAACGAGAGTGGTTTACTATATGTTTCGATGAACGCAAGCGGATCTTGTGTTTGTAGCTTCTTACAGTACATATATTCACCTCATTGCTGTAAACATCACGGTGTGAATCTACATTTTTCATTAAATCTCGGAAGCCGTAACCAATTCGGAACTTCAGAGATATATGTGATTCTCTATATGTTGCTCCAATATCCAATCTCTGATACTTCAAAAGGCGTTTTTTCATGAACTCCTCATGAGCGAACTGACTGGCAGCAAAAATATATCTACTATCTATTTAGCCATGAGTTTGAATACAACATCTCTGAATAAATGACGTATAAACATATATAGGCTATTCACGGTAAAGTGAGCACATTTTAAGGCCCTGCTAAACTGTCCCATTCAATTAATTTATACCTTTCCGCCAATTTTTCATATAAACATTGCAATGCAAGTAATAAACTCAGTGTTTACTTTTCGTTACTCTCAAAATTCAACGTCTGATACTGCAGTAAAACATATTTACTAGGGGTTAATGCCTTTTGGAGAGGGTCTTAAAAAGTGCTCACTTAACCGTGAACAGCCTATATTTATTTTCCCTTTGCTCTTCACGCATTCTAAACCTTTCCTCCGCTTTATCTCCGCCTTGAATGTAGTCGCACCCAATGCACGACAGGTCATCTGGAGATAGTTTGGGACTACTTCCATAATGTGACGTTAAGTCTGACCTTGACAACCTAAATTCTTCTTGGAGGACTGGATTCTCCTTCTGGAACTTCCGAGAAACCTACGCTTATACGATTTCTTTGGCATTGCTTTCTTTAATGTTCCTCAATGAAAACTTTTTGTAATATTAATTGTGTACATTGTGGTAAAATACGTCATTCTCGTCCAACAGCTGCAGATCCTTAAACACTTCAGCCTGCCTCACTTCTGCAGCCTCTCCCATCTCTTATCTTCCCTATTTCCGTCTATGGTAGATGAAGTATTGGGTTATGCCTTTTACATATAATTCAGTTCATTTTTGTACAAACATCGGGAACGTTTTGTTTTCAGCAGAATTATTTTGCTGAATCTTCAACAGTCAATGTAACACCTGAATCCATTTTCATTCTTCTGTAAAAAAAAAAGGTTAAATAATGTTTACATAACATGTGTTTAAACAGTTACTTTCATACACCACACAGTGAACATACATTTTAATTAAATTACTTAAATTGATTTAATTTCACTCGCAGAAGTGTACTCAAAATGAATGCCGGGGAAAGAGCCGCTTTTTTACAAACACAACGTAATATAGCAAAAACGGTTACTTGTATGGTAAATTAACTTTTTTTTTTAATTTTAAGTTGTCCAAAACGAAAAGTATTTTTAATCAGTTTTTTTACATAAGGGAATACAATTAATTTATAAATATAATATAAATTGGTGTGAAGTTCCGCATGTTAGTAGAAATCGTATTAAGTTATATACAAAACTATGTTACAGAATAAATATTACCATCTGAAGAAGCAACTGGTAATTTTCTACGAAATCCAAGTTAGTTTGTCAGTACTTTCCGTGATTTCACGAAGAAATATCAACAGTATGTTTTATATTTAAATTTAATATTTCTCAATTTGGAGAATATTTTTTGCAGGAGATAAAGTGATTCCTTAGTTCTGCAACAATAAACCATGATAAACCTTTATTTTCGAGGTAAACGATAAGTTTATATATATTTAATTAAACCAGAAAAATTTATACAATTCGAAGCAAGAAGATTTACAAACGATTGATTGAATTAATTTTTATGATATGTCTGTAGACGGTACTTAAGGAAAATTGTAATATTTTCACAGATAAAAAATGTGGATAGATTTCCTTGCATTTAAGATTGGGGAAAGTACTACAACATACGCATTTGCATTGTTACATAAATACGCCGTGATAGATGATTTGACTTTTTGACGTAAGTTATCTTATTTCTAAAAATTAGATAGCTGTTAGTATTTTTGTGTTCCGAAACGGAATTATTGTTATTCTGGCATGTAACTGTGCAAAAATTCTGAATATATTTAGTTTTTAGCAGAAATGCGTAGCGTACAGTGAATAAGAGTTCAACAGTGTTTGAATAAATACATACGAATGTATTATTCAAATAATAAGTAACATTTTACGCAACCATTACTCACTTACATAGACCACTAAATCGCAACTTGTATATCTCCGGTATTTCCTCTCTTGTAGTAATATTGCTTGTATTTAATATACATCCAACGTTTGTGTTGCTCAAATGGCAAGTAAGCAGTTAATGATTTCATAACAGCCACCATTTCTATGTTTATTGATCATTCCAGATATCACTGGAAGCTCACTGGTAGTAATTACTTGGTTTGCAGTTTTCTCACAATATCTGTTTCAATGTGATATTGTCGCTTGTGGCTAACTTGAAAGTAAGTAAGAGAGAGGAGATAATCGCTGTCAAGTGCTGTTCGTCGTTGATTGAGCTCGTTTTGAAGCCCTGCTTTGGACCTAACTTTCCGGCCAATTCCTGTCCTGGCGCCACGTGACATCGGTCAGATTACAACTTTCATTCGTCGACGAAGCGAAACTGTTAAAATTACTAAGACTTCGAATATGTTGACGAAAAGTCAATAATCACACTTCCATTAATATCACAAACTAATATCTAAATAATTTCAGCGTTCATGTCTTCAAATACGATGTTGAAACATATGATTATTTTCCTTTGTGGCTGTCAACTTATCCGAGAGGATGCCATTCTACGTCGATAGAAAACGTGCTGCCATGGTCAACGAATTCTTTTATTTCCAGGATTTGATTTCAGATATTGTCAATGAACCGCGAAACATCTATTATATTAAATAAAACATTTTTAATTTATTAATTACATTGCAAAAAATATAAAAATTTTAAATTTATTTTGTTTATTATTATTTGATATATTTGGGGAAACTATTTACTATAGGCTGTTCGACGTAAAGTGAACACTTTTTAAAACCCTTTCAACAGGCATTTCCAACTAATAAATATATTTTATTGCAGTTCCAGACGTTATTTTTTGGGAGTGGTGAAATGTATACACTGTGTTCATTAGTCTGATGGCAATGTTTATATTAAAAAGTGACGCGAAGAGAGAAATCTGATAAAAAGAAAACTTCACCGGGCCTTAAAAAGTGCTCGCTTTACCGCGAGTTGCCTATAATCTAGATTTCTTTTGTAAATTAAGAAAATAAATATCACTTTCCATTATATCAAAGAAAATTTTACTCCCAGAACTGTCAAGTGTGTGGAAGTCTAGACGCAAGTAGTACGGAACTGTAACTGGCGGAAAGGGATAACCAGGCTGTATGAGAACTTTCTTAAGACGTCTTTGAATAACACATTGTTATTAAATGAAAAAAAACTTAAACTAAAAACTATGCAGTTTACGTGCTATAAGTCCAATCGCTGTTTCTTCACACTTTCTGAATTCAACCATTGAAAAACCACACCAAATATGGCGTGTTTTGTTGTGTCGTAAATATAAACTTTAACGCTTATGTAAACATTAAAATGCCTTATTTTCGATTGAATTAACATTTTACCTGCACCTTATCTATGATTTTGTGTAATTTATAACTAACATTTATAACTAATATGAATTAAAAGCAGGGAGAAAATAGGTGTGCTGGTAATTCCTAGTAACAAAAATAGTTCCCAAACAGAATATCAACAAACTGAGTACGCACGAATATGGTGCGCTGTCTCTTATGTGTAATTTTCTAGACTCTGTATAGCTTTGGTTGCATGAGGCGGAGCGCGGAGGAATATCCTGGAATTAGAACTTCAGCAGGGCTTCAGAAAAGTTGTTAGTAACCGAAAATGGACTATAGATTGAATTTCTTAATTTATCGCGTAACATAGCGAGCACTTAGAAATGTACCTTCAAAAATGTCACTGTTACTACATGCATATATCTTAACGGGCGCACTGAGTGGCATTCGCCCAGTACAGTTGGTTACTATGGAAGGAAATTAGTTCCATATCTTAACGTCGAATAAAAAGTGTTAGGTAACCATTTGAGATAACTTAAATTATTTATTTCGCTTCCTTTTTTTAATGCATCAAAGTGTAAAAATTAGTTGATTTGTGCAATATGTACTTTTATATTAATTTCACAGTTTCACTTAACCCATGCATTAATAAAGTTATGAGGCCCGTGGCAATGAAAATTTTATAAAAGGTGAAATAATACACAAAGTGTGTACAAATAGATCTTAAGCAGGGCTTTAAAAAAGGCTCCGTTTACCGTGAACAGCCTGTAGTACTGTATCTCTGGTTTAAGGTTAATCGAATACCTTTTTCAATGAACGTATAGAAAAATGATTTGTCCGCAATCCACGTATTTTATTTCTATGTTATTGTTCACGGTTAAATTAGCACTTTTAAAAACTATGTTTGGGATCTACTTTTTCTCTTCTTTTGTATATTCCCACCGTGCGTAAATTAACATTGCGTGGAACTCCTAACTTTATTCTTGTGCCATCCTGAAACGGCGGAATTGTCAGGAATGTAAAAGTATTGCAAATATGCAAATTAATACTCTAATATGAACTAAACAAGAAAACACCGATATGAGTGGCCATACATTTAAATGTTACACTTGCATTAAACGTACACTGTCAAAAATTTATGATAAACTTCCTAAACTCTAATGGAAGTTTTTAACCTTTACACTGTATGGAATAGTATTACACATCAAGTTGCAGATATAGGAATATTTAGCATCGCTACTATACGAAGTTGGGAACTCTCCTACGCTTGTGACTGTTTCCTGAGCAAATGTAGGTACGTTACAATGAATGTATAGTGAAATAAATTACCATTACCGCTATCTCTCTATGCGTATACATTGGTATGATAAATTTCCGAATAGTTTCTTACAGTGTACCATCTCAAAACTATTTCCATTTATTTACTGTCAACTAAACGGGAAACCTTGCGTGCCAGAGCAAACAGAAACATACATCTATTTATGAGCAGTAGTAATTTTTTGATCGGTTGGTTTTGAAATTTCTCACTTAACCGTTAAGAACGTTAATATAAAAATACTGAGTATAATCTGCGCCGAATACATCAGATTATCAACGGCACTCATATCACACTCGTAAGTGATTTCTAAACCATTCAGGCAGTTATATATTTTAAGATTCTTCATTTAAATATTTGGTTGCTAAAATTAATTTTTTATTGTTTTAACACTGTAGCATAGTAAAACCTTTTTTTTTATTTTGATAAAAATTTGGTTGTCACATGGTCGATGTTTGAGTACAAGTCATAGCATATATTTCAAATACGATATTTGTATGTGGTGTTGGATACCAAGTGGAAATAAACACGAAATCTGGCAAAACATTGGAAAGTGCTCCTACAACCGTGAAACAGCATTTAGATAATATCGTGCAGCTGAGAGTTGAATGTATGTCAAGCTGCCTACATTCCAGTACCAATGCCTGAATGCTTAATACATCGCTATCCGTATGTGAAAACCTTGTTAAAAAAAGCACACTAACTTTGATTTCACAAGCAATGTTACCCTTTCTGAAACAAAATTGTTGTTAATAATTTATAAAAAAAAACCCATATTTGAATTAAATTTACATAAAAATTTCACTAAGTAGTGGGTGCAAAAGTTGTTCGTTTTTTAAAGATTCATTGGAATTTGACGGTTTGTGCTTTTTGTCTAGATTATTTTGAGAACTTCTGGAGACACGAACTTTAAGTATTGTCGATCATTTGACCTTTTTGTTTAGTTATAACGGCGTAAGATACTTTATAGGCAATTCACTGTAAAATGATCACTTTTGAAAACCCTGCTTACGATCAACCTGTATGTAGTTATGTATTTTTCCGCCTTATGTAAGATTGACATTGTCATGGGCCTCATCACTTTATTCATGCGTCGGTCAAGTGAAACTGTGAAATTATTAGAAAAGTAAATATTTTACATATCTGCTCACTTTTACATTTCGATGCATTTAAAAAATAATAAACAGAAACTAAGAGCAAAATAAATAATTTCAATGATCACAAATGGTTACCTAACATTTCTATTCTACGTTAAGATACGGAACTACTTCCCATCCATAATTACCAACTTTACCGGGTGCATGTCACTCAGGGCGCTCGTTACAACATATGCAGGCTGGGGCAGTGACATTTTTGTAAAATTGATTTCAAAAGTACTCACTTTATCGTGAAAAGCCTTTAAGAACTGTGATTATAGTTTGTTCACGGTAAAGTGGGGACTTTTAAAAGCCCTCGCAATGGTAATAATAGTCAATAAATATATAAGTTATTTTATCTTTAGACGTAAACTTCCGAGTGCGGTGGAATATACACACTGTGTTTATTACTTACATGGGAATATTTATTTTATAGATGTGGTTAAAGTATAAAACACGGCTGAAAGGAAAAAGTGAATAGGGTTTCAAAAGTGCTCAGTTTACCGTGAACAGCATATACAAGGTTTTTTTTTTTTTTTTAATGGGGGCAACGACAAGTGACACGGGAGCCCTCACGACAATGCGCGTCTTTTAAAGTCGTGCTTTTGAAAACTTGCATCATTCCGTAACCGTTAATGACACCACCTGCCCACAGCTACTTCGCAAGTTTTGGTGGCATAGAAGCGCGAAAGTGCTAAGGGCGATATTGCCACGCATATCAAATGCCTCATTGCTTCTACGAGCGAACCGGTGAAATGTCAGACGAGTGCTGCAGCCACGGGGGATGCGATTTAACAAGTCACGGCCACCGAGAGAGGAGGTGCGATTCTAAAATAGAGCGCTCGCATTCGGGAGGGCCTGGGTTCGAATCCCAGTACTACCGCCATGATTTCGGTTTCGCGTGGTTTCCCCGGAATCACTCCAGACGAATGCTGGAACAGTTCCTTAGAATAAACCCTGGCCGATTCCTTCCCCGTACCTTCAATCTCAAATGTTCCGCTAGCATATCCTAGACGCTGTGCAGGGCACTGAAGATACCAAATAAATAGTACGTAATTTTTAAAAGGAAAATTATTTTTTGAATTTTATTGTAGCGAGCACAAATTTGCTTGGAACTTACCTACCACAAATCGTTTCTCGTGAACTGAGATTAAGCCTCAATGCCTTCCATTCTTCTATTTACAGCAAAAATTACTTGAACGTAAAATTTTCGAGAAAAAAAAAAAAGTTTTTTAAATCACAAATTTTTGCACAATTAAAATTAACTTAAGCAAAATTTAGAATTTAGTACTTATGACAAGCGAAATCCACTTTCATAAGTGCCTTAGGAAGCCAGAACCCACATCTGAATGTTAATAGCTTTCCACTGAAGGTCGGATGTCTAGAGCTCTGGAGATAACTTCGTGACGTGGCTAGGCGCCCTGTATGTTTCCGCGGGCTGAGATTATTCCCGCTGCACGAACATAGGCGAGGCATAATATAATTGTACTGTAGGAAGCGGTGAATAACTTGGAGGCTGGTACAAGACATGGCAGTCGCTAATGAAGGATGATAGACACACTCCACCTCCTCGCATTTATCTATACAGTACCTCCCGCTACAACACTGCCGCCTTACACGTGACAAGGGCGCACTGAGGAATTAATTCGCGACAAGCGCCTGGCTAATCCCTCTGCGCCGCCCAGATCTCGACATAGGCCCCGCGGCATGGCTTGAATGTCGCTTGTTCGATCGCCTTGCAGATGACACTGTCGAAGGAGTTTGTACAGTTGAACATTTGGAGTCATTCCCTAACATCAAATACTGACTGTGAAATCAGAGTTTGCGCCTATACGCGTATCTAGGTAAATTAAAATAACTTTGGTATAAGCTGTTCAAGGTAAACTGAGCATTTTATAAGACCTGCTTAATATCTACTTGTTCGTACGTTGTGTGTCATCCCGCCTTATATAAAATTAACATTGCCATCACCCTCGTCAATTTATTCATGCGTCGGTCACGGGAAACTGTCAAATTATTAGATAAATAATATTCTACAAATCTGCTCAGTTTTACTCTTAGATGCATTAAAATAAACAAAAAGCGAAATAAATAATTTAATTTATCACAAATGGTTAACTAACACTTTTTATGCAACCTTAAAACATGGGACTACTTTCCCTCCATCGTTACCAACTCTACACGACACAAGTTACTCAGTGCGCCCGTTAAAATATACGCAGGTAAGAGCAGTGACATTTTTCTAAGGTTGATTTCAAATGTGCTCACTTTATCGTAAACAGCCTTTATGATCAATTCACGGTTACTTCACGCTTTTCTGAAGTCCTGCTAAAGTCCTACTTCAAGGATTTTCCTCCACCTCGTGCAAACTAAGCTTAACTCTAGAAGATCACACCAAAGGATATCGCACCATATTCGTGCCCACTCAGTTGTAATAGCGATTTGCATGGAAACTATTTCTTACTAGGTGCAACCAACACACATGTTTTCTCACTGTTTATGTTTATAATTTATTATAAATTAGATATTATAATTTATAAATATAATATGGGTAAATTTTTTAACTAACGGAAATTAAAAAGTTTTACATTAAGAGCGGTATAAACCGGGTGTGATAATGGCGTATTTAGGAAATTACTAAACGTAATACATGGGGTGATTTTTCAAAGGTTTGATTGAAAATGTGTGAAGAAACCGCGAATATATAATAGCGTGTGTCCTATTTCTCGTGGCAGGATCCCATACCGGTTTTCGTACTTGGCCAATCACATCGCAGTTTCAGAGCGTAGGGCGCTCCCCGTGGCTACTACTTGAAACGAGTTGATGAAGAAACCAAAACAAAAAGGACGCCTCCATCTTGATAATACATCCGTGAAATTGAAACTATTTTATAAGAGATGCCGTATATGTCCGTTTACGAAAACATTATGGGGTCTGTAAAACGTATTTATGTGCAAAATGAAACTTAAAATACGCGTAAATAACGGGAAACATTTCAAATTACTCCCATGATTATAATAAAACAATAAACACGACTTAAAAAAGACGTGATAACTATAGATTTTTGCATGTATGTAGACTTTTACATGCCGTTTGTTTCAGAGTTGTGATTGTAGCGCAGTGAGTTGGTGCGTAGGTTTGCACCGAAAAGTTTTAGATTGTAGTGCTCAAATCCCCGTTGTGTAACGGCATTTTTTCAGTTATTTTATGTTATACATTATTGCTGTTTATAATTTATTTTATTGTTAGAAAACGTTTATTTCTAGAATATCTTTGTTTAAAAAAGCAATACGCGCAAATCACTGCACAGTGCAATCGGCTGTCTGTGGTTGTTTGCTAATCAAATCAGTGCACAGTGCAATCGGCTGTCTGTGGTTGTTTGCTAATCAAATCAGTGCACAGTGCAATCGGCTGTCTGTGGTTGTTTGCTAATCAAATCACTGCACAGTGCAATCGGCTGCCTGTGGTTGTTTGCTAATCAAATCACTGCACAGTGCAATCGGCTGCCTGTGGTTGTTTGCTAATCAAATCACTGCACAGTGCAATCGGCTGCCTGTGGTTGTTTGCTAATCAAATCACTGCACAGTGCAATCGGCTGCCTGCGGTTGTTTGCTAATCAAATCGATTTTTTCTATAGACGATAACTTGAGCTGTGTAGCATTAGTAATATAGCCAGACACACACAAAAGCCTTATTTATAGTATTGTGAGATTTTTGCCTTCTTTTGGCCTTCTAGCCGTAAAAGTTTGATTGATTACGGAAAGCACGAGATTAATTATTATGCCTGTTAAAGATAAATATTTAAATAATCTAACAATATTTTTATGACACGTGAAAATTTCCGTTCTAACTTATATGTGAAAAAAGTAACATTTTTTATTTACATAAGCAGTGTTGTAATAATTTCGGGGGACAACAGGAACACAGGGGAAATAACATTTAGATGGCAGGCATACTTGCATACGATACCTCAACACTGCAAAATGATACACACTCTATTTAAGGACACAGTATGGCATGTGGATGACTGAATTCCAATTCACTTACCAGCCAATTAAAACAGCACTGCAGTAGTTCGTTCACAAGGGAGACCAATCCCTTATTACTCCAACTACAACACATATATGCTATTGATACAACTCTTAGACACATCAGGGGAAAGGAGAGAACTAACTAGGTACATATTTATTCAATGAAAAACCTCCATTGGTGAAGTGAAATATTTAATACTGATAAATTCTTGACCAGATTCAAACTATACTTTAACATTAATGAACTTAATTAAAATGTGAGACAATCAGCACGCAGCAGCTTGAAAATATAAATGTTTCCCCTCCTTATGTCTGTTAAAAGTACAAATTATGTATCGCGTGTTAGGTAACCTGCAGAAAAGTATTTGACTGCGCCTTTAAGTGTAAAAATAAATAAATGTTCTGCGGTGTAAAATAATCAGTCGACTAGTGCTCCAAAAATATTCTCACGCACAACAAATTAAAATGTCAGTTCGTAACCTTACACATAAAATAAAGAAATATCCTGGCTAGCAATAAAATTAATACGTTAGAGCAATTTAAGAGTTCTCAGGCATCTCGTGACAAACTAGAAGATGCTATGTAATAGTGCAACTGCTGACGTATAGCTAGCATACTTCACCTCTGGACCAACGGTCTCTCAAGGAAGGGCGGTGGAAATACCTGATATCTATATGGCGATATTGCAGATACCATGCTAATTAGCCCTCTTCAGACGGTTTACAGACATGCGTCGGCTATTATACTTGTACAAAGCATGATTGTCAAGGTTGATGCAACAATTAAAACACAAATTACGCCGATTATCGGTGGAGCCTCGGTCTCCCTGGCTGGCTACCTGTAGGACCCTTCGAGAACAAGATAGAGATGAGATTATTCTATTGTCATTCATAATCTGGGTGGTTATAATATTCAAATTAACCTGTGTAGTATACCTGTGGTTTACCTGTGAGGTGTATTCCTTATGACTATAATACCAGTGGCGTCACTCGACATTGCCAACTTACGTCAATTAACATATGGCTCAAAACTTAAAAATATAAAATAAAATATGTGGATCACTAAACATTAGCTGCTGCGTGTACCATAACACAAATGTAAAATAAAATAAAACGACTGAATAATTAACATATAGAATCTACGTGTAACACATCACAACATAAGCATCACCTCAATACATAAACAAGCGTGCAAAATGAATTTGCATTAAACTTGATGTGTTAATATAAGCAAATGATATGCACTACGAACCAGACGTTACAGTGTTGTTACTAACATCATTTTCCGTACATTAACAGTCCATTACTGGTACTCAGAAACTTCAATAAATGGAAAAAGAAACTATCTTGGTACTTTTCAGATGTGCCAGAAAGCAAATACATTAATATTTTATTGCATTTGTTCCTCTGCCAACTGCTGAATGTCTGCCATTTGCGAGTTGTTTTTGCCTGGCATTTACAATTTTCTGTTAGCACTTTAGGTTACGTGTGGGTATGAACTGACGCATTCTTTCTTCTCTTCTGCTATAGAAACTTTTATGTATGTTATGCACGTAGGTATAACAGAAGGAATTTGCTGTCCACGGTAAAATGAGCACTTTTGAAATCCCTGCTTCAAGTCTACTTGTAAACCCTTTGTGTATTCCTCCGCCCTATGTAAAATTAACATTGCCATGGGCCTCATCACTTTGTTCATGCGTTGGTCAAATGAGATTCTGAAATTATTAAGAACAAAATACTTTACAAATCTGCTCATTTTTACACTTCGATGCATTAAAAAAAAAACAGAAAACGAAAGAATTAACTCTAAGTAATCCCAAATGGTTACCTAACACTTTTTATCTGACGTTAAGATATGGAACTACTTTCTATCCATCGTTACCAGCTTTACTTGGTGAATGTTACTCAGTGCACCCATTAAAATACATGGACACAGGGTCAGTGACATTTTTCTAAGGTTCATTTTTAAAGTGCTCACTTTATCTTGAACATTCTTAAGCCGAAACTGCTCACATAGCAAACGACAAGTAGATAACAGTTGGCTAACTGTTGGCACATGTGGTACATGTTCGCCCACGTGACTGAATGTGTTTTCTTATGTGATACACAATAAGACCACATGAACAATAGTGGCTGTATTTGCTTGGGAAGTATTTTTGATGCGGGCCATAAAACACCAAATTATTCACATAATTTAATGCATGGCCCACAAGCAAACATCAGTGAATCGCCCACTGGCATCTTAGAACCCGTGGAAAACATGTGGCTGATGTATGCCAAAGATCATGTTTGCGCATAAAGTCCTCGCGTGGTAGAATGGTTCATTTATGATAGTTTGGGAAATTATGGGCCATTTAACACAAAATGAGAGAAGGAATTTCATGTATGGCGCACAAGCAAATGTCTGTGAAACACCCCCAGGCATCTTTAAGTATGTATAGAATGTGTGGGTGATGTTTACCAAATAGTACATAATATAAGATCATGTTTACACATAAAGCCTTCACATAGTAGAACAATTAATTTTTGATAGTTGGGCATCATCATGTGAGTTCCAAGTTGCAACCAACATGCAGCTAATAGTTGGCCAACTGTTGCCAGTGGTCAGAACGTTCGCATTTATGACTGTTAGCATTTCCTATATGGTTGACAATCAGATCATGTAAACAAAAGTGACAATACCTATTTTACAAACACTCGTAATGTAGACGATAAAGGAAATGCTAACTGTTACTCACTGTTGGGAAAATATTAGCAGCATGTTTATGGGCCATTTACGGCATACCAACTGCCGTTCACTGCTGGGGACAAAATAGCAGCATACATACCGCCTTTTGTGCTATGCCAGTTGTTCCTTATTACTGAGGAAACATGATCAGCAAGCTTATGTTCCATTTATGATATACCCGACTATATGTTGTGCAGTAGCAAATAGCATATGCGTATTCAATTTTTTTTTAATTTCATGTATATATGAAGTAAAATTATCACGTGGCATTGCTGGCAATAGTAAAAAATAGTTTTAAGGCCAGAAACCTGAAAAGCATAACACGCAAAAAAATCATTATTTTGCATTTTAAATTCTACCTGAAAGTAGTCCGAAGCTAAAATACTAGTATTTTAAACAAAACACATAAATCCAAATATTCACTCGTGATACTAACAGTGTCTATACAGCTAAGCTAATAATGCATTATGTATGTGAAGTAAGTATCCACATTTAATTAAAAAGTTATAAATGAATTTATAGTAGAGTAGTTGATAGCATACTTGGCTGAAGAAGAAAGGTTTGCGAGTTCGATTCCGGGTTTCTCCAAAGTAATATCCTAATTGTGAAATAAAGCTGATGATAACACATATGAATGTGGTAAATACATCAATTTTATTTTGGTTAGACACAATAATTTTTTGGTTTTGAAAACGCATGGCAAACTGCATTTATGTGGCCCACAAGTGGCCAATAGCTGGGCCACAAGTGACTTACCCATAGTTGGCTAACGACATGTGGTTTACTTACGTCAGGCCAGAAGCAGAAAGCCGGAAGTGGCCTGCTTGTGGTTGACTTACGGGAAACTCTGGTTTACCAGACATCTGATGAGAGTTAAATATCCGTACGTGGTCCACGCGTAAACACATCATACCACAGTCACCATTCATCTTGTGTGCCACGTGCATCTGCGGGTGCATTGCGCCTCTTGAATGCCTGTGGATGCTGCATGTGGGCTGCTTGTTCACAATCAGATCTGCACTTGTGGGCCAACTATATGTTGCTACTTGGGTGAGTATGGTCTAGGGACGGCTTAAGGGCGAATCAGGCACACGCACCACGCCTTATCGTAGCCTCTAGGCGGCGCAACTCGCTGAACTTGTGTGCCGTCTTGTCGTCGATAACGCGACTCTACGAGACTGCCAATGGTCACGATATAAATTTATGACATAATACTAAAGATACAAGTATAATGCGCTCAGCTATACCTTTATACATATTTTGCACCGTCATGGTTTTACTAAAAAATTACCGTAAAAATACCTTATGTAATTATTTTCACCCGGAGAAATGACTGGGTTTGGAAATAAATAAAGAACCAGGAATTTGTGTAATACGTACAAAGTATCTTACTAACTGTTACAAAGAAGACATCATGCAAGCACGTAGAACAGTTATGTAATACGACGTTCGACAGCTGAGCAGGAGGTTTACTCGATTGAAAAAATAAGCAGTAAGCGGTATGACTTCACAGCGAGCTGTAACCTCGCATGAATTTTGTATGCAGGACATTTATTTATTTATATTTGTATGCTTTTAAAAAGGATTACGAAAACGGAAATGTAAATAAATAAACGCCTATTTCCAATTTTCGTATCAAACAAATTTATGGAAGCGTTTTTATTATGCACTTAAATTTTTGTAAGGTTACTGCTCCGTGTCAAATCATTTTGCTTACTGGTTAAGTTGTCAATTCTGTAAACAAGGTTAAGATCGTCTTCCCGCGCCATGTTGAATTACTTGTTTCTACCTTATTCCAGTCGTTTAAGGCGGTCGCCAAGCTGGTGCCTGAAACGAGTTGCAGCATTTTCGAAGAATGCGTTTGTTTACAAAATTATTCAAAGTGACCGTAGTGCGTTTTTCTACGCAAAGATAACATATTTGAGGCGATTACGGTATGGTACCTTCAATACATCACACGCATTGAAACATTATTTTCACGCTCTTCAATGTAGCTGGAAATTGCTTATTCAAATTGCTGTGCAGAATCATTTTAAAATTATTAATATATTATTTCCTTTTCACAATTTACATAAATGTGTGGTTAAAACATGGTGACTACACTTGGAGGCATTAAAAAATTTTAATGTTATATAATAAAAATAAAAAAAGGTATTTCATTGAACATATTTTTATGCCATAGAAACGGAAAATACAATGTGGCAGATGAGACCGATCTATAAGCTTGGTTCACGATGAAAGATGAGTACATGTTGAACGAGTTCATAATGCTGTGTGTGTGTTGAACGATTGCATAATAACGTGGACATGTTGAACGAGTTCATAATACTGTGTATGTGTTGAACGATTGCATAATAACGTGGACATGTTGAACGAGTTCATAATACTGTGTATGTGTTGAACGATTGCATAATAACGTGGACATGTTGAACGAGTTCATAATACTGTGTATGTGTTGAACGATGGCATAATAACGTGGACATGTTGAACGAGTTCATAATACTGTGTATGTGTTGAACGATGGCATAATAACGTGGACATGTTGAACGAGTTCATAATACTGTGTATGTGTTGAACGATGGCATAATAACGTGGACATGTTGAACGAGTTCATAATACTGTGTATGTGTTGAACGATTGCATAATAACGTGGACATGTTGAACGAGTTCATAATACTGTGTATGTGTTGAACGATGGCATAATAACGTGGACATGTTGAACGAGTTCATAATACTGTGTATGTGTTGAACGATGGCATAATAACGTGGACATGTTGAACGAGTTCATAATACTGTGTATGTGTTGAACGATGGCATAATAACGTGGACATGTTGAACGAGTTCATAATACTGTGTATGTGTTGAACGATTGCATAATAACGTGGACATGTTGAACGAGTTCATAATACCGTGTATGTGTTGAACGATTGCATAATAACGTGGACATGTTGAACGAGTTCATAATACCGTGTATGTGTTGAAAGATTGCATAATAACGTGGACATGTTGAACGAGTTCATAATACCGTGTATGTGTTGAACGATGGCATAATAACGTGGACATGTTGAACGAGTTCATAATACTGTATATGTGTTGAACGATGGCATAATAACGTGGACATGTTGAACGAGTTCATAATACTGTGTATGTGTTGAACGATTGCATAATAACGTGGACATGTTGAACGAGTTCATAATACTGTGTATGTGTTGAACGATTGCATAATAACGTGGACATGTTGAACGAGTTCATAATACCGTGTACGTGTGAAGGAGAACAAGTGTAATTCACGACGGTCTTCCACTCATTCTCGTTTAGCTGTTCATGGTCGAACCTGTCTTTAATGCCTTGGCATTATTAACGTATTTACATTTAATTTCGTGGAAGTCTCTCGGCCGGTTAAATTTCGCAATAAGGGTATTGATGGAATTTGGGGATTATTTCATTTTATTCGTTTTGAGAAGCCTTTAATTTTAAAACACAAATGTTAAATAATAATGGTTGAAGGCAAAAAAAATAGGGGCATTTCACGGTTAACTGATCACAAGCTGTGCTTAAGCTATATTTGTGTACCCATTGGTTATTCTTGAAGAATATATAAAATTAAAATTGCCATGGGCCTGATTGCTTTATTCATGCGTTCGTGTAGTGAAACAGTCAAATTATTGGTAAAGTAAATACGTTGCGAAATTAGTTAATTCTTACATTATCATGCATTGAAAAAAAAAAACAGGAAACAAAATAAAGATATTAAGTATACACGTGTTTACCAAATGCTTTAATACAACGTTGATACATGGAACTACAGTCTCTCAGTCATTACCAACTTGACTGGGCCCATGCCAGTCAGTGTGCAGGTAATGGCAATGACGTTTTTATAGGGTTACATTAGAATTTGTTCTGTTACCCGTGAACATACCGTACTGTCTGAGAGCAGTAAAAAAAAAAAAAAAAATCCGAAAGTTAGCAAAAATAACATGCTTCAAAAATAATTTTTGATTCTAAACCATTTCACACAACAAAATGTGTTTTTGTTGGGGTAAATCAGCTCGGCACACCAGTGACTGATGATTGCCGATAATGGCAGTTTTGTGTTTGGTGCCATGTGGACCAGCAGGATGTTCTAGCTGGCCTTGAGTACTGGTGTGGCAGGCGAATTCTACCCAGACGATTACTACATCCTGAATGCCTGAGTGGCGGCACGTTTCCAAGCAGCTTGGCGGTCCTCTGACAACCTTGACAACAGTATAACACTGTTTACAACCCTCAGCTGACCGCAATACATTAGGTTGACACTAATCCCCGACAGCATTACCCTCGTCACTTTCTCGTCTTACTGTGTCCCTTGGTGGAATAACAATTTAAGGAACAAGTGTAGCCCCCTCGCAAATAAAATTACTGTTCAAGTGTAGCCAAAAGTTATGCATCGAATCAGATTCCTCAGCGCCAGCAGGGGAGTTAATCCCCAAACAGTGATCCAAGGTATGCCGGCTGTTTCTTGTATGTGGTGACCGCAAAGCGGTCACACATCAGCGAACCTAGGAGTTTCCCCAGAAATGATTTTCAAGTGTAGTAATTTCGTGTTCAGGGTAATTAGTAGAGTGTTTTTCCGAGGAAAAAAATATATTTTTCCGTAAAGCCCTTATCCTGAACATTTGCCCTTTTTTTTCCGTACGGCGCCCCAATGTGCTGACATCTCACCAATGGTATAATGTACTTAGTACGTTATTTTGCTGTCTCGATCGCGATGGTGTCCGTCCTTTCCTACCTGGTGGTGAAATCTGCCTGGGGGTAAGATTCACCAGTTACACCTGTAGACGTAGACAAATGCATAACTCAAACATCTTAAGTGAGTAGATAGGGGATAGATTTAGGCGGCACTTAACATCGGGATCTAGAGAGCCGATGAGGGTGAAGCGAAGTGAGTATGAAGCAGTGCTGGAATTTAAGGGTGGGGAAAACAGGAGATCCCTGAGAAAACCGGCACGATTCTCACATGCGAATATCTGGGCGCGAACCCACTGAGTATCGAACCCAGTTCTCCTAGGTGGGTGGCGAGTACTCTAACCACCACACTACAGCGGCCTCACATCTTAAGCGAGTTGAAGTACTTAGGAATGGCACAGTAAAGGCTCGATGCTATAAAACATTTGTCTTTCGAACACCGGAAAGCACAGACCAGGTGAAATACTATGGGACAGTGAATAAGTGAGTTGTCCAGTTACACTGCTCTCTCACTGACTTACTGTCCAACTGCACTCTAAAAAACGTATCGCAAACTGACCCCATCAGAGTATACGTGAATTGGTAAAAAAATGGGTGGTAGAATTTTTCTGTGCGTTCTTGGTAGCTCTGTCGTGTAGCTGTCAAAACAATGAAAAATTGCCAGAAGTGGGGGTGGGGTGGAGGAGTTCGAAAAATATCACGTAATTAGGAGTGAGGGTGGTGGGTGTTGCTGATCGTCTGCTGGGCGCCACGCCAGGAGGACGTGTTACGGATACGACATAAGGGCATATCCACACAAAAGGGGTTTAGGAGCATTACTGAAATGATAGTTTTTGGTAGAGCTTACCGTATATGGTAACTGAGAGGGTTTATTATGGCTTGAGAAACAAGTATAACAACAAGCATTTACATTTTGCATGACACTGAATGATAAAACACGTGGGAGAGCTATATTAATTGATATTCATTTACAATTGAATTAGCATGCCTGGTTTATAGGTTATCTATTATGGACATTCCCACCCTATTCTTGATGCCGAAGGCTGTATCTAGCTGATCGGATGACGGCGAACTGACACACCCATGTTGTGATCTTCGTTGGCTGCTGGTCGGATGTGGAAAGACGCCGGGCCCTGCCTTACAGTTGCCTATATCAGTACGTCGTTTAGGCGTCCATGTCCACAATCGCTGGTTGGTGGAGGGTGTTTTGCAAGCGGCCTCACCGGGTGGTTGCTGCAATAAGTTGTCGCAAGTCCTGGCATCCTGGTTTTACTTTGAAGGTGTGAGTTCGGTTTCAGAGTTGGATGTACTGTTAAGGCCCCTTCGTAACAGTATGTTCCGACGTCTTTATGGCACACGAATATGTGATAATTTGCAAATTTTTCAGAAGTTTAAAAAAAAATTTAAGTTACTTTTTTTTAGTTATTTTAATTTCTAAGATTTAAAAAAAATACATATATACTGCTATTATTTCGATTCTTTGACTTTAAGGTCACCCCAAGGTCATGGAGATCTAAAATGGCCTACACAAGATGGCCGCTGCGCGCTGTGACGTCACGACCCAGACCCAGTGCGACAGAAGGAACTATTCCATACTACTGGAAAGTAATGCGGGTGTAAGTTGAGGAAAAGCCGCGAAGGACGTGCAGTTTTCACGAGCCGCGGGGATCCCGGGACGAACGCTCTAGCAAACACACGCGTGCAGTTCTGAGGCTGGTTGTAATCCAGAGCGCGTGATTGGTTGCTGAAGGGGGGGGGGGGGGACAAGCGGATCGGTGCACAAAGGACGCTCGTCGGCGGGATTACCACGACAGAAAGCTCCCCCTGAGCTGCACTGTCTACCCTCCCTTAGCACGCACCCTTCGCGAATTACCACCCCCCAGCCTGCCAATTCCAGGATTGGAGACAGCCCGAGTGCTGGCCCGTGGACTCCGTGGGCTCTTCACCAACTCTCCAACACTTGGCACTATAATCCATTCGTGGTTTCTTCACACTTTTCTAAAGCCCTGCTAAAGTTCTACTTCTAGTATATTCTTCCGCCTCGGGAAAACCAAGCTTAGCTAATTACACCAAAGGACAACGCACTGTGTTCGTGCGCACTCAGTTGTAATAATGTTTTGCATGAGAATTATTTCTTACTAGACGATACCAACACTCGTGTTTTCTCACTGTATTTATTCATATTTATTAGAAATAAAGTACTATATTTTATAAATAACATATATGTGAAACTTTATTTGAACGAAAAGTTAAATATATTTAAGTTAACAGAGCAACAAAACGCTTGTGACACATGACATATTTAAGAAATAATTAAACGCGTCATATCTGGGATGATTATTCAAAGGTTTGATTCAAAAAAGTATGAATAAACAGCTAATAGACTATAGCCAAAATATTTCATGACAAATTTTTAACAAACGTTAGCCTGCTAGAAGATATGCCACACTTTTAAAAGTACTTTATGCTTTCGTGATTCCAAGCTTGCACAGTGCCTTATGGGCTATTATTTTCATTGGCTGTAATATGGTTTTACAACATTCTGTTGTGTAAGCTTCAAATAGTAGTTTGATTTTTCTCCTTAGTACATTTATTGCCTCCGTGCCATTTAGAGTTTGACGACCCTGGATAAGATGGATCGCGGTATTACAATAGTTAAGACAAGATTTGTTTATCTTAACTTATATTAACACACCTATATTTCGAGTAACCCAGCTTGCATTGTGGTTCTTTCTAACTTCTTCATTGTGTCTGTTTTAAAATTAAATATCTATGATTTGTGTTCGCATGTGGGAATCGCGCAGGACGATGCGGTTGGTCGGCGGGTTTTCTCGGATCTCATGTTTCCTCCGCCCTTGTATTTCGGCGCTGCTCCGTACTCACCTCGTTTCATCCCCATCGGCTCTCAAGACCACGACGTTAATAGCCGCCCGAATTTCTTTACTGCACTCCAGTGGAGGATTTGGATTGCGCGTAGGAATGGGAAAGGGATTCGCTCTCACATTATAGCATTGCAGTTACTTACATACATTTGTCAAGAATCTGAGAAATAATCCATTAATAAAAATAACATAAAAATTAGAATGCTAAATTTTTTAAATCTTATACTTAATAGTTTTTACAATAAATATTTTGACTAACGAATTTTAAATCGTTTATTTAACTAATACGCTGCATTGGCGATAAAACATATCTTGGGAAAATAGTAATGCAACGAATCAATTATTTATTTAAAAAAAAAACCTTTCTTCATCTGTCATTACGGTTTAACTTATAGCTGTTATAAAATTTAATTTTACCCCCCAAATTAGAAATGAATGTGCAGTTGAACAGCATAGTGAAATTCCAAGAAAATATTTAATGGTATTCTTGCCATAACATCATTTAATATGAGGGTTATTGAAACAGAATGTTATGTGTTGTATTGACATTGTTCTACGTAAAATATGAAATAAACTTTCTCGTGGTGTTATTGATTTGTGTTGTAATGTTTTATTCCCCGCTGATTTGCCCTTTTAAAAAACAGTCTGATAACGTATCACAAAATGTATACATACATATGTTTGGCACGGGAACAGCCTTATCGGGCCCGCCTACCTGAAATTATTTCCGTGTTTCAAGGCGAGAAGCTAGGGAGCGATGAGGTAGATCCCCGAGAAAACCCGCCGACTTGAGGCATCGTCCAGCACGATTCCCACGTGTGAAATCCTGGAGTGGTCCAGTCGGCAGTTGAGCCCGGTTTGCCTTAGCTGCCGCGGTCCAGCGACGCACGCCAAGATGAAATTCAAATCCAGGGGAGGCACGTATCCAGGAATTTTCTTTGGGAAGGGTCAACATAATGGTGCGACTGTGTAGTGGGGGTGGAGAGTAGCGAGAGAGAAGAAATGTTGGAGCTGTGGAAAGTAACTTCCATATTTTTTAACAGACATATCATACTCTACACAGATAGATCTCATTCGGTCTCCCTTTGCTAAATCTATCTAAATTATTAAAACAATAAATATATAATTTTTAAAATATTTCCTAAAAACTAATGTTTGCCACCTCCTGACAGAAGTTCTAGCTACGTCAATGGTTATCAATAGGGCACCCTGTTTTTCGCGAAAATATTTACGCGGAAGCTGGACTGCAATATTCTATGTACACACTTGCAGTCTTTATTTGGCTATTGGCCACTTTTCTTTGTGTTAAGACAGTCTGTTGCATGAGTGATCCAATCAGAATTAAGTTTCTGCGATGCTGACCGTCCGTGATTCGTGGACAGACTGATAAGACGCGTAACAAATCAAATGATCCAATTACGAAAGCGGTTCTGAATTAAAGTGCGTTGGAACACAACTTTTACTGAAATATTTTCACGAAAAACAGGTACCCCTAGTTATCAGCGTTTAATATTACGACCTGATCTTCAGAAAACTGCCTCCGTATTTTCTGATGACGGATAGTAGTTCACATTTTAAAACTCTACGCGAAAGCATACATTTCTAAAACCAATTTTACCTTTAGAAATGTTAAATTGAGATTGCATTAACAGGAAATAAACGGAAATAAACATGAGACTAGTAGTGCGCTGTAAAGATGAGCGCCTCGTATACCAATTCGTAAGGATGTTACCCTACTTATACTTGCGACTGTCACTTTCCCTTAGAGTCTACTCAAGAATGTGTATACGTCTAGACGTGCCCCATGCATACTGAACCACCCCCTGGAATATGAGCATGGTCCAGGGATTACATGTCGTTGGCTTGGGATCGTCGAATTCGTAAGGATGTTACCCTACTTATACTTGCGACTGTCACTTTCCCTTAGAGTCTACTCAAGAATGTGTATACGTCTAGACGTGCCCCATGCATACTGAACCACCCCCTGGAATATGAGCATGGTCCAGGGATTACATGTCGTTGGCTTGGGATCGTCGAATTCGTAAGGATGTTACCCTACTTATACTTGCGACTGTCACTTTCCCTTAGAGTCTACTCAAGAATGTGTATACGTCTAGACGTGCCCCATGCATACTGAACCACCCCCTGGAATATGAGCATGGTCCAGGGATTACATGTCGTTGGCTTGGGATCGTCGAATTCGTAAGGATGTTACCCTACTTATACTTGCGACTGTCACTTTCCCTTAGAGTCTACTCAAGAATGTGTATACGTCTAGACGTGCCCCATGCATACTGAACCACCCCCTGGAATATGAGCATGGTCCAGGGATTACATGTCGTTGGCTTGGGATCGTCGAATTCGTAAGGATGTTACCCTACTTATACTTGCGACTGTCACTTTCCCTTAGAGTCTACTCAAGAATGTGTATACGTCTAGACGTGCCCCATGCATACTGAACCATCCCCTGGAATATGAGCATGGTCCAGGGATTACATGTCGTTGGCTTGGGATCGTCGAATTCGTAAGGATGTTACCCTACTTATACTTGCGACTGTCACTTTCCCTTAGAGTCTACTCAAGAATGTGTATACGTCTAGACGTGCCCCATGCATACTGAACCACCCCCTGGAATATGAGCATGGTCCAGGGATTACATGTCGTTGGCTTGGGATAGTCGTTGCTCGGGTTTTTGTCCGATTAGTGCCTAAAACCCGGCGTAAGTGAGCTTCTAACGTTCCTGATTACTTTCGGAGCTGAGTCGGATTATAGTCCGTAAACAGCGTGTAACCCGGCCAGTGATTAGTCGGGAGAAAAGGTAAGCTACGGTGAAATGCGCCACGAGGAGGGATATATTCTGTCGATTTTCCTGATAGAGGGCTCTATACAGAATAATTCACCGCCACACACAGGGCTCATACCTTACATTATTTGGATCAAAAATATGTCATACACATGTAGGTCCTATTCTCAATATTAACAGAGTAAATATAAACATAAAAAACTAATGAATAAAATAATAACCATTTAATACGTAACGACAGTGATGTATTATCAGACCGTATTGTTTACAGCTGAACATCACAACTGCGTCTAACAAGCTTACAAAAGGTGTTCAGAAATGTTTCCGCCTACTTCCATTCACTTGGCCACACGCATATGGACCTCACGTGTTCCTCCACCTAGCTGCACACGGCTGTCTTTAGTTTATGTAGCGAAATGCATTATACAAGCAAGTAGTTCCTCACGTGTTTGTGCAGTTCTTTGGTAAACTATATCCTCCATCCATCCCCGTACGCAATAATCCAGGCATTTACAATTTGTCGGATTGCTTTGTAAATATTGAGAGTAGGATCTACATTTATACGGCATATTTTGCTCCAGACGATGTAAGAAATAAGCCCTGTGAGTGGCGGTAACTCCTCGTGAATCATCCTGTACAGATTCAGTTTGATCGTCATCCATTTATAGTCTAACTTGCGTTGGTTTTAGTACGAAGATAGCAGCGTAGTTTAATTTTCTTTTACTTTTTTCATTGTGTGTTCGAGAAAAAACCCTGAAAACCAATATGCTTTTAAATTAAGTATTTTACTTGTCTAGTCTGAGGCTATTATTTAGTTTTAATCCCATTTCTTATTCTTTCTCAAAATACAGGAACAGGAGAAGAACATTTATTATATTTGGAGGCTTGGTGAAAAAAAAAAAGATGAATATCAACAAGCAGCTTTATCCCTGAGAAGCTACCCTCCTTTACGAATTGGGTATGTAATAAGGTCGCCCCTTTAAATGCCTCAGGATATGGCATTATTGAATATTCTGTTTCGTACCACGAATTATATTGAAGATTCATGTTTATAAAGCTATAACTTTTAGCTCAAGTACATCGTTATAATTTATCTTATTATAATGTCTTCACACATATAATTTTTAACACGAATTAATTTGCTGGGAAGATAATATTCGGCTTTAGTTTTCTATGAATATCTGCGCTATGATGTTTGCATTTATCGAAGTGTATCGAGAGCAGAATTCTGTTCTGTTAGCATAAATCATAATTTTATACACAAAAACGGACAAATTTTAATAAGTAAGTAAATGTGATCCACAGCATGTTTTGAAACACATTCGAAACAACGATTAAAATTATCATCACTAGAAAAAGAATGGTACAATTTCATAAATTTATAGCGACAAAACTACTCAACAGAAAATAGCTGATTCTTACACCCGACTGTAGTGGAAGGACGAAAGTTATTTTTAGGTTGGCTATTGACAGTCGCACACCGACCTTGAGATCATGGCAGGGGCGAGAGCGCCACCTGGTATCTGTGCCGATCCCTCCAGTGGGATGTCGACCGTGCAGCAGAAAGCACAGTGTGTTCTGTTGTTCGCGTCTCTAGTGACTGTGCAACATAATTTTAGATCGCAGAATCCTGGAGAACGTGTACCAAAACAGGGAGTTACTTGTCACTGGGTCAAAAGTTATAACCGACACCGCACAGAAAACAAAAAACAATCACTACGATGGCCAAGAACGTCCGAAGAAAAGGTGGGACATGATAGGCTATCTTGTGTGCGCAGACTTAAATAGTCAATTGCCCACCGCAGTTTCAAGCTTGGCATCCTGAAGGCTACCATGCAAAATGTTCTTCATAAACTTTTGACACTGTATGCCTACAAGAATTCAATTGAGGCATGAAATTAGACCGGAAAATTGGCCCAGACGTTTTGCATTCGCTGCTTTAATGTTACAAGTAAAGGACATGGAAAGATCCCCTCTAGACTTTTTATTTTGAGGATATGTCTAGAACATTGTCTACGCTGTGAAGATTACAGATTTGGAGCATTTCTATTAGAGAATCACTGCTACCATTGAGGATATGACGCCGACAGTAACTCCGGAATACGTGAATGGAGGTCGGAGATAGCCTGGGCACTATACAGAGCTACCAACGTAGCGCACATAGAAACAGTTTGAGGTAAGCAAAACTTTGATTCTTCCTGTTCAGTTTGTTACAAGAACCAACACTATTAATCAAATAGTTCCGAAGCTGTGGTTTCTTTTAAATAGTACCATTCTTTTTCGATGACCCTGTATTTCACGCAGCTGCGCGATGCGTTGTGGACTGCGAAACCTCTGCTGGTCTCCACCCCTCCTCCCTATCCGCCCTGATCATCGCCATGACAACGTGACGCCGGCCAGTCAGCGACTCACTACCAGGGCACTTCCAGAACAAGGACATTTCTTAACCTTCTCAAAGCTTTTCAATAAAGTATAAACGTTGTGGTCTCGCCCAGAAGCGGGGTGAAACATCAGGGTACCATTATATGCAGGAACTGCTGTTCCTAAGAGAATTAAAAGGAGGGCGAGGGGGATCTTGCAGCTATTTTAAAAAGATATTTAACTATTTTTACTATTGTTTATTTAATCTAACTTAATATTTATTGCGGTAGAAGATATTGTAATGACAGTTTATAGTTTTGAAATAAAACATTTATAATATATGGTATTGTGTGGAAAAGCTGTAGTAATGAAGCATTATATAAAGTATATGATTTTTATTCTGATAACCTTTTTTTTCACTGAAGTAAACCCAACCTCTTTCAAATGTATTGGGGAGTGTCTCGGGTCTTTTAGATTTTACAAACTACAATGAGGAGACATCAACACCTCGTTCTGTGCGTGTTGCCACAAACCGTCACAAAGACATTTTCCTATTCGGACGGCCAATCAGAATTAGCTAACTTCAATACTGTGCGTCTGTGATTCGCGCACACGATTAAGACGCGTAACACGAAAACCATCCAATCACGAAAGTGGATCTGACCTAGAGTGTTGTGAAGTACAACTGGTCGTGAAATTT
This sequence comes from Dryococelus australis, assembly GCA_029891345.1. Lineage (NCBI taxonomy): Eukaryota > Metazoa > Arthropoda > Insecta > Phasmatodea > Phasmatidae > Dryococelus > Dryococelus australis. Next base: position 197,169,178 of record CM056998.1, on the reverse strand, counting down.
TTTCCAGAAATTCGGGTGTCTCTATTCATCACCATCACTTGAGCCACCTTGCTGACTCCAGTGTTTACTTATATACATATATATATATCAGTACTTTTATTTGTATTTATACAATTTTCCTTCCGTATTGCAAATAAACATATTTTAGTTTATGATATATGAGCGCCACTGAATCGTATATATGGAAACAGAAATTTATTAAAAAATATCGATTATTAAATTTCTCTATTGTATTTATATATGTAAAAATATAAGTGGTTTAAAAGTCAGCAATAAATCACAAAAAAAAAAAAAAAAAAAAACCCCAAGAAAATGAAACCAAAAGAAGATTCGAATTTTCTTCTTTTAGGATGAAAGCCTAATTCATGTACATGCAAGGTGCTATGTCTTCAAACAACAGATTCGTTCAACTAAAATGTTAAAATGAGAGTGCAATTTGGGTATAAAATATTTATTTTTAACTTAGCTGTAATGATCTTAACGAGATTGGAATTATATAAAGGCTTTTCACATCTACACTTTTGTAAACAGAATTGCCTTCTTTATCGGAAGAAAACTTACATCCATGAACGTACAGCGGCTATGTTTGCACAGTTTGGTGAAGAATAATCTACCGTTATTAATGTAAAGTTTTTTGTTCTCGGGTAATCAGGTGAGAACACACCTGAGTGTGGTAGTAGTGCTCCCTATGTAGAAGCGAATGGCATTTTCAATTTAACTGGAAAATATGGCCGTGCATGTAAGATTGTAGTTCCGGAGTCATTAAGGTCTATGATACTTTCGTATTTTCATGATTCGGTTTTTGGCGAGAACTTGGGTGGTAGTTAAACCTTTAATGAGATAGCATTTCAGTTAGCTTGGCAAACTTTAAAAAGCCATGTTTCTGAATTTGTAGGAGCTTGTGAACTGTGCCAGAAACTCAAACAGGCACAGCAAACTGTTGTGGACGAGGCAGTGAAGCAGATGGCCAAGGACCCCTGGAGTGTAGTCCCTTTAGATATTTCTGGACTACTGATAACATCTAAAAAAGTGAATGTATGTATTTTGATTTTGTTAAACACTTTCGCTAAGTTTGTAATTTTGTTACCACTCCATACTACCTTTGTTAGGGCTCCTTCTAAGCAGGATTGGAAGGTTAGTTCTCCTTTGGAAATATTAACAGATAATGCTAAATATTTTGCATGTAATGTTTTTAAGAATATGTGTTTTCACTGGGATGCTAAGCATTTCACATTCAGTCCGTATTACCCAAAAAGGAACTAGGTGAAAATATTTAATAAGTATTTGAAAGACTATTTGACAATTTTCTACAATCGCGATCATACTAAGTGGGATCTGGTACTTAATTTCGTTAACTTAAAGTTCAACAGTACACTTAATGATTTCACGTGTGTTCCTCCTTCTCTCCCTTCCCTTGGTCAACACCTTGGTCATCCCCTATTAAATATCTGGAACATCCCTCCTTTCCCGTCTCCCTTGGTGATGCTGACAATGATCACTTGCTGGAGGAGGTCCATCGCAGGTTCGATGCTGTGAAGCAGCAGGTTATTGCCTAAATGGACCAGGGTAGTTTGCCATTAATTTACAAAGCAGGGGACCTCATCCTCTATACGAACTATGTTTTAGCAGACTCAGGGAAAGATGTGACGGGGTAGTTAATTCCAAAATTGTGTGCGCCGTTTAAAAACCATAAGTTTCTGACCTCTAATACTGTAAGTCTCGTTTTTCCCAGCTCTATTCGCTCTTCCAGTATAGCTCGTGTCCCTCAGTTAAAGGCATATGTGCAACGTAATTTATTAATTATTGTATGTATATTTTATGAGTCAGATGTTACGCTTGTATGAATTTTTGTTAACACATGTGAATAACTTTACCCTCGTTCCATTGGTTTTCTTGTTTTCTCCCTTTTCTAATTCCCTGATAATGTCATACCCCCACACTCCCCTCCCCGGCCTTCGGACCGAGCCGTGCTAAGTTCTCCTCGCTTCACTGATGCAAACTGCTGGTTAAGGGCTTGTGCCCCTGTTAGTTTCGTCTGCCGCAACCCACTCGACAGTTGTGCGTAGCGTTTTGCAATGTCCGAGAAGCACTGTGGCTGTGATGTGTGTCTGGCTCCTTGAACACCGTCTCCGGAGACCTACATGATGATGGAACTGGTTGCGCCTACATATCCTTGAATTGATGCTACTGGACATTGACTTATATGTTGTTACGTTTCCTACGAATCTATGAACTGTCTGTGATCACTCTGTTTCTACCATTTCAAGTCTACCTTCTGAGATTGAGTACCTATCTTCTGTGAATTGTTTGCTTTAATTATCCATCGCCCACCGTCACACTGTCAATTTTTTCCGTCCAACTGCTTCCAATAAGTTTGGTCAAATAAGATTGGACAGTTATGACATCATCGAAACGTCATGCACGCCGCCATTTTTGTCTGAGAAAATCTAATGGCTTCAGTTTCCATCGAACATTTGAAAATTGTACCTATTATAAGATTTATTTAATGTTCGACGGTCTCGACCAATCAGAATCGTGTACGACAAAAATGGACGTCAAGAAACTTAAAATAATGAACAATTGCTCGAAACGAAGTAAGTTAGGAAGATAATTAATTTATGTAGAAGCTGTCTGGACAGGATGCTATTTGAAGTGAATATTGCACATAATATTACGAACTCGGAGGCATTTATTACATTGTGCAGGAAACATATCTTATAAGTAAAATTTTTATTTAGTAAAGAAACGAAAATAAATTACAATATTACTTACATTTCTTCCTGTAATGGACCGCATGGGAAAACAAAAGCAATGTCTCACTATGAAGATAAATTCTAAATAGTATTTCAATTAAGATTATCCCAATAAAAAATAGGCAGTGTGACATATTTCCAAATTCATTAAAAGATTATTTGATAAAATTTGTTGGAAGGAAAATTTTGGTGGCCTTATTTTGTCCTCAAATTTTATTATCAAATGTAGTTAAAAGGCAAAAATGTGATAGTGTGACAAGGTCTTTAGTAAGAGGTACTAGTCGCCACGGCACAAATTTTGGGGTGGGAGTTGTGCCGTCTGCGCCATCTCCGGGACTTTTGTGAGCATCCTGTATATTTGCGGCCAGTGGCGTACTTCTTGCTCGCGCTCGGAATCCTCTCCTTCCTTCTCACTGGACTCCCTCTCCTCCTTTTCCTCTTCCCCTACACGTGTGTCTTATCCTGTGATTGGAAGCAGTATTTGATTTAAGGCCTGGGGTGTTTGCACTTCGCATCGCTTAGTTGAACTGCACTTCTACTAGAATTATGCTAAGCTGATCTCAGTCGAAGACAACATCTAGTCGTTTTTCAGAGCGATGTGTCAAGTTGCGGTGAGTCGTGGAAAACGTTAGTGTGTTTTCCGGTAGAGTTTTAATGGTTTTGTAATTTTGTGTCTCATGTGTATGTAGTTGCTTGAGTGTGCATTAACAGCTTCGCATTTCTAAATTTTGTTTCTGGCCACCTTTCTAGATTACGTTTGGCTTTGACTATGGAGTGACGTCTGCTATGACTCTTATTTTAGTGGTTCGTGATTGTTCCTGGTGCGTCGCTCAAATTTAATAATTTTAAAGTGCTTTTTCAGTTTCAACGAATTACTTTTTAGGGCATTTGTTTTAATTGTGTTGTCTTGGTTTTATTGTTATATATTTTTAATGATAGGATCTTTGGAGGGTCACTTTGACTGCCTCCCAATGTATCTATTTTATACTCTTTTTAAATCATTTTATTTCATTGGAGGCTTTGATGGGCATTGATGACTGTCCTACATTTATATTCTATTTTTAACAAATTTTTGTGATATCAAAGTAATTGTTTCAAAATACATTGAAAGCTCGAACTAAAGGGTATGTTGTATACAAATGGTACACGTTAAAGTTTTATATTGATATTATGTTAATTTGGTGTAAATATATATGCTCACTACAGTAATTGTATGTCTGAAGCCTTAATGTTATATGAGAATATTATTAAATGCTGCCAATTCTGATTTAGTGCTACGCAATTTATTTGTGCTTCGTTACAAACTGAAACGTAATGGCGCCATTTTCATTCTCAGTCACTTGAATACATACTATAAATATTATACATTTCCGTACTATAGTTATTTAACATAACATATATGTTTTAGTATTTTCTAACATCCTTAGAATTTTGAGTATTGGACTTTGTTACATCTGGTATAAAAGTGTATTCTTTGGAGTAGTGCTCTAGGGAGAAGTGCTCTAGGGAGAAGAAGTGTGACATGAAAGAGCACAGTTAGTGCATACACAGCGATTACTACTAAAGACTCTAAGAATTATGCTGCTAGCAATAACTAAATCGTAGAGAACCACATCTACAGAAACCCTCCAGGTAATTTCTGGAGCAACCTCGCTGGATCTTCTAGCTATGAACGAGGGAAAATATGCTGGAAACTCAAGGAAGAAGTGCAACAATGGAGAAGAAGGCTGAAGCAAGGAAAAAATACATAGTTTTACTGGTAAGAGAGATGGGACAAATCGGAGAAGTGAAGATTCACATACGATAAATTTCCAGATATCGTATCAAGAATGACCCACTACTGGATCACGACTGATTATCATACGTCAAAACTACCGGCAGGTCAAAGAAATTTTGAAGCAGAACTTTATAGCTTCAGTTTGATAGACACTCCGTTGTGCCGTTAATGTCAAGAGAAAACTCTATATAACGTGTACTTAATTTGTGCCCTAGAATGGTAAACCTTACAATAAAATAATTTACAGCTATATAAAAAGAAGACGATGAATTAGATATGTGTGAAATTACAGCTTATAAAGAAAAGACCAAAATAATGGGAGAATTCTCCAGAAAAATTCGTAAAAGTATATAGGAGTTTCAAGAATGGATGAGAGGATACACATATGGTGAAACCTTCCGGAAAAGTTCACATTTACCCACATATGACAACAAAACCGCTATACAAGTGTAAAAGTTGGAGCGGATCCTTTATACAGCTTGGGGTAAACCCGACACAAAAGGGATATAACTTGAATGAAGAAACGTCAGAAGGCAACTGATGAGTTGAGGGGTCTTGCCTCATACTCTGATCTAGAAGATTGTTATGCAAACCAATGCAACGAACAAGAACGAGAATTAAGAATGAACAAAAACAAAGGCAAGTAAACAAGTAACATGAACCTGGAATATGCAGACTCAAGCATTGGAAATGGGGAAAGAGATGGTAAAGGATATAATCCAGACTAAGTGACCTGTCTGTGCGGTAGGGAAATAGAAAGGAGTCCACAGGCCCCTCTCTTTGCCACAGTTCCAACTCGGAAGAAAGGACTTACATAAGATAAATATTTAGACTAGAACAGTGCCGCTATATACGATATAGTTTTCTTCTTCTAGTTCGCTATGACCAATCAGGATCTCGAGTGACTTGTTCAGCTCGCCTTCGCTCTGCCCAATACCTCTTCATTCTTTGGTTCCTCCTGTTTCTCTCTGCGTCTGTGAGTTGTATCTCGGTCCTGGTGTCAGTCCATTTGTGACCGTTCACCATGTTCTTGTACCTGACTCTATCTTGTACTATTTTCTGGGGATTTTTTATCCACAATGCCGATTGTCTTCCAGTCCTCCCTAACTCCCTTCATCCAGCTGTTTCCCGTTAAGCATGTCACATTCCAGATCTTCTTGGTCAACCTCTTGCCGTTCACCCTCATCAGATGCTCCCGGAATCTCAACCTTCTCTTCCGTTTCACACTCGAAATCGGTTCTACGCTCTCGTACAGCTCCTGCCTTGATCGGTATAGTTATATAATAATCCCCAAGCGGATTCAGGGTAATATGCAGGACAATACTTGTCTTCCAGGGGCCACCTGGTACTAGCAATAGCTAATCAAACAATGGAGTCGTGAAATAACAAAGGTATCAAAAAGAAATAAAACATATAAAAGGCAGCGGCATGTAATCAATCAAAATAAAAGTGGAAAGTTCCGTGGTCAAAAATAAAGCAAACGCCAAACAGAAAAAAGTAAAATGAGAAACAGCGAAAGGAAACTCTCATACCCACGGATTACTGATCAAGGGGACTAGCGCGGGGGTGATAAGGAAGATTGATGTACCCTTAACTGGCCACGTTAAGAAAAAACTAGTAGTAATTTGCAGCCTAGGATACCAGCATGGCTGCTTTCTGGCCCAACAGAAAGTTTGACTAGCCATTTCATTATTCTTCTCTCCAATAACTTCCTTCCCCACTGTCCACCCAAGGTTCGCTCTTCTTGCTTATTTTAGTGAGTTTGGTCGAAGACTTGACTGCGACCGCAGCTTCTGCAAACAACTTCCATTCCAGTCTCTTGTTTGGTCGAAGACTTGAGTGCGACCGCAGCTTCTGCAAACAACTTCCATTCCAGTCACTTGTTTGGTCGAAGACTTGACTGCGACCGCAGCTTCTGCAAACAACTTCCATTCCAGTCTCTTGTTTGGTCGAAGACTTGACTGCGACCGCAGCTTCTGCAAACAACTTCCATTCCAGTCTCTTGTTTGGTCGAAGACTTGACTGCGACCGCAGCTTCTGCAAACAACTTCCATTCCAGTCTCTTGTTTGGTCGAAGACTTGAGTGCGACCGCAGCTTCTGCAAACAACTTCCAGTCCAGTCTCTTGTTTGGTCGAAGACTTGAGTGCGACCGCAGCTTCTGCAAACAACTTCCAGTCCAGTCTCTTGTTTGCGGTTGTTTCCTGACCGACCGACATGCGCATTCCTTGATTAACCCCATGACGGCAAGCCGTGTCGGAATAGCACGAACAACCGCAGGGAAAAAAATCCTGTCACGAGTTCGCCTTTAATTCTTAACTTGTCGGCACATTTAATTGGAAAATTATATTATTTAGTTATCCCTCTCAGTCGCTAAGTCCAATATCTGGGATATTGCAACAGGAAATTAATTTTATGATCTGCACTGTATACAACAGAACACAGTGTCCAATACAAGAAATACTCTGCATAGCATGAAATATCATCCAATCCTGGAGAATACATTCCATAGTATCATGAATAGCTGTTGTTATTAATATCAAGCAATAACAAATTTTTCACTGGGTTTTAAATATGACAGTGTGTTATTCAAATAAAAGTACAGTTTCAAACTAAAATATGTGTTTATTTGCAACTGAAAAGATTGGCAATGGCATAAATAAAGTTACGCAAATTAGAAATGTAGCAACAATGAATTTTTTAAAGCTCTTTTTTTGTAAAACTGAAAAATAACAATTGTGTGACCTGTCTATATTTTTTAATAGAGTATATATTTTAGTTATTTTTTTCTGAATTTAACTTTAACTGCGTCTGTCAGGGCACACCGGAATTTTTGTAGCTTATATGAAACATTGTTTTTTTAAGAGTTTTTTAATTCTGTATTAATCAGCGAATCAACAACTTTTTTTTTACCAACATCACGATCCACGATTCCACACAGGGGATTATTTTACGTGCAAGCGCAGTAGCAAATTGACAAAAAACGTATCACAATGCTCGGCTATTTTTTAACCGAATGATCTCAGACTCCCCTTTAAAAAAAAAAACCTTACGGTTATTTTATCCGGAGACAGAAAAAGTTTTTTTCCTCGAGCCAAAATTTGCAGCAATTGTCTTTCGGAGCCCAGCATAATTAAAGAAGGTAAATTAACAGGCTAAAGGTCAGGGAAGACAGGAGAATGCGCTTGAGGCAGGCAATCTTACGAAGGTTATCTCTAAGTAACGCGAGTACAGATGAAAGTCAGGAGAAGGCAGAGTAAAGTTCAGTCAAGAGTAAACGAGGGTGAAAGGCACGACAAAGGAAAAGAAATGTACGTCGGCCGGCCGAGAGAATTGAGGAGAGAGAACGACGGAACGGCGCAGAAATGCAGAGGACGACAACAAGGAGAGCGAAGAAATGTGGGAACGTAATTAGCAGGCGACTTGAGCATGAGCCGGTGAGCTAGGGACAAACACAAGCCATGCATGGACGCAGTCCCGGGGGTGTTTGTGCGTGTAAGCGCAGTTCTGAAAGCAAGGCTAATTGCTTACATTACCTAGCGTAAGTGCAAGCTGACAATCTCGTTAGAGCTTAATATAAGTATATTTGAGAGCCATGCACAATTTCGTCTTTCTTCCCTTTATGTATCATTCCGTCACATTTACAACTAGCGTCTATTACACAAAGGTGCTATGCGAAATCTAAATTTGAAGCTAAGAATCCAATAATATGTGAATTAATCTATTTTAAAAACTATTAAACACAATGATGTGTTCAGTTAATAAACATGAAACTATAAAATTAATACGTTTTCTGAATTTTTAACTTTACCTGTATGGATACAAATATTTCTCGTAGGCAGTGATTTGGTTTATGGATATTATAAATTAGGGAACCTTTACTTTGACAAAGAGCAAATAATAGAAATATTTAATTTCTTTAGCACAGGAATTTGTGGTTGTATGTCTGTTTTGTCAAAAAAAAAAAGTGCCATATCACAGTTTAAGTATTTCCGGGATCCGTGCAACCGTCAACTCACAAACTGTGAAATTGATACGAATATAGATATTTTCCCAGTTGTCCGATTGTTACTCCGACGTGAACAAAACTTTTATACATCGCTGTCAGAAAGCACTAATTAAAGCATCGCACATTTGGTAAGTCTACACTCAGTTATTTGTTGCCAGCAATGTTATAACCATCCAGTCAGGTTGACAGTTCAATACATTTAGTTCCGGGTAATTGTAGGCTGTTCGCGGTAAAATGAACACTTCTGAAAGCCCTGCTTAAGATCTACTTGTATGCACGTTGTTTATTCCTCCGCCTTATGTAATATCAACATTACCATAGACCCCATCACTTTATTCATGCGCCGGTCAAGTGGAACTGTAAAATTATTAAAAGCGTAAACATTATGTATATCTGCTTATTTTTACACTTCGATGCATTAAATTAGAAAATGAAAGTGAAATGAATAATTTAAGTAATTACAAATGGTTACGTGACACATATTATTCGAGACAAGATACTATTCGAAGCACTGTGAGGTCGTCAGCCTCTTCTGCTAGGCCGAAGCATGCTCTGGTCCGTGTTAACTGTTTGCGCACGAATCACGATTGTACAGCGTCGGGGTTACGGAATCCGGACTGGCACCGTCAGTCAATGGCGATATGACAACAGACGAGGTGTGCTTATCGTATTGAAGTCTATCTATTTTCTGCTCCGATTTACCCGCGAAAGATCAGTGATAAGCATGCGGCGGTTCACAAAGGATGCCTGCAACTTCTCTCGCGCGAACAGGACGCTGCAGCGGAAGTGACGAAGAACAGCAACATGTGAAATCTGTTCAAGGTAACATGAGAACTTTCGAAAACCCTGCTTAAGATCTTCTTGTGTGTACATAGTGTATTTTCCGCCTTATGAAAAATTAACGTTGTCATAGGCCGCATCACTTTATTCATGCTTAGGTCAGGTGAAACTGTGGAATTAATGGAAAAGTAAATATGTTAAAAATCTGGTCAAATTTACACTTCAAAGAATTTAAAATAAAATAAAATAAAATAAAATTGAATGAAATAACTTAAGTTATCTTCACATTGTTACCTCGCACTTTTTATTCGACGTAAAGATATGGAACAACTTTTCATCCACCATTACCAATTTTACTGGACGCACGTCACTCATTGTGCCCATTAAAATATATGCAGGTAGGAGCAGTAACTTTTTTCTAATGTTGATTCAATGAGTGCTCACTTTATCGTGAACAGTCTTTATAAAGTACGCCTTCTAGCCGTACTTGTAATTTAGGGCTAGGGGGGGTTTATGGTTGAGATACATAATGGGAGCGTGTAGCAAGAGGTAGAGGTAATGGGTAGATTGACTGAAGACTATCTGGAATAAAGCAGGGTTATTATTGTGTTAACAGAACATTACAATTACAAGAAGCTATATATTATCGGCGGAGCACTTTGTATATATTTATGATAACCTAATGAGAGCGTGAAAGTAACTGGACTTGTCCCACATTGTGTTGAGTTCTGAGACTGATGTACTGATGCTGTGTTACGGCGAACGTCATAGCGAGCTCCTGGGGTCCTCCACTCTGGTCGGAGTCACTCAGTAATGCCAGATATTCGTGTCGCATGTTACAATCCGCTCTGCTTCCTGATTGGTAGTAGGAGTTCCCGCTTACCAGTGTTTGGCGAGGCACGTCCCGTTTGCAGCAACCACCTTCCTGGCTTGTCCTTTAGAGATAAGGTGGGCTCAGGCGTCGATGTAAATGAAGGTGCGTTCACACCAATATAACAACTCCCGCGTACTCCGCTACCACCGCACTGAGAGGAGCCTGTAGTCCAGCCGAGTCTCTCTCCAAACTTGCAGAACATTTGTCTACCTTACATATAACATTCGATATCTTGGAGGCGTATCACCGACATATAAAATGTGAGACTAAATAGCACACTTGCGAAAAACAGACGAACATATTATACAGGCATCACGACACTGGCATTCACTCTAGCTGGGAGGTTGGAGGCGATCTCCTCACCCCCCGCCGAATTCCACTACACGTAACTTTACTTAAAAATAGGCAACAAAATAAAAAAGATATTAACACGGGTTCGGTGCCCAAGAAAATACATCTACACGACGCCCCGCCGCCTTATACAATGATTTGTGCATAGTCTGCTCACGGTAAAATGAGCATTTTTGAAAGCCCTGCTCAAGATCTACTTCTATGCACGTTGTGTTTTCTCCCGCCTCGTGAGAAATTAACATTATCATGGGCCTCATCACATTATTCATGCGTCGGTTAAGTGAAAGTGTGGAATAATTAGAAAATTAAATGTGTTACAAATTTGCTCATTCTTATACTTAGACGCATTAAATAAACAGAGACGAAAATAAATAATTTCAGTTTGCGCAAATGGTTATCTAACACTATTTATTTGACGTTAAAATACGGAGCTGTTTCCCATCCATCCTTACCAACTTTACTGGGCGCATGTCACTCAGTGCGTCCGTTAAAATACATATATGCAGGTAGGGACGATGTAATTTTTCTAAGGTTGATTCCAAAAGTGCTGACGTGATCGTGAACAGCCTTTATGTGTCGGGGTGCAACTGTATTTACAACCACCCTGTGAGCTATGGGAGTCCATGCTACCTGTCTCACGCCACACAGGTCGTAAGGTGTCGTATGAGGGCTCGGCGGCGGCGTATCAGTTCTTACTACGAAAAACTAGTTTTGTTTAAAAAAAAAACGTAAACCACAAACATCACACACGTTCGTGAGAAACATCACAACTCATTATTCGCTATCACAAGTATAATTTCTTTTCCCAATCATTGATGGTCTTGAGTGCTCGTTTTTGGAATGGCCTGCGCAGTAATCTAAATGTCTGACTGAACGTCAGGTAGTTCTTACGTAAGTTGCAAATTAATTTGTCTTGTGGAATGTTTTGAAAGTAGTATTAATACCACCCCATGTTACTTGTCCTTTTATTTGTGTGTTTGTTTTTAACTAATAGTGTTTAGCATTTTTTCCGTGTTAGTCTAGAATGATATACCCCTCCCCCTTAATGTATCGTGATATTGGTTTATCTATGTATAGTGAAAGGTTTTTCACATGTTTCTACGGATATCAAGGTAAATGGTATAATAGATGCATATCATACAGAAAACGCTACTCTTTAATGCGTTTTGACATTAATCTTTGTTATAATGACTCATATATATTGATTCTATGTTAATGTTTGCTAAATCGAATAACCATATTTTGTTTGAACTTCTTTTTAATAATTATCAGTGCACATTTTAATATAACATTTATTGGATCTTAATGTGATTATAAGATAGATAAACCAGTTGCGCAGATACATGTTTATTACACTTTGATGCACGTTATTAAGTTTAGCATAAGGCGAGCGCCTTAACCTCGCTACCAATCAATAATTAACAACAATAATAACAACCCCTACAAGGCTGTGCAAGTGGCCAGTACCGGAGCTGTGTCACCCCACAGTGCATGGACACTTCATTTGGTTGGAACTCTCCAGATATCCTGCAGCATGCTGAGTTTCAACCACTGCTATTGCTTCAATTGATCCGACACCCAAGATAATCTCGCGTTGGCCCCATCAAATCTCTCGTGGTACTAGCCGTCAGTGTGTGTGGGTGGGTGTATCCGCCCCCCCCCCCTCCCAAAAAAACATGTGAACGCGTGAACCGAATTTCACCATACTCGATGAACATATAAAGGCTATTCACGATAAAGCGAGCACTTTTGAAATCAACCTTAGGAAAAAAGTCACTGCGCCGTGCCTGCACATATTTAACCGGGCACACTGAGTGACATATACCCTGTAAATTTGGTAATGATGGGTGGAAAATAGTTCCATATCTTAGCGTAAAATAAATAGTGTTAGATAACCATTTGTAATAACGCAAAAATTTTTTTCCCCGTTTTCTGTGTTTTTTATGCATCGACGTATAAAAATGAAAAGATTGGTAAAATATTTACTTTCATAGTAATTTCATAGTTTCGCTTGGCTACGCATGAATAAAGTGATTAAATCCACGGCAATGTTAATTTACGTAAGGCGGAAGAATACACCACGTACACAAGTAGATCTTAAGCAAGGCTTTCAAAAGTGCTCATTTTCCCTTGAACAGCCTATAGTAACCTGACTTTTAAAGTTTTCGACCACGCCGAGCGCTAACTATCAAAATGGTGGACATTTTAAAATTTAGGAAGATATGTCTTTTAGGGAATTTAAACCAAATGTATTTCGACGGTGCATCATATCTCTAGGACCATTGCCATTAAATTTTACACGCAAGTAGTGCTAAAGTAGAGTAAGTGAACTAACATGTAGATGCTGCAGGCTGTTTTTAAATGACATTAAATATAAAAAAAATTGTTGACAATTTTATGTATATTAAAAAAATCATAAAAATTTAACCAAATTTTGTAAACTAACAGAATTTATTAGAAGCAGAAGTAGTACATTCTTCTTTTTTGGCAGCCTTATTAACCAGCATTTTTTTTTCCTTCAAAATAGTGCAAGGTGAAAAGACTTCAACTATTTTTCCACCAACTTTTGCATACCATTAGGAAATGCCATTATTTTGGGTGGAGTCAGACATTGATTTTGAAAATGGTTGAAATATAAATATTTTGATAAGTTTGCTATCCCTATTAAACAATTTTAACAGATGTCAACATTTTTTAAACAATGACAACACACATTACTTATATCATCATTGCCGCTTATCACCATTACTTATACCATCATTGCCGCTTATCACCATTACTTATACCATCATTGCCGCTTATCACCATTACTTATACCATCATTGCCGCTTATCACCATTACTTATACCATCATTGCCGCTTACCACCATTGTATTTTGCTTATTTTTTAACGATTGTAAATGTGCCAGATAAGAATTGTATGTTTTACTTTAGTAGTGCTTTGTCAAGATGAAAATACTGATTTTAACGAAATACTATGATGAAAGGAAATAAGTTTTTAGATATTATAATAATATCCTTTCGCCAATCGAAACAATTAAAAACCACTTACTCCAAACAGAGTTAGTGTGACAACATACATCATTTGTAGTTGAATTATGTTAAAGCAATTAGTTTGAAAATTTCCAAAGAGTGCTAGGCTATATTGAACGGAAAGTGGGTATGCCGTAAGCAAATACTCCTAAGCACCCCGGTATTTTTTCCCGCCAATTCCCAGCAACCTTTCCAAAATGTGGTTTGTGGTGTCTTTGATTTAAACCTTAATCTGTAAATGCCTTCCCTCTTCAATTCAAGCATTATTAACTCCACTGGCTGTTAATCGGAGTAGCTATTCAGTGAACGTTGTAGATACTGCTAGCATATGTTTTGGTGGATATAGCATTATAACCTATAGTATTTATAAGAACGGAGTTAGTAAAATAAGTGTGATGTTCCTTCTTTAAAGGGTGTAATTTTCCTTATTTAAAGAGTACGACTTGTACTTATAAGTCTAGTGAACTGATTTAGTGATTCCAAAAAAATATTATATAAGAGGTTTATTTTTCAGGTGGCAGTATTTTCCATAATGCCCGAAAAAATAGTAATATAGTTTTCTGAACTCACTATTATTACTGACAACATCAGCGATCTGGCTGAATAGTCCCTCGAGATACAATATAGCTCCAAAAATTGAGACGGCCTCCATTTTGAAAATAAGGATTCCGCTCATTCTATGAAGACAAGTCTCGCGTTTCTAATAATTAATATAATCATATGCTGTTTGGTATAATTCGGTGAACGGCTCCAGAGTTTTAGGAACACAGAGGAAGAGATAGAGAGAGAGAGAGAGAGAGAGAGAGCGAGTAAGTGAAGAGATTTGGACGGCTCTTAAAATTGAGATATTGAGAGCCGATGAGGGTGAAGCGAGGTGAGCATGGAGCAGAGCCAGAATTAGGAGGCGGGGAGGGGGGAATCAGTGGCATCGTCTGGCACGATTACCACCAGAGAAAGAGAGAGAGAGAGAAAGAGAAAGGTAAATTCATAAGAATGTTGTTTTCTGAAGGTAGGCTAAACAAATGACCAATCGACAGTAGTTTGAAAGCCATTTGTGAAACAAAATGCAACCTCTCAACTAAAAATTTCAAAGGTAACCATTTTCGCGCTTGTATCAGTTATCTGTACTTGGAAAATATGAGTGAGAACACCGTTACAACACATGAAAAAAAAAATAACGTTTATATTTTAGAGCATACAGTAAAAATGTGAAATCAGTTACCAGTAGAATATTATAGCATATTTTGGCTATAGAATTAGGCGATTATCAGTCGGGAAAATCTGTCACCATAATTACTGGTAACAAAATCAATCACTATATACATGCATTGTGATTTTTAAATCCTGTCTGGAGAACGCACATCATTTAGGAAGTTTATTATTCATAAATGAACCCCCAACCAAAACACTGAAAGGCAAACGCTTCATAACATGAATGACATGGTATCTAGATGCTTAAGAATAAAATCTTAATAGTTAAATAGGTGAAAATTGAATTTGAATAGGCCTAAAATGAAATGCAACGCTTTTGCACTGCAAAAATATATCACTGCAATAAATGCTAATTATACACCGATATATTAGTTCTAGGACTTCTTATGTATTGCTACGCGCTCGCGAGGAAGAGAAGGAAAGAGAGTTGTTATACGATAGCGACGGCGGAAGGCCAAGCATGAGGGGTTCGAATTAAAGAGGCGTGCCGTGGACTATGGTCGGATTGTTTCCGGCCGATATCTGAAGAATGTTCTGGATTACTGACCTCGTTCTCTCAGCACGTCTCGGGGTGCACTGAACCTACCAGGTGATAAGGTGCGACACTATAAATACCTCAGCAGGCCTCCGGGCCGGGATTTGAGTTAGAGTTGATGAACGAATTAGTGGCTAAGTCCCGAGCAATAGCAGTCGACTATGGTCGGATTGTTTCCGGCCGATATCTGAAGAATGTTCTGGATTACTGACCTCGTTCTCTCAGCACGTCTCGGGGTGCACTGAACCTACCAGGTGATAAGGTGCGACACTATAAATACCTCAGCAGGCCTCCGGGCCGAGATTTGAGTTACAGTTGATGAACGAATTAGTGGCTAAGACCCGAGCAATAGCAGTCGAGCATCGGGAGTAGCCGATTATTGATCAGCGAAAGGAAGTCTGCTACTGCGAGTATTCAGCAGTAGAGTTTGCAGCTCGCGGTTTGGACTATTGGACTAGACGCGTGAGAGAAAGGCATTATAAATAATGACAACTTATAGACTGAACACGCGTTAATGAAGAATGAGTTAATTAAGTGTAACCAGCAGAGACAATCAAGAAGGACATTAATTAGAATATAAATATACATTAAATATTGGGCTCGATGTTAAATAAAAAGAAAAAGTGGAGACAGCTAATTAATGCTGTAGATGATAGTAGAGTCAATACATTAGAAATCAATTTTAGTTCCTTTTATTTTTTATTATTGACCTCCATCACGAAGTCAGATACGCCCGTCAGGCGTCCTGTTATGCAACAGTATTAACGTAATGGGAGAAGATGTTTTCTTGGTGTAGAAAAATTTCTAAACGTAAAATAAATCTTCGTAGAATATGTTGTGTATTATGAAAGGTGTATCGTGTGTCAGTTCTCATTACAGAAACGATGCTCTCGACGTACATCTAGCTCCAAAGACGCTCTTTGAAGCTGTTCAGCGTTCTCGAAGTAAAAGCCAGGAAAGATATCGCCTTTCCTCTTTCACGGAAACTCGAGAGGAGACGTGCTTCGTGTTTTGACCTAACACAGCGCCATCGCTTTTCCACGAGAAAGTGCTGCGGGTTCTTGTTGAGCAGTAGAACAGCTCGTGCTTTTCTTAGCTGGTGCATCAAACAAATTGCAATGGAGTAGTTGTTACATCCGCAGAGACTAGTAAATAACTACACAGTACGTCAACAAGAGAGAACTTGAAACGTATTTTTTTTAAGAGAGGAAAGTAATGCATCTGCCAGATATATTCAGCATCGTGTACCACTACTAAAGTGTACGCGACAAGATTTTCATTCAAATTTAAATATAAACGAGGAAGTTACTCGACGCCACATCAGAAAAAAAATTTGCCTGAAAAAAACACACTATTCGAAGAAAATTGTATAAAATATTGTTGACACATTTCTGATTTTTGGTTTCATTGAATAACAGTTATAGAAGAACAGCGTGTGCTGTACATGACAGTGAAATTCTCGTAGAACCAACACACCCGGGCGCCGCCTTGCATGCCAGTTTACCTGATCAACTTTCTAGCTGAAACTATAGCTGCTACATTTGAATGAAATCCAAAAAAATAATTGTATTTAGAAAGTAAATCGAGATTACAAACACGATTGGGCGTAAATAAGAACACATGGGATTCCATAACAAGAGTCTGTGTGTTTATGTCAACTTTATTAAATAAAAACCATCCTTCGTCGTTTACAAAGTTGCTCTCTCAGTCTGAACCAGACTTTTTTTAATTTTCACGCTTCAAAGTTTAACACTATCTCAAATGCGTCTCAAACTACTGTGTCTAGTTTAGTAAAACAACTATCTCTGGTTTGACGTAAGCAAGTTTAATGCTGCGGTAAACAGTACTTGTATCTTGCAATATGGCGGCCTAAGTTTGTCGTAATTCCCGTCGATTTTACGCCACTAAAGAGGGTACTGACAACCACCTTATTTCACTCCACTAAAGAGGGTACTGACTTAACCATCTTATTTTACGCCACTAAAGAGGGTACTGACTTAACCACCTTATTTTACGCCACTAAAGAGGTACTGACTTAACCATCTTATTTTACGCCACTAAAGAGGGTACTGACTTAACCACCTTATTTTGCGCCACTAAAGAGGGTACTGACTTAACCACCTTATTTTACGCCACTAAAGAGGGTACTGACTTAACCACCTTATTTTGCGCCACTAAAGAGGGTACTGACTTAACCACCTTATTTTATGCCACTAAAGAGGGTACTGACTTAACCACCTTATTTCACTCCACTAAAGAGGGTACTGACTTAACCACCTTATTTCACTCCACTAAAGAGGGTACTGACTTAACCACCTTATTTTACGCCACTAAAGAGGGTACTGACTTAACCACCTTATTTTGCGCCACTAAAGAGGGTACTGACTTAACCACCTTATTTTACGCCACTAAAGAGGGTACTGACTTAACCACCTTATTTAACGCCACTGAAGAGGGCACTGACTTAACCACCTTATTTCACTCCACTAAAGAGGGTACTGACTTAACCACATTATTTCACTCCACTAAAGAGGGTACTGACTTAACCACCTTATTTTACGCCACTAAAGAGGGTACTGACTTAACCACCTTATTTTACGCCACTAAAGAGGTACTGACTTAACCATCTTATTTTACGCCACTAAAGAGGGTACTGACTTAACCACCTTATTTTGCGCCACTAAAGAGGGTACTGACTTAACCACCTTATTTTGCGCCACTAAAGAGGGTACTGACTTAACCACCTTATTTTACGCCACTAAAGAGGTACTGACTTAACCATCTTATTTTACGCCACTAAAGAGGGTACTGACTTAACCACCTTATTTTGCGCCACTAAAGAGGGTACTGACTTAACCACCTTATTTTGCGCCACTAAAGAGGGTACTGACTTAACCACCTTATTTTGCGCCACTAAAGAGGGTACTGACTTAACCATCTTATTTTGCGCCACTAAAGAGGGTACTGACTTAACCACCTTATTTCACTCCACTAAAGAGGGTACTGACTTAACCACCTTATTTTACGCCACTAAAGAGGGTACTGACTTAACCACCTTATTTTGCGCCACTAAAGAGGGTACTGACTTAACCACCTTATTTTGCGCCACTAAAGAGGGTACTGACTTAACCACCTTATTTTACGCCACTAAAGAGGTACTGACTTAACCACCTTATTTTGCGCCACTAAAGAGGGTACTGACTTAACCACCTTATTTTGCGCCACTAAAGAGGGTACTGACTTAACCACCTTATTTTACGCCACTAAAGAGGTACTGACTTAACCACCTTATTTTACGCCACTAAAGAGGGTACTGACTTAACCACCTTATTTAACGCCACTGAAGAGGGCACTGACTTAACCACCTTATTTCACTCCACTAAAGAGGGTACTGACTTAACCACATTATTGTCAATGTATTCTTCATGCTCCAGCAGCGGGGTTCATATTTATTAGGTGGAACATGACCTGTAGGCTGCTCTCGATGCGTCGTCTGTTATGTTAGGGTGCTTAACGACGTGAATTCTCCATTTTGATATACGTCACGTCGTGCTATAGACCTTCTACCTCCTAACTCAATAACCTAGCGGAAGGGCATTCTTTCTACGCTGGCAACACAAAATAACTTAAAACTTTAGTTGGTGGAAGTCTATAAACACCCTAACTAAATAATTAATATCCTGCCCTTCGCCTACGTACAGGCGAGGGTCCTATCCTGCGTCTGTCCAGTATGGCTGCTGATGGAATAGAGCGCGTAAAACACGACTGACTGGAGCTAGTTTAAGGGACCTACCATTCCAGCCAATCACAAGCCAGAGTTTGAACCCGTGGGCCAATAACAAGAGAAAATCATTCCAACCCCCCTCACGAACCACTTTCAACGATCTAACTGCTTAAACATGCTATTGTATAGTGTTATCCTCCCTTAAGGGGAGCGCACCTAAAACTTAAAGGCCTAAAGGGGTGACACACTTAGTGAAGCTCAACAGTTGACACGAAAATAATCCTTCACTAATTCAACATGAATTACAAGTCAATCATACAGGTAATACAATAATTAAGTTGTTTTTGCTCTCGACTTCTTGCTATCTTGAAGTATTCTAAACGCTTTAAGATAATCTCAGAAGGGCAGCAACCATTATTGCTCTAAGTAAAGTCTCTACGTTATCGTGTCACATGTTAAACTGAGAGGCCCCGTCTCACGCTAAAGTTGATGTCACTTAAAGGCTGTTCACGATAAAGTCAGCACTTTATAAATTAAACTTATAAAACAGTCACTGACCTCGCATGCATACATTTAATGGGCGCACTGAGTGACATTCGCCCAGTAGAGTTGGTAACTATGAAGCGAAAAGTAGTACCATAATAAGTGATAGTTAACATTTCGTGATAACTTAAATTTATTTATTTGGCTTTCTGTTATTTCTAATGCATCGAAGTGTAAAAATTAGCAGATTTGCAAAGTATTAATTTCTTAATAATTCCACAGTAATTTGACCGACCCATGAATAAAGTGATGAGGCCCATGGCAATGTTGATTTTACATAAGGCGGAGGAATACACAATGTGTATACAAGTAGATCTTAAGCAGGACTTTTAAAAGTGCTCATTTTACCGTAAACAGCCTATACCACTGATTGTTCTGTAGCTCTCGCTTGATGAACGCTCGCGTAGCCTTCGTCGTGGACCCGGCCGGCGTCGCGGCGGCCTGGTGACGTCTCTCCCCTGACATTGTGACGCCGCCATTTATATACTGGCCCCTCTGGCCTCATTTCGCGTACCAACCCTCCGTGTTTAGTGTTACTCAACCAAACACCGCATGTCGCCCTGGACTCCCTGGCCTGGCACCCGAGGCTGCTCTCCTCGGCACGCTGCTTGTTGCGCATCCAACAATAGGGTCTCGAAACGGATACAAAAATTTCATAAAATCAGAAACATTCACAAAAACAAGATCGAAAAAAAAATGTAATTAATTATATAAGAGAAAAGACAAAAATGTAAACTAGCTAATCTACTCAAGTTCAACAATATTTTATTGCCATCGTACAACTAAAACCAAAAATCCTCAACGTGAAAATAAAAAGAAAAAAGAAATAAATAAAAATACATTGAAATAACATTAACTACATGTGTAAAAATATTTACATGAGTTCATACTAGAAATATTATACAAAACTGAAAGTG
Organism: Dryococelus australis; assembly: GCA_029891345.1. Taxonomy (NCBI): domain Eukaryota; kingdom Metazoa; phylum Arthropoda; class Insecta; order Phasmatodea; family Phasmatidae; genus Dryococelus; species Dryococelus australis. The sequence goes on along the minus strand of CM056998.1, from coordinate 197,148,672 downwards.
TGAAAAATATATTAATAATTACATGTTAATCATGTGATCAATCGACGTACATTTTAAGGCGTTACAATACGTAACTTTATTTGTAATTTATCAACCTTGGTTACGAATGAATACCACTTTTAAGTTAAACAATTTAAATAAATAATTCGTATTGTTGTAGAAAATCTCTCTCGCTAAACCAAATTAGAATGTAGGCCTATATAATTTATTCAAGAATTATTATATTACTTGTGCTATGCACGAGTTGGAAATTCCTTGGTTTTTAACAGCTTATTAATGACAAATACAACCACAATGCTCACGAGTTATCAGCAAATAGATTTTCTGCAAGTATGGAATGGCATACAGAGCCCATTGGGGAACCGAGCTGTAAAAACTGTTCGCAGATTGCATCTAAGAAGTGTTCCAGCTAAGACAATCCCATTGCTTCTCTAACTCGGCTTAAATCGGGATTAAAATGATTCATTTTAAAGTAAGTGTTCATGAAATACTGCTTTGTTTCTTTGTCGTTGTCAATGCATATCCTTCATCACATGAAACATCAGTATTGCTATGGACCTATAAAGTTAGTATATAGGCTGTTCACGGTTAACTGAGCACTTTGAAAGTCCTACTTAATATCTACTTGTACGCACATTGTGTATTCTTCCGCCTCATGTGCAATTAACATTGCCATGGGTCTAATCGCTGTAACCATGCGTCGGTCCAGTGAAACTATGAAATTATAAGAAAAGTGAACATTTTACAAACATGTTCATTTTATTACACTTTGATGCGTTAAAAAAACAGAAAGCGAAAGAAATTATTTAAGTTATCACAAATTTTTACCTAACACGTTTTATTCGACGCTAAGATATGGAAATACTTTCCATCCATCGTTACCAACTTTGCTGCGCTCATGCCACTCAGTGCGCTCGTTACAATATACCCATGCAGGGACAGTAATTTTTTTTTAAGGTTGATTTCAAGAGTGCTCACTTTATCGTGAACAGCCTTAACATGAACACAACACGTCAAATATTGTTAAAACATTTAAAATGTTGGTGTGACCAAAATTTTTACTCATATGTGTGCAAATAAAAATAAATTCAATTCAATTGCCATCAACTTAAAAATTAAACACAATAGCGTATGCAAAATTTCATTTCAGGGAGAAGGCGAGATAGAAACTTAAACCAAGTAATACAAATTACTTGGATATTAATCAGGAATCGGGATTAGTAAATGCTATACAGTAAATTATACACGGACACAGTAAAGCTCCTTTTTTATAGTACAAGATGAAGAACACAATTATGATGAGTTTTGCTAGCCGTACACTTTACTTAGACAATAACTGATAATATAGCACACACGTGTATATAGAATACATCGCTATTATGCTACTCTTAGTGTCGGCGAGGTTCCATTGCCATTTCATGCAACACTTCATCGGTGTTGCTGTCTTTCCATGTATGTACTGTACATGCATAAGTGCCAGTCCATGAAGTCTGTGTGTGATCTTTGTGCTCCTCAAGTACATTTCAACACTCTCAGTCTTGAAAATTATCGTTCTGATGTTGAAGTAGTGCGTGGTATTACGAAAAACAACTTAAGCAGTCTCCGCTATACATACACTACCGTATTAATATATAAACACACTGCAACTATTTTCAGCGTCATTCAAAAATATTGGCATGAGACAAGAGTAGTATAATGTGGTATGTTTCGGAATAAATGCGTCGGACATCGGAGAGCCAGGCCTGTTCATGCTCTTCCATTCCGGTCGCACGGCGGCCATATTGTCCGCCATGCGAGATGTCAATGACGTTCACCTTGACCCCGTCGACCTTAAATCTTGAACCCAAAAAATTACAAACAATATTAAAATTTCCCCTTAAAATTCTAAAATATTCAAATAACTATAAACAAATTATAAAAAAATAACTTTAAAATATTATAAAAAATAAATATCTCGAATATTTGGAGTCGGACTGGACGGGGACTCGCATCGACCAGCCACCATGTTATGACGTCACCCAACTACCGTATTGAATCCAAGTGGCTGTGAACTTGACCTTTGACCTTGACCCAATTACCGTGACCTCAAACACAAAAAATTACATAGTTCTCCAAAAAAAATTTCAGTTAAAAACTTACAAAAATTTATCAAATCTTTTTAAAAAATATGTAAAATATATTTAAGAATTGTTAAAAAATTTATTTAAAAGATTTATAAAAAGTTGATATTAAAACTTACAATTCTGGAGGTTTCCTCCAACACCATGTCAGCAGACGACTAACCCTTGTCAATGTTTCTCATTGGTTAATTAGTTGGCCCCCTCTACTCCCTCCACCAATATTTCTTATTGGTTAATTACTTGTGTTCGCTTCACCCCACCAGTGATTATTATTAGTTGATTAGGGGAGCGAGGGGAATTTTGTAACAATTTTCAGAAAATTGCGTATATCATGAAACCAATCAGGTATTATATAACTATGATTGCTTGACTCAATAAACCAATCATTCATCTATTAATTCAGAACAGCAAAAATATCAAAAAGTACACCTTTTTCCCACAACAGGCGTTTTATTAAAGAAGGTCGGGTGTTAAAATTTGCCTCGTGTTTGGGGCTAATTGTAACAGCAATGGGGCAGGTAATATCAATTATAAAATCGTACAGTTTTCAATAGGCTGGAGCGTTTATTTTGGAAGATAAGTACAAAAACAATCATTTTTGGAAATCTTATATTGATGTAAGTATTGTAACTTGTTCTTTATTGAAATTGCCAATAGTTTGTTTTCAAATTAATATTTAAACTTTTACATCAATAACAACAACAACAAAATTAACTTGGTAAGTTGTATAAACGTTTTCATTTATAGAACAATCGACATGTTCGTCCTTTTTAAAATAAACTTTGTCATCGACAATCAACTGTACAAATAAAACAGCGTTTTATTAGTTTCTTTAGTTTCAAAAATCTATAATTAAATCTCAATTAGCATTTTAGTAGGAATAGACCTAATTGGCACTTAAATCAGTCTTCTTCAGAATTGAAATTAACAACACTTATGAGTAAACGTCTCCCACTACATATTTGACATGTGCCCACATTTCACACTCTATATATTCTATCCGATCTTCTTAGTTATAAGTGTTTCGTCGAGTAAATTCATATTTTTGGAGTAACCCTTGATATTTTCAGAAAAAATCGTTGGCATTGGTTTTGTTGAATGATGTTGCTTGACTTATTTATGTTGCTCCTGGTGTTCTTAACGAAAGTCGAGGATTACTACGCATGAAATTTTGAAACCAGTCATGTCTGGCCATGTTATTCTCATGCCAGGAAGGGGGGATGTTTTTTTATTTCAAGCATTATAGCGCATTGGTAAGCTAGCTTCCTGACTTCTGTAGGTAATAGCCCAAAATATATATCTGAACATTTGAGTAAATAGGAAGCCAACATATCTTCTGCTTCCTGCGTAATATCAATCTAGGTTTGACATAGTCAACAGTAGGACATTCGTTTCTTTTCTGAATGTACCTATATAATGCCACATTGCCCATATCAAACGTTTCACTTGCTTTCCGTATGCTTGTATTGTTCGCCAGAACTACAACTGCAGCTAACTCACGCACCTCTTGATTTTCGAAGAGCTCTCAGTTTTTATTTTGTAGTCTCTCAAACTAAAAATGAAACGAATCATTTATGATAATGAAACACAGCAAATAAAAAACAATCGCACAAAATCAGTTACGCAAACATAAACATCAGGGGCATGTTCTAACGTGTTACAATAAACCCCACGAAATTGTTACTACTTGGGCCATGTCGTGCATTTCTAGGTTAATTGAGATCACCATTGGTCTATGCTGTTAGCACTAAAAATCAAAAAAGCAAAGTGAAGGTAGATATATTTAGAACATTAATGCTCAAAATAGTCATGAAAAAATTAATAATAGATATCAGAAATCGAAGTTTACGTAAATTTTTTTTTTTTCTGTTACCTGGCCCGATTGGAGCGTGTACACACAACCTCTCGCTGCGCTGCTTGGCGAATCACTGGTTGTGCTTACGTAATGCAGGGAGTTACAAGGACAAGATCGAGTCAAATAGTCGACGTCAAAGACTTCAATGTCCAGGTAAAAAAAAAACTTGTTACTATTTACCCCTGTTACAACAAGCCCCTCAATTCCCTACTCACCCTCGTTCGACCCACCGCCAATGATTCTCAAAATCTTAACATTCCCATCCCTGCCCCTCATCATTTCTCATTCTGTCATGTGCACTACACACCATATTCGTATTTTCATTTGTCATTTGTTCACTTTTCCATCACTAGTGAATTAATAATCGATTTTGCCGCAAGAAGAACTGTCGGTTTAGCCACCATGTAGGTCATTGTTGACCTTGACCCAATGACATTGAACTCGAAAAATCGGAAAAGGAAATTACAGTCCATACAAGTGTCCATTACTAGCTGGTCACAGGTCGCCATACTCATTAACCATACTAGTTATCGCCTTTCCAACATTTGCTACGGCAAACCTGAACTGAATCCTTGATCTGCCTCTAACAATAATTACATACGTTTTCATTCAATTAAGTATTTTTGAGGGAATCTTCAGAATTTTCACGTGATTTCTGAAAATTCGCAAGGATTTTAATTTTAACCATCACGAGGGCACTGGTGTTTCAAAAGCAGAAATATTTCAATTATTTGGTTAATATTTTCGGTCTCACAGATCATCTGCTAATTTGTATAACCATCTGTATGAATTATTTTGTTTCCTGGGAAATTTAAAGTTATTCAGAGTACAACTAATCCTCCAGATATTTTTCAAACAAAGTCTCCTATTGTTGTCATTTCGCAGTAGTAGCACATTTACTCCTGGTGTTCCTGTTTGTGTATGTGTTTATTCTGTCCGTAAGTATTTTTACTACCAGACTGCTGTGTTGCTGGGTGTATAAATGGCGCACGTTACTTCAGATTAGTAAGATCAAGTGTGTGTATTCCTACTTACAGTCTGGATGTGGCAGGGCGAATGTAACTCATCAGACTGCATCCAGCGTCACTTGGCTGAATGTTATTTCCAGTTCTCACACTGTTTTGTGTTATCAAGGGGTCAAAGGGGCAATAATTGTGATTTTCAATAAGCTTACCAATTCAGTACTCAAATTGGACAATCGTGAATGCACAGTTAGTGTATGTACTCTACCCAGGAAATTCGGTACACGTAATGCAACTTTCTCAACGTCATCCTCATATACACAGAGGCGTACAGAACCCCTTCTCTGCCTCAGTTTATCATTATTTTGCATTTCGTTTAGTGTATCCCATAGCGGTATACTGTAGTGTGTAATGGGTACGAGTTTCACCGCCTTTACGTTTCTTTGTGTTTTACACGTTACACGTTATACTAAGCAATTTTTTAAAATTGCGTAAATATTTCATAGTGGTTTTGCAGGATTCTTTGAAGTAACTCACTGTATATCACTTAAGTGTGAATTATCTCATTTCTATAAGCAAGTTAGTTATTTTTATTTGCACGTCCCAAAAACACTAAAATTGTGATTTTGGCAAACCACTGTGTAAAAAATATGCCATCCCAAAATTGTTTGTGAGGAAATAGTACTTGTGAGAAATGTCTATTAAAAACTGTTCACAATAAAGTGAGCCCTTTTGAAATCAACCCTGCCTGCATATATTTTAGCAGGCGCAGTGAGTGACATTCACCCAGTAAAGTTGGTAATGATGGAGGGAAAATTGTTACACATTTTAACGTCAAATAAATAGTGTGAGTTAATAATTAGTGATAACGTAAATATTTTGTTTAGGTTTTTTTTATATTTAATGCATCGAAGTGTTAAATAGACCATATTCGTGATATATTAACTTTACCAATAATTCCACAGTTTCACTTGACAGACTCATGAGTAAAGTGATGATGCCCCGTGACAATGATAATTATACATATGGCGGTAAAATACACAAAGTTCATATAGGTCATTCACGGTAAAGTAGGCACTTTTTAAGTCCCTTTCAAAATGCATTAACCCCTAATAAGTGCATTTTATTGCAGCCTCAGACGTTAACTTTTGAGAGTGGTGAATTGTATACACTATGTTCATTAGTCATATTGCAATGTTTATATTAAAAAGTGGCGGAAATTTTGAAATTAGCTGAAAGGAAAACTTTTTCAGGGACTTAAAAAGTGCTCACTTTACCGTGAACAGCCTATACAAGTAGATCTCAAGCAGGTCTTTCAAAAGTGCTCATTTTACCATGAGCAGCCTATAGTCAATCATTATTTAATACAAATATAGAATTATAATTTTCTGGTTAGCAACACCATTAAAGCAGCTCTATTGCACAGAATAGTAAAGGATACAGAGGTCAAAATACGACTTATACCGCAAACACTAGCAGCACACTCCAGCAATATGACGTCACATCCTAATAATACAAGTTTAACAGGAAACTGAAAAGGAAAGTTATATAATCTGAAATATTCATTTTCGCACGATTTTTCAGTATTTGAGTAGATAAAGGCCGTATGTATTTCAAAACATTCCAATTTAATCTGTTATTTCTTTAACTGAGGTAGCTACGGCATTGTGTTCGCGTGCAGATGTTCAAGGTTCGAATCTTGGTCGGGTTTACCACTATTTTTTATATTCACCGAAACTGTTTAATGTACGTAGAACCCACATTCGGTTGCACCAACGAAATCTTTGTTTGGAGCAATAACATATGAAAAACATTGAGTTCGGCTGTGTTGGGGACACGGCCGTTTGTTTTGCGTGAATACGTCTACACTGACGCACTCGGACGCCTTGATGTTTATTTTACGTTCCCGGGACCGCTTTACTCGATCATATGGGGTTTTATGGATATCAATGGATTGCTTTTGAGATACTCTGTCCAAGTGTATACGATTTCTGTATTTCGACTTGGTTTTTTGACGAGTATAGGCCGAAATTGTGTTAAGTTTTCTTAATTTTTTTACATTAAACTCATACAATTTCACCATAACCACGCCACACAGATGTTTTTAAACACACAATCGATTGATCTTGACGAGAGCGGTCGATTGAAAGGTACTCGAGAGTCGTAGTTTCTCCTAGTCAAATGTTATACTACGCGGAAGTTATGAGACGTGGCGAAACGAACTCAAAATAAGCACCCCCCCCCCCTCCCCCTCGTCCTCGTCAAACGAGATGCTTCGCATTCCTCACTCAACGTAACATATTATTTTATCCTTTGACAATCGAGTGGTGTAACTGAATCTTGTATGTAGACGATAGATTCGGAGCTGCAATGCCAAACTATATCCCCCGATTTTGTTATCATTGGATTTTCTGGATTGGCTCGCACTATTGTCGCAAATTTAAAGACGTATTCACGTCAAAACAAAAATAATTTTGTTACACCATTAAAATATTCATTGTCCCTATAGAAACACTTAATATGATTGCGCGAAATAAACGTTGTTTGAATCAACAAAACCTTTGTCACAGTGGCATGCCGGCTGGCACGCGCACTCTACGAGGCGGCGTAGTAATACAGGCGGCTATGGGTCGACGTCACCAGGACATGAGGACCTAACTCCGGCGAGCTTTGTGCCGCGTCGTGCAGGCCGCACAAAGCTCATGAATTCCTCAGGCTGTGGGCTCGGATGGCACAGAGTCCACGTCCAGGATCGCGAAGCCAGGGTAAGGGAATATTTCGTGCGGCTCTCGTTGGCGCCGCAGCCAGGATCACGCCAGTCCTGCAGTGCCCTCCTCCTGCCGCCAGAGCAGCTCGCCTTGTATAGGCTGTTCACGATAAAGCGACCACTTTCGAAATCAACCTTGGAAAAAAGTCACTGACCCCTACCTGCGTACATTTTGGACGGGTGCCGTTAGTGACATGCGCCCAGTGAAGTTGGTAACGCTGGATGGGAGATTACTGTATTTTAAATGGCTTTTTAACGTCTCCCTGGGTTTGAGCTTGAAAACTTGGCAGGAGACGGTTTACAGACTAACTTATAACAAAACTTAAATTAACATCTATGCCTCACCCGGGATTCGAACCCACAGCCTCCCGCACCCCAGATCGATGGCGCACCAAAGGACTGCATCAAGGGAGGTCGGCGGATGGGAAAGTAGTTCCGTACCTTAACGTAGAAATAAAAATGTTAGGTAACCATTTCTGCTAACTTAAATAATTTCTTTCGCTATCTGTTATTTTTAATGCGTCGAAGTGTAAAAATTTTCACATTTGTAAAATATTTACTTTTCTAATAATGTCTCAATTTCACTTAACCGAGGCATGAATTAAGTGATGGGGCCCTAATAAAGTTTATCTGACATAAGGCGGAAGAATACACAACTTTCATACAAGTAGATATTAAGCAGGGCTTTCAAAAGTGCTCATTTTTATCGTGAATAGCCGATAGTAGTGTTGCCAGGTCTTTTGGGAGGAATTATCGTTTTCGGGGCACAAAATTATCGTTTCCTGAAGAAAATTATAGTGCAAGGTTTACTATCATACCAATTCGTTTTAAAACCACTCGAATGTCCACACATTGTGTATTATGTAACAACTTGGATACTAAATAAAAATAATTACATCATACAAATTTGACACATGAAACTAAACGGTACAAAATGTTTATAAATAGGTATTAATTATATATAACTTACCTATTGGGTGAAAAGCTGCAGTTTCTGGTAAACATGTTCACTATTTCATTCCTAAATGTTCGAACACGTATACGCACGACACATACAATGCAGGCACAAAAAACTTAAAAATTGTCATGTAGAAATTTGTTTTTTTGGGGGGTCTTACAACTAACTAGAGACTGAAACATGTCAATAATCAGAAGGGAAGAGGTACTAACATGAAAAAGTAATGATTAAACTAGGACAGGAGGGGCCAACCGCCAAATAGTAATAATAATAACTATATATATAATCCTTTGTGCGTGACAAACCACTGGATCAATTGAGACCATATTCACACCATATGTTATTGAGACGGCGAGTAAGGTTTTTAGTTATGTTTCATTCTGACAGGTGGCGCTGGATACTTAACTTCTGTATTTATGAGCCGATTTTGCTCATACTTGCAGGAAATGTTTGTTGATATAAAATAAATGGTTTTATTGTGCTTTGCATTTGGTAGGTTAGTTTCTGATGGGTGACACTGGAGTCTAACTTATATATTTATGGGCCGATTTTGCCGATTTAAAAGAGAGAAATGTCAGCGATACGTCGGTCGAACACAGGCCGACGTGACGTAATAGAGAGGACGCATTGAGAAGGTAAAATATAACAAGAAAGAGGCGGAACAACGTTCGCCAGGATCAGCTAGTAGTAAATATAATATGCTTTGCTTCTACCGCCAAAGCTGGCTGCCAATCGCCAAACAGTATTTTTTTATACCACTGCTATAAAAAATTATCCCAAAGACTGGCAATCACAGTCGCGCATATAGCATTTTGCCTCGGAAGGAATTTTCGTTACGTTCGCAATGAATTTATGGTACATTTGGCTATTATCGGTAAGTGGTTAACGTTTATGGTACGAGGGCGAAAAATATGGTATCAAACGATAATGATGGTACGGGCTGGCAACACTGACTTGTAGCGTCATTTGAGTACGAGGTCCAGGAACGACAATACACTAGCCGTTTGAAGCAGCTGCTTGTGCCTTCACTGCATTGAGAGGAAGGTCGTGTTGGATCAAACTAAGTTTGTATAGGAGGAATGAAATATTTAGTTGTTGTAACCAAATTATTTTGCTGTTCTTATTTGGTTGCTCCAAGCAAATATTTGGTAGGTGCAACCAAGGATTAGTTTGGCTCTACGAAATTAAACAGTTTCTGTTAACATCAGAAAACATTGGGAAGCGGGGAAAAACTTTTTAAGGGCCTTCCAATATGCATTTACCACTAATAAATATTTTTTATGACAACATTATATGTTAACTTTTGGGAGTGGTGGAATGTATATACTGTGTTTATTGGTCACAAAAAGTGGCGGGAAGATAGAAAGTGGTTAAAAGGGAAAATTTCCAGGGCCTTAAAAAGTGCTTACTTTACCGTGAATAGACTATACATATTAAGTTGGGATGTTTTTAAATACATAAATCCCAAAAACTGAAAAATATCGGCAAATAAATATTTCAAGATACACAACTTTAATTTTTAGTTTTTCGTCGAACCTGTTTTATTAGGAAGTTTATACCATGATTAAGCATTAATAAATGCAGCAACAAACAATGTTACTATCCAAATTGTCAAAAAAAAAGAAAGGAAACAAATTCTCGTACAGTATTTTCGACCAAAGCGATCAAATGAGTAGCCAAACCAATTTGTATTTACAGTACAGTTGATTCAACCAAATATTCTGTTGGCAGTCCAATTGATTTTCTCCCAACACGGAGATTTTGTTACTAATTCAAGTTTTATTTATTCAACTAAATATATTTTTGGCGCTAAACAAAATAAATATTTTGTTGACATTTCTCTCAGTGTGAGCAAAATAGAGTTGTAGGAACCACTACGACTATAAAAATGTTTGTAACGTAGAAAATGGCACCGACAGCTCTGTTTGTTGAATTCCTGTATGTGATTTCATTTGCTACTGTAACTATGATATGTAAAGTAGAGCACGCCGTTTCTACTGAAAAACAGACAGAACATCCAACTGAACAACTTCAACAATATTTGTATTTTTCCCACTACTAGGATTGTAATAACCTAACAGAACATTCTGTCGCTGTTACCCTCAGACAGAATTACAGAACTATTCAGTACTAGCAATAAAGTATTGTGTTCCGTTGTTACAAATCCCATTGTTGTGGGGACAATACAAATGTCGTCGAAGTTGGAAATACTTTCTGTTGTGTAGTAGCAATGCTGTTATCTGCTGTAGCAGAGGCTTACAGTGGCAAATACAATCACTTACATAAATACAACAACAGTTATCTTGGTATCACTCTCTGAGCTAACAATATTTAAATGGTCCCTTGAGCCCAGCAGTTGGCTGACTCTATTTTAACAATCTACATATATGGTTTCCTAAAACCATATATTTTCTTCTCAGTGTTGGAAACAAAAAGAGGATGTGCAACTCAACTGTCATATCTTAGGTGGCGAGGTTATGTTATACAGTCTTCTCACATTCCAGGGTAGGGTGGCTGGGTAGTTCGACATCACACTGGCTGCACAACTCTGAGAGTCATTGTCCGTCACTCTCACAGTTTAAAAACATTTTGAAAGGTTTCTATACTGTCATTTTATGCCTTACGTTGCGGTCTCACTTAAACTTACGTACTGTACTCACTTAAACGTATGTACTGCACTCACTTAACCATGTTGGGTGTTAAATGTCGTAACACTTTAGGTTCCCCTGGAATGAAACTGAAAAATGGTGTGTTTTGTGAGAGATGTAGTCAAGTATGTTAAACATTGGGTAGCTGCACGCACTATGGCGCGGACTTAACTACACACTTGCGATAAAGAAAATACATTTAACAAGAAGACACTAAATAACATACCCTTGCCATAAGTTTCAAACTACAGCCAAAATACCCTTGCCATAAGTTTCAAACTACAGCCAAAATTACCAACAAAATAATAGCACTACACATCTGGAGGAGCAACGTTTACTGATAACAAAAATTATGTAGAGCAGCTTTTGAAATATTTCATCAAGTTTGATATGTTGATAAAATGTGCAGCTTTAAAATAAATCAACGATCTGAATTTATGAAAAAATTTAATTCGAAGAGTGTGGCAGACTGGCTCCGTAGTAATTAATTTAAATTTATAGTGTCTTTAAAAAACGTTTTCTCTCACACTTGAATTAAAATGAAATAATAAAGAAAATTTGGTAAGTTCAGTTTCTTATCGGTAGAACATAATCACTCTTGACACTGAGAGATATGTAGGCAAATGATGGATAAAAGTTTTAATAGCTTGTTAGAGATCGCCATAGAATAGGTATAAAATATTTGATAAAAAATCGGGTCGAAACTAGATCCTACCTAGGCGAACCGGACTCAATTGCCGGCGGAGTCAATAACGTATTTTCACCAGACGATGCCTCTTGGTTGGCGAATTTTCTCGGGGATTTCCAGTTTCCCCCCGCCCTTGCATTCCAGCGCTGCTCCATACTCATCTCGCTTCACCTTTATCGGTTTTCAAGACCACGGTGTCAAGAACCTCCCAACTATCTCAACCGTACTCCATTCAAGACATTTCAAGGACCGCAAGAGTGGGTGAAGAGATTTGGGCGGCTCTTAACAGCGAGGTCTTCAGAGCCGATGATGGTGATTGAGGTGAGTATGGAGCGGCGCTGGAATGAAAGGGCGGGGGAAACGGGATATCCCCGAGAAAACCCGCGGACCAAGGCATCGTCCGGCACGATTCCCACTTGCGAAAATTGGGTGACCCGGCCGGGGATTGCACCCAGTCCGCCTTGGTAGGAGGCGAGCAGGCTAACCACTCAGCTACCATGGCCCCCAAGGACCGTAAGAGCCGTGATATATGTATGTGTGTGTGCCTGGAAAAGTTGAGAGTGTTATATAGTTTTGCATCCAAAGTCAAGAAGCGAGGGAGCGATCCTGGCGCCTCATCGCTCCTACGCGCAAGGCGTGCAGTGTTTCTGCCGTGACACTGTGCTGTGCAAAGTAGATCTGGAACAGTGGGGTTTTATTACACGCGATGAAAGTCCACGAATTAAACTAAACCCGTATCTTTGTACTTTTCTCTTGCCGCTTAAGGAAACTGCATAGGCAAGCTTTATAAATGCGATATTTGACCATTTTCACGGTTTTTTTCTCCAAGAATACACTCAATATGACAAAAGTAAAAGAAAAATAGGAGCGTAGACAATTTTTTTTTTTTTTTTAAATCTTTTCTGGCAAAAAGTCGTATCTGCAGAACATTTATTTACCGAGATATGTGTATTCGCGCTAATAACTAGTTCACAAAAAACGCATAGTACGGAATGTGTGCGGGACAGATACCTCCAGCGCAGCCGAGCTATAATGGAATAAACGTGTGTCTAGTGGAGCGGGGAACTCAATACGGGCCGCGTGTCTGCAACGGGCTGCGATGGCAGGCCGGACGCCATAGCTCCTCGAGCGTCCGGCTGACGTGCTGTAGGTCCCGGAACTGCGACGCCCGCGTCCATTGGTCGGCGCGATGGACGACGGCGTGTCCGCTTCCCGCCTGTTGACGTCGTGTTCCAGGGCCGGACACTCGGACATTGGCTGCAATCTCCGGGGAGAGTGTCGTGAGACCCGCTGTGGTCTGGCGCCAGCCTTCCAGACTCTACGAGCCACTCGTAGTCTTCCTGGACCAACGACAACATCTCATCACTTGCATTCTATCAATTATTTCATATACAGTCTATTCATTCAAACTTACAACTTTTCTGAAGCCCTGCAAAAGTTCTACTTTCATGAAATTCCTCCGCCTCGTCTAAACAAGGCTTAACTAAGGCTAGAATATAACCCTATAGGGACAATGAACCGTATTTGTGCGCACTCAGTATAGTAATATTTTGCAATACAAATTTTTATTTCTAAGCAATTCATATTAATTATACACTAAGTATTATTATTAGAAAAAAATTATAAGCTAAAGATAAATTTAACCACGTAAGTATAAGATAATGTTATGTTATACACTGTTTCGTATAACTTCAGTAAATTTCGACAGTTCTCGAAAAGAAGTGCGGCCACCGTGTATCCCTCCGCCACTGCTGTTCTGTCGGTGAAGAAAGCGATCTTTGTAAACAAACTACTAATCCAATGGCAAGCATTGAAAGACTGACAACTTCTGTCCAGTAATTAGGCTACTATAGCTGGTCGCCATTCATAACTGCTTAATTTTTGTTATGATTCCATAATATACTAGTTAGTTTCTGTTTTATTTTATTGATGGGCTGGGGAACTAGAGTTTAACGTCTTTAGTGAGACGTGATTTTTTTTGTGGTTCTTGTTATGATAGAGTGGCGATTGGAACTTGCATTGTTTTGATGATGCAGTGGGAAATTTTGTTCGTACGGAAATAGCATTCAATTTACTATAACTCAAATGTTTTCACTCCAACGAAAGAACTAATTGCGATAGATGTGTCGCTGTTCGTACCGATGCGAGGAAAGTTCAAAAGATAATTATCATTACATTTTTTATATAATGAACTACACTTAAATGTCGTTTATTTAGGCCGCGTGCATTTGATAACCCCCCGCAACAACTAAACGCAATAGATACGTTACTGTTAATGCTGATGTGCGAAATGCACTTTGTAAACACGTTAAGCAAATTTAACTTCTAAGTAAAATCTTTAGAGTGTCAATCAAATAAAAGTTCTAATACATTTAAAATATTCTAACAACAATTTAAGAAGACATTATTTACAAAACGCACAAACTTTCTGTTCACTTCGTAATTCCTAAACACGTGCCGAATTTCGGATGATTAATTCACTAAAATCACTTGTCGCCTATTGATAAGAAATAATTTATTTGCTGACTTGTTCAATTAACAAAACACTTCAGCTTTTTCTTGAAACCAACAAATTCAAACTTCACAACGGAAATGATTTTTCGCTCGCTCTTCGCGATGGACACAGAACATGGCGGCCCACAGCACACAACAAACTACATCATTTACAAAGCGGCAGACATGTGTGGATAGTTCATTTCACTGAGGAGACTGTTGTAAAAAGACACCTACGATGAACTACACTTGATGAAATAAGTAAATACAAAAATAATTAACTGCATATATAATATTCCGACATCACCAGCAAATAATTCTCACACATAGATAAATTATGACGGAAGAAATATCAATGGCAACGTATTTTCACCGGGCCGGTGGAGACCAGATACAACAGACTCAAAGGAGATTGGTGGAGACCTTTCGCATAACCATGATGTTCGCTAGCTCTACCATAATATTTCTGAATATTTTTAAAGCACTTTCTCTATAACTCATAAAGATTGTGTATTAGTCTATGAGCGTAATTTTAACCATAAACGTTGTAATTATAATTAATTTTCCACAGTCTAATTTTTATTTCCGAGTACTATATACTTCTACAAAAGAGCGCCAACATAATAACACGCATCCTGCAAAAACCATCAGTTGACACAGGACTTTGCGAATGGGGGAGTTTAGTGTTTACATGCTGTGTAGGTTGGTCACGACGTCTGTCAAATTTTATTGAAGTTATATGAAACAGAGTATACGATAAGTAGGAAAAAAACTTCTGTAACACGATATATTTAGCAAATAACCAAGCCTGTCATAAATGGGGGAATTTTCCCAATCTTTGATTCAAAACGCGCGATGACATCGCGAATAGATCATATTTAATTATTCACTTATTATTTAGTCTAATATGTATTTATGATACGTTTTTGTTTACCACGAACCCAAAAATATCGGAGAGTGGAATTTTTAAATGTACAAATGGTTTTTTTTAACCCTTTCTTCTTTACGGGAGCGGGTTGCGCACACAGTATTTATTTTATTCTTTGCACTACCTCGTTCAAGAATGTATTATACAAAACTCAATCACCCTGGAAGTGTTATTAATAGAAATCCGAGAAATTCGTGAGTGTAATGACCTGTAGGCTAGACTTCGCAGTCTTATATACTCTCATACATATATAAACTGTTTATTGGTTGATTGTAGCGGCAGTAAAAGGCGGTGGTTGGGCGCACAATTTATTGCATGTTTTTTATTGAATCATTTTATCTCCATGAGGTGTCAAACTACACGTCGACCAATTACAAAAGTAACATGAACATACAAGTGTGTGAATTCCAACTTGTCAAAAAAGAAACCGCTTAATTCTCGGGTATCTAGTTATTAATAATAATAATCATCTGCTTCATTTACGATTGAAACCGTTCGAAATAGACCTACGCTAAAGTTCATGTAAGAATGTTATACTTATTTTTGATGAATACTCGCCTACCGAAGTTTGTCGGCAGAGTTCATATCTACTGTATGTATGACCAGCCGTTTGCTGAAACTCCAAGGACATCCGAGCCAACCCGAAGTTGACAATCTGCCCACGAGCATTTATCCTAGAAGGAATAGTTCGTACTGATAGTATCCGAATTTGGATCTAAATATAATAAAAAAAATGTTCTGACAATAAATATAGCCATTGCCTATTTGTTCTCAGGGAAGGTCCATTTCAAGGCGTTTATCCGTGGTTGTGAAGTGCAGAAACAGTTAGCCCAACATATGCAGAAAGGATTACGTCAACAATGTGCCGAGGGTTGAGTTGGCATGCGCAGAAAAATTTAGCCGACACGTGCACTCTCGTTAAAAACCCTAAATAGATTAGTGAGTGAATATAACTGGTGCACGAAGAAGAACGATCTACATGACTGATGAGTTGAATCAGCACTCACCAGAGAAAGAAACAGACGGAAAATATCCACATAAAATATTGCATGCTAGTGCAACTTGTCAAAAAATAAACACCAACCAAAACCCACACAAAAAAATAAAAACTAACGAATACTACAGTCAATACTATACAGTTAAAGTCTCCATAGTTCAGTTCCAAAGAACAGCCATCAGAACACGATGGTGGTACGCCATCTTGACTCGATGACTGAACAGAAAGTAGGCAAGACAAAGTTCGTGCAGCAGACAGAATACGGGCGAAAATGCTGCCTCTTGTCAGTTTACCAGCAAAAACTTAAGAGGCTGTGACATAGTGTGCTCTCCGCAGCAGCTGGTGGGAGTTGTGAAGTGGCACACCTACACTAACATACACGAATACAAACAACACACAACATACATTTTACACAAAGAGCTGCAAGCGAAATACCGACGTAGGTAATTTCATTTCATTACATCGCCCCACCATCCCTTTCATCTTCCTAAATACTGCTATATTTTATGCCTGGAAATTGGCCTTTTTTATGCTTCCAGAGGGATGGCTGGCGTCTGTTGGCGGGTGGCGCAGTTCTGCCCCCCACCACCAGGGCCGCATAGCGCGACCCTGGTTATCAAACAGCTCCGACCTCATTTCATTTCACTCTGCATCACATTCCAAAGTCTATCTTCACAAATTGACACTACCCTACTTTCTCCAGCTCTAATCTAATAAAGGAATTACATTTATCCTCCGCGACTGTCGCATAGTTTTCCCCAGGATCTCTCCACTTTCCCTGGTTTGCTGTGTCCTTCAATCTATCCTCTTCCTCTTTCGGCGTGTGTCCGTATCTTCAATCTATCATCTTCCTCTTTCGGCGTGTGTCCGTAGCTTCAATCTATCCTCTTCCTCTTTCGGCGTGTGTCCGTATCTTCAATCTAGCCTCTTCCTCTTTCGGAGTGTGTCCGTAGCTTCAATCTAGCCTCTTCCTCTTTCGGCGTGTGTCCGTAGCTTCAATCTATCCTCTTCCTCTTTCGGCGTGTGTCCGTATCTTCAATCTATCCTCTTCCTCTTTCGGCGTGTGTCCGTAGCTTCAATCTATCCTCTTCCTCTTTTGGCGTGTGTCCGTAGCTACGATTGTGGCCATGACACCAGACAACCCTGCTCAGCCGCGATGCAATTTTGATCATTCAGCCCCGACCTAAGGCGTGTAGAATTTGCCCTGAGACGCATCCCATTCTCCAAACATCTTAAAGGCTGTCCACGATAACGTGAGCACTTTTGAAATCAACCTTAGAAAAAAGTCACTTCCCCTGCATGCATATATTTTAATGGGCCCACTGAGTGACATTCGCCCAGTAAAGTTGGTAACAATGGTTGGAAGTAGTTACTTATCTTAACGTAGAATAAAATTAGGTAACTATTTCTGGTATCTTAAATTATTTTTTTCGCTTTCTGTTTTTTTAATGCACGGAAGTGTAAAAATGAGCAGATTTGTAAAATATTTACTTTCTTAATAATTTCAGAGTTCCACGTGACCGACGCATGAATAAAGTGATAAGGTCCATGACAAAGTTAATCCTACCTAAGGTGGAAGAATGCACAACGTGCTTACAAGTGGATCTTAAGCAGAGCTTTCAAAAGTGCTCATTTTACCGTGAACAGCCTATAGCTACTAACATGCATGCCGAAGGGCTCACAGAACTGAGAGGGTGCTCACGATGACGTAGCGGGATTTGGAAGCTCGCCATTAATAAAGAAAAAATGTAAGAGACGAATTGCGCCCACAGATAGAGTTGGGGGAAAATACCACATAAACACAATACCATTATTTTATTTTTTTTCTTAACTCATGCGCTAACGGTGTGGGTATGCCAAGAAGATGGTCTGAAGTGCAGCCGCAGGGAAGTAAGCGGGAGGCGAGGCTCAGAAGGAAATGACTGAAGGAATTCGCAACCCTACAACTCACATTCTGCCGACAAAAGTGAAAACAATTACACTAAACCTAGCTCAGCACGCGACTAACGGGATCATAAACGTTACTTTCAAATCACAGAAATAAACTGAACTGCAACCAAAGTAACGGGGAAAATATTGGTAAACAATGATTAACCCACTCAGACCCAGTGTATGCAGTTGTGTACATTACGCCCTTGTAGGTAATTTTTGATCCGTACTGCACACTGCGAAGATGACTGACCAATGATCTTACCTGTGGGTAAATGTTTCCCAAACTGTCTTAACTGGTCTGGGTAATAATTGTTTAGTATAACTGTAGCCTAACGTATAGTCTACATGTCATTGGCTGTGACAACAAAACAAGTGTGGTTTGACTAGGCTGGACTACGATTGCTATAAGCACATCACTAACACAACATAAGAGTTAAACTGCTTGTTTTCAGTTTGACTGGCTACAATCTCACATAGCGATAAGCACAGTAATAGTAACAAGGCGAGTTCAACTTGGTTTTACTTTCGTTGATACTATCATCACTGTGCGTCAATATTCAGCCAATCAGAAGCCCCGACACTTGTACTACGTTATCAAATGAAAAACGCATTTGCGAATAAAGAAAGTGTGTATTTTGCCTTTGTTTCCTCGAGGAGATATTTTATTTTGTTTGTTTCCGGATAATCGCCACCACGGAAGTTCTGTAACGTTCTTAGGTAACGTTAGTCGTAAAAATTGAAATGAAAATAATTTCTAATTTTAAAAACGTTTCAGATCATTCGAAAAGATTTACTTTCGACAAAAACCACTACCAACTGCTCAGAACATAATTTCAAATGTAACAACATAAACAAACTAACAGTATAATCGTTAAATCAATTGTAGCTAGCCCACTGTGTTTCTATTGTGTTTTGTATGTACTTTTCGCTATAACTTTGAAAGTGTTATAGGTATATGTCAATTGTAGCCTGGTCTTAAAGTAAAAAACGCATCATAAATTTTCTTGTTTACAGCACCTGCAGTCATAAATTAATGAGGGGCTAAAAGGGTTAAATAAACTGAAATACTTAAATAACTTCTCTGTATGCTGCTACAAATAATAAAAACAAAATATAGAAAAAATTTATTATGGTATAGGAGTTATAACATAAATAAAAATCGGACACACGAAAAGCAGTTAATATTCAAATAAATCTCAGATTGCACAAATCGAGAATAAAATAATGATATACTGCATAAAATAAATAAAGAAATGTATTAAAATGTTTTTAAATTATATTACTCACAATCGTGTTCACTGATCTAAATACCGAAAATTAAGTCTCAAAAATAATACAAAAACAGTAAACAAGAGTGCGCATTTTAATATGGCACAATATTAATTTTAATTTAAACATGATCAAATTTTCAACAATAATTTTAATTTTCCGAAAACAAAAATAAATTTCACGTCATAAGTGCCATTTGATTTTAAATCCTGGTAAAGGATGAAAATTCAAGTTTTAGTATGAGTCTTGGAAACATAAACACTTCCACCCACGCACCACGCGCCACAAAGACCCTGACCTCATACTTCAGTGCTTCTTAAACTTTCCTTGGAGGAATGTTTGTAGAAGGATGGAGTGAGTGTGCTGGAGTCAACTGGCAGAAACTTTGCAGGGAATGTTTAGCACGTCCTGCCCGAGGTCGTCCAACATAGCCCATCTTAAGACCGTATCATCTAAATACTTTATGAAGTGATGAGACTTATGTAGTCTCTCCGGCTTCTCGCAGGAACTTGTCCAGTATACTTGAAGTTAGGCTCTTACGTCCTCCATCTCATGCAGAAATAGGAGGACGTCGGGGCAGCCTAATAACAGTTATGTCAAAGATGTCGCTCATGAATTCTGATACAGTCCGAAGATTGTTTCGGACGGTTAATTTCTAGTTACGTCCAGCAAAACACTTATTTCAACTTTTAGACAGCCTCGTTAATTCAACATTTATCCTGATGACCGAACACTGCATGTTAACAATTTGTTACAATGGAAGCAGTAATTCTGCAAAATATATTACGCTTTTTCAAAAAAAAAAAAAATATATATATTATGTGTGTTTAAGACGCATTAATCTTACGACGATAGTGATGATGAGACAATAAGAAAGATGAACCAACAATTTCCTCGAATACACGTTTTATTTACGTTCGTAACTCGAATAATTATTTTTAATTGCAGACTATTAAAAGGGGAATTTACTAGCGTTTGTTTATTTCATCCTGTTCAGTTTTAAAAATAAGTGAAAGAGCCGAACTTGTTTATTCTGAAAGCAGTACCAGCTAGCTTTTTGATTACTTCCAGTTACCCTCCATTGGCAGTGATACGATTATTGCAGTGGAGGTCAATACTCAATACTTGAACAAAATCTACTATCAATAAACATCATTGGATTATTTTGGGACACGCAACAAAGATCAGTAATGATGTACGACCAAAACAATTCTTCGTTCAACCCTGCATCGTGGTCATTTTAAAATTAGTGCCTTCAGCTTCATTAAAAACATTAAGGTACGCTGATGTTTAATAACACTCATTAAAAGAAAACGTGCTTTTTACCTAAGGATAAACGTCCTGCTCCACCCAGTAAAGCAATCGAAGTTGAAATAACTTTCTTGGTGTACGAATGAACTAGCTTATGTATCTAAAACATTCCACAGCGTGTTAATAAATTTGAAAACATCCATGTTTAACTTTTATTAATGCTAAAGCTATTACATATTCTCATAAACAGGAAGATATGTGCGTATATTTAAGAAGTTATTTAACAAACAATATACGGCATAAAATTAAATTAACGTATGTAATTCTATGCCTGTCTGTGTATCAGATAAAAAGTAATTTAATTTTATATAACGTAGAATTTATTACTGTTCTTATTTTTCAAAACATTTAGCCGCGTTGCTCTTAAATCAAACAAAGAGAACATTTCCCATATCGTTAATAACTTCGTAAAATTACAGGCACTCGGTTTCACCAGTAACTGACTTTCGTAAATTTTGCCCAGCTTTCTGTATATCTTATAGATTATTTCAATCACTTAATACGTAATATCAAACCAAAATTATCCGGAATTAGAAAATTACTAGGGCCAACATATAATTTTTGCGACATAAATTAGAACATAAATTACTTGTGAAAAACAACGCGATAGTTTTTTTTTTTTTTTTTGGCGTATTCAGGATTAGAGTAAAATCCCTATGCTTAGCTTACACCCAGCTCGTAGTCACGAAACGCAATGCCGTATTTGCCATGTTTCGACAGGCAGTCACGCGAGCAAATGCCTCTGACTCTAAACAAGGCTTGTAACCTGTTGGAACAGCGATCACAATAGTACTCGTGACTGGAGCCGTGACTGACAGTGTGTGTCGACCAGCCGAGCTCTCCCTACCCAATATTGAAACAGACGGTCAGGCGGTAATCAATTACTCGGGACATATTAGACCTAACTGCCGGGATTATTTTAACTTTAAACACGCGCGTCTCCGCACAACAGAACGTGCAAAATGCGCGTGGAATTTGGAGAAGATTTCTAATGAAAATTAGCCATAAATATTTGTAAAATTACTCGCATCCCGTTTCCTCGTTAAAACAAATCTGCGTGAATTTTGCACATCTTTTTGTATATTCAGGGAAATTTATTAGTTCGTTTTTATATATCTGCGTTTCCAGAATTAGTGCTATGTACACGAAAATTAAATTTTCTTCTTGCAGACGTTCCGCCGCATTTATAAACGAAATCAAAATGTAAAACTTAAAAAGATTGTGTAACAAGGCGAGATCTGAACACAAACTATAACTATATATTATTAACTTTCTATCCAATTTTTTACTCCGTAAGATTAAATCGTTCAGTGACAATACTTATGGCCAATGACCCAGACAACACTGTTAGAAGGAACACTAATCGACACTCATGACTCGTATGTACTCGAACCCGGAGCCCCTTCCACAGTAAACTGGCATCAATACCTACGTTAAAAACGTTTAAACCACGAATAAGAATCCATGTTTAAATATTTTTCATATTTTTGACTCACGCGAGTTTTACGTATCCGATAGTATTCGATTGATAGAAGTGTGGCTACTTATGCGTCTGATTCTGGGCTACAATTTTTTTAGACTTACAATTTATTTTATTTGCTGTAGAATTCTTTTTTACCACACACTCGTAAACAACTTCAAGATCCCAGCTAACCATTCAAATGGCTCACGTTTAATTGTAAATATTATAGAAAATTGACATAACTGCAACTGCCAATACATTTTTCTTAGAAATAGTACTACTGCAGAGAGTTACTATTTTTGCCCGTCTCCTCAAAAAATCTATAGGTATGACGTCACCTGGATGCATTTATTTCCATTTCACACGCATTTAAGCAGTGCCGAAACGCTATGACCTTGGCGGTCGTTTGGTGTAAACGAGGGGTTAAGGGGGGTTACCAATACATATTACGTAAGTCAATTTGTTATACTAAAATAATGAGGTAAATCTACTGAGACACATATCTTGAATAATTATACATTATTAACATACGAATGTTATAATTCATATTAACATTAATAACTTATTAATTGAGATGAACAACAAACGAACGAAGACAAAGGCTGTTCACTATAAATTGAGCACTTTTGATTGAAATCAACCTTAGAAAAAAGTCACTGTCCATAACTGCATATAATTTAACGGGCTCCCTGAGTGACATGCGCCCAGTAAAGTTGGTAACGATGGATGGGAAGTAGTTCCGTTTCTTAACGTCGAATAATAAAGTGCTGGGTGACCATTTATGATGATTTAAATAATTTCTTTCGCTTCCTGGTTTTCTTAATGCATCATTGCGTAATAATTAGCATATTTATTCAATGTTTACTTTTCTAATAATTTCACAGTTTCACTTGACAGACGCATAAATAAAATGATCAGGGTTATGGCAATGTTAATTTATATAAAGCAGAAGAATACACAACATGCGTACAAGTATATCTTAAGTAGGGCTTTCAAAAGTGCTCATTTTAACGTGAACAGCCTTTACATGGCCGTCTCCTCCCCCGGACTTACTTCTCTGAGCGACTTGCTCGTTTATAATCACCTCAGTGTCAACGAGACGTTTAAATGTCGATTCCTATTAGATTTTTAATGAAGCTTGTCGTATTAATTTTTGTAGTCCTCGTGATCGGTTATACACCGCGCAGATGTGTATCGAAACTGAATTAAGAGTGAGGCTACTGTAAATTTTCTACGCAAGAAGTTGACCCACCTTCAACATAACATAAAGTTAACGCTATAATTTAGCTAGTTAGATTCAAGGAACGATTTTTTCTTCTGTTTTCTTTATTCATTGTTATTCCTTCGCACTTTTGACTGTGCTGTCTACTGGGTTTTGTTCCACCATTGCAAAATCCATTGAAGTTAACAGTTTGCTTTGTATGTATTTGAATGCTAAACCAATCAATAATTTGAGAATCTCTGGAGTTGTAAAAATATTTTGGTGCAAATTGGTGTAAATTTATGTCAGATCTGAGGTTATGATTGGCACTTAGGATAGTGTTGTAAATCTTCCAATAACTGCTTATATGTTTGTACGTTTAATTGAAAATGCACATATATACACAAGCCTTTTTTCCAGATACCAGCTACAGAATAGTTTATAGCACTGAAGTACAACTTATCTTAGACAAGTTTAGCTTTAATCCAGTTTGAACACAGGTACTATTTTACCTTAAAAATTTGACATAGAATATAAGGCAAAGTTAACATGGTCAGGCCGTATTTTAACTTCAGTATGAGTCGACCTAAATCCTCACCTACCTGCGTAATCACTTGATGAACGCAAGAATACCTATCTCTAAGCCAATGGCATCAATTGTGTTTACATACAACGGAAAGATACACTGTCGATACCTTAATTTACTAACTACATGTCATTGCACTTGGTTGATATAGGCTGTTCACGGTCAAGTGAGTACTTTTGAAATCAACCTTTGAAAAATGTCACTACCCGTATACATGTATGTATGTATGTTAACGGGCAGACTGACTGACAGGCGACCAGTAAAGATTGTAACGACTCCAGTAAAGTAGTTCCGTAATTTAACGTTAAATAAAATAACTGTTATGCAAACACGTGCGAGAACTGTAGTGATTTATTTAGCTTTCTGTGTTCTTTAATGTGTATGATTGTAAGAAATAGCAAATTAGTTAAACATTACTTTCCTAATAATTTCACAGTTTCACTTGACCGACGCATGCATAAAGTGATCAGCCCCAATGTTAACTGTACATGTGGTGGAAGTATACACAATGCGCATACAAGTAGATCTTATGCAGGGCTTTCGAAAGTACTAAGTTTATCATGGACAGCCTTTCACTGACCACGCAGTAAAAAATTCTGTGCTAGTTGCTAATAATTCACTGCAAACATATTGCCAAAGACTTTCTTGTAACCCTACGGTTGAAACGTAGCATATTTACAACACATTGTTAAAAAAAAATACAAACGTGTTTATGTAGCTCAACTTTAAGGCGGCCGCTGTGGTTTAGTGGTTAGACTACTCGCCTCCCACCGAGGCGAACCGGGTTCGATTCCCGGCGGGGTCGCTCACGGATATTTACATGTGGGAAACGTGGCGGACGATGCTGCTGGTGGACGGGTTTCCTCGGGGATCTCCGCCCCCTCCCCACCTCATTTCGGCGCTACTACATACTCACCTCGCTTCACCTCATCGGCTCTCAAGACCTCGATGTTAAGAGCAGCCCAGATCCCTCCACTCACTTGAAGTCTATAACACTGCTTGTTAAATTTCAACAGCAGTTATACCCATTCCACACTGACGTTTCGTGAAATTTACTCTTATTTATTTCTAGTGTTACAAAAATATATTCGGCAACAAATTTACAAATAATTACTTGCACAAATACTAAACCATTTTTTACAGCGTGGGCATCACCTAGACAGTGCCTTCGATAACATAAGAAAATCTAATAGTTCCCGAAAGATTTAAATGTTTTATTCATATGTTATTTAATGTATTTTCTTTTATCCTCGAATTAAGACAAAGTCGATCCCTTCCGGATTGAATAATCGATATTATTGAATTTTCACGAAATGGATGAAATTTTTTTTTCTGAAAGAATATTTTCTTTAATGTTGAGGATAAATTCCGGTGCTGATCCTGGCTCGTCTTATGTCGCCTTCATTTCTCAACTTGCAAATCATATACATTTCATTTGTAAAGTAATATCCAGAGCAATGCAATTAAAAATTATATATTGTGTAGCACAACTATTTAGGAAAAATTTGACTACACTTAAAGTAATTTGACAGCCATCGGATGTTATTAAAAATACCGCTTACTTGTCTTTGTTCCGCATTCTAATTGAAGAATGTAATATTATTTAATAGAAAACCCAAAATAAAATTATAACAAATGCTGCAGAATACAGAGAAAACTTGAAGGTAGAAAAATATTGTGTAAGTTCCTGCAGTTCTCTGTAAAGCTGTTGTGTTCCAGTGAACTCCCTCCGTTAATACGACGCCGCTGAGAGATCCCTTGATTTACAGGTCGATGAGTATTAATGGATCGCAGGGATTAAAGCTCGTGGCACGCAAATACAATAGCAACCAGCCGTGCTGAATAGCTTAATAATCCGGCCAGTGCATTCTGGCGATTTGCAAAGCGATTTCCGATACAAAGCCTCGTACAAACTGCATGGCGGGTGTTTTCAAGTGTCTCTGTGATTGGGACGGTAATACCAACACAATGAAAGGCTTCATTTTCACATGGGAAACTTTGTTCTGATTATGAAAAGCCTTAGTTTTGTATTCAACGTTACCAGCGTTGTAGGTATTTTTTCTTTTCTCGCTTTCGTAGTAGTACTGAAATGATATATTTTGCTGAGTAAAACAGTATTTTATTATTTTGAACGCAACATGTAAATACTTATACTAGGTATTTTCTTCGTTACTATCAATATACCTTTTTTATTTCCTATTTTCTCATTTTATCACTGTGTTTACTTTAATATAAAAATAATTTACAGTTGACAGTGTTTCGAATTTTCCTTTTATTATTTCTTGATCCTACGTCGATAACTAACTGAAATAAATGTGCCATCCTTTATAGCGAAATATTCTCATTTGCCGTTTTTTTTTTTTCCAGAAACATTTAAATACATATTTTGTCTCACCCTTTCATTTAACATTGACAAATATATTTGAACTTAATAACCATAACACACCTAGACAGCAAAATTCCATTAACCTCTATCATTATACACTTTTACTCGTATATTAAATAATAACAAGAATAAAAATAAACATTTTACTCTGTCAAGATACAGTATCTGACTAGATTGATTGCCTGAATATAATACTGGCAGCAAGCTTTCATTATTTTATTATATGAGGTCAATGAAACTATTTCTCTTCTATTTGTTTCCATGAATGTCTTTCATAGCGCCAGCAGTCAAACTATAAAATACTCTAAAAACATTTGTTCTTAATTTTTTTCGTGGGGTTACAATTTCAGAAATATTCCATATACAAATATAATTGTAAAGCATTTATATTTTTAAGGTAGAGAATGTTTAGCCCTTGATAAAATATACTAAAAATAATACTAATTTTGTTCTGCCAACTAACTATACATTAAATTTAATGAAAACCTTCGTACCAAAAGGAAAATGGGCAGTCAAACCAATTAATTTATTTAAATAAATGCCTTTGCTTATTTGAAACAAAGCAATTTAATGTTTTATAACACCAAAATATCTTTCAATATCTACTGACGATATGGACCAGAAATTTCATATAAAAACAATGACCAAAATTTTTATGTGGTAATTTTATGATATGAACTTTTATCTTTTCTTACAAGTAAACAGTGCTTGAGTACTGAATTCGAGATTTCTCGATTGAAAGGCTTAACGATTTGTACCAGCCGTGTGGATGAAATTGAGACGTTTAGCCGATTCATGAGTACTTCTAACTTTTCTGAAGCCCTGCTAGAATTCTACTTCTAGGATATTCCTCCGCCTCATTCAAATCAAGTTTAACCGTCTCTAGGAAATTACACCATAAAAACTTATACCTTACTAGGCATTACCAATAAACTCATTTTCCCACTGTTTTTATTCGTATTAATTATAAATGAACTTTTATAATTTATGAATAACATAAAAATAAATTTTTATTTTAAACAAAAATTCAAAAGTTTTGTGCCAACACGCGTATAAAACGCTTGTATTATATGGCATAATAGTAGGATTATGTTTTTCCCCTCAGAATTTCCCTTTTACCCTCAAAATCGACCGAATTTACCTAGAAATTTTACTTTTTCCCTAAAAATTATATTTTCCCCAAAAATGTCCCCTTTTCCTTAAAAAATAACTACCTTTTTCTTCCCAGAGCATAATACCAGTATTCATGACCCCGGAGACGAGAATTCGTGACTCCGGAGACTATAATTCGTGATCAAACCCAAAAATCCAAAAAATTCCAAAAATTTCAAAAAAATAATCATAAAAATCTTACAAATTCCCAATTTTTTTTCATGTATGACAAATATATTTTTTAAAATTTTAAAATATTATTAAAATATTTATTTAAAATAAACTTAAGTTTCCGGAGGTGTCCCCTCACTCATACCCATCCCGCCATCTTGGTAGCAACCATAATGTTGGTCAGTGCAGTCCGCCATCTTCGCAGGTGTCCGTCATCTTGCTAGGTACAGTCCACCATGTTGGTCAGTGCAGTCCGCCATCTTCGCAGGGTCCGTCATCTTGCTAGGTACAGTCCACCATGTTGGTCAGTGCAGTCCGCCATCTTCGCAGGTGTCCGTCATCTTGCTAGGCACAGTCCACCATGTTGGTCAGTGCAGTCCGCCATCTTCGCAGGTGTCCGTCATCTTGCTAGGTACAGTCCACCACGTTGGTCAGTGCAGTCCGCCATCTTCGCAGGTGTCCGTCATCTTGCTAGGTACAGTCCACCATGTTGGTCAGTGCAGTCCGCCATCTCCGCCGGTGTCCGTCATCTTGCTAGGTACAGTCCACCATGTTGGTCAGTGCAGTCCGCCATCTTCGCAGGTGTCCGTCATCTTGCTAGGTACAGTCCACCATGTTGGTCAGTGCAGTCCGCCATCTTCGCAGGTGTCCGTCATCTTGCTAGGTACAGTCCACCACGTTGGTCAGTGCAGTCCGCCATCTCCGCCGGTGTCCGTCATCTTGCTAGGTACAGTCCACCATGTTGGTCAGTGCAGTCCGCCATCTCCGCCGGTGTCCGTCATCTTGCTAGGTACAGTCCACCACGTTGGTCAGTGCAGTCCGCCATCTCCGCCGGTGTCCGTCATCTTGCTACGTACAGTCCACCATGTTGGTCAGTGCAGTCCGCCATCTCCGCCGGTGTCCGTCATCTTGCTAGGTACAGTCCACCATGTTGGTCAGTGCAGTCCGCCATCTCCGCCGGTGTCCGTCATCTTGCTAGGTACAGTCCACCACGTTGGTCAGTGCAGTCCGCCATCTCCGCCGGTGTCCGTCATCTTGCTAGGTACAGTCCACCACGTTGGTCAGTGCAGTCCGCCATCTTCGCAGGTGTCCGTCATCTTGCTAGGTACAGTCCACCATGTTGGTCAGTGCAGTCCGCCATCTTCGCAGGTGTCCGTCATCTTGCTAGGTACAGTCCACCATGTTGGTTTATTCGATTGTCGTATGTTTTAGAGTTTGTCTGTCACATTCGTTCGACTGCCATATTGGGTTTCATATGTTTTCATCACCTATGTGGTGCTAGTGTATTGATTCACTTACCAGGAGGCAGCCATATTAGATTATGTTTTTTAAAGTATATGTGGCACTGTCGGTGGCCTGTATATTGGTTTATATTTTCTACAAATAGGCGAAGTTAATTTCTCGATTATGCCACCTGCTATCGGCCTGTACCGAATGGTAAAATTGACCATTCCTGCAAAGTAACTCTCTTTTTTTTTTTTTTTTTTTTTTTCATTTTATTAGTAAATGAGAGTATTTTATTAATAATTTTCATTTATAGTAATTTTCATATAGAGGGGAGGGGTATTTAAAAAATAAATAAAACAGTGCATATTTTGACACAAAATTTACTGTACACATAACAAAATATACAGGTTTATTAATCTTCTTCAGTGTTTATTGCTCGATGTCCACCTTGGCGTCCCACTTGACATACAACCTTCCTTTACGTCGTTTCAGCACGTTCTCGAACCTTGAAGCTGGAGATGCTCGTAGACTAATAAACACTTATATTCTCACCTGCGCTCACGACAGTATTTTGATGGTCTTTTCTCGGCAATTGTGCTATACAAGCCAGTCGTGAAGTATCAGGCAAAATGCGTACCTGTTGGCAGGAATATTTCCATGAGCAGTGAATTCGATCCTTCAGTCGAACCCGCTGGAGTTAATACACTCGTCCTGTTTACTCACATCGGATACCATGAGCGGGGCCAAACACTTGAAAGTATCACGGCTCAATATCGTGAATTGGGTACGCCCATAATATGCATTTTGGAATTGAGCATACATCTAATATGCCAGCAGGTACTGTCCATTTTCAAAGTTCGTGACCATGTCAAGGTACGAGTAGCTTTTGAATTCGACTGTATGGAATAATAAATATGCAGGAGTTTAACACATTTCCTTGATATAAATTAAAGAACAAAGTTTCAAAAATTTACTTTTTTATCGAATATGTGTTTTAATTCTTAAAGATATAGCTTGCGGCAATGGTTAATACGATGTGTAGTTTCCAGCTAAAAATATGTTTAGGTATTTCTTAGAAATATAGCATATAAATACCACAAAATAGTATATATAAAAATATAAATTTTTTAATTTATTAAATATTATTCTATATAAATTTATTCTAACAAAATTTTATAAATATTCTTAATTTTGACCTAATCTCATTTTCTTAAGCAGTTAAAAATTTCTTTAAAATGGCTGTTTTGTCTTTAAGATTCTTTTACAAATACATATTATTCTATATAATTAGTTTATCTTCTTGTAATAATCACATTAACATAGTCTACTAATTAATTTAAATATTATATTCATCGTCAATTATTTATTAATTAGTTAAAACTTAAGAATCGCATGCCCACGTCCATCCTTGGAGATGGTAAGAATTGTTTTTAATTAAAAAAAAAAAAGTTATATTTTACATCTGCCTTACTTATGTTGTCTCCTGTCCTCCGATTGGCTGTCGTCTGACCATGACACATCTCTCTGCCAATCAGCAATGGCGATACGAGAGAAAACAAGGATGATTTTAATTACTACTTTTTAAAATTAACATTTCATGCCGACTACCCTCTAGTACAGAAATGAAAAATAAACTGAATACTGTCGAGAAACAAATGAACAATACTTACACACGATATATATGTCTAAAATATATTAAAATAAACCAAATATTATACTCGTAACTCATATAATAAAGCTTAATTTGGAGTAACATTAAATTAAGTGACAACATAAGTAAGTACTCTGTAAAAATAAATAAAATGTATATGGTCAACGTTAAAAACAACCACAACAACTGCGATGTTACATAAAACCCCTCGGTTTGGAACAAATGTTATAAATTTGTTACAAACTGAAATCAATCCAAGAGTGTTGTAACACCTGTTTTTTTTTCCTAGCTTGATGAATCATATTAACTTCATTTAAATGTCACAAGCTGTGGATATGTGTAAGTTTGGTTTAGCTTAGGAGGTCAAATAGTTGTATAAATATTTAAACAGATTCCTTAGTTATAGATTTGTTATACTTGACCTTGCTTTTATCTATGATAATATTTTGTTTTACAGACTGCTTTCTCTATTTAAAAAAAAAAACATAAATAATACTGGTTGATAAGGACAACTTTTGTTTTAGTGTTAGCAAAGTTTTAGAGATGTTCGAAGAGTTTTGGTATATGGAACTGAAAGAAGTATGAGTCTTCAGTTTAATGTTTTAGTGTTAGCAAAGTTTTAGAGATGTTCGAAGAGTTTTGGTATATGGAACTGAAAGAAGTATGAGTCTTCAGTTTAATGTGTTTATTTATTGAATTTAGTTCAACATTGGTAATCAACTTCAAGAATTTTTTTATTTTTTATTATGAATGAATGTAACCAAATTTAAGCAACAGAAATATGTAAAAGAAAAGAAGTAACTGCATAATATTGAGTCGTCAGTAACCGAGATGTCAACGACGACATTCAAGAGGATTGAGAGCTTCGTCATTTAGTCTTCCGAGTAACTTCTAGTCAGACATCATCCTCCATTTCTGAAGAAGGTACGTCACGAGGAGTGGCTCCACATTCAGAGATACGGTCAGTGCAGTGGTGCACAGCTTCAGTGGTTGAGTTGGAAGTCGACTCCAGGACCTTGAATGATGGAAGGATGTCGGAGTACCCATGCCGTCATGGAATCGCGGTCGACAGGCAATTCTGATGTACCAAATTCGAACCCAGGAGGAGAACCTAAGATCCAGCTGTGAACTACATGATTTCTCATTAACAGCTAAGTCCAGCGTATTCCATATTATGCATGGACCTTTTGCAAATGCTAATTAGTAGTGTACTTTTGAAGGATGGCACTGACATTTAATTGGAGTTATGCCTTACATATGAATATTTACGTGGTTGACTGATTTAATATAGTAAACTCATTTTCATTTCAAATAGCGCAAACTTTTCAGTTTTTTTTTGTACAGAACAGATATAAGTACATTTCATTTTTCATCATTTATGGAAAACTTAAGGGACCAAGGAGCTTCCAGTCTGTTAGTCATTCCAATTTTTCTTTCATATCTTTCATAATTAATAAGATCAAAGTTTGTTTGAGTTTTGGTATTTCTTGTAGTATTCTTTCATATCTTTGAATAGTACGCAGATTTGAACTTTTCTTTTGTTATTTGATGTAATATCGACCTTTGCACTTTGTCATGAAGATCCTCATAGCCGAGGCAAGTGAATAATAAGAAGTAATTATTAATGATATATATACACATATATTAATTTGCGAATACCATAACATCTTTTATATGAAAACAGGTAGTAACACTCGTGTTATACTTGATAGCTTCACGTTTTGCATATTTGACCTGTCAGAGATTGAACCACATTTAATGTAACAGTTCAGGTTTGTAGCACTGACCATTTGCCAACCATACCCTGCGAGATAAGTACCAATCATTCGTATCTGGTACAGTGCTAATTACTGCAATATACTTTTTACAATTAAATTCACTATTCCTAATAATTATATATATATTATAATATTCCACTAGTTCATTAATTAAAATATCAACTTAAAGGCTTTTCTTTTTCAAAATTCACAATCAATATGTCTCCATTTCATAATCTTAGAGTATTTCACTAACTAAAACATTCACTTCAAGTTCTTTTCATTGTACTTATACAGTTATATATATATATATATATATATATATATATATATATATATATATATATATATATATATATATATATATATATATTGGCTTTTCAGAAAAAATTTATTTGTTCCTACCACTAGAATACAATTTGTGTTTATTCATTTCTCTATATTTTCTCCCTGGTGTTTTTATCGATACTCCTAATACTAACTTATTTTAATTTTGTTATCTAAGACAAAAATTTTCAATTATACTACCAGCTATACATAGCAATTTACTCACATCAGTATGCATACTTTGTAACAACATTAGCAATTATATACAGCACTCTACCTACATCAGTGCATATATATTGTCTTTATAACCTGATTTTCATCTATTATTGTTATTACTATGATTTCTATGCCCTGATGATTGTCACAGACATCTTCCTTTATATAAAAAATAAACCTTTTATTCATTTTACAATATGTATCTCACATGTACTTCTCTATGGATATATTTTACTATCTTTTGTATCATATTAAAATTTTGCACCTTCTTCTTTACTTTTGTATTACAAATTTTTATAATATGATCTTGTTTTAACTTACATTTACTACCTTAATCCTTTGTAAACTTTTCCCTTAAAATAAACATATTTTTCTCTGTGACATTTTTACTTTATCATTTCTTCTGAATGAAAACCAATAATTGTCTTAGATATAAACATTATACACAATTATTTTATTATCCTAATTTGTCTGGTTTGTCTTTTTTAATGACTTTTCTTTCTCTTTCGTTTACTTCCATCATTCTCATTTTTTGTCCCTTTTTCTTTACTTTGTTCCTTATTACCTTTCTCACATGGCATCTAATTTTTCCTTTTTTCTTTCCTGACCTAACGTTAAAACTCTTTTTTCTATTCTCTTTCCTCCTTACCTTTCCCTTACAGTTCTTCAACCCTTTTCTTTCCTCTTTTGACTTAATTTTAACCATCTTTTTTTTTTTGTTTCTCTGACTCGAATTTTTTCGGGTTTTTTGTTGCCTCAATAAAATTTACCCCCATCATTTTATCCAATCTTCCCTTATTTCTGAAAGTAAAGTTTTGCTTTGTAGTTCATTTGATCCCATAAAATATTCTTCCCGTCTTTACCCTTGCCATATTGTCCTCCTCCCCTTATGTGTACATAAAAAATTTGCCCATGCCTGTTTCTTACATTTTACAGCAGTTTTGAATATTTGTCCCGGTTATTTCTCTCGCGCTAACACCCCCCCCCCCCCCTTTTTATCATATTACACACTGTGATTTCAATGATACTTTACACTCGCGCATGCATTGTTTCGAACCACTATTATTTAAATAACGTTTTCCCTTTATCTTCTGAAAACCAGATTATTACTTGCACATAACCTATCTTTATCATCTATTGCTACGGAATTTTGTTTACTCGTTACCTCCTCTTTACAATTACTTTCCTTGTCTTGTTCATTTAATCTAACCCCATTCTGTCCTAATTTTGTGCCCTCTAGATTTTTTTCCCCGTTCTGTATGGCTTTGTTCACTAATTTCCAAATTATTCTCCAAACTCTTAAACCCCGTTTAAATTGGTTTTCTAGGCCATCACTAACTGTTTGCATTTATTTCATAATGATATCTCTATCTGTTGGCATTTCCTTCTTAATGGTTTTTTGCATTGTTTCAAATTACTCTAATAACAAAGCCAAATTGCCTTCCATGTTAATCGTTTTTCAGCCGTAATTTCCTCAAATACCTTTTGCTTAAATCCCAATAACTTCCCCCTTCATTACTCCTTTTTTCCCATAAATTCAAACTTTTTTTTTTCTTCTTCTTCTTCTTCTTCTTCTTCTTCTTCTTCTTCTTCCCCACAATGTGTACTTAGAAAAAATTTCCTCCGAACCTGCGAAACACAAAAAAAAAAAAAAATTCTTCTCTCTCTTCTGCACTTACGTCTCAAGGAGAAATTCTCCCCCGATGTCCCTCGGTGTTGAAACTGCTTACTGTATTTCCAAACGTACTTTCGATATTCTCGGCATAACTCGGCGATCGTATCTGTTCCTTCCCGACGTCTCGAAATGTAGCATAATCTTTTTCTCGGAGTTGGTCCTTCCCTTTGCCGAAAACTACAAACACGGATGTTCTAGAAGTTCGTACTCCAGCTTCAGAAGTTACAGATGGTCACGAGGTTCTTCTTCATTCACACGCTGTGTTGCCAGTTGTTACATTTCCGACATTTCACAACTATCTTGTTAATACATTGGGAGCCATTTTTAGTTAAATTCTCAGCTTCTGAAAATATGTTATATTTGAAATCTTTCTTCATCTCCAAGCATATTCAATAAATTGTTTCTTCATTTTTTCAAACACAAAATATTCAATATCATTAGTTCATCTTCTTACAACAATCGTATGAATATATCACAGAAATTATATTGAACATAAAAATATTCTTGAATTATTTATTATTTCGTGAAAACTTGTGAATATCATGCACACGTCCATCCCTGGAGTTGGCGAGAACTGATCTAAAGAAAAAAGTTGTTCTATTTTATGCCTGCCTTACTTATGTTGTATCATGTCCTCCGATTGGATGTCGTCAGACCATGACACATCTCTCCGCAAATCAGCAATGGCGAGACGAAATTTAGCCGGGATAGTTTTATTTAGTGCTTTCGTTTAATAAAAATTTAATGCCAACTACCCTCTGGTAAAAAAATTAAGAATATCAAATTGAATAATGTCTACAAACAAATGGTAAAATAAATACAAAC
Source organism: Dryococelus australis (assembly GCA_029891345.1). Classification (NCBI taxonomy): domain Eukaryota; kingdom Metazoa; phylum Arthropoda; class Insecta; order Phasmatodea; family Phasmatidae; genus Dryococelus; species Dryococelus australis. Next base: position 197,113,108 of record CM056998.1, on the reverse strand, counting down.
GTTATCTATGACAAAAAATAAATAAAATAAGCCAAATATTTTACTGTTAACTCATATAATAAAGCTTAATTTGGAATAATAATGAATGAGTGACATCATAATCAAGTACTTCGTAAACATATATAATTAAAATATCTATGATCAACGTTAAATATAAACCTACAACTGGAATATCCCAAGATATATAAATTTGAACACTATACAGTTGTGAATAATATTATTTGATATATTTTAAACATCAAGTGTGGCATATATACTGGTTTTTGTTTTTAATTCCCTAATAATTTAAGCAAAATGCTAGATATTTAAGATTGTAAACTGTTGGCTGTTTCAACTATTGCTCTATTTGGTAGATATACAAGATTTTTTTAAAAATAAAAAGTAAAAATTCAAACCACACATATATGGACTAACTTAAACAAAAAATCTAGGTAGCAAAATTTTGTGAAAGGTCATTTGGTGTTTCTGAAACTAAAGTTGAAGTTAGACAAAACAACGGAAGAATTCAGCAGTTATACGTACGTGCGTGCCAAACAAGTTGCATACTAAGAAGGCGAACGGAATTAGGGCGTCATGCGGGAAATATGCAAACACTTCTCGAAACCTTTACTAATCGTCTGCTAACCTCCTATAGGTACAGGCTAAACTCCAAGAAGTTGTATGTTTGTTTGAATTCTGCCATTGGCCGATAACTTGTGTGGTATAACCCGAGGAATTCTCTAACCGATAGTTGTAGCTGAACGATTGAGTAACCAATCTACAGTGAAGCTGTGACACAGGAATGACGACGTATAGTTTCCACGAAATCACGAATTGCGCTCGTGCAGGTATAAGGCAAAGAAGTCAGGCGTATTATGAAGTAATAACGCGAATGTTGCAGATCTCTATCCATTGTTCGTGTAGTTTGACACAGGTCGTGTACTAACAAGCAACTATTAGCGGTGCCTATGTAACTTGAGCTTATGGTGTCATATGTGCAGGCGCCCTCCGCATGGTCCGTACGCCTTCGTCATATGCAACCTGCTCTGTACACCGGTATGTGAAGTTGCAGACTCCTTGCATTGTTTAAGTAAATTATAATTGGTATAAAATTATTTTATTCACACAATAGTGCTTGTATTTTGAATATTAAGATATAAATAAACACGTTATTCACTGTCGAGCATGCGAGTTTGACAGTTGTGTTGGTCAGACGTACGTCAATGTTGGGTAGATTTGCAGAAGACAAAGAATCGGTCTACCTCACCTTCAAATCTATGTTGTTCAGTTACCGAAACTAAGAAGCTCAGCACAAACGAACTGTCCCAAGCTACTCGAAGTTGTTGGCGAGAAAGCTGTGACCTCCAAGTTTAGTCGTTTAACAGTTAGCACTAACTTTCAGCCATATAATTTAAAGCTATTTACGTTAAAGTGTAAAAGATCTACTTGTATTCTCATTGTGTATTCTCCGGCCAAACATAACATTAACATTGCAGTGGTTTTAATCACTTTATTCAAGAAAACTGTGGAATTATTACAAAAGTAAATGTATTAAAATTTTGCTCAATTTTACAATTACTTGCATTAAAAAACCGAGAGTAAAATATATCACTTCAGTATTCACGAAAGTTTACCTTACTCTTTTAATTCAATGTTTTGACACGGAACTAATTTCCTTCCTTCATTACCAACTTTATTGGGCGCACTACAGTTAGTATGACCGTTAAAATTATGCGCAGGTAGGGGTGGTGAAATTTTTTAAAGTCTGATTTCGAAAACGCTCTACTAATTGTGGACATCCTGTAATATTACGTATCAATACATTTCTTCGTGGCCAGGACGGGAGCATAACAAGCTCTATGCGATCTTGACTTTTGTACAGCACACGGTTATCTTAACTGTAAACCGACGTACAGTCAGTGCGCAGAACGTGGTGTAAACAATGTCCATTGTTATGATAGGAAGCTAGCTTCATAGTCTATTCGCTGTTTCTTCACCCTTTTTGAATTAAAACTTTGAAAAAGGAAGCACGTCCTTGATTGCTTCCTAAACACGGCATGTATCACAAACTTTTTATACTCGGGCTAACATAAAGGTATAGGCTGTTCATGGTTATATGAGCACTTTTGAAAGCCCTGCTAAAGATCTACTTGTATGCACGTTATGTATTCTTCCGCCTTATGTAAAATTAACACTGCCGTGGGCCTCATTCCTTTATTCATGCGTCGTTCAAGTAAAACTACGAAATTTTTAGGGAAGTAAATATTATGCAAATCAGTTCATTTTTACAATTCGATGCATTAAAAAACAGAAAGCGAAATAAATAATTTAAGTTATCACAAATGGTTACCTTACACTTTTGGTTCGGCGTTAAGATGTGGAACTACTTTCCATCCATCATTACCAACTTTACTTGGTGCATGTCACTCAGTGCGCCCCTTAAAATATATGTATTCAGGGCAGTGACTTTTATCTAAGGTTCATTTCTAAAGTGCTCACTTCATGGTGAACAGTCTTTACCTTATGTATCATTAACTTGAACTTTTACTCGCATCATTACACTTATCGTTACGTTGTTGTCAGGTCTTAAATAAACATCCCTGGCTGATCAAACCTTTAGACATTGAACCAGGAAACGAGCGGAATTACAACAACACATCGCGGAAAGCCAACAGCAGAAACACTCTCTACCGATGAGTAAACACGACCGCTATAGGCCAGCCCCACATTGGGCGCAGGGTCTTTTCTCATTCGGCCACCAACGAGAAGAGACAACGCGGAAATGGATGTGTCCGATCGCTGATAGCCGCCTACGAGAACGACTTCCAGAACCATGTTTAAGGTGGGGACATTCCAGTTAGTGTGTCCTATTAGTGGCTGAGGTAACCATTTCATATTTGATTAAATATGTAATAAATTCAATATAAGCAAACCCGATTAAGCACTATTAATGTTATGTGTTATTGTGTGCTCAGCATAGCTAATAAACCCACACTAGTGCTTTACCATATCATCTCATGTCATTGAGGTACGCCTCTAACCCCTTTATTGTATGGGGTTAACAAAGTGTTACTTCATAACATTATTACACAGATTACGCTGGTCCGGGCTGTGTTTGTATGAGGTGGAGTAATATCCCGGGAAGCAGAACTTTAGCAGGGTTTCATACAAACAGTAAGTTACCATGAACGTACTTTCTACTCCCTCTTCTGCCCACAGCTACACCACGTGTCATAGCCCGAAGCAACGCATCTATCTCTATTTCTTCATAAACGTGAGCCAGAAAGCGCTGTGGTCAACAGCCACTACAAACACACGTCAGTTAACTTTACAACACGCTATTCACGATCATTTAACCACTTTTCCCAGCAAACAAAATATCCAAAAATTTTATATTTTATTATGGCCTCAGACTATGACTTTTGGTAGCTATAAAATAAATACGCTGTGTTCGTTATTCAAGTGGCAATATTTATGTTTAAAGCGCGATCATTAAAAGTGATCACTTTACAGTGACCACGCGAGTAAAAATTTTTCAATTTCCTCATAAATAAGCACTTTCAAAAATAGTTACACAAAATGAGATAAAATATGTACAACCGTTTAGGTGGCATGTTGAGAGAGCCAGATAATCATCCAACGGTATAATGAAATTTCCCGAGTTTGAACCTATTTAGCAAGGCACAGATTCGAGATGTGATAACCCAGAACCAGGTTATTAAGGCTCTCTAATTCGCTTTGAGAAGATTATTAAAATTATGACGGAGAAGTTACTAGAGAAATGTTTTAATTGACTGGTAAGTACATTTCCTTTATCGTAGCTCCCAGCTCGGATATTTCTCACGCTGCCGTAGTAAATGCAAACCTCGTAGGAAAGTTTCTTCGTTTCCTTACATACTTCGGTCACAAATCAGAACAACTTTTCTGCGCCGTTATCACCGTACTGGTGTATCATTGCTAGAGACCAGAGAAATTCGCGAGATCAATATCCCGTAGGCTAAACTTCACAGTCTTAGATACTCCCATACAGATATCAACTGTTTATTGGTTGATTGTTGTGGTAGTAAAAGGCGGTGGTTGGGCGCACAATTTATTACATGTTTGTTATTGGCTCATTTATCTCCAGGAGGTGTCAAACTACACGTCGACCAATTACAAACGTAATATGAACGTACACGTGTGTGAAATCCAACTTGTCTAGAAATAAATCCGCGAAATTCTCGGGTCTCTAATCATTATCAACGAATTTTGGATAAGCTTTCCAAACTCAAGTTATCTTCTTTTGTCTAACATTCTTCAAGCTCTTCCTAAGTGTTAGTAAGTCTTTGTGAAATAACAAACAGATATCGGAAAAGCATTAATGACTTTATTACATTTATTTTTGCTGCCACTATCTATCTCTACGCTCTCGCAAGTGTGAAATACCAGGAACAAAGCAAGGCCTCGACAAAACTAAAAACGTAAGCCACTAATGAATCTGTATCTAGAGAAAGGAAACTTTGGCGAATAGATCTCGATCCAAGCTAAACTTCATACTAGTATATTTTTACGTTTTGTTAGTTTATGCGGTTATATTTTATATTTGACGCACTCTATATTAACGCACAAGTTTGGAGTTAAGCAGAGCTTAGAGATGGAATACTGTTGATCTATTTGATCATCTCTATTTTAAATGATTATCAATTACATCTCGTTTACAGAGACCGTTAGTTATCATTTAACTCGGAGGAACTGTTAATATACTAACTGGTTATAATAGTGATAATTATCTATTATTTAGTTACTTATTCGATTAAAGCCACGCCACTATAGATATTCCTCAAGGAACGTCGTCACCTTAAACGATGACGTCGGCTGATGACTAGACATATCTCGGCAGACGGCACGCCTGCATCTTTGGATGTCTTCCTGTTGCAGTGTCTCGACGACTGAAGACGTCGTTCTCCATGTTTCCAGGCCGTAATATTGGCCTATGTTGAACAACAACCGGCCCTTCCTTCGACTCGTTGGAGGGGAGTTCGTTCTAATCGCTCAAGTCTTCATCCCCGTTTCTCGTGCTGCTGTGTTTGTGGTCGCAATCGGCCTATCAAGCCTGTGTTGCCGCAGATAACAATGTGTTTGAGTCCCTTGTGTGATCACAGAGTAGCTAACAATACAGAGGTGAGGCAGTCGGTTATACCGCGAACTACGCCACCAAGATGGCGTCACCAGCCGGCAACAAGTAGAAAGGCCGTCCGCCAACCAGCGGTCGATATCCTTCTTGCCATAAGGCAGTATGTAGAAGCCAATCAGACACAAGGTATTTTCCGCAAAGCTTCACGCGACCAATCAGCGACTGAGTACGCAGGATACCGACAAACAGCTATCGGAGAAACGTACACTCATCTGGAAAAAATTAAATATTAAAAAATTTTTTTAAACTAATATTCGTTTTATCTATCATTAAGTTAAACACATGCTTATTAAAAACGGTATAGTAAAACCCACGGTAAATACTCATTATGCAACAAACACCACACGCACGTACATAATTACCCATAATGCATTCACCAATTCAATAAACGTCCTCACGCCAAAGCTACCAACTCGCCAAGTCAGATACACAACATCAACATTACATAATTTAAAATATATTGGTATAAAATCCATTTTTTTTAAAGTAATAATTTATATTTCCTGATCACGAACTCAAAACCCTACAACGTATTCAGTGTTTGGTATTCACTGAAATCGTTATATCAGGCATCCATGAATATTGCGAAAAATTGCCGTAATTTTTTCAGAGCCTGATAGAAAAAAATAATATATTTTATAATTTCAGGTTTCGAACCCAAGCTCCCACGACAAGCCTAACCGATGAATATGGTATAAATATTTATAGCATACATGCATAAGAAAGTAAACAAACATAAATTCACACGCAATGTTCGTTAGAATTAATTCAAAACGCGGATTGGTATTCGAACTAAGAACCATTTATCTCACTTTGCGAAGGAACTGCCGTGCTCTTTCGTCTCGGTGTACTTATTTACTCTGTGGTTCAGTTGGAGTACGACTTATTTTAGACACCCGGGGTCATTTCGAGCCAACAACATACCTTCAAGGGAAATAATACCTATTAGGCTGTTCACTGTAAAATGAGCACTTTTGGAAGCCCTGCTTTCGTCTCGGTGTACTTATTTACTCTGTGGTTCAGTTGGAGTACGACTTATTTTAGACACCCGGGGTCATTTCGAGCCAACAACATACCTTCAAGGGAAATAATACCTATTAGGCTGTTCACGGTAAAATGAGCACTTTTGGAAGCCCTGCTTTCGTCTCGGTGTACTTATTTACTCTGTGGTTCAGTTGGAGTACGACTTATTTTAGACACCCGGGGTCATTTCGAGCCAACAGCATACCTTCAAGGGAAATAATACCTATTAGGCTGTTCACGGTAAAATGAGCACTTTTGGAAGCCCTGCTTTCGTCTCGGTGTACTTATTTACTCTGTGGTTCAGTTGGAGTACGACTTATTTTAGACACCCGGGGTCATTTCGAGCCAACAACATACCTTCAAGGGAAATAATACCTATTAGGCTGTTCACGGTAAAATGAGCACTTTTGGAAGCCCTGCTTTCGATCTACTTGTATACGCGTCGTGTCTTCTTCCGTCTAATGTGAAATTAACGTTACAGTGGGCCTCGTCACTTTATTCATGCATCGGTCAAGTGAACATTCGAAACTATTACGAAAGGAAATATTTAGCAAATCTTCTCATTTTTACACTTAGATACATTGAAATATTTAAAGAGCGAAAAGAGTAATTTAAGTTATTACAAAAGATTACTTGGCCCATTTTAATCGACGTTAAGATATGGAACTACTTTCCATTCATCGTCACCAACCTTAATAGGCGCATGTCACTCAGTTCACCCCTTAAAATACATGCAGGTACGAGAAGTAAAATGTTTCTAAGGTTGATTTCAAAAGTGCACACTTGGCTGTGAACAGTCTTTAATGGCGTCAAGAGAAGAAATGGCAGCGGGGCAGCGGCCAGTGAACCAATGTCTGTGTGGAGTCAAGCCTGCGAGTTTCTGAACTCGTGAAATTTTTACTATATCTACATACATCGCAAAATTTTAACAACGACCGTTTAAAAAACGTCGCAGTATAGTGTGTCGCGATCATGTGAGCGGTTTTTAAATCACTGCTTAGGATCTACTTTTCTGAAAATGACCTGCTCATCCGCCATACGTGAAATTTACGTTACCACGGATCATCTAACTTTATTGCTGCGGCCAGTCAAGAGTAAGAGCGAAATATTTAGGAACGGAAATACGCTGTAAATTTGCCTATTATGTTAAGAATAACTAAAAATTTAATCAAAAGAAATGAAGCATGCAAACATTTCAAAACTACATTTCTAACATGACATTGAGGCATGGTTGTACTATCCATTCTTCATTGTCAACTTTTCTGACATCATGGCAGTTTGCCTTTGCATTAAAACATAAGCAGTTATGGGCAGGGATTTTTATTTTCATAGGTTGATTTCAAAAACCGCTCAATTTGTTGTGAATATCGCACTATTTTTAAATCTAATGAATATGTAACACCCAACAGCAGTGTTGCAAGCTTGGCGAATGAGTTTCCGCGTGCTACCTCCAGGATGAAGGACACTTTGGAGTGTGGCGGAAATGTATTGAGGGTAAAGCGAGGTGAGTATGGAAATGGCGACGGAATGTAAAGTCCGGGGGTAAACGGGAGACCCCCGAGGAAACCCGCCGACCAGCGGCATCATCGTCCGGCACGATATGAAAATCCGGGAAGCGACCCCGCCGGGAATAGAACCCTGTTCGCCCAGGTGAGAGTCGAGAGCTCTACCCACTGCGTCACCCCGGCCCCAGGGTTGGGGGGGGGGGGGTGGTTACAGCTGGGGAATCTCGTCACTTGGGGTAACAGAGCGATAAGGCAGCGGAGGTCCCAGGCCGCGCCTATGTATGTGTCAGTCTGTCGTCGCGACAAAGGGCATTATTTATGGACCGGGCTGCTGCGGTGAAACATACAGCGGCGCTGTTAATTTACGGGATGCGCTCAATCCGGATGTGCCGGGCTATGATTTTCGCAAGCAGGACACTGTGGGTCACTTTGCGTTGGTGTGAAGTATATGTGGCGCAGTTAAAGACTGTTCACCATAAAATGAGTAGTTTTGAAATCAACAGTAGAATAATGTCACTGCTCCAACCTGTATCTATTTTAACGGGTGCACTGAGTGACATGCGCCCAGTAAAGTTGGTAACGATAGTTGGGAAGTAGTTCGACATACAAACGTCAAAGAAAAAGTGTAAGGTGAACTACTTGTGATAACATCAATTATTTTTTCTTTGGCTTTCTGGTTTTATAATCATCGAAGTGTAAAAATGTGCAGATTTGTAAAATATTTACTTTTCTAATAATTTCACTCTTTCACTTGACCGAAGCATGAATAAAGTGATGAGGCCCATGACAATGTTAATCATACATAAGGCGGAAAAAATTCACGACATACATACAAGTAGATCTTAAGCAAGGCTCTCAAAAGTGTTCATTTTACCGTGAATCATAATGATTGTCCTGCAGTGGGACTGTCACTGGAAAGTAATTCTGCAGCTGAATGGTAAGTTTCTATTATTATACATAGTATAAAACGAAGACGCCCGGCCGCGTGTGTCTGTGTATTAGGCTAAGGCTTCTAAACTACTCGATGGATTTTGATGCGGTTTCGCCATCATTTAGAGAATTTCTTGAGGAAGCTTTAGGTATATAATACTATAGTATTTAACATAACTATAGTAGAGAAATGTCGACGTTTTATGTCGCAGAAAGCCGCTTTTCGGGCACTTTCATGGCTTACGCTGACTAAATCATAAGGGAAACACCAAATTAATGTACTACAGAATTGTAGATCTCAAATAAGGTCTGCAAAAAAGTCCGCAACAGCATATGTTTATTTTTAGGATGGCCCTCAGAAACCATGTTTGTATTTTAGGCGTTCACTTACGAAGACTTTGTGAACAACACAGTATTAATCCTATGTTAGTGACCTTCAGCATGTAGTATATATACTTGCTGTAAACATAAACAACGCCATATTTGTAAATCGCACCCGAGCGAAGCTGGGACGGGTCGCTAGTGTTATATATTTTGTTTCTCTGTATCAGTATCAATGAGTAGCCGTACGCGTGTGTACACAGTGTGTATTTACAAGAATATTCAGTGGACTAGAGCCGAGGACGTCTAAAACTGAGGGGCTGATAAGTTTGAAATAAATACGGAGGATAATCCTTTTATAACAGTTAATATTGTCCTTATTTTAGTTACTCTACAAATGAAACTAGAAACTAGTGCGTCACATTCATCCGCATCTAATTAAATAATATTAAGCATCATAACTATTTCTTCCTAAGCATTATTAAAACACATATTTTATCTCTGTTTATACTCATATTAACTATCAATGAAATAACGTAATATAGAGATAAAAATAAAGATTTTATTTAATGAATGATAAGGTAATTTTATGTCAACATAAGTGTAAAACATGAGCTACACGTGACATGTTTGTGAAACAGTCAATCACGTCACACATGGAATTATTTTACAAAGAGAGATTTAAAAATGTGAAGGTTCCACGTTCCAAGGTTCTCTTAGTGAATCATGTCAGTCCACTCTTTGGCTTTAATCGGTATTTTATATGTTACTTTAGTGTATATAAACTCCAAATACTTTCAGGTCCTGTATTGTAGTTCATTTACAGACGATCACATTGCTGTATTCATGAACCACAGTGCTAATTTGCGGATATTGTTCTGTTGTAACGAAGATACAGAAGCATAAATCATTCATTATTAATAAACAATTAGATGATTTTGAAATGAAAACTCCCCACAGAAACGAGCATTGATAATACTAAGGTGTGCTTCTACGAAAGTAGGCCTCTGCCATTAAAGGCTGTTCACGATAAAGTGAGCACTTTTGAAATCAACCTTATAAAAAACTGACTGCTCCCATCTGCATATATTTTAATGGGCCCACTGCATGACATGCGCCCAGTAAAGTTGGTAACGTTGGAGGGAAAGTAGTTCCATATCTTAAGGTCGAATAAAAAGTGCTAGGCAACCATTTGTAATGACTTAAATTATTTCTTTCCTTTTCTGGTTTTCTTTATTCGGCGAAGTGTAAAAATGAGCATATTTGTAGAATATTTACTTTTCTAATAATTTTACAGGTTCACTCGACCGACAAATGAATAAAGTTATAAGGCACATGACAGTGTTAATTTTATATAAGATGGAAGAATACTCAACGGGCATACAAGTAGATCTTAAGCAGGGTTATCAAAAGTGCTCATTTTACCGTGAACAGCCTATATATTGGTAACACATTTAGGTTCCTGACGATTTCATGTTTTTAGTTGACTGGCGCATGAATAAACTAGTGGGCTCATTTTAATGTAGTAATTTTGGAAGGAGACACAATAAGGATGAAAATAGATACTAAGTTAGGCTTTCTAAAGTGCTCACTTTACCGTGAACAAACTGTGCCAGTGTTTAGTATTCTACCATCAATGTCAGAAGAGATATTTTAATTTCTGATTTGAAATATTTATTTTCTCTTTCAGTGCCTTTCATATTAAATTGAAAATTATATGTGAAATGACACGATGTGAATTATTTTAATTCATGCAACCATTCATTTTTCTATTGTACTTTAGTGAGCTATTTTGTTACACTAATGGCTCTAATGAAATAGGTACCGTTAAGCTGTACTTCAATCTGTCTTTTCTTATCAGCAATATTTGAAGCGGAGAAATCAACCTGTGCCCTAATCTGTGTGGGATGTGCTAAAGCACGATCTTTATTGGATCTTAATTGGCTTTTGATGATACCGCTTCACTTAGTAATAACAATATTTACTTTCCCCTGTGCTTATCTTCGGGGTTCCGGCTGTAAAACTTCCGTTGTTCTCGGGATCAGTTCGGAGTCTCTTGATTTGATTTTCGCAATTAACATAAAAGATTCGGGTCACATCTGCGCCGAATTAATTTAAAGTCGAGTCTTCTTTTAGCTCTGATTAACTAAGTTAGCAGGCAAGATGTCAGTGTGGTTTGGAGGGAGGGGCAAACAGCAAAAGACCTCCCCCCAAACCCCTCCACCAACCTTCCCCGTCTTCAAAATGGAATACTTTAATAACCAAGAAAGAAGAGAGTGCAAGGGGGTGTCCCGTCTCCCAAGGATTCCTTCGAGTTCTGAAGTTTAGTGACAAGAGCCTGATAGTGTAATACTATTCCCTTGACATTCTGGGAAAACCGAGTGATTTTCTATGAAATTACATTTAATTTTACCCCTGAACTTTTGGCATTCTTCACTGCTTCACTGGTGTATACAGAATGTACCTAAACTAGTGTATCAAACTTTGGGAGGTGATTCCTGGGATCAAAACAAACCAAAATGGTATTATAAACATGTCATACAAAACGTTGTTATTGAGTTACAGGACATAAGTTGGCCAAATTACAGGTGATGTTCCAAAATGTCCGTCATGGTCAGCAATGCATGCGAGGCAACGCCTCATCATGGACTGGAGAAGCCACTTGAAGGTCCCTGGGTCATGTCGAACAATTGAACAGGCGTTATTGATAAAGGCTGTTCACGATAACGTGAATATTTTTTTAATGAACCTTAGAAAAATGTCACTGCTCCTGCGTGGCATATATTTTAACCGGCTCACTTAGTGATATGCGCCCAGTAAAGTTGGTAGCGTACTAGGTAAAGTAGTTCCGTATATTAATGTCTAATAAAAAGTGCTAAATAGCAATTTGTAATAACTTCAATTATTTATTTTTCTTTCTGTTTTTTTAATGCGTCAAATTTTAATAATATGAATATTTGCAAAATATTTCCTTTTCTAATAATTTCACACTTTCACCTGACCAACGTTTGTATAAAGTGATGAGGCCCATAACAATGTTAAATTTGCATAAGGCGGAAGAACACACAATGTGCATACTGTTAGATCTTGAGCAGGGCTTCCAAAAGTGCTCATTTTACCGTGAACAGCATATACTGGTGTAACATACACCTCACTTCTCGTGTATCCCCACAGCTAGTAGTCCAGTGTATTGAGGTCAGGAGACAGGGCAGGCCAGTGCGCTAGACCAACGTAACAACACAGTAAGTGGCGGAAGTGATACATGGCACCACAGTGTGAAGCGCCTGCAACTCAACGACGTTTTGTAGGACATATGTCCATACTCCAGTAGCAAAATTTTGTTGGGTCAATGCCGAAATGTCCCACGGTATTACGTTGCCCCAACATGAATTTTATGTTGTTTGGCAACTGAAATACAACGTTGACCCAATATAATATTATTATTGTGTACAAACTTTTAAGTGAAGTTGGTTTCTCTCTTTCAGTATGGCATGATTCACACAGTCATTTACCTACAGTTGGTAATTACATGTGTTATTGTATGTATAATGTGAACCATTAAACAACGTTCTGCCAAAGTTGGTTACCAGTGTTTTAGATCCATTTTATCCATTAACAAAGATTTTCTTAAAAAATTATTTTTCACTTTTCTTTACATTTCACTTCATATTACGACCTGAAAATTTCCTGGGCAGGTGTGATTCAAACTCGCGCTGTTTAGGTAATCAGCCTTAAAGGTTATCCACCAGACTACTGTAACTTCTTAACACAGATGAAGAAATACTCACGTATATTATTGCAGTTCGGTTTACTGTGTTACAGTTTTTATGTAGCTATTTAAGAATATTTTTCCTTCTTTGAAACTGAATTAAAAACCTACCAGTCACAAGAATATATTTTCCAACCAATAACCAATACTCAACCAACGATAGCCTGTTTATTTAAAAAAAATCGCTATGATAAAAATACTTGAACCATTAAGCAAATAAAATGAATATTATATGTTTATATTTAGAAAAAATTAATAATCCCGTATGACACTATGTATGCAATACAATGTTGTCCCGACATAAAAAAATTATCTATCACCAACTGATATTTTCACAACATTGTCTCAATACTTGACGAACCAAATACAGTTTATTGAAAAATTACATTTAGTATTATTTTATATTTAATTTTAAAACGTATATTTTATATTAGTGAATTTATGTCGGTTGTACAATGTTGACCCATCAAAGGTATACAATACAAACCAAATGCAAATTGTATATATTCTGACACGTAACCAAGACATACCCAACGAAGTAAAAATTAAATAATACATGATTTGTGTGTTTAAAACATTTTTGTAAAACAATAATACTAAAATATAGTGCTATTTCATCAGAAACATGGCAATTCCTTTTGTTGGTATAATATTTCTTACACAATTTTGGCCCAACAAAAATTTATATACCAAATGACAACAGTAAGTTTTCTGACAAGTAACTAACACATCACTAACGATGTCAATTTTAAATAAGACATTGTTTGTACGCTAAATATGTCGCTTTTAATCAATCGTCCAAAATGGTAGTGTTATTCCATTTGAAATATGGCAGCTGTGTAGGAATATTGTTGGTTAAACATATGTTTACATACTAAATATCAACAGTATGTTTTCCAACAAGTCACCAACACATCACCAACGAAGTCAACTTTAAAATAAAATATGTGCATGTGTAAAATCATAACTTAAAAAAATACTAAATTGTGTTTTTTTCCATCAGAAATATTGTATTCACCACTTTTGGCATAAAGGTGATTACACAATGTTGGCCCAATTTAACTATTAGTACCAATTACTAACTGTTATGTTCCCAACATTGACACAACATATAACCAACAGAAAATATTTTAAAGAAAAATGTCTCAGTTCATGAAGTACCTTCGTATTTTAAGAAAGAGGTATCGTTTTCATTCAAAAAGGTTGTTACATAGCTTAACATTAAATGTTGGCTGCCCAAGGTCGGCCCAACAGAAAAATACACACCTATATTACCAACAGTATATACCAACTTGTTAACAACCAAAAACCAACTATTTTAAATTACATTTGCAATAGGTTATGGCATTTTCTGAGTTAGTGACATCATTGTCTAGTGGGTGCTAAGTAACCTGGTAACATTTTTGTAATAGCAAATTTCAGTTGGCATTTTCACTGGGCCAAAACTGTAATAACGTGTGCGATCCAACCCAACGTATAGCCCACCTTATCACCCAAGTGACAATGTTGGGCCAACGTAAGTTGCTATTTCCATTAACATATTATGTTGGAGTTTTGTTGGGAAACAACGTTTGCCCAACGCGCTCACATTTACAAAACGCCAACCTGTGTGTTTAGAACTATCGCAGATCAACTGGACACGGATCCATAAGGTTATATTTATTATATGCATTTGAGCTACACATATGTTTGGACAATAATATTTAATTGATTTCACATATTATTTTAATGTTAATATAATTATTTTCACATGTTTATTATATTTTATGTTAACGTTTCATTTTCTTAATTTTTCGATATATGTGAACCACCAGTCCACTGCTCTATGATAATTTCCCCACGTTGTTCTGAGTTTTACATATGGTATGTCCCTATTTTTGTTATTGTATTAATAAGTTTGATTTTATTTTCAGTAATTGTTTCATAATTTTTAAAGCTAAATTATTTATTTATTTGTTTTGGGATTTAAAGATATAATATTTTAGGCCCAATTTTATTTAGTGAAGGTAAAGACGGAAGCGAGTCGTGATTGGATGTTGGTTGGTCCTAAGACATTGAACATGTAAGGCATCTAAATTTTCGTTGTAATTTTACTTTTGAAATTCCAACGCCATCATAAATTTATTTTAGAAATTATGCTCCCATAAGTTAAGTTTTGGCAGTCATCGCAGAAATATTTAAGAAGAGGCTATAGGCTAAGTCGTAGATAATTATTTTGAGTGTTAAATTGACTAGGCGAAAAGGACGCCGAGATTACGACGCCGGCGCCATGCAACGTCATAGCGCCAGAGGACCTCAGGTGACGCCAAGGCAATTTAACGTTTGGAAAGCTTCTGTACATGAACTGTTTTTCAAGTATTGAACTTTAAGGAACCTGATCTTATTTTACTAAAGATACTGTTTTGATTTTTCCACGATTTGACTGGGAGTTCCATGAGTATGTTAAACCAGTAGTCCCGAACTTTCGTATATGAGATAGTATAGCCGGAGCAATATAGAATGAGGAGATAAAGACTTATTTTAACTTTCAATATAAATCAAGAGTAATTTTATTTAATGAAGAATCAGATTTGAGATGATTAAGTGATGAACTGACTTTTAACATTTAATGAATTATCAGTGAATGTGATCCAAGATATTTAAATATTTAAGTAAGAGCTTACCAAACTTTCTGGAAATTTATATAAAGAAGAGGCTACCTCCGGTGGAACCTGATTAATATTTTGAACTGAAATCTCAAGTACATGATTTATTATTTTTTTATATAGCAGCTCTAAAGTTTCACAGCATTTTTCAATCTTTTATTTTATTTTTATTTTGCATTCGGATTTATCCCTATTCTTACTAGGATGTGTTTCACATCATTTTTCAATCTTTTATTTTTTTTAAATTTTGCATTCTGATTTATTCCTTATCTTACTTGGATTGTCGTATGTCATTTATATTAATTATCATGCAGTATAATTTCATTTTGAGTAAAGAGATTTCTGTCACACACGCATATTTATTTTTGCACCTTGTTGAATTATTCACATTTTTGGGCCTGAGTCTATTTATTTCATATTTTTCATTAATAAATTAATTATCAAGGTTACACACGTTTGATTTAAATTAATTACTGTGAAGGTTGGAATTTGTTTTCTATTGCATGAGGTTTCAGCATCGCCGAGGAGCTTCTGATTCCAGTGTGGTAAGACCAAGGTCACATCACGAATAATAAGGCGCCCAAAAATCTATTAAATCATTATAATTATTCTTTCTCCCAACTCACACCAAATACATTTACACCCACACTATTACATACACTGTTTCAGGGTGGTGTACAACGAGAACCATTACAAAAAGTGGCTATCCCAACGTGTTGGTCATTACAGTATGTTTATTCAATGCTCCAAAAACAAATAAAATAATTACTACTGTCTCTATTTTAACGTTTTTTTTTTTTTTTAATTAATGCATTAATATCGGCTGTTTAAAAATTCCATTACCAAATTTCTAGGGATGATGAAGAAACCCCATAAATAGTTTCTTTTTTTATCAACGATGTGGCAAACACTCATACTGAGTGAGTTCTGAGTATGCACAGGTAAAGTATGAGGATCGGGGAAGTTAGTAGATGAGGTTCAGAATAAAACAGTGTTAAATGTTGGGTATTACTTTATTATTATCAAAATAAGTGTTACACCACACGCTTAATATGACCACAAACAACCTCGTTGCAGAGCCGGTAGCATCGTAGCAGAGACCTGTGTTCGCTGTAAAATGTGGTGTGTGGCCTGTATAATGGCGGCCGCTGCATAAATTCGTGCTACAGTTTTCATCTCCAAGTCAACAGGAGCCGAATACACTAAGGCTTTCATGTATCGCCTTAGGAATAATTCTTGGAGGCCAATTGACATGTACTGCCTGGCCTATCCACCATAAGTGTTGATGATTACTCCCCTGATGCGGTCCGCAAAGTGAGCTGCGGCGAGGGGCCCCATCATGCTAATGCCTCATTGTCTCTGGGATACATGGAGGCACCTTTTCCAATAACGTCGGCAGGTGAACTTTCAAAAACAGTCTGTGCATTGGCCAAGGGAGTTGAGGAGGCAACATATATGGTCCAATTACCACAAGATAGCGGTCCAAGTGTAACTGAAAAACCCCTCTGATGGCTCCGCATAACTGAACGACGAGGATTTTCGTTCGCCCGTTCTTGAGAATTGTGAGCATTGTAATTACCATCCCGAGTAAACTGGACCTCGTATGGAAACAGCACACATCCCGGGAACTGTGGGCCTCCATTAGCCTGTGCAGAAACCAGCGTACAAACTCCAAACGAGGTGGGTTGTCATCTTGCTTCCTTACCTGTACGCACACGGCATGGAACGGATGATGCAGCTGTTGACACAACACCGTCCATAATCAACTATGGTGAGCACAGACCTTCGTGATCTTGTTGCAGGATTATTCCCTATGAATAACAACACTTTTTCCTCAAAGTGACGTGTACGCACCGTCCATGGTCTCCCTGCATTAGGCCTGCTTACCCTCAATGTGCCGGTGTATACCCAGTAGATCGTGGATCGCAGTTTGTTAATGAGGACGTCTTTGTCCAGGGAATCATCTCTCCGCTCTCTTCCACTGTTGCCTTCAGCCGCACAGAACACAAAGTGGATGTCTCGCAGTTCTCTCCATGGCGACACTGCCGATGTCACTCAGGTATTAAAACTACACACCACTGTTTACCGACGCAAGTACACAGTACGTGTACTAGGCATGCGCAGGTACACTGTCATTGATTTGTACAGAGAATGTTGCCAATAGCCATGCCGCTCTAGTTGTCTCCCGGTCACCGCAGTTACACAGTACGTGTACTAGGCATGCGCAGGTACACTGTCATTGATTTGTACAGAGGATGTTGCCAATGGCCATGCCGCTCTAATTGTCTCCCGGTCACCGCAGTTGCACAGTACGTGTACTAGGCATGCGCAGGTACACTGCCATTGATTTGTACAGAGGATGTTGCCAATGGCCATGCCGCTCTAATTGTCTCCCGGTCACCGCAGTTACGTCACCTTGGAAGTGGTGATCGGTTGGACACAACACGTGCCTTTGGCTTCCCCATAGTTGTTCGCTGTACTCGAATTTGCGGTCGCATTGCTTTTGCTAACAAATTAAGTAATCCCCGGCATGTGACATTGTTTTATTCTCTTCCTCACCCACTAACCTACTGTAATGGAACATAAAGGGACGCCAGTTACGTTATGTAAAGGTTGGTGTGAACTGAAAAATGTCATATATAGTGTAGGTGTGTAAAATGCCCGTGAGTAGGTATTTGCGACCGTGCAATTGGAGCGACGAAAACTCACAAATCCTTGTAATATGTACCAGAGAACAGGAACTCAGCATGCAGGGTCGTATCTCCATCGTTGCTCACCCTTAATTGGTTTACCATACAAAGTGTAATAATAAATTATACATATATTCCCTTTCAACTTTATTAATTAAGTATGGCTTACTCAAATATATTTTGTTATTGGGAAAAGACACACTCTTTAAAATATCATCAATTAGGGATTTATTTATCTTGTGTGAAATTCTAGACAAATATTCATATGATTGCAGAGAAAATTATAAAAATCATACTTATATGCACACATGATCTTAGAGACCATAAGATCACTTCCTTCAGCAAGAATATTCAAAAACAATGTGCAATTCAGACTATTTTAGAATTTATTAACACTTATTTATTATTACTGATTGCATTCCCAACCTAGCACCTAACTTGTGAAAAATAATTGGCCGCAACTGAGATCGCCCAAAACCAGTAATTAGAGGTACCATAAAATTAGTGTTTCTTGCAAAAAATGTTATAAAAAAATTTATAATTAAATGATTACTGGAAGAAGTTCACACAAATACTTGGGATCATGAGTAAACTCTGAATTCGATAGGACTTGTGAGTGTAATAAATAGGCAAAAATGTTGACTCTTAAACACGGCGGACTTGTTGTCACTTCCAGTATGAAAACAAATCTTCGGTCATCATGTGAATTACTTTGAATAGTAGACTAAAAAAACGTAGTGTAGTAGTTGGTTCTTGACGTCTGCTGCGTGTAGGGTCCTGGGATCGAATCCTGTTGTGTTCCCTCTTTTCAGGCCAGTGAACTTTGCTACACGTAAAGTTAAAGTCTGTATATTGTATCACACGTCACTTCCGGGTGGCGAACTTACTCATTTAAACGCGTGGGAAGCGCAAGCAGACGATTTTATTACATTCAAACCGAGATGCCGTCTTCTGCTCTTGGCTGTCTGCTTTATTAAACTCGGAACTCGACTCGATCCCTAAATTAAAGCAAAAAACTTGCCGGGTGTACGAAGACTAGTTACAGCCCACTTATCGTTAAAAACCAAGATGGAGAGCCCTCAAACTAACTATTAAGGCCTAACGATGACCTCGGCCAATCACAGCATGGCAATCCCAGTGAGGATGACCACTTCATCCTGTTCCCATGGCAACCACAAACAAAGTTAACCTGAATTACGGCCACGTAACTCATAGCATTTAAAATTACAAAATCTGAAACACATAACACATAAAATAGACAAAAATTGTACCCAACAAGATCACTTGAATAGAAATTAAGATGTTAAAAATAAAACTGAAAATAAATATTTACATATATCACCAAACAAATAAGCAAATCAGGAACTTATTATATAGAGTTGTACTTAACATATTAATAAAAAATTAATAAAAAAATATTGTTGGTAATATAAAATAATACTTTCAAAATGGCAGGCTTTACAGTGTACACCCCGTAAGAATTGGAGCCACATTTGTTAATAACCAATACCTATTTGTTTTGGGCTTCTTCATTATCCTTAGACAATTGGTGATGGAATTTTTGAACATCCGATATACCACTTTCACTAATTTGACAGGATTTTATATTAATGCATTAATATATGCATGTTTTATAGTTTTAACACAATTTTCATTAAATAGTTTAGGTTGGGTTTTGGTTGGTAAACAATGTTGGCACAAAGCGCGCGCATTCACAAAACACCAACTGAGGTATTTCGCACCTTTATTCAACGTTCCACCAACGAATTAAAAATCACCATATACTCTAGTTTAACACTTTTTAAAATTATTTTATATATATGTGTGTATATGTGTATTTTATTGTATGTTTTAATATAATTTTCATTAAATATATTACGTTGGATTTTGGTTGACTAACAACGTTGGCACAAAGTCAATTTAATGTTGGATTCCTACATAATAGTTGCCAACCAATTTCCAACGTTGGCCCCGTGTCAGTTTTATGTTGATTTCTACACAACGTATTGCCAACCTTGCCAACCAATTTCGATTGTTGGTCCTACGTATATTGCCACTGGGGTAGGAGCATTTTTACTTGTTTCGAGACCAGAAATCACCACACGAAGTTTGTTGCAATAGTTTAGATACAACCAGTATATGAGAGTGCGAATACAATGTATCTTTAATTGCGGTAGTGTGGCTATGGCTAGGGGTCTGCGGCTCTATTCGCAAGAGATCGTCAAAACTCGCCAGAATACTCAAGAGTGCTGGGCGTAGCCGAAGACGGTCAACAATTACGATTGCTGATCCTTCACTCATGCACGTTGTTTCTGCGAGCCGGCAGTCGTATTTCTTTTTAAGCATAGCGTTTTCCAAATAGAAAATCATTAATAGTCGTCCAATTTAGTTTTTTTGTAATTCTTGTGGGTACATTGAGTATTGTGGTGACATGTAGAATTGTCTCTTTTTCTCTCTCACTACCCCTCCCCCCTTCACAATCTCTCTTTCTCTCTCTCTCTCTCCAAATTTCTCTTTTTCAATTATCTCTCTCTTTCTCCATAGGGCTGCATGCGGTGGCTGAGCGGTTAGACTGCTCTCCTCCCACAAAGGCAGAACAAATTGAAATCCCCGGCCGGTTTACTCCAGATGTTCGTAAGCGGGAATCGTGCCGGACGATGCCGCTGATCGGCGGGTTTTCTCGGGGATCTCCCGTTTAACCCGCCGTTGCATTCCGGCAGTGCTCCATACTCACCTAACTTCACCCTCTGCCAGCTCCCAAGACCTCGATGTTAAGAGCCTCTCCACTCACTCCACTAGCCTGCTGGTCAATACGTTCGTTGGTTTTTTTTCTCACGTTTTTAACTGTTGCGAATCCTTTGGCAATTTGAATCAACTAGCGCTGACATTTACCAAGTGGCTGGTATAGAAGGCAACTACCAAGAGATACAGAAAAACTGCTACGAATATGACTATATACAGACTCTGTGACTGTCGTGCATCATAGAACACGAATATGAACGAGTTACGAGCTACGTTTGAACCTACGTTGGTGACAGAGGCTTGTTGAGACGTCGAACATGCTGAGCGATTGACTACGAAGGTCCGCCGTCAGATTGCGTGTGGTCCACTGGCATGCGCGCTGTGCCCGCCCTCATATTGCATCGTTACACCCTCCCCTCTCCCCCATCCAATCCCATCGCTACCCCACTCCTCAAGCCATCTGTGCTGCCTGTGACGTCACTAAGGATCACCTGCGACATACAAGCATGTTTGGAAATGTTCGGGAGACTTATTGGTGGACGACGTTTGGAATAAATAGGGAGCGTCTTTCTGCTTTCGGGCAGAGAAGATCGAGAGACTGTTATATGCAGTGTTATCGGAACTTATGTTCCGACAGGAAGGAAGGCGGATGGGTACCTGGTCAGTTATATAATGGCCAAAGATAAGTGGTTTTTATAATAGGTTTTATATTTATGTAAATTGGTTTCAGAAATATTGGCGTTTGTAAGTTTTTAATATACTAAAATTTTAATATACCTACTCAAATGGTATATTATGACCTTTGTGGTCTCATACTTTAATCAAATTTGTAATAACTTTTTTCTAAATATTTTTATGGTAGGTGTATGTGTGTGTGTGTGTGTGTGTGTGTGTGTGTGTGTGTGTGTGTGTGTGTATATATATATATATATATATATATATATATACATATATATATATATATCGAGAGAGAGAGAGAGAGAGCATATAATTTGTGCCCCGAACATAACAAGTGATAAAAATTCTGTCTATTATAAACTTTCACAAACCTTTTTGGAAAATATTATCTTATCATGCCTCCTGTGACGGTTTTTTTTTTTTTGCGTTTATACCCTGCGGCGAATGTTTGATAAAGTCCATAAATAATTTCCACTTAAGGAAGGGGAAAGGGAGTATTCTGCCACGTGTGCGTGGAGGTTTCCAGCACAACGCTGTAATGCAATCAACACAACAAGAAACAAAGATTAGCAGCAACGTTAAGTGAGTGAATACGTCACACATTTAATTTGGCGTTGACACGCCACAGCTTACTTAATCAGCTGCCAAGTGTAGAGTAGAGCGGAGAGGTTAACGAGGTCTTGAGAGCCGATGGGGGTGAACCGGGGTGAGTATGGGGCAGCATCGGAATGCAAGGATAGGGGAAACGGGAGACCCCGGGTAAAACCCGCCAACCAGCGACATCGTTCGGTTCGACGAACTTGCCGTGAGTACACTCTCGCTAGTGCACGCGGTAT
Organism: Dryococelus australis; assembly: GCA_029891345.1. Classification (NCBI taxonomy): domain Eukaryota; kingdom Metazoa; phylum Arthropoda; class Insecta; order Phasmatodea; family Phasmatidae; genus Dryococelus; species Dryococelus australis. The sequence continues at coordinate 197,090,817 of CM056998.1, read as the reverse complement.
GTAGATAAATGAAAGTTTATCGTGGGAACACTTTGCCGATTGCTAGGTTCCGATTCACTGTCCCCATACATGTCGTTATTTCGCTTATTTTTTTATTGACGTCCATAAGAAGACATTTCCCCCGTTTTTCTCGACTCGCAATAATTATGGTACACTTAGGACCGAACGTTTGTGTTTTGACTGAAAAACTACACTGTAAAGAATTTCAGTTTTTTTAGAAGCAGTTATTTTGAAACTGGTTGCCAAGAATATTTTTGCAATGTTTCAAGTAAATTAGAGTAAATTTTGCAACATATTATCGTGGAACGTGTAAAACTACATTTGAATTTCAGAAATAACGTACTGTAGATCTGAAATTTATTATCGCCATAGTGATACAAAAACCATTTTGTGTGTTTCTTAAAATGGTGTTTTGTTAATGCCATATCTCACGATAATTTTTATTTCATTATCTGGAAGATACTTATATAAGAACTAGATATATGTAAATATTTGTGGTCAAATAATTAAAGTTTTCGCAATATAGCACCGAAAATTAGACTATTTCGGAATATGGGAGCCCAAGCCCCTGATTAACTTTTCCATGTAAATCGCATGTCACGTGGTCTATATCATATACACAACCAGTTAATTAAGTATCAAAGATATTTAACAATGGGTACTCGGATACTGGTATCATGACTCTCTTTTGAAATAGGTTTTGAGGTTTTTGACAACACATTTTTATTCGCGCGAGAGAAAATATTAAATATTAATATTATTATCTCTCCTACGAATAAAAATGTATTGGCCAAAACATCGATATATTTTTCAAATTATAATCAGAATGCTAGTACACCCATTGTTAAATACCCCTGATACTAAATTAAATCGTTGTGTATTTGATATTGATCACATGAAATGTGATCTATTTGGCCAAGTTGATTAGGATCATAGGAAATTGGGCTTCCATGTTCCGAAATTTTCGACATTTCGGTCTTATATTTATAAATCTAGAATCGCGTGATTACGTATAATTAAATTTATCTCTTTCAGATAATGAAATAAAAAATTGTCGTGGAATGTGGTCTTAAGGCACAATAATTTACTTGTAGTGATACAAAAAAGGTGTTGGCAATTAGTTTCGAAAGAACAAATTGTAAAACATACCAAAATATTTTACTGTATAGAGATAGGCATATTTTGCGAATTATTTTGGTTTCAGCGTAAATTTCTCAGTCCTGCATATGCTCGAGCCACTACTCTATATTCATTCGTTGCTACTGTGGATAAAGGCGTGGTCAATAACTATCGTCCAATCATGAAAGGAACACACGAGTACCTATATATTCTTGAAGCAAATTAATTTGAGATCCGCAATCATAGATAATTTAAGTTAGGATTGCTTTTGATTAGGTTAGGTTAGGCGGGATAGACACATTGTTACACACAGAACACAAATAAACAAACAACATTGGGTTAATATATCAACAGAATATGCCATCAAAGCTTCAAATCAATTGTATTTTGGCAAACAATTTTTTTACACAACAGTTACCTCTATTTTTATTACAACTTATTTTCATAATTCTACAATTTTTGACCACCACCTAAGCTAACAAGCTCACCCCGTAATGTGTCGTACTGCTATAATAGCCTTTTTAAGTGCAACGGTTGCATATGCCCGAAAGCATGGCAGATGGCCACTCTTCAAAATCCCTGTCGTCGCCAAAAATCAAATGCTCTTTCAAATATTGGCGAGTCTTTGCGATTTTATGAACAATACGGCACTGCTGGGCGAGCACTGAGATAATTTTTTTAATTCTCTGACTTCCAAAGACAAACCAAGTTATAAAGGATGATCTCCCAAACTGAAAGCTATAAAACGCAATAGGTTGTTCGCGGTAAACTGAGCACTTTTGGAAGCCCTGCATAAGATCTACTTGCATGCACTTAGTGTATTCTTCCAACATATGTAAAATTAACGTGGTCAAGGGTCTTGCCACTTTATTCATGCATCGGCCAAGTGAAACAGTGAAATTATTATATAAGTAAATGTTCTACACGTAGGATAATTCTTGCACATATACTAGCATAAAAAAAATAACAGAAAAAAATAATAATAATAACAGTATTCGCAAATGTTTGCCTGACACTTTTAATTCATGGAACTACTTTCCCCCCATCGTTACCAACTTTACTGGCCACATGCTAGTCAGTGTGCCCGTTTAAATATATGCAGACAGGAGCAGTGACTTTTTTGTAAGGTTGATTTCAAAATTCCTCACTTCATCGTCAATTGCCTTTACATATTATTTTTGCCAACTTTTTTTCTTTCTAAGTACCATATAAATGTAGATACGACCAGGAGTATTTTTAAACTTCGATTTTCAAAGTTTTAAACCACCCGCTATCTTTGTCGTAGTTCCGGGAGAATAATGCTGTAAGATTTGATAGATTGCTTCTCATAAGTTTGCCACAGCGGCCTGTCAAGGGATGAGAAGCGCTTTACAGTTGTTGGCGCTGATCGAATGAAAATCTACTGAAAGTCTCTCGCACAAGATTGCCAACAACCCCCTCCCCCCTTCCCCACACGTCTGTTTCTCCTCGTGATGTCACTAGTCTTTGCGAATCTAACGCGAGTTACTGGATTACTGGCACGTCTGGCGCTCCAATCAGGTAATCTTATTACGCCCTGTCTCTCCGCGGAGATTTAAAGACCCGCTTTCTACCTGCGACGCAGTAACTTTCACCGGAAGTCGAATAATTAATCTACGAAATTCGAACGCATGCCTAACCAGCAAATTACTCCCATACACAGCGTGTCCCCTTTGTTCATATGCAACGCAGTTGACTATCGCATTTTCCTTTCTTAACCCTTTGACGAGTATGCCCGTGATATATATGTTCGTGTGGAAAATTATTTGCTCTTGCAAATAAAACTCGCACTTTTGTTGTTTTACCAATCCACTGGACTACATCGGAATCAAATTAAAAAAAAATTACAGTTTGTCAACATTTCATTTCGTAAGAATAAAACAGTTATTTTTAACCATTTCTCAAATGAACACGATGGATTGTAAACCATATTTACTCCTTCGTGACACATTAATTTTCATGGCACACAGTTAACGGGCTACTTCATTGGCCAACGGCCAGCCAATAATAAACGTTGCAGGACGCAGTAAGCATCCCCGGTGTAGCCAGGACCAATAGGACGATGGTATGTTAAATTACACTGATCAACACAATTGACATTGCTGAAGTTATAAATACAGGCAGCTCACTTCAATCTCGTCCTCAGTACCAGTGAACTTGTGCGGTCCTTAAAGGGTTCAAATCACAAATATTAATACAAGCCACGACAATCTTACTTCCACAAGTTTTATGTTTTTTTTTCTTTATTCGGTGTAACTTATGTTCGAAGTGATTTTACTGCAATGCACAAGGTACAGCAACGAAATAAAATTACTAACATGAACTGCCACGAATGCAGACATAAGTAAGCCCACTTTACAAGAGCCTCCGTTCGTTGCTATGTTCGTGTAAGTTATAGGTGTATCAAAAATTTAAATTCCTTAGCTATTTATAACCCTTTGCTTTCTACTCCAACCTGACTTTTTTTTATTTCCGGGCAAGTTTCCATGAGATTGCCATTAAGCTGGCAGAGTAAACACATCAATTCACCTCGAGAACATTTCCATGAATAATTCTCCCACAAGGAAAGCAAAAATATTAACGAAACAGCCAAAAAATCTTTGTCGGTGATTTTCGTGAGGATCAAATACATTCCTAGGAAGGAGGAAGTTTATTTTCTTTGCCGTATTTGGCACTTATTTGTAAAACAAATATGTAATTATTAACTACTATAATCGGTACAGTACCAAGTACGTTAAAAACTGAAAATGAAAGACCAGTAGAATTTTAATTCGTTTTAAACTAAAGCAGTTTAACAATTAAATAACCAAAACTATGGGCAGACAAACAAGCAAATAACAAATATATTTCAAGATTATGATTTTATTTTAAGTAATTTTACAACGAAACCTTGTGCACGTAATATGCTAAACAGTAGGCTGAACAATTGACAGACAGATAATTACATAAACTGTTAGAAGAGCGATCCATCAGATCCAACGCTGTGGCAATCTTGTGCACGTAATATGCTAAACAGTAGGCTGAACAATTGACAGACAGATAATTACATAAACTGTTAGAAGAGCGATCCATCAGATCCAACGCTGTGGCAATCTTGTGCACGTAATATGCTAAACAGTAGGCTGAACAATTGGCAGACAGATAATTACATAAACTGTTAGAAGAGCGATCCATCAGATCCAACGCTGTGGCAATCTTGTGCACGTAATATGCTAAACAGTAGGCTGAACAATTGACAGACAGATAATTACATAAACTGTTAGAAGAGCGATCCATCAGATCCAACGCTGTGGCAATCTGCGTACTTGTGCATTCCATAAGTAAATTTCTCTTTATATGTATGGTGAAGTTCTATATTTTATTCCCTTATTTTATCTTAGTTGGTATATCCTACTACACGATTTATTTTTCTCTTAGGTAAAAACCTGCTTCAGGCGCTCGCCTGTCGAGGAGTGTGTTTGTGCGAATGATGTAAAAAGAGTGGAAATGATATTTTGATCTTACACAAGTGAATGTGGTATAGAAATAATGGATGGAATTAAAACCAATGCGAAATTGAGAAATATGCGGTAATGTAATCAGTAAACCGTCTAGTACTGATATAAGACTGGCATCTCTTCCTAGAGACTAAATTTTCAAAGTCTGTGAAATATGTTTGGCTTGAGTCCTTGAGAATACTCTCACTGTACATTTGGAATGTTTGTGTGTTAGCCAACTTACTTTGTATTTGTTCAATTATAGGAAGGAGAATATTTTATAAAATCCATTGCACTGTTTGTTCAGTTTCCCTGTTATCCGCGTACAAGCTCAAAAAAGCTACGCCGTGAGCCATTTCCACGCACTTAGAGAAAGTTTTGTACAAGACAATATAATGTTTGTAAAGAGCGAAAAAATATATATTAATTTGCCCCAGAGAAGTATTTTGTTGCGTAAACATAACTCTAAAAGCAACAAAATCATTTTTTTCCCATCCATCAAAATATATGCTAAATAAACAAAACCTCTTGTTTCGGGCACAAAACAAATTATAATTTTTAACAAAATATTCAGTTCAATCAACTGTATTATTTTCTTGGCAGCTCATTTGATTGTCTTCGTACGAAAATACAGTTCGAGAGTTCGTAATTTTTGTGACAATTAGGATAGTGGCTGTTCACGGTAAAGTGAGCAGTCCACACTCGGAGCAGTTATTGCCCAGCCGCTCTCCGCCGATGTCATTACTGAACTGAGCAACCCCACCCCTTCATGTGGCGGTAATGGACTCTCCCGACGCTTTATGTGACTTCTGCACATTGTTGAGCCCAGAGGTTGTAATGCAGGACGAATTGGTAGTACATTGTGCCTACTCGCCATTGTGACAGTGTGCGAAACACACTCCAGGAGAGGGGAACTGAGGATATATTGAGATGGAAACAAGCGGAGGGAGATGTAATAAATATCACCGCTGAACGCGAGCTCGCTCACCGCCGCTATACGGCCCACTCTCAGACTCTTCGGACATCTGTCGGCTTGTGTGAAGCCGATCAATAAGACGTATACTGAGGCGCCACCGATGCGAGGCGTCGCTGGTCCAGGCCGCAGTCTTCCCAAGTCAGGAGGCGTGCTCGCAGCATCACATCTCCACTGCTCGACATCAGGAGCACACGGAGAAGCTCCGTTCCGTTCCGAACTGAGTCAGTGGTTGGTGTACACACAGTAGGGTGCAAGGTCGAGCCGTTAGGGAAGCTAAGCGGTTAGAAAAAGATTATATTTGAAAGTTGAATTAGATATTGCAAGTATACGAATATCCAATAATTAATTCTTATTCGTAATTCAATTGATTGTGAAGAATTAACAGTAAATAAATATTTTATTTAGTATTCGCTTGTGTTCCTAATTTCTATTTCTAGTACGTTCCCCACAGTAAGTCCTTGTGGTTATTTGTAATTTTTGAGTTGGGGAGAGATTTAAAGATAAGTGAGAGTATAGCATATTAAGTGTTGCTCATTAGAGTCTAAGTAGGGACAAGTTGGTGGCCTTAGGTCAGCCAGGCCTGGTGTAGTCGCCAGCTTTAGTGTTACAGAGCGCAGTTCAACCTGCCTTAACAGTGGAAGCAGTAATAAGTTTCAGGGCTGACTAGGCGTACGCAACAAGATAATATTTTTCGCCCTCTGTTAAAGGAATGTGGCACTAGTGTCATTGAAGGAAACATTGCAGGTAGGTCTTCGCCAGCCTTGACTTGCTCACCTCATAACCGTAAGTCTTAATTTTTCATTTCACACGTTCCGAAAGAGAAAATTTGTGGAATGAAAAATTATTACGAATTTCTTGTAACATCTGACACTTTAAACATATATGGAAAGGGTTCTAGCAGATCCGTGGCAAATGAATGAAACAATTATAAATTTGTTCGCATCTCAGCAGCTAATAATATCATTGCAAGTGAGCGGGAGCCAGAATTTTTAGATCAACCTGAATACTTTAGATAAGAGATTGTTCCAATCTGTGTAAAATGAAATAGCCTAATGATGTCACATTATTTAACACGTGTTTTCCAAGTATAGATAAGACCAGACTAGTAGCACTTAATCCAACTCTTGTTTATAGTTGCACAGGTAAGTTCGACAATTATTCATTAGGACTCCGGCCATATTAATTTCGAGAGCAAGACAAAATGAGATTTCAATCCTCCACTGAAATAATTCCTAGTTTTTGCATAACGTACGATAAACTTACCAACTGAGTGGCATATACTACAAGCTAAAACTATATATATATATACACATTGTATATATAATTCACTAGACTTAAATAAGCCAGGAACAGAAAAAACCAATACTAACTTCCATTGAATGAAAAAAAAACTGCTGCTATATACTGCATATCAGCAACTTCCCTGGCAACCTTCACAATGAGGTTCGCTCACAAAGAAGGTTCTATCGCACATTATGGAAAAATTAATTGAAAGAATATTGTGGCACTGCAGATAAAATATGTCCGAAGTTAACCGGCTCATATACACTTTTAAAAACTACTAACAGAGTTTCTTATGTGAGCGTAGCAGAGCGCGAGAATGGTGCATGACACAAGGGAAAGGCGATGTCAGTTGGTGTTAGCGTCTGACATTGTACAAAGACTACCGTAGCTTTGCTCACTCTGTATAGACTGTTTACGGCAAAATGAGCACTTTTCAAAGCCCTGGTTAAAATCTACTTGTATGCACGTTGTGTATTCTTCCGCCTTATGTAATATTAACACTGTCGTGGGCCTCATCACTTTATTCATGCGTCGGTCGATTGAAACTGTGAAATTATTTGAAAAGTAAATATCTAATAAATTTGCTCATTTTTGCACTTAGATGCATTAAAAAATAAACCGTAAGTGAAAAATATAATTTAAGTTATCAAAAATTATTACCTAGCCCTTTTTATTAGACGTTGAGATACGAAGATATTTCCCATTAATCGTTACCAACAGCAGCCACTGACGACTGTCAGATTCTCCCGGGCTCCGAGCCGCCCCTGCACGAGCCCGGGTTTGTTACTTAACCCTTGGAGGAGTATGCACGTATATATTCGGAGCTACGTTTATATGGAAATTTATTTACTGTTGAAGGAAGACCAGACCCACAATTTTATAGCTTTAATGTTTCGCAGGACTTCGTCGGAAATAACTAAGCAAATACAATTTAGCTCGTAAGAATAAATGTGTTATTTTTGATAAGTTCTCGAATGAACACGATGAATTGTAAAACCTGTTACATCTGTCGTGACACTGTAACTGGTGCCGGGCCAAGACGTAACTTCATTGGCCGACGGCCAGCCAATAATAAACGTGGCAGAATACAGTAGGCGTGTCAGGTGTATCCAGGACCAATAGGACGATGGTAAGTGGAAATACAGTGGCCAGCGGAACTGTTATTGCTGTGGTGGAGAACATAGGCAACTCACTTGAACCTTGTCTTCGATCGCAGGAATTTGTACCAGCATCAAAGGGTTACCCTAAATCTAAATTACAAGCGTATTTTCCTTGTGGTAATCAATTGAACTATTCCCAATAAAATGGTTCCTGCAAAATATTTTGTGCCTGACAGAAACAAGTCAGAAAGGTTGGCAGTGCACAGTCAGTTTTAACAGGTATGATGGATCATATTAAGTTAAGTATTTGGAGTGGGACCATCCGCTACAGGAAACTCTTGCCATGCCTATGTAAAATTATTGTTGCACGAATGTAGCGACCTAAGTGAGAGAGCGAGGAGATTTGGGCTGCTCTTAAAATCCAGGTCTTGAGAGGCGATGAAGGTGTAGTGAGATGAGTATGCCGGAATGAAGGGGCGGGGGAAGCCGAAGATCTCCGAGAAAACCAGCCTACCAGTGGCATCGTCCGGCACTATTCCCACACGCGAAAATCTGGGAGGTACCCCGCCGGGAATCGTACCCGGTTCGCTTAGGTGGGAGGCGAGTTGTCTAACCGCTACACCATCGCGGCCCCAGCGACCTAATACCCGGTTGTACCAACATCTTCCCCGATCCGAGATCAAATGATCCTAGTTCCGAACCGGGATCCAATTTGCTCTCGGTTCCAATGTAAAAGCGTTTCACGAACGAAATTTCATGATACCGGATCTCCAATTCGTCGATCTTGTTTCCAAAGTGAGAGATCGTGATTAAGTACACGACAAATTTTGCTATTAGATCTTAATATATGACGTCATGGAAGTAGGCGTATTTTCCCCAATAGATATAACTAGATGTGCGACGTTTTATCTGTTTCAAGTGAATTATTTTTATAATAATTTTACTGAATAATATTCAAGTGCGTATAATGTTGTTTTAATTTCCCAAGATAACAATTGAATGTAGTTCTATCTGTTGGAGTATTTTCAAACTACATTTGTCGACGATGGCTGCTGATTTCGTATCGAGATTTCGAACCGCCAATTTCGGCTGTTCGAAATGAACTTCATCTCGATCTCCAGTCCAGCTCTGAACTCGAATGATGCAACAGTTTTTTGTTTCGATCTTAGATCCAATCTCGGATCGAGTTTCGAACCACGATTTTGCAACCGGGCATAAGTCGTTCTCCAGTTTCTTATTGCGTGTGTGTAGAACAATGTCTTCGTTCGCGGTGGGGTTCCAGACAACAGATGGGAGGCTGAAGGCTTCGGGTCTCTCGCTGTTTACCCTGCGCTCCCCCCCCCCCCCACACACCGAACTGACATGAATAAATTACGCGGCTAAATCCTCTACCTCGTAACTCCTGCTTAATAGGCCCGGAGAGATAAAAATCTTGCAAGAGCAGGTTTGAGCGCAGAGGAGAGCGCCAGATAACACGTGCCACGCCCCCCTCAGCATCGCGTGACCAGGGCTGATATCACTCCGCGGGTGGGAAATCCTAGACTGCACAAGACAGCGGCCTCGTTTACATAGCGCCGGCCACAAATACGGTCCTGGTAGAGAGAAGAAGCTCTCGTTATCAGTTGTCATTGATTACTTTTTCTTTGCAAAAATATATTGAGCTCATATTTTCCCCATAAATACATGTCAAACTCACAATTTAACTATTTTAGAAAAGAACAAGTAATGAAAACCATCTTACGTACAGAAATGAAATAATTCACACTGAAAGAAGACGCCATGTGCTACTTCAAGACGTCTTTAAAGTTGTACAAGTGAACGTTTTTGCTTTTTAAAAAATTGCTGGATATAAGGAAATTGCTGGAAATAAGGAAATTGCTGGAAATAAGGAAATTGCTGGAAATAAGGAAATTCTTGCATATTTTGCATTTGTTGCTGTCCCTAAATTTTTAGAAAGTTACTTTTGCTGAACATACCTTACAATTGATTAAAACAAGTTCTTTCAGTTGCCATTTTTAATTTTGTACAAACTATTAGGTTTTATTTTATTTTCGAATTACAAAAACAGTGATATTTAGACTCTGTCATGATATTTTCAGAAACCACGCGATCTAAAATATATTTTATCTGAGGAAAAACTCAAAGTGGGTTTCACAGTCACGCTGCGCGGTGGGATGTTAGACGACCGATGGTTTATCGCCGATTGCTGCAACACAGACCGTGCTGCCATCTATAATGCTGCAAGCAAGTTGGCACTGAAATGCGAATAGCAAACAAAATGCAATCAATATTTTCTCATTGTAGTCTATAGCATGGTTTATTTGCGAGAAAGATAAACTGTTCTTGCTGTAAAAATAAATATAAAAATTATAAACGACTCGGCAGGCATCGGAAAACATTATGCTTTAGTTTTCTTGGAGGTAAAAGAAAACTACATAATTTTGGACTCATTATCTTCGCAAACAATTTATTATTTAGATTTTAATTTTTCTTATATTCCTTATCTACCAGCCAGTTTATTTCATAGGACGTACACAAATGTTGTTCCTCTTATTCCCCGTTGCTGGCGACGAGCATCAAAACAAATGCTCGTCGCTTGCGCAATGCTCGCGATGCCCGTCGCAAGCGTCAAAGATCTGATGTGGCAGCGCGATGTGGCAGCAATGACACGAAGTGATCTTTACAATAGCGTGAAGCGACGCGAAACAACTACTGGGGAAAAAAAAGAATGAAACACCCTGCCATCTGAAGGGTGGTATTTTACAACACACAAATAAACGCGATTCCAGCCCTATTTTAAGAAGGTTTATTTATGGTTCCACAAAATATATCTTGGACGGGAGATCCCCGAGAAAACCCGCCGACCAACGGCATCGTCCGGCACAATTTCTACTTGTGAAAATCCGGTGACCCGGCCCGGTATTCAACCCGGGTCGCCTTAGTGGGAGGCGAGCGCACTTATCTCTCAGCCACCGCGGCCTCTATAGTAGTAGGAATAAGAGAAGTTGAGTTCAACGGGACCTGAGCAGGAGTGCAGGAGCGGCTACCATCATGTTGTGAAGTCATCCGTCAGCCAAATTTTTCCCCTTTATCCCTAAAAATTAATTTTTTTCCTAAAAAATTCCCCTATTTTCCCATTTGCAAAAAGGACCACCAGAAACTTCCCATTATCTCCCGGAGCAGGCGTGGCGGATTCGTGACTCGGTGACCGGGATCAGTAACTCAGAACCATGACCTATGACCGTTGACATCAAAAGTTCCAGAAAATTCCAAACTACCCAAAAAAATTATTATTAAAAAATTATTTTAAAATTTATTAATAAAATTAAAATTTCCTAAGGATCCCCCCTAAATCCCTTCACAAAACAAAATAATCGGCAGGCATCCACCTCCTCGCCCGTACCCAGTCAGCCACCTTGGTGCTGCTGTCAGCCATCGTAGCAACCATGTTAGTTGCAGGTGACCTTGACCTTGACCCCGTGTTCTTGAATGGCATTGAAAACAAAACCCCGAGAAAAATACATAAAAGTAAATAATTATATTACGTTACAGATTACTACTACCATCTGGAAGTCAGCGACCTCGAATTTGACCCCATTACCTTGAGTGACCTATAAAACCAGAACTCGAGAACAAATGCGTAACAGTCGACAAGCATATGATGTTACAGATTACTAAAGGCTATTCACGGTAAAGTGAGCCCTTTCGAAAGCCCTGCGTACGATCTACTTCTATGCACGTTGTGTATTCTTCCGCCTTATGTAAGATTAACATTGTCGTGGGTCTCATATCTTTATTCATACGTCGGTCAAGTGAAACTGTGGAATTATTAGAAAGGTAAATATTTTACAAATCTGGTCATTTTTACACTTCGGTGCATTTAAAAAAAAACAAATAGCGAAAGAAAAAATTTAAATAATCAGAAATGGTTACCTAACACTTTTTATTCGACGTTAAGATTCGGAACTATTTGGCATCCATTGTTACCAACTTTACTGGGCGCATGTCACTCAAGGCGCCCGTTAAAATATATGAAGGTAGGGGAAGTGACTTTATTATAAGGTTGATTTCAAAAATGCTCACTTCATCGTGAACAGCCTTTACAAATAGATACTAGGCAGGGCTTTCTAAAGTGCTCATTTTACCGCGAACAGCGTATACCTGACTTTTCCCCCAGTAAGACATCCAGCAGTGTGATATCAATACACGGGATGCAATCGATCGATTAAACTACAGATGCCAGCCTCTTCGTTCTTTTCTCCTGTCCCGCGAGGAATGTGCGTGGCAAAGCCTTAGGGTGGATTTACGATTAAGGACTGAAGAATTAAATTGTACTTATTTTCCGTGTACTTAAAGAGTCGTGGGTTTTTGACGTGAATATGTCTTTAAATTTGCGACCATAGTGGGAGAAAATCCAGAAAATCCGATGCTAACAAAATCTGGGGGCACAGTTTGGCATTGCAGTTCCGAATATATCGTGTACATTCAAAATTTAATTACACCACTCGATTGCCAAAGGATCAAAGAATATGTTTATTGAGGACTGTGAAGCATCGTTAGAAGCCCGGAGGGGGGGGGGGGTGCAATTTTGAGTTCGTTTCACCACGTCTCATAACTTCCGCGTAGTATAACTTTTGACTAGGAGAAGCTACGACGCTCGTTTAAGTTCAACCGACAGCTCACGTCAAGATCAATCGATTGCGTATATAAAAACATTTGTGTGGCGTTATTATGGTGAAATTGTATGAGTTTAATAAAAAAAATTAAGAAAACTTAACACAGTTTGGGCCTATACGCGTCAAAAAGCCAAGTCTAAATACAGAAATCGTATACGGTTGGAAAGAGGATCTCAAAAACAATCCAATGATACCCATAAAACCCCATATGATCGAGTGAAGCGGTGTCGGGAACGTAAAATAAACATCAAGGCGTCCGAGCGCGTCAACGTAGACGTATTCACGCAAAACAAACGACCGTGTCTCCAACACAGGCACATGCCATTTTCCATTTTATGATTGACTTCGCAGCTTTTAAGTCTAGCCAATTAGAATTATAGGATAGCATTGGGCATTTACTTCAATAAATTTGCAGAAAATTAAATAAAGCGATTTCAATAAGCCTCTTCCAAGAAATAATACATGGCCTCGAACGCTTATCTAAATAAAGCGATTTGAATAAGCCTCTTCCAAGAAATAATACATGGCCTCGAACGCTTATTTAAATAAAGCGATTTGAATAAGCCTCTTCCAAGAAATAATACATGGCCTCGAACGCTTATCTAAATAAAGCGTTCTCTAATGGATTCCATACGATTTCACGATACGACATAACCTAAATCCAAAATGTAAATTCAGTTTCCCGCCAACAACAAATATCACTGGGCTCTGATTGGCTCTTTCGTCTCGAATTGACTTAAGATATAAAATATAACGATATCTTTCCAACGCGTGAACCTAATTTTACTTAACTCGGTATCCATACAGTACTAAATGACACACTTTCCTAGTTTTTGACCACGCCAGGCACTTAATTTCAAAATGGCGGTCATTAACTTTTAAGGTGATATGCCATGTCGCGACAAATATTCAATCTGGTTAAACCAAATTTTGTATATTGACAGCACATAATGTAAGAAATTAATTTGAATATGAATATTGACGTTGGTCAGCCATTTTGTAAGATAGTACAACATTAGAAATAAGAAAAAATGCATTTTATCTTGAAGTAGACTCTACCAAATCTCAATAAATTTGGCACGTAAGCAATTCTATGGTAGGCCATGCAGGCCCTATTCGTATGCAATTCAAATTGATGAAGCATTTATTTTTAAATGGCGTACAATTATTTTAGGTTTATTTGTTATAACTACCATATCATTCCACCAATTTCAACCAAATTTTGTATCCTGATAGTATCTATTACAAAGATTATATGTAGCAAAAAATTCAAATTCTGTTGGGCATTTTGTAAGACAGTGCCATATGTATTTATAAATTTTTTGTGTCATATCTTGGGAAACAATTGACCGATTCCTAACAAATTTGGCAATCAAATAGTACTGCAGCAGGCGATGTAAACATACGTTTTAAAATTGGTAGACACGTGTTTTCAAAATGGCAGCCATATAGCTATTTTACCATATTATGCTATATCGTCAGGAAATATGAAATCATTTCCATATTAACTTTGTTTGCTGGGAGTATATAATACAACCATCAAATATGTTCATACTAAACCTTTTTTGTCTGCTATTTTGTAAGATAGCGCCTCAAGAATAAGTAAAAATTTAATTTAATCTCCGGAAACAATTGACCTGGTCTGCCAAGTTTGGCAAACAAGTAGTGCTGAAGTAAGTAATGCAAACTGGTATGTTTTAATAGTGTAAGACAATTATTTTCAAAATGGCGTCCACATAGCTATTTTAGGTACGTATGTTATATTGTCATATGTCATTAATTTAATGTATCTTTGTATGCTGATATTATACAGTTTGTTACAACCATTAAATGTGCCCACACAAACTCTATTTTGTTCATCATTGTGTAAGATAGCATCACATGGCAGATTAAATTTTGAATGCAGCCATATCTCTGGAAAATCAAACAGATTTTTATCAAATTTGGCAAACAAGTAGCATTACGATAGGCCATGTAAACTGATATGTTTTAAGTGTTTCATGTACTTATTTTAAAAATGTCGGCCATATAAACACTTTGACTATGTTACTATGTCTTCGAAACAATGAAACAAATTTTATCTTTACTTTGAATTCTTTCAGTATCTGTTATAAACTTTTATTTCAGCGCTAAATTGTAAGATAGCCCTGCATGAAAAAATAAAGTTTTTCTGATATATCTCGGGGAAAAATATACTAATTTCTTCCAAATTTGGCGAAGAAGTTGTTCTCTGGTAGGCCATATTATTTTGTATTTTATAAGTGTGCAAGACACATATTTTCAGAATGGCGGCTATAAAAACATTTTAGCTTAGTGTGCTATATTTACGAAAACATTAACCGATTTTAACTTAATTTTGTGTAATGGCATTATCGACAACAATGATATAATGTGCTAATACATAAACTTTTTTGTCCCCAATTGAAAAAAAAAATTGAGTTCTTATCCCATATCTCGCGGACCAATCAACTTATTCCCACCAAATTTTTAATTTGAGTAGTGCTACAGTAAAATATGTAAACTAACATGTTTTATGTGTAGGAGGCCTTATTTTAATGGCTTTTGAAAAAATTATTAAGTTAGTATGCCAAATATATTAAACAATTCGGCAAAATTTAACCAAACTTCATATACCATCAGTATGCATTAAAAGCATCAATTATGCCTACAGAGGTCCGATTTTTCCGTTACTTGGGAAAATAATGCCAGGTGAGAAAATATAATATTTTGCCATATTTCCGGGGAAATTTAAATAATTTGCACCAAATTGTGCATAATATTAGTGCTACAGAAGGCGAAGTAACGTTACATTATTTTAGTTTTGGTCAAGCATTGATTTTCGAAATTGTGGCCATATTTTTTTTATAAATGTAGCATATCTATTTAACAATTTAACCGAATCGAACTAAAACTTTTATGCTGACAGTACCTATTAGAAGCATAGAATACAATACCTCAGGGACCAATCCACCGACTAATTCTTCACATAAGTTGCTCTATGGTAGGACATGTAAACGTGCGTATTTCAAGTGCTCCACACACTAATTTTCAAAACGTTGGCCGTGTAAATATTTAAAGTTAGTGAACCCTATCATTCAAAATATTAGACTGATTAAATCTGAAGTTAATGCACCGAATATTACCCCCATGATGCAGATGAATACGCTATAGCTTTGTTTGTATAGCTTTCTGGGTTCGAGTCCCGGGTAAGGCGCTTTGTGAATATGTTATTGTCTCACTACTGTTGCATATGTTTCTGGTTTATGATATCGCTGTCAACGGACATCTATACATCTAAGAACTTCATTGAAAATTATTTGAACCCACGCACGAAAAAATCACCCATAAATTAAAATTATCAACAACTCATTAATTGACTTACCTACAACAATTAATATTTCGTCATGATGAAACTTCGGTTCATTATTAGGAATTTGTTTAATAATCCAAATTTTAACTGGATTATTCTTAGCAATACTGTAAGCTCTTTTGTTATATCAGTAACTTCTTGATTATAGGCTGTGCACGGTAAAGTGAGCACTTTTGAAAGCCCTGCTCAAGATCTACTTGTGTGCACGGTATGTATTCTTCCGCCTTAACTAGCATTAGCATTGTCATGGGCTTCATCACTTTATTCATGCGTCGGTCAGGTGAAACTGTGAAATTTTTAGGAAAGTAGATATTATACAAATCTGCTCATTTTCGCACTTCGATGCATTTAAAAAAGAAAAGGAAATCGAAAGAAACAATTTAACATATAACAAGTGGTTACCTAACACTTTTTATTCGACATTAAGATACGAAACTATTTTCCATCCATCGTTACCAACTTTACTGGACAAATGTCACTGAGTGCGCCCAATTACATATATGCGTTCAGGGGCAGTGACATTTTTTTTTTTAAGGTTCATGTCAAAAATGCTCACTTGAACGTGAACAGCCTTAAAAATATAATTGATAGGATAACATTAAAATTCTGCGAGCTAGTTTGAGTATAAAATTTCCGCTCCGGTCGACCAAGGCGAACTCTCTCGCCCACGGACGTGTTACCCGGGCTCCGGCTCGGTTCTCACTAATATCATAAAGACAAGCAAGTTGAAGCCGTAAACTAGGAGCGTCTGTCTCCGTCGGACCAGCGAGTTACGGTGGAGGATAACGAGAATTTAGCCACGGACATTACGCGGCGGGCACAGCAGAGGAACTAGCAGTTGTGTCTTGCCGGCCAGTCGTTAGGTTTGAATTATTCACGAGGCGCGGGCGACGAGGTATTAGCAGTCGAAACATTACTGAAGCGCATATGTCTACAAAGTAGTTACCTCACTCGGAATTCCCGCAGAAGCCTTCGCTCACACAAAAATGTCTAATGTTGTGCGAACAGTATAAATGTCACTACGGCGGTGACTTCTTTGCTATCTGCGAGAAGTCGGTATCTGATGTTGCCGTTAATGTGACATGCCGTTAGGATTGTTCAAACAAACAGTGCACTCTCTTTACCACACTAAATGCAGTTTGAACCTTCAAACAGAGCGCTGGGACGATTGCGTGGAATCTAAATGATAGACGTGAGAACGGAATTAACGCCTCTGTGTTCATAATACTTAGTAAGATGATGTTTTGAAAGACGAAACACATTTTAGAATGTATTTAGTATTAGTTTTATTTGTTTATTCACTGTTACTTCACTTGATGCACGTTGTTTAGCAGCCATTTTTAAACGATGTTGGACGGCCATTTTGCACACAGTTTCACTGATACATCTGTCAAAAAAAATCACTGAGAAAACAGTGGAAAAAAATGACTGACGAATGAGTGGGAAAAGTCACTGCATCAATCAGTGAAGGAAATATGGCATTTTTTCACTGGTTCATCAGTAAAATTCACTGAAGTGACTGTTGTATCAGTCAGATAAGTCTGACTGATTGAAACAGTGAAATTCTCACTGATTCAGATTTAGAGTGCACACTGTCTAATTCATTCGTCTGAACTTCCGAACAATGCCAGCATACAACTGTGACATGAGATAGGTAAAAAATTGAACCGGAAGACCAAAATCTTTGGGCACTTGTTTCTTGTCTCTGTGGAATGTTGTGAAATATTACTCAGAGGCCTTAACATTTACACCTTAACTTTGCCATATAGTACAGGATGTCTATAAAATAACTCTGAGTTTTAAAATAGTTATGGCGAATTTAGTAAGCGAAGTAGACAAATTTCGTCACTTGGATCGTACGCAGGAAATTGGTAAGTTTTGTTTAGCGTGTAGTGTGGAATGTCTACGTCGATGGTTGGCATGCCTGCGTGACCTTGAGGAAGGTCGTGCTTCAGTCGGTGGACGGCAGTAAGATGGCGCAGAAGGCGCAGTGCGTGACACAGTGGTTCGTCTCAGTTTTCGACGTGAGTAAGGAGCCCGCGGACAAGACTCTGCACCAGTGGTTACAGCAATTCAAGGAAACTGACAGTCCCTTGATAGGGAAGTCGCCCGGGAGGGGAGGCAACCAACGTCAGACGATAACGTGGAGTTAATTAGCGCATCCTGTACAAGTAATCCATTAGCACACCGCAGTTTACAGTCAGTAATTACTAAGTACACCTATAAGTTACACCTTTGCCATGAACTGAAACCTAGCAACGAGGGGGGAGACCCTAGGTAGGACTAACAATCGCGTTATTTGAAGTAAGTGCCTGTGGAAACACCAACATAGCCATTTTACCACTAGAATTAATGGTTTTATGGAACAGATCTGTTTTGAGTCAAAACTATGAGTGTTTTGTATCTCAGATATACTGCTTTAACCTACGTACATTTCAGGTGCTGGTTTAGTTACTTACTAAAACGATTAGAAACATTTAATCCGTTTTTTGCACTGCTTCTGCAAGATTTGTTCTATTCTGTTGGTCACAATTGGAGGTAACGTAAATATTTCAAAGACCGAGCTAACACAAACAGCACGGTATATATTTAATTATTGACGAAAACAGCATTCGGCAACTAAATGGTGTTAGTCAAGTAGGATCTAAATAAACTATTTTAAAACGTCGTTCTAGAACCTTTCAAGAATAATGCAAGCTGTAAACATACTGCAAATATTACCCGGCAAGCCTAAAAAAAACAATAAAATTTTATTTTTTGTAAATAAGTTATTTTATTAAACATTGAACACATCGTGATTATTAACTACTGACAATGAAGCGTGTTTATAAAAAAATAATCATTAAAGCTATTATTTTTGTTTTATAATACTGTGTAATTATTTTTCGAGATGCTTATCTGTTGTTGGTATTAGTCCAGCCACCTACCGCTCACCTACCACTCCTGGAAAAACACTTCAAAAATATGACCTTGTCTCCTTGCTTGCTCTGTGCTAGGGACAAACCAGCAAGAGTCGAGTTCGATGTCTGCGAAATGAACAAGGCTGAGGGAGACGAGGATTCCATGAAACAAGTTATGTTTTACTTATGAAGCGACGTTTCATACGAGTGGGTCAGTTAATCGTCATAACTGCCGTACTTGAGGTTCGGAGCCACCACGTCAAGATATAGAACTTCAGCGAGACTCACTGAAGGTCTAATGTGCGACCGTGTTGTGGGAATCGTTCATCTGGGCCGAAACATCAACTGCTGGTGATGTTTACTGTCACATGTTAGAACTCTTGTGTTTCTGCGATTGGACGAAAATGAAGCAGAAAAGAGTTTTCTTTTTTCCCAACGAGATGGAGCTCCCCCTACATTACACTAGTCGTGTCCGAGCTGCGTTAGACACTCGATTTCCAAACAGGCGGAATGGTAGAGGTGGATCTGTGCAGAGAGCATCGAAGCTGGCTATCTCACTTGAATTAGCTTTGCTAAACAAGCTTGGCATATATCATGGGTGATTCAAGCCAGATTTGTCATGAGTTGCACATACTTTTGTTTGAAACAGTTTCTTCTGCCACTTATATCGGCGGTGTTATTCAGGTGGCCTGCTTTAGGTGCCTCACCCGGTATATCAACCTTGAATGGCTCTAGGTAATTCCCTACTTACGAAAACGGCGAAGAAAACACGCTGTTGAAAAATACATGGCGATGACTGCATTTCTTGAGAAACAGATGAAGTGATTCCGTGGTCTAAGGACAACAAAACTTGCGCCTAAAGAAGTCGTTAACAAACACATTTGCTTGAAGAGATATTTCATACGATTTCCTTGGGATTATGTTACTTGTTCGTAAATAACAGCATCGCTTGCATTTGTCAGAATGTCAGCTAATTATCTTGACTAATCCAGCACAACAGCAGTTTATGAACACGGCGTTTCAACAACACAAATATCTAATATTTTCTTCGTAATTCAAGTAATGGGAAGGTTTCTTGGTGGCGGGGGAGAGAAGGGTCAATTCAGTGTAATAAGCTTGGGCATATGTAGGTAAAGGCTGTTCACAATAAAGTGAGCACTTTAAAAATCAACCTTAAAAAAAAGTCACTGCCCCTGCATGCATATACTTCAACGGGCGCACTGAGTGACATGCGTCCGGTAAAGTTGGTAACTCTAGATTGAAAGTAGTTCTGAAATTTGTAAGGTTTTAAACCAGCGGCTCTTTCCTATTTTCAGGTCACCTGTACACCTGGTGACAGATAACACCACTTACTTCGTTTCTGCTGAAATGAAATATATGTGTTTCGCTTGTGGTATTAAGTTGGTGCATATCCCTCCTTATTATCCTAAAGCTAATTTAGTTGAACGTTGCATACGTAACCTTAAGTTTCCGTTAAGAACGTTTCAGTCAGGATCTCACCAGGATTGTCTTTAGCGTTTAATAATGTTCTCAGCTAGTTCAACAAAGGAAGTGCCTGCCAAATTGGTTATACACTTCACTGCTTACCTCCTTTGTAATTTTATCGCAGTACGTCACATATTTTTATACATAATAAACAGCAGCTTAACAATATACTGTCTTCTCCTTTGGTACACTTATATAAATGTATTATTTTGATATCTATATTCGTATATCCCGCTCTGCGGGGTCATATTCAGCTACTGTAAAATGTTATTTCAATATATCACACAAACCATGATATCTTTGTGGAACTTTAAGTTATGTACTTCTCGTAGTGTCCATGCAATGTATGCAATACTAGTTCTCTGTAGTATTTCAATACGTTTATGCTGATATTAAAGTGATTATTTTGAAATAACCGTCGTGTTTGTTTCTGAGCTATGGTGGCTGGAATGCCATCAGACTATTCTATCACGAGGAAAGTAGTTTGTAGTCTATAAAGTGGGTTTTTTAAAGTCTGCTTTATAAGTTAATGTAGTATAAATATGTGAAATTTCTGCATATTATGTTGTCGATATTCCAATGTTTTGTGCGTTTGTGACATAGTAGGGTGTAAATATCTTTCTCCTATAAACTCTCAGTGTCGCCATTATTCCGTTATCGTAGGAAGGCTGACGCAACACATTTACAATATAAATATTGTAAATTTACTGTGTATTTATTATGTAACATGTTACATTAAATTATACTACACTTTTTATATATGAGCTACGGCATACTATTATTGTGTGATAATTATCTTATTTCAGCAGATAAAATTACATTTTAACTTACATTATATTGTTATAATATTGTGTGTTTATTAACTTTTTACAAGATATTCTGTCGTCATTATTCAATATTATACTATAATGTACATCATATAATATCGTATTTTATAATTTGATATGGTATTATATCGTTTTGTATCATATTACTTAACATTTTACTTAATCATTATATTATATTACATTATACTGCACTTAATAATTATAAGCAAAAAATATTTTTTAACAACTAGACTATAATGCATTCACTGTTACTTCGCACTTTACTGGAGCACTTGTAAAGTTCTAATTATAGGATATTTATCCGCCTAGTGCAAAGTAAGCTTAACTTAATGTAGAAAATGACCCCAAAAGACAACGCACCGGAAGAGTGCGTATTCAGTTGTAATAATATTTTCCATGATAACTATTTATTACCAGGTGCTGCCAACACACATGTCTTCTCACTGTTTTTATTCACGTTTATTACAAATCTAAAATTATTATTCATAAATAAAAGATAGGTGAAAGTTCAATTTAACGAGAATTGATATGGTTTTATGTTTATGCAGGTATAAAACGGTTGTTACACATGGCGTATTTAGGAAATAACTAAACATGTCATACAGGGGGTGATTTTCCAAAGGTTTGATTCGAAAAGTGTGAAGAAACCATGAACCGACTATAGGTGGCTGTTATAATATTGTGTGTTTATTAACTTATTACAATATATTCTGTAGTTATTATTCAGTATTATATCATATAATAACTTATTACATTTTATTATATGGTATTATATCATATTATAACATATTACTCCTTATTTTAATTAATCATTATATTATATTATAAACGCTTTATTATACAATTTTAAGTCATAATGTAATATATTATATCGTATAACATTACATTATATGATATTGTATTGCACTAGGAAACGATAAGTGTTGGTGAGCATTGAGACTAGGTCGGTGCGTGTGTACACAGGTATCGTGGGTGCGGCACCGCGACATCCACCTGTTGACGGTGGGGCGCTACACATACACTAGCGACCAGCGCTTCCAGACCATACACTCGCCGCAGACTGAGGACTGGATGCTGCAGATCAGGTACCCACAGCGCCGCGACTCTGGCGTCTACGAGTGTCAAGTCAGCACCACGCCACCTGTCGGAATTTCCATGCACCTGGCCGTCGTTGGTGAGTCTCATCTGTGCCACCAACAACACTTTCTACAAAACCACGTGCTCAGACTTATGCTCGGTTGCACCATCGTGGCTCGAAATCTCGATCCGAGATCGGATCTAAGGTCGACGCAGATAACTGTTGCACCATTCGAGTTCAGAGCTGGACTGGAGATCGAGATTAAGTTAGTTTCGAACAGCCGAAATTGGAGGTTCGAAATCTCGATCCGAGATCAGCAGCAATCGTCGACAAATGTAGTTTGAAAATACGCCAACAGATAGAACTACGTTCGATTGTTTTCTTGGGAAATTAAAACAACTTTATACGCACTTGAATATTGTTCAGTAAAATACGTACAAAAATAATTCACTTAAAACAGATAAAAGATCACATATCTAGTTCTATCTATAGGTAAAAATACGCCTACTTCCATGACGTCATATATTACGAACCAATAGTAAAATTTGTCTCATACTTAATCTCGATCTCTCACTTTGGAGCCAAGATCGACAAATCGGAGGTCCACAGTCATAACACTTTTACATTGGAATCAAGATCAAGCTGGATCCTGTTTCGGAACTAGGACCATTCAATCTCGGATCGGGGAAGATGTTCGTGCAACACGGCATTAGCAAGTCTTCCTGCCACACTGTTTATGGTTAAGTAAGCACTTCTGTAAACTACCTTTTAAAAAATGTACCTGCCACTGCCACCATTTATATTAACATACCCAACGACTGGTAACTTTGCTAACGACAATTGGAAAGCTGTTCCACGCCTTAAAGTCATAGTTCTCATTTATTGGAATTTGGTTATCTGAGAGAGGTTTCGAAAAATGCCCCCTTTCAGTTGTTAGTTGTTGAATCATTATAGTTTTCAAAATATGACACTCAAATTCCGACACAAGAGTGTTATATGCATGTACAAAAATTTTTCTTAAAGTCTAATAGCGGCATAATGCATTTGTGTTACAAGCTGCGAAAGGATTAAAAATAACTTTTCCTCTGCAGTTTCTGGTTTAAATTATTTGTTAAATAAATGTTAACATTTTCGCTTGAATGAACAAAAATATATTAATGACAAGTCTGACACAATTTTCAACAAAATTCAGAGTGACAATACTCGCTCGTTTGTTTATAAATCGCCCTCATACTGAATCAATATGTCCTGCACACCATACTGATTGCATTATGCAATTTGATTAAAATATCTAGGAGCAAAGCCTAGTATGCTGCAGAATTCGGGAAATTTAGACTTTTGAGAATTCGGGAAATTTAGACTTTTGAGTGTTATATATTAAAAATTATAATCATTTGACAACTAATAACTGTACTAAGTGGCACTTTTCGAAAGATCTTCCAGACAGCGAAATAAAAAAAATTGTGAAATATGACCTTAATGTTGAATTAAATATGCTAGGTACGGTAAAAGCTGTTTACGGTAAAATAAACACGTTTGAAATCCCTATTTAATATCTACTTGTATACACGTTGTGTGTTCTTCCGCCTTATGTAAACTTAACATCGCTATGGTCTTTATCACTTTATTCATGCTTCGGTCAATTTAAACGTGAAATTTTTAGAAAAGTATATATTGTACGAATCTGCTAATCTTTTCACTTCGATGCATTAAAAAAACCCACATAAAGCGAAAGGAATTATTAATGTTATCACACTTTTTGTTCGGCGTTAATATAGGGAACTACTTTCCCCTCCATCGTTACCTACTTAACAGGACACAAGTTACTCATTGCGCCCCTCAAAATATATGCAGACAGGGGCAGTGACTTTTCTTTAAGGTTGATTTCAAAAGTGCCCACTTTATCGTGAACAGCCTTTACGGCCGCTGCGATTTTAAGGAAGAATTAGAGTTGAGTGGGGAGAATTGGGCGGCTCTTAACATTGAGGTCTTGAGAGCCGATGAGGGTGAAGCTAGATGAGTAAGGGGCACCGCTGGAATATGGGGGCGGGGAAAACGGGAGATCCCTGAGAAAACCCCTTGACCAGTGGCACCGTCCAGTTCGATTACCACATGTGAAACTCCGGGAGTGACCCCGCCGGGAATCGAACCCAGTTCGTGTAGGTGGGAGGCGAGTAATCTTACCACTAAACCACCGCGGCCCCATAAGCACATAAGTTCAGAGTGTCCAGGGTGACGTATTTGATAGTCAAACAGTTTTATTTTGCCGACGGGTGTTTTTTTGAAGAACATGTATTTTATTTCGTGCTTCTTGTTTACCTAATCGTTTCGTGTACCACATAGTAGACAAGTGCACAGAGATGAAATGGTGTGGCGTCTCTTTGAAGTGGGCGTACGCAATCTGCTATTGGCTGCGCGAAGCTCTGGCTACTGTCCTTGTGTATAATTGGCTACTGCATGCTGCGAAAGGTTACCTATTGGCTGGTGTGCCAACTGGCAAGTAAATAAATCGGTGATAACTGGGAGCGACCCCACCGGAAAATAAACCCGGATCGTCTAGGTGGAAGGCGTAGTCTGACCGCTAGAACATCGCGGCCTCTATGAAGAATGAGAATTGCTTACACTTTAGCACTGTGCCTGAAAACTCTATAAAAGTATGTTTAAACTTGTATATGAAAGAAGAACGCCTATCTTTTGTAACGCTGTGAGTTAACGAAAATGATATTTGAATCCAAATAATTTCAGAATGAGTAAATTCTTGTGTTGATTATGATCTTGTTAATAAATCTGGAATAATTTTTAAACATGACATAGATGTGATGCAATTTACAATACGCGGAAAGTTATATTTTGTTCAATAATATGTTATTTCTTGTCGTAGAATCTTTAAATAGCTCTTACTTTATTCCTTATCCTAAGTAGGAACAGAACTCATGCCTGTTCATTATCTTATGTAGGAACAGATCTCATGCCTGCTCATTATCTTATGATTCAAATAATGTGATGATTGTAAATTTCACTTCAGAAAATCTTCAACAATTTTTGAGTCGCACCATTGCTTTCAATTCGTTGGCCAAGTTATTTATGCCTCCCTCCGCCATGTTTTCGAGTCGCAAATTATAAACTATACTTCAAGTCTTTCTAATTTGTATTTGTTTGTCGGCCTTACTGCTCATTTACGACTGTGCAAACACATGATGTGAAAAACAGTTGGTTGGTTATTATGAACCAAGTTAATACAACCAGAATTCAGAGCAGCGGAAAATTATTTGGCAGTTATTTTTCACGGTATTGTATTTAGAGCATAGAGTTGAAACCGAAATCACATACACTAAGGGCCAGTGCAGATAAATATTTTCCAGTTTGGATTCATCTCAGCGTCACTATGAGATTAGTACGCAAGAAATCGACTAAACAACTTCCTAAAATTAAAATCGGAGAATGTTAGTGGCTTAACACTTGCCAACAAGAAGGACGAAATAGTTTGCAACCATTGCTTCATCGCAAGGTGCGTCGAGCTCGGAATAGAAGACCATGGTCGGAATTTGTGAGGAACTGTCTGCAGCTTTTCAGCGTGTCCAATTTATCTTGGATATATCACGTGGCAGCGGTGCACGTAATAAAAACTCTAGCTCGCTGCGGAAGGAGTAAAAAAGGGAAATATGTCTGCGGCTGAGAGATGCTGTGGGGAAGAATGGGTCCAGGACAAGGTAATTGATCACCAAGGCTGATAGCCAGGGCACGTGCTCCAGTGCGCCGAGCAAGACGTACGACTTAAGGCCCTTACACAATTGTAAACTTTAACATTTCACTTTACAATTAGACATTACTTTTGCTTTCCGACATGTTGTTTCTTATGGAGCTTGACACAATGGAACTGTCAAAGGTAAAGTCAAGCACTCTTGACTTTACGATTTCGAAAAGTTGAAATTTAAAGTCAAAGTCAAGCGTCCATTTTGCCGAGAATCTAACAGAGGTTATGTGGCAAGTGCGTTATATTAATGTAGGGCGATTTTAATCTTGGTATATTAAACAGAGCTCGTCTTGGCATACAAATGTGACGTGTAGAAGAAATATATGAATTGAGATATTGTAATAAAGTAAACAAATCAGTTTTCTGTTTTGAAATAAACTTTAAGCCTCTTTTTTTTTTTTTAAAAAAAAGGTACGTAAAATGCATCCCTGGATAATATCATAATTATTTACACAGCAAAATACACAATTTTAGGAAGCTCGCCTCACCGATGTTAAATTGGCTGAACTCTGACTTTACAATATTGTATTGTGTATTGGTGGTTTCGTTAGCGGAAAGGAAACGTAAAGACAAATGCTAAAGTTTTCTATTGTGTAAGAAACTATAGGGACACAGAGCATTCGACAGTACAGATGTGAAACACTAGTTCATCGCGCCAACTGCAGCTTTACTGGCCAGCAAAATGGCGCCACGAACCAGCGACGTGCTAGAATGCCGTTCGGCGATCAGCACACAGAGGGAAGTCACCCTACCAAATATTTTCTCACAGCCACCATAAAATAAATTGAGTTGAGAGATTCGGGCGGCTCCTAACAACGAGGTATTGAGAGCCAATGAGGGTGAAACGAGGTGAGAATGGAGCACGGCCGGAATGCAAGGGCGGGTTGGGGACGGGAGGTCCTCGAGAAAACCCACCGACTAGCGGCATCATCCGTCACTATTTCCACTTCCGAAAATCTGGGAGTGACCCGGCTAGCCTGCGCGGGTTTGGCACGCAAGGTTTTAGTTAGATTATATTACAAGGACACGAGTTCGAACCTGGGAACAGGCCGTCTCGAAGGAGACGGGCGCGAGGCAAGTTTAAGGAAGTAGTAGGCGTGTTTCGGTCTCCGCCCGCGTGTGCTAATATGTGCTGGGACTGTAATGGAACTACAGGCCCGAGAGCCTGAATAGGGAAGCCCTCGATGAGAGGTCCTGCCGCATACAGGAGGATTCGACTGCCGACAAGATCAACAGGAACGCCTAGAACTTACAGAATTCTTCGTTTTTTAAAATTATATTCAGCTAACTTCCAGAACTATTATTTTAAGAAGTAGAGGTGGAATTAGTTTAACCACGGATACCTTGATGCCCATAAAAGAACTCTTAAAACATTGAACTAGTCAGGATCTAAGAAGTAAAAAAATTAATTAATTAATTTGCTTGGAAGTTAGAATTTTTTTTCAATGCCAAGTCTAAAGTAAACTAGAACTGCTCAGTTACGTGAGGGACTACTGTTGCTAAGGCCGCACGTAAAATATACTCTACAAATGTATTACTTTATTGTCAAATTTCATCTTGTTGGAAGAATAATAATTGAATTCCTCATTTTTCTGGCATCGTATCTGCTGAGCAATCATTTCAAGTAGCAGCAGATATTTTCCTAGCATTAATTTTGATTATTCTGCATTTTAATTCTTTTTGATTTGTTGTTTGTGAGTGTTCACACAATTAAGTTGTTTACATCTGTGTTACACGTTGCCTCCCTGCAAGATCATAACTATCTACATCTCCACAGGTAAGGCGAGCGGAATCGATAGCACGCTACACCGTTTATAAAATTTCCGGACTTACGCCACTGTGATCCTAACCAGCTCACTTGTAAACGGGAATACAGAAACCAACAGAATTGGCGGTCGTGCAGTCATGAATATATGAAACTCACTTCTAGTTTGTCTTTGTTGTCAGTAAATCTCTATCGCGCTCGAAGTGTTAAATTTACTGTTTTGCCGCACGATGGCGTTACGGGAAAACGGCATCGATCACAAGACTACAACATGTCAGGACAGAAGTCTGCCTCCGAAACGCGAGAGCACTCTGTCCTGGCTTCATCCCTGCCATGCGAATGAATGAGATTCACGCTAAGGTGAGCACTTTTGAAGCCCTCTCATCTCGAATAATAGTCAATAAATATATTATACTGTAGCTTTAAACATTAACTTTCGATTCCGGTGACCTATACACGCTGTGTTTGTTACATACATGGAAGTAATTATTTTGAAAGTGGTTGTTAGGAAAATGTAACCAGGGCCTCCAAAGTGCTCACTTACGCGTTAATCACGTGATTCGAAAGTGTTTCACTTGGACAGATTCATCTCCATCTCGAATTCTCTTATCTCTAACCATATAACGTATCTTCAAAATATTATATAAAACATCAAAATTTATTGCGACACACAGGCGTCTTAAAATAATTTCTGAAATTTTGACGGATTCACTCGTATACATATTTTCTCAAGCGAGGCTAAAATCATTAATTAATTATGTAGTCTTCAGTGGTTACATATGTATCAAGAATAACGGGATGAAACTAAACACGTTTTCAACTCTCCCCCCCCCCCACTTCCTCCCCCCAGGTGGCCCCAGTAGTAGTCACCCAGGATGACGTGATAGGCACCTGGCAGAGCGGAGGTGGTGTCACCATATGGCCGTGATAACGCTAAAGTGACGAGAGGTATTTGAGTCTCCACAACAGAACGATGTTCTGACGTCGGCCGCCGGCGACACAGACCGTGCTGCCATCTGGTGTCCTGCAAGGGAGCTCGCAATAAAATGCTAAAAACAAACGAAATGCAGTAAAGTTTCTTCCCATTTAGTTAGTAAACTTGTTATTTTTTAGTGATATACAATTCAGGCACCAGAAACCATACTTTTGTTTTCCTAAAGGTAGGTAAAATTGATATAAATTTGGACTCCGATTAGTACATCTGCAAAAACATTATGTATGTTTTCAGTTCTTTATCTTAGTTACTCGCCAGTTTATTATGAAGTACAGAAATGTTATTCTACTTATTCCCCGACGCTCGACGCTAGCGTCAAGGCTCTGATTGGCTGATGCTCGACGTGACTGACGTCACTTACGTCTCTGAAACAGAAGACGACTCGGGAAACACTGCCAGAATTTTCAGTTTATCTCCTCCCTCGGGGCGAACGGTGGTGTGAAAAACATTCTGGGCCCAGACCACCCATTGGCGTTTATTACATAGACGCGAGGTAAGCAGTGCTTATCCTATACACATTCGAAATGTTTGCCCCTTTATAGTTTCACCTTAGCTTTAAATTTAAACACATTTAAATGTGATTTTCCCGTTTCCGATTCGAGAAGGAAAGTTTCCGTAACTCCCGTATTGTGCACACATAGTGCTGCTATCTAGTATTTATTTCTACAAACGGGAGCGACTAGCGATGAATCGAACTCTGAACTCTCAAGTGAGTTACCCTGCCGAAGTAACGCGGCAGGGTAAGCAGTCGTCCTGTTTGCTTCCTCCAGTCCTACATTTCCTTGGAAAGTGGATGAATGTGTTCGGGAAAATGATAGGTTTCTTATAATTTGTAATATGCTCTCTAAATAATATTCAGTTTAATTATTATTACATTCATTTCGTTTCCGTTTTTATAACTAACGTTAGGTATTATAAACCGGTAAATACATGCGGAGGGTAAGAAAGCAAAGTTGTTAGTAGGCATTTAAAATGGAACCACTGCCCGGTGCTAGCAAAGGTTATCCTGTAAAAGAACTCCCTACAAGCCACTGAAGCCACCCCTGCTATGTAAGCCGCGGCGTGCGATGGACAACGAAGCAGTGACTAGCGAGTATCGTATGCTACTTTCTAGAGATCAGACACTGGGACTGGCCGGCAAGACTGTAGAAAGTTCGACTTGTTTCGAGAGAGATTGGGATTTGGACAATGCAAACGTTTAACAATGCTAATTTTGATCTTTTATTTGTGATGATTACATGATTATTAGGTGACTAAATAGCTAGAGGGAAGTTGATTTGGAATTGAATTATAATAAGCATAAAAAATGTAACATATTTAAAAATGAATAAGTGTTGATAGTACGGCTAGACTGTTGTAGTTTGTAAAGAATGTATTTATGGATATATGGTTGTACTGCGTATAAATGAGGAAATTTTGCTTAGTTATTGTATTTTATAAAGGCAGAAGCAAAGCAACTGTCGATGAAGCACGGAACCCGACTGTACAACGTGAACGACTCATAACAAATTAGTACACACGCCATAGAAATGATCAGAATTACTGTATATGAAGCACGGAACCCGACTGTACAACGTGAACGACTCATAACAAATTAGTACACACGCCATAGAAATGATCAGAATTACTGTATATGACAGAAGAATGTATATATTTTGCAACATTATAAAATATTTTTACTAAAATATGCTTTTTAAAATGAAAATATATAATCGACTTAAATACTCTGTATTTTTAACCAAATTTAAGCACGTTTCCATTCTAGATGCTTCAGAAAGCCGAGTGTGCCAGAAAATCTTCGTCATAGAATATCGTCATAATGTTTACTATGATTGTGTGTAAGTAAATTGTAATAATAATTTTGGGAAATAATTTTTAAAATTGATTTTATGTGCGTCCATTTGTCACAAACATTAATGGCCGAAACTGATACAAATAAAGTGATTTATAAAATTTATATGATACATTATCACTATGTTTTTATTATACATGATCACAGTAAATATTATGACGGTCTTTCTTCAAAACTCTATCGATCAGTTAATTTTTTAGATTTAAAATGGTAATTTTAGTAAAATATTTTATAGTGTTACAAAATATATACATTCTTCTTTCATTTACAGCATAAATGACACATTTCTGACAATTTTTATGTTATATGTACTATCTTTTTATGAGTTTTTCGCATTGTATTGTCGGGTGCAGTGATCCATAGTCAGTTGATTAACTCCAACCTTAAGAATTCCATCCCTCACAAACCGGGATACACACTAGATGATTTCTAACAATCAGTTAACTATTATTCCCTATTTTCGTAAAGGTAGGTCTGACAACATATGCATAAATATAACGCTAAAATTATTTTTTTCCGAGATAATGACAGTCTTACATATTGTTTCCAACATACAGACAGGTATAAGAGAGGAAGCGGTATAGCTGTGTAGGGCACGGATATAAAAGAGTGTAGTTTAGGGCTAGCAGCAGCCCTTACACCGTACCACCACTTGTTATATAGGGCGGGGTGTATACTGCGATATTCCCCGGCGCCGAGGGGTAGGTCGGCCTGAGATGGGGGAAGTGCCGGCCATAAGAGCGCTGTAAGTATCCAGGATTAATACCCGGTTGCACCAACATCTTTCACGATCCGAGATCAAATGATCCTAGTTCCGAACCAGGATCCAGTTTGAACTCGGTTCCAATGTAAAAGTGTTTCACCAACTAAATTTCATGATTCTGGATCTCCAATTCGTCGAGCTTGGTCCCAAAGTGAGAGATCGAGATTAAGTATCAAACAAATTTTGCTATTGGTTCGTAATATATGACGTCACGGAAGCAGGCGTATTTTTCACCGTAGGTAGAACTAAATGTGCGATGTTTTATCTGTTTTAAGTGAATTATTGTTGTACGACTTTTGCTGGATAATATTCTAGTGTGTATAATGTTGTTTTAATTTCCCAAGAAAACAATCGAACGTATTTTCAAACTACATTTTTTGACGATGGCTGCTGATTTCGGATTGAGATTTCGAACCAACAGTTTCGGCGGTTCGAAATGAACTTCATCTCGATCTCCCCTCCAGCTCTGAACTCGAATGGTGCAACGAGTTTCTGTGTCGATCTTAGAGCCGATCTCGGATCGAGTTTCGAACCACGATGCCGCCAGCTCGCTACGCTGCCCTCGTATTGGTCTCTCCGTGCGGAGCCGTGCGGAGCCGTGCGCACGGGACATGGGGGGAAAACAGTCTGTTCACAGTTCCTTTACAATTTTTGATTCGAACTTTTGAAAAATCGCCATTGTATAAGGACACGTGTTTCTCGCGAAAGTATTTGAATGCCAGTTCTACTCCAAAACACTTTTGTTCATAAAGGCTGTTCACAATAAAATGAGCAGCTTTTAAATCAATTCAGAAAAAAGCCATTGCCCCTGCCTGCATATATTTAACGGGCGCACTGAAGTACATGCGCCCAGTAAAGTTGGTAACGACGGAAGGAAAGTAGTCCAATAGTGACGAATAAAACCTGTTAGGTAACTATTTATTATGACTTAAATTATTTCATTTTCTTTCCTTTTTTTTTCTCTCTCTCTAATTGACCGAAGTTTAAAAATGAGAATATTTCTAGAATTTTCCTTCTGCAACAATTTTACAGTTTCGCTTGACCGACGCATGATTAAAGTAATGAAGCCCAAGGCGACGTTAATTTTTCGTAAGACGGAAGAATACACAACGTACATACAAGTAGATCTCAAGCAGAGCTTTCAAAAGTGCTCGTTTTACCGTGAACAGCCTATATGAACTTTCGTGGTTGGATGATTTTAAACGTCACGTGCCTCAAGTGAATCATGGACTTTCAGTAACTTAGTAGTTCATTACGATTGGCCCAGTCAAATATGAACACGTCTTCTCACGTACAGTCGCGGCCAATAACCAAAGGAAGTCGTGGTTGTGAACGTAGGATATTGAAGTCTAACGTGACCATAAATATATTCGCGAAAAACACCTGTCCCTGCCAATTTATTATGCACTTTGTTGTTTTATAAATATGACATGTATCACAAACATTATATACTTGTATTAAAAGAAAAAAAAATTCTATTAAATTTAAGTTTTATTTATATATTTTCTGTCAATTACAATATTTCATTTATAATTAATATTAATCTAATCAGGGAGTACAAATGTGTGTTGTTAATACCTAGTAAAAAATATTTTTTATGCAACATATTAATACACAGAGCGCGTACGAATGCGATACGATGCCCATTTTTTGTGATTTTCTAGAGTTTGTTTGCAGGAGGCGGAGGAATATCCTGGCTGTAGAGCTTTAGCAGAACTTCTGGAAAGTTGTAATTAACGGTCAATGGACCATATATACGTTCTCGTAGCTACGTCGCGAGATGAAATTAGTGCCCTCCCCTCTGCTACTGGGCTAATGGGATTGGCCCGGAGAAGGGACCGAGCGGAAATAATATTCGTATAGTAGCCTCTTCACAGCTTCCGACTCCATTAACACTGAGTGGCGACCTACCGCACAAGTGAATTCCCGACCTACTTAGCTGCTGTTTCAAACTGCCCTGGGGGTAGCAAGGAGTGAAGGTGGGTTCACAATCTCTGTGTATCTTACCGCAAGGTCTTGACAGTCAATGAGGGTGATTGAGGTGAGTATGGAGCAGCGCTGGAAGGGAAGGGCCAGGGGAAGCGGGAAATCCCCGAGAAAACCCGCCGACCAGCGTCATCGTCCTGCACGATTCCCACTTGCAGAAATCCGGGGATGACCGACCGGGGATTGAACCCGGTTTGTGGGAGGCTAACATGCTAACCGCTCAGCCACCGCGGTCCCTCGGTGTGTAAACATACCATCGAAAAAATGTAAACATAAAAAATACTGTTCCGCTAAAATTGTAAGTAGTTGTGCTGCCACCTACAAAGTATTCTTTTTTGCTTCTGACATCTCCTTCAGTGTATACGAAACATGTTTTCAAAAAGCGGATGAATGTATTGCTCTATAATGGCAGCCACGAACACAAAAGAACCACGTTCGGCATGTGAAGTTACGTGAACAAATTTGCCAATTCCACTTATTTTTCGCAACACGACTCGGAAAACAAAGATAGAGGTTATGCATCCATCCTTCACGGACAAAGTAGCCAACACACGAATTTCAAACCCCCCATTAACAAGAGTTATTTCCTTTTGGTGTACTCCACTCTGATTGGATAGCTTACCCATCGTCCTTTTTCGTTACGCCGTTTGTATACAGCGTATTTTCTTACGCTATGTTTTATGCCAGTCATGCTACGTTATTGTATGCAATTTTTTACTATAGACTATCCTTCACTAGTCAAGCATGCTGCGAGCTTGACATAAGCAGACTATAGGCTGTTCACAGATAATTGAGCGCTTCTGAATTCAACCTTTGAAAAATGTCACTGCCACGAGCCCAGTAAAGTTGGCAACAACAGAGAGAATGTATTTCAATGTATTCAAGTTCAATCAAAAGTTGTAGGTAAACATTTGTGAATAGTGATATTATTTATTTGGTTTTTGGTTTCTTTATTGCATATAAGTGCAAGAATAAGCAAATTTATGAAATATTTCTTTTTAAATAATGTGATAATTTAACTCGACCAACATACTAATAAAGTGATATGGTCCACGGCAACTTTAATGTTACATACGGTGGAAGAATACACTAATGAACTTACAAATAGATCTTTTAAGCAGAACTTCTAAAAGTGCTCAGTTTACGATCAACAGCCTGTAGTTAGCTTGATTAAAGTTTGCTGTCTTGCACAACAAGCTTGAAGCATTACAGACTCGTCACAGTCAAGCTGATCATGCTATATGGATTGGTCGCATAGTTTCTGGGGATTACGAATTCCATATAACCTTAGGATCGTTACTGAAATTTGGGTAGCGGTTTGTACTCGATATTCAGCACAGCCTTCGAATTCTCAACCGCACCCGAAAAAAAAAAAAAACTTTTTAACCACATCCCCGCTAGGTGCTCCGGATATTGTCGAGTATTCCTTGACCTCGCCACATATGTAATCCCCGCCCACGTGCTGCTACATTGTAATTCCCTGCAAACATTTGCCCTGCTGCTCTTTCCGCAAGTGCTAACTACCCTTCTCCCCCACTGTATCTCTCTTCTCTCTTTGAATTCCTTCCCTCCTCCCTTCTTCTTCCAGCTTTCTCTCCGTCGTAACGTGACTTCAGTGATGCCAACCATACTGAATTTTCGGTAGCGCCACCTAAAACAAACTTCGTCTACCGAAACACCGAAGTATTTTCAGTCTACAACGATTTGTTTCCGTGCATCAAATAACATTAAGTAACAAAAAATCCGTAAAGAAGGTGCTTGAAGCACAGTTTCATCGTTTCCAATGCTGAAGCAGCGGGTAGACTATAACGCTAGGTTAGCATGGGTAGGCTGTTGCAAGAACGCACCTTGCACACTGTTTTTCCCATTAAGTATCTAAGCAAATGTTCAAAATGGCCGTGACAGCAATGGAGATAGCCAAAGATACAAAACACTTGTCAGTCAATCTGTCACCATCATGTGACGTAGAAAATGTAAACATAATATTTATTTGAAGTAACCAAATGTTACACAAAAACATCTATAGGAAAACATGAATTCACGAATGAACTTGTGACCTAAAGAGTTGAAACACAAAACAATAATTAGCTAATGGGGGGGGGGGGTTCGAACCTCTACCATCCCTCACACGGTCTACCTGGGGGCGCGCCATATTGGCGACCGTGTGGGCAACGCAATGTTTAAATAAACAACCGACGGTATTTTGGGAGTGAGAGTCATGACGGTCTATTCATCGCAGCAGTGCATATCCGCATTGTTCTCGTGGACTCATGGCGCCCGCTGGACCGTAAAGCCGTTCCTACATGACAACCTATTTCTGCTACCTTCTGTTATACCCATGGGTAGAAGAGGAGGGAGAATCCATCAGTTCATACCCACACTTTATGTAAAGTGCTAACAGAAAATTGTAAATGCCAGGCAAAATGAACTCGCAAATGGCAGGCATTCCGTAGTTGGCAGGGCTACAAATGCAATCAAATATATTATGAGTATGTGCTTTGTGGTACATCCGAGAAGAACGAAGATTTTTTTTCTCGCTGAAGACTGCATTCTTTTAAGTTTCTGAGTACAACACTAGACTATTAACACACGGAAAATAATATTAGTAAACGGCACTGCTTATGTGCGTATACAAAACAAGGTACTGTATTCACATTTATCTACAATGGACGCTTACGCGACTAATTAAAACATTTTAAATTATATAAATAATTATTCTTAACAGGCATAATAATATATATTGTGTTTTCCGTAATTAAACAAGCTTAAATAACCCAGCGGGATGATACGCACGAAACCGCCCACTGCGCTAAAACACACCAATTCCAACACGACATGTGCAAAATGATATAAATAAATAAATAAATATATAAATATATATGTGTGTGTTTATGTGTATATATATATATATATATATATATATATATATATATATATATATATACGACAATAGTCCATAGTGAATACGTATTTTTTAATTTGTGTTTATAGTTTTATTATGACCGTGGGAGTTAATTTAAACGTTTCCCATTACTTACGCTTACATTAAGTTTCATTTTGTACATAAATACGTTTTACAGAAGCCGTAATTTGTTCGTAAACGGACATATAAGGTTTGAGGTTGTTACTCGGGTCTCAGCCATCTGGTCCGTTGTAGCTCCGTGGGTACAGCAGAAATTTAGAACACGTTCTATTATAGTTTCAGGCATGCCCATGGGTACCACAACTGTTATGCCCGGAGCCATACTCCTCCGGAGGAGAGGGGGCTGGATTGTAACCTACACGGGAGCAGAAACGCCAGCAGGAAATGGGTAGGAAAACTGCTACGGAATTAGGCATTGTGTAGGGCCGGCTTTAGCACCGAGCCTACAAGGGTTCACAACCTCCAAGTGACGCCAACTTTACTGGGCGCATGCCACTCAGTGCGCCTCTTACAATATATGCAGGTATGAACATTGTCTTTTATCTAAGGTTGATTTTAAAAGTGCTCACTTTATCGTGAACAGCCTATACAAAATTTCGCTGCTTTCAGTGTGTTGTCATTTGTAAGCAGGCTGAGAATCATGTTCAGAAATATTACTTAACGATACTTTCTCCATAGTATATATATATATATATATATATATATATATACACACCAGCTGTAGACCCCTTTTTAATTTTTATTTTATTTACTCTGTTGCTGTTCGCAAGCACGAAAAACGAAAAAACGATGTTCAAAAGTAGTATAACCTAAGCAAGCATTCGCTGAATGTATAAAAAAAATAACTCATTTATTGTTTTTAGTTTACTTTCCGAAGGAAAGAAAAAAGTTATGAGATCACTGTCCTGCCTGTGTGTGTGTGTGTGCGCTGGGAATATTCCGGGGGGGGGGGGGGGGGGGGGGGTGCGTGGTGTCCACAATAATCTTTTTTGTGTTTAAACAGTCACACGAATTTCACGAAAATCGGTACATACATCGTTACTAGTAAGAACACCTGATTTTTATAGTTTTCGACCACGCCGGGCACTTACTTTAAAAATGGCGCCCATTAAAATATTTAAGTTGGTATGCCATATCCCGGGGAACATTCAACCGATTAAAGTAACATTTTGTACGCTGACAGAACATCTCATAAGTGTTACATTTTCAAAGGTATTGATGTTTGTCCGCCATTTTGGAATATATCACCAAATAAAAATATAAAGGTTTTATGCTAAGTATATCTCGAACACTATCAACGCAAATCTCACCCCCCATTTGGCATGTAAATAATACTACGATGGCTCAGGTAAACTTAAGTAGTTGAACGTGATTAGGTACTTATTTTCAAAATGGCGACTAGAAATATATTTAAAATTTATTGGTATATCTACTAGACCATTTAACCAAATTTGACCAAATATTGTATGGTAAAAATATATATTACAAGCATCATATATGCCAACACACAGCCTATTTTGTAAGCCATTTTCTAAGATCGCAAAGCATAAATATATCAAGTTTTTATGTAATATCTAGGTAAACAAAATCGAACTAAATTTGCCAAACAAATAGTACTACGGCAGTTGGTTTAAAATCGGCGTGTTTTAAGACACTTGTTTTTAAAATGGCGGTCACACAGACATTTTAGTTTAGAATGCTTTATTTTCCTAACCATGCAAACAATTCCAACTTAACTTTCTATATTGGCAGTAGATATTTCAACTATGGACTGTATCTACACGAAGTATCTTATTTCGCCATTTTGTGCGATAGCACCACACAAATATGTTTGTCATTTCTTGGGAAATAATTGCCCGATTCCTATCAACTTTGACAAATAAGTAGTACTGTGGCAGATCATGTAAAATGGTATGTTTTAAGTATGTCAGGCATTTATTTTCAAAATGGCGGGAAGATATGCATCTTAACTTACTATACTTTATCGACGACACCATGTATTTAATTCCAACCTTATTTTGTATGTTGTTAGTTTATATCATAATTATCAGATTCGCCTACACGAAGCATTTTTGTCCCCCATTTTGTAAGATATGCCACATGAAATTTTTTTAAAAATATAATACCTCGGTAAACAATTGACAGATTCCTACTAAATTTGGCAAACAATTTGCACTGCAGCAGATGGTGTAAACTGCAGCAGGTGGTGTAAACTGCAGCAGGTGGTGTAAACTGGAATGTTTTAAGTAAGTCAGTGGCCTATTTCCAAAATGGTGGCTATGTAAATATTTTAATTCATTATATTTTACCAACGAAACAAATTTCAACAGAACTTTGTATATTGGCAATATACAGTTATCGAATGTGCTACTACATATTTTTTAAATATTTTAGACATTAATATGTATGATTTATGACATCTCAGGGAACAATAAACCGATTCACACAAGTAGTGCTATGGCAGGCCATGTTTTAAGTGGTTCAGTCACTGTTTTTTTTTAATGACGGCCTTGTAAAAATTTTTAGTAAAAAGTATCATTCAAAACACTAGACTGACTAAATTTGAAGTTGATGTTCGAATCCGACTTTCGTAATGCAGTTAATTTACTATAGCTTATGGTGCGAAGTCTTCACGATTCGAGTCTCGGGTAAGGCACGTGTGTATTTGTAATTGCCTCCATAGTGTTGCATATATTTCTAGTTTCATGTCTAATGATATTGCTTTCGACAAGACAAGTCCTACCTACTAACTCAGCTTTCATGAAATTGTTTAGTAATTAATTTCCCCCATGTCGAGGTAAGTACTCACTAAAAGCTGTTCACGATAAAGTGAACACTTTTGAAATCGATCTCAGAAAAAAGTCGCTGCCCATACCTCCATGTATTTTAACGGGCGCACTCTCGCAATTGCTTGTACACACCACTAAATTAATAAGTCTTTTAGAGAAGCACTATTTAAACATATAGTGCGTTTACGGTAACATTTCAATCCGGATTGAACCTGGAGTGAACTGAAGAATCCAGATTGAAATGTTAGTATAAACACATCAGTACTGGACTGAAATAGGAGTGGAGAGAGATAATCCAGTCCCGTTGTCGAGGTGGACTGGAATGTAGAATCCGGATCGAAATTTTACTTTAAACACTGATCGGACTGAAATTAGGACAAAGAAGAAGTGGCCGCCATATTGACTCGTTAGTTTGGTTATGTAAGAGATTATAATCATTCTGAGACTAGCAAAATAAGTGGTTTTTTTTTTTTAAGTGAAGGGAAAAATGCATGGCCACGAAGGAACTGAGAAATATTTGAACGGAGAAATATGTGAAATTCATATTATATTATGTTTGTCGTTTTATTGATCTGCCAGTCACCAATAGAGTGCTTCTATCCCATTTCAATCCGCAATCAGTCTTGTTTATACTTCAGTCCACGTTCGAAACTTTACCTTAAACACTTATTGTCGATACGAGTTCACTCCGAGTTCGTTACAAGGTGATTCTAATTCGAGTCCGATCCAGTCCGAAATTTTACTCTAAAAGCACTAATAATGGTTTTTTGGTAGGAACAAATGTAGATTAACTCAATTATTTCTTTCTTTCAGTTTACTCACACGGAAATTTAAGATGTTAATCAACTCCATTAAAAACTTACCTGTCCTCTGATATTCGTTTTTGTGAACATTCTGTGTTACGAGAAAACATACGTATACATTATTTTTTTTTAGTAAACATGTGTTTACGGTGTAACATCAACATTTCTGAAAAATAAAATTTATCAAAATATTTTTACTGAAACGTGTATGTTCTAAAGCTTATGTCGCCAATTTACGACATAAGAAATGATTTTAATTACATTAGCTTGTAGATTATGTTTCCGTGTATTGCAGAAGAGATTAAATCAGGCCTACCGTTTTAACGGATTTTATTAATTTTTACGAAATTTTAACAAAGTAAAAAAATACAAACCAAAACTTAATATGATTTTTTTTAAAGCACTTTGCTCAAAGTGGTGACACTAGCTCCCACAGCACAGCAATACGTGTCATTTTATCTGCTGCATTTGTTTGAAAGATTCTTATAATGGAGGTGGATAATTAAGCACAATATTTTGTACATACGCCATTGCTTCGATAATGTATGTCCAAAATAGTTTGCTTAATTATTCACTGGTGCTGGTATACAGTCATCTACATATTTCTGTTCCTGGCTGTATGACCACATGCGAAGGCCAAGGCCATTATCGAAAGCACATTTGCCGCGAATTGCCGTTTTTACGCATGCAATCCGAATTTCGTGATTCTGTTTCGCGTTTGGCATTGATATTACAATGGTGAGGAAACGAAAATTATCACAGATAATATAGTCATCAAATAAACAAAAGTATAAGTGTGAGTGGAGAAAAGAATTAACATGGTTTGTACATTCCAAACCAAAATACCTGTGTTAAATATGTAGACGTCATTTATATCCACTTTTTTTTTGTAATTTGCAATTTTTTTAATTCCAAGGATTTTACAGGATTTGACTCAATGGTTCCAGGATTTTACAGGATTTTTATATACAGGAACCAGGATTTCATCTTCAGGGCTGGTGGCAGCCCTGGCTTAAATACATCCTCGTTCATCTGTTTCTTCAGTTAAGGTGTACTATGTCCATTAATTACGTATGGCTTCCCAGAGATCTATTTAAAAGCAACAACTGCAATACTTCAATATTTCGTAAACAATTATTGACAGCCACAGTTGAAACAACTCAGTGTTCTCCGAACAAGTAAAAGTCTCTACAGAAGGCGACCACATTTTCATTGCTGTCCCTCCGATTCATGTCAGGATGAAATCTGCAAAAACACATAATCAATACTGTTAATAATCGCAAAAATTAATGTAACATGCCCAAAAGGAGTAATAATGTTTGTTAAGTTGGTGGATCAAATGTTTATGTTGGCCAACATGTTTGCACTTGTGTGTGTGTTACATGTAAAATGATGTTGTTATCAGTTGCGATAGTGCATTGCGCTTGGTTGTAGTAGAAGTTGTTTATCGCCCGGAAGTGGCGGCTTGGTGGGGCCCTGGCAGTACATCTGGTGATAAGGTCCCGGCAAGTAGCGGCAATGTCTAGAGATACGGTGCGTTGCCACGGAGTTTCACCATTCGCACGTTAAATGGCGAGCTGGAATTTTTTCAAGTGGTTTATGGGTGTGCCTTAAATCCATACTGCAGAAAGCTACGCTAAACCACTGCAAGCCACCTTGTCACACCAGCGTCAGAGAATATAATCTGACATGCCGAAAGACCTGGATCAGCAGTATATGAAGGCAATATTACGTGGCACCACTGTAACATCACGTCTTGGAAGTGCCCAGCAGTGGTGTTAGACGTACCAGTTTCTTGGTACACATACCAGTTTTCAGGGTGCCGTACCATGTACCAAAATACTTTTGTCCTGGTATGTGAAAATACAAGAATTTCAGCATTTGCGATCACATGTAAAAGAAAGCACCACATAAATATTTTGAGTCCAGTGCCTTACTTCGCAAAAAGTTTTTTGTGGCAAAGCTCAAATGATCTGGATTTCCGAAAATGAATCTACGCATCCTGTATTAAGTTTCGTCTCATGCAGGTTGTTCTGTATTGTTTCATAAAGCATCGCTGCGGGCTCGGACTATTGGCAACACTTAGAGTTACTAACGCATTGCTGAAATCCAGATAGAATCTAGAGCTCACTTCTGTGGTGTGTTTACATTACGAGTCCACCTTACAAGGGTCTTGTGAAGTTTGAGTGTGAATATTTAAGGTACTTGTGTGTGTATTTGTAATGTGTAAACTTGTTACTGTACAGTAAATAATACAAAATATTTTACATGCGTTTAATCCATCATTTTGGTAGTCTGTTGCAAATACAGCCACTGAAAATAATCAGTAAAGTACGACACAAACTAATCATATGTTGTGCTTCTTAAATGGCATAATTCTACTGAAATTTCTAATAAGTAAGTCGTTATCCAAAAATAATCTGATTATCTCAAAATGATTTAATATAAACTTTACTTATCTATATCTCCCAATTGTTACATCTTTGTCAAACTGCAAAAATCATATTATTCTTTGAAAAATCAACTATTTACCTGTAAATAGTCATAAATAATGTTTATTTAACATAAAGAAATTTTACAGTTAACCAGTTACAGTTAAATTCTGCTAACCAGAATACACAAAATAGTAGCTTTTTTTTTTTGTCGTGTGAAGTTGCATGGCGTACCAGTTTTTTCTTTAAAGTACCAGTTTAATGTGAGGTCTGTACCGGGACTTCGGAATTGCCATCTAACATCCCTGGCGCCCAGGTCTGTATCAGTTGTGCTCCGACATCTCGAGAGTGAGTATTTGCTGGTCGTGGCATTGCACTGCAGACCTACGTAGACTTCACGTGCCTCCACAAAGACGGGATATCCCAGCAGGATCATGCACCGTGTCATCGGTCCGAGTTGTCCAGATTTAGTTCGGAGGAGCTTTCTGAAGAGTTCCAGCTATTGCTGCGGCCACCTCATTCGCCAGTAGTGTAGATATGTTCCTTCGGACACGTGATTCATGGAGTAGAAGGTAGGAGGTTTCAGTGGTGTGAAATGAGAATATTTTTACACGGTAAGCAATTTCTACTAACAAACGCAACTTCCGACTTTGCTTACCCTCCACATGCATTTACCATTTTATAATACCTGACATTACTTATAAAAACGGAAACGAAATGAATGTAATAATAATTAAACTGAATATTATTCAGAGATCATATTACATATTAAAAGGAAACTCTCGTTTTCCCGAACACTTTCATCCACTTTTCAAGGAAAAATGTGGGACTGGAGGAAGCAAACAGAACGACTGCTTACCCTGTGAAGGAACGCGGTCGAGCGTGTGGCGTGTTGTTATTTGCGTGTTCGATTCATCGCTAGTCGCTCCCGTTTGTGGAAATAACTACTAGATAGCAGCACTATGTGTGCACAGTACGGAAGTTACAAAAACTCTGTTTCTCAAATCGGAAACTGAAAACTCAGAATTAAATGTGTTTAAAGTTAAGGCGAAGACTATTAAGGGTCAAACATTTCCAATATATATATGGTAATAATTGCTTACCTTGCGTATTTGGAATAAACACCACTGGGAGTTTCCCACCATCTTTGTAGGCGCGGTTGGCGGCCATGTTGGTCGGTGGCCTTGGACGGCCGTGTTATCGACAAAATTGCACGTTTCACTCCAAAAACCAATTACGAAATTAATTATTTTGTCCAAAAATCTTTTTTGTCGCCAACACATTTTCAAAACCAATGGGAAAATGAGGACAGCGGATTCGAAGCTCCTCGAAGCAATAGCCGAAAGATCCTTAACCGATCAAGATAATAGCGGAATGAGCCACTTAATCGTCAGAGCAGGAGAGGAAGACTCGAGACTCCGAGCCAGGTGAAGTAGGCTGGGGAGGATGAGCAGACCTGGCCCCTCCCCCCGGCAACATCCTGCACCAACCACATCCACAGCCCACTACCACCACACCACACTGTTAAAAAACTGTGTAATTCTACACGAATGTACGTGGCAGCACAATCTCCACGCAGGATCGTGCAATGTTACATGTACATGTGTACGTGTACTTTTACTGTCTCTCCCATGTATATTTACAAATTCAGTGCCAGTGAAATTTTACTATACTTGTTATTATTTTTACTATTCATTATGTCCAATCACGCGTATTCTGTACGTGTCATTTTACTTTTTTTGTCACCAATATCAAGTGACATAATGTAAATTTATACAAATTTGGTTAGGGTAATTTTATCATACCTGTCCGTCTGTTTTACTACCCATCCTATTAAATCAAATGTACTCTGTACATGTTATTTTACTATAATTGCTAC
The DNA here is from genome assembly GCA_029891345.1 of Dryococelus australis. Lineage (NCBI taxonomy): Eukaryota > Metazoa > Arthropoda > Insecta > Phasmatodea > Phasmatidae > Dryococelus > Dryococelus australis. Next base: position 197,046,568 of record CM056998.1, on the reverse strand, counting down.
TAATTCTGTACCACACTTTGTAAATTAACACAATTATTGTTATGGTAATTTTAATACACCAGTTTGTTACTGTTTAATGTTCATCATATCCAATTGCGTGTATTCTGTAGGTGTAATGTTACCATACCATTATGTAATTCTCAATTATTATGATGTCAAGTAATGTTTTGTATGTGCATTTTTATAATTTTTATGTAATTTTACTCTGTTTTGTAAATGGGTGGTTCATCAGAGTTATAAAAAGTTTTTCCAAAATGTGGATAACGATTTGTTTCAGGTATAAAATATGTAGTTATATACAAAAGCCAGCATATTACATCAGTGGTAGAGTTCCTTTTGAGCACACAAAAGAAGTTCGAAGTAGTTCTACTCCCTACCGCTAGATTGCATGGTTTAAGCAAATACTTGTATTTATATTTTAATTCACAGGAAAATTAGTGTAAAATTACAAATACTGTACTGGTTTTAGAAAATTACGCATACAAATGTAAAGTTACCATAAATTTGTATGTGTAAATATACGCTCATATACTTTCGAACTTGTAATTTAACACCCTTGTTAATATCAATATACCAGTATATTTCCATTTTTTTTTTTTACTGTAAGACTGTACTAAATTTTGAGTGGAATAGGAAAATATGTACTTTTACACTGATGTACAAATTGATACAATATTGGTATAGTTGTAAAAACACACAGATTTGGGGTTTTAGTGCCATGAATTAGTGTAATTTCACACCCTTTTAAATGTCAATATACCAGTAAATTTGTGTTTTTTTTCAATAATATTGTACTACCTAGTTAGTGAAATATAAAAATTTGTACTTTTACACTAATGTACATGTTTCAATACAACATTGGCATAATTGTAAAAATACACAGATTTGGGTTTAATACTTAATGTCCATAGATTTTTACATGTACTTTCACATTTATAAATTTACACCCCTCTTATTGTTAATATACCAACACATTTGTGTTTTTTTTTACAATATCATTGTACTATATTATGAATAAAGTTGTACATTGCTGTAAATTTACACATACTGTACGTGTTTTACAAATTACACACAGAAAATGTACAAATACCCCCTGCCACCCATTACCACCCCTAACCTCATCGCCTTCCCTCATCGCCTCAATCCCCTCACCGACATCACACCCCATTCCCTCACCTCACACACAAACCCACCACCTCACTCTAACACACTGCCCTCACCCCACTAAACACCTCTCACAAACCCTCATCACCCAACCCCCACCCCACTCCCCCTCTAACCCCCCTCAGATAACCAGCCTCACGCACCCTCACCTCCTCAACATCCTATCACCTTCACCTACCCGGCTCAAAAAAATTCTAAAAATCAAGGAATATATAATATCCCCTCATGCACGCGCACCACCAACCCCCATCCCTTCATTCACCAAATTAAACATTTGCCTTACGTAACAGAAATTATCGTTCTACCCATGCCAATCAATGGTATTTACCCATTCAGGAATTAATTACTACTTTAACATATATTATGTCAGTATTGGACACTATAGAAAGTGCTAGGTATTTATTTTTCAGCATCTACCACCACAGATCTCCCATGCCATCCATTTCCAAACTATTTTTTTTTTGGCGTCTCCAAACATAAAGTATTTAGCATACTGATAATATTTTAATCAAGAGAATTCACAAAAAAAATATAAAGAAATTCTTAAAAAACGAGGAACATACAACATTAACCTTACTCTCATCCCACCGCCCTCATTTCACCCCCTCCACTCCCATAATAATAAATAGATAAATATCGCAAAAACCGAAATAAACTAATAAAATTTTATGAAAATATTACATCACAGACTCCGACACCCTTGTTGGTGACCTTGACCTTGACCCAATTGACCTTTAACTCGGAAAATCAAGAAAAAATTGCGAATAATTACAAAAAAAACGCAAAAAAACATTGAGTAAAAAATTACATTCGTAATACGAAAAACAAAATCCGATGTGTGTGCCATGAAAGTTCGATCCTCGTAAAGATGGCAGAGCACAGCTACTCCCTGGTACGACGATCAGCAGACGTCTAAGCTCCCACCACTATATTTCATTAGCTATATAGCCGATCAATCTTACGACCCCCAAAGCGAAATACAGACTTTATGTTGCACATATACCCCCACACTCATGTACATCACACTTCTCGTCGCCTTACATCCCTCGCCATTTACTTACCATAGCTCAGCCATCGACTTTTACACATGTCACCATCCATTCAACCGAATCCCCCCCCCCCCCGTCCCAAACCAAACACAATGACGAGGGATAGCTTGTCCCCCCCCCCTCCATCAACCAACGATATGATTATCCACCCCAATCCCTTTTAATAAACCAAACCCCAACCGGTTCCTGAAGAGACGTAACTCTACCCAAGACTGGCTCTTGACAAGACCAATTCTTGCAAAAACGGCTATAACAGTGGCCGGCCCGTCAAGAGCGTGGGCAGGGGGGTGGGGTTAAATGCTCAGGGGCCTGTGTCCCCGGAGGAGCCCGTGTCGTGCCCGTATCGTAAATGTTTATTTATAAAACGAAGTATTACGTAAAAATCTAATTTCAACACTCAACATTTATTAACATTTTTTTAATGGATGACGCCCTATTTATGTTGTTTTAAAGTGTCGACTTTGGGAGGGGGAGGAGGTAGGGGGCCTACAGCACGCATTGCTCAGGGGCCCGGAATTTTTCTTGGTGGGCCTGAACAGTGATCAAGACCAACCCACCATACCACCCAGCTATTGCAACAGTCGATGACAGCCAATCTCGAAATGTCGACTAATACGAATGACCAGGCCAATTAACCAGTTGCGAAACATTCCTCAAAAATATTTTCCAGTTGGTTCGCTCGCCTTATAGAACTCAGCCGATTTTTTAATCGACCCGAGCAAGGCATAATACTTAAGATCCTGCCATGGACCTTCCTCCTGCACACACTCGCATAAATCTGATCTAAAATAGACTCTCGCAATCGCTTGTACACACCACTAAAGTAATAAGTCTTTCAGAGAAGCAGAATGGCTTGAAAAATAAATTAAACTCATATTATTGTGTATACATAAGTTTAATTTATTTACTTATTATATAGTCTATCTTTCTAATTATTTATGGATAGTAGCCAATAGTCTCGTCTGATATAACACCGATTCTTCAGTTCACTAATAATAGAATATATCTCGTTAATGTTCGAGAAATCTCCATCTTGTTGCAAAATTATCAAATGTCTGTGTGTACCAATAAGTTCATTCAAGTCTTCGGTAAACATGTAGTCAGTATAAACTGTGTCTCCTGCCTTCTCCATTATGCTCGTTGCAGCAAATTAACGAGCATTCCTGACGCCTTAGGCCCTCTTCGCACCACTTGTCGAAGGAAACTCACTGGTGAAATGTGTGGGAACATCGAGTGAATCATCCATCCTTCTGATCAGATACTTCATCAACACTGTCTTCATAGTCATTATCATCAATGCTGTCTTCATGATCGTCTTCACCTCCTGTTCCATCCTCAATATCAAGTTTCCTTATCTTTGTAGTAGTCACATTATCATCATTAGTATGTAGAGCCGAATACCCTTTATTTTGAAGTTTGTTGACTTTACACGAAGGTGTTGCAAGTGCACGGTCCACACAAACTGACACTACTACACTTATTTCGTCTTTAGAATTAACTGTATCATCATTATCGCTTGACGATTCAGTACCCACCGATGCAGCATGGGGTGTTGGCTAAATCACTTGCTGGCTTCCAGTAGACGAACCCTTGCCGATCTCGATGTGTTCCTTCAATGAATCGCCTTACATAAACTGCATGCTACCAATGTCGTAATGCTTCATCGCGCGAATGGTACTCTTCGTACAGGAGGTTCACTCATGTCACCGAGCATGGCAGCTTCTGCTGTAGATATTTCCACAATGGGAGAAAGTGCATTCATAGATGTAAGCTCTATAGTAGACTTCCCATGTCGCAAACACTTCTTGATGACTGCTGGCACTGAATACTTATGGCTTTACACAAATGGCCCTGTTATGGCTGGCTGTTGGCAACCAGACAATTGGCATGCCATCAATGGCAGGTTAATGGGATATTGATGGCTGAGATTGGGTAGACTGCTAATGATCCACAAATTACTTGCCAACTGTATTCCACCACTGGCAACACTTAAATTATCCATTTTCGGGCCACTGATGGCCTAGAAAACTTATGGGTGTACACAACTGGCCCTGCTATGGTTAACTGCTGGCAGCAGGACATTTGGCATGCTATTTATGGCACACTGATGGAATGTTGATGGCAATGGAACTGATGTTTGAGAGTAGGTGAACTACTAGTGGCCCATAAATGGCTTACCAACAGTATTCTAGCAATGGCCGCACATAACCTATACGTATTGTTGGTGAAAGTATGGGTAACCATCTGTAGGCCATTTGATGTCTGTGAAGGGGTACATCGATGGGCCATTGCTGGTGCAATTTGGCTTATTAAAGAATTTTTATAGCTCCTATTCTTCGAAGATAGCTTTTCAAACTACACACAAACATATGAATATTTGTGTGGTGTATATAATATAATTATAGATCAATATATAATGGATAGGCTATTTGCAAATATATAGTGCTGGAAATATTTATGACAAATGCTGTAAATACAGTATTAGGTGGGACTTCGTGACTGGTGTTGAATAATTAGACGTATATATTAATTTTAATGTACGACTGCATTTAATTCAAATAAGAAGTTTAAAAAAAACTATATCGAACCACCTTTTTAAAATTAACATTGAAGATCTTCTGTTGTTCCACATCACTGAATTACATACTGCGAAAGATCACATTAAGGGCAAGGTTTTGTTTTAATATCGCGATTCAGGTCGGAAGTTTTCTCTCAACGACAGTATTTTTTTTTGCCTATATGCATTATTTTTTTAAAAACCTATTTGTTCACATAGTAAATTTTAAGGCTATGTAATAAGTAGAGTAATTTATATTATATTAATAATTGTTAATAATTAAAGTCCAAATATATTCTTAATTAGTTCATCTAAACATAAGAATACACAATGGTGTAATGGTTACCATGCTGGCACTTACTGCAAGGGTTGTAAGTTCGCGCCCCCTCCACTCCTCCAGTAAGTATAAGATTTTAATGTTGTGTGATGTGTTTAATAGTGGAAAAGATGAGAATGATGAAAGAAATATTATTTTTACGATTTAGTGTTTGTCATATGGTAGAAGCATGGCTAGCCTTCAGAAGGCCATCTGGTGGCTGTGAAGTGGTACACTGTTGGGACATTGCTGTTGTAGAAATCATATGGTCAATGATTGGGCCATTTGTGTTCACCACACCTGGGCCAGTTATGGGCAGAGTATGGCTAGTTAGTGGAGCCACTTCAGGACCAGCAATGGTGATGGGTACGTGCCAGCTGTTGGCCAACTTTTGGCCAGCTTGACATCCGACTGTAAACCATAAATGGGCCATATGTATTTTGCTACATGGGTTCGTACGATCATTGGCTTGCATCATATTCATGAAAAAACTGACTTTGTTTCTACAGTAGCAACTTGTATATCTACTTTCCCTAACTATAGTTCTATAATATAATCTTACTTACATATTTTATCAGTGAGATTTAAACTTTTTTTTTTAAATTCACTGGACCAGGCATTGTATCTATTTCCTTTATCACATTACAATGCAGTAACATCTTCAACAGTTTCATCCAGACAAAATATTTGCTGAGCTTGAATTCATGCTCCACAAATTAACCATACTGCTCCGCAAATGACTCCTCATGCTCTGCAAATGGCCCCTAAGTCACCCCTGAAAGACCTCCAAATTACCACATAGTAACCCCTCCTGCTCTGCAAATGACCCTTAAATGACCCCTCCTTCTCCTCCAACGACCTCTGCTGCTCCACAAATGACCCCTTTCACTCCGAAAATGATGCCTTTCACTCCGCAAATAACCCCTATAGACTCCTGCTCCACAAATGACCCCTCCTGCTCTATAAATGACCCCTAATGATTCCTAAATGACCCCCGATTGTAGTGTGTGCTGTGCTTATTGCAGTGTGTGTGTGCAGTTCATTGCAGTTCTGATTGTAGTGCTAATTGCGGTGTATGTGGTGCTGATTGTGGTGTATGTGGTGCTGATTGTGGTGCCAATTGTGGTGCTGATTGCGAGATTGATGGAAAGGGCTGACTGCATGCGATTGGCCAGCTGCAATCACATGGCAACCCTGTGATTGTCAAGACGATGCCTGCACAATATTTAAAAGACACAGAATTAACATTAATTTAATTAAAATGCATTGTATAATGTGCTGTTCTACTGTATGTACAAATAAAAATTACATGAAAAAATTCATTTTTGAAATTGGAGATCTTCTACTTTTTAAATAAATAATATCGAGTTGATAAGCTATGCAGTTAGTCAAAGTCCAGTATCATGCATGTAGGTATACCGATGTATGGAAAAATAACTTTTTAAATTGAAAGAAAATGAGTTATTTTCGAAATTGAGTGGTATAAAACAAATATGAGAACGTACGGTGTGTTGATGCGAAAATACCTTGTCACAGTGGTTGCAGGGATAAGTTTTCTCTGGTGGTGACGATAGAGGGTGACGCGGCCACCATGCTAAGATGGATGGATAACTACAATTTGTGCTGTACAGATGCTGCAGTGAACTGTCCAAAAACACGACACTTCGACGATGGAGGTGACGTCTCCATTTTGCTTCGTCGCAGACGAAGCTGAGGTGTCGTTATTTTTAATCATAGGTATACCTATATGAATTGAAGCTGGACTTTGACTAACTACATAATTTATCAATTCGATTTAATTTATTTAAAAACCTCAAGTTCTCCAATTTCAAAAATTATTATTTTTTCATGTAATTTTGTATTTGTACATATAGTGCAATGGCATTTTATACAATACTTCTTAATTCAATTAATTTTAATTCTGAGCCTTTTTACATACAGTGCAATAGCACTTTGTACAATACTTTTTAATTCAATTTATTTTAATTGTGATCTTTTTAAATATTACAAGGACATCACGTAGCCAATCACCGTGTTGCCATATGATTGCAGCTGGCCAATCGAATGCAGGCATTGAGACATTACATGCAGGAGTCAGGCCTCAAGAGAAGTCTTTCCATCAATCTTTATATCAATCTCGTAATATATCCATCAATTCGCATCGCAATTTGCACCACATGCACCACAATCAGCACCACATGCACCACAGTCAGCACCACATGCACCACAATCAGCACCACATTCACCACAATCAGCACCACATGCACCACAATCGGGGGTCATTTATGAATCATTAAGGGTCATTTTCGGATGGCGGGGGCATTTGCGGAGCAGAAGGTGTCATTTGCGTTTATAATACAACTACTATAGTTTATTCGCGGTTTCTTCACACTTTTTGAATATAACTTTTGAAAAATCACCCCATGTACAACATGTCTGATTATTTTATAAATATGTAATGTATCACAGGCATTTTAAACTTCTGTTAAAATAAAATACCCTTATTTCTAATTCAATTAAAATGTTAAAACTTAAATTGTGTATATAAAATATAATACATGATTTATAATACGAATAAAAAAGTGAGAAAACAGGTTTGTTGGTAAGAAATAGTTCTTGTGCAAAATAGTATTACACTGAGTGCATACGAATTCAGTGCGCAGTCTTTTTTGTGTAATTTTCTAGACTTGACTATGCTTTGATTAAATGAGGCGGAGGAATATCCTGGAAGCAGAACGTTAGCATGGCTTCAAAAAGTTGGATGTAACCGTGAATTGGGCTATAACTCCTGTGGTCATACATTTAAATATGAAACTCGGAATGCAACACCAAGACAACTATATCGATCAATTCTCTACTAACTTAACTAGGAACTTTTAAGCCACTGCGTGAATGCAGTTATGAGTAGTGACATATTTCAAAGGTTTATTACGAAAATGATTTATTTACCTAGAACAGCCTATAGATGTATGTGTCGTGTTATACATCAGTTACAGATACAGCACTATCCTGAACTACAGCTACAATCGGTGTGAGGTGATTCCTTGTGCGAAATTAGAGAGAAAGCGTTATACGGCACACGTCCTACAGTAACTCGTCATAGTACACTTGAAGTACACATACAAACTTTGAGTGTTTCCTTGACAACTGTTTGCCTTAGAGAGTTACACCAAGGTAACGTTTATGTACATTAATTTACACATGGTAATGACGTCATTAAAATCTGAAAACACCCAATGGTTACACAAATTTGTTGTATGATAACGTGACGTCCCTCTATTTTCTCAATTAGTTGGGGCATCACCCATTAGCCGTTTACAGATTTAAGATCTTGTTTCAAGACAACGGTATTCACGGAATAGTTCTTTTATCTCGAATAGGTTTAATTTTTTAATTGAAACCATTTGAAACGTCGATTTTCTAGGGCACCTTCCTCCCTGATGAATTAATGTAGGACATAAGTCGTATGATATTTCCATCTCATTTTACTCAGGAAATTAACTCACAGAGTTAGCACTTGTAGTTCTGTAAATTTTTGCAAAAATTTACCTAAATATGTTTTGTTATGTAATAAATAATAATTTTATTTTTCAGAACCAATTACGTTAATCGTTGGTGAACCAGACATGTACATCAACCGAGGGAGTACAATCAACTTAACCTGCATAGTGAAGCATAGTCCAGAGCCCCCTTCAGCAATCTACTGGACACATAACAAGGAGGTTAGTCTGATTTGAGTCTGAATGTTGTGGCAACTTTGTCCCACTGCTTTCCGTTGTCGTCGCAAACATTATAATAACTATTTACACACTAAGAAAAAGGTTTTGTTGAATAAAACAACATTTGTTTGGTGCAAACAAATATTTGTTTCTATAGGGAAAATGAAATATTTTGTTGCTGAAAACAAATTATTTTGTTGTTCTCATTTGGTTGCCCCAAACTGAAAGATTTGTTGGGCTACACGTGCATTAAACAGTTTGGTCCGATATAAAAAATTGTACAAGTTTGACCGGGTTTCGAACCTAGATCACCTGCATCCGAGCGCTACGCCTTAGTAATCGCAGCTATTATTGGGTAACGTCTACAAACTAATAATTTCAAGTTTTACAGCTTTATCTGTAAGTTTCTTGTTGCATTGTATTATTAATGCGTTTATACGATTGTTAAGCATCTTTAGATGCATTAACAAACACGGTTACTATCCTAATTGTCACAAAAATTACAAACTCTCGAGCTGTACTCTCGAATGAAGGCAGTCAAATGAGTGGCCAAACAAATATATACAGTTGATTCAAGAAAATATTTAATTGGTAGTCAAATTTTTTTTGGCCCAACACAGAGATTTTGTTTATTCAATCATATACTTTGTTAGACGAACAAAAGTAATTTCGTTGCTTTTCAAACTTTGTTTGCTCAACAATGTATTTTTTTAGGGGTACTAAATATATTTGGCCCTATACAAACAAAATTTTGTTAGATATTCTCTCAGTATAGGCTTGCCACAAACATAACATTTGTTTCTTCTATATAGCAATGACTGTGATAACCTTGGACTGTCGTTACAATTGTTCAGCAGATGTCTTTGTAGTAATATAAATTACATTGCAGAGAAAATTTTTTCTCTGAAAAACAACCGCCATTAGTAAATAAGAGAGAAGTATTTTTTTTTTTTTTTTTTTTTTTTTTTTTCAAAATTATGTTCATTAAAAAACAATATAAATTCTACGACGGCTTTGATACTCGAACCCCTCCCCCTCGACCACTTTGCCTTATGTTAAGAAGTCTTTTGAAAAGTAGTTTATGTAAGGTAGTAGTATAGGCATGTCGCCAACTGGGAATATCTGAGGTTAGTGACTTGGATAATTACTGCGCTTCAGAGTGACGTCAAAAGTCTGCAGGAGGACTGCAAATTTGCTCAAATGCAGTTTCGTAACTGCAGAATACATTGGTTTATGAATATTTGCGTCGGAACAACAGTTAGTTACGTACTGGAAACTACAATGAACGGCAGAAAACATCGCTAAAACTTTGCCTTTGGTATGAAATATTATTTCGTTACTGAGAACGAAAACAATTAAAAGTATATTTATTTCTTTGCTGTAAAAGGAAGGTAATTTGTCATAAAACAAAAACGTTTATTCAGGATATCAGGTAATTCGCTGACACGAACTGCACCACACGAATTTATGATCAAAACTAAGGAGAAAATATTCTTTGGTAAAAAAACTTAAGGCCCTTTACGAGAAAAACTACACTAAAATAGATTAAATGACTTTATTTCGTGTTAATCACGGCACACAGTATCAGCATACCAAACGTCGAAACGTCATAACAGGTGTTAGAAGTTTTCTTTGCCCATAGAAAATGCACTTCTCCGCACGTAGGGTGCATGCAGCATGCATGAAGTTTGGCCGCCGGATGCATCCATGGTCATTGCCATGCCCCAGTACTCACTGCATGAGAACTCCATGACCTCCTAGGAAATACTGGGATCTGCTCGTTCCTTCGCCATATGCCTAACGACCCACAAATAAGCCTAGCTGCAGCATTGCCACATCATCTCACCTTTATCTAATTGGAATACCACGCATGTTTGCTACTGTCGTTTTTGGTCCTTCCGTGTCGATTCTGTCGTAAACGAAGGATCGAATGCATTTTTATCAAAGAGTATTTCCTACTTAGTTTTTATCACGGATTCGTGAGGGGCAGTCCGTATTCGTAAATTGCCTGACATCCTGTTGGAATAGTTTTCTTTGCTATACAGAAAACTTCACAAGGATTATTTCTAGTGTGTGTCCAGCACCTCAGTAGAAAACTGCTACGGGTGTTTCGTGTCTTGTCGTTTCAGCGTCTGCAAAATTTGCATTTTCTGAAAGTTATTCACGGTAAAGTGAGCACTTCTGAAATCAGACGTAAAAAAAACTTACTGCCCATAACTACACATTTACTACAGTAGACCCATGCACCCAGGTTCTCTTTTAAGGGCACTGCCTACAGGCTAGCAGCCTCGAAATTTTAATAGGAAATACCATGGTAAGGGGATTTCACCTCAGTGCATTAATTTTAAAGACGTTTGAAACTAAACGTATTCTTCATTAATTTTTTTGAAGTTCCCTACGACGTAGATGTTTCAATAATTTGTGCAGCCTGTTTGCAAGGAATTTTTAAAATGTATGTTATATATATTTTACATACTGCCTACCATTATTGAAAATATATGCCCTAGGAATCTTCTCTCAAAAAAATTTATGCAGAACAAATTTTGTTTGAAACGCCTATATTAAAAATTAATGCACAGAGACGAAATTTCCTTAACATGGTATTTCCTATTTAAATTCCACAGCTGCCAGGTGGTTGGCCACGAATTTAATTTTATTAAATTGTTTTAAGACCAGACTTTTATTGAGACATTAATATGTAAATTTACGGCTGCTAAAATCTATGGTTTTTTGGTCAATTTGCATATTATTAGCACATTTATATTCCTAAAATCTTATTGTTTTCCACTTGGCTTTCATTTCATTTGCGTATATTATTCTAACTCGAGGATGATATAATAAAAAGATTCTTTAAAGTACCTTGAAAGAAACTTGCAGGTGGGGTAAGATATTAAATGAAAAGTTACTTCAGACATACGCCATACACTTGAAGGCTTCTTCGCCAAAGAAAACGCTGAGGTTGGCAGTTCTTCAAACGTTGCTACCTGCTCATCAAGAAAACTTCGTGTCTTCTGTTTACTCTCTTCGTTGTCAGGTTTTCTAGCTTTTTGTCTTCGCCTCAGTGTTCGCCTGTGTTGTGCGTTGTCTTTGTCGGCTCGTCTACAGTTTTGTTTGCGCATTTCTTTATATTGCACTTGCCTTTGTTGCCCGTTCGTTTGTTACTCGTCTTTTTTTTTTTTTTGTTCAGTTTGGTAGAAGTCTTGGCTGAGTTCCTTGTACGGTAATTTTTGTTTTATATGTCGGTCGACAATCAACAGCCGTTCTTGGTTTGTTTCAGTGCATATGGTTTTTAATCTCGTTCTCTGTGTTTTCCTTGGTGATACATCTTTTCAATGAACAAAAAAGAAAATTAAATAATTCTAGTGGCCACAGACGTTACACTTTGAACACAGCAGTAAGATGTGGAACTACGTTCCCGCTACCATGTCTATCTTCACTGGAAGCCGCAAACTCATAGTTTACTTTAAAACATTTGCAATTAGACACACAGGCTGTGTTTAGAGGCTGACCTCAGAAATGCACAATAGCAATGAACCAGGTTAGGGTAGAGTTTATTTTTCTCAGGCTCAATGCTAATGGCTTGGCAAATACGAATTTTGGCCGCCAGGTGGTAGCACTGGTGATGCATGTTAACTATATATTTCTCCGTTTTTAACGTAAAAAAATGAGATATTTGAAGATTTTCTTTAAAAAGAATTGTGCAAAATCTGTTGATATGATTTATTATAACCTATGTACGCATAACATTGAAAATTTAGAACAATACTCTATAATATATATACTGTATAATTATATGTAGTATATATAATATGCATATATATATATATTCGGTTGTAAAACTGTATTTAGAAAAATATTTGCTTACATATTTATTAAATTTGATAACTTAATCTAAAAATCCTTTTTACATCTATATTTATTTCACTATAGTAAAATTGGTTATGAATTCAATGCCCAACCATTTCGTAATTAACTGCTTACTTTTATAAAACCATCGGTGGACGTGAATAAATGCTACAAAAAAAACAATACTTTATATTTTTGCATGGGGGAAGTAGGCTATATATAGAAATTCGAGCCGAACACAAACATTCCCACACAATGAAAAGTATTGCTCAATTTCCCGCCAACTGAAAAGCGGCTTCTTTGAAACAGCAGCGGAAGTTACGGCGTAAACTGTCCCACTGCCAGACTCAAGGAATCTTGTTTTGTACCCAACATCGGTAGAATAAACCTTATCCAGATGTAGTGACAGTAGTGGTGTTTTACTCGTAGCCAGATGTAGTGACAGTAGTGGTGTTTTACTCGTAGCAAGATGTAGTGACAGTAGTGGTGTTTTACTCGTAGCCAGATGTAGTGACAGTAGTGGTGTTTTACTCGTAGCAAGATGTAGTGACAGTAGTGGTGTTTTACTCGTAGCAAGATGTAGTGACAGTAGTGGTGTTTTACTCGTAGCAAGATGTAGTGACAGTAGTGGTGTTTTACTCGTAGCAAGATGTAGTGACAGTAGTGGTGTTTTACTCGTAGCCAGATGTAGTGACAGTAGTGGTGTTTTACTCGTAGCCAGATGTAGTGACAGTAGTGGTGTTTTGCACGTAGCAAGATGTAGTGACAGTAGTGGTGTTTTACACGTAGCCAGATGTAGTGACAGTAGTGGTGTTTTACTCGTAGCAAGATGTAGTAACTGTAGTGGTGTTTTACTCGTAGCCAGATGTAGTGACAGTAGTGGTGTTTTACTCGTAGCCAGATGTAGTGACAGTAGTGGTGTTTTGCACGTAGCAAGATGTAGTGACAGTAGTGGTGTTTTACACGTAGCAAGATGTAGTGACAGTAGTGGTGTTTTACTCGTAGCCAGATGTAGTGACAGTAGTGGTGTTTTACTCGTAGCCAGATGTAATGACAGTAGTGGTGTTTTACACGTAGCAAGATGTAGTGACAGTAGTGGTGTTTTACTCGTAGCCAGATGTAGTAACTGTAGTGGTGTTTTACTCGTAGCCAGATGTAGTAACTGTAGTGGTGTTTTTCTCGTAGCCAGATGTAGTGACTGTAGTGGTGTTTTACTCGTAGCCAGATGTAGTGACAGTAGTGGTGTTTTACTCGTAGCCAGATGTAGTAACTGTAGTGGTGTTTTTCTCGTAGCCAGATGTAGTGACAGTAGTGGTGTTTTACTCGTAGCCAGATGTAGTGACAGTAGTGGTGTTTTGCACGTAGCAAGATGTAGTGACAGTAGTGGTGTTTTACACGTAGCCAGATGTAGTGACAGTAGTGGTGTTTTACTCGTAGCAAGATGTAGTGACAGTAGTGGTGTTTTGCACGTAGCCAGATGTAGTGACAGTAGTGGTGTTTTACTCGTAGCAAGATGTAGTGACAGTAGTGGTGTTTTACACGTAGCCAGATGTAGTGACAGTAGTGGTGTTTTACTCGTAGCAAGATGTAGTGACAGTAGTGGTGTTTTACTCGTAGCAAGATGTAGTGACAGTAGTGGTGTTTTACTCGTAGCCAGATGTAGTGACAGTAGTGGTGTTTTGCACGTAGCAAGATGTAGTGACAGTAGTGGTGTTTTACACGTAGCCAGATGTAGTGACAGTAGTGGTGTTTTACTCGTAGCAAGATGTAGTAACTGTAGTGGTGTTTTACTCGTAGCCAGATGTAGTGACAGTAGTGGTGTTTTACTCGTAGCCAGATGTAGTGACAGTAGTGGTGTTTTGCACGTAGCAAGATGTAGTGACAGTAGTGGTGTTTTACACGTAGCAAGATGTAGTGACAGTAGTGGTGTTTTACTCGTAGCCAGATGTAGTGACAGTAGTGGTGTTTTACTCGTAGCCAGATGTAATGACAGTAGTGGTGTTTTACACGTAGCAAGATGTAGTGACAGTAGTGGTGTTTTACTCGTAGCCAGATGTAGTAACTGTAGTGGTGTTTTACTCGTAGCCAGATGTAGTAACTGTAGTGGTGTTTTTCTCGTAGCCAGATGTAGTGACTGTAGTGGTGTTTTACTCGTAGCCAGATGTAGTGACAGTAGTGGTGTTTTACTCGTAGCCAGATGTAGTAACTGTAGTGGTGTTTTTCTCGTAGCCAGATGTAGTAACTGTAGTGGTGTTTTGCACGTAGCAAGATGTAGTGACAGTAGTGGTGTTTTACTCGTAGCAAGATGTAGTGACTCTAGTGGTGTTTTACTCGTAGCAAGATGTAGTGACAGTAGTGGTGTTTTGCACGTAGCAAGATGTAGTGACAGTAGTGTGTGTTTTACTCGTAGCCAGATGTAGTGACAGTAGTGGTGTTTTGCACGTAGCAAGATGTAGTGACAGTAGTGGTGTTTTACTCGTAGCCAGATGTAGTGACAGTAGTGGTGTTTTACTCGTAGCCAGATGTAGTGACAGTAGTGGTGTTTTGCACGTAGCAAGATGTAGTGACTATAGTGGTGTTTTACTCGTAGCCAGATGTAGTGACAATAGTGGTGTTTTACTCGTAGCAAGATGTAGTAACTGTAGTGGTGTTTTACTCGTAGCAAGATGTAGTGACAGTAGTGGTGTTTTACTCGTAGCAAGATGTAGTGACAGTAGTGGTGTTTTACTCGTAGCCAGATGTAGTAACTGTAGTGGTGTTTTACTCGTAGCAAGATGTAGTGACAGTAGTGGTGTTTTACTCGTAGCATGATGTAGTGACAGTAGTGGTGTTTTGCACGTAGCAGGATGTAGTGACAGTAGTGGTGTTTTACTCGTAGCCAGATGTAGTGACAGTAGTGGTGTTTTGCACGTAGCAAGATGTAGTGACAGTAGTGGTGTTTTACACGTAGCCAGATGTAGTGACAGTAGTGGTGTTTTACTCGTAGCAAGATGTAGTGACAGTAGTGGTGTTTTGCACGTAGCAAGATGTAGTGACAGTAGTGGTGTTTTACTTGTAGCCAGATGTAGTGACAGTAGTGGTGTTTTACTCGTAGCCAGATGTAGTGACAGTAGTGGTGTTTTACTCGTAGCAAGATGTAGTGACAGTAGTGGTGTTTTACTCGTAGCAAGATGTAGTGACAGTAGTGGTGTTTTACTCGTAGCAAGCCCTACAACAACTCTTCACTGCGAAGTCTTGTTTACTGTGTTCAATAATGGGATCTAGTCGCCCGGTGAATCAGGCGCTAGGTCACATCAGGGCGTAATTCATAACAAAAATTGCATTTTTATGTTTTAAAACTGATTTTCAAGATATGTAAAGATATCGGGAACGCTTACGTTTAAGAATTGTACCTACTCGTTTCAAGAAATGGCGATAGGAAATTTAAAAAAAAGGTACACAATAGCAAACGTAAATTCTTATATGTATTCCAGTGACATGTTTGCGTCCCTTTTCATACAACTGTATTATTGTCTGCCTTTTTACTCGTACACGTGAAATTTATATTTTATTTCGATGTTAGATTATGGTGTCAATAACATGCATCAAGTTGGTGTCGTCTAGATTAAAAAAAAGTTCTGTTGCTTCATGAAAGTAGTTCCCGTGGTCAAAAATGGATTTTCTTTATCCAAAACCCGTTTATTTGACTATAAATTTGCAATTGGATGAACGAATGGCTTGCGTGGTTTTCAAGACATCGGTTTAGGGTATTTTCATGACCACTGAAACAAAAAGAACAGTCTTTATTCTTGAGTGATCAAACCTTCCTTCTGCTCAGCAATGACTGTGTTGCATCTGAACGCAAGGTATTGTAATCTTGAGACTCGTGATACACTTTGCACACATGGTTTGGTAAACAACGTTAATTATCTCTCCGATCTGGTGTTTTGTGACTCCCACAGTTCGGGCAAGTGTAGTTTCGATCATGGAGCCGCAGATGGCAGAAAACATGAAATGGCCAGTTTCCGGTGCATTAGCATCGCACAGCGAGGTGTAATATGTAATAATGGCTTGTCTAATAATTACTTATTTTATTATGTAGGTCGGACTGGAATTGCAAAGGGAAGACAACTTGTAATGGCTGAACGTGTTTCTGCTGTGATCTCGTTAGCAAGTGGTTAATGTTAATAAACTAAATAAGAGCGTATTCACATTGAAACGCACTGACCGGCGGAATCACTGGGTAAAGGACGGTGGAGTCATGTGACTCTCTAATAATCTGCTGTAAGGGTCAGATTCCCACACGGAATATTGAACCGCACTGAAACTATGACTTTTGATATTGATTAATACTTAAATACAAACTTGAGTAAAAATTTCAAATATGATTTCTATAAAATCTTGAGCGCTTCTAGTTGAATGGTGCAGTATTTTAAAAACTAATATGAATATCCCATATTTGTTCATAAACGATAGCAATTATGATGTAAAATTAGAATGTGGTTAGTGTGTAAGTCTTGCGAAAGCTTTAATATTAAACATTCTAACAAGAATTTATCTGATATTGCAATATTTCCTAGTGTTAATTTTAATTTAAAACACGTAATGCAGAAAACGTCTTTTATTTTATCTTGGCCCTTGACTCCGTAATGTAGAACGTGTTTCGCTGCCCCTGACATAAAGCATACACGATCGCCTATTCTAATAATGCATGCAAAATAATATCACTTCCTGCAGAGAGTGACAAAACTTTCGGTGTGCGGTACTGTAAATACAAGAAATCCAGGGCTGGGGACTCTAGCGCAGATGTACATAAACTATTTTGCAAAAAAAAAATATATTTGCGCATTACAAGAGTGAAGAGCAGGGATATTTGGGTGGCTTGAGAGCCGATGATGGTGAAGCGAGGTTAGTATGGAGCGGTGCCGGAATACGAGGGCGGGTAACACGGTAGAACCCCGAGAACACCCACTGACCAGTGCCACATGCGAAAATCTAGGGTGCGACACCTTCTGTGTGGGAGATTAACACCAAGGGGTGTACCACCGCCAGAAACTCCTCCTGAGGTTATCTGTCGTAGGCGCCCATGTAGTCGCTGTAATGTTTTTCTTGTCTCAAGAGATGTCTGTTAGGGAAATTATCTGCATAGAGACGTCTTGCTTCTGCTGCATTATATTTGTGAGCTCATGCATAAAATGCAAGTCTACAACAGATAGCCCACTGTTCTCAGGAAGACACACAGGAATAACACATTATATTATTTAAAATTTAATTAAAGGCTGTTCACTGTAAAATGAGCACTATTGAAAGCCCTGCTTAAGATCTACTTGTATACACGTTGTGTGTTATTCCGCCGTATGTAAAATAACATTGCCATTGGCCTCATCACTTTATTAATGCATCGGTGAAATGAAACAGCGAAATTATTAAGTAAGTAAATACTTAACAAATCTGCTCATTTTCACACTTCCATGCATTAAAAAACTAAGTGAAAGAATTATTTTTAAGTTATCACAAATGGTTACCTAACACTTTTTATTCAACGTTAAGATATGGAACTACTAAACATCCATCGTTACCAACTTTACTGGGCGAATGTCACTCAGTGCACCCACTAAAACATATGCACGCATGGGCAGTGACATTTTTCTGGGGTTCATTTCTAAAGTGCTCACTTTATCGTGAACAGCCTTCACCTTTACTACCCAATTGCTGATATCCCCATTGTTCGTGAGTTGTGACACATGTGCAGTAACTAGCAACCACTAACGACGCCTAAGTACCTCGAGTTCATAGTGTCCTACATACAGGCGCTCTCTACATGACGCACCAGTAGGTACTGTGTTCGCCTTCGTGATATGCAACCTGCTCTGCACGTATGTACGTTTAGCTGCAGATTCCCTGCGTTTTTTTGGATAACTTCAACTTAAATTTAAAAATACTATATCGCCTTTCCAAACATTTTG
This sequence comes from Dryococelus australis, assembly GCA_029891345.1. Taxonomy (NCBI): domain Eukaryota; kingdom Metazoa; phylum Arthropoda; class Insecta; order Phasmatodea; family Phasmatidae; genus Dryococelus; species Dryococelus australis. The sequence goes on along the minus strand of CM056998.1, from coordinate 197,027,972 downwards.
TTACTGTGATATTTTGTTTATATTAGTCCATAGATGCCGGGGTGTGAATTTCGACATGTTATTCACAAACATGTTTGATATCGTTCTTAGCAGGTCCGTTCCGTAGCTAGGATAAGACAGCCCGGGCTCCGTAGCTAGGATAAGACAGCCCGGGCTATTGTCCCACGTGGGCGGGAGCCAGGCATCGAGAAACAGAGTAGTACGATTGGTAGAGATATAAAATACCAGTAATACGCAAACACGGAAATAAAACATTCTGACGATATGGGGCCAAAGCCGGCCATTTTTTGAATAGCTATTTTAAAAAATCGTGCTGATGTATCAATTACTTTTTACCGTTTCTTGTAACCATACTTTGTTTTCGTGCATGGTCGTCACGATAACAATCGTTATAGCTATGAAAAACATTAATACTAGGTGTATAAATACTCTATTCCTATTGGCCACACGTTCGTCCAAAGAGTTGGGAGTTGACCGAATCCCTTGAGATTGTACATACGTATCCGTGTCCGTATACGTCGTATTGCAGATACGTATTGTAGTAGCCTGTTCCGAGTACTGAAGTTTATATTGCAAAGTCTCCTATCTTGGTCTGTTTCTCCGGGGCCCAGGCTATCATCGCTATGACGCCACTCCTTAGCAGTTCTTCTTTAAATAATTGATATTATTTGAAGTTATGGTACCATAGACTTTGCTTCAATATTTTCGTCTTTTAGAAAGAAAGCATTGTGAATTTTCAATGAATTGCTAAGGAAATTAGCTAATACATGCAATGTTATCTGTAAGCCATTGGCTCGGCACCACGCAGATGTAACTGATATTGAACTACACATTTTTTTTTTTTTTAATGAAATTTCGTGAAATGGGGCAAAGTAATCCGTAGGGATGGGTTACTTTGCTCCAGTTCGTAAATCCATGCAAAAGTTATAGAAACATCTATTGCAGCAAAGTCAGTCCTCTAGCATTGTGCATGTAGACGACTATTTATGGGTACCAAACATTTACATTACCTAGAGACGTATTGTTAGGCCATGTGGTGACATCTATGTTGTCATGATACAAGCGATTGACAGTGGTCACCACAGTCCTCACTAGAGAGCTCTCAAACATATTTCTTCCATTGGTGTAAAGTAGCCCCCATAAGAGCAAAGTTGCCCTGGTTTATGGTATTTATTATGTTATTACGAGGCCTGGTGGTATCGGCAGGAGATCTATATTGTCCACAGTACTTATTTATTAAGTATTGGTTATGTAATATTCTGTGTGTATATATGTATATATCCCCTAGTACTTCCTGTAAGTTTCGGTTGTGAAATATTCTGTATGAATTGCACTTAGTACTTCCTGTGTTTTAAGTACTTGTTATTAAACATCCTGTATATATTGCACATGGTACTTCTTGTGTTTTAAGTACTTGTTATGAAACATCCTGTATATATTGCACATGGTACTTCTTGTTTTAGCATTGGTTTTGAAATCTGCTGTGTGCAGCATCCCTAATGGAGAGTGGAGTGGATTTATTTGGGTGGCTCTTAACATCGAGGTCTTGAGAATCGATGATTGTCAAGTGAGGTGAGTATAAAGTAGCTTCGGAATGCAAGGCCAAGGGAAACTGGAGATCCCTGAGAATACCCGCTGATCAGCGGTATTATCCGGCATGATCCCCGCGTGCAAAAATCCGGTAGCGACCCCACCAGGAATTTAACCCGGTTAGCCTTGGTGGGAGGCGAGTAGTCTGACCGCTACACTACCGCGGCCCCTCATCCGTAGTACTTCTGTTTTAAAGTTTTGGTATATGCTGTTCACGGTAAACTGAGCACTTTTGAAAGCCCTGCTTACGATCTAATTGAATTCACGTTGTGTAATATTCAGCCTAAAATTAACGTTACCAAGGGCCTCATCAATTTATTCATACATCGGTTAAGTGAAAACGTGAAGTTATTAGTAAAGTAAATATTTTACAAACTTGCTCATTTGTACATTTCGATGCTTAAAAAAAACAGAAAGCCAAAGAAATAATTTAAGTTGTCACAAATGGTTACCCAACACCTTTTTATTCGACGTTAAGATATGGAACTACTTCCCATCTATCGTTACCAACTTTACTGGGCTAATGTCACACGATGACAGTGTCGTGTAGTGAGTTTTTTTACAGGGTAAGTAATATAATAGTCCCACATATTCGAGTGTTTTAGACAATATTTAGTTAAACGCCATTTAAACATGATAAATTACACACTTTACAATACAATAAATGGTTGATATAAGCCGAGCTGTGGTTTCATTTTCAATATCTACTAACAAACGTTTACCCTCCAAATGTATTTACCGTGTTATAATACCTAACATTAGTTATAAAAACGGAAACGAAATGAATGTAATAATAATTAAACTTATTATTACTTAGAGAGCATATTACAAATTATACGAAAAATTCTCGTTTTCCCGAACACTTTCATCCACTTTCCGAGGGAAATTCCAGGACTGGAGGAAGCAAACAGAACAATGATTACCCTGCCCGTATGGCGTGTTGTTGCTTGCGAGTTTGAGTCATCGCTAGTCGTTCCCGTTTGTGGAAATAAATACTAGATAGCAGCACTAAGCGTGTACACGGAAAAAAAGTTTCTCGAATTGGAAACGGGAAACTCAGAATTAAATGTGTTTAAAGTTAAGGCGAAAACTATAGAGTGTCAAAAATTTCCAATATGTATAGGGTAAGCATAGCTTACCTTGCGTCTATGGAATAAACGCCACTGCTCGATGCGCCCATAAAAATATATGCAGGCAGAGGCAGTGACTTGTTTTATAGGGTTCATTTGAAAAGAGGTCACATTATCGTGAACAACCTTTATTGTTCTAGGTGATTGTTGTTTGTGGTGTCGACAGGAGATCAACTATGACTCTCCACGTGGAGGGATGATTGTTGTTTGTGGTGTCGACAGATCAACTATGACTCTCCAAGTGGATGGATGATGGTTGTTTGTGGTGTCGGCAGGAGATCAACTATGACTCTCCACGTGGAGGGGTGAGTGTGATCACGGAGAAGGGAGACGTGACTACCAGCTACTTGCTGATACAGCGCGCGCAGCCTCCAGACTCCGGCAAGTACGCCTGCAACCCGTCCAACGCTAACCCCAGGACCGTCGTCGTACACGTGCTCAACGGTGAGTTCCCCTTTACACCCCCCTCCCCGACACCTCCTTCATCAAACCTTATTTCAACATGACTTCGCAAGTGTTTAAAGCGTAACACCAACCACATAGTACTTTCAAGGTTATTTCCAACTTCTCTAAAACCCTGCTGGAGTCAGGCCGCGGTTACACGGTCTGCTGGCAGAACTACTTCACTTAAACAAGTTCAGCTATTGAAGAGGTTACATTACCTTCGAACGGGTTCCGATCGCAGTTGTTTCTCGTTCAAAGTGAACAGTTTTCACAACTTCTCTTCACTGCTGCGCTCCTATTGGCTGCTTCCAAGTAAACAAGCAGTGTATTAAATAGTACTGAATTTGGCAGGAATTCCACACTTGTTGAATTAACTGAAGTCTAAGTAAGGTTCAATCTACTAATACGCATCCATTATGCCACTACAGTAAAATTGGAGGTTTCATAAGAATAAAAAGATTCAATAGTGCTAAATTTTGGAGGCTATTATAATTAAATATCATACATTTTAAGTTCCATGTTTGTTGAGGTTAGAATTATCATTGATTTAATTCTGCTTTGGGTGTGTAATCGCGAAAACACGTCCTGTTTTTAAACTTGTTCAGACATGGCTTCCGAATGTATTTAGCTGAATATGTTTATCAGCACTCGTGTAACCGCCCTGTATAAGGGCGAGTCCTTTAAATGTATTATTAAGAAGTTCAACAACTAGGTGTATAAAAATACAGAAGAATACTTTTTTTGTTGTCACACTGGACTGTATTTCCTCATTCCCTCGCTCCGTTACACGCATGTCTCATGGGCCCTCTTTTAAAGTACTCATCCTGTACTTCCGCGATATTCCTCTGCCTCGTGCAAACAAAGCTTAACCGAGTCTAGGAAATTACACCAGAGGGGCAGCATACGTTCGTACTCGGTGTAATAATATTTTAGATAAAAAACTATTTCCTATAGGCTGTTTACGGTCAAGTGAGCATTTCTGAAAAACCTCTCATTTGGAATAATAGTCATTAAATGTTTTGTATTTTAGTCTTAGATGTTAACTTCCGAGTTCAGTGGAATGTACACACTGTGTTTATTACTTACAGGGCTATACTTATTTAAAAAGGTTGTTGGAGGATAAAAAATAACTGAAAGTAAAAAGTAACTAAGAGACTCAAAAGTGCTCACTTTACCGTGAACAGCCTATACAAGACATTATCAACACACCTATTTGCTGCCTGTTTTATCATTATTATTCATAAATGAAATGTTATAATTTATAAATAAAATATAAGTCAAATTTCAATTTAGCTGAAAATAGAGCTCTTTTATCTTAATACAAGTATGAAACGCTTGTCATATATAACAAAACAGAGAAACAATCAAATACGTCAAATATGGTGTGATTTTTCAAAGGTTTTATTCAAAAAGTGTGACGAAACTGTGACTATACAATACAATAAATTAAAACCATTTTACGTAGGAAATACGTTTGTCATTGGACCATGTTTTATTTTGCACTCGCCGGGTAACTCCTGCGTCAATCAATGAACACTTGACAATCGTGTGCCCCAACCAAGTATTGTTCACTAAGTAAGGGAGTGACTTCATATCTGGGCAGTAGCCAATGGAGGGACGACGCCGGCTCGAGTATATACAGTAGCGTGAATTTTAGCTTGCTGCCAAAAAATAACGCGAATTTTGCAGGTCCCTAGTGATAAGAGGTGGGACCGGAGACATGTTGAAACAACTCCCTTCCTCTTATTTATAATTTGTCCTTTCTCCTTCCTTCCAGTTACTCACTTCAAGTGGAGGTAAGGGTGTTCGGGGGTTTACTCAGGGAGAGCTGAATAATAGATAGCATTATTAAAATATAACGTTAATTAATAACAACACTAATCTCGTGAACAGCAATTACAACAAGAATACAGTAATGTTAATTACAATAGGGGTTGGGGACGATGTCGCGATACAGCCATTGACCCCTACCGCTACGCGTAATATGTTCATCCTTTAACATATGCTTGGTTGGCCTCGGTAACCACTCTGGCTAGGGGTAGGGGGATGATATATAGGGCAAGATTATAAAACAACCCGCCCGACTATAATATACACTGCGCTCTATCTGAAGTGTGTAGCGCCACCATATCACGCTACAAGGTGTAACACTTGTGAGATAATCAGTATACAAGCACACAAGTGCCTTAACCGGGATCAAACCAAGAGTTCCTTATACCGCAAGCTGGCATGTAACAAACTGTATTAGGGATGTAGCATTAGGAATAAATAAACTCGAGTGGGGAGTGAACCCAGGGCGGGGCAACTCTCTCCGAGTGACGGACATTCCAGCGGGGACTTGTAGGTGCTCGTCATCCCCGGACAAGACAGGATGGAGCGGCGCTGTTACACAAGGGGGGAAACGGGAGTACCCCGAGAAACCCCGCCGGCAATCAGCATCGCCCAGCACGATTCCCGCATGCGAAAATCCGGGAGTGAGCCCGCCGGAGATCGAACCCAGATCGCCGTGGTGGGAGGCGAGCGCCCTAACCACTGCGCCACCGCTGCCCCTAACCTCGGTTTTGATCAGAATAATGTTTTGGTAGGGAGGGTTTACTAACCTGAAATACGTATGTGCATGTCCCTCATTTTCAAAACAAGTGTGTGAATTACTTAATTCATTTAAGTTTTACATTACCTACCTACTGTAGCTCTACTTGTGTGCGGAATTTGATGGAAATGAGTAGATTGATTCCTGAAAAAAGGACATAACTGTTCTATTTCCTCACGTGGCACTATCTTGTAAAAAGCGGGGCAAAGAAGACTCTTGTGTGCCTATTTGATGCATCTAATGGATACTCTCAACACACAAAGATTTGTTGAAATTTGTTAATTGGTTTATTCTGATATTCAAAACTCTTAATTACTTTTATTGCCACAATTAAAAAAATTCCAGACCTGCTTCAAATATGCACGTTTACATAACCTCCTGTAGCGTTACATGAGTGTACAATTGTGTAAATCGGTTGCTTGGCCCATGATAATTGCTGTAAATCGGTTGCTTGGCCCATGATAATTGCTGTAAATCGGTTGCTTGGCCCATGATAATTGCTGTAAATCGGTTGCTTGGCCCATAATAATTGCTGTAAATCGGTTTATTGGCCCATGATAATTGCTATAAAAGCTTCACATTCTTAAATGGTATTTCTTAACACTGATTCAAAAGGTTCAAGTAGAACACATCCCCACACACGCACCTGTACATACAGTCACACAGAGAGGAAAGTGATCTCATAAGACTTTCTGTCTGACGCATGTAAGACTGCATGTTTCTCGCGGAATGTTTTTCGCGCTTACTAGACTTCAAGGGCGCTAGCTATAAAAACTCCTTTTTAGCCAACTTTCCGAAGGAAATAAGGCTTATGGGATTACTTCCCTGTCTGTTGTGTGTGCACGTGAGTGTCTCTTTGTGTGCCCCCCACAAAAACTTTTAAACGCACAAACTGAATTTCACCAAACTCTGTACACATGTAGTACATAGTGATAAGGAAATGCGGCTTTAAAGTTTGCGAACACTCCTGTTGCTTATTTTAACAATTGGGAACCATTTTAGGGTTTAGGGTGAAAGTTCATATCTATGAAGCTATTTAACGAATGAAACAATATTTTGTACTGTAACAGTACATCATGTAAACATTGAATTTTGAGATATATATATGTTTTGTTCGTCCGCCATTTGTAAATACAGCAACACATGAGAAATTGAAATTAATGTGTTATATCTCTACATTTTTTAAACCGATTCTTGCAAAATTTGGCACTTATACTATGGTAGTCATGTAAACATTCGACATTTAAATCTGTAACGTAATTCTTTTCCAAATGGCGACTATACAAATATTTATTTTTATTTGTCATATTTACCATACCATTTCTCCCATTTTGACCAAGCTTTCTCGGTATATGCTAAAAGTATCCATTTCAAGAATGACATGTGCCAAAATTAATATATAAAATTTTTGTCATATCTCGGGAAATCTTTTCCCGATTCTTACGAAATTTGACACAAGTCGTCCTGCGGTAGGCCATGTAAATGTGTACGTTTTTCGTGGGTCAGAGATTTATTTTTAAAATTGTAGCCATAAAGGCATTTTAGATTAGTATGCTATATATTCTAAACAATGTAATGAATTCCAGCTTAACTTTCTACACTGGCAGTGTCTATTACAAACATATTTCTCTACACAAACTCTCTTTCGTGTGACTGTTGTAAGATAGTGCTACATTAAAAATAATAATTTTTTGTCATATCTTGGGAAACAATCTACAGATTCCTACGGAATTTTGCAAAGATGTAGTACTATGGTTGGCCCTATTATTTTCTATATTTTAAGAGTATCAGACATTTCTTTTCAGTATAGCTATGACATAAACATTTTAGTTAGTATTATATATCTATAAAACTATGCTCTAAGAAATTATTCCGAAGTTTTGCATACCAGAGTATATGTTTGGAGAGAAAGCAGGAATGGTAATGTTTTCCCCTATAGATTCATTGTAGCGTTCCTACATTTGCTCAGGAACAGTCAAATGCATAGGGAAGTTCCCAAATTTGTATTGTAGCGCTGCTAAACATTCCTATATCTGCAGCTTGAAGTATGGTGTGATTACCATACAGTGTATAGGTTAAAAACGTCCATTACAGTTTAGGAAGTTTACAAGACAATTTTTTTCAGTGTATGTATCCAATATAAAATTATCTTTGTAGGCTGCAGTATTTATAACAACCATCAAATATTTATCCACATAAACTCTTTTGTTCGCCATTTTTTAAGATAGTGGCATATGAAAATTTAAGTTTTTATGTCAAATCTCGGAAAACAACTGGTTCCTGCCAAATTTTGCAAACAAGTAGTATTACAGTATGCAAAAACAATTAGTATGTGTTTAACTGGGTCAGACACTTATTTTCAAAATGGCATTTATATAAATACTGTAGATAATTATGCTTATATACAAATCCATGTAACCGATTTTAACTTAAATTTGTTGAGTATCAGCACTTGTGCAAGCAACAAATGAGTTTATACATAAACTTCTTTGTCCTGACTGGATATGTCCTCCCATCTTGGTCGACACACAGCTTATTTCCACTGTAGTACATTAAATATAATTTTCTTTGAGTATAGTTAACAGGTACTTGTGGTAATATGAGAATATTAGGTTATTTATAATTGGTTTATAATCATTGATATGTATTCATTATGTTATTATATATGTATGTGATCATATGAGATGTAATGTATAAGAAAAGGGTTTATCATATACAGGAATTTTCATTAAATATAACATCCCGAAGCCCCGTGGTAGCGGCCCTAGATTTAAGGGCCGCTGCCGAGATAAGCATCCCAGTTTGGCTATTTCTACCATATATTTCATGTAGTTATTAAACACTTTATATACATATAAATTTTATCACCGACATTAAATTTCACTTTCTTTCGTGAATACATAAGAGGATTTCCAAATTAACTTATAATAGCAGTAATACTAGTAACACCTTCATTTACTAGGACTGTTTTCCAACAAATTATATCTTAAGAATCTATTTCCCTTAGGCCTTTTGGTTTTGGGTCTTTAGAATCATTTGCTCGACTAAAATAACAGAACTGTAAGTATTTATGCAAAAAGGCCCTGCCTGTGGCCTGACTCTTGCAGGGGTCTGGCAATTTCGTTGATACTTTTATCAATTTTGATTTAAAATAAATAATTTAATCAATTTTTCGAAATTCTAACTTAAAGTTAAATGCTACATATCGTGTTTTAGTTTCATTATCCTGCATTTTTTCACATCGTTGCAAATTTATGTGTTGGCTGGATGTAATTCGAAACATTTAGCATATCCCTTAGCAGAGTTTGCAGTACGCTCGTTGTGTATACTTCCAACGAGTTGATTGTTCGCGAGTTTGTGCCATGTAAATATGAGTGGCGAGCCCAGTTCTGTACATAGAGGACAACTCACATTACAGTTGGCAGTGAGTTGAACCCATCGCTGTTTCAACAGGCGGGCATCACTCGAATACATTTTGCCTAGGGCCTCACAAATACTACAGCCACCACTGCCTAGGTGTGAAACCACGCCCCTTCCGATAGGTCTGCACTTTATTCATGGACTCCATTGCGAAGTGTTTATTCATTGGCGCAGATACCCATGGAGAGTTACATAAAATACGATCCAATGACAAATGTAGTGCAAGAGTACAAGTTAACGAAATGCAGCGTGTCAACAAATAACAGTGTGAATTTAGCAGATCTGTAATAATAACCGAAGGAGTGGAGAGATTTAGGCGGCTTGTAACATCAAGGTCTTGAGAGCCGATGATGGTGAAACGAGGTGAGTATGAAGTAGCACCGAAATGAAAGGATGGGGAAAATGGGAGATTCCCGAGAAAACCTGTTCGACACGATTCCCACATGCGAAAATTCGGCAGCGACCTCACCGGGAATCGAACCCGATTCGCTTCCTTGGGGTTGGATTAGTCATTATACAAAAAAGCCTGAACAATTTGCTCTTTGTAGTGTTACTATTTATATCTCCATATATTAAGTGGGCTGTACCAAGTTCGTTAAGGGATGGAGGTCTTAATCAAATAAAAAAATTAATTATCATTTTCTTATTTTATTTATAATAACTACAGCAAAATTCTCTGAACTCAAAATCTCGCAATACATTAATATCACTTACTGTTCAAAACTAATTACTCCAATTTAATACAATTTATATTTATCACATGAAATCAATAAAATTAAATAATTAAAGATCAGTCCCAATAGACAGAATATCAACCTATTCAGATATTCTGTAAAATATGTGTCCAAATTGACAGTTCGAATATTTACAATATAATCCTTATTACACTTCCATTCCGTCCAACCTCAGTTCAGTCCATGTCCCGCCAGTCGCAATGTTCTAGAGTCCTCCAAGAGCCCTCACGCACAGTAGACTTCACTCGTCGGTTTCACACCCTCTCGTCCATTCAAGCCACGAACACCTCACCCGTCATCGTCCCACAATATCCAGTCGTCGTCCACAATTCACTTAGCTCGTGCACACTCGGCCAGGCGGCCTCCGTCAAAGACTGCCGGCCGCTGGGTTGCGGCAGTATATATGGTGTCTTAAGCTGCTACCTAGAATCTTCCCCAACTCGCGTGATGCGTCGCGGAGGGCAGAGGCACCAGCCAGTCTCACTAGAACATTCTTGCCTCATCGCTAAACGCATCAGAATCTCTAGCAGGCGAGAGGAGGTCTGTGACGCCAGCAAGTCTCGCCGCTGTCGGCATTCGCGGGATTCCCAGCAGGGAGTGTAACAGGCGGTGAGCGCATCGTTCCAGGTAGAGGGGAGGGCGGTGAGCGCATCGTTCCAGGTAGAGGGGAGGGTGGTGAGCGCATCGTTCCAGGTAGAGGGGAGGGTGGTGAGCGCATCGTTCCAGGTAGAGGGGAGGGTGGTGAGCGCATCGTTCCCGGTAGAGGGGAGGGTGGTGAGCGCATCGTTCCAGGTAGAGGGGAGGGCGGTGAGCGCATCGTTCCAGGTAGAGGGGCGGGGCGGTGAGAGAGCATCGTTCCGGGTAGAGGGGAGGGTGGTGAGGCATCGTTTCCAGGTAGAGGGGAGGGTGGTTAGAGCATCGTTCCAGGTAGAGGGTGAGGGTGGTGATGTGCATCGTTCCAGGTAGAGGGGAGGGTGGTGAGCGCATCGTTCCAGGTAGAGGGGAGGGTGGTGAGCGCATCGTTCCAGGTAGAGGGGAGGGTGGTTAGAGCATCGTTCCAGGTAGAGGGGAGGGTGGTGAGAGCATCGTTCCAGGTAGAGGGGAGGGCGGTGAGAGCATCGTTCCAGGTAGAGGGGAGGGTGGTAGAGCATCGTTCCAGGTAGAGGGGAGGGTGGTGAGAGCATCGTTCCAGGTAGAGGGGAGGGTGGTTAGAGCATCGTTCCAGGTAGAGGGGAGGGTGGTGAGCGCATCGTTCCAGGTAGAGGGGAGGGTGGTGAGCGCATCGTTCCAGGTAGAGGGGAGGGTGGTGAGCGCATCGTTCCAGGTAGAGGGGAGGGTGGTGAGCGCATCGTTCCAGGTAGAGGGGAGGGCGGTGAGAGCATCGTTCCAGGTAGAGGGGAGGGGGTGAGAGCATCGTTCCAGGTAGAGGGGAGGGCGTGAGAGCATCGTTCCAGGTAGAGGGGAGGGTCGGTGAGGCATCGTTCCAGGTAGGGGGAGGGTGGTGAGCGCATCGTTCCAGGTAGAGGGGAGGGTGGTAGACGCATCGTTCCACGGTAGAGGGGAGGGTGGTGAGAGCATCGTTCCAGGTAGAGGGGAGGGCGGTGAGAGCATCGTTCCAGGTAGAGGGGAGGGTGGTGAGGCATGTTCCAGGTAGAGGGGGGGGAGCTCGTTCCAGGTAGAGGGGAGGGTGGTGAGAGCATCGTTCCAGGTAGAGGGGAGGGCGGTGAGAGCATCGTTCCAGGTAGAGGGAGGGTGGTGAGAGCATCGTTCCAGGTAGAGGGGAGGCGGTGAGAGCATCGTTCCAGGTAGAGGGGAGGTGGTGAGAGCATCGTTCCAGGTAGAGGGGAGGGCGGTGAGAGCATCGTTCCAGGTAGAGGGGAGGGGGTGAGGCATCGTCCAGGTAGAGGAGGGTGGAGCGTAGGTAGGGGAGGTGGTGAGGCATCGTTCCAGGTAGAGGGGAGGGTGGTTAGAGCATCGTTCCAGGTAGAGGGGAGGGTGGTGAGAGCATCGTTCAGGTAGAGGGGAGGGGGTGAGGCATCGTTCCAGGTAGAGGGGAGGGGGTGAGAGCATCGTTCCAGGTAGAGGGGAGGTCGGTGAGAGCATCGTTCCAGGTAGAGGGAGGGCGGTGAGAGCATCGTTCCAGGTAGAGGGGAGGTCGGTGAGAGCATCGTTCCAGGTAGAGGGGAGGGCGGTGAGAGCATCGTTCCAGGTAGAGGGGAGGGGGTGGGAGCGCATCGTTCCAGGTAGAGGGGAGGGTGGTAGAGCATCGTTCCAGGTAGAGGGGAGGGTGGTGAGAGCATCGTTCCAGGTAGAGGGAGGGCGGTGAGAGCATCGTTCCAGGTAGAGGGGAGGGCGATGTGGGTCTCCTACCACGACGCGGGCCAGCCTAGTCGGCGCCAGCTGCAGCACACCTCAGTAGTCACGAAACAATAAATGTTTGTGTAAGTTATCCTGAAGATAACACTATTGCATCTGTAATCCAAGTGAGGCCCTATGCACTGATTTATTGGGAATTCACTCTACAGACTTTCTCACCTATTCCACGCTTTCAGCTGAGGTTGATGGTCGGCCAGATCTCGGTAATTTAGCAACACATTCTGTTTATCTTGAACTTATCACACCACGTCTTAACGTCGGGCGGTATATTATGTCATTACGTTGTCTGGAAGTACATCTGCACTGGTTTTGGTGAACGAGTCTCGTTGTACCAGACGACACCCCGAGATTTTTCCTGATTTGTTAACATGTCCAGTTTCCTGGACACTGCAACTGCTAAATTACAGCCATGTTACAGAAACCTACAACAAAGATATTGGTTAGTCTGCTAACATTTCTGCAAAAGTTTACAATCAAGGAAACCCATTTTCCGGCATTCTGTATAAAACACCGGTTCGAGGACAGTGATATAAATTTTCCTGCAATTAATATGTTTTAAGTAAAATAGCTATTAAATATCTTAATATCTATTTAAAATTATAAACTTTCAGCTACCTTCATTTTGCATATTCATATGAAAATAATTATATTATTGAAGGTACTATTCACAATATAAAACATAACATTTCAAACATTTTTAAGTACCGAAACTATGTACCGTGCCATAAGCTATAATCGTGTACCATGATAAGCTCAAAATTTAATAAAGTTCATGTAATGTATATTAATAAAACTTTTTAAATTATTGATTAGTAGTAGGGGCGGGTGGGTCCTACCCCACTTTCGCCCTCATCGGCATTGGGTATATGTAAATAAGCTGGGAGAGGTGTTGCTCAGTATAGGAAATTTTGCTAGGAATTTTGCTGTGTCGGCCTTATCAACATCGGGTATATGTAAATAACCTGGGGGTGGGGGGTGGGTTCGCTAAGTATAGGAAATTTTGCTACGAATACCACCCTGCCTCTTCACAGGTTTATCACATATACCCAATGTCGAAAAGAGTAACGGAGGATTTTTCACTTCACATTTAATCCTCCTCCTCACTTAGCACCTCAATTGAGGTGCTAATCCTGTGCTAAGATTGGTCCACACATAACACTTCAATTTCTCCCCCCCCCCCCCTTAACAGAGCTGCGTTGTAATACTTCCGGAATTAATTGGGTTCCTGCTGCGAGATTCAAGGGTCTCTTCTCCTCCTGTTATTCTTTCTGAATACCTGATTCACTATCACCCCTCTCCCCTACCTACACCCCTCCTCTCATCAACCTCCTGTCCTCAGATATGGTTAACACCCAACACCCTCCCCACACCTCCCCAGCGAGGTAGGATGTCTTCAGTTCCAAACTTGACAGATAGGCAGCCATATTAGTTGCAGAGTTGACCACCATGAGCACTGATGTCTCTTGATACCGTCATCGGCCGGTAGCTAGCGCACAAGTTGTCACAATACCTGCCAGAGAGCGAGCAAGTCGCTCACGCTCCAAAAGCCAAATTTGGTGATGCTATTAAATGTTATTATGAACTCTGAGATCATCTGGAAGCTTAAGACGATTCTCTCCATCATATATGTAATGCATTAGTACACATTAAAAAACTTTGCTTTTGGAAGGTTTTCAACCGGGCAACCTCAGCTCTTTTGCATAATGCCTTTGTCGTCTTAACCACAAAAATTTGCATTCCAATAGAATTTTAAATGTTGTATTTAAAAACAAAACATGCAGACTAACTCTCGAATTCAAAATGGAGTCGAAATAAAGTAATAAATCGTAATTTTATAAAAAATTTAGAAATTTATATAAATATACATATATTAAATTATAAAATTTTCTAACATACATGTATAAAGCGATATATTCACAAACTCGTATTTTAAAGGAAATTTAGTTCAGTGACTCACAACAGCCAAATATTAAAACTTAATATTTTTATTTAAAAATATTGTCAATTAAAAAATGATTTATTCATTTTTTATAAAACTATCGTAACTGAGTGACATATAAATGATTATGTAACTATAACCATCGCTATCTTGAAATTAAGTAAGCATAGAGCATTTTTTATTCTTAAATTAATTATGAACTCACTCCGAGCATCAACTACAAAACATCATTTATCTTTCAACAGGGCAATTTAAGTCTTAAACTCTTTCTGACAAGGACAATTTTGAGTTAACCCTTTTTATAAATGTACTCATAATTTCCGAACAGTTGATGCTATAATGATCAAATTCATAACATAGACATAATACCTGACATGTAACATAATGGTAAGGTCATTTAGGCCCTAAGCCCTTTCTGACGAAGACAATTTTGAGTTAAGCCCTTTTTATCAATCTAATCATAATTTCCGAATGGTTGATGCTATAAATATCTATTTTATAACATAGACACTGTGTCATATGTCCATCGAATGGTAATAGCATTTAAGCTCTAAGGCATATCTGACAAGTTCGGTTTCTAGTTAAGCCCTTCCTATAAATGTACTCCTAATATCTGAATCATTAAAGATAAAGTAATCAAATTCATAACATAGGCATCATATCCGATATCCATCACGGTGGTAAAGTCATTCAAGCCATAAGGCCTTTCTGACAAAGTCTATTATGTATTTAAATTCTTTTTATAAACACACTTAGTCATAATCTCACCAAGGACATATTTACCAACAAAACATTATTTCATTTCCGATTTTAACCCTATTTAATTTGTGACTTGGCTTGAAGCTAGGGGTAGTTAATGTAATGTTGATATTAGATTTAGGGGTTCGGTACATGGTCAGGACATGTAATATTAATTCATTTCTGGTTACAAAGAAATTTTATTTGTGAGTTGTGTAGGTGCTCAGGTTTAATTAATGTTATGTTACAATTGGATTTGGGGTTCCGATCCTCGCTCAGGGCATGTAATATTATCTCATTTCCGATTTTAAATCAATTTTATTTATGATTTGGGTAGGTTCATAGGGTAATTAATTTAATATTATTTTTGTGTTTGGGGTATGTTACTTGGGTCAGGATACGTAATATTATTTCATTTCCGATTTTAACCAAATTTTATTTATGTATTGTGTAGGGGCTAGGCATACTTAATGTAATTCTAATTTCGGATTATCGAATTCGAATCTCGGTCAGAATAGCTAATATTATTTTATATCCGAATTAAAAAAAAATATTTAGTGTTGTTTTATAGTCCTGCTTTTAGTAATTTATGTAATGTTATTTTTCTATTACCGAGATCGATCCCCAGTGGACTCACTTATTAGATCAGAACACTTCTGGGAAATGAATTCTTACGCATTCATTTGCGATCGCTGTCTATCATATTACCTGACCGATCTATACTGCTCAATCAAAGTGTTATATGTTCGATATCAAATGTCGAAGGTCGAGAATAGTGGAGGGGAATGCAGTTATATGATGTAATCGTGTAAGTAACATAATCGTGAAAATACATATTTGCATAAACATGCAATGACTATTTACTAGGTATGCACGTACACACATGAATAATTAACATCTAAACCTTCACTAAAGTAATATATATCCTCTATGCCAAACACCCAAACTTTAACTAGCATATACCTTCTCATTTATTTTAGAATTTACATTTAGTATTATTTTTATTATTAGGTGTAGAAGGTATTACACTACACTAGCATTCACTGTGCACACTTATCAAGTATGCACGTTATATGTAGAGAGATATATGTCCACTCCCGAGGATCGTCAGCACAAGACTAAAACTGCACTGTAAATGTAGTGTCCATAGGATATTTCCAAGCGGAAATAGTTCCTGCTTTATTCCTATCAGGGCAATGAACCCTAACAGGAAAAACAATCGTGTATGAAGTTTCAACATATAGCAACAACCACAGACAGAATATTTCAATGATTTACTCTGATAAACCATTTCATCATGTAATAGCAAAACACGCACACACAACAATCCAAACACCCATGCGCATACACACACGCGCACGCACACGCACACTACACACAACACTTAAAAGTTGGAAGGGATAAAATGAATAAAAAATATTAGTCTTTCATAAACTCTATCTTTATTTCACGCCATTATAAAACAATGCATAGTAATACGAACATACACTCAATCATGTTCTCGTTTTAACCAAAGTATTTATGTTTTACTCTAAATTTATACATTTCCTGCAGTAATCACTCAAGGTTTCCCTACTCGCACATACAACATTATAGTTAACACATGTATAGTTCTAACAACTAATTGCAAACGAACATTTATTATCTTCATGTTGTATAGCGCTAAAACAATTAATCGCAAATATCTTGCTGCAATACTTGTGTTAACCAGTTCATTGGTTAATGTCATAAGATAATGACGAGATACTCTTAGTCGATAACCTTGAAAACTGAAAATACAATAATGCCAAAACCAATCAACCTAATTCGGACAAACAGACTGTTATGTCATCACAATCACTCCAGCACCACAATAGTGATAAAGAAATGCAAATTTGCAACAACAGTAGTTATGTCGCAGTACCAACAAATAATAGACCAAATACAGTACCGAACATCCTGTATATCGCATCTTAAATCAAATATCAAACTACAACCACAATACGCCACAAGGGTGTTCTCCTTCTAATGAGCTCCCCTCAAGAAATGTTATGCCACTGTCAACTGTCGATCACGTATGTGTCTATCATTCTTTATGTGACGTTTGTTGCAGGGCGATTGGCAGGTGTGTCAGTGAACCAAGTATTTTTAATACAACATTTATATATTGTTATACCACCTGTACGATAAGATCACATTGTCACAAACAGTTCATTACATCCCTGATAATTATTCATTATTATTAGGTATAGCACATTTCTTAGTATTAATGCGAAAAAGAGCAATGACAAAACATAGACCAATTATTACGGCAATAGAGATTTATTATGGATTAAAATACAGTTCCGCATGACCAAGAATATGCTTATCAGCAGAAGTACCAACCAACTTCCGATACAACCAACTCTAATCACCGATTTCAAACTTCATCTTCTTATACGAGAACATTGACGCATTACCAAATACGCTAATAACAGCAGTATTTTCTACCTTCCCTTCATGAACAGGATAAGTCTTCCATTATATCACGAGGATCAATATCACGAATTTTCTTGGGAGCAGGTTCCTTTTGGGTATGAGACTTCCTGAAGAAACACAATTCCAACAGACAGTTGGTACTACTGGTGACATGCATATTCTTCGTCATGCGGAACTGCATTGTAATCCATGATAAAGTTCTTTTGCCTTTATAAGCGGTCTATGTTTTGTCAGTGTTCTTTTTCACATTAATGATATTCTCATTTCAACCAAAGTATTTATGTTTTACTCCAAATTTGTACAACATTCCCTGCAGTAACCACTCAAGGTTTCCCTACTCGCATAAACAACATTACAGTTAACACATGTATAGGGCTTACAATTAATTGCAAACAGACAGTTATTATCTTCATGTTGTCTAGTGCTAAGCCTAATCGCAAATATTGTATAATTGTAATACTTGAGTTCGCTTCCTGGTGATAGACAAACAGTACCTTTACATTTTTTCTTATGTCTATATGGGATATCAGTATGAGTAAACACAGTATCTCACTTGCCACAGTGGAACGACTTGTATGCTGAACTGGACAAACCATAACTACATTCATGTCAACATACATGACAACTTATATAGGCCGTTCATGGTAAAGTGAGCACTTTTGAAGCCCTAGTTACTTTTTTCTATCGACCAATTTATATCCTTCCACCACGTGTTAATGTAAACCCTGCCACATGAGTAATAAACAGAGTGTATACATTTACCATACCCAAAACCAAAAGTCCGAGGCCACAATGAAACGTATTTATTGGTTATTGTGTCTGATGGAACAGCTTCATAAAGTGCTCACTTTACAGTGAAGTAGAAGTATTTTCGACAATAACAATATTGTTTCTGTATTGAATATAGAGACTCAAAAGTAGCCACTGCTGAAAGTGTTACAGATGGCAAGTCTTCAACCATTGTTATCATATTCATACTACAAAAGTGTACAATATCACTATATGATTCCACTCATAACTATCTGAATTCCATCACAACAGTCGAAGAAGTGAAAATATTCATACAAAACACGCGATTATATAATATTTTCACAACAGAACAATTAGTTTATGTGCCACTCTAACTCGGTCAGAGAAAGAGTCAACATTTACACTATCTTAATATATGTATTTAAAAATTATTTATCAGGTGTGGAACTCGAACCCACGCACCCATAGAGGGAAGCAGGGCTGAAATCTAGCACCTTAAACTGCTCATCCTAACCGACATAGAGGGAAGCAGGGCTGAAATCTAGCACCTTAAACTGCTCATTCTAACCGACATAGAGGGAAGCAGGGCTGAAATCTAGCACCTTAAACTGCTCATCCTATCCGACATAGAGGTAAGCAGGGCTGAAATCTAGCACCTTAAACTGCTCATCCTAACCGACATTTGCAGAAAAGGTTTTACTATAATGAAAAGTGTTAATCTTTTCCTTGGTTAATATCATAGGATGAGGACATAGGATCTTAAACTAATGTTCAAAATCTACTGTATAAAAAAAATTAAACGTAATTTTCGGCAAAATTGTAAATTTACAGAAATATCACGAAACCTTCGCGATTGGGAACACCCTGAGGAAACTTAAGTCTTAACCAGTTCATTAGTTAATGTCATAAGATGATGGCATACGATCATAAGATACTATTCAAAATCTACTGTATGAAAACAAAAAGAAACATAGTTTTAGCAAAATTGTAATTCTACAGAAAAAAATCATGAAACCTTCAACGTTGAAAACGTCTACATCAACGTCTGCCATGTTGCCTTCAAGATTAAGAACGTCTACAGCAATATCTAAGAAACATCATTTGATAAAAAGTTTTACGACTTCAAAGACACATCATTTAGTTGTAACGATTTTAACAAATTTCGGTCAGTTGTAACAATTCTTTACTAATGATGCATTGGTACGTTACTAACATTACGTTAGTAACATATCGTAACGTGCCAATGTAATGTTAGTAATGTATTGTAACATACTAATGTAACGTTAGTAACATACCAATGCAATGTCAGTATAATATCGTTACAACTGAATTAAATTCGTTAAAATTGTTACAACTGAATGATGTTTCTTAGACATTGCTGTAGACATCCTCAGTGTTGAAGGTTTTATGATTTTTTTTTCTGTAAAATTACAATTTTCTAAAAAAAAAATTTTTATTTGTTTTATACATTAGATTTTGAATATTATCTCATGACCCTATAGAAACATCTTATGACATTAACTAATGAACTGGTTAAGACTTCAGTTTCCTCAGGGTGTTCCCAATCGCGAAGGTTTCGTGATATTTCTGTAAATTTACAATTTTGCCGAAAATTATGTTTAATTTTTTTTATACAGTAGATTTTGAACATTAGTTTAAGATCCTATGTCCTCTTCCTATGATATTAACCAAGGAAAAGATTAACACTTTTCATTATAATAAAACCTTTCCTGCAAATGTCGGTTAGGATGAGCAGTTTGAGAAGCTGGATTTCAGCCCTGCTTCCCTCTATGTCGGTTAGGATGAGCAGTTTGAGAAGCTGGATTTCAGCCCTGCTTCCCTCTATGGGAGCTTGGGTTCGAGCTCCACACCTGCGTCATTGGGTTTCCTCATGATGCTCCTAATCGCGAAGGTTTTATGATTTTTTCTGTAAAATTACAAATTTGCTAAATATGATGTTTCTTTTTCTTTTATACTGTAGATTTTGAACATTTGGTTAAGATCCTACGTCATTTTCTTATGACATTAACCATTGAACTAGTTAGCACAAGTAATGCAGCAAGATATTTTCGATTAGGTTTAGCTCTAGACAACATGAAGATAATAGCTGTCCGTTGTAAGACCTATTCATGTGTTAACTGTAATGTTGTATATGCGAGTAGGGAAACCTTGAGTGGTTATTGCAGGAAATGTATAAATTTAGAGTAAAGCATAAATACTTTCGTTGAAATGAGTATATGATTGAGTGTATGTTAGTATTACTATGTATTGTTTTATAATTGTGTGAAATAAAGATAAAGTTTATGAAAGACTATTATTTTTATTCATTTTATCACTTCCAACTTTTAAGTGTTGTTATGAGCAAACGCTTATAAAAGTTAAGAGAATGATAATAAGGACTTCGATATAAAAATAGATGGGTAGATAAATGTCTATATAAACATTCGTTCTACCGATATGTAGAATTTTTGGAGCCAATAGGTGAAGCATTTTTCTTATATGTATGAATAGAGTTAGCTTATAAACCCTTGGATTGGTAAATATTGGAAGTTTGTGTGAAAGAATGTTAATGATTGGTAAGGATTGATGGTAAGATTGTTAAAGATTGGTAAGGATTGATGGTAAGATTGTTAAAGATTGGTCTGTGTGCGTGTATATGTGGCTCGACGATATGACGAGCTCTCTGTTTCTGTAAAAGAAGCTTTGACAACGGCATATGTAAAATGAAAGAAATTATTATAAATACATAAGTCTGAATAAATAATTGAGTGTATCAAACAATTACAATGTAATGTGAACTTTAAATTTTAAATGTATAAGTGAATATTGCGTAGGAGATGAGATGAGTGTAACATATGTATTTACTATAGAAAATGTTCTCTACTAAATGGAATATCATGTGTGTGTGTGTTGGAATATATCTATGTATGTTTTGTTGTAATGTGTTAGATTGTTAGATGTGTTATTTGGAGAATAAGGAACGACTTTGAGGAATAAGGAATTATTTGTGATACTGAGGATTGAGGAATGAGGAATAATATGTACAGTAGTAGAATGATAAATATTTGTATGAATTTAAAAAAAAATTATAAGAGTATGCTTTAATTACATACATATGTAATGCAGTTTGTAGATGTGTAGCCTTTCTACATAAAACACTCACTCAAAATTGTTCTCGTCAGAAAGGGACTAGGATTTAAATTGCCCTGTTGAAAGGTAAATGATGTTTTGTATTTGATGCTCGGAGTGATTACATAATCAATTTAAGAATAAAAAATTCTCTATGTTTACTTAATTTAAAGATAGCGATGGTTATAGTTACATAATCATTTTTTCTATCGACATATTCTTAAGTGACAAATAAATACAAATATTTTGATATGTCACTCGCTTACGATAGTTTTGTAAAAAAATGAATAAAAAATTTTTAAATTAACAATATGTTTTAATAAAAATATTAAGTTTTAATATTGGTCTGTTGTGAGTCTCTAAACTAAACTTCCTTTAAAATATGAGTTTGTGAATATATCGCTTTATACATGTATGTTAGAAAATTTTAAAATTTAATATATATATATTTATATAAATATCTAATTTGTTTACAAAATTACGATTTATTACTTTATCTCGACTTCGTTTTGAATTCGAGAGTTAGTCTGCATGTTTTTTTTAAATACAACATTTAAAATTCTATTGGAATGAAAATTTTTGTGGTTAAGACGACAAAGGCATTATGCAAAAGAGCTGAGGTTGTCCGGTTGAAAACCTTCCAAAAGCAAAGTTTTTTAATGTGTACTAATGCATTACATATATGATGGAGAGAATCGTCTTAAGCTTCCAGATGATCTCAGAGTTCATAATAACATTTAATAGCGTCACCAAATTTGGCTTTTGGAGCGTGAGCGACTTGCTCGCTCTCTGGCAGGTATTGTGACAACTTGTGCGCTAGCTACCGGCCGATGACGGTATCAAGAGACATCAGTGCTCATGGTGGTCAACTCTGCAACTAATATGGCTGCCTATCTGTCAAGTTTGGAACTGAAGACATCCTACCTCGCTGGGGAGGTGTGGGGCGGGTGTTAACCATATCTGAGGACAGAAGGTTAAGAGTGGAGGGGGTGTAGGAAGGGGAGAGGGGTGATAGTGTATCAGGTATAATTCCAGAAGTAATTACAATGCAGCTCGGGTGTGGGGAGGAGGAAATTGAAGTGCTAGGTTATTTACATATAGTTATTTTTCTCTCAGGTTATTTACATAGACCCGATGTCGGAAAGGGCGAAAGTGGGGTAGGACCCACCCTTTGATTCTCTGTAATACATCTTATTAATCGTCCTAGGTCTGCTCAGTCACTTTCTTCAATTGTTCGGATATCATCAGATTGCCATCTCACTTCTGAATTTATATGCCCCGTTTTATTAAGTCAGAAGGATAAATGCTTCTGGTGTAGTGTGTACTGTACCTAGCAAAATGCAAAATGCAAAAATAAAACACACTCTGCCAAAATTGCCATAAAAGTACTATTTATGATGTATGTTATGAAATTATAATGCATTTATAACATTGTAAAGTATTTTTCTTTTATTTGTTTATATAAATAGTTTTTAAATGTTGTTAATGACATTTTATTTATTTTACAAAATGTAAGCCTAATTCAATTCTGGATACTTAGGGCGATATATTTGCAAAATAAAAATAAAACATCCATCAAACAAGAACGTCACAATAATTACTCTGGTTTTATGTAATAAAAATTAGTAATAATGTAGATCATTTTTTTAGTAATTAATTTTATGGGCATCAATTTAAGCAATGGAAGTAATTATTTTTATAAATGGCATGATTGTATAATATAAATAATTATTAAAAATATGTTAACACAAATATTATAATTTTCTTACACACAAACGTAGTGATTGTTATGATTACCCTACTTGATGAAAGTTTTGTTGTAAAATATGTTCTCTGAAGCTTTACTATTGTGAATACACGTAATTATTGATTAAAATTAAAATAAATTCTTTAACATTAAAAAAAAGTAAATTCCTGGAAAATATTTACAGTGTTGTACAATATATAGATCTTATATTTTTGACAATTTTTGTTGTGAGTATGCTACTTTTTAATGAGTTGTGCGTGACGAGCAGTCGGGTACAGTACTCCACTGGATACCGCTCTCCTTCTAACTTTAAGGATTCTAGGTTCTCCCTGAGTGAAGCAATGTTATGGGTGTGTTTCAGGAGAGCACCCCGCCGCCATGCAACACGGTGGTCAGTTGAGGCTGCAGTACCCTGTCAGTGTGTTCGTGTTCAGCATCGTCGTGGCTGTCCTCGGCTCCTGAGGCGACAGTCAGCTCCTCCATACTCCTGAGGCAACGGACCGCTACTCCCAGGCTCCTGAGGCAACGGACGGCTCCACCTAGGCTCCTGAGGCAACGTACGGCTCCACCTAGGCTCTTCAGGCAACGGACCGCTTCTCCCAGGCTCCTGAGGCAACGGACGGCTCCACCTAGGCTCCTGAGGCAACAGGCTGCTCCACCTAGGCTCCTGAGGCAACAGACCGCTTCTCCCAGGCCCTGAGGGAACAGGCCGCTTCTCCCAGGCTCCTAAGGCAACATGACACTCCTCTCAGGCTCCTGAAACAATAGGCTGCTTCTCCCAGGCTCCTGAAGCAATGGACTGCTCCTCCCAGGCTCCTGAGGCAATGGACCGCATCTTCCAGGCCCCTGAGGCAACAGGCCACTTCTCTCAGAATCCTGAAGCAACATGACACTCCTCTCAGGTACCTGAAGCAATAGGCTGCTTCTCCCAGGCTCTTGAGGCAACGAACCGCTTCACCCAGGCTCCTGAGGTAAAATGAATTTCCTCCCATTTTTCTTAGGCAACGGACCACTCTCCCAGGCCCCTGAGGCAACAGGCCGATTCTCCCAGAATCCTGAGGCAACATGCCACTTCTCTCAGGCTTCTGAAATAATAGGCTCTTTCTCCAAGGCTCCTGTTTCAACGGACTGCTTCTCCTAGGCTCGTGAGGCAACATGGATTTCCTCCCATTCTCCCAGGTTCCCGAGGTAATGTGTTGCTCCTCCCAGGTTATTTAGGCAACATGCACTCCTCCCAATCTCCCGAGGCAATGGGTCATTTATCCCAAGCTTCTGACGCAATGGGCTGCTTCTCCAAGGTTCCTGGAGTAACTTGTCGCTACTCCAGGCCCCTCTCAGCATTCACACTCAAACAAAATGTCTTCACTACACCAGTGCCGAGGAGTGCAGTGACCCCACGAGTGCCATCGTAGTGCTGCTACCCAACTCCGACACTGACTTCTGACACTCTCCATTCAGGACAGTGAACACTTACTCTGTGCTATTAACGCGAGATGGCAATGCTTCGAGCTCCGCGTGGAATGAACTCGAATTTGTGTGTTCCATGAAAGACCTACTTTTCAGTGTTGTTAGCGGTGTTTTGTGTCTTCAGACTGTATTTCAGTCGTGCGAACTTTCCTGACCGTTTGTGTTTCTTCTACTTTAAACGAAAAAAATAATTATTAGTAAGCTGTAGTACAAACGTTTGAATGTTCTGTTTCACAGAAATCTCCAATCGTTGTCAGATAAGAAGTGTTTATACATGACAACGAAATAAATTACTCAATATTTATGTGTGATTTTTAAGACAGATATAGTTACCATAATAACAACATTTTTGTATTCCTGATATTTCCACAATTCTCTTTTGTCACATGACCTCGAAAATATTTAATTTTATTGACAAACATTACCTGATACTGACAAGAGATATGTGGCTAATTTCATATTTGTAAAGGAATGGAAGGATATTACCCACAGCTCGTTTTCTTTAAATGGCCTAATTGGACTTACAGAAGAGAGCCACTACTGAAACTTTTAGTAATTAAAAAAAATTATGTGTGGATCTAATGTAAATAATAAGCACTTTCGACAGTAATTTTAAAGCCAGTATCATTTCCTATTTGGTAAAAAAAAATGTTTGAACAACTAAACATTCTGTAAATTAAAAAATATATTCTGTTATGAATAAAATTGTTTTTGCAAAATTGATCTGTTGACATTATTTCATGACAAATTTGTGTGTGCTTCAAAGACTTCTTTGAATTACCTTTGTAATGTTAAATTATATTTCAAGCCTGTTCACGATAAAGTGAGCCCTTTTGAAATTAACCTTAAAAAAATCACTGGTCCTGTCTGGATGTACATATTTTGATGGGCGTACTGAATGACATGGGGCCAGTAAAGTTGGTAACGAACGATGGAAAGTAGTTCCATATCTTAACGTCGAATAAAAAGTGTTATGTAACCATTTGTGATAACTTAAATTATTCATTTCCCTTTCTGATTTTTTATTACATAGAAGTGTACAGATGAGCAGATTTTTAAAATACTTAATAATAATTTTACAGTTTCACTTGACCGACGCATGAATAAAGTGCTGAGGCCAGCGGCAATGTTGATTTTACATAAAGATGAAGACGACACAGCGTGTAAACAAGTAAATCTTAGGTAGGTCTTTCAGAAGTGCTTATTTTACCATGAGGAGCCTATAAAAAGAGATAAGTTTAACATTTTTTTAATATTCAATATTTAAAAAAAAATGTCTGCCCGCAACCGCAAAGAGGCAACATAGACTTTTAGTGGAACGTACAATTAAATATGAGTGTTATGAATGTTCTATGTACGAGGACGAGTCAATAAGTAAAATTCCCTGTTGTGCATTGGTTTCTAGGTGTAACTTATTCACAAATTACCTGTACAACATTGAACAGCTCACTAATTGCAATTTTTAACACAAAATCTTAGAAAATTTATAAACCTAGTCCAGAATGGCACAAGCCTGAGAATAGTGGTGTTTCATCCGTGATCCAAAAAAATTAAAATCTGATGAGATTATATCCGGACTGTAAGTATGGTAGGTAGGCCTTAACATCTCTTCGACAGCAAGGTCGTTAGAGATGGAACAAGTTTCTTAGAAAAGCAGGAACTGGTTATAATTAGAAAAGCAGGAACTGGTTATAATCGGTTATAGCATGTAGTACATAACCATGATGGTGTAACCGAGGAAATTACTCCCAAGGAATTTTTACCTACCCTGAAAAATTCACTATTGAATGTTTACTCCCTAACACAGTATAGCACTGTTTACAACACTCGGCTGACCACAATACATTAGGTTGACACTAATCCCAGAGAGCATTGCCCTCGTCACTTTCTCTCCAGACATTGTCCCATGGTAGAATAACAATTTATGGAACAAGTGTAGCCGCCTCGCAAATAAAATTACTGTTCAAGCATAGCCAAAAATTACGCACCGAGACTGAGTCCTCAGCGCCAGCAGGGGAGTTAATCCCCAAAACAGTGATTCAAGGCATGCCGGCTGTTTTTGTAGGTGGTTACTGCGAAGCAGTCACGCATCAGTGAAGCTTGGAGTTTCCCTAGAAATGATTTTCAAGCGTAGTAATTTTGTGTTGTGTGAAATTGGTAGAGTGGAATTATTGTAGCGCTTTCCGAGAAAAAAAATTTTTTTTTCCGAGGAGCACCTATTTTGAACACCCCTTTTCTTTCCGTACAGGAACCCACTGTGCCGACATCTCACCAATGGTATAATAATGTTCTCTTCCTATCTCGGTCGCGAGGGTGTCCGTCCTTTCCTACCTGGGGGTAAAATCCACCTGGGGGTAAATTTCCATGGTTACACCAGCATTTCCTGGCGTGACTGATGTAGAGTGTAGCGGTGTGAGCGACCATTCACAGCGAGGTCTTGAGAGCCGATGAGGGTGGAGAGAATTGTATATGGAGGGGCGCCGAAATGCAAGGGAGGGGGGAAACGGGAAAACCCTGATAAAACTCGCCAGCCAGTGCAATCGTCCAGCACGATTCCCATGTGCGAAAATCCGTAAGCGACCCCGCCGGGAATCGAACCCGGCTCGCCTTAGTGGAAAGCGAGCGCTCCTGCCGCTCAATTGATGTGATGCGTAACCAAGCATTTCTTAAGATAGGTGGTGTTCATATCGCCAATAGTGGTGTTGACATGCATGTAAGTTAGGATAAACACACTGGTGGAAAAAGAAAATTGAACACCACTAGAGCAGTGACGTAGAAATACCATATGCGTTGGGGCATTAATAGATAACAGTACATGCAATGATTAACAGTGCTGTGCTGTGCACAGTGTAGGAATCGCGTATTAGGTATAACAGCGCTGAGCTCAATACAACTGTATATGACTCGGTGAAAGTAGTAGTGTGTTGTGTCTAGCACCGGCCTGTGTAATAAGCATTGTAGACATGCCACCAAGCTATAGACGACCACACTTCGTGCAATTTACCGACTTTGAACGAGGTCGTATTGTGGGCCTGAGGGAGTCGGGACAGTCCTTCCGAAGAATTACACAATGCATAGGACGTGAAGTATCTGCTGTGCTTAATTGGTGGTGCCGGTTATCCAGCGATGGGGCAAATACTCGTCAACCTAGCTCCGGTCGGCAGCGGCATACGGTTCCGCGCCTGGACCGCAGCATCAGACGGGCAGCCGTTGCTGATCGCACGACAACCGCCGCACAGATCGGGGCTACTGTTGCGCCCAGGATGTCAGCTAGGACCATCACCAACTGTTCGCTGGACGCTGGGCTACGATCAAGGGTGCCGTTAACCAAGCTTCCTCTCACACCTCATCACCATGCAGCCCGCCTCGGATGGTGTTGCGAACGACGCAACTGGATGAATGAATGCTGTGGAGTTGTGTTTAGTTATAAGAGCAGATTCTGACTTCGCACCAGTGGCGGTCGTTTAGGAGTGCGGCGTCTACCAGGAGAGCGGCAAAAACCAGTGTGTATACGGCAGTGACATACAGGACCAAATCCTGGCATCATGGTCTGGGAGACAATAGCCTACGATTACCGTACGTCTCTGGTGTTTGTTGAGGGAACACTTAACAGAGAACGCTATATCCAGAACATCATCCAGCCCATTTCGTTTCCGTCTCTACAACACTAAGGAGATTTCCTCTTCCAGCATGACCATCCCCATGCACACACATCTCGTGTTAATCAACGTGCTCTCAAAGGTGTTCAACTCCCCTAGTCAGCACGATCAACCAACCTATACCCCGTTGAACATGCGTGGGAACACGATGGGACGGCGTTTGGTGCGGTCTGCAATACTGGCAACAAACCTCCACCAATTGCGAAAAAGGCGGAATTATCGTGGATCACTATTCCCCAAGATGAAATCCGACATGTTTATGATAGTCTCTATGCACGACTGCAGGACTGCATCGTCGCTACAGGAGGCTACACAATATACTGGCATTGTTGTTCAAGAAATTCTGTAGCCTCTGTCCATATGTGTACGACCCTGTGATCATTATCATATACAGTGCACAACCTGTATCAGTACGCACTTAAGTCTCTATTCATGTGGGACCACTACAACTGGGTGATCATTTTCCATTTTCACCAGTGTGATATGAGAACAATTACTCCATAATATAATAAAATCCATCATAGTTTAAAGAAATTACATATTTTTACCACAATTAAAAGCCTATTAATTATTTTAATATTAATTGTTGAGAACCTAAGGGGAAATCAGGGGGGGGGGGGTTACAACAACCAAACCCCTTCACCAGGCTATGCCCCTGATGATGCACAGTTTCTGTTGGCTGCGATTGTTTCTGCATGCTGCAGAAACTCGATATGGAGCAAGCATTTTACATCTCAGAATATGTTGTCATAACCGTACCAGCAGAATGCGATGCTTTGACCTTCTATCCCGGAGGTGATGCCATGTGCGTCCATCCCATCGAATACTGTTTTAACTTTAGGAGTGAAATTGTGCAGTCATGTGTCACTACCAGTTACTATTGTTTCGAGGTTTGCGTTCCCTTGTTCATCAAGAATCGCTGTCTGGCCAGACCCCCATTCAAATCTCAGAGCTGTAGTGGCATAGCTGCCGTTTTTAGTAGGATGAGTGTCCCAAATATCGTCTATCATGACTATTTCTCTGTATCTCAGCCTCCTGGGTTGGGAAATAAAGCTGGAAACTAAATTAATAACACTATGAACTATCCTCCTTTGGTTTCCAGAGATCAAATCACTTCTTAATCTATTCCAGTTAAAGTTTTAAGCAAAATTTCAAAAATGGTCCAAGATAATTTTCTAAAAGTTGGTTCCTAATATCGCCTACCCCTGTTCCTATTACCGCCCACCAAGTGAAATTAGGAGCACCTGTTAAAAACGAGTTGCTAGTACAGCATACATGCCTTTTGTAAACTAATTTATAAATTTTCCTACGAAAAAAGGACTTAAATTAGAAACGAGGACAAAGATAAATGCTCCATAATATATGGACAAATTAAAAAATGTATGTAGGTGCAATTACTAGGTCTACAATTACATCATAGTCTAGTCCAAAAACACATTCAGACAATACGAACATGTGTATTTTTCCGCTCGCCACTTTCTGCATCACAAAATTTTGATTCCAGTTGAAGCCCGAAGAGCACATAACCCACTGCTTCTCACTGAAATCGCCTGAATACCTCTCATTACAAAACGCGCAGGTGGCATCCATAGAATCAGGCTCCTCAAAGTATAATATAATGTGGGTAGCAGCGCAGCTCCCCTTTTAATCGAAAATCAAGCTATTTTAAGCCAAATTTAATCATTTTCAAGCAACTTTTTCCAATTTCTAGAAACCTCATTTGACATCAATTTTCAACCCTCAAAAACAAACAAAATTAAGCCAAAATCAAGCAAATTTTCCAATATTTCACAAAATGGCATGCAAAACTTTTCATACTATAAAAACAAGCAATTTTCATCGAAAATCGAGCACTTTTACCCCAAAATCAATCAAATGTTCGCGTTTTCTAGAAATGTAAATTTTGCAAGCGACTAATCTAAATCAAGCAAATTAATTCCGAAAACAATCAAAATAACTTAAAAATTAAATGTAATATTGTGTTATTATTCTTTACAGTTTATATTCGAAGCTCTACTATTTTTTTTTTAAACTCCTTCTATTTGCTCTAGATTCTCGCAAATTTCTCAAAGTTCATTTGCGAACTATATATTTAAGATCTTCAGATACATTATCTAATCTATAGGAAGGTGGTATAGAACCAACTACCGTTACCTTTTAAAATGTTAGTCAAACTGCGTGGAACCAAGGCATTTTTATTTTATTCATAAAGAAAATAAATTTATTAAGACAAAGAAAAACTCATTTAGAATTATGAAAATGATTTTTCATTTGATCAAACAGTTCATATGTATTTCTAAAAATTTGTAAATGTTTTAAATGTAGCCACTCAATTATAACTATAAAATAGTGTATTGAAATATCGAAACATTTTGTTGATTCTTCCATTTATTAATTTAAAAAATTTATATACCTTCAGTAATTCTCTCTTTTTAATAGTCATAAGTTAAATTCCGTTGACTAATTAGAACAATGTTACAAATGATACCTGCTCCAAACTTTTTATTAAAATCTACACTAATTTTTATGTTTGTTTTTTGGATAACTGCAGTTGTTTTCCTATATAAGCAATCAATAATATACAATGGTCTTCGCCCAAAAAAAATGAATAATAATTGATACTGCCTTCGAAGCTTACAGTTCGTTTATAATAAAGTTCATTATTTCTACATGTAGTATCTAGTTTTGTTTTTGGATTTCTAAAATCACTATAAGTAAGGAACATTTTATCACAAAGACCATTTTCAAAATCTAGATTCCAATTTTCTTTTGGAAAAAATTTAATTTCTACCATTTATAACATAAAAATTTTTCACATTACAATGGTCAAACATAGACGCATTGGCATACTGTTCAGCGCGATTTCTCCTATTAATTTGAAACCCAACACGTACAAAATTGGGCATTTCAAACTGAAAATTATTTAACTGATCTTTTACATCAAAGTTAAAAACAGTTATTTTGGCAGGGAATTCTTTTTCTAAAAATTGCCAATAATCAAAACTAATAGGTATTTTACGATGTCTGTATATTTTTTCTTTAATTGCAATTGCTGTGTTAGATTCATATTCAACAATAGACCACATAATTTCTTGTTTTTCAATAACAATTATACCTGGATCAGCATAGCTTTCTTGAACAGTGCCATCTGCATCTTTTTTTCATAAACAAATAAACAATTGTTATCAGATGAAATTCTAAAAAAAAGTAATTTTATAATCACCTTTACAGTAAATTCCATTGTTGCCATGAATAAAACCAAACAAATGTCTAATATGATACGTTATTTCATTTGTTTTATTACTATGAACAGATTTTACTAGATATTTGTTATCAACACCAGAAAACACTAAATAATTTTGTTCACTAGGCGATCTTAATAAAGCATCAATTATTGATGATGATATACCTGGACTATCAACAGCTTCAATAATATTTCCATGTTTTGAAATTTCTACTCTAGAAAACTGAAAAGGAAAAAAGTTAGAGCAAACATCAATGTTGTCTTCTTTGACATATTCTGCCTCATTTCCTTCTTGATCTCTCTTTAGTAATCTATGTTATTCAAAAACATAAGCATCATTTGGAAAAGAAAAGCCGTCTCATATAGGAATATCAAATTCAATTCTATTATTGTAAACATTTAGATTCCCTATGGTTCGATCATTTGGGGGAAAGGTTTGTCTATCAAACTGCTCAATGCTTTATTAACTCATTTAGAAGAAAAACATTATATGTAAATGAAATACTCGAAGAACATATCTCGAGTTAAATTACTCATCGAGAGATATATAAATTATTAAAAACACAATGAAGTGGAATATGAAAAAAATAAATAAATATCCACGTTTAATTGACGAACTACGCAATATTGGTAAAAAAATTAAAACAAGTTAGTGAAGAAAATAAAAATTTAATAACAATATTAGTTCCAGGAGCAGTAAAAAATTTAGATTGTCCACCAACTCCCGAAGAAACATTTTATGAAAGAAACTTATTTGCTAACGATAAGTCTCCAAATTTGGATATATTGCCATTGAAAGATTCGGCTATTAGACTAGGAATATATATATATATATATATATATAATATATATATATATATATATATATATATATCTGTTTATATTAATAACATTAAAGACAAATTGGGTTTACGAGGAGAGGGCCAAATTTTTAAAATTGGTGATACACAAGTAGAGATAGACAGTGATACACTATTTGTCAAATATAAAGTATATGAATTAACAGAAGGACTTTTAAAATTATAAACAAAAGGTAGCTATGAAGAACTTGCAGGTAATTACAATGACAATAACCTTAAAAGTTATACAGAAATTATTTTATTAACCAATGCTGTATTCCGACAATATAATCCCCATAACACAGGTAGCTTCGAGTGGAGGTTGGAAGTATAATAATATAATTAGTCCAATTTCTGAAAAATATATTGTATCGTCTCACTATGTACAGCATCTAAATGGTATTGTTAAGTCTTACAGTGGTATGGAAATATAGTATGCCAGTACACACATGTTTATTTTAAAGAAATGCTATTGTTGTGACGTGTTATACATATCAGTTTATTATTCAGTAATTTTTTTTTAATTTTAATTTTATTTTACATATTTACTATCGTGTATGCAGCAGTTGAGAGGTTATTATTAATATATTCAATATTACGTATTTATTTTTATAATGTTTAGTTTTGAGCTAAATGTTAATTAATTTCTGTAGTTGGTAATGATTGATAACAACGTATTGATTGCACTAATAAGGAATGCACCCCGATATAACCCCTATGTCACACAGGTAAATTCAAATCAGGTAACCGACGCCACATTGAGTTGTTGAAAGAATTTTATGGTCTCCATCTAGTTTGAAATGGGTCACTAACGTAAGTGGTCGGGTAGACCTGAGCTCCGTTTGAACAGTGAAAAATTGTAATTTAAAAGTGAGTTCGATACCGACAAATATGCTCCGTTTTAAGTAAATAGCTGTCAAAGTGTTTTAAAACTGTCTAAAAAGGGCTTAGGAGCTTTGCAACTTTAAGTATAACGCAGAAATATAAGGTATCTTATCACCGCCGTACTAAGTGGCCGTTGGTCCAGCGGCGGAGTGTTAAAGACGTTTCCCTGTTAACTACACTTTTAATACCAAACTTTCTTGCTGGCCACAATGTACCTGAAGATAAGAACTCGTGGTTTATTATACCTAATTTTGACATTGCTAGCCAGAAGCATTTTATTCAGTGTAGACGCATAGGCAGATTTCGTGTAAAAATGTAACGTCTGAGTGTGATTACTATTTGAACATTAACCAAACTTTCTGAACATTAAAACATTTTTAATTTGGTACGGACTTTTAAAAACTGCAAAGACTTTAATTATGGTTGCCAAGCACACACACACATAATTGCTATTTTTACAGACATACGGAGTTTTAAATTTAATATTCTAGTCCAGCTGCTGCGTGGTATTTATAAATATTCTGTGGTCACAATATAAAGTTGGAAACATAATTTAAATTGAGAAACGATTTTTGTTTGCATTAAACTCCACTTCGCCCTTGGACTTCTTTGATTGATATGCTAGTAGTTAGTTTCCTTATCATTTCCCAGCAAATACCTGTGTGGAGGCGGAGATAAGCCTGGATACAAGCAAACACGCTGGTAAGATGTAAGTCTGTTGATGTTTTTGCGGTGAATTTTAGTATTTTTTTTCAGTGTGTGTTCTCTCACCTTCACATTCAGTTATTTATTTGCAAACCCTGTCTGTATGTTGCATAATAATTACACATACAAATATATCTCTACTTATCTGCACATACTTTCAAAGAACACCCCAATTCATTACAGTGGCTAATACCCGTGCGTGGGGCTTAAATATTATTTCGCTCACTATCTTATTAGAGTTTTCACACAATTTATTTCAGTAGTAAAACGCATCTTCCCCTCCACATTATTCAACAAACCCAACCTTATTTCAACATGCGGTAATATTTCATTCACAAAGCTATTCCAGTGATTGTGTTCATGTCCATACGCCAAGAAGTTTCATTGCTCTAAAAGTATGCCAATCGAAGTGTACAAACTTTTCAAAGCATGTATACAAACACAATGTTTTCTATCGCCAGATACAAACCACAATTTTCTAATATAAGCTGTTCACGATAAAGTGAGCACTTTTCTAACCAACCTTATAAAAAAGTCACTGCCCCGGCCTGCATATATTTTAACGGGCACACTGAGTGTCATGCGCCTAGTAAAGTTGGTAACGATGGATGTGAAGTACATCCGTATATTAACGTCGAAAAAAAAGTTTTAAGGTAACAATTTCTGATAACTTAAATTATTTATTTTCCCTTCTGTTTTTGAATGCCTCGAATTTTAAAAATGAGCAGATTTTTTAAATATTTACTTTTATAAAAATTTCACAGTTTTACTTGGCAGACGCATGAATAAAATGATGAGCCACTTGACATTGTTAACATTACACAAGGAGGAAAAATACACAACTTTCATACAAGTAGAACTCAAGCAGGCCTTTCAAAAGTGCTCATTTTACCATGAACAACGTATAGCACTATGGACAAAACATTACTTGAGTGTTGTAAAATGGATAGGTCTATCTGTAACTACACAAATGACATGCATACTCTACCAAATTGTTCCTCTATGGTCACTCAGAGAGCAATTTCGTGATTATGATAGTGATTACACAAGAACTTAAGAACCACTTATCAACATTACTAGGAGCCGCGGTGGGTAAGCAGCTAGAGCTCTCGATTCCCAGCAAGGCAAACTTGGATCTGATCCCGGCGAGTTCGCTCCCGGTTTTTGCAAGTGGGAATGATGACGAACGACACCGCTGGTCGGCGGGTTTTCTCGGGGTTCTCCCGTTTACACTACCTTTGTTTTCCAGCGCTTAACTTTAGTCGGCTGTCAATCGCTCGATAATAAAAGCCGCCCCAATCTCGCCCCTCCGTTCCACTCTTTTTATATAAAGGGAAATCATATTTTTGAAGTGAATACGTATTTAAATTTGCGACCATAGTGGGAGGCAATCCAGAAAATCAGATTATAACAAAACCGGGGGATACAGTTTGGCATTGCAGCTCCGAATCTATAGTCTACATTCAAAATTCAATTACATCACTCGATTGGCAAAATATCAAACAATATGTTACGTTGAGTGACGACTGCGAAGCATCGCCCCCAACGTCCTCGCAATTTTGAGTTCGTTTCGCCCTGTCTCATAATTTCCGCTTAGTATAACTTTTGACTAGGAGAAGCTACGACACTCGTTTAAGTTTCAATTAACAACTTTCGTCAAGATCAGTCTATTGTGTGTATAAAAACATTTGTGTGGCATGGTTATGGTGAAATGGTATGAGTTTAATGCAAAAAATTAAGAAAACTTAACACAATTTGGCCCATACTCGTCAAAAAGCCGAATCGAAATACAGAAATGATATACGCTTGAAAAGAGCATCTCTAAAGCAATCCAGTGATATCCATAAAACCCCATATGATCGAGAGAAGCGGTGCCGGGAACGTAAAATAAACATCAAGGCGTCCGAGCGCGTCAACGTAGACGTATTCACGCAAAACAAACGGCCGTGTCTCCAACACAGGCACAACCCATTTTTTTTTTTTTTTTTTGTATTCCACACAAGCTGAAAAATATTTGTCGCATGTATAAAATAATGAATTATTTTGCTTCCAGGTCCCCTTAAACGCGGAGGGAGATAAAATTTAAAACGAAACCTTCCTCCCCAATAAAAAATAAATAACCTGGAGTCGCGGTTGCACCAGATTCTTTTCAACGCAAAGAGACCAGTAAGGGCGAAGTATACTCCACGGTCCTTTGTTCTCCAGTAAAGCGTGAACTTTAAACCACGCGAAAACTTAACAAGAAAACGTTGGACAGAATTCCCTGTAGACGTCTGTCCCACACAAACGACAGTTTTCGATTAACACGACTTTATGAGAACACGGGGGAAAATTGTATCTCATAATACCTCATCACCGTTTTACCTAAGATATAACAAGTCTTTCCTTGTGGAAGTGTTCGTAACTTCACGAGACTGACTGCATGAAGTACGCCTTTGCCAACTGCATCGGCCCTTAAAATAATAATAATAATAATTTTACCAGTGGTGAAACATAGCTTCGAATTTCAGAGGGGGGGCATGCCTTTGAAATTGCGAAGTCTATAACCTGTGTGAAGATTTATACAAATTCAATAAATGCATTATAAGAATTAATTATAGGCTGTTCACGGTTAACTGAGCACTTTCGAAAGCCCTGATTAAAATCAACTTGTATGCACGTGGTGTGTTTTTCCACCTTATGTAAAATTAACATTGCCATGGGCCTAATCGCTTGTTCATACGTCTGTCAAGTGAAATTTTCGAAATTATTAGAAAAGTAAATATTTCACATGTCTACTAATTTTAACACTTCAATGCATAAAAAAAAACGGAAATCGAATAAAATAATTTCAGTTATAACAAATGGTTACGCTAACACTTTTTATTATACGTTAAGATATGGAACTACTTTCCTTCCAGAGTTACCAACTTTACTGGACGCATGCCACTCAGTGCACCCGTTAAAATACACTGAGGTAGGGGCAATGACTTTTTTTAAGGTTGATTTTAAAAGTGTTCGCTTTATCGCGAACAGCCTTTAGCTATTGTATACTATATACCAATGCGTTTCGGTGAACAAGAAGAGTTTAGGTGGCCAATTTATTCTCATCCTAGTGCGGAACCGCGGTGGTGTAGTGGTTAGACTACTCGCCTCCCATATAGGTGAACCGGGCTCGATCCCCGGCGGGGCCGCTCCCGGATTTTCTCACGTGGGAATCGTGCCAGACGATGCCACTGGTCGGCGGGTTTACTCGGGGCTCTCCCGTTTCCCCCGCCCTTGAATCCCAGGGCTGCTCTATACTCACCTCGCTTCACCATCATCGGCTCTCAAAACCTCCACGTTATGAGCCAGCCAAATCTCTCCACTCCACTCATTCTGGCGCCCTTCGCTAAATTTGGGGAGTAGTAATATATATCCTCCCCCCTCCTCTCACTTTAGTTGTTACACCACATTTTTTACAAGTTAAAACAATATTTAAAAATAAAAGTCATGCTCTAAACTGTGTTTTGAATGTTACCGTTTCTACCATAATATAAAATATACCTAGGTCCCAGAGTGGTGAGTGAGTGAAGATATTTGGACGGCTCTTAACGGCGAGGTCTTCAGAGCCGATGGGGGTGATTGAAGTGAATATGGAGCAGCGCCGGAATGGGGAGGCGGGGGAAGCGGGAGATCCTCGAGAAGACCCGCCGGCCAGCAGCATCGTCCGGCACGATTCCCACTTGCCAAAGTCCGGTGATCCGGCCGAGGATTGAGCCCGGATCGCCTTGGTGGGAGGCGAGCGTGCTAATCGCTCAGCCACCGCGGCCCCAGGTCCCAGAGTATAATTCAGTTATAATTTAAATCTAAACATGTTTATTTTTAATTAGTTATTATTTTTATTAATAATCGTAATGGCATAACATCGCATTATTATTTAAATGTTTGTGTGTTACAATGTATTCCGAATAATTTTTGTTTATAATTGTCTTACTAATTGTTATGCATCTGTACGGACATAATAAGCTCATTGTACAGAAACCTGAGACATAGGCTAAGACTGCGACGAGACTACAGATCTAATGCGCTAATGTTTTGAAGATGTCGCCATATAATGTTAGGCCGCTGGAAATTAGTACCGACATTAGTATTCTTTTAGTAAGTACTACACTGTCGGGCAGTCAGTAAAAATAGCGCACACAGAAGAATGCATCGGATGTCACTGAAATTTTAT
Organism: Dryococelus australis; assembly: GCA_029891345.1. NCBI lineage: Eukaryota > Metazoa > Arthropoda > Insecta > Phasmatodea > Phasmatidae > Dryococelus > Dryococelus australis. Next base: position 196,989,934 of record CM056998.1, on the reverse strand, counting down.
AGAGGTATTGATACAGCTAAGTAATACACATGATAACAAAAAAATTGGGTGTTGCTGTGTTGGGGACACGGCCGTTTGTTTTGCGTGAATACGTCTACGTTGACGCGCTCGGACGCCTTGATGTTTATTTTACGTTCCCGGCACCGCTTCACTCGATAATATGGGGTTTTATGAGTATCACTGGATTGCTTTTGAGATGCTCTTTCCAACCGTATACGATTTCTGTATTTACTTGGGTTTTTGACGAGTATAGGCCGAAATTGTGTTAAGTTTCCTTAATTATTTACATTAAACACATACAATTTCCCCATAACCACGCCACACAAATGTTTTTATTACCGCAATCGATTGAACTTGACGAGAGCTGTCGATTGAAACATAAACGAGCGTCGTAGCCTCTCCTAGTCAAAAGTTATACTACGCAGAAATTATGAGATGCAGCGAAACGAACACAAAATTGCTGGGGTCCCCCCTCCCCCTGGTCCTTATACACCTCCACGCGCGATGCTGAGCAGTCGTCACTCAACGTAACATATTATTTGATCCTTTGGCAATCGAGTGATGTAATTCAGTGTTGAATGTAGACGATAGATTCGGAGCTGCAATGCCAAACTGTATCCCCCGATTTTGTTATCATCGGATTTTCTGGATTGCCTCCCACTATGGTTGCAAATTTAAAGACATATTTACGTCAAAGAGAACAGAACAAATAAATATGGATCTTTGGTTCGTCGTGCGGTCATTTTCAACTGTCTGCTGCACCTCCGTGCACTGCAATACACGCTGCAACACTCTCTGGCACGGAGTTTAGCAGGTGCTGCAAGTTGTGTCCTGGGGCAGACAGGCTCTGTTCCAAATCCCGGATACTGCAGCACAACGGCAGCTGGCGTTTCAGGTTGTCCCACACATGCCAGGGGAGCGGGCAGGCCATGGTCATGTTTGGACATGACGGAGGCAGTCTTGGGTGACCCGTGCCATAAGCGGTCGGGTGTTATCCTCCTGGAATATTGTCGTTTCAGGTTGTCCCACGCATGTCAGGGGAGCGGGCAGGCCATGGTCATGTTTGGACATGACGGAGGCAGTCTTGGGTGACCCGTGCCATAAGCGGTCGGGTGTTATCCTCCTGGAATATTGTCGTTTCAGGTTGTCCCACACATGCCAGGGGAGCGGGCAGGCCATGGTCATGTTTGGACATGACGGAGGCAGTCTTGGGTGACCCGTGCCATAAGCGGTCGGGTGTTATCCTCCTGGAATATTGTCGTTTCAGGTTGTCCCACACATGCCAGGGGAGCGGGCAGGCCATGGTCATGTTTGGACATGACGGAGGCAGTCTTGGGTGACCCGTGCCATAAGCGGTCGGGTGTTATCCTCCTGGAATATTGTCGTTTCAGGTTGTCCCACACATGCCAGGGGAGCGGGCAGGCCATGGTCATGTTTGGACATGACGGAGGCAGTCTTGGGTGACCCGTGCCATAAGCGGTCGGGTGTTATCCTCCTGGAATATTGTCGTTTCAGGTTGTCCCACACATGCCAGGGGAGCGGGCAGGCCATGGTCATGTTTGGACATGACGGAGGCAGTCTTGGGTGACCCGTGCCATAAGCGGTCGGGTGTTATCCTCCTGGAATATTGTCGTTTCAGGTTGTCCCACACATGCCAGGGGAGCGGGCAGGCCATGGTCATGTTTGGACATGACGGAGGCAGTCTTGGGTGACCCGTGCCATAAGCGGTCGGGTGTTATCCTCCTGGAATATTGTCGTTTCAGGTTGTCCCACACATGCCAGGGGAGCGGGCAGGCCATGGTCATGTTTGGACATGACGGAGGCAGTCTTGGGTGACCCGTGCCATAAGCGGTCGGGTGTTATCCTCCTGGAATATTGTCGTTTCAGGTTGTCCCACACATGCCAGGGGAGCGGGCAGGCCATGGTCATGTTTGGACATGACGGAGGCAGTCTTGGGTGACCCGTGCCATAAGCGGTCGGGTGTTATCCTCCTGGAATATTGTCGCTTCTCGAAGTGTTATCTTTGGTATCGGGCATGTAAAGGCTGTTCACGATAAAGTGAGCGCTCTTGAAATCAACTTTAGAAAAATGTTACTGCTCCTACCTGCATATATTATAACGGGCGAGCTGAGTTACATGCGCCCAGTAAAGTTGGTAACGATGATTGGAAAGTAGTTCCATATCTTAACGTCGAATAGATAGTGTCACGTAACCATTTCTGATAACTTAGATAATTTGTTTCACTTTTTTTTTATTTTAAAATGTCGAAGTATAAAAATGAGAAGATTAGTTAAATATTTAATTTTGTAATAATTTAGAATTTTCAGTTGACCAACTCATGAATAAAGTGATGAGGCCCATAGTAAACAGGGCTTTCAAAAGTGCCCATTTGATCGTGAACAGCCTATAGTTTTTTATAACATATTCGTTTCGAATACTGTGTGGGACAGGGGAATGTGTCTGTTTTCACAAACAGAGAATGTGCATACGGGCGAACTATTGATGGCTATCAACGCAAGTGTCCTGATTGACCGCGGAGAACCTGCTTTGTGCTGTGATAGCTGGCAAGTTTTCGTGCTGATAGGCCACCTCCGATCCGAGAAAATGTTTCAGTTTTCAGCGACGACCATGCTAAAAATTCTGATTAAAAAAAAAACCAGTTCGCCCACCAATGTGTGCACGCTGCTGTGAAATATCTGTGTTTTGAAGTCAGTCAGGGGAGGGACATAGTTGCAGCCAATGAGAACCCCGGGGACTAGCGTGGGCCTATGACCTGCAGGGACATGACATCGGCACCTTGAACATCTTGAGGGTGGTTCACCCCAAGTTAAGTCAAGTCCTGTGCTAGTAGTAGAAGGTCTTGAATGTGTTTTTTCATAACAGTTAATGCAATGGTATGTTTTAAGTTTACATCGAGGTGTTGTGTTTAATTCATGACCTGCAGGCCACTGGTTAAGTTAGATTTTATTTTGAGCTCCCTTCGTTGAAATTAACAAAAATATTTGCTCTGTGCGCGACGAATTTTAATATAAAGTTTTTACTTCAACAGTCTTACTATTCAGTTTCCACTGAGAGTCTTTGCAACGGAATTTTAAGCTGTTTTGACAAACTCTGCAATTCATAATTTTTTTTGATAATTTTGTGTTTATCGTCAGTTTTTCTTGTTAAGGAAAAACCTGTGAGTAAGATTTCATAAGATGTTGGTGATGATTGCATGAAGGCTATTGATTTCTCCCTAGTGCTGTGGGTTTTAGACTAAAGGTGTATCCAGAGTATAAAATTTATGATGACCACAGACAGTTCTGCATGGGACTAACCCTTTCAAATTAGTTTCTGGCACCATAACCAATGTTTTTTTTTTTCGAAGCGATGTAAATTGCCAAACCAGTTATACTATTTGTTTTTAACTTAATATGTTAGAATTGCCCAGTTGTAGGCGACTACTTAAGCCCTCGAAATGCACAATGCAACAATACCACATAGGGAATTTTGTCCTGAAATAGGAGCACATAGGGGTGTAGGATCTCATCCAAAACCACTGGGCCATCGATGTTCCTTGTAACATGACGAGAGTGGATTGTCTATCATAGGCTATGGCTTCCCAGTCCATATTGCCTGCCATAGGGGGAAGTGTGTCACTTGATTGTGAGATTGCGATTGTGGAATTCACCAGGGGCCCTCCACACCCGGGCACGATGATTATCAGTCCCCATAACAAGTGGCACTCATCACCAAAGACCACACATTGCTAGTCTATGGTGTTCTATGCTGCTCTGGCCTGGCGCTACTGCAAATGGAAATGCCACTGTTGCAGAGCTAATGGCAGCATAGGTAATGGGCCTTGGGATCACAAATTCGTCTCCGAAAGGTATTGGGAAATTGTTTGTGGGCATACAGAAGAGCCAACACTGACCAGTATCGTATACAGGACTGCCATGGGACCCCCCCCCCCCCCCCGCCTGGCACACGATGCATCTACTCTCTGGACAGGCAGTCGACCTCTTCCATTCTGAGCTGGTCCTCCATGTGTGAATGCAGTATAGTCTGAACGATTCAAATGGTGGGCTATATGGCAATACGACTACCCAGCAGTTTTCAGCCCGATTATGATCCCTCTCTTGAAGTCTGTCAATTGCGTAAAGCAACGTATTTGGCATCTTTCCAGAATTCTTCTTCACTCTGAATGCTTGCTTGGTATTGTCCGGTGTTTGTCGTGTTTATGCGGCTTCGACTACACGTCAATGTCTACGACCATGGGTCGGTGCTTGCAGTGTAATTGCAGGGTGTGCGGTCAAATTGAAATGCTCCAACATGGGATTGTGTGCATATCGGACAGTACTCTCACTATTTACATATTTTTGTGGTTATCGCATGGATATTTCATAGAGCAGTTTTTATTGTCCGGCAGTATATTTTTGGAAATTGTTATATATATTACAGGATTATCCAGAACACCATACATAAATTATGTGCGATGATTCGTTATGGAAAGTGGAGCAAAAACACTATATGGCCTATCATATAGCAGATTATGAAGAGACATACATGCCCTTGGAAACCGGGAATTAAAAGTAGTTATTTACAAAATTTCAGAAACCAGTGTGTTTTCTCGAGGACCATTCCGACAATTTCCTAACGACAGGCAATGCTACTACCCGCCGGATGCTCATAGATTGCAGATATCAAATTATGCTAACACGATGTGCAGGTCACTTCCCTTGTTATCCTCTATTGTGTTAAACGTGAAGATGTCAATGTCCATATTCGTTGATAATTTCAACAGTGTCCAAGAGAGGATCATGATAATGCAGAAGCAGATTCCTTCCCTGTAATATTGCGGCAGGTGACTGTACCGTCTCCATATTCACCGCCTTCTTATGGTGAACAGTGTAGCTGGCAGATGTTGTGCCCAGCTGGTATGGTCCTTACTAAACTATTCACGAATTTTTTGTTACATATCACATGGTTTCTGACATTTTGAAAATAAACTCCAATCCCAATTTTCAGTGGCATATTATGTTTTCTACCTTAACTTCCAAAACAAATAATCTCGCAGAGTTTATACATGGAATCCAAGATTAGCTTGTATGTTATATAACTATCCATCTTTGGAGTTTTTAAAATATTATTTCTTATTTTGGCTCCTGCAGGACCCATAAAGTCTGAGAATGTCCTGCTTACAGGACCTGTTTAGGGGCCTGAATCATGAAGAATAATTATGGAGAACAGGTTAATTCTAGAAGCGAAGAGCGCTTCGATCTATGCCACCGAATGGAACCAGATTTTTTTATTTTCTCGCTGGAGAATTCAACTTAGCAAAAATTTTAGTTGGGAACATCTGTATAAGAACTCTACAAGAACTGTACAAGCACTGAAAAGTTCATGAGCCTGTTATGGATGACCACAAAAACATTAGATTCGAATTAAATGATGCATCATACTGCTAGGATTACTGAGAAACTACACTATCAGCTCAACTCTTTTATCGTTGAGTGCAGTTAAATAAATTACTTAATCAATATGGCCACACTAAACTAACAATTTTCAATCTTCGCTTAAATTGACCTTAAATAATATTTTTTAAACAAAAATTTGTTCTGTAGGTAAAAGAGACATCTGAGAATTTCTGCAAGCCTATGTGTGACCGATGCTAGGGGCCTGTCTTTAAAATACATTTTAAAATGTACTATTGCTACTTAATGGTTTCCTTTTTGCCATTTTATTTCTGATGCAACTTTACTGTAATTTGTTTATCCTTATTGAATGCATTAAGTGTAGTGTTATAATCAAATTTTGACAGAAATTTTGAGAGTAGTTTCAATGATTTTCGAAAACAGTGCATTTTACATACTTCACTGTCATTAATACAATAAATTTGTGCATGAATGTTCAGAACCCTGATGATGAAGACGTCCATAAACAAAATTCATTTGTAGGCTTATACAGTCAAATTTTCAACTCTATAAAGATTAATTACTTTTATCGTGGAAGAACTGTTGAATACAGCACAGTATATTTCATATACCTATGTTTCAGAAAAATGAATGTTTCTCGAGTGAAACATCGTTTATGCAATGGTCCTGGTATATTTCTGAAGTGGTTGGGATTAACAGGATTAAATTACCATTTTGATTTTAAAACTTTCAGTCAACAGGAGTCAGTCGGCAGGAGTCAGTTGGCAGGAATTAGATAGCAGGAATCAGTTTCAAAATTTTTCTAATGAAATTGAATTTTTATTCTTTTTGAAGACATATGATGTATGATATCGTGTATTAAGGTCAAAGTCAATGTCGCATTGTATTATCAAAGATGTCAATTACCAGGCAAGAAGGCAAAAACATTGATTTTTCTCATTCAAGCAGTAGATGTCATCCCAGACGATTAATAAGGTGAGTATTAAGGTCGCATGATGTGATTGAAGAAGTTGATTAAGATGCCATTGTCAAGGCTATTGTCAGTGCAGTAAATGGTTTATCTCAGAGTGCTCATTTGTATTGTATTTACAAAATATAATAGTTTTCTCTTCGCGCCAATTTAATTTATCTGAACAGTTTATAGATAATATGTGCTATTTTAGTATTTTAGACTTGTTCGAATTCTCTGTGAACCCTGCTAGAACAAATATTAGTCTGGATGTGAATATTATCACAGTGCCTCTATATTTTTTCATTAAAACTCTATTCATAATGTCTTCTATGAGCATAATCTAAGATCCTAGCTAGAACAGTACCAACCGAGAATAAACACGAAAGACACGGATCAGAATCGGGCCAGTTAAAGCTTGCCGAGCTAACTTTCGCAGCCGATGCTGGCGCAGTGGCTCATGCCGGAATTTCGCCAATATAAATATGGAACGTTAGCCAACAGTTTATTGACAGTGTCAAAAATACACCAGATTGTGGCCGGCAATTAGATACTGTAACGTCATTTAGCTGGTGGCATTAGATGTTATTTTGGCCAGTTTGGCAATACATAGTTTTTGGTTATTCGGTGGCAAAAAAATCGACCTAACAGTGTGCAAGGGATGAACAGAAGTAAAAGCAGATATCAAAGTCAAATATCTTTATATTTGATCAGATAGAGGTGCAAAGCCTCCAAAAAATATGCCATCTTCCCTACACCCAGTGTGGGACCTTACAGCTCTGTGCATTGGTAACAAAATACTATACACTCTTTAAACATTTTACATAAAAAATACTGCCCGATGCTAGAAAATCCTACTATTACTCGCGATACACCATTACGATCAACATAATTTACAACAAATAAATGCATGCAATAAGTTTAGGATAGGTTTCCAATTACAAAAATTTAACATATGATAAACATTACTTAATGGTGTGAATGATACACATTGCCTCTTTCCCTATGTTATTCCAACAAACAAAAACCCATAATGAAAATGCGATTGATACACAATGATAAAGAATATGATTACCATAGGTTAATAACTTCCAAAGCACACTAAACCAAATATCTTAATCAAAGACACTAACCCATTTATTAAGTAAGTATTTATATGTGTCAGCAAATTAATATAATAAGGAATGCAAAATTTATATTGCCTAAAGTCACCAAAAAATGTTATGACAATTGTTAAAATAACACACTATTTTATTTTACACTGCTTAAGCGAACTCACAGTAATACCCTTTGACTGATATAAAAAAAAATTACAGACAATTAAGGAACAGTGGTTTTCTTTTTATTCTGCCTGCAAGGCCAATGCCTTGTGTATCAAACACTCACCATATAAATTATCACACATTTACTCCATGTATGTAAGTACTAAAGGTTGCAACAAACTGGCCTTTCTACAATTGCTCCAAGCGCCTCTCTTTTATACTACTTGAGACAGAAGCGATCCAACAGACATAATACAATCCCTGCTTAAGATCTACTTGTATACACGTTGCGTATTTCTCCGCCTTATGTACAAATAACATTGCTATGGCCCTCATGGCTTTATTCATTCGTTGGTCAAATGAAACTGTGAAATTATTAAGAAGTAAATACTTTACAAATATGATAATTTTTACACTTCGATGCATTAAAAAAACAGAAAGTGAAAGAAATAATTTTAAGTTATAAATGGTTACCTAACACTTTTCATTTGATATTAAGATATGGAACTACTTTCCATCCATCATTACCAACTTTACTGGGCGAACGTCACTCAGTGTGCCCATTAATCTATATATGCATGCGAGGGCAGTGACTTTTTTCTAAAGTTCGTTTCTAATGTGCTCACTTTATCGTGAACAGTTTTAAACTGTAGTGACTTGCTGGATTTAGTGTAGAATAACACATTATATCCCCACTGCCATTCTTGATAAATCCTTAATACAATTAATACAGTTAATTGAGTAAGTGTGGTTTCAACAGGCGGCAGTTAGGCACATAATAAAAATGAGCAAGTTACTTTAAAGCAGTTTCTAATACAAATCGTACATCGGGCTTCCTCCCACCTAGTCGATTACGGTGATTGATAGGAAGTCAGCTAGGCCCCCTCGCAGGACTAGCCATGGCTGAAGCAAGAACATTGCAACAACAGTGTTTCCAAGTTGATAATGCGTAGAAATACATCGTAGCCTCCCATAATGCATTTGACCCGTTGCAAACACTAATGGTTTGGCCCATGACGCATTTATTGCCCCCAAAATCACAAGCCACCTCATATGATTCCTCTAATAATGCCCATCAATTCTGAAAGATGAATCAGCACCATATTTAGTGTTACAAGATACAGTTCACTGAATAAATTTTACAATGCCAAGGATAGCTCGTGTGCTCATTAAACCCCATATCAACTTTAATTTGCGGAAGAAATTCCCTAAGTACATAATTCCTGTTAGCTTAGCGTTACTGCTGGATGCGCAACACATGTGCGCCGAAAATCTATTATCTCAACACAAGACAAAATATACGCCGATACATACTACGGCGCACACACTCGACCATGCAATAGTTTCTTGAACCCTCCTGGCGCACGCAGTTCCACCTGCGTATTGAAATTATACTATTTTTACATACAATGTGACATAAAAATGTCAGATCCTCCTCCCTTATAACTGGCCTACTAGGCCAAAAAGGCAAATCGGCCAAGGAAAGACTCGGCAATCCACCATATCCGTCATATCAACTCACCAGCGACCATCACAACAACTATGTGGAAAAAGCCCACCCCAAAACATTTCAAAACATTAAGAATAACAAGTAACACAGTCAACTGACAAGATAATCAGATCTAAAGTACACTAGATTGCAGATAGCACAAACACACGGTCAGGTTACCATTAAATTTCCTTGCATCTAAATTGCTTGTGGCGTATAAGGCTGAAACATGTTCCTTCTTGACCACAAACCCATTTGAAGGATCCTCCAAACTTACAGTAACTGGGGCGAGTAAAGGATGCGAGACCTCACAACATAACAGAACCATTGTGGGTGTTTCTCCCGTGGCATCATGTGGGACAGATTTTAAAGCAATATTTTGCAACATAATCGCTTCATCCCACCTCCTCTGTTTTTTACAATGGCAAATAGTTAACGCCCACTTTATAGACATATTTAGTCGCTCAACAAGGTTTGGGAAGGAGTAGTAAGACCTGGTGTGAACTTTTTTAACTTCCCAAATAAAACAAAGGTCTTAGATGACCTTTCCCCATAAAGTACGAAGCATTGTCTGAAATCAAAAGCTAGGGGCTCCCAAAAATCTCGAACACATGGTTTTCCATTCTCCTACAGACACTCGATGCCTTCATATCTCTCATGAGCAACAATATGCAAAACCTGGAAAGGCCTTCGAGTAATACCAACAAACAGTTATTATAACGAGGAATGGGACCAAAAACATCAATATACTGGCATAGCCAAGGTCATCCTGACATTTCTACCTATTAAAATTCTACTTTACTATTCAGAGGCTGTTTAGCACATTGGCATTCATGGCAACTCTTAACGTATTCACTGATATCTGTATGAATGTTCGGCTCAAAAAAACTCCTTTCAAGTTTTCTGTTCTGTTTTCCTTTTCCCCATATGTGCTCCTACAAGGAATTCATAGATATACAGCAAGAACATTATTCTTAGAGGCTTAGGAACACACACGAGCCTTGTCCCTTATTTCCTACAAAGTACTAGACCCCCTTAACCATTATAATTATATGCCTGACCACTGCCTACATTCTCTACAAGATGTTTTCGTTCAGCATACTATTCCTGCAACTTTCTGACATTCACATATGATTCAGATACCAGATGCAAAATATTACATAAGCCTCTACTCCAGGATCACCACCCAAAAAACACGGAAAATACGGGCCAGAATCGGGCTGGTAGAAGATAGGCGACAAAATCTCGCCAGATGATGCTGGCCCGCTCTCTTATGCCGGAAGCGGCCAGATGGAAATATGGACTGGTGGCTGACTGTTTCCCAACAGTGTCAAAAATACACCGTACTGCTAATGGCATGATACAAAATGTATTCCGGCCCAACATAGATGAAAAGTATGGGCCAGAATCGGGCCAGTAAAAGATAGCCGACAAGTTTTGGAATCTGCAGCTGTTGGATGGTGGCAAAATGCCAGGCTTATGGCGGCTTGATGGTGGCAAAACGCCAGGCCTGCGGCGCCTGGATAGTGGCAAGACGCTGGGCATGCTGAGTCTAGATTGCGCCAAGATGCCGGGCCTGCGATGGCTGAATGTTGTTACAATACCGGGCCTGCAGTGGCATGATGTCCAGAAATAAGCAGTATAGCCATGAAAAAAAATTTTTACTTTTCGATAAAAAAATTTCAGTAATTGTTTTATCTTCTTTACATACATTAATTTCATTTACTTCAAAACACATAATTTGATACGAAAGTACTTTGCTTGCCGAGTGCAGGATTCGAACCTAAGACCCCAGAGTTAACAGTCCAACATTCTAACTTACACACCATGGGTTAAGTTACTATTACTCTCCAGAAATTTCAAATTTATCCTGACACAAATTATTATAAATGAATATAAATTCCAAGACCATATGACAAATAATTTTAAAACACAGATTATTTAAAAACTGTTTCTTCGTTTCTTCAAAGCCTTGCAAACAAAATAGTTTTGGTTAGTTGATATATTATCTGTCAGATGGTTGTACAACTGGAAAAAAATTTCAAAGTAAAAAATGACATGGGCTACTACCACGTGACACATATATAATCATGAATAAACATGCTTATGGTTAACACATGGTCTCAAAAACGACATAATGCCATTAACAGCTAGCTAACATCTCGCCTATTCAAAAATCACTTTCCAAAATTTTGTCAGCCAAAATACATAATATGTGTATCTTTATTGTGATAAAGTGCCACGTTTCGATCAAATTAGCGGGCCAGAATAAATAATATGATGGCCAGCATACCAAAAAATTAGGATGCTATATCAGAATCGGGTCAGAATATAATTTTTGCTATTGGCGACATGTTGGCTGTGAGATATCACGCCGACGTAATTTAGCCATCTGTTATCCTAAAATATACAGTGGGCCAATGTCTGTTTCTAACGGCAAAAATTTTGTCTGAAAAAAAAATACGTCATGCCATTAAGAACTTACTAACATCTTGCATATTCGAAACCCTTTTCAAAAGTTTGTCGGCAAAAAGACATCATATTTGCAGTTTATTTGTGATAAAGAGCCATGTCTCGAAAACGTAAGCGGGCCGAAATAAATAAAATAACGGCCAGCTCACCGAACATATAAAGATACTATATTCGGATCGGGACTGAATATTATTTTTGCTATTGGCGACATGTTGTCTGTGAGATATCACACCGACATAATTTAGGTGATATCCATCTGTTATCTAAAATAATAATAATAATAATTCAGTGGGCTGTTGTCTTTTTCTAATGGCACACATACTGTCTCAAAAAAGTAGTCACGCTGTTGTTAGATGGCTATCTTCTGGCATTGAAACAACAGTTGCCGACAGAACAGGTATCGGGCCAACAATTTGCCGACACTTTGCCGACAGGTTGTGTTTGCTGGGCAGAGTCTTCAGTGGGCACAACAAACTCAGAGTGATCGTACATGCGGTATAAAACATCGGCGACACAATCGGCCTTCCCCTGCACATGAATGCTGTTCTAGATTAGGCCAGCGCAGGGCTTCAATACGCACACCCGCTTGCATGTTGTTCCATCTCATCTGGATTTCACTAAAATACAATCAGTTTTTTTTCCAAACCAATGTTGTATTCCCGCTTTACAGTGATAATAATGGCGACGGCCCTTGAAACCGTCAATTACCTGCCACATTTTCTGCATCAAGTATGTCCAAATGTATTTTGTGTAATAATTGAAGTGTTTTTGTCAGTGCTTTCGGACGGCATGCTGGGGAGCAATAATACCCCAGTTCGCGAGTGTGTATTGACGGTAGACTGGTGGAGCAAAATTGAAAACTTAAGTTTTGGGAATTTTGGGTAGGAATTATCCCGAAGTTACTCACGAAACCTACAATGCTGATTGTGGGCGCCAGACATTGTGGGATGCAATGCCAAATCGGTGATGTAAAGCTGACTCTCCATTCCAGGGTCGTGTGCCGACAGTCACGGCGATCTCCTTCCATTGGTGCTCCATCTGTCGTAATTAATAAAATACATACCTCTACTATGCTTTCTAAGCAGTGAGGTCTCAGGGCGACTCACACGCCCATATTTAGTTACACAAAGATAAAAACACTCTGAAATACATTGTAAACAATTGCATAGTACACTCAATAAAAAGGTGGAAAGGTGGAGGCCTGCGCCACTATAGATTGTAGGCAACCCAAATAAAGACAATGAGACTTTACGTTAATTCACGGGGTTTTATTTAAATGTTCCTCGCGGAAACAGCTTACAAAGCACTTTCCGGACTTAACCCGCTGAGATAAAGGCATGTGGACACTAAAAAAAACTGTTAAAAGTTAAACCTCCCTAGGCAATGATATTCCATGGGAAGGGAGGTGTGGAGAAGTCTTGGGCAGCAAACATACACGAGGTTCCAGTTATCTAAAGTCTATTGCAGTTAAAATGGTTAGTTCAAAATGTTGATGTGCCGCCCCAGTGTGTCAAACGCGACCACGTCGGTCCGCATGTCCGACTCCTCGAGACACTGTAGAGTGACTATACTTTCCACCATGGCACGCTGGCGAGGTTGGCAGGCAAGTGGGCCGCGCTGACTATTTTCCTACAACAACAACCCTGAAAAAACATACACATGTTGCTTAGTTACTCATAAATCGTGCATAAATAGTTACATGAGACACAGAAACCCTTTAATGTACATAAAAACTGGATGAGATGAAATAGGAATGGAACACGTGAGAAATGGAAAGTAAAGAGAAACAAGAAATAGTACAATGGAGCCCGTGAGGCACTTAAATTACATTAGGGCTGTTCTTTTGCATGTTGTATGACTTGGCATCCTTTAGCATTCTTTAGTTAATGAGTTATTAACTTTATCCTGACTTCACAGGATCTACTTGCAAAACACATGTGTGTGGGTGCACGTGTATGTGCTGCACCTGACACTGCACTGCTCTGCACTTGCGCTCATGTCATTAGCGCTTAAGTGACCACTATTAACTGCACTTGTAAAGTAGCATATTCTGGTTGCATTGCGGCGCTCTACTGCATTGGGGCGCACTACTGCATTGGGGCTCATCAGCACCCAGTAGAGTGCTGCTCCCTGCAGCGGTCGCCGGGGACTGCGGGCAAACAGGCTTGGGGGAAGCAGCTGGCTTCAGTATGTTACATTGCGTATTCAGCCGCCGACATTAATTACCATGCACAACCTTGTTAAGAGATGAGGCACAGAGTCCATTAGCCTGGGCATTTCGAACACGACCTACCTCGAGAGTCTTGTGCTCACACGAGTGAATTCTCTTAAATGGTTAGCTAGCATCCTCCGGAAATAATTCCATCACTGAGAAACTGTGAAAACCCTGAAATGTGCCAATTAGTGCTGTTATGTATGACTAAATAACACATTTTACAACATCAATTAAGTTACCTCAATTGGTGCCCTCCCATGTGGCTAAATTATGCTTTCACATGGGTAGTGTGGCACTGCCATTTCTGCTGTTGGCGTGAGTAGAGAGTAAAAATGCTGCCATTTCTAATGTGCATTCCAGGGGACAAAAGGAGCCTTCCCTCCCTCTGCTTCCATCATGTGCCCCATCGGTCAGCCACACCACCTGCTGTATGGGGTGAGAGTACTGCCTCTCCCATGCAGCTACCAAGACAACCACAGCCGAAACAGCTGCCCAAAGCATGAAACACTAGCATGAGTGGGAGGTTCATAGCCCTCGCGAAGATTTCAGCACATCAACAGCCACGCACCTGCATCGTGCAAAAGTGCATCCATGCATGTGACCAGTTTGTGTAATTAGTCCTAACTAACCGACATTACCACAAGGAAACTGAGAGAGATCCGACTTCCTCCTACAGCCATAATCCGAGAGACTATCTCATGAGCACACTTAGCATCATGGAACGTATCAGTGGGTACACCAGACAGTTTGTGTGTACTCAGTGCAGCATTATGTAAGGTACTGGCTTGTATCGACTTCAAGATGCCTGCGGACTACACTGCCACAAGAAACTGCACTGCTGCGGACATGTGCGATTTTCCGAACTGCGGGCAACCCACTGGGAACATTGCAAACTGTCACTGCTGCGACCATAAGGACTACTTTGCATGCATGACCACCATTGAATGGTCTACATTCCAAAAAGAACATTTCCGGTGCTGATACTGCTTATCAGAACAACTCACTCAGTGTGACTCAGCTGTATCTGAACAACTGCAACTGGGGACGCAATTTCATATGACAGACACCTGCATTTAAGGACCCTCGGTGCCCTTGCAACCACCGACGCCTAGTGAACTACAACTCACATGACAGTAGCCTGCCGCGGTATCCCCACTGTTCGTATCCTGTACAGTTCAGAATTTATACGCACTCCAGTAGTTACTCCAGCCAGATTTCGGATGCTCCCAAATTTCTCTGGAGAGGGATTGGAGAACCCACGGACATTCGTGGAAGAATTAGTACCGCGACTTCAGCAATACGGTGTCTCACCCAAGGAATGACTGTGTATATTAGAAGCACAACTCACAGGTGGCACACGCGCATTATGGATGTCCGTTACAAAGTACAAATTATGCGGAAACAGTTTTTCACAAAATTCTCCACCAGGTACACCAGCATGCTGGGAAACTTGCAAATGCAGCTGAGCATCTTCACTGAGTGACAACAGGCCCATGAGAAACTGGAAACGTTCATGCCATGCAAGGTATATCTCATAGCCTGGTGTTACCTTAATATTGGGGCCGTTAAAAGCCTGTGCTGGAAGCAGTGATCCAAATCGTTCTCCCAGAATTCAGAGCCTCTTTATGGCCAGCTACTTATGATGGCTTTGAGAACTTTGTCCGAACAGTTGCTGGCATTTCCCAAGATGCCACCAAGATATGTCAATGTGACATGCCACCTCATGGAACACATTTGTTCACAGCTGCCATGCCCACTGGGAGTCGGGAGAGTACCAAAATACAGCATCTGATGGTCTGCTATCAGTTGTGCACACGAGTGTATCGATAGCTTCCCACCCAGCTGTGAGTGCTTGGACCACCTGACCTCTGTGCCACAATAGCACAACAGCACACAATGGTACCTCAGTGCCTGACCAGTCTGTGTTGCTACTATGCTGGTGAAGAAATTTATTGGCTTAAGGACTATCCAAACCATAAGGCAAAGGAAAACCCAGCACTGGGAAATGGGAAACAGGGATAGGGGAGTAAAACCCCTATTCCGCAGACAGCAAAAATAACCAAAACAACTCCTATTATGGGCAAATATTTGAAAACTAAGACAGCTTACTGTGCATACCTGTTAATGTGAACTCAACATCAACTGTAGTATCATTGACACAAAAGTTTCACATAATTTCATTAGTTAACAGTTAATTACCTCTGAACAGTCCAACATCAAATACAGACTGTGCAGCTCACCACACACAATGTATTTAGCCACGCTTACCGTACTACCACTGTGGCTGTACCATCAGAGATGTAATCATGAATGTTCCAGTTCTCATTAATCAAAACCTCAGAGAAGACGACATCCTGAGAGTGCCATGGCTAATTGACCAAAAAGCTGTTATTGAAGTATCCCGCGACTACATTCATTTTGCAAGATGAGACGAAAAACAGTCTACCACGTAGACTATAACCAGCCCACATTACTGAAAATTGTAAATCTCCACGTTTTCGACCATTCTGTCCTTGTGGAATTTCAGAATGCCATACAAGCCAACTTGCACGAGAGAAGTCATGTGTGTACATGTGGAGACCTGGTTCTCTGCACCATAATTGTGGAGCAACCTATATCTACGAGTCATGTGGAACCACTGCACACACCACCCACAGACTACACAGCCTAGCACTGCAACATAATCTACACCCAGGTGAGTGAAATGTTATGTGATGGTGTTATTGGGCCCTCTAAGAGGAACTCAGCCATAATCTTGGTGCCCAAGGAAGAGAGAACATTGAGATTTTGTGCGGATTTTCGTCCAATAAACTTTATGAAAAAAACCTAAATCCCTCCAGTAATTAACGTAAGCAATGCTCTCAGATTGCTCGCTTTTGCAAAAATTGTAACCTCACCAGGTGGCAAGAGGTATCAATTTTGTGCTATGCCTTTTGATCTTAAGTATGCACCTGCTACTTTCCATGCCGTGATGATGCACGTCCTGGATGGCTATATTTGCAAGTTCGTCACTGCATAACTAGATGACGTAGTGGTTTGGTCAGACATTTGGGAGTAGCATCTTGAACACTTAACATTAGTATTGGAATGTTTTGCAACTGCAGACCTCACCCACACAAATCACAAGTGCTGCATTGGCAAGACAGAGCTACATTTCTTGGGACACGTAAATGAAAACAGAAAATGCCCTATTGCAAAAGACCTACAGCTCACTGAGCAGTGGAAACAGTCAAAAATACACAAACAATAATGCAAATTCTTCGGAATTATAAATTGGATCCGTCTGTATATTTAAAAATTTGCCGTCATTACCATTCACTTGTTGACACAAGTGAAGAATCAGTAGACCCAGACAACCATGCAGGCATTCGCCGAAATCAAACATCAATTCCATCAGTGCCCATCTCTCTCTCTCTCTCTTGCTCTCTCTCATGTAGGTCCCACATGACATCTGTATCTGTAAACTGATGCGAGTCAGGAAGGGTTCAGGGCAGTATTATTCCAACTAGGCATTGGTGGTGAGCAGTTAATCATCGACTACAGGAACTCAAAATTTGGCCTTTTAGAGCGCAGATATGATTTAAATCAGCATGTATGATTTGCTATCGTTTGGGCCATAAAACGATACTGGTAGTTCCTATAATACCAACTGTTCGCTCGCAGGATCGACAACTGCAGCTTAGTGACTCTACACAAGATGCACGAATCCAGATGTAAACTGACACACTGGCCTATGATTATGCAAGCATACGACTTTGCAGTAGGACATGTACCATGAGTAGAAAACGAACTCGCAGACACAGTCGCATGCTCCCCATGGCCAAATGTGTGTAAAAACAACCCTTAAGAGTGGGAAGCAATGTTGTCACCTGTCAACCAGCCTCAGTTCAGTGCTGAAAACCTACCACCACACCTAAATCAATTCACATAAATTCAAATGAAGATGTAATATTCATCACACAGCAGTTAGATGTACACATCATACAGGTGTAACATTTAGCTCCAGATTATTTACGATGATGCTACAAGTGTGCCCAGAGTGTCCAGAAAAACTGGCGCATTGTCAACCTCGCCTTGAAGTACTTCTGCCATGTGACAGGAACAAGTGGAAAACATTTGTACCAGCCGAGGCCCGCCATGCGGTATACAAGTACACACACGACAATCAGCGTGCCGGCCAACCAGGCACAGAACAGACACAGCACAAGATCTCCAGCAACTACCACTGTCCTGTGATGGCTGTCAGGTTACTGGACCAGGAGGGAACATGAAGTTATGTGGACTGGAGGCAAGGTTCGATGATTTTTTCCAAGTGGACGTAAGTTCACTCAGTGAACATTGGGTTGTGCTGATCTCGGGTCGTATGGCCGATCGCCCCCAGTGGAATTTCCTCTGGTCCCGCCATCTCCTGCATTACCACAGGTAGTGATGATGGTGAAGTTCTGCTGCAAATCCTCTATGCCTCGAATAGTGATGGCTGTTAGCCTCCCTCAATGCTTTACTCAATCCCGGCAGGTGTTTTGTGCCCCCTCCCGCCCGAAAAATACATTACGAAAAATTGGCAGGATCCACACCTGGCTTAAGTGGCTGAGACGCGGCCAAAAATAAATAAACCCATGAACTCTCATTACTACACCTATTTATTTGTAATATCCCCAACACTGGGCACTTACATGAGAATGTTCACCACTTTGGTTCGGTGAGCTCCAATACAGATAAACAAGCACAAAGGCTTGACAGCAGGATGATGGCTTGCCTTGACCATGCCCCTAGTTGGGCATAGCCAATTGAGGGCCTTCTGGACTGTAGGTAAGGAATCACACCCTCAGGAAGGTTGGTTTCAGGTTATAATTATCAGGATGGGCACCTGAGCTCAGCAGTGTTGACCACGAAAAAGCAGTTGGGTCGTGTGGTCGACCGCCCTAAATGTGGCTTCCTCCAAAGTCTGCCGCTGGTCTGTGCTGCCCATAAGTCTATGGCAGCATGGTCAGAATGCAGTACATTATGTGGCCTGGGCTAGTGTGCGGAGTTTCGTCCCGCGATGACACGTACCAATCATAGACGTAGTTATCTGAAGAATAATCCAAGAGCCTAGGCTATTGAGGGCTGTCAGCCTCCACCATACACTTACTCACTTCCCCAGAGGCTGTTCTGGTCTCCTCCACACCATTAAGTTACAAATATGTGATTACTGGTTATGCGACCATGAAGTGGCCTATGAAATAATAATATGCAGAGTCATGTAACATGCCTATTTATTCCAAATACCTTCGTATAGAGCAATTACATAGTTTGCCCCATTTAAGCAGGGAGCACACTGATACTGTAAAGAGGCTGAACAGTGCCTACATGAAATTAATAGAAATTCAACTCCAGCCATGTACAAATGGCTGGGCTGTGAGACAGCTCACTCTCCAGGCTGCAAAACAAACTAGATTCCAGAAATTGACGTGAACTATTACAAAACTATTTGATCGGTGCAAAATGATGAAGTGCCCAGGGAGGACACCCGACGTGCGTCCGTCTCACGTGGTACCCAAGATGCGACTACCTAACATAACGGCGAGCTGCCTTCTCACTGACTCCAAATCCTGCTGCCATGTCACGTGATTACAAATTATACAAAACACAATTATTAAATGAAATGATATGAACGAACGTGGCCCCGGATGAAAATGAGGCACACAAAACATTACACTTCATATCTCACATCACTAAATGAAAATATAAAATATAAATATGTAAACATAACACTTACCACTTAAGAGACACACTAACCTCACAGTTGGAAGTAACGTATTTATCGGGCATAGCTCTGAACATGACTGGATTTGCTTTCATTCATTTCCAGATCTCTAATATTTAATGCACAACACAATAATTACACTCGATATTACAAATTCAACCCATAAAAATAATTTTTATATTTCCAGCCACTCTTTGTCATGTGGTTGTTACGGTATGTCATGTGTGTCCCTTTTTCATGAACCACGTAAGTCAACACGGAACATTAATGGTATTAAACTGTCGTGAGTACTGTCTTTTATAAGAAACACTAATTAAAAAATATACATAGTTAGGTGCACACACTAAAACAGAACAGAAAAGCTTAAATAATACTACATATACATTGCGCCCCAGTATGTGGATGCATGGCATGTTTACTAAAAACAAGTTGCTCGTGGGAACACACTCAGGAAAAATAAACACATAAAAAACATAACTTGACTCTGTAAAACACTGGGATAATTAAAAATACAAATGCACTAAATCACAAGGGCGATATACATACATAGAATATTCCCACATACTTTAAAATTCAATGCACTGGTGCACTCGGGGCAGTGTATTTAATGGCATGTGGTCACACGGGAACAATAATAATAGTTACTTTTGCAAGCACAAACAATTACTCTAACATATTTAACACCTTGAATACTAAATAAATAATCATAACAAAAGCAAAACAGGAGCACAAAGTAAATGTAAACAAACATAAATACACATGTACAACACGCCTACATTGGTGCACACTCATGTATGCACACAGAACACTGACTTCGAACGGTAGCTATCCTGTGGTACTAAGTTGAACTGAGGTGGGTACTTGAAAGACACGGGGAATGGTCTAGTGCCAGGGATGTGGCCCATGTCAGGCTAAATAATAGATTAGGTATGCGTTACGTCCCTGGTGTATACAAACACCAGGATGGTGGGGTGGCACACTCTCTGGGCTAAAAATGAAATACAAAACTTTCTGGTGATTAAATTAATTACTATCGCATGTTACATGGTCGGTCTAGGTGACGAAGGCCCGGAGAGGCCCGACATAACATTCTCCCTACATAGTGACTGAAACGCTGTTACTGTGCTTTGGCTCCGAGCTCCCTCATTGGTTGAGCTCTGATTCATGATCGTGTAAAAATGTGTATTATATGAAAATGTAATATAACAAATTAAGCTCTGGCTGAATTAATGAAATAATGGGGATGGCACACAATAATTACCCTTTTAATTAGCAAATAAAATTATATAGAAAGATATCAAAATATAACTTATGCAGTGGTTGGACATGTTGACAATACTGCCTTTGGTTTAGAGCTAACCTAAAATATGGCTTTTACATTGGCTCAAACTGACCCTAATAAAATATGTTACCGAAAACTTTATATGTGTGAGCAGACAGGGGGCCATATACTGTATTACCTGTAACTTAAATTTAATACAAGTGTTTTAAAAATAGAAATGACATTTTTGTGGGGTATTTCTGCCACGTAGTGGTATTGCAGGTGTGGCCAAGTGACCAACCTAACCTCACTCTCCTGTCAAAGTACTGTCTCCACTACTGGCCAATACTGGGCCTACGTAAAATAAAATATTTCTAAGTAAAACAATGTTGCACTAAAATGAAATTGTTGTTATGATTAATTATTCTATATTTTTTCTGATAAAAATAGAACTAGTTTACGTTTCACGTATGAATTTCAATGTCGTGTGTGTTTGTTGACATTTTGGTTTGCACCTCCCGTAAAAGTTAAACAAACTCTCAAGTGTCCCTAAATTATAAATACATTTCTTAGCCCAACATCTTAATAATAACACATACACAAGCCCTTGGAAACATTACATTCTCAAATACAAACCCACGTCTGGATGTTACGTGACCTGTTGCAGTGCTAACATGTTACGCAACACACAAAATGGCACTTCAAAATGTTGGTTAATAAAATACATGGCACTACACTAGCAAGAAGAACACATATGCTGCACTACACAACATAAGCTAGCATTGGTTTAAAAAGGTCCTTTAAGTAAAACACTACTATCCTAAACACAAATCATGCACTGGTGCGATGCACTAACATACTGTACACACACACATGTGGAACACCAGCTGAAGTCCTGGTAGCTATCACATGGACATGCAAGGATTGTGGAAGCTAGTGGCAAGAAATGTGTGTAATGGCCTAAAGGTGCGCACACGTGGACCATGTCGTCTGGTATCGCCGAGGAAACATACCGTTATGTAAGACAATGACAAATTTGAAATGCGTTCAAGTCCTGCTGCTCAGACGTGACGCAAGCACAACATCCATGGGTGCCAACCAAGCCTTTCTATACTGTAGTATTGGTTCTAATGGGACCCTACCCACGCAGCATACAAGGAAATCATGTCACAGTAGTTGTGATGGATCTCTTTCTCACTGGACGAACCCTATGCAATCAGAAGTGCACACACAAGCAAAATCGCAAAATTCCTAGAAACTGAGTTTTTCCCTTGGTGGGGTTTTCCCAGAGTGCTCCTAACAGATAATGGTACACAATATACAGGACACTGTGAAGTGCTGCAGGTCTTGGGCTAGTGACTCTGGGTCGCACCCCACTTGATACAACAGGTTGGGATGAAAAGTAGTGGTGTTGCCCAGCACCACAACTCAGCAGAGTTGTGATTTTTGGGGTTGTGTGGATGATGGCCTTAAGGGACCCTGGAGTTCTGCTGAATCAAGTTGCTTGTACTGTGGTGGGATTACACTTACTGGCACTGAAATTGTGTAACAATTTGTACAATTACTGTCTGGCGAGGCTGTGGGCCACCTTGTACACCATTTACATTCACACCCAGTCAAGGAGCACCGCTGTGCGAGAACCAGCATTACAACCAATGCCGGCATTTCTGGGAAGGATCCTGCCAATAGATGTTACAATGCCTGTAGCCGTAGTGTCTACATCAGAGGGAGAGACCAGCAGCAGCGGGCCACATGCACGAGTGAAGCGGTCAGCCAAAGGGAAACGGTAATGTGATCATCCTCCCTTGGTTGTCACCTGCTCATATAGTTCCCGGTAGCAGTACGACTGTGATCACATGAAGAGGAGCATGAGTGACAGCAGCAATGGTGATAGCGAGGGCAGTGAGTCGGCCGGCTTACTCTGCCTTCGCCGGTCACTGCGGCTGCCACATCCACCTTGCGTGACATGTGGGGGAACGCCAATGCCCCATATTTAGTGGAGTCGCCAAAAACAGCGGCAGCAGTATACGTATCATCAGCACAAGGATACGCACAATATCCCTTATGTGCTACGTCAATGCCAGTGAGGTAAACACAAGTGTCTCGTCTGCAGGTGATATTTACGGCTGCAAACGTCTCGCAAGAGGGAGAGGTAATTGACGCCAACCACGTTTTCGTCCTTATACACAGTTTGACAACCGCACCAAATTTACAGGAATGCCAACACCCTCACGTGCTCTAGCGCACCAACAGGTCTGTGTAATATGTAATCCGTGTAATGAGTGTCAACAAGTACATTACGTCCAATACAGCCAAGCACTATGCGACATAAAGTAATACACAACTACATAAATAGGGCATGTTTTATTCCAAAGAGCTTAAAGGTAAATGCCGGACGAAACCTATTTTATTGTAGTGTGAATTTAATCTCGGTATACTAAACAAAGCTCGCCTTTAATACACTTTTAATAAAAATTTTAAGCATATTTAAAAAAAGGTACATAAAATGTATTTCTTGATGATACCAAAATTACTTACATAACAAGATACTCATTTTTACGAAGCTCGCACCATCGATGTCCAATTGTATTGCGTGTTGGTGGTTTCGTCAGAGGAAAGGAAACGTAAAATCAAATACTAAAGTTTTCTATTGCGTAAGAAGCTCACCAAAACATCAACCGATGAATATTCGAATGCTTTCTCTGTAAAAAAGAAAAAAATAATTATAATTACAACTCGTAATATTCAAGCATTCCAAAATATACGAAAATAATTCAGACGTCGAGTTTCACAAATGGATGATAAATTTTTTAACATTTTCACTGAAATGGTATTAAAACATGCCAAGCAGATGAAAATACCGCTAAAAATTAACCTGATATTAAAAAATGCCTCAACCGGTCTACACCAGCGTATCAACAACGGGTGGATACGTCGATGGATTTTCGATTACGCGGATGACTACAGTGCAGTTGTTAGCATTATCAGCGCGCCTTGCGGATTTTGTCTGATGGCAGGTCTGTTTTGGACGTAAATAATTTAGAATTGTTCGGGGGAAATAATTATGGAGCCGTCATACGGCTTTGGCGGCACAATATGTGCAATGTACGGCTGTAGTAATTATAGAATACAGAAAAATGCTAAATCATTTTTTTCATTTCCGAAAACTGACATGTAAGTATTATGAATGTTTTTTAACCTTACAGTGCAGTTATACGTTTTCCTTACGAACTTTACAAGGCGGTTTTTTGATTTCTATTTAATTTATTTGCTTGCAGCCATAAATTTTTGTGTACAATGGCAAGGCTCTGTTTATACAATAACAGAAGCGGGTGATCGCGTTATGCAATAAGGCGGGTGTTTGTCATTTGTTTACATCCTTATAATTGGCTGTTTCTTTTCGTAAAAGAAATTGCTAAACAAATGAGATTAACTGTACAAGTATTTTAAACATCTTGACTTAATGGCCAATTATTAACATTTGAGACTCCGAAACTTTAATGGCATGATGTTGGAGGGGAATAAGGTGACAAGAAAAATTAAAAAATTGTACAGGACTCTCACAGAAATAAGAAAATCTCTTTCTCTGACTTTCAAGACTAACGTTCTTAGTTTTCTCTGATCATTTTACATTCTTTTACGCCAACTTTTTCCTATTTGCCACCATCACCTAACCTTTCAGCTCTCCCTTTTACTACATCTTAAATTTTAATAGTTTTTTATTTACATTGAAATATGGAACAGGAGAGAATCTTTTTGTGGTAACAAGAAACACAATCGAAGTAGGTAAGAAACATTGTTTATGATAAGAAATAACCAATGAAAATATTATTATACTATACAAGCAATAGTCAGTCAAGTATTTGGTAAATACCCAGAATTGGAGATATTGTGAAAATAAAAATCTTCCCGGAAAACTATATATTGACATTACTTATCCCTAGGGCTGGCTGTTTTTCTTGAAAAGATGTACACGGGGGCTAAGACATCAATATCCTATTTGCACACTTGCAGTCATCATTTGGCTATTGGCAGCTTGCCTTTGCATGGAGAGAGACTGTTAAATAAGTGGGCCAACCTCAATTATGCCTGTCCGTTACTGACCGTCCTTGATTTGCGGGCAGACAGATGAGATGTGTAACAATTTCAATTATTCCAATTACCAAAGTGGTTAGGAAATTTTTTGGAACACAACTTGCCCTGAAATCTTTTCGCGAAAAACAAGTGCCTCTACTTATGACACAGAACACAGATTTACTAGGGACATTACGATACTCACATTACATAGGTACTACGAGATGCGATAGTGGAGAGGGCTATGAATGTCGTTTGGGTTCCTAAACCACGTTAAGAAATGCAGGAAGACCTAACCTAACTTATCTAACTTCACGATATATGTGGGAGAGAGTACATACACAAGATAGTGTGTTTTAAAAAGTATAATAAGGAAGCTCACATCTGTTAATTCACCCCGTTTCACCTGTCGTGAAGTTAGGTTAAATTTGGTTAGTTCTTCTACATTTTACATGGATGGCAGCAGCAGGAGGTAAGTCCTTAAATCCCTACGGTTACATGCAATACTACACAGTTCCATGCAAATACTAGAGTACGTTACCCATGTATGCTGTGAATATTGTGATCTATTGCTGATAACACACGTATAGGACACGTTACCCACTATTGAATTTGTGTAAACTCCACAAACACTCGTATTTCTGCAGAATAATTATACTATAACACTTTACGTGGAAACAATAATGCAAAGAAACACTCGTATTTTCCCACACAATACTTCAGTTTAACATGTTAACTTACATGGAAATAATCGCAAAGAAAAACTTGTAATAGCACTCGTAAATCACGAGCCTTCATACTGTGAAATTCACTCTTTTTACCTGAACTGCCAGACAGTACCAACATACAACTGTAACATGTAACGTGTGCTGATTGCTGCTACCTTGTATGGTAGGGGATTGAACGTTGCCTACCCTCTCAGAGCCTAGATGGACCTACCACAGCGAATAATACTAGTTTTAACAGACCGGTGAGGCATGACAGTGTTGGAGGGTAAATTTACGTCCGGCTTCAGGGGAATCAAACCCCAAAGTGAGGCGAATTGAAGTAGCTGCCTACCCAGGGAGGGAGCTCTATTCTCCTCACTATAAGGGTTGCCAATATGTGGGATGCCAGCGGTCCCAGAAGGATGGAATGGGGGTGATCATTAATTGATAGTGGAGGTGGGGATGCACTTTCTGGCAAGGGAGATCTTTGTAGGATGGATGGGTTGTCGCGAGGAGACAAAGTCGGGAGATGAGTGTGCTGCTCGGGTTTGCTATCTGGCTGGGACGAGAGTTGAACCCGTACATCCTTCCCAGACGCTAGCTTGGCTGTAAAAAACCTCAGGAACTCTGTGCCGTCCAGGTGTGTAACCCGGACCAATCTACCCGAGCTGAGCTTGATTATGCTAGTCGTCGTGGGAGGCTGCCTAGCTGTGGTGTCCACTGGAGTAGTACCTGGTGTAATTGTTTAACTTGGTCCTCCTAACTACTAGTAGGATATCCGTGCCAGTGAGCACCCAGGAGGTGATCGAGTGGGGTGGCTATCTTTAGCAATACTAAGGAGGAGATAGGCTGGAGGATGAAGTCATAGCACGGTGGGCTGGGTTCGTGCTCAGACGTCGTAGTTCCAGTGCTGTCGGCTCGTGCTAATGTATGTCATTCCCTGCGACGCTGTCTACTCTGAATACCTCTCCACCTAGTGTACATTTAGACCACTGGAAACACACAATATTACACTATACAAACATACCATGTTATGAGGAATACGGGGTAACTATCTACAAAGGACGGTAGACAATCCATTAATTCTGACGTAATATTTATTACGTTGTTTACCCTGGAGAGTCCCGGCTATTCCAGAAAATACAAAGTTGGGAGTGAATTAATCTACCTGGCTAAAGACTCTAAAATTTACGAGAGTGACGGGAACGTTATAAATACAGGCGAAGGTGAGCCTGGAGAATAAAGGGAAGAAATTAATCCTCTGGTCAAATTGTTTAGCTACACAATTTACAGGGCTAGAAAATATACCTTGGATATAGCAACGCAATCTTTACCGTGTGCTCAACTACTGGAAGTTACTCTGGAAGGTAAACTACGATGTGCCGGCTCATTACCACTGGGCCACGGGAAGTTGACTGGAATAAGGGATAACGGGGTCAAGGTGAGGTTCTGACGATGGAGTAGCTATCTCTTAAGTGGCTGAAGGAGGCAGGTCTTCAGTGGAGTGCGCCTTGTTGCAGTTTGCGGAGAGGAGAGAGAGTCCTCGCAGACTGAAGAGAGCCTTGCTTCAAGCTGAGGAGAGTCTTTGAGCAGACTCGAGAGTTTTTGGTCGGACTAGATAGGAAAGTCTTTTGCAGACTGGGGAGGGCTCGCGTCCTCTTTAGCCCAGCGTCTCTGCCGATGCTGGATGCTGGACTTCTATTTATACTGATTTTTCTCATATCAGCAGTTCTTCGAGGTGCAGGGGGTGTAACATAGCCTTACACGCAAGGGCGTGTTATCGGGGGTGCAGGAGTGTCGCTAATTTCTTATCGCCCCCTCCCATCCCCCTCCCCCCGTGGAGGCAACGACAAATTAAAACCCCTGTGTTCAAGGCGGGCTGGTCGTAACGTCACAAGGCCACAGGGATGCTGCCATCTCTCAGCGTTGCAGGCACTTCTTCCAGGGCTAAGCGACGAGTAGTAAAAATTCACAAATCTTTATTTATTTAGCAAGGTTGCCTTTTGCATGCGTAAATTTGGACTGGTAAGGCACGTAATTTACACTGATATATTCGACTATCCAGCCCGTGGGCTTTCCTAGCTCGATACATTTAATTCAATTTGCCGCTTATATATTTTTCCCCTGAGCGCGGGTAGGTGGGGCGAAGTCGTCTGTAGAGTGCACATCCACACCGCACAGCATGTTGTCATGCATCACATGGAATAGGTAAAAATTGAACCAGAAGATTAAAATTGTTGCACAGTTGTTTCCGGTCCCTGTGCATTGTTATTGAACAAATTTATCATGGCAATACACACAAACTACTAGTCAATTCTGACAATGTTTACGGCCTAGGACGTGTGTATCCACGTGTTCTTAACAAAAATAAAGTACGTCTATCCTGTAGTGAAGAAGTTTTGTTTTACTATGACAAAACAGTAAACTGTATTTTGAATGCTAGTGCAGAGGCGGTTCCAGGCAAGAAGTTACAGGACACATGACACCCCCCCCCCCCCCCCCATGAACTTCGCATTGACATGAAACTGTCCTGTAAATGTTTGAAAACCACATGACATAATATCTCAGTTATTTCAAATATATTATTGTTTGGAAAAATTAACTTTTGTGAATGATTATTATTTATGTAAGTTTTGTACATGTGTATTCCAAGTGAACTGTTTCGGCAAAACAGTGTGGAAATTTAGGCTGTATGCCAAGTTTACTGGCAAGCTGTAGCTATTACATTCCTAATCCCAATTTGTTGTATCGACGAGATGTTTGTTCCTTTTTAAGATTTTTGTTCTAAATGAGTGTATAGTGGTATTACACAGCATGTATGCCATGATCGAAATTTGTGCTTTATAAAAAGCAATGGCATTTTGTCTTTCAGTTGCAAAGAATGGGTGAAGAGAACTAGGAGAGCGGACCTTGATGGTGACTTCAAGAAAAGAGGAATTGAGTGCTTGAAGTACATGAAGGTGTGTGAAATCCACTTCCAAGAAAGCGATTTCAAAAACCCGAAAAACAAGTCCCAAGGGTAAGCAAACGCGATGTATTTGTGTTTGTTGCACTCGTACCAGTCAGCCGATTTTTTTTGTTGAAATCTGTACAAACCACATGCACGTGTTGATTTTGTTTTTTTGTAAATAATATTACCTGTGTCTGAAAATTGTTGAACAGTTTATTTTGAAAGAAGTGATTTCGAACAACCCCTGGCATCAACCTGATGAATTTTCTTCGTGAGGGGATATTGCGAAGAGCTTGTTTGCTCAACAAAATGTCGCAGTTTGGAGGAAATTACAAGAAACTGGAAGAAACCATTAAGAAATATTGGATGGGGTGTAGATGCTTGCGAGTGAATTTCTCCCTGCAATGCCACATTTGTATTGCACAAAGTTGCAAGTTCAAAATTTTGTAATATTTTTATTTTGTTGTAGGGAGTCCACTTTCGCAAATTACAATTTCACGCATACTGCACTGTGAATAAAATTCTTGTGATGAAGCCATAGAAGTAGTGTGATGAAACTGCAAGGTTACGTAGCTAATAGAACAAAAAAGTGTTTTAAGTAGGCCCTAGGTAAGAGAGACATTTCATGTTAACTTTTTTTTTTTTCAAAGTCACCAAATGCTATGGAAACACTACGCTTCTCAAACTTTTTTTTCCTCTATATTTTTCTCGGTACCATGCTAAGATAGAAGAACGTAAATGTTATGGCGCCAGATTAGCCCTTCAGTCAGCTAATTTAAAACAAATATTCAACCATCTACCACAGTTATTCATGTAAACATACCAATTGTCCTCATCGAACTGCGAGTTAGGAACAAAACATAAGGAAAAAATTCAACCCCTAAACTATCAACAATTTATTAACGTACTTAGGGGTGTTTTAAATAGGCCTTGAAGTCTTCTACCGCACTTCTTCGGCTTAACACTGTTACCTGCATATTGTTATTCTAAGAATAAATAATAACTGAAAATGCTGTACATGTAATAAACAGAAATGCCAAAAGCCATGGGATACAGGTCTAGCATCTTGTAGGCTCTTCTCTTGCCCGGCAAAGTGCAGAAACGTGCCCTGGCATAAATTCCGCAAGTGAATGAAACGCCTGCTGAGAGATGCTGATCCATGCAGTCTGGATTTTCATCTCTGCAACAATTCAACTGATTTAAACAACATTTTATATGTTGACTGTTCGTTATGTAATCATTGAAATTGAAGGTGGATATTGTTATTGGTCTGCCATTTTGGAAAATAGCACTACATGAAAAAAATTAAGCTTTTACATTATATATCTCAAACTATTCCATTTATTCTCGCCAAATTTGCATATAAGTAATACTATGGTAGGCCATGTGAATGTACACTATTGGAATAAATAAGGCACTTATATTGGAAATGGTGGTTATATAAATAATTTGTGTTACTTTCCAATACCTAACACGTTGTTTAACCAATTTAGACCACACTTGGTGTATTTCAAGTATCTATGATAATTACAAAAAATACCAATTAATATTATTTGGTCCACCAATTAATACCAAATTTGACAAAAGTATTAATATGGCGTACCACATAGAAAGGGATGTTTTAATTAAGTCAGCACGTTTCAAATTGTTGGCCATATAAACATGGTAACTTAGTATTGTATATCTATGAACCTATATAACCAGTTGCAGCGTAACTTGATATGCTGTCAGTCTCTGTTACAAAAATATAATGTGTCTACATAGAGCCACTTTTTTCCACCATTTTCTAAGATAGCATCTTATGAATAGGTAGCTTATAATTAATGTTTATGTCCATGGAGCAACACACCAATTCCCACCAAATTTTGCACACAAGTAATCCTGCCTTAGCACATAATTCAGATACTGTCTTTCAAAATGTTGGACTGATTAGAACTGAAGGTGATGTTCCTAATTCTATGTTTGTAATGCAGTAGTTTGCATGCCAGCTTACGTTATAAGGGGTTATGGGTTCGAGTCCTGGGTTAGGCATGTGTGAATTTGTAATTGTCTCAGTATTATTACTTATTATTATGATTCCATCCGTAATATCTTTGACAGCAACATATTAAGGACTGCTTAAGTCTAAAATTTTTAAGAACTTCATCAAAACTATTTGCATCCATGTAGAGGAGAGTAGACTCATTATTTATACAGGCAACATCTTGTTTTATAGAAATGGGATCTAAGAGATTGAAACCCGTAGCTGATTAGGACTGCAGTACTGTAGCTGTTACATTGCAAATACATTTCAAAATGGTTACATAGTTAATGAATTTATGATCCCGACTAGTGATTAGCAGTGCAGCGGCATTAATGAATTAGTACCGGTGAAAGTCAGTCGTATTTCAATTAGCTTTCATAAAGAATTCACACCTTACACATTAAATATTTCTTTTTTATATAAGTCTGTATTCAGCGTTAGTTTGAACAATGGTTTTCTATTGTTGACTGACGTAACGATGTATTCTTTGTGCAGGTTAAATAAAGGAGTAATCCCAAGTTTAAACATTTACAATAAAAAGAGCTTATTAAGTGCAAGAAGCCAAAAGAGAATAGCTCATTTAACAGATGGAATCTCTGCAAGAGGACCGGGATTGAGCATTCCACTGCTCAATTTAGGTAAAGTTTATGTAATGTAGTTATGTTACGTATCACCATTCTGTGCTATATAAGGTTGGTATGACTGCAGTGCTAGATAGCAGAGAGGATACCAACTTTGCAAGTTAATGTTGTTCCTAGTACTCGACTGTTTAGTTTACATATGGAAACATTACCTTGTTCTTAATGTTCATGAACATAGTGCATGGATCAGAGTAATCCTAAGTGTGTGTGCTAGGATTGCAATATTTTTGGTTTTTTTTTTATATAAACAAATTAAAATTTTATTATTGTTGCCTTCATTGTATATCAGTGCTTACAGTTTACCTTATTCCCAAATCTACAGACTTGCAACATATTGACATAACAAAATGAATTAGGCCTTTCCACTGTGTAAATGAAATGTGTGTTTATCTCGCTTGAAAGTCAAAGTTAGTGTGCATTGTGCAGCCAGCAAACACCAATTGTTTGCACCAGAGTGTAATAACTTGAGTGATGTAAAGGTGAATAGTTACTGCTTGAGAGTTAGTAACAGTGGAACCCTGTAATAACATCCCTCTTATAACATTTTCCTGCTTTATCAGCTGCCTTCTTTTGGTCCACAAAGATGTTTTCCGATACAAAAATACCCTCTCAAAGTTTTCCCGTGTTTTTGGGCTGACAATTCGTGAGGCTGTGGAGAAATGTTACAACGGGGTTCTACTGTAATGAACGACTGGAGATCCCGGCCTCATGACATCACGGTGTAATGTGAATGTGACAGCAATGTAGAGGAGGTATAACTGAGAGATAAAGCGTGCTCACAGAATGCTGCCATACGGTAAATACATACTATGGTAACATATTGTCTGAAATATATTGAGTAGGGCTGTTAAACGTAACAGTATTTCATTGTAGCATCATTTTGCACATTTCAGTAAATAACGCAAACTAGTGTATTAACACTATGTTATCATTGTTCACGTACAATAGTAGTGTTTCCCCGCTATCACCACTAGATACTGCACCAATATGGTTCTTTCCCTTCCTACCTGTCACTTTCCCAGCCTGTTTTTTGACTGTAGCAAATTCAGATTCATCAACATTGAACATTTTCAATGCATAAATTTTATTTTCATCTACTACCTTCTCTAATACATTTAAAAAAAAAAACCATTTACATTCTATCTTTTGAATCCCTTTACCCGGGCTATTAATGTGCATTCAGGCTGTCGCAAGCTGAGACATGGAATCCTTTTAATTAACTCTGATGCAGCGCGTCTGCGCACCCTACGGGCGACTTCGCCTCACAAACAAGCTAGCAAGAGCTCGGGGCAAGTCACAACAGTGCCAGAGTACTATTCACGTGCCGACGGAATCAATTCCATGCGTTGGACAACTTCGGACACAAAAATAATTAACACGTTTAACTACTAATTGTACTGCCCGCCCAGATTCCAACATGAGGTCGCTACCCCCTTGAGCCGCTGCCCAAAGATAACGGAGAAGGAAGTTTCAACCGACACCATAGGATCGCAGCACCCCTCCTGCCCCGTGACATCACGCCCGCCAAGCCTCGAGCGGAGGTTGTAAACTTGTCAGCAACCTCCACGCAGGGCGATAAGGAATACGCGCTGCCGCCGACAGCCCTATGATAACCAACCCCTGTGGAGAAAGGCTATCATCCCCCACACGCCCGGAAGAGTCCTTACACTGAGATTTTCAACTATATAAGGAGGCACGGATATGCCTCTAGCCAGAGAGGTCGCCTGCCGCATAGGTCCGCGAGCTCTCTCCCTGGTCTGAGCAAGACCTCGTCCTCTCCAGCAGCTTGTGAAGGTTCAACCTCTCCAGCATCTTGTGAAGGTTCAACCTCTTCAGCATCTTGCGAAGGCTCATCCTCTACAACAGCTTCAAAGGTTTCTCCTGCCCTAGCTGACTGCAAGAACCAGTACATCACTCCAGAGATAACCCCAACGTCCAAATCCCTGTACCCCTTTACCCCAGTCACTCCTTTGACTTCGCGGTAGCAGGTTGTCGCAGTGTTCCCTTCTGGACATCCACCACTCGGGAGGTCACACTGTAAATTGCGTAGAATATAATTATCCTCAGACCAGCGTATTCTGTTTTGCATCAATTTTTCTTTGTATTTGACTCTTTCTTTTGCCTTATTTATTGCATATTCTTATTTCATTTTCTTCAGCTTTTTTCTCATTATTTATGTTCCATCTCCTTTTTTCCCTTCTTCATGAACTGTGCTAGAACATGCGTTTATTTATAGTGATCACCTAAAAGATACAATATAAACCATGATGTGATACAGTTCACTTCCCTTATGCAGAACGAATTTCTCCCATGTTCAATTCAGTCAAGAATGGCCAGTTCTTTACAACAACCAATGACAATTAGTTTGACTGTGAGTAATGAAGATGCTACTGGCCATATACACACAACAAATATTAAAATCCCAAGATAAAAATTGTAACTGTAAACAGGTTTTCCATAACTAAAATGGGCTATTTATCATCTGTCATTACAGTCCTTGAAACTAGTCATTACTGTCTCCATACTGTTACAAATATAGGGACAGTAATGACACATCTCCACTGTTACAAGTATAGGGACAGTAATGACACATCTCCACTGTTACAAATATAGGGACAGTAATGACACATATCCACTGTTACAAATATAGGGACAGTAATGACACATCTCCACTGTTACAAGTATAGGGACAGTAATGACATCTCCACTGTTACAAATATAGGGACAGTAATGACACATCTCCACTGTTACAAATATAGGGACAGTAATGGCACATCTCCACTGTTACAAATATAGGGACAGTAATGACACATCTCCACTGTTACAAATATAGGGACAGTAATGACACATCTCCACTGTTTAAAGGCTACATAATTATGAGGTTAGCTTTTGACTTAGGTTAGATTCTGATAAATACCAGAATGAATTGCAACGTATAATTTTTTTAACATTTTTTTATATCCAAAACACAAGTAAATAGGCCAAGGACAGTAATATAAAAAAAAAGTTACTCTTAAGGATTAAAATGCAAACAATTACCTTCAACAAATTCAAAAGTTAATAATTATTCACATGCTGTTATCTCAACTAAAAAAAACATGGCTGCTTCACAATATTCGCGCAGAGTAGCCAGCCTATTACTTCTCGTAGGGAAATGATTGTACTGACACCAAGGGACAGGAATGGCATTCAACTCTTGGGACAAACTTTGAGGTCAAATAATACATTGCTGTTGCATGCGTCACTTCCAGTTCACTTATCCTCTACTTCTTGCATGTATCTTGCACATATTACCATATATTTCTTTTAAGTTAGGCTTAGTTTGTAAGGTTAAACAATAAACAGTATAATGGAAAATGTAGTTTGCGACAAGGGACAGTAATAACCTAACAGGTGTTTAAATTATCTGTGTTAAAATTAGGTAACATTTGTAGACACAGTTTATGGTGCCTATACAGGTTAAGGGGTCACAAAAAAAATCATAACTGATCAGAAACTAGGGATGATCATAAAAAAACAAATTAGTGGTTATGGGCTGAAAATTTAAAGTTATGGGAGAATCTTCAATTCATGTTAGGCTACTGCCTACAGTTGCCCTCAAACCCACATAACTTCCACCCCCTTAAATTACATACCCTGTTGCCAGTTAACACTGTCACGACGAATAGAGGCGACCTCACCGAGGGGATCACCCACCTCCACTGCTGCCATTGTTGCCACCATTCATACCCTGGGACTACTGGCATCTCGTGTTTTATCAACTCTTTCAGTGAGGAACATTGTACTCCCTGGACGGGAGGCAGTCAAGATTCAACTCACCCTGGGGTTTGATACCTCTCCTCTAAGCAGCCCCTTGTGAACCTACCATGACCCACCAGGCCAAATCAATCGAAAACATACTGCAGAAGGAGGATCAGGTACTCAGCTTAAGAAGGCAGTCAGTGCTCTAACCGCTTCACTTGAGAGAGAGAAAGAGAGGGAGAGATTGATGCACGCCAACTGATAAGACTACTTTTTACCCGTCATTTCTTGTTCCTTATCAAATTGGTAACTAAGTTTCATTTTTCAGCAATTTGGAAAGTAAGTTTCCTAATATCATTTATACTTTGACGGTGTCGAGTGAGATACGAGACGAACAACGACACAAATACTTACTGGTAATTTGGGCTCCAGCGGTGCTTCCCAATCACCGCACTATTGAGACTCAGGGTTCTCAGGGACGTTGTGGGTTCTGTGTGTCCGTCTCACCCATGCGTACTTACAAACACATAGGCAATACTATACTTCACTGGAAATAAACACTTAATAAAACATATGTGGCTAGGACACTGTCACTACTGAATAAAAGATATAAGTTCACTGTAGATTGTTTTTATTGTTATTATTATTATGATGCATACACGTCGACGTGCCAATGAAAGCATGATTATCTCGGTCATGACTGGCTAATTCTGCTTGGGTGCTCCCCAGCCCACAATTACTAGTGCACGCCTATATAGATGATCTCATTGAAGAGTGTGAAAGCACAGCCTTCACAAGGGAAGAGGGTCGACAGCCGCTAGGGTGGACTGACGGTTTTCCCTGAAGACGGGACACGGTGAATTACAAATGAAACCCTTAATACATATTAACACGTGTGATTACTCAGCATCAATAACGCAAACTCGTCGGGGCTCGCCCTCCAGCACATGGGTAGTGTGGTGACGGCTTATACATGGAGCCGGCTAAGACGGGAATAATTGCATCGTACACTAATTACAAAATTACACAAACCCTTGAATGATACATGAAACAAGATGGGACACGAGATGAATATTCACAATAAACACACACATCTGTGAAAACAAGTTTAGATGGCACGGATGCCGCTGGATGAAGTTCATAGCGGACCACATGGTGCATGTGAAATTGCAATCTTTCTGTGTGGAAACTGCAACCTAAATTTAGACAAAAGGTTGTTCTTGCTGAGAAAATAATTCTCGTTACGATTGCAGTGGTTACAGGCATGTATCATATCTGATGGCAGTAAAATCAAACATTACTGTGACCGCGTGGACACGTACAAAAAGCATCAGTTTACGTGAAAAATACTTTGAACCCTGAATAAACTCTACACAGAACCCTGATATAAATTATTGCACATACCATGTTACATAAATAAGCTCTTAAACGCAGTGATGGTGTATACAGAGACGTGTCATCGGTCGGCCACGTGGTTATACGTAATGTTGCTGTAAAATATTCAAACCCGAAAAATACCCTCAAATGCATACATAAAAAATAAATCCCTAAAAATTGCTTGTACCAATAATGCAAAAGTTACAATGAAACACCACAAACATAGGTGGATGTCGCCTGATTCAAGTTGCGCCGGTCGTGTGACCTCTCCGACATATTTCTCCTCCTTCTCTTCGATTAAGTTAAAAATGCTGCAATGTCACAAGAAATTAATAAAGCGGAAGCATAATGCTGGGGAAAATGTCCGGCAAAACGTAAGCAAACAAATCAACTATGGAAACCTAAATCAGTGAACACAAGTTGTAG
This sequence comes from Dryococelus australis, assembly GCA_029891345.1. Taxonomy (NCBI): domain Eukaryota; kingdom Metazoa; phylum Arthropoda; class Insecta; order Phasmatodea; family Phasmatidae; genus Dryococelus; species Dryococelus australis. The sequence goes on along the minus strand of CM056998.1, from coordinate 196,953,187 downwards.
TGCGTACGTGACAGTGTCTTACCTCGCCAGCTCTCCTCGACAGACTGTCCAGATACAAGCATCGCACAGACCTACCATGGCCGCCTACGGGGTTCACATAAGCGGAAGTGCTCTGCACACAGAGTAAAATATTTAATTATTGAGAATTTAATGGCACAAATAAGATTAAGTATTGTTTTACATTCTAAATTTTCTTATGGATTTCAATGTTATTTTAGTCTTTTTACGACGGCGTTCATGCTGGAAACACATTTTACACTGAAAATAACATCTATACGAAAGTTCTAAATTATTGGCCTCTTTGCCCATGTGCGGGACACGTGTGTGGTGAGCGCCGTCATGAGCTCTAGCGCCGCTGGCTGTTAGCCGGCGTCAACTTAGATCAAACATATGATCTTCTAGTTTCAAAATGTCTTCTAATTCTTTCTCAACATCAGGTGGGAGATCAGTTTGTCGACCGTTTACTGGTTGGGTCCGCTCACATAGGCCTATGCCTCTTTTCACTTCACTACTGACATGTATTATAAGTTTACATTTTGGCACATTGTACTGTCTAGCACATTCATTTAACCGTAGCTTGCCTTCCTTGTATTCGTCTGTAGCTTGTGCCATGTCTTCTGCCCTCCACTTTCCGTATTCGTGCTTAGACATTCCAAAATCTGAAACAAACATTAATAAAGGAAAATTACTGTAATTGAATTCCTAATGCTCTAAATCTCACCATGTGCGGTTTAAGGCATGTTTAGTTGGTGTGATATAGGCAACTTGCACAAATTACAAAAAACAGCAATCTGAGCTCAGACAAAATATGGTACCAACAAAGTTAAAATTTAAAATGTAGGCTTATAGCTGTAATTGTAAGTATTCCAATGTGTGTACAGGAATAGTATAAACATACCTCGGTACTGTCTAAACAGACTGTGATCACCAGTAAGAAATTTTATCGCAAAACACAAATATCTTCTCTCGGTTGTCACACTGGTCTGTATGAACTGGCGGGCTCAGTATTACTGTGTACACATTGGGAGGTACCCTGGGAGGTAAGTAAATCTTACACCAGATGTCAGTTCGAGTCATTCATTTTCTGTAAACTAGTAGTGGTGCAATTTAAGCACCAGTGCAATTTATGCTACTTTCCCCTTTAGCTTAATATGTTTATTCTTCTTGAAATTTTTGTTGTGTTTCGTAGAATTTAACCTGAACTAGTCACCCAAAAAGAACTTGATTCTGTCTTTCCTAAAGTGGTTCATTTTGATGCACAACACTAATTGTGATTTACTCAATTCATGCCTTTTAACCAATTTATGAAAGTTGTTCAAATCACAAAACCCAAATTTCATCTAAACAATTTTTTGAGAGAAGAATAATAAGCACGGCTAATAATGTAGATTGTGAAATTTCTTGCATCTAGTAAGCTGTGCTGTCTCATAAAAATTAGCATTAAAATTTCACACAAAATGTTTTCTTTTGTTTTGTATGTAACTGAGATCATGAGTTTGTTTACCACTGATAATTGTGTTCTTCCTTTTTTAAATGGTAAAGAGCTAAGTAAGTGAAATGTTGTAAAAATTTATTAAGTTGCACACTTATGATCAGTCACTTCTGCAGAATTTGGCTGAACATAAGTCTGAACTGTTAATTTATTAAGTTGCACACTTATGATCAGTCACTTCTGCAGAATTTGGTTGAACATAAGTCTGAACTGTTAATTTATTAAGTTGCACACTTATGATCAGTCACTTCTGCAGAATTTGGTTGAACATAAGTCTGAACTGTTAATTTATTAAGTTGCACACTTATGATCAGTCACTTCTGCAGAATTTGGTTGAACATAAGTCTGAACTGTTAATTTATTAAGTTGCACACTTATGATAAATCACTTCTGCAGAATTTGGTTGAACATAAGTCTGAACTGTTAATTTATTAAGTTGCACACTTATGATCAGTCACTTCTGCAGAATTTAGTTGAACATAAGTCTGAACTGTTAATTTATTAAGTTGCACACTTATGATAAATCACTTCTGCAGAATTTGGTTGAACATAAGTCTGAACTGTTAATTTATTAAGTTGCACACTTATGATCAGTCACTTCTGCAGAATTTGGCTGAACATAAGTCTGAACTGTTAATTTATTAAGTTGCACACTTATGATCAGTCACTTCTGCAGAATTTGGCTGAACATAAGTCTGAACTGTTAATTTTGTTCAGTAAACTACACACTTAATAAAAAACATATATTTTCACGTATTGCACATTTATTTTGGTCATTGTCCACAGTAATGACAGTTTACCTCCCTCACTAGCTGGTAAAGGCTTCTAACATTGAATTTTTTCAGATATGAATATTATAATATTATTACCTTTTTGGTTTTGGAGTATTTGGTTCTGGTGACAATTAATTAATATAATTTTCAAATTAATATTTATTATATGATTTAAGCAAAGTACAATGTAATTTTGATTATGGTGCAAAGTTGTTGATATAGAGATAATTTAGAGTTTATTGCTGTTGTTGATTTCATTTGGTTCTTGGAGGGTATCAGGTATTGTTATTGTTATTATTCTTTGGTCATTGCAAATTTTCAATCACGTGAAATTAAAGAAAACTCTCCTGATGGGATGAGTAGAGTAGCGTCGTCAGACAACAGCCAATCTGAGTGCAAGTAACAACAGAAGTGTGACACAAAAAGTTTTTTCCTAGCTGATATACCGCGACCACAGATGAGAATGGACACACGAGATGAAGTTTGAGAAGATTAAATGAAATAGTGAGTCAAAAACTTGTGTGGGTGTCACCCGTGGCTTAATTTCTATAACTGTTTCAGAGTGAACATTTTCTTCTACCAAATTATTTTCCGCCCATGTACGTAGCAAAAAATTTTTTAACTCACCCATTTGGACACATTGTAACTTGCATAATATTTAGAATTATAATACAATTAATGATTTTTCAATTTAAAAAATGCACCACACCACTTCCTGAGACTTATTTTTTCTAATAAGACATCATCAATCACGTAATTACCAAAACAAACTGTTCTGAAGAACTTATTAGTTGCAAGACATAAACTGCACGATTCTTTTGACCTTGGTATAGTAGAAACAAAGTTTTAGGTACAGAAGTTGTTTTTAATAAACATAGGAAATTCAACAATCCAAAAATGTATATATTAACAAAACCGTACACTGAGTGCACAATATCAGAAGAGCATTTTAAAAAATGATTTTCGATAGTAATTTTGTATAACTTATTCTTATTGTTTTTAGTTCGTTTTTCTTAAAAGTTGGTGATGTAAGGAAGCTAGATGTAATCATTGAAAGAATCACAAATTACGTTTAATTTAAAATTGTCAGTAATTGCTGATTACATAAAATTGCCCATAACTGCGTATTTATGAATCATTGGTATCTGCATCATGCACCGCTAATAACTTTGTCAATACTGTAGTAGTTCATTATCATTGAAACTCCTCATCAGAACTGTGATTGTCATTAATATACTCCAGAAATGTTGTGTGTAAAGATTGTTATATTTTTCTGATCACTTGAGCCAAGTATTGATTACTTTTTGTTTGTAATATATGTTGATTGTCTCTTTGTATACATGTGAAAATGTCAAACATTTTAATATCAACTTTCGATGTCTTGATTTCAGTGCCACTTCAAGATTCAAGGATACAGTACATAACATTTCGCAGTGACAGTGCTGCAGATAGTCAAGAGTACGTTTACACCTTAATTTTTTTGAGAAGGGGCAGGAGGTCAATTTTTGTATGTAAAGTGACCAGTTAAATTTGTTTCTCAGTAAAGATACTACTGTTGATAAGTAAAAATATATGCAGTGGAACCTCTAGACAGTTTTTTAAGGAACTAGAAATTGATGCATTGAGATTAAAGCTGTATGCAGGCTTATCCCCTCAATCTTGTTCTTACTTGAAAGAAGTTGAAGTCAGTTTAAAGTAGAAACTCATTTTAATACAGTTTAATATAATGCAGCTTCGGATGAGAGGCAAATGCTATAAAGTATGGGAGAAAATCTTGGGCTCTGGTTTTTTTATATTCCCATAATCTGTCTCCCTCTACCTCCTACATATCAGCCCTGTCATTTCTAGATGAAAATGGAGTCATGATGGTGTAGTAGTCAGACTGTTCACCTCCTACGAAGGTGAACCTGTAGATCAATTACAGATATTTCTGCTGGCGACATATTGCTTTCGATGTATAGTTTGTCGGATGGCCTCGTTAGATGCTGTGCTGAAAAATCCATTACAATTTTGAATGACTTAACTGCTTCATTTTAGGCATTGTAACTATGATGGGTGATCCTCATAAAATTTGCATAAGTTGGTGCTACTAATGCTTTTGATCTTTGCTTATTGGCCAGTAAATGAGAAAACCTTATTTATCCAACTTTGAAAATGCAAGGGTAGTTCAACTACTCAAATTCATTCTGTATACAGTAATGTTAATTTTGACTTCAAAATGCGAACATATCCGACATGCCACACATTAAACACAGAGATATTGAAGTGTAATATTCTTGCAGTGTTAATAAGGACTGTTATTTATTGTAATTACGTGCTTTATTTTTTTTAAGTTTATGTTGACTCAAAATTTAAAGTTTAGCACAATGGTGACAGCTTTTGATGCTAATATTTCAAGAGTGTACAATGAAGTCAACTTTTCCTCTATCTGTTCGCAAATTTTTAAACTGAGTGTGCAGCTTTCCTGCTACCTATATGAAAAATTTTAAATCTTAGCTAGAAAGTTGCATGCACATAAAATTAATGATTTTTCCAAATGGTATTGCAGATACATTTTGCATACAGATGTTTCAAAACTAACATGCACCTTGACGCATAACACCTCGGCTAACTGGACCTTCACTACATCAGAGAGTAGGTGATTTTGTGGAGCGCTAAGTCAGGTGCACTCTCTGGCGAGTTTCACGGATTAGTTATTTAATCTCTACGAGGTACTGGAGCATGCACAGTGCAGAGAACAGGCCTGGTAGCTGTGCAGCAGGGCACAAAATCGGGTTCGGGCAGTGTGATTGTACGTTTTAGATTGCTGGCTTTTGGCAGGATACCTGGGCAATGTGTAACCTTGTGTCGTCTCTGTGGGGTGTGCTTGAGCCTTAGGTAGATTAGTGATCTAATGTCTGGGTTTCAAACGGGCTTGTGAGGGCGTTGTTGGTGGTTCGAGTCTGAAGTAAGTGGTGGGAACTACTGAGGACTGATCCGGTTGACTGAGATATTCGAACATCTAAGGGTAAATCTCTTCACTCAGACATGTCGGTGCCTTGAAGAGGTCCCAGAGGATCGCTGGAGTGATAGGAATCAGTAAGCGGCACAGTACTTGGGCTTGATCCTTGGGTGTAAGTTTGCTAAGCGCGGCTATGACGGAGGGAGTAAGCTCCTGCAAGCACCCAGAGGCACACAGTGACCACTCCAGCAGGAGAAAGGTATTTGGAACAGAACACACTCTCACGTCCATGAAGTTGTGCAGGTTACGTGTTTCCCTAGGTATAAGGCCAAGTGGAACGTCTGCTGATGTAACTGACACCTTCTCGCAGTGCTCAGCACTTAAACATGGTGAACACTGAGAATGAGACCTTGCCGTCAACAGTCCTAACATGTGGGTGTGTGCTCCTCCCAACTCGGGGAATGAGCCCTCTGGGACCAAAACACGGTGGAGAGGGCGAGCACTGAGTCGAGAGACAGAGTTCCTGTGTGCGGGCTCTACCGGTCTGCCTACCATGGTATGCAGAAAGGTTGGCTGTACTAGTGCGTGTGGATAAGCTGGAAGTGTACTGACTTGAATGAGTAGGTTTCCTGGTCACCTGTTTCCCTGAGTGGCGTGGCGTACAGGAAAGTGGTACCCTTGAGTCAGTTAAACTTAGTTTATGCCTTGTTATGGGAAATAAACAAGTGGTGTTGCGCTACCTCCTAACACTGGCAAGAGCTGAAAGAAGCTTAAAACCTATGTTGTCCAGGTGACCTGGTCCTGAGCTAACAATGGAGGGGTAGGCGAGCGCTATTAAAACAACTTAAACTGGTCAAAACTCCCTACACGTGTTGCCCGGAAGGGGCCGCAGTGTCTAGGTGTGTAGACAACGTTTGACATGAAATTTTCGGTAAAGACTAAGCAGGTAGAGATGGATGGCTCCGGTTACAAGGCACGGTGGAGACCTAGAAGAGGTGTACCCTTCTGCACTAAAAGTGCTGTGAAGGAAGGGAAGATAGCACTAGGAGCAAAGTGAGCTAGGTTAGCTTGATGGCAGACCATAAGGGCTGAGGTGAGTAGGCTGGTGAGCTCACTGGCAATGAGTTCGGTGGAAGAAAGGAAGACTGGTCACGAGTTGACTTCTGAATCACTATTTAAACTGTTTCGGGTCCTTCCCCTTCAGGCATCTGGTAGAGGTGGATACTGGAGAGGGGGGTGGCGATAGCATAGCTTCTTGGAGGCTGTGATGTCACCAGCCGTCTTGGAGATGAGGAGGCGGCAGAGCATTGTGGTATAGCCATCTAGTGGCGTCCAGTGGAACTCTGTGTGTTGTTGCATAGTCTCAGTGGGCCGGTGAATAATAAAATATTCTGCTTGAACAGTGATGATGTCTTGTGGTGTGGTCAACAATAAAACTCCATTGAAATCAGACGCAAGGCTTGCCCGCTGATGAGCTGAAGTCGGTTTTATACTATTGTTGCAAAGATGTCATGTGTCAACCTATTTTCATTTAAAACGTTTTAATAAATCAGGTGTAGTGTTAATTTATTGGCTACCTCACTTCACGTAGGAAAATATAAAATTAATATACATATCTGAAAATTGTTATAGACTAATTCACAGAAGAAAGCGTTACTGTGATTGCTAATTGCACTGTAAACTCCCACAGTGTAAATCTAGCTGCATATCTCTTATGTGTCTTATGGTCCGGCGACTTTCTGAAAGTTGCTATGTTTGGGCATTATAAATAATATGTTGCCACCAATGGTTGTATTGCATTGTAAGTGGATCTTTTTACCTGTGTGACTTCTTTCTTATGATGGGACAAAAGCAGATCTGTAATTGCCTTATGGGTACAATTCCTGGTAGGGTCACCAGGATTTTCACCTATGGGATATGGGGCGGATGTGGATTTTCTCAGGGCATTCCCATTTCTCTCAACCTTGCGCATTATGCTGCTGCTCCATCTTCTCTTTGCCTCACTTCATCCACACTTACATTAAAGACCTTGATGCGTGATCTCCTGTGGGCAACTGAGGTACGTCACTGCCCCAAGTGTTTTTTGGTGGAAGCTAGGACTGACGCGCCCAGGGGGAGTTTAAATCTCTAGTCACTGCGCGGAACTGGAGCCCAACCAGTGTACAGCACTGGCCTGTGACTTTCCAGCAGGACCCAAGATCTGGAGTGAGTATGATTTTACGTTTAGGTGGGACCACTCTTATGAGCTTTACTGGGCGACGGGTGACAGACGATTGTTGCTGGTCCTGTAGTGGCTCGGACGGAGGAGCGCCAGGGCTAGCCGAAGGTGGAGAAAATTCCTAGCATGGAAAAATTTCCCCAGAAGATAAAAATTTAGGTCAAATTTTCCCCACAAATATGAAAACATATTTTTATAACAAATCCTTTATGGTGTTGATGAACATAACACTGTAAAACATTACAATTTACAGTAAATAGTTGCACATGCGCACTTTGCAATTTAGGTAATTTAGAAATGAGATATTAGCATAAAAAACATTTTTACCCCCGAAACAGGTTTACAAATTTGTCAACATTCAGTACATTTTAATGTTTTAATTTTGTTTCTAAAAAAAGTAAAAAAAGAACGAATGAATACCTTTTCACTCCTGCAATAATTGTTCACTTGTGTTCTTAAAAGTATTTTGGAAAGCTGATTGAGGTCTGGGATAAAGTCAATGTCACACTATGTACTATTTGATGTTTGAAGTAAACATACAAAACAATAGGTAAATTAATTTCACACGAATTCTTCAAAATCTGAGAATAAAAGCAGCACCAAAAAAATACTTTAGTAATATATTTTTAATCCTAAGTCAGGGCAACTTAAATAATTAATATTATGTTACATCTTCCTAATGTAATACCCTCAAGAACGAATTTGCTACAGATACATATTAATAACAAATCTGGGGGAAAAAACATCAAAATTATTAAATCCCGAAATAAGTAAAACCCGCAAATTGAAATGAAACTCATAATTTAATGTAGAGACTTGCCTTATACAGTGAAACCCTGTTAAGGAGTTCCCACTTAAGAAGTTTTCCTGCTTAATAAGTTTAGCAATTGTGCAGCTTGTCTGTCTGCATATGTGTAATTTGACCCATCAGTAACTTCTTGACAGTTTTACTGTAATACATTAATAATACACAAAAACCGAACTTCAGAAAATTCCTGGATCCTTACGCTCCCACTACTAACAACTTGCAACCTACTCAGGCCAAATTTAATATAGGAATGGCAAGTTCCCCAGCAGCGCCCCGTAGGTTCTTATCACAGGAGCACATCCGGGTTCCAGCTGCAGGTGATTTCTCTCTTACAGTGCCTGTCACGGCAGGCGGCCACAGCGGGGTGGGAACGGCATCTAACTCTCTCCCTTCCACTTCCTGTAGATGATTATCTCTCAGCAGGGTAGCTTTTCCCACCACTCTTCCTTATAGTTAAGTGCTAGTCGGTCAGTTTAGTCCTTAGAATAAGAACGGAAGGTATCGACATCGGCCCAGCTTTAAAGATTTCCCCAGGCTTAAAGTATTTCCCACGAACCTGGTTCACTCATTTTGTCCACCTTTGCGGCTGGCTCTGGAACTTGGAGTGCAGCAGGCAAGTGGTTGTCGCCTGGGTAAGGTCAGTAATCGGGATCCCCCAAAACCATAGGTTAGCTATCCCTTATGATGTGTCTTGGCTGCTGAGGTATGCTCTGAATACTAGGTGAGTTTCTCCAACATGTTGTGGTGTGGGTTCTGGCGATGTTGGTCTCTCCAGGTGGCAGATAGCGTGAGCTCTCTCCTGGGGATTGAGGTGTGTGAGTTCAGTGGGGAGGTGACTAAGCTCCTATTGGTACTTAGAGATAGAATCTGCCCTTTTAAACCTTATTACGAATACCACTTCGATGGGAGTGGGGCATGAGAGAGTAACTAAGACCAGATTCGCAGAGGTGGAGCAGGTAATGTAGTGGTCCTACTCGGGTGTAGTTCCAAGTACCATCTCCGCCAACCCTGCTGTCTCCCTATCTCAGTACCTGGCACCAGGAGTGCGGTGGATACTGAGAGTCAGGTATCAATTTGCTGATGGTCCCAATACATGGGTGAGTTCCTCTTGAGGATCAGGTGGCCCAGACTCAGGGACCTCCTTCCGGCACCAGAAGTGCGGTGAAAAGAGCAAACCCCAGACTGACAAGCTAACCCCAAGAGGATGAGTACCTAGTGACAGGGCTCTACTGTTCTATACACCTGGGTGCATAGAAAGGGTGGCCGTGCAGTATGAATGTGTGTATTCTACTTGGTGTGTCTAGCAGAAGGAAATAAATTTCCCGGTAACCTACTGTCCCTCTGACGGGACTGATGTCTACAGGGAGAGGTTCTACGGCTACGGGAAAGTTACCCTTAAGTGGAATAAAATTTGTTTATTTCAATAAGGAACTAAACAAGATGGTGTTGCACTACCTCCTATCAACAAGAGCTTAATGGAAGCTTACTACGCTTGACAGGTGAAGGCGACCAAAATCCTAGGCTAACGAAGGTAGGTAAACGAAGCGCTATGAAAATAACTTTAACTTGGACTATGCTACGGTGTTTGCCCTGGAGGGTCCGGAAGTGTCTTAAGTGTTCGGTTACTTAAACGGTGGGATCTTCTGTATTAGGAATGCGGTGAAGAACTGGCAATGACTGGTAGAGCAGTAGCAGTCTTCAGCACCAGGAGTGCGGTGAAGAACTGGCAATGACTGGTAGAGCAGTAGGAGTCTTCAGCACCAGGAATGCGGTGAAGAACTGGCAATGACTGGTAGAGCAGTAGGAGTCTTCAGCACCAGGAATGCGGTGAAGAACTGGCAATGACTGGTAGAGCAGTAGCAGTCTTCAGCACCAGGAATGCGGTGAAGAACTGGCAATGACTGGTAGAGCAGTAGCAGTCTTCAGCACCAGGAATGCGGTGAAGAACTGGCAATGACTGGTAGAGCAGTAGCAGTCTTCAGCACCAGGAGTGCGGTGAAGAACTGGCAATGACTGGTAGAGTAGTAGGAGTGTTCAGCACCAGGAATGCGGTGAAGAACTGGCAATGACTGGTAGAGCAGTAGGAGTCTTCAGCACCAGGAATGCGGTGAAGAACTGGCAATGACTGGTAGAGCAGTAGGAGTCTTCAGCACCAGGAATGCGGTGAAGAACTGGCAATGACTGGTAGAGCAGTAGGAGTCTTCAGCACCAGGAATGCGGTGAAGAACTGGCAATGACTGGTAGAGCAGTAGGAGTCTTCAGCACCAGGAATGCGGTGAAGACGGGTTAGGGGATGATCTTCGGCACCAGGAGCATGGTGAAGGAACAGGACAGACTGGCGTTCCAAGGGCTGGTTCCTAGTATTTATGGTGCTGCGTTAGATCCTCTGGGCATTTGATGTCACCGGCCGGCACTGGATCCAGGTGCTATGCCTTGGTGATCATACTAGTAGTGCCATCCGGTGGTGCACTATAGTTCTCAGTGTCCTTGATGCATAGTCTCTGTGGCTCGGCCGATGAACAGTACAATTGTACGGACGTGGAGTATTCGTCTTTTGCGGTGGGTAAACAGTACAAGTTCTGACGTCTTGTAGGTTGTACTGCCAATCAAACTCCATTGAAATGTGTGGCTGAGTGATGCGCACTGACGAGTAGAAATTGATTTAATAATGTTGAGAAAGACATCACGCGTGAACCTTGATGTTAAACAGCAACAAAGCCTCCTCAACTGAACTCAATTTTAGATGAAAACGGTCATCTCCCTTTGATACCTTGAGTTACCTTCTGTCAAGGACTTGAAACCAATAGGCGCAGTTTACATCAAAATGATGACTTTGTACTGCATATGGATTTGACTGTGGTTAATCTTAGGATGGAAAGTTTCTTTCAAAGAACATGGTTAATTGTATGATATTTTAGTTTATAATCACCATCATTATGTAATAACTGTACCAAAATTTTTCAGTGTTGAAAATAGTCAACTTTTTAAATTGCCTGCAAGTGTTTTGCGATACAATGAGCCAGACATACTACGTGAACAGTGTTGTGGAATTCGTCACAAATTTAAATTACATAGCCAAACCAGTTACAGATGCCGACCAGTTTATGTCACGTTCACTGTACAGTTTGGCGGCAGGTGTATGATTTAGACTTTCTAAACATGTTTTGTTAGTTTTTTTTTTTTGTATAATTTTGTCTCATAATTAAGCACGAAATGTAAGCAACCCTGCACGTGGGATTTTGTTATAATAATACTTTATACTGGCTCCTTGTGGTTCACTCCAAAATTTCTAGGTTTACTCTCCAGTGATTTTACCAAGAAATCTGGTTAATTTCTGGGAAATGTATTTTCAGTCAGCTCATAAGAATATGTAAATGGCTGACATTACTTGTAATAATGGATAATTATCCATACCATACTCCCAAGATATATAAAAGTACAGGATGTGAGCTCAAAAGGCATGTGTTACAGAAATTGTATGTAGATTCAAGATGTGTTTCATCCAGCTAGCATATTGGAAATTTGGGTACTGAATTACTTGTGGTTGTAGTATTTAGGTACTTCAGTAATTATGTAATTATACTTCTTTGTGGGAAAAAATTGTTTGGCAAATTTGTTTTTGTAGGGTGTACAGTTGTTGCTTACATAATTCCAAAAATGGGCAATTTTTAAGGAAATTCTACCTTTGTAGTGTTGTTATGTGCAACACCATGTAAATCAACTGTTTAGAATTTGCTGATGCATCTTCCCTCTATTTTCCCATTCGTCATCATCCTCATTGTAAAGTTTCATAGGATATAAGGAAATTTCAAAATTTTCTTTATGGGATGTGATTAAGCAACCTTTTTTACACCCAGAAAAATATCATTCTGTGATTTTATATGTACATTATTTTAATGTTAGCTGGTTATTTGTGTAGCACTAGCAGTTAATTTAAGATGACTTTATGTATAGTAAGTTATAAATAACATGGAAGAATTACTGACAAATGTAGGAATTACACATTTCTTGAGCTTGTAAGTTATTGATGTTAGATTCATAGACCATAACATTCATCTGGAAGGAAATATGCACGTGTCATTATTACGGTTATGTGAATAGCAGAACTTAATTATACAGTCGACTCTCGTATCGTAAATGTATGTATCAATAAGCCATATCCACAGTTAATTTTCAGTGGTCCCGGCAAAACTCCTATATAATGATAAAGCCAACCACTTGTATCATTTATAAGATTTTGCGTTGATCAAAGTACATTTCGGTCCCAACATCTAAGATTTCCCGCCTGGTTGTTTATGCAAACGTGTAGTAACTGGATGTGAAATACGTCACGTGCTCCGCCGTGTATCACATCTCTGCAGCACGTTGTCTGTTTTCCCAACACGCCTGCGGAGTGGTGCAATGCGACGTGAGAATCTGGCATGCTACCTCCCCTTACACACCTGATGAGAGGGGAAGTGGTTTTCTAGCAACCAGCATGGCAACCTAGTATCCTCTGTCTCTTCCCATCTTCCTGTCTCTGACAGCCGTGCACCTTCCTTCCTCCCCTTACATGCCAACAAGAGGGGAAGTATTAGTCCAGTAAACGAAAATCCTTTCTCTCTTTTCCTCTCTCTGCCACATGTGCTTGCCTTCATAGGCCGGCTGCAGAGCAAGTAAAGTGCTACTGGCAAACGTCTAAATTTTATTAGGATTATCCGTCACTCAAAACAGGTGCACCTAACATCACTTGTATTTCAATGCAAATGGTTAAGCCTGAAAATGTTACGCAATACATTTTAACGAGGAATTATTATTTGCAAAGATGTTTTCTTTTGTGATTAAAGATACTTTTCCCCCTAAAGTTGGTCTTTAATTGTATCTGGTGTAAAATCAGTATGATTTTAAAACGTAATATTAATGTAACTGAATAGACAGCATCTTCGCGAATAAAATTATATCCCCAGAAGCATATACTTGACCTCCCCGTGTTGCCAAAAATTGTTTGAACATTGAGCATAAAGCTCATTTTCTGTAACTTCCTGTGAAGAAACCAGAGGATTTATAGTGATTTATTTCGATAGACACGCATCTTAAACTTTTGTAAAATGTGAGGGCCTATTCTACACCTTTTGTAATCTAATAATGGGTAAGCGCCGAGTCCGAATACAGTTTAACTCACAGCAGGAAAAATCAGAGGACATGGTTTTGAATGATTAACTTTTAAAGACAATGAAGAAATTAATTTTAAGCACCTTATTTATTTGTTTCTATCTGAAAATTACAAGATTACTTTGGAGTGAAATAAATTTCATCACTTTAAAAGACACATTTGCCATGCGCACAAGGTGTCTGCAACATGTAGCGGCAGGAGGGGTAATTATCCCGCCGCTTCCCCTTCACCATTTGCCACAGTGAACACACTGCCAGATCAATAACTTTGCGCACTCTCAGCTGATTCAGTGGGCGTGGTATGTTAAATATTTGCCTTGCATTTGGTGTCATATTATTTTCATTTTCAGAGGGTTTTGAAAGTTTTAGGTCACTTTGCATTTGGTGTCAGATTACATTCAGTTATATCTGGTATTTTGAGATGTTATATTCATTATTTAAACGAGTTTAGGTAAAATGTTTTTTTAATGTATTATTTACTGTAAGAATAATACGGTAATACTTTTTTTAAAGTTCCCATTTTTATTGTGTTTGTTAGCTAAAATTTATTCACAGATATTGTACAGCTGCCATACACTTAAAATGAAGTCTTTAAAGATCAGATGTATTTTATTAATATGCATGTCAGAACCCTCATCTACTGAAATCCTGCATGTATGGAAATTTTTTGACAGTCCCTTAAAAACGATAGATAGGGAGTTGACTGTAATATCAAAGAAGATACAGTCATAATCAAAGAAATATTTGCATCCACAAGGAAGCAACCTACAGGAAAGAAATGTAGTGGGTTGGTTTTACAATGTGAGATATGAAGATTATTCACATTTCACACTCAATCGCACAAGTGATATCAGCTAGGATGGGCCGTATTGCTGTACCTGTCGGACTATATAAGATTGTCTCTATGTGCGCACTTTCTATTCTGACTCGCTCTGTTGTGTCAATAGCTCCCCTTCAACGTGTAGTATACGTCTGAGACAAGTTGGGCAGCATATCAAGCAGTTGGTCATGTTCGAGAGGGGCAGCATCGTAAGGCTTCGGGAAGCAGGTTGGTCATTTCGCCATACTGCGTGCAATACTGTTCATGCAGGCATTACTGTAGCATTCTGCTGGCACCACAACGTGCAGGATCTGGGAGACGACCACAAACCACACAGAGGTAGTACTGGCAGATTGTCGGCGTTCCCCAACTGCCACAATTGCGGACATTCAGCGAACAGCAATGCCCACCCTGCAGCATCCTGTGAGTGCTGGAACTATTGGCAGACAGTTGCATGATGCAGGACTAGATGCTCGCAGATCATTAACTGCAACTTCCCTTAACACTACTTAATCACCACAGACTACAGTGGTATCATGACAGACTGTTATGCAGCCATACAGAATGACATTGAGTAATTTTCGGTGAAGAGTAAGCTTTTGCCTTGGTGACAATGAACAAGAAATCCTTGCATGTAGGCAAAATGGGCAATGCCAAGATGAGCGGTTTATTGTCGCATGTTGCACATACAGATGGCTTGGTGTCATAGTATGGGGTGTGTGTTCATGTGATGCCTGACCGCTGTTGGTGTTCATCACTGGCACTTTGACAGCCCAACGCTATGTTCATGAGATCTTGGGACTGTTAGTTAATGGCCATGTCATTGCTGTGTTCCAACAGGACAATGCTCATCCTCATACCGCCCCGTCATCTCAAGAACGTGTCTTGAAGCTATGAATACGTTGTTATAGCCAGTCACATCGCTAGACCTATCCTTAATTCGAAATGTGTGAGGTACTATTGGCTGCCCTATCATGATTCCAACACTTCTGCAAAATATGCAGGAACTGCGAGGAAATATTCAAGCTACTTGGTAAGGGTTATCACAGTGCACCATTAGGGGTCTCTACAACTCCATGCCACAATATCTGATGGAATGTATTGCAAACATGTCAGCCCAAAGTCATACTTAGAGATGTATAGTATGTATTGTAGCGTGATAAATATAACTCAGATATTTTTTTGACAGTGTTGGTGTGTGTATTTGTCATGAATATGATTTGTATAAAGTCATATTGAATTTGTATCAGGAATCAAGAGCTGTCAGGAGATCAGCTGTGTTCTTTCTTTTTGAGTATGTTCTGGGAATGTAGTTGATTATTATTTAGGTGCAGTTCAGTTCTCATGTTGTAAAGTGGTTGTGATGGAATTCACACCAGTCTCCAAAGGGACTCTGACGATGCAAGGGCATCGCGTGTGATCAAGTGGCACAATAACAGTATCACTGTATGATGCTCTTATTTGGGTATGTTTGTGGCCCACTGAATGTGAAGGGTGGAGTTGGAGCGATGTGGCGTTATTAGCCATGAGCACACACCGGCACCTCATAGAAGACAATTGCCCATCGTAGAGTGAACATGACGTAGGTCGGTGTTTGTAAATGACTTGGCTATAGTATGAATTTATGATGAATTCTGCAACATTGTTCATGTAATCCGTCTGGCTCGTATTGCAAACTGTTTTGTGTCTCTACTGTGTAAAATATGTGAACTGCATAAACATCAATAATTCTCAAAGGAAAATTTCTTATGTGGATTTTTTTTTTAATTGCACCTTTATTTATCAACTTTTTACATGCTTCTTCAGAGTTAGTGAAAGTAATAGAGTTTCGGTCATCTCATATTTCTGATTGCTGCAACATTACAACATTGTACTAGTTCAAAAATGCATATTTAACACACATTTAAGTAAACAGTTTAGTACTCACCAATTAAAGAAATGTATAATGAAGAGTAAGTATTTTATTAAAAATTAAGTATAAAAAAACAAAATTATTTTTTAGGTATTCAACTGTTTTCAAGTACAAGCATTTAACCATCCCATTGGTCAGTATTTTAGAAAAATATTCAGAATGTAATTTGCTAAAAGAAATAAAGTTTTGCTCCTAACTTAAATTGAGGTATTCTGCAGTAAGTTATGTTAATGTGAATTTTGGTGTTATTTTGGTTTCATCGCTGTTCATTTAATCTTTTCTCTATCCATTAGGAAACTATTAAAAACACACTATAGTTCTTAGTTGTGGCTTGCAACCTCCACACACATTATAAGAGATATAACAATGTTATCAAATGCTCTAAATTACCTTTTACTTTAAACCTGTATGTTCTTACATAATATCTTGCTTATGTATGTGCACTGTGCTGATATTTATGAAAATACTGTTCTGTCTCTGTAGGGGCAAGCAGTGGGTGTTGAAATGTGAAAAGATTGATGTGGATGATATAAAGCAGGAGCCTGGGCTTTTGTATAACAGATCTGAAAGTTATAACCATGTGAAGAGAGAGGATTTACACATTCCCGGTGTGGCATCACAAGGGTAAGAACAAATGTTTACAGTAAATAAATGTTATGTTTGTATTCATAAACCAGATGTAGGCTTCATTGAAGATGCTTAGTGTGATTCATATTTGAAAAATACCACACATGTATCTTCACATTATTTCAGTTCAGTTAAAGTAATGAAATAGTGTAAATTTTTATCTCTATAACAATTTATTTACATAAAATGCACGTAACATGGGTGCCAGTGAAATGGGCTTACCATTCATGTTCATGGGAATTATTTATTGCTGTAAAAATTAATCGTATTGAAACTAGGCTTAGTACAGCCATGTAGTTGTAATGTTTAGCAGGTGTGAAGTACGTATTCTGGTGTGTATATGCCGTATGCATGTATAGGCCGCACCTGAAGTTTTTGATGAAAAATTATGGATAGTAAATATTTCAAGCATAGGCCGCACTGAATTTTTGTATTCCTGTAAATATTGTTAAGTCACAAATCCGTACAAACATAATAAATTCAGACTTAATTTCTCCCCTACAAAACATTTGTGACAAAAAAACTTTTATTATATTGCAATATTTACAAATATACAGTGTGCGATTACTATTCCACAGATGGTAACGTGACTGTGTGTTTGCATTTTACATGTGCGAGATGAAGGTTATTTTGTTTATGAACGAGAGTGAACAAATGAAGGCACAAGTGGAAAGTTTTTCCCCCTCTTCTTCTTCTTCCTACCTACCTTGTTTCCTTCCTTTAAGTTAAAACATTAAAATGTACTGTATGTTCACAAATTTCTATATATGTTTTGGAGAAGAATTCTTTAAATTCCAATATCTCGTATATAAGCCACACCCTACTTTTTGTAGTCATATTTTTTTGTATAAATGTGCGGCTTATACATGCCGAAATACGTAATTGTGAATAAAGTAAATAAGTTGGAATGCATTTCAAAATATTCCACATAAGTGGCTATGTGGTAATATGCATTACAAGATAGTATTGCCTAAGTCACTTTCTATTGGGTTTTTGACTACAGTTGTCGATGCTTTCAAATAGCAGCAGTTGACATTCTCTAGCTACGGAGCTTTGTTCATTTTGTCTGTGTGGTGGTGCAATATGTTTTTTCAGATACTTACTTTTTGCTAGTATTATAATTTTTACTAATTACATTTTTATAAAATTTTAAATGTTCCTGCTGTAAGATAACTGTTAAAATTGACAGTGGAAGAAAGCAGTGGCAGTAGTTTTTTAATATTAGAGATGTATCTAGAAACCCTTGTATTTTATAAATTTAGCCTCATAGCATTTCAGTTAAAGTCGGTTCACAATAAAGTGAACACTTTAGAAATGAACCTTGAAAAAATATAGCTGCTCCTCTATGCATAGATTTTAATGGGCGCCTTGAGTAACAGTCATCCAGTAAATTTGGTTACGATAGATGGAAAGTAGTTCCATATCCTGACGTCGAATAAAGAGTGTTACGTAACCTTTATGATAAACTTAAAATTATTGTTTTCGCATTCTGTTTTTTTCTTTTTAATTCATCAAAGTGTGAAAATTATCTGATATGTAAAGTATTTACTTCCTTAATAATTTCACAGATTCATTTGGCCGATGCATGAATATAGTGATGACGCCCATAGCCATGTTAATTTTACATAAGGCGGAGGAATACACAATTTGTATACAAGTATATCTCAAGCAGGGCTTTCAAAAGTGCTCATTTTACAGTGAACAGCTTATAGGTAACTTAGAAATGTTTCTTAGGGTTTGCGCAGAACAATATAATATTAAGCTCATTTATGTGTCTTGCATTTACAGTGTTCAGCTATAAAAGGCTTAGCATCAAAATATACCAAGTCAAGACACTCTTGTGTGTTCATAGTTAATAGATCACTTTTGAAAATCCTGCTACTTTATTCTTTCATCCCATTGTGTAGCTTTACATCCAGCTTAACTATAAAACTAGCCATTTGACTTACACCCAGTGTTCACTATACTCGGGTAAGAAAAATTACGCAAATTTTTAGCCTTCTTTCCAAAGGAAAGAAAGTCTTCTGCAATCACTTTCTCGTGTCTACGTGTGTGTATGTGCATGTATAGTTGTGTGCATATGTGTGTCCCTCTGTACAAACACACTGCTAGGTGGCACCCTGTGTGAATTGACTGGAGCTGCGGAGGTTGTGCAGTACCAGTGAAACAAGATATTGGTGGGCGATTCAAGTCGTCATAGGTTCTCAGAGATATTTGCAGCTGTGTATACTATAGTGACACCATGAAGAGGGCCTTAACAAATTGTCATGTATGTCGTTGTATGAAACCAACTGTAGACTTCAAATAAATCCATGACGCCAGGGATTGCGTAAACAGACTGCAACATGACAAACCCCCACCACTGAAGCAGAAGGAGGCCAGTTGGCTAACGTGAAACAAGGGATTGATATAGGCCGGCGAGAAGCGAGGGTCGTGGCCTTTTCCACTGCAGCGGCCGAAGATGTTGGAAGGAGCTTCCACGTTGGGACGCCGGGCAGCGAGGAGCTTGCTGGCTTGGGTGTGTTGTGCGTCATGATCCGAACGAGCCAAATACAGCCTCCGGCCTCAAAATTCACGTTGGGACTGTCCTTACTAATTTGAGTTAAAAAGACATAATTGCTAGCGGTTTAAATATAAATTTAATATCATTCAGTAGTGCAGCGCATCAATAAAAGACACACAATTAATTGGAATATTGTACGCAAATTATTGTGTTACAACACATATTAAATCAGTGTCTTTTACGACTGGCCTACCAGTTAATATTAGCGTAGTAGCTACACCCCTAAACTATATGTATTGTGTATTGTGGAGCACAATAGCAACCATTACATCTGGTGTAGGCCCCCAGACCAAACCATCCTCTCGTATGCCAAGCAAATACTGAATTAATTTACCCACCATCATAATAACAGGCGGAGCTGTCTGTTGGATATTAGACAACTAGGAGTACCTCAAATCATTTTGTGAAAGCTTGGTTACATTCCAACCCTTGCTGCCTTGCAGAGGCAGTATAATGGCCATCCACCCCCTTTGATTTAATTACTACCCCACCTACCCACTCTTAAAGTAAGGTATTATAATATTAACATTTTCATTCAGGCTCATTTCAACGTTCAAATCCCACTAAGAATTATAAGTCATATAAATTTATCTCGTACATTGCTTTATTTAATATTATAATTCAATAATATTGAGTGGCAGGATGATGGTTAAGATGAACAGTTCAAAGCCAGAGGTACATGACCCAGTTTGTGCGTGCCCAGCAATGCGCGAAATGCAGAAAATTCCCCTTGCTCTTTACCCATTCCATGTCCAGCACTTTTCCTATGTCAGCGCGTTCGCATAAAAACGAGACAAACACAGGAATCCCTCCCCCTCGCACACGGCACACGCGGCATTTCATTTCAGCAAACAATCATAGTCTGATTTCAGCGCGCTCACGGCACGGCTTGCTAGCACACGTTTGCAGTGATCAAATATACACACCCAGATTCATAGAGCCCGCGAATTAAAATTAAGAATGGAATAGTTTGAGACTTTCACACGTAATTATAGTGATTTTCTACCTTCATTATATATTTTGCAGTAGTTATGTAATCACAGTCTATAATTATACAATATTATGATAACCCCATATGTGATATCCAATATGATATATTAAAATAGGTGTGTGTGTCATTAACATTTTAATAATGAATGCTATTTAATAGCTTAGCACTGTGTGAATGAGATACTAATAATTCTTAAAGTTTTTATAAATTTAAAGACAAGTACCCACAAATTTAATGTAGCAGCTTCAAGTTTTAGCCACTGATCCTTAAACTAGTCAAAATCATTCAATGGTTAATATGTTCACTATAGATATCACGTTAAACAAATAGTAATCTTGAGACTCAAATGAATTTCTTCAAATGTATTTCTTCAACGCGGACCAAATGCTGTATAATTGTGTAATAATATTGTTCCATGTATTATATATGTTTCTCTTACAGGGTAAATTATGAGTTTGTAAAAAATAATTATTGTGATGGGGGCGCATTTCATTTAAATATTTTCTTGATCGAAATTTTAACTTAAATTTTCAAATGTTAATTATTACTTTCATGGTGATGGGTTTAAAATGTTTTACTTTTACGTGAAATTCATTAGTATTTTAAAGACACGCCAAGTAGCGGTAGGGAACTACCATGCAGCAAGAACAGGCAGCTGCGTCGCAAATACTACCACTGATGGCGTCTGTTGTGTCCGCACGGAAGACTGTACACACTCAGCACTTCTCAAGGTCAAGGCTCCCCGCTGCCGCCACATAAACAGACACAGCAGTTCTGACACTAACGTTGTTTACGGCCCACCCTGCTCGAGGACTTAAAGGCAGTTCCTGTTGACCGAACTATCCTTCTTTTTCTCAGCTCTATCCTATCACAACATAACTTCCCGTTCTTCATTTGAAGACTTGCCCTACACTCCTCCTCTCACTGTCGGATTAAGAAATCTACACATAATTTCAAATATTCTAAAGTTAGCCATGATTGGCCGCGATGAGGACACCACACTTGTGAAGCTGGGGGGACTTGTAGCGACACCTTGAAGAGGACCTTAACAAATTGTCATGTACTTCGCGGTATGAAACTGACCTTAGGCTTAAAAAAAAATCCATGACGCCATGGATTGCGTAAAAATATTGCAACACTACAACACCCCCACCACTGAAGTGGAAGAAGGCCAGTTGGCTAACGTGAAACAAGGGATCGATATAGGCCGGCGCAAAGCGAGGGTCGGGACCTTCTCCACGACAGCGGCCGAAGACGTCGGAAGGAGCGTCCACGTTGGGATGTTGGGCAGCGAGGAGCTTGCTGGCTTGGGTGTGTTGTGCATCATCATCCGAACAAGCCAGATACAGCCTCCGGCCGCAAGATTCAGGTGGGGACTGTCCGTACTAGCTTGTGTTAAAAAGGCATAATTGTTAGCAGTTTAAATATAAATTTAATATCATTCAGTAGCGCTGGGCATCAATAAAAGACACACAATTAATTGGAATATTGTATGTAAATTATTGTGTTACAACACATATTAAATCAGTGTCTTTTACGACTGGCCTACCAGTTAATATTAGCGTAGTAGCTACACCCCTAAACTATATGTATGGTGTATTGTGGAGCACAATAGCAACCATTACAATATGGTAACATCATTAAATACAAAATAGTTCTGACTGAAATTCCAAATAAATGCAATATAAAAATTTTTTGTTAAAAATACATCATCAGTGTCCATCAGTGCTCATCAACGTAATGGAAGATGACCTGAAATTTCTCTGGTGTTTATGATAAATTTTCTTTAAAGGTTGGTATCAGAAGTGATTAATAAATTATGGAACCACTGTACAAAATTATGTAGAGGTCAGATGTATATAATTTTTTTTCCCATGAACTGAGGAAGTGTGTTTGTAATATGGCTCATTGGATTATTTTTCTGTTGGACTTTTTTTATTGCTTGCTGTTGTCAGCAATGCATAATATATTCAAACAGTGTCATTATGATCTTCATGAATTTTAGGTTGTTTAGACTGTGTATTGTATGTCACTGCTTTGTGCTTCTGATAAATTCAGCTGTAACACTCCTAGCATTGGTTTGTTTTTAAATGGCGTACTATTTCTGTGGGTTTGGTAATGTCTCCAATTTAAAAAATGTTTGTGCATGCATATTTTTCGAGGGAATTTTGTATTCAAGTTTTGTGAAAAGCTTGTTTTGTAACTGGGCATATTTTTGTTGTGGATTTAGTGTATAATGTTGTTGTTTATAAGGGTAATTTACTAATTTCACCAATAATTTCTTGTATCACATTATAAAAATTTTCAGCTGAAATAATAAACACACTTAATGTTTCTATGTTTATTTAAGCTGAAAAACACATTGTTATTCATTTACGCAAATTTTTATCTATTGATTTCAAAACCTTTCTGTTAAGAGCCGCCCAAATCTCTTCACTCCTTTTATGCATTTCTTGAAACTGGTGGTGTGTGTAAATTATATGTTTAAGTTTTTTAGAATTTTTTAATAGAAACAGGGCACTTGTGATTTTTTTTTAGTGAAGCCGAGATACACCCAAAAATTATATTTGGTTGCATTGAAAATGTGAGAGCTATTTAGCTGTTTGTACTATCCGTGTATTATTGTGTAATGTAGTTACTGTTCTAAAACTTATTTGCTGTACTTAAAAGACGTAAAATAGGCTTTATTTGTCCTAAAGAGGCAGTTAGTTTTTAATTTCTGGCACATAATCATCTTGGTAATGAGAGCGGTTGTGAAGATCCACTCGGCTCCTGTGGTGAATTTTTTTTTAGCATTTTGGCTTTCCTGTCCCAATAATGTTTCTCCTCGCAGCTGAGTTTCAAAAAGTTTATAATGAATTGGAATTATTGCATTACTTTTAATAAGAAAGAAAAATTTTTTTTGGACCTTAAAAAATATATTATATTTTTAGTCTTCTGCTAGTAAAGTAGTTAAACTCTGTGATTACCAGCTGGATTCTGTCTTGTTTCGCCAGAGTTGGTCTATCGTCACAAAATCGTCTTGCGTCAAATAGCAAAACTGGCCTACTAAAAAGTAGTGCGAAAACAAAAGTGAGCACTACCAATGCACAAGTGCAGTGCAATTTAGATGATGTGACAACAGTATCAGGTAGGCATGGCTGGAAGTTATTCCTGCTATTGTTTATTTTATTTATGGCTTGCTCAAGTTCTTTTATTTATGACTTCCTGAACTAGAGGTTTATGCTTGGAATAATATACAGACACTTTCATGGTGGTAGTTTGTGATTTCATCTAAAGGCTGTTCACATTAAAGTGAACACTTTTGAAATTGACCATAGAAAAAAAGTCACTGCTCCTACCTGCATATATTTTAAAAGTCGCACTGGGTGACATGCACCCACTGTAAAGTTGGTAACGATAGATGGAAAGTAGTTCCATATATTAACGTTGAATAAAAAGTGTTAGATAAACTATTTGTTATTTCTTTCGCTCTATAATTTTTAATGCGTCAAAGTGTAAAAATGAGCAAATTTGTAAACTATGTATTTACTTCTCTAATAATTTCAGATTTTTATTTTACCAATGCATGAATAAAGTGATGAAGCCCATGGCAATGTTAATTTTACATAAGGTGGAAGAATACACAACATGTTTGCAAGTAGATCTTAAGCAGGTCTTTCAAAAGTGCTCATTTTACCATTAACAGCCTATACTTAGCAGTATTTATTATATATGATATATCTGCTTATGTACCATGGCAATCAGTAAACCATGCAACACGTGTTTAAACCCAAAAGCTTTACCTTGTTGAGGTAGGAGTGTGCCTTGTGTTTGGTCTGTACAGTACATTACTACACTGGTAACACACTTATAATTGATTTTTTTGGGGGGGGGGGGGGGGGGGGAGTAGAATTCAAGTTTGTTCATGTTCAGTCCATTTATATTGCAGTCTCAACTCTGTAGGCTGGCAACTGCTTTTACAAAGTTTTGCACCCACCATCCTCTAAAGGTACTAACTAAGAAAAAACAATTTTTACTCTGAACAGTTTGCATTATAAGATAGTTTAGATAGTAATTCTGCATTACAAACAACATTACATAGGGTGTATCGTCAGCTGTGTACAACTGAGATAATTATGATAGTAATACATTACATCTTGTTACAGTGTTACTTTATGTTTCTGGAAACACTAGAGCTAGAAGAAACTAAGTTATAATAGTTATTTTCTTGCATAAGAACAAGCTTATAGCGTAATGTCATACTGACAGCATGGTTATTAGAGACTATACCAGCTGCTCACACAATCTGAACAGGCAAGAAATTGGCAGTAGTTTGTACATATGTGACGCGTTCTCAGAAAAGGCACCTTAGGGTGAAAAACTCATATTTCTGGTTTGGGCTGTTTATGTAGACATTTCTACGAGGAATTCAGTTTAACAAGTCGCACCCTTGTAGCGTTTATACTCTCAGTATGTTCCATTTATATCTCGAAAATTGTTGCATTTTCAAACTTTTTGTGGACCGCCTGAGAAATACTTAAGTTTTCACCCTAAGGTACCTTTTCTGAGCATGCGTCACGTATCAGGCGCTCGGGGGAGAAACAGCAAATGTGAAAAATTGTATGTTGGCAAACTGTGTTTAAAATTGGCGAGCACTCTCAGGGTAGAAATGGGGAATACTTGAAATTGCCATGAAACACTAGTACTTTGAATAACTTATTATAATTAGGTATATCACACAACCTTTATAAATACAATTACAAACATTACATGTAGCTTCATATAATGGAGATATACTTTTACACATGCAATCAACTACATATGAGCAAATCATGTCCGTTGCGCTTATGATAATCGTAAATAATTATCCTCCAATATCTAGTCGGGAAGATGCTATTCATTATATCGTGCCTATTCTGGAAATTAGAATAGGTATACATTCATAAGAAAATAAACACAAACACATTGTTAATCACACAACTGCACCGAATTGGATGAAGAAACTCACCAAGTCGACTTCAGTTGAGGTCAATGATATCATCAGCTTTTGTTTGCACAGTTAAATGTGCCTACCACACTACTGAGGGTGAATATATATCTACTCGCTATACTGTCATGTTCTCTAGACATGCACACTTAAAAAATTAATGTAATTTTTACATTCACCCTTTCTCCTCCAGGCTCCTGATATCGTCAAACCAACCAGATTCAGATGGCTGGGAAAATGAAAGTTAAAAAGGCTAGACCTGGTATTGAACCCGTGGTTGTCCAAAAATAATGGTCAAGCATGTCATTAATGTTTCACCTCTCACCGTCTTATAAAGCAACGTAATTAAGGGGTTAGGTTCTGTTGTGCTTTAAAATAAGCACACGTGATCTCAGTTCAATTTTGTAAATTTGAGTGGAAACGGGATTGTGGTTGGTGGAGCTGCTATGGTGCTTGCATCTCACCGATGTGAGCTGAGTTTGATTCTCAGTGCGGGTTAGTCGTGAATTTTCTCATGCAGGAATTGTGCTGGACAGTGGTGCTTATCGGCAGGTTTTCTCAGGGATCTCACATGTCTTCTGCCCGTGCATTCTGGTGCTGCTCCATACTCTCCTTGTTTCACTGTCATTCACACTCGAGATCTTATTAAGAGCCACCCAAACCTCTCCAATCCACTTAAGTGAAAAAAAATATTGAGGGTAAAAGATGTTGCTAAAGAAGAAATAAATGAGAAAGCATTCTTCCAGTTAGTTTGATAGTTTTGGAAGAAAGTACGTATTGCATGGCTGCATTGTGCACGGCCTGATGTATCCTTCAATTCTGCTCACGTAAGTCCAGCACACTTTCAGGAAGAAGGATTGCTACAGCACAAATCATCCACTGGCATCACTGTAGCTTGGGGTGAATAAATGTGCACATGTTGAAGTTGTACATGTGTATAATATTTTAGCCAGTCAATGAAAGTTTAGGACCATACGTTAATACTGACGCCGTCGGGTGAGACACGAGACGAATGGTAGATGGGCGCCAGCGGTGTTTCCCATTCACCTCACTGAGACCCAGGGTTCTCAGGGATGCTGTGGGTTCTGTGTGTCCGTCTCACTTGAGCTTACATACAAAATACTTTGCATTACTAAACATTTTTAACACTGAAAAAGGCGAGAGGTTGGTGTGGCTACAAGGAAATACTTTATGCATTGTTAGATTTGCTTTTATTTTGCCTCTCATACAAAATCGTGCCAGAATGAACTTTACGGTTGAAAACTCGGACGTGTCTAGCTAACTCCATCGGGTGCTTGCTCCCCCAGCCTGCAATTAGTCTAACCCACTCTTAGATGGATGACTTCTACGTGGTGTTAGAGAACACAGTCTTCACAAGGAAAGGGGTCTACAGCCGCTAGGGTGGACTGTAGCATTTTCCTGAAGACAGGGCATGGAAAATTATGAAATGAGCAGTGGACACGTGGGATTATTTGGCATCACCAACGCGGACTAGTCTGAGCACGTCTCCCAGCACGTAGTGAGTGTGGTGACGGTCTTTACACATAGCCGGCTAGGACGGAAATAATGTCACCTTACAAATTACACAAATACATATGATACAACATGGTACAGGAGATGAATGGTGCAGGTGAAATTGCAATATTTCTGATGTAAACTGCAAATTACTGTCAGACAACTTGTTAGTGATATCGGGAAAAATATTCTCCCGACGATTTAAGCAGATAGGAATTCATAGCACACCTGATGGGGGGGAAATCAAACATGAAAAAGCTACGTGGTCATACACACAAAGCATCAATTACATGAAAAGACATGGGACCCTGAATAAAATAATACATAGAACCCTGAAATTAATTATGGCAGACATGATATTGCACAAATAAACCCTCAAAGCGTATGGATGGCGCAGATATTGACTTGGCGGCTGTTAACCATGTAGTCGCAAATGATGTGGCTGTAAAATAATTAAAACATTACAAAACCCTAAATTACATACATAAAAATAAAACCCTCAATATTGCACGCAGCAATTAAATAGAAATTGCACTGAAACGCCTTCAGCATAGGCGGATGGCACCTGATTCAAAGTTGTATGGGCCGTGTGGCCTCGTCGACTTCTTTCCTCCTTTGTCCTCGATTATGTTTAAAAAGCCGCAAGGGCGCTAATTATTAAGTTAAGCAGAAGCATAATGCTGGGGAAATGTCTGGCAAAACGTACGCAAGGCAAGGGTTAACTGGTATACTAAAAGTGAGCTATTGTAATCTTCATCAGTGCAAAAAGTTTGAAGTGTGTATGTGACAGTGTCTTATCTCGCCAGCTCTTCTCGACAGACTGCCCACAGGCAGGGGTCATGCGGACCTACCATGGCTGCCTACGGGGTTCACACAAGCGGAAGTGCTATGCACACCGAGCAAAACTTTTATCTTTTAAAATAAATGGCACATAAATAATTTAAATAAAGATTTACATAAAACATTTAAATTATGAATTTTTTGTATTCGTTAAATGTCTTTTATGGCGACATTCACACCGGAATAATAATGTTCTTATTCTTCACGCAGCGTACATTTTGAATTTATAACCAAACATTGGGTAACATTTTGAAACATACATATTGAACATAACATTTGAGAACCTGAAATAAAACAAGAGACATAGTTTACACTTCAAATACATACCCCGTTACGGGAAAGTTCACCCAATGCCTCTTTGCGCACATGCGTGCCCTCGTGTCATATGAGTGGTGAACACCGTCATGGTCTTAATGCGGCTGTCTGTTAGCAGGCGTCAATACATGCAACAGAATTTCGTAGTAGTTGATATTTATTTTTTATACATTCACTTTCAAGTTTATACAGTATTTTTATCTTGGTCTTAGAGCACTGTTTTTTTTTATTTATCTGTTCAGATCTACTAATTTATCATAATGGTAAAAAATATTTGTTTTTTGTGAAATTTTGTAGGCAGTTGAAAACTGTATAATTCTTCTGGATTAATTATTTTTTGAATATATAAATGCCGTACAAATGGCAATTTAAAAGGGTTACATATCTATTGTTGGAATGACCTGCAATAACTTACTTGTATTACTAACATTCGTGATAAAGGATATGTGTTGAGGCTTAAAATAACCATGATTTTTGGTGTCATATCTTTAGTAGACAGATGGTTGGTTTTGTTAGAGGTATTAAATACAGATATTATCAAAATCAGAAATAACAATTTATTAAAAATAAACATTATGTAAGGTATGGTTCATCCAGCCGTGTTATCACGTACGTAGTTTGTAATAGTGCTGTGTAGACAGTGAGAGAAACTAAATCACCCACATAATTCATGACCCATGTTAGAAATTGCGCTTCATATGCACGTCTTACGGGGAAAGCCAGAACATAATAATAAAATTGCTTCAGAATATTTTTTGTACAGTTTGCTTAAAAAAATTTTCCAGAATACAACTTAGTAGACTTATAATTAAACATTTGAATTATGTTTTCACAAGATGATTTTAGTTTCAATGTTTAGAACAACCTAGAAACACATATTTTGAATATAGCCCCAAGAAAGAAATATTTTTACAAGTTCAGTTCTAAAAACTTGTGTTTCAGTCCAATGCTGTATTGTACAAGCTATACATATGTTAAGTATGACATGAGCTATACTATATTTACTCAGTCAAAATAAAACACCCCAAATTTTTTTAATCAATTAAATTTTCAGATATAGTGTGTCCATTATATTTGTGATATAGGCAGTTTTGCCTCCCAACAACAAGCGTAACTGCCTGCCAGCTGGCTGTAGAAGCCAGGCCTGGCCATCCTACAACCGCCTCCCGCTCCTGGAACCAATTCCCAATGGGGTGGGGGGGCTGTGGTGTGGAGTAGTCGTCAAGACTATTTGTCTCCCACCTAGGCGAACCAAGTTTGATTCCCGGCAGGGTCACTTCCCCGGATTTACGCATGTGGGAATAAAGCTGGAAGATTCCTGTAATAATACACCTCTATTACTGCTTAACATCTTTATTCCGCCATATTTACGACACTGCCATTACATGTTTACAACACACATAGTGTCGACCTTAGCCCACCTAGTCCCGTCACCACACTCCTTCCCACTAATAGTGTAGTACAAGATTCTCTTCACCCTAACCTATACTACCCTCATTTCCTTGGCCCTCCTATCCAAATAGTATAGAGGTTCAGTCTCTGTGATTTCTGTACTGTTCTCTTCTGGCGACCCTCTCTAGGAACCCCCAAAATATTACCTTCTCGTGTATCTCCACTCGCAAAACTACGAAACTCCTCTTGTCCTGGCGAACTCTCTGGTGTGAGCACTCTCTCTGCCTCCCCCTCAGCATCTGCCACCTCCTCTTCTATCCTTGTAGCTGGCCATCGCTCCGCCCTTTGTTGACGTTCCACCGCTGACGTCCTTGTTTCCATACCCTTGTACCATAGCATGTCCATTGGTATAGTTCTCTCTCCTCATCTTGGACCACCAGCTGATATGTCACTGGACTGATTGTGACCTTTACTCCGCCTGGAAGCCAGCCCACTTTCTCTCCCCGAACACTGCGCACCCAGACCTTGTCACCTGCCAAAAAGTTTCTTGGCTGTCTACCGGCTGCTGCAGAACCTTCCTGCCGTGTAGTCTAGTCTGACTCCCTTGCATTTTATAGTTCAGAGAAGGTTTCAACAGACTCAACCTGGTATGAGGTTTCCGCATTAGAAACAACTCTGCTGGCGCCAGCCCCGTACTTGATGAGGGAATGTTTCGTAATGATAACAAGAAATTATCTAACCTGTGTTGTAAGGAGAGCGAGGCACTCCCTGGTGAACATACATGTTTGCGCAATCCTTTTTTTACGTCTTGCACCATTCTCTCCGCCAACCCATTCAACTGGGAGTAGTATGGAGGAGTTAACATATGTCGAATGTCGTTCTTCCTCGTGAATGCCTTAAATTCCCCTGATGCAAATTGCAGCCCATTATCTGATACTACTTGTTCGAGAACTATATGCGCTAAACAATGTTCTGAGCTTCCCAATTGCTGCTTCAGCTGTTGTTGATGGCATGATAAACACTTAGACCCACTTGGAGTGGGCATCCACCACCACTAACAGGTCCTTACCCCCTACTGAAGCAAAATCCACATGCACTCGTTGCCATTTCCGAGTTAGCCAAGGCCACTGTTGCAAGGGGACCTTTTGTGCTGCCAATTGAACACACTGGCAAAAATAACAAGCTGCCACCATTCTCTCAATTTGGCTGTCCAGTCTGGGCCACCACAGATGACTCCACCCCATCATCTTCATGCGCGTCGTCCCCAGATGTTCTTCATGTAGAAGGCTTAGTACCGTCTTGCACAATGCTTCCGGAATAACGATCCTATGTCCCCACAGTATACAACCTTCCTCCACTGTCAGCTCCTCCCGTTTCCTAAAGTACATCTCCAGCTCTTCCACTGCATTCTGGGCTGGCCGCCCATACTGGGTAAAATCCTTAACCCCCACCAGCACTGTATCCTTAGTTGTTTCCCGACAGATATCCCTCGGAACGATTGGCTTGTCCAGTACTAGTGAGAAATATTTAATAATGTCCGTAAACTGGGTCACTGGTGCGGTTCTGTACATTTCAGCCTCGAGTGTCTCATTATCCTTCACTGGTAATCGAGACAGTGCATCTACATGTGGCAGCTGCTTGCCCGGCTCATACCTGATTTCATAGTTATAGACAGACAGTACTATCGCCCACCTCTGTAACCTGGCCGCCAACATGGCCGGCCGGTACTCCCTTTTTCTCTCCAAAGATAGCTGTGAGGGGCTTGTGATCAGTTTCTAGTATGAATATACAACCATACAAGTAGTCGTGAAACTTCTTCACCCCGCGAACCAGAGCCATGACCTCTTGATCCAATTGGAAATAGTTTTCTCCGCCGCCGACAGCATTTTGGATATGAACTCAATCGGTTGTTCATTCCCATCTGTGTTGATCTGAGATAACACTGCCCACACTCCTGATGGGGAGGCGTTAAATGTCAACACCAACTTTTTCTCCTGGTCATAGTGCACGAGAATACTTTAGTGTAACAGCCAGCCTGGAACAGACTAGGTCCACTCCCACTGACATGCTGTTTCAACAGCTCATAGAAGTCTCTGAGTTGACTGGACAACTGTCGTAAAAACTGACCATAATAATTCAACAGGCCACAATAGGCCCATAGCTCGCTCTTGTTAGTCTGCTCCGGTGCGTCCTTGGTTGCTGTCAATAGTTTATCTGTCTTTTTCATGCCTGCCAGACTAAATACCTGTCCCAGATAATTAACCTCTGTGTCCAAAAATCTACACTTGGGCATATTGCTTCGCACCCCATATTTCTGTAGCTGTCCCAACACCCATTCTGGCCACTGTGATGCCAACTTGAACGTAGGGACGGACTCCAACACACCGTCTAAATAATTCACTACTCCATCCATCCCACCTACTATCTGTTCAATCACTGATTGAAATATCACTGGGCCGAGGATAGTCCGAATTGTAATCTCTTGAACCTGTACAGCCCTTTATGAGTGTTGACCGTCAACAGTGGCTGTGATTCCTCTGTGACTTCTAACTGCTGGTACACCATTGACAGATAAATTACTGAGAACACAGCCTGCCACGCCAATAATGCAAGTATATCTTCCTGTTTGGGGAGTGGGTAGTAATCCATCCAATACAGCATTTAAGGTCACCTTAAAATCACCATATAACCTCACCTCTCCGTTCACCTTTCGTACACACACCAGTGGCAGGCCCATTTACTTTTCATCACTGTGTATATTACGCCCTGTCTTTCCAATTGGTTAAATTCTGCTTCAACTTGCGGCCGTAATGCGAATGGTACAGACCTTGCCTTGCAAAACTTTGGTGTAGCCCCTGACTTTAAATGTAATAACGCTTTATGATCTTCAATTGTTCCTGCTCCTTTTCAGAACACCTCTGCATACTTGTGTGACATCAGGCTGACTACTGTTGCTTTATCGTGGTCTAGTACTTCTACCTTCCAAATGAAACGCCAGTCCAACTTCAGCTGCTCCAACCAGATCCAGTGAAAGCTGGCATATTGCTACCTGCTTGCTGCTTGATGGTCAACAACAGTAGCCTCTTTATCTGCCCATTGTATGCCACTTTGACAAACAATTGGCCCAGTACTGGTAGCGTCTGGCCCCCATACGCATTCAGCTGAATCGTAGTGGGCGTGTATTTGAGGTGTCATAGGTGCTGCTGATACATATGTTCTCGCAACACACTAACCGCTGCGCCCGTGTCCAGCTCCATTACGAGTGGCTGACATGCTATTTTAAGCTGAACCTTGTAACCCTTCATGCCAGTACCCGCCTTTACATTAAACATAGAGTATAAGAGGTACTCACCATCTGCCCCTTCAACTCCGTCGTCGTCCCCGACATACTCCCCTCTCTCATTGGAGGATATCTGATGTACCTGCTATGATCCTGACATTGGCTGTGTCTCGTGCTTGCTCTTTGCGTTACACTGTCTAGCTAAGCTCCCACTCACGCACAATTGTAACAGGTAGCCCCCTTATGCAGGCACCCATTTTCTGCATGTCCATTCTGTCCACAGCAAAGACACTTATTCTGCTTACCACTTCCCACCATCTCCTTCCGCCTGTTCGAAAAACTTAACCTCGCTATCTCTCTGGTTGCCTTGTGACCAAATTCTGTAGCATTCTTCTGACCGTCGGCTTGTTCTAGTCGAATGGCCAGTTCATACGCTTCCTGGAACGACAAGTCCTCCACCAATAATCGCTGCCAAATGCGTTCGTCGGCGCTTCCCACTACCAACTTATCCCGTAGGGCCTCCGCTAAGAATGTGCCAAATTTGCAGGTAGTTGCCAAATGCTTTATCACCACCACAAATTCGGCTATCGTTTCTCCACTTTTCTGCCACCACTATTTTTTGTGGTGTATAATGTTCCACCAGCGCCTTAATCAACTCGTCATACATCTTTGTGTCCACCCCTTCTGGTGACACTAAATTGCTCAATACCGATAATATTCTCGGCCCAATCACTGAAATTAACACCAAAACCTTGCTCTCTTCTTTTATCTAGTTTGCCTTGAAGTGATGCTTTAACCTCAAAGCATATGATGCAGTCGTCTCTTCTTGAGTAATGGGAAGACGGTCTACAGTGTTCATTGTTATGTTAGTATTAGTATTAATTTAAGTATATTGTTAGGTATAATATTCATCGCAGCCTTACGTTTACTCACCAGCCTTGTAGTCTGAGATCCTACTAAGATATGAAGAAGTCCTAATTTTACAGTCGGCATGAATGAAGAATGTTGCTGTTAACGCTGTATATAACCTGTCATGTACACTGTGTGATACCATAGAGGTCCATAGAAGATGTGAATTGGATACGTTGTCTACTCATAAAGTTAAGACCACTGCTGATTTTCAATCAATTATCTTCACTATTATTCATGAACAAACAAACGAAGAATCCTGTGGGAATAATTATTTAGAAGAGGAAAGATACCTTATGTGACTGTCCTGTCTTATGCTAATTTTAAGCACACCAACCTCTTGCAAGAGAAATTACCTGGAATTATGATTTGTTGCTTATATTTCTGTTTCAATGATATAAAGAAACATACAGTTGCCTGCTGATGTGAGAAAAGTTGTGAGATGTCAACTCTAATATATTCTGAGCATACTTCTTTGAACTACCTCAGTTATACTCACATAGAACCCTGTCATTTTTATCAATGTTATTTATCATGTATATTTGTTTATTTTGTCGTTTGTCATTTATTGTTTACTTTAGGAGAAATTGTTAATTTGTATAGTGTACATATTTTGTTAGGTAATAATTCTGTCTTCAAACATGATTACACTGAATGTGTGTCTTTGTTGACCAGGGTCTGGAAGCGTGTATGTTTCCTGTAGCAGCATACCGCATAATAATCGTTAGGGTCTTCCACAGTTACATTTTGTAGATGTCGTAATTAGAAATTAATGAACATGTACACTACTGAATAGTGCTTCGCATACAGCAAGTGAACTGTGCCCGAAGTTTTGCTAGCGAAGTGAAGAAATTGCAATGACATCTATGGAGAAAAGACAGATCAGTGTTGTGCCTAACAAACTATGCTGTGTGAACTGCTACCAAGGAGTAATTTTATTTGAAAAGTCTACACCCTAAGTCAATGACATTTTATTTTGTCATCTAGTGAGCAGTTAACGTCAACATTGTTCTGACGTGGAGTGCGGAGATGATGCAGAGACTCTCATTGAGGAGACTGGATCCACACTAATCACCACTGCGAAACACCACCACCAACGGTTCCAGATATCAATGAACTTTGGAGCTGTACGAGAGGTATTCCAGAGGAATTATAGTTTTATGAACTTAAAGGACATTTAAAGAGGAATCATTTTCTTTTACTCAAAGAACATTAATGATTTTTCCTAATATTGATCAATTTTAAAGGAAATGCTTTGTTCTTAATTGTTATTTAAATGTACTGATATTTTCTTGTTTTGCTTATGTTCTGTTTGACTTTAGGAAATATTAATGTGTTATTATTTTGAAGGGTTATAGTGTATTGACTAATCGTTTTGTTCAGTGTTTCTTAAACTGCAATGTGTTAGTGTTTTTGATCTTATTCATTGTAATCTTTAAGATGCCTGCTATCATAGTTTTGTTTTGTGTAACCTTTCTTTATTAGTAACAGTTATCTCACAACAGTGTCTCTTTGTTTCCAAAACTGACTCGAGTTTCTGTAACAAAGTGCCTTCCTTACCAGAGGTTACCCAATATTATTTTTAAGTTTCCTTTACTTGATTTGCATACTGAAATATTTCTTTTGAATTTGCATATGTGATATACTAATTCATATTAAATTATTTCTATGGGAAGTGAAACAAACAGTTTTCCATAAACAGTAATCAAGTTAGTGCAGAAGTGGCTTAAAGAGAACAGATTATGACATTCATACAAGGAAGATACGTTTGTCTTAGAAATGGTGTTTGTTTGGAACTTTCGAAACAATGCATTACAGAAGTTCTGTTAAAGAGGAATTTTTCTGCATGAAGGAAAGAGAAAGTTTGAGTCAAGGAGTCGTTAGAATGAAGCCGGAGAAATATGACGGCCATGGAGCAGAGCCAATGTGATGGGACAACCAACATCGCCCCAGGATCTGCAGGAGGCACGATCGAGTTTCACAGAGGCACGGTACTGCATCCTATGTCTGGAGCACGCAGAGCTGGAAAATGGTATCCTAAGTAAATGAGTATATCGCCGCTGCCAGGTTCATTGTAGTCCAGCTGCCATCTCCACTATTATGATCGTACTCAAGTAAGGTCTGCATTAATGTCAGATAATCCTGCTGTCATTTATTTGTCAAGACTTTCCTACGAACAGATTTTATTTAATTGAACTCATTTAATGCAACATCAGAAAATGATTTATCTGAATACTCTTCAAGACTTTCGTATTAACATGGAACTGTACCATGAACTTTGATCAACTTTCCAAAAGACTTAATTAATTGCTATCTAGAAGATCATTTTCTCTAATTAATTAACAGCATATCTCAGAGGTACGAGTGTAATGAGTTTGTCTGCACTACGGACTGTAAATTAACCTGGATCATTTTAGTGATTTTGAAACACAAGAGACTTAACAGAATTACATGCCTGTCAGCATTATGTAAACTTCACTGTCATTCTAAATATTAACAGTATTTGCTTAGATTTTATTACATTTGTTCAAACTTAGAATTCCTTTAATAATTAAAATTACTGACAGCAGTCGCATTCAATGTTCTAGCATAGTCTAATTATTAATTTATCGAAGAAATGATTATTGCAGTGTTTGTGTTATGTTGGACTTTACAGAGGTGTTAGTAAAATCTATTTGAAGAATCCTATTTATTGAAAGTTATTTCAATGTGTTCTGCAATTTTAATCAGAGTCCTATTTTATTCTGTGTTTGACGTGAAACATGTAAAAGTGTTTGGCTATGTAAAATTGTTCTTCTGTTGTTTAAGCATATAATTTTACAAACCCGAGAATTACTGAAAACGTCCATCATATGATAGTAATTCATTCATATTTTGTCCTTGTGTCTTTCATCATCACATACATAATTTTCATATTTTACCCAATCTTACCCCTTTTCAGAGTGGTAATCAACATTTGGTCATCATTTTTTAGATGTCAGTATATTTAAGTGGCTTGCCCAATGTGCTGGCATATTTTATTTGTTATATACGTTGTCGCTTGTCACCACTGTTTTCCTTATTGTATTACAGTATGCACGTACGCACCTACAAACATACATACGTAGGTATGTATTGTTCAGTAATGATCAGTCAGTCTTCATATTCTCTTCTCACTGCCATACACAAATTTTCATGGAATGTATGCTACATTTTGGCCTCGAATCACCTTTTACATACATGTTATAAGTTACGACCTCAAGAAAGAAAAATACAATGTATGTACAATTGTTTTGCATTCTTTTGTGAAGTTATTCAATAATAGGAAAATTTCTTCCTGCATTAGATGGACAATGGCACAGAAATATAAGAATGATAACAATCAAAACGGCAACTCAGCGGGATCTACCATCTTCGTTACACTACTTGTCACCGTGTTCCAAGATTGTAAAATATCTATGGAGACCAGAGAAGGTTGTTCATTACATTTTAATTTACTTTATAAATTTTCCCATAGTTAAAATACATAACATGTTTGCTGAGATGTTATTAAAAAACTAAATCTCTCCTGAAGTTCACCATAACATACTACACTTCACATTTTCAATATTTGCTCTTTGTGTACCGAGAATATGTACTAAAACAAATATTATTTTGTCCTTTCTTAGGAATTAGTTCTCCAGCCCTAGTCTTACCAGGCCTTAAGAGTACACATTCTCCCACCATTCTCCCTCCCTTTTCCCTCCCTTATCATCATCATCAAATTTGAACAAGGACATTGCAAGGCGTTCATAATGGGTCATAACATAGACTACTTTTCCCTTCTGATGATGAATGCACATATCTGGCAGGGACATAGTGTCAGCCACAACTACGACTGTTTTTAGTACTTTATTTTTCTCCAAAACCTTAATCTTTATGTGGAGAAACAGAAATGTTGAAGTGTTTATTACAAAACATGTTTCGTCCACCATGACAAGAGTCCCAGACTGTCTGTCCTTACCCAGTTCTGTCAACCTCTGTATGCATAGTCTCTCTACAATACATCTCTCTTTCTCTCACTTTTGTCACAGCACACTGCATCACCTTAACTGTATGCATACACCCAAGTCTAGCCCTAACACAAACACCATTCTGTGCAATCTGCAACTGCTCAACTTGCTCCAGAAGATTGCAGTGGTAACATACAGATCGCTAAGCAAGAGGTCACTCTACCATACGCATTCATGCTGAAGATGAAGATATTTTCCATTATTCGCTACTTGGAAGCCTATTTCCGAATCCAGAGAGGTGCATAATCGCGGGACCATCTGATTGCGGTAAGACGTGTGTCCTACTGGGCCTGCTGAACTAAGATAACTGCCTTTGCTTCGAGAATGTGTACCTATATTCAAAGTTGCTCCAGCAACCAAAATACCAGCGTTTGGCACATGTACTGCACGCCGTGGAAGGTATGGGTTGTTTCCCATGCAGTGGTAATGATGCCGTCTTTCTCCGCGCGAAGCATTCCGAAACTCAACATTCATCTTCGATGACATTGCCTGCGAGAAACAAACTCTCATTCAAGAATACTTAAGCATGGGACGACACGCGAACATGGACTGTGTGTACCTTGGCCAGACTTATTTGTACATACCCAAACAACTGCTTCATGACAACGCTAATTTGTTGATGCTGTTTTGTATGGTCGATACAAGTTTACATCAACATTTACGTTAATCATGTTAATACAGACATAACTCTATCAGATATCAAAGATATGTGTTCCTTATGCTGGAAAGAAAAATATGGATTTTTGACAATTGTTATGGACTGTTTGCTACATCACGGAAGGTACAGGCATGGGTTCAATCAGTTCATCACTGTCTGCCGAGAGGGTTCATCTTCTGGGAGCCAGCAAGTGTCATCATCAATACCTCCTACTACATTGATAGGTACTGTTTCCGCACACAATTATGATGAGACAGTTATTGCTAAAGATGGAATGATTGAGTCGGTTTGTACAGAACGTAAACTTCAAGACGTTCATGTAAAGCCAAAAAACTTCAAAATAAATGGCCATCAGCTCTAAATACTGATGAACATACAGCGCCGTCCTCAAAGAACAGTAAACTTGATATTGAGGGTGAAGCATGAAGTGAAGATCATGAAGATAACACTGATGATGACTGTGATGACAGTGATAATGTTGAAGATGATGATGATTCCTTTGACGTTTCCACACATTTCCCCAACGAGTGTCCTTCGACAAGTGATGCGAAGAAGGCGGAAGACGTCGGTTATACTGACTACCTATTTCCTGAAGACCAAAATAAGCTTGTAGACAGGCTTAGATATTTGTTCAATAAGCAACAACGTGGGGATTACTCGAACATGAGGTGGTATAGATCGTAAGAGAACTTAAGGATTGGGGTTATATCAGATGCTGCGATCAACTGCTTTCTTCTGAAAATGTAATTACAAAATATTAATAAATAATTATTATAAAATAATTGTATTTTCTTTATTTTTGTGCATTGTGCCCTTCTATCGGCTTTAAAATTTTTAATGAAAAAATATGTACTTAATAAATTGAGCATGTAGTCAAAGTCCTGTATCATTCACGTAGCTATACCACTGATTGAAAAAAAAAATACTTTTTTTTTAATGGAATGGAAAATTGTAGGTTTTTAATGTCTATAATTACAAGTGCTGGCAGGTTGCTTGGTAGTGAAACCAAGAAATTAACTTAGTAGTCTGTAATATAATATGATTACTGACATTTGTCGATTTGTTCCTTGGGTTTTTGTTTTCAATGTCATTCATGTTCATGGGGTCAAGGTTGGGGTAGTCTGCATCTAATATGGTAGTATAGGCTGTTCATGATGAAGTGAGCACTTTTTAAGGCCCTCCCGACAGGCATTAACTGTTAATAAATATATCTCACCGCAGCCTAAGGCATCAAATTTTGTTGATGGTGAAATGTATTCACTTTGTTTATTGGTCACATTGCAATGTTTAAATTAAAAAGCAGCAGGAAGATGGAAATTGGATGAAAGGAAAAATTTATAAGGGCCTTAAAAAGTGCTCACTTTACCGTAAACAGCATATAGTAGTCTGTAATATAATGTATTTCTTGACTTTTATGCATTTTCTCATGTTTTTGTTTTCAATGTTGTAACATCTTAGTTTTTTCACGTCTTGCAATATTCTTAATTTATGATTTATTTTCCACATTTGTAAGTTTATGTCTCTAACACTTTTAACTTGCTGATATTTACATACATTTTATTTTCACTAATTTTTTTATTATTTTATTTCAATTTTTTCTGATGATTAGGATTTTGAGTATTAACTGTACGAATGGCAATAATTAATGTTGAAATGAGATAGTTATGTTTGTTTTATTTATTTATTTTAGTGTGACGGACGACCCGTCACCCCACGTCTGTGAATATTTTCAACTTGCAAACCAACTTAAGAAATCTTTTGAAATTTGGGGGTTGTGACAGTGTAGTACAAAAAGTACTAACTGTGTCTGCCTGGTAACTTGTTGAATTGTGCTGCGTACGACCCGTTATGCACTAACTTTCACACACGTTGTTTCAAGGTTGTTTCAACTTTCTGATGTAGTTTAAAACTGTAATAAAATAGAACTGTGATGATCTCACCAGCTTCGCGTCATTACAAAATACTTTTAAAATATCGGAGGTACAGGGAGAATAACTGTAAATGTCCGTGCCAAATTTTCATGTGCAGCAACACCAAGGTCTGGCAAGAAGTGTGCAGCGGACTGATGATTCTGTGATTCGTCGTGGGAGCGCAGCACAGTCGACGAACATGACCGGCTTGGTAACCATCTTGGGGAGGTGCGCGCGCCAACGAAAACATGACTTTTTGTTGTGTTGCTTCAGGCATCTTGGTCAAGAGGACGGAAATTGAGGGTGTATTCGTAATTTGATTGGATGTTTTGAATTTCATTGTGTTATACCCCCTAAAGGAAATTGGTTTCCACTGCGTCTGTCACCACAAATGGTAATGTTTTTCAGCCATTGGCTGTGA
This sequence comes from Dryococelus australis, assembly GCA_029891345.1. NCBI lineage: Eukaryota > Metazoa > Arthropoda > Insecta > Phasmatodea > Phasmatidae > Dryococelus > Dryococelus australis. The sequence continues at coordinate 196,912,651 of CM056998.1, read as the reverse complement.
ATAGCTTGACACCTCTCAGGAGTAATTGAAAACCCCACGATTTCTAATAAAAATGGCTTTTGAGGGGAAAAATTGAATTGATTGTTAGCGCAAGTAGGCGGAGCGGTGTATTTAGTGCCGGCACGCGCTGCTCTTCGGATCAGTTCAGCGACCTCGAGGGGGCAAGCTTCTACCATGAGATAAGTAGTCTTTATTTGAATCACCAATGTAGGCTCCTAAAGCGAACAGGTCACGTACGTCACTTTGATGTTATGCAGGGGCCATGACGGCCATAAAATAATTCAAAGTTTTTACATTTTGCGAAATGTTGGCCTTTTAACCAAAAACTCGATACTGTTACTTTCGTAACCAAGTTTTAGTGGCTATGTGATCACCAAGATGTAAAGTGGTGGTAACCACTAGAAACCATGGGTGAACTTTTGCGACCACTTGTAAACTTTTTTCAACTTTTTGTAAACTATTGCAAAGCTTGGTGAACATTTTGTAACTTTTGCGAACACTTGCCAATAATTGTTTATTATGGTCTATGTTTCTGGTATTAAGTAGGAGCTATGCAAAACTCCTTGTTCTTGGGACTTCTTTAAGAGTAACTTTATGAAGTTTAGGGCTTGTTCGAAAATCCAATTTACTCGCTGGAGTTAAGGCTGGCATTGCTTAGCAGTTGCTCCCATCCACCTGGGATTGCGAGTAAACTAAGATATAATTATTGTTTGATGACCAGTAATGTGTTACCAAAATGGGGTCTTTTCGAGTGTAGGAATTAAACATGATGTAATAATGACAATGGTAAATGTAGGGGCGACAGAAATATAGTAGCCATTGTAACTAGGGTAAATTGGGATCACCTGCTCAATATATTTTGTGATGGCCTTTTGCAGTTTGTATTTACTTATTAATATGGCCATTATGGAGCATAAATATAATCTATATAAGTATTAGCTGAATATCAGCGGAAGTATTGGTACCTAAATTGGGTTGCATTTTATTCTATTTTTTTGGCTACCTGGGTTTTATGTAAATGTTTTTAAGTTTCAATTGTCATATATGGGAAAGGAAATAACAATGTTACCATTTTAGATGACACGTCAGAAAGATAACCAAAGAAGTATTCAATGTCCAATATTTGTGGGAAAAAAAAAAGTACTTAAAATAAAAGAACATGACCACGCTTCTTTGTTTCTGTTACAAATAGTTTCAAACATTTAATTACCTTTACACTGTACAGGAAAATAGTTTTGCATGGTTTTTGCCATTATTAGTGTTCTGATAGTTTTGCTAAGTTTTAATACAAATCCTTCCTTGTCACGCCCTTGGTTTAGGATGCAGTAAGGTCAGATTAGTTTAGACTTTTGTATTTTTATAGTGGTACTTGTGTAGTTCGTTTGTTCATTCAGTTTTTAAAGAATCCACCATAGAAAATGGGGATAAAATTTGTAAATATAACTGTTTGCTGGAATTCTTACAAAATTTCCTTATTCACTTGTAGTTAAAGTTTCTGAACTCAGGTGAGTTAGTGAATAATGTTTGTTCAGTTCTTATAGTGTATAGACTAGTTGAATACCACATATTGTCACACCTATGGATTGTGTTGTTTCATTTCTTTAAAGAGGATCTTTAGCAGATATGTTATACAGTTACATGTGTGAAACTGTATTCAATCTCATAATGGTTCCAAGAAAGGGACTCATTAACTAACTTACTTGTAAAATTGTTTTTCACACAATTATATTATATTAACTTCTCAGAACTTAAAACTTGCAGGGAAAAGGCATTATTCTCATCACTTCCATGTTCAGATTATCTCTGGTGCAAAAATCTTACATTTTTAAAATAAAAAATGAAATAATTTCAATTGATAGACATTTTATAAATAAAATTATACCCTATAGAGGCAAGATTATATGGTGAATAGTGATGAAACTGAAATAACACCAAAATGAAAGTTAATACACCGCCAAAAACCAAAATGTAAGTTAAAACACAAAATAAAACAAAATTTAGCCAAAATATAAATTTTTATCTATAAAAACATTACAAAAATTTTTGTACATAAAATTTATGAACCAAGTAGTAATAAAAATAACTTAAATTTTCCACCCATTAGCTTTAATAACATATACAGTAATAAAAGTTGAGAAAAGAGAAATAATTAATTATCAGTTCACATATATTACATAGATACAATTATATTATCATTTAATGGGATATTAAAAATTATACACACTAGTATAAAATTATTTTATTTCCACAATGGAATTGTTTTCTCCACAAAATAATTTTCAAGCAACTTCTTATAAAACAGCAAATAATAATAATAATAATAATAATAATAATAATAATAATAATAATAATTAAAACCGTAAAATATAATTTTTTTTCAATATGTGGCAATATTTGTGTTGCCTTAGTTCAAGTAAAATAACATGAATTATGTAGTTGCATAAAAGTTAATTAAATTGATTTACGTATTCCTGTACAAATAAAAAAATAGGTTTTTTGTAAATATAAAAATATTTACTCTCTTAATGTACACACAGTATACATTTTCTTTATGGCAATAAAGACAAAAGCCATATTTTTTTAATGACAGTATATGTTAAAATAACACCATAAAATCTTGGCTCTAAGCATACAGAATCTTCCTTTGCTGTCAAAATAAAATATAAACACTGAGCACTGTGTAATTTTTAGCAAGCTCAAAGTAAATTTTCAGTGACTTCTTGTGGGTAAGTTAATATGCATTTCAAGGGACAGATATCTCTAGATAAAATGTTACTCTTAAAGGGCAAATATTACCAAACTTTGTACCATACAGAACATAAACACTAAGCAGTGTTATGTGGTGGGGTTGGCACGTAGTGCTGTGGCCGTCCTGAAGGGAGCTGACCACGCACTATCTAGGGAGATTAAGGTAGCTAGAGAAAGAGCACTCAGTTCTTACAAAACTCTACTTTATTATACAAACCACTATACATGATCTGCCAGGTAAATGCAGTTAGAGTTAAACAAGGTATTGTGCTGAGGCAAAGATACTCAGCTTCAATCATTCAAGCTAGAAAGCAGTTAAGGCAACGACGCTCTGAGACATGTAATTAAGTATAGAAGCAGTTGTGCTGCTCTTATGGAGCTTATCTAAGCCTTTGCCTGTCTCGAAGTCTCACATGTCCTAAGTCGCCCTATGGGGAAGTATATTTACCCTTGAACGTTGTCAATCACGAAGAGGCTCTCTCAACAGCGGGTGCAGTAGGCATGGATTCAGGACCACAGATTGGTGGTCCTCACAGCAGGGCCTTTGGCGACTGGGGCAAGATGGCGCCCTGAGCCGCCAATGTCCCAACATTATACACAGTTGTCTCAACCTCGTACTCATTCCCCCGGTATTTGTTTCTCCAAACAGCAGGTTCGGCTAGCCGAGGTCGCCCTGTGCCTCATGCCAGCTCGCTGCGTACCAACCCTTGCTGTTGGTAGCCGCAGCATGACCCCCCCCCCCCCCCTCACCATGTCCCCATAGGAAAATCCAGACGTCCTCACCTGGAAATGCTGGGGGTCATTCTTTGGTGGGGAATTACAGGTTGAGGTCGGGCTGTCAGTGCAGTAAGGTGGTTTGGTTGCAAGTAGGAAGGCCAGTTACCCCTTGGCTAAAGAAGTGAACCCCCTGGAAATGCTGGGGGTCATTCGTTGGTGGGGAATTACAGGTTGAGGTCGGGCTGTCAGTGCAGTAAGGTGGTTTGGTTGCAAGTAGGAAGGCCAGTTACCCCTTGGCTAAAGAACTGAACCCACCGGAAATGCTGGGGGTCATTCGTTGGTTGGGAATTACAGGTTGAGGTCGGGCTGTCAGTGCAGTAAGGTGGTTTGGTTGCAAGTAGGAAGGCCAGTTACCCCTTGGCTAAAGAAGTGAACCCCCTGGAAATGCTGGGGGTCATTCGTTGGTGGGGAATTACAGGTTGAGGTTGGGCTGTCAGAGCAGTAAGGTGGTTTGGTTGCAAGTAGGAAGGCCAGTTACCCCTTGGCTAAAGAAGTGAACCCACCAGAAATGCTGGGGGTCATTCGTTTGTGGGGAATTACAGGTTGAGGTCGGGCTGTCAGTGCAGTAAATTGGTTTGGTTGCAAGTAGGAAGGCCAGTTACCCCTTGGCTAAAGAAGTGAACTCACCGGAAAGAGCCTTTCTTGTTTGCGGCAGTCGTAAGGGTAATATTAAATAAAAATGTCCTTTGCGCAGGGCTTCATATTTCCCTAGGACGATGTCAGACACGAAGGTTCGGGCAGGCGTTACATATAAGGCACAAAAATTCTAGTGGCTTGTTCATGCCTTGCGTAGTGAAATGGTGTTTATCACATAAAAACTTATTTTGTCTAAAATATACAGTACAATGATTTAATTATATAAGATTGTCAATTGTTTTTTTCTTATTACTGTACTAAAAATATATACAGTGCAACGATTTTATAGTACAATGTTATCACCTTTAGTCCTACGTTACAGTATTGGTATGATGACTTAAAAAATTCTGTATTATGAACTATGGTCTAGATTTCTAATTATACATTAATTACAGGGGTGTTTTGCTATTATATTGGCTATTGTAGCAGCACGTGGAGAATTCTTACATAAGAACGCTATTGGTTCATGTAGACTGCGAGGAGATAACAGGACGTGCTCGGTTCTGTAAAATTATTATATCTCCTTAAAATAAATAACATAGATACTGAAGAAACCGGTGCCGAACACAGTGGGGAGGAATTGGAATTGTGGTGCACCAATAGTAGTCAACAGTCAGCAATAGTGCCTTACTTGAGTGGGGTGTAAGTTGTAATCTTACGTTTCAATATAATATTACATTAAAATTTTAATATGGGATATCAGTCTTATTTTCTCTATACAAACTATATATTGACAAGTTAGGTATAATACTTTATACAGAGCAACTTGAGTTATTTATACACTTAAAATTTGACTTAAACTTTTACTGGGATATATTACATGACAGATATTGGTTATTTATATATAAAATAGAGAATTGAAACATAAAAATTACACTTTAATGGGGCCTCGAAAAATTGTTACAAGCTCTGGTGCCCTCGCCGCATGGCTTCGACGTACTGTCTGGTGCTCTCTAGAGCAAAATTATTGAACTTTTGTTACTGCAAGCATAAGCTGCTGCGCTCTGTAGGTAATTTCTGTACTCCTTGTGCTTCACTCGCTACTGTCTCATCAGTGGTTCGCCTACATGTGCTAGGTAGCACTTTGTGTACAGTGGCGTTTTCAGATGCGTAAACACTTCATATGAACTACACGGAACTGCGCAAGCCATAATTAATTTGAGCGGCATACTGATTATTCTGTAATGAGACAAGATTAATGCTTCAAATCTTGTATTAACAGAGATAACTTATATCTAACTATCACGTAGTTATTGTTTGTGAAGCACTTCAACTGCCTGGCTTCTATACATCTTAATAACATGCTACTGTGTCACTTCATTTTATTTAACATGTATGCCTAATGCTGCATTGATCGTACACTTATTTATAAGTTGATTATTTGCACCGAAGTGATGCCCTCTTCTACCATTTGTAATGTATTCTTGCATGTTAGGCTGTATTGAAATAATTTCATGTCAGTAATTGCATTAAACTACTAATATGTATAGTACCTTTACGCAGCCTGTGCCATGCGATTCAATAACAGGGCTATTCTTATTAGTTTATAGTAAATTAGTGCATGAGCTACGCTAAGAACCACAATTGTGGAGAGGCTTGTGTATTTGTAGTCCTCTTGTGATAAAATCAAAAATACCTGCGTTTGCCTGAACAAAGACCGGTTCTCAACGTACTGAACTGTGGGGTGCTCTGAGTGTTTAATCTTCCAATCCTTATTGAGACTATTATTTACCGAGTAAAATGAGATGCCTTCATTAAGCTTAAGCTGTTGTGCCTCAGAGTTGTTTTGGAGCCATTATATAGGCAAAATTGTGTGACAAATTGCAATTTTTGGGCTCTTTATGTTGCAAACTTGCATAGTTTGGATTAGCATCATCTAGTTTGACGTTAGCTCGCAGCTGCATGGTATGTGAATTTCAGTGGTACCAACTCTGGTGTTGAGAATTTACTTGCTTAAGGTTTTGTTAGTGCATCTTAAAACTAACTTGCCTGGAGCGTTGGTAACAACGTAATGATGTCGTTCAATGGCTTGAACAGACAAGGAACCAGACTTGCACTGAAATTTATAATATTTAAACAAGCTGTCAATATTGTCCAAGTTTATAGCTGTCTTTAAACAACTGATTTGGGGGTTGTCTGTGATCTGTTTTGAGAGGAAATAAATACCTTTTATCTGTTCTGGGGTGTCGTAAAGTTCTTTTGTCTCCTGAGTAGTTAAAGCAATGGCAATTATATTTTGTGGAGTAGCTATATGACATGTTTCTTTCTTTTTTGTACAGATACGGTACTTTAGTCGTTCAAAATAACTGCATTATATTTTGATTATTCTGGAGGGAGATTTAGATTGTCAACATTATTTGAATGGGGGACAACATGCATTCTGTTAAAGGCAGAGTGTAGTAATTCAGAACATCTTTGATGAAGATACTGAAATGTAATCCTAAGGCGTTAACTTGTGAATGTAGATGAAAAAGGTAGTTAGTTACGGTTTGTGTCAATACAGCTTGCAAAGGTAAAAACTTTTGTTGGCATTGTTGGATATAGTTATTAATTCTGAGTTAATTTACAACATTGTTAATGAGTTGTAACACCACACTGGTCAACATTTGAGATTGTACTTTAGCTGAATCTATTTCATGGTTTTAATTATTTACCTGTTCTGACATTGATCCAATATTTCTCGTGAGTTAATTTTTGTTTCTACCTGGTTTTTGATTTCTGCAACACTATGAACAGTAATGTTCAAATTTTTGTTAGAAGTCATGACATTAGTTTCTATTTTGTTAAGTTGTACAGCGAGCATCTCATCATTTGCCAGGAAGGATTTGAGGTGGCGGGAGGTGAGGATGTCGCTACACCATGTTGTGACATCCCCTAGGAAGGTAATGACACGCTTTATTCTGTTAGACATAAAAATCTCGAACAAGAACTCCTGAACAATATTGCTAGATGTTTCATTAAAAATAACTGGCGTAATTTGTCTGCATTACGGCTAACAGTGCTGTTCTTCGCACATGCGCTGTGGTACCTTACGTCAATATTCCCTGGTGTCGTCGGCTGGTGCAATGGTATGGTGTAGGCTATGGGAATTGTTTCTTCATAGTGTAGTTGCGGCGTCAGCTGCTAGAAGTACACTCCGGCGTGTGTTTTGTACAAGTGTACACTCGCCGTACCCAATACAAATTGAAGGATGATGGCCAGTGCACCCATGTCAGTATCTTTTACCTGTAACATACAAAATATTATTAGATCTTTATGTTAGTAATTTTAACATTCCGTGTACTGACAGTATCAATCTTTGTTTGGCCTCGTTTGCGTATGTCTATTGCAATTGTTGAGGGCCCCAAGATGTCGTGTACACGGTATGGGCCGTGGTATTTAAAATTTAAATCTTTTTGCCTGGCAGGCGTCTTCACCCAGACAAATGGGCCGATTTTAATGTCATTTGGCCGGAATTTTGTTTCGAATGTGCCTTTTTGTTTTTGTTGAGATGCAAGTAAGTGATACTGGCTTGTTCACGAGCTTGTTTTAGTTGTTGACACCAGTCGTTGGCACGTGGTAAATACATGTGTGTTATGACGTGACAAGGTTGTACTGCTTCTACGCCATGTAAAAGAAAAAATGGGGAAAATTTTGTACTTCTGTTAACTCTGGAGTTGTAGTTGAAAATAATATAAGGTACATATTCATTCCAGTGGGCATGAGCTTCGTTTGCGCAAGCCATAAGCTGTTGCGAGAGAATTTAGTTCACTTGATCCGTAAACCCGTTACACGCTGGGTTGTATACAGTTGTTTGGAGTTTCTTAATTTGCGGAATAATTCGTTCATCATCTCATTATTTAAAGGGGATACCCCTGTTGGTGATGATTAATTAGGGGCAGCCATATTGGAGAATAACGTCCTTAATGGAATTTACGCATGTGCTATCTTCAATGGATTTCACCAGGCAGGCAACTGCGTATCTAGTAAAGACCTATTCCCTGACGCTGCGGTTTGTAGCGGGCCTTTGGCATCAAGGCTCCAGGAATGTAGTAAGGGGAGCTGGAATTGGTTTCATGTGATCTATTGGTTTCTGGTTCGAGTAAATGACTTTTTGGCACGAGGGGCAATTTTTTTATGTATTCCTTAACATCTGTGGAAATGCTCTCCCAGTAGTAATGAGTTTTAATTTTTTCTAGTTTTTTTTAATTGTCCGAAGTGACCTCCACCCAGTAAGGCATCGTGGTGAGCCGTTATAATTTCAGGTATATAGATTTGTGGTACTACTGTCAGCCTTTTCTCGCCAGTGATGCCATAACGCCTGGCCACCCTAAGGTATTTGGCTGTAGCCTTTACTGGTTCTGTGTGTGTAATATGAGGCTGTTTAGCATATTCTGGTAGTAATGGGATGTAGGATTTTGTGTGATTTGTCCTAATAGTAAATGTGTGTCATCATCGACCTTTATGTATTCCTGTTCGTGAATGTACACAGGGTGATAGTATGGTGTTGAGTTTTGTAATGCAATGATTATTTGACAATTAGATGTGGGTCGAGATATGTAGTTTTGATTTTATTGTCGTGTTCTTGCATTGTTATTTCAATGTTTACTTGATATAGTGTTGTAATGATTTTTGCGATAACTTGTAGTGGGAGGTATTCTTCGTTTATGACCATCTTAGCTATACATGCTTTATCAGTCGTGAGGAGGTCTTGTTCTATTAAAGGTTTTATTTCTGGCCAATTATTAGTTATGAATTTCACAATGTTGTTTTTGACTTCGGTTGGAGCATTGTTTCAGCTAAGGCTTTATAAAACTAGGGGCATGAGACAAATTTCTTTTTACATTGTGATTATTGGTGTAGTTTCAACTGTTCCTGTTGTTGAAATTCTACTCATAGCATTCGCTCGTATGTTGAGTTTACCTTTGATTATTCTTGCTTTGAAATCATATTCGGTTAAAGCTATCGCTAGTTTTTGTATGCAGATGTTATGTTCGGCCATTGTTTTCAAGTAACGGAGACTGGCGTGGTCAGTCTCTGTAGTGAATTTACAGCAGTGTATTGTTTGAAATAAATGACAAAGTATTTGATTGCCGATAGCTCTCTTTCTGTGGCCGACCATTTTTTTCCATTGAGCGATAGTTGATTGGACGCAAGTGTGATAATAGTACAATGTTTAGTGCCCGGAACTTCCTGCATTAGGGCCGCTCCTATTGCAGTTTGAGAGGCATCTCATGCCGAAATGGTGTGTCAGTGTTCATCAAATTTTGATAGTATAGGTGGGTTAAGTAACGTCGCTTTTAGTTTGTTGAACGCTTGCTGTTTGTTTTCTGTCCATTTGAATGGTCTGGATGCCTTGGTTAATTCTGTTAATGTCTCTGCCAGTTTTGCGTAATTGAGTATATATCTCTGTAAGTACCATATGAGGCCTAGGAATGCTCTCAGTTGCTTTATATTTTTGGTGGTGCCATTGTTGGATTGTTCCAATTTTCTTTGTTTACGTTTGGATCCCTTTCGGCGTTGTGTAATGTCCAAGAATTTTATTTCTTGTTGTGCAAAGTTACATTTCTTGCTATTTATCTTGACGTACTTGCGCAACCGTTCCATAACTTTCCGGATATTTCGTTGGTCTTCGCCATACGTGTTGCCTATAATAAAGATGTCAATGTATGTGATGGCTGTGTTCCAACGCTATGGGTCGAGCATAATGTCAACCAAATTTTGAAAGTAAATAGGACTTGTTGCCAGTCCCATTGACATACGTGTGTACGCGTACAACCCTACACCGTCAACGTTAAATGCAAATTTCTCCGTATCTTGTTCACGCACTGGGATGGCGTAAAAGCTGCTGAACATATCTATATTTATATTTAGAGTTCTGGAGTGTGTTTTTTATATCCTCCGTTTGCGCAATTGGGTATTGTACTTTCTTCAAATGTTGGTTGAGAAGCCTGAAGTCTTTTAGTAAGCATATACCGCATTGGTGTTTTTGAATTACAAGACTTGGTGTGGCGTAAGGAGACTCTGACGGGGTGATTATTTGAGCGTCGAGCATTTGTTGAATTTGGGCGAGTACTTGCTCTCACAGTTTTGGATTTATTCTATACGCCCGTGTGTGAATCGGTTTGTAAGTTGTTAGCTTGAGCTTTATCTCGTAATGTTTGGTTTCCATGAGTTCCATGATCGAACTAGCGAAACTGTCTCTAAATTGTTTAGTTGTGTTTTTTGATGTGGCGGAAGTGCTTGATTAATGTTGCCAAGTGTGGTGTTTTGTGTTGGGTCTTCGTGAGACTCAATTTTGTTTATAAAATATTCAATACAATTGTTTATATTGTGCTCAAGTGAGTATGTGTTAATTGGTATTTCAATAACCTTATTATTGTTATATGCATATACAAGCATTATGTCTTTTGACACTACTGGTACCACATCGTACTTTTTTTATGAAATCCACCTGTTATATGATATCTAACTTAAGGTTGTCAATTAGGAGGAATTCCTGCTGGAAATTATACTCTGAGATGTTAATATTGAATTTTGTTTTATACTTCGGCTAGGCAATGTTGTTTGTTGTCCCCACTAAGGTCAATGTCTCCATCACGGGTTCTCGTTTATGTTTGCTGATAATTGTGGATTCTTTGCATGAGCGCAAGCACCCGGTGTCCAGTAGCGTGTTGTATGACATGCCGCCAATCCAGACAGGACGCGCTTTGTTGACGTTTTCACGTAACTGATGTGACATTCATCCTTGCCGGTTGGCAGAGCGTGTTTGTTTATCTGAAGTGAATCGGACCTGTGGCTCAGTTTCTGCTTGCGCAATACATCACTGCCACGGGTCTCCGTGTTGCTGTTATGAGTGGTTTTTATTGACTGTCCACTGTCTTTTCCCGCGTTTGAGATATGGAGTTAGCGTGTCCTATGGCAAAACATTTGAATTTATTCAAACGCGCTGTGATGTCGGAGTAGAATGGCTGATTGGGGAAGAGTGGGCATGCTGCAGCTCGGTGAACAGGTTACAAGCAGAGAGCACACGTCATGGCTGCCAGCGAGCAAGGTCCTATGAGGGCTGCACGCGCTGCACTGACTTAACGGCTATGCTAACTCGTGCATTCCTCCGGGCCAGCCTCGACACACGCTGTCGCTTCCATGAGGTGTAGCGTGTTGGTTTTCACGGGTACAGTGTTGTGTTTACGCGAGTTCATGTCCTTGCGGGTGGTGTCACTGTTACGGATGCTTTTCCCTGACCCGCATTTTACTTCTCGAAATGTGATGCAGGGTGACCTATTTACAGCGTTTACGTATTTCGTGGTTTGTTCAAAGCTCTGTCATGTAGGTTGTCTTGGGATGGGGAAACTTTCACAGCGGGAATTGAATTGAGCGATTTCAGCACAAGATCTCATGAGTACGCGTTTACTGAAAAGTGCCTCACAGGCATTTATTATGCTGTGTATTTTTGTTTCAGGTTTCTATCTATAACTGTCATTGCTTTGAAACTTAGCTTCCCGCTTTTCTTTGTGTTTTAACTTTGTTCCCTCTAAGGGTCCTGCCTGTCTGTCACTCAGTTGGTTGTAATATTCCTGACGTACCTTGCCCCGCTGGCATTCCTGGCTCCCGTGAGGTACCCTTAAGGGGCCTGCCTGACTGTTATTGGCATACAGGGAATTCTGTAGGTAGGGTAAGTTTCTATAGTGTTCCCTGTTCTGTGTCCTCTGAAAATGCATGTTGTGTTCTGCTGTAACATAGATTGGAGTGATTCTGTGAGTGAGCATTTGAGTTTATGTTGGAAGGTGGGGTTATATATTATACCAACAAATCGCGGTTGTGTGTTGATGTTCTTTTGTGGGCATGTGAGTTTTTGTATCTCTAATTGTAACCTTTAGATTTCTTCTTGCAGTTTGGCCTGTTCTGTGTCTTTAGTGTGAGTTTCATTGGCTTGTTTACACCTTAACATTCCCATTTCAATGTTTTTAATGTTGTCTGTTAGTTGCTCGAGTGTGTCATGTTGGTGTGGGATTAATTTATGTGCAACAATAATTTCCAGATTATTTTACAAGCTCGGCCTGTGGCAGGTGTCATTTTTGTAGAAAATGACTGTTTCTACATGAGTCTGGCAACTTTAGTTTTGTTGTTGAGTTTTGCAGTGTAGTGATCATCTGTATTTGTCAGTGTAGTCAATAGGTGTAAATGTTGTATGTAACTTGGTTTCAATATGGTGTCATGTGATGTCTCGACCGTTTGTGTAGTAGACATTCTCATAAACTCGTTTGGCTGTACCTTGTAAGTAGGGTTTCAAACATCTGCGTTTCTCTAGTTCTGTCCATCCATTAATGTCACTGGCAGTGTTGTAGGTGTCCAAGAATTCTTCCACATTTTCATGACGACTGTCGCCTGCGAATGTCGGGATGGATTCTGGGTGTTTGTGAATGTACTGTGATACTTGAATGTTATGTGGTTGCCGTTCTTGAACTGTGTTATCTGTTATATTAACGTACTGGTGTTAGTTGCTTATTGTAATAGTGTTCTGTGGAGGGTATTGAAATTTAAAATAACTTGGTTATCTGGAGAGATTTGAGTGGTCGGGGCCTGAGATAGCCGCTTGTGCTCGCCTTGTATGTATTGTGTACATGTGCGTCATGAAATGAATAATCTAGTGCTGCATTTTGTCGTGTGGGTGAGGTGTGTTCTAAGTCTATTAGGTTTGTGCTCTCACTGGGTAACTCGGGGTGTTGTTTATTCTTTTCCTTTAATGCGTGCAGAGCGTCGCTAATATTGACTCTCACTGTTTTAGCTAGTTTTTCAAGTAATTTGGACACAGATTTCCCTGTTTGCTCATGTCTGCATAATTTCATGTGGTGTTCTCAAAACACAATTATGTGTGACCTTATAAAACATGCACCCACCACATAATAATGTTTGTTTTCCACTTTTGCTCACACATAAGTGGAAATTTGCATGAAGCCAAAGAAAACCAGTATAAAGGGTGGTGCTGTGGTTAAACTGCATTAAACTTAAAAGTGAAAATGCCCACACACTGTCTGCTTTATGAAACAACTGGTGACTCTATAACCAAGGTATTTGCAACGTGACAATTTTGCGTGCACTAGCTCTCGAGTGGCCGCAATTTGCTGATTAGCAATACACACTGTGCTTTTGAATGAGTGCCTTCAGTGTTACTACTGTGTACTACGTGGGTTACGTTTAACCGTAATTTACAAGGGAATTTGAATCCTGTAGGCAGGTGAGGGATGTTAATCGTCTGCGAATTCCTGTTTCAATAACTGTACTGTATTATGATAATTGTTGCCTTGTAAGATGTGGGAAGACCCTAGCCTCCACCATTTGCTGTGGCTGTCCTGAAGGGAGCTGACCACGCACTATCTAGGGAGATTAAGGTAGCTAGAGAAAGAGCACTCAGTTCTTACAAAACTCTACTTTATTATACAAACCACTATACATGATCTGCCAGGCAAATGCAGTTAGAGTTAAACAAGGTATTGTGCTGAGGCAAAGATACTCAGCTTCAATCATTCAAGCTAGAAAGCAGTTAAGGCAACGACGCTCTGAGACATGTAATTAAGTATAGAAGCAGTTGTGCTGCTCTTATGGAGCTTATCTAAGCCTTCGCCTGTCTCGAAGTCTCGCGTGTCCTAAGTCGCCCTATGAGGAAGTATATTTACCCTTGAACGGTCATCGACCACAAAGAGGCTCTCTCTACAGCGGGTGCAGCAGGCGTCGATTCAGGACCACAGACTGGTGGTCCTCACAGCAGGCGGTCCTCAGGCAGGGTCTTTGGTGGCTGGGGCAAGATGGCGCCCCGAGCCGCCATTGTCGCAGTCTTATATACCGCTGTCACAATTTCGTACTCATTCCCCTGGTATTTGTTTCTTCAAACAGCAGGTTCGGCTAGCCGAGGTCGCCCTGTGCCTCACATCAGCTCGCTACTTACCAACCCTTGCTGCAGGCCGCCGCAGCAGTAGGAAGTATAAGTTTGTTAATGTATTTGGGTGACGTATAACAGTTCTGTTGCTTTGTCGCACCTTTCCGAGCACTGGCTGTCTGCTCTCTACAGTGATCAGCACCAGCTTTACGTTACTCGTGAACCTCAGATTTGAACTGTCTTGAGCCCACTGTGTCATTCTGCCATGCTGTCCCCAAGGGCTTTTTAAGGTGGAATGCAAGGGTACCATAAAGGAACTCTTTCTGGAACAGATGTATTTTCAACGTTAATACATCTTAGACAGACATAGGGTACCAGGAAGGAAACTGGTTGTAACACTTGCAGGGTGATCCATTCTGATATCATAACTTTGTGACAAACATGATTTGATTAAATATGGTTTTGGTTGATTGAATATATGGCTATGATGCATGCATGACCTTTTGTTGGCACCACACATGAGCAAGGCGTCGTTGCAGTCCGTGGCGACTGGCTGCATTTTTGGGCATGGGCTAAAATTTGTGGGGAGAACATGACTCTGATCTAGCGCACTAATGTGATAGCAAACTTAAACCATAAAAGCAAAGTATAAAATTGATTACTTTAATTTTAATCCCATATCACAAACAAAATATTGCCCGCTAATGCAGACTCTCATGTAAAAACCACAGCCATGTTGCCAGCACAGTCACACCCTATTTTTATTGCATTTACTTCCACCGACCTCTGAGGGGCAATGGTGGCTGAGCAGTCAGCCTGCTCCCCTCCCACCAAGGTGAACTGGGTTCAATACCCGGCCGGGTCTCTCTGGATTTTCGCATGTGGGAATCGTGTCTGATGATATCATTGATCGGCTGGTTTTCTCGTGGATCTCCCGTTTCCCCGGCCCTTTCATTCTGGCACTGCTCCATACTCACCTCGACACCTTCATCGCCTCTCAAGACCCCAATGTTAAGAGCTGGCCAAATCTCTTCACTTCACTTCTACCAACCTCTGGCTTATAGCAAACTGTGATTTGTGAATTCCTGTGCATGAAGAACACCCAAGGTTAGTGTGTGGTTATCTAAGGTAGCCAGAGTCAGTTCAGAGTAAAATGCTTGTGTCCAGCCAGTAGCATTTGCAGTAGGATAGGAAGACTGCACCTTTACAGGTTGCAGATCCCCGTAAGCTGAGCTTATGACAGTGTGTGCTGCACTTCCTAATGCTGCTACTTTAATTATCCTGTGCTTAAGTTTTCGTACCTAAAAAGAGTTGAGAGAGAACGGTATTTTTTAATCGTTCTTACTTTCCAAACAATATGAATTTTGAATGAATATAAATGTGCAAATGGTATTCAGCTCTGAAATATGTCTTAAATGTTACTCTCAAGCAGACAACAGTTGGGCTTCTTGAATAGATTTTAAATACAATACTATTCCAATGCAGCTGTACAGTGTCATTACAAATGATCTTTCCGATTAGAAAAATTAATAACTCACATTTTATTGCACTCAGATTCATGAAAGTTGTCTCAGTGGAAAGGGAAACTCAGAAAGTTAGTGGTTGGTACAGCTGTTGCATAGTTATTGATTTTGCCGCTAGGGTGATAGGAGAGAAAATGGCTGCCAATGAAGAAAGGAAAGCATTCTGTGTGCTGGATTTTCATGTCTGCAAGTCTGTTATCACTGTGCGACGTAACTTTAGAAGGAAGTTTGGTGAAGATGCACCCAGTGAGCCGAGTATCCATAAGTGGTACACAGACTTTAAAGCAAGAGGATGCATCTGTAAGCGAAAGTCAACCGGCCGTCCACCAGTAAGCGAGGCATATATATATATATATATATATATATATATATATATATATATATATATATATATATATATATATATATATATATATATATCTATCTCTCTCTCTCTCTCTCTCTCTCTCTGAGAGAGAGAGAGAGTTAGTTTTGTGCAAAGTCCACAGAAATCCACCGCAACAGCCAGCACAGAGAATTGGACTTTCCGCAACCTACTGCGAGGAAGATTTTACGGAAACAATTCCAGTTCCATCTGTATCGTCTGCAATGGTCGCAGGACCTGAAACCAGTTGACAAAGCCAAGTGACTGTCTTTCTGCGAGGACATGCAAATCGAAATGGAAACTGATGGTTTCTCGGCATTGTTGGTGTTCAGTGATGAAGCCACTTTCCACTTGTCAGTCAAAGTGCACAAACACAATGTCGGGATCTGGGGGTCTGGAAAATCCTAAAGGTTTTTTGTGCCATCAGCCATGAAAAGTGTATGGCCCTTTCTTTTTCGACGAGAACACAATCACCGGGATCTCTTACCTGCAAATGTTACACACATGGCTTCTTCCACAGCTAAAATAGGATAAACAAGGTTTCATTTTTCAGCAGGATAGAGCACCACCCCATTTCCACTTGGGTGTCAGAGTTCATACTCAATAGGCGACTACCAAACAGATGGATTGGGCGTGCTGACCTTGACGATAATGGACGTTTGCGTTGGCCTCCACGTTCCCCAAATCTTACACCCTGTGACATTTTTCTCCGGGGTTTTGTCAAACCACACGTGTATTAGCCACCTTCACCATCCAGGATCTTTGTGTTCACATTGCAGAGGCCATTGCATTAGTGGATCGTCCAATGTTACAATGTGTATGGCAAGAATTGGACTACAGACTCACATATGTGTCGTGTGACAAAGGGCACTCACACTGGGCACAGATGATGTGATGTTGTGAACTAAATTTAAAAAAAATAACTTTCTGAATTTCCCTTTCCATTGAGAACTTTCATGTATCTGAGTGTTATAACACGTGAGTAGTTAATTTTTGTAATAGGAAATATAATTTGTAATGACGCTGTATGTCCCATATGGCAGCTTAGAGAGGGAACACTCTTATATCATGATAATTTTTTGCATTCTGTATTAAATGTTATTCAAAGCCACTTAGAAACTTAACTAGAGGCCGTGTTTCAGAAAATTATGACTTGCAATCAAATAATATTTTGAGTTCATATTTCTTTGGTAATATCTGAACGTTTTTGCATACAAAATAGCCAGATAGGTAGGGCTAACGTACCTATAAAATTTCAGATGTTAATTTTGTTTGTTACAGTTTAAGTACATAATTTCAATTTGTTACAGAAGGTGTTGCTCATAATGCACGGACTCTAAAACGAAGGCAAGGAACTCTTGAGGCAGATTTGATATCCTTAAATAACCAAGTGAAGAGAAAGAAGTAACATTCCCCAAGCAGTGCAAGGAGATAAGCAAACTCCAGCAAGAGAAATCATCCTTGCTGCAATGGAATTCTTCATCAAGCATGAGAAAAAAGCAGAAGCAAAAGAGACTGCATGAAAAGCGCAAGTTTCATGTTTTCATTTAAACAAAGGCTAATGCTAAACTGTCTCGGGTGATTTTATTTTAGTTTAAAAATATTGAATCCGAAACATTTCACCAGACTGTTGCACAAAATCGTATCTGCTGCCTAAAGAGTATGTGGCAGCTAGAGGGTGCTACCTACCCACAAGAACAATTGTAAGCATGTCATACCACAGTGTATGACTGAAATGGTGCTTGGATCACTATTTCGGAACAAGTGTATGTCAGTTAATGAAGAAGTAGATGAAAACTTACATACTGGATTTTGAAAGCTCTGAGGGTTGTTTCACCAAGGCCAAGATTACGATGACTTTACTTTTCACGTAACATATAGTGAGTAACACGTTCATGTAAAGTGGCAACACCTTGACTACCGTGTTTCAAGGAGACCTATCGTGATCGTTTCACTTAATATTCACACGAAGGAGAAGCCTGTCAATGTCAAACTTTTGTGGGATACATAATATGCAACTCTACATCATGTTATCTTGCTAGCCGGTCACAATAGGGACAATCTTGTGTTATTTTTGCTTTTCACAAGTTTGTCCCCCCCCCCAAAATCCCTTGCTCGTGTTTTTAATTAATGTACCACATATGATTTTCTCCTGGAAATGAGCGGCTGTGATGGTATAGTAATAAAACTACTCGCCTCCCATCACAGTGAACTGGGTTCGATTCCCGGCAGGGCCACCTCTGGATTTTTGCATGTGGGAATTGTGCCAGACGATGCCGCTGGTTGGCGGGTTTTCTCTGGTAGCTACTTTTTCACCTACCCTTGCATTTCGGTAATGCTCCATGTTCACTTTTTTTCGCCCTCATTGGCCCTCAAGACCTTGATGTTAAAGAGCTGCCCAAATCTCTTCACTCGCTCACTCATCCATCCATCCACCCATCCATCCATCCATCCATCCATCAATTCCCTCCCTCCCGCTCCCCCTTCCCCTCCCGCTCCCCCTTCCCCTCCCAATCTCTCGTGGAAATGAGGATAAAATAGTAAAAGAAGTTAGGCTAGGATTAGCTTTGGTTTTTTAATTCTAAAATATTTAGGTTTCTTTACATTGCCATAGTTCATTAATTAGCTTTCTCAGGGGGTGTAAAATGTTTGTATGAAAATCAGAATGTGTACCATTAAGTTCACAATTTGTTATTGAAATTACTTCATGAAACACATTTAAATTTTGTCAGCAGATCAAAGTTTATTACATACAATTTATTCCCGTATACACGATAAACATGTCTACATCTCCCATACACGTGTCATTCAAGAGGTTATAGCAATCTCAGTGTTATTTTCAAAGTTTTTATAAATTACGAACATCACACTTTTGCAACCTGTCCTAGTCACATCAATGTTAAGACAGAAATACGCCCATATAACTTGAATTTTTACAGTTTTCAAATTGAAAAGCTGTGATGCAATGTGTGCAGGTATGGATACATTACAGGTTGTACGTCACATAGAGTAGGTACTGGTCATGCAAGATGCACTACAGATGTAGAATATGTATTGTCATATCCACAGACACACAGTAGCAGTGTGTGGCACTACATCCAGAGAGATCCTGTAGTCTGTTTCCATTGTGCAATCGTCCTTTTGGACCGTCAGAATTGTACGGCACACAATTAATGGTGCCATGAACATCAATATCGGACAGAGGAATGGCAATATCTCGTGTTCACTGATGAGTCCCACTTCAGTCTTAATGCAGATGATTGTCGCTCGCAGCAGGGTTTGATGCCGCAGTAGGCAATGCGCTGATTCGTAAACGCCAGACGTCCTACACACCAGGTGTTTTGTTGGTTGGGGGGTACTATCAGTTATGTCTTCCGGTCACGTCCCATGGTTGTTGAAGCCACGGAGGCAGTACAGCAATATGTCAATAAGGTTATGTGGCCCCAGTTTCGGTCGTTTGTGTGCTGCCTACCCAAGGCTATCATGCAGCAAGATATTGCTCATTTCCATACGGCTCGCCACACCTAACAGTCTCTATAAGATGTTGACACCATTCTTTGGTCTGCCAGGTCTCCAAATTTGTCACCTATTGAACATGTATGGGATATGATGGGGTGACATTTGCGCAACCATCATACACTGACTGATCTACGTTTGCAGGAAGCATTGTTGTATGTGCATCAGGACACTTTGCACCACCTGTATGATGGAATGATGTCGCCTCGCTGCCTGGTTAGCTGTGAGAGGAGGCTCTACTCCATACGACACATGCGCTTAACAACATGCCCGCTATGCACGAGAGATTAATCATTACTCACTTTTACTGGCGTCTGTCAGCCTGTGATGGTTTATTAAAATTTCAAGTAAGGAAAGAGTGTGTATTGATTTCCACGTCTAGCAGTGTCATATGGGTTTAGTTTTAGTCTTTGTTGCATGCGTTTATTGATGACAGGCAGCAAGAAAATGTCTTTCATAATTGTCAGTGGCTATATGTTATTTCAGTTTTAATAATCTTAACCAGAACAATGGGTACATGTGGAAAATGCTAGACATTTGTGCTACGTTGTTCCTCACAATCAAATTGTGAGCGTTCATGCATGTAATGGCATTAATAAAATTCAGGGTGTCCATGACGGGAGAGTAAAATAACACTTCATAAAATGATACTACACAGTAATTTTCAGTTATTGTGATAGTAATTTGCTATAGTGGAAATTTAACTCCTCATCAGTTGTCATTATAGCACAGTTCCACTCTAATTTAAATATATTGTGATTTATCTGTGTTGGTGTTGTGTATGAAATAACCACAGTTAATTTTAAGTTGGAAGCTAATAGCATATTCTTTGTAATTTCCTTTTGGGAGATTGTTGACAATGTTACAAATGTTTTAAGCGAGCTTGTATGAAATTGTAGAGCTTCTCGTTGTATAATATAATTGTAAACACTACTTGAAACTGACATCACTGTAGAGTTATACAATAAAAAAAAAATTTGCAGAATCATTAATTTGTTTAAGTTGATGTATCGTAACCAATTTTCAGTAATAATGACCAGTGGAAAAAAAAATTTGACACACCCCAGCACTGCATGACTGACAAATATTGTTTCTCAATAAGAGTGCTATACATTTGTAACACAGCCAGGTTATGGAAAGTCTTCATATCGAAGGGGGCAGGCAAATTTTATTAATACATTTGCATGAGTGTGTCAATTATTGACCAGTAAGAAGGAAATAAAAGCAGGAACTCATCCAAAGAACACATTAGAAAATGTTTCCTACCATTTCATTATAACCTCAGCAAAATGTCTGGCAGGCATTAAAATTAACGTATAGAGCAGGTAAGTATACCAAAGTGTACACGTGCCAGTTGCAGTTGCACCTGCTAATGTAATCTAAAAAGCTACATTTAAACTACAAAGTTCTAATAATTACCATAACTCAGGACTGCTGCACTTCAAGTCAAAGCAGCTAATGTTACCTACTAGTATTGAATCAGTAGTGTTAGTCGTTTACAAACAGTCCGCATATGCTCCGATTACAGGAGTCGAGATTAAACATAAATGCAAGAACCACAAGATGAGAACTTTGTTAAAACCAATAAAACTGTGTTTATTCATAATTAGTGCAAGCCCGTTTTGATAATATATTTCTTGTGACTAAGAATAATGTAAAAGAATTTTTCCTTGTTTTAAAAGACTCACCACTTTATACCTTATTTTATTTTTTTCAAAATAGTTATCTCTCCAACAATGTTCATTGTATGAGCATTTTCCTAAGAGAAAAAGGATCTCTTTGTTCTGCAATTATACACTTGGCCTACTCTATGGGTATTTTGACTGCAGTTAAGGCCTGTCTCTAGAAATCATACATTGCAAAGCCAAGTTTAGCTGATATCAAATAACGTAATCTCAATAGAACAGAAATGGTGTAACACAACATAACTTTGAAGTTAAGCTTAATACATAATGAAGTTTTGTTAGTCTTGCTTAGAAGCAAACTTAAGGGGAATCAGTACCCACCATTTTGAATTTGCAGAATTTTCTCCACAACCTGTATCACAGATTTTGTATTTTATTTTAGGCATAGACAGTGCATAAGGGTATTGTTTTGCATATGTTCTAAAATATTGATGCGTGATACTATCTGGGTCTGGGCTATGAGTCTCAATGTCAGAATTGTTAGTGCAGGCCGAGTGCACTTACTAAGGGTGGTTTGGTCTGTCTTTACTTGCGTACTAGAACTCATCTAAGAGTGTTCTGCCGTATAGGAACACTGGACCAGTGCTGAGTATAACCTTATTTCCCCAACCAGCAACACAAACGGTGTGGTGGTTGGAGAGTGGGTTTCCTCGAAGGCGTCCCGTGAGCTTCTGGAGTGGACAGGTCCGACTCAGAACCAATCAAACACTCCCTCCGTCAGCACAAATGGTGCAGTGGACGGGTGCAGGCTGGTCCAGCAACTTATTCTCTCTAGTAGGGGTATGACTAGTGGGTGGGGTTCTACCGTTTGGTACAGGGGTGCACCGAACGGGTGGCCGTCGAATGGTGTGTGTTTTCTCGACGTACAAGTCCCTGAGGAGCTCACAGTCCTATACTAGGCAGCAAAATGGCAGTGTTCAAACCCCGGTCTCCTGCTGCACACTTTCGGATTGTGATGTTTACTATGGAATTCTGGAAATACTCGAGGAAAATGAGAGAACAAGATAGGATTAGAATGTGTTTATTCCGAGAGGAATAAAAGTCGGCCTTACTATCTCCTGTCTACCCTTAGCTGACCGGAAGTAGTAAACTGTGCTGTCCAGGTGAAGGGGACCTGTTTCTAGACTGACTGGGGGCAATTTAGACTAGGTAGCTAACTACAACTTTCTCTGTCTACGCTATGTCACATGTCGCGTTGCGACTTAGAGGGCCTACATCCTGAAGGGTGCATGGGGTAGCTGTTATCAGGGGTAAGCGACTAAGGGTGGCAGATGACTTCTGGAAGGCTTTGCAGGGGAAGGCTTCTGGAAGTTCTGGTGATAGGCAAAGGCAGTGCTGAAGAGCTTCTAAGGGTTGTAGGTGTTGTTACGTCAGAGTGTTCTGGTGAATGAGCACAATGGACCAAGCTGCCTAGGCTGAAGTGGCTCTCAGAAAATCCCAACATCTTGTGTGTTTGGCCCATGCATGGCAATATATTCCATAGCTGAGGGCTTCACCGGCCCCCGGGGGTGGGGGGGGGGTTGTGCTATGCGCATGCATCTTGGGCGGAGCTAAGAGCAGCCTATGTTAGCAGGTGGAATCTTTCGGCGTGTCCTTGAACTTGCTTGTAGTTGTGACAAAGTGTCAATTATTGACTATTAATTGTTTGCGTCTTCTCAAGGGGAGACTGGACTAGGCTAGCTTACCATCTGATTGGCTGATGCTGATGAAACGTAATATTCTTTCATATATTTAAGTATCCCTGCGACCAGGGAAAATCCTGTAGGCGGCCTGGTAGAAATGATATGCTTCCAAACCCCGTTCAATGCTCTTTTAGTGAGACGTGTATATGAAGCAAAGTTGTTTCTCTCATTAGCCAGTAAGCATCACGCGTCAACATGTATTGCTAGACTACTGCTGCTAGTATAATTTCTGTAATTGTCCAAAAGAAAAATTACTCGTTTCTTGCCTGCAGTCAAAAATGGCTGTATAGCTGTAATAATTTGACGAAGTTTGAGAAGCTCTCATTTATGCTGTGTTATGTTGTGAATCTCCTTTAATATTCTTAAACAGAACTTATTGCAAACAAAAAGAGATAAATCAAAGTTTGCAGTTATAGGTCACTCTTAAGGTTCATTAATACACCATCTCTAAAATAATCTTGAAAAACTATGATGCTGTTGAAAGCTTGTACAGTGGAACTTCTATAGATTATTTTTTAAGAGATCAAGTAGAAAAATGATACAAGCAGACAAACAGTGCATGCAAGCTTGTCCCTAGAATAAAAATTAAACTTAATGTACAGTAGAAGCTCAGTTGACCATACCGAGGCTAAGTCAGGGTGGGGTCTTACGGATGTTGTAACCCTTCATCCCTCTTTAATCTCTGTTTGTCAACTGTTAATATTATTGATGAGCTTATAATTTTGATAAACTTAATGTAATTGCTTTGAAATATGGTGCATTCAATTACATTGTAAAGTAATTTTTCTTGAATATCTCCTAATTGACGTGTGTCAACACTAACTCCAGTCAGAATAAATACACACTTGCCCTTTAAAATTTTTGGCTATACCACTGTATGGTCAGGTACAGCCAAAACTCAAAATTATGAACTTTCATGGTCCCCAGGAAAATGATTGGTACTTCAAAAAAGTAATTTGATTTTGTGTAGATTCTGGTTCTCTCCTTCCCCATATGCAAAAATTGCATTAAAATTTTACCTAGGCCATTTTTGCACAGTTTTAGCAATAGAGTCTGATGATAGCAGGGAATTGACTCTTGAAGATCTACGTGCTTGTAAAATTGGACTTATTTTGATTGACTTTGACCTCCAAAAAGTCTGAACTTGTATCCATGTTTAATAGTTTAACATTTCATTAAAAAGTTATTTTTGCTCTTTAATGTTTTTAAATATTGAAGTCCTTCAAGAGAATATATGCTCTAGGCAAACATAGGTTCTCCCTTTGTCCCCAATAACTAGTACTCTGACCAGCTTATTGTGAGTGCGAGCTACATTTCACTGACCTCTTGCAGAAAAATCATTTGTTTTACTATTTAAATGTTCTGTTACTGTCACAGGTTCATTACCCAGTTCTTTCCAAGCTATTTATACACTTGGCATAAGGATGGTAAAATGTAGATGCCTTAATGCAAATGCAATTGCAATTGCTGTGGCTTTTGCTCTGAACAAGCCTTGTACCAACATGCTACCTTTTGCCAAGGTGAATGATAAAGGGAAGGTGGCTGGCTTGCCCTCCGCAACAAAGAGAGTTGTATACACTGACGCGTGTCGCTTAAACTTCGGTCCTAGAAGAGACTTTTGGTCCTGCATTAGGTCAGTCGCGCTTACGCTAGGGACTCAGTTCCCCTTCTTCCCAGTTGCCATTGTCTGCCTTGTGGGCTGTCTGCTGGGGACGAAGTCGGGTATAGTTGATTGAGCAATATGCCTCACAGTGACACTGGCCCTCTGGGGCAAAGTGGACTTACCAGAGCTCTGTGGGAAGTTCTTGGAAGCTGCAAAAGTCGTGCCGCAGGCAGGGCGTGTGGAGTCCTAGATCCCCCTGGTCTTGGCGGAAGTGGATCTGCTACAGTTCTCAACCAGATGTCGGTGTTTCCAGTTGGTTCCAGCTGCCAAAGAGTGGGTTTGCCCGTCCGAGCCTGATGTCGCTCCCGGTGACCAAGGACCCGGACCACCAGATGTACTTCGTAGCCGGTCCTAATCGAGGCGGAGTGAAACACACAATTCCCGGACGGGAGAAGCCGGACTTTCCGTGTGACGAGCTGCTTGGGCCTGCCCCCGAGGAGTGTCTGCTCCCAGCGTGATGAGATTTTCCGCACACACCTGCTTGGCAGTACTGAACTCTGCCTTCTTTTCCGCTCTCTGAGCTCCGTGTTGGCTGTTGAATGGCATAGACGTATAGCACACTTGATTTCCTGGAAGTGGCAAGCAATAGATGTATCACTAACTTAGGCGTGTAAGGCCAACAATGGTTGACGGTGCGTTCCCTGGCTCCTAACAGTGCAAGCACCTGGAGGTGTGGGTCGTAAACCGCCTTCCTGCCACTGCCGAGTGTGGTCCATAAACATAGGGCCTCCAATCCCAAGCGAATACCCCTGCCAGCACCTTAGCTAGGCGCTCCGATCAGCGATACAACTTGAGGTGGCTATCTCACCTCTGTGGGGGTGTCCTAGTGGTGGAAGATCTACCATTCTGTGCACCAAGGTGTACAGAATGGGTGGCCGTCGAAAGACGAGGTGTGTGTATTGACACACAGGTCCCTAAGGGGGTCTGACTTGCTACTTTTGATTTGTAATCACTCTGTCTCTTGCTTGTCCTTGGAGGTCGAATACTGGTGGTAGATTGGTTATACTTATAGAACAAAAAAACTCTTATACATTAAAACTAAGTATTTATCGAGGTGATTCGTATGTGCTACCAATAGGTCTGTGTTGCGGGAGTAATTAAGCTACGCAGATTATGGGTGAATGTACCTGCTCCTAAGTCTACTTAGATGCAAGGGTAAAAGATAACTTAACTGATGTAACTAATACTATCAGGGGGTGCCTAGAAGAGGCCCTAACTTTAACAGGGGAGCCAATACCAGCAAACAGTGGCGGCTGAAGACCCAGGAGGATCGACAACTAAGTGTTAAGTCGATTATCGTTGTCTTCTTGCAGATAAAGTTTCTGGTGACTGCAATTACCAGGAGGTGTTGAAACCTCTGGTAGGTGGTGGCAGCAGCCACTGAAGAACTGGAAGTTCTTGGAGAGGACCGCGAGAGCCTATGGTCAGTAGAGAGCCCCAGCACAAGATGTGTTGAGGCGAGGTACTGGAAATGATAACTCCCGACGTCAGCCATGCACTGCCTTACATATGGCTCACTCTGGAGTGCGCGGCAGGCCAGGGTAGGAGGCATGACGTGCTCTTGTGTCGTCTGCCTGGAGTAAGCGGAGTGGAAGAACTACCGTCGTTTCTGCCTCGCTTTCATTCTTTACATACACCAAGGAGCATATGAGAACAGGATCACAACTTAACAGTATAACAACAGAACCTTATCTTATTTGTTTTCCGAAGTAGGTTCTACGATACTGCCAACATTAGAGCGCAGAGTAAACTACAAATGTTCACTTTGTTATGTTGGTAGTCAAAGCTCTTGACATCGCCAGCATGTTTTGTTATTTATCTTAATGCTGGCCTTCATTTTCTTGGCAAAATTATTGATTGCATTCATTATCCACATTTATTTCATACCACAAATGCATTTGGAAGAACCAGAATCATTATCTCACAGATGAAACACTTTAAAAAGATTCGTGCAAATATTTACAAAAATTTTTATTTGATATTAAATAACACTTGTGAAGGCCACAAACAAAGCATGCTGTGCTACCACCAGCACAATGGCAATATATATACCCAGGCACATGTTTCTACAATATCTAAAGAGAAAACCTACATGATCGTTTATTGTGCATTTATGCAGTGTAAATATGCACCATACAACTGCAACAAATTTTTTTAATGTCCAAGTTGTAAGATTATAGAACCTGACCTTCGTTCTCTTTGGTAATGATTCATTTTCTCTTTTCGAGTTGACAGGGTGTGTCAAACACACAAGAAATTATATCTAGCCAGGCCCTTGTAACTCTAATAGGGAAAATGAATCCTTATCAAACCCATACCTGAAGCTGAGGTTCTACCTCCTTACAACTTTGGCATTCAGAAAATGTATTACATTTTTAAAGAAAGTACTGTATTTATCCAAAAGGAAGACTAGGGTTTTTGACAGAAAAGGAATAGAAAAAATAAGTGGTCCTCTTAAGTCTCCCAAAATTGGTGTGCCATGAGACAGAGGATTTTGACAAATGCCTTTCATGCTTAAATAATGTGTCTCCTATGTTTTTGTATTGCTAAGACTGTACCTGTCAATTTTGACAAGGGTCCCCTTATCTGCCACCCAGCCATAAAGCAGAAGTGCTTTGCTGGGAAGCAAAATGGCTCAAGTCTCGAATATATAATGCCCACTAAAGTTCTACAGTGTAATAAAGATGCTGCTACCATACAGCCAGGTTGGACACACTTATTTCATTGTGATTAGCTTTGCTTTAAAAGTAAATAAAAATATATCATATTATTCATATAATAGCATTTCTTCCTGAAGGGTTTGTCATAAATTCATGCAAATTACTTTAAACCTAAATAATTTTTTCAGCCCTTCACAGGGGTAGTTTTGAATTCAGATTTAAATATTTTTCCCTCAAATATTTTTTTTAGGAAGGGGTTGTCTTAGATTCAAGGTTTTCTTCCTGTCAGGTAAATACGGTATATACTACATTCATATAGTGTAAGTATGTATACAATAAACAGTTGTGTAGTTCTTCTCTCTAGATGTTATATAAACACATGTTTAATTTGCATATTTCAATTTTGATGATAGTGCAGGCTTTTTGTTTAAACTGCCTTCACAACTGTTTATTTGCCTTCATGGTTCCAGTTTATATTCACTCAAATATATTTGTAATATGAATAAACAAAGCTTTAATAATATTGCCCAGAATACATAGGCCAATCACAATATAAAGAAATAGCTGGCAAAGTCATCCACATTGCCACCAACATAACAAAGGGAGTGTGTGTATTTTACTCTGTGTTCTAACTTTAACAGTACCGTTGATGCGTGATGCTCTGCATTTCTCTGACGTACACTCGACTTGGCCTCATCTGAACCCATTTCGCCTGGGCAAGTCAAGCCAACAGTATTTGAAGGGGCTGGACACATAGCTACAGGATACTCCTGCGCAAAGTTGGATGATACAACATACACATCAGTCCAGCTTGTACAGTTCGCACTTATCTCCAAGCCAGATGTCAAAGTGAAGCCGCAGACCAAGAGCTTTAAAGCCAAACATCCACACTTTAGACGGCCACCCGATCTTTGTCCCTGGGTAGAGTTCGGTAGAGCCCCAACCGCTAGAAACCCAGCCAATCAGGCTATTCCATATTCCACCACCACTCTTTATGGGGTCGGAAAGGAGCTGGAATTAGCTTTGACGAACTGACCCCCTGTGGATACCACACCTGTGTGTCCTCTCCTGCAGCTCGAGCCAATCCGCTGCTCTGTCCAGGGCCGGGCGAAAGGAGTAAGGTATTCTCCAAGTCCCATCATCCACGTGGAAGGCGCTCTTAATTTATTTGGTTATGAATCCATCCTCGGCGATCACGTCCACCCGTACATGATCATTGTCTTTCCTTGGCAGGATGGAATCTTCCAGCATGATAATACGGCTTGCCACATGGTCAGAAGTGCCCGCACACGCATGATCAAGTCTTCAAAGTTCTTCCCTGGCCTCCAAGCAACCCTGATCTCAATCCATTTGAAGATGTGTGGGACCATCTCGATTGTCGTGTTCACCGTCTGTCTCCTCTGCCATACATCCTACAACAATTGTGGGACGCACTGTAGACAGCATGGCTCCAGATACGTGTGGAGACCTCTCAGCACCTGACATTCACTGCCAGCTCGACTAGCTACTGTCCGTGCTGCAAAGTGTGGTTACTATGGATATAGCAGGTGCTCACAATATTGTGAATCGACTGTGTATGTTTAGTATGTAAGAATGTTCTATGTACAGCATTGCCTTTTCATATTTAATGTATACTATAAAAGAAATAATATAATGGTTTAATTAAGTGTTTCGTATTTCAAGGTAGCCCAAACTGTAATTTTTCAAGGCTGCAAATTCCTCTCTGTGGACACCATTTGCCCATTTGTTTTCATGTGTCACAACTGTTACCACGCCACATTGTTAAATGACATTCCCATCCACAAAAGATAATCTTTTTATGCCATATTAAATACTTACGGTAATGCAAAAATTTTGTTACAAACATTTACTGTCAACAGTGAATTTAGGGGAAAAAAAGTTGTATATCTTGATGCTTTTATTAACACTTTTGAGTGCATGTGATTTAAAATTATGTTACAGGGAGTTTTTAAAACTACTAGGTATGTAATAGTGTTTTATAAAGTTTTCCGTAGTACTATGATATCCATCAAAGGTATGATTGGGGGGGTAGGGGGGGGTGATACATTAAAACTGGGGTGACCCTTGGGTTTTTGTTTTTACACTTGCAAGAGTGAATACTACACTGGGCCCTCAATTTTGCATGTACAGTTTTTATGAGGGCAATGATTTTAGGAAGTAGTTTAGGGAATCATTAAAATTTCCAAAAATTCAAGAAAAAAAATAGAAAAATTTTGGCAAAAAGTTTATCGACATCTATTAAAAATATGTTCACTAGCAAAAAAATATAAGAGGTGTAATGTCAATATGTAAAACCAATAAAAAAAAACTTAATGAAATTATAAATAAAATTGAGTTTAGAGTGAAGATCATAGCAGCGCAACGTGCATAGTCAGAAGGGGGGATATGCTAAAGCAGCCCAGGCCATCCCTCCACAAGATGGAGGGTGTGAGGATGCCATGCATGTCGCTAGACAACCACCTCCCACCTCGTCAGCCATGTAATGTGAAGAGCCTGCTTACCTGAAGAACGTACATACAGGGCCTTCGTTTTATTTCGTTTTCCTCGGCCTTCTGAATTGATTAATAGTATTTAACTTCTGGTTTTTGAGCCAGGGACTAAGAAACATAGCCATTTCTTTACATCCTTCAATAATTAAACATTCAGAACCACATGCCTCTGGCTCCATGATTATGCATTATTTTGGCAACAAAAAAAGGGGTCATATACGCCCTTTCCGGGCACCAGTTAATTCCAAAGATATATCTCTATGGAAATAAACTAATGCTGAGTAACAAAGCCTCTGATTTTCGGACAAGGAATGAAAAATTGACACATCTGGGATTTTTTACTGAGAAAACATCTGCTAATAGTTAATTGGTTTTAAGCCAAAGGCAATTAAACACAGACACAGTGGAAAATAATACCGTCAACACTTACACTAAATACAATTCTGGGATTTTTAGCAGTAAAATTGGTTAGTTTTAGTGTTACGAGGGTAGCAATTTTACTGTGTTATTTTTGGGATCATAATAAAATTGGGGGTCTACTGTAGAGTAATAGCGACAATACATACTGCATAAGTTTGTAACAATTTCACTCTCTCACCCAAACTCATGCTTCAAAAAGAAATGTTAAGAAAATTATTTCTTTCTTTGAGTATATCATCATGTTATTGAAATTCATCTAGCAGAAATTGCAGTTTCTATATAAACTAGCAAGGTTTTATATAAGTTATTATACAACTCATATTTCCAGTTCACAATATTACTGTTTTGCAAGGAATTTTCTTTATCTGTTTTTGGAAAAAAAATTAAACCAATATAAAATACTTGCTTAAAAGTTTTCTTTTAAGTACATATTACAATGTTAAAAATATATAAAAGGACAGTGTAGTACTTGTCAATAGGTACACACACAGTAGGACAACAACATTTTTTACACGTGATCGCGCAACCACGTGAAAAAAATGTGCCTTCCTACTTTGTGCATGTACCTATCGACAAGTACTAGACTGTGAATACTTGGATTCCTGTCCTGTTAGCCTAGCTGCCTATTTGCAATCTTATATTACGATGTTAAAAATCTTATTAAGAAAAAAGTATGTACGAGAATTAAAAAAAAAAATAGTGAATGAAAATAATGTGTTTTATAACTGATTTTTCCAAGCTATTTATTAACATTTTCTTGATTGTGAAAATACACCAACTCTTCTTATATAAAACATACACTAACTGCACACAAACACTGTAGGAAACACACTTGTTTGCTCATACCTTTACGGCGAGCGAGACGTCACTGCTTGCATGTGTGTCCCTTCCAGTCACCGCACATTACCTCTTCCAGGTTTGTCCCACGTCTTTTATTAAAAACTGCATGATGTACAAAAAATACACCATCGGATTGTTTCAAGTTACCTTACATAACATGTCGTGAAATACAATGTTTATGAAAAAAGACGGTGAACAGTGCCCACAACTGTTATAAAAATTGAAATTGGACCTTCAGAATGCATTGTCAGCACGACGTTATTTCACATTTGCAAGTAACATGGTTAACATTACATAGTCATCCAGGATGGTACCAGGTAGTGTGTTCAGGAAAATATTACTGCTATAGGCAATGGTGTGCAATCCTGGCAGGAATTGTTAGAGTACATGAGAGAAACAGAATTACAGGCAATGGGAACTTAAGATTAACCATGTTGCATCACTTATGTACATACTGTTGTAATAACAGAAGGTTCCTTCATTTACTGAAGTACTATATGTAAGACACACACCTAAATTCTCTTGCTGAATAATTAAGTCACCCTAGTATAGTCTCATTATAGTAATATAATTGTGTGTAAACTGTAAAAATTCAACTAGAGTACCTTCTGTAATGTAACCAAAAATCTATAAATATCCACTACTATGTACTGTAATGTCAATTATCATCAGTCGATATTTAATACATTTATTAAGAAAGAAATTTTGGGTTTACCGTACACAAAATTTAGACATTAGATAATTAAATTGTTGCAGGGAAAACTTAAATTAGCTACGCAGCTTAGAAAAGCATGTAATACAGTTTAACGGCTTGAATTAAAACACCATGCTGTTTGTAATTTAGCTGCCAGTTTCTTCCGCTACTACTGATTTTAGACAGGAGGAATAAAACTGGAAGCAGGATCTATATTACAAGAAATACAAGGTGCAGAGGAAACAACGTACTCTACATAACTCGGCTAGGCTGTACTTATAAAAAAAACTGCTTCAGTAAAGCTTACTAGTAGTAGGGCATAGAGAGTTCTACACAAGGATTTCAGAATTTGCGCTCTTAGGGGTCTGCCATTTTTTCTCAAAATATCTTGTTTTTACCAAAAAAAATCACTTCAGAAATTGCTTATTTTACCCAAAAATGTACCATTCTCTAAAAATTTGCTAGAAAAAAATGAAAGAAAGAGCCATGTGTTACAATTAAAAAAAAAAAGTGTCTCCCAAAAATTCCATTTCCAGCCGGAGCAGGTGACCAGGATGAGCGACTCCGGTGGACTTGGCGCCAGAAGAGCAGGACTCAAGATTTAATTTAAGTATATTTTTAAATTAGAAATTTTAAATGCGTAGGTGCGTACGATGGTGATACATTGATTATGTAACCCAATGCCAAGACCACCATTTTGGATTTAAGAGTGAAGAATTTGGTAAAGAGACAAATAAATATCCCATGGTTATTTTTTTATTAAAATTTTTATTTACGCATCAATAGTTTTTATTATTATTATTTTTTTATTTTTTCATATGTGCATAGTTATTTATTAAGTATTTTTATTTATATATCGAGACTGTTACACTGAACTAAGAAAAATTGTATGTGCCCTATGTCGAACGTGGAATATTTTCTACCCCTATGCTAGGACTTTTAATTTTGTCCCCACACACCTATTCACTTACGCCATCCCCTTAACAATACATGTCTGTTCAGAAAAAAAAACCCAACGTAACTTATCCTTCATGTAAGTCTTGTACCTGCAAAATTACGTAAACTGCCATATTATTACTTTTTAATACAAGTATTTTTACTAAAAATAATTTTTATATTATGAAGAAGGGGTTTAAAATGAAGCACACTAATATATATATAATATATATATAATTAGAATTAACATACATACAAACATTTCTTTGCAATGATTTTTTCGAAGGCAAGAAGAGGACATCACATTATTTTGTAATAGGTGTGTATGCACTCATTCTCAGCTGCAGATGATCCACCGAAACAAGTGTCCAGCCCGAACCCTTCATCATCATTTCTTCTTCCTCGCAACATACTGTTTTTATATTATCATCTACACACTCTTCAATGTCGTATACATTACAGAGTGGTACATTCTGGGTCTTGAATACCCTTCGCAATGTTCATCCTGGTTAAGTTCTGGTTTCATGTAGATGCATTTCAGCTGTATATTATATTTTAGAGGCCCTTGTTTTTCTATCTCTTCTGTAAGTTGGTTTATAAAATTTTGTTTCATACTTTACAGGAACAAACAAACATCTTTTGATGAAACTGTCAGATTTGGAGCAACGTAATATTTCAGAAGGCACCTGAATGCAGATTGATTCAGAATAAACTCATTGGCATTTGGTTTGCGTAGAATGGACAGGTTTTCGAGCTCAGGGTTTACACTGTTTGACATGGTTGTCATACAACTCATAACATAGTTTTTCCTGATGGTTATGTATTTCACGTTGCATGTTAACTGGAATGCCTTTTACTTTATAACATGTGAGTTGACGATCACACTTGTGACAGCCAAGAGTCAAAGAAGCCCTTCCTGTCTTCTTCTTTCTGCATTTCCCACTCTTCACGTGTCTACAGGGATTGCTAGTTTTACTATAAGTCTCGCCACAGTAGCGACACAATCAACCCGATATTGATAGCAAATTATTCATACTGTCCGTATGCACAGCCTCACTTACCTACGGTGACGCCGGCTAACAGCCAGCGGCGCTAGAGCCCATCACGGTGCTCACGTGTCCCGCACGTGCGCAAGGAGGCCAATAATTTTGAACTTTTCTATAAATGTTAATTTCAGGGTAAAATGTGTTATATTGTCTTTACAGTGTTTAATATGTCTTAAAATGTTTTAAAGTGCTTGTACTAATTTTAATTGTTTGGTTATGAATATTCAAAGTGCCTGCGGCGCCGAGATTAAGAACACTTAATATTCTGGCATGAACGCTATCACAAAGAGACATTAAAATAATATTGAAAATCGTAACAAAATTATAGAAATGTAAAACAATATCTAATTTAATTTGTGCTATTTTGTTTTCAATATAAAATATTTCACTCAGCATGCATAGCACTTCCGCTTATGTGAACCATGTAGGTGGCCATGGTAGGTCCGTGCGATACTTGTATCTGGACAGTCTGTCGAGGAGAGCTGGCAAGGTAAATCACTGTCATGTACGCACTACAACTTTTGTTCACTGATTTAAGTTTCTATAGTCAATGTAGTTTACCGGTTAATCTTTGCTTGCGTACGTTTTTGCCAAACATTTTCCCCAGCATTATGCTTCCGCTTTACTAATTTCTTACGCCCTTGTGGCATTTGAACTTAATCAAGGAGGAGGAGGAGAAAGATGTCTGAGAGATCACGCGACCCGCGCATTTTGAATCAGACGCCATCTGCCTATGTTTATGGCATTTCATTGTAACTTCAGCATAGTTGCTACACACAATTTTAAGAGATTTATTTTTATGTATGTATTTAAGGGTAATTTTCGTGTTTGAATATTTTACAGCAACATCACATATAACCACGTGGCCGACTGAAGCCAAGTCTTTGTATATGCCATCATTGCATTTCAAGAACTTATTTGTATAACATCGTACCTGCAATCATTTATTTCAGGGTTTTATGTCAGTTTTATTCAGGGTTCAATGCATTTTTCACGTAATTTGATGCTTTTTGTACTTGACCACGCAGTCACAGTAATGTTTGATTTCGCAGCCATCAGGCATGTTACAAGCCTGTAACAATGCTAATCATAAAGAGAATCACTCGCTTAACACGAATATTATTTTATCTGAATTTAGTTTGCAGTTTCTACGCAGAAATATTGCACTTTCACTTGCACCACGTGGTCCGCTACAAACTTCATCCAGCGGAATCTGCACCACCTAAGCTTGTTTTCACACGTGTGTATTTATTGTGAATATTCATCTTGTGTTCCATCTTATTTCATGTCTCATTCAAGGGTCTATGTAATTGTGTAATTAGTGTACGGTGCAGTTATTCCCGTCCTAGCCAGCTCTGTGTATAGGCAGTCACCACACTAACCACGTGATGGAGGGCGAGCCTCAACGAGTTTGCGTTAGTGATGCAGAGTAATCACACGTGTTAATATGTATTAAGGGTTTTCATTTGTAATTCACCATGTCCTGTCTTCAGAGAAAAACCGTCAGTCCACCCTAGTGGCTGTCGGCCCTCTTCCCTTATGAAGGCTGTGCTTTCACGCACCTTGGTGAGATCATCCATTTAGGCATGCGCTAGGTTAATTACAGGCTGGGGAGCTCCCAAGCGGAATTGGCTAGTCATGACCGAGATAACCATTTCATTGGCATGTTGATGTGTATGAACGTTATCCATAAAAACAAGTCTACAGTGAACTCAATTTTTATTCAGTAGTGATAGTGTCCTAGACACACGTGTTTTATCAATTGGTTATTTCAGTGATTTTATTAAAAGTGTAGTATTGCCAATGTGTTTGTAAGTATGCAGGGGTGAGACGGACACACAGAACTCACTGCATTCCTGAGTGTCAATAGTGCAGTGATTGGGAAGCACCGCTGGCACCCAAGTCCTGTATGTATTTACGAATGTTGGTATGGATTGTCAGTATGAGCAAAAAGGCGAAGGCACTTATCGCACTTACATGCCATGAGGAGCGGGTTCATTTTACATTGATTCTTTTTGTGTAGTCTAACATTGCTGCTATTTACAAAGGCTTCATCACAGTACATGCACTGAAGTCTTGACACTGTTGGCTTGGGTCGCTATGCCGGTGGAGCTGCTGTAGGTGGCCCACCTGAAGAGGTAGAGGTCGGTGGCTCTGCTGGTACCACTCCCGGAGAAATTGATGGTGATGCTGCTGCCGCAGGTACCCAATCTGAAGAAGTCTCTAGCACTGTGCCAACCTCGGGTGTTGATGAATCGGTAACCTTTGGCTGCATAATATATTCCAGTTGCCTACATGAGCTGAGACTAAGTGTCTTTCATCACTGCCACTGTCAAATTAAGCTTCCTAACTAGAACCCAGCTGCCTATATAATAGCAATCAGGCTCCTTAACATTCAACGTCCCACCCACTATAAGTAATGCACGTCATCTGCTTTGCTAACCAACACCAGACGAAATATACTCATCGTTCATACCTCGTACTGTAACTCAAGCATACCTCGACTATTCAGCCTTTGCGAATAGTAGCAATGTTAGTCGACGCAAAAAGCATCAATGTAAAATGAACCCGCTCCTCATGGGATATAAGTGCGAGAAGTGCCTTTGCCCGTTTGTTCACACTGACTATCCATACCAACATTCGAAAATATGTACGGGGGTTGTTCCTTCGCCAGGAAAACCAAAAGATGTATTATCTCTGCCACAAACCAGTGATGGACTTACAAGTACTGCTGTGTGCACTGATGATGTAAACATGTTATCACTACCTTGTACAGCAAGTAATGATGCAATGGCGCTACCATCGGTAGGTAGGGATGTGCATATGGATGATATGGACAATTCACAATCAATATCGGGTCAATCATGTCGCTACTGTGGTGAGACGTACAGTAAAAGTATCAATGCACATAGGTGCAAGAAGAGTTGTAAATGCAGGAAGAAGAAGACAGGAAGGGCTTCTTTGACTCTTGGCTGTCACAAGTGTGATCGTCAACTCACATGTTATGAAGTAAAATGCATTCCAGACAACATGCGGCATGGAATACATAACCATCAGTTATGAGTCATATGACAACCATGTCAAACAGTGTAAACCCTGTGCTCGGAAACCTGTCCATGTTCTAGGCTAACCAAATGCCAATGAGTTTATTCTGAATCAATCTGCATTCAGGTGCCTCCTGAAATATTACGTTGCTCCGAATCTGACAGTTTCATCAAAAGATGTTTGTTTGTTCCTGTAAAGTATGAAACAAAATTTTATAAACCAACTTACAGAAGAGATAGAAAAACAAGGGCCTCTAAAATATAATATATGGCTGGAATGTATCTACATAAAACCAGAACCTAACCAGGACGAGCATTGCGGAAGGGCATTCAAGACTCAGAAGAAATGATGATGGAAGGGTTTGGGCTGGACACTCGATTTGATGGATCATCTGCATACCAACCTCTTACAAATTAATGTGATGTCCTCTTCTTGCCTTCAAAATTCTCATCACAAAGAAATGTTTGTATGTATGTAGATTTTTGTAAAATAAAAAAATGTATATAAATATTCATGTGTTTTATTTTAAAAACCCTTCGCTTTATATAAAAATTATTTTTAGTAAAAATACTTTTATTTAAGAATAAAACAAAAAATAATGCCAGTTCACGTAATTTGCAGGTGTAAGACTTACATGATGGGGGATAAGTTATGTTAAGGGGATGGTGTAAGCCAATAGGTGTGTGGGAAAAATATTAGAAGTCCTGCATAGGGGTAGGAAATATTCCATGTTGAACATAGGGGGCACAAAATTTTTTACAAGTTCAGTGTTACAAAGTCCCTACATATAAATGAAAAAAACTTAATAAATAATTATGCCTATATGAAAAAATATATGTAAGTAAAAAAATACTTGAAAATATGACAAACAAATGATACGTAAATAAGAAATGGAATAAAAAAAATCACCACTTGATATTTGCCTTTTTAATAATTTTCTTTTACTCTTAAATCCAAAATGGTGGTCCTGGCATTGGGTTACATAATATATCACTATAGTATGCACCCTGAAAAGAAGAGTCTGGTGATATATAACACTTAATACTTATGCCTTTAAATTTCTTAGATTTTTGGGCTCTAAGGTCAATGGTCCTCGAGTTCTGCTGTGCCTGAAAATGGTATTGTGAAGGGGGCTTTTTTTTTTTGTTGCAATTCTGGCACACTGTTCTTTTTATTTATATATTTTTTGGGGAAAAAAGTGATTGTTGGGTAAAATAATAAATTTCTGAAGGGATTTTTGAGTAAAAACAAGCTATTTTGAGAGAAAAGTGGCCGACCCCCAAGAACCCGAATCCTGGAATCCTCGTCTAGAACTCTTATACCCCTACTACTCTTACTGTACTAATAAATACCACTTTGAGGTACAAATAATTCACAACAATAAAATTTTTATTAAACTCTTTAAAAGCATCACTTCATCAATTGCATTTAACATGACTTATTTACCAGTTTAATTAGTCTTAACATTAGCTAATGCACACACATTTCATAACCAACTTCACATCCATACATTACACTGAATGATCTACTGCCCAAGTTATTTCTACACTCTTGATATCTGAGTAGGCCTACACATTTTTGATACTGTAATAATGACAGGTGTAATTTGAAATTAGCACTGTTGCAAAGTGAAGAACAAGTCTGGTTAAATTGCTTTCATGGGAATTTTTTTTTTTTTCCCCTTATTTGCGATGTAATTGATTTGTGTGCTCATGAAAATATAACTATATTTTGTATCATATCAAAAATAATTTTTAAGTTCTGTGAAATTAGCAACACCTTAACATATACATTTGTTTGAAAAAAATTTGCAGCTAATTTCCATGAACACAAACATAACTCATATTTTCAAAATAAATTCTACATCTACTGGAATAATTTGACAAAAAATTTGGTTACTGCCTGGAAATGTTACACCAGCTTTCCTGACTTTTGAATCAAAAAACAGCATTTGCTTAATTTCTATGAACGTACAGTTAGTTGTATTTTGGATTCATAAAACTAATGAACGACCCCATCTTTTGAAAAGAGATACAGATAGTTAGTCGAACTTGTGTTAAAGGTACGATTATACATAATTATTTCTTTATTAGGCTGTTCGAAAATTGTTACAGTGTGTAAAATATTTTGAAAATAATATTAGGTAGTATTTAATCTGTTCCTATAATTGTTAAAGAAACTTATAAAAATATATTTCACCTTCGAACTAGAGAAACAGATATTAGTGGGAGCACCAGATCAGTGCACTAAAACAAATGGAAAACTATTTTGGATGTGTTATCTTATGAAAGTTTGTTGTCATGTCGCACAAAATAAAGAAAATTATGTAAGAATGCCAGGACAATGAAAATGAGACAAAATTAACCATAGTCAGATGTACAAATATATGCATGTTAATGTTATTTACATTTATACCAGTGATTTCTGCTGAAAAATTTTGGTTGGCATGCTGTTTTCTTGCTTTCTTGCTCATAGTCCCACTTCACACTGGCATAAGACATTTATATCTGAATCCCCATAGAATAGAATAAATTTGGACAATCACATAATGACTACATACTGACGAATAATTTTAAACTATTGCCAGAGCAAGGTTAAATATTGTTGTGCAGCCCTTAAAAAAATCCACTGTTTTTTGCTGCTTACCAGGCAACATGTTCTTTTTTTATGCTGTGTTTGTACCTGTTTTACTGTTGCTTCGAGACAACATTCATAATACAAATTTCTTTGTTCCTCTTTACTTGTTTGTTGTGATGACCAACATTAGTTTGGTGCTGCTCCTGTAGTACTATGTCAACCCTGTCCTTCCCTAAAACTACGATTTGTAAAAATTATTGGATGCGAGTTTATGATTTTGAGTCTTGCTGGAGTAACCGAGAGGTAATTTAAATATGAAAACCCTTGTTAGTACCACGCTGAGTTTTGCGGACAAGGCCAACAGAAAAGATTATTACATTTCATTACTCATTCAAAACTTTCATACTGCAAAACGTAAAAATTTCTTGTTAGTACTTTTATTTCTTGTTTTTACACTCTGAAAAGAATTCTGGTAAATAACGGTGTTGTCCAACCTTTTTGAACTACATATTGCTCCTTTTTGTTTAAGTGATTGCACGGGAAATGATATCGCTAACAACTATTTTGACAGCCACGCTTTTATTCATTGTTAATTTTACATCTAAATAAAAAAAACTATGCAATCATAGATTTTTTTTTTAAAAAACAAACTCCTTCAGTTCAGTTTATATCAATTAAATTTGTTAGTGTTCAAAAACAATTTAAATACATGTAAAACTATGTGATGTGGGAAACTTGTTTTATCGGCTTTGCATGCAGCATTCCTCCCTTCCCTTGCTTCTTCATTCTGACACTAACAGTATACTGCTCTTCAGCATAATGCCCTGGCACTAGCGCTCTCTCTTATTTCAGCTTACGTAATGCTCCTTGCTACCTGAGTCAGTCTCATGTGTCTGATGAACAAGGAGAAAATACAGTTTCTCTCCACACAGTGATCAAGATTTAGGGAATATGCATTGATATTTTGCGAAAACTTTTGTGTTACAAGGGCCTGTGCCGTACACCTAGCACACGAATATAATGTCTCTGGTATTTTACACTTTTATGAAAAATGGGGTTTGGCTGTGTTGAGGACACTGCAGTTTGTTTTGCGTGAATAATACGGCTAGGTTGATGCACTCCGAGGATATCGCTGGATTGCTTTTGAGATGCTCTTTCCAACCGTATACAATTTCTGTATTTTGACTTGCTTTTTGAAGAGTATAAGCCAACATTGTGTTAAGTTTTCTTAATTTTTTGCGTTAAACTAATACACTGTCACCATAACCATGCCACACAAATGTTTTTATACACGCACTTGATTGTTCTTGGCGAGAGCTGTCAATTGAAACTTAAACAAGCGTTGTATCTTCTCCTAGTCATAAGTTATACTACGCGAAAGTTATGAGACGCAGCGAAAGAAACTCAAAATAGTGGCATAAATGTATATCACCATCCCATAAACTCCTTATGCACAAGATACACTGTAAACTATTTTTTCCTGAAATTCTGAAATTAAAATACAGGGTAAGTAAGAAATGTGAGGTTGTGAGATATGCAGGTAAGTGTGGTACATAATTCATTTTAAGTATTTGCTGGTCTATCCAACAATATGTAGTAACCTAGCAGAAGTCACTGGAAATTGTTGTCAAGCTTTCAATTTGGGAATAGAATTCTGTCTGGATTACAGCTCTTAATGTGTGTCAAGTACAGTTACACTAACTGAATTAACATAGGTGACCGGCGTATATTTATTCTGCACATGTAGCCATCATTAGCATTGATGATTACAGCAAATAAATTTTCTGAAAGAGCAATTTACAATGAACTGGCCTGTATTCATTAGAAGTGAAATGAAATAATCTGTGCATATAGAATAATGACACTATTATCAGCTATTATTTGAGTAAGAAATGCCATTTTTACCCCATTTACCACCCTCTCCCAATGTAAGACCTGTAACACACAGTATTTTTTATATTGTCCCTGTCCCGGGAAAATAATATTTTTACACATTCAGTTCTAAAAACTTGTATTTTAGTGCACAGTTGGGTTACACAAGCTATACTTATGTTACAAAAGTGAACTATACCTTATTTACTCGAAATAAATGCTCTCAACATTAGAAAAAAATATGAGCAGCTATAAAGTAGGGTGGGAGTTGTATTTGTAATTTAGGTTGTTTTGCTTCCCAGCAACATACTCGGCGGCCTACCAGATGGCAGCCATTATAACACTACCGTACCTACCGGAAACAGTCGCTCAACAGGTACAATTTGAGTGCAACATAAAGAGGCAAGATATTTGAACACAAAAGGCCACTTATATCATGGCACATCAACTTCAGCTTATGGAAAACGGAAATAACTTTAACAAAATCGGTGGATGTGAACTGCTTGTTGGCCAGCCTTGAAGTCCCACCCCTACCTTACCTCCTGCATCAAATATCTGATTTGTTTCTATAAGCATCATGTGGCAGGACCACTATCTCAGCAATAGCTGTACGCTCATCAGCAGGAGGGAAAAGCAGTCTGAGGACGAAACCAACCAAGTATTTACAACCCTGTATTTTTCTCCACAACCTTAAGCTATATGGACCTGTACATGTTTTGAGAAATAGTTGTTTGCGCGAATACACGTATCTCGGTAAATAAATGTCCTGCAAATACGACTTTTTGTCAGAAAAGATAAAAAAAAACAATAATCTATGTCACTATTTTTTTACTTTTGTCATATTTAGTATATTCTTGGAGAAAAAATTTGTGAAGATGGTCAAATATTGCATTTTTAAAGCTTGCCTTTGCAGTTTCCTTAATGGCAAGAGAAAAGTACAAAAATACGGACGTAGTTTAATCTGTGGGATTTCATGGCGTGTAATGAAACCCCCATGTTACAGATCTCATTTACACAGTATAGCATCACGATGGAAACACTGCACGCCTTACGCGTAGGTGCGATGAGACACCAGGCTTGCATGTTAGTGTCGTCCGTATTGCTTCCTCGCTTCTTGACCTTGGACGTGCAGCTCCAACTAACTCTTAATATACTCCTGTAATATCCACTCTCCTACTTTTAAAATTTGTTTGAGTAAGAAATGTACAGGTGGTAAATATTGTTACTACACAGTAATAACAATATTTACTTCCCACAAACTAAACTTCATGCACAATTGCTGTTCTGTATTTTCACTTATGATCTGAAAAGGTGAGATATAGCACGACAGGCAAGTAAACTTTTTTTTTGTCATATTTGGTTCCAGAAATGTGTGTGCATTAATTCACAGTACATAGTAGGTTTTATTATCAATTTCATCCATTTCTATAATGTATGTTGACAACAGTAAAAGAAACCTTAATTTCAAGTAGTGATGGGCGAGTTTGATTTTACAGCATCGAGTCGAGGCAAGTTATAGGAAATTTGAGTTCAGTATAAAATTTGTAGAGTTGAAAGAGAGTCTGCACCATAAATTAAATGTGCACCAATGTACGTGGGTATAACGCCCGCCCCTTATAATATTCTCCCCCTAACAGTCACAATTGACCAAGAAAAGAGTTTTGGGCTAGCTTCTACTAATGAGAGTAGCGTTTTGCCTGGTTAAGTGATTCACAGCGCTAATTTTTCCCCCTCCAGCCAATGAGTGAGTGACTGTGGTAGGGAGGAAAGGAAATAATGTCAGCCACATAATGTGATGGGAAAAAAAGGTAACAGTTGCAGTGGCGTTTATTCCATAGACCGGAGGTAAGCAATGCTTACCATTTCCGGTTCGAGAAACAAGAGTTTTCGTGTAAACGCATAGTGCTGCTATCTAGTATTTATTTCCCCAAACAGGAGCGATTAGCGATGAATCGAACTCATAAGCAACAACACGGGCAGGGTAAGCGCATGGTCTGTTTGCGTCCTCCAGTCCTACATTTTTCCTTGGAAAGTGGATGAAAGTATTCGGGAAAACTGGACATTTCTTATATTTGTAAAATGCTCTCTAAATAATATTCAGTTTAATCGTTATTACATTAATTTAGTTTCCGTTTTTATAACTAATGTTAGGTATTATAAAACAGTAATAGCATGTAGAGGATAAACAAAGTTGGAAGTTGCGTTTGTAAGTAGAAATTTCAAATGGAACCACAGCCCGCTTACATCAACCATTTATTGTATTGTAGAGTGTGTAATGTATCATATTTTAATGGCATTTAACTAAATGTTATCTGAAAAACTAATATGTGGGGTTATTATATTGCTTACCCGGTAAAAAAACTCACTACACGCCACTGGAGTGGAGTGCGATGGTAGCTAGCAGACTGGTCCATCGTCATGCTGCCGGATGAGTGGACAAGCAGTCCACATTCAAAGTTTTTGTTAATAGTTTTATTTTTGATACAGACTTTTTTAAAATGGTAATTGCATGAGAAAAATAATAACAAGCGTATCATATCTGTGCATATTTCTGCTGAAGGTGTGAAGTGCCAAGACATAAATAGGCTATTCATGTTTAAATATGTAGTGGGGTTTCATATATGTGTGTCCTGCTGAGACTGTACCCGTCAACCTTGACAGTTTCCAGTTGTGTTATCTGTTGCCAGGCATGGTAGCACAGCGCCACACGTGCAGCAAGAAGAAGCGGGCGTGTCGTGCATCATGAGGTTTTATCGCAACGACCTAGTGTCAGCGCATGTAGCAGAGTTGTTTTCTTTCCAGCATAATTTTAGTGACTAGCAACATAAAGTTACTAATTAGCGAGACAACGAAAATAATTGTTAGGTGGAAATATTTGTTTGTTTATAACCTTGCACATTCAGTAGCTCGTTACCTGCTGGGAAAAACTCAACTCGAATGATGAGTCAATCTTTGTTTGTTTGACTCGACTCAATTTTTCAAGTCTCGACCCATCACTAATTTAAAGGTAACGTAAGTACTAATTTAATCATGAATAAACATAGTTAACTACTACAGAAAAATTAAATAAAATACATAAGTATAAAATTTAAAAAATTAATTTTTTTTGCCACACTAAAACTGAAAGAATGTTTTTCAAATGTATACTCATTGTACATACATACATACATACATACATACATACATGTACTATGGAGACTGTTCTCTTAACCTGCCTAGAATACCAGGCTTTCACATTAACTTCTATGTATTACATTTTATTACAATTCAATTTTAATTAATTGTTTATGTTTTGAAATAGTTGAGAAATAATATTCGATTAGAGTTCTTTAATAATTAAGTGAGAAGGATGGAGGGCTGCAAAATACAAA
Source organism: Dryococelus australis (assembly GCA_029891345.1). NCBI lineage: Eukaryota > Metazoa > Arthropoda > Insecta > Phasmatodea > Phasmatidae > Dryococelus > Dryococelus australis. The sequence goes on along the minus strand of CM056998.1, from coordinate 196,868,230 downwards.
TCATTTCACTTACACAAAACATCAGCAGTATTAATGTGCAATTAACACAAATTATGCTAATGTTCACAGATAACAGCAATACATACATGTCTATCATTAATGTACAAAACAGTATGCTGAAAGTTGTCTACAAAGCCAATTTCTCCACATCAACCATAGTAAAGCATTAAAATAAAAGCACAAATTTATACACCACTAGCCATTAGCATACAGAGAAAACTTATATTTAGCTTAACCAGACACAATTTTAAAATTTAAAAAAAAAATTTTTAATTGTGATATAATAGACTTATGTAAAACATAACAAACAATGTTATAGTGTCACTGCTTTTTTTTAAATATGTACATGATTTTACATTATATTATCATCATTTTATTAAAAGTATGTTAGAGTATTAAGTATAAAAGTGTTCATTATTAATGTAAACTTTGCTATTTAGTTCTGGAATCACAAATATGAAACATGATAAAATTACATTGATTTTTGTAATTTCTTATAGAAAATAATGTTACATCTGATGTACAATCGCTACAAATTCCAAAATTTAGGCATAATGATAGAAACAAGAAAAGCAATAATTTGTATGTGTGAAAAGTGTAAAAAAGTTAACTGTAGCATACATAAAAATTTCTGAATAGTGATTTTACAAAAAATTTACATAGAAAAATAAGGAAAAAGAAATTCACTGCACACACTCTCTCAACTAATGGTATAATTAAGGATATTAAAGAAAATATTACACTATACTTTTCCATTAAAATCCAGAATTAAAAATTATGGTAAAATACATATTGTCTAACTTACAAATCAAGAACCTACTGTTTTTAGAATGTGCCGCTAAGTAAAATCAGATTTCAAAATGCTGAAATCTTGAATAAACAACTACATGCGAGCGCTGTTGTAACAATTCTGAAACATGATAAGCACCTTGTCCATCTAAAATAACAAATCAAAAACATCTATGAATAATATAATTAATTAATACACAATAGACTTCTATTCTTCCAACAATGAAAGTCACTTGTGGTTTGTTTATAAATCACACATTTGGTCATGAATAACGCACAAATATAGGTATACTGTAAATGTATTTTTTCTACTCAACATACATAAATTTAATTTTTTATGCTAATAATAATGTTCATAGTTAACTGTAACATATTTTGAAAATGATACCATCTCTGTATAAAACTGTTAGCAGAAACAATTAATTAAAGTTAATATCTATGCTTACAAAATACTATTATAATCAGCAAAATTACATTACTTATATCTGGAATTACTACCAAAAGATGAAAGGAAAATAAAATAATACGTTTGGTACAAATATGAAATACATACAACAGTTGTGAACCATCATCATGGTAAGAAGAATGAACACTTACAAGTAACCACCACAATTCAGCGACGCTGAAACATGTGAAGATTCTGGCATTGCTGCAGTGTCTTACTCCTATTATTCAGCAGAGCGACACAAAGAAGGCACTTACGATACCTGTGTTTACTTTCACGTATCAAGTTTTGTTCAGATGATTCAGCAATCATCATAAGAGAAAGCACTTATTCTCACTGTTCCCAGAAACTTCACCAGCACAGTGTACGCTCTCCAGCATGCTGCCCGCATCTGCACTGGCCTCCACTTGAAGTTGATCATCGACTGCACGACTCTCCGTTTCTAGACTGTTGCTTTCCGCATCGCTTGCACCCACAATATGCTTTCTAGCAGCATGTGAATTGCCTATGCCCTTCTCGTTGACAAAACTGTCATTTTGGTTCGGAACCGCCACTTCACCAGCATGCAACACTGCAACTTCAGAACCATCGATATCGTCGTCTGCAAAGTGCTTATCACCAACATTAATTCCACTGTCAGATGATGCCTTCTTAGCTATATTTTTTAAACTTTTGTGCACGTTACTACTAATAATCACATCGCTTCCACTTGTAGTCCTACACGTACACTGCGAACAACTCACATCGCCACAGCAAGACATGGCACTAGTTACAGCAGCTTGGTTATCACTTGGATCGCTACCTGCTGTTACCAAGTTACTTTCGTTTGAACTGGCCGTACCTTCAGTTATATCCCTGTCGCTACGATCCAGGAATGCTGCAGCCACGTTGTAGCCAAACGGACGTCTGTTATCTTCACTGCAACTCACTGCATGTCTTGGTGTTATTGTGCTCTCTCCAGTCGAGCTGGCGTTGTCTTCAAATGGTTGGCTTTCGCTTAGGGCCTCGGATGAACCAAAATGAGCTTTGGGCGTTCCTGCATCTCCAAGCTCCAGGGTGGATGAACCATCCTGCAGGCTCGTGTAGAAATGAGAGTAAGGATCTTCCATCCCAGCCGCCATGTCATAGTCGGTTCTGAATGCATCCGACTCATCATCCGTTACGATCTTGCTACAGTCTCTCTCATTATCATCGACTGATGTAGTCGTGTTGCTGAGGAAGTGCTCGCTGCTGATCATCTCATTCCCTATGTCATCGTCTGTGTAACTGTGCAGGTCGTTGAATATAGTGTCCATCTCGCTAGCAGTGACATCGCTGCCGGTGGCAAAGAGATCACTACAGGTGGAGCGCCTGCTAGAAGATGCATTTTCAGCACAGGGGGAGAAGCTATCTGCTGTGACAAAGTCACTGCACGTTGACCCGCTACTTGTAGCAAACACTTTCTGATGCACCTGCTCGTCAGGGGCCAATGATTGAGGAAGAAGACGCCCCAGTGTATCAAGTGGCAGACTGTTGCGACTAACACGCTTGCCATCTGCAGGTGTTTCATGCTCCGCCTCACTTTCAGAGTAATCCATGCGGGGTGAACTTGACTTTCTCAGACTCCCTGTAATTTTTCCATATGCAGTTCTGCTTCTGTGAAATGTTTTTGCACGGCTTAAACTCTTTGTTCTTTTACCAGAGGGTGATTTTTGAGACTCGCTTCTTTTCTTCAAGGCACCAGTTACGACTGTTGGACTCATTCTTCCCAAGACAATTTCTTCACCTTTGGCACTACTGACAGAAATTTCACTTTTGCTAGCCAAATCTTTGTTACTTGTGTTTAAAGTCCTGTGGAACGTATTACTGTGGCACAATTCAACTAATGGTGGACGATGTAGTTCGATCTCTTCGTACAGACTCTCTGCGGGCTCACTTTTACCAATACAAGTGTTCAAAAGTGGTAGGAAACTAATACCTTTGAGCAACTGTTTATCTTCTGAAAGGACACCAGTACTTATTGTACTAAGTTTATACTTAACTAAATCACTGGTAGATGCATTAAGTTGCTGCGTGACTACAACTTCTTTGCTAGATGAATATTCATGTTTACGTTTCGGGAAAGTTTCAAAAGATTCACTACAAGGCAAGCAGATTTGATTAACAGCAATATCGTTGCCGATGGTGGAAATGTCGGGAACAGCAGAAATTTCACCATCAAACGATCGATGAACAGCAACAGAACGACCTAACGGCTTAACTTTTTCATCACTCACAACAGCATCGGAGCTCTGGTTTGTCGCAGGCAGCAAAGTTGGTGTGGCGTTCTCAAGGACAGATATATCTGGCGTAGAGCAGCTATCTGCCAACATTCTCCAGTCCCTGCGGGGCGACCTCTGTAGAGGAGGGTGGACGTAGAGTCTGTCGGGTGGCGGCCTGCGCCGCGTAACCACAACCTCGCCCGAGAAGGATGGCAAGTTGGTGACCGCTGCCAACTCCACCAGCGACCGATCGACGGCCGGGGAAGGTGCGGGCTGCCGCTCACCGTAGGTCCTATCACAGCACGGAGACAACAGTTCGCACGAGCAGCAGTTCCAACGATAGCGACCCGGCGGACGCTTGCCCACCGTGTCGGCAAAGTCCCCATGCTGTGGTGGATCCTCGGGTGTCTGTGGCAGAGCCGTCCCACGACCAAACTCTATGAACCAGAGCATCTCCTGCTCACTTCCTCACTTCTTCTCCTTCATGTCTTTATTGAGATAGTGGAGGACGTAGTGCAGCACCAGGTCGTAGCAGTACTTGTACTCCGTCTGTAAAATAACACAGAACACAAGTTATCAACGTTATCATGAATCTGAACACTATGGCTAATTCTGTTACCTCTCTGGTGTCGTCAGATCACAAAACACTTACTATAATATGCGTGGAGAGGAGAACTTTCATTACTGTTGCTGCTATTTCAATCACTGCTGTTTTAGAGGTTCAACAACAGGACTAATCACACTGCTTATTTCTTAGAATGGGAAGTATTTTCCAATGCCCGCATTGAAGTTGGGAACAAGCAGTCTCAAAATATTTAATAGAAAACCCTACGTGTATTTGCAGCCAATCTGTATGTTGTATTGATAACCTGCAACATTATGTGATATGACTTGTTTATAACTCATCACAGACAATGTGGTCATTACTGGTCCTAAGTAGGAAGGTTTCAATTCAACTTGTTTGGTTAATGGGGAGTTTTCAGCTCTGGAGGTGGTTTAGTTGAACAAAGTTGTAATCAATACCACTGAACTGTTAAAAAAAATAATAGTGTAGAAGGAAGGCCACATTTTAGTTCCATGTCAAGCTGTACCCAAGTTGCTGGAACATGGTTTCACCCAACTATGAAGTTAGTGGCTTGACATGTGACGGTTGACTGATGGCGACATCACAGTCGCGCTAGGTATTGGTCATGTCGGGCAGGGGCACTGGGTAATCACTGCCTGACCAGGCCCTAGCTGGTATACAATACAGGGTGCGTGGCCTGTTGGCACGGCACAAAGTCAAACTCTGGTGGTAAGTGTCCGGCGTGGTGGGTGGCACACAATCCAGGGGTTTACTCTTGTGGTACATGCTGGTACAGGCAAAAAGCTGCAACAATCGGTGACAAAAAGGGAGTGGGAGTTAGGGCCTCTCCAGCTGGCGGGTGGCTTGAGCTTGTTCCCGTGGGGTTGAGCTGCAGAGTGCAGTTGGGGCTGGGTTGTAACTCCCATTGGCTTTGTAGGCCTTAGCTGCCCTCCTTACTTGCCACTTCATACCACTCCTCTAGGTGTATGGTATAAAGTTAGGTATCAATAGACCTCGTTAAGGGAAGCAGGCGTCGATTGTCCCTAGCTAGGTGTAAAATCAAAGCTGAAGCCAAGCTAATCCAAAACTGTATCCGTTGCTCTGTACAGCGGCACAAGGCATGGTGGTTGAAGAGGTGGGTTTTCTCTGATCATCCGACGATGACGTTTGGGTATGGGTCCAAAGGTGGATGGGGTGAAGGCTGGGCTGGCAGAATAGCCACCTTGTAGATTGTGTTGCTAGTGGTTGTGGCTCTACCTTACTGCGCACCAAGTGTACAGTACGGGTGGGCGTCGACTGAATGTGTTTCTGAAGTACATTGCACCCTGTTAAGGGAGCCTACATTAGGTTCGGAAATGGTTTCGTCACAGACCCGGTCTCCTGCTTTACCCTTGCAGGCTAATGTCTACAGGAGATAAAATCGGTCACCCTTAGAAATTAGTACACAGAGGTTTGAGATAAATACTTATCTATTCCACAAGGGATAAACATGGTGGCCAGTACTATCTCCAAACAAAACAAGAACTGACCGGAAGTAATTCTACGTAAAACCAGGTGAAGGTGACATGGGTCTGACCTTAACATGGCAGATGTGGCTAGGTAGCTATTATAACTTGTAGTGTTTCCAATATATTATAATGTATATTTTCGGGAATTATTTTTATTTGCTGTATTTTCGTGTTGAGTATAGTTCATTTAATGATTAGGAGATCGTGGCAGTAAGAATTTGTTTGTATTTTTTACATATTTGTTTTTCCAGATGTATTATTTTAGTCGAGTTATTGCATCAGTAGAACATTATCATAAGATGATAGTGGAACTTTTTCAAGGAGTTAGTAAGAGGATCACATCCACGTGTTGCACCATTTGACGAAACTCAGTGTACTGATTTCACAGTAGGCCGACGTGACAGCCCGCGCACGTGCTTTGTAATACTTTGATTTTGAGACTCGTGTCATTGTTCACAGGCTGTTTTTAGACATTAGCATATTTTGCAAAGCCACAATTGGACCACGTTTACTGGATGCAATATTTCAGGCAACATAAATAGGGTTAGCACGACTTTCTCGTTGTCACTCCAGCTCGTCTCAGTTTATCAGTTAGGGCAGCGAGTGACCATGCTGCCATTCTGTCTCTTACTTTATTTCCTTTTTTATTACGAGTGACAATTGTTTGTGAAGTGACAGTAATAAACTTCAGTTAACGTTCTTTATCTTTCATTTATTTTCTGTTGGCACTCCTGGATCAACAAACTTTCAAGTGTTTAGAGAGTCTCTCAACTTTTCACTGAGCTAGTCCGAACTAGTGTTTGCTGCGAATTTTATGAATTTCCGTACAGCAGAACCACTACAAACTATCCGTAACACTCTCGATGCTGGTTGTCCAAAAGGGACTTCGGGGGGCCACTACCAGAAGAGTGGTGGAGTGTTAACACTACCAGAGGGGTAGTGTGGTTGCTGTTACCGGGAGTATAGTGGCAGTTCAAGGGGTGTTGTAGACTTCTTCGGGGGTTGCCGGAGCAGCTCTTGAAGAGCTTCTGGAAGATTGCTGGTGAAGTTGAACAACTGGTATGTAGTGAAGACGTGGTTGAAGTGGTTAGCAGAGAGCACCAGCACACGAGGTGGTGGAACGAGCTGCCGGGCATAAACTTGCGTTTCCCGGTGGTGCAGGGACATATAGGTATTATCCTTCCCGCGGGCTTGTCAGTGTTTAGGGGGGGGGTGCGGGTAGTAATGAGCTCTGCCCCCTGAGCAGCGCTACATTTCAGCGCCATCCCTCGGTCTGCTGTGGAACTAAATGGCTCTGTAATGAGGTCTCGGCAGCTGGGCCGGCGGTTCATTCACACTTCGAGGGGGGGGGGGTTGGCATGACGCCTGACAAAATGGCGAACAAAACAAACTTGGTAGACGTGTCCGTGGATGCCCCCACAACAAGAGTGTACTTGTTGTAGGCACTCATAGCTAGTTGTCCAGGTTTCAAATACTGCTTGGGATGACGTGAAGGCACATTCAGATGATGCAAAGTTGTGTTTATGTATAGTCAGAATAAGCCTCATGCGTCAAGCTTGTGCCAGAGTACCTGCAAATAATGTATTCATTCAAACTGCTGCCGTCACCCAAAGCTAGGGTTGGCAGGAAACTTGCAACCTGCCGGGCTGCACGACCTCAGCAGGGCAACCCAACTGTTTTGGTAACATTCTCCCAGAGGAAGGGTAACGAGGCCGGGTCCGCTACTATATAAGCCTGGAACAATGGCAGCTTGCAGCCATCTTGCTTCGTCCCGCCAGAGCGACACCCTGAAAGAGGACCACCAGGCCAGTGGTCCGAGATCGACACCGTCCTCAGCCGCCGTCGAGAGAGTTTTCTCACAGTCACCTACGATACTGTCCAGGGTAAATATAACTCCCATTACGGCGTACTAGGTTGCCAAGATAAAAGGATCGGCGAAGGCACAATTAGACTCCTTGAGAAGTCAGAGCACGTTATTTGATTTATCAAGCTAGTCTCTTTAGCTCCTAGACTTATTGCATCTTGTTGTACAAGTTTACGATTTCATTAGGTTGTTTTGGATAATTATTGTGATTTGAATTAAAAGTAGTGTTTCTGTAAATGAGTGCTCTTTCCTCCGACTACTACCATCCCCTGGTAAGTGCGTAGCCTGTTCCCTCCAGGAGAGGCCACAGCAAAACGCTTAGCTGTGATAGGGGTGTGTGTGTTCTGACATCCACTCTGTTCTGTGCGAGTCCCTAGGGGACTTCCACCACTAAGGGTTGTAGTTATGGGCCCTTCTTGATGTTAGAACTTGGAAGAAAATTACAACTGTTACATGGGGTGTGGCCAGATCTGAATGTGATACAGTCAAAAGATAACCCTAGATCTGATAGCTACAAATTTATGTAGCAAGAAAGACTAGAGATGACGTGTGTCTAATATAGGAGGGAACATATGTTTAGGCAGCCCCCTTTAAAAGGGAAGGTGGCAGCAAGTCTTTAAGCACCCCTACAAGATTTTTTCTTCTCTTGCAAATTTAGTTTGGTGCAAACAAGACAAGTATATAACCCAGAAGCAAAGCTGTATACAACTAGGTATCACAACTGTATTATAATTATTCATTAGATATTGTATATAATTGTAATGTCCTTGTCCAAGGACGTTACAGAGGGGTATATCACACCCCACAAAATATTAACAAAGCACAGCAGAGATAAAGGATCTTTAAAGAGAGCTTAAAGCTGTTAGCATAAATCAAATCTGAAAAAGACAACATGAAATATGTGCACTGATAACAATTTTTATTTTTTAAATTTGTCTTGAACATAAACACTGGAAGATCCAGCATATATGATATTGGTTATACTTTTTCAATACCAATAAATCTCAAACTGTGAAAACATCAATAATACTGTAATGCATGGCTGTATTGGTTAAAATATTCTATATAAATATACCAGCCTTTAATAACATTGTTCTGGAATATCATAAGCTATGTTCAAAATTACACTGATTGTTTTCTTTCCTTTCCAAAAACAACAATTTAAAAACATGCTAGTGCTACAGCTAACATTTTAAAATCTCCAATTCCATTTACGAGACTGTCTTTTAAAATATTTGCTGGAAAAATTATGTCTGCTTATATGTCTCTCTAAAATTAACAGGATAAAAATTATGAAAATTTCTGCAATATTTACGTGTTCTGCATGTAATCTTACTTGAAATTTGAATATAAAAGTTTAACTGTCTTTTGATTCCAAAAAGACTAATAGTTAACTTTTTCTTTCTTCATTTTGGTCCAATTACGTTATTTTGGTTTTGTGAAGTTCAGCTGGCAAAGACAAATATTCATTATCTTTAAAATTTAATAAGCTACTATAAATCTCATTTTGGTTAAATTGCATTATTTGTTACATTAAGTTCAACTTGCAAGGACAAACAATTATCTAACTTTAAAACAGCTGACTGCCAGATCCTGACATGTATATTACTGTTAAAACAGCTGACTGCCATAGATCCTGACATGTATATTACTGTTAAAACAGCTGACTGCCATAGATCCTGACATGTATATTACTGTTAAAACATATTTTCCTGACTATTTGCGAGATTTTCAAAATCGTGTATTTATTCTGCACAGCAGCCTGAATGGCAATACTTAGACATCTCGACCCAGGAGTGCTGTTCTCTCGAGACCGCAACGCATCTGGTATTTACATTCAATAATATCGTTACCACATCCCCTCCAAACTAGGGGTAATTTAATTTCAGTCAATCAGGAATCGCATAATGTTAGATTATATTCTTTCAAATTCATAATTCGGGTAGAAAACATAGCACTTCCGGTGTTCAAGTCGGTGGTGCACTGCTCTTCAAAACTCCGCCACACCACGTGATTGCGATGGCAACACGTGCTAAGCGCTGTAACTCCAGGTACTACAGCCCCAAGGCCGGGCAGTCTGAGCAGAGCCCATGCCATGTGTGGACGCCATGTCAGCTAGCAACCGCACCGGTCAACAAACTTTGCAAAGCCAACGCATACCTTCCAGAGATAGTCAAATGTAGGTAATTATTCTTCAGAATATGCTCACGTAGATTATTGTCCCTGCAATTTAGGGATTTCTTGCAGAAATAAAAATTCACAAACATCGTGATTTTGCCAGCCATTTCCAGCGCCAGGTAGACGAGGCAGGCCGGTCGCACGGAGTCAAGTAGAAGAGTGCCAGGCTGTGATTTTCCACTTATTGAACACAAAGTGTTTCATAGTATTTCAACACATTTCTGTGAACAAAAAGAGTTAAGGGTTTCTGTTTACTCTCATTCTGAAATCATTTACTAAAATTAAGGAGGGGCAGTATACAGTATATTCTGCTCCCTTTTCTTTCGAAAGTTGTTCCTCCACTGAAGAAGATGGAGACACCAGTGTACCATCAGGTAGAGAGCAGTTTGCTAGGCCCCTCCAAAGGCGGCAGTATTTTACCCTACTCTATGCTTCATGAAAAACTTGTGGCCCTCCTTGCAGATACCTCAGATGGTCCAGGCATTGGTGAGGGAGTAGCTGTGCCATAAACTAGAGTCCTCCATGTCGATCTTCACTGGTGGATCTCAAGAATCATTGAGAGCGACAACTTGATGGAAAGGGCAATATGCTCTCATTAAAATCATATACTTACCACTAAACACTAGGTTTCATATATATTTATATATATAGTGTATATGTGTAATTAATAATATACATAGCATACGTACATATATGGGCAATATAAATACTCATAAGAATTCCTGTTGCAGTGCTGCCCCTAATGCTATGCCATGCCATTGCCAGATTCCCGCATATCAGCATTGTAACTTTCATGTGGGCCACAAGGTCACTGCCACCTGGAAGCAGGCAACCCGCGCTGCATGTGCACGCCTGCCTTAGCAGCTTGGTTGCATCCTGCTCCTTGGACCGACCTTCCTGCCAGGGTACCCAACATACATCCCGCTTGCGCAGCGGGGAAATTAGGTCTCTCATGTTCATCGCTTTCCCTCCTTCACTGGTCCCTGGCTGGACAGATATAAATAGCATAGTTCATTAACAGTTACTTCTAACTTTTCTGAAACCCTGCTAAAGTTCAGCTTCTAGGATATTCCTCCACCTCATGCAAACAAATCTTAAATTACACCAGGGGGCCAATGCACTACAATCGCGTGCACTCACTATAATAATATTGTGCATGAGTACTATATTTCTTACTAGTCTTTATTCATATTAGTTATTCATGGAATATTATAATTTATAGATAATAAAGTAAAAGTTCCATTTAACCAAAAATATTGTAATTTAATGCTCACACGTGTACATGATGTATTTCAGAAGCAACCAAACATGTCATACATACTGGAGTGTTCTCCCAAAGGTTTGATTTAAAAGTGTGAAGAAACCGCAAATAGACTATAGCAAAGCTGAGGCAGCCCGCACTTCTTGAGAGTCCTTGGTCGCAGAGCTTACAGCACCACCCCGGATAGTACATCATGCCAGTGTGTCTTCCAACAAAACAGAGAGTAGGACTAGTAGCAATGATTGCGCACCAACAGACACACTTGCATGCATGTGCCAGACATTTAGCCCCTTGGGAAATTAATCAGTTCCATGTCAATCTGTCAATGATATTCCAAATAGCGACATACATAGATCAAACCCCTCTTATTCTCTGCCGCTTCATTCCACCAATTACCTATCTATTATTACCTCAAGCATCTTATCAGGAGGTCTGACTGTAAAAGGGGATGGAGAGGGAATTAGATTAGGGCCCCCATGACAAAGCAGGGGGGGATGGTGTTTGTGCCCCCCCCCCCCCGGGTCGCTTCTCCATCTGATGCCTATTCCACTAGGTCGTCTACTGCAAGTGGCTTTGAAATTAGTACAAGGTTTCTCAGTTTAGATAGCAACATGCAGGTTACATGCCACACACATCTTTCCTCGCCTCCAGAGGGAATGTTCATCCGCCCATCTGTACCTTGCGGCGGACTAATGTTTCTCCCTCTTCGTCTGATGTTTGTGTCTGGCTATAGAACTCTGTCGTGAGGCGTGTCAGTACCTCCTCACTGGTAAATTGTGTGGCGAGACTGCTACTGAGTTGGCTCCATTCTGAAATGAATTCGCCTATTTCTGCCACCATTCGAGGGCCTTGCTCTTGAGTTTAGCTTATGCCCTAGCAACCCATTGCCTCTCAGGAATTTCATTGGCCTGAAACTCCTTCCTTCATTTGACCGTTAACACTGGCGGGTCCTTGTGAGGGCGCCCCACGAATTCTGGTAGCTAAGCCTCTCCCGTGCCCCAAGCAATGCTTGTGTGGGAGGCTGGTCTGGGGTTATGTGGCCTATAATCGTCGACGCACCGACACACTTCGCATTGATAAACCATCCTTGGTCGGGATATCCTCTCGTCTGGCCAATCCATACATCCATGGTGGTACGTTTCCACACACAGTATGCAGCGTACTGTGTGGATACCATGTCTCGGGCATGTGATCCAATTACAGAACGCAGTGTGTCGTGTTTAACACTAGTTGCATCTATACTCTAGACCGTCTGTGAATCTGGCTTCATCTGCCCAGCATAGGCAGGTGTAGTGATACCACTGTGGACAATGGGCGTATTCTATGCTGTGTGTCCCCATGCCAGGGCAATTTGACTTAGAACAGCAGTATGGTTCAGCCGCAGTTGGCTTGTGCTCCGTCATGTCTGTGTCTGACGTTACTCGATTGTTGAGCGCCACGGGGTGTTTAAAGACTCTCTGAAGTCTGTGCTGTAGTTGGATCGTCTCCTGGCCAGGTCTGCTAGTACAGGGTCAGGCTGACCTGGCCCTGCTTAATTAATCGTCTTTAAGTGCAATTCCGCACATTGGGCACCAGAAAACAGCTCTTGACACATGACGCCTTGTGGCTAGAGACAGGAATGTCACAATGTCAAAGTGTTTTGGTAGTTGCGCCCAGGGGGTTGATGCTTAGGACTATTCCATACACTTTACCGGAGTGCATCTGTTATATAGCAAGGATATGGAACCTTGCGGCAGGGCACAAAGTCTGGTACGGCGAGTCCAACTTTACACTTTGGTGGATTTACTCTAGCAGGTATGCCCATGGAAGCTGCCTGACCAGTGTTGGTTCTGTTGTCGGCGAGCTGTAACTTGGTGGGTTGGTAGGCAGGTACTCGCTAGGGTGTGGGGTCACAGGTGTTGGTTCTGCTATGTGAATTCCCCAGAGGCATGGGTTGGTGATCCTGTAGGATTTGTCTTATCCACTTAAATAGTCGGCGAACAAAAGGTGTGTTTCCTCGCCAAGGTGGACAGGTGCTGCAAAGAGATCTGTGTGAATCTATTTCGTAGTTTGTCTCTGAAGGTGACTTATAGCTTGAGCCCGTTCCCTCTGTGGGAGGTGCGCAAGTGCAGCGAGGAAGGGGTTAAGTTCCTCCTGATATCCAGAGGCAGAGCTTACATGTTTAACTCTCTCTTGGACACCCCTCCGACGGGAGTAGGGCATGAGGAGAGAATCAATACGATCAAGCCTATGGAAGGGGAGCTGGTGAAGTGTTGTCCTATATGGGTGAACAACCACATACTGTTTCTCCCAACCGAGTGCAGTACCCTTATCCCAGTACTCTGTGCCACAAGTGCGGTGGATACTGAGAGTCAGATCTCGCTGGCAGACAGTCCCAGCACGGGGATGAGTGTCTCGGGAGGACCAGTCTTCCCAACTCGGGTAATACATGCGCAAGGAGCATGGTGGACAGGGTAAGCACCAAGCTGATAAACTGACCTCAGAAGACTTGAGTACCTTGTGTTGGGGCTCTACTGTTCCATACACTGTAGTGTACAGAAAGGGTGGCCGTCCAAAATGTGTATGGGGGGAAATTGACGCACGATATTACTGCACATTTACAATATGCACTACTTCAACCCATCTTTAAGCACGCAGTTCAGAATGGGACAGGTCATGAACCAAAATAGTACTGAAGAGGCAGAGGACACGTGGCTACAGGGTAGATCGGCACAGTCAAGATACTACAGACATGTGATCCTAGGTTGTACTGTTCACCCAGACTCGCCCAGATTTTGTCACGCCAACCCTCTCCCCCCCCCCCCACATTCACCGTAGCAAGATTGTACAGTTGACCGAGCTTCCGGCTCTTCCAGCGAATATCAAGCTAGTGCCATAGTGTGCCACTGGATGGCAGCATCTGTTTTACCCAGTGCCTGTGGTCAAGATAAGGGATGATAGTGCTGCTTCAGTATCTTGAAATTTTCAACCCCTGCAGCCGAGGCTATCATTCCCCACACCTCTTGCCTCCAAACGCCTTGAAGAGTTGAGTATAGAAGGGCTGGCATGGCCAACACTCTTCAATCTTTGCTCCACCACCTTCTTCAGGGTCGGAGGTAGCCATCGGCATGCGCGACCACTGGTACCACTGGAGATTCCACCGCCTTTCTTGGAGCCAGGATCTCTACTAGTAGGAAGACTCTCCGACCAGAAGCTCAGCACCTCTTCGGCAACCGCCAAAGACACAACCATCTGACACCTTTGCAGATCTGTTCAGCAGCTTCTGGGAAACTCAACCACCACCAGAGGCCCCCCGAAGACGTGACTTGATCCCCTACTCACCTCCTGGTGCCCATTCCAATCCTCAGTAAGGTCACAATTACGTCCTCTCTGGACACCCCCTACAACACCAGATGGAGTTAAAATCAATGTCAATACCTTTCTGGTAGACATTCACCCGCCCCCTCCAGGTTCCTTCAGAACAACACTCAACAGTCGGATATCGCAAATTGACGTAACTAACTTGTATTTTAATTTCAATCATTAATTATTCACCTTCACTCACTAGTTTTTGTCCATGTCACATTCACCTGATTAATTACGTTAGGTTTATTAACTTCCTGGCAAGTCCTTATATAGATAACCATACACATATCGGCAAGTACTACTTCCACATCTCTTGGCATAAATTGTAATTATCTATTGGCATTGAGTAAGTGGTCATCAAGCTACATCAGTAAACGCGGAAACTGTAAACTACTGACACTGTAGTGTGTTTATACATACTAATTTCTAAAAATTCAGAAATACGGGAAACGCGATGTTCCGTATAATGTCGATACGGGATAATTCTTTCAGCCCCAAGATTCGGGAAATCACACTCAAAATAGGATGGTTGGCAACCCTAGAGTTGTGCCAGACGATGCTGTTGGTCGGCGGGTTTTCTCGGGGACCTCCCATTTCCCCCATCCTTTCATTCTGGCACTGCTCCATACTCACATCAATCACACTCATCTGCTCTCAACTTAAGACCTCGCTGTTAAGAACCATCCAAATCTCTTCACTCACCCACCCTACAACTTTATTTACAGTAGAACATTTGGTAATTTGGTACAATGCATTTTTGCATTTATTTATTTTTGTGGGTGACCTTAGTTGTTTGGAAGAGGGGAGGGGGGACATTGCCTCCATCAACCCTGCTCCACCACTCGGGGATCCGTGTGAACGTGCAAAAGGCTGTATGTAGAAACTTCCTTCAATACCATAAAGATCATTAGTCTACTACTCTACTTGGTAACAGCAGAAAGATACTAAAAATCAAGTGGCTGAACAATTAGTGAAAGATGATCAATTGTTTTTATCAATAATACTAGTCATTGTCTACTGAAATTACATGTACATATGACAGAATGTTATGTTTCACGTTAAAATGATACCTACTCCCACTATGCAAACAATTAGAGAGAGGAGAAGTTACAGGTATGTTAACTGTACACAGGACATGTCATGAGCAGAACTGAGCAAAACAGCTGTCACTAAGACCAGAAATTTGCTTAAAATTTATTATATTTTATTCTTTTCCCAGGCTCCATAGTAAAAAGGTGGTTATATAAAGAAAACTCCTTGTTTACATGAAGCTTTGCAATTTTATGCAGAAGTTTATCTCCACCAACTGTGTGCACTTTATTACTAGGCCACTAACAGGGGCGAGTTAAAAGACAGTATTCAATAGAAAAGACAAGAAAACTCCGAGACACCAAAACCTAACCCACTTGTCCCTTGCAAACCCATACCTTCACAATTGGTAAGCAGGATGTACATTTACCACAATGACCCAGGGCAGGTAGCTTATCTTTCCTTCAGCATGAACTTTTGCCAAACTCACGCACAGATACAGTTTATTAAAAAAATTTGTAATGAAGAGGGTGCCAATATCACAAGACATTCAGTTGAAGACGCAAGAATTTTTTCCTAAACTAATTAAGAATTTTGTATAATGTTTTCGTAGACAAATCTTTTTGCTCTACATTAGCTACGTGTTAAAATTTTCTGCCTCAGTTATCCAAAGAAATTTCAGTAAAATTTCATTAAAACTTTTCCACTATACCTTTTAAAAGTTTTTTCATAAACTCATAACTTGTAAGTTGAGGGTTGAATTATGTTTATAGTGTAATTATTTTCAGGTAAATAAGATAACCATCACTGAGTGACAAGTTACGATAGAGAACCCAGAGCTACACTACTAACCATGTTCTCTACAAGCTGGGGGCGATGTCTCCGCACAGTCTTGACAGCCTGGAACACGTCCACTTCGCCGTGCTGGATCACCTGCTCTATACAGGCATTGGCTGCGCAGTATACACCCGCACGGCTGCAGCCGTCCCTGAAGCAGACCACGCACAGCACACTGTCACACGCTGTGGTCTGTAAACCACACACAATTGCAGAAGCGAAGACAACAGGAAAGAAGGGAGCTAAAGTCCTCTGTTCACTCACACTTTCACGTAATGTAAACGCTTAATATTAACAGACTATGTTTTAGTTCAGTGTTTCCCATTTGGTGCTCGCCAGGCCGCTGGAAATAATAATATAGTGAAGCACGTGGGGAATTTCAATCCCCAACTTGTAAGCCACCCGGTACAAGGGGAGGTCCCACCCTGTACCCGAGATGTTGACAGAGCACCACACCACTAATAGTCGGTGATGTGAGGATTGAAACCTCGGAAGCCATGTTGTGTATTACATGAAGGGTGTTCACCAGTTACCAATCACTCATCTACAGAGTCACCTAAGGGAGCGCACACAAGTCCCAAGCTAGCTAGGCAGAGGGGGAGACAACGAGATGTGGTATCTTGTGGCAGGCGAGATGTAGATGAACTACTTGAACTTGAGTGTATGCCCGTACACGGTTCGTGTGCGAGTGGCTTGGTTGGCCTTCAAATTCTGAAATGCGAGGACAAAGGCAAAGTTATTTGGCCCGAAAAAACAAGAGATGTTTTACGAGGTAGCACACAGCACAGAAGAAACAACTAATAAAATTTCAAGTTTTAGTTTAGTATATAATCTCCTGAAGCTCAAGGGAGAAAGAAGTACAGAGAGAGGAGAGTATCTGCAGGGCTTACTCACGGGGAGACGACGGTGACGGGACCATAGTCAGTGCGTTGTCTCCAGCGCTCCACCATGTTCATCAGTTCGACGAGAGAGTTGGTAGACGTGGGCACCTTGTGCCCCATGGGCCAGCATGTCAGCTGAAACAGCTGCACTGTCCGCGGCGGTGCCTTCACGCCTGCCATCAGCTCCGTCAGCGACACTATCTGTAGTACCAACCACACGCGTACATAATGTCTCTGCTCCTCAACACATCCCCACTACCAGCACTTTCTCGAACCCTGCTTCAGATCTCTTTATTGTCCAACACGCACTCTTCCATTTCAAGCAAATATTAGCATTGCCAAGTACGGTTTGGGACTGATGGGAACATACTTGGAAGGAATTTGCTGTATTTTAACAGCACTAAGCTTTAGGGTTGTGTAAATCCAACTCTTTTCTTACAAAATGAAAAAAAAAAAAAACATTGGTATATTATGTTACAAACTTTTGCGAAACTGAAAATAAACCTAAATTCAAAAATAATTTCATGAAAGTTCGGTTTTAATAAAACTAACGAATATCATAATATTTAAGCAAGTTATTTATTATGACAATTTTGTTACAAAATTAAACCAAAAAAATACAGGATATGCAGCATTTACCAAAGCTGTTCTTGCCGATATTTAAATTTCCATTTAAAAAATGAAAACAGACAAGATGATTTACATACAAAAACTTGCTTTGCTGGTGCACTAAGTTGACGCCGGCTAACAACCAGTGGCTCTAGAGCCCATGACGGTTCTCATGTGTCACGTGTCCCGCACGTGCGCAAGGAGGACGATCATTTCGAACTTTCCTATAAATGTTAATTTCAGGGTAAAATGTGTTATGTTACAGTGTTAAATATGTCTTTAAATGTTTTTAAGTGCTTGTACTGATTTTAATTGTTTGGTTATGAATATTGCAAGTGCCTACGGCGCCGAGATTAAGAACATTTAATATTCTGGCACGAACGCCCTCACAAAGAAACATTAAAATAATACTAAAATTCATACGGAAGTTATAGAAATGTAAAACAATATCTAATTTAATTTGTGCCATTTTATATTAAATATAAAATTTTTCACTCGACGTGCATAGCACTTCCGCTTATGTGAACCCCGTAGGGGGCCATGATAGGTCCGTGTGACGCTTGTATCTGGACAGTCTGTCTAGTCATGGCGTGGTAAGACACTGTCACGTGCAGACTACAACTTTTTTTCACTGATATAGATTTCGATAGTCAATGTAGTTTACCGGTTAATCTTTGCTTGCGTACATTTTTGCCAGACATTTTCCCCAGCATTATGCTTCTGCTTTACTAATTCTTACGCCCTTGTGGCATTTTAACTTAATCAAGGAGAAAGATGTCGGAGAGAACACGCGACCCGCGCATTTTGAATCAGATGTCATGTGCCTATGTTTATGGCATTTCAGTGGTGTAACTTCTGCATAATTGCTACACGCAATTTAAGAGCTTTATTTTTCTGTATGTATTTGAGGGTGATTTTCGCGTTTGAATATTTTACGGCAACATCGCGTATAACCACGTGGCCGACTGAAGCCAAGCCATTGCATACGCCACCATTGCGTTTTAAGAGCTTATTTATGTAACATCGTATGTGCAATCATTCATTTCAGGGTTCTATGTCAGTCTTATTCAGGGTTCTATGTCAGTTTTATTCAGGGTTCAATGTATTTTTCATGTAAATTGATGGTGTTTGTACTTGACCACGCGGTCACAGTAATGTTTGATTTCACCGCCATCAGGTACGTTACAAGACTGTAACGACTCTAATCGTAAAGAGAACCACGTGCTCAACTCGAATAATACTTTATTTGAATTTAGTTTGCGGTTTCCACGCAGAAATATTGCAATTTCGCCTGCACCACTTGGTCCGCTACGAACTTCATCCAGCAGCATACTAAGCTTGTTTTCACACATGTGTGTGTTTATTGTGAATATTCATCTCGTGTCCCATCTTATTTCATGTCTCATTCATGGGTCTATGTATTTGTGTAATTAGTGTACGGTGCAGTTATTCCCGTCCTAGCCAGCTCTGTGTATAGGCAGTCACCACACTACCCATGTGCTGGAGGGCGAGCCCCGACGAGTTTGCGTTAGTGATGCAGAGTAATCACACGTGTTAATATGTATTAAGGGTTTTCATTTGTAATTCACCATGTCCTGTCTTCAGAGAAAAACCATCAGTCCACCCTAGTGGCTGTCGGCCCTCTTCCCTTATGAAGGCTGTGCTTTCACGCACCTTGGTGAGATCATCCATTTAGGCATGCGCTAGATTAATTACGGGCTGGGGAGCACCCAAGCGGAATTGGCTAGTCATGACCGAGATAACCATTTCATTGGCATGTTGATGTGTATAAACAATATCAATAAAAACAAGTATACAGTGAACTCAATTTTTATTCAGTAGTTACAGTGTCCTAGTCACATATGTTTTATCTATTGTTTATCTCAGTAATTTTATAGAAGTTTAGTATTGCCAATATGTTTGTAAGTACACTCGGGTGAGAAGGACACACAGAACCCACTGCATTCCTGATAGTGTGGTGATTAGGAAGCACAGCTGGCGCCCATATTACCTGTAAGTATTTGTGTCATCGTTCGTCTCGTGTCTCACCCGATGGCGTCAAAGTGAACATTCATTGAACGCATAAATACTAATCAAAATAAAGGATTTTTGTTTCATTACAACTATCTGCAATGAAATTTCTTACCAAAACAAAAAGAAAGTTGTCTTTTTTTTGTTTTTGTATACTGAATATTCGCACAACCCTGCTGAGCTTCAAAAACGGAACCATTGTTTGTACATGATACCACATACCTGTGGCAAAAAATTACCAACTGCATGATTTCCTGAAACTTAATTCTCATAGTGTTATTTATTCTGCTTATCACAACATTTTTTATTTTTTATTTTATATATAAGATTTCCTTGAATTGCTTGTTTTTAAAATTCATTCAAATCATCCATTTCAAAATGTCCACCATCAAATATCACTTACTATTCAAGCAAGCAAAAATTTTTGCCAAGATTTTGTAGTTGGAGAAAGTAACAACTTCACTTTGGAGAAGGAAGAAACAAAAAGTATTAATTCTGTATGCAGTGGATACTCTATCCATCGTTTCTCAAGGGACTGTCAAAAAGTATTAATTCTGTATGCAGTGGATACTCTATCCATCGTTTCTCAAGGGACTGTCAAAAAATTTCAATTCATGTGGACGTTCGATGAATGTGGTCTTGAAATGTAGATAAATCAAAAATGGGACCACAGAAAATGTTCCATGGATGCGGACTTTCAATCCACCTGGGTTCGATACACAGAGGTTCCACTGCAGTAATAAATTCCATTAGAAAAAATTACTGGGATGTACAAAACATGCTGCAATGTTTTTCTGTCCAAGAAGAACCTCTTTCCCACTCCGCATAATCTTTGCAGTGCCTGTTCGACTCTTACAAAGAGAACATACGTGGCAGGATCAGTAAGTAAGGTTTCATGCAGTTCTTTACGTTGAAGGTTTAATGTATGCATAAATAACTGTTATAATGTTAAATGGCATACTTATTCCAACTTTCCTATTTAGTTCATATATACACGAGTGTCAATGCAGCAAAAGTTTGGAGATTCCTCCTCTGGCAAAACCATGCTCTGATGTTCAGTTAATCTTGGACAGAACTCTGTACACTTGCATGGTTCCGAATTACCTTGAGCAAGCTGCAGTGTATCTTTAGGGATCAAGGAAATCAGAAAGTTTAAGTAGGACGCTCTACTATGTTCCATTGAACGGACTACAAAATATCCTCATTTGCTTATGCATTGTAAGGTCTGGAAATATCATGTGGAAATGCTCATCATCTCCGGGTAGATGATCTGAACTCTTTCTGTGAAGTGCTAACTTTAACAGTCGTAAAATTTCACTTCATCAGCTGATAATGATCAGGGGCGAAGTCTTAAATTTTGTTCTGGAACACTAACTGGTGGTAGTTTGGTTAGAACTGCACGATGCTTGGGAACATAAAAAAAAGTTCTCACGAAGCAGTGCTTGGGATCTTGAGCATCCTACAATAGAGTGGTCATGATGCTACGGGGGCCGAGGACTTTACTTTAACATTTGTGGGATGGGATGTGATGTGATGCGACGTGCCTACGTTCCATCAAAGACCATTTGGTTTCAGGCACATAATGTCCATCATACCACTAGTTATGATGGATTCTACGTAGGCATTTATTCAAAGTGCAGCAGATTTGTTAAGAACATGGGAAAAAAAATCTTTAAGATCTGTTAAAACATTGTTATTCAAAGTACACACACTTGGCAATAGTGGAACTCATCATGAATGATGTGATAAGTGCTGCCTTTATGAAAGGCGTACATTGCTAGCTACATCTTGTATTGTCCGTCGTCTATCCTGAATCACTTCCTCAATCCTCGCAAGTTGATGGCAGCAGTTGAGGTGGCTGATCCACTATTGCAATGTTCTTTGCTAACATCCATTTTCCCACTGGTGTGCACACTGCACAATTCTCTCATATTTGGCACACTTTTCATTCGCTCACCATAAACCTCCACAACTTGCCTGTGCATTTCTATAAGACACATTTAACACCCAGAATCAATCACAAGTGAATTTCCATTTGGTACCACATTGATAGTTGCATAGCGATTGCACTGCTTACTTCTAGGATCTGGGTCATATTGTTGGAACATGCTGCATCATATACAGTATGTGCGCACATGAAAAAAGGCGATTTCCCTAGCTTACAAGAATTTATTGCTGTGGGAACCATATTTATTAATCCAACCCCATAATTTTTTGACTCCCTATGTTACAAAAGTGTGCAATCGGGACTACCAAGTATATTTAGAAAGTAGAAAGGTGCTGAAGTTCAATGAGCAGTACACATTCTTGCAGGGTTACCATTCTAAATATTACTTATTGATATTCCCACAAATAGAACAACTCTTAAGGAAAATACGTGTACTTCATTTTCTTTTTGTACGTTCTTCACAATCTATGTAGGAAATTTAGTGGAAATGTTTGCAATAAGTATTTACAATAGAATAAATCAACAGAATTATCCATTAGTCAACATAAATATACAACTATCCATTAGTCAACATAAATATACAACTATCCATTAGTCAACATAAATATACAACTATCCATTAGTCAACATAAATATACAACTATCCATTAGTCAACATAAATATACAGCTATCATTAGCACCGACAGTAAGCATTAACTAGTAGAGTAGCTAGTCTCTGATAACATTTACTTAAATGAATCTATGAATAAGTGCAGAGTAAGTTTTTAAACAAGCAGATTATGGTTAAAAAAAAACATAACATACCATTTTTTTTAAAACACCATACAAATAAAAAAGGTAAATCCGTAAACACACAATGAAGTTATATTTTACACGTTTTACATATTTTACACATATTTATATGTATGTATATTGTTAATTTATATATAAATAAATATATATATAATTAACAAATAAAAGCAAAAAGGTGAAGGTTTCAAAGTAGGCAGCCAGAAGCAAAACATAAACACTGTTAGCGAATTGAGACTGGAAAAAGGTATAGGGTGGACTGGAATCCATGTGCCTTTTTGAAAACTAGTCTGCATTTACCTACTTTTACTGTCTTCACAAACACGAATAAAGCGATGTTAGTTGCGCAGTAACTGATTATACCAATAGTCCAACACACATGGTCATGCATTGTACACTGAAGAGTCATAAAAATGGGATACTCATTTAATACACTGATGTGAAGAAATGGAGAGCGAAGTGGAGAAGTTAATATAACAGGGGAACAAACAGAACCAATTGAAAGATCAATCAGGAGATTGCCTAGGAATGGTTGGGTAGGGTACGACGTACTGTCAGTGGGTACACTCAGCATCGCATTAGAAACTATTTCACACTGCACATCATGTTGAACTACATCGAGTTGCTGTCTGATGTCTGACATAGTCAACAGACAGTCCTGTATAGAAAACATCTGGACAACTTTTAGCAGAGGTCAAATGACTGGGAAGTTGTAATAATGTGTGGCTAGTGTGGCAGCGGAGTTTGGGTTCACACATAGCACCATGTTACAAGCTTGGACAGTATTTTGAACGACACAACAGGAACAACTGTATGAAGGTTTAGTAGTGTTTAGTAGTTTAGTAGTGGCAGTCTACGAGCAAACACTGCTAAAGAGGAATGGTATATTGTCCTACAAATGAGGAGTGATTTATGGCGGCAATAAGTGAGATTGGAGAGCTCAGCAATGAGGTGAACTGCTCTTATAGATGAGAGTCAATTCAGCCTCATTGACAATTACAGATGCATATAGATCTGGAGATTGGGGAATATGCAATTACCTCTCCAACATCATCAAAATGCACTAGTTTACAGGAGGTAGATAGGTGTATGCGAACATTTTAAAATTACGAATTATTCACTAATATTTTATTATTTAATTCAAAATCTCATATTGAATTAGTTTTTTTTTAAATTGAAACTAAAAAATGACACCTCACTTCCTTTATGATTATTTCCAAACAACATTTTACAACTACAATGCTTGAAAGATAAAGTAGACCTCTTGATTTTTTGAAGTGCTGAGGTTCCTGAGAAGATTAAAAAAAAATCAAAACTGGCCATTTTGGACCCATATTAAAACCCAAAAATTGACTTTGAGGTGCATTATTTCCCAATTGAGTCTATATTCTATAGTTATTGGCATATAAGTACCATAATTTAAAATTATTTACTGCTTTTATTCAACAAGCAGTCGTCTTCCGAATAATGTGATAACCCAGATGTGTGTTATTAACCTCCCTTTGCCATCAAAAATTTTAAATCATTGTGCAGAAAGCCGTTGAGCACAAAGTCAATTTTAGAATTTTCAGTGGCTTCTTGTGGGGAAATCAGTGGATCTGTTACTGAAATACTAAATTATTTCAATAGATACACATCTTCTGAATATAACTGGTATCCTCCTACATGGCCTTATATAACACACTTTTGTCATGAAATAATGCATAAGCACTCAGCCCGGGTATTCCCCTTCAACCCTAGTCAGTCCGCGCCTGAATGCAAGCCAAATTTTGAATGTCTTGTGCACACTCAATTAGCTGAGAGAGCACAGACATGTTATCCTGCAGCAGTGGGGTAACAGCTAGCAAGGCGATGAAGGGTAAGCTTTAGCGGAAGTAGGAGTGAAACTATCTACCCCACCCTTCCAAACCGGTTGGCATCCAGAGGGGTAGCACAAGGATGCTATTCTGGTTGCTAGGTAACTAGTTCCAGAGGAAGCAAATTCTGAAGAGTGTCTCTGATAACAGCTGAAGCTTATGCCATCCAAGCCGCGTTTGGCGACACCATGCTCAAGTAGTAAATACTATTTTGGCGTATATAGGCCGCACCTGAAGTTATTGATCAAAAATTAGGGTTAATTTATATTTCAAGTATAGGCCACTCAGAATTTTTGTATTCCTGTAAATATTGTTAAGTCACAATTTCGTATAAACATAAATTCCGACTAACTTTCTCCCCTACAAAACATTTGTGACAGAAAAGTTGTATTATGTTGCAATGTTTACAAATATAAGTTTTGTGCAATTACTATTCCACAGATGGTAATGCGACTACATGTTTACATTTTGCACGTGCGAGATGAAGGTTATTTTGTTTAAAAATTTTAGTAAACACATAATGGCACAAATGTAAAATGCTTTTCTTCCTCCCCTTCATCTTCTTCCCTTCCCTCCCTTCCTTCTTTCCGTTAGAGATGAAACCAGAAACATGTGAAACAGGACCAAGACAATTAAAATACAGGAGTGACTTAATGACTGACCCAGGATTCAAACTCAGAAAAACTTGTTAAATTAAGCTAGTTTGCAATCAACTGCATCACGGAGGTAGGATTTGGAGAATCAACTTTGGATGTAATCAATCTAATGTTTTGAATGATAGGGTTCACTAACCTGAAATATTTATGTGGCCATCATTTTTAAAATAAGTCTCTGAATCACTAAAAAAAAAAAAAGTTTACATGGCCTACTGTAAGACTACTTATGTGGAAAACAAATGGTGGAAATAGATTGATTGGTACCAGAGATAAGGCCTAAAAACCTTATTTTCTTAATCGGTGCTATCTTACAAAACAGCTTACAGATTTTCTTTATGCTATGCGTCTAATAGATACCATCAGCATAACAGTTTGGTTGAATTCGGTTAAATTGTTAAATAGAAGCTAAATATATCAAAATATTTGAATGTCTGCCACTTTGAAAATCAGTGTCAGAACCCATTTTAAGTCGTGTAACTTTGCATGATGTTCAAAATGTTGTGGAAATTAGTTGAATTATTCTGGAAATACATTTGTGGAAATAAGCTGAATTATTCTGGAAATACATTTGTGGAAATAAGTTGAATTATTCCGGAAATACATTAGAATCCCGTTGTAGCGAGCATGGCAACTGCGAGAACACTGGTATAACGAGGTTTTTTTTTTTTTTGAGGAACCGTCAAAAAATCTCAAAAAAAATATTCCATGAAAAATTGTAATTTTGCGATTTGAAACATGTGCGACGAGATCGTGTGAAGCAGGCTTGCGGCAAGACTCGTGACCGTGTGAAGCGCGCTTTTGTTATCTGTCTGCGGTAACTCCACTCCCTCGTCCTGCCTCCTTGCTCGTTTCTCTAAGTACCTTGTGCTGCTCTCATGTGTCACATTCTTCTGCCTTGCCACCTAACTCGCCACATCTCGCAAACCAGGCGCATTGTTCTATAAATAGAATACCGCCCTTTCTACCTTGACACCGTTTTCATGAACCAGTTCTGCTTTTCCGTAGTCGTTTACGATCATTATGCTGTCAACTGTGTTTGGTTTCAAACAACTTGGCGTATGTGCATCGAACGTTATTGTTAAATGAAAACAAATTTCATTTAAACATAATATGGACTATTATGTTTAAATAGCTGGAATCGAATACAGCTACATATTAACAGATTTTCGCCGGTTTTTTTTTACATACTGTGGCATACCAATTAATGACAGGGACTCAACTATTACTACATTTTTTCACTGTGCTATAACCAACTTAATTTTAATCCATTTATTTAAAGTTTTCTTGGATTTTTGCTGGTTTTGAGCAAGTCTCTCACCATGCAGGTTTTGTTAGTTGGAAACGTATAATTGTCCAGTGACTACATATTTACTGGCACATTTCACAACCCCGTTTTATGGTGCCGAATTAAGGAAAAAACTTTTACTTTCATATTTCACGCAGTGTGTGTGTGTCTCAACGAGGCATGTATTGCTAGAAGGCCCACGCGGCGCGAACTTTGTTCGACCATGCCAGGTCGCTGACAAGGCCACTGGTCCCGTCTTCTATTTCTGGCTGCTGCGTCCCTGCTGCAAACATGTAAACAAAATCAGTCACGGAGTTTATTTACATGCGGGTGGTTTGTTTAATGTGAAAGCAATAGTTTACATTTATATTAATTTTTGTGTACGAATGCATGATCGGTAAATATTTCAGTCAAACTGCTGCATTTAAACTTCAGGTAATTGCGTACGCAGAGGAACACGGCAATAGAGAAGCGGGCCGAAAATTCATTGTTTCTGAGTTTGACGTGCATGTCATGTTTTCCCAATACCGGGCCGCTGTTACGAAGTGAATCGGACCTGTAACGACAGCAATGGCGGGCGCCGCCGCCCACCAGAATAATTGTGTAGCGGCCCACAGACAGCCCGAGGATTTAGGACCGAGCGACAGCGGCATCTGCGCTACAGAAGATCTAGAAGAGCGCCTGGCCGTGCTGCAGAGGATCTAGGCGCTCGCCCATCTGCGCTACAGCAGATCTAGAAGAGCGCCTGGCCGTGCTGCAGAGGATGTAGGCGCTCGCCCATCTGCGCTACAGCAGATCTAGAAGAGCGCCTGGCCGTGCTGCAGAGGATGTAGGCGCTCGCCCATCTGCGCTACAGCAGATCTAGAAGAGCGCCTGGCCGTGCTGCAGAGGATCTAGGCGCTCGCCCATCTGCGCTACAGCAGATCTAGAAGAGCGCCTGGCCGTGCTGCAGAGGATGTAGGCCCTCGCCCATCTGCGCTACAGCAGATCTAGAAGAGCGCCTGGCCGTGCTGCAGAGGATGTAGGCGCTCGCCCATCTGCGCTACAGAAGATCTAGAAGAGCGCCTGGCCGTGCTGCAGAGGATGTAGGCGCTCGCCCATCTGCGCTACAGCAGATCTAGAAGAGCGCCTGGCCGTGCTGCAGAGGATGTAGGCGCTCGCCCATCTGCGCTACAGCAGATCTAGAAGAGCGCCTGGCCGTGCTGCAGAGGATGTAGGCGCTCGCCCATCTGCGCTACAGCAGATCTAGAAGAGCGCCTGGCCGTGCTGCAGAGGATGTAGGCGCTCGCCCATCTGCGCTACAGCAGATCTAGAAGAGCGCCTGGCCGTGCTGCAGAGGATCTAGGCGCTCGCCCATCTGCGCTACAGCAGATCTAGAAGAGCGCCTGGCTGTGCTGCAGAGGATGTAGGCGCTCGCCCATCTGCGCTACAGCAGATCTAGAAGAGCGCCTGGCCGTGCTGCAGAGGATCTAGGCGCTCGCCCAGCTATGTGCACACGGCAATGTTTTCACTGCTGGCCCCAGCACATGGGTGATTTCAGTCTGAATGTATCTTGATGCCAACTAACAGCCAGCGGCGCTAAAGCCCATGACTGCGTTCACCTCACACGCAACACGTGCGCATAGAGGCTCCAATTTGAACTTTCCTCGAACGGAATATTATTTGCAGTGTAAAATGTGTCTGCTTTATTTTTCAAGGTCTAAAGTGTTTTAAAAAGTATGTTTGTCAATATTGGAAAATTTTTGGTTATAAATTCAAACTGCGTGCTGCGCGGAGATTGAGAACAGTTCTACTCCGGCCAGAATGCCATTGTAAAATACATTCAAAGAAGATGAGAAATTACAAATTAATATGTATAATGTCAATTTATATTTTAATTTCTAAAGTGCGTTTTATTTTTCAATAATAAAATATTTTACCCGGCGTGCATAACACTTCCACTTTTGTGAACCCCGTAGGCAGCCATTATAGGTCCGTGCGATGCTTTCCTCTGGGCAGTCTGTCGAGGAGAGCTGGTGAGGTAAGACAATATCGTGTATACACCACAACTTTTGAGCACTGATGTAGATTTCCATAGCACTTTTAGTATACCGGTTAACCTTTGCTTTGCGTATGTTTTGCCAGACATTCCCCAGCATTATGCTTCCGCTTAAATAATAATGTTTGCCCTTGTGGTTTTTTCAAAACTTAATCGAGGAGAAGAAAGATGTCAGAGGTAACGCGACCCGCAATACTTGAATCAGGCGCCATCTGCTACTGCTAAAGGCGTTCCATTGTAATTTCTATATTACTGCTGCATGCAATTTTAAGGGCTTTAATTTCATGTATGAATTTAAGGGTATTTTTCTTGTTTGATCATTTAAAGACCACATCACATATGACCAAGCGGTCAGATATCGCCAAGTACGTATCTGCACCATCAATGCGTTTTAAGGGCTTATTTGTGTAAAATCATGTGTGCCATAATTTTATTCAGGGTTCCGTGTAATTTTCACGTAAATTGAAACGTTTTGTGTATGACCACGCTGTCACTTTGTTGCTTTTTCCGCCATCTGGCTTGCTACAAGCCTGTAAATGCTTTAGTCCTAAAGGGAATCATTTCCCAACAGAAATTACATTTTGTCTGAATTTAATTTGCCGTCTGTACGAAGAAATGTTGCAATTTCACCTGCACCACGTGGTCCGCTACAAACTTTATCCAGCGGCATCCGTGCCATTTAAACTTGATTTCACGCATGTGCATGTTTATTGCGATTACTCATTTCGTGCCCCATCGTGTTCCATTGATATTTATGTAATTTGTGTACGGTGATATTATTTCTGTCCTAGCCGGCTATGTGTATAGGCCGTCAGCACACTAACCGCGTGGTGGAGGGCGAGCCCCGACGAGTCTGAGCTAGTGATGCCAAATAATCACATGTGTTCATGTATCATCTGTTGATTCACCTTACAATTCTCCGTGTCCTATCCTCAGGGAAACATCGTCAGTCCACCCTAGTGGCTGTCGACTCCCTTCCCTTGTGAAGATTGTGTTTTCAAGGACCACGATGAAGTCATTCATATGGGCATGCGCTAGAGTAACTGCGGGCTGGGGCATCCAAACCGAGTTAGCTAGACACGTCCGACTTTCGTCATTAAATTTCTTGCCACGTTATCTGTACGAACTGTATCAATAAAAGCAAGTATCACAGTGTTCCACTCTTTTATTTTGTAGTGACAGTGTCCTTGTCACCTGTGTTTTTCAAGTGTTAAATGTTTAGTGAAAGTCTAGTATTGCGAAGTTTATCGTAAGTGCGCTCATGTGAGACGGACACACAGAACCCACAGCATCCCTGAGAACCCTGAGTCTCAACAGTCCGGTGATTGGGAACACCGCTGGCGCCCTTATTACCAGTAAGTAATTTGCGTCATCGTTCGTCTCATGTCTCACCCGATGGCGTCAGTCTTCATATCTGTTATCAGTAAATAAAGTGCTGTGTTTTTATAAAAGTATCTCCTACGGTTGGCTAAGATTTACTTACAGTAGACACTCTTTTAATGTTTACATGTACGTGTCTAGGCGATTCCTTGCATAATTTGCGCACCCTAAATTACTGGACAAAAATCCTGTGAAATAGATGCGAGAATTATGCCAGTAAATGCGGGTATTTGGTTTTTTGCGGTCGTGCAGAGCTGTGACGGGCGAGTTATAGCTTGCAGGGCAGTGCTTCGGCGTCAGAGTAAGCAATAGCGGGAAATGCTGCGTGGGCCGAGCAATGATTGCAGGCTGAGCGGCTATGCTTACGTGGCGCAATCAGATTTTGCGCTCATTTTCATACAACATGATATTTTTACGTTATGGTGGTTTGAACACAATTTAAAAGCACTGTTAGGGTGATTTTTAAAGGCCCTACTGGGGATCAAAATCGGTCTAATTCGGGAACAGTGATTACACTCTTATAGCGAGGATCTAACCTGGAACCTCTACATCTCAATATAATAAAAACTGTATTATTTCATGTGATGCTATCTTCCAAAACGGCGGAGAAATGAGGCGCTGCATAAACAAATTTTATGGATGTAACTGATACAGTCAGCATACAAATTTAAGTTGAAATTTTTTTTGCAGTTTTGTAGATAAATTTAAAGTTAAAATGTTTATATGACCACCATTTTAAAAATAAGTTTTTCTGACCCTCTCAAAGTTTATACGTTTATATGGTCTGCCATAGTGCTACTTGCTTGCCGAATTTGGTATCAATCTGGTGTTTTTTTTGGAGATATAGTGTAATTTTAATTTTCCATGTGATACTATTTTTACAAAATGGTGGACAAGAGAGATTTGCTGTGGACAGATTTGATGACTGTAATATATACAGCCAGCATAGAGAGTTTCATTGGAATTAATTGCATGGTTTCAATGATATAACATATAAAACTACTATAGCTATGTGGCCTCCATTTGGAAAATGTGTGTCCGAAATACCTAAAACATGTCAGTTAACATTACTTACCGCAATACTACTTTTTTTTCCATATTTGGTAGGAATCACTCAATTGTTTCTCGAGATATTACACAAAAACGTGAATTAATGTAGCGCTAGGTATCTTGCAAAGTGGTGGACAAAATTGGTGGTTGTTTGGTTTTATGTGATGCGTGTAATAGATACTGCCAGTATACAAAATTCATTTGAAATCTGTCAAACGGTATGGTAGTTATACAAAATAAACCTAAAATATTTGTATGGCCATCATTTTAAAAATCAGTGCCTAATAAAGTCAATTATTTACCTGGCCCATTACTTACATGCCAAATGTGGCAAATATTGGTCTAGTAGTTTTCGAGATACAGCATAAAATATTTATTTTTTCTTGTCTGCTATCTTCCAAAATGGTGTATATAATATGGTCCGTGTAAACAAATTTGATGTTTATTATATAAAGCATACAATGTTAAGTTGGAATTGATTAAATGGTTTTAAAGATATTGCATACTATGCTAACATAGCTAGGTGACTGTCATTTTTAAGTGTGATATTCTCGAAACATATTTGTACATATAAACGGTTGCAGTAATACTTTGCCAAATTCAGTAGGAATATGTCTGTTGTTTACCTGAAACTTTAAACAAAAATTTTATGGATTAATATAGTGCTATCTTACAAAATGGTGGACAAAAGTGGTTGTTGTTTAGCTTACTATATGATGCTTGTAACAGATACTGAAAGAACACAAAATTTGGATGAAATTGGTCAAACGGTATTGTAGTTGCACCAAATAAACCTAAATATTAATCTGGCTGCCATTTTGAAAATAAGTGCCTAATAAAGTTCAGTTAGTTATATTTACCTGGCCTTTAATAGTATTACTTACGTGACAAATTTGGCAAAAAGTGATCGACTAGTTTTCAAGATATAACATAAAAGATATATTTTTTCACGTGGTAGTATCTTCCAAAATGGCGGACTAATAGCATTTTCCTCAGAATTCAATGGTTACATCTTGCGCTGTCATCATACAAAATTTGGTTTACATTCATTGAATGTTTTTTTTTAAATATGACATATCATACTAAATATTTAAAAGGTCACCATTTTGAAAGTAAGTACTCGGCATGGTCGGAAACTATGAAAGTCTGGTGTTCTTACATAGTACTACATATATATCTCAAGATTGGTGAAATTAGGTTGATGTTTTCAAAAATTGAAGGGGGAACACCGACGGTAGCTCGGGGGGGGGGGGGGGGCACACACACGCGCACGCACGCACACACACACACACACAGGAAGACAGACAGGAAAATGATCTCATAAGCCTTTCTTTCCTTCGAAAGGCAGGCTAAAAAAGAGTGATTTTGAGTTAGAGATGATTAAACACTATTAAACTTAATTTTTTACTGTCTTCAATAATGAATCATTCAGAACCATGTCCTCTCCGACTTTGGTGCTTACAAGTTATTAATTATATAAAAGTGTCGAATAGGCTCTTACAGAATATCAGTTATTCAAAAGACGCGTCTATTGAAATAAATTAATATACATCCTCCAATCTTCCCACAAGAAGTTACTGGAAAATAACTTATTGCTTGGTAATACAAGTCGCTTAATGATCGAAACAATTTTGGTGAAAGGAGAAGGTCGATCAGTTATATGCTTCTGGACATATCAGTTTATTCGCGAGTTGTTGCCCTTTAATTAAAAATAATATTTTATTTAAAATCATGTTGATTACACGCCAGATACAATGTAACACTAGTTTAACGGGAAAAACTACAACATTTAATTACAAAAGAAAACGTTTGCAAAAAATGATTGCTTGTTAAAACGTATTGCGTAATATTTTCAGGTAAAATCATTTGAAATACTAGCAATGATAGGTGCAACTACTCAGAACTACTGTTAATCGTAATAAAAACTGTTAGATCGCCAGGCGCATGGTGGGGCAGCCAAGCAAACATTATTTGTTCTTTGACCAGGCGTGTAAGGGGTGGAAGCAAGTGGTACGCAGCCGAGAGGGAGAAGAGAGTGCAGTTTTTTTTAGACAACTTCTTTCTTGAACGCATATACAGGAGAAAAAAGAGGTGCACGGCCGAGAGGGAGAGAGTGAGAGGGGGCGAGGGGGAGAGAGAGAGAACATGAGGATGCCATACTGGTTACTAGGTAACCCTTCCCCTCTCGACAGGCGCGTAAGGGAAGGAAGCTTGCCAGACTTGCCATGTCGACTTTGCTGAAATACAATACCTAATAGGATAAAATATGTTATAAGTACGTATTAAACGTGGACATATATACATGTAGGCAAAACTTAGTCACTGCTGTTTTAATTTAACTTTGGTATTATCTGCTGAATGTGAAAAACTCTTATTATTGACTTAAATGGTACTTCATTGTAATGCAGCTCGTGACTCACAGTATGGTATAAAGAACTGATGAACCTATGATAGCTATGGCAACTTGTAATGTAAGACACTGTCTACAGCTCCAAGCTCCCACTGAAGAAGAGCCGGGAGAGATATTCCCGAACAACCGCCTCAACTAGATGAGCGAGAAATTTTCTGACCATCGCTACAGACCGACTAGTTTCCACAGAAGCAGACGATAACAGGGAGGCGTTCGTTTGGGAAAGGAAAGGATCGAGGTCAGTGCAGACTCACCTTCCGATAATCATCACCGGGCACGTATACGGACCGGCTGTGAGATTGTTTACTGTCCTATACACAAACCATGCAGTTAAAGAACACACAGACTTTCCGATACAGACAACACAGCTCAGAGCGAGATTTAAGTCAGTCATGTTATTTTACAGGTGCGTAATGATTCCACTGAGGGCTAGAACACAACTGCAGCATTCTTTACCATCAAGCCTCGTGTTTCCTTTACTCTACGAGGCAGCACTCCAAACTCTTAACGCTATGTATAAGTATAGGGACTTGGACTTGGAGAAAGTGTGGCAGAATGAGCAGAGTGCATAAAAAGGACCCAAAGCATTTTCTACCAACAAATAAAGACACCACGCTATTAAAATAAATTTAAAAAAAAACCTTCACAAAGAATATAACTTTGGAATAAGACAGAGATTTGAAAGTTGAATAGCTGAAAATGGGAAGCAGAGAAGTTTTAGTAAAATTGTAAAGGATTTGTTTAAAAAAAGCTGTGAAAAAATAATTGAATTTAAAGAATTCTAAAATAGAAAATAAAGTATAAAATAATGATTTGACAACTAACAACTGAATTAAGGGGGAATTTTTCGAAACCTCTCTCAGATAACCAAATACAAAAAAAAATATAAAATAAAATCACGTAGAGGCAGGAGTAAAAAGGATGGCGAGACTTGACGAGGGATGAGTGTCGGGATGTCTCGGCTGGGGTAGAACAGGAACGGTATCATGCTGCACAGTCTGTAGCAGTAACTGTTACAGGAACAAAGAACGCAAGTGCTTGGACTCTTCTGGTCAAAGAAAACCACCTAGAGGCAGGAGTAAAAAGGATGGCGAGACTTGACGAGGGATGAGTGTCGGGATGTCTCGGCTGGGGTAGAACAGGAACGGTATCATGCTGCACAGTCTGTAGCAGTAACTGTTACAGGAACAAAGAACGCAAGTGCTTGGACTCTTCTGGTCAAAGAAACCACCTAGAGGCAGGAGTAAAAAGGATGGCGAGACTTGACGAGGGATGATTGTCGGGATGTCTCGGCTGGGGTAGAACAGGAACGGTATCATGCTGCACAGTCTGTAGCAGTAACTGTTACAGGAACAAAGAACGCAAGTGCTTGGACTCTTCTGGTCAAAGAAACACCTTTTAAAAAGCTGCAGTTACATTAATTTTACTACTGTCACAGTTTTACAGTTTTGTTGAATTAGTACTCTTATTGCAAAGCTGCTGGAAACAAGTTTGCACGAATTTTCATGGCCAAGTGTTAACTTTTAATATGGTAAATAAAATATAATGCTCTAGGGCCTTGTTGGAACATATTACGCAACTGGCTTTTGCAACAACTGAAACAGTGCTCATCATACCATGCGTAGAATTGTGTGCATGGTGGATATGCATGCTGTGTCAAGCTGAGCTCTCGACATGGCAATCATCTGGTGTTGGTTGAAGCCCCGTAATTAAATTTGCTTGGTCAGTTTTGTGCAGATTTAAACCCAGAACATGGATAAAAAAAAATGGATGTCGCACGACAGTGATATTTTCACATGCTGTGCTGTGCAATGTTTGTGTTGCCCATTCATCACAAGAGTCCTCGCAGATCACAAGCTAATCCATCCAAGTTCTATCAAAGAAACTTGCTTACACCACTGTTTCTATCGCTCTCGCATCCTACTGAATTAAAAATTAATTGAAATTAAAATACCATAACATCTTCAGTTTGACAGTGGGCACATTTCATTCGAATTCAACATATGCTGCATGCGACTGTGTTCAGGCCATCATTTACATCTGTGCAACACTACGGGTGTGTGTGTACGCAGGGTGAACCTCAATAAAAACTACAGTGAATCATGCACAACATACAAATGTGATGTTTTGCACGAGTTACTACTTCCACTGAAACATAAAAAAATGTCCAGAATACACCAACCTGATTTTTTTTCACTCCAAACATTTTTTCAGACAAGAGACATTGTCAAGAAAGAAAGACGCTCTAAAAAGAAAGACTATTCATGTTCAATGAATCTGGGTTTGTTCCAAATTTGAAAGAAACATACATGAAGTCTCACAATATTACAGCAAACATGTTGAAACTTGGTTTTACTAGGTTCTGGGTAATTAGCATGACATGCATATATCCACGCATTCAACCTCTGAGATTCCTTTAATTTATTTTACAATGAAATAATCAACATATGTTTGGTACAAACTGACCATTTCTATACTTGTTTAAGATTTAAAAAAAAACTGTGCAATGCTGTATTGTATAAACTGTTTATCCTAAAAGATAAGAGAGAAAGCAGATTTCTTTCTGGTTTTAACCAAGCACAAACGTAAAGAAGAATTTACAGTATTGTCTTCTCTTCTAGCATATGTCAATTTGTTTTTTTGTTTGTTTTTTCTAGACTGAAGTACAATACAGGAAATAATTTTATGTTATTTATGTAGGTCCATTTCCAATGTAAAACAGGGCTGTGTGTGGTATGAATGATGTACAAGTGATGCGTAAAATAAATTGTGAAATGCACTTTTAATATGAGAAGCACTATTTCAGAACAAAACTCATCATGCTGATAAGAAAAATCAAAACTGAATCAGCTCATTTTTCAGTTAACAAAGCAAATCAACTCATGTTAATGTTAAAGCAAAGACAGATTTGCATGCAACACTTACATTAAATACATCAAGTTTAGATATTGCGAGACAAGTTATTTGCGTTCACATGCATGGCATAGCTTTACATTAGAAGTGAGTGCAAGTCACAGAATGGTATAACTTTTTGTATTCTTTTTCAATAATTGATGTTTCTTGAATACATGGACAAACTCCGCACGTGTATTCCTCTTTAAAAATAAGGTGAAAACGTATACACGACTTACCGTCTAAAATGCATCCCAAGGGCGATACGCCCCTTTGAAGTAGGAGCAATAAGCTTAGGTATTTGCATTTTCTACAAAAAGGATGTACAATCCAACTGCAAGACTCTGGAAAACATTTAAATGGACAAAGTTCTATAATCTGTATGATGTAGAACACCATCAAACAATTTTTTCATAGAAAAATAGCGTTTGCGATCCTTATTTTGCAATAAAATTGTTTTTTACCACTGGTTCATTACATTTTGTGTGGCATATTATGAAGTTATGCATTAAAGCAAGCTAAAAAAAAAGGCCTGAACCATCACTGCCCTAATCCCAACTGTTTCCGAGGAATAAATGCATAAAGTAGTCTTACACAAAAACCAAATACCGTGGCCGGGTATGTAGGCAACACGCCATGCACCTGAGATGATCGAAGTCGCATGGCATACCATGCTAACATAAGATTACAAAATACCATGTCAGTGGGTCAATAAATGAATTAATCGTGTGAGGTGAGTGAATGGTATCCAGGTTTCATCAGTTAACCAGTTTCACCTGGAAACTACCCATGCTCACCTCACACAATTCATTCATTTATGAACCCACCGACATGGTATTCTGTGATCTTATGTTAGCATGGTATGCCATGCGACTTCCGACCATCTTAGGTGAAACATGTTGCCTACATACTAGGCCACAGTATTTTGTTTAGGCCTACTTTATGTATTTATTCCTCGGAAATGGTTGGGATTAGGGTAATGATGGTAGGGGCGTTATTTAGCTTATTTTAATGTGTTACTTCATAATATGCCACATAAAATGTAATGAACAACTGGTTAAACACAATTTTATTTGCAAAATAAGTCGCAAACCATTTTTGCCATGAATAAATAGTTTGATGGCATTAAACATCACACAGATCATAGAATTTTGTACATTTAATCGTTTTCCAAAATCTTGTAGTTAGATTGTTCATACTTTTTGTAGAAAGTGCAATTGCCTGGTCTTATTGCTCCTACTTAAAAGGGGCATTCCGCTTTTGGAATGCACTTTAGGCAGGAAGTCGTATATATGTTTTTACCTTTTTTCATGAGGAATACATATGCGGAGTTTGTCCATGTATTTAAGAAACATCCTGCATTCATTGTATTTAAAACTTATTTCTCCTCAAAATAAAAATAATGAAACACTTAACCACTTGATACTATAAATTAAAAGTAAATTTAATTTGCCTGTATACCATGGTTTTCTCAAATTAATCATACTTCAGCAGCACGTGGGGAAAATAATTCTTCATGAGTCATGACATTCATTTAGATAAAACTTTCTAACTACACAGAATATATTTGGCCATAATTAATGTCATGTATAACACATGTGTATGCGAGCTATGGGAGTTGAAACAACAGCTGCATAGTATCACTACATGCAGTATTGAAACAGGTACCTCTTAAGTAGTAAGCTTTGTTATTAAACTTGCACTCACTTCTAGGATTATAAGTCAAAGCACTGCAGTTTTAAATAAACCAGAGACTGAAGTTATAAATATATCAACAACAGTGTGCAGTGATGAATAGATGTAAGCCGTGTGGATCAGCCACTTCCAAATTCCAACTGCTGTATGCAAACAACAAAGCAGCAAATGTCTATGCAAAGGAATGTAAATGCAAGAGGAAATAATATAAAATGCATTTTTGCACATGAGTGGAAACGAAGAGAGAGAGGGAGGGAGGGGGGAGTGAGAGGGAGAGGGGGAGAGAGAGAGGGGGGAGGGGGAGAGAGAGAGGGGGGAGGGAGAGGGGGAGAGGGGGGAGGGAGAGGGGGGAGGGAGAGGGGGAGGGGGAGAGGGGGAGAGGGGGGAGGGAGAGGGGGGAGGGAGGGGAGAGGGGGAGAGAGAGGGGGAGAGAGGGGGAGAGAGGGGGAGAGAGAGGGGGAGAGAGAGGGGGAGAGAGAGGGGGGAGAGAGGGGGGGAGAGGGGGAGAGAGGAGGGGGGGGGAGGGGGGAGAGAGGGGGGGAGGGGGAGAGGAGGGGGAGGGGGAGAGAGAGGGGGAGGGGGAGGGGGAGGGGGAGGAGAGGGAGGTGGGAGGGAGGAGAGGGGTGAGAGGTGGAGAGGGGTGAAAGGAGAGAGAGGAGGAGGAGGTTGATTGTAACTAACAATTCCACAGATATGTAAAGAACTCCAGAGTATTACTGCTCATGAATTTTTAAGAATTATGTTGGGGTGTCTACAGACAAATTCTTTAAATTTTGTTTTCGCCCAAGAAATGTTTTGTTTCATTGAGAAACATTTGATTATTATTTTAACTGCCAGGCACTTCACTTTAAAGTGCCTAATTTGTGCTCTGTGGGCTGCAACAAAATTCCAAAAGGCATGTGCGCGAGGTTTTTCAAACTGACTTGCACATTTCTGAATATTGAATTTAAAGTAGCTTATCACCTGTTACCAAAAATTGTAATATATTATCTGCTTCATTTACATAAAGGATTAGTCTTTAGATTACAAAAAGCCTTTGCCAAAACTGTAGTACTTCTCAGACACAAGTTAACAGACTTTAAATTTGCTGTTAACTCATCCTCTACATTTTTATTCACATTTTTTTATAGAGTTGGGAAGTAAAATATTTTCGAAAATCATTGAAGGTACAATGGTTGCTATGATAAGTAACCCCAACAAACTGCTTAGG
Organism: Dryococelus australis; assembly: GCA_029891345.1. NCBI lineage: Eukaryota > Metazoa > Arthropoda > Insecta > Phasmatodea > Phasmatidae > Dryococelus > Dryococelus australis. The sequence continues at coordinate 196,829,438 of CM056998.1, read as the reverse complement.
ATGCTTTTCCTGTATTGGTTTTTCCTTTTTTATCGAAATGAATGAAGGCTTTTCCCCATTATTAGTTGTAGGTTCTGATATGCGAATGTAAGGGAAAATTAGTATTATTTGTATGCAAAATATCTGTTTAGCAACCCTGATGAGAAACCCCTACTGTAAATATTTACACTGTTGTTGCAGACACAGATGCTTCGTGTTCAATTACCATTCTGCAGTTATAAACGTTTAACTAAAGAGTTAAAAAGAAAAAAAAATGGTGGCGATGGCTTGTGCCTGCTTGGAGGTTGGCACACAGCAACTTGGAAGGAGTGAAGATTCCTGCAAGCAGCTGCACACCGCTCCATACCTTCTTGTTTATCCTGAACACCCATGTCTTGATGTTGGAGTAGTGGTTGTGGGATATGTGGTCTATGGTGAACACCGGGCCGTACTTCTTCGAATGCCGGCCCTCGGGCCAGAACGACGGGAAGTTTTGCTGCAAAAGTATGCAACATGCTAACAAATATAAAACACTGATACAAAATACATACTTGCTACAAGCATGGGCATCTCATTACTTTCTTACAAATTTGGCTAAAAGTTTGATGGGCAACTTCTGTGCCCAAAGTTTATAAGGTATCTCCGGAACATGGGGTGTCAGGTTCGAATCCCAGGTAGGCCATCAAAATAGATATTTTTGTATCGCAATGTGTTAAAATTTTTATTTATGCATTTTATGGTGTGCTTGACAAACAGTAGTGATTTCTTAACAGGCTAGCACATGGCTACATATTACAAAAATTAGTAATATAATACACACACACATATAACAAAAATATACAATTTTCACTTTATACGATGTTTACCAAACATACTAAAATGTAAAGTTGAAACCTTGACAGGTATGCTGGTGCAAATCCCCTGACATCGAGCAACCAAAATTGAAGGAGTTTGCATCAACTGTGAAATGAAAATAAACTCTCCAAAAAGAGCATATATTTCGGCGTGTATAGGATGCACCTTTTTACAAAAAAAGTGACTACAAAAGTGGGGTGCGGCTTATATGCGAGATATTAGCATTTTTAAAAAAAAGTTTACCCCAAAACATGTTTGATTGTCAACACACAGCAAATTTTAATGTTTTAACTTAGTTGCTAAGGAAGGGAGGGAGGAAGGGAATAATAGGGAAGACAAAAAAGAGGAAGAGAGAAGAAGGAAAAAAACCTTTCCAATTGTTCAATTATTTGCTCACTCATGTTCACAAACAAAATAATGTTCATCCTGCACGTCAAATGCAAACATTTTGGAGCTCGGCCATTGATGCCATACATGAGAAAATAGTTTATATGCTGTACAAGAGAAAGATATCGTTCAAGTCACATTACCATCTACAGTATAGTGATCGTACAATGTATATTTGTAAACATTCCAACATAATACAAATTTTCTGTCACAAATGTTTTGTAGGGGAGAATTTAAATCAGAATGTATTATGTTTATACGGAATGTGACTTAACAATATTTAGAGAAATACAAAAACTCAGGTCGGCCTATACATGCAAGATTTATTATCCCTTATTTTTCATCAAAAACTTCTGATGCGGCCTATACACGCCACGATACAAACCCCTAGTAATTCCAGACAGTTCATTCCAGAATTTACAATTTTTTTGCGAAAAAAAATCCTATATATTTCTTCTGGTCTTTAGAGTAAATATATTGACCTTTCCATAGATATTCTCTAACAAACCATTATTTAAATAAAAAAACTTTTCTGCGGTACATAAATATGATGCATGATGGCATTTGGCTGAGAGGTCGTCGCGACCAATGTAAGTTTTGTCATGCAGGTCAGAAGCACATCCAAGCTTACTCTGATCATACTGTCAGCTTGTAGAGCCTCGACCGGTACACAAAGTCCGGCATGTGGCTTGGTGGAGAGGTATGTTGTCAGTAGAGGTTTCGACTGCCCGGCGGAGTGGTCGGCAAACTGCCACTGGTTTACCTGTGTTTGCTGGGGCCTTGGGTAACACCTTGGTCTGCTGCTAAGGTGGCGGCTGGCGATTGGAACTTTGTGGAGTCCTTGGAGGGCTGCTGGCCCTGTTGCAATGGAACCTGGGGTTGAAGAGTCCCAGTGGTACTTCTCGTACCTGGCGAATGTCGGTAACGACTAGGTGAGGTCGAGCAACGGTCTTAATGGGAGGCTGGAATAAAGCATGCGAGGTGAGGCCTCTCCAGCAGTCTGGTGGCGAGAGCTCATTCCCATGGGGTTACCCTGCAAAGCACAGTTAGAACTAGGTCGCAGCTTTCATTAGCAAAGGTTGTAGTAGCTGTCTTTGTCTTGCCATCTGGTACCACTTCATTGCATGTATGGCATAAGGCAGGTACAACAGACGAGAAGAGAAGAGAACAGGTGACGAAGTTCCCTGGCTAGATGCAAAATCCGATGTGTGATGCATTCCTGCACTACTGATGAGCGCACACTACAATACTTCGCCCCATATTGAATCATATACTGTCTACAAAATCACGGCTCCCTTCAGGATGGTTTCGTTATCTCAACATTGTGCCACTGGAGGGCAGTACCCTTGCCAACAAGGCTTCACAGGCTCTACGAGAATGCTCAAGTTTGAATATGTCATCACTTTCGCGCCGAGCACTGCTCAGAAAGGATCCAGGAACCCATGCGTGACATCAGAGCTTCCAAACCTGTAGAAGTGGGGATGACTTCCCCCTTCGCCCTTCTGAGAGCTACCAAGTTGGATAAATTATTATATAAATAGGAGTTTCAGCACAGGCCACAGTGTAGTCTGTTACACCTCTCACCGCTGTGAAATCCGAGGGTGTTAGCTAAGGGCCAAGTCCTTACTCCGCACCAGTGACAGCGGAAGTATGGTACCAGTAGCCTTTGACGACTCCAGCAGCTCTGGAGGACCGCTGCCTACCAGAGGCCTTCCACTTCTTCAGCCCTTTTAGAGAATGCCAAACCTCTTTTACTGTGACCCCACTGTAGGGCATAACCGCCTCATGGACGTCATGCATTTTATTTAGTGTGAAAGCAAAAATTTTCCCTCTCTCTCCAAATAAGGATAACCCTTCAAATCAAAGCAGCAGCTGCACAGACCAGATTTGTACCCTGTGCTCCTCTAACTGGCGACACGAATCATGGTGGTTATAGAGTGTTTGATTACAATGACGGGTGTGGGTCCAAGTGTTGACAGATCGCCAGACCAGTATGTCACGCCCTCCGGTGGACGAAGTGGCTCAACTGGACTAGGGGTCTGATAACTCTGGGATTGAGTTACTAATGGTTGGAGCTCTACCTTACTGCACACTCGGTGTACAGTACAGGTAGCTATCGACTGTGTGTGTTATTGACGTAATTGCACCCCGTGAAGGGAGCCCACATTCCTACACTAGTTTCGGAAATAGAGATTCAAGTGCGTGATCTCCTGCTTTGTTCTGGCGGATTGTTGTCTACTGAAGAAAAAAACAAACATCTTGGAAAATAGTATGCAGTGGTTTAAGAGAGACTTGTGTTTATTCCATCCGGAACAAGCACGGCGGCCCATACTATCTCCTAACTATCTGGTACTGAACGGAAGCTAGGCTATGAATATCCAGGTGAAGGAGACCTGGTCCTAAATTGAACAAGGCGATCCGGCTAGACGGCTATGAAAATAACTGATTCTAACCATTGTCAAGGAGGGGCAGTGGAGGACCACTACCATACTAGAGGCAGTAGTTGTGGTCGCTGGTGAAGTCGCAGAAGAGTTTCTGGCAAGTAGCTTGGACTTCGAGGGCGGCAGAGAGCTGTAGCGGAAGTTGTAGAGCGAGCTAGCGGAGCTTACTGGAGAAGAACAACTACAACTTGCGTCTTCGGGCTGCACATGGAGTTACGTTCTCCTTGTCTGCTGGCCCTGTGTGGCATGGGGGTGAAGGAGGTGTCGAGCTCCGCCTCCCGAGTGAAGCTCTCTGCTAGCATTACCCCTTAGCCAGCCATAGAACTATGTGATCTTGGGAGGCGGTCTTAGCCATTCAGCTGATAGTACAATCACACTTCCGGGAGGTTGGCGTGACGTCTGACTTCAGGTGAATAGTAGAAACTGATGTGTGTGGAATAAAACACCCCGCCAACGGGCATATCCTGTAGACACTCGATCAGCCTCCAGTACTGTCCTAACACTGCCTGGGGTGAAGTGAAAGCATGTTCACATGAGGCAAAGTCGTGTGTATTATAGTCAGGATGTGCGTCATGCGTCGAAATGATTTTCTTGCTTTAATACAGTTTAGGATATAATGAGTCTGATCAGCTATAAACTGTGGACATTGTTTAGCAATAAATAAAAAAAATAAGATCTGATATTAGAATGTACTACACTTTTCATGGATCTTGTAGCAATGGTTTGCATCACTTCTATTGCCAGTACAAAGTTTTGATTATTGATAAAATTAAGAGCAAGCCTCTAATTAATAATTCACTTGAATGCTGCAATAAAAAGTAATTGGTTGCATTGCTGTCATCAGTAGATAGAACTAATGTTATAGCATTTGCTAGTAACTTTCTATTTAAAATGTATTGGTAATTTATTATTTTATGTAGGTGGTCTTTAGTTAAATATGCACTATTGTACTCAAACTTGATAAAAAGAAAGGCTGTCAATAATTTTATTTAATTTATTATAAACTGTATTTGCAGTTGAATAATGACACAGTTCTATGTTTAATGTACGAAGTTAGGGGCCAATCACCTTTCATTCACTTGTATTTTATGAAAAAATCATACCTAATCAAAATAATAAGTGTGTTTCTATCAGTTTCTCAGTCATTACACTTACTATAAACACCAGTTGTGAGATGAAAACTTAATATTCATTTTGTTACTTTGGAGTGGAATTTTGGTGGCTCTTAAGAACGAGGTAAAATACATAAAATTTAAATGTCGACATCACAGTTAGTAGTTTTCATTTCACGGTTATGCATAGTGAGTTAACATAATGACCTGATTTACTTGGACTTCAAATCATTTGTCACCAACTTTTTAGAATATTCAAAACTTTGAGACATGTTGGATGGTGGATTCAAACCACTGTTGGTCCTACCTCTTTGTCTTATTGATCACAACTACAGATGACCGGCCCTGCCAGCGGAAGGTGACACCACAGTCCGTGAGCACACTTAGTTGGAGTTACGTACCGAGTTGGCAGGAGGCACACACAGCACAACCACGGCGGAGCACTCGTAGTCGTATACAAGGGACCAGAACTCGCCACACGTGTTCCTCAGCGGCCACTCCGTCACTATGTACTCCCGCGGCTTCGTGTAGCCCTGCGACAACACATGCTCACAGTTAGTTATACTAAAACTATAAAATGCGCTATCATAGCTAATTTCAATATTTGAAAATAATTATTTCAATAAAAATTGTTTAAATAAAATGTACTTAAATTTATTTTCGCATATTATTTAATAGACTGACTTTATTTATTAGTACATTTTACATAACATTATTCCCGGAAATTTAACTGGTCTTTTAACAAAAAATTTTATCAACCAATAATATATTACTGTTACACTATTTCCTTAAAATTTGTAAGAATAAAAACCATATAATTTGATATGGTCAGCCACAACACAAGGCTTTACCTCAAGGGGCACCACTGGTGGTATAAGTTTTGGGATGTGGTAATACTAGATGGCAAGTGTCCAGAGGGGAGAGTGACGACTCTTCAGAGCTAAGTAGATGTAGAAGGTGTTGGTAATGGTTGCTGAAGTAACACTAGAGGTTCCTGTAGAGGGCCTCGAGAAGATGGCTGATGCTTCGCTGCCGGGCGTGCTGCCTTATATTCTGCGGGTCTGCATGTATTTTGGTTCCTTCTTCCTTCGGCTGTCTTCAGCCGCTAACCCCCTCTTAGTTCAGGTCAGGCAGCAACCATGCTGCCATCTCTGGGGGTGGCTAGCGGCACGGTAGCTTGGCTGGTGTGTGGGCTATATCCGCCGCACACTTAACGGCAGGCTTGGCTTGTATTGCTGGCTGACTCTCCTTCTCAAGTATTTGATAGACGGGGCCATCGCATGGGTATTTTTAATACTGCAAAACAGCTCCCTCGGCCTCTTACATTTTCCAAGGAGGGTTGTTACCTGGCTCTGACACTTTGGCAGCTGATGTGCAGAGCTGGAATTGGCCCCGGGTGGCGGCGGCCAGCGGAGTCACTCGGTGGATGGTGCTGACGAGACCCAGGCCCACGGGCAGTACGAGTAGGTGGACAGACTACGACTGGATGCGGTGTCCCGTCGGTATTCTGGAGTGGCTCGAATAAATGGCTATGGTGGACGGACTGAGGAGAGGGGCTCTTGCAGCCGGTGGGCATCTTGTTCCTGATCCTGAGCTGAGGAAAGACTGATGGCCAACTGGGGTGGGTTACATGGCAGTTGGAAGGCTGTAAGAGCCATACATGCCTTCTTATCGGCCTACTTAATCCCTCCTCGTCGGGTGAATCGCATGGGGTTGGGTACTAAGGATCGTCGCAGCAAGCAAGGGGAAGGTGAAATAAATTCTCTAGCTAGAGTACTCAGATGCAATAATGTCACGCCACGTCAGTCCTAGCACTCCAACCGGCGAATCTCAAGCAGTGGATGGAGCAGGTTACAGGGTTTGGGGTGGTGCTATAACTTTGTAATGAGCCCCTCAGAGTCTACAGGCCTGGCACTCCAATCGGCGAATCTCACGCGGGGGCTGGAGGGGGGTAGCTGACTCTGGAGGTCCAGTTGCTTCCTCGATGAGTGTACCTAGTATGGGGCTCTACCGTACATGTACACCAAGTACATTTGCACACTGGGCGCACAGTATAGGTGGCTGGAGAATCGTGTGGTGTTTTTCAATGTACGCACTACATAGTTAAGGGAGCTCACAGTCCTATGCTATTGTCGGAAATAGTTTGGCAAGATGCGGTCGCCTTCTGCTCCCTTAGGGGACTGCATTTAGAGGAGCGTTGAGGTACAACTAACCCTTGGAATAAAAATGTAGCATGTAGAGTTGAACATAGTTATTCTTAGAAGAATAAACATGGTGACCCATATTAACTGCTGAACTTTCATAAGTACCAAGCAACCAGCAGAAGTTGGCTGAAGATGACCTGTTAAATCAAAGAGAAAGTCTAGAGGAACTAATAAAGCAGTCATGAAAACAACTCAAACTCTATTGTTGCCTAGAGTAGTTCTGATGGGACAGGGGTAAGCACTCCCGAGTGGAGTGGGTGTTTCAGGTGTCGAAGCAAGCTTTGCTGATAAAATATCTGGTTGAGGTAGGGAGCCCTAACACAGCAGTGGTAGGGCGAGTTGCTGGGTTTCCAAAGCAGATGAAGCCAATGCGATAACTTGACATCAACCGGCACTCTGGGGGCTCGTCCAGCGCTATGCATTGAATGAAGCCTTACTTTGGTTTCCTTCGGGCATTTTCGGCCGGCTGACTCCTCCCTGTGTGGGTGGCATCATTCCTTGCTGCGCTCTCTGGGCAAAGGTTAGAAGCAGGGTGGCTCAGCGATTGTAGGTGGTCTCATGACGCTCACTTAGGGGCAGACTGGCTTCGTTCGGGTGGCGAGGTAGGGTCACATGACTGATTTACGTATTTACTGCTACATGTAGCAGTCCAGGTTCGATCCCCTACAGAGGCTGTCGTGGCTCTCCATGGGCTGAGTTGAAGTCCTAGATTCAACTAGATATATTGCCAGCTATGCACCATGTGTCAGGGTGAACCGTAGAAATCTTCCCATACAAGCAAATCAGTTGCAGATGAGGAGGCCGGTGGAATGAAAGGATAGCTGCCATCCTTGTTGCTCACCATACTTTACAGAACCTACCCACGCCAGCCTTCAGTGCCTGACCCCATGGGTACGGTATATGCTCAGGCCACCCGACGACTGACGAAGCCTCACATCGCAGTTCTCCCCACCAACCTCATTAGTCCCTTATCAGGGTTTCAGAGCCATCTACCTAGTGGTCTAGCTCCTCCAACTAGGTCAGCCTACCCTCCTGTAAGTGGAGACGAAGCACTCTGAAGCACCAACACCACCAGAACTAGCGACCCTAATGGCCGCCTGTTGTACCACCACCTTCAAGACACATCCATCATGGAACGAGACCTGCGCTGCTGCTTACCCCTTGGTGCCACGTTCAGGACCAAAGCCAATTATTCAGGAATAGAGTCCACAACAGCCCCAGGTGAGGTGTACCAGAGGTAAAGGCACAAACACCCTTACCCCAGTCAACCGGAGGCTTAAACTCGCACCGCCCGACTTTGTGCCCTGCAGATGGCCAACCCTATTTAGGGGCCCAGTGAAAGCCCAGTGACAGATACAGATGCCACCCCACTAGAACCATCCTGAGTGTGTGTTCTCCGAGTGAACACAGTAAACACCTAGGGAGGTTGATACGCTCCATTACCACAGCCATCACACATCAGTTGATCAATAATTTCGTTCAAATGTGTATGGTTGTAGGTTTGGCGTGGACGTTGCACACTTCCTCATTCTGGCATGCAAGTTGCACATTTTTTGTTTTGGCCCGCATATTGGTGTAGTAAGTAAAGAAGATCGCAAATTCAACTGAAATGAAATCATGAGCAATTAAAGTGACTGTCTCAGTAAAAATTCCATGGTTGTACATATTCATCATTGTTGGAAGGGATACAATTCTATACCTATGTTTGTTTCTATAGTGTGCCACTAAGTCGATACACTGACACCGGGCCATTTTTAGACCATTGAATTTTTAGTTGCTGTACCTAAGCAGGACCTGCACGACTTGCCTGTATATCAAGTTCGACGTTGGCAGTTGGTCCAGCTAATTCACCATGACTTCTGGATATGGTGGCATTGAGATTATCTCCACACTTTGCAGCAACACACCAAGAGGCATGGGATAGTAGTAAGCTTTGCCGCCAACCAATTAAGTGTTCAGAAGAGGATGACCATCTACTTCCACTGCAATGGAAGTTGGGTTATGTTAAGGAACTCCATCTTGGCGACGATGGGGTTTCTTAAATGGCCTGTGTGAACTGATGCATGCATAGCTAAAAGTCTGGCAGTGAAGCTATACCCCTTGCCCTGTCGAAAGTGAAAGGTTAAAATTGACGAATGACACACATCCTGACTATACTAAACACAACTTCGCCTTATCTGAACGTGCATTCACTTCAACCAGGCGGGGTTAGAACAGTACTTGAGGCTGCTCAAGTGCCTACAGGATACACCCTTTGTCGCGGGGGCTCTATTACAGACACATCACATTTACTCTTCACACGAAGTAAGATGTCGCATCAACCTCCCCAAAGAGTGTTTGTACTGCCGGTCAAGACTGCCTCCCAAGGTCACATAGTTCTACAACGGACCAATGGATGACACTAGCAGACAATTTCGTTCAGGAGGCGGAGTACGCCACCCTACCACACCCTTGCATCTCAGAGGGCCCGCAGACGAGGAGAATAATAAGTCCATGCGCCACCCGAAGATGCCAGTTATAGTAGTTCTTCAGCTCCAGCAGCTCGCCCTACCACTCTTCTGCTAGAGATCTCTGCCACCCTCGAAGTCCTAGTTACCTACCAGAAGCTCTTCAGCGACCTTCCAGAAGCTCTTCGACATTGCTGCAGCAGACCCTGAGGATGCCTTCAACTCTTGCCTTACCTTCTGGTAATGGCAACCACACTTCCCCTCTGGCAGTGTAAATGCCACCACTACCCTAACATTTAGAATTAGTTATGGTCAGATATTTTCACAGCTACCTAGCCAGATCGCTTTGTTCAGTTTAGGACCAGATCTCCTTCACCTGGATTCATGTAGTCTAACTTCCGTTCAGTACCAACTAGTTAGGAAATAGTACGGGCCATCATGCTTATTCTAGACGGAATGAATACGAGTTTCTCTTAAACAATTGCGTACTATTTTCTATAATCTTTGGTCCTTCCAAAGTAGACGACGACCTACCAGAGCAAAGCAGGAGATTGCGCACTTGCGTCTTTATTTCCGAAATTAGTGTAGGACTGCCAGCTCCCTTCACAGGCTGAACGTACGTCGAAAATCCACACATTCGACGGCCACCCATACCGTACACCACTGTACAGTAAGGTAGAGCCCCAACCACTAGTTACTCAATCCAAGAGATATTACACCGCTAGTCCAGTTGACCCACTTAGTTCACCGTTCTGTACTGTTGCCAGAGGGAATGAAATACTGGTTCTGGTGATCGGCTAACACTTGGATCCACACCCACTGTCGTATGGTATTTAGACGACATCCAATGCTCTATAACCACCATGGCTCATGTCGCCCATTAGAGAAGCACAGGGTACAACTCTGATATGTTCAGTTGCTGCTTTGGTTATACACACAGCAAGCGAACTTCGTCGCATGCCCTCCTCTTGTGAGGCTGTCTATTTTACCTGCCTTATGCCATACACCTGAAGAAGTGGTACCAGATAGCAAAACAAATAGACAACTACTATAACTGAAACTAATGGGAGCTGCAACCCAGTTCCTGCTTAACTTTGCAATGTAACCCCATTGGAACAAACTCAAGTCGCCCACCAACTGGAGAGGCCTCACCTCCCAGATCCCTCCCATACTTTATTCCAGCCTACTATCAAGACCGCCGGCTGACCTCACCCAGTGGTGACAGACATCCACCAGGGACATAAAGTACCACTGGGACTCTCAAACACCTTGTTCCAGTGCAGACGGGCCAGCAGTCCTCCATGGGCCCAACCCAGTTATAGCTCCAGTCACCAGCCGCCACACCAGCAGCAGACTGTGGAGCTACCTGGGGCCTCAGCAAGCAAAGGTATACCAGTGGCAGTAGGTTTACCCCTCCACGGACAGTCAAAACTTATACTGACGCTAATGTTTCTGCCAGGCCACGTGCCCGACTTTGTGTACCGGTAGAGTCCCTACCTTTCGACAGTAACGTCAAAGTCAGCTTGGACTTGCGTCTGACCTGCACGACAAAACTTTGATTGGCCGTGACGACCCCTTTCAGTCAAAGGCCGTTGTGCATCAAGAGAGATATTTCATGGTGGCCGAGTTGTTTGGACATGTGAATGTGTGTGTAAATAGTGTTGTGGTGTGTGTACGTGTAACATTGTGAATTTTGTAAATAGTGAACTTGTGTGGTGACTGTGGGTAACATTTCTAACTTCTCCCATTTCATAGTGCTGTTGGGGTTGGCAATCCTTATTCCACCATACTGGAAGTTGGTGTTACTGTATCATATAGTCCTGAAACCATCATGGTGGTGAGAGGTTGTGTTCATAACTTATGAATTCGTAATTGTTGTTTAAATTAGTTGTGGATGTTGCATCAAACCTTTTTATGGTTAGCAAGTTCGGCATTCAAACATACTTAATTGTTTTTATGAAACAGCCATGCCTGTTCCTTTTGAACACCCATTGAATCCATTTAACATAGTTATGCAGATTCTCTTTCCCTTTGCCCTCCAATCAGCGCAGTGTCTTAGTTGCATACACACAATTGTCCTAATGCAGAAGTACCAGGCTGGCCAGAAAATGCGACTAAAATCGCAATTTCCCAGGCTAGCTCTTCGACGAGTAAGAGCTTAATGTTCCCAGAGAGGAAGCCAAAGAGCTGCATTGTGGAACAACATCCAATCAGCAGCTAGTAATCTAGAGGCCTGGTACATGTACCACTGTGTCTTCCGCCACTACCTTACATGCCACCGAAATGCCAAGCTGATGCCTCCTGGCCCAGCAATACAACTGCTATCTGACATATTGATTTGGGTGCCTAATGCCCTATTACTCGATAGCCAGCCCATCCAGTCGTTCGCAATTTTGTGCCAGTGAGAACCTCTTCTAGGCTGCCCTTCCGACCGGCACCCCTGCTAGCAGTACAAAAGATCATAGAAATTCCAGCACACCCAGTTCGACTGAGTAAATAGTGTGACTTAATACCTTGTTCAGGGAACACCATTTCCTCATTCCTAAGGGGAAGCTATAGTTTAGTTTTAACCATCTGGTTGCAGCATCAAAGTAAACATGATTTTTAGAATTTTTGGTAATTTAACAGAAACATGTGAAATCTGTTTTCACTGAATCTTTACAGTTTGTGCTCCCAACGACGTTCTGCCATTGCTTTTACTTCAAAATACGACCTATACAATTGCTTCAAAACAATTAAATTATAAGAACTTTTTTAACTTAACCTCTGATCTGTAGGCTAATTGTAAATGCATACATAGTCTGCTATTACACATGGAGTACTTGTATGCAAAAGGGATTCGGACATAACCAGGTGACAAAGAATGAGCTAATAAACTTCCTGTAATACACTGTGAAGTGCCACATAAATATGAATGTGATGATCTGAAGTGTGTCAGATGTTTGTATATCGAGAGGGAGTAAACAGAGAAGTCACCTAATCTTCTGCAGAAAGAAATGCAAATACACTGCAGTTGAAGAGGAGTTTTAAGAGATATGTCTAATACGCAAGAAAATAGGGATACACAGTCACAACTGAAATACTGCAATCTGATACAAATGCTGTAATATTATTGATTGAAAAAACCATTACATTGAAATGAACTCTAATTAATTTGGTTTATTGCAATACAGTGGTGGTGTTTATTCCATAGACACAATGTTAGCTATGCTTACCCTATACATATTGGAAATGTTTGACCCTCTATAGTCTTCGCCTTAACTTTGAATTCAAACACATTTAAATCTGAGTTTCCCGTTTCTGATTCGAGAAACAGAGTTTTCGTAACTCCCGTACTGTCAAGCATAGTGCTGCTATCTAGTATTTATTTCCTCAAACGGGAGCAACTACCGATAAGTCTAACTCGCAAGCGAGTTACACTGCCACATTCTTTTGGCAGAGTAGGCAGTCGTTTTGTTTGCATACTCCACTCCTCATTTTACTTGCGAAGTGGATAAAAGTATTCGGGTAAACGACAAAAAATGTTAGGTACTATCAAACTGTAAATACATGTGGAGGGTAAGCAAAGTTGGAAGTTGCCTTTGTTAGTAGAAATTTAAAATGGAACCACAGTCCAGTACTAACCAATGTTATCTAAAACACTCAAATATATAGGGGGATTTTATATTGCTTATCCTGTAAAAAAAATCTCACTACATGCCACTGTTACAATATATTTATAACAGGGATTATTTATTAATGTGCAGCAACGAAATACTACATTGCCAGACAGTAAAAATAGTGCACACAGAAGGATGCATCAGATGGTACTGAAACTTTAAAGGCATTGACGTGAGACTCATCAATTGACTGGACTATCATTACATCAAGGAGGGTTGGCTTTGGTTAGATGCTAGGTCAAGCACACCCTCTGGCGGTGTTTGTGTGTTTCTCTTTTAATTCCTACAATATAGTGGTGCTCGTCCAGTGCAGAGGACTGGCCTGGTAGCTATGCAGCAGGACACAAAGTCTGGTTTGGCTAGTATGATTTTCCGCTTCAAAGGTTGGACTCTCGGTGGTATACCTGGGCGAAGCATTACCTCAGATGGGGTTTCGACCTGATTCGTCTCTGTAGGGCGTATGTGAGCTACACGTGGGTTAGCGATCCGATACTCAAAGCTTGTGTGGGTTGTCGGGGGCGGAGCAGCTGATTCGAGTCTGGAGCTGGAGGTTGGGACTTCCAAGGGTTGATCTGGCTGGTTTAAATAATCTGCGATCCAGGGGGGATGTCTCCCCAGTCAGATGTATGGGTGCCTCTAAAAGGTCATTGGGGATCTCTGGCATGATGGATATCAGTAGACGGCACAATGCATGGGCTTGATCCTTTGGCGAGAGCTGATTGAGCATCCACAGGAATTTAGCACCAGTTTAACTTTCTTTCGGATTCCACTCTGATGGAAGAAAGGCATCTGGATTAGAACACACTCACGTCCGTAGAGTGATCGTAGGTGATGTGTAGTCCTACTGTCCTGCATGTGGGTTTATGCCTCAGAAGCACCTAGTCTTCCCAACCCATGGAACGACCCCTCTGGCACCAAAATGTCGTGGAGAGGGCGAGCACTGAGTCGACAAGCTAGACTTGAGAGACGAAGTACCTAGGTGTGGGAAGTACGTAGGTGTGGGCTCTACAGTTGTGCATACCAAAATATGCTGGAAGGTTGGCCGATGCTAGTGGGTGGGTGTGGGTGTGTGTGTACTAACAGTGTAATAGCTCGCACGAGTAGATTCCTCGGTCACCTGCAATCCCTCGGGCGGTGTGAGGTACACTAAGAGAGGTTCTATGTCTATGGCAGGCCGCCTATCAAGAGAGGTGGCAAGGGGATGCAATGCTCAGGAGTCTGAGTTCCTGGGTGATTGGGGAAAAGGGGTGGGGGGGTAGGGCTCAACTCGTAAATTTTTATTTATAAAATGAAGTATTGCGTAAAAATATAATTTCGACACTCAAAATGTATTAACTTTTTTGCGTGGATGACGACTATTTATGTTATTCTAAACAGTTTATTTTTGGGGAAGGGTTAAGGGGGCCCATAACACATTGCTCAGGGGCCCGGAATTTCTGTTGGTGGGCCCAGTCTACGGGAAAGGATACCCTCGAGTCAGTAAACTGTTGTTTTTTCCTTTTGATGGGAAATAAACAAGTGGTGTCGCACTACCTCCTAACACTGGCAAGAGCTTAGAGAAGATCAACCCTAATATTATCCAAGTAGAGGCGACCTGTTTCTAGGCTAACGATGGTAGAGTATATGAGCGCTATTAAAATAACTTCAACTGGCACTACTCCCTACGCATGTTGCCCTGAAGGGGCCAGAGTCTAGGTGTATAGATGAGATTTGACATAGAATCTTTGGCACGAATACGGTGAAGACTAAGCAGGTTGAGAAGGAAGGCTCTTGCTAAGAGGCACAGTGGAGACCAAGGAGAAGTTTTCCTTCAGCACGAATGCAGTGAAGGAAGGGCAGAAGGAGCTAGGAGCGTAGCGAGCAGGGTAGTTCTCCGGCAAGGCTGCGGTGGAGAGAGCAGGTAGTGCGGCTAGTAGACAAGCCAACGAATAACACCTGTTTAAGGGTGGCGTCCCTCTATTTATACTCTAGATGGCTTTTCCCTTTCAGTCAGCTGAATAGGGGTTGTCGCTGGAAAGGAAGTAGCCATAGCATAGCTTCCTGAATGTGTGACGTCATCGGCCGGCTTGGAGATGAGGAGGTGGCGAAGCGTACTGGCATAATCATCTAGCGGCGTGCAATGTAACTTGGTGCTTTCAATGCAAAGTCTAGGTGGGCCGGTGAATAATACAATCTTCGACTGGAACGTCTATTCTTGCCGGGGTAGAGAGTAAAAGTTCATAACGTCGCATGTGTCAACAGTAAAACTCCATTGAATTCATATGGAAAAGCTTGCTTACTGATCAGCTGACATCGTTTCTACCATTTTTGAAAAGACGGCATGCATCAGTGTAGTGATAACTATGAGTAATACCCATGATCACAAAACAGAACAGCATGACAATTGCATATAGATCTGTGGTCCACTATCTGGTCATCTTCAATTGAGCATAGCACCCTGTTTCACTGCAATGCATGCTGCATGCAACTTGGTCTGGCATGGAGTCCAGCAGATGCTGAATATATTCCCGAGGCAAACGAGCTCACAATTGTTGGACTGTGTTCCAAATCTTGGATACTGTGGCACGGCAGCAGCTGACATTTTAACTGATTGAACACATGCTTGAATGTGGACATGTCAGGGGAGTAGGCAGGCCATGGTAGTGTTTGGACATGACAAAGCCAAACCTGGGCAATCTGTGCCATGTGCGGTCAGGTTACTCAGTTGAAATATTGCACCTTAAATCTCGGTCGTAAATGAAAGCAGATAGGGGCGTAAGACCTCATCCACATACTTCTGGACCGTCATTATTCCACGTAACATGACGTGAGTGGATTGGCTGTCATAGGCTATGGCTCCCCAAACAAATGCCCATTTAAAACAGAGGACTAGTTTTTTTTCAATTTGCTATACCTGTAGAATACTACGTAATAAAGTAATGGCCATCACTGAGAACCACCCATATTGCAAAAGGAAATCTTAAGTGGATGTCCAAGCAGGTGTGAGGAACTGTGAATCTGGCATCAGCACTGCGGCACCATACCACCTGCTGTGAGCAATAAAGAGTTTATTCCCTACTTCTCTTGGCAACTTCCACACCTTCGGCACTATGAGTAAGACAGGATATTGTAACACCAAACACCCAAGGTCACGCATACAGGAACATACTGAAAGTAAGTTTCGTAAACACAAAGGTGGAAGATACAGTTATGCAGCATGAGGAGACAGATGATCAATAATACTATTCCAGGTGACATTCCTCTTCACCACCACTGCCTTAATGGATATTTCATTCTAGCTACTTTTCCCTTGCATTGTTCTCTCCTGTAGTAGCCGCACAGAATCTTCTGTGCAATATGAACAACTTTGGTTGTTGAAGCGATGGACACTTACTTAGTTATTTCTCACAGAGGCTTGGCCACCTCTGGAAGTATTTACTGAAGAACTTTACTGGTTGCTGTAAAGGCTCATGCAGGCAGTATGTATGTAGTATTTTTAGAAAACCCTGTAACATCTTCAAGTCAATGCTGTTATTTACAGCATATGACAAGCAGAAATAAACAAAAGAAGCTGTGCTTGATGTTAATTACTTAACTTCCAAACAAATGTATGGTGTTGGAAGGCTTCCTTAATTACTTTGTGGTAGTGCTGATCCACTGTAAGATCTGTGCTAAGTAAATGCTGCATTTTACATACATTTTTATTGTTTATAAATACTGTATTCTGTGCAAATGCCCCACCCCTATCTTTAACAATACTTATAAAATAATGTGGGGTGCCGACAAGAATAAATATGGTAATACTAAAAAAAAATTGTTTCACACAAAGTTCAACTTACGTCCACAAACACAGCATTTATATAGTCTGTGAAGTTGTTGCCTTGAAATGATATCAAGTACGGCCGAGCGTTGTCCGCTGAAACAAACAGGTATGAGTGGTCATCAAACAAATCGCAAATCTCATCGGAATATTGCCAACACTATTAATGTTTGCTGAAAGCACTGTGTGTCTACTCACGAGGCACAACTAGAACGTCACGATTCTTCTCCCGGTTGTCAGCGCGATGCCCGCCCGCGCAGTCGCCGATCGTGAACCGCGGTGTCTGCTTGCAGATCAGCTGTAACAACAAACACACTAATTACAAAAAGATTTCCCTTCCGTCCCTCTCCAGCATATGTCGCACATCTTCCTTTTCTATCGTGTATACATCAGTATAGTGTATTTTTCCCGCTACACATCTTCTAAAAGCAATACATATTTGTGTTATAGGTGTAGGTAGATTGTCAGCTGCACCATACTCATAGAATCTATAACAAAATTAAGGAGGTCTAGTAATACTATTATAAAAAACCTTAAGACTCTCTACTAATTTACCATTTTTACATGATTCATTAGAAAAATAAAATGTAAGCACCTACACCATCATACCAAAAGTTAAGCATGAGTGATCACTGTATATATATTTATCAAAGAGTGTAACTCAGCTTACACATAGAGCAATGTCAACATCAAATAGGCTCGTGAATGCGAGGTAAACTGGACAGTGTGTTCAGACCAAATGCGACTCGTTCTGTATTGTGTTATATTTGTGATTGGAGAGGAGATCTTGTGGTAAAATATGCACTGTACGGTATGGACGTGCCACAAAGATATCAGTTGGACTTGGGCCCGTTTGTAAAGGGACTAACCATTGGGTGACTGGAAGCAGGTCAGACACAGATCGAAGTCTCAGTAGCCCTGAATGTGCCACAGAGTGTGATTTCCAGACTTTGGTGAAAGTTCTCCGACACAGATGATGGCCATCACAATCCAGTACAACGTCATCCAAGAGTAAGAACTATACGACAATACCAATATATGTCGATAAATGCACGACAAAACCGGACACTGCCTGCATGACAACTGTCCTCAGAGCTTGCAGCTGCCTCTAAAAATTAGGATTTCCCTGTAAACTGTACCAGAGATGTCTCTATGCCATTTGTCCATTAGGGTGTCTCCCACTTGAGTCAGTGTAGAAAAGAGACCGTTTGCAGTGAAGTCGGCAGTATCGAAATGGTACACCATGAATAAGGGAACATGATCTTCACGGATGAATCTAGATTCAGTTTACAAAATAATTCCCATCACACATTCGTCTGGGGGAAACGTGGAACACAAATAAATCCCAGGAATATCATGGAGAGGTATCAGTTTGGTGGTGGTGGTGGTGGAATAACAGTATGGGCGCGAATCAGCTTTGGTGTATATATGGAGCTGCACATCTAAAATGGATCTGAGTTGAGAAATTTGAGCGGCACTTAACGAAGTCGTGAGAGGCGATGAGGATTAAATGAGGTGAGAATGGAGCAGCGCCGGAATAAACGAGTAGGGGAACTGGATATCCCCGAGAAAAACTGCCGACCAGCTGCATCGTCACACATGATTCTTGCTTGCGGAAATCCGGGAGTGACCTGGCCGGGTATTTAACCCGGTTCGCCTTGGTGGGAGGTAAGCAGTCTAACCGCTCAGCCACCGTGGCCGCATATAAAATGGAGGCACAATTACTGCCCAGAGGTACAGAGATGAGGTACTCCGAAAGTATGTGCAATTTTTCAGAGGTGTAGCTGGCCCAGACTTCATTTCCATGGATGACAATCCGCATGCACATTGAGCCAACATGGTGGACGAATTTCTTTAAGGTGAAGATATCCACCACATGGATTGGGCAGCAAAGGTCTCCGGACATAAACCCTACAGAGCAAGACTGCAATGCGTTAGTGAGACAACTTGCAGCTCACCAGCTCTACTATAGACAAATACAAAGCTCCACACAGCCAAAAGAGTTCTTGAACCACCTCGCAGAGAGCATGTGGCACCATTATACGGTTTGTATGGCTGTTAGGGGTAGCTACACACTAAATTAACATTTTATTTCTGTTAAGAAAGTGATGTTAAACGTTTGGTAACTTTTGCACATGTCTCTTTGCAGTAACAAATTACCAATTTAATGTTTTTCACTCCTTTGTACACAAGATGAACTTTTAAAAAATACATTATTCTACATATACAAATATACAAATGTTTTTCCTTTGCAAACGACTTGTCCTTCAAACAAAGTTCAGTGAAACAAATCCCTTCTAGTTGCTCAGCTGTTAATGTCTTGGTGTAGGGTATTTAAGATTTTAAGATTTGTGAGTTGTGTTTAGGGTATAAAGATTTGAGTGTTTGACACACCTGCGGGTGTGGAACAACAAAATGCAGTCGGCAACATGGTGGTGGAGGTGGGGGGGGGGGGGGGGCGAGAGCGCGAGAGAGAGAGCGAGCGAGAGAGAGAGCAATGAGTGTTGTTGTATGTAGCAGTTTGTAATTAGTGTAAAAGTAAAGACAGTTACTACACTTGGTTTTAAAGATTTTAATGTTGTTCTTTGTAGTTGTTCCTTTGCAACAACATTGGAATGGTTAGTTTGAGCTACAGGTAATTGCAAATTCCCTGCAAACCCCAAAATCATGTACTATGCAATTTTTTCACATTGTAAAATACTTAGTAGCAGCAGTCAACTAAACAATTTGATCTCAGTGATGATGGTTCCCCTAGATTCATAAATGTTTGCACTCTATGTTTGGTTTAAAGAGCAGCACCTGACTTTTCACCTTTTTCATCATATTTATGTGTTCTGGCTAGTGTTTTTATGTTGGCAACCAAAGCATGACATGGTTACAATTTCCAGCCGAAAATTAGCGCTCATCGCAATTCCCGGCAGTGTGCGAGACAAAAGTGTTTACTGTGTTGTGAAGATGTGCTAATGTTCTCCACCACTCTAGTAAGCCACTCACATTGTACTCGTGTTGATATTCATTTATCTTGGACACAGAGTTCTTGACGGACTTCTGCTTGAGGCGTTGGGACAGTTCCTTGACGGGGAACCACGAGGTACCGCATATCACAAACTCTTCCAGCGTGTCGTACACAAATTTGTACTGGTCCTGCCGACAGTCAGAAAGTACAACTAAATATTTCCATACAGGTCACTCGCAGAGCTAATTTTAACATCTTAAAAATTTTCTGAACTAATTTTTTAAAAATATTTGCTTAGGCACAATTTTACTTGTAACTTCTTCATAATGGTGTTTTATTGGAACAACAAACTATTCCCTGCCACATTAATAATTCACCTTGGAAATAGTAACTAATAGTAAAATCATCTGCGTTTTTGCTTTAGTGTAAACAATCCAACAGTAATATATCATGGTATTACACAGGAGACAAAAAAAATTAGATTTTCCATTCCAAATAATTAACACAATTAGTTTACCCAAATTCCATTTACAGTAAAAAAAGAGCCGTATAATATTACTTTAAAGTATAATATAAAGTGTGGCAAGTAGTCCGAATTTACAAGCTGAAATGTGGACCTTGCATTTCCTTCATATTTCACAATTTTACATTGGTCTTATCACTGCAACGCATTTATTTTCAGCAGGAACACGTATCCAGCAAAATTCGTTGTTATCCCTACCCAGTAAAACTTGTATTAGCACGTGACTTATTGAGGGGGGGGGGGGGGGCAAATGGGAAAAAAAAAACATGTTGGTTATAGACTGATCGCTGTAAAGTCGGCACTGTTGAAAAGCACATAACCATTGTAAAAAGTTACTCCCAGTGTTGCATGTACGTCAACATTAACATTGGCTGCTTCACTATCTGTAATGTTGGCAGCGAATAACTAAGTAGTTCAAATAAGGTGGGAAGATCAATGTTAACAGTTTAACAAAGGGAAAAATTTTGCCACTAGGTAAGCACTAGTGTCGGTAAGGTACAGGCTGTTCACGGTAAAGTGAGCGTTTTGGATGAACTAGTAACTTTATTTTAGCCATTTTTATCCTTTAACAGCATTTTTGAATAAATACTGCCATGTAAGTAACGAACACAGTAAGTAGATTCCACCGTACTCTAAAGTTAATGTTTAAGGCTAAAATAAAATACAATATGTTCGGAAACTACCTCTATAGATTTAAATCACAGCATCTGTGGGCGAACAGAAAGAGTAAACTCTAGTCAAAAATGTTCGCAGTACAAGTTGCATAACACGAAGGCGAACTGACCCACGGGAGTGCTGCAAGCGGCACTCTGCGCCGTCTGTCTGTCGGGCGGGTTGCCACTGTCCCACGCACAGGCGTCATAGAGAGACTGGTTGCCTATGTACAGGCGTTAGCCGCATGTCGCACCACTGCCGTTCGTCTTCGTGTTATGCAACTTATCGTGCACGCAGGTACATATGGCTGTGGACACCCGGCGTCGATTCACAAATTCACATTTAAACATACTAAATGGCATTTACGAACATTTTGTGAATAGTTTCTTGTTTTCCGTTCGCCCACAGATGCTGGGGGTTTGAATTTCGACAGGTAATATTAATGTTATTTCTCAGAGAATCAAGCAAAATCAGTATTATAATTTAAATACGAGTTCGTTAGTTGAGTCGTTATGTCTGTACGGGGGTGTGAGGTCAATACATAAGCTGGCTGGGTATAGGGGTATTTCTGCAGTTTTCTTTTTAAAAAAATATAGACAAGCTAGACAAACCTACAATCCATTATGGGCATGGGAAGGTTCCCCTTAAACATGTTTCTATACAGTGTTTAGAAAGAAATGGTTTAATTTGTTACTCATTCACACACTGTTTCAGTAATACGTTGAACTAGGGTTTATTCTACTCAGACTAAAAACAAAACGAAGCTTCTTTATGGAAGTTTGGTATAGGGGAAACTGCAGAAATACCCCTATATCCTGCCAGCTATTGTATTGACCTCACACCCCCGTACAGACATTACGACTCAACTAACGAACTCATATTAAAATCATAATTCTGATTTTGCTTAATTCTCTCAGAAATAATATTAATATTAGCCATATTTTCGCGGTTGAATCAGGTAACGACGATGTGGTATCCCGCTACTGTTCACCACTCCGTTATGAACACATGGTGACCGGGTAACCAGCGTTCACCATTTCTGGCTAACGGAGTCAGGAGCACGTTAGTAGAATTGTTAACCAGATGTTCATTGTTACTGCGTGGATAACCTCAATCTGTACTTATTGTACGTATATTTGTTATAGTTGTGATATTTCGAATCTTAGTGAAGTTTTAGGCCCCTAATAGATGCTTTTCTTAGGTTGTAACTCGAGCTGCATTTCTGACATGTGAATGGAATTATGTTCAGGTGAGAAGTACATGTTAGTCTTCACATAAAAATCATCAACACGTCCGTATATTCCATGTCTATTTCTGACACTATTACAACGATTGCGTAGTTTTGAAGTTCCCTCCAACTGAGGTTCGCCGTCCGTGATTACAATAAGCATTCTCATGATGTGAACAATTTGTTGTAAACTCTGGTGACCAGCCCGTTACCAATCCAATCGCAAAAATACGCCTATTGTGACGCAACTACGAGTCCGTATTTCAGTAATTACGCATGAAGCCTACTACCACGTGCAAGGTAAACACCTAGCACTTTCGGAATCTTCTTTCCACGTGAATAAGTCTTTAAATTTGCGACCATAGTGGGAGGTAATCCAGATCCAGAACATGCGATGGTAACAAAACCGGGGGATACAGTTTGGCATTGCAGCTCCGAATCTATCGTCTACATTCAACATTCAGTTACGCCACTCGATTGCCAAAGGATCAAAGAATACGTTACGTTTAGTGAAACATTGTACGAGGCGGGGGGGGGGGGGCAATTTTGAGTTCGTTTCGCCGCGTCTCATAACTTCCGCGTAGTATAACTTCTGACTAGGAGAAGCTACGACGCTCATTTAAGTTTTAATCAACAGATCTCGTCAAGATCAATCGATTGCGTGTTTATGGTGAAACTGTACAAGTTTAATGTATAAAATTAAGAAAACTTAACATATTGTCGTCCTATAATCGTCAAAAAGACAAGTCGAAATACAGAAATCGTATATGGTTGGAAAGAGCATTTCAAAAGCAATACAGTGATAGCCATAAAACCCCGTATGATTTAGTGAAGCGGTGCCTGGAACGTAAAAAAAACATCAAGGCGTCCGAGCGCGTAAACGTAGACGTATTCACGCAAAACAAACGGCCGTGTCCCCAACACAGCCACACCCCATTTCTTAAAAATATAAACAAGCTATAAAAACGAAGCATCTAATATGCCATTGAAGGTTACTCTCAGCGTATTTAGGTTCATAACGACTTAAAAATTTAACTTGGCTATGCATTCGCACAGCTGAACGGTCATGCTCGAAGTTATAGTCCTTCCAATAGAAGACACACATGCTGCTCACTTTAAGTATACTTACTTGCACTCATTTTTCAGTAAACATAAGTTTCAACGCTCACACAGAACTACAATAATTAATCCTTTATGAAGATCACTGGGAAAAGATCTTACTAATACAGTTTGTCTGTGGAATTTCACTGTTTGTAAAAAATTTTATTTCTCTTTTGAATTACTTTCTGGTCACGACAAAATACAATACCGTACACGTTTACTCATGTGCCTATGGATGTCAAAGTTGACAATATTTATTCATAGAATGGTGACCTGACTTGAAAGAACTTCTTGTAGAGGGTTTAGTACATTGTCTGTATTGTGTTACAATCCTGTGGAATTATAACTGCTCACGCCTTTTATGAAAATCAAACTGATAAACATACGCATTAGTCTACAAAAACCATGAACCTTACATGCCGCTAACTTTGGAAGGAGTTAAATTGTGCAAAACTGTTCGATTTCATACATAACAGGAAATTTGTTTGTAACAGTTCAATTAGCACCTGACTGCAGTTTCCTGGGTGTTTGTTTTATAGGCATGTATGATATTTGAGCTGGTGTAAGGAAGTGTATTTATAATACTGAAATTACGCATCTATTCACATAATTTTTAAAGCATTTTACATGTAAAATATTTGCCTGTATGTTATTTACAACTTTTTTATTTTTTTTATTTTTTTTATAACCATGCATGCCTTTTTGGATTTTCCGAATAACAAAATATTTTAACATTTCATCTAGAAGCATCCTGTGCCTATAAGGGAAGGAAATTGAGTCCACCTTTTTGTCTAAGGAGTCTACTCTCAAACTTTACAGTGACGTGTGTTTACAGGGAGAGAACTCATCCTGATTGTACTCAGCCATGACTATACTCCATTCGCGGTAACTTCAAACTTTTCTGAAGCCCTGTTAAAGTTCTAATTCCAGGATATTCCTCTGCCTCGTAAAAACAAAGCTTGAAAAAATCACACCAGAGGGCCAATACACCGCATTCGTACGCACTCAGTGTAATAATATTTTGCACAAGAACTATCTCTTACTAGGCATTACCAACACACCTATTCTGTCCCTGTCTTTATTCAAATTAGTAACAAATTTAAAAACTATAATTTATAGATAAAATATAAGTAACATTGAAATTTAACAAAAAATTAGGTACTTTTATACACGATATACATATGTAGGGAACAAACACGTCATACATTAGGCTTTTTTTTTTTTTTTTTAGGTTTGATTCAAAATGAGCGAAGTAACCGCGAATAGACTATATTTAAGCGAGAGAAGAGATTTGGGCGACTCTTAACAGCGAGGTCTTGAGAGCCGATGAGGGAGGGTGATTGAGGTGAGTATAGAGCAGCGCTGGAATGAAGGGGCGGAGGAAACGGGAGATCCCCGAGTAAACACGCCGACCAACGGCATCGTTCGGCACGAATCCCACATTTGAAAATCCGCTCACCCGGCCGGGGATTGAACCCGGATCGCCTTGGTGGGAGGCGAGTGTGCTAATCGCTTGGCCACCGCGGCTCCGACTATATTTAAAATTATACATTTAAATCGGTAAATTATTGAAAAATATTTTACAATGTTACAAAGTGTATGCTTTCTTTTGTCATCTGGATAGTAAATCTTACTTTCGTAATGATTTTGGTAGTGTGAGTACGACTTTTAAAAGTCTCCTGCATGTGTACAGTCAAGTGAAGTTATCTATTGCAAGACACTCTACTCATATCTTGAGTGATGCAAGAGTTCCTTGCAATTTCACAGAGCATTGACAATGACGATGTGCAGACACTAACCAGTGTTTCGATGAGCCCTTTTCTTGATTGTCTTAGTTTCTTGAAGTAGCCAAAAACGTCGAAGGCATCTTCTTCTTCCATTAGTTCCAGGTTGGCGTCTATGGCGAGATAGACTCCTGACCGACCACCGCCATCGCTGCAAATAAAATTGCCTCTGAGAGGACACACGATTTATACCCGGTTGCACTAACATCTTTCTCGATCCGAGTTCAAACGATCCTAGTTCCGAACCGGGATCCAGTTTGATCTTTGTTAAAATGTAAAAGTGTTGCACCAATGAAACTGCAAGATTCTCGATCTCCGGTTCGTCTATCTTTGTTCCAAAGTGAGAGATCGAGATTAAGTAGGAGACAAATTTTGCTATTGGTTCGTAATATATGACGTCATGGAAGTAGACGTATTTTTCACTATATATAGAACTAGATGTGCGATGTTTTATCTGTTTTAAGTGAATTATCGTTGTATGAATTTTACTGAATAATATTCAAGTGTGTATAATGTTGTTTTAATTTCCCAAGAAAACAATCTACCATAGTTCTATCTGTTGGCGTATTTTCAAACTACATTTGTCGACTATGGCTGCTGATCTCAGATGGAGATTTCGAACAGCCGATTTTGGCGGTTCGAAATTAACTTTATCTCAATTACCAGTCCAGCTCTGAACTCGAACGATGCAACAATTTTCTGTGTCGATCTTAGATCCGATCTCGGATTGAGTTTCGAACCACGATGGTGCAACCGGGCATTAGATCTCTCCCAACTTCTATTCTTAAAGAAGATTCAAGCGTGTAGATAAACAGATAAGGGGAAGAAGGATCTCTCTGGAAAATGGTGTGTTCTTCCCAACAACATATTATGGTTCTCCAAGATTTCAAACAAGAGAAAATTCAACTATTCTTGGGAACTATCAGTTATGCAATACCCAGCAAAGCAGTGGTTGTACAAAAACATACTATCACTCAGGCCAGTTATCTTCCAAAATGTAGGAAATTATGTTCAAAGACACAGTAATTCCCTGATTTTAAGACTCTCCGTAATTTCCAAGTATACCATCGCAAAATTGAAACTGGCCAATTTCAACTGCTATAAGTTTAAAATTTAATTTTAAAATGTGTGATTTTTTTTCATCAAGTTCATATTTAATGGTCTTTTTGGTGTGAAAAAAAAACACGTTTTTAAAACGAAATGTTGAATTAATTTAATAAACAGACATCGCCCAAAAAAAAACCAAGAAGCATAAACTTAACCTCTCCTTGTTGCCAAAATTTTTTTAACATCAAGATGCATTAAGTGTTTAAAATTGTTATGAGTTCATGTTTAAGGCTGAAGTAAAGCAACTGCCTATGGAGCACTGCAACCGACTATACTACGTGAAGAACTGCCTATGGAGCACTGCACCCGACTGTACTACGTGAAGAACTGTCTATGGAGCACTGAACGCGACTGTACTACGTGAAGAACTCGTAAAAAAGTAGTACATGCGCCATAAAAATTGTCAGATAAGTGCGATTTATGCTGTATATGAAAGAAGAATATACATATTTTGGAACCTCATAAAATATTTTGCTCAAATATACTTTTAAAGTGTAAAAACATATTGATTAAAATAGTCTGTAATTTTAACCTAATTTGAGCGCATTTACATTCTGGATGGTTTGGAAAGCAGAATATACAAGAAAATCTTCGTCGTGGAATATAGTCAGGGTATTTGCTATGATTTCATGTATGAAAGTTGTAAAAATAATAAAGGAAATAATTTTAATAATTTATTTAATAAGAGTCCATTCGTTACATTTGTGGATAAAACTAACGTAAATAAAGTTAATTATAAAATTGTTATGATACATTATTACTATAATTTTCTTACATGATATCATAGTAAATATTATGACGATCTTTCCTGAAGAAGATTTTCTTGTAAATTATGCTTTCCGAAGCATCCAAAACGGAAATGCGCCTAAATTTGGTTTAAAAAAAAAAAAAAAAAAAAAAAAAAAAACCAATGGACTCTACAGATTGATTAATTTTTGTACATATAGAAAGTATATTTCAGTAAAATATTTTATAATGTTGCAAAATATATACATTCTTCTTTCATATACAGCATAAATCACACTTATGAAAATTTTTATGGTGTCTGCACTACTTCACGTTGTATAGTTGGGCGCAGTGGTCCATAGGCAGTTTCCTTACTCCGGCCTTAATTTTCTCTGGCAAATAAACACAAATTCTAAGTTAAACATTGTTTTAATTCAACAGTAAAGATGCCTTCAGAATATTTTATGTCATATATGTACTCGAGATGTTAAAAATATTTCAATATCACGTGTAATGTTCAAAAGTGCAATTGAACAGTGGGATTAGCAGGTTTGTGTGTAGTTGACATATGAGCAGCCACATAGGGGTTGAAGGAACTACAAGGGCAAGTGAAGACACCCCGAGGCTACGGCCTTACTTGCAGTGGACGATCATGGGCCCGCTGAGGTCCGACTGCACAGTGCCTACTACAGCACGCACTCTACGTCGGAACTCGAGGATGGCGTTGGAGAAAGGACACGTGTGGCTATGCCACTGAGTGTAGTGGAACTGAAGGATCTTGCGTTCCGTTTCCACAGTCTGCAGCACACAAACACTTGTAAGCTAACGCCGGCGCCATTATCTTACATTTATGTGGTTTTAACAAGCAAAGCCCGCTCGAGATAAAGTGAGCACTTTTCAAATCAACCTTATATTGTGACCGCAAGTTTGTGTTGATGGCAGCAATTTTGTTTATGCTATTTTTCTGTAAGGTTGCTAGATGTGTGTAGAAAAGAGTGGTGTATCGTGTTTGAATAATTTAGCAAAACATGTAGAGAAATGCTGGAATAAAAGGTACCAAGATAAAATAAGTGACAGTGTATATATTTTAAAGCATAAGTCAATAAAATAACAATATCTTTTTCAAAAAAGTCACTGGTCCTACCTGCATATATTTAACGGACTCGCTGAGTGACATGCGCCCAATAAAGTTGGTAACTAAGGATGGAAAGTAGTTCCATATATTAACGTAGAATAATTTAAATTATTCCTTTCCCTTTCCGCTTTTTTAATGCATAGAAGTGTAAAAATGAGCAGATTTTTTTAATATTTACCTTCCTAATAATTTTACAGTTTCACTTCACCGACGCATTAATAAAGCGCTTCGGCCCGCGGCAATGTTAATTCTACATAATGTAGAAGAATCCACAGCGTGCATACAAGTAGATCTTAAGCAGGGCTTTCGAAAGTGCTCATTTTACCGTGAACAGCCTATAATCATCTTGTATTATGCTTTCTGCATCAACAGAGCATAGTACTGTTTCCAAAGGTCATGGAGAGGCATGGGCAATTCTTAATAATGAGGTCTTGAAAGCAGAAGAGGGTGAGACGAGGTGGGTATGCAGCAGCGCCAGAATGCAAAGATGGGGTAAGTGGGAGATCCCTGAGGAAACCCTCCAAACAACGGCACTTACTTCCTAGCATGAAAATCAGAGAGTAACCACACCGTGAATCGAACTCTGTTCACCTTAATAGGATCCGAGTAGTCTAACCACTAGACAATCATGGTACCGTGGTATTTTATGAATTGTGATTATATGAATATTTAATATTGTTTCAGAACGTAATTTTTAATGGTTGCTTATTCATTCTCCATTTGCCTACTGAACTCTGTACATTTCTTCGTAATTTTTCCACTTGTTAATTTTGAAGAGATTCTGGAATTTTAAGTATGTCCATGAAATTTTGTAGGCAACATTACAGACATATTTTCTCTTGTTTCTGCACTGAAAATTGTAGATAAACAATGAATGTGTACACGCATTTTCGGTTTTTCCACAGATATTTTTTGTCAAAATTACTTAGAAAAATAAGTACTGCATTGTGTACAGAATTAAATAGGCAATTACAGAATAAATAAGCAACCATTTAAATTTAGGTTCTGGAACAATATTTAACATTCTTATAATCACAATCCATGAAGTACCATGGTTATACTATGCGAACGTGTATTCGTTTGGGTGAGTTAAACATAACCCTGTCAAAGAAAGGAGCTACAATAAAATCTGAAGAACAAAACGTGAAACACTGTTGTCCTGTTTTGTACATATAAACACAATTTAATATTTTACACTCAGGAACAAGTCTTCGCCTTGTATGAGCGATTAACACATTTGTGCATCCAGTAAACTTGCAAATAATATCACAAGCCCCAAAATCAATTATTTTCAGGGCCAAACACACATTGTGATGCAATGACCATTTGTTTTATAATTAATATAGTCTAAACTAGCAACTGTTTATGATCTGTGTTAAACCCTCCTTTCCTGACAGTGGACTCGCCTAGTGCTTTTGACATTATGTGCAGTAACTGCTTTTTTGAAGTTCTCGGACGGTTCACAAATTGGCATTGGCAATGCAAAACTACAAACACATCACATCCAGGAGCTGCGTTGATTATGCTCTCTATTAATTTTTATTTCAGTGTGCTATTTTTCTTTCAGTAGATCACAAACAGTAACTCAACATGTACTGTTGAAGGTAATATATAACATTTTAATTTGTAACTTTGTCAGTGTCCTTTTGAGTAAGGACTTGTGGTGTCTCATTATCTGCATAGTTGTTTATTCACATTTATAAAATGCTGGGATAATACTATGATTTAGCGAATGTGTCCCTCTTGGTGGATGAATGGGCCGCAAAAGTCATGAGTTTTATTCCCCAATGCTGCATTTTTTTTAGTCTTGCAGCTGGTTCTGAGAAGCCTAGCTTGCGTCATATTTCAGAACAAAATTAAATTTGAGTACTGTTACTTTAAGAATCAACACAAAATTTTGTCTTATGCAGGAAAACTATTTAGTAATTGTTTATTACTGATTTGAATTTTCAGCATTTATGCTATCTAAAGGTTTTGAATTATGCATTATTTTGATTTAAATACACACTAATACTGGGAAACTGCAGAATAAAGAATTTTGGAAAATGAAATGCCCTTGGACAAGTCATTAATAGTATTGAGTTGTAAGGGCATTGGGGCTTATGTGTAGGAAATGGAAAAACTTTGGGGATCAAGACGTCTGTCGTTGATAAAAAATTTACGACACTGGAGTGACGCGTGATACAAGAGGGGAAGTGAGTGTAAGGGGAGGAGGAGAAGGATGATGGGAAATGACTCCCAGCTTACCGCTCCCTCCTCCATCTTGGCGAGGCGGAAGGTGCGTATGTGGAAGTTGGCGAGCTCCTCCTCGCGGGCTATGGAGATGTTGATCCCACCGTGTGTCTCACTCAGCTCCTTGGAGGCGGGCCAGTACTGCATGCACATCACCTGCAGTCACACACACACACATGTGATCGGCTCCACACAAGTCTCCTTCACACACACATAACGCATTCTTCACTCTCCAAACCCTTCCACATGCCATTTTACGGAGCTAACGTCCAAACATTTTTATATTGGCATGTGAGTAAAAAATTGTGACATGACATTATAACTTTTGCTATAAATCATTAATACACATTTATTTATAATATACAGGGTGATTCTCAATTAGACCGACAAACTTTGGGAGGTTATTCTTCATGAAAAAGTAAAAGGAAAACATGTGCAACACTTTATACTTACATCGAATATTAAGGGAGGTACGAGCCCTTAAAAAAAAACACGAGATTTTAAGCCCTATTTGTGCATCGGCTCTTACGTTGGAGGTTCCGATAACATACAATAATGTTCCGAGAGTTGTCATTGTATGTTACGTCATTACCGATATTTTGCACAAATACGGTTTAAAAACTTATCTCTTAAGGGCTCATACCTCCCTTAATATTCGGTTTAGGTATAAGGAGTCACGTATTTTTTCCTTTTATTTTTGCATGAAGAATCGCCTCCCGAAGTTTGTCGGTCTAATTGCGAATCATTATATATATTGTATAAAATTAACCCTTCCAGTCTGACAAACTGTGTGTTAAGTGTTGAAATGAAAACAAATGTGTTGCTTAGATTTATACAACTGTCAGTACGAAGCGCTGCCACTTATTAGATAAAGAAAAAAATATGGCCTGCATATTTACTGTTCATTCGAGCATTTATATGGAATTGAACTTGTCAATACAAGATGCTCGGAAATTCCCCTTACAAACTCCTAGAACTTGTAGAGGGGACTGAGTAGACTATCTTTTGAATAGGAATCCATGTCCGGAAACGTACATACCGTTTCCGTGCTACAACCATTTCAAATCATGTGTATCACTCGTCCACTTCCGCTGAGGGAAAGAGCAATGTCTCGGATGTGCCTGTGTTGGTATGCAACCAGGTAGGCAGTACATTACTTCAGACAACCGCCTGATGGCACGCGACGTCTACCCTGCCTCGAGTAGGGCAGATATCAACTGTCGAGATGTCGTTTGTCATAAGTAACGCATATTTACGCGCAAATAATACAGTACGGCTACCTGTACGTGTTAATTTTGTGAGTTTAATGTCTCTTCGAAAGCAAGGTCATTAAACACAGGAACATACAACTATAGGCTGTTCACGGTAAAATGAGCACTTTTGAGGCCCTAATTACTTTTTCCCTTCAGCTATATTTTATCCTTTATCCACCTTTTTAAATAAACATTGCCATGTAAGTAATGAACACAGTGTATACATTCCATCGCACTCTGAAATTACCGTTTAAGGCTAAGATTAAATGTATTTATTGAATTTTATTCCAACAGATACGGCTTTGAAAAGTACTCACTTTACCGTGAATACCCTATAGGGACTTGAAGGGAGCTGAGGAAGAATTCGGCCATGGCCTTCATTTCTGGAACATCCCAACGTTTGCCCGTAGTGACTTCGGGAAACCATGGTAAACCGAATTCTGGATGGCCTGATTAAGATTCGAACTCGCGTCCTCCCGAATGAGATTCCAACAAGTTACTGTTGCACCACTTCGCTCGGTCCTTGATTTATTAATGACGGGAGATGTTTAGTGAAGTCAAGACTCATTCACATTTGATGCTTGTTTATTTAACACTATGATCTAGGTAACACACAGAGCCTCTAGTCGCACACCCGCCTAGGACCACCGCTTTCATATACAACACACTTACATTAAGTGAGTGAGTGAGTGATTGATTTTGGTGGCTCTTAACAGCGAGGTCTTGAGAGCAGATGAGGGTGATTGAAGTGAATATGGAGCGGCACCGGAATGAAGGGGCGGGGGGGAAAGGGGGAGATCCCCGAGAAAACCCGACGACCAACGGCATCGTCCGGCTCGATTCCCACTTGCGAAAATCCGGTGACCCGGCCAAGGAT
The DNA here is from genome assembly GCA_029891345.1 of Dryococelus australis. NCBI lineage: Eukaryota > Metazoa > Arthropoda > Insecta > Phasmatodea > Phasmatidae > Dryococelus > Dryococelus australis. Next base: position 196,796,979 of record CM056998.1, on the reverse strand, counting down.
TGAACCCGGTTCGCCTTGGTGGGAGGTGAGCGTGCTAATCGCTCAGCCACCGTGGCCCCCACATACATGAAGCTTCGAATGCAGCGACACATGTCCATGCGCATAAACAACAGTCTTTACAGTACACAGCACTGACTTCAGTATGGTTCCAGGCATGTAAGCAATACCGATATTTCATGTAGGGATTCTCGCTAAGACTGTTCCCGGGAATATATTGTTGGATGCCGTATTGTCTTCCACCATTGTTTGTACTGTGGGAATAGCATCTTACCATACACGCGTGTATGGCATATTGCCTACGTACGAAGTGCTGTATCGCTGCAGCGAAATCTGTGCGTTTTAAACGCAAACGGTGAGTCCTAGGCAGTTGCAACAAGGGGACCAATTATGTATCGTAGGTCACACTGCTCAATAAACCAGCATCAAACGTTCATAATTCCTGACGTTAACGAAGTTGTCGCCAGTGAGAGGGTGGCCACCCATGTTATTTCCATTATGGGGAGTGTTGTTATTGTGCATTTGCTCTTAGGTAGAAGATCACGATAACATAAAACAATGTTCTGCGAATTGTACTTCCATCTCACCTAGATTCCGATATTTTGCAAAAATATATTCCGAAATTTCGGGGACTTATTCCGCCTTTAATATTTAGTTTAGGTACAAAGTGTCCTGTATATATGCCATTTGATTTTGCATAAGGAATCACCTCGCAAAGTTTGTTGATCGAATTCAGCCCCACTCTGTACAGTCCGTTCACGGTTACTTCCAACTTTTCTTAAGGCCTGCTATAGTTCTACTTCCATGGTATTCCTCCGCCTCACGTAAACAGAGTTTAACGAAGTCTAGAAAATTACACGATACCAAATTCGTGAGCGCTCAGTGTAATGACATTTTGTCTGAGAACTATTCCTTATTAGGTATAAGTAAAACACCTGTTATCCCCAATGGCTTTTATTTATATTAATTATGAATTAAATATTATAATTTATCGATAAAATATAAGTAAAAGATAAGTTTAAACAAAAATAAGGTATAACCTGTTCACGGTAAAGTGAGAAGTTTTGAGGCCCTAGTTACTTTTTCCTTCCGGCCATTTTTCATCCTTTATCTGCCTTTTAAAATAAATATAGCCACGCAAGTAATAGACACAATGTGTATATTCTGCCGCACTCGGAAGTTAACATCTAATGCTAAAATAAAATATTTTATTGGCTATTATTCCCAATGAGAGGGGTTTCAAAAGTGCTCACTTTACCGTGAATAGCGTATACTTTTGTGTTAACAAGTATAAAAAGCTTGTGATACACGGCATGCTTAGGAAATAACCGAACATGTCATTCGTGAGGTGATTTTTCAAAGATTAGATTAAAAAGAATGTGAAGAAAGCGTGAACCGACCATAGTGTTGTGTTGTGGATCTGCGTGGTGTGACAAGAGTGACGCACCTTGATGAAGTCGAAGGTCTTGGTGAGCATGACGATGCAGCTGGCGTTCTCCTGCCACACCATGCGCCAAAAGTCCGTCACAGTGTCCTCTGTTGGTCCCTGCGTCACGATGTACGCGTTCGGCTTCAGCAGGCTCTGCAACCCACCAGCAAAAAACAACTACAATCCTGCCAACACAGCTCATTGCACGGGATGTTGCGAAATTGCATGTCAATACCTTTGGGGAAATATTCCTCACACCTGGAGGATGAAGAAATGTTATATGAACATAGGTCCGCAAACGCTTCGTTTCTTTACTACAGCACGTAATACATAACGTACAGTGTATGGCCCGCGCGGGATGGATCATGTTGCTGTGGAATGCCATCGCAGAGTTCGTTTGCATTATACACGACACCTACAGCAGTAGGAACAGTATTACAATTAGTTACATATGTGTGAAAGCTTATGGTCGGCACTACAGGAAATGTTCAAATGTTCTCCATCAACACGAACACATGCATCAACCCGCCGTTGCCTGAACACCCAGATGTATTGATGAATCCCTGATTGTTTCGCAACCCGCAACAATACGGTTATGGAGGGTGCCTACATCGTCCACTGGGGTTGCATACACACGCGCCTTTAAATGTCCACACAAATAAACGTCTAGCGGATTCAAACCAGGACTCCTCGGGGGCTGGTATGGGGCTGCCAATTACAGCTTCGATGGCATTCCACACTAACATGCTCCAGCCCGCGGGCCATACACTATACGTTATGTATTACGAGTTGTAGTAAAGAATCGAGGTTTTTCCGGACCTATATTCAGATAACATTTTTTCATCCTGCAGATGTGAGGAATGTTTTCCCGAGGTATTGTCTTGCTTTGCAACCTCCTGTATACCCTGACATGTCAAAATTCATGGGATATATCGTGCGGGAATTCGCCCAGCCCTGCCAATTCAAGCGCAACTCGTCGTGGTATCGATTACGCATTTTGGGTACACGCCTGCGGGGAGATGTTGACCCATACCATCTGGACAGCTACCCACCAGCTCCGTGATGGCATTTGTAGGCGCAGGATCTCGGGTGCGAATGGACCTCAACCACTACATCCCATAAATGCTTGATGTGGTTGGCATCGGGCGAACGAGGTGTCCTCGGTAGTCGTCGAAACTCACCAGAATGCTCCTCGAACCAACTCTGGACAGCTGGAGCCAAAGACACGGCGCATTATGCTGCTGTAATATCACATAGCTGTGGAGGTATACGAAGGACTGCAATACAATATCATAACCAGCACACACTCACGTGATGCCAGAGCACAACTGATGCAGGTCTGCTCACTTCCAAGACGTAATGGTACCGTAATGCCATCGACCATTACCTTCACATACTGCTATCCCATCACTTTTGGCATGTCGATGTATATACACATTATGTATATCACTGTAAAAAAATCTCTGGTAAACTTCTTAAACTGTAATGGAAGTTGTTAACCTATGCAATGAATGGTAATAATACCACACATCAAGCTGCAGATATAGGAATGTTTAGCGTAGCTACTATACAAAGTTGGGAACTTCCCTATGCTTTAACTATTTCCTGAGCAAATATAGGATCGCTACAATGAATGTATAGGGGGAAAACATCACCATTCCTGCTTTCTCACTAAGCTTATACACTGGTATGGTAAATTTCCGAATAATTTCTTAGTGTCGGTTGCTCAGGCTAATTGAGCACTTTTGAAACATAGGCCTAGTTAAAAAAACATCACTGTCGTTAGCTGCATAGTTATATTTTAACAGGCAAACTGAGTTGCATGTGTCCAGTTAAGTTAATAACGATAAAGGGAAGTTAGCTCCATATACTGAACAAGTATACAAGAGAGATATATAGAGAGAGCGAGAGAGATATATAGAGAGAGATATATATATATATATATAGATATATATATATATATATATATATATATATATATATATATATATATATATATAGAGAGATATATATATATAGAGAGATATATATATATATAGAGAGAGAGATATATATATAGAGAGAGAGATATATATATATATAGAGAGAGATATATATATATATATATATATAGAGATATATATATATAGAGAGAGATATATATATAGAGAGAGATATATATAGAGAGAGAGATATATATATATATATAGAGAGATATATATATATAGAGAGAGAGATATATATATATAGAGAGAGAGAGATATATATATAGAGAGAGAGAGATATATATATATATATAGAGAGAGATATATATATATAGAGAGATATATATAGAGAGAGATATATATATAGAGAGAGATATATATATATAGAGAGATATATATATATATAGAGATATATATATATAGAGATATATATATAGAGAGAGAGATATATATAGAGAGAGAGATATATATAGAGAGAGATATATATATATATATATATATATATAGAGAGAGATATAGATATATATAGAGAGAGGGAGAGAGAGATGGTTATTCTGATGAGGTGTTCACCCCACATATTATACGAACCTCTGAAGGTATCAAAAATTTTATTTCAAAATTTTTAAATGACACTACGGGGCTCATAGTATACAGTATATGACCCTTCCGAGATGTAATTATGTACCGAGATATTGATATAAACATTGTTTTTTTAAACGGGGATATACCGGTTTCTCCCAATAACATGATATGTTACTAAGCGGCGAGGTCAGTGACGTAATTATATTATAAAACCTGACGAGCGTGTTTTGAGATATAAGAGAGGGTTCATAAGTGTATGCATTTGACTGTAATAGGCTGTTCACGGTAAACTGAGCACTTTTGAAAGCCCTGCTTAAGATCTAAATGTGTGCATGCTGTGTTTTCTTCCACCTTATGTAAAATTAACATTTCCATGGGCCTCATCACTTAATTCACGCGTCGGTTACGTGAAACTGTAAAATTATTAGAAAAGCAAGTATTGAAAAAAACATGCTCATTTTTACACTTCGATGCGTTGAACCAGTGCTGCCGCCCCGCTTGTAGTTCCAATAACGAACACTCGACGGTGGCGCCGCGCTAGCTCGCTTCTGGCCATTCGGTTCCGCTCACCTTGTCCCTCTCTTTCCCCACCCTGCCTCCTCGCCAAGAGAACGTCACTGGTAGGAGGGAGGGGATTGGCCAGTGCTATAGTCCCAAGCTCCGGCGTCCCACGCTCACTCCTGGCATTGTTATCGTATGAGCAAGAAGCCGCCGACTACCAGCCATCACCTTCGACAGGTACTTGGCGTTTCGTCGCCTGGCCACTCATCCCTTCTGATGACGAATCATTTGGCTTGGCCGTCAATGTACAGTGACTCTGGGCCATGGTTTTACTCAAGGAGCAGCACACAGGAGTCACGAGTTAATAATTTTGTGGGTGCTATTATTTCTAAGCATAATTATTACAGTGAGAGTGCGGCTCGAGGACGAGGCCAGGCAAATGGGCGAGTGGAGGAACCCGCTCGTGTATTATCTAAAGGTATTCACGTTAATCAGGACTTTGATTCCTGGGGCAAGTGTGCAGAGTAGAGGGGCTTGGCTGTTTAGTTTTATATATTAATTTGCGGTTTTTGAGGTTTTGATGAGTTTCTAGTCGTCTCGTCGGCCAAGCCTCTATATCTCGGCTGTTAGCTTGTTTGGTTACTCCGGTCCAGTTTGCTTGCTTGCTCCTTTCGAGAGTCGGTTGGGCATGAAGCGATCCTGCCACTTGTCTTTTAATTATTATTCGGGTTTTTCATGAGTGTTTGTCATTCCTTTTTTTACGATGGCACGCTTTCCAGGGCTACAGCTTTAAATGTAATTAGCCGCCGTGCTGTCGACGTTTGTATTTTATGCAGTGTTAATTAGTGGTGTAATGTAATTAACGATTGTAGTGCTTTATTAGGTCGAAGTACAAGACTGACACTTCGTTCAGAAACGTACCTGAATATTGTGAATTATTTGTTGCGTCAAACACGCATTTTATTTGGGGTTAATGTAAAAGGAATATACCGTTTTGAGACGCCTTTCCATGCAAACTTGAGACGGTGGGTTTATGTGTGAACCTCGTTTTGGTAATTTAAAATTTGGTTAAATTTTGGCCGACTTCGGTTATTGGTTGTTGAATAGTTATTCATGCATTCCTAGTATTGAGAAACGCCTTTCAGTGTCACCATTTCACAAGTTTGTTTTAGGCAGGAGGTTGTATATGTTGTGAACCTACCTTCACAAAATTACATTTTTGCGAACACGCAATTCTTGTGCAATCTAGCGTTTTAGAATGTTTTCAAGTCATATTACCATAGGATTTTAAGGTGTTAACCTTCAGGAGTATAAATCATGGTATTAAATGACTCGGCTTACAATACCATACATATTCATGAGAGTGCAATATAAAGTAACTGGCTCTTGGAAATGTTGTTTACTTTTCCTCCCACGACCTTGTACTTAGTGATTGTAATATTTTGCCATTATTAGGCCTTTGTTGGCTAAGTCTCTGTCACATCAAAGGTAATTATAATGGTTATGTGAATGAATGAATGGAAATAGTTGCTCGTCTAGTGACATTACGTTTAGAGAATTGACCAGTCTTATGAAAGTGTTGTATATTGTAACAAGAAAACATGCAAAAATGTTGCTTTTACATTTGAACTTTTAGGTTCGGCATGAAAGAAAACAGGAAACGAAATTAATAATTTAAGTTATCACAAATGGTTACCTAACAATTTTTAATCGATGTTAAGATATGGAACCTGCTTCCCATCCATTGTTACCAACTTTAGCGGGTGCATGTCACTGAGTGCACCCGTTCAAATACATGCAGGTAGGAGCAGTGACTTTTCTAAGGTTTATTTCGAAAGTTCTCACTTTATCGTGAAGAGCCTTTAGCTGTGGAGGGTTAGGTTGCATAATCCAATGTGATGTCCAGCGGAGTGTTCTTACACAGATGACGCGCATAATAGTGATACAGTAACATGTGTCAAAAGCACGCGACAGGTGGTTTGTTGGTGTTTATGTTACGTGCAAATAAAACGCGTGTTTAATTAGACTTTCATAGCTTGTTCACAATTAATTCACCGCGCAATCATGCCTACTTCACAGTCCACACCAATGAAACGTCCCGACATAGCTACAGTCAAATGTCTACAACTATGGAGACACTCTTACATCTCAAAAACTGCTCGCAATGTTTTCAAAATAATCATGTCACTGAACTCGCCTCTTAATAACATGTTATGCTATTGGGAGAAATGCGTATATTCCCATTTTTAAAAACCTATGTTGATATCGATTTCTCAGTACTTAATTACGTCTCGGAACAAACATATACTGTCTCTTATGAGCCCCGTAGGGTGATTTACGAATTAGAAATAAACTATTTCGACACCATTAGCAGTTCCGAAGATATCTAGGGTGAACATCTTAGGTGAATATACCTTTACACACACACATGCACGAATATACCTACACAGTATATATAAGCATTTACTTTTTAAAATAATGTCACAGTTTCACTTGACAGATGCGTGCATATCGTAACTAGGCTCATATGGAGATATTATTTTTACATATGGTAGAAGAATACACAGTGTGCGTCTAATTAGGTCTAAATCAGGGCTTTCAGAAGTGCTCAGTTTACAGTAAACAGCAAATACAGACTGTTGCAAAAATACATGTCAGTAATTTGGGGGGGGGGGGGGGATCAATAATCGTGACTAGAGGAAGAAAAAAACGTAATGAACATACTAGGTCCGGAAATGCTTCGTTTCTTGACTACATCTCCCATTACACGACTTATATTGTATGACACGCGGGCTATCGCAGCTTCCGTGTGCATGATAGACGACACGACTCACCAGGATATTAGCAACTGCGCAGAATCCTTCTCCACGTGTGAAATCACACGCGACACTGCTTCCATCTCGATGCTACACGGGACAGTGCGCTACGTCCGATTAAAACGTTCGGTTCGACACTTCTGGTAAGTGGCTGCCAACACACTCAGTGGCGTCTCGTTAGGACAAGCAAGGTAAACAGTGCTTGCCCAGACAGTTTCCTGACAATGTTATATTTATAAATTCTAACTTATATTTAGGCTACTTTAAGGTAATTTCTCACTCATGCGGTACACATTCTACTCAGTAAACAATACTGTACATTATAAGAAAACAGCTCGTTGGCTAGCACAACCAAGATGTTTGGAAGCGCTGTAAGTAATGCTTTCAGCAGGTTGGCGGTCGCAATAGTTTCCCGGCCGACGGAGGGATGGCAGGGTAGGAAGACCTCCCGGGGAGGGGCGGGGGCATGTGGCTGCGTCGACCTGTGTTAGAAGCTACGATGGTAGTGCTTTCTTCACCGAACTGAAGCGGAAATAGCCGAAGCTGGCCTAGCCGCAGACAGTTGGCGCGGTGTAGTTTTCAGTAACTAGATCGATGCGTGGGCAAGTCCGCGCGTACAACACGAATCTTGTTTATATTTATTTTTTCACTCGGGCAAATTTTATGTTAAAAAATATTAATATTTTTACAAGTGGTGTATTTAGGTACAAAATTTTTTTTAAATGACGCCATTTTGCACCTTGAAATCCAAAATTTTGCCGGGGGAGGACCCCCGGGCCCCCTCCCCCTTTTATTGGGGCGACCAATGCCATTACCGCCCCTGCACACAGTAGTTTGCACATGAAATTATAGCACGCATCGCCACTGATCACACTACAAATAAGATGGCATTCCACACAAACGTGATTCAGCCCACGTGTCACACAATGCACGTTATGTAATGGGAGCTGTGGAGTACAGAAACAAACCATTTCCAGTCCTATGTTCATATAACGTTTTTATTTTCCTCTATACGTGAAATTGTTTCCCCGAAGTATTGACATGTAAATGCAACATAATATATATATAATTACTTTTCGGGTTAGCTGGATTTTCGGTTAAGTGAGGTTCGGTTAAGTGAGGTTCGGTTAAGTGAGGTTCGGTTAAGTGAGGTTCGGTTAAGTGAGGTTCGGTATAGCGGAACTCCAATTTATGTAATTTGTTTGATATACGTATGAAGTTACTTTCGGTACGTAGTCACATTAACAGTTTTGTAAATTTTCAGTCATTCGCAATATCTTTGTGTCTTACATTTTCTTTTGAAGTGAATGCTACGCAGCCCCTTACCTTCCTAGTTAACAGCTTTATGTCCAAATGACACGGTAAATTGCACGAAATCTTCAAACTTTCATTTGCAGTAATATAAGGCGGGTGGTTTAAAGCTGCCCACACGCTGCTGGTGCAAAGTTATTCAAAATTATTGCACCCCCCCCCCTCCCCCCCCTTCAGGCAAAATTCGAGTCCTTCCGCCGGATGTAACTATTAATATCATAAACCTCACGTCTAGTTTCCACGCTTAGATAAATGAGTATTAATGCAGTATTATAACTAACAAAAAAAAATTATGTCATTGGCAAAGAATTTAAAAAATTGCATCTTCTATAAAAGCGATTTTGGCATTATAAGGATACACTGCGAAGTACAGTAACTCAATTTATACAAACTTGATTTCGTCGCGGTTTCAACTTTAAAAAGTAATGGAAACTTAGATAACGTACTTTATTATATCAATGACGCAGTCGCCCGTGTTTCAAATGAGTTCTCCAATATCAGGCAAACGGAATGGTTTAACACAAATTTTGTTTAAGAATTCTGTTTTCTTCAAGTTTGTGGTGAAACCGTCCTTGATTCGTGCGTTTCCATAAACCCATCTCAGATAAGAACGACTGCGATCTCATACACGATAAAAATATGACATAGTATTGTTTGTCAATTACCTTTGTTAACAGATAAATAACGACGTGCATAATAAGATTGTTAACAGATAATCAACGAAATCAGTCACGTTGTAAATGTAATTATTATTGGCCGCATGACACCTGGAACACGCTTAAATGACTACCTAATACATTCAACCCATATATATATATATATATATATATATATTATTCGTGGTCACAGGACTAGCATATCTACAGCATATATATATATGCTGTAGATATGCTAGTCTTGTGACCACGAATCTGGAGTTACATTTCTATCCATAATTTCCCTTTCATTGTTTTAATCAACGCAATACAATATAAATAATACCTTTCAAAACTTAATTAATTTGTTATTACTTGACTGGTTGCAGTTCTAATTAACAAGTAAGTGCAGGACGAAACAAGAGGTTTTTCCTGATGGGCGAGCAACAGATGTAATACTAGCCACAATGATAAAGCAACACGTATTTCCTATTAACTTACAAGACAACGTTATACATCCTGTAAAACATAATACAACATTTGTAACGTTGGTTGTTGCGAAAGTTTCATACATTCCAAAATGGCGGATACTGGTGCCTCTTAAAACTCTTTCAGTTACAGGTAGGGAATTGTTTGTTCTCGTTCTGTTAGACCAGTGTGAAAGAAGCGATATGACGAACTGGAAAACTTACGTCTACGTACGATGCGTTTACGTAATCGGAGTCTGGAATGTCTTCAAGCGAGTCCAGCACCACCCTGTTGTAGTCGTCTGTGAACACAGGCAAAAGGCAAACATCTCAAATCTGCTATGTACTCGTCAAAAGATAGCTTTAACATAGAATTACACTACGATCATATAATAATTCCCTTGACATACAATAATTCCCTTGACGATGTGACAGGACGCCTGTCACATTTTAAGATGAAGTAGTGTATGGATACTTGTTTTTAATTAGAGAACGCCTGGGCGGACCCCTATACGTTTCCTGCATTGCAGGAATGGTCGCCGGGTTGCGGCGGCAAGGGGCTACTACTGGCAACTGGCCCGTGATTGGTGGCTGGGATTCGCACCACTGCGGATATTTTCCTGTAAAGGCGGCGCTGATATCGTATAGGTAGCGCGTCGATCATATTAGTCTAAGAGCCGGTGAGAGATCGACTTACACCCATCTGATAACCAGATGACATTTTTTTTTTTTGAAATTTTATTAATTAATGAACACCTATGATAGCTTGCCTATTGCAAAGCTGCCATGACTATTTTTAATTAAATTAATTTTAATTACTTTTTTTTCATCACCTTCTCTCTATTGATAACCAACCAAATTTAGTCCCAAATGTTAATTTTCTATATGGAGAATATGCCAAGGTAGGCTTGCTTTCTTATTTCCGGTCATAGCTACCTGGCAAGCAGGTATGAACAGGTAAATCAATATAGGTAACTACACCGAGCTGATAACCAATCGAAATTGGTATCAAAATAAAGATTATTTAATAACAAATATAATGGTATATGCTTGCCTGCGAAAAATCGGTCATAGAATATTATTGCCGTGCGTTAAAGTTTTAAAATCGGAGCAATTAAATATGTGCGAGAGAGAGAGAGAGAGTAGAGCGCCCGAAGTCTGTGCGATAGAAGAGGATACAACATAGCAGCTGTGCGAGACGTGTCCGTTGAATGTACCCGAGTGCGCATGCTCTTTTACATGCGATTAAGGGAGACAACGTTTATTTCCTGTCAAAAATGAATTTGGAGTCGCGAATAATAAACTTTATTTCGAATATAATCATCACATTAATATAAAATAAATTTATTGATAGGTATATAATAATCATTAATGCAGAAATGAACAGACATCAGACAAATTAAAAAAAATTTTAAATAAAAAAATTATTGTGAGAGAATTTTTTTTTAGAAATTTTGTCACATTTCGAAATTTCAAGAAGATACAAGCATAATTTTTTTTAAACATGTTTAGGTTATAATTTATTTTTCATATTAATCCAAAATATTTTTAGAAGTCTACTAATTTCAGAATAATTAATTAAATAAATTCATAAAATGCGCACTCGGGTACATCCAACGGACACGTCTCGCACAGCTGCTATGTTGTATCCTCTTGGGTGTAAGTCGATCTCTCACTGGCTCTTGTACTATATAGACGGCGCTGGAGTAAACGTCTCTCGGGGATAGGATGGCCGAGAGAAGGGATATCAGGGCGTATATATTTGCGTGCGCGGGTAGCCTCAGGAAAATCATCCCCAGCCGGCGATCTGGTAGTACCCCATGAGTGAATGGTCCCGCCCTGAGATTTGACTTTGAGGACGCTGCAAGTAGTTAAGTATATCTGCTAGTTGGGACTTCGAAAAAATACGTTATCACCGATACTCTACGAACGGGGGACTCGGAATTCGGCAGGTCATGGGAGTTTTGGACTTAGTCGATGAAATGGAAGAGTTGGGACTAACTTTTTACGGGTAGATGCGTGGACTTTGTTTTTGGCCGAGGAGAGAAAAGACTTGGAATATTTTCAACACAGTTGGGAACTTTAAAGACTTTTCTCCATGACTGTGTTGAACTTAGTCTCTAGAAGACACGTGTGGGAACTTAGCCTGATTATGCATCACGAAAATGGACTTGGGAAGAATACAAATTATAGACAGAACTTAGTCTATCGTGCTTGTGTTTGCTGTAATTTGATAATAGACTGTGAGAACTTATAATGGGAACTTAGTTTGCGTGTTGGATGGAAAGATTGGAACACAGGCTTTATTCTAGCAGTTCGGACTTCTACTCCAATATTTCTCTGGAGGGAATGAGAGTTGGCTTTACCGTCATAGGTGTGGTTTGGTTGGAACTTAGGAAACAGCATGTGAAGTATTTTGGAAAGTGAACTTAGTGAAAGCACGCGAGTACTAGTTTTTCCCCCTGGGTGTGAAGAAGGAAAATGTTAATCTTACTTTGCCCGAACGTGAAGTAACGCGACAGCAGGGTTGAAGTAGTAGGAACAGTGAGATCCTGCAACATGGTTGAGTGGGAAATAGTGCGTGCAGTGTTGGAAATTTGGACCTGGAACTGTTGCGGTGGCGAGGAAGAAGCCTACCTGGACTTGGAATTGTGCGGAGTTTTGGGCCCGTCAAAAGGGAACATTTTGGGTGAAGTGTGCTTGTGTGTGGAAAGTGTATTGTATGGGTAGAAGAGAGAAAAAGCCTTCGTGTTAGGGAGAATATCCCTGTTTCCTACTCTTTCGCCATTGTGGGAGTGTGAAGTTGAGTGGAGTCAAGAAAGCAAGCCTGTACGTTGTATTGGCAAAGTGTGGAATATGTGTATGAAAGTCGCATTTTTCCAGACGTGTTTTAAAGAGGAAATATTGTGAAACTTGAAGAGAAGCTAGAGTTACGAGACCACTCACTCCAGCGGGCGTTCTCTATGATTTTATGCGCAGTTGTGTAATTTTAAAATTATGGGAAATGAATAAATGCCGAATAAAACACCTTGTGAGGTGAACAAGCTTGGTTGTATGTTTTAGGTGCAGGGAAAATAAAACACTGCTTTAAACAAGTTTCAAAATTGTGTTTTGAGAATAATTGTTTCTTTTACTGGAAGTGGATCAGGTATTATTGTAATAAACATTATAGCTATCATTCTGGCATATGGGGCTAAATACTGGTATTTCAATACAATGAATTTTGTACGCGAAGTATTTTTTTTTATGTGTAGTGAAAACCAAAATATTTTAAATGTGTATTTATAAGAAGATGCCCAAGAGAGAAATAAATAACTGTGGAGAAAATTCTAATTGGGCTTTTGAAATGAAACTTTTACAGTTTAAGAAAATTTGTAAAAATAAATGTTAGATGTTTGCAAATGTTTTGTAATCCTCGTGAATTTGGGAATATTCTGGACATGTTGGTTCAGTGAATTTTAGAATCATAGTAAAAGCATATTAAATAAGATTTGCTGCGTTCTCTACGAGTATTGGTAGTGTCCTTTTCCCAATTATATTGAAAAAGGTAAAACGCTCTCATATTGACAAAATGCACCTGCTGTACTACTAAAAGTTTGATGGCAACTCAGAGGAGAGATTTTTATGTTTTATGGTGTACTGAGAATATTTCCATGAGCTTCCAGCGGAGTTACTTTTTCTCATTGCTTCGATTGCTCTGGAAGACATACCGCCAAAAAGAAAGTCATTTTTTTCGGGGTGAGGGTTCGAGTTCTGGGTGGGGCGCTGAGGCGTATGCCAAATTTAAGAATGCATGTGATATAATTAATGCTGAGTGCAGGTCTTTGAAACTCGGTATTGGAAAACTAAAAAAAAACAGCCATCCCAGACAGCAGTTATTGGGAGCTTTGTGAGCAAATATTTGACCAGAGAAACGTATTCTTTCGACTTTCGATATGATATTTCGCGTCGCAAATGAATGTATAGGATGTCGACGGTTAACATTTAACTACTTCTGCCTGCATATATTTTAACGGGCACAACGAGAGGAATGCGACCAACAAAAGAGGGCAAGTAGTTCAATATCTTTTCGTCGAATTAAAAGTGTTATGTGAGATGATTTCTTTGGCTTTGTTTCTTTTTAATGCATTCAAGTGTAAGAATTGACAAATTTTTTTTTAAGTATCTAATAATTTCACAGCTTCGCGTGACTGAAGCACGAATAAAATGATTAACTCATGACAATGTTAAATTTACGTGCGATGAAGGAATACATAATGTGAAAACAAGTCGATATTTATCAGGGCGTTATAAAGCGCTCAGTTTACAATTAATAACCTATACACATTTACAGGACAAGATCAGCTGGATAAGGATGAACCATTCAGGAAAAATATTTTTCACGAAGTTTGAGATAGTTTTTGTCACTGATTTCCCTACTAGAAACCTGAAAATTTGTATCATGTTTAGATTTAAATAAATTCTGCACAAAGTGATAGCGTCGTTGAGAAGCTACAGGAAACTGTTTTACTGCAGATTATACGTTGGTATGCGTTGTTGCCAACCGTAAACTTTAAAACACTTATAACATTCAGTGGAACTGTCGTATTTCTTTTGAATAGCTATAAAATGAAATTTCCCTTTTAAAGTAATAACTGCTCAGAAACTAACTCACTTGTTAAATTATATCTTACGATGATTTAAAAAGTGTTTTGTGAAACTGATTCTTTTTTAATTTTTGTTGTATTGGCTCACAAAATTTGTACGGTTCTTTCTTGCAGTTTAGTCTCTTAAAACAGCTAAGAGATTATATCTACAAATCGGCAAGAACAAAGGCCGCGTTAACACAATTTAGAGCACAGCAGAGACGAAGTTATTTTTACATCATCCGTAATACAGAGTAGCAACCGCGAAATTCTCGCAGTAAAAAAAACGTTATATTATCCTGTTGCTGATGAACAATACGTGTCGATTGTGTCCCATCTGACGGCGACTGGTGAGCGCGTGATAATCCGCGCGTTTGTATACAAATACCGCTGGCAATTGACGTGCCAGCTCACCTCCCGCTGAGCGATCGCAACTACACCTTGCTAACACGACATTTCAATGCGACGCCCAAATGGCTCCCAAGCTGCCAGTTATGCGCAGGGTTGGCAAAATGCCGTCAATTTTCAGTAAACTCCATGAAACTGACAAAAACTTGGTTTTTACTGGGAAATATAATATAATTATGCACCTAGGTGTATAACAAAATTAGGCTGTTTTTTAAAGTTATAACTTTTTAATGAAAATTTGATTTTACTTATTAATACCAATTAAATTAATAATTGTGTCGTTGTCTATTCTTACATTTATTATACGTATACAGATTTAGGTTTGAAAATCATAAAGCAACATTTTGAGAATGTAATTCTATGATAATTATTCCAGTAGCTATTCATAAAAGGAAGCCTGATAATTCCCGTGTTTATTTGGGAAATGTAATGTTTATGATTCCAAATGGCCATGCTAGATAATGGAATACAATAGAATAAAAAAATAATAAAAATAATTTTGCATACAAAATAATATTACAATATGCCTACGTAAAAAACGAGTCGCTATAATAAAAAATTGGGCCATGCTTGAGACATGATTCTAAAATATCAGACACACTGATTCTTATAATAAACTAGCGGACCCGACAGACGTTGTCCTGTACATATATACATTTGTAGGTTAGGATGATTGTTAATCAACGCACGTGTAAATTTGATAGGAATTTATGTAAAATACTCACTTCAATCCCTCACCGAATTTGCACAATGTATAGTTTTTATCTACACTTCAAAACCCTTCACACACTAATTACATCTGAATGTAATATTTCAATTAGCACGTGATTTATTTTAACACAATAACAACACAAAGTTACGAAATTCTCCTGAATCTGATCGCAGCGCCACTATCGGGACAAACTGGAAGTAAAATGAAATATTTTTGGATATTCGACACCGCGATCGCAGCGCTGTCTGCCGGATACAATGTAAAACATTCCAAGATCAACAATACGTTATAAATAAAAAATTTATTAAAAAAAACATTTTGTAGTGGACCGAATTGTGAATCTAAACCATTCTCGAATCCACTTGCACACACAAAAAATTTCATCAAAATCGGTCCAGCCGTTTAGGAGTAGTTCAGTGACATACACACGCACAGAAGAATTATATATAAAGATAATGTACTACTTTCTCTCTGTTTATATTATTATAACAAAGAGAAAGTAGGTGTGTGCCAAGTAGGAAATAGTTCTCATGCAAAACATTAAACTGAGTGCGCAAGAATGCTGTGTGCTGTCCCTTTGACGTAATTTTCTAGGCTCGGCTAAGCTTTGTTTTCGTAAGGCGGAGGAATACACTCAAAGTAGAACATAAGAAGGGCTTCGTAAAAGTTAGAAGTTTCCACGAATGTACTAACTATAGTATTGCTTCTATAATATCAAGTGCCGTCAAAAATTGTATTTAAAAAAAAAATCTCGACATGAAAAAAAATACGCATTTGTAGAGACTGTTTTGCACAGTTTCTTTCATACGTAAGGGAGAAGTACAAATGGGCGTCTGTAGCGAGATTTTTGGGCTTCAAGTCCCGTTGTTGCAGATCTAACTTCCGCAGCACGGTGCAGCGACGGGAACAATGCAAGTCAGTTCGACGTCTCTCGTAGGGGCGATGGTGTGCCAGACCTGCGTGTTAGTGTCGCCCGTATCGTTCCCTCGGTTTTGGGCTGGATGCGCGCGGGTCAACTTCAGGAACTGTGGAGCTTCAACGCGTTCCGCGAGTGCGATCCATCGGTCGCCTAGAAAAAAGTGCGCCATTCGTAGCTAAATCCGACTTGTTTGTACACTGCGTGGAAATTACTCTTGCTCTGTTCAATGAGAGATGTGTACATAACGAATGTGTAATGTTACGTTAGTGTATTTCAGTCAATCCACACATGAAAGCGGCACGGGAGTCACGATTAGGTAGAATACAAGAGTATAAGTTGGGATTTGTTGAACATAAGGATTATACAATAACTATTTACGTGACTATTTATCGGCGGAGCTTAAATGGAATACCAAGATTCTAATTAATAATATGTTCCATCACCGCACGCCACTACTATATTACAATCTAACTGGAAATCCCCCACCTTGTTCATGTTGACGGAGGCTGATTCTAGGAGGCGGTTAACAACGGCCGGACATACCCATCTCCATATGTTCTTGGTCCGCTGCCCCGATGACAAAACACATCGCTCTCAGTGTTACGTTAGGCCTATATCGGGCGCGTTGTTTAATATTTTCGGCCCCGTTTACTGGTCGGTGGAGGGGTTTCTGTAACTGTCTTTCGCGAGGTGTTATCGCAATCACGCCTGTGCCCTGGTTCAGTGTTTGAAGGTGTGTTCAGGCAGGCCGTCCAGTTAAGGCCTGATCACATCACATCAACATGAAAGTAGGTATCCATTATGAAACGGTTCCATGGTAGTGAACATAGGGTTGTTTAAGCATACGCATATGAAGTATGTACAAGTTCATTATATACAAGTTTTTCATGGTAGGCTAAACCCTACTGTTAAAAAAAATTCCCGTGAAATTACGTTAAAGTAAAATATTATTCTGAAATCTTTGCAAAACCACGGGAACTACCTTACATACTTTTCACAACACTTCCATCGAATTCATTTAACCTCTACGTAAATTAGCTAACAGGTTTTCTCCAATTCCGTTTTATAAAATTAAATTACAAAAAAGAACAAAAAAAATTATCTGTCGTTGTGTGGGTGGATCACTGCGTATAAAAATAACTTTTTGAAAAAGTGGAAATATTTTGTACTGAAACGAGATTTGAACCTGAATAAAAAACATGCGGTAGCAGAACTATTAGCACTCTCCCACCGCAATCTGATGACAATAAATGTTATTTTCAGTTAAGTATCAGACATAACTTCGCCAGTTTCTTGTAATGTTTGAGAGATTTGTGGATTCGCTAATTGGTACATGTTACTCGAGCTACTGTTTGATGTTTGAAGAAACAACGTGAAGTGGCAGATCATCTTAACTGCGGCAGGGAGAATCTAGCAGCGGAGAGTGCTTCAAGTTACCTCGGCACTACTCGTTCCACAAACATAAGCTGTAGGATACAAGGAGAGCGTCCGTAGTTTGTATGTGCGGAGCTAGTTTTCATTCTTATTCATTACGGAGCATGTTCTCGTATGTAGTCAATAAAAGGTTACTTCCAATTTTTCTGAAGCCTTGGTAAGGCCCTACTTTCAAGGTATTCGTCCGCCTCAAGCATACAAAGATTAACTAAGGCCCTGTCTCAATTGAAATGATACTCTTTCGAGTTGAGTTGAGAGTCTCCCAAGAATGGGGTCTAGTTGAGTTGAGAGAGCCTCCTAACAATGAGGTCTTGAGAGCTGATGAGGGTAATGAGGTGAGAATGGAGCAGCGCCAGAAAGTAAGGGCGGGGAAAACGGGAGATCCCTGAGAAAACCTGCCGACCAGTGGCTTCGTCTAGCACAACTCCACTCGCGAAATTTTAGAGTGACCCGGCCGGGGATCGAACCCGGTTCGCCTTGGTGGGAGATGAGCAGGCTAACCACTTTTTCGCACAAACTGGCAAGAGTACTTCTTCTTCTCTCTCTCTCTCTCTCTCTCTCTCTCTCTCTCTCTCTCTCTCTCTCTCTCGCTCTTCAGAGCTCACTCCGACGTGATCACGACAGCGAGAGCACAAGAAAGCGTTCTCTGGGCCGATTGAGACAGTAGCCAAGTATAGAAAACTACACCAATGGGACGATACACCGCATTCGTGGGTACTCAGTTTAATAATATTTTGTATGGCAACTATTTCTTACTTTACATTACCAAACCAACTACATATTTTCTCTTTGCCTTTAATCATGTTAATTATAAAATAATTATAACAATTTTACATAGAATATAAGCTACACACAGTATAAATAAATAATTGCAAACTTATCAGTAAACAATAGTATATGACACCATGCAGCAATTTCACGAAAATTAAGTATACACGACAGCGCTACATATTAATTTTTGCCTACTACTGAAAACGAATGCAATAGCAAAAATATAACTTGATAAACTACATTACTACTGTTAGGTTGCTGGTCTCTGCCAAATCCTAATGCTTGCTGTTGAAGTTTTTAATTGTGTAAGCACCTTTACCTGTAAGATGAAGAAGAAATTACGCGGCCAAACAATAACACTAACGTCTATTTACTTATAGTTTACCCGCGCACGCACACGTTAGTAAATATTTACTGAACTTTAACATGCGCGATTCGGTTATTAGAATTAGCGAGAGAAAATCCAGTAAAATGTTAAAAGACGTGTTGACGTGGGCGTTATACTGGCGAGTCTACGTGACGTAGTTTGCACCTTTCTTTCTGCGAAAAACAGTTTTTCTGTGTTGGCAGAAGCTCAGGCTGTGTTCCTTATCAGTTCGCTTTTCGTATTTAGTGATGTGTCTTTTGAATTTTGCAATGTTTTCAAAAAAACCACGCCACTCGGCGATTTACCTTGCAACGTTATTGCCGCACAACTAAACTTGGCAGATGTGAAATTATTTTAAAATTAAAAAGCCAGGAGTGCTACTATATACACCACGTATGTACATAACACATGTTCTAAGAACTGTTTAATCTATACATACTATATAACAAAGTCGCCCGGCCGCGTGTGTTTGTGTATTCGGCTAAGGCTTATAAACTACTTGATGGATTTTGATGCAGTTTTCATCATCATTTAGAGAATTTCTTAAGGAATAATTAGGTATTTAACCCATTAATATTTAATGTAAGGATAGCAGAGAAATGTCAACGTTTTATAATAAAGTCGGATGAATCCGCTTTTCGGGCGCTTACATGACTTACGCTGACTAAACCATAAGAGATACACCAAATGAATGTACTATAGAATTGTAAATCTTAAAAAGGTCTACAGAAAAAAGTCCGGGATGTTTATATTTTAATGATAACCCGTAGTAACTATTTTGAAACGTCATATTTGTAAATCGTGACCGTGCGAAGCTGGGGCGGGTCGCTTAGTGTTTAATACTATAATAAAATGACGGATAATTGTTACTGTAAGGAAAGGAATATATTGTCGTGTAGTCTATTTTGCACTGCTATACCAGTACAAAATATATACTAGTGTACTTTTGGTGTTCAAGTTTCCATTATTAAAGTTTATAGTCGGATCGAAACATCAGTTTCCTTTTGATTAGTTTACTTCTTCAGACTATTTCTATGTGGTGTAAAGGGGTCAGTGTATAGAAATGGAGGGCGCTAAACAAAGGGGAGGTGCTAAGAATATATGAGTATCAAGTGAGGTGGTGACATAGCAGCGACTAAATGCATAGGTTGAGAGGGGGAGAGTACACCGAAGTAACAAGCCATTCAAAGGTAGCGTCGGCCATGTTTCCTTGACGCGAAAATTTTACTTTTTACCATTCTTACGTCATTAAATAAGGCTAATAGGAGGGTATATCACACGATGTACTAACTTGAGAGTCGGTTTAACGATGTTCTTTTAAACTACTGATTACCGCAAGATCGCGCTTAACCAGTGGTTAGTCACTTGCTGTTTATCTACACACTTTTACTAGTTAAGAAATTGGCGGTTAACCAGTTGCTGGTATTCATAAATCTGGTAAACGAGCGGCAACGTTTCGGCTAGCGATTGGCTGATATAGACTGTCCACGATAAAGTGAGCAGTTTAGAAATCAGCATTAGAAAAAAGTCACTGCCCCTATCAGCGTATATATTAACGGGCGCACTGAGTGACATGAGCCCAGTAAAGTTATTAACGATGGATTGAAAATAGTTTCATATCTTAACGTCGAATAAAAAGTGTTAGATAACAACTTGTCATGACTAATTATTTCTTTCACCGCCTTTTTTTTTTTTGTAAATCTAAGTGTAAAAATGAACAGATTTGTAAAATATTTACATTCTTAATAATTTCACAATTTACCTTGACCGATGCATGAATAACGTTATGAGGCCCATGGCAATATTAATTTTACATAAGGCGGAAGAATACACAACTTGCATACAAGAAAATTTTATGCAGAACTTTCAAAAGTGGACATTTTACCTTTAACAGACGGTATAAGGTTGTTGTCTGTTGTCTATGAGTGTAATGGTTAAGCGAAGTTCATCTACAAACATGGACAGACACTCTGATTATATAATATTATGAATATGAAACTATTGTATCGATTTCTTTAGTTAAAATTATTAGTTTGTTACTGAAAACAACGCCATGACAGCATTTCATTGGTCACATAGGTGTTCCCAAAACATGGCAACTTTTAGAATTGTCGCCGTATAGTTAAGTATTTCATACTGTTTGAAACGCATGTTCCATGACACTTCAGCATCTTTCACAGACAACAAAGTCAAAGGATATAGTTTCGACTGCTATGACCCTCAACTGTTTGTGGGGGCCGCAGTGGTTGAGCGGTTAGCCTGCTCGCCTCCCCCCAGGGTGAAACTGGGTTCAATTCCCGGCCGAGACACTCCTGGGTTTCCGCACGTGGGAATCGGGCCGGACGATGCCGCTGGTCAGCGGGTTTTCTCGGGGATCTCCCGTTGCCCCCCCACCCCTTCATTCCGGCGCTGCTCCATACTCACTTCAATCACCCTCATCGGCTCTCAAGACTTTGCTGTTAAGAGACACCCAAATATCTTCACTTAACTTCTTGTAATTCTTTTAATTTTTAAAATTTATCTAAGGGTTATTAGATCATCCATTCAAAAAATGTAAGTCTTTTTTATGTCAAATCGGATGTTTTTGGATAGGGTAAATAATTAAGTAAAGTTTTCTTAAAGTTAGAGTCTCGATTTTGTCGTTATTGTAAATGTGTGTGTCTAGTGTGCATTTGAAAACCTAGCCAAAAAATTTACATAGGAATTATACGTGCAACTACTAATTATAACGTAAAACTCTTTCCCGTGATTGTAAACTTCTTCTTTAAAATTAATAATATTCATTTAGAATATAAGTGATATATTTTCGAGGATAATCACAACTGTTTGCTTGGTTAGACGAAATATTACAAAAAAATTATTATTTACTTGAAAATTATTTGTTCTGTTGCTGAATAATTGACATCTGATATTTAATCAAACATTTCGTAGACATTGCCATTAAATAAACAAATGAAATCGTCTTCCAAATTCTCAGAAGATGTAACATTACATCAGCCATGAATAACCAGCATTCTTGTTTAAAATGTTCCGATTCATCCAGTACTCGAGGTTTTTTCTTGTGTTTGATGGTAATGAGTTCATTAAAAGGTGGTTATTTCTCGCCATAAATTGAGAAACAGAAAATATCGGTAACCAGGACTTAATTTAATTACCTCGTAATCAGAACAAAAACAAGGCTTTGTGAAAATGGCCCTAAAACTTTGATGAAAAAACGCGAAGAGCGTGAATTAATTAGCCGGAATTGTGAGATTATGCATCATCTCGTGGACTGAAAGTAACACCTTTGACTGCCTCAAGGCGCACGATGGCCGCTTGAGAGACTGTATCAGTGCTCGTTGGAGGAGCGATTCTCGTCCACTTTTGCGCTTATCGGGAGCCCAAAATTACGCGAGTATCACTAGATGGGAATAGCGGTTAACGATATTCTGATAAGCAGGTGATCACTACACTTTCACTGGAACATACACTACACCCTGCTTGTCGTTTCCACGACGTATTTCCGCTCTGGTGTAGGCTATTCACTAGACAGTGAGCACTTTTGAAAGCCCTCTCATTTGGAATAATAGTCAACAAATATACTTTATTTATTTTAGCCTTGGACGTTAATTTCCGAGTGCGGTGGAATATGCACACCGTTTTTATTACCTACATGGAAATATTTATTTTTAAAAATTGTATTGGGGACACGACCGTTCGTTTTGCGTGAATACACCTACGTTGACGCGCTCGGACGCCTTGATGTTTATTTTACGTTCCCGGTACCGCTTCAGTCGATCATATGGGGTTTTATATATATCACTAGATTGCTTTTGAGATGCTCTTTCCAACCGTATACGATTTCTGCATGTCGACATGGCTTTTTGACGAGTATAGGCCGAAATTGTGTTAAGTTTTCTTAATTGTTTACATTAAACGCATACAATTTCCCCATAATCACGCCACGCAAAAGTTTTTACACGCCCAATCGATTGATCTTGACGAGAGCTGTCAATTGAAACCTAAATGAGTGTCGTAGCTTCCTCTAGTCTAAAGTTATACTACGTGGAAGTTATGAGACGCGGCGAAACAAACTCAAAATTGCGACCCCCACCCCTTACCGAGTGAGGTGTTTCGCAGTCCTCACTCAACGTAACAAGTTCTTCGATCATTTGGCAATCGAGTGGTGTAATTGAATTTTGAATGCAGACGATATATTCGGAGGTGCAATGGCAAACTGTATCCCCGATTTTGTTATCAGATTTTCTGGATTGCCTCCCACTATAGTCGCAAATTTAGCCATTTTTGACGTGAGTACGTCTTTAAAGGATAATAAATAGCTGAAATAAAAAAGTAACTATTGCGTCAAATGTGCTCACTTTACAGTGAACAGCGTATAGCAGAAGTGAATGTGGATCGCTCGCCGGAACTTACACCATGAAGACAAAGAAAATACAAACAAACACACAAACAGACGCCAGTACCGCGAGAAACACGTTCAGACGAGCAAAGTAAAACAAACAAAAATAATCGACAATGTCACCATTCATCAGTAAAACATGAAGCACTAATATAATGATGGTCACTTTGGTGAGTGTGATGAGTCTCGTCTTCTCAACGTCTGACAATATTCTAAAGTCTTATTTTGAACTCGGCATCTCCAACATATGGTTAGACTATTTAATATTTTCGTATAGTGACGTCCAAGTTAGGAGTCACACAAATACTTATTCAGGTCACAATCAGGTAAAACCTGGTAAGTACAATACAGACTCATCATCCAAAACACCACATAAAAAATATACGAACGGCAGGCGCTCCCTGTTGCCAATCTCATTAACACAAGATGTACCAACATCACACAAACATTCCACAATTTTATCAAAATAATTTTCTCAATTTATATTTTATGACATTTTTCTTTTTATATGGCCCCTTAGTTTGTTGGAAGGATCTGTTTAAGGAAGCTTTGCCTTATGCGAGATGGCGTAGGGCGTACAGAAGATTTATGGCAATTGTGGCCTTTTTCAGAAAGTGCAGTTTTACACCCCTTCACATCCCACTATTAGTTTTACTGCAGTTCACATTAGGCAACCGTCAGATATGTTCGGATTCTCTCGCAGAACATAAACAGAAAGCTTATTCCTCTTAGTTTGAACACTGTACTAAACATTGTTGGGGCAGAGGAGGAACTAAACGAGCATGCTCAGTAATAACAACATCTTGCGGTATGTCCACAACTAAACGCGGTTCACGATATAGTGAGCACTTTTGAAATCAACCTTCGAAAAAAGTCGCTGCCCCAGCATGCATATATTTTAACGGGCTAACCGAGTGGCATGCGCCCAGTAAAGTTGGTAACGATGAATGGAAAGCAGTTCCAAATCTTAACGTGTCAGGTAACCATTTGTGATAACTTTAATTATTTCTTTCACTTTGTGTTTTTTTTATTGAATCTAAGTGTAAAAATTAGAAAATTTTCAAAATATTTTCTTTTGTAATAATTTTACAGTTTCATCTGACCGACGCTGCATAAAGAGACGAGGATCACGGCAATGTTAATTTTACATAAGGCGGAATAATACACGATGTGCATACAAGTAGATGTTGAGCAGGGCTTTTAGAAGTGCTCACTTGGCCGTGAACAGCACCATAAGAAGAGTACCCTAACAAATGAGACGGTCGGATGGTTGTCGGACTTATAACACGGCCACAACATTTCTGCTTACATGGAATGCACTTTTGGTTCTGGTTCTTCTCCTTGTTGGATGGCTTAGTCGCGTGTCGGCATGAATGTGTCTCCACTTTGCTCGCCGTCTGGAACAAAAACAAGAGCACCAGCTCCAGTTTACATCGGCTTGCACATTTACCACCACACACTTTAACTTCAATATGCAGAATGTTCGGAAACTTTGTGCCCAAACTCCAGACAGTTTCTTTCAATAGCTTGTAATTCAATATCCATTTTTGTATCATTTAATTGTGTTGAATGTTGTGGTGTACAATGCCTGGAGAATAAGGCTGTGCGATCATGTGTCTACAACAAGTAGCAAACGATGTAGGCGCGAAGCTACATATTTTAATAATTTAGTGTCGCTCGCCTACAACCTATGCAACTGGTGCAACACACGTGATCGCACATCCTAGTTCTCCAGGCGTTGTACGCCACAAATTTGAAAACAATTAAATTACGTATTTTAAGGTATAAGTGTATAGGGCTTTTGTATTAGTTCTGGCCCAAATAAACGGTGTATGGAGTTTGGGCTTTGTGAGTTTTCATACATCCGATATATATATACATAATCATATATGCATATATATATACATCTATGCAAACATAAAGGTAGTCTTGTATCATAGGAGGTATGTAGAAAAGTGAAAACTGAGCACAAAATACACTCAATAATTTTTAAACCTACTTTCCGAAGAAAGAAAGGCTTATAAAATCATATTCCTCTGTGCGTATGTGTGTGTCTGTGCATGCATGCATGCCTCCACCCCCCCCCCCCCCCTTTCCCGCCACCGCCCACGGGACCGGGACCTTCAATTTTTGAACGCGCAAACACAATTTTACCAAACTCGGTACACATATATTACTAAGTAAGGACGCCTTATTTTAATAGTTTTCAACCACGTCGGCCACTTACTTTCAAAATGGCAGCCATTTTAATATTTAGGGCATTATATCATATCACGGAAAACATTTAAGCGATTTTAACCAAATTTTGTATTCTGACAGCGCAAGTTGTAAACATCAAATTCACAGATGAATATTGTTGATGGTCCGCCATTTTGTAAGATAAGTTTATTTGGTATTTTAGTATTTTAGGCATATATATTTATACATATTTTAGGTTTATTGTTATTACTGCCATACCGTTTGACCAATCCCAGCCAAATATTGTACTCTGGCAGTATCTACTGCAAGAAATATATAAGCCAAACAACCACCACTTTTGTCTGCCATTTTGGAAAATAGAGCCACATGAAAAAAATACAGATTTTATATTATAACTCGACAACTTCTTACATATATTTTTTACATATAATTTGTCTAATGAGCAATACTATGATAGACAAAGTAAATGTAAGTAAATAAACATTATAAGACATTTTCAAAATGGCGGCCTTACAAACAATTTATATTTATTTGCTATAACCACCATACAATTTCGCCAATTCCAACAAAAGTTTGTAAGCTGACAGTATGTATTACAAGCATCATATAAGCTAAACTTTTGTAGGCTACTTTTTTAAGTAATTTTGAAAGATAACGCCGTATATAAAAGTCAATCTTTTACGTTATATATCGAGAACTATTCGATAAATTTTCGCCAAATTTGGCATGGTAAGAAATACTATGAGATGGCAAGTAAATAAGAGTAATTAAATTTTATTATACTTTTGTGTTCTAAATGGTGGCCATATCAATATTTAAGGTTTATTTGGTATAACTACCATGCTGTTTGACCAATTTCAGGCAATTTTCGTAAGCTGACAGTATCGGTTACAAGCATAAAATAAGCCAAAACACAAAAAAATTGTCCGCCATTTTGTAAGATAGTACATCATGATTTAATAAAGACTTTTGTATGATTTTTCGGGAAATAATGGAGAGATGCATATCAGATTTGGCAATAAAGTAGTAGTGTCGTAATTGTAACGCACAAATATGGTTTAAGTGGGTCAGACGTACTTATTTTGAAAATGGTGGCCATATAAACATTTTAGCTCGGAATTTTTATCTACGAAACTGAATAACAAATTTCAACTTAACTTTGAAATCTGACAGTATGTGTTGTATCCATCAAAATTGTCTTTGCAAATACACATTTCTCCACTATTTTGCAAGATAATAGGCCTACTGTTTAAAAACAATGTTTTCATGCCGTATCTCACAGACCAATCTACCGATTTTCACCAAATTTTTCACACAAGTAGCGTTATGATAAGAATTTAAACTTACTGGTTTTTAGTGACACACTTATTTTCAAAACGATAGCCACGGAAATATTTCCGTTTAGTGAACCCTATCGTTGAAAACATTGCACTGAGTAGGCCTGCACCCGAAGTTGATGCTCCGATTCTTTCCTCCGAGATGCAGTTGACTGCGCGCTAGCTTAATTTTAAGAGTTTTTCTGAATTTGAATCCCGCGTTAAGTCACCCGTGTATTTCAATTGTGTCGGTGCTGTTTGACATTTTTCCGGCTTCATCTCTTATGATATTGCTGTCAATGAGACTTCAGTGCTTACCTCCCATTTAAGCTTATAAGAATTTCACTAAAATTTATTTGCATCCATGTGGAGGAAAGTAGGCTCATTAATTATCAGTAACTTCTTGTATGTTATTGGTGAAAAATCTGTAAGAAGGTTTAATGCAGGTCCATTGAGTAGTTTTGTGTGTACCTGACGAGTATATATCGAGATACGTTCTGAAAAATCAGTTTCCAGCCATTTTGGAGAGCTGTGAGATGGTGTTTCTTACGTGCACGACGGAAGCACTCTACAGCCCTTGTCTGATGCGTGTGTTATTTTCGTAGATGAGCACACAGGGAGCACGCATAGTTTCGTGGCAAAACCGTGCATTCCAGACACTCTACAGCGCAGTTCAATCGCCAGGTAGGCGGGGGATCTTCACAATGCACGGACCTTTAGAGAATCAAAGGCTAAATTAGGACAAAGATCTCGCACTCGTTTTTTGTGATAGTATTTTCAACTAAAGGTTGTTTTTTAGAGATTGAATTCATCTAGATTTGTAAACCTTCCAAATTTTAATTTTTTTATTCCAGATGTAGGTTTTCATTGATTATAAAATTGTGACATTTTATAAATAACTAAAAAGTGCATTTAAATTTTAAAAATTAATATTTTAACAGTTTACAAATGTAGATGCGTTAAATTTTAAACAAAAAAAAAACCTCAGTTGAAAATACTATCACAAAAAACGACCCAGAGATCTTTGTCCGAAATTAGCCTTTGATTCCCTATACAGCCATGCATGGTGAAGCCTGGCCTTATAAGGAAACAACACGTTGGCGATATGCTCTCGAGGAAACCTGCAACGTTTGAAAGAGCTCCGTAGTTTGCTTGCCAAGTATGCAACCTACAATGGAAAGATGGTCGTATACCTGCACTACAGGACAGCACGAAACACTTCGTTGGCCCAGCTAGTGTGTGTAGCACAGCGGCATTGCACTATTGGATCCCAACATAGGACACTACATGCACGCTGAAATGGCAGATGTAGTACATTCCCAGTTACTTCCAACTTTTCTGAAGCCCTTCTCAAGTTCTACTTCCAGGATATTCCTCCGACTCATGCACGCAAAGCTTAACTCACATTAAAATATTACACTAAAATGGGCAGTGCACCAAATTTGAGCGCACTCAGTGTAATAGTTCACATAAGATAGGTGCGTTGGTAATGCCTAGTAAACAATATATCTTCTTACTCTTTTGATTGATACTAATATATGATATATATATATGCCTTGTCACAGCACTACAGAAAAGTTACAGAAACCAGGAAAGAATGTCTGAAAGTGCAACATGTGTTTCAAACAAAAGCAATTACTAAATGTTTCCTGCCCAGTTTGACCTCTGTACAAACTGGCTTCAGCTGACCAGAAAGTCGATTAAGGCCGGGTCCACAGCGGCGCGCTGCACGTGCCTTAGTACACATTTGTCAAGAGCTTTAACGGTAATTTACCGATCCTCTGGACCACAAGTGTCCTACATCAAATTGCTCGTCTCGGAGCCCTGTACACTGCTGCGTACAGTTGTAAACACTTGTCGTTTACACCCTGTGTGTGTATATATATACACACACAGGGTGTTACTGAACCCAGGTACAAACGCTGCGAGGTATTTCCCACTGCAAAATGAAATAGAAAACATTATACGAACAACGTTGCCCAGTAAACGACAGCGACGAACACTCTACTGTCTGAGGGGGGGGGGGGGCGCAAAGATGTGTGGGGTATTGCGAATGATAGTACAGGCATCAGTAATCCGGGCGCGGAGTTCAGCTACCGCGTTGTTCGGGGTCTCGTATACCAATGTCTCGAGATGAACCCACAGACAGAAATGAGGTTGTGTCAGGTCTGGGGATCGTGGCGGCCACCTGACTGGTCCGCCTCTGCCTATCCAACGCTCGCCAACAGCGGCGGCAAGATGGCGGCGGGCTTCCAAACTGAAGAGTGCAGCGGCTTATTCGTGCTGGTAGCACATACGCTGGCGTGTGTGGAAGTCCAACAGGACGGGCAGTATGTCCTCTGAAAACTCTCTGTAAAGGTTGCCAATCAACCGTGGTGCCAAGAAGTACGGTCCATTGAGGTTGTCGCCGACGATGCCAGCCCAGACGCTATGTCAGAACAGCCAGGTCCGAGGAACAAGTTCTGGAATGAATCGCCGATTCGCCACAGATACAAGAGCTACCGCTTTTGCTTACAAAGCACGCCAATCAACAACGTATGCGGAGGTTTCTGCACGAACAACATCCGCAGCCGCCATAAGGTGCAAGCCACGGGACGAGCTGATTTCGAGCCACGTGTTGAATTCGCTGTCTGGTTGTAACCCCACTGCGTGGGCGAGCCTGATCTGCCTCGTGGACGAGTGAGGCTGCTTTCACATACGACGTCGTTTGCAACAGCCCAAACAGTTCCTTCTGAGATGAAGACAAACCACTCGCAACTGTGGATCGCCGCCATCAGGAGACGTTTTCAGTTAACGTCCAGGCCGGCATTGCTCGAGAAAACCGTATACTGGACTATACCTTTTGTCGGCAACTTTGTATTTCTGCGTTTATTAGCAGTTTTCTGTAGAGGGCATCTGTACTACCCATTCTGTTGGAGGTCGTGGATATGCACGTACGCTCTAGCCAGAGGCGGGTCTAGAGAAGTTGGGATTGGAGGAGGGGGGGGGGGGGAGAAATTTACAAGGGATATGACCACCATCCAAACCCTCAAACTGACAAAAAAACCATCTGTAAATGTTTTACAACTTAAATTAAATATCACGATTAATGTATGTATATATATATATATATATATATATATATATATATATATATATATATATATATATGTTTACTATTGTCTTCTAAAATTATGACGAGGCCACGAACCGAAAATGTAGACCTTCACATAAACCAAGAGAAGAGGACCCATCACTCCCGCAACCAACCGCGGTGGTGTAGTGGTTAGACTACTTGCCTCCCACCAAGACGAACCGGGGCATCGATTCCCGGCGGGGTCGCATCCGGATGTGGTAATCGTGCCGAACAATGCCGCTTATCAGCGGGTTTTCTCGGGGATCTCCCGTTTCGCCCACCCATACATTCTGGCACTGCTTCAT
Source organism: Dryococelus australis (assembly GCA_029891345.1). Classification (NCBI taxonomy): domain Eukaryota; kingdom Metazoa; phylum Arthropoda; class Insecta; order Phasmatodea; family Phasmatidae; genus Dryococelus; species Dryococelus australis. The sequence continues at coordinate 196,766,707 of CM056998.1, read as the reverse complement.
ACTCATCTCACTCCACTCTCGCCGGCTTCCAAGACCTTGATGTCAAAAGGCCGCCCATATCTCCCCACTCCACTCCGAACACCCAGGTCTGCTATTGGCTATGGCACGTGTAGCTCCAGCACGACAGGTGCTTCGCCCCACTTCAGTTTTGGAAACTCGTCGCAACCTCCCCGCCGCATCTGGTGAGCGGTAGAGAGGTAGAGGTGCATGGTACAGCGATGTGGCCGCCACGCTCCCCGGGCCTGACACCACTCCACTTTTTTTTTTCAGCGTCGTCTCGAAACACTGTTGTACGAGACCCTGTGGTGGAAACACCACACACGAGTCCTGAACCCCGAATTACTGACGTATGTGCCACCACTCGCAACAACCCTCAGACAATCGGGGGTGCGATGCAGCAATTCGCGTCTCGAAGCGTGTGTTCGCAACTTCGAGTAGCGCATGAGAATAACATACACTGGTGTTTCACACGGCAATCTTACGTCATACTGTTACGCTTGCCCCCTCCCCCTCCACACCAACTTTGCGTGACATGAAAGCCACACACACGTTCGAAAAGGGGGGGGGGGGGGCAAGAATATTAAAAAAATTTCTAGACATCGTGAAATACTAAACTTAGCAGTAGTACTCCACTGAGGCACTCCACAGAGATCAACTCGTGGTTGTAACGACCGGGTTGGAAGACGGGTTGCATACCTGACAGGCAACATACGACATCCTTTCAAATGCATCCTTGTTTTCGCGAGAACCAGTCACCTAAGTGTGTTACACCAAGGAGATTGATTGTGTTACTATAACGTATACGCGATTATTAACTCGTAACAATCAAGTAACACCCAAGGGTAGCACTTTTTTTTTTGGTTAATAACGTGACGTTTCCAATTTCGTAACGAGAGGCGATGTTCTAACTCACCGAATGTTCACAAATGGCACCTTTCACTCCGGGATTTACTTTCCATCATAGGTTGCTGCGTATATTCTACCTCTTTTACCATAACGATTAATCTCCCAAAATATGTTTATGAAGTTTAGAATAACACTTTATACATGCGTATTTAAACACATATCCTCAAGCACATAAACATACAAATACTAATATTGCTGGCAAAGATATATGAGAGTTACTCTGAAATCTGGGTACAAATGCAGGGAGATCTATCCTTGAGCTTATTTGAATAGAAAACTTACATATAAATGACGATGAAAATTTTAAATAAAATCTGTATTTCAAATGGTTGTATTTCATAACATCAGAAACAGATAAACAAATTCGTGAATAGTATTATATTTAACAGAGTTCTGACGTTGATTGGATGATATTATTCTCATTCAAGAAAATAGGCAGTGACGTGTTATTTTCGTACACAGTTATTTTAATGATCGATATAAATTACAGCAACAAGTTTCAAAAATTCAAAGTTCCTTCAACTTAACTGAGGTGAAGGATATTGAGAACAAAGGGATGGTGAAATGAAGAAAATGTTTTGTCAGCGAGGTGTGCAGACTGTCAGTCAGCGACTCATATCTTGTATAAAACAATAACGGGAAGGATATTACCCGCGAGTCTGTCACAAATATCGTACTCCGGTAATATAGATGACTATTGTATTCAGGAGTTTGTAATTTCATTGCATGTAGTTTCTGTATAGGCTGTTCACGGTAAAGTGAGCACTTTTAAAGCCCTAGTTACTTTTTTTTTCAGTCATTTTTTACCATTTAACCATTTTTTAAATAAATACCACCATGTTAAGTAATAAACACAGTGTGTATATTCCACTGCTCGGAATTTTACGTCTGAGGCTACAATACAATATATTTATCGATCATTATTCTAAATGGGAGGGTTTTCCAAAATGCCCACTTTACCGTGAATCGCCTATATATCCATATATCTCTGGATAAGGAATCATAATTCTGAACTGCACGTAGAGATGTGTAATAATTTCCAAACATAATATATTGATATACTGTATTTTATTTAACATTTATTAATGACACGTAGGTACACAATACATATACATATATATATATATATAAATTAAACACACCCACATCGAATATACATGAAATATTTATCTCCTTTCATAAATTACTTTCCAAAACAAAAGTTAGTTTTAAAGCAGTTGGAGAGCGGAAACTTACTATTTTGTGTCTGCACCTCATAATGTTTTTCCAACAAATAAATTTCATAGTTTTTACGTTATCATATGTTAGGACATAAATGTTATGTTTTCAGGATGAGCGAATACCATACGATACAATATATGTATTTTTTTTTACAAAAATTGATACAAGTGTATGGTTTTCAAGGCACAGCCAAAACTAAAATTTTAAAACATCTAGTCATTGTAAAACGCAAAAATGATAACATAGCTGTTAACTATGAGTTAGGGCATACGCGGTCAGCCCATATCATTTCTGCAAGTTGTCATTGTCTGTTCAGTTAACAAGACAATTGTGAATATGGCATAATGCAGTAGCTGAGCAGCACATGTAACATCTGCAGTTCGAACAGAGTGCGGAGTTTGGAACGAAACCTGCAAAAGTGGCATTTGTTGTTACCCACTGCTATCAATAATGTTTACTAGCATTCGCCCGTGGAGCGGACGAAAAATCAGGGACCAGTTGAGACAAACCAGTCGCGTGTGTCCTCAGGGAAATTATTGGAATGGGACGAACGATTGAATGAACTTTTGTAATAGACATATCCCCTTTGCAGAGCTTTGCCGCCTGCCTCAGACAAACTGTCAATGTAACAAAAACATTAAGTCCCGACGTAAAAAAAATTCGTACCAGGTTAGCTGATGACAGCAGAAACGAGTTCATCAGAAGGAAGTTAGTTGTCAAGGCTCGAGTGTTTTCAGAATTTCCCCGGGTTTTACGTACAGGTATCTTTACAACAATTAACTTGTGTACAATCTGATTTGGTTTTAGTGCCAGCGTTTTTTTGTCATAATTAATACGAGTCTTCAACGAACAGACGAATAAATCTCGAGTGGCGGAAGCAACAGCTCACTCAGTTCCCTTCCCCCCCCCCCGGGGGGGGGGCAGAATATACATCCTGGACGGATCCCTTGATTTATCAACGTGGTAGGGGATGTGATGTGTAGTGCCTGAAGCTAAACTGCACTGAGCCTGGGCATGAGAGCTTACAACTTTTATAGTCATATTTCAGTTTAGCAATTAAAAAGCCTGTATTATTCGTTTAAGTCTAAACGTATTACAATTCTGAACGGTACAAAAATATTTTGCAAAAAAAAAAAACCTTTGTCTAATAGAACAATTATAACAATTACTATTTATGTAAAAAAATCGATATCTTTTTTCGTCCAAAAAATATTTTCTGTAACACATTTTATGTACAATTTTTACGTTATAAGAGGATACAACACTCGTGATTAAAACAAATATACATGAAATAATTGAACCAATATTTGTAATTAATTTTAATTTCTTTATTACACACAAGCGCAGAGAGAGAGAGAGAGAGAGAGAGAGAGAGAGAGAGAGAGAGTAATTGTCATAATACTCATGCTTATTGTTTCATTTTTTTTTTTTAATTTTCTTTCTGAAACATCTAAAATATAAATAAGCTTAAATTTTGAATTAAAAAAATGTCTTATCTTTTTAAAAAATGTAAATAAGTAAATATAATTAGAATATTTTACAGAATTGAAAAATATATATGTATTCTTCTTTAATGCGCGACATAAATCTTGCTTTTCTGAAAGTTCTGAGAAGTTGTGCGTGCTTTGTAGCCGAGTGCAGAGTTCCAGTGGAAGTCAATATAATCTACGCCTGACGAGCGGTTATGAGGAATTCAGTGTGTTCATGGCCGCGGAGATGTAGTGGTTAGACAACTCGCCTCTCACCCTCAGGCGAACCAGGCTCGATTCCCGGCGGGGTCGCCGCCCGGATTTTCGCACGTGGGGATCGTGCCGGACGATGCCGCTGATAAATGGGTTTTCTCTAGGTTCTCCCATTTCTCCCGCCCTTGCATTTCGGCTCTGCTCCATACTCACCTACTTCACCCTCATAGGCTCTCAAGATCTCTATAAGTGCCGCCGAAATCTCTTCACTCTCATTCATAAATACATACTTACATGCACACACACGTGAATCTGTTAGCGTTACTATTGCCTGTTCACTGTAAAATGAGCACTTTTGATAGCCCTGCTTAAGATCTACTTGTATGCCCGTTATTTATTCTTCCGCTTCATGTAAAATTAACAATGAAATGGGCCTCATCACTTTATTCATGCGTCGATCGAGTGGAACTATCAAATTATCAGAAAAGTAATTATTTTACAAATCTACTCTGTTTTACACTTCGCTGCATAAAAAGAACAAAGCTAAGAAAATAATTTAAGTTATTACAAATTGTTATCTAACACTTTTTATTCGACGATAAGATATAGAACTACTTTCCATCCATCATTACCAACTTTACTGGACGCATGTCACTCAGTGCGCCCGTTAAAATATATGCAGGCAGGGGCAGTGACTTTTTCCTAAGGTTTATTTCAGACTGACTGACTGACACGCGCCCAGTAAAGTTGGTGACGATGGAGGGAAGATAGTTCAGTGCTTTAATATTTGAATTAAGACTGTTACGTTAACATTTGTGAATGAAGAACTTATTTCTCTTGCCTTTTGATTTTTTTACGCATAAATATGCATGTTTGAGCATATTTGTGAAATGACAATTTCTCCAAACATTTCACAGTTTTATTTGACCGACGCAAGAGTAAATTTATCAGGCACATGGTAATATTGACCTTATGTACACACTCGAATCACATTATTATGACCATCTGCTGCTAGAAGTGCCATCCGCAGCGCGTAGCCCATGACGTATGGCCCGGGACGTGGGCTGGTGAGGCGGGTATATAATGCGACCGACAGGCTGGCTGGCTGTACACAGTGCGCTTCCTACTGCCATGTCTAAGGGAAGCGATTTGCAAAAAGGGATGATGATCATCAGCTTTCGAACCAAGAGAGGGGGGGGGGGTAGCATTTCTAAAGCAGCGAAGTTTCCGAACTGTTCACGTGCCTCTGCGGTGAAGGTGTATCGTGAGTGGACGAATGACACCACTGGGAAGTCCACACGCCATTGATGTCAGAAGCGAACGTCGACTACGACGGGGATGAAGGCCAACCGACAGACTAGTGGAACAGATCACCGTCCAAATTAACCAGGGAGTATTCCTACACATGTCTACTGTGACAGTTCAGCGACCCCTTCTGTGAATGGGGCTCCAGAGTAGACGGATGGTGACTTCACCCATGCTAACACACAGTGCATCGACGAAAACGACTGGAATTTGCTCGACAGTATGGCGACGGGTAGCCTTCTCCGACGAGTCACAGTTTCAACTACATAGAACGGATGGACGTCAGAGTGTCCGGCGAGAACAGTTGGAGAACCGACACCCTGCATCCACTGCTGGACCAACACAAGGTGGTGGGGGCAGCGTTATGATCTGGGGAATGTTCTCGTGGTATTCTCTAAGTTCCATCATCCGTGTGGAAGGCACTCTTGATCGATTTTGTTATGAATCCATCCTCGGCGAGATCACGTCCACCCGTGCATGATCATTGTCTTTCCTCGGGAGGATGGGATCTTCCAGCACAATAATGCACATTGCCACATGGCTAGAAGTGTCCGCACGTGGCTGGAAGAGCACGATCAAGAATCCAAAGTTCTTCCCTGGCCTCCAAGCAACCCTGATCTCAGTCCATTTGAAGATGTGTGGGACCATCTCGATTGTCGTGTTCACCGTCTGTCTCCTCTGCCATACATCCTACAACAATTGTGGGACGCACTGTAGACAGCATGGCTCCAGATACGTGTGGAGACCTCTCAGCACCTGACATTCACTGCCAGCTCGACTAGCTACTGTCCGTGCTGCAAAGTGTGGTTACTATGGATATAGCAGGTGCTCATAATATTGTGAATCGACCGTGTATGGCGGAAGAACACACAATGTGCATTCAAATAGATCTTCAGCAGGTGTTTGAAAAGTGTTCAGTTTAACTTGAATAGCTTTTAGAGAGTAGTAACTCAAGTATATAACGAAAATCCTTACCCTATTAATTTATTTGCCGTAGTAATCCCAATTATGTTCTATGGTACTGTTGACCTTAGAATGCAATCTAAAATACACATTCTCACTTTGCTGCGTTGGTGGTATTGTAAAGACCTCGCCCGTTGTGATATTTTTGTATTGTAATTTCTCTTGCTTCCTGGGCAATATTATTGATTGTTCTCTTATACACAGTTTTTTCACATCACAAATACACTGTAGCGAATATATACAGTAACCGTGCTGGTGAAATACTACAATAAAATTAATGCGCATATTCATGAAAATACGCGTATAGGTTATTCACGGTAAAGTGAGCATTTCTGAAAGCCCTCTCATTTGGAATAATAGCCAATAAATGTATTTTATTTTAAACTCGGGCGTTTACTTCCGATTGCAGTGGAATATACACATTTGGTTTATTAATTAAAGGTGGTTAAAGTATAAGAAATAGCTGAAAGGAAAAAGTAACCAGGGCCTCGAAAGGGCTTACTGTACCGTGGACAGCCTATAACACGAATAAACAGACATGAACGGCGCTTGCACAAAGCAGTCCGTGATATCACCATCAAAATTAAAATATAAGAATCAGTCATGAGTTTATACAATAACCAAAGAGAGAAACTAAATGGTTGTTTAGTGTATATTCATGCTATGTGAATACAGTATATACTTTGTTCAAATATTTACTAATTTTTTAAAATTCTTAATATGTAAGAACGTAGAAACTCAACTTCAGTCAGACTTCAGGTATAGTACATTCACTGTTACTTCATACTTTTCTGAAGCCCTGCTGAAGTTCTACTTTCAGGTTACTCCTCGGCCTTATCGAAACAAAGCTTAACTAAGTCTAGAAAATTACACCAAAAAATTGGGTTTGGCTGTGTTGGGGACACGGCCGTTTGTTTTGCGTGAATACGTCTACGTTGACGCGCTCGGACGCCTTGATGTATATTTTACGTTCCCGACACCGCATCACTCGATCATATGGGGTTTTATGGGTATCAATGGATTGATTTTGAGATGCTTTTTCCAGCCGTATACGATTTCTGTATTTCGACTTGGCATTTTGACGAGTATAGACCGAAATTGTGTTAAGTTCCCGTAATATTTTACATTAAACGCGTACAATTTCACCATAACCACACCACACAAATGTTTTTATACACACAGTCGATCGATGTTGACGAGAGCTCTCTATTGAAACTCAAACGAGCGTCATAGCTTCTCCTAGTAAAAAGTTATGCTACGCGGAAATTGTTAGACGCGGCGAAACAAACTCAAACCTCTCGCCTCCCACAAAGCGAACCGGGTTCAATCCCCGGCCGTGTCATACCCGTATTTCCGCACGTAGGAATCCTGCCGGACAACATCGCTAGTCGGCGGGGTTTTCTAGCGGATCTCCCGTTTACCCCCGCCCTTGCATTCCCGTGGTGCTCCATCCTCACGTCATACCACCCTCATCGGCACTACCGTTGCTAAGAACCGCCTGCATTTCTCAACTCGAACACGTCATACGTGAGATAATTTCAAAGGTTTGATTCGTGACGTTACGAGGGACTGCTTGGGTAGGAGACATGCTGCAAAACCCACGGAGAGAGCTAGAAGTCATCTAAGCCCCTCCCCCCCTTTTTTTCCTTCCCCTCAATAACCCATCAGTAGAGATAATGGGAAATCGCGAAAAATTTTGAGCCAACATAACTTGTATAACACTAATTAGTTTATTATTTTATGAATGGATGAATAAGTTTGTGACTTGGCTAAGTTGTTTGCAGACCAATCACGAACGTTCTGCCATATAGTATATGAATGTTCATTGACCCAGTGAAATGGGATAGTAATTTAATACATTCATGACAGCCAATAAGGAAAGAAAACTGCCGGACACGTGTACAATACGTTGAAAATAGCAGACAGTCAATTTTAACCGCGATAAACCATCATATGTACCCACCAGGCATGGTGACCTCGCAGAGTCGTTTAAAGAGCGGCAACTCGTTACAGCACTCCATTATGCAAACTCTTCATTTCGCCGCCGCAGAATAAGGCGGGGGGGGGGGGGGGGGCGTGGCCCGAGACGCTAGATGGCGCCGCGGGGCTGCAACCCTGATTGCTTCCATCGATTCTACCCCCTCCTCCTCCCTCTCTCAATCTCTCTCTCTCCCTCTCCTACCTCTAGTTCTTACGGCGTGCCGCGGGCCTGTCACAGCTACTTCACGGCCGAGATCTCTGTAAACTCCTGTTTCCTGTCTCCGTCCCGACCTCTGCATAAAAAATAACATCAGGCGTTTGTAACATTTAGCAACACTTAAACTACGCGAACGTTAATAGACACGAAACAAGTTGCCCGAGTCATCACATCAAATGCCAATATTACGCCTGCATTGGTACAAGAAGAATGCAGGTGAACGGTCAGAAAAACATTAAGTGCAGAAAACTAACGAGTAGATTTACGATAATGTTGCGTGAATCCATGGAAAGTTCTGGGAAAAAGTTACGGGACGTCAGATTTTGAAAAGCGACGCGTCAATGAGTTTACGGAGAATTCTGGAGAATTTTTTACTTGAATATGTCTTTAAATTTGCAACAATAGTGGGAGGCAATCCAGAAAATCCGATAACAAAATCTGGGGATACAGTTTGGCATTGCAACTCCGTATTTATGGCATACATTCAAAATTCAATTACACCACTCGATTGCCAAAGGATCAAAGAATATGTTGCGTTGAGTGACGACTGCGAAATACCTCGCTCGGTAAGGGGTGGGGGTCGCAATTTTGAGTTCTTTTCCCCGCGTTTCATAACTTCCGCGTAGTATAACTTTTGACTAGGACAAGCTACGACTCTCGTTTGAGTTTCAATCGACAGTTCTCGTCAAGATCAATCGATTGCGTGTGTAAAAACATTTGTGTGACGTAGTTAAGGTGAAATTGCACGTGTTTAATGTAAAAAATTAAGAAAACCTAACATAATGTCGGCCTATACTCGCCAAAAAGCCAAATCTAAATAAAGAAATCTTATACGGTTGGAAAAAGCATCTCAAAAGCAATCCAGTGATACACATAAAACCCCATATGATCGAGTGAAGCGGTGCCGGGAACGCAAAATAAACATCAAGTTGTCCGAGGGCGTCAACGTAGATATATTCACGCAAAACAAACGGCCGTGTCCCCAACACAGCCAATTCCTATTTCTATCCAGCACTTTTCCTTAAAATGAGTGAGAATTTTTTAACAACGTGAGCGTTCGCACTTTAACTGCACCTGGCTGCTTTGCGCACCATGTTCTGCTGCTTGCACTAATGGAACTGCTAAAATAACTCCTCGGGAATTGTTGAAAGCACTAGGGAACAGAACAACCGCGTGCCTATTCCGTCACTGGCAGAAAATACAGTCGGAGTTTTAACTGCACGTAAATAAACTTCGTACGCTTCTATATTCTTTGGCGGAGCGTAGAAATTAAGGTCCCCGCCTAGTCGGTGGTGGAACTAAGATTAAGTGTGTTTGTAAAGCTCTTTTCTCCACGAAACTATCAAACGTGCGTCCTATCTGCTGATCAACGATAACAACACACACTTCAGACGGGGCCTATTAAGTGCCTTCTAGATGTCGCGCACATTAACACCATTTCGGATCACCCCAAAATAAAGGAAAAAAGGCGATGTGGCTGTGTTGGGTACATGGCCGTTTGTTTAGCGTGAATACGTCTACGTTGACGCGCTCGGACTCCTTGATGTTTATTTTACGTTCCTGGCACAGCTTCGCTCGATCATATAGGGTTTTATGGGTATCAATAGATTGTTTTTGAGATGCTCTTTCCAACCGTATACGAATTATATATTTCGACTAGGTTATTTGACGAGTATAGGCCGACATTGTGTTAAGTTTCTTAATGTTTTACATTAAACTCGTACAATTTCACCTTAACCACGCCACACAAATGTTTTTACACGCGCAATCGATTGATCTTGACGAGAACTGTCGATTGAAACTCAAACGAGAGTCGTAGCTTCTCCTAGTCAAAAGTTATGCTGAGCGGAAGTTATGAAACGCGGCGAAACGTAATCAAAATTGCGGCGTCCTCCTCCTGAACTACTTTCCATTACGTGACTTGTGTGTCGCGGTGCTGTCATTGTCACACGTCATCAGCGAGTTTGAATTATTTTGGGAGGATCATACCAAGCGTTTACAGCATGTTCCTCCACGCCTGAGGTGAGAACTGAGGCTGTGATCTCCGCACAACGTATGCCTTTGGCTGCAGTGAGACCCTTGTCACTCTTGAGGCGTTTATCAGGAGGAAGGCGGGTTGGCGGGAGGGGCGGTGTGGAAATGGCGATTTGTGCGACAATTTAGATAATGCAGAAATTTTTACATGTGTGCTATATAAAATTAAATACTGGTTCAACTTTTGCTCAATGACTGGCACTAATATTTTGCTATACTTTTTTTAGTTTTATTCTTGAATTGTCAGACGTGTTTTCCCACAGCATTGTAATTCTATGTATATTTTATTCAAAGGGGGGTTATTTGACTTGTTGAAATAGTTATATAATGTAATACCAAGATATATTTTTGTATAAAAAAGTCTTGCATAACTTTTTATAAGTGGGCGGATGTGGTAAAAATATAACGTTTGAAACCCCAGATAATTAAACAAACAAACGTGAACAATTTTTGTTGAATTTCGAGTGAATTGATTCGTTATTCATCACTCAGCTGCTTTGATAATTTCAACCTTTCATTCCTTTTTGTATATAATCGTGCATGGTCGGAGTATTTGTTAGTGCATGTTGGCGTTGGCGTGAGGAGGAGGAGGGGTGAGGGGGTGTACTTTGGATATTCCGGTTGGATGCCTAGAGGATACACAGCTGCTGCTGCACAATGTGGATCTTCTCCTGTGCTGGGCTATCAGTAGAGGCATGCGAAATTCACGTTATTATTTGAGGAAATTTTAAACTTGAAAGTCTTCTACCTTTGCAATACACTTTTCATTGGCCCATTATTTTTTCGGCATGTCTTTGGTAACTTTACGCCAATAAACTAACACTCCACAATCGCGTGCCCAATCACGTGCAGGTTACTCAGAAAGGTACGCAGTTAGGCAAGTGGTCTTAACGTCTCGTCGACAGCGAGGTCGTTAGAGACGGTGCAAGTTGCACAGGGAAGAGAGATCGGGGAAGGAATTCGTCCATGGTCTTTGTTAGGCCCGGGTCCTCCTGAATGCTAGTCCAGTGAGTTACCACTGCGCCTCCTCACTCGGTGTTACCCAGAAATGGAGTGGCTTCACACAGGCGACAGCCAATGGAGAAACGATGCCGTCTCGAGTATATAGACTACTGTGAATTATAGCTTGATGTCAAGAAATAACGCGAATTTTGCATGACCCTAACCATCAGTGTTTAGTATTCACCACCTGTTAGCGGTGTCCGAACCTCAAGACATCCTAATTTATGTTTTATCTATCTATGTGATTTATGTTTGTGCACTTTTGTTTCTGTTCCAGAGTGAGTCACTTTGGCGTAATGTCCGCAGTTAATACGCGACTAGTGCCGGTTTGGTAGATTCGAGAATGTTATGAATTGTATACTTATTAGAGAATGTAATGGATTGTATACTTATTGTTAGTTAAGTCTTGTTTAATACACGAGCAGGAAAGTTGGCGCTTCACTGTCGCAGTCATCGGACCCGTGCAGCTATGTATTAACTGCAACATTCAGTCGCCATTTGCTGAGGGGAAAAACAACGATGATAGACTAATTATATTCGATCGTGGGTGACGATGCATATTAGTTCTAGACACCAGCCAGCAGGTTAGTTAGTGTCTGTGCTACATCCCAGAATAGTTTTACTTACGCACCTAACTGCTAAGCAGGCGGCACTTTCCGTAAATGAAGCAAGATGACTAAATGATCTAAGCGTGAATGCAATTCTGTATCTGGATTTCGTATCTCGATAAAAATATTACATTCTATGGTCAGTATATAATGTATATACAATTTCACTAAGACAAAATAATCATCTTCTTTGCCTGAATGTCACGGATTTGCATTACATTTCTGCACAGCCTTGATAAATTAATAATGTAGAATTTTACATATTATTATTTGTTTCACTTCAAATTAAAATAGACATTTTATATGTGACATATACGGAAATTATTATGATTAAAATACATGAAACAACAACATTAATAATTTTTTCAAAGATAGTTTGACATCAAATTAAGCAATAAATTTTGAAACAATTTTGGGTAACCTCTGGTAAGGCTATTCATTACAACATCCTGTCACTGCAAAGTGACCAGGATTAATGCGACCGTTGGCCAGACCCCCAAGCCCAAGCCTGCCACGTCCGCACATCCCCCCCCCCCCTCTGCCAGAGAGGTTCTGAGACTCTCGCACTAGGAAACCAAGCGTGTGGTCTGGACGAGGTTCTATCCATACCATTAGTGCCTTTCCAGAGCAGGTTGCCGCTCACCGGCCAGCCTGTCATAGAGAGTGGGAATATCTCCAGACCTCCTCCAGCATACGGAGTCAACCACTGCCAGCACGAGTCCAATCACAATGATCGGTCACCAGAGAGAATCTCCAGTAGGGCCAACCGATCGTCTCGTGCCACCGCTTATTTTCCATGGCCGATCGCCTCGCCGGTGGCAAGTCAGGCGAGTAGACACACCCTTCCACCTAAGTTGTTGAGAACGTCTTCTCAACCAATGAAGAGCCGGTTGCTCGCCTTTGCCGTCCTGGGACAACCTCGCGGATAGGGAGCAATTACGACAAACCCAGAGTGGCATACATCCCCAGCGCTCAACTCCGCCGGGAAGCAGCGAAGTGCCGTCCTTCAGGGTCGCGGTTTACTGGGGAAAGCAGCCCTCGACCTGAAATTACTAATAATAGATTATATACGATGACGTGGTGATTACATGATATGACTATGTGGTGGTTACATGATATGACTATGTGGTGGTTACATGATATGACTATGTGGTGGTTACATGATATGACTATGTGGTGGTTACATAATATGACGATGTGGCGATTACATTATATGAATATGTGGCGATGATATGATGCAGTGATGATTATTTGATTATATGTTATGATTATGTGGTGATTATATGTTTACATAATATTATGATGTGATTATTATACGAAGGTATAACTTCATTATACAAAGAGATATTGCAATGAGAATTAAATGGCAAATGATGCTGTGATTATTATGTGATAAGACGCTACGATGATCAAGAATCGAACAGCTAGAGCTACGAGTATTTCGCGAATTCATTCGGAGGCGAGGTAGACTCCATAAACTTGTTCTTTTCTCCTACTGTTGTGATTAGGCGACAGTTCTTTAGACACGCCCCGTTTAACTGTGAGCCAGCAGTAAGCAGTAGTGTAAGTGTTTAACAATCCTGCACTATGGCCTCACTTGATCACAGCAACCAATAAGCAAACGATAATGTATCTAGTGTACACACGGCTGTCCAGCCCAGCTTGCTGGCAACTCAATCCGCGAAATACCCGGGGCTCTACAGATGGCATATATTTGTCACGATCATCTTTCTCGGCGCACAGTTACTCTTGTATCTGCCGCCCCTGCCTCAGGCGACTCGACCAGGCGGTATCGACCAGCTGTTAACAGACACGTGTTACAACCAACCGGACTGGGCGTGGGCCAAGTCTTCCCAGAAGAACGCAGGCTGATGGCGTGAAAGCCGATCCTCTTCATTTCCGCGGGTAAACACAGGAGTCGAGAAACCTCTGCGTGTGTGTTTGGATTAGGGGAGGGGGGTGGAGATCGGAGCGAGAGAGGATTCGAAGCTCTGCTTTTGTGAGCCGCACTTTTCCCGAGCGAAATTTAGAAAGCAAACACGACGAAAGTCCGCAAGACGTTAAGCTGTCGGATCAAATAAGGACGCGGGAAGTAGGTTTATAAAAACAAATAAGTAGCTGAAGAGATAAGAAAAATTCTAGACAAACGCAACACATTTCCTGTTATTTAAAACCTAAAAAGAAAGTTGTGGGATCATCGAGCTTGAGCGAGACGTCAAATATTCGTACCATTTTGTTACGTTCGCCAACGAGGTGCAGGGGTGAAACATTGAACTCTATTCGATAGGACCCGGGTTCGAGTCTCGGCCGGGTCGTCCTGATTTCAGTTTTCTATAGTTTCGCGAATTCACTCCAGGCGAATTTTTGGATGGTTCCTTAATGCAGGACATGGCCGACTTTTTCCCCGTCCCTGAATTCCTGAGAGAATCGCCCCATCTCTCACGACATCCGTTTCAGTATTACGTTAAGCTCTACACTTGCCTTGTAAGGTTCGCAATCGGTCCACGACTTGATACGAAAATACTTCGAGCAAGCAACAAAATGCATAACCAATCATAGTCTTCACTGCGATATATAGAGTAGCCAAAGAGAATGACATATTGACGCCTGTTTGAGGATATTGTAAAGTCGGTGTGAGCCCCTCATCTGCTATTCGTCCCAAATATCCAACAGAGCTCACATCACATTACGGTGGAGATGTGCTTGTATGCACCTCAACCACGTCTGCATCCTTCATCCACAAGGGGGTATAGCTAGACACTAGCTTAATTAACTTAATATTCCATCACCTCTTAACGCCTAAGTTCTTTAATACCTGGTCTTACGGCATAAGACTGAATTCGTGCGAGATGAAAACGTGGGTAATTTCATTACCCGTAGGGATACTACCCTGTTTATAAAATAATTTACTTCCATAGCTTATAGAGAAAATAAATCATTCATTTATTTAACACACTGGGCACAGAAGCATCCCATACATTATGTACCTACATTAGTGAATGGCTAACACATATCATTCAAGATTATCCAGCAATTAAATATGAGTTCAACAAAATCCTTTCCAGAATGTTAAGAGCCTCCCAAATCTCTTCACTCACACTTACCAGAAGTGGGAAGCATTCCATTGAGAGCCTAGACGGGTCTCCAGCCCAAACACAGATAAATCAACGGCACAAGCTAAAATAATTTAACTTTCAATTATGCAATCATTAAGAAATAACTAAAATTGACAGCCGCAATGAGCCCTCAGATAGCTCTTAGCTATCCGAGGCTTGGTCGGTTCACTTCCAACTGCCATTACACTCGATTACTCGTCGATGAAACACACACTGCACACACAAACACTACGGGCAGTTGCCCTACGCCACATTTAAACCAAAACAAACCCATCAATAACGATTGTAAGTGGGGGTCAAAGACTCCGAACGAGAATTTACAACCAGCGCTTCGCGACTAAATCTTACTCTCGCTGACATCCGAACTGAACTCTCCTGACCCGAAGCCCGAGAGGCCAGCGTATCTCGCTCGCCAGTTGAGGTCAACAGAATTGCGTGCAGTGACCCTAGATATGGCCAGTGTCCAGGAACGTTCCGAATCGCAGGGCAGGTCCACCGATTGCCTGCAAGACTAACAATGCGACACGAGAAGCGCGTTGAGCCCATGGAAAATCACGCGCCAAACCGTTGACTGATTCCCTCCCCTCTCCCTACGACATCTAGCCACACCGCTACTGCCTCACTGCACTGTCGAGTGAGAAATTCCAAAATAAGGAAATTCACCGGAAAACAAACTACCCTGTTTAGAGACTGTGGCAATACAAACCACTGCAAAATCTAGGTTACATTAAACTCGCGACTTTTTTCTGTCTCTACCGACAGTCACTGTTCCCAGTATCTTAACCCTTTTTTTTCTTCATATTCACTGAAAAAGCTATATTTTAACTGCTCGAGTTCTTCCAGTCTCCTCAACAAATGAGGCAACTCAACTATTTGTCGTATTCCTGCCTGAAATTGTATTGCCAATGTACATATGGTGGTTACAGCAGAGCACTATGTTCCTACTACAAAACAAATAGTAATTCCAGTACAACAACTACAACAATATTTGGATTGTTCGCACAGCAACTAGGGTTGCAATCACAAAACAGAATTTCTGTTCCTGCTCCTTCAAATCCAATTACACTACGTAACTGTTCAGTACTGGTGGTGTTTCATCACGGTAGCGTCTTTTTTTATTGAACATAACTATTGATAATCTGACGACAAATTAAACTGAAGCCAGTGGTTACACAATTTCGAACAATTAAAATTATATGTTACCAATTACAAAGATATAATAACCAATGGAATAAGCTGCCTTTTAACATATTAGCTCAACAAAACTTTATACTGGAATTCGCTATCTATGATCTCACGTATTTTCTGAAATGTGTCAAAATCCTGTTGAAAGTTTCGAAACGCGAACTTCGTAATCATCTCAGGCCACATTGCATTCTGAGTCTCGCTTTTCGTACGAAATCACCTCCCAAAGTTTGTAACATTTGACCAGTAAGAAACTGTATACACAATTAAAAAGTTGTGCCAATAATGACATGAACACAGCAGAATTCGGTTGCTACAAAAAAAGGTTGAACCATAATATAATGTAATCCTGTCGTAGTTTAAATAATTAGTTTTTGATTTATCTCTGTGAAATTTTTATTTGATTGTTCATGACGACCTCAAGTAATAGTTACGCCGGAGGCTAGAAAAATACCTGCATTTAACTAAGGGGTGTACTGAATTAACAGCTAAAATACCCAACTTGATCGCAAAGTGATAGTACTTTACATCAGAATGAAAGAAGGCCTAAACAAAAAGAAATAAAGGGAACCACAGATGACAAATGATTATAATTCAACACACTCGTTCAATTACCAACTTTGTGTGTAAACAGTGACATGTCCCTTCTCGGGCAACATATCATCATGATTGATGGCTGCAGACATGTAGCCTGGTCTGGCGAGCACTCCTCACAACAGATTCCGGCAGATGTTATAACCATGTAGAGAAAACCTCAAGCATACATGACTTCTGCACGTGAAGAGGAAATACACACACTAGGGGCACCTGTTTTTTCAGGAAAATATTCCGAGACAAATTGTGCTCCAACGCACTTTAGTTCATGAATACTTTAATGATTGGGTCATTTGAATTGTTACGTGTCTTATCTGTCTGCTCGCGAATCACGGATGGTCAGTAATGGAGAAACTTATATCTGATTGGTTATTCATGCAGCCATTTTTTGCCATTGCAGCTTTACAGTTGATGGTGATGAATATATAATGTTGATTGAAGAAATGAGCTAGGTCTGTTTGGGGGAGGGGATGGCATGTTCAAAATAATGTTACTTCCCCTGGGTGTTGCGTGAATGGGGCCGTGATGCAAGGGCAATATCGCCTCGGGGGTGTCAAATCAGAAGCAATTTCATGTCCCTCGTATCAACCAGCTATAGAAATCTGTGACCTTTTTTCAAGGAGTCCTGGGGGGGGGGGGGGGAGTGGCAAATCTGAAGCGATTTCACTCCTCACTGTCTACCCTCAGCTAAAAATAATGACTTCCTTTTGGTACAAATGATTACGATTTTTACAGCACACGCACACATGTGGGTCTTGATGCACTGCTGCAGATGTCGTCATCATGAGAGAGAGAAAGAGAGAGAGTCACCACCAGCAATATTGGCTATAGATTGTTGCACCTAGTATTTCACTCTGGCAATATTGCTTGTGTACTCCTTCAGGGGATTTGCGACTTCTGTTTCAGTCTCCGACCAGGATCTAAAGCCTATTCCAGGGGGTTCCAATTCTTATACTGTACCGAGGTTGTGAAGGTGAAATATTTTTCAGTTGTGACAACTTGGCCCATTGTAACCACTAGGGGCGGTATTGTTCTCACCCGCCCGATTTATCTACTTCTTTTCTTTTCTTCCTCTTTATCAACAATTATTTCGTTCGCTTAATTTCGGCTGTTTTCTTTATTCTTGTTGTTTCTTCTAACCATTGTGTTCTTTTGTGCTAGATTGTATAATATTCGGAGTCGTAACCTGCCTTTACAGGCCATTCTTGCAGCACCTTGGAGATTTAAAATATAGGTTTTATATCCCTGTAGTACTGTAAAAGTATACTTTATAGCTCCGTCCCCAGCCAGAGACCCGCACGCATGGTTGCTTTAGGAGGCATGATGGGGTGTAAAGTGAGTCGGGGGGGGGGGGGGGGGAGTCGACGCCGGTCATTATACCAGTTCCAGGCCGAAGGATGGATGACCAGCATACACAACGAAACATCACTGAAGAAAACTAAATGTAATTAATGAAAAAAAATACTAAGAAAATAAAAACCGAACAAATTATGAAATAAAAAAATTAAATTTTGAAGAGAAATTATTTTAAGGGAAGTGACAAACTAGTATTACTACACAATCTTATTCCGGAATAATCATGACAGCTAAAACTTGCATTCTTATAAATATAGTTTTATCCCCATACACATTATATTATATATACTTATTTTGGACCCATGTCCAAGCACATGTTCCGATAGCCGAGTGGTCCAAGGTGAATGCATGCCAACCCAAGTTTCGGCAGTTCGATCCCGCCCTCCTCCAGACGATATTTTGAGCTCTGCGAAAATAAAATAAATAAAGCAGTTCCCTTAGCGGCCAACTCTAAAACCAACATGGCGGCCGAACGAGAGCTACACCAGCATCCCTAGCAAGCGAAAGTTGATCGAAGGACAAGTGTAAACAATATGGCGGACGATAGTGGCACACACTAGCAGCTATAAACTATTACAAGGATCGGCGGTTCACTCTAGCAGACGACGAAAGAACTACAGCTTGTGAAGCGCATGCGACAGATGCTAAAGTGAGTAATCGGGAAACAAGATGGCGACTGGAAACAAGATGACCGACAGAGGCCAACATACGCTGGCAGAATCCAATATGGTGGCAGTGAGGTTATCCAAAATGGCGGAAACCAAGATGGCGGACGGCGCTATCCTCCCTTCCCCCCACCCCCTAAGCCGTTGTCCTGGAAGCAACATTACTTATCTGCTAATTTATTATTTAAAAAAAACTATTGTAATGAAAAAGACACCAGGTTGGTGATCTCCACACACTATGCAAAGTTTCTTTATAAATAAACAGCTCATGCAATTCACCAACTGTACTGAAATTTACTCGAATTGACAAACATGCCAGTGCCTTTTTGAGGAAATTTTAGAAAATTTTTCTGTTTCGCTTGAGGATGAAGCTGGGTTGGCAACTCTGTTCATTTTTTTTTTTTTTCTTTCCCCCCTCGACATCCGCAATTTTGTGCATTGATAATTTGTCCCCAGGGACCAGGCCGTCCATAGTGCGTTCCGCTGCCAGGTTTCAAGGCGCCTGAGGGAGAACATTCAGTTAGAACTTTCGGATTTGTGGCGCACGAGAAAATAGATGCTCCGACATTGTACCCTTTCACCGACCGAGCTCTCCTATCACGTGAGTTTCTCGCCTGAAGCAACATGGTCGTACTTCCGCGCCCAACCTTCTCGCTAGACTTGGTACCTGCGCAGTTAGTTCTCTTCCTGAAGATGAACATTCATCGCATATGTCGCAGTTTTTACACCCTGTAGCGATCCAGCGTTAGTCACAGAAGGTGACTGACATGTTTCGAAGAGAAAACTTCCAGGACACATTCCAAAAGTGACAGGAACTCTAACGGAGATGTTTTACTGTGCTGGAGAACTATTTCCAAGGTTATTGTGTACAAACGTACATAAATAAAGTACTTCCTTTTGAACAAAGCTAGTCTCGAAACTTTGTGACACAACCTCGTACATTATGTCATGTCAAACAGAAAATAACAGACGCGCATAGTTTGCAAATATTTTTTCCCACGAGACGATGCAGACTGAATAGAAAATGCGTTTGAAATAAAATATACCCTATATTTCGTATAGATTTTTACAAATGTGTTACATGCATTTGTGTACTGTTTTGTGCATTTTAGTCACAAAATGAAGGATATATACAGGTGTTAAAAGAGACTTATTGTACTGTACTGTTCCACCCTGAATAAGATTTTTTAATGCAATTACAGGATTGTTATTTGTAGTATACAATAACAATTTTGGATATTTTCTGGAAAGTACTGTACGGAAATGGCATGTTTATGAAAATTGTGAAATATATTTAGGCAAGAAACATAAAAAATTGTTTTTTTTTGTCAAAATAGTACAACTATGGTTTTAATGGAAAAAAAAAAACTACTGCAAAGAGGATAATCTGTACTTCTAAGAACATATGTGTACAAGTATTTTTTAAAGTAGATGTAAAACCAATTTTTACCGCGATTTTTACTTAACTGTATTTTGCTTCTTTAAAACATATTAACCAGATTCCTGTTGTTATAGTAATATTACATTCACTTCAACGAATATGTCGAGAGAAAGGAGAGGATATATTTTTAATGGATTATTTCAAAATGCAATTACGGCACGTATGCCCTTTTTCCGTACGTCGCCTCCATTCACCTAACAAGATGTAATTTTTTTTATAGTATCCACATAAAACTTTGGTGGTGGAACTTACTTCTTTATCGTTATTTTGAACAATCGCCAATCTACGTTGACCCACTTTGAATAAAGTCAGTGATCATATTTTCTTTTTACCAGGCCTACATGAATTGCGGTTGCTATTTGCATATGGGAAATCCCTTCGCCATATATATTCATTTATCGACGACAAAAGTTTATTTGCACAGAAAAGTAATTTTTTTTCGTGCGGGGCTTAAAAATAATACGGGGTAGGGAGGGTTGGGAATATCAAGTTAGACCTCAATTTTCTTCTTATCTCCGTCCTTTTCCTTCGTCCTCATACATATTTTGATCCTCCCGCCAGGACCCTGGAAAGAGATAGGACGACACAAAGGGCACGCCTTTATAGCGAGGTTCACATTATGTTCCGCAGTTCCCGTACCGCCTGAGATACGGCAATGGGATTTCGTACCGAGTTATATTCTCTTAAGCGATGCATGGCACGTAAATATTAACTCCAAACATGTAAATTGAAGCCTACAGGTTTGTGGATTCAGAAATAGGAAAACCTTGAAAACAGGAAATCCTATATATATATATATATATATATATATATATATATATATATATATATATATATACCATTAGTGTTTTCTTCACACTTTTCAAATGAAACCTTTCAGCCCATGTATGACGTGTGTTGTTTCTTAAATACGCTACACACCACGAGCGTTTTGTACTTCTTCCAACAAAAATACACCTCATTTTTATTTAAATTAAACTTTTACTTAAATTTTTATTGATAATATTTCATTTGTATTTAATACGAATGAGGGCGGATAGTGTATGGATGTGTGGGTAATGTCTACTAAAGGGGTTTTTTAGCGTCCCCCGATGGTATGCTTGGAGGCTTGGCAGGGGGCGGCTTACAGGCTAAGTTATAGCGTAAATTAAATTAGCGCCCATGCCTTGCCCGGGGTTCGAACCCAGAGCCTCCCGCACCCCGGATCGGTGGCGCACCTACCAACTACGCCACAGGCGGTGGCCACTAAGAAATAGTACTTATGGAAAATAATACAATAGTGGCCGCCCACGAATTCAGTGCTATGTTCCTCTGGTGTGATTTTCTAGACTCGTTTAAGCTGCTTGTGTGAGGCAGAGGAATATCCTGATATAGGTTGTTCACGGTCAAGTGGGCACTTTTGAGACCCTAGTTACTTTTTTATTTGAGCCTCTTTTATCATTAAACCAACTTTTTCTTAACGAATACTACCATGCGGATAATAAACACAGTGCGTAGATTCCACCGCAATCAAAAGTCAACGTCTAAGGCTAAAATAAAATACACTTATTGACTATTATCTTAAATGAGAGGGTTTTCAATAGTGCTCACGTTACCGTGAACAGCCTATAGTAGAACTTCGGCAGGGCTTCTCGGAAGTTCGAAGACCACGAAGGTACTATATAAAATCATGTATTGGACGTTACATTTACTATCTACTGGCAGAACTATTTCTCCCACACAGTTTAGTTAATAACTTTTTTAATTCGTGGGGTTGAAGACAGATCATATAAATTAACGGCCAGCACTCGCGAACGTACACGGGAAGCTACGAAAGATTGGCATGCACACCACGGAACACAATGCGAGAAACTTGTTATTTGTGAAAATGTCTCGTGTTCACGGGACCGTCACGATGTGCTGGTACAAATGAGGCACTGCACCTCCTGTATGTAGATAGTCCTTCACGTCAGCAGTGGAAGCTGTGTTTATTTTTCTCCAGGAACTCAAGAACTGCAACTTTGCCAAATAGCCGTCCTTAGACCACACGCCTACTGCATTCAAGTGACACGTGCAGTGCAATCGGATGTACGCGTCTTAACCGAGGTCGTTCTGAACTAACACTAGTTGTTCGATATAGTGTTCACGGTACAACTGGACACTTTCGAAAACTTTGCTTACGGCATATTTGTATGCCCGTTGTGTATACTTCCGCACTACGAAAAATTAACAGCGCCATGGGACTCATCACTTTATGCATGCGTCAGTCAAGTGAAACGGTGAAATTATTATCAAAGTAAATGTTTTATCATATCTGCTCATTTCTACACTTAGATATATTAAAAGATTAGAAAGCGAAATAAATTAAATTAATTTAAATACAAATGGTTGTCTAGCACTTTTTATTCGACGATAAGATAGGGAACTACTTTTGCTCCACCGTTACCAACTTTATCGGGCGCATGAAACTCAGTGCGCCTGTTAAAATATATGCAGGTAAGGCAGAGACTTTTTTCGAAGGTTGATTTCAAAAGTGCTCACTTTATCGTGAACAGCCTTTAAATGTCCGAAAACTGCAGCAGTGGGAATGAAATGGAAGTTCCATTGACCATATTCTCTGTTTTAGAAGTGTAGAGGAGAGTTTTGGGCGGCTACTAACATCTGGGGTTTGAGAGCCGGGAAGCGTGAAGCGAGGCGAGTATGTAGTAGCGCCGGAACGCAAGGGTAGGGGAAACGGGATATCCCGAGAAAACCGGCTGACCACTGGCAGTGCCCGTCACGATCTCCTCGTGTGAAAATCCGTGAAGTGAGCGCCACCACGGACCCTTTCGGAGTTAGGTATTTTACAGTATTACACATTACAGAAACAAACATATATTTTACAGATCAGTAATAGCTAGCTGTAATATTTTGGACATACTTTATTGCTGCACTATGTCTATTCAAGAAACGGAGTGCGAGACATGATACAAACACGATGAAACGAGCAAAGTGTGGTCTGTGGTCTAAATACATCAATAAAAAGTATAATAAATAACAATAAAGTCCACCTGAAGAGGGGAGCAGATGTTAGCTCCCACAAAATGGCGACAAACTCGTATAAGAAAACTTACTGTGTTCTTCTGTGTCGTCAACGTTGTGTTGTCCTTGGTTTTATCAGTTTTTTTTCGTTAATTATAATTCGTTCTGCAGTACTATCTTTTGTGTTTCTACTTCGTTATAAATCTGACAAAATTCATTGTGGGACTAATCAATATTTGTTTTGTGTATATAGTTTGATTACAGACACTGCTCGCTCGTCGTTTGTTTCATGCCACAGGCTTGATTTCTGTGACGACACAGCGTATCAATGAAGCATGTTCAAAACATTTCACAATCATTCACCCTCACTGCAAGAATCTATCAAACAACTCGTCAATAATAGAACTATTTACTGATTAGTTTACATTCTACTATAACTACATAGGTGCAAACAAACTGAACTTTGAGAACGTAACTGAACCCTTTAATTATAAGTGTCTGTGTAGAATATCTGCAGGAATATATCGCCGTCGTTGCGTTGTGCATTGTAACATGCAGGCAGGCAGGCGGGACATGCCAGCAGGCAGCTTGATGTAGAAGTGAGGCACAGGCGGTATAATAATAAATGCGCATGGAGAGTGGAGTGGACCCAGAGCGAGGCAACACCCTCCGAGCGACGGGCTTTCCAGCTGGGACCCGTAGGTGCCCGTTATCCCCGGACATTACGTGAAATGATACCCTAGGATGGAGCGGCGCTGGAATGCAAGGGCGGGGGAAACGGGAGTACCCCGAGAAAACCCGCCGGAAAGCGGCATCGTCCAGCACATGCGAAAATCCGGGGGCGAGCCCGCCGGGGGTCGAACCCGGATCGCCTTGGTGGAAGGCGAGTGCGCTAGCCACTGCGCCACCGCTGCTCCTGGTACAGACGGCCAGATACAGCGGGAGGCTGGTATTTTCTGTTGCGTACATGAGACACCCGTCTCACATTCGATGCATACTTTTGATCAGTTCACGGATCTCCGCTTGTGGTAAGTTCTCCCATTTTTCAAGAAGAGCGTCTGTAAGTTGTTGAGTCTGAGAAGTAACACGACAATCTCAGACTTGTTTATCCAGTTTATTCCATAAATTATCAGTGGTATTGAGATATGGACTCGCAGGAGGCCAGTCCATTGCGCCAATCAGGAGATCCTGTAGGACGGCCATAGTGGCTGCTGCTATACGTGCCTTTGCATTGTCATGTTGCATCACAAACTGGGGACCCATCCCGACTGCAATGGGCATAACGCGCTCCAGGACAACATCCTCAATGCGCCGAAGAGCAGTAAGTCAGTGCCTGGCAACCACAAGATCCGTTCGGCCATCGATTGTGATGCCACCCCGCGCCTTTAAATGACCCCGCGCGAAATCTGCCTGTTTCGAACACAGCTGCTCCTCTGTAACGCTCACTGCGGCTATGGTATAGGCTGTTCACGGTAAAGTGTTTAAGAACTGCTTGTATGCACACTGTGAATTCTGCCAACTTATGTAAAATTAACATGGCCACGGGCATCGGTACTTTATTTATGCGTCGGTCAAGAGAAACTGTAAAATTATATGGAAAGTAAATATTTGTAAAATCTGCTCATTTTTACACTTCTATGCATTTAAAAAGCAGAAAAGGAATGGAGTAATTTAAATGATCACAAATGGCTACCTAACACTTTTTATTCGACGTTAAGATATGGAATTACTTTCCACCCTTCGTACTGGGCGCATGTCACTCAGTGTGTCCGTTAAAATACATTCAGTTACGGCCAGGTTTCCTGAGGTTGATTTCAAAAGTGTTCACTTTATCGTGAACAGTATTTACCCACGCACACGTCCATCGCACTGTGTTGAACGGAAACGAGATTCATGTTGAACAGCGCATTGCGCCAATGACGAAGCTGCCAGTTCGTGCGTTCCTCAGGAAATCGCCGTCTGTGACGTCGCGCTAATCGCAGAACCTCAAGATGCCTTCGTGATCTCTGCTTCTCGCAGGATATATTCCGTATTATTCGGTCACTGACATCTGCGCCGCTTGCTGCTCTCAGAGCACCCGGCGGTAGCACTGCGCAGCCCAAGTGAACAATTCACCGCATATCCGTCTTCCCTGCGAAAATTACCTGGGGGAATATTCGCTAACTTGTTTGGGGAACACATTTATTGATAGATGTACGACAGAACTACCGCACTCTGGAGAAAGTTCACTTGCGTGGCAGTGTAATATTCCATACACATACGGGAAAATTGCCTAACGATGTCTCAACAGTTAGACAATAGAAAGAAACACACTGAAGCGCCATGTTGGACAGCTTGTAGAACTTATATTCATTAGGAAAGGCATAATACCACACATTAAAAATTCGTCTTAAGGTAGAGAAAATCTGTCAAATACATTATCATCAAAAGTTACAAATAAAAGTATCGTAAAAAAAAGGAAATAAGAACTTTTGTAAGATACTGTGGAAAACTGATAGCTTTTTGTTCCCGTGTTCAAATCTCAATACAGTCTATAAGGCATTATCTTTTACTCGCGCAAGTTTCATGTCAAGGGAATTGTTAAAAGACTTAAAAAGGCGATGACTTCAAAGCACTAATAACGCCAATAGAGAAATTCCGCACAATCTTTTATTTGTACCAAACAAAAGTAACTGATCATCTGTTGCACAGAATAACTATTATAACCAGTTCCAGGAATAACTAACTTGTCATGTTGCTCTTAGAGCAGCGGGAATGTTCAAGCTAGTAAAAAAATATTCGAGGAAAAAATGATAGATATTTCGATTAGAAATTTGCAGATAACTTAAATTAATATATTTTATTTTTTGGTTTGGAATAGTTCAGTACACTAATAATTACTAATGCTGCTACGTCGTCGCCGTGGTGTAATGGATATCCCACCAGCCTTCCGTGGTAGAGGACAATGGTTCGTGCCCATCCACTGGTAAGTGTCGAAGATCTTGGAATTGTGATTTAGATTACTATTCGTCTGAGGATGCAGATAATAATAAAGTTAACGATAGTAGTAATACTATTTTTTAAATAGTTTAATTTTCAGCATATTTAATATTCCCTTACGTGTATTGGATTATCCCAAACTTTTGTCAGGTACTTTTCCGTACGATTAGGGAATAGCACTTTACATGTTATGTACGTTTACTCTACATGTAAGAGGTAATTTGCTTCCCTTACGTGTAAGGGAATTCTACCTTAAATTTTTTCACAGTGGTTTTGTACCCTGAACTGGCCTCCTTGTGTAACACTCCCGTAAGATTGAAGCGTTGTTAGGCTCTACCAACAAGAGATTTCGCCCACACTAAGCTCTGCAGATGCCGCACGAATAGTCCAACCTTCTAGCAGCAACGTGATTGCTAGAACAGTTTCCACTTACGTCAGCTACTGCATGCTGCCTCAATAAGTGCATACAAAGGTGAATACGTCATGTACGGGTACTAGATGCCCATGTACAGTAACGTAATTCGTTGGCTGCCCGCTTTACTTTTCGACATGTGTCTACATATTGCAATATGACGTAGATACCAGGAAGTTACATATTTATCTGATGGATGATTTCCTTTCGTGAAGCATGTCCAAACAATAATACACGTTTCTCTTAAACAATAACCAGTTAAATATTACCTGCGAACAAAATCTTATCTCTCTGTTCGTCTCTCTCTCTCTCTCTCCCTCTCACTGCCCGTCCTTGTCTCTGTCCGCCTCTGTGTCTCTGTGTCTGTACTCTGTGTCTCTGTGTCTGTACTCTCTCTCTGTGTCATGTGCGTGTTCTGGCGCGATGGCGTGCTGTGTGGAGGTGCCACTCACGGCCACAGTCTGTACGTTCTCTCTCTGTGTCATGTGCGTGTTCTGGCGCGATGGCGTGCTGTGTGGAGTTGCCACTCACGGCCACAGTCTGTACTCCTCTCTGTCTCGTGTGCGTGTTCTTGCGCGATGGCGTGTTGTGTGGAGGTGCCACTCACGGCCACAGTCTGTACTCTCTCTCTCTCTGTGTCATGTGCGTGTTCTGGCGCGATGGCGTGCTGTGTGGAGGTGCCACTCACGGCCACAGTCTGTACTCCTCTCTGTGTCATGTGCGTGTTCTGGCGCGATGGCGTGCTGTGTGGAGGTGCCACTCACGGCCACAGTCTGTACGTTCTCTCTCTGTGTCATGTGCGTGTTCTGGCGCGATGGCGTGCTGTGTGGAGGTGCCACTCACGGCCACAGTCTGTACGTTCTCTCTCTGTGTCATGTGCGTGTTCTGGCGCGATGGCGTGCTGTGTGGAGGTGCCACTCACGGCCACAGTCTGTACGTTCTCTCTCTGTGTCATGTGCGTGTTCTGGCGCGATGGCGTGCTGTGTGGAGGTGCCACTCACGGCCACAGTCTGTACGTTCTCTCTCTGTGTCATGTGCGTGTTCTGGCGCGATGGCGTGCTGTGTGGAGGTGCCACTCACGGCCACAGTCTGTACTCCTCTCTGTGTCATGTGCGTGTTCTGGCGCGATGGCGTGCTGTGTGGAGGTGCCACTCACGGCCACAGTCTGTACTCCTCACTGTGGCGACTCCAGGTCCTTACCAAGGGCAGATATACCCACATCCTTCTCCTGCCTCTCCCACAGACACCTAGTTTCGCTCCACCTCTCTGTCTGATTTCCCTGGAGCTACTACAGTCGTATCTCCTACCTCCTCCGGCCTGGGGCCCAGGCTCTCAACTCTCTCTCTCTCTCTCCAAGTGTTGTATTCTATTCGCGGTTTCTTCGCACGTTTTGAATCAACATTTTGGTCAATCACCCCATGTTTAAGGTATTTGGTTATTTCCTGACTATGTTATGAATCTCAAGCGTATTATACTTCCGTTAACATAACACACCGTTAAGGTATCTTATTTTTGATTAAATTAAAATTTTATTGATATTTTCACTATGTATAAAACTGTATTTAATTTACAATTCATATTATAAAAACAGTGAGAAAATACGTGTTGGTAATGCCTAGTATAGGCTATTCATGGTAAAGTGAGCACATTTTAAAGTCCTCTTATTTTTAATAAAAGTCAATAAATATATTTTATTTTAGCCATAGCCACAAACTTCCAAGTGCGGTGAAATGTACACGCTGTGTTCATTACTTGCATGGCAATATTTATTTAACAAAAGGTGATTAAAAATAAGAAATGGCTGAAAGGAGAAAGTAATTAGGGATTCAAAAGTGCTCACTTTATCGTGAATAGCTCATAAGAAATATTTCTTACAGAAAATATAATTACGCAGAATATGCACTAATGTGATGCGACGGCCCTGTGGTGTAATTTTTTTAGACTCGGTTGAGCTTTATTTGCACGAGGCGGAGGGATATCCTGGAAGTAGAACTTTAGCAGGGCTTCAGGAAAGTTGGAAGTAAGTATTGACTATATCAAGAAACATAGGCAAACATCATGACACAGCAGTAGCACAGTGGGAGCGGATAGATTTGGGTGGCGTTTAACAAGGTCTTAAGAACCGCTGAGGGTGAAGTGATGCAAGCATGGAGTAGCGCCAGATTGAAAGGGAGGAGAAAACGAGAAATCCCCGAGAAAACCCGCCGATCAGCGGCATCGTCCGTCACGATTCCCATCCCGCCGGGAATCTAACCCTGTTCGCCTAGGTGGGCGGTGAGTAGTCTAACCACTACACCACCATGGCCCCATAACAGCGGTACAATCACACGACGAGGAACACTGTATGAAATCGATTCACAATTGGATATCTATGTATTAATATTACCTATAGGCCGTTAACGGTAAAATGAGCACTTTCGAAACCCTAGTTACTTTTTCCTTTCGACCAACTTGAATCCTTTCACCACTTGTTAATGTAAACCCTACCATGCGAGTAATAAACAGTGTGTATACATTCACCATACCCAAAACCAAATGTCCGAGGCCACAATGAAAGTTAAATAATTGGTTATGTCTGATGAAACAGCTTCAAAAAGTGCTCACTTGACCGTGAACGGCCTATAATCAAATTGCGCGACGGGTCAGACCTCAATTGCTAGTGTTTGAATAGTTTGGGTGTCTGCAGAGAGATAAAAATAATTTTAACAACACGTGAACTTGTGTGCAACATTAACACTGATTTTAACAACACGTGAACTTGTGTGCAACATTAACACTGATTTAAAGCAGTTGGTAATTTTTCTTTTCTTTTAAATCTCTGCTTTTGCGATCGTAAAGATATACAATTTTTTTAAACATTTCTGCAATAGTACACAGTAACCCGTTTCCCCTAAATTCATAGTGTGTGACATTTCTTCGTTTCTGCAGCATAATTATCCCTCCATTAAAACTGACACGTCTGCTCCGATTAATTCCTACCCCATGCGTCTTCACAAGAAATTTAATGCAGCACAACCCCTTCCTTTATTCACCTTGCCAGAACTTATGGCGCGCAAGACCTGTTATGCGCATTTCTGAATCATTAGGCTCGAAAATTTGGTGGTCAACTCATATGTTGTATGGATAAGAAATTTCCTTGCCGATTGACGTCAGTGTTAGGGTAGCGGTAGTAGAATTGGAAGTCCCAAACATTACCGGGTACGAGTCCATCTCGCTACTGCTTCATGGAAATTAGCATAAATACACACACGTCCTCTGTTCAGTATCTAAGTAAACGCATGATAGCAACATTATTAATAACTATACCTGTCAATTACCTGTCAAATATGGAGTAAATTTACGCGCAAGCAATGGACCTATATCACGACTGGCCGATGCGCTATCCATTACACCACGACAACATGACAGCATCATTGAATATTGGTATGTTATAGGATTGTTTCTCCGCCCGTCCTCCCACTTAGCTGTTGAGACAATGATGAAGAGATGAACGCATCGAAATGTAATTTTCCGATCCCTTTATGGGATTTTTCACCGCTATGTGCGTAAATTTTACTCCGGAGTGCGGTAATTATACTTTACACATAAAGAGCCATGTTGGACAGCTTATATGACTAGACCGTAAAAATTCCTTTTTAAGATAAAAAATATATATTATACAATTATAAAATAGTTACAAATCGACTAGGGTATCCACACGTCGCATCGTAAGGTAATTTTCATATCCATGTATAGGATTTTACTACCGTGTACGTGAATTTTACTCACGAGTGCGATAATTGTACCTTACAAGTAAGAAAAACTATGTTTCCCGCACAAGTTTGCGAATATTACCTTACACTTGTCAGGCAATCGAACCATTATTTTTTTACAGTGCTGGTACGCGCTACAAGAGCGAAATCGCCGCTACGCGCAGGGCTCTGAACAGGCATGTAGTGTTCTCGTGGTGCTGCGTGGACCTCTGGTATCTTCAACTGTGACACTGTCCTCTTGTTTATGATAAATGTGAGGCAAAGTTGAATGCAAGCTCCTGTCGCAGTTCGGCGTGTGTCCGGCTAGTATGTTTTAAGATACGGCAGTCTGGAAATGCAGTTTGTAACTATATTGGAGGACTCCTAAATAATACTTGCAGCATGTGTGGTAACAAGTACAATCCCATCCTCGTGTCTGGGGTGCGAGGTCTGTCTGTGGGTAAACATACTGGGGGCACGTCTCATTGTCTCGTCGAAAATACCAAGATTTCAAGCACAAGGCGCCGCAGTTCAAGCGAGGACAAGCGGAGCCCCTTAAGCTCTAACTACCTACTATTTTACACACAACAGCTAGAATTTCCTACTCAAGAAACTTATGTGTGTTTCAAAAATGGATAACTCAAAACAAAAGTTTTACAACTCAAAATACAGTTTTTTTTTTTTTTTTCAGAAAGAACATTGCTATATTAAGAAAATTCCTTACTCCAGTATATTGCAATGCTACATCATCCCACTCAAAGGTTTAACTGTCTGTATTTAGGTTGTAAGATTGTTACGCTTAAGAGAGATTTCTGTGCTGCATACTGTAGGGTATTAAATGAAGAATATATTTCTGTGCTGCATACTGTAGGGTATTAAATGAAGAATATATTTCTGTGCTGCATACTGTACGGTATTAAATGAAGAATATATTTCTGTGCTGCATACTGTAGGGTATTAAATGAAGAATATATTTCTATGCTGCATACTGTACGGTATTAAATGAAGAATATATTTCTGTGCTGCATACTGTAGGGTATTAAATGAAGAATATATTTCTATGCTGCATACTGTACGGTATTAAATGAAGAATATATTTCTGTGCTGCATACTGTAGGGTATTAAATGAAGAATATATTTCTATGCTGCATACTGTACGGTATTAAATGAAGAATATATTTCTGTGCTGCATACTGTAGGGTATTAAATGAAGAATATATTTCTGTGCTGCATACTGTACGGTATTAAATGAAGAATATATTTCTGTGCTGCATACTGTACGGTATTAAATGAAGAATATATTTCTATGCTGCATACTGTACGGTATTAAATGAAGAATATATTTCTTTCGTCGTAATAATGTTTAACTGAGATATCGAAATATCGTAGCGCATCCCTACGAGTTCGGAATAATTATTATGATTGCAACGGTGTTACAGTTTCCACCTTGTAAAAGGATGCATAATATGCGGGAAAAATAAACTAAAGACTTGTCGAATGCGCTCTTTAAACTACTTAACCACTACGTTAAGGCACTAAGCATACGGCGTTATCAGGTCATGGCCAGAAATATACAAGGATTAAGGAACAAATTTAGTGAGCTGGTAAACTGCGTCAATACAGCAAACACACCGGCAAAAAAATTCTACTGCTGTTTAACTTTTATTTTGCTACTTGTTATGTGCAGCGACAGGCATGGACCCCGAAGTGTAAAGGACTGCAAGGTTCGTGCAGAAATCGTAATGGCGAGAGAAGTCCGAACTTTTCGTAAAAATGCGACAGACAGTAAGGAATTTTTCACCAGATTTTATGAGAATCTATACAGTTATTGCTTAAGTATAAATTTAACTGTAATATTTAACTTGGCGTTACTTTCCAAAACGGTGGACAGAAAACGCTGTTATTATTCGAACCAACAACACAGAAGTAAAGCTTAAAAAAAGAATCATTGATGTTTGTTAGTAATATTTTATTTGTTTGAGGGAGATCGTATTTGTATAGTTTTGAAACAAATAAATAAATTCGTAAGGGTATTGATTAAATTGTTTCTTTCACAGACAAGTACAGTGTTTCAGACGCTGCAACAACAGACGTTTGTTTGGGACTCTATTGGTCCTGGTCCACGCGCTGTCATACAGGAGGTATCTAAAGTCAACCAACCTACACACTATCATTATAAATGTACGTCAAAACATACGACATACGGTCTTAAGTAAATCCCAAGGGCGGTACACGGATTTAGATCTTGAAGCACAAGTTTATTACAAACAGTGATGATAAACATTCTGCATGTGACGGTTTCAGCCACTGTGTCTCCTCAATGTAGATAATTAAATTTGAAAGGCGAGAGACCCTCCCGAAAATATCTAAAGGAGATGAGGTTTACTTGAGTGAAAAGGTAAATTCACGATTGTATTTTCTTTATGTCAACTTCAAATTCATTCATGCAATTCCCTTTTAAAAAAATATATAAGATATAAAAAATAGATAATAAAATTCTTTAAATATTTTTCTTCATCCCGTTATCCTACATTGGATATTTATGTTTCAAAGATTTCATAAAGATTAATATGAACTACAGAAGTGATAACATATCTTAAAATCGTCAGCAAGCCTCCCC
Source organism: Dryococelus australis (assembly GCA_029891345.1). Classification (NCBI taxonomy): domain Eukaryota; kingdom Metazoa; phylum Arthropoda; class Insecta; order Phasmatodea; family Phasmatidae; genus Dryococelus; species Dryococelus australis. Next base: position 196,733,690 of record CM056998.1, on the reverse strand, counting down.
CCCCTTTTTTTTCCTTATTTAAAATTGGGAACAACAGTTACTCGCTGTTTTACACCCCTATCCTGTCTCCACGCTTACGGGAAGGCCCATGCGTATATGCAAAATATCAAAGCTTCCAGAAGTTTTACAAAATATTCTTAATCCGGGAATGTCCCTGTATTGCGTCTTATGCTGGCTGGCGTCTAGTCGTCATGGCGACGGGTAGGGAGAAGCGGTAGGGGGTAGGGGGTAGAGGGTACGTGGCCGGCGAGCTTTCGCTGGTGGCAGCACCACGTAAGGCCCAAGTAAAGTCAAGATAAAAGAAAGATAAGATAAGCGCGCAACCGATAAGATATAAACTCGCAGGTTATTTCTCTTATCGGAAATGGCAAAATAACATCTTATTTGATTTTTAACGCGCCACCATAAGAAATTCTAATGCAATACGTGACGCGCTTTTTTATAGCGAGGTTATGTCCCTCTCAAAGAGAACCACTGAACGGAATTCGGTGAAATAAACTGCCGTGACATCACAATCACTCAAGCAGTACAGTAATGAAAAACAAAATGCAAATTTGCACACAGAAAATAGCCGCCACAACAACCACAAATAAAAACCAAATACAGTATGGAACAGTCTGTATATTGTATTATTAATCTAATTAAAAAATTACAACGACAAAACACCACAAGGTGTCCTAATGAGTTCCATTCACGAACTGTATTCGCGTAGAAGAAGATTCTCCAAGTTCCGCAGTCTTAGGGATAGTTTCGATGTGCATGGACAACAGTAATAATATTTAAGACTGAACACTGAGTTGTTGGATAATGTGTAACGTTAATTGCTACGTGCGGATTAATAGTCTGTCTTTCAAACCTCAAGAATAGTACTGCGTCATGGAGATTAATTATATCTTAATGAAATAATTTTATGACAGCGACCGACAGGTGTCGTCGCTTTTATAGATGCTTGTTCAATTGCAACATTATCCAGACAGTGTTCCATCTTAAGGCTCGCCACCACCTATTGTTGCAGAAATTCTACGTTTTCGTGTCACAGTTTCAGTTTCAGAGATATTATTGGAAATGCTTGGATTATAGAAAATTTACAATTTACTAGTTTAATACTTTTCTACCTAATTTTCACTGCGTGTTATTTCTGCCTAGCAAAAAGGCAGAACCATTTTGATAAAATATAAATACGTTCCTGACTTTATATAACAAGCTGATAACACACAATGTAAATTAAGCACAAAAATACAAAAGAACTCGTAAAATGTAAATTGTCCGTGCTCTTACATTGTCAGTAATTACTGTGAATACGAAATTGTCCGTGCTCTTACATTGTCAGTAATTACTGTGAATACGAAATTGTCCGTGCTCTTACATTGTCAGTAATTACTGTGAATACGAAATTATCCGTGCTCTTACATTGTCAGTAATTACTGTGAATACGAAATTATCCGTGCTCTTACATTGTCAGTAATTACTGTGAATACGAAATTATGCACCACGGAAACGAAGGATATCTGTAAAAGAAGTAAATCCAAGCCTTAAATAACTTTTCCAAAATTTGTAGTAAATTAGTGATCCAGGTCCATCTTCAAAGATATGGAATACTCTTAGGATTAATTTTTGATCATAGTTCGTATGTAAGTTTTAATCTTTTTTGATTAAATTTGCGACCATAGTGGGTGGCAATCCAGAAAATCCGACAGCAAAATCGGCGGGTACCGTTTGGCAATGCAGCTCCGAATATATCGTCTACATTCGAAATGAAATTACACCACTCGATTGCCAAAGGATCAAAGGATATGTTGCGTTGAGTGAGAACTTTGAAGCATTTCGGCCGGGGGGGGGGGGGGGGTGCGGCAATGTTGAGCTCGTTTCACCACGTCCCATAACTTCTGCGTAGTATAACTTTTGACTAGGAGAGACTACGACGCTCGTTTAAGTTTCAATCGACATCTCTCGTCAAGATCAATCGATTGCATGTATAAAAACATTTGTGTGGCGTGGTTATGGTGAAAGTGTACGAGTTAAGTCGAAATACAGAAATCTTATACGGTTGGAAAGAGCATCTCAATATCAATCCAGCGATACCCATAAGACACGATATGGTCGAGTGAAGCTGTGCCGGGAACGTAAACTAAACATCAAGGCGTCTGAGCTCTTCAACGTAGACGTAAACACGTAAAACCAACGGCCGTGTCTGCAACACAGCTACATCCGATTTTTTTTTTTTTTTTTTCGTGATAAACCTACATCCAAAGTTTGTCGGTCGGATTTAGATACACCCTGTATATGACGGCCGTTAAATATGTGCGCGCTTCAATGTTACTGCCATCACGTGTTTACGAGATTCCTAACCGCGGTCTCGACAACAAATGATAACTAATTCCCACACTTTGAGAACTTCATTTACTCGACACTGTTCTCTGCTTCGCACTGTGCAAATCATCACCAGGTAACGTACGTTTTAAAGTCTTATTTATTGTATACTCTAGCTGAAAGACTTAATGGACGTTTTTCCAACTCAAAATTTTTCGAATGAAACTGCTAACTATTTACTGATTTCCTTTTCATTAAGCGGGTGGCAACGACGGGTGGAAAGATTCAGATATGAAGTTTTTAAAATTATTTTTAGTAGCGCTGATTATTGCTGTTCGATAAAAAAAACTGTAGATTCTCAGTATAATACGATACAAATAACGAACTTTCAGATGGGCTGTGCATGGGCTTCGGAAAAGCTCCACATGCTGTAAACTGAACACACTCAGATTTGTACGTAACTTCATTTCGATGGCGTACGTAAATTAACAGGCTCAAGCAAGTTGGCACGCTCGGCTCTTCATGTTACGTAACTTTGCGCAACATGACATAGAGAGAGAGAGAGAGAGAAGAGAGAGAGAGAGAGAGAGAGAGAGAGAGAGAGAGACGGGAATAATAAAATACAGTTTTATGTAATTCTAATATGCAATTATCACACTCGCATCTTGACTTTGCACTATGCTTAATAATAAAATATATAATATTTGTGAGGGAGGAATACAACTTATATTCCGCTTAACGTCACGCTCATGTGTAGCTTAGAGGCACAAGTCAGTAGCGTATAGTGGAGTGTTGCAAGGTAAGCTGGTGCATGCTCAGTGCTGTACACACTCGGCGCACGCAGCAGGAACCAGTGACCAGAGCGGAGCCGGGATAAACTGAATGTACTGCGGCCACTCACGAGAGAGCGGCGAGGCACCCATTACATACGTGACATACTTGACATGCATTACTACGTTTAAGTGGCCGATGTGTACACTAGGAAACGTTTAGGTGTAGCACAGAGCAAAACACAGCTCACCTTGCAACACACGCCGATTGCACAAAGTACTTCAGAATACTGATGTGAAATAGCTGCTTATTCCAAGAACTCTAGCCCGGCGTGGCAACAAAATGGCGTCATTGAATAGAAACCTGTCGGAATGCCGCTAGCCAATCAGCGCCTTGTAACTTACCAGCTGGTAGCCGAGCCAATAGGGAACATTTCGCAGCAGGCGGTAGCCAACCAGGAACAAAGCCAGCCCCCCCCCCCCAGGAGGTAGTGGGGTGGCATAACAGGTGCGGATATAAAAGGAAGGAGTTTGGTGAGAAAATACTTATCGCCACCCTAGTGCTCAACTTTACTTAAGAAATGTCATACGCCTTTTATATGTCAATACTGAGCATGATAGTTATGTTTAAAGTTAGTCTCATTAAATTATCAATTTAAATGAAAACAGCAGTAGTCGCTGTATGCATTATTTACATGGCGAGGAATACAAAATAAAAATGTCAACATGTTGGCGATTTTAATATTGACCCTACTACGAAGTATTTGCTTTCTCCCACTCAACTATGGCTCCTGGATCCGCTCCAAGTGCATAAGGGGCGCGCCTCATTCGATCGCTTTGCAACAAGATGGAGATTTCTCGTACATTAACGAGATATCTTCTATCGTAAGTGAACTGAAGGCTCGCGGTGTTGTATCAAACGAGACTGTAGGCTACTATCCATAATCTGCAAACAGCCAATCAGAGAATGGAGAAGCCCACATTAAAGGAGCCGCCACGCCATTCCACCTCTGTGCACTCGTCTATTCTGTGCTAGAAGACAGAACGGCGACTTCCAACCGCAACCTCCAGCGTAATTCAGATTTCTGAGGAGAGCTCTGTGGTTCGGAAACCTCTGCAACCGAACTTACCACGAATTTTAACATATTTTAAAATTAATATGTTGGTTCTGGCTTATAAACAATTAAAACAAACTTATTTTTGGGTTATCTAAGCATCCTTTCTGTAATTGTATTTTGACTGAATTTTTTACGCATGTAGTTAATTAATGGTGAAAATTTTTAAACCAGATTTCGACATTCTAAGTTTCTGTTGTTATTGCGTTTCCTTCTGTGTATTTTTCATTTTTTTTTAACTTTTTCGACGGAGTTTATTGTGACCCGATGATGACGACCATCACTTGCAAATACGGCGGGACGCGCCCAAATGGGGGGGGGGGGGAGGGCGGGGTAAGGCATCAAACACACATGTCCAGACACGGTGAAACACTGAAGGAACTTTACTATTCGCCGAAGTACGGGCAAGGTGCGGGCCTGCCTACTTGAAGCCAGGTTCCACCTATGAACCACACGTGAGCCAATCACAAGCAAGTGGTGTAACGGGTGGAGAGGGGGGCGAGAAGTGCGGACAGGTCTCCGAACTACTCGCTGTCAGGACTACTGGTGGCCTGGACGTCATCTCCCCCCTCCCCACTCCATGAACACATTGCCAGCGAGTTGTCGTGGTAAGAGTTTAGACAAGTCCTTATTCCTCATTATACGTGTCAGGACACGACCCTCGCGTCTGTCTTCCTTCTCGCGAACACATTAAAAAGAGACCTTCTCACTTGAAAGGACCTTGGAGGTATAAAAAATACCCTACTTTTACAAGACATATCTAATATTTCAATTAAGGATAAGTGTTTTAGTCACAAGTCTCCTATCTTAACTCTCAAAGTTACCCCCTATGTGTTATAAAAAAAAAAGTAGCCACAATAAAGTGAACCATACATCCGCTCACACACATTCAACCGTTAAAACAAACGGAAAATAATATCCGTAGATGGTAATGCGAGCTGCCAAGCTCGTAACCAACAGTTCGCAGCCCCTCGCGTCAAACCATCACATAATGGAACTGTCATTTCCCCCGTTCTTTTCTTCTTCTTTTTCCTCCTCCAGCTCGACAACAAGAAGCTACCTGCTCTGTCTTCCGCGCCGTAATCTAATTATCTAGGCGTTCCTCTTCCGCTTACGAAATACGGAGAACGGGAAATATCATTACAAGTTTTCGACGACGCCGGAGAGAACAGGCGGGTTTGAGGTTTCAGGTGATGGTAGGAGTGTTAGGTTTAGGGAGGTGGGGGGGGGGGGGGTTGAAGGATCTACCTGCGAAGAGAAAACCCGTCACGATGAGTTTCACTGCCAAAGAACCACTGTAAGGCGTAACATAGTTGGCGAATTTTTGGGGCTTTCTTCCCGAAAAAAAAAAGACCCCTTTACGAGATTTTCCTGTGTGCACGTATGTAATAAAATTAACCTAGTCATCAATTTTTTTTCATGTCGCAAAAAATAAATTTTTACACTAACGTTCATACAACTTATTTAATTATATATGCAAAACCAGATATGTTTAGTTAAGAAGTAAAATTTTCCCACAATAGACATATAAATTTGAATAAGTGTGCGAAAAATCATACATTCAAATTATTTGTTGATAAAAAAGCCTTCCCGCGTCACCTGATGCTATTGTAAATGGAAAGGTCAAACACATTTAAAGGCTGTTCACGATAGGGTGAGCACTTTAGAAATTAACCTTAGAAAAACCTCACTGCCCCTGCATGCACGTACTTTAACGGGCGCACTGAGTGCCATTCGCCCAGTAAAGTTGGTAACGATGGAAGGAAAGTAGTTCCTTATATTAATGTCGAAAAAAAAGTGTTAGGTAACCATTTGTGATGACTTAAAATTATTTATTTCGTTTTTTTTTATTTATTTTTTTATTGAAGAGTAAAAATGCGCAGATTTGTGAAGTATATACTTCTTGACAATTTCACAGCTTCATTTGGCCCACGCATGAATAAAGGGATGAGGCCCGTGGCAATGCCCATTTCACATGAAACGGAAGAATACACTACGTGTATACAAGTAGATCTTAAGCAGGGCTTTCAAAAGTGCTCATTTTACCGTGAACAACCTGCAGAATAATTTAAATGGTACGCTGGCAGGACACTGCGAAATAAATGAATCCAATAAGTATCCTAACTCGGAAACCTTTCAACCGAGCTCCTCCTAGCTCAGCGTACAAGTACTAACATGGAAGACGGGAGAAATTACAATTTTATACAGGGATCATTTTCGAGATTGTGGTCTTGGTATTTTAGTGTTTCGTTCGTAACTTTTGAACCATTAAACCGATTAAAACCGAGCCTTGTGGGCTGAATTACCTACTACATGCAATTACGCCTTAAATATGATCTTTTTTTAACGTCCGCCGTTTTGGAAGGTTAACACCACACAAAATATTACTATGACATATAATTTTAGCAACTACTCTATCGATTACAATCAAATAATTCCTTCTTATAATTAGATTTATTCATTTATTGTAAATTTCGGACTATTTCTGTCTCAAAGGGACTAAAGAAACTTCAACAAAATGCTTGGATATTTCGGTTTGTAGATGGGTATACTAATTAGTTACACCAGTATAACGTCATCTATATTGTTCTAATTATTGCCTTTTGATGAACTCACTTTTAATCCAGGAGGCTTATCTGGGGACGGTCTTAAACTCATGCTAAGTGGAACATTCTTACCAACAGGAATGCTTGATGATGGTTCATTGAGGAGTATGCCGTGTTTCAACCACCCAGGAGCCATAGTTTTCTTGTACAACTCTCACGAAGCTTCGGGGTGCAGAGATCCAGCACCTAGCACATAGGCAAAACTGCTCAGGCGTTATCGGAGAACTACGCGTTGTTTCTGACGACAGTCCGTGTGTGATTCTGTACGGGAAGTATTGGTATTGGTATTCCCCAGGTGTTTGGAACTGGGCTGTTGCTGCCACGCCTGGGTGCAGTTAGTTTACACGTAGTGGGCAAGTCGTAGTGACGGATCCAGCACCTAGCACATAGGCAAAACTGCTCAGGCGTTATCGGAGAACTACGCGTTGTTTCTGACGACAGTCCGTGTGTGATTCTGTACGGAAAGTATTGGTATTGGTATTCCCCAGGTGTTTGGAACTGGGCTGTTGCTGCCACGCCTGGGTGCAGTTAGTTTACACGTAGTGGGCAAGTCGTAGTGACGGATCCAGCACCTAGCACATAGGCAAAACTGCACAGGCGTTATCGGAGAACTACACGTTGGTTCTGACGACAGTCTGTGTGTGATTCTGTACGGGAAGTATTGGTATTGGTATTCCCCAGGTGTTTGGAACTGGGCTGTTGCTGCCACGCCTGGGTGCAGTTAGTTTACACGTAGTGGGCAAGTCGTAGTGACGGATCCAGCACCTAGCACATAGGCAAAACTGCACAGGCGTTATCGGAGAACTACACGTTGGTTCTGACGACAGTCTGTGTGTGATTCTGTACGGGAAATATTGGTATTGGTATTCCCAGGTGTTTGGAACTGGGCTGTTGCTGCCACGCCTGGGTGCAGTTAGTTTACACGTAGTGGGCAAGTCGTAGTGACGGATCCAGCACCTAGCACATAGGCAAAACTGCTCAGGCGTTATCGGAGAACTACGCGTTGTTTCTGACGACAGTCTGTGTGTGATTCTGTACGGGAAGTATTGGTATTCCCCAGGTGTTTGGAACTGGGCTGTTGCTGCCACGCCTGGGTGCAGTTAGTTTACACGTAGTGGGCAAGTCGTAGTGACGGATCCAGCACCTAGCACATAGGCAAAACTGCTCAGGCGTTATCGGAGAACTACGCGTTGTTTCTGACGACAGTCCGTGTGTGATTCTGTACGGAAAGTATTGGTATTGGTATTCCCCAGGTGTTTGGAACTGGGCTGTTGCTGCCACGCCTGGGTGCAGTTAGTTTACACGTAGTGGGCAAGTCGTAGTGGCGGTTCCAAAAAGGGAACTTTTGTTGCTCTTTGGGCCTTACTGCTCAATAAACCAGCACGAAACTGTCCGGTCGGTAAAACTCCATCCTACAAAGGAGTCTGGGCAACCCTGTTATTTCCATTACGATGGGAGTAATTAACTTAATGAGAGTTTGTTCTTAGATCTACGATCCCAGTAACATAAAACAATTTTCGGAGAATTGTGAATTTATTTATTTTCCGACATTCTGCAACAAAAAATACAATTTAAAACCTCGATTTTCAAGATATCATATCTCTAACATTCGGTTTTGGTAGAAAGTGTCCCGTGTATTTTCAACTTGATTTTGCATAATAGACTACAATAGGTTGTAACATCTGGTCAGATACAACTTGTATGAACCTACCGAGTAAAAAAATATCACACCTAACTTGTATATAGGTTATTCGCCGTAAGGTGAACACTTTTGAGAGCTCGCTCGTTTGAAATAATGGTCAGTAAATACATTTTATTTTAGCCTTAGACGTTAACTTAACTTCCAAGTCCTGTGGAATATACACACTGTGTTTATAATTTACATGACAATATTGATGGAAAATGATGATTGAAGGATTAAATATGGCTAAAAGGAAAACTTAACTAGGGCCTCGAAAGTGCTCTCTTTACCGTGAACAGCCTATACAAAGAATTTTTTGTTTTAATTTCACACACGAAACATGGGCAGTAGAGATATGGACTCTGAATTCAAACACAATTTTGCAAAATTCATATTCTTAGAAAGACTGCAAGGAAAAAATTATAGTAAAATATAAGTGAATGTTGTATGTAAGTATAGCGACAGTTTTATACAACCAACAAGGCATATTTCATTTAAACGAATTCGATTTTTTCCTAATATTGGGATGGTGTAGATATGGAATAAAGGTATTAAAATTTGAAAAGTTTGAGGAACACTCTTGCTTTTACAAATTTTGATTCTTAAAATTATCATTGCCTGATTTACTTATAAACATAAAATGATTCGACTTTGAAGGCTCTAAAAGCCCAGTTGAAGTGTAGGCTACTCGTACAAGTGGTTGTCTGCCTCGAACAATTCTTACACTTGGCATGAGCTTACGAGCAATTCTTGCAATGCTTCCAAAACTCGAGCTGCCTTCCTCACTGGTGTAGACAACGCCGCGTTGTTATCGCCGTGGTAAACAGCGTCCTGGGTATTTTAAGATCACAAGGGAGTGTAATTGTGTCATGTAGGGTGGGTGTGGAGGTCTGGGCGGCTCGTAACATCGATGTCTTGAGAGCCGATGAGGGTGAAGCGAGGTGTGAGTGTAGAGCAGCGTCGGAATGAAAGGGCGGGGGGAAACACGGATATCCCCACGATAACCCGCTGGCCAGCGACATCGTTCGGCACGATTCCCACGTGCGAAAATCCGGAACTGACCCCGCCGGGGATCGAACCTGGTTTGATTATGTGGGAGGAGAGTGATCCATCCATTGAAACACCACGGCCCCTTGTGTACTCAAGCAGGGCCGATCCCTGATGTGAGCTAAGTAAGCAGCCACGAACAGCGCCCAGACTAAATTGTGTCGAGGAAGCAATGAAGTAGTTTTAGTACATAAAGGAGAACATGTAACGAAAATATAATTCCATGCACACTTTTTTAAAGTAGAGTAAATTTATAATTTTAAATAATAACAAAATATACTTTATATACCCGCCATAACTACGCTTTCAAAACTGTGCAAAACTCGTGCTGTGGAAAAGGATGACGGCGCGAAAGCAGGAAATACGACAACTTTTCTCTTTCGCCCACTCACGACATGAGAAACAGATTACACCCCTTTGAGAGATTAATGGACTAGTTAGTTTCCTGCACAACGTCATCGTGGCCGGCATGAACCCAGCTGCAGTTCTACATCAATCTCGCTGCGTGCTGTCCATGTGACGTGAGAGTGAATGCGTGTGCACAGCACTGCTATGTAGTCATCAAGTTTCGTTAATATTCCAGGTTATTTTAATTATAACGATCGAGGTTTAAGACAGAAGGATAAAAACTTGTTACTGCATTCAATTACTCGCCCATACCAACATTTACGAACCTAAAATACATACTTGACAGATTGAAAATATTGTTCAATTACACTGTAGATATGTCAGAGACCGGCTCTGTACTCAAGTTAATGGATTTTAGAACATTGTTACGTTTGTGAATTTCAATTTAAAAAAAAAAACTTTTGTTTGTCTTTATACCACCGTACCCACATGTTCCTACGAATTGCAATTTTCGAAAGCTCTATAACGGTTAATTTACATAAAAATAATTTATAGGGAATTTGTGAGCCCTTTTCCGGAAATGAGCTCCAAATTATACATAAAAAATCGACTATACGTAGCAAAAAAAAAAGTCTAACTGATTATTTGCAAGAGAAATCGATAGTAACTACATGAATTCACACCATAATATAGGCTACTTCCATAACGATTTAGTTTCAAATTACTATAATTTTAAAATCGAATAGTTATCTTCTCATATTGTTAAATTTAGGATATTATGTAGTGCCGATAGCTTAATAAAATACGAAAAAAATATTTTTCAAATATAATGAAATGATCTTAGAAAAGACAGCACAATTTTGTAGAGAAATTCAGAACACGCATGTCGCACACCAAGTTAGTTTTTATCCACAAGTAACAAGTCGCCAGAGCGTCAAAGAGAGAGAGAGAGAAAGAGAGAGAGAGAGAGAGAGAGAGATCTTGTCCCCTCTGCCATCTTTATTATCGCCATCGCATCCACTTACATTCCCCAGTCACGCACTATTTATGTATTTCGGAAGTTGAGCGAAAAAGTTGCCGAAAATTCCCCAGATAGCTACGCGCCTCCCCTCTTCCTACAGGCTCTTACACTCGCCTTGCCAAACTTTTATTTCCTCCGAGCAAAGTTTTCTTGGCCCCTTGAAATGTGATCATCTGATCGCCTACGTGAGCAGATTCCGCGATGCTAGGACAAGAAAGGCAGCCACCTCACAGAAGTCGGTTCCGAGTGGTTTTTGAAGATCGATGAACAAGCGTAGCGGACAGGCAGTCGTTTCTAGTTATTCTCCAGGTGATATTTCAGGACTTAATGGCTGTGGAAGAGAAAGGATAGAAAGCGAACGGACTTTATTTCACACAGACAGGTGGGAGAAAGAAAAAATTCAGCGACTCATTTTAAAAGCGTGCTTGCTTATATAGGCCATTCACGGTAAAGTGAGCACTTTTAAGGTCCTCCCAACATGCTTTAACCACTAATAAATACATTTTAGTGTAGCTTCAGACTTGAATTTTCGATAGTGATTGAAAGTATACGCTTTGTTTATTAGTTACATGACAAGGTTTATATAAAATGTAGCAGAAAGATTGAAATCGGCTCAAAGGAAAAATTTAGCAGGGTCTTAAAAAGTGCTCACTTTACCGTGAATAGCCTATAAGCCAAGCAGCTCATAAAGCGCTGGATAAACTTTATTACAAATTCGAAATATGCTTGCTGTATATTCCATTTAATTTGGCTAGGATGAAAAATAGTTTCACACTAGGGCGGAAATGAGTATCAGAAAAATACTGATAAGTTGTCTGATAAAATCAACGTCAGGCAAGATCTGTATTTATAAACGGTACGGTATGTATATTGGTTGCATTTAATTCTGTAGCACATCGTTATCTTAATCAAGCGAAACAAAATTATTTGCAGATGGCTGTTAGAGTTTGTTAAGAGGTTCGATATCCGGCGGGGACACTGTTGGATTTTCTCACATGCGAATCGTCCTGGACGACGCCACTGGTCGGTGGGTTTTCTCGGGATTCTCCCGTTGCCCTCGCATCCAGGCGCTGCTCCATTTTCACATCATTTCACTCTCAAAACCTCGCTTTTAAGGCTGTGTCCGAATTCGCCTGAAGTACATACTTGTGTGTACCTGTCCCCGGAAATTACGTCGTAAATCCTGTCCGGACTGCATGTTCCTAACCTACAGAAGCTAAGACAGAAAAAAACGACCCGAACTGCACTTACATACAATGATGCAAGACAATAAATGTTAATGTAAATCAAATTTAAATATTTAATACTTTATTTAACACCTAAAACCTTCGGTAATTATCAAATTCTTAGTCGGAATACATTAACATTTATAGTGTTCCTCTGGCTAATAACAAGTACCGAAGCCAACAAGACTGTCTAACCGGATTCGTCAAGTTTGGTGCCAAGGGTAAGTGAAGGATGCAAGTACGCAAGCATGTACCTGAATTCGGACACGGCCTAAATCTACTTTGCAACACTCCAGGTACAGTTTACGACCGTCCAAGAAATACGCGGTATATTTTCTACGTCTCAAACATGACGGCGTAGTGAAGATTGATTCTATTGAGACCACCGTGGTGGATACTGTAGCAGGGTACGGGGGGGGGGGAGGCTGTGATGTAACAGCTCACCGTTAATTTTCCGAAAAGCGGAGTCTTGACGATGCGTCCCATGTGAACACCATCGGCCGCTTCGCAGGTCCGAGCCGATAATATATCTTCCCCGATCATTTCAGCTGAATTATCGCGTATTTCCCTCTCGTTGCTTCGATAAATCTAGTTAGTTTTCAACCCTACATCTTTTTATCCCTTTTGTCTTTCTCGACGTTGCGAAACTGCCCCACGAGTTGGTGGTGAGAGAGGAGGGGGGGGGGGGGCTTTCTCGAACGAGGCACCTATAACTCCCGACTCCTCGGGACCTTTATCTGTCTCTTTATCACCGCCTGCGTCTATCCTTCATCGCTTTTTTTTTACTCTCTCTCGCTGCTTCCATCATATCTCCTCTTTGCGCCTCGAGGCCGCGAAAGCCACCCCCTGCCACCCACCCCCAATCCACACCCACGGGCGCGGTAAGGGATCCCGAGATGACTTACCCAATCCACGGAGGCCGCCTCGACGGCCGGAAGTACGAAATAGCAGGCTCACGAGGCGAGTGCGTGCCTCTTTCACTTCCGGCACAGGAGAGAAGCGAACAGCTGCCATAGAAATACCCTGCGTGCCCTAAAGCACGCTTCACACGATGCAACATTTTCCATAGAATTTTTCGTACGATAATGGAAACTAAATTTTGTGCGAAACGAGTTCACGCACAGATAAATTCAAATGAACACTGTCGCGCATCAAAATTAGTTGATAGCCCTGGTGAGTACCGAACAGCCATGATATTATAATACAAAATATAAAATTTATTCTTTTAAATAGGTATTTGTTTCAAAGCTATCCCTGCAAAATAGGCCTATAACTGTTGTCATTTCATTTTCAGCTAACTTCCTGAACTCCAATCCACGGTTTAAAGTTATTTTCTAGCAATGTTTTATTTCCCTGTATTCCTCTTCGCACTCCTCAGATAGTGATTTCATTTGACTCTATGGCTGATGTTACAACAGGTCACATGACCAGCATACAACGACCAATACGACAGCAACTTGCATCGCCTTGCAAGAGAAAATTAGGACCCTATATCTCCTCATTTCGTGCAAGATGTGCCTTGCGCACAAATTTGTGCAAGAAATTCATCGGCATCTCGCGCAAGTATGGCACTCATCTTGCATCGTGTGAAGCTTGCTTGAACAAACATTCTGCTTCGTCGCCATCTCGGGGGCAAGCGCGTGGCTGATCGATCGTGACGTAACGAACGCGTGTCCAATATTCTATAGGCTATTCACGGTACAGTTTTGAAAACCCTCTCATCTTTAATAATAGTCAAAATATATATTTTCTGTAGGCCTTAGACTAACTTCCAAGCGCGGTTGAAAATACACACTGTGTTTATTACTTACAAGAAAAGATTTATTTTGAAAGTGTTGTTGAAGGATAAAAATGGCTGAAAATATAAGTAACTAGGGCCTCACTAACGTTTAAGGATTTTGTATCTCAAATTGCTTAAGCGTGTTCGAGAGCCTTGATTTACTTTCTACGTTTTTACCTTATGGTATCCTTTTTTTGTGATATGAAATCGTGGTCTAAAAAAAATATGACAGTGTAGGATATTAACTTTTGAAGAAAGAATACGATTCTTAGGAATTGATTTTTTTTTCGTAAAAAACTTAAAATTGGGTCGGAAGATTTTTTTCCGGCTATAGCTTAAAATAATTTATCATGTTATCAGACTGTCACGGATAACATCTTGGAAATTTGTTAAGGGGTTCGCCGGGATTTCAATTTTAACTTTTGAAAAGTAAAAAATTAAACTGAAAATTGGTAGAAGTTAAATTTTACCGCAAACGACCCAAATGTCGCATTTGAAAGAAATTATGACTTGTAACTTCTGCCACATCTATAAATACTTTAGCTCAAAGCAAACTTTGCGTTAACACAGCTTGTACGAACAAAAATGTCAAGTTTAAATTATAATGTTTGTACTAAAAACATGACAAATGCTATTTTTCAAAAGTTTAGCTATTTTTACGAAATTGTTTTCGATATCATGTGACGAAATGATAAAACATTCTCAGAATGCAGATTAATTGTTCCTCTTGAACAGCCTTAAGAATAGGTTGGACCCCGGCGTTTTTGTGAAACAGCGCGAATACGCGTATCTCGGTAAATAAATGTTCTGCAAATGCAACTCCTTGTCATAAAAGAAAAAGTACAATTATCTATGCCCCTATTTTTTTTTTACGTGTGCCATATTAAGGGTATTATTGGAGAAAAAATTCGTGGAAATGGTCAAAATCGCATTTTTAAAGCTTGCCTATGCAGTTTACTTAAGCGGCAAGATAGAAGTACAAAGATACGGACGTACTATAACCTGTGGTCTTTCATCGCGTGTAATAAAGCCCCACTGTTACAGATGTAATTTACGCAGTACAGTGTCACGGCGGAAACACTGCACGCCATGCGCGTAGGAGCGATGAGGCACTGGGCGTGCGTGTTAGTGTCGCCCGTATCGCTTCCCGGCGTGAAATGCAGGAAGAACGCTCAAGTTAGGCCGGATCCTTAACATGGCGAAGAACATTTCCAGACAGGAATCAACATCACGATTCATACATTACAAATCTGTTGCGGTTTATGTTTGTTTTATCTTTCGACAGTATGCGTTCCAGGCACTCTACCAAACGCACAGGGACCGCATGATTACACAATATCATTATGATATTACTTTTAATGCAATTGAAGACATGATTAACGCTGTTTAATAAAAGTCAGCACAATTTTTACCCTTGCGTAATGAAGCGTTTTGAACACAGAGCTTAAAATATTATAAACGACTCGAGATGAAACAACACATTTCTAAATATTGTAGTGATATCTTGATTTGGAATTCAGACATTTTTGAGAGTTTGGTGGATGGTAACATCTGCTTTAATTAAGTAAGTACTTGGTTCTCCACAGATAGTACAGCAAGGTATGTTTCTCGACAATTGTTCGTCTGCGTGTGGTAAAACTAATATTTTGTTTAATACTTTATACGTAAACAATTGACGACTCTGGAAACTTTTTCTTCAGCCCACGTTTGCAAATTTCTGCACTGTAATGGAATAAGAACTCCCAGTTCTCTTTAATGAGAGTGAAAGGGGGCGTAATTGCCAATAAAAGTGTCAAATTACAGACCTCCGTTCTCTAAATCACTGTTATAGTATACGTTGTTTCATGGGGCCGCGGTGGCGTAGTGGCCCTACTACACGCCTCATGCCTAGGCGAACCGGGCTCGATTCTCCGCGGAGTCACCCTCGGATTTTCGCATGTGGGAATCATACTGGACGATCCCGTTGGTCAAGGGGTTTTCTCAGGGATCTCCCGTTTCCTCTCACCCTTTCATTCAGGCGCTGCTCCATGCTCGCCTCGCTTCACCTCATCGGCTCTCAAGACGTCGATGTCAAGAGTCTTCCAAATCCTTTCACTCACTCAATGAAGTGCTCAGGCCACTGGCAATGTTAAGTCTACATATGATGAAAGAATATACAATGTGCATATAAGTAAAACTCGTGCAGGGCTTTCGAACGAAAGTGTTGTTTACCGTTAACAGCCTATAGAATCCAGAAAATGATAGGAAGGATGACTTGCCGTAATGACAAAGTTCTCTACTTCGAACACACAGCCCTGAGTGGATGTTCTGGTGAAAACGTTTTCAGTTGATTTGCTTTTTCATCGTGGGTACATGAAGGAACGCGGAATGGAAGTGTAGATTAAAAAGCGGATTGGAACTCTGGAATCCTCTAAAAAAGAGAGTATCCTCTGGCAATAATCCACCTGGAGATGTGTCAACCAGCTAAGAAAAGCAGGGACCTCACGCAAGAGCAAATGTGCGGAAGTGAATTGTGCTCCGAAGACGCTAGATGCAATAAATCGGGAGTCTTGGTAGAAGCCGTCTGGCTGAGTGCAGTAACCGGGCGACATCGGTGAAACAGAAGAACGACGACGGGAGGTTGCGAGTTGACGGCGGACGAGGTGTTCGGTGTGTGAACGGACGAGAGGGCGTGAAACCCGACTGGTCATTAGGGCGCTCGAAGGACTCTGGAACATTGCGGACTGGTGGCACCAGGACTAAACTGAGGTGGGGCTAAATGGACATGTGATACTGATTTTATTGGAAATATTGGAAATGTCAATTATGGTCATATAATTTATAAAGTATTTTAATAGGATTTGATACACTGTCTATTGAGTCTAAAGTTTAATTATTTAATTTCATTAATTTCTTTGAGGTAATTTTGAAGTGTAGTGTTTGAATTCATTAATTGTAAACAGCAGAATGTATCAAATTATTGTGAAGATTTTGGGTCATGAAAAGTTTTTTGTAGTTGTAAATAAAATTAGTAAAATATAATTAACTCTTATTTAATTAAGACTTCCATCCCTTAACGGACCTGGTTTGGCCCATTGACTTTTGAGAAATTGTAACAGTAAACAAACACGTTCATCAGCGTTGACCATGTGACTGACAGTTACATTATTAGAGGCATGTCAATATTGAGTACATGCGCAGAAGACGATTAATATGTCTACCTTATCTTCAGTCCAAGGTTCGGACATCATGCTGAGCAATGACGCCATTTTTGATGACGTTTTCTGTTATAATTTGCAACACAAGCGACTATTTCTCCAACGCATTTGTAACTCGTTCGTAAACAAATACATACAGGATGCTCGGAAATTCCCCTTACAGACTCCTAGGACTTGTAGAGGAAACTGAGTAGATGATCTTCTGAACAGGAACTTATGTCCGAAAGCAAACCGTTTCCGTGCAACAAACATTTCAAATCAAGTATTTTACACATGGCCGTCCATAATTCCTGCCCACACATTGGAAGAAAATCTGTACTGGAATCCCTGGACATGAGCGGTATTCGGGTTTTGATCTGTCCAGACATGACTGTTTAGAGAATCGAGAACACCGTTCCTAGTGAATTTACATTCCTCTGTGAGCATAACGCAATGCGGGAACGGGCTGGTCGGTGAAGGAACCACGTGCAGAAGTCAACACGTGGTGCAATATCGGCTGGACCCAAAGACAGTACCCTTTGGAGGTGGCAAAGCTATAGTTGTTGCTCATGCAGAACCTCCCGAACTCCGCTGGGAGCTACACCAATTGCACGCGCAATTGATCACGTACTCGCTGACGGACTCTGTTCAACATGATGCAGTACAGCCTCTTCCAATTCGAGAGTGCGGCGTCTCTTTGGAGCACCACAGTCGTTCCTGTCGGCGGGGAAGGTACCTTGTTCTCGGAGCCGTTGCGTTACTGTGGCAAAAAGGGTAAGCGATGGCGTCGCATGTTGTGGATAACGACCTTGATACTGTCAACGAGCTGCTCTTCGATTACCTTCAGTTGTGCCGTACACAAGGATCATATCTGTGTATTCCGCAAACGTGTACTCAACCATGTTAATTGGAGACACAAAGGCGCGTGAATGAGGCTCGAGGCAGGGTAGACGTCGCGTGCCATCAGGTGATTGTCTGAAGTAATGTACTGCCTACCGGGTTGCATATCAACACAGGCACATCCGAGACATTGCTCTTTCCCTCATGGGAAGTGGACGAGTGATACACCTGATTTGAAATGGTTGGAAACGGTACGTTTCCGGACATGGGTTACAATTCAAAATGTAGTCTACTCAATCACCTCTACAAGTCATGGAAGTTTTCAAGCGGAATTTCCGATCATCCTGTATACTGTTTCCGCCGTCACACTGTCGAATTTTCACTTTCAACTATATTTGACAATAAAATTTGATTAAATACGACCATCAAATTTTGCCATAAATTCTGAATGTATTTGAAAATGTGACACTGTCGTTTTTTTTTTTTTTTTGCTGGAGGATCTAGTCTGAATTGCCATTTATAATTTATTTTCAAAATAAAAAAGGTTGTTTTATGTTGCCACACTTTCCACTACAGCAGGATGTAATGTAAGAAATTATTATTTTTTCTACTAATTTACTAATTTGATAAGTTATTCATCAGATATATTTCTTGCACAGTGAAATATAGTGCCTCTGAGTTATTAATATTATTGTTCATTAAAAACACTTTAGCTTCTATAAAATTAATTATCTTCATAGCGTTACTTATTTTCCAACCATTTTACGTTATATTAAAGCTACGTAATGCCAAAAATTGCCATTTTTGTCATGCACTATTCCGAATGACTGAGCCCATTAAACGTCAAAGATATTGAACTAACACGCAGCGGTTTCGCCGTGGTCGTAGAACATCCGGAATTCGGGCGCCGTGACCCTGTAATGTTATTGCACACGACCCTGGCACGCTCTGGTCTTCTCTGCATAATTTTTTCCATCTCGATTCCACTACACTCTGGCATCTTACAAGCGATGTATCTACTGCCCGCGTATTGCCACGTATAAGTCGGCCACTTTTCACTTGCATTTTACTCCTCGGAACCAGCCCCTTCACCTTTCTGGACAAACGAAGATTTACTCTCCGCGTGCTTCGACCAACGCGAGATAGTAACTTGCTACAGGGCGAGAACTGACACCTCCTCCTCCCCCCCCCCCAGAGAACGTGGCATTTTAGGGGTAGCTGCGCGCTTGGGATACTGGGAGAACAGCCTGGTCATAAATCCCTAGCTCCACAACCCCCTCCCCCCGAAACTCTTGACATCGTGCATGTGGGTCAACGAGTACCCGAACAGAGGCTGTGGTACATAAATTCCCTCCCTTCCACCATGCCCTCCCCCCCTACTTCCTTTTAGTTTACGTCAGGTGCTGCCCGCCGGTCGTAGTAAACCAACTACCCAGCGCAGATCTAGCAGCAAAGTCGTAAATAAGCCCCCGCGAGGTAAATAAAATGAATTCGAAAATGTACGAAGATCTCATCTCGTCTTCAATTTCCCACACCACGGGGTGTTTGCAGGTGAGATGGCGGGTTTTATTCTCCGAGTCACAGTGGCCGTCCTTCCGTCACGAACATTTCCTTGTATTCCTTAACTGTCGAGCTTTAATTATCACGGCGATGGAAGTATATAGTCGTGAACTGCTGATTATATGGTTGATTTTGTTGAACTTTTTACTCGAAACTGATTTGCTTGAAAGTTGTTCACGGTAAAGTGGACACTTTTTGCAGGAATGTTCAAAGAAAACGACTGCTCGAAACTAGCTACTGTATACACTGGCACGCCGCAGTAAAATTTATTAATAGTAATTCGCAGCTAAGACTTTACTTTTATCGATAGAGTAACATGCAAAATTGTCGCTACTGAGTTAGTGTTTTATTAATTTTATATGTGCAAGAGCAAAATTTAAACACAACTAGCACATCTACGTTTCTAAAAATTACGTGGTTTCACTTGATGGACGTATGCATAAAGATTGGCTGGCCATGACAATGTTAACTGCTTTCCCAACCTCCATTTCTGGATTGGAATGACCCTAATAATGGATATAAAAAAGTGGCGGATGTCTTGAGAAGCCACATGGGCTCTCTGGATGTTCAGTCAATCCGCAACAAGGAGACTCAAATATGTTAAGGAAGAGGACTGCAAGGCTCTTCACAATGTAAGTACGTCTGATTTGAACTTTAATTATCAGCTTCACCACTGGATTAGACCGACCAGAAGTTATAGTTTACTGGATCCGTTTGTAGTCAGACATAAGCAATACAATATACATATTCGTGATGCCTGCTATGAATTTGTGCACTTGCACAGAGAAGGCTGTCTAAGCATAATTGATACCACATTCTGATGCTTGTAAAATTCTGTTGTTAAGTGGCACAATGATTGGATGCAGACTGGCCATATTCATGAGAAAAAGCAGTGTTACTTGTTGGGTCCCTCTAGTGTGGACAATACAACATGTTGTAATAGGATACTGCATGGGGAGCGAATTTTTTACCCCGATGTAGGGAAATTCGCCTTCCAAGATCTGGATGATCGCTATATCATGTGATAGTGTTTGCGGAGTACAAACAAGAGTGCCATTGTGATATCCTTATAAAACGAAAAACCGTGGACATCCCATAAAAACAATTATTCCTAAGTTTTTAAATATGCACGTATAGTGTAACTCTTCACCCCACTTAGCCAATGGCTATCAAGAGTGCGTCGTTCTTATTTGTTTGTAAAATTCTTACTTGCAGACCAACTGTCCCTTATGACGTAAGTGGTCGCCCTACAGGACATATTCTCCGGAATATTAACAAAACCTATTCACCATCATAGCGAATTTTCAACCACTAGCACACACTTAATTAGAATCAGTGAAGAACGACTAATTCGCAGTCACATTCAGCTACTGGAATCAGTGAAAATTGTTCCACCTAGAATCGGTTGAAAACAACTGTTTTTTTTAATGAAACTATTTCACTGATTGAACAAGTGATAACCAACTGCCATCCGATGAAGTGTTTTATATATATATATATATATATATATATATATATATATATATATATATATATAATAGGTTAAAAAACAATAATCGCGATAAATTAACATATTTCTGATAGTCAATGTTGGTATTGTGCAATTTATCGTAATTTAAGAAAAAACAGTTTTAAAAATGCGATGTACGGGACTTGAACCTTCGATATCGCGCTTCCAAACCGTTGCCTGAATACCTTATCAATTCAGCTACCAAGCCAAAGTTGACTGGGAGGGGTAAAATATATTTAAGTTATTTATTGAAAATATATAGTTTTGAATTGCACGCAGTTTCTTTTACTTTTATATTTTATTTAAATTGATAACATTAGGACTGTTAATACATAGAGTACATACGAATGCATACACTTCACCATATTTCATGCAGTTTGAACCTTCAAACCGAGCTCTGTGACGATTACGTGAAAATAAAAATGAAAGTCTCAATATTCTTGCTACCTCGTAAAATGGTGTTATAAATTACGAAACCCACATAAAAAAAATACATTTAACATATTTTATTAGTTTGTGTTATTTTATTTGATACGCCATTGTCAGCTAATCAACGTGTAAAAAATCACTGAAATATAGCGAATGAATATGTTGAATCAGTGGAAAATGGCACCGAATCAATAAGAGAAGGAAGACTGGAATTTTTCACTAATTCATCAGTTGAATTGACTGAACTGCCTGTTGAATAAGTCTGGTGCTGGTTCAGATTTAGAGCGCAGAACGAGTGCAAGCTCATTCGACCAAGGCTGGACCAGCGAATAACAAAGAGTCGGCAGGCATCCCCGCTAAAACCACGCATTTGCCAGTAAAATACTGAGGGAAACCTCAGACAGGGCCTTTATAGGTCAGCCGGTCCCCTTCCTTCCTTCCTATCCATACACAATCGCGAGTTTCCTCGACAGCCCGCCAAGTACTGAGACCTCCCAGTAGATGCCACACCGACGAGCCCATCTCTTCACTTCCCACACAATATGGATTTCTTCACAGTGGAATTCCTGCTTGGAATCTAATGGTCGACCAGTCTGTTGCCAAGCCGAAGCGATCACGATTGCCCGCGATTTAAGCTCAGCCTGAGAGGCAGATTCCCCTTTCGGTTAACCTGGTGTAGGATTATTACACTCTAAATCCGAATCAGTGATATCAATCAGTGACATAACATTCACAGATTTTCTGTTGTTAAGCTACTGCTGACCGGCGAATCGAACAAACTAACTAGGTACAAGTCACACATAAATCAATGAAATTCAAACACTGGCACTGATTATCAGTTGTCCAATTCTCACGGTTTTCAGTGATCTGGCTTAATTCTCACCGATTCAAGTTTAGAGTGTACACACAGACACTAATGATTCTGCTAGAGATCCAACACATTGCTAAAAAAAAGGGGGGGGGGGGGTCATAGTAAGTGTACGATACGGAAGCCGGGATTGCTCTCACATTTCAGTAGGTAGACACTCACCTCAGATCTCCGGCTCAGGTGGCAGCACGGAGCACACAAGTAGAGAGTTGTAACTCAAGGGTATAACGAGAGATCCTTATCCAAAGCATTTGCTTGCAGAAGCAAGTCCAAGTAGGTTCTACGTTACTGCCACCTTTGGAACACAAACGTAAACGATACATTGTCACTCTGTGTTTGTGGTATTGTAGAGACCTCGCCAGCTATTATTTTTATTTTGTAATTGGCCTATGTTTTCTGGCCAATATTATTGATGCGACTCTTATCTAGTTATTTCATATCGCAAATACATTCGAGCGAATATAAACAGTAACCGTGCAGGCGAGGCACTACATTACAACCCGTTGTATGCGTATGTTCATGAAAGTACTCATGACGCGAGTAAACAGACAATGTCGCTTACACAAAGCAGTATATGCTACCACCATAAAAATTAATGTTGCGCACGCGCCTCTTCGCCGACAGTGCGCAAACGAGAGGGCGAAGAGTTGTAATATAATGGCGACGACGGAGGCAAGGCAAGGCAAGGCAAGGCAATGACTGGTTTAGTATTACAGATGCTCGCCGCGGACTCTGGCTGTAGTGTTTTCGGCCGATATCTGAAGAATGCTCTGGATTACTGACCCCGTTCTCTCAGCGCAACTCGGGATGCACTGAACCTTCCAGATACCATGGCGAGCTCTTAATATCGCAGAAGCCTCCGGGCCGAGGGTAGAGTTGGAGCTGATGAATGAACGAGTGGATGTGTTCCGAGCGATAGAAGATCGAGCGGCGTGACCAGCTGTAGAGAAGGGAAGTCTGCGACTGCAAGTGTCGATATATTGAAGGACGCGGCTGGCAGGTTGGACTATTGGACTGAATGCGTGAGTGAAATACATTATAAATGATGGAAACAGGTAGACTGAACACACACTAGTAATAAGTATGAGTTAACCGACTGTGACCACAAAGACATTAAAAAAGGACGTTATCGGAATTCAGACATTAAATATTGCACTCACAGTTAAATAAAAAGAGTAAAAGTGAATGAATAAATTAGAAATCAAAGTATGTTTCTTTTATTTATTTCTTTTTTAAGACCTTCATCCCTTACGAATTAAGATAGTCCCTCTGGCGTTCTCGCATGTAAGATTAAAATTTTGTCAACAATCATGAGTTTATGCAATACCTAATGAGAGAAACTACACGGTGGTTTATTGTATATTTAAGATATGTGAATATAACATGTACATACTTTATTTAAATATGTAATAACTGTTTTAAATGGCGAAGTTGTAAGACCGTAGTACCTCGACTTCGGGCGGACTGCTGTAGGTTTTCGATTTCCCTGTTCAAGTTACGAGGACCTGAGTGGCAGCCCCCGTCGCCTACTGCTCTCTCTTGCCTCGTCATGTCTCCTCACTACGTTTCTAGTCACCCCCCCCCTCCGCCTGTCGCCATCGTTCAATAATGGTCATCATTCAGATCCTGGGCGGGGCTACGACCGCGATATGTGGATAGTTCGGTGCAGTCGCTCAATATATCAGCCAGACCCAGCTATTCTCTGCATCCTAGAAGATATTTGCAATAATTGCTGTTGCCTACCTGTCTTCGACGTCTACTGAATGTGTTTTGTCAACAAGCACTGACTGCGTGCTTGCTAGTGTCGAGGCGAGGCAGTAATGCAGTACTGTGTCTTCCCTGTCACTCGTAGCACAGTAGATTTTGTTCTTTATTCGCTCCACGAATGAAATGAAGAGTAGCACTTCGTCTTAACGTCCCTTAAATCTTGTCACCAGAAGCGACTGATTCGCATTTTTTTTTTAGATTAACGAATTTGCATGACTCTACGCATGAATCTGAAATAAAGGCTGTATCATTAAATTGTGCTGACCCATGTGAAACATGTGTAAAAGGAAGACATGCACGAAAAACCATTTAAGCATTCCAAGAGCCATGCTACAAGACCTCTGGAACTCGTGTATTCAGACCTGTGTGGTCCTATGGAGTAAACATCATTGGGTGGGGACATGTAGTTTGTCACATTCATTTATGATTATTCACGGTTTTGTTTTGGTTAATTCATAAAAGTAAAAAGTGAAGTGCCTGAAGAGTTCTATGAATTTAATAACATGGTTGAAAACCACAGTGGTTACAAAATACACACACTACGCACTGACAATGGAACAGAACATGTGAATTCTACCTTACGGTTCAACATCAATAAATCATGAATCACACATCAGGAAATGGTGAAATACTCGCCAGCCCAAAATGGACGTGCAGAAAGGGAAAACCACAATATCGTTGAAAAGGCTCGCAATATATTAATAACTGCTGATCTCCAAAAAATGTTCTGGGCAATGACTGTATCAACAGCAACGCACCTGATAAATCTTACACCATCAAGGTCAACAGGTAAAAAAAAAACTCCATTCCAGCTGTGGTATGGTACAAAAGCAGATCTCTCTAATTTAACGAAATTTAGTTCCTAGTCACTCGCAAATATAGGAATGCGCAGGTTACAAGGCAATTCACTGGAAAAACTTAGATATCGCTGTTAAATCAAAATTCAATCACTGGAATAACCAACGTTTCAGGGATCACTGTAACGCAGTCACACTCTCCCAGTGGCGTTTATTCCGTAGATGCAAGGTAAGTAATGTTTACCCTATACATATTGGAAATGTTTGACGCTTTATAGTTTTCGCCTTAACTTTAAATTTAAACACATTTAAATCTGCGTTTCCCGTTTCCGATTCGGGAAACAGAGTTTTTGTAACTTCCGTACTGTACACGCATAGTGCTGCTATCTAGTATTTATTTCCACAAACGGAAGCGACTAGCGATGAACCGAACTCACAACCCTGCCACGTTCCTTCGGCAGAGTAAGCAGTCATTCTGTTTGCGTCCTCCAGTCCTACATTTTCCCTTGGAAAGTCGATGGAAGTAGTTTTATTATAATTTGTAATATTCTCTCTAAATAATATTCAGTTTAATTATTATTACATTCATTTCGCTTCAGTTTTTATAACTAATGTTAGGTATTATAAAACGGTAATAGCATGTAGAGGGTAAACAAAGTTGGAAGTTGCGTTTGTTAGTAGAAATTGGAAATGCAATCACACCCCGGCACTAGTAAATGTTATCTATAACACTCAAATATGTGGGGCCATTATATTGCTTATCCTGTAGAAAAAAGTCCCTACACGCCACTGCTCTCTCATTTGAAAAGTTCCACTCTCTTTCAGAGTATGAAGTCTGGTGCTAGATCGAAGACACTGTGGCTTGTACTTCCACAGTATTTTTTATCCAATAGAGCAACTATAGCGTGCAAGGGCAGGATAAGCATACGGGTTCAGAAGAAACCAAATGGCAATGCACGCTATGTTTCCAAAATGCCAAAATACCGTCTTGGCTCTACCGAGATTGGAACTCGTATAACCTTGGCGGGTCCCGTGTCTGGTATCGTTCATGCTCTTACATTGCACTCACTATTAAATATTTCATTTCCTCGGCCTCTGCTTTTTAAATTTCCTGTATTGTTCTCTCTCTCTCTCTATCTCTCTATCTCTCTCTCTCCAGTGAGGTCTTGGTAATAAGATTATTTTTTAATATCCCCCGACGTCACGTTCCATATGCTTTCATCTCAATTTCCTTAGCATTTCTACGGATTTCTATCCCAGTGGATTAGGTACAGAACCAAAATTTCGCCAGTGAAAAGGGGATTACCGTGGTTATCCTTCTGTCGCATCAGTCTGTTCTGGCGCAGAGCCCGAAATTGATTTTTCTCTCCTAAACCCTCAAAGCTGGAATTGATTGTGCGCTCCGTGTAGATGTCACCTATATCTTTCTAGAAAGGCGACCTCCCGTGAAGATGTCACCTATATCTTTCTAGAAAGGCGACCTCCCGTGAAGATGTCACCTATATCTTTCTAGAAAGGCGACCTGCAGTGAATAAAATAAGATGTTTTTTTTTCTTCATCATCCTGTAACATTATCGAATCGTTTGCTCACAGTATTTCCGAGAATGGATATCCATGCCTCCATTTCTTACAATCTACACGTGCACGCGTTAGTAAAAAAAAATTTTATTCTATTGTCTGTTTCCACCTTTTAATTTTTATTCATTTTACATCTTCGAAAAGTGATTAGCTTTAAAGTTTTAGAAATATTTTTAGGTTAAAACACTGCAAAATGTTTACTGGAGTAATTTTTGACACTGGTAGATATAGTATTGGACATTATTTTTGACACTGGTAGATATAGTATGGGACATTATTTTTGACACTGGTAGATATAGTATTGGACATTATTTGCTACTTTTATTTCCATTTCTTCGTTCCCTTTCGATGACTAAAATTTCCCCCACTTTCAATTACATGTCTACTTCTTATCCGCGTGCAGAAAATAAGGACGATTCTGATAACATTTTAATAAAACATTTTCTAGCCGTTTTCACATAGTACATCTCCTCTAATTTATCTCGGTTTGTGGCGTTCTGATGAATATGTTCGTTTTTAAAAAGGTTTCTGAGGAGAGGAGAGGAGAGCTTGGCCAGAACTTGCAGTTGCGTGAATATGAATTTCGATGGTTATTTTTGTTTTTGGCTGCACTGCAGGGCTGGATAAACCATCAAGCAAAGAATGCTCGGGTTTATTTGGACAAGATAAAATGATGAGAAAACGGGTTTGTGGTAGGGGGGGGGGTGGCAGGAGTACCACAGAAATGTTACATACATAAACATTAATTTCTCAACTGACCTTGAGCATATTTTCACTCGTATGTACGTCAAGGTTCGGGCGCGATAAAAAAAAAAAAAAAAAAAAAAAAAGGAAAAACAAAATTCACTCACTGTTAACTTTTCAAAATGATCGTAGACGACAATGTTGCGTGCGCCTTTGCATCCTGTATTTTTAACACCAGTGGTCACAAATTGTTCAGCAGAGGGTTAATTTTCGAAATAATTTTATATTAAAATTCCCAACAGAACAACTATGCAACAAGGAAGATTGGATGACTTCCCTCTACTATGCATTGAAACAGCTGTGTTACATAAGATAAATTATTAGTTGATCAACGACTTTGTAATTACAAAAAGTATAACGAAGAAATATAAATAAGTTAATGGAAGATCACAAAAATTACACTGTTTTGCATTTTAATGTAAGTTTAGTTGTATTTTAATTTACGTATCTAAATGTCTTAATCGGGTAGCGAGCCGCAGCATAGAATTTTCAGTTCAAATGATCGCGCCGTAACTATTTACTCGTTAGCTGCTACCATTGTGACAAGACTCCTTTTTTTTTTTTTACCCGACTTTATTGCACGTTTTATGGCCATGACAATTTCTCCTGTTTATTATCGTTTAAGAAGTCGTTCAGGGAGCGTATAGACATCTGTGGAACCAATCATGAAATGGACACACGAGAGTAGCCCTTTCATTCCCAAATTAGATGATAATTTCTGGTGTTGCAAATTAGAAATGTTTTGATGCACACTGTACTGAAGATGGCAAAGAACTTGTTTTGTTATTACATCCAATAAGGTGTAGTCTTTGTGCTCGGTGATGGGTGATACGAACAAGTAAGAACGTAGTGCAGTGGCATGGTGTATAGGAATCACTTACCTCCCCAGAAGATCGTTGGGTACCAGCAGTGTCCGAAATGACTAATTCGTTATTTTGTAATGTGTCATTTCGTAAGTTTTAATTCAGACGTTGTCGACAGTCTCTTGTTTAACTTACGCAGCAACGCATTTCTACATTAACAGCGAGTTTCTTTCTATAATTAATGCTTAAAACGGACGTAATATTTCTACCGCCATTACTGGAATGTTATAAATATGTCAATAAATAAGAACATTATAATTTATACAATAACGAAATGAAAAAAAAATTGTTGCGAAATACATAAACAAAGTACAATACTTACTTGGTTTTTAAAACATACCTAGTGTATTTTATGAACAGTAATTTGTTTTAAAAAAAAGTTTTAATCGCGTAATCGCCTATGTTATTTGAAGGTCAAAACTCACATGGCTTTGATTTAGTGATTTTGCATTTTTGCTAACATCCCCTAGATACAAAATATGAAATACCAAATTACCTTATTGGTCGCCATTTTGTATACATAATCGGGTCACGTGATCATTTTATCAACTAAATATGCCATTTCGGACATGGCCCGAGCCTCGCAGGAGTACAGTACAGGTCAAATATGAGTTTCCTGTGCAACATGTTGAAGATGAAAGTGTTATGCCGGAATTACATAGCCGCGACCAACACAGCACGACACGACACGACCAAAAACACAACCACGACACATTTCAATGTGACTACTTGAATTTACAGCACGACCGACATCTCGCTCTCAGCATTTAACCTAACTATTTAGAAGGCGCCGATAGGCTACATTAGTTTCAAAGGCGGTGAACAAGAGCGAAATTTGTAATACATAATGGTGACAAATTGGCATCGCTAATGCATACAAAGGTAAAATTATTACTTTAAAGAGTTAGATAAAGTAATTTTCAATTTATTTTTCTTTTAAGCTGCGTATTTACCATTGTAGGGAAAGCTTGCAATACAATTTAATTTTGCAAGATTGTACATTCTGTGCGTCATGCTGCACGACACGACGAAGAATATAAATCATTTCTAATCCAAAATTGCTGGTCGGACGACAGAATCAGTCGGGCTTACGACGATCTATCTTGCATTTCATTGGCTGTTTACCGCCGTGTCGTGTGCGTCGGGGCTGTGAGATCCCGATATAACGTCCTTGAAGTCTAGCCTGCCGCTGATATAGTTACCAACCTTCACCAACAATAATCACTCTTGAAACTGTCCGGTTGACTAATAACAGGCGGAGATAATAAACAGTCGATAGCGTGGCGCGGCGCACATGTAGGTGTAATAAATGAATTTTGTTAGTGACAGTGTACGAACGTATTGCGTGTTTGGTGGAGAATCGTTTGCCAACAATTTTACGAACAATATCAGTTTCAGTAAATAGGCCTACAAAACAAACACAAAATTTAACATTTGGGATACATAAAAAAAAAAACGTGTTTCAAGTTTTGAAGAAAAATGGTGGAACGCAAACTGATAAGTAGTTGTTGCTAGTCTGAATGTTCCCAACTCGCAGCAGCGTTAGTTACAGAAACCCTATTCACAAGTAGACTACAACTCTTAAAATATCTCTTTTTGATTGCCTTGGAGATTATTGTTCACCAGCGCAAACATTTCACAATGTAGCAAAGCGGTAATGATATTCTGAATACAGTGGCATTTTCTTTACTGCCAGAACGGTAGGCTACGAACTGGAGAGAACGTGGCCTACTATAGTGCCTTCGGCCAGTGGGTTTTCTCGTTGCATTCCTGTTTTAGTAGCATTGCATTCTGTTGCTGCTCCATACTCACACCTCGCGTCACCTCCATATCCTCTAGAGGAACTGCCTGTTCGGAATCACCCAAACAACTCTCTATATCCCTATTTCTAGCTCACTACATCTTCTCCTATATCCGTTTTATTTCTTCCTTTCTTTCAGTCTTAAAGTATATAGATATTTCTGGATCATAGGAAAAAAAACCATTATGTTCCTTCAGTCAAAATTAAGTTTTATAATGTTATATTTATGTACCGTTACTTATGTTCCGCACTGGAAGAATTTGTTTCGCTAGCACTCTCCGTGCACCGCCAACTTTACAATAGACAGCATTGTGATGAAATGTACGATATCGCAATTTGAACGAAGCTATAGTATATTCGCAGATTCTTCGCACTTTCTGAATCAAACTGTACACGACGTTTCATGACTTCCTGGGCCTGTCGGGGGGGGGGGGGGCTAAGCTCGAACTGCACTCGTATACGAAATTTTCGAATTGCAGCTGTAACTCGCACGATTTTAGAAAATGGTAAGATCGAACGATACGAGAGCCATCGCATACGTTTCTACCGTGCGAGTGGCCACTCTCATCGCCGTGCGAGATGTGGAGTCGTAGACGAGTAGCGCATCAAAACAAACAAAGTATTAGACATAAGATGACTGTTGACGCTGTGTGAATTCAATTTACACATCGTTTATTCTGCGACGAATGAGGTTATGAGTAAAAGTGTAATTTACATAGGCCTACTACTGACGTTCATTATTGTCCAGTGACTCGTAGTTGGTTTGTTAGACGTCATAAGTTATTAGTTAGTCTTGCATATAAAACTCTGTAAATAACAAATATTATTATTGCACAAATTTTCAATTTCACAGAAACTACTTCTCACAACCGGCTGGCTTCCTTGGCTGTCCAGTCAGCTGTCAGTTTGCCTTCAGCAAGTTTCTTGTTTCCTACAACCGGCTGGCTTCCTTGGCTGTCCAGTCAGCTGTCAGTTTGCCTTGGGCAAGTTTCTTGTTTCCTACAACCGGCTGGCTTCCTTGGCTGTCCAGTCAGCTGTCAGTTTGCCTTGGGCAAGTTTATTGTTTCCTACAACCGGCTGGCATCCTTGGCTGTCCAGTCAGCTGTCAGTTTGCCTTGAGCAAGTTTCTTGTTTCCTACAACCGGCTGGCATCCTTGGCTGTCCAGTCAGCTGTCAGTTTGCCTTGGGCAAGTTTCTTGTTTCCTATAACCGGCTGGCTTCCTTGGCTGTCCAGTCAGCTGTCAGTTTGCCTTGGGCAAGTTTCTTGTTTCCTGCAACCGGCTGGCTTCCTTGGCTGTCCAGTCAGCTGTCAGTTTGCCTTGGGCAAGTTTCTTGATTCCTACAATTTTTTTTTAACAGTGTAAATTAATTATCTATGGATTTTGCAGTTTCTCTTACTCAAACAAACACGACGTCTAGCAAAGTGCCATGTACCTACTAATACTTTCCAAACGATGGGCAACTTATCATATACATTCACATTACATTATTTATAATGCAATGTAAACATTATGGCAATGTATGATACACAACTGTGTGCTCTTAATTAAATTGTATGTAATTTCCACAGGGAAGAATTTCGTTGGTATTTCCAACGTACGTAGAGGTTAAGTAAGGACAACACGAGATTATATTTTCACAATTAATGCTCTGTAAGCATCATAGATGAATGGCACAACACCATATATTCAATTACGTAAGATACTCTTTCCTTCTACGAATTCGAGAAGAATAAACTTCTGCTCTTTGGTTATTTTGGTAATTATAGCCATTTATTTATTCAACCGCGTACAATGTAAATAAACGCATACAAGTGACACTTCTAATTGGCTGAGTTCCGCTAATATTTGTTCCCGTCTCGCCGCAGGTTCACCAACATGACAAAATGTCACTTGTATACGCTTGCCTGGCACTCCCCTCGCACACTGAGAACGTATGCGAGTTCCAGTGGTTGGAGCTTACAACAATTGTCTCGTATACGTAGTGGACTGTGTGAGACGTCTTGTATACTAACTACACTCGAACAATATCGAGATTAAGCCCCCAGTTCGGTTGGGAGCGAATTAAGAAAATAGTTCCACTTCGTGAAGTGGTATTTATATTTATGGCACGTCAAGTTTGTTTCTCTGGTTCGCACACAAGGGGCCGCTGCGGTGTAGTGGCTAGACTACTCACCACCCACCTAGGCGAACCTGGTTCGATTTCTGACGCGGGATTGCTCCCGAATCTTTGCACGTGGGAATCGTGCCGGACGATGCCGCTAGTCCGCGAGCTTTCTCAAGGATCTCCCGTTTCCACTGCTCTCGCATTCCGGCGCTGCTCCATACTCACCTCGCTTCACCCCCATCGGCTCTCGAGACCTTTATGCTAAGAGCCTTTTAAATCTCTCCACTCCACCCACGTACGAAATATGGCATGGGACTAGCTGAGGAAAAGGTACAGTGAGTGAAGAGATTTGGGCGGCTCTTAACAGTGAGGTCTTGAGAGCCGATGAGGGTAATTGAAGTGAACATGGAGCGGCTCCGGAAAACCGAGAAAACCCGCTGACCAACAGCATCGTTCGGCACGATTCCCACTTGCGATAATCCGGTGACCCGGCCGGGTATTGAACCCGGTTCGCCTTGGTGGGAGGCGGGTGTGCTAATCGCTCAGCCATCGTGGCCTCAGGAAAAGGCACAGGTCATATTGCCAAATCTGGTAGGAATTCCGGCATTACAAAGCGCTAAATACCATGATATAGTCGCCGTAATACTTGGTACAACTGATGCTTCAAACTTTGCCCAACTTTTATGGTGTCTTATATGTCATGTGGCCATAAGGGCGTCCAAGGCACGCGCATAAAATACACACGAGGCCTCTACGCGCAGGCACCCTGATATGCATGACTTGTTCTCGTTGGTAACTTGCCTCTACAGTTATATACAGTAACGCTGTCCTCTTATGATATAATAATTTTAAGTTATGCGACACCTTTCTACACTACTTAAATATTCCTGTCCCAAAATGTTCTTATCTAAAAATGGCGAAGGAAACCTTTGTTTAGTATTTTGTTTTCATTCTAAATTAACTTAAGAAATCGAAAAATGACTAACTTAGTCGTATGTCATAAAATGTTTCTCAAATTATATTTGTAGGTAGATATTACTCTGGCAGGTAGAGCTATTATATTTGTAGGTAGATATTACTCTGGCAGGTAGAGCTATATATTTTTTTTAGGAAAATTATTTTTAAACAAAGTTTAGTTACCCTATGACGTCGTAGATTCTCCACAGCTGCCATGGCTCCACCAGAAACAAAATTAGCTTGTCGATTGCCGAAGAACCTCCAGCTCCAATGGACAGTTCATCAAGACTACTACAAACGAATATAGAGTTTCTGTATTTTGTCTTTCATCACTAGAGTCACCGGAGGTGTATCGGTTCAGTGTATCGGTTTATGATCCCGCCAATATCGGACCTGATTTGAAAGTTAGGTACGGTATTTGGTAGTAAAGAAAAGCTATATCTCTATATCTCCTTCTCCCCTTTTTTATCACTCTCTCTCTCTCTCTCTTCTTCAGCGTTAAGTGGCTATATAAGGCGACTTTTATGAACGCTGTAATAAAACGAGAACCATAAAATTCGAAGTTCGACCGATTCCGTTTTGCTTTCATTAGACGCGCCATGAAAACTTGATTGCCCGGGTCGTTACGCGGTTTTCCGGTTTGAAGCGAAACCACAGACAACTGCAATCCCAGCAGAAGAAATCCTGTCACCACAGACGATAGTTTTCCGGTGTGAAGCGAAACCACAGACAACTGCAATCCCAGCAGAAGAAATCCTGTCACCACAGACGATAGTTTTCCGGTGTGAAGCGAAACCACAGACAACTGCAATCCCAGCAGAAGAAATCCTGTCACCACAGACGATAGTTTTCCGGTGTGAAGCGAAACCACAGACAACTGCAATCCCAGCAGAAGAAATCCTGTCACCACAGACGATAGTTTTCCGGTGTGAAGCGAAACCACAGACAACTGCAATCCCAGCAGAAGAAATCCTGTCACCACAGACGATAGTTTTCCGGTGTGAAGCGAAACCACAGACAACTGCAATCCCAGCAGAAGAAATCCTGTCACCACAGACGATAGTTTTATGCCGGATAAGGTAATCAAAGATGGTCGCTAGTAACTAAATCATCAAAACTATTCGTTTGTCGCACACTACAAAAAGCGGGGGATCAATGGGCGATCTACATCCGCAGTATAGTCAATACAGTATAATAAACGCTCTTAATAATTCTGTCCCATATAGTCCGGATTTCCTGCTCATTCAGGTTGAATTTTTCAGTATTCCAATATTTTATTCCATTGTAAAGTTATTCTTGCTATACTTTAATATCGCTGCCTTTTCTGTAGTATAATGCGTGCATTTAGTTATAAAATTAATTAAATACATGCAGATTTGTATTAGTTTAAATATTATGCTCGTGTACAATCCAGACACGTTGGCGTGGGAGTGAGAACGAGAATGTTGCGGACTGACATCTGGAGTTGTTAACGTCACAATTGATACTGTACGTTAGTCAAAGTACAGAAAACTAAATGTTATAATCGGGGCAGCTTTGTATTATATTTAGCTTACATGAGAGCTCATGCAGTAACGTTAATATTATAGCAATGAAAACAGTCTACCCTCAAGGGGCCACCAGAGTAAAATATTTTTAACGCCCCAATCTCACTTCCGGCAGTGAGGAATCATTGCTTCGACGATGAAACACAGCATAAGATTTTTTTTTTTAAGTTCAATGGCAATGGTGTGGTGAAACTTGTTTCGTATTTCGATTGGATCCCCACTGCCTACAATGACTACGAAAAGAGCAAGCAAAAAAAAATTATGAACGCAATATATGGATGAGGAACACAAATTCAATAAAAATGAGATATAAATAGAAACATGGATGGATGGAACTAGCGACCACGATCCAGTTGGACAAACACCGAAACAGAAACAAAAGAAGAGGCACAATTACGATAACACGAAACAGACAATGCAGTAAGAAAAAAAAACAAGACATATAAAATGGCCAACTAATTAAAGTGATCCAGTCAGACAATGAACGAAACAAAAATCAACAAAGACAATACAAATGTGGTTAAGCAACGTCAGTAAAATTTATATGCGAAACACAAAACAGCAAAAAAGTTACCAAATTCGTTAATATTTCATTTTTATTGCATTT
This sequence comes from Dryococelus australis, assembly GCA_029891345.1. Classification (NCBI taxonomy): domain Eukaryota; kingdom Metazoa; phylum Arthropoda; class Insecta; order Phasmatodea; family Phasmatidae; genus Dryococelus; species Dryococelus australis. Next base: position 196,698,636 of record CM056998.1, on the reverse strand, counting down.
ATGTTACTCATCCATATACTGTGTTCTTCGTTTATTATTTGGTTACTTTCTTCGTAGTCATTGTAGGCAATGGAGATCCAATCAAAATACGAATATAAAATAATTCCACGTGTATTCTGTTTCTTCAGAATTCTAAGCGGTGACTATAAGGTTTAAATACAATTTTGTCAAAAAAATACAGCGTTGTTGCTACAGTTTAAAACACCATTTAACACAAGAATAAATGTCGTAAACAAAGGGCTTATCCCATCGATGTTTTCTGACATTCGCACTTTTCAACTACCACATTTGTGGTTCAGTAACGTATTTAATTGGGGCCGCGGTGGTGTAGTGGTCAGATTACCCGCCTCCCGCCTAGGCAAACCGGGCTCGATTCTCGATGGGAATGCTTCCGGATTTTAGGGATCGTACCGGAAGATGCCGCTGGTCGACGGGTTTTCTCGAGGATCTCCCACTTCATCCTCATCGGCTCTGAAGACCCAACTAGAATATACCCAACTACTTACAATGAAATCCACATGGTAGCACGTGAGCCCATTTAAAACTAATGCCCAAGAGCCGATTCAAAATAACGTGATTACAGTGGTTGGCATATCTTGGCGGCTTTTTGGTCCATCTCGTTCGGACGGTGTCGTATAGAGACGAAGAGAACTAACCCGCAGAGCCGTGTGCTGCCTTACATAGCCGTGATACAGCGACCTGCTTGCCAGTCTGGTGAAGATAATTATTGCAGGTTGGCCCGCAGCATCTTGGTCGGCTTTTTGGTCCATCTCGTTCGGACTGTGTCGTATAGAGACGAAGAGAACTAACCCGCAGAGCCGTGTGCTGCCTTACATAGCCGTGATACAGCGACCTGCTTGCCAGTCTGGTGAAGATAATTATTGCAGGTTGGCCCGCAGCATCTTGGTCGGCTTTTTGGTCCATCTCGTTCGGACGGTGTCGTATAGAGACGAAGAGAACTAACCCGCAGAGCCGTGTGCTGCCTTACATAGCCGTGATACAGCGACCTGCTTGCCAGTCTGGTGAAGATAATTATTGCAGGTTGGCCCGCAGCATCTCGTTTGGACGGTGTCGTATAGAGACGATGAGAACTAACCCGCAGAGCCGTGTGCTGCCTTACATAGCCGTGATACAGTGACCTGCTTGCCAGTCTGATGAAGATAATTATTGCAGGTTGGCCCGCAGCATCTTGGCCGCTCACCTGACTATCAACCTGATGTGGGATGGCGCGTTCAGGTTTACCGCAGAATTAAGGCCTGACCACACTGCCATTACAGTTAGCTGGGCTTAACATCCTTCGATCGCACGGTAGTGAAACGCCTGATCTATCATGCTGCTAGTGAACTTCACAAAAATTTGGCACAAAATAACATACCGATCACTGCCTTCCATTTGTGTGCGTCAAGTGTTTTTATGACTGGGCAATGAGAGCTAAGTGGTCGCGTGTGCATTATGTGATCCGAGGAGCGCCACCCTACGCACTCTATTTGTCTAGTGCTACTCTATGTATTCTACTCTATCCTTCCCGCCCCCTCTCTTCTAGTCTTTCCAACTCTTAACTAAGATAATGTTTCCCAAACACTCTGTCTCCTGTAGCATTCTATTTTATTTATTGCATGCAATAATTTAATTTTTACTTCTCTGTCGCAAGGGTTTTTACGTCTCTCTTGAGGGTTTTTCCCTTGCTCTTCATAGATAAGACTATCTCTAAGTACACTTAGGGAGGTAGTCATGGCCCCAAAGTGCAGGCCATGGCTGCCCAATCCCTCTTTGCCGCGATGCACGTCTCCTTGCATGATTTTCCTTCCCAGTAAGCGTAAAGGGTTAACCCTGAGACGCAATAAAATCCCGTCCTACTTTCGGGCCTTAACTTCACACATCACTTAGAATAAGGTAGTTTAGAGAAAGAAAAAAAGTGCTTTGTCCTTGTTCGAATCTGAACTATTTAAGTCTCCAGCCTACATTGCGATTGAGCTGCATTGCAGTGTGTTTGAAATAAACAATGTTCAGCGAAACTATTAATCGTGCGCCCAATGTGCGGATCTATGAAGAGAACACACGCACTTCAGACGAGGGCTGGTCAGTGCTTTCAAGACACCACGCGCATTAAAAATATCTTTCTTTGCCAACATCACTAAAAATGGCTTTTTCAAAGTGCTGTATCTCAATATAGACACGTCAGATATACTGAGAACCATTAAACCTTCCTACAGACTTTCCCCCAATAAAATAATAATGTCACCGCTCAACCTCCCATAGACACGCGCAAGTGCGACGAGAACACTGCACGCCTATTGAGGGCCTTGGTCTTAGAAGCGATGGCATACTTGTTGCGTGCGACAGTATCGCCCTTATCGATCCTGCGTTTCTCGTCCTCAAAGTTGGAAAAAGCTCCAATTAGGACGGATCCTTAATTTATTACTTTTATGATCCTTATGCCTTCCCGAATTTTCATTGATCCGAAAGCTGTTTGGTCCCATTTAGTCCAACAAACCGACGTTTTACAGTCAAAAGCGAAACGTTAGTAGAATGATTATTGTGGATCGAGATAAATAGCGCGGAGGCACGGAGCGCCAGAGCTGTTCCTGCTCTATCATTTCGACCGACCAGGGGCCTTCTTGGAAGCCAGTGCCCCCTTACCTTTGACATTTTAGGGGGGAAAAAAAGGGAAATTGTTAGAGGAAAATGGCCACTAGGGGACTACATTTTAATTAATTTAATAATTTTATAATAACTTCTAAAAAAATTTAATAACTTTTAAATACATTTTTTATAATTTTTAAATATTTATTTTTATAATCTTAAATAATTTTAATAATATTTTATTTTTATTTTTATTTTTTTTTCGATTGGGGTTAAATGATAAATATCAGAAGCCAACGGTTACTGGCTTCCAATATGGCCGCCGATCGATCGGAATTATAGATCAGGATCAGCACCGGCGCTCCATTACCCGTGACTTTGTCCCCGATCCGCCATAATGATTCTACAAGTGTTACTTCTCCAATTAAGGCTGGGCTACAGTCAGTAATTAAGGCTGGGCTACAGTCAGTAATTCAGCACACGCACAGACACACAACGCACATGTAACACAACCCTTCAACTTGCAAGTGACTCTGCATACGCACAAAAATTCTGGACGTTATCTCGAAACTGGCACAACATGAGCTTACATGTGTCCGCGTCGTTAGAAATAAATATAAAAATAAAAAACGTTACTGATGTCGCTAGGCCTCTCAATGTTGCACAAGGGTCATGTACACACTCACAAGTGTCGTCGTGTATAAATATTTCTCTCGAACGCAGCTGAATTTGTGTGATCCGCATATTGACGAAAATTCGACGCTCCATCGTCCATTCTTTCCCGTTTAATTTGAGTTGTGCGTAAACGAGAAATTACTGGATCTGAAAAGATCTTAATTCAATGGATATATTTATATAGTTGGAGTTGAGTAATACTTTTTTTCGCGTAAATAGTATCCTGTATTTGCTAATGTTGTTTTCCCATGTACCTTGAGCTTCTTTGATATACTGGACATTCGGCAAAATGAAAGGTGCAGTTTACTTCTGGGAAGTAATGTTTTGCGTAGAAGGACAGGCATTGTAAACCAACTGCGCTCTTTTCGAAGTAGGATCAGCTACTTGTAACTTACAACTTCATTAGCAAACGTAAATTAATCATGTGATGGCTTAATTTGCTTGTGCCCATAGGTCAAACGACGACTTCAGAGATCTTGCGAAATCATTTTGTAAATAATTCAAAAGACGTAATGCGCAAATTTTCCCAAGAAAATGATGAGTTTATCCAGCACGCAAAGATGCTAGTTGTAAAACATTCATATTTAATACCTTTATAGATGCTGATTAATGTAAGTTAACGTTAGTCAGGCGTAAGCAAATCACGTTCATTATCCTATGGACTTAGATTTTCAAATATCTACTACGGATCACCAAAAATTTAATTTTGTAACAATAATGGGATCAACAGCAGGCAAATATAATAAAAAGTTATAATTTACAACTGAAAACGTGCTGACGTGAATGAGTGATGTACACCGCAAATTTTTTCTGTTCTTTCTACAAACAATTCTTTGTAAACTAGTAGCCGAAGATTTTCTTGTAACTCTACAGATAATAGTGCATATTTACAACACATTATTTTAGAAAACATACAAAACTGTTAATGTAGCTAAATATTTATTATAAGCTTGAAAACAAGATCACTAGCTGATTACGACTCAGTATTAGCTTCATACGTTCCCAGCTAAAATTGAGAGAAATTTAGTATACAGTATTTCCAGTGTTACGAAAAAATCTTTGGCGACCATTTTCCAGATAATTTATTGTACAAACACAGAAATTTTTAACAAGATATAAGTGGCTAGCAAGCCTACAATCACAGGTTCTAAACGAGAGAGCCAACGTTAAATAAATTACTTCTCGGTGCCGGAATTTTCAGGAGAACCATTTCAAACAAAAACAACTCTGAGTGACACTTCAACAGTAAACAAAGTTTGTGTTAAAACAAAAACAACTCCGAGTGACACTTCAACAGTAAACAAAGTTTGTGTTAAAACACCATTCCATTCTGATGCTTGCACATAGCAAGACTTTAAAGTAAATATTCAAATACACACGAAAAAAAATGTACGTATTAAAATTATTTCGTATTTTAATAAAATTTATCAATGTGGGGCCACGAATTAATAAAATATCCTCGAGATAAAAGGGAAAATCTTGGCTTCTGAGCAGGTTCAAACATTCCCTACATAAAAAGGAAAAACAATTTCCTTGCTGATGCTGATCACTGAATAGAGTTAGAGTTTAAAAAAAAAATGGCGGTGGTTGGTGGTGGGGAGGGGGGGAGGTGGTTGTAACCCCGAGACCGCTCTGCCTTCCGCGCTTTCAACCACGTAGTTTTTGTGCGGTATTTGCTCTCTACGCACTCCATCAACCCTGTGTTTACATCCACCCACCGACCGACTGTCGGGGGAATTTGTTGCGGCAACCTTAACGAGTGGAAAGTTAGAGCACTCAACTTGATCAAGTTGACGCAGTAGCTGATGGCTCTATGGGCGTGTGTGGTCACCACCAACCTTGGAAAGGGGGGGGGGGGGGTTGTACGAGTAGGTGGCCATCAGTGGCGGGCTCAAGTGGCAAAAATTATTTTCGATACTTTCAAAATAATTTATAATGCTGTTTTCTTACATCCAATAGTACACTGATAAAAGAATAAAAAACAACTAAAATTAATGACAGGAAATGCAAGAATTTCTGATTTATATCAATAGGTCATTTGGAAAAGTACAAGTCCAAAAATCTTAATTTTATAGGATAGACAAAAACTGTATAGCTATTGAATAAATGTATATTCAGAAACGATATCATTCCCATATACGTGTAATATTTATACTGATAAAATTACAGGCTATGCTGATTTTTATATTCATAAGTTAGCTAAAAAACATAAGTTCCAGCATTAGGAATGTGCCCCTTTCCAAATGACCGTGATTATTTTGCTCAAGGGTATGCAAATATTGCAATTTTTTATTACAATTTTTATTTAAAAAAAAAACAGACATCTGTTGCACTGTCTCGATATTTTGTAATGCCTTATTTCCAAGTTAAACACTTGAAATAAAGGTCTCGCTGGCAATTCACGCTGTTTTCAAGAATCTACTTCGGGGATTTCATCCCTTTTGGTTGTCGGCCAGATATTTACTTGTCCATTGTAGAAATGAATGTATTATTCCAAAATGTACTAAAGTGATTTTATGATATCGCAGACCATTTTATTTGCATTGATAGGCAGTCTCCCTCTGTAGCTGGACGAAATCCGCACGGGATCCTGCGTGATCTGGCGGGATTGTCGGGAGGTGGAATAATGAGGGGGGGGGGGGGCGAGAGAAGATGTAGCAGGCAGTAGAGATGCCTCGTAGTCGGCGCCGGGTAATCCACGAGAGCGCCTCGCCGCCCTATCTGGAGATTACGGTAGACTCGTGTGGTTGCAGCAGTCTGAGCCTTGGCCAGCCGGCGCTTTCTAACGCAGTTATTTATCTAGTGAAGGCACATCTTCACGACGAAGATCCCGTAACTGAGACGACTATTGGATAATTATTTAACTGATCAGAGTACTTGACAATGAAAGTAAGTAGTTTGCACAACTAGCTAGAATGGTAATGCCAGAGTAGGAATGATAGGTTTGGAATCCATATTGGAAGCGAGTATCAATTTACAGGATTTTGTAAGAACTCGAAATGTGAAATACGCTTTGCCTAAACTAGCCACCCTAAACCTATTTAGATCAACTTACACATTTTCGGAGTAGGTATCTTGCGTTTAGTACAGATAGCAGTTTTTAACCATAATTTTGATATTAAAATAAAACAGACAAACTTATTCTTCTTGAGAATAATTGTTTCAATATCGATAAATAAAATTCAATCGACCATATATATATAATAACTTTTGTTACACACTAATAATAATATTAAAATATCAACAGACAGTCCATGCCTGTCGAATACCGTCTCCTTGCAAGGATACAGGGCTGGCGCGGGATGACACGGTGAACAGCATCAGAAACTCCGGTGTGTAACAATTCCCGCAACTACATTATGTCAGGTATCACATAGAACAGAAATACATTGTTTTCACATTCATGTACGTGTGTGTGTGTGTGCGCGAGCGCATGTCTATACATGCATACATTTATTGATTACATTTGCCCACTCCAACGATCTTTCGTCCGCTATTTTGTAAGCTACCACAACACGAAGAAATATATTATTTCATGTCTCGTTTTTTTTTGGAACTTGGTTAACTGAGAGAGGTTTTGAAAAGTGCTCCCTTAATGCAGATGTTAGTTGTCAAATCATTGTGTTCAAAATATAACACTCAGATTCCGACACAATAGTGTTATAAGCAGGTTCAAAAAGTTTAATTATAGTCTAAGAGCGGCATACTGGATTCGTGTTACAAGCTACGAAAGGAACAAAAACTACTTTGCCTCTACAGTTTATTGTTTAAACTATTTATTAAATGAATGTTAACAGTTTCGCTTGAATGAACAAAAATATATGTATGACAAGCCTGACCCCTATTTTCAACAAAATTCAGAGTGCCAATACTCGCTCACCTGTTTATAAATCGCACTCATACTGAATCAGTATGTTCTGCACACCATACAGATTACATTAAATGCAATTTGATTGGGGAAAAAATATCAAGGAGCAAGGCCTAATATGCTGGATAATTCGGGACATTGAGATTTTTGAGTGTTCTATTTTGAAAACTATAATGATTTTACAACTAATAACACCATTAAGGGGACATTTTTCAAAAGCTCTTTCAGATAAAAAATATTAAAAAAACATGTGAAATATGAGGATAAGGAAGGGAAGCGGGGGAGCAATAAGGGCGACACTGACACGCGTACCTAGTGCCACATCGCTCCTACGCGCAGGGCGCTCAACTGGCGTGCATTGTTTCTGACGTGCTGTGTCTTGTCTATAGTAATTGAAGCAGTAGCCCTATCGTTTTGACGTGAATACGTCTTTAAATTTGCGACCATAGTAGGAGGCAATCCAGAAAATCTGATGATAAAACCGGGGGATACAGTTTGGCATTGCAGCTCCGAATATATCGTCTACAATCAAAATGCAGTTACACCACTCAATCTACCGATTCCTACCAAGTTATGCAAAAAATAAAAGTTTTATTATAATAGGTCATATAAACCGATGTATTGTATGCGGTTTCAGACACTTGTTTTAAAAATGGCGACCATATAAACATTTTAGCTTAGTATGTACTTCTACGAAACCATGTAACAAATTTCCACTAAAATGTGTATGTTAGATTATTCTAACACATACTTCTAGCATGTAAAATTCAGTTGAAATTGTTTTTATGTTTTCTTAGATTTAGCATACTAGACTAAATTGGTCGCCATTTTGAAAACAAACGGCCGTGTCCCCAACACAGCCTAGCCCCTTTTTAAGTCTGAAGCAAAGTTCAATGCAGTTCCCTTTATAGGCCGTTCACGGTAAACTGAGCACTTTTTAAATTAATTTTGGAAAAATGTTACTGTCCCTGCATGCATATATCTTTTTACGGGCTCACCGAGAGACACGCGTCGGGTGAAGTTGGTAACGATGAATGAAAAGTAGTTCCATATCTTACCGTCGAATACAAAGTGTTAGGTAATTATTTGTGATAACTCACTGTAAGTTATTTCTTTCGGTATCCTTTTTTTTTATGCACCAAAATGAAAAAAATAGCATATTTGTGAAATATTTACATTTGTAATAATTTCGCAGTTTCACTTGACCGGCGCATGAATAAAGTGACCTGGCCTGCAGCAATGTTAATCTTACATATGTCGGACGAACACGCAATGTGCATACAAATAGATCTTAAGCAGGGCTTTCAAAAGTGTTCATTTTGCTGTGAACAGCCTATAATTGCTTCGCATGTGTCCCACGAGTATTATTACAGAATAATGTCTGGTTATATTGCAGGACTTGGGAATAGTATTTCTAATGAGTGTGGTGTATTGAGAGAATTACACGTGCCTCGTGCGAAGCGTATTTTGCTTCCGTACATTTGTCTAATGGGGACATGTTTAATTGTTTCGTAAATACCGCGAATTCCAAACAATCTGCAACGCTTTTAAGTGCTATGTAGGCGGGATCTTTAAGGTTGAAGTAAAGCAACGACCTATGGAGCACTGCACCCGACTATACAACGTGAAGAACTCATAAAAAAGCAGTACAGATACCATGGAGATTGTCAGAAAGGTGTGATTTATGCTGTATATGAAAGAAGAATGTATATATTTTGCAACATTGGAAAAGTACAGTTTAGTAAAATAATTTATAATTTAAAAAAATTAATCGATTGAGAGTCCGCATTTTTAACAAAATTTAAGTGTATTTCCGTTCTGGATACTTCAGAAAGCAGAATTTACAATAAAATCTTCTTCACGAAAGATAGTCATAATATTTAGGTACTATGATTCCATGTAAGAAAATTGTAATAAAATGTAGGAAATATATTTTGTAATTAATTTTAAGTGCGCCAGTTTGTCGCAAACATTTATCACTGGAACTGGCGTTAATAAAGTTAACTATACAATTTATATGATACAGTATAATTACAATTTTCTTACATGCTGTCATAGTAAATATTATAACAATCTTTCTTGAAGAAGATTTTATTTCAAATTCTGCTTTCTGAAGTAGCAAGAATGTAAATTCGCTAAAATATTATTAAAAATGCTATCTATGTGGATTGATTAGTTTTTGACATTTAGAAATTAAATTTTAGTAAAATATTCTATAATATTGCAAAATATTTACATTCTTCTTTCATGTACAGTATAAATCGCACTTTTCTGACAAGTTCCATAGTTTCTGTACTATTTACTTTAGTGAGTTCTTCACGTTATATAGTCGAATGCAGTGCTCCATAGGCAGTTGCTTTACTTCAAACTTAACATCGAGGTCTTGAGAGAAGCCGGAATACAGAAGCAGGGTGGAATGGGAGATCCCCGAGAAAACCCACCCACCATAGGCATAGTCCGGCACGATACCCACATGCAAAAATCTGGGGGCGAGCCCGCCAGGATTCGAACCCGGTTCGCCTTGGTGGGAGGTAGGTAGTCTAGCCACTACACCACCGCGGCCCGTGACTAAGGATTGGCCCTATTTTTTAAATTGGCTGATGAAGTGTTTCTTGAATTGATGGATACAACAAACTGAAATGAAAGTAAAACAACAGACTCCTTGCAATTTCAACATTCCTACAACAAAATACAAAACGCTCTTCTGTCGAAGTGAATGGAGCGGAAGAACTTGAAAAATAATCATCTGAAACGAATGAAGTATTTAATGGTAATGGTGACAAAATTTGCAAAACTCCTAAAGTGGAATAGAATATCAAAAAATGTCACAAGGATCGACGGACAAGACAAGGACCAGAGAAGGAAATGCGCCAAGAACCAAGAAATAAAATTAAAAAGCAACAAAGAGAAAAGTAAAAAAATTTTATGGAAAAATAATAAAGACGAAAGTACCATACGTGTCTACAGAAAATTCTGAAGTTCCCTTACGGAATATTTAGCAACTAAAACGGACTCTTGAAAACGCCCGTTTCGCTATTCTCACCACCATTAAAATAATCCTTCGAGTTGCAATGAAAACTTGAAACTCACCTCTACAACACACGTGTTTGTCCAAGTGCCTCAATTTTTTTACCTGTAATTGTATGATATTTCACATTATTCTGATAAAATATGAATAAAAACTTGATAAAAATTACATATCAGATTAAAATTAACTACGATCTGCATTTTAAAAGAAGAATTACGGGCATTTAAACTATTGATTCTGCACTATACAAATGTCAAAAAGTTATACCAGCGAAATTTTCGATTTCATCTGAAGTGTTTCTTGATGTCTTAGGAGTAGCCGGCCTACCACGAAGAAATATATGTAATGGCTGAGTAGTATACAAATGCCGATCCGAGCGCAGCCCCCAGTTATCAGAAAAAACAACAGCAAATTAAATGCTCGAGCCATCAGAAAACTATCAGAAAAAATTATTCTTAATTTTCTGATCCAAAACATCATATGATTCAAGCACAACCGCAAAAAAGTGGCTCAAAAAGTTGCGTTTCGTCAGATCATAGTCTTTAGAAAAAAAGTTGCGTTAAACTTTGCGTTTGAGTGCATCTGCAAAAATACGCGTAAAAAGTAGCGATTGGGCGAAGTTGCAAAAAAGTGGCTAACACAAAATTGAAAACATAAAAATTAAAATATTGTATATAATAAATGGATGCAAATAAAAATCAACTGATGTCTAATATGATGACGACCATGGCAATGAAAAAGTCTAACGCAACTGGTAATGTTTGGAAATAATATAAATATAAGAAAGATGTTTTTGCGAAAAATAAATAAGAAATCTCAAGAGAAATATGTCAAGTGTGAAACTTGTAATCACTTGTACAAACCATCTCACATAAGAAGTCATCTTAAAAGTAGATTGCACAAAGGTATTGCACCAATACATAATAAATCTCATGAACAAACAAAAGCATGGGAAATTTTTAAAATATCACAACATTCAATATCAAAACAGAAGTTCCCACGAGAGAAACAAGTGAAATGCGAAACTTGTAATCACTATTACAAACCGTCTCTCATAAGAAGTCACTTGAGAAGTAAAATTCATAACTACACACTCAGATTCAGTGTAGAAGAAATCGAAACAGCATTTCAAAGTAGGATCAAGACTTATGCTGTAAAGAATGTAACTGCATACAAAGACCCAAATCATTTACTAAACGATGTAAAAGAAACTGTCGCAGGACAAATTAATAAACATTTAAAATCACTCAAAGTGAACATGAAACTATTCACTGAGTACAAAAGGGGAATTGGTGCGAATATTGAATATGTAGAAAGCTCCTTTAAAACAAAGAACGAAATTATACTGAAATCGACTAATTTGGAAGAATATTATGCCAACAGCATATCGAAAATCATACGGATCTCAGTGCGTATTCAACAGAATATTAAAACTAGAAGTGCGAATAAATAAATATGTACAATTCAAGGGCAGTTCTTATGTTGATCTCCCAAAAAAAAATCAAAGCTAAGCAGGTGGGAATTAATGTTAACAACAATGATCAAAATTGTTTTGTGTGGTATGTTCTATCTGCATTGCACCAAGTACAAATAGACCCCCAAAGAGTGAATAAATACATAGCTTACAAACATGAGTTTGATAATGCACTTAAGGGTTTGGAATTTCCAATGAAATTAGATAGCATACCAACCTTTGAGAAAAGAAGTGGAATTTCTATTAATGTATACGCATACAAAGAAAAAGATGGTGGTAAGAAATATATAATCTCTCCATTAAAAACAACAAAAAATAAGATGGATAAGCACATTAACCTACTCTATATCAAAAACGAAAAGAAAGAACAACCAGTACTGCTAGATAAAAAGTCTTTCGAGACTTATCGCATCACAAATATAAAATAATGGTCACTATATATATATGTATATATATACACACATATACAATAGATGTTTGCAACATTTCTACTCTGTACGTAAGCTAAAAGATCACGAACAAGACTGCCGAGATCACGATAGCGTTTGAGTTGAACTACCATATAAAGGAAAAAATGACATTTAGATTTAAAAACGAAAATCATTCTTAGAGATTTCCGTTTGTGATACATGCTGATTTTGAATGTTTGTTGACTAAAGTTGAAACTTGCCAACCAAACCCCGACGATTCCTACACGAAACCATATCTAAAACGCGAGGCTATTAGCTTGTTACTATGTAAAATACGAACATGGAAACTATAAACCACCATTAACTTATGACGTATCTGATGCATCTACTGTATTCGTTAAAATGTTAATGGAAGAAGCAAAGTCTATTGGTGATATACACAAATGAAAATGCATTGCTTCCACTAATTCAGAAAGAACAAATTATTTTTGATACAGCCCCCATTGTCATATATGTGAAAAGTATTTGAATGGATATTCTTTGAGAGATCATGATCGTTTATACACAATCCATCTGGTTATGACACGCATTTATTCATAAGAGATTTTGGCATCACTGAAAATGAAATTGATCTAATTCCCAACAACGAAGAAAAATATATTTATTTTACGAAACCTGTATGCGAAAGTGTAAATTTTTGATTTATTGACTCATTTAAATTTATGGCTAGTAGTATCGATAAACTCTCTAGCAACCTTTCCAGAAGCCAATTCCGAGAAACGTGTAAGCATTTTTCCAATGAACTTCTTGACTTTCTTATAAGAAAAGGTGTTTATCCATATGACTACATGGATAGTGCTGAAAAATTTTGTGAGACATCACTTCCATCCAAAGATGCAATTTACAACAAATTCAATAAATGTGACATTACAGACGAAGATTACGAATTTGCGAGTAAGGCGTGGGAAAAATTCAACATGAAATCTCTAAGAGAGTACACAGAACTCTATAAAAAATCTGATGTATTGATAACATCCGATATAATGGAAAATTTTAGATATTGTATGTTTCAAAACATATAAGCTAGATCCAGCACAGTATTTCGCAGCCCCAGGATTAGTGGGATACTATGCTCAAACATACTAAAATAGAACTAGAATTATTAAGAGATTACGACATGATTTGTATGATAGAAAAAGGTGTTCGTGGTGGAATTTCACAATGTTGTAAGCAATATGCTAAAGCAAATAATAAATATATGAATGATTATGGTAGTACAAAGGAAATCTTTTATCTTACATATCTGGATGCCAATAACTTATATGGATGGGTTATGAGCCAGTATTTACCCTATGGCAGGTTTTAGTGGAGAAATACAAATAAAGATGTAACAAAAATTCAAGATTATTCTAGAAAAGGTTGTATATTGGAAGTTGATTTGAAATACCCACATGAACTACACAGTCTCCACAAAGATCTGCATTTGGCACCAGAGAATAAAATACCAGAAGGTTGAAAAAATCCCAAACTCTTGACTACTCTGTATGATAAAGAACAATATGCATTACGCTATGTAAATCTTAAGCAATATCTATCTCTCGGAATGAAGTTGAAAAAGATTCATAGAGTTCTGGAGTTTGATCAATCACATTGGCTTAAGTCCTATATTAATCAAACACAAATATGCGAGCGAAGTCCACAAATGACTTTGAAAAAGATTTCTACAAATTAATGAACAATTCTGTTCTTTTGGAAAAACAATGGAAAATATTAGAAAGAGTGGATATACGGTTGTGTACATGTCCTAAGCAAATGGATAAACTAGTGGTTAAACCAAACTTTAAAGATAGAACTATATTTACTAACTATTTGGTTGCAGTTCATATGATTAAAACAAAACTGTGCTTTAACAAACCCATTTATGTTGGAATGAGCATACTCGATCTATCGAAAGTCTTAATGTACAAGTTTCACTATAATATAATGAAACCAAAGTATGCGAAGAATATTGAACAGTGCTACTAAGATACTGATTCATACATATATTATATAAAAACATCAGTCTTCTACAGTGACATGAAACAAATGGTCTGTCATTTTGATACTTCTGACTATTAAAAATATAATCCATATGGTATCTCGTTAGTTAACAAATAGATTATTGGCAAAATTAAAGATGAATGTAATGGAAAAATAATGGAAGAATTTCTTGTATTGAAATCGAAAGGTATGCAATAAGTTTGGAAGTTGGTGTAAAGAAAAGAGCAAAGGATGTGAAAAACATGGTAGTCAGAAATTAGATTAGTTTTGGTGACTACAAAAAGTGTTTGTTTGGTAAAAAGTGTTGTACAAAAGTATGAATCTTATTAAAATAAGATACATGAACTCTATACAATTGAGTTGAGAAAAAAAGCATTAAGTTTCGAAGATGATAAAAGATTTATTCTTAAAGATAGTATTAATACACTACCATGGGGGCACTACAAAATTGAAAAAGAGGGATTCTTCCCATTTAAAAAACACTTATATCACTGTTATGTCATTTTAAAGATAAATTATATAACAGTAAATGTTTTTTGGATAACCATCCATTAAAAACTAATAACTATACATGTTTGCGTATGGATAGCAAAAACTTATCTAGAAAGAAAACGGTTTGGGAAAACAGACACGGATGAACGCATTGACGATGATGATAAATGCTATGACGAAGCGTTGGGGCATTTGAAAACTGATATCTCACAGTTAACTAACTACAAAACAACATTTATTGATAATAAAGTGTAATGAAAGATTTAGAAAAAGAATTCAATGTTTCGGCTACTTTAATATATCGAATTTGAAGATGAGTAACAAAATTTTTAATAAGACTATGTTGTAGCACATTGCCGCAGTCAGAGCGATAATTGTGTTTTAATGATTGGATAACCATTAAAACTTTATAGAGATAAGAACACAAAATAAAAATCAACTGATGTCTAATTATACGACAACGATCATGTGCTCTTTTAAGAACCGAATATAATGCCTTTGTTTAGCACCACACTCCACCACTCCATCATATGCAAAACTTATACCTCCACGATTAACATCATTTAAAACTTTTTCACCGAAAATCTTAACATATCTGTCTGGTAAGGTTACTTTAAAATGTTCAGAAGTAATTATCACTTTGTATCCATACCGTGTATCATTTATTTCAGCATGGTCTATGGGATAAGACTGCGCAATTGTAAGTTCAGAAAGTTTATTAAATTGTTTGTTCCATTTAATACATTTAGCAACTGATCCATCTTTATTATATAGAATATTTTATTTTTTATGTATTCAATTTTTTTAAGCCATTTTTTGCATCTGCACCCAAACGCAACTTTTTACATGTATTTTTGCAGATGCACTCAAACGCAACGTTTAACTCAAATTTTTTTCTAAAGACTACTATCTGATCAAATGCAACTTTTTGAGTCACTTTTATGCGGTTGTGCTCAAACACAACTTTTTAAGCCACATTTTTGCGGTTGTGCTCGAATCGTCATTTGATGTTTTGGACCAGAAAATGAAGAGTAATTTTTCTGACGGTTTTCTGACTGCTCGAGTATTAATTTACCGTTGTTTTTCTGAGAACTGAGGGCTGCGCTCGAATCGGCATTTCTATACTACTTTGGTACTTACTGGCTTGTAGGTTTATATTATTATTTATTTAAATTGATCTCGTTGGGCTCAGTATTTTGTTGGGATTGTTGCAGACATTCAAATCACAGAAACGTAAGCTCGTTACACAACTGTTTTTGAAACAATTAGTGCAAAGGTACATGTTTGTGATAAACAGTCATGAATGTAAAAAATTCACATAGTCATAACATCAGTTCAATGTTAAAACATATAAATTTGGTACATATTTGAAATCTACACTCAACTGGCCTGCGGAACGTTTACGACGCAGCCACCATGCTATTTCATACGCAACGATCACAACACATTTCACTCTGCCGTGGAAACGCATATTTATAACAACAATGTAACTTGCCTAGGATGTTAAAAAAAACACGAGTACGAACTTGAAGTTTCGTTAAGAAACACGCCCTATCATTTACATGTCGCCATATCGCTGTCAGTCGTAAGGCCATATAAAAACTGGGTATAATCGCCCGCTATATTGTAACAAGCACATGGAATGTGATCGAGTTCTAGATTCTCCTTTCCACACCACTTCTGCCAATCTGCTGGATTTGTAAGCGTCGCGCCATCGCACCTAAATAACATATAATAGGTATTTGAACAATAAAATCTCTTTTCAGTTGTAAATTCCAAGTTAAAAAATCACTTTGCTGTAAAAAGTACGAAATATGCTACAGTTTTAAACATATATAGTTACCGTTTGTAGCGATAGGAAATTTCCCGAGAGAGAGAGAAGAGAGAGAGAGAGAGAGAGAGAGAGAGAGAGAGAGAGAGAGAGAGAGAGAGAGAGAGAGAGAGAGAGAGAGAGAGAGAGAGAGAGAGAGAGAGAGAGAGAGAGAGAGAGAGAGAGAGAGAGAGAGAGAGAGAGAGAGAGAGAGAGAGAGAAGAGAGAGAACCTCCGCCTAGCAAACAGTTTCGTCGGTCGAAAAAACAAACACCACGTCATTACGGTCCACACACGTTATTTTGCGCTGTTATTTTTAACTGTAACGATGAAATATGTTTCTATCGGGACTCCCTAAGTATTGAAATATTTCAATAGCAATATTTAATTTACAAATAGCATACCAAAAATCTGTGTTGAAGCAATATTTGAACTGAGAACTATTTCTTACTAGCCGTTGCCAATACACCGCTGCTCTCCCTGTTTTTAATTCGTTTATAATACGAAATAAATATTACAAGTTATGGAAGATATTAAGAAAAGTTTAATTTATCCAAAAATACAGTAATTTAGAGTTAATGACGGTGTTATGTATTTGTGGAATACAAGTGATTGAACGAACCAGGTTGACATGTTTCGCCTATGGTGATTTTCCAAAGGTTCCATTCCAAAAGGCTGAAGAAAGCAGGAATGAGCTATACCCGTGCCCATGTCATCCTAAGCATATATTTTGAGATAAAGAGCTTTGGAAGAGCTGGTTTTCAGCCACGTGAAGTGCTATGAAATAGTGTTTATAATGCCCGGAACGACTTGAGAGCACCCAACAAACCTCGTCTGAAGTGTGCCTTGTGTTGTTAAATCAGCAGATTCGACGCACGCCTTCGTGGTAAAATGTCTATGTCATAGTGGAGCTCTTAATATTGTAAACAATTATAGTATTAAGATTATTAGTACAATTTTAATTGTGATAAAAATATGTTAATGCGGTTAACTATGTCCAATTTTATTATATTGCGAGGTAATTTTTCTTGCAGGATTCACATGTAGGGTTATCAGACACTCGGGATAAAAATTAGGAACATTCACTTTGGAAAATGAAGATATTCAATTTAAAAAGTAGAACAGTGTAACTATATTAGCGCCGCAAATTATTCATTCTGGAAGGCATATTAATATTGTTCGCATGTAACTTAATAATGTCAAGGAAATAGTTTAATCGGATTAGAAAGTTTTGAATAAATTATTTTCAAAAAGTTTTATATTATATGGTTTGTCTATATCAGTTAGCATGAAATATGTTAGCTAAATACTAGGAATTTGTACTTCCACAAAATATTATTATGCACACGATGCAGAGAAAAAAATCTATCTAACCGAGAAATTAACACAAACAATCGTAAACATAAATTATATGGTTCATCAAAGAACATAGATAATTGTTATATATGATTGATAGAAAAATGCTTAAAAAGAGAAACTTGGCCTACTTTTGCTGGACGTCTGGTAAACATATTCACAAGAGTCGGTGGAGTTTCTCCTGAGCAGTCGCATAGACCGAAGAGAGGGTTTGTCGAGGGGGGGGGGGGGGGGTAAAAACCCTCCCCTCTTCCACTTATGTCGTAAGCAATTAAAATTAAATATATAGAAAAATTGATTCATGGTATAATATGCATTTTCGGTTTATAATGTATTTTATTATATTGCTAGGCAATTTTTCTCCTGGAATTAGTCGTAATCAACATGTAATCACAGCTAATACAGCTAGGAAACCATAGTCCTTTAACTTTAGTCAGCATAAACCACCCCCTCTCCGCTTAAATATCTGTCACAACTAATGCTTTTCAACCTTCCCCACCTCGTTTCTAAGCCAGGAAGATGAAAAGCAGACATCATCACACACCTAGGGTACGATTACATCTAGAAGCCACATACATGCATAATTTAAGAAGGGGGGGGGGGTGGAATGGCAAGGTAACTGGCTATAATCGAAGTGGAAAGTGTTTGTAAGTTCTTTACTGGCCACCTTCAATTTTTTTTTTTTTTTTTACTTTTTAAAATTACAGTAAATTGCATAGTATTGACAGTTAAGTATCGTTCATATGTCTATTTCACGTAATTATTTTGCTACATTCAATAAAAAGATTATTTAATTCGCTACTGCAGTCGGCCGTCACTTATCCGTTCAGTGAAATTGTTTGACGTCACTAATTCAATCAGTGAAATTTTTTCACTGAAGCCATCAGTGGTTTTCCACAGATTCTAAGTGAAGCCATTTTCATTCATTCGAGTAGTTAAATTTCACTGTAAATCAGTGGTTTCCTACTAATTCAAATTTAGAGTGCATTCCAAAGCACTCCGACATAGTTAAAATGTCTTTTTTAAAGCTCTGTCTCTCAAAATATATGCATTAAATATGTTATCCACTGTAAAATGAGCATTTTTGAAAGCCCTGCTTAAGAACTACTTGTATGCACGTTGTGTATTATTCCCCCTTGTGCAAGATTAACATTATCAAGCGCATCACCAGTTTATTCATGTGTCGGTCAAGCGGAACTGTGAAATTATTAGAAAAGTAAACATTTACCAATATGCCCGTTTTTATACTTTGATGTATTTAAAAAAAGAGCGAAAGAAGTATTTCAAATTATTAGAAAAGGTTACCTAACTTTTTATTCGACGTTAAGATATGGGACTACTTTCTCATTCATCGTTTCCAACTTTACTGGGCGCATGTCACGCATTGCGCCTGTTAAAATACATATATGCAGGTAGGAGCAGTGACTTTTGTATAAAGTTGATTTCAAAAGTGCTCACTTTATCGTGAACAGCCTTTATACATGCAGAAGTGCTACACTATCGGCTTCAAACGGTCTACCACCTCCTAGTCGGCGGCGCCCTTGAGCAGGGGTTTCACTATAGCCTCAGTTTATCGTGAACAGCCTATAGAACAGAATACGTGGCAACGCTAGACTGGACTCACAACCATCCGTCCTCCGTGAATCCTTCTAATTTGTGTGACAACTTAACATAACGCTCTTTCTTTAGTTGGATGTATATTTTGGTAGGAAATACATATTCAAAAGAAACATTTTGGTAAAATAATAATTTTATGTAATAAAAATATATATATTGAATAATTTTTTACATTTTAATTCTTGAAATTACCAGGTTCAGCGCCTTTTATTTTATTTCAAATTGCGTATTCTCGTCTAAGGAATGTCGTCAGAAGGCGGTGGTTCATTCGTCTGTTCGTCGAAAGTTAAAGTTTGGTAAATATTTTACGGATAGACGGACAGGAAAAAAGCTGCCCTGCGATTGGTTGAAGGTCACGTGATCGCCGGACGAATGGACGGACGACTGGCGTATGCTTTGTTTCGTTTTATTGCATCCGTAAGATATTTTTTTCCCACACTTAGCTGTACAAAGATATTTGGAGAAGGCAAGTTACAGTGTACAAACTATTGTGAGCCCAGCAGCAGTTGGAGGAAACTTGTGAAAGTCTTGGAAGACGAGACCGAGTGATGTGGGGGGGGGGGGGGTATTATTTACAGCCTCGCCTCTTATCACCGCTAGCCACAACTCCTCAGCAAGAAATAGCGCGCTGCCCGCTTAGACCGCATCCTGCATTAGCATTCCTGTCACCCTGCGAGCCCACCTCCCCCTTCGGCATCGCCAAAAGGACTTGGCGTTCTGTGCGTGTTCCCGCCGCCTATATAACTGCGGGTGCGGAGAGAAACAGCTTCCAAGCGTCGCCGCCGTATCTTACAGCAGCCGCCGGGCCCTCACGAGGCGAGGGTGCGAGAACTGGAGCGCCGTCGTGTGCTATACAGCGTGTCCCAGAACGTGTTATTGTGGAGAGGTCATGGACTGGACCTAGGAGTTAGTTGGAGCTGCGCTTCCAAGGTCAAGAAGCGAGGGATCAATACGGGCGACACTAACACGCACGCCTAATGTATCATCGCTCTTACGCGCAATGCGTGCAGTGTTTCCATTGTGAAACTGTACTGTGTAAATTATATCTGTAATATATGGTTTTATTACACGCGATGAAAGCCCACACGTTAAACAGCGTCCGCGTGTCTGTACTTTCCTCTTGCCGTTTAAGTAAACTGCACACGCAAGCTTTAAAAATGCGATATTTGACTATAGTCACGAGATTTTTTCTCCAAGAATATACTAAATATGACAAAAGTAAAATAATAGGGACACAAATCATTTTTTTTTTTTTTTTTTTTAATCTTTTCTACCAAAAATCCGTATTTGCAGAACATTTATTTACACATTTACAGATACACGCGTATTCGTGCAAACAACTATTTCACAAAAAACGTGCAGGTCCAAATAACTCTTAAGGGGAAAGGAGCACGAAAGCAGAATATTTAACCCGATTTACATCGTAAGTTGCTTTTCTGAGGGATTGTGGAATATTTTAGCACGGCAAGACGTAAATAATAATCTTGAACGCCTTCTTAAACAGATAGATATTCATTACCTTTGTTACTATCGGAACACTGATAGAATGTACGAAATAAGATATTCTTTATTATCTTCCATCAGTGCTCTGAAAATAATAAAGACAGCGAATAACTAATAATATAATAAGGTTTTCACAATAATTATAAATGTCTTGACGTACCGAAAATTTCGAAAAATTCCTTTGGGAAACTTGTGAAAAAATTTTGTAAATATACTATTTTCACGCACGATTACGCTTAAGGGCATTTAAAAGGTCGAAAATGACTTTCGATATGTTTCATGTAGTTTGTAATTCTGTGGAATTACATAAAACTATACGACGTTAACTTACAAAATGGAAATATAATACTTAGGGGAATCTCTAATTTCCATGTTTTCCATAGAAATTTCGAAATTTTGCGTAGTTAACATGTTTGGCCTTGGTAAAAATAAACTTTTATTAGAACATAATTAAGAAATTTCATGGAAATACTTAAAGTGGTTCTGCTATAATTTTATATCGTGTTTTACAGCAAAGTTAAAATTGAAAATAGCTAGAAGTTAAACAAAAAACTCAGACAAAGTATCAGCCAAGTAGTATAGAAATGCCCATTCGAGTGCAGCCCCCCGTTATCAGAAAAACAATGGTAAATAAAATGCTCGAGAGATCAGAAAACCATCAGAAAAAATTACTCTTAATATTCTGTTCCAAAACATCAAATCACGATTCGAGCACAAACGCAAACATGTGGCTCAAAAAGTTGCATTTGAGAGGAGTTGCAAAAGAGTGGCTCAAAAAGTTGCCTTTGGTCAGATCGTAGCCTTTAGAAAAAATCACTTATACAAACCATCACTCATAAGAAGTCTTCTTAAAAGTAGACTGCACAAAGGTATTGCACCGATACATAATAAATCACAAAGACCAACAAATGCATGGAAATATTTAAAATATCACAACATATAATATCAAAACAGAAGTTCCCACGAGAGAAACAAGTGAAATGCGAAACTCGTAATCACTATTGCAAACCGTCTCTTATAAGAAGTCACTTGAGAAGCAAGATTCATAAGTACACACTCAGATTCAGTGTAGAAGAAATCGAAACAGCATTTTAAAGTAGGATCAAGACTTATGCTGTAAAGAATGTGAATGCATACAAAGACCCAAATCATTTCCTAAACGATGTAAAAGAAACTGTCATGGGACTAATTAATAAACATTTAAAATCACTCAAAGTGAACATTAAACTCTTCACCGAGTACAAAAGAGGAATTGGTGACAATATTGAATTAAAAGAAAGCACGAAATTATAATGGAATCGACTTATCTGGAAGAATATTATGCCAACAGCATACCGAAAATCATAGCTAAGATGGGGGCTTTCTAAGCAAAGGGATCTCATTGGGTACTCAACAGAATATTTAAACTATAAGTGCGAATAAATAAATATGTACCATTCAATGGCAGTTCTTAAGTTGATCTCCCAAAAAAAATCAAAGCTAAGCAGGTGGGAATTAATGTTAAGAACAATGATCAAAAATGTTTTTTGTGGTCTGTTCTATCTGCATTGCATCAAGTACAAAGAAACCCCCAAAGAGTGAATAAATACATAGCTTACGAACATGAGTTTGATAATGCACTTAAGGGTTTGGAATTTCCAATGAAATTGGATAGCATACCAATCTTTGAGAAAAGAAGTAGAATTTATATTAATGTATACACATATGAAGAAAAAGATGGTGGTAAGAAATATATAATTTCTCCATTAAAAACAACAAAAAATAAGATGGATAATCACATAAACCTACTCTATATCAAAGACGAAAATAACGACCACTACTGCTGGATAAAAAGTCTTTCGAAACTTATGGCATCACAAGTATCAAATAATGGTCATAAAAAATGCGATAGATGTTTGCAACATTGCTACTCTGGAAGTAAGCTAAAAGATCACGAACAAGACTGCTGAGATCATGATGGTGGTAGAGTTGAACTACCATCTAAAGGCAAAAAATTACATATTAAGATTAAAAAACAAAAATCATTCTTTGAGAGTTCCATTTGTGATACATGCTGATTTTTAATGTTCGTTGACTAAAATTGTAACTTGCCAACCAAACCCCGACGAATCCTACACGAAACCATACCAAAAACACGAGCCTATTAGCTTCTTTTACTATGTAACATAAGAACATGGATACTATAAACCACCAGTAACTTATGAAGGATCTGATGCATCTAGTGTATTCGTTAAAATGCTAATGGAAGGAGTGTTTATGTTTACGTGTAGCAGAAGGATACGTAATCAGTAACCAAAAGTAGAAATATAGCAGGGCTTCAGAAAAGGCGGAAGCTATCGTGAATCAACTATAAGCTTAACTCCATCGCGCCTAAAGGCGCCAGCTGAAGCAGAGGAGCGACGTACCGCAGTATCCAGGGCGAGGCCACAAGCAGCGAGACACGGAGATGTCAGCGAGACATGGAGATGTCAGCGAGACACGGAGATGTCAGCGAGACACGGAGATGTCAGCGAGACACGGAGATGTCAGCGAGACACGGAGATGACAGCGAGACACGGAGATGTCAGCGAGACACGGAGATGTTTGTAAATCCGCGGCGAGTATTTAGCGCCGGCGGAGGCTCGGAGAGCGGCCTTACCACAGCCAGACGTCGGGTACGCGTGATCGAGCGTCAAAGGATGTGTTCAGATCCGCCGTAGTCGAGATGACAAGACGAGCAGACATCGGGGACAATAGGGTGAAGACGTTCTGGTGGCTCAAGTAGAATATAAAGACTTTAGATAAATATAGCGTGGCATAGCATAAAATAATAACGGTAGCTTAATAGTAAATAACATCTAACTCCCACGTCTTAACGTAACGTATCTTATTGTCCAGAGTTTTGTTTTATTTGATGTGAACGTTGTAGATTTAAAGCTCCTAAATATGTATTGACGTAGTAGTAAAAAGCGTGTCTACAGTCTGTCTACGTTTAAGAACTCACATTGTATGGCCCCCACATGGATACGAAAACTACTCAAGGGCCCTGCTCTGAAACTTGCAACACAGTCTCCGCCAATGAAGTAATAAGATCACTGCTGATAGTCCTGTAGGTACACACAGCATGCAGCTCCGTAACGTAAAAAAGGGGGGGGGGGGGCTTAAAAACCCTCAAACTCTCTCACCGGGCTGGGACCCTGGCTAAGAGAAAAATCCATTCGGCACTTGCGAAGTTTGTTCTGAACAACAACAAGGCTTGCAGTGATCCAGTCCCCGGCTGAAAAGTCACCCCCGGAATAGCGATGTTACTACATGCAGTGTGAAGCCCTGCTTCAAGTCTGATCCGCGTGTCAGTTAGCAAACTCGAGCCATTTTATGTGAGTGCTTCTGTCCTGCCAAAGACTGTCCTGCCTGAACTATTTATATTTCGTCCTGCCAGCTGGTGAAATGTGTGATGCCTACAATTTCCTAGCGTACGATTAAATGCTGCTATTATGGGGTTGGTGTGTTTACAGAACAACATAACGTTAATGAACTTTGTTAGCAAGTCTGCTTGGTTATTCGCCACGTCTGTATTTGGTAGCCCAAATTAATAAACTGTTATTTTGTTTGAAGAGGGGTTACTGCTTGAAGGGGAAATATTTTTTGCTGCAGAAAAAAGGTACTTTGCTTCCATGGGTACAAGCCACTTTGGGTGCACAGGACTCGACCGGAAACGCCCTCGCATCCCTCTCGGTTTCCATCCACTTCCGCCCCAGTGGGCACATGCCCGTGATTTAACCACCAACCCCTATTGGTGTATTAGTTTGCTATGTAGGTTTTAAACCCCCTACCCACCATCACGCCAGCTTGTGATATCTTCCCCTCCCAGTCAACAAAGGCGCGTGTTCCCCTTCCAGGGGCCGCAACCTGCAAGTCAGTCTAGGTACAGCGGCCATGTCCCGTTAACATAATGTTATATAATGACCCGCTCGTCTTTTGACGATCGGGTCAATGCCAGTTCCGATTTGGCAAGCGCGAGTGGAGATATTTGGCAGGCTCTTAACCACAGCGTCTTGAGAGCCGATCAGGGTGAAACGCGAGTATGGATCAGCGCCGGTACAGATCTAAACGACACAGTAGAGAGCACGCGGCACGTCTTGCGCTTAGGAACGCTGAGGCCGCTAAACACGTTCTAGTGTCGCCCTTATCACTCCCCGGCTTCTGTCCCTTGAAAACGTAAAGGGCACTTCTTCGTCGCATCTCGCTGGCCGAAGCAGTTTCCAGACTTTCTTCGCTGGAATACTGCAGTGTAATCAGCGCCCAAGCCTAAAAACGTCCCTGACAGCGATATTTTGTAGCTGGGAGAACAAACGCCCGATGGAAAGAGAAGCGGAAGGAAGAACTCGGCTTCCTGTTTGCATTTCCCTTTTTTCCGCCAAATCCCCGGGAGGGAAGAGAGGATGGGTAAGTTTTTTAGAGGCAGTTCGCATTCCGGTCTGCCATTTCCATACCGTTCGAGCTACAAGGATGAGACTTGGCACTTGGTTACGACAATCGACCTCCTTTTCAACCCCAGTCGCTTCCTGCTAAAAGGACGCAACAACTACTGTCCTAGTGACAAGTCCGAAATCCTACCGAAGTTTCCTGAATTCGTCCACTTATAATGGCAGAACGTAAAGTAATAATAAACAAATTCATAAACGATTTCATTTCGGCGGTAAAGAAGTTTGAGAAGTTAATCCAGTTTTTTTTTGCTGCCGTATGTATTTCAGACAAGCGTTAGAAAGTATTATGTAATTCCTAATAAGAGAGTTAAAATAATAGCAATATTTACTAACAGGCTACAACTGAAAAAATACGTTTGTGCATGTAAATGATTTTGTGTACATGGAGTATATTTTAGCGAACAATATATTTGTGGCGGAGTTTATTAAGAGCGTTACTTTCAGATAATGAGGATTACAGTTCAGATCATGCATTTAGCCGACCTCCGTGGCGCAGTTGGTTGCGTACCGGCTTACGGCGCGGGGGTTCCCGGTTCGAATACCTGGCAAGGCATGGGTGTTAGTATAAGTTAGGTTATTTATAGGTTGGTCTGTAAGCCGCCCCCTGATAAACTTTCCAGCATAACACCGGGTTGGGGGGGGGGTCATTAAAAAGCCCTTTACAATTAATTTTTAATGTAAGTGCAACGAAACATTAACTCAGCAATATCCCTTCCGGCCATCCAAATTTAATAAAAATTCACTTATAAAAGCTAGCAAAATTAATTTATTCTAATTTTTCAGTTCTGTTTTATAAATTATAATTTACTAGGGAACAATTAAAAACTCAACAGAAATTTTTTTTTTTTTTTTTTTTTTTTTTTTTTTGTTCTGAATGCACTGTTTCAGCGAAAGCGATTTTCGTCAGGCAGGCATAACTTTAATTTTGCGAAGACCCAAATACTGGCTTTCCCATACTGGTTACCTTTTCCATGCACTTTCCAAACTTCCAAGGACACTGTAAAAAGAGTCATTCATGGGATAGACAAAAGTATTATACTGGCCACCGCGTTTTAACAAGAATAAGAGAGACATAAGTTTTGCCACAGCCTCCATCAACAGCTCGTACGAGTATAATCTTGAATTCCCCCCCCCCCCCCCTTTTCCTAATACTATATTTTTCTCACCCCATTTACCTATCTCGCATTCATAAATCCCATTTTTATTTTCTCTCTCTTATTTTATTTCTGACTCACTTTCTTTCCCTTTATTTCTTTTTTCTTCTCTTTCCTCTCTACCTCAATATATATTTCTTTCTCTCCCTGCACGCGTGTGCGTGCGCGCGGGTGCATGATCCTATATATCTCTCGCATTATCTCTCCAAAAAACATGCCTACAAAGATTTGAGTATTACGTCTTACTTTATTTACGGAGTGACATATGGACCTTCGTTATAGTGGACTCCGAACCACTTATAGAGCACTTAGTTCAATCAATTCATTCCGGAATTTCCGAGTCCAGTACAGTTAAGATTCACCGTCGACTCTCTCCTATCTGTGCTTTGCAATGAGACATCTAATTTGAAGCCTACTTTGTTCAGATTTGCTAACCTGAAAATTAAAAGGAAGGGGAGGAGGCAGCCTGAAATTTATCATATACTCAAAAGTTTTCATTATTAGTCTATTATAGATAGTGGAGATACTGGCACGAAAAAAAACAGCTAACATTTTCCTGGCTGTGGCAGTTTCTTATATGATCGTAGCAGAGTTCGACACGCCACTGGAAATTACTACGCTGCGCCATTGTGTCGCTATTAAATGTTGTTCAACGGCATACCCACGTGAAAATATACAGACTGTGACGGTTTGTACCACCACACATAGAACGAGGTCTTATGTCTCCTCAATGTAGTTGGCGACATCGAAAAGATCCGACACCCTCCCCAATATGTTCGAAAAGAGGTTGGGTTTACTTCAGTGAAAAGGTTGTCACAATTGCAATCATTCTTTTATACCATACTTAAACTTTTACATATTTTTCCCCCCAATTTACAATATAAATATTTGTATGAAAATATAAACTCTGGTTATAATATAGTCATTTTTTTTCAATAAATATCAACGTTACATTAAATGAATAACAGTAGTAAAGTTTAGATATATTTCTAAAATGGCAGCAACACACCCTCCCCCGCCCCCTCCCTCTAAGTTATCTTTGGGGCCAGCAGTTCCTCCCTGTACTGGAACCCTGATGTGTCTCCCTGCTCCAGGTGAGACCGCAGTATGAAGTGTTCTTGTTCCGGAAGAGCCCTGGTGGTGCGTCGTTGGCTGGCCGGCGTCACGTTGTCATGGTGACGGTCAGGGAGGGGGAGGGTGGGATGGGGAGGGAGGGGATTAGGGGAAGGGGGAAAGGAGGAGAAGAAGGGGGGAAGGAGGAGAAGAAGGGGGGAAGGAGGAGGGGAATGGGTAGGAAGGGGAGGGGTATGGGTAGGAAGGGGAGGGGTATGGGGGAGGGAGGGAGGGGAGGGAGAGAGGAGGGGGGAGGGAGAGAGGAGGGGGGAGGGAGAGGGGAGGGGGGGAGGGAGAGGGGAGGGGGGCGAGCCCAGCAGAGGTTTCACAGGCCATCACGCAGCGTGCGGCTCGCACATGTAGAGCAGCAGTCATGCCAACTGGACGCGTGGTGAGGTGGTCAGGCTAAACTGTCCCCGACGAACCTAAGATAAGCCCTACCTACGGCCCACTCTTGTAGAAAACTATTTCTAGGCTCCGTAGACTTCGACTTAACTCGATGTGCTTAGGGACAACCATCACATCTGTAAACATGAACCAGTGATTTAAGTCAGTAGAATTATTTTACCGAATCTTCAGTTAATGGGATATTATATACCGCCGCGGTTTAATCAGATAATACAGCAAATAAAATTATAAGTACAATTTTACTTATTCAAGCCTAGCACTTGATTCCGAGCAGTTTTAATTGCTTCAATTTAGAGTGTTACGGTAGGATAACTGACCGCACTTTAAATTAACCTCTTAAAATATGCGTTTGCCCATAAAATCACGCATTTTAATGCTTTCGACACCCAGAAAAAAAATATGCAGCAATCACTTCCGATAAGCTGGATGCGAACTGCATAATACGTCAGTGAAAAGCGGAGCATTTCAAAGTTTGCTGCAACGTGCTTTTGTTATTATAGGCTGTTACGGTCACGTGACTTTTCTGAAGACGTGCTAAAGTTCTACTTCCAGGAAGCTTAACCTAGTCTAGAAAATTACACCAAAGGGGCAAAGAACCAGATTCGTGCGCAAGCAATGTAGTATTATTATGCATATGAACTATTTCGTAGTAGGCGTTACCAACACATGAATTTGCGTCCTACCTATATTCATATTAATTATAATATAATATAATTTTAGTCATAATATACGTATACGTTATATTTTATTAAACGCAAGATTTTGTTTATGTATAAAACGCTTGTAATAAGTTACATATTTAGGAAACAACCTAACACGTCATACATAGTGTTACGCGCTCGCTGCTTCGCATCACGCGCTAGCAAGTCAAGAAGAGGACAGAGAGTAGTTATATGATAGCGGCGGCAGTGAGGGAAAGGGATTGTTTTGAATGAACAGGAGAGAGTAGGCCGGTCACCACGTGTCTGTTACAGAAATCGTGCCGACGCGATAATTCTTATCGCAGCTTGCGTCTCGCTAGACCCGAGAAGCTCATATTTCTACAGTTATCATGCAGCAATGGCTTCGTCATCACCATTACTTTTGCCGGAACATCTTGGATTGCTGAGAACGTTCTAGACGGCACCTAATTCAAGTATAAATACCACGTGCGGGCTTCTGCGAGAGTGTATCGGCTAGCTAGTGTGCAGTGAAGAGTGGGACTGATCTGTGGGACTGTGAACTGGGCGTGTGAGTGAAAATACATTCGGGACGATGGAAATAGACAGTTTCAATTAAACGTATGGAAATAATTGGAGCAGTTTAAAGGATATTAGCAAGAGTAAAGACTGTGATAAAGACTAATTGAAATGGAGAAAGTAATTAAAATATTGGGCTTGATAATAATAATAATAAGAGTTAATAGTTGCTGTTCGGTTTTTTGACTATTCCCTCTTGGAATTTTCCAGTGTTGTATTCATATATTTATTTTCTTGTACATAGGTTGTTTGTCTTTTTTGAGTGTTTTTTCTTGCTCGGTCCTTTCGTTTCCATGACAGACATCCGCATCGCAATGGCGAATGTCCAAAAATCTCCATCTTGTCAGTTAATAGGATGCTCAGACTGGTAGCACTGAGAATAAATGTAATCATTGAACTGGGATACGCCCCTCAGGCATTCTTGCAAGAATACATAAGGCGATTTTTGAAAGAATAGTTCGAAAAGTTTGAATAAACTGCAAATAGACTATATTTTTTCCCCTATGTTTACATAAATCTCGCAAGTAACATAAACGAATTGATTCTAGGTCCCGCCGTGTTCCAATATGATGCCATTTTCTACTGGAACCCGCAAAATTAAAATTACTATTTAATTGTGAGTTAGTTTGTCATGATAATTTGCATAAACTCTAAAATGTTATTCGTAATTTTACGTCAATGTGCACGCATACTTAAATATTTCAAACAGCAAAGATTTTCCCAATCATCCACGGCAGTTCTGCTACGTTTGTTAAGAAATTTCCGTAATAAACTAGGGTTTTAATACAGAATATTTCTCGGGGAAGAGACAGTGCTGTCGCTACAGTTTAATACAGAGTTTTACAGAAAAATTAACATCGTAAACAGATGGCTACTAACAGCGATTTTCACTGACTGGCAATCACATTTTTGTTTCACTGACCATATTTATGAATAAACAACAAAATATTGACTTTCAGTTCTGCGACGAAAAAAAATAAAATTGAATTAGCCTGTAGCCATTTCTTAGCCCTTCAGGTCAGAAGAAAGGACATGCTTTCTACAAAAACAATAAACGACCAAGCCGTATAGGCTTACAAAAAAATTTTTAACTACCAGATAAACATGACTACTGAAAATTATCTATATCGAAACATCAATACCACATGATTGTACAAGTTGTATAAAACAAAATACAAAATACCGCTATATTTACAACCTATCTACCACTGGAGAAGGGAATTTCCTGGTATACACGAGTACAAAACACGTATGTAAAATTCCCAAAATTAACAATCTTGTATTATTTCTTTTAGGCTAAAAACAGGATTATAAATTGCCTGCAAACATATCTAGACTATTCAGTAAGCTATTAAAAAAAACAACTACAGTAGCCTCATGCAATTCTCTTTAGTATTCAAAAGCCTATTTTATTAGAACTCGGAAAAACATTCCTTTTTAAGTTTTCAATTTTATTTTCGTATTATAATCCATCTATGGCACGCGCAAGGGTATCTATCTAAAAAAAAAAAAAAATTAAATATACAGATGCAAGAATACTTCACAAGTTTCTGATCTTCAATAACGTGAAATATTTTACTAAATTTATATACTTGACATTTTCTGAATATATTGTATTTTTCCGCAAAATGCTACATATAATTGAATATTTTATGAATAATTAAAATACTAAAGACTAATTGTTTTTGCATTAAAACAATATTCTGAGCTCTTAATTTCTTTATGCACTACCTTTTTATAAGATTACATTTTTTTTTTTTTATATTTGAAAAAAAATATGAATTTTATTATGATTTTACACTGAGTAATTTTTAAATGCTCAGTTTAGATTTCTCCAGGAAATTCTACATTATTTACAAATTTCCAGGGTTACAACATCCATTTGTACAGAAATGTGCCTCACTCCATCACCCAGAAAACAGCAATCTCCAACCCTGCCCGATGAAATTAGAGGTGCTCAACATTAAATACCCATCAGAGCCATGCCCCGTGCACGATATTGTACGAGCTTATAATCAAATTGCTTCACAGATACGAAAGAATGTTCTCCAATTCAGGCTTCTCGTAGCAACAACTTTTATTATTTAAATTACATTGCATAAATTCACGTGGCATTCTAAAAAATTTCTGGCAAACACGTTAAAAAATACTGCATTAAAAATTACACATTCCGCTCGTTCAAAAAGACGCGACCAGTTCAGAAAGTTCGTTCCCACGCTACTTTTCATTATGTCCCATTAACGTACAAATACACTTTTACACTCGTTCAAAAAATCTACGCCACAATTAAGAACCACCTCAGAGAAGCTACTAGGATCGCGATCTGGCGAGTCTTAACTACGGAGTTGCGTGTCGCAATGGCATGGTTACAGTACCTTGGCAGCAGCCCTACCATGAGCCTGACGATGAGAAGGACAACAGCCCGACCATTGGGGCCACGACGCAATGCAGGGTGTCGGGCCGCCTGAGACCGCGACGCCGTCGTGTCGTACTTCGCAGCTCTCCGAACTCTGCCCAGCTGTTTTCATTCCCATCGGCACTGCACTTGAACGACACCGCTTTTTCGCGACACACTCGCTCCCATATTAATGACGTGAACGTACATGCCCGGCAAAAGTTTAGGCTAGCGGAACAGTCAATGTTTTATTCCCGACAATTTTACCAGCAGACCGTCCAGTAGCGCAGGGCGGAAATCCTAACACAAAGTCAGGGCTCACCACAGGCAGGTTTTCTACACCAAAGTCCAGTAATTAATTCAGTGCTACGGGCATTTGCCGATCTCCAATTGTCTAAATAACGTTCGAAAACTTAGTAGCGAACAGTTAATTCCTCCCCAACTCCGTGCCCTCGATTACCTCACACAATCTGTTCATATTTCTCGCCAGTTTTACACACGTTTCCCGAGGAGGGTCGCATTTAACGCAAAATCAAGCGCCAGCTCGAGTCTAGTACCGCGCGGGCCCATTTCACCGAGTTACTTTACGTCCCGCGCCTCGCTCGATGACTGGAAAATTTCTTCGCCACCCGACAAGACACCGTCGGCGAGATGACAGTGGTGGGAATACTGTCGCAGTCCAACATTACGTACACGCCGTCCATTCTCTCTAACCCGACGCTGGTTGGTCACACGCGTTAACGACCCTCCGGAGCGCTAGCTCCCGCGACGACAAACTGGCTTTCCGGCCGCGAGATCATTATTCAGTCCCATAACATTACACTGCTGGCGCACTCAGTTCAAGACCCGTACACAATTGAAGCTTTAACGTTTCACTTTACCATTTGACTTTCCGACATGTTGTTTCTTATGGAGCTTGACACAATGGAACTGTCAAAGGTAAAGTCAAGCACTCTTGACTAAGATTTCGAATAGTTGAAATTCAAAGTCGAGCAGCCATATTGCCGAGAATCTAACAGAAGTTATGTGGAAAGTGCGTTATTTTATTGTAGGGCGATTTTAATATCGGTATATTAAAAAAACCTCATCTTAAATTAAATAAATGGTAAAAAAATATAATGTGAAGAGGAATATAATGAATTGAGATATTTTAGTACAGTAAAAAAATGAGTTTTTTGTTTAAAATAAACTTTTCAATGTAAATTTCAAGCCTATTAAAAAAAAAAAAAAATAGGTGCGTAAAATGCATTCCTGGATAATACAATTATTTATATAACAAGATACACATTCTTACGAAGCTCGTAGAACTGATGTTCAGTTGTCTGAATTGCGACTTGACAATATTGTATTGTGTATTGGTGGTTTTGTCAGAGGAAAGGAAACCTAAAGTGAAATGCTAAAGTTTTCTATTGTGTAAGAAGCTTGACTCTAGACCGCCCACCGAGCTCATACTCTACCAGCATACTGCTGCCCGCCTCATGCGCTCCGCCGGCCCGGCCCATCCCCCGCGACGTCACACGTGACACGCCAGGGGCGCCACCTGGTGGCCGCTCTTTACATTAAGGTGATGGAACAAGGAACTGCATATGCCACAATCAACTCACAGCCTGCATCATAAACGTTACCCAGAAATAACACTCACTGATAATTATCACGCAGTAATTAATGGTAAATACGATTAAATACTTCAAATGGTTACATAAAATATTTACTATATATAAGCAAATTATTAAATGATAAATTTATAACCAGTCATTATACAATTATTAGCATATAAACTAAAAGATACCAACACGGTAATACCAACCGCTATAAAAGTTACCCTAAAAATATACACAAAAAATACTAGAAAATCTGTGGCGATTCCACAAACAGTCACATCTTTAGTGCTAGCTGGTCACACCCGGTAGCCAGGTGTGTATGCCCGACCAGCGCGCTGGAGGGACTATTTATAGTCTTAAATCCGACAGGTGAGAACCACCCCACTAAATTCCTATTGGCTTAGCCACTCCTCCAATTACACATAGTTTCCGGCGAACACAGCACCGCCTTTATCGATTATAGAATACAAAAAAAAAATCTTAACTAATATCGAATGTTCTGGTGATGACATTACTTCCGGCACAGAGGTGCCCTCTTTAGGCGTGTTTGAAATCCCGCGGGCTGAAACCGCCGGACGGCCGTCCGCCTGCTGGCGCCCCAATCGAACATGCGAGCAAACACGCCCGCGCCTAGCTCCGGCCATCTTCCAGTCACGTGCAAGTGCGTGAACCAAGCAGTCGACTGACGTGTCCTGGCGTCTGGACTGTCACTCATCGCAGCAACATGCATCGTTCACGTTCTGCGTCGCCACACATCATAGTCTTTCAAAGGCACGGAGTCTTCAAGTGCGATTAGGTATTTACAATGTCATGTTAGGGAGTATTAAAGTGTGGGGAATTGCGAAGTATTGGCTACCAGCTGGCAAGACAGGCAGACTCGTAGCTGGCGGTAAAATTGGAGTGGCACGCAGGCGAAAATTTTCAAGTCATGAGACTCCTTCTCCCAAGCCTATAGACATTTAAAAATTATAATTATCTAATTCGCTTACAATGGTAGCCATATTACAACTAGGGAAGCCTCTTGAGAATATAGTAAAACGGGCAGCAGAGTCACCATATGTGTATAATGAATTTTCTGTTTTCAGTGCTATTATATAGAAAAATAATTCCGTAATATGTGTAGGTTAAAATCTTCCATTAGAGTTTAGGAAGTTTACTAAAAAATTTGAACTAAGTATTCTATGACGGACCGGTTTTAATTTCGGCAGCACAACAATGTATGGACTTTTTTTTATTTTATTTCTTTGCGAGCAGACAACACAATAAAGCAGATTTTGAAATAGAGAAAACATTAACACATCATCGCCCGCATTGTAAACTGAAAAAAAAAAAAATGTGTAAAAGTAGTCCCTTAATATTTATTTTTTTTGGCAGAGACAACAAAAAACATTTAAATTATCGCGTCATTATCGTATTTACAAAAATGTGAGGGTGAACTGTTATGACGTTTTTAGCAGGTGCACCATTTTAAAAGTGTTACAGGCGGACAAAAAACTTAATAGAGCCATTTTCTAGTCAACATATGAGAAATGTCACTGCTACTCACTGCATATATTTGAACAGGAATGCTGAGTGGCACGCATACAGTAAAAAACGGCGGAATAAAAGTAGTTTAGGGCGGTTTACGATAAAAAAAATAGTACTTTTGAAATGAACCGTTAAAAAAATGTTCCTGTCCCTCCATGCACATATTTTTATGGGTCCACTGAGTGACATTCGCCCAGTAGAATTGGTAACGATGGAAAGTAGTTCCGTATCTTAACGTCGAATAAAAGGTGTTAGGTAGCCATTTGCGATAGCTCGAATTATTTCTTTAGTTTTTTTTTTTTTTTTTTTTTTTTTTTTTTTTGTGTTTTTAATGCACCAAAGTGTAAAAATGAGCAGATATGTAAAATATTTACTTTGCAAATAATTTCACAGTTTCACTTGACCGACGCATTAATAAAGTGATGAGGCCCATGTCAATATTAATTTTACACAAGGCGGAAGAATCCACAACGTGCATACAAGTAGATCTTAAGCATGGCTTTCAAAAGTGATTGTTTTACCGTGAACCGCGTATACACGTCTTAACGATGAATAAATCGTGTTTTAACATTTGCGAATACAAAAATTATTTATTATGTTTCCTGCTGTTATATTCATGCTTGCGAATGTGCGAATTAGTAAATCTGTAAAATAATTAAGTTTCTAAAAAAATTTTAGTTTCACTTGATCGACATATGAACAGTGTTCAGGCCTATGACATATGAACACCGTGTTCAGGCCTATGAAATATGAACACAGTGTTCAGGCCTATGACAATGTTAAATTTACATTAGTTGTTTTCCAAAAACCTATAGAATTCAACTGATGTATTTCGAGATATTTCTCACACCCTCTCGAGGATTCTGGTGGTGGGATCGCGGTTGGAGTAGAGGCTAGAATGCTCGCCTCCCAACAAGGTGAACCGGGTTCGATTCCCGAGAGGGTCGCTCTCAGGGAACTGCGCCGTACGATGCCGCTGACCAGCGGGTTTTCTCCAGGCTCTCCCATTTCCCCCGCCCTACCATTCTGGTGCTGCTCCATAGCCATGTCGCTTCACTCTTCACTCTCCCGCTGCGTGGTGGAGTGGAGAGATTTTTGGCGGCTCTTAGGGTCCTATGTACTGAAACGTTTTCCGTGAAATCTTTGTAAACGTGTATCTCGGTAAATAAAAGTTCTGGAAATACAAAGTTTTGCCAGAAAGAATAAAAACCTATTGTCTATATCCCTATATTTTTACTTTTATCATAGCAAGTATATTAATGGAGAAAAATTTGTGAAAGTAGTAAAATATAGCATTTTTAAAGCTTGCCTATGCAGTTTCTTTACGCGATAAGGGAAAAATACAAAGATGCGGTCGTAGTTTGATCTGTGGTCTTTCATCGCGTGCAATAATACCCCTGTGTTACAGATCTAATTTGTACAGTGCAGCGTCACGACGGAAACATTGCACGCCTTGCGCGTAGGAGCGATGAGGCGCTAGGCGTGCGTGTTAGTGTCGCCCGTATCGCTCCCTCGCTTCTTGACCTTGGACGCGCAGCTACAAAGTCCTCTTAACAGTGAGGTCTTGAGAGCCGGTGAGGGTGAAATGAGGCAAGTGTGGAGGAGCGCCGGAATGCAAGGGTGGGAGAAAAAGGGAGATCCCCGAGAAAACCTCCGACGACAACGGCATCGTTCGGCATAATCGCCACGTGCGGAAATCAGGGAGCGGAGTCCGGTCCGCCTTGTTGGTAGGCGAGTAGTCTGACCACTACAACACCGCGGCCCCTTCCCTAGGCGGAAGTATGAGCAAGCTGTCTGGAGCGCGGCGGGGCGTCCAGCCACTCCGCGGTGGCGACATGGGGCGGAATGGCGATCGCTCGTAAATTTAGCCGTTAAGCCAATGGGCGAGGGATCGATGCTCGGTTGGAGGTACGGCTTGATTGGGGGGGGGGGGGTTCTGGGGGGGGGGGCGAAGCCCGTGGAGAGAGCCTCCACGCCAGATCCTCTTACGCTTCTTTTCCCCCTTAACCAACACTAACCCATTGGTTTTCTTACCGAAGGCTGTTCATGGTGAAGTGAGCACGCTGGTAAATATGTATCACTGGCCATAACTGCATACATGCTACCATACACACAGGATGTTGATATCAGAGAGAAAAAAACCTTTGTATTATTTACATTGGTTATTAGTAGAAAGAAAATGGGTAGTTTGTGGCAATGGGATAGGGGATCGGAGCTCGGATCTGTAAGGGGAACCTCTGTAAATGTATTTTTAATTACATATTTTAATACCTTTTTTATATTTTTTTACTAATTTCTTGGATTTTTTAGATTTTTGTAATTTATTTTTTATTTTCTTTTTTTTGGGGGTCAAAGGTCAAAAATGTTTTTCAAAATGGCCACCGGGTGACTGGAATGAGAGCATGAACAGCTCCTAGCTCGGATAACTTATCGTTTTCCCACAAACTCCCCATTTTCCTTCTACAGTTATTTATAAAAGTATCGTTTTACGAAACGATATTTGGAAAGAAAAATATCGATTTTTCTGTACATTGTAATGCTATATTTTTCGTATTCAGTGAGTTAGCAAATGTCAAATTACTTGTAATAGTACATATTGATGTAAGT
Organism: Dryococelus australis; assembly: GCA_029891345.1. NCBI lineage: Eukaryota > Metazoa > Arthropoda > Insecta > Phasmatodea > Phasmatidae > Dryococelus > Dryococelus australis. Next base: position 196,661,271 of record CM056998.1, on the reverse strand, counting down.
AGGTAGATGGACTGAACGTCTCGTCGACAGCGAGGTCATCAGAGACGGTGGAAGTTGCATGGAGAAGAGGGATTGGGGTAAGAATTGGGAAGGAATCTGCATTCCCCTGGAGTGATTTCGGGAAACCACGGAAAGCGGAAATCAGAATGGCCTGCATATTGAGAACACGAAGCATCACAAGTTGGAGCGCCTATCTTTGATGCATGTTACCAAAAAAAACGTAGCAATTCTTTAATTCAATTTTGACGTGAATGCGTCTTTAAATTTGCAACCGTAGTGGAAGGCAATCCAGAAAATCCGATTACAAAATCGGGGGATACTGTTTGGCATTGCAACTCCGAATCCATCGTCTACATTAAAAATGCAGTTACACCACTCGATTGCCAAAGGATCAAAGAATATGTTACATTGAGTGAGGACTGAAGCATCAAGATTGTAAGGGGGGTGGGGGGGAGGCGTAATTTTTAGTTCGTTTCGCCACGTCTCATAACTTCCGCGTAGTATAATTTTTGGCTAGGAGAAGCTACGACGCTATTTTGAGTTTCAATCGACAGCTCTCGTCAAAATCTATCGATTGCGTGTATAAAAACCATTTGTGTGGCGTGGTTATGCTGAATTTGTACGAGTTTAATGTAAAAAATTATGAAAGCCTAACACAATGTCGGCCTATACTCGTCAAAAAGTCAAGTCGAAATACAGGAATCGTATACGGTTGGAAAGAGCATATAAAAAGCAATCCAGTGATGAGCACAAAACACCATATGATGGAGTGAAGCGGTGCCGGGAACGTAAAATAAACATCAAGTCGTCCGAGCGCGTCAACGTAGACGTATTCACGCAAAACAAACGACCGTGTCCCCAAGACAGTAACACCCCATTTTCTGTATTTAAAACAGAGCTTATTAAAATACACGACGGTCGGACGGCGGCTGGCTCCTGAGCCCCAGACCCGTTAAGCCCGAAAATACGTAATCATTCTACTTTTGCGTAAAGAAATATGTGAGCTTCGTGCATACGACCAACAACTGAGAAACTGCATCGACGAGCTGATGCTGTAAGCTGCACGCTTCACCAAGCAGCTGGAGCATGCTCACGATGACCCTCGAGTGCTGTCCAGACGCCCTGCACACACTGTGCCACACAGTGAAAGGAGCCCATGGCAAGGAGCAAGTGATGTGATGGGCCCTCTTCAGTAGTGGCTCTGGGGCTAGAGGTCCTATGGTGGAAGTGCCTCGGGGGGGACAAAGAAACAGGTACGTGAGCCCGAGAATGCGAGCGAGGCAGTTGACGGGAGCTACGAGTGCTTCAGGTTACGTCGGACGGGGATCCTGTCACAACCTGCAGCATCCACCTCAAATGCCACCACTCTTCAGACTGGTAGACGTGGTCTAAAGGAAGACGAAAAGGGAAATTCTGTAAGTGTTTCATATTTTCAAACCGGCAAAGAAGGCATTAGACATTATGTAAGGCACAAACGACAATCGCCGAGTTCCTTTGCTGCTGAAGATCACAGAGATCTCTGGTCTTCCGTCAGTGTTCGTCAGCAGTAACGGAACAGTATCAGTAATCAGTATATTTTTCGCATGTTCCAGTGATTTGATAGTCTCGAACACATGGCAGTAGAACGAAAGCGAGCTTGTAAATATAACCATACAAAACCAAAGACATGCTAGTTATATTGTCACATAATATTTTATAAATAAACCTGCCGGTAATTAACTTATATAAATACGTACATTCCACACATGCGAAGTTCTAACCTCTATTTTATAACACCTAATTTGGGTGAAACTATTTGTAATATCCTTTAATATTGTCTTAATTACTTTACAATGCTTTTCGTGCGTCTTCAATGGGCACAACAATCCTGTAAGTCTCACCATCCTCTGCAATAACGTTTAGTTCTTGGCTCATATTTGAAAGTCCCGCCAACAAATATTTCACAGACACTACACAACCTCATCCAGCTCCAGCAATCCTCAGTGTTCTCAGCACTCGTTTTAGCCTCGCGCAGGGCGCCACCCAGAGACTCGCAAAGACGGCTGCCAGTGACCATCTGTGGTCGTTAGCAGTATCAGAACGCAGCGCATATAGTGAGAGGATGAAGACGCAGTATGAGAGAAGAATATCGGGCGAGGCATTTGAAACTGGACAACTCGTGTGGCTATACAACCCACGAAGACTAACAGGGTACTCGAATCTACATAAATATTGGGAAGGTCCCTACAGGATTATGAAGATCAATGATGTCGTCTTTCAGATTTACCGTCAAGGCTGTCGGGCGGGTTGCCTAAACCCACCGACTGGCAATTTACGAAGGTCATGATGTTGCAGAGTCTGTTCGGGACGAACAGACTTGTGTAGGGGGGGGGGGGGCAGCGTTACGTGAAGCTGGTCTTCGTTGACCTTGGCCCGTCCTGCGCGATCAAGCGGAAGAGGGCAGAGCTGTTATATGATAGTGGACGGCGAGTAACAAGGGATGTTTGAATGAAAGGCGAGCGATAATCCAAGACACGCATATCATGACACGAAAAGCGTACCGCCACGATAATCCCTTTGCAACACGCGCATCTGTCCTACAGCAGATCTAACTTCTGCGTTTATCCGAAGAACTTTATAGTGGCTTACTGCCCTAGTTTCTTTCTGCATGACTCGGGGTGTATCATACTTTCCAGGTTAATGACTGCGAGTATAGAATTGCGACGGGCCTCCAAGCTGAGAGTGGATGATTGAATGAGTGAAGCAGAAGTGCCGCAGGTGTGGAAAACAGGGAAATGTCAGGAAATTAGAAAACTCTCAGGGAAATCAGGGAATTCAAAACAAATTACATAAACGGCAGGTAATTCTGTAATATGCATGCTATATTTGGCAGTTCTGTCAATCATGCACCTCTGCCAGAAACATATAAAATTGTTTTAATGGCTGTGGACTAAATACTTAGGCGTTTGTCATTGCAATCAATGTGGTGAGCAATTTTGTAAGATCAGAGAAGTATTTCAGTGTAAAGTGTGTTATAATACAAAGGCACCAATCCTTACAAAAAAAAGTCAGCAAATGTCAAGGAAAATAGATTATTTTTGTCTAGAATCAGCGAAATGCCAGGAAATTTTCCAATGGAAAAAGGTGGCAACCCTTTGAGATGGAGTGCAGAGTTTGTGTGTGTCAGGTGTTTGGGCGATCGTGCGATGAGAGACGACGAGCGAGGATAGAAACGAGTAGCGCTGGAAGTGACCAGCTAAAGGAAAGTCTGCGACTGCGAACATCAGAGCAGTGAAGAGTGCGACTGGCAGGCTGGACTATTGGACTGGATGCGTGAGTGAAAGACATTACAAATCATGGCAACAGACCGTTAATGGCGAGTATTACACAGTAGACATAAGGAGAATGATTCGGGGGAGTCTGGCATACGTTCCCGAGGCCCAGGTGCCAAGCGCCGTTTATGCTCTGTCATTCCGATCGGTCGGCGTCCATATTGAAATAGCATATTAATATTTTTATTTCGGATACCTGGAAAACTATACTGATTTCAATAAAATATCGTTGTAATGTGTTTACGATTTAAATCGATATATCGATATAGTATATTAATACATCGATTTTTTTAGCGTACAGGCACTACTTAAATTTTCAGCGAATTAATGAAAATAGTCCCGAGCCTCTCCGTTGTTCGCGAGTCTAATGCTTACATTTATAGAGTTTCTATTATTCTATACACAAAAGATTACGTCCGTATAGAGGGAGAGGTTTTGCTAGTTCGAAAAGGGAGGTGTAAGTTGCAACCCTCCCCTTACTGACCATGTAACGTTTCAAATTTTTATAGTTTCATGAAATATCCAATTGTGAGTGAGAGGTACATACAATTCGTCCGAATCATTATGAACAAATTCCGTTAGGACAAATTCACTGTAATTTTCTTTCTACCCACCCTAAAAACAAAACATACAGTACTGCAGCGAAAGTTATTTACCAAACTTTAGAGCCGCTCTGATATGTGGCTCGTGGTGACCATGGGAATTCATTAAATTCGACCAGAGCAGTTTTCCTCCAAGACAGGAAGCACTTTAAATTGAATTATATTCACTGTAATTTCATATCAAGTTAATTTATTCAAAGTGTATTTTAGCTTATACAAAACAGTATTTTCACTAACATGCCATTATGTCAAAACTGTAATTTCTTCAGGTGTGCACTACATTATTTCAAACCATCATGGGCTCTTCAAAATTAAAGTTTCGAACTGTACATGCCTGTTTCCCTATTAAATTAAAAAAAAAAAAATGGGGTGTGGCTGTGTTGGGGACACGGCCGTTTGTTTTGCGTGAATACGTCTACGTTGGCGCGCTCGGACGCCTTAATGTTTATTTTACGTTCCCGACACCGCTTCACTCGATCATATAGGATTTTATAAATATCACTGGATTGCCTTTAAGACGCTCTTTCCAACCGTATACGATTTCTGTATTTCGATGTTGCTTTTTAACGAGTATAGGCCAACATTGTGTAAAGTTTTCTTAATTTTACGTTAAACTCATACAATTTGACCATAACCACGCGACACAAATGTTTTTACACACGCAATTGATTGATGTTGACAAGAGCTTTCTATTGAAACTCAAACGAGAGTCGTAGCTTCTCCTAGTCAACAGTTATACTAAGTAGAAGTTATGAGACGCGGCGAAACGAACTCAAAATTGCGGCGCAAGCGATACCGATGACGGACGAGTCTGTGAATGCATAAATAGTCGACCTTTATAATTATTTAAAAAATTGGTGGGACTAAAAAGTTAAAAATAAATTAACTGTAAAAAAACCTTTTAAAATCAATCTTTTATTTATAAACGCACTAAAAAGAGAACGTATACCTAATTAATGTAGGCCTAGTAAGCACAGGTCTTGCTTAAAGCTTTTTACTATTTGCGCCAAGCTTTTATAAACTAAAGATAAATTGATACAAAAATATTTATCTGTAGTAAAGTTTATTACTACTGTTCGTCCACGTCTTATAATTTCTACAAATTATGTAACTACTGCTATAATTATTTTTCTCTTTTTAGTGCATTTATAAATAAAAGATTGATTTTAAAGGTATTTTACAGGTAAGTTATTAAACCGCGTTTTTAGGCGAGTTGAAATTACGATGAGTTGGCAACAGCGGCACTGCTCAAATTGCAGTGGGCTATCAGGGGAGGCTTGAGGTTCTTTGCTCTCTTAACGGAAGTACTTACATGGTGGTTTGCTTAATATTACGGAGAGATTAGTTACGCTAGGTTGAGAAAAAGAGAGAGACAGAGATAGAAAAGAGAGAAAGGCAGAAAGAGACAGGGAGATATAGGGAGAGAAAAAAAGAGAAAAAAGACAGACAGACGTGGGGATATTATATATATATTTAATATATATAATGTATAATATAATATATATAGACGGCTCTTAACATAGAGGTTATAGAGGTCTAGTAGATATTCGATGAGGGTGAAGTGAGTGAGTGAGTGAGTGAGTGAGTGAGTGAGTGTGGAGCAACGCCGGAATGCAAGGGTGGGAGAAAGTAAGCTGCATCGTCCAGACCGATTGCCACATGCGGAAATCCGGGAGGGAACACGCCACAAATCGAACCAGGTTCGCCTTATGGAGGGGGAAGGGGGTGAGCGGTCTGGCCGCTGCTTTACCGCGGCCCCTCCTGTCTACAGTCACGTGCAGCAAATGTTCCAGAACAGGGCCGCAGGTGAGACTACAGTGGAGATAAGTGTCTCCTGGAGTAGGAAGTCAGGATGTGGAACAGGGTTGCGGGTTGCGGAGATACAGGGGAGAGCTGGGCTTAGACTAACCGCGCCAGGAGATAGGGAGGTTGTGTGGCAAGACTGCTGCAAGTAAGTCGACGTCGTGGGGAGCCAGGCTTTCGACAGACTCGCTGGCACTGTTTCCAACATCCCTCGCAGACCTGGTAAAGGCTGTTCGCGAGGAAGTCGGCACTTCTGAAACCATCCTCTGAAAAACTTCACTTCATCTACCTGTGTATATTTTAACGGAAGGTTGGTTACGATGTAGGGAAAGTAGTTCCATGTCTCAACGGTGAATTAAAATTGTTAGGAATGCTAAACATTTGTGAATACTGAAATTGTTTCTTTTGTTTCCTGTCTATTTAGTACTGAAATAAGGAAATATGTAAAATATTTACTTTTCTAATTATTTCTCAATTCTATTAGACCGGTGTATGAACGGCGGAAGACTACACAACGTGCATACAAGCAGATATTAAGCAGGGCTTTCAAAAGTGCTCAGTTTATTGTGAACAGCCTGTAGTTATGTAGACATGGTTTAACGATTATCTTAAATAACAAATCTTTACGCAGCATAACAAGCGAAATCGCCCGTCCACAATCGGCGTTTACGTAAAATAAAAAATAAATTGTCTTGACCATTCGGAATGAAGCAAGAGAATAGGAAATAATTTTTATCCTCACAGGAATTTTGCCACCCAGTAGTTGACATCTTTATTACAGCACTTATGATTTTTCACGTTCTCATTGGCCAGCGTTAAGAACTTGGCTTAAAATACTTACAGATGACCTTCTTATACGAAACCAAGTATGTTACGCTAAGATAGTCACGCCAAATACTAGGTACGGGCGTTGCAAGTTCAAACCCTAGTCCTTTCACTATGCGTGTTATGTGCACCACGTCGCTTGTGGACGGAGGCGAGTCTGAGAGAACTAAATACTAAAAACATTTTCCTTCAAAGCTTTGCTTGCGCAACAGAGCGTTTTTCGTTAAATGAATGTTCTCAAAACAATTATCGTGTCCATATTTATTTACTTTTATCATGCCAAGTGTATTGAAAAAGGGAGAAATCTTGAAAACGGAAAAAATTTCATTGTTTTAAACTGCGAGGCTCTGGGTTCGAATCCCTGGTAAGACATGGGTGTTAATTTAAGTTAGGTTATAAGTTAGTCTATAAGCCGTCCCCTGCTAATATTTCAAGCATAAAACAGGGCACGTTAAAAAAAAAAACCCTTTACAATACAATGCAATTTTTTGAACTTGCCTGGACAGTTTCCTTAAGATGGCGGAAAAAATTTAAACTGCGGGTACGTAGTTTGATCTTTGGGCTGTTATTGCGTGTAGTAAAGTGCCATTGTCGCAATACCCCAACGAACACGATACGGCAGACCAACACGACGTCAGAGCCCGACGGAACTTCACATTACATTTTATTCAGTGACGAAATCTGCCCGACAAGCGTGTTAGTTGGCTGTTTGAAAAAACCTAAAACGGCCAGTGTTCCTTATAATATTCAATATTCAATTTTTAATACTCGCTATCAAGTGAATGATCATTTCGCTTTTGACAATATTTTAATTTATACAAAAGAAAAAAGTATTTAAAAACATACCGGAACGCTTAGTTTGGCCTACTACGTTACGGAAATACGAACAAAATGATGTTCTACAGTGTTGTATTTACTTTCCTTTGCGCGCTTCGATGAGCCCGACATGACGTAAAGTAGAAATAGAACCTACTATTGTCGGGCTGTTGAGACTGCGACTTTGTCGGGCTGACGTCACTGACCGTGCTTTTCATTGGCTGCTACTGAAAATTCGTCATGTCGGGTTCGTCGGGGTGTTGCGACTCCAGCTTAACAGTCATAACGTTTACAACAGGCCTACTGCATACCGACGGAAGCACTGCACGCGTAGAGCCAGTCGCGTGTGATTGAGTGAGTGAAGAGATTTGGGTGGCTATTAACAGCGAGGTCTTGAGAGCCGATGAGGGTGATTGAGACGAGTATGGAGCCGCGTCGGAATGAAGGGGCGGGGGGAAACTGGAGATCTCCGCGAAAACCCGCCGACCAGCGACATCGTGCGGCACGGCTGAACCCGGGTTCGCCTCGGTGGGAGGCGAGCAGGCTAACCGCTCGGCCACTGCGGCCTCTCGGTGGCGTGTGGTGAAGTGTTGCAAGGTAAGCTGGTGCTTGTTCACTGATGTACATTCTCGTTGCACGCAGCAGGAGCCGGTAACCACCGTGCAGCCTAGGGGAACAATGTATTCCGACCAGCAAGGCCTGTGGCGTCAGCTGCCAAGCTACGTCTTAGCGGTGGAAGTGTAAACTAGTAAGCAACAGGGTACAGCACTGAGCTAACGCCAGATCACCTTGCAACAGTTCACCACAAGCCACTGGTTCCTAACCTCAGTATAGAACAAACCTTAGTAGATGGTGCACGAACCAGGGAACTATCGGAACGGTGATCCGAACACGTAGAAACGAGGTTACGTAGACCGCAGGCGCTGCCTGTAATAACAACATTCTCTGCGAGGATGATGGCTGTGGTCGAGGGAGTGGGGGGGGGACATAGGAGGGTGTTAACATCATCGGATTTTCCCTCCCAGCCACCCCCCCCCCCCCTGCGCAATTACGAATGGCACCGGAGGTCTCGCCGCTGTTTTAACGAGACCTTGATTAATTAACGCAAACAATATCTTGCGCGCCCTTCGACGGGATTAGGGAGGGGTGTTATCGACCGCTGAGGGCTCGAGGAGGGGGGGGAGGGAGGGGGGGTTGTTGACCACGGTCAACGGGAGTACACGGGGTGTCAGGTTTCGAGATCCCACACGACGAGCTTGGTGGTCTAGTGTACTGTATCCCCGCGGCTCTGACTAGTGTCCCATCCCCACTCTGTCCTTGTCAGTGGCGGATCTAGGAACTCATCTACCCTGCCACTCACTCTAACTACACAATCAAAAATAATTTTTGTCCTTTTTAAGAGAAAAATCCTTGGAAACCTAGTTGCCAAGAAAATAATTCGTAAAAGTACAAACAGTTTTCTTGTATAATCTGCAAAACATGTATTTGTAATATTACAAATTACAGCCATGTATTCCAGTTTACGTTATTGAAAAGTGAACATTTTTTTTCCTTAGAAAACAAATGTGATGAATAAATAATAGAGAGTTACTAACAGAAATACATATTTCACGATATAATTTACGAAAAAAGAATGTTACCCTTCGCCAGCATGGGGACCCATACCAATTTGTTTTATTAGCCGCACCCTTAACCAAATGGACTTGCGAACTTAGCACTTATTTTTCTAGTAAATATAGTTGCAAGTGCCTACAAAATGATATGACATTTAATTTAAACAAAATTTTCATTTGTTTCATTATAACAGTTCTGTCGTTGAACTGAGATGTTTGTACCGCTCTTAACAGCCAGGTCTTCAGAGCCTCTTGAAAAGTTCTGTGTAAATAGGAAAGAGTTGATCAGTAAGACGGTCACGTTTTATTGGCATAGTATATTTGGCATTTTGTATATTTTAGCTTTTTTTTTTTAAGTGTTTTATGTTATTCAAAGTTGTATAAAATTTCTTTTTACAAGCAACCACACTTTACGTCGCCCATACTTTTGGCACAAACGGCTATATACGGTTTTACGGTGTTGTATACGCCATTTTCCTGAAACTCGTAGACATGGATCAGAACAGTACAAACATTTCTTGACAAATTACAAACATGGCCTTTGCAGTTTTACAAAAAAAAAATAGTTTTACGTGTTAAATCTTTGTGCTGTTACAAGCATTTGTAAAATTACAAACAATTTCTCAGTAAAAATTGCAAATATTTTTTACAGTGCACCACTCCAGGCATTGCAACTAACTAGTTTTTTTTCCGGTACTATATTTACTGGTGAAGGCCATTCACGGTAAAATGAGCACTTTTGAAAACCCTGTTTATGATCTACTTGTATGCATGTTGTGCATTCTTCCGCCTTATGTATAGTTAACACTGTCATGGGCCTCATCACTTCATTTACGCGTCGTTCAAGAGAAACTGTGTAGTTATTAGCGAAGTAAATATTTTTTACAAGTTTTCTAATTCATACACTCACGTGCATTAACAATCGTTACCACCTTTATTCAGCGCATGCCAGCCTGAGTGTTGGTCAAAATACACGCAGGTACGGGCAGTGACATTTTTAACAAAGTTTGATTCTACAAGTGCTCACTTTACCTTGAACAGCCTTTATCTGTCTGTATTCAATAGCAGCTGGTAAACGTCTGGTCACAAAGTATGGAAGATGTGGAACGAAAGTTACGGCCTGGCTGGTATGACAGTGAATAGTGATATGATCTGGAGCTAATTGTATTGCTGTGTAACGCCTTGTTATAAATGAAATGGCTTACGGCCGCTATTCATAAACTAAGAGGGTTTAGGGGTCGTAGCTATAGATGGTAGAGCTTATCTGAAGATGAGGGGTTTTATTCATGATATGTGACACAGACAACACAACATTGTAAGAGTAACTATAACGGGGAGATACTCTAATTAAAATTAAATTGTTATTATATTATACATATCATGGACACCTCACACCTGGTTTCTTTATATCTATGTTGGACTGTCGCCACCTGAAACACAATGCCGGAGGCTGTATCTAGTTGTACGGATGACGTACGAACTCACTCATAGCTGCGATCTTCCTTGTAGTCTGTCCGGTCGTGGAGAGATGCGGCGCCCTATATCGGTGCGTTGTTTAACATAGCTGGCCTCTTTCCCTGGTTGGTGGAGGGAGGTATATCTGCTGGCCATTGTCGCACTGCTTTCACGTAATCCCTGGCCTCCTGGTTTTACTCTGGATGTGTGAGGCCGGGTTCAGTGTGGGAAATTATATTAATGTCCATTCATAACCGCCTGAGCAATTAAAAATGCAATGAACCTACTGCGTATATGAGGTAACTCCTATGCGCAAGTAGCCAATGAGCTCAGGTACAGGAGGCAATAACACCAGCACTCGCTTAACTCTGTTCAGAAATAGTGCACTGTAAAGAAATTCTGTGTTTGCCCAACGAATTATTTGGCAACTGGTTGCCAACGATATTTTTGTAACACTAGAAAATAATGTAGACTTAATTTCTCAAAATCTTAACGGGGAACATTTGAAACTATTATTGAGTTTTAACACCTTAAATTACTCATCAATTTTTATGACCAGGTGTTGCAAAGTACGATATTTTTGGTCTGAAACCTACTTTCGAATTTATTGTAATAACTTAAATCATGAAGAGTACAAAAAAATTTTCTATTGGCCCCTGCAGCAACCAATAACAAAATTTTCTTGTGTCAGCAGCAGCCAATAGCATTTGCTGGGGAAAGGCGCCGTCTTTATTGGCGCTAGTTTCTCACTTTATACAGTACTGGCCGTGATTTTACCTATTTTGGAACACATCATACGTGAACGAGTATATTCGGGGTATATGCTAAGGGGTTAACTAGCAAGTAATGTAAAATTCTAAATTGTGTCTATTCTAAAATAATGTGTTGTAAATATACACTATTATCTGTAGAGTTATTGCGTGTAACGTAACACAATGTCGTATGGTGGGAACAGTAATTAATATATTCTGATCATAAGACTCCATTGCATTTCAAGGTTGAGCGAAGTGGCTGGTCCGAGTGTCTCGTCTCCGAGAATGAGCGACGAAATTTGGGTGGCGCTTTACATCGAGGTATTGAGAGCCGACGTGGGTAAAGCGAGGCGAGTATGGAGCAGCACCGGAACGTAAGGGCGGGGAGAAAGGGATATCCCCGAGTAAACCCACCGACCAGCGGCATCGTCCGCCACGATTCCCGCGTGCGACCCCGCCGAGAATTGGACTCGGTTCGCTTCGGTGCACTCTGAATCTGAATCAATGATCATTTCACTATTTCAATCAGTCAAATTCACCTGACTGATACAACAGTCACTTCAGTGAATTTAACTGATGAACCAGTAAAAAAATGCCATATTCCCTTCACTGATTAATTCAGTGACATGTCCCACTGATTCGTCAGTCATTTTTTCCTCTGTTTTCTCAGTGGTTTATTTTTTGACTGACGGACCAGTGAAACATCTGAGCAACTTGCTCCGTCTCTAATTATTATTTGTCTGGTGTATCAGTGAAACTGCGTGTGGAAATGGCCGTCGAACATCGTTTAAAAATGACCGTTAAACAACGTGAAGTAACAACGAATAAATGAATTAAAACAAATACAAAACACTTCTCTCTAAAATGTATTTCGTCTTTGTAAACGCCATTTTAAGATGTAATAACACACAGCCTTTCATTCCGTTTTTGCGTCTTTCATTTCGTTCCCATCTAAACGTCACAGCGCTATGTTTGAAGGTTTAAACTGCATTTAATGTGGTGAAGAGAGTGGACTCATATATACTAGAGAGTGCACTCATATATACTATTCGTCTTAACAAACCTAACAGTACCAATCAAACCAAACACGAGACGTATGAACATACAACTTCAAACTACACGATTTTGCGACGTAACTATATAAGACATATATTTTCCTCCGCAATTTCAACTTGGCGAGGTAGCTCAGTCGGAAAGACAACTTCCTAGAGTGGAAGGGTGCGCGAGTTCATCCAACGCCGCCTGCGAAACAATTTTTACTTTTTTTAAATACTGTAAATTGCACAATATAAATAGCAAACTATCGTAAATATGTTTATTTCACGCAACTGTTTGGCTATATTCAATAATAGCAATATCTAATTCGCCACTGCAGTCGGCCGTCACTTATTCAGTGAAATTTTTTTCACTGAAACAATCAGTGGTTTTCCGCTGTTTCTAAGTGGAACCATTTTCACTGATTAGAGTAGTTGAATTTCACTGCGAATCAGTGGTTTCCTACTGATCCGAATTTAGAGTGTGGGAGGCGAGCAGTCTAACCACTACACCACCGCAGCCCCTATATCAAAGAAATTTCAAATAACTATAGCGTCGAATTGGTAAAATTTGCGTTGCATTTTGAACAAGCGGGTGTTTTAGACGTCCAGTTTATTACGAACAATGAGCAAAACAAATAATTTTGTATGTTTTCTAAAATACTGTGTTGCAAATATACGATGTTTCGGCTAGTGTCCTAAGAAAATATTCGGAAACCAAATAATTGTTTGTATAAGCCTTTCACAGTAAAATTAGCACTTTTGAAAGCCCTTCTTAAGAACTACTTGTATACACGTTGTGTATTCCTACGCCTTATGGAAAATTTACATGGCCACGGACCTCATCACTTTATTCATTCGTTGGTCAAGTGAAATTGTGAAATATTTAAGAAAGTAAATACATTACATATCTGCTCATTTTTACACTTCCGATGCATTAAAAGACGAGAAAGCGAAATAAATAATTTTAATTTTTCTCTAATGGTTACCTAACACTTTTTATAGGGCGTTAAGATATGGAACTACTTCCCATCCATCGTTGCCAACTTTACTGAGCGAATGTCAGTGCGCCCATTAAAATATATGCATGCAGGGCATTGGCTTTTTTCTAAGGTTCGTTTCTACTGTGCTCACTTTATCGTGAACAGCCTTTATACATGCATAGCAAAATGTTAGTGTGTTGGATGGACTTATTTCGAAAACGAGATCATTAGCGACTGTAACAGGTTGCTCAGGGAAGCGGGAAGAAAATGAACAATAAAAAGTAATCCCAGAAGTCACCCGCAGTGATTGTGGGAAACGACACGGAAATTCGAAATCGATATGGCCGGCCTGGGGCTTGAACCCGTGTCCTCCAGAATGCGTCCTCCAGAATGCGAGACCAGTGGTTCCTCACTTCACCACTTAGCTCGATTCCCACCTAGTTTCCTCCGAAGGAAATGGGATGTTCCGCTGTAGTACACAAATATGTCTTGCCTCTTTATATGCCAAGGTTTCTGCAGACTGACAGGGAAAGACAAAATAAAAATATCTTATTTCTTCAGTCATGTCGTTTCTGGAGCATCTCCAACAGTTGCTGTAAAAGAGAGAGTTCGGCTTGCCTAAGAAATAGACCGGGAAGCTGCTAAAGCTTTATATGAAAAACTCTTCGATCACGGCGGATGACAAATAACCCCAACAGTTCATTGATCAGGACACATCTTTTATAAAAGTGAGAAAGTTTGGAGTTAAAGTCGACGGAGCTCAAAAACTTCGTACATTTCTCCGGACTTTTTGTAAGAGCATATTGTAGACAAGCGCACAAATCGGAAATTCCTCATCGTTGACATAAATATTCGTGATACTGCTTTTTGCAACGCTGTCCAAGTTGGACACTTCAGTGCTTATATGTTCCATAGTCTCCAGCAACAATAAAATATGATAATACATAGTGTATTAAAATTAGAGACAAACTAACTTCGGCTGCAGTTCAATCTCGAAAAAATAACTATAAGACATCGTCTAAAGTAAATATCAAGGGCTATATATAGTTTACTACAAATACTGAATATGTTACACAATATCTAAACAAGGCGTTAATTTAATGTTGACACGTGGGCTAGTAAAACATTTTTTCTTTGCAGTATTGTACCAGTAAGGCACAACCTGTGATTAATTCAATTGCATAATTGTATGGCAGTGAGAGGCAGGTGTTATGTTTACAGATCTTTGTACCGTTACACTATTATGAAAGCAGCTAAAGTTCTATTTTTAAAAGTTCCTCCGATATTTGCAAATAAATTAGTGTTACAGGCGAAACTTAAAATATGTGTACCGCCCTTTGGCTTCGCCTTAGATAATAAGTTGTATATAGGCTGTTCACGGTAGAATGAGCACTTTTGAAAGCCCTGCTTAACATCTACTAGTGAGCACGTTGTGTATTCTTCCGCCTTATGTAAAATTAACATTGGAATGGACCTCATCACTTTATTCATGCGTCGGTAAGGCGGAACTGCGAAATTATTGTAAAAATAAATATTTAAAAATTTGCAAATTTTTATACGTCGATAACAGAAATAATTTAAGTAATCACAAATGGTAACCTAACCTTTCTATTCGACGCTAATATATGGAACTATTTCCCACCAATCGTTACCAACTTTACTGGGCGTATGTCACTCCGCGTGTGCGTTAAAATATATGCAGGTAAGGGCAGGACTTTTTTCATTGGTTGATTTCAAAAGTGCTCACTTTATCGTGAACAGCCTTGATATGTTTTCACCCTATTTTTTCGTGACTTTCCAGCAGCCATCGTTTTATGGGCAAGCCCTTACTGTGGCGCTAGTATGAACGCGCCAGCACACATCCAACGAGAGCAGGGTCAAGGAAGCGAAGGAGTTAAGCTCGGGTCTTACCATACACGAAATATGAAGTAGACCGATTATTCGTCATCTGCGCATTTACCCAACATTGACCTACCCCAATCATACACAACTGTCATAGTCACATGGTCAACAGTGATGCACGTGTTTGTTTATATCTTAGTTCTTAAATGACAAGCACTATTATATTAATAAAATAGTTTTACCAGTTTTAACGTAATAAAACTGCATTACAAATTGGTTAGAGGAAGTACACATTCATCTCAAAGGATTTGTTTACAAATCAGTTTTCTAACCTAAAATCCAAACCACGCCATTTTCGCTAGACGTGTTGGCAGGTGAGCAGTTCAATGTTGGGGCACGGAGATTGGTTGTGCGCAGCCAGCGAGATCGGTCTACCTCTCTCATCTTTAGTCTATGGGTCTTACCACATCACATCAAGTAGACGACGGGTCAAGATGGACCAGCAGGTAGGGTTTCGTCCGCCGTAGTCGACATAGGAAACAGCCTTCGGCAACACAAAAGTAGTGCCGTTCCGGCAGATGACAGGAGGACTCTTAGTTAGATATGTAGCGCTAGTTTATTATATAAAATATAAATAACTGGAAGAATAGAGTAACTTAACAAGCTCCCTCGGCGCAGTTTAAGGTATTCACGTAAAAATGTCAAGTGTTTTATCAATTATAATGTAACAGGATAAACTCCAAATGGTTTTAATTGAAAGACTGAGTGAAATAATATTGCGTTCTCCATTAGAGTTACGTTTCTTCCAAATGGTTTATGTGATCCGTGAGGCCAGCATAATAGCATGTTGGATTATTTTACATACAGTCTTGTAGATGCGATGTTAAGGAGTGGAGAAATTCTAAATGAAGAAAAAAACTTCTACAGATGTAAGCCATTGCAGACATATATCGCAGTTCTTATTGTAGCTCGTGGATGCTATACAACATACTGGTTTTCGCAAGTAATATAGTTGGATTTTTCTGAAACTGCAGTCTTTCGTTTACAATACTATTAATTATTTATTTAGGTGTATTATTCTTCCAGTCTGATTGACCTTTCGTGGTGCTGCAATGTTCGTAAACTCGAATGTAGATTGGAATAAGACTATGTTTACACAATTATGTTCGTAACAGTTCCACGGTCCTTTCTGATGGTCGCGTTAGTAGAGTTCGCATGCCGTCTGCGCAGACAACCACTTCCAGTCCCAACACTGACCTTTTTATTGTTTTGCTTCTAAAGCTACCAAAACCACGTGGTTTTCCTAAAGTTATTAAGTAGACTTTACCTAAGCATATCATTATAAATGTATGTACACTGCCTTAAACAATAATGCAACAGGGATATAAATTTTCATGCATTTATGTAAATTCTGTGTATGTATATATAATGTGTATATATTTATACATATACTAGGACCACAGCCCGTGACCTTTTTTTTATATTGTCATGTGCTTAGAATAGTTTCCCATGTTACAAATTTTGGTTATCATACAAAGATTAAAAGAAAAAACCTTTTCATAGATATATGTAGGTAATAATGCAATTATGCGAAATTAACTCAACATTGAAGTAACTGCGGCCCGATTTGATATTTTTCTATCAACTGGGTAACTGCGGCCCCACTTAACATAATTCTATCTACCGAGCCACTGTGGCCCCACTTGGAATCGCTCTATCCACTGAGACACTACAGCCCCACTTGGAATCTCTCTATCCACTGAGGCACTGTGGCTCCACTTGGAAATTAACTCAACATTAAAGCAAGACATTTAAAGTAAACAAAATTATATTCCATTACCTTCATATCTCTATGCAATAATCGCTATGCATTAATGCAAAACTTTCATACAGGAAAAAGTAATTAAAAATGAGTTACGGTAAAAGAGAATGATTGCGTAATCTGATCATGCTGAAATTCCAACATTACCTGTATTTGACCCTGAGGATTCGCTCTGCAAAATTTGAAGAATTTCTGTTGAGTTTCAAGGGACTTAGAAGTATTAAAGACTGACAACAGACAGACAGACAGATATCGTCCTATTACATAATAGGATATTATATACGCAAATGTAAAGAAACGCGTTATCATCAGTATCTGGGCATAAGATTGACAGCTAAGCGGTCTATGTTTAGGACATGCGCATAAGTTGAAAAAAGGTCTAAGTACAGTGTATATTTTCACATGTGGCATTTAGAAGGATGCACAAATGTCTCTGATAAACTGAAAAGAGCTCTTAAAAGTGCTCAGTCCGCAACGAGCCAGCCATATGCATTTTAATATTGTTGCATGCTTCCTGCTCTACGTTGTTTACCCTTCCCCCGCCCGTCTCGTGTGAGAGCATCTGCGAGCCTGGGACGTGCGATAACCGGAGGAGTGGGTGGAGATTTACAAAGGCGTGCCGCCACTGCAGAGATAAGCACGTTGGGACTCGTGCACCCCTGTCCTTGAACGGATTGAATTTATGGAGTTATCGTCGGAAGAATGTTCTTGGTCATCGCTCTTGCCTGTCTCAGCTATACTCGGGGTGTATGCAACATTCTAGAATGAGCCAGTCAGACTACTGAAGCCGCAACTGGCCGTCGAGCTGGCAGTCTAGACTATGGAAGGTTGTAAGACCTTGAACGTCAGGAGTTCGAAGACTAGCGAGACGACGAGCCAGCAGAGCTACGAGTGGCAGCGGGAGTGAAGTCTGCGACTGCGAGCATCGGTACAGGTAAGAGTGAGACTGACACTGTACGAGTCAGTTAATAGTAGATTGAATATATCTAAATATGCGTGCAAATCAAGTGATAGAAATCAATATAGAAACAGTGATGAGGACTTTAATGAGATAGACATTTACTGCGCTCTCAGAGAATAACGAGAATATCAATGGAGATAACATATTTTAATGCTGAATGTAATAGCTGTGATAATATCAATAAAGGCTGTTCACGATAAAGTGAGCACTTTAGAATTGAACCGTAGAAAAAATTCACTGCCCCAGAATGCACATATTTTAATGGGCGCACTGAGTGTAATTCGCCCAGTAAAGTTGGTAACAATGGATAGAAAGTAGTTCCATATCTTAACGTCCTATAAAAAGTGTTAGGTAACCATTTGTGAAAACTTAAAATTATTTATTTTGCTTTCTGGTTTTTTAATGCATCGAAGTGTAAAAATGAGCAGATATGTAAAGTATTTACTTTCTTAAATATTTACACAATTACATTTGACCGACGAATGAATAAAGTGATGAGTCCCTTGGTTATGTTAATTTTACATAAGGAGGAAGAATACACAACGTTTACATAAGTAGATTTTAAGCAAGGCTTCCAAAAGTGCTCATTTTACCGTGAACAGCCTATAGCAGTAAAAATAAATTTTAACCATTAAAATTTAATACTTGAACATTTAGTAAGACCTCGAACCTGCACAGACTGATACGCCCATGACGTCTTGAAACGGTTTATATCGTAGTTGACTATCAGTTTGAACTGTAGGGTTCAGCTTTTCGAAAGTTGTATAGAGCTACATGGAAATGATTGATGATTCTCAGTGTAGGGCAAGAGCGGCATTTTGACAAATCTTTGGTTCTCAAAGAACTCAAAAAATAAATATGGATGAGCTCTACATTCCTTTCTAATATTCTTTCCTGTCTAACAAGTTGCTTCAAGAATATCTAGTGCCTGTAAACCAAAAGGGCTGGCCTGCTCCCTTTAAAAACTCTGTTCAGATTTTTGCAACATTGTTCCTACGCATAAAATGTTATATCTGTTCCTATGTTGTTCGACATAGCCTGAAGTAACATTTTACTTGATCACTTATTAAATATAGAATCAATCATAACTTGAGAGAATTCTTGACTGACCAAAACATCTATTGGAGTGAGGGGTATAACTACAGTCTTAGTTTGGATATTGACTTCATTTCCAAAGTCTCATAACTTATTCATGAGGACCAAGTTGTTTATTTCTTGGTTCAATGATGAGAAAAACTCTTCTCAGTTTTCCTTAGATACACAGAGAGAATGCAGAGTTCTTACGTAGCAATCGGGTTTATCACTGACTTAACATTTTGTAAATTGTCAAGGCGTACACTAAACTGAAGTACAATACTGGAGTACAGCTGCACCAACATAATAAACTCGTACACAACACGCATGCTTGAAGTAAGTTTAAAACTATCGAGAAATTAAACGTATAGATCTTGAAAGAGAAGCTTGGATGAATTACTAAGCTTGCCACACCAACATGGAAACACGACCGCACTTGAGTCTCCCTGAACTAATATGACAATAGTAATCCCTTTTATTCGACACTTCTTACACCTTTGTATTTGCAACTGTTAACATGAGCTATCTGAAAACTATATTATTATAGCTATTGATACATGAGCGCAGTTTTGCCATTATTTCTTATCGGCGACATTATATAAATAAAAGGAGTACTCTAATTCTGCTTTTCAAGCTCTTAGGGAGTGTTAATATATATTACGAGTTCTACATTATTCATGCTCAATCACTTCTAATTTCATGCTACTCTTGTTAATAGCAGAATAAATAACGTTCTTATGTCACTTATATATTATTATGTAGATATGCTATCGCTTAACTCGATAAAAGTATCCTTAAATGTTTTTGACTGAAAGTAGGAGTCTGCAATGAGAACTATTGTTAAAGAGAAATAAACAAAGGAGAACCTGCTTGAAGAATAATTTCTTAGTGAAGCGGAAATGATTTGTGTATTTGTACTTCTGCAGTCACTCACTACACAATCGTGGGGTAGACAATCGTGAGGTAGACAATCGTGAGGTAGACAATCGTGGGGTAGACAATCGTGGGGTAGACAATCCGCTGCTGTAGATCGTATTTAATAGTAAGTAACACTTTCGCTAGTGTCCTCAAAGATCTCCTCTTGGGCAAGAATAAATCCCCATGTAATAATCCCCATGTAATAATCACCTATAAACGAGCAGCTAATTTTTTTCGGCGACTTTGCAATCATTTTCCACAACGGCGTCAAACATTTTTCAAAAAAACTTTCTTATTAAAACGATATTAATTTATACGACAGAAAATTACTGTTTCGTGGTTGAAGACAAAAGGTTTCCAAGATTCTGACAAGCTGTAGTGGTATGCAAGCGAAAGTCATCCAGGAGTAGGAAAGTAAAAAATAACATTCCCGTAACGGTAAAATTTGAATTGTTCAAATATTCAACGCATTTATAACGTACAAACCTTAACCAGCTTGTGTCATGAACAAAGTACACCAATGAGCACGTAGTACTTATAATTACATTAAGTGGATATCTTGACACACATAATATTAGAATTTTAAAACGCATCACAAGAAAATCATGACAGATATGCAAATAATGGTTTAATTTTGAGGAAATAAAATAAAGTAAACATTCTGCTGCATTGTGACAAGATAAAAACTAAAAGGATTTTATGTGGAAATTACTATAATTTACATCAGACGTTTCCTGCCATGATCCACAACCGGACGAATCTGGTATAGGCCATTCACGGTAAAGTGAGCACTTTTTAAGGCCCTCGCAACATGAATTAACCACTAATAAATAAATTTCATTGCAGGCTCAGACGTTAAATTTTGAGAGTGGTGAAATGTATGTCCTGTGTGTATTAGTCATATTGCATTATTTATATTTAAAAATGGCAGAAAGACGAAAATTGGCTCGACGGAAAATTTGAGCAGGGCCTTAAAAAGTGCTCACTTTGCCGTGAATAGCCTATAGGTATATGATGCGGTTGATTACGATGTGACAAACGCCGCATTTCGTACAGAACATGCGGAATTCGCCACATCACGAGTAATGTGAGCAGAATTATTCTGAGAAGTAACACAAAATAAAGGCGAGTATGGCGTGGTAGCGATAAAGGCCAGTCTACAATCGCGTTGACGCTACAATTACGCGTTACTAAGTCATAAATCCGTGAATCACATACGCTCTGGCTACAACCTGCGTTAAACGTTGCCGTGACGCTAAACGTAAAACGCAACGCGGTAGCAGTTGGCCAACTTTCAAGTCTTTGCGTTTTGCGTTTTAAGCCAGCCAATCAGAATTCAAGACGTCACAAACAAGTGAAAACAAATGTTGCAGACGATTGGCGACAGATAGCACCACTATGGCCGTACCTAATCAATTTGTTCTTATTATACGGAGTCGAGTCAAAATACAAATAACGCAAAATGCGTTAAAAAAATAATTGAGTTAAACTATAAGAATACGGAATATCTTTTTTTACAAAAGTTTCTTTTTAAATTTCAAATTCCAACAAAAAAAATATATATAACACACACCTACATTCTTTTTATTTTTATTCCTGTTAACGTCGACTGTAGACATGACAGTTTTCTTATGGCGACGTTTAGCGTTTGACGTTTTGCGTCAAGTTGATTGTAGACGAGCCTTAATGGTCCTATGTACTGAAACGTTTTCTGTGAAATCGTTTGCACGTAAGGGCGTATCTCGGTAAATAAAAGTTACGGAAATGCGAAATTTTGCCAGGAAGGATTTTAAAAAACAATTATCTACGCCCCTATTTTTTTTTTACTTTTGTCATTATGTGTATTCTTGGAGAAAAAAATTCGTGAAAATGGTCAAGTATGGCATTTTTAAAGCTTGCCTGTGCAGTTTCCTTAAGCGGCGAGAGAAATGTACCAAGATACGGGCGTAGTTTAAACTGTGGTCTTTCATCGCGTGTAATAATACCCCTGTGTTACAGATGTAATTTGTACAGTACAGCGTTAGGACGGAAACACTGCACGCCTTGCGCGTAGGAGCGATGAGGCACTAGGCGTGCGTGTCAGTGTCGCCCGTATCGCCCCCTCGCTTCTTGACCTTGGACGCGCAGCTACATAGTCCTCTTAAGAATTTACGGTAAGGAAATGAGAGGGATGGGGAAAAAAAAGGGGGGGGGGGGCACCGACAAATTTGCATGTCACACGAATGGTTACGAGAAAAATCTTAAATAGTAAAACACGCGTGTTAAATAGATCGGAAAAGTGTGTTTCACAAAGTGGAGTGGTGTATGATGTTTCAAGATATACGGCGGGACGTAGTCTGGAACTAGAGGATACTGGCCATGAAGTGTAGCTCGAGAGAAAGAAACCAAAACTGAACTGATGGTTATTGAAGCAGGAGTGAGATAAGGGTAGTGAGCTTATATGTCAAATATACAGGCTATAACATAAGAAAGCATCTGAGAAGTCAGATAATAGGTAGTGGAATGAAACAAACTGGAAAAATAAAACCCCTCCACGCACGCAGAGAAATGGCGACACTTGAAAACTCTTAACATTTTGAAGATCATGATGGAGGATGCTGCAATAGTGCGAAAAAAAAAAAAAAAAAATAATTACTTGAGCTTCAGCAATAATTTACGAACATGGGAAGGTAAGAAGAAAAATAAATTATACTGCTGGAAATAAACATGCAAGGACAGGTAATGTCGTTAAGTCGTTGGGGATATCTTGTGTCTTTGAACAGCAGCTGTTTGGCGGAAGTAATAAGCAGAATTACGGCAAGATCGGGGCCGTAATAATTACGTAATAATTACGTGTATATAGCCCGTTCACGTTCAAGTGAGCACTTTTGACGCCCTAGTTACTTTTTACTTTCAGCCATTTTTTTACCCTTTAACTGCCTTTTAAAACATATATTGCGATGTAAGTAATAAACCTACTATGTATATTTCACCGCACTCGGAAGTTAACGTCTAAGGATTCAATATAATGTATTTGTTAACTATTACTCCAAATGAGAGGGCTTTCTAAAGTGCTCTCTTTACCGTGAATAGCCTATACGAATAACTTCGTTCTGCATGTGTAGTACGGAACTGAAGGGTGAACAACCCGAAAGGAGAAAGAGAGAGAAGTACACAAGGCACAAGGATAACTATGATGTACGTTATGTGTAAAATAATACAGAACGTGAACAGATTGGATAGAATTATGAATACGAAAGCATCTTGAACCACGCCGTAGGAAATATCTATACAGCGGAGTATAATTTAAGAAACATTAAAATGAGAAGACGAATAAAGTCTAAAATATTAAGCCGCATAAAGTAAAAAAATAAGGTACAATGAATCCTGGTGCTCAGGGTAGGTAAAGCTAAAGAACGATCTGTTAATAACTGTTAAAGAAAATATAAAAGTTAGGCTGGTTGTATCTGGATGAGATAGCTGCATTGTATACGAGTATGAACAGTATAGATCAAAACGGGAAAACCATATTGAAGGTATTTAGAGTTTTTACAAGTTACTGAGCTTTTCCACACAAAACTTATAAGAATTTATGCAATTTACTATTAATAATGTTGTCCTAACGCAAGAAAAAAGTGCGTTTTCTCGAATATGAATGTATCTATTTTATATAGGGCAACACCTTATACCCTCTCACGAATTGGAATATTATGATAACAATAGTGCTGCCTAGATTTTCAAAGAAAATGGATACATCCATTAAAAAGAATTTTCGAAATGGCTAATCTATAAAAATTTAATGAATATTATTGTTTGCTGCTTATTTTCCAGGTAATTAAGAAATTTGTAATTTCGAGTAAAATGTATTTAATGAATATCATCTACGAAAATAATTCCTAGTTCTTTATAAAATAACAAGCAAAACACAATACACACACTGTTAAGAAAATTGCTAGTGAATAAAATTGAAGAGATTTTCGGTGAAATTAGATCGAGTTTGAATGTTGCACGAAGTCCGCACAAAAAAACGGAAATACCGGAAGTTGTTACAAAATAGGCAATGGGGCACTAACATTGGAATTTTTGTACGTATTTCGCTAAACTGTAAATACATATTTACGAAAATATTAGTTCAGTTAGACGCACATGTGCAATTTATTTTATATTTTTTCCCTCTTTTTCTCTGTATCTTCCTCAAACACGCAAACGCTGAGAATACAAAGATGAACATGAATTTGTAAGACATACGAATTATGTGTAGCCGAAAGTATTTTTGTTACACTGTAACATTCTCGCATGAAGCTCATCCATGATACTGCAAAGGACTCAATTTATTTATGCAAAAAACTCATTTGTGCAAAACCCTCTTCAAAATGTTTACACATTAGGCATGTCAATTACAGCCAATGCAATAACAAATTATTAAACGCCATTGTTCCTGCCAAATAACAAGTCGAAGAAAATTACTATTTTGGGAACGTGAGAGAAAATGAAAGAAAATCAAGTGCACAAACAAAATATATTACACTCAAAAAATGTCAATCAGTAGGTTTATATCGTCAGACGAAACCTTAGTTTCGGAAACCCAACTTTCTAAACTAAGGTTTCAGTGAAGTGTTCATGCCGTCATACGAAACTCAGTTTTGGAAACTTGTGTTTCGTGTGTTGATTTATGCCAGAAACCAATAACATCAAAACATTGAAACAAAATGAATCCTTTTTGTTATGAAGATATGAAAAGGAAATATATTTTACAGAAAATAATAAATATGACACACACACTGCTTGATAAAACATAATTAGAAATGGTATTTCGTAACCTTTTTTTTAAGATGCAACATATTTATTGCGTATAAGTTATTTTCGTACCTACAGAATAATTATACCATAACTTTGCATTTACACGCATTATTTTTAACCACTTAAATATGAAACCGAAGTTTCGTTGTTTATACCGCGCACAAAACCTAAGATTCCACACGAGACTTGAATTACAAACCTTGGTTTCGAGATACGGCGAAACCTCACTTTGGCGGCGTTTATATTGTACACAAACTCTGCTTTCCGAAACCCGGGTTAACGAAACCCGGGTTAACGAAACTAGCTTCAGGTGTCGGTATAAGCGTCGTACTGATCGTAAAAAAAAAAAAAAAAGTCAGTGGTATCGCAGAGGAAAGCTTTAAAAGGTAAATGTCATATTCGTGGCTGTCTATAAAATTTCGGAAAAACCTCTTCTTTATAATTGTGCAAATTCCACACTGTTTAATGTGTACACCTAGAACAGCATCTGCGGCAAGACACATCGAATGGTATTTCTGTTATATACCCAAAATTATTCACGTTATAGAACTCCTTGACCAAGGAGAAATATTATTAGATATCTCCAACACAGTAGAGGAGGCAAGACGGTAAATTCCATTCTTCCAAATTATAATAAAAACGAAGTTTCGCTCTGAGAATTTTGTTACGCTTGAAATCCTGCGTCAAGTGGTGAGAGGGTAAAAGTTTTACAAGTATTCGCATTTTAGAAAAATAAAGAATGGCTACAATCAAGAATTTATTTTATTAATTACATTCTCTAGAAGTATGGTCGACGAAATTCCCACATTTATGGAATGCTGAAGTTCTTACCATAGACGTATCTCAAGGTGAAGTAGCCAGGATAAACTTCACAAATCATATGAAGCTAGGTTTGAACTTTTTACTGTATTACAAAATATTTGCTACTGCTAACTTCACTGACATTTATGTAAACTATTTGACTCGATGGTCTATATAAAGAATACACATCACATGCAGTAAATAATAAGCCTAGACATGACGCGTAGCGGAGTAAATAACAAACTAAATGTAAAATAAATCATATTTTAATACGATCTCTTAAGCAACTGGGAAATGATACTAAGTGTTATGCTATAATTGAACGAGTGCGTGCGAGTATAAATATGAATATCCTCTATTTGCAACCTAATGAACAAACATGAAACATCACAATCTGCCAAAAAAATTCGCTGACAGAAGGGATTCGCGCAGCGTACTACTGGGAAACTTGTCCACCTCATTGTATCGGGTACTTAATGTGCGTGGCCCAGTGTCAACTGAAATGTTTCCTGTTTGTTCAGTTTTCCCCGTTCCATTTTACAAATCTTCATTAAGTGATCTTGCAGCAGTCGTATGACAACACGTACTTGCGCCACAATATGATTGCTAACCGACGTTTAAACAATCATCTACCACTTCTCGAGCACGTGATGTAGTACGTCATCTATAGAAGTACTACTGTGGCAGTAAAACTAATAACAAAGAATGTATGAGTAAATCCCCCATCAATTCATGATTTCTTTCAATGGCGGAGTATACCTCAAACACTTATTCCTTTGGTGTATATCTTATGACTGCGGTCCATGTCGTATATACACGCCCGTGTAAGTGTGAGACATTAATAAACTGAAACGGTAATGTTACTTCACACAGTCTCACCAGCCAATCAACACACGAAAGTGGATCTAGCATGTAACGGTCGTAGTGCAACGAACCTGCTGCCAAGTGAATTCTGTACGAACTAGGCGCTCTATTTGCGAGTCAGATAAGCTGTACAAATATACTAGTTCTTAGATTCTAAGGAACGTAATTTTTTCCACCACAACTATATAAAAACTTTTGCTTTAAACCAACATGCACGACCATCAATAAATATTGGAATTTCGTCAGTAGACTGTACCAAGAACTGTCGCCATCGGAAGTATCTGTTGCGAGAATATAAACTGGGTAAATGTGTAAACATTTTTGTGCAGTCATAGACTACGGTAAAAGCGTGTTTTAGAAGACACACATTCAAAATCATAATGATAATCTTAATTTTTTTTTAAATTTTAAATTAGTTTAGTTATGATAAAGTCTTAAGTGAGTAAAAGGGGGGGAGGAGGCAGTATCGGGAGCCATTACAGCCAAGATGTTTTGCGCGGATAGAAGTTGAAATAATAATAATAATGCAACCATGCATGTGGACCCCACTTGCACGCTGCCTGCCCAGCAGAGCATATTCTCCTTTACTAGAAGAAAATCTCATCGCGAATTTTCAACAACTGCCAGCGCTAGTCCTATCTCACCTGACCATGGGCTTACAGGTGGGTTCCTCCTCCCTCTCGGTAGGAAGTGGCGCTGTTAGCAGGTATTGGAAAAAATTAAATAGAAGATAGCGCAGACGGCCATGCTGCCATACTGGTAACCTGACGGTCTTGTGATCACCGTGGTTCAGCATGTTAGGGCGTAGTCAGAACTTGGATAGCGACCGTCCAAGGAACACCATGTAGCCAAAGGCATATCCAATACTAGCTACCCCCATAAAGAGCCAACACATGAACAGGCAGTAGGTGAGGTCGTGTTCACAAGATACTTCATCCAACCTGTACCAACTGGGACAGAAGCAGCTTGTATCACTGTATCCAGTGGCACAAGCAGCTTGTATCACTGTATCTAGTGTCTTGAGAATACGAGGGCTCGTTGGGAAAACTCACAAGCGAACTACAATAGAAAAGACATCGAAGCCGTATGAGCATGCTAGGGAGTCATTGGTGGTCTTAGTGGAATTTGAGTAACTTGTACGTAAACGGGTGTCAGAGAAGGATATTAATTAATGACACCCTTTAACCTGGGAAACAGATCGTCACCCCGACCCCTGGGAGGTGTGTTGTGGTTGGCTGACGGGTTTTCCCACCCCTTCTGAGCTGTGCTGTGATCGTCCTTTGCTCGGAGAGGGTACCCTTTCGGTGGGCATAGTGCTCAGGCGAAATTTGCAGGGACTTTGAAATTTCTAGAGGAAGATGAAAGGGGAGGGGCTAAGGGCGTGGTAAGGGGGTGTATAAGTTTGCACCAATAGGATTGAGGAGTCGGTCACTCCTTGTTTCGATACCCGTGGAGGATAATTAGATGTAATTACATGTTAAATGTGCATTGAGTAATTGCATAGTAATTAATTACGAGTACCAAGAGTAAGTACAAGTACCGATGAGTACATGTACCAAGAGAGTAATTAGACACTAAGAATATATGTTCACCCATGTGCTGCCGAAACAAAACTGATGATATAGGTGAGGCGCTCTGTTTCGATACCCATATAGGGTAATTAGCTGTCATCCCATGATGAGTAATTATTCATTATGCGATTACTCATTGCATAAGTTCACATAGCGATAATTATTATGTACCGATAGTAAGAACCAGTAACAAGATTAAGTAAATGTATTGAGAGAGTAATTACACACTAAGTACGCATGTTGACCCATCAGCTGCCGAAACACATCTGACGAGGTTAGTGAGGAGCTCGGCTCGAGTTCCGTCAAAGGTAGGGTAGTAGGGGTAAAGTATGCACAATGAGCAATTGCATAACAAGTAATTGTGTGGTGAGAAATTGTGTAGTGAATACGGGCATATACTGAGAGTAATTACATATACCAATAATAATTACATACCAAGCGTAATTACACAGTAATTACACACCAAGTACACACCTAACCCTGATCACTGCTCAAATACAACTGAGCTGTGAATCGCTTAAATATCTGTGTTGTGTCAGCCATCTTGCTTGGTTTTGATTCCCACCCTGGTTAAGTGAAGCATAATTTCATTTATACTGATTTAATACCGGATTCGATTCCCATCGAGGTTAATTAAAACATAAATACATTTATGCTGGACCACTCCTAGGTTCGAACCACATCGAGGTTAAAGAAAACACAAATATATTTATGCAGACGTAAACCTTGCTTCGATTCCCATCGAGGGTAATTAATGCTCATGCAAGTTTGTATTTGGTTAGTCCTTGGTTGGAATCCTACCAAGGTTATCATAATTACATTTTACTTAGATAGTTCTTAGTCCGAGCCCCATCGAAGATAATTCAAGCATAAATACATTTATACTTTCATAGAACTTGGTTCCAATTCAGGTGAGGGTAAATATATGTGTGCCGATTTAGTCCTTGAATTCGGCTCCTGTCAAGGGCAAGTAATCGTAATAAAATTATACACAGATCATATAAGTGAAACATATTAATTACATTTGAGCAACTGCTTGTAATAAAACATCCAACCTCTATGAGAGCTATTGCCAAACTGAACCATGCCACAGAGTTATGACCCCAAAAAAAATAATTCGAAGTAATTTCATATCGGGAGTAAATACATCCTTACTAGTATATATATATATGCGAAAGTGTGTGTGTGTGTGTCCTTCCACGTCAAAATGGAGAAAGGGATCGACGTGATTTTTTGTACATACATAGTTGGAGGGCCGGAGAGTGACATAGGCTACTTTTTATATCACGGAAATATCTTAAACGGTTCCTAAAATATGATGATCAGGGATGTACATAGGTAATGGATTTAACTTTTTTTTAGGATTACTGCATAAAAAAGCATTGCTAAACATTTCTCCTTTCTTTTTTGTGTATGGGCTGTCTTCCATTCCTTCCCAAGACCCGCAGTAGCTCAGTGGGTAGAGAACCCTATAATGGGGCCGCAGTAGCCCAGTGGCTACAGAACCAAATAGTTATTTCAAGTCCTAAATTTCATGCGAGCGAAGCCGTGGGTAAAAGATAGTAGAGACATATAGGGAGAAAGTACACAACAGAACACTCCCACAAAACCACACTGATATCGTGTCGGAATACTTTAACCAAGAATAAATTCAGAGGAAATCATGAGTGCCTAGTGGAGACTCCCTGCCATCGCACGAGTGTGTTGACATTTTCCCAGCTAGGAGTGCTGCGCAGCGCAGAGACTCTGTCTAACAGCAGACGTGAGAAACCAACGGGTCGTTCCCTAAAGAATCGGGGAAGGGGTAGGAAGGATGAGGGAAAAGTGTAATTCCATTGAAGGCCGACAGGCGCCTGGAGATCGAGGTGGGGAAGAGACACAACATTCCTCCCCAGACGTTGAAGTTAACACATCGAGATTCTCTCTTAGAAGATTAGGTGATTCATGTCATGGGTAAGTGAAGCATAATTACATATATACATGTATACTACCCTATTCGATGATGGAAAGTAAACAGGAATGTAATTTGTATTGCTATAGGAAGAAGAAATTTTCTAAAATAAACCGTCGACAGCATGAAACTGGTTGTTATCAGAATGTAGTATGTACTAAGTTCACGCGAGAACAGTTTAAATCTCAGTTTTAATGTCAAAGCAATAATTCTAACCGAACAATTTTCGCTAAGTGAAACTTTTTTAGGTGTAGAGTTAAGTATTTGTGTATACATTGTGACAACCTAAAACACAAACATTCTGCAAGTCGTGTAAATATTCTGCTGCGTACAATAATACTTGTTAATCTGACATTGCTTTCTATTCCCAAATTCAGGAATGACCACACGTCCAACCCCTCGCTGAACACAGCATACTCAAGTCCCAAACACTCTCTCACAAGAAGTTATAGTGGAAAACCCTCCAGGTGGACTGTGTCCGCATATCCATTCGGCGAAACCAGAAAGCCCTTGTGTAACCAATTGAATAAAATCTAGCAACACACTAATAAAAAAACATTGAAGGTTCTTTAAATATGTTGCCACTCACAAAACGAACCAAACAAACCTTGTACAATTAAATAAACGATAAGATCATCACAAACATATTTATTACATCCTTAAAACATCAAACAGTATACAAGAATACAGAACTTGGTGACTGAAGGTGGGGGCATATTCCCCCCCCCCCCCCCATCTACGGCTTCTTACTTAAGTGTTAAGTACCATCGATGAGGATTGAAGCAAGGTTTAGGTCAGTATAAAAAT
This sequence comes from Dryococelus australis, assembly GCA_029891345.1. Taxonomy (NCBI): domain Eukaryota; kingdom Metazoa; phylum Arthropoda; class Insecta; order Phasmatodea; family Phasmatidae; genus Dryococelus; species Dryococelus australis. The sequence goes on along the minus strand of CM056998.1, from coordinate 196,630,687 downwards.
ATTGATGTTTTCCATACCCTCGATAGGGTTCGAACCAAGGATGACCAAGTACCTATTAATGTATTTATGGTAGGTAGGTAGGTAATTGGGCTTAATGTCTCGTTGATAGCGATGCCATCAGAGACGGTGCAAGTTTCACAAGGAAGAGAGATTAGAGAAGGATTGGGAAGGAATCGGCCATGACCTTTGTGAGGGACCCATCCCAGCATTCGCCTGGAATGATTTCGGGAAACCATGGAAACCCGAAATATTGTCACATTATTCTTTGAGTGAACTCAATGTAGAGTATCTCTGGGATGGTAACAATTGTTATAAATAAGTATACATTTAAATAATATATTTTACTATCAATTTTAGTTATGGATATGCATACAGTCTCGTGCTATGTTCATTTTTAGCTATCTCATTTTTATTTGTTAAATATTGACATATATTCTTAATGTGTTATATATGGATACATTTTACATGTTATTGTAACAATTTATTTATTTCTATATTTTTTAAAGTGTTGTACCTGTGTGTGATTATTCTACTGTTTTAATGTATTGTTAATGTGAATTACCTTATATGTTAACGACTTAAAATTATCTTTTTTGACACAGTCAATCGGGTTGTAAACTGTCAAAGACCAAGCAATAAATAAATAAATAAATATAGAATTTTTTTACAGTGTTCCCAGCTGCTAAAAGGCATGTTTAATCCAGAGTCGAAGTGCAACAATGTTGGTCTACATAGTAGAGGAGTGGGGCGGCTACAACACCAACACGCCAGATGGGATGCCAGTTCGTGTTGCGTCACGCCCGTGTTGAGAGAGTTGTTGTGCTGCTGACCAGGTTGTGTTCGCGGCAAGTTTAATCCAGGCGGCTACAACACCAACACGCCAGATGCGATGCCAGTTCTTGTTGCGTCACGCCCGTGTTGAGAGAGTTGTTGTGCTGCTAACCGGGTTGTGTTCGCGGTAAGTTTAATCCAGGCGGCTACAACACCAACATGCCAGATGCGATGCCAGTTCTTGTTGCGTCACGCCCGTGTTGAGAGAGTTGTTGTGCTGCTGACCGGGTTGTGTTCGCGGCAAGTTTAATCCAGGCGGCTTCAACACCAACACGCCAGATGCTATGCCAGTTCTTGTTGCGTCACGCCCGTGTTGAGAGAGTTGTTGTGCTGCTGACCGGGTTGTAGTCGCGGTAAGTTTAATCCAGGCGGCTACAACACCAACATGCCAGATGGGATGCCAGTTCTTGTTGCGTCACGCCCGTGTTGAGAGAGTTGTTGTGCTGCTGACCGGGTTGTGTTCGCGGCAAGTTTAATCCAGGCGGCTACAACACCAACATGCCAGATGCGATGCCAGTTCTTGTTGCGTCACGCCCGTGTTGAGAGAGTTGTTGTGCTGCTGACACCGGGTTGTGTTCGCGGCAAGTTTAATCCAGGCGGCTACAACACCAACATGCCAGATGCGATGCCAGTTCTTGTTGCGTCACGCCCGTGTTGAGAGAGTTGTTGTGCTGCTGACCGGGTTGTGTTCGCGGTAAGTTTAATCCAGGCGGCTTCAACACCAACATGCCAGATGCGATGCCAGTTCTTGTTGCGTCACGCCCGTGTTGAGAGAGTTGTTGTGCTGCTGACCGGGTTGTGTTCGCGGTAAGTTTAATCCAGGCGGCTACAACACCAACATGCCAGATGCGATGCCAGTTCTTGTTGCGTCACGCCCGTGTTGAGAGAGTTGTTGTGCTGCTGACCGGGTTGTGTTCGCGGCAAGTTTAATCCAGGCGGCTACAACACCAACACGCCAGATGCGATGCCAGTTCTTGTTGCGTCACGCCCGTGTTGAGAGAGTTGTTGTGCTGCTGACCGGGTTGTGTTCGCGGCAAGTTTAATCCAGGCGGCTACAACACCAACACGCCAGATGCGATGCCAGTTCTTGTTGCGTCACGCCCGTGTTGAGAGAGTTGTTGTGCTGCTGACCGGGTTGTGTTCGCGGCAAGTTTATCAAACGTCCGGGAAAAGGAGAGCAAGTCCTACTTTTTTTTTTAAATTTTATATTCTAGTCCACTCGGATTCTTTCTGGCGATCAAAAATTCCCCGAATTTTTGATCTGATAAAATAAATCATATATTCGCAGCAACTTCCAACTGTTCTGAAGACCTGCTAAAGTTCTACTTCCAGTATATTCCTCCGCATCGTGTAAACAGATTTTGACCAAGTCTCGAAATTTACACCAAAGGGACAGCGTGCCGTATTTGCTCGCACTCGCCGTAATCATATTTAAGAACTGTTTTTTTAAAGGCTGTTCACGATAAAGTGAGCACTTTTGAAATCAACCTTAGAAAAAAGTCACTGCCCATACAAGCATATATTTTAACAAACGCAATGAGTGACAAGCGTGTAGTAAAGTTGGTAACCATGGAAGGGAAAGTATAAACAAAAAGTGTTAGGTAACAATTTGTAATAACTTAAATTATTTCTCTCGCTTTCCGTATTTTTTAAGGCCTCGAAGTGTAAAAATGAGCAGATATGTAAAATATTTACTTTCCTAATAATGTCACAGTTTCACTTGACGAACGCATGAATAAAGTGATGAGACCCACGGCAATGTTAATTTTACATAAGGCGGAAGAATACACAACGTGTATACAAGTACATACTAAGCAGGGCTTTCAAAAGTGCTAATTTTACCGTGAACAGCCTATACTAGGTAATACTAACACGCCTGTTTTCTCCCCGTTTTTATTTATTTATTTCTACACACAGTATTAAACAAAGTCGCCCATCCGCGTGTGAGTATGCACCTACTCGGCTAAGGCTTCTAAACAACGTGATGGATTTTCATGCGGTTTTCACAGTCAATTAGAGAATTTCTTGAGGAACGTTTAAATGTATTCAAAAATTTATATTTAACGTAAGGATAGTAGAGAAATGTCTACGTTTTCTAATAAAGTCAGAAAAAGCCGCTTTTCGGGCGCTTACATGGCCTACGCTGACTAAACTTTAAGAGATACACCAAATTAATGTAGTACAGAATTGTGTATCTCAAAAAAGTCTACAAAAAAGTCCGCGACAGCAAATGTTATGTTTTAATGATGACCCACAGTAATAATTTTTGCATTTTACTCACTTACGAAGACTTTGTGAACACAGTATTAATTCTCTGTTAGGTACCTTATGCATTAATGTATACTTTCTGTAAACCTTATTAACAACGCCATATTTGTAAATCACACCCTAGCGAGTCCGGGGCCGGTCGCTTCTTAATTATAAAACATTGTTTTTTATTTTAAAAAATATAAGTTAAAAAGGATTTTAATTTAAAAAAAATTATGTTAACAGAAGTATAAAACGCTTGTGATACACGCCATAATTAGTAAACAACCAAGCACATCATACATGGTGTAATATTTCAAAGGTTTAAATTCCAAAATTGTGAAGAAACTGCGAATAGCCTATAGCAAGGTTACTTCTACTCTGGTCGGAAAGATCAGTGTTAAAACTTTGGTAACCAAACATTTCCGCCACTAGGTAAGCGCTAGTGTCGTGTGTACCAGATTTTTCTCTGCTTTCTACGGGGTAAAGATCAGTTTAATTGCAGTAAACTTAAATCAAGTGTAAAATAGCTTCATATCTAAGTAAAATCTTTCCTTTGTATTCATTCACATAAATTAAGATGTTATTTAAAAGTGACCTGTTTTGGAACTACGCACCTACGCACGGGCATTTTCCCTGTGCCAAACTCTCCCACAAGAAAACTCGTTTTATTTATAACCTGAGTAGAATTAACCACAATTATAGCAACCGAATTTGTCTACTAATTACTATGATATTATCTTCATTCAACAAAAATTTTTATAGGTGTGATGTCAAATTTCACTTGACGGGTCATATAAAACGTCTTATTTTCCTTGATAATCAGTAAAAATTTAAATGATGTTTACGAATTAATTTTTTTGGTTTTATTATTTATATTTGTACTTCTGTGTGCGTATTGAAATGTCTTGTTATGTAAAATAATTGATAAGAGAAATTGATTTTCCTGGTATTTAGTTTCCATATTGTATTAACTTATTAAGGACTTTTTTATGTTATAAATTTACATTTTAACACACTTTTTTTAAAGAAAATACTAGTGATTTCATTGAAATATTTTTCAGCATACTTAACCTCGAAGCATATATGTACGGTAAAATACTAATGTCGTCAAGTTTACATAATTTGCGGTGCTAATGAAATTGCATTCTCTTCTATTTTTTAATTTTTTTAATGAAATGCCATCACTTTCCAGAATGAACGTCTTCTTTCTTCATCATGAGTGACAGACTGGTGACCCCGGCTCCTAGGCAGCTCCTGCGAAGATAGAAACACACCTAGAGGCAGCAGTTGCGGGATATTGCACGCCAAACTGATTTACGTCCTCTTTCAGGCGAACAGGAAGTCTCGTCTGGGGAAGATCGCCGCTGAAGGGGCCAACGTCTTCAAGGGGGCGCGGAAGGAGGGCTTGAAGCGCGACCACAGAGTGGTAACGGTTTGGGGGGTTGGCGGTTGTAACTTGGGGGGTGGGGGGAGTGTCGGACATTACGAAACAACTGTCGCAGGACGAGACACATGGGTCCCCCTCCAACCACAACGAAGTTCACAGCAAAACGCCATGACGACTCTTCCTATAGGCTGTTCACGGTCAAATGAGCAAATGAGTCAAACATTGCCGTGGGCCTAATTACTTTATTCATGCGTTGACCAAGCGAGACTGCGAAATTATTGGAAAAGTACGGGTCATTTTTACACTTCCGTGCATTAATTAAAGACAGGAAGAGAAAGAAAAATTAAGGACTTCACAAATGGTTACCTAACACTTTTTTTTCGTCGTTAAAATACGGAAGTACTTCACATCCATCTTTACCAACTTTACTGGGCGCAGGCAGGGGCAGTGACTTTTTTTTTTCAGAGGTTTGTTTCCAAAGTGCTCACTTTACCGTGAACAGCCTTCACCAAGCCGGCCGCCGCGAACTTCAAATGGGGAATCAATTTTAAACGAAATTCCTTCGCATTGCGTCAAATTAAAAATGAATATTTCAAACAAAAAGTACTCTACTTTAAATTTCTTAAGGAATGTTGCTATGTGAAGAAATCTTGCCGATTATTTTGTTTAATATATTTTTTTTTCTAAATTTGTAACATTGCAGTTTTTAGGTGTCATATTTAACATTAGCCATAGATAATTTAATTAACTATGATTACAGAGTACTTACTTATGTTGTCCCTTCATTTAATATTATTCCAGATTACGTTCTATTATCGGAGTTAACAATATAATCTTTGGTTATTTTAGTAGGTTGTTTGACACAGAGATCATATGTAAATGTTTTTAATTTGTTTCTAGACAGTATCCAGTTTGTTATTTTCTTTTTTTTTTCTCCAGAGCGTAATCAGCATTAAATGTTTATTAAACAAAATTACTAAATAAAATTATCCTGGTTGTCTCTCGTATCGCCATTGCTGACTGGCGGAGAAATGTGTCATGGTCAGACGACAGCCAATCAGAGGACAGGAGGCAACATAAGTAAGGCAGAAATAAAATAACTTACTTTTTCTTTAAAACAGTTCTCACCACCTCCAACGATGGAAGCGTGTCGTATAATATGATTTTTTTTTAATGATTTAAGATTTAATACAGTTGCTGTAATAAGTTTTGAAAGATGAATAATTATTAATTGAAGAACAACGAGTATTAATTTTACTGTACCTGAGAGGATAAAATTCTAAATGAATACTTTTTTTGAAGAAGATTAAAAAAAAGATGTGAGAAAATTTGAATTGTAATATCATGCTTTCTACTTAAAGGTAACACCTGACGAATTGAATATTTATTTTATATGTTATAAACGGCGCCTAACGTGTTGATGGTAATTTGTATGAACTGTAAAGTGCAACAAAATGAAATATTAAAATTTACATATAAGAAGAATTTTTTTTTTTTAATAATTGTATATCTGCAGCAAAGTGAACAAGGAAATCAGTAAAAGAACATACGGTGTTATATTCCGCGTAAAACACTTTTTATAGTAATTAATTGAAAAAAAAAATTCCCCATTAAATAAGAGACTTTTTTTTCCTAAAGCTGCTATGAGACTTTTGATCCTGTAGGTTTTGAAAGATCCAGCGCAACATTGCAAAATAATTTTATTAATCGAGGAAATTATTCGCTGTCCCCAACATTGTAAGTAAATATAGGTATCGTAAAAATTTTCAAGAGAAATTAGCACAACATATTCATTACGTTTTTGCTTTCATTTAATTCATTTAGAAATAAATGTAACTACATGTACTGTGTTCATACGATGAAACTTAAGTGCCGGAGTTGGTATCGATTACGACAGTATCAATAGCAGAATGTAAAGATTGGTATAAATCTTCAATGAAATTTAGTTACTTAGGAAGTGAAATAAGAAATTATGGGCAGGAGTACATGCATTGAGAGAGCTGAAAGGGCTACAGCACCCCCCCCCTCTCACAAAGAAAGTAAAAATATAAGTAATAATACATTTGGAAAAATTTACTGAGATTATGTACTGAAAACTGAAATAAAAATTTCAATAAGTTACCTTTGAGTGTACACTTTCAATTCAAATACATTTTATAGGAGTATACGGTGCTTTAATTATTGAGCAAAGTCCTCACTTCAGAAATTCAGCTTCAGCTCCTCCCAAAATAAAATCTTGTTTATATAATTGATGATGAGCAAGGTGAAAAAACCAATTCAGTATTAGTAATAGAGGGAAATATAGTCGTTGACAGGAGTACAGTGTCACATGTTCAATGGTGAATATGAAAAAAAAAAAAGGTATATTCTTATGATAAAGTATTTCATTAGTACCCGATTTCACGGTAACAGTTCGTGAAGTGAGAGAAATTTGGACGACACCTAACAGCAGAGCTCCACAGCGCCCATAAAAACGAATAAACGAGGTATTTAAAATCGGGCGTAACGAGTCGATATTAGAAAAAAAAAGGGGGCTGTAAAGAGAGGCTCTGATGAGGTAGAGATAGAAAGTAGATTCGTAAATTTGAAACGGAAGATGTCTGAAGAATGATCAGATTAAGAGGTACATGAATAAATTGGTTGTTCGCTTAAGGAACATTTAGATCTGTAACTGTGCAAAGGAAGACAGGAAGAAATGAAGTGAATGTAAAACCCTCAGTACATTAATCAATTTATGCGATAAATTGATTTGCACACCTTGTGATCTGCTCAAAACAAATACCTGCGTTTGTTTCAATATCTCAATTCATAACATAACAGCGGATTGTTTGTAATTCTAATTGAATAACAATACACATTTATTGCTGCCCGACTGTTAAACGACGATCTACAAGTACGATGCGAGTGGTTCTGTGATGAAATACCGGACGATTAATATATGTTTACTGTCAATAAGCTGTCGCAAACACTGTTGTCAAGGAGATGGGAGACAGTAAAGTATCGTCTGTATTTGGATACCTGTCAATAAGCTGTCGCAAACACTGTTGTCAAGGAGATGGGAGATAGTAAAGTATCGTCTGTATTTGGATACCTGTCAATAAGCTGTCGCAAACACTGTTGTCAAGGAGATGGGAGACAGTAAAGTATCGTCTGTATTTGGATACCTGTCAATAAGCTGTCGCAAACACTGTTGTCAAGGAGATGGGAGACAGTAAAGTATCGTCTGTATTTGGATACCTGTCAATAAGCTGTCGCAAACACTGTTGTCAAGGAGATGGGAGATAGTAAAGTATCGTCTGTATTTGGATACCTGTCAATAAGCTGTCGCAAACACTGTTGTCAAGGAGATGGGAGATAGTAAAGTATCGTCTGTATTTGGATACCTGTCAATAAGCTGTCGCAAACACTGTTGTCAAGGAGATGGGAGATAGTAAAGTATCGTCTGTATTTGGATACCTGTCAATAAGCTGTCGCAAACACTGTTGTCAAGGAGATGGGAGATAGTAAAGTATCGTCTGTATTTGGATACCTGTCAATAAGCTGTCGCAAACACTGTTGTCAAGGAGATGGGAGATAGTAAAGTATCGTCTGTATTTGGATACCTGTCAATAAGCTGTCGCAAACACTGTTGTCAAGGAGATGGGAGATAGTAAAGTATCGTCTGTATTTGGATACCTGTCAATAAGCTGTCGCAAACACTGTTGTCAAGGAGATGGGAGATAGTAAAGTATCGTCTATATTTGGATACCTGGAAACTGTTTCATCATGTATCCAAATAGTTTCCAAAGAGCTCGTATATTGTTTCCAAACAGTTTTCAAAACACGTCAAAGCGTATTTCAGAAAGCTTATTCAGTACCCTATTGTGTCTGAAACATTAGTTCTGTTCTGTTTGAGATGTTGCCAGAGATGGTAGTTTCCGCTAGCGCCCTGTACTTCTATGAACTTTATGCCAGCAATTTCATTTTAAATAGCTTGCTTCCCGTTTCGATCATCATTTTTGGAATTTATTTGCATTCTACAGAGTTGATTTGAGAATGAAACTACCTTAATGAGTTAAACTGTGTTGTGTGTTCACACTACCATGTTAATGAAATTATCAACTACGGGCAAATTGGCAGCTTACACACAAAAACTGATACAATCACTTTTGAAAGTTGGGTCACTCAGGATATTCGCTTGAGGGTAATTGTGCCAGACGATTCCGTTGGGTTTTCTCGGGGATCTTCCGTTACCCTCGCCCTTTCACTTCGGTGCTGCTCCATACTCACCTCAACCAATCTCGTCGGCTCTGAAGACCTCGCTGTTACGAGCCGCCCAAATCTCTTCACTCACTCGCTTTTGAAAGTTGACGAACCGGAACTGACTGATGCACAAAGAATGGGTGGCTTCCCTTATCCAGCTGCCGAACACATACAGACATGCAAACGCTGTTAAGTGTTTTCCATTTGATTGGAACACATGAAATAGTGTTTCTTTCTCCAAATATAGTGCGGCCATTACACAATATGGTGCGGCCATTACACAATATAAAACTTTAGCATTTGGCTTTACGTTTGTTTGTCAGCACATTTCCTGTAGAGCTTGACACAACTGCCCCACCAAGATGAAATCAAGCAGATTTGACTTTACGATTTCAGTCAGTTGAAACTTAAAAGTCAAGTCAACCAGCCATTTCGCCGACAGCGAATTAGAGGTCAAGTGAAATGAATTTTACTTTAAAACTTTTTTTAATTTCGTCATATTGAATCGAGCTGGTGGTAATTCTGTCTTGTCTAATTCTGTCTTGTCTAATTCTGTCTTGTCTAAATTTAAAAATCAGCACACGAACGTTACATGAAGAGGAAATATACATGTGAATAAAGAAAACACACGCATTCTTTCTTTAAATTCAAATTTTAATGCAAATATCTCAACTTATTTTAAAACGGCTTCATAAAATATGTTCTTGGGCGTTTTTAATTATTTAAATAACGAAAAAAAATTTTTTTCAATCATTGAAAACCCGAGTTTCAACTGTATGGGCTTCGAGTTTATGTTTGCATTATGTATCGGCTGTTTCGTAAAAGGAATGAAAACGTATAGTCAACCGCTAAATTTTTCAATTGTGTAAAAATCTTCTACCCGAACTTGTTTGCTATTTGATCCTCTTTTGTTTGATAAAAAATTACTACAGGAAACTCGTAAAACATTTCGTAAACTTTTTCCAAACAATTTTTCTAAAAGCATGTTCCCCCGTGTAGACGAGGTTTAAGAGAAGATTTAATCGCTTAACAGTTTCGCAATCAAGAATTTCAAAACGCACACGTAGGACGTGTAAACTATTATTTCCATTAAAGAGGGATATTTTAAATGTAAATGGAAAGCTTTGCCAAAAAAATTGCATTTTTAAAATGTCTTACGACTTTTGACGTTCGTGATACATTCGTGTCGCTAGAGTGGCTACTGATTATCTCTCACAATATCTGTTGTGATATTGTTCAGGAAGCGAGGGGCGCACTAGTGAGGGAACACATTGTATGCCTGCGTCTTTTATTCTTTTCATAGGTTAAATTATGACCTGTGTGTCAACAGCTCTCTTGTCGTGCAAGAAATAAGGGTAAAATAAAACGATGGTTGTTAGGAATTTCGCCATTTGTCATTTACATTTCGCTGGCTTCCTGACTTGAGCCGCACTGACCCTCAAGAGACAGAAACGACGCCAATACGAGTTTCCCCACACGTGGAGAGGCACTGCTTGCTCAGCGATACATTAAGGACCCCGCCTGGCTGGCGCGTGGACTGCGTTGCAGTGCGTTTGAAATAATTTTTGGCGAAACTCTTATACGTGTCGTCAGTATGTTTACCTATTAAAATTTACCGAGATATGCCTCTTCTGTGAAATCGTTTTTTTTTTTTGCGCGAATTTCACAGAATATATTTTATTATGTAGTCCTCTTGATGTCCAAATGTTACCTTGGATAAAATCTCTGGTAAACTGCCAGCAGGGAAATCCTGTCTCGATGAACGAAAAATTTATCAGGATGTATGCTATGGGATTGTACCAATTTTCGGAAAACACTCCGGGCTCCAAATTTCTGGAATGTAACTTAGAAATAAAAATTTGAGCGATAATATTCGTTTAATTAATTTTTACCTTAAAAATAATAAATACTTCATGATATTCTGCACATTTTAATAGCGTCTTGGCAGAGGAAACCTGAACGCATATGTGCCCCGTGAATAGAATTTTATACGTCAAAATGTATAAACTGGAAATTATGTAACTTCTACCGGATGTATCTGAATTAGACCGACAAACTCCGCCTGCAATGTAATCACTAAAAAAGAAGCTGAGAACCTATATACGACCTATAGTCTTAAGTGAATCTTCAGGGCAGCATACATATTTGAAGTTGGACCTAAAACACTGGTTATATGCTATCCACAAAGTGAGCTCTTTCAATAACCCTTTCATTTTAAATAGTAAAAGACATATTTTATTTTAGCCATAGCCGTTAACTACCGAGTGTCGTGGAATATATACACAGGGTTTATTACTTACATAGCACAATTTATTTCAAAAATTGGTTAAAGGATTTAAAAAAATTGGCTGGAAGGAAAAAGTAACTAGGACATCAAAAGTGCTCACTTTACCGTAAACAGCCTATAAGCGCAAATACTGGAGAAAATGTTTAAGATAAAACACTGAGTATTTGGATGATGGGCAACTGAACAAATATCTGCAAACACGACAGGACAAAACGTGTCGCTGTCATCAAATTATTTATTTTCTCACTAACCTTCTTTGGAACTATCGTCCATGACGTGGTAAGGTATTATTTTGAATTTAAATGATGGTTTGTTAATCCGCGGCTCACATTTACCGAAACATGTCACATTGTGAGAATACCCACCTTATCGTTTTCCAGTAATTCTCGTCTTCATTTCAAAATAATACTTACCACTATCTGGCAGGTTAGCAACACGAGAGACACCCACTAACACATTGTTGCGGCTATCAAAAAGAAAGGAATATTTCAAGGAGATGTACATAACAGAGACATTGTTATGCCAGAAAACACTTCCATATACATATGACACGCACTCAGTTTCTCCTTGCTTTAGTGGAAATTATTTTGAACTTTATCAAACATGCGCAACAGAGTCTAAATGATAAACCGAGTCAAGTGGCACCATGAGATAATATCTTCCGAAAAGGTTTGTTGATGTTGGAAAAAACAGACTAGCTTGTTATGTGTGTTACATCTGGAATACAGAGTATATTTCCTATATAAAAACACTGCCCGATAAATTCCAATACAAAAATATATAGAAAAAAATACTTGGTTAAAATGAGAACACGATTGTGAACAGAAAACGTCATTAAATTTTTGAAACCACTTTACACAAGCGTTAAACCCATAAAAAGAATACTCATATTTATCAATTATAAATATTGACTAACCCCCCCCCCCCCCCTTGTGATGGGAACATAAATTTAAAAGTCTCTCGGTCTTCTCTGTCCGAAAGCAGAAAGACACGCCTATTTGTTCTTAACGTCGTTCACCAATAAGTCTCTGGAATATTTTCAAATATTCTTGGACGCTGCTGGTGTTTCCCCGTGACGTCAGAGGCAGCACGCATGCCCCACACAATGCTCCTTGGGGAAGGGGAGGTGGGGAACAAGCACCCACTCCACCACATGCAGCGGTCTGCAAGCAGTCAGACAATCGCTCAGGTATGCAAGACATCCTCGCAATCACCTCCATATCACACACACAGGTTGAACCGCAGCTAGCAACTTCTTAATATTCCTCTAGTTAAACGTCTGCGATGTGACAAGTGCCATACTGCAGTAAACTATACAGCTCCAGGTTCAATTTCAATCATATGCACCGTCCTTAAGAGTTCGCATTACACCACCGCTAATGCATATGTTTCAACTTATTTTTTCATCATTAACTTGCAGTCGAAGTTAGTAGGTAGAATTTTAGGCGGTTCCTGTGTATAATATTAACAAAATCAAACCTCGCATCTCTGTTTTCAGAGATGAATTGTTTTACGATAGTTTTGCTACGCTTATAGCGAATAATAAGATATAATTTTGCTAGTCAGTGCACCTTCATTTTTCTTAACACTCGCAGTCATCGATAAAATATTTGGCCGAGCCTTATTTTTCTCTGAATTAAACAGTTATCATTGGAAGTGCATAAGAAATGGCTCACTTTGCTACAATCAAGGTGAAGGAATGCACAAACCAGAACTATGTCCACGAGTTCATCAAACCCATTAAATAATAACAAAGAGTAAATAGCTGGTAAAAATGACAATATGTATTAATCTTTATACTGAGCATGGTGAAGGTACTGATAACTGATAATGTTTTTTTATCAGATTGTCGCTTATTCCAAACGCCTTGAAACTAGTAAACCAGTGCCCTATAGATTATAATTTAAAAAAATACAACTCACGAATGACCTTGCGGGAATTAAAGGTAGTTTAGTATCTCATTGGCGAAACAAAATCCAGTTCCATCCCGAACTGGACGTTTTCCATTGTTAAGGAGTGTTTTAAGTGTGAAATGAAATGTACAGCAGTGCACCAAAGTAGGTTATAGTAATTTTGACGAGGAGGTTGTTCTGAAGGTTTTATGGCGGATAAAGTCATATTTATCGAGTCGTTTTCGCAGGGTGATCGCTCGTTCTTCCTCACGCATCCTCCACATCATGATAGTCCGTCTTTACACTAGGACGACGTCTCGATAGAAATAGTTACTTCCTTCGTCCAAGTAAACGCCCTTACACAATTGAAAACTTTTACATTTGACTTTTTGACTTAATGTTTGCTTTTCGACATGTTTCTAATGGAGCTTGACGCAATGGAACTGCCAAATGTAAAGTCAAGCACTCTTGACTTTACGATTGCGAAAAGTTGAAATTTGAAGTCAAAGTCAAGCCGCCATTTTGCCGTGAACCGAACAGAGGTTATGTGGAAAGAGAGTTATTTTATTGTAGGGCGATTTTAATATCGGTATATTAGACAAAGCTTGTATTAAATTAAGAAATACCAAACAAATACACCGTGAAGAAAAATATATGCATTGATATATTTTATTAAAGTAAACAAATGAGTTTTTTGTTTACAAATAACCTTTTAATATAAATTTTAAGCCTAAAAAAACGTAAATAGCATTCCTGGATATCATAATTATTTACATAGCAATATACACATTTTTACGAAGCTCGCAGAACCTATGTTCAACTGTCTGAACTCGGAGGAAAGGAAACGTAAAGTCAAATGCTAAAGTTTTCCATTGTGGAAGAAGCTTCAAACCCCACACGTCTCACGACAGCGGCACGTTCAGAACGGAGTATGTTATTCTTGATCTCCCATCTGCAGCGGCGCGGGAGAAAATATCGCCGCCGTTTATTCTCCAACGTTCGCGCGATTCATGTCCGGTTCCTTATCCCTACCTTTGTGCTTCTCTTGTCACCCGCTGCGAGAGCTCGTGAGTGTAATCCCCTCCCGCCTTCCATCATTCGCTTTGTCCTTCCCTAGCTCCCCTCTTCCAACCTCTCTGTCGTCTTTTATCCCTCTTGCTTTTGTTGCATCACCATCCTTGGTCTTTTCCCCTGGCCCCACGGCCCGCCAGGCCTGCAACATCAGCGGAAAACAAAAACTGCATTTAAAACTAATTTATTATATATTTCTCCGTGTGTGCGCATCAGTGAAATATGAGAAAGGCAGTGGCTGTGAGAACCGAAACGGGGTACATATTTCTAGTGGCGTTCAACAGCCGAGGCCTTGAGCACCAATGAGAATGAAGTGTGATGAACATGGAGACGGAAGGGGGATGCAATGGTGAGAGAAACAGAGTGTTGCGGGTGGGAACAAGAAGCACGCCGAGGAGAGCTGCCCGGGGTGTTTGGTTGAGTAACATTGAACACGGAGGGTCGGAAGGCGAAAGGAGGCCAGTATATAAATGGCGACGTCACAATGTAAGGGGAGAGACGTCACCAGGCCGCCGCGACGCCGGCTGGGTCCTGGACGAAGGCTACGCGGTGCCCCAAGCATACGTCCAGTCGAAAACTACGGAACAATCAATGGCAAGTGACATCAACTTTAGCGTGAGACGGGGCTGTCCAGTATTGGCTTGTGGCAAGTTTACGTATAGTCTTTGCCTTGAATCCAAACAATTGCCGCCAACTTGATTATAGCGTAAAGTACTCCAAGACATAGCAAGAAGCCGAGAGATCGCCTATAACGTTATCATCACACCTGTATTATTGCATTGCAATTCAGAGAGAATCAGTGAAGGACTTGTTTTGTACTAGCTGTTGAGCTCCTCTGAGCAAGTCACCCGTCAGGCCTTTAGGTACTTGTACGCTCCCCATAAGAGAGCGTTACAAGAGATATAGACTGTTCACGGTAAAATGAGCACTTTTGAAAGCCCTGCTTAGGCTCTATTTGTTTGCACGTCGTGTGTTCTTCCGCCTTATGTAAAATTATCATTGCCAAGAGTCTCGTCGCTTTATTCATGCGTCGGTCAAGTGAAACTGTGAAATAAGGAAATTAGATATTTGCAAATCTGTTAACGTTTACACTTCGATGAAATAAGAATAGCCGGAAAGCGAAAGTAAATAACTTGAGTTATCACAAATGGTTACCCAACACTTTTTTTCTGACGAACTACTTTCCAACCATCGTTACCAACTTTACTGGGCGACCATTAAAATAAATGAGGCAGGGGCTGTAACTTTTTTCTAATGCTGATTTCAAAAGTGCTCACTTTATCGTGAACAGCTTTTAAGAAATTGTATTCATGTAAAACATTATTACACTGACTGCGCACTAATGTGGTGCGTTGCCAGTTTGGTGTAATAGTCTAGACTTGGTTAAGCATATTTGTCATGTGGCGGAGGAATACCCTGAAAGTAGAACTTGAGCAGGGTTGGAATTAACCGTGGATGGACTATAAACGTAGTGTGATTCGTGGGGTCTAAAAACACGGAGGATGATCGTTGTTGCGTCAAAAATGTAAATTAAGAACAAAACAACGAAAATTGCACAAGATTGCACTGTTTAGCTACGATGAAAGCGAAAAACTTGCGACACGAGCGATCTGCTTACCTAACAAGGCTACGACGCCATTTTGACTGTTGTTTCCTGATTGCGAAAACAGGCTGGCCAACCTCGACGGTCAGAAGTTCTCTGCTGTATGCAGGGTTGCCAACAATCCATTTACAAATAGTCCTGCTTCATGTCCACAGTACACTATATACACTCCAATCAATCTTAGACTTAGAAACGTTCGTCATCATGCTCTGTTCTCCTAAATCGATGACCTTCATTTCCGATGTACGTAGTTTATGCTCTGTCATTCCGGTTGGCGTAGCGATTTAATTTGGATGTGACATCGCGTTTGTTTGTGGCGTACCTACCTTGGAAGTGTGTGCTGCAATCGGCTATCGCGTGTGTTTCTGTTGATGTTAGCTCCAGTGTTTGTTTCCAGTATGAAAAATTAAACAAAACCCTGTTCTTAATTTCAATTGAATTTCATATTCTTAAAATATCATGATTTTTTATTTTTTATTTTTATTTTTTTTCACGGTGCGTAAAATTCAATACCACAAATTTGCAGGTAGTATTAGTTTATTTATTTTAACATAGGTTTGGTATACTAACTAATTTTGCTGTTTATTTAATTTTAATTAACCGCAAAATATTGGCAATTTTTAAAATTTTAAACTCACAATAGATATAGGCTATTGTAATAAATGATAATCCAACCTCATAAAAATATATTAAGTTTAACAAATCATGTTCTTTGTTTTATGTAGCGGAAATTTTTTCACTGCAAAACCTTTTCAAAGCCCCAACTGTTTAATTCCAAAATCTTCTCCTCGCTTGCTAACCTCCATAGCTACGACCGAGCAAGCTATCCTGTCGCCGTTTCTTTGCCGACGGCCGACTGCAGGCCCCCCGCAGCGGCTGTTTGCAGTTGTTTATGCTCCAGCCGCTACGCCCTCCCCTCCCCTTACTGCCCTCTAGCTCTCTGCCAAAGACGCAGTGCCCCTCTTTTATGAGCGCAGAAAGTCGTCTGGGCTGCGATGTGCCTCCGGTTGACTGCATCCCGCGACCATTTCCTGTGGCGCTCTTGCAACCCGCTGTACCGTGGGATATTACATCCTCTGCACGATGCACCCAGAATGCGTGCAACAAATATTTTATGAGACACGCCCAAGTCATCTCCCCCCACCCCCTGCGTTCGCCAGGTGTCGCTACAGTGGTCGTGGCTGGCATAGTATCACGCCTGCTTCCTGCCTGTAAGCCTACTTACGAGGACTGTGTCATCCGATAGCAAAGCACCCGACATTACACATTCTCTATTTATTAAAAAGTACTAAAGAGAGTTCACGATGAAGTGAGCATTATTGTAATCAACCTCAAAGAAAAGTTACTGCTCCTATAGACTATTGAGAATAAAATAAGAACTTTTTAAAGCCCTGCTTAAGATCTACTTGTATACATGTGTATTCTTCCGCCTTCTGAAAGATCAACATTGTCACGGGCCCCATCACTTTATTCAGGCGTCGGTCAAGCGAAACTGTGAAATTGTTAGAAAAGTAAACATTTTACAAATCTGCTCATTTTTACACTTCAATACACAAATAAAATAAAAAACCAGAAAACAAAATAAATAATTTAAGTTATCACAAATGGTTACTTAACACTTTTTTTTCGACGTTATATACGGAACTACTTTCCCATCAATTGTTGCCAACTTTACTGGGCCCATATCATTCAGGGCGCCCGTCAAAATATATGCAAGTAGGAGCAGTGACTTTACTCTATGGTTGATTTCAGGAGTGCTCACTTTATCGTGAACAGCCTTCACCTGCATATCTTTTAACAGGCGCGCTGAGTGACACACGCGTTCAGTAAAAATGGAAACGCATGGAGGGGAAAGTAGTTCCATATTTTAACGTCAAATAAAAAGTGTTAGGTAACCATTTGTAATTACTTAAATTATTTCTTTGGCTTTGTTTTTTTTTAACACACCGATGTGTGGAAATTAGCAGATTTGTAAATTATTTACTTTTATAATTATATCACTGTTTCACGTGACCGATGAATGTATAAAGTGATTATGTCCATGGCATTGCTAATTTCACAAAAAGCGGAATAATACACAACGTGCATACAAGTATATCTTAAGCAGGGCTTTCGAAAGTGCTCATTTTACCATGAACAGACTATACACGTACTATCAGAATTATCAGAAAAGTACGATAATCTATATATTGTATATGAAAGAAAAGTGCATATACTTTGTATCACTGTGAAATATTCTGCTATGATTTATTTATATGTATGTTTAAAACATTCATTATTAAGAGTATTTGTTATCAAAATTTAAACGTATTTCCGTTTTGAATGCTTTAAAAATCACATTTTGCAAAATAAGAAAAAACTCAATACCATCTGAACTATTACTCTTGTTGTATTTATACAAATATCTGCAATAATTTATTAATTAAATACCTATTTTATGCATATTCATTTTAGTGACAAAAATTATAACTTTCATTACTGAAATGGAAGTGCATAGATTTAATAATTTAAAATATTTGAATGTATAAAAAATTAGTAATAATTTTGGCAATCACTGCAATTAATACGAACATCTTGCCTGAAAAAAAAAAGTTTTTTTTTTTTTACAAAACATGCTTTTTAAGTTTTCCAAATGGGAAATGCGATTAAATTTAGAAGTTTAAAATTTACTTTGGACAGTCGGATTTCTAAAAATTAAATAATTAAATTCTAGCAAAATATGTTATGGTCTTGCCAAATACATTATTCTTCTTTCATAAGCAACATAAACCGTATTTTGTTAATTTTGGTATTACGTGTAATAGTTTTGCAGTCCAGTGCACTGCTACAGAGTAAACCACCCTACTTCTATCTTAATGTCTGCTCGTAATTATTGCTTCCCTCGAGAGACGTTCAAACACGACTGCTGCTTTATGAAACCGTTTAAATTACATCCGTTATTAAATTCGAATCTCCCCCCCCCCCCCACCCCGAATTCTCCACGTGGGCTAAAATTATACTACCACGCTACAAAAATAACACAGCAAATGAAAAAAATATTTTCATAAAGTATAATCATGAAGCTGAAGTCTCAGCAAAATTATGTACAATATTACTTATCTTCAGATTTTTAAGGTTAAACTGTATTTGTGTATAAGCGTAACTCAGCTGTCGAAGGTAATTTAAGTACAATTTAATAAAGGATTATGAAAAGATAACGAAACCTTTATAATTTGAAAGCAGGAGAACCTTTGCCAATCATCTTGTATTTTGGTACAGAACGTAAGTCGTATATACTCGAAAAACCATAATCTATTGAATCGAAAAACAGTCAGGAAAAATACGTCATGAATAAAATGTTGAGGATAGCACAATGACAAAATAAATATCTGATTACAGGAAAATCAAAATAAAAAATGTTAAGTAATATTTTACATAATGTGTACAAAAATTTGCAAAAAATTGTTTTAAAGCACAACATAAAGACTACTAATAAAAAGAACAAACCCGTAAATGATTTCCTGTTTTATAAATCAAAATTACCTGCCCAGACATACCGTGTACATTGTTTTTTCCCACGAGTGTTTCGCAAATGGCGTAATTTATTACATTCATGAATCAACCGAGTCAATTACAATTCCACTGAATTAGTCACGTGATCAACGCGCGTTGCTCGCCCACGATGCGCCTGTTCATCGCATCTAAGCGAGAGGGTTGCTGTCTCCCGCTCCTTAGTTCGGAATCCTCTCCCCAAGGGTTCCCCACCTGGATGTCAATAGTGTGTCTCGCTCCGAGATCTGCGGTCCTCGCTCCGAGATCTGCGGTCCTCGCTCCGAGATCTGCGGTCCTCGCTCCGAGATCAGGCATTCCGTCCACTAGTACATCAATTTCCCTAACTAATTATCGTTTGACGGCAAGTTCACTGGATATGGAAATATAATCCTCATCTTATGTTTGGGCGAGTATCAGTTCGAAATTCAGACAATTATAATAATACGCTTCATATTTCCTACTTAAATGATTGTATTAAAGAAAATTACATTCACAAAAGAAAATGTACATATTTGACACAATTACAAAAAAGGCCAATATTTTGCCGCGAATACGTATTAAAATTTGCAACCATAGTGGGAGGAAATCCAGAAAATCCAATGATAAAATCGAGGTAGGCAGTTTGGCATTGCAGCTCCGAATCGATCGTCTGCATTCAAAATTCAATTATACCACTCGATCGCCAAAGAATCAAAGAATATGTTACGTTGAGTGAGGACTGCGAAGCAACGCTCGGGACAAGGGGGGGGAAGGGGGGGGGGCGCAAATTTGAGTTCGTTTCGCCGCGTCTCAACTTCCGCATATTATAACTTTTGACTAGGAGAGGTTATGAGGCTCGTTTCGACAGCTCTTGTCAAGATCAATCGATTGCGTGTATAAAAACATTTGTGTGGTGTGGTTATGGTAAATTGTATGCATTTAATGTAAAAAAATTAAGAAATCTTAACACAATTTCGGCCTATATTCGTCAAAAAGCCAAGTCGAAATACAGACATCGTATACAGTTGGAAATAGCATCTCGAAAGCAATCCAGTGATACCCATAGAACCCCATATGATAGAGTGAAGCGGTGCAGAAAACGTAAAATAAAAAAACACACCAAGCCGTCTGAGCGCGTCAACATAGACTTATTCACGCAAAACAAACGGCCGTGTCCCCAACACAGCCGAACGCATTTTTCTGGATAACTAGATACATTTGTTATCATATCTGTTAATTAGTTTCTGAAAGTGAATAAGTTTTTATTCTCTGTTCTGCAAAAACACCAATTTTTGTTGTTTTGAAAAGTATTTATTTAAAATTATTGGACTCGAATTTACGTTTGTTTGAAATTTCTTTACATGTAATGCCTACACTTTAAAGAGTGTTTTACACAGACATATAGGCCAACTTATATTATTTTTGTTAACGACTTTGAAATTGCTTTTTGTTTTAGAGAATCCTATTTATAAGAAACAACTTTTTTTAGGCCGCTAGCGAGAAAATGCAATGATCTCTTTCGCATGCCACGCTTATTACGTCTGTTCCTTCTCGTATCCTTTACCTTTCGTTCATCGCTTCTTCCTCGTGGCTGTGCAGTGTTTGTCTCTGGAGGCAGGGAGGACAGAAATGTGGGAAGACGCGGCACTTGAGATGACAAACGACTGCTCCCAGCGCCTAGTCTCGCCTTGAGATACACATCGCTCGCGTGCGCATTGTCGCGAAGTGCAGATTCTCCTCGAGGTATTGTGCTCCTAGCTCCCGGGTTCACTACAGCAGGGAGATCTCTTCTCCATCCCGTCCCTGGAGACATTGAGGTTGTGGCTGACCACAACACCTCGCTGCTCTAAAACTGACAGGTTTTTAAATTTTCTACGGATCACGGGATGAAAGGATTGGAGCGGCTATGGACAGCTCTTTAATGACGGGGAATGCAAGGGCGAGGAAATGGGAGATACCCCCGAGAAAACCCGCCGACCAGCGCATCACGATTCCCACTTGTGAAAATCTGGGGTTACCAGGTCGGGGATTGAACCATCGGTGGAATGCGAGCAGGCTAACCGCTCAACCACCGCAGTCCCCACAGGATGAATAGTTACCGGTTACCTTATTTAAAAATATGCATAAACAAAACGTGCCGTGGTTATATTAAAAATACCCATTACTATTGAACATAAACGATTACCTCGTACACTGGAAAGAAAATTATCTGTGGCGGCCACAAGTTATTTTGTTGAGATTCAACCTGCCAAATAATTTTTGTCGTGTACACAAACAATTTATGTTTGTCACCACAAAACGTTGTGGCCACTAAAATTTTATTTTTGGAGGCTACAAACATCGATTTGCTAACCACAAAAAGATTGGCATTATGAATACCAATAAAATACTTTGCGGCTGTCACAAATAATTTTTTTTATATAAATGTGTGTGGGTAATGTAATAAATTTTAATAAACCCCGGTGTTGCTTAGATGAACACAAATGGGGCATGTTTCATCCAGGAACGAATTGTCTAACCTCTGTAGTTAACCTGCTAACAGCAGTGACAATATGCAGGGGCGGGTTATGCAACCCTGTGTACTGGGCGTTTTAACCAGCGTATGCGCAGTTCTGCGCACCTGATGACATCGCTCAGTACCGCACTTTCCCAGTCTCTGTGGCGCTACGTATCACCAGTTCCTGCAGGACTTGTTACTGGGATACTTGGAGGATGTCCGTCTAGGTGCTGGTGAGATGGTGTTGCAGCAGGATGGGGCCCCGCCTCACTTCACCATTGCTGTTCGCTGGCACCTCGACATGCACCGCATGGCCAACACGATCACCTGACCTCGCATTACCTGATTTCTGGTTGTGGAGCCACATCAAACCGATGGTGCATGCCACACCACTTGACACGAGAGATGAGCTTATCACGCAGATACGGAGAGCGGTTTGACGTCATCATTGCCAAGCCAGAAACCTTTGCAATGCGCGTCGCGACATGCTCCAGCGCTGCACTGTATGTGTGGCCAACTATGGCCGACCAACTGAACCAACACTGTGAGCCCCATGCCTTCTGCACAAATGTGTAAATATAATCCATTCACGGTTATTTCACACTTTTCTGAAGCCCTGCTAATAATCTACTTCCAGGATATTACTGCACCTCGTGTAAACTAAGCTTAACTAAGTCTGGAATCACATTCCTGCGCACTCAGTTTTAATAATATTTCGCATGAGAACTAGTTCTTACTAGGCGTTACCAACACACATGTTTTGTCACTGTTTTAAATTCATATTAATTTGAAATGAAATATTGGAATTCAGTGAGAAAATATAAATAACATTTCAATTTAACCAAAAAAAGTAGGCTTATTACTTTAATGAACAAAATTATGAATTGTTGGTGATACATGGTATATTTATAAAATAACAAAGAACGTCATATAAGGGGTGATTTTTCAAATGTTTGGTTCAAAAGTGTGAATAAACCGCGAATACACAATTTTTTGTTATTTATTTGCACTGCCCGTTTCCTCATTATTGTGGTTGCATACCCGCCCCTGCTCATTACCACTGCTATTGTAGGTTAACTACGGGCGATAGACAATGTGTTACTTGATTAACTATGCCCCATTTGTGCTCATATACCCCACTCTGATGTTGTTCTTATTTATTCGATTACACCATGAATTGTATATACAGGATGCATTTAAATTCAACCGACAAACTTCGGCTGCAAGTTTATCGCGAGAAAATAAGTAGAAAACATACATACGACCTATGGTCTAAAGTGAATACTAAGGGTTATTCATTTTTTTTTGTTGGAACTGAAACACTTGTTTATATCAAATATTGGCGATAATATATTACACGGGACACTGCTTGTCTGGATGATGGTTAACTGAACAAATATCTCCAAACACCTCAACAACTGTCGCTGTCAAATTTTTCAGGTAAATAATCACATTTACTACCCTTATTTCGAACTAAACTCCATGTCGCGGCAGCACATTTGACATTTAAGAGATGGATTATTAATCCCAATGTTACAATTAACAAAAATTTCGCCTTGCGTGAATACCTTAAACCTAACCGTTTTCGAGCAATTTCGTGTTTTACTTTGAAAATTATATCTACCAATACCTGGTAGGTGGGGCACACATCATACACAGTGACACACTGTTGTGGCTATTAAAGGGGGGGGGGAGAGATTTCATAGAGAGTAGCATTACAGTGATACTGTAATAGACTATTTTTTTCAGTTACAACTTCAAAAAT
Organism: Dryococelus australis; assembly: GCA_029891345.1. Classification (NCBI taxonomy): domain Eukaryota; kingdom Metazoa; phylum Arthropoda; class Insecta; order Phasmatodea; family Phasmatidae; genus Dryococelus; species Dryococelus australis. The sequence continues at coordinate 196,607,352 of CM056998.1, read as the reverse complement.
GTGTACCTCCCTTAGAATTCATTTTAGACAAGTCGAGTAAATTTTGTAACATATTTTTTTCGTGATCAACCTGCAGCTGAAGTTTTCGGTCAGATTTAGATACATAAATTCATACATACATGAATACGTTCATGCTTATATACATTCATGCAAACTTTCATACAATCATACACACAGGCATAACATACGCACACACATTTATACATTCGGAGTGGGGCGGAAATCGAACGAAAAATTTTGTGAGGTCATTCCTTATGCAAAACAAAGTGGTAAATATGCAGGACACTTTACATATAACTGAACATTAAGGGAGAGCTAAGACCTTGAAAATTGAGATTTCAAAGTGTATTTTTTTTTAATGCCGAAAATGAAGGGTAAATAATTTATATTTCTCTGGAGATTGCTCTATGTTGTCAAGACCTTCAACCTAGGAGCAAAATATTACTAATCATTTCCTCCGTAAGGAAAATAACAGGAGTGGCCACCGTCTTATTGTAAACTATTTTTTACCTTAGGGGATTATCAACTTTTGATGCTGGTTTAATGAACAGATTAACGTAATTAACAAAAAACCTTCTCTTGTTGCAACTGCCTAGGACTCACCGTTTCCTTGTAAAAGGCACACGAAACTTCGGCAGCAGAGATACAGCGCCTAGCACTTAGGCAACACAAAGACAAGGATATATGGTCAGATGGTGTGCCCACTCCACAGCCGATGACGTATGAGCGAGTGAAAAAATTTGGTCTGCTCTTAACAGCGAGGTCTTGGGAGCCGATGAGGGTAAAGGGATGTGAGCATGGAGCAGTGCCGGAATGCAAGGGTGGGGGAAACTAGAGACACCCGAGAAAACCCACCGACCAGCGACATTGTCCGGCACGATCCCCACTTTCGAAAATCCGGGAGTGACCCGGGTCGTGGACTGAACCCAGTTAGCCTTGATTGGAGGCGAGCAGTCTAACCGCTCAGCCACCGCGGCTTCTAATGGCGCAGGACATTTTAATCACTTACTGAAAACAGTATGCACCATAGATTAATAAGCTTACAAAAGTGAAGCGGTCTGTGTTTGTGGCAACAGTCTGTGTATGATTATCTGCGGGAAGTTGTGTTACTGCCTACAGGCCTGAGACTGTATTTCTGCCGCCGAAAGATTTATATGCGTTTTACGTTAAAACGATGGGTCCTGGACAGTTGCAAATAGAGGACCGTATTTGTTAATTACCTCATACTGATCAATAAAGCAGCACGAAACGTTCGTAACACCTGGTAATGCAATATTGTCTGCGATATTTGCACTGTCTTCGAAATTGATTCAAGAATTAATTTGATGTTACACCATATTTTTTACGTACAAAGGACAAAACATTTCACCAGCATGACACGTGGTTAATACCGTGTTTTCAAATTGTAAATATAATGATTATACTTCTGAGCAGCCATGCTAACTCAGTGTTTCCTATCACAGAGTCCTACTTTCATGTATCTATATTGTCTTCCTTCCTGCAGATAATCATCTCTTAATCGCTGACATATGAACAGTACTGGTTCATAGTAATTTTACGTAAAAATAAAGACTCTACAATAATAACGGAATACGCTTATTAACAGTCTGGTATATAAAAAAGAAAATAATTTAATTCTTGAAAGAGTCCAATGGATTACTGGAAATGTCACATTACACATTTTTTACTGAAAGAACATTTGAACTCGCGCATTTTAGGTCAGTTGCCAAAAACAACTGCGCTACCTTGTATTGTATTGTGACATTTTTAACCTACGAATTAATAGCTGAAGTGCAAGCTTACTCATTGTAAATATTTATTAATTTATATCTAAGCTGTGATAACCTCACAAAGCTTTCAATTACTTAATGGCTTTTATTAAGTCTGCAGTTTAGCAAAGTGAACTAGTTTCATCGAAAGGAAACAAACATTCAGGAACCCATGGCTACGAGTTTTAAACAATTTGGTGCATAACACCACGCCATTATTAATATATATCGTATTATGTAAGCTTCGTTGCTAAATTATGAATTCTTCTCCCAATATTACTTCTGGCACACGACGGAGAAAGGAGAAATTGTAATTTTATTTGCTTCTTCTAGACTACGTTTGGTCAAAGATGGCAGACGATTGTACCCAGTCTTCATAGCGCCTTAATTTATACTCCACTTATCATCCCTTATAACCAGCTGGGATAAAACAGTGGCTTTACACAAGAAAGAATCAAAAGTGACACATCCAGCTCGTATAACAGGTTGTGGTCAAAAGGTTACCTACAGACAATAGAAATTAACATCTTTTAATTCGTAGCCATTGACTAATTGTTTACTCTTTGCTCTTAACTTATTTTACTGACTTAACACAAACAGTGATAATTTCGCCTCGTTAATCTCAACGACGATCTACATCAAGACAAGGTGACACGGTCACTTGAAAAGGGGAATGTTACACTGTTGTCATTATAATGGTAATAGTGTAATTAGTATGATAATTTTAGTTTTAGATAGTGATGTGCTCCGCGTAAGGGGTTGTAATAATATGATCATTAGTTTGGTGATATAGATGCGAGATAGGTGTGATGTGTATAACACACGTTTGTACTTTTATACCTTACTCTGGGCATTTGGATACATATATTTTATTAATACAAAATATTGGAAAAGAATAATTTTGATGATAGAAAATTGAAGTGACTGGTCTATAAATACTATAATTAAGAATGCGAAGATGTTTTAAAATTTGGAGATAAGTTTACTTTGAAAGTATTACTTGTACTGCAAGTAAGATTTCGTGTACTTAAGAAAATATCACCATTCTCACAGTATGTAATAAAAAACCCATTCAAGACAATAAAATAATTAATGTTGCGTTATCTTTGAGATAAAAATAAAAGAAAATCGAAATATTTAAAACCAGCAAAGTTAACTGAGCTCCAATCCCAGGTAAATGCCAGTAAGTTCTCACTACTCAGCAAAGTTAACTGAGCTCCAATCCCAGGTAAATGCCAGTAAGTTCTCACTACTCAGCAATGTTAACTGAGCTCCAATCCCAGGTAAATGCCAGTAAGTTCTCACTACTCAGCAATGCCTTCGTCTTACTAAAATCTTAGTATTTAAGCAACTTTTAATAGAACTCAAAATGATATGACGAATGTTATCTCATGTTCTTTAAAATATTTGCTCCGGCGCTTAACTCGGCGGTAAAAGATGGACCACTTGTTTATGTCCTTGCAACTTGTAATTAAACTTTAATAGTTTCTTCTAAACTCACACAACATAGTAGGCGCTCTGGTGTATTGAAATATGACACCTAACATCACTGATATACGCCTCAAACGTTACAATGACGTCACCTTAGTGTAGGCCAATCTTTTAGCCTGGAACATGGCGCCGGCGCTTCGCTTAGCGGCGTCTCGACGTCAGCTGAAACCACTGAAAATATATGCCTAATATCCGAGGCTCAGCCCTCTTCTTATACATGAATGGCTCAGAAACCTCAACTAGAGCTTCTGGGACCATTATCAGATTCTAGCCGTATGCTGGTACTGGGGATTTCCGAGATCAAATCCCAGCAAATCTCTCGCTGATCGTCTGTTCAAAGATCCCTCCCCAAAAGCATAGACTTCCGGCATCTAACTCCTCAACTAATCTAAGATGGAGAGCTACTTCCGGTATAAAAATAAAATTAACTGATAAAAGCATTAAGCACAATTAAAATAATGAAAGAAATAAAAGAATTATACCATAAAAATTTAAAAATAATTACTGAAAACCAAAATTAACAGGTAAGTTTGAAATTTAAATATTTAGCTAAGAATCCTGTAGAAGATGATCGTACAATAAAATTAATACATGCATGTGTGGTTGTCATTATTAATATTACGTCATTTTACTGTAAAGCCAATAAATATACGAGGGGCTGAAAAATTAACATTCATCAAAATATATACAAAATAAACATATTTTAGTGCCCCGAAACATGTAAGTAGCTGATTAGAATAATTTAATATAGACATAAGTACATGCTCTCTATTTAACCCTTACACTGTAAAAAAATCTCTTCTTTTTACGGACAATGCGCTATTAAAAATTTATCAATAGGTATACGTAAATACTCCGTAAAGTTACGGACACGTAAATTAAAAAAAAACGGACTGTCCGTTCGTTTCACGGTTAGTATTCTGTACTTTCAGATTAAAAAACAACGAGGTAGGGGAAAAACCTAATTTTAGTTATGTGGGTGTTCTCCTGTGTATGGAAAAGATATTTTAAAATGCTAAAATAATTTATACTTGCACAAGTTTTGAACCTTGGGTCAAAAGTTACAAGTCCACGACTGTTACCACTCACCTTCAACTCTCACATGGTTTCTGTGATGTAACATATTGTTCATGTAACATAAGTAACTTTTCAGTTTCTTTTTTACCATACATCATTGCCAACTTTACTGGCAGCATGCCACTTAGTTCTCCCGTTAAAATATATGTAGGTGTGAGAAGTAACATTTTTCTAAGATTGATTTTAAAAATGCTCACTTTAACGTGAACAGCCTTTAGTTTCCGTCTCTAAGGCGTATTTTTTAAAAGCGAATAATGGCTAATACGAGTGCTTCACAATAATTTTTAGGCGTGGGTTGTTCTCTGTCACTTCCAAATTTTCTGAAGACCTGCTAAAGATCAACTTGCAGGATATTCCTCCGCCTAATGCCAACGAAGCGTAACTAAGTGTAAAATATTGCACCAAAAGAAACAGCGCACCACATTCGTGCACACTCAGTGTAATGACATTTTCAATCAGAACTGTTTATTACCAAGTAATACCAACACATCTGTTTCCCCCTTGATTTAATTAATATTAATTACAAATAAACAGGGACCTGCAAAATTCGCGTAATTATTTTACATCATGCTAAACTTCATAGTATTTTACGTAAAGGAGACAACGTATTTTCTACATTGGCTGCTGCATAGATGTGAAGTCACTCCCTTGTTGACTGAACTCCACGTGATTGGGGTACACAATTGTGAAGTGTTCATCTATTGGCGCAGAGTAACCCAGGGTGTGTCACATAAGTTATGGTCCAATGACAAACGCATAGCAAAGATACGCCGCGTGTTTCAAGTTTAACGTGTCCCAGATAATAACGCGAATTTTGCAGGTCCCTACAAATGAAATATAATAACTTAAAGATAAAATATAAATAAAAAGTTCAATTTAAATAAAACCAAGATTCTTTTATGTTAACAGAAGTATAACACGCTTATAATACCACACACATTTAGGAAACGAACTAACGCGTTATACATAGGGCGATTTTCAAAGGTTTTTATTCAAAAACCGCGAAAAGACTATACGAAATTTCCTGCAAAGGCAACATAGCATTCAGTACACCTATGCCTTTATTATTATAGGCTGTTTACGATAAAGTGAGCACTATTGAAATCAACTTTAGAAAGAAAAATCACTATTCCTGACTGCATATATTTTAACGAACGCACCGAATGACACGCGCCCAGTAAAGTTGGTAGTGATGGATAGAAAGAAGTTTCATATCTTAAACGTAGAATTAAAAGTGGTAGATAACCATTTGTGATATCTTAAATTATTTCTTTCGCTTTTTTTTAATGCACGAAATTGTAAAAATGACCAGTTTTGTATAATAATTATTTTTCTAATAATTCCACAGATTTACATGACCGACGAGTGAATAAAGTGATGAGACACATGGTAACGCTAATTCTACATAACGCGTAAGAATACACGACGTGCATACAAGTAGATCTTAAGCAGGGCTTTCAAAAGTGCTCATTTTAACGTGAACAGCCTATACAACATAAAAAGACAGTCGCCACTGAGAGTTTTATAAGGAGAGACGATGAGCGAGAGACCACGTCAGTTCAGTGTTTTGCACGTAAGGGCGACCAGACGTTCGAAGCGCGCACGTAGATCAACCTTAACGCTCCCACGCTTCTATGCTTCGGACACGCAATAAACCTCCAGCCCAACAGTGCCCTTGAGAGCGATGGTGCACGAAAAACGTACATTTAACTCATTTTTCTCATAAGTTATTTTTCGGGGAATTTTTAAAATGTTTGGTGCCACAATACATAAATGATTATTACGTAGGCCTATACCTTCTTGCATTGTTAGTTATTTACTGTACTTTACAGTCGGAGCTCTAATGTGATATAAAAAGAATGTTTTATTTATCTTCAAACAGAGCTCTTATAATAATATATGTATAGTGGATATCTAACAATATAAGATGATGTTGAAATCATTATTTATATCCTGTCATGCCAAAAATGTCCATGAACCCTCTGGAAAACAACTTATGACGTAAAATATACAGCTTTCGTGCAGAAATTTGCCTTAAGATGTCCTTGAGAGTCCCAAGAAGCATGGCGACTGCTTTTTGCGGCCTTCTGACGTCACAAATGTCTCACGGTTCGTGACGAATAACGACTCCTTCGGAAAAAGTGTTTCCGCTCAAGTAAACGGCCGTGGAACTACAAATCATATCGAGCGACTTCCGCCAAATGGGCCTATCACAAGACTTGAGTTGGCTTCCTGCCGTGATACCGCACGAACACCAACCTGACCTCGATGATTCCCAGAAAGACAACCGCTGCAGGGTTGCCAGATGCACCGTTTGAAACACTAAACAATTCTGTCTTTGCTCAGGTGTCCCCGTGTAATCGTCTTGTCTCTTACAGTACGTCTAATCCATTCGTGGTTTGTTACAACTTTTCTGACGTCCTACTAAAATTCTACATTCAGGCTATCCCTCCGCATCATGCAAAAAAAAAAGTGACTAAATTTAGAAAATTCCACCGACAGTAGTTGCAATTTTTACACCATTGTAAATAAATTAAGACGTGAAAAATTAGTTCCTTAATCCATATTCAGACTTCCATCCCTCACGAACTTGGATACGCCCAAGTCAATTTTGCAACAGTATTGTAAGGATTCTTTGCAGCAAACAGGTATCGCTTAGCAGAGAATCTTAGCACGGCAACACTGGAAGTCAAGTAAAAGAACGCCAGATTTCAAAAGTGGTGGGAAAACCATTTAAAGGCTGTTCACGGTAAAGTGAGCACTTTTGAAATCAACCTTGGGGGGAAAAAAAAAGTCTCTGCCCTTACCTGCATATATTATTATAACGGGCGCACTGAGTAACATACGACCAGTAAGTTGGTAACGACGAATGGAAAATAGTTCCATATCTGAAACGTCGAATTAAAAGTGTTAGGTAACCATTTGTGATAACTTAAGTTATTTCTTTCGCTTGGTGTTTATTTTAATGTGTCGAAGTGTTTAAAAAGAGCAGATTTGTAAAATATTTGTGTTTCTAATAATTTCACAGTTTCCCTTGGCCGACGCGAGAATAAGTGATGAGGTCCATGGCTGTGTTACACAAGGCGGAAGAATACACAACGTGCAGAGAAGTAGATCTTAGGCAGGGCTTTCAAAAAGGGCTTATTTTACCGTGAACAGCCTCCCTGGCAACATTGGTCAAAACCCTGACGACCACATTCTGCTCAGCGTGTCTGACGGTAACAAAGCCTCAACTCTCTACCAGCCTGAGCATAGTTCTGTGACAAGCTCAGGCACTGTAACGGCCAAGAAGCCATCGTTTCACCACGCTTTAGGCCTTACATTACGAAACAATGGCTACGTACTGCCATTAAAAGCACGGTGAGATATTTGGAGCGTAAGCCAAGATGCTTACAAAATGCGGGAAAACGAGTGACATCGTTTTGTGCCGTCCACGCACGCGTTAAAAGTTGTTTATTAGTGGATGTTTTCCTGGGGGTGTAACAAAATGTGACCAGCACTTTACTTCCGAAAGTGCTTGCGTGGGAAGATGGCCAGCAGATGAAAGGGTGGATGGGTTAAGGAGGTAGGAGGGAGAGGTTTTGTCGAGGGGTGTAAGGGAGGGGAGATGAAAAGGTGGATGGGGTAAAAGGACGAGGATGCAAGAGGCGGCGGAAAGAGGGTCTCAAACCCTCCTGAGAGAGAACCTCCCTTCGGGGTGGCTGTACTAGCCGCCGATGTCATCCTCCAACCCCTCACCCGCCCCAACCCCTTCCTAAACTGTAGTCTCTCGGGGTCGCGACAAACTTGCGGCTGCTTGGGTTCAATGGCTCCAGCGAATCCAGTGCGTGGCTACACAAACTCCTACCCCTACAATCCACCCGCTGCTCACCCCCTGGAGAAACTCCAGATGTGGAGAAAGTTAACCGTATTCTCGACACGTACAGAAATGCGGAACACCTAGTACTAAGATCGAGACAGATACGCGTCTGGAATACATGTGAACTACACAAGGGCCACGTGTTATGAGCATGGGTGCAGGGGTGTTAGCAAATGGGCAATTTGTCCCAGTCACCCTATTATAAGACATTCACCAGCAAGTGCCTGGTAATCACGTGTTAAATGAGACACAAGGCAGAGCCTCGCACCCAATTAGCAACCATGTTCACTTACCTCAGGAGAAATTTCACGCCACTTGGCTTCTGTGTACTCCGCATGATGGACCGAATTCTGCCCACGACCCCTGCCGAGGCTGTTCCAGAAATTATACTCAACACTGTGCTTATAAAATGTTGTAGGGTGTGTAATGATGTTCGTAAATTTTCAAGGTCATAAATGATGCCTATACACTCAATTTCACAATCATAACCCAAATAATTCGAAAATTATGAATAACCATGCCTATAAAACATAGTAGGCCTTATCGTACGACACCTACATACTGAATTTTAATAGCCTAGAAAAAATGATTCACAAATGATGGCCAACTATCCTTATAAAACATTTAAGGGCATATCCATAGTCTGTACATTATCGGAGCCATAAATGATGTCTATGTTTGGAATTTCAAAGGCTCTAATCGAAATGGTGTACAAATTATGGCTAACTATGCCCATAAAACATTGCAGGTCTAACCATGTCTTAACTACATTCTTGGAGTGGGAAATTATGCCCACATACTAAATTTCAAGGACTTAGCCCTATTAGTTAGTAAATTATAATCAATTATGCTTAAAAAAGTTTGTGGGGCTTATCGTACCATCTACATTATCGTGGTCAGAAATAATAATGTATTAAATTTCAAAGGCCTAGGCCAAATGGTTTGTAAATGGCTACCAATTATGCGTATAAAAATACTTGGAGAATACATAACATGTGATACACCCATGGAGTGGGAAATGATGCCGGTATACTGAATTTCAAAAATCCGACCTAAATGGATCCATAATATATCCAACAAGGCTTATAAAAGGCTGTAGGTCTTACCATGACATACATTCATTCTCGAGGCCGCGGAGTGTTACTTGTGATATGAATTTCGCGGGTAAAGTCAAGCAGATGAGAGAGTCTTCGAAGCTGGTAATGTAGGGGCGGATACCTTGGGGGGGGGGGGGGAAGAGGCGAATTGTGGAAATTCGAGCCACAGAGTTCGTAAGTACATGGTCGTTCCATTGATGTAAGCGAACTCGGTCCCTCAATTGGCACTAGGCTCTGGGAACATTCCTTGTGTCTGATTGGCTAAGCTGCTGGATGGTGAGTAGGATACCAGACATTGACTGGCGAACACCATTCCAACATTTTTCTGACGGCTATACCAACCTGGTAACCTGATCGTCTTCTGATCGCTGTGGTTCAATAGGGTAGGGCGAGGTCGGTACTTGGATGGGTGACCGTCCAAGAAACGCCACATAGCCGGAGGCACATACAACACTAGGTCGGTCCATTAAAGGCCATCACAAGGTTAGCCTGGAGGTGAGGTCGCATTGACCAGGTACTCCATCCAACATGTACCAGACTGGGACACCAGCCCGTTTATTCCAACATATTGCTGGTTATTGATGCCGTTTTCCTGCAGCAAATGACCCTTTACATCTCCACAGTATTCAGTGGTAGATTATCCGGCTGTATCTTGAAGCCCAGTGAATTTTTGCTCCTTGTGTTTGCATGACTCCCTCCTCTTCTGGAGTCGACCATTGCTGGTCATAGTCCTAGAGCTGATCATGACCTGCACACTGGCTATTCTTCATGAGTAGCTGTTACCCATTGAAAATTACTCTTACAGTTACCCGCTATTCAGTAAAATTATGCACTACTGGGACAAAGCAGGGGATTGCTCATGAATTCATAAATGAAACTCCAACTCAAACATCACGAGTTTGAGAAATATTGCTTTAATTGATACAATTACTTTCAGCTAACTATAAACCTGGAATTTTCTACAGCAAAAATGCATTTAAGTAAAAAGAATTATAAAATTAATAATTTAAATTTATCTCTCCGTCATCTATCTTAGAAAAGTGATGGAAACATTTCATTCAGAATTAAATAAATAATAAAAATCTATGTATGTCTATAAAAGGAGATGACTCTGTATATCAGTACAACCAAAACATTTTTTTTTTTTGTTGTGATTTTTACTTTTTACGGACCTTCCATCCTATACACAGTTTTACGATATATTCCTTTTCTTTCCCGAGGGAAAATTCAATTAGACTGTTTTGTTTTGAATGCTGCTCCTCTACTCTGACGTTGGTAGAAAAAAAAATCACCAAGATCAGTGTCACTCCAGCTCACAGGTATTATCCAGGTGAAAGCCACTTTTGTAATGCAGGGAAACAAAATGGGGAAAAAAAAAAAGGCGTCTAAACCACGCCTGCATTTCACGCAACGTTGATAAAAGCAAATTTTTTTACCGGGTACGGTAGGCCCGATACATGCTCGTGACGGACAAGAACGCTCCTGGTGGCCGACGCTGGAAACACCGCCGCCCGTCCTGCGCCCTAGTGGCGAACCGCACAACTACGCCGCCCTCCGCGCTGCTTTGATGTTGCCAGCGCACTGTGAAGTAATTGTTGTAGAACACTGCTCCTCGCTGAAAGGGCGAAATTATGCTGGAAGAGAGACAGTTAGGCACCTCTGTAGCTCCTGTCACACTGTCAAACTGTTTTCCAGGCTCAGACAGCTGTTGTCAGGCTCAGACAGCTTGGATTTTATCTTCGGCTACTACCCGCAAACGTGGATTTTGGATGGATTCATTTGGATGACATGACGTAGGGTATAACTAAATGCGTTTACTGAAATCTGTTCTTTTCGACTGCCGCAGCTATTATGGCCCCGCTAGTCGTTCCCACAAAGTAATCTATTACTATACTTCAGCCGTTACAGGTTCGAAAATATCTAATGCACCGAACACGTAACTTCAAGAACATTAAGGAAGGTATTATCCATGCTTGGTCGTGCCACAAACTGTAATACACCTCCTGAAATCGAATGTGTGGCGGAAAATATGACCCCTCCTTGATCCCTTTTAAAATCAAAATGGTCAATTCTACAACAAATTAGATTAAATAGTCTTGAATGTATTTGAATATGTGTCACACTATTAAATTTTTTACGGGGCATATACAGTCTGGATATTCATTTTAAATTGTTTTCAAAATGAGTACTGCCATTGTGTTTCCGTGCTGTCCAGGAATAAATGTAACGAATGTTGTGTTTTATTTTGAGTTCTTTACTAAATTTAGTTTTTATTTATAGGAGATATTTCCTGCATAATGCCTCTTGAGATATATTATTATTGTAAATAAATAACTTCAAATATTATTCATGCTCACAGAACTTCAGTGTAAATTATTTAAGTTTATATCATTATACCGTTTCCAGAAATTATTCCCAATATTTAAATTTAGTGATGTGGGAAACGGCCAGTTTTGTCATGCACGATTCTGATTGGCTGAGCCCGTCAAACATCAAAGACATTTTAGAAACTGTTCCATTTTTAAAGTGTGTGACGGAAACTTGACATCTAATTCAACCACGCGAATATGGTGGCGATAATGACGTGTCTCTGCGACGTTAGAATCAAGCAATTTTACTAGTCAAACTTTATTTTAAGCAATTTGAAAGAAAGATTTTACAATTCGGTAGAGGCTTAACTGCTTCCAATACTTTTTTTATTTAAATAAACATCGTTATGGCGTCACTGAAACATCACAAACGCCGCCGTATTCGTCCGTAAAAGTTGGTGACCTCAGTTTCCATCAGATTATTTTATATGTATAGGACATGTTCTGAAATTTATCGATGTTGACGATTACAGCCAATCATAATCGCAAAAAACGGTTATTCCCGGTCCCAGTAAGCTTCTAAATAGCGACAAATAACTAGAAACGAAACAATATTCATTTACTACCAATTCGCATGTGAGATATTTCAATGTCAGTTGATGAAAGCGTCGATAGCAGAAGAATTTAACCATAAGCTCAAACGAATGTTGCATTTACCAAAGAAGCAAGTAATATATAGACAGCTTGAGGTATGCGAGCGTTTTAAAACTACGCTTCATGACTGTGTGGGAACTTAAACTTACAAACAACACACGAGATTCAGATCGTAAATCTCATGGTTTGAATGCGGAGAGAGAGAGAGAGAGAGAGAGGAGGAGAGGAGAGAGGAGAGAGAGAGAGGAGAGAGAGAGAGAGAGAGAGAGAGAGAGAGAGAGAGGAGAGAGAGAGAGGAGAGGAGAGAGAGAGAGAGAGAGAGAGAGAGAGAGGAGAGAGAGAGAGAGAGAGAGAGGAGAGAGAGAGAGAGAGAGAGAGAGAGAGAGAGAGAGAGAGAGGAGAGAGAGAGAGAGAGAGAGAGAGAGAGAGAGAGAGGAGAGAGAGAGAGAGAGAAAAGAGAGAGAGAGAGAGAGAGAGAGAGAGAGAGGAAAGAGAGAGAGAGAGAGAGGAGAGAGAGAGAGAGAGGAGAGGAGAGAGAGAGAGGAGAGAGAGAGACACACACACACACACACACACACGGCAAACATGTTACAACAGTATTAAAAACTTCAAAGGAAAAATTCCAGAATAATGATTAATAACATTTTATGGACAAGCTGAAATAATTTAGTTTAGTATTTAATAACATTTTAAGGTAAATAGTTATTTTTGTTAATATTTTATGTCCATTTAATGTATAAAATGTATTACTTCTGGTCACCATACAAAAGAACAAATTATTTCCATTATTCAAATGTAAAATTATTATGGTTTTAAGTACATAGATGTGACATTTAAACACTTAAATAAAAACTTTAAATAATTCATGACGTGTATCAATGCACTGTGAACGAACATACATGGTTATGTCACACTTATTCCAATCCCTGCTAAAGAGTGAAGTTCTACTTGCATGACATTCCTCCGCCTCATGTAAACAAAGCTTAACCTATTCTAGAAAACTACACCAAATTGACCACTCAGCCCATTCATGCACATTCACTTCAATATTTCATGTAAGAACTATTTCTTACTACAGACTGTTCACGGTAAAATGAGCACTCTGGAAACCTTGCTCAAGATCTACTTGTACAGACGTGTATTATTCCGCCTTATGAAAAATTAACAATGCCATGGGCCTCATCGCTTTATTCGTGCGATCGTCAAATGAAACTGTGAAATTATTATAAAATAGTAAATACTTCACAAATCTGCTCATTGTTATATGTCGAACCATAAAAAAAGGCGAAATAAATAATGTTAAGTCATCACAAATGGTTATCTAATACTTTTTATTCGACGTTAAGATATTGAAATACTTTCCAATCATAGTTACCAACTTTACTGGGCGAATATCACTCTGTGCACCCATTAAAATATATGCAAGCAGGGGTAGTGACATTTTTCTAAGCTACATTTCTAAAGTGCTCACTTATTCGTGAACAGCCTTTAGGCATTACCAGCACACCAATTTTATTATTGATTTTCATTCATATTATTTATAAATGATATATAGGCTATTTTATTGATAAAATATAAGTTAAAATTCAGTTGAAACAAAAACAATGTTCATGTTTACACAAGTATAAAACACTTGCGATGCATGGCATATTTTATAAATCAATAAACATGCCGCACATGGGGTGATTTTAAGGTTTAATTCAAAAAGTGTGAAGAAACTGCGAATAGATTGTACAAATGTATCATCCCATGCCTACGACTTCTTTCGTTGAAAGATTATACTGCAAGAACTTATACTTAGTGTTCCCTTCTTGACTAGACTACAGTTGTCGAGACACGCCCAATGGTAAACATTAAAGGCGCCGCCTACCTGGCAGTGGAAACGCGTTGCAATGTGTTTGAAATCCGCGTTTATTTACAAAATCACTAAACGTGTCCCCATGATACCAATGTACGAAAAGAAAACATATTTTGGGCGAGGTATGTATAATACTCTCGATACATCATAAATGCTATTTCTGAGCTCTCCAACATAGCTAAAATACGGCCTTTTCACACTGCTGTAGCTCGTAATTTACTGGTTGGAAAAATGCAAAACTATATTAGGGACCTGCATTTAACCTTGCTACAGACATTTCATCAACAAAATGATAGGCTCACCGCTTTAAGTCCCATTGGAACACGCAGCACAGCGGAAACACTGCACGCCAGTTCAGCGCCTTGCGCGTAGGAGCGAAGGTGCATCAGCCGCGTGTGTCAATGTCGTCCTTATCGGTCCCGCGCTTCCCTTCCTCAAACGCGCTAAAAACATTCAAGTAGGCGGCGCCCTTAAGAAATGTCCTGTATATATCGCGTGTTACGATGCCGTGGGCGGGCCTTAGTTCGAAGGCCCGCCTGAACACGCCATCACACACGAGCTGTAATCAGTACAGCCAGTTGCCGCAATCAGGAATCGCTTAGCCCAAACCCCGGTAAGCAGGAATCCCCTTTACCAGGCAGGTAATCAGGCCATGTTGTATTATGCGACGCCGATAAGAGAGCAATGTAGAGTGGCGGCAGGCGTCCTTCTCCGTGTGACGCCGGCCAAGATGGACGTCCCTAGAAGCCTGCTGTGCCAACCGCCGTAACTCAGTAATACTTCTACAGCCTCCGGTTACTTCTCAAGGTGGGACAGGTTGTGTTATGCGACGCCGATATGAGGGCAATGTAGAGTGGCGGCAGGCGTCCTTCTCCGTGTGACGCCGGCCAAGATGGACGTCCCTAGAAGCCTGCTGTGCCGACCGCCGTAACTTGATAATACTACAGTATCCTGGAGTTACTTCTCAAGGTTGGACAACTACGATATACTAACATGGCTCTCAATAAGGTAGATAATGTAGTTAAAACAACAATGCTCCCCTGTCCTTTTAGTTGTTCATGTAATGTCAGGATGTTCAATTGTATAACCAGACAGTAGCCTACAGCTCTGTATACTCATTTACCCTGTGTTTTGGGATGATGGAAAATCGCGAAAAAAATTGTTGAGCCAACATATCTTAGATAACACTATAGCTCGTTTCTCCTTATACGGCTGGATGGCCAAGTTCTTGATTCGGCTGAATTCTTTGTAGGCCAATCACAAACGTTCTGCATTAGAGTACCAGAATCCTCATTGGCCCTGTTAAATGGGATAGTATCTTCATACATGCTTGACGGCGAACAAGAAAAGAAAACTTTCCGAAATGTGTACACTACGTTGAATCCTAGCAAACAGTCCTTTTTCCGCGATAAACCATCATCTCTACCTATGTTGCTCTACCATCATTAGTCAGTTTCAGCCATAAATGTTTGTGACGGATGGACGCACATAGAATAAATTACAAAAATTATTTCCTGCATTATTATTATTACAATTATCTTACATGCAATCATAGTAAATATTATGCGGATCTTTCTTGAAATAGACTTTATTGTAAATCTTGCTTTCTGAAGTATCCAGAATAGAAATACGCTTAAATTTAGTTAAAAATGTGGACTCTATCGAACGGTATAAAAGTATATTTTAGTAAAATACTTTATATGTTGCAAAATATGTACGTTCTTCTTTCATATACAGCATAAATCGCAATTTGTTGACAATTTTCATGGCGTAGTTCTTCACGTTGTATAGTCGCGTGCAGTGATCAATAGGCAGTTTCTTTACTTCAACCTTAAGAGCCACTCAAATTTTCCACTCCATTCCACCGATTTATAAAATGTGTACAACAAATATTCATCCAAAAATAAGATGACGACCCCCCATTTCATCATGAAGGTGTATGATATTGCCAACCGTGTTTCCAAAAGTCCAAAATCTCCATCCTGCAAAACATCATTCTATGATTTGTGACTTAAGGGCATTGCCTACAGGCTGTCAGCTGCGAAATTTAATTAGGAAATGAAATGGTAAGGTAATGTCAACTCGGTGCGTTAATTTTAAAGATAGGCTTTTCAAATATAATGCATTCTTCACGACAATTTAGGAGAAGATCTCCACATCAGAGATGTTTCTGTAACATGTATATTATATTTGCAAGGGATTTTCTAAAACGTTGGCTATATTTAAAAAATAAGTATATACTGCTTATTTATATTGAAAATATACGCTCGTATGGATCCCCTTTCTTAAAAGTTCGTGAAGAATAAATTTTGTTTGAAACGTCTATCTTTAAAAATTAACGCACTGATACGAAAATTCCTTAACATGAGGTTTTATATTAAAATTCTGCAGCTGCCAACTGGTAGGGAGGGCCCTTCATAGGAAGTAGTTTGTGATATTTTGAAAAACAAGAAGAAAAAATGAGGGGTGTGGATGTGTTGGGGACACGGCCGTTTGTTTTGCGTGAATACGTTTACGTTGACGCGCTCGGACGCCTTGATGCTTATTTTACGTTCCCGGTACCGCATCACTCGATCATATGGGGTATTATGGGTGTCACTGGATTGATTGTGAGATGCTCTTTCCAACCGTATACGATATCTGTATTTCGACTTGGCTTTTTGACGAGTATAGGCCGACATTGTGTTAAGTTCCTGTAAGTGTTTACATTAAACTCGTACAGTTCCACCATCACCACGCAACACAAACGTGTTTATACACGCAATCGATTGATCTTGACGAGAGCCGTCGACTGAAACCTAAACGAGCGTCGTAGCTTCTCCTAGTCAAAATTTATACTATGCAGATGTTATGAGACGTGCCAAACGAACTCAAGACTGCGGCTATAATTTGTAATATTTAAAATATATGTTTTGCAGATTTTACAAGGAAACTGTCTGTAGTTTTACAAAGGAATTTCTCGGCAACTGGGTTTCCAAAGGATTTTTCTCGTAAAAGTACAAAATAAAATTTAGCGTATACCATAAGTTCATGCAGACAACTGTAACAAATAAAATTACACTGCCTTTCTCTTAGCAATTTTCGTTCACGTTTGTAAAAAAAAAAAAAAAGTATACCGAAAAGGGTTAATTACAGCGTTAGCGTCAACACGGTTGACTGTACGAAAATCACTTTCCAGAAACGTGACCTCTTTGATAACGCCTCGTCGAATTGGAGATGGGACAGAGCAGAGCTGGCAATCCGCGGTAGTTGCTGCTATTATCAGCAGCGATAATCACAGCACAAGTTCCACGACCGCAAACTGTAAGAGGAGCTCTCGCGCGTCTGCAGGCCGGATCAAGCGTCAACAACCGGCTTAGGCAGGATTTACAACAGCCCGTCAGTCCGTCATACGTTCGTTCGTGTCTCACGACGGACGAACGGACGAAGTTTGGTTGAAAATTGTTTGTTTCGTAGCTGCAAACAAATCAAAACAAAACTGTTTACAAATAGGAGAAGAATTCTGCATAAAAAGTGAAAATTCATTACAATTGTGTGTTTCTAAAAAGGTACCCCCAAACAACCATGCACGTACGTAACGGAAATTAATCGATGTAAAAATTTTTTAAGTAACAAATAAAGTACGATTTTATTATTTTTACTATTGCACGAAAGGAGCTCGTGTTTCCAAACGTGATTATCAATTAATCTTCAGGAACAATATAACCAAACAATACACGTGAAAACAAAAGACAGCCGGGATAGAACACTGCACGCATTGCACAGCATCGTCAAGAGCTCGGGATGAATGAGTAACGCAACATGCAAGTTTAGAAGGCTGTCATTTTATCCGTTCGTCAGTCAAAAGTTAAAGCTTGCCAAGGTTTTTAAGGATGGACGGATAGAATTAATGGCGACCTCTGATTGGCTGTTGGTTACGTGTTTGACGGACGAACGTACGCGACGGGTCGTAAATCCTGCGAAGTTTAGTGATGGCACAGAAGCAGGTAGACGGGCAATGCCCGCTGGTCGGCACTGCTGACCGGGGGCTGCGAATATAAAGAAATCCCGTACTGCAGAAGGAACAGCGCTTTTAAAAAAATAAATAAAAACCAAAAGAATTCTTTTAAAGGCTGTTTACAACAAAGCGAACACTTTTGAAATCAACCTTAGATAAAAGTCACTGTCCCTTGCCTGCATATATTGTACCGGGCGCACAGATTGACAATCGGCCTGTGAAGTTGGTAACGATGGGTGGAAAGTATTTCGATATCTTAACCTCGAATAGAAAGTGTCAGATAACCATTTGTGATAACTTAGATGAATAATAATAATAATAATAATAATAAAAAGCAAAAAAATAATTTAAGTGTTAAAATGAGCAAATTTGGTAAAATATTTGCTTGTTTAATAATTTCACACTTTCACGCTACCGATGCACGAATAAAGTGACGAGGCCCATGGCAATGCTAATTTTACATATAGCGTAAGAATACACTACGTGCATACAAGCAGACCTTAAACAGGGCTTTCGAAAGTGCTCCTTTTACCGTGAAAAGCCTATACATAATTATATGGTATGACACAAAGAAGTGAGTGAAGAAATTTGGGCGGCTCTTAACATCGAGGTCATGAGAGCCGATGAGGGTGATTGAGGTGAGTATGGAGCAGTGCCGAAATAAAAGTGCGGGAGAAGAGGGAGAACCTCGAGAAAACCCACCTACCAATGACCTCACCTGGTACGATTCTCACATGCAAAAATCCGGGAGTGCCACCGCCGAGAACCGAGCGCAGTTCGCCTTTGTGCGAGTCGAATGATTTTGAAAGCAGTTGTGAAAAATACTATAGAAAGTCACCTTATTGTTGTAAAATTATGTGTAATTCTAGATAACCATATATTCATTTTAAATTATGCTGTAAAGTATGCATAGAAGTTTTTGCACGCATTTGAAAATAAAGTAAATGTGATATTAGCAACTGAAGTTTATACAATAGGATAACGAATAAATGAGCTCGGTTGTTCTTCAAGCATTTCAAATGACTAGAAAATGCACTCCCCATAATCATAGCACAAATGACAATATATGATGACAAGTGAGTAATGAACTTGTAACCAACATTGGGAGGGAAACGTCACACATGACTAACGTTTTGTGCAACACAACATTGTACGCTACGGGCGGGCAATGATTTAGTAATATCAGCTTGCTTTTAAAACTTAATACACATGCCCATTCATTTCAAATCCTTAGTTCGGCAAGCCAGAAATACGAGGTGAAATATTTGTCGTTCAGAAAATATAGCCCGGCTGGATGGAACAGCCCAAATATAAAAATGTGTAAGCAAGCATGATGATCACCAGACAAGTATTGCTAGTGAATTAGTTGTGCGTCAAACTGGCCACGCACAGCGTGGCAGTAAGAAACCCATCGATACAGTCAAGTGGGGTCAATTTACACCCACACAGTTTCCTTAAAATTAAATCGCTAAAACCCTCCACTTTCATATTTAACTTCATCAATAACAGTTTTATTTTATGAACGACACAGTAACGTTGGCAGAATTATACGGACCGTCATTTAAAAGCATTTTAGGCAGGTGATTCAAGGTTGCTCCTGTATGCGCGAAGTTAGCCCAGACGACTCTACAGCTGGCGAGTTCTGAATGGGCAAGAAAAATTGAAAACATGAAGTGAGCAAACTGCAAAAGTCAATTAAATATCGACTTCTTCACAAGCACATAACATAGATTAAGGTCAAATGTTGTGCCAACAATATTAATGTTACTACTACAGTAATTATTTGTTATCTGTGAGCCGCCGTAACTCATTATGCTCTTTTTGTAATATACTACTAAGCTAATAATGTAAATGTAGACTTAAGTAATGTTGGAACAACGTTGCCTACTTACTGTTCTATCAACATTAAGGCGATGTTCATGTTGCGCAAAAACAATTTTGTGTTGAATTAATGTTAACAGTTTTCTTGCATATTATTTGCTTTAGAAATTGCAACGTAAAATAGTCTGACTGTAATGCATATTGTGAGTTTCAGCACAATACAACGACAAACTGTAATTCTCTTTCGTTTTGTGTAAATACTTTATGCTCTAGAAATGTATGCATATTGGACACACGCAAATTGCTCTGCAATGCTTGAGAGCTGGTCGACGCTACATTTAGTTCTCGCGTTATGCTTTAAAATTTTATTTTCGTGGTTCCATTTTACGAGGTTATTGCTGTTCACTAATATCCAGCATTTTACGCCAAGTCAGTGTAAACTTGTGTTGGGTGGACATTACTTGAATGTCACAGCAACACAAAATAGTGTGTCCTTCCTGATATTTTTAGCGTAATACATCATTCGGTTGCGACATCAACCCTTATAGGCTTAATTTAATTTAACATTTCAACAGTATGTTTATTTACATTTTAGTAAATGGTTAACTTTGTGAACTTTGTCACAAAATTATTAATTGTACTACAACATTAAGGTTTTAAAGAAATACCTCAATCGTAATTTTTTTTTGCATCATTAGACATTTTTTGTCTACAGACATTTCGTACCACAAACCTTGAAAGTGAATATTTAACTACGTAAAACTGTTAGGACATTTCTGAAGGAACTGAAAAAATAATACTTATCAAACAGGAAAACTTCTTAAAAGGGTCAAATTACACATGTGCGTATAGACGAGGTACAAAATTTTCAACTTTTAAACAGGAAAACTTCTTAAGCGGGAACTTCTTAACTGGGTTTCACCAAAATCCCGTGCCTTGTTAATGGTGTTAAAACTACCTCGAAGAGTGGAGGTTGCTGCGGGTCGAACAAGCGTGAGAGAAGTACAGCGAGAAGAAGGAGTTGCTGTCTCACCTGGAACTCTGCCTTGTAGAGAACAGGGAACTTGCGTCTCTGGTCGCACAGCTTCTGGAAGTTGCTGACCTCCACAGGTTTGTGGGGGATCACAGAGATGACGCCGCCCTCCTCTGAAACACCACCACCACCACATGATGCATCAGCTGCACCTCTTACAACTTGTACCTGAGGTTAGGTTCATTCTACTCAGTTTGGGAACTAAATGAGATTCGTGGTGGGTACGAACAAGAATATTCCGCGTTTTAATGGTGTTTGATACTAGAAATATTGATTATTTTATGATTGTATCAAACATTGTTTAACTTGTAATTTAAAAAAACACAGTTTATATTTTCTGAATACTTTTATGTAAAATCTGAAGTTGTTGCTTCCCTGTAACCATAACAACAAATACTATCCAAGTTGTACAAATGAAAACATTGTCGACGTAAACTAACGCAGTGGACTTACTGCTTGACTTTTACGTAATCAATAAATTGCAGTTCCTGTATGTAAAAGAGAAGTAAAAACTATGCAATTTTGTTTATTTTAAATTAAACATTTTCTTATACATGGCCTGCTTTTTGGTGATACATCACGCGGTAGCCAACGGTATTACTTCACATTGTAATTTTCTTCTTATGTAAAACTAAGTTAGTGATTGTTGTTATGGCTGGGGAAAAAACAGAACACAAATATAAAATATTAAGAACTTAAATCAAATTATATAAATAATAGTGTTTTTTTTTTTTAAATTTATTTGAGGGAAATGTCATTGCATACAATGCGTACAAGTTTAACGAAGTTTTGTACAAATGTAAACTAATTAATTTTTGTTAATACAATACTCTCACGCAGGCTGTAAATAAATAGATGTGCAGGTATTGCTTAGTGGCGCCGCCTGGGACACAGGTTAGACACCACCTCACGTGACTCCAGCCTATTCATGTGTTGACAACGGAGAAAATATTTTACACATGCAACACCAGTGCTATCTAGCGGTGAAGATGATAGTTGCCAAGATGCTGACACTCAGCTTCCCAACCGGAGAAGTATAAAGCTGTTGACGGTAACACGAGCACTTCTGAAAGCCCTGCTTAAGATCTATTTGTAGGCACGTTGCGTATTCCTCCGCCTTATGTAAAATTAACATTGCCGTAGGTCTCATCACTCAATTTTACAGTTTCACTTGACCGACGCACGAATAATTAGGAAAAAAAAAAAAAAAAGGAAATACACCACAAATTAGCTAATTTGTACACTTCTGAGCATTAAAAAAAACACAAAACGGAAGAAATAATTTTTAGTTATCACAAATGGTTACGTAATATTTTTTTATTCAATGTTAAGATATGGAACTACTTCCCATCCATCGCTACCAACTTTACTGGGCGAATGTCACTCAGTATGCCCATTAAAATATATGCATGCCGGGGGCAGTAATTATTTTCTAAGGTGCTCACTTTATCGTGAACAGCCTTTATAAAACTTACCCGAGTCGTCATTCTCATTCGCTTCATCGTCTTCCGGGAGAAATAATAAGCGACGTGGAAGTCGCTCCGGTACAGAGCGTTCATGATAAAGTGAGCACTCTTCAAATCAACCTTAGAAAAATGTCACTGCCCCTGCCTCCATATACGCTATTTACCAAAAAGTAATTGGGCACCTGTCCACAATGTTTGCTCGGTGGTTGTCACCCCGTTAGAATCTCGTAGGACCACCTCTTGCGGCTATAACAGCAGCCACCCTGTCTGGCATGCTCTCTACGAGTGTTTGCAGGACATCCACGGAGATTCATAGCCATTCCTCTTGCAACCATTCCATGAGTTGAGCAATGGATTCTGGCCGCGCCTGACGAGCCCTCACCCGGCGATCCGATTCGTCCCAAAGATGTTCTATAGGGTTGAGGTCGGGGCTCTGGGCGGGTCAGTCCAATCGGCGAACATTGTTGTCGGCGTACCACTGCATAGTAGCCCTTGAAACATGGCACCTGGCGTTGTCAGCCTGGAAGTAACGCGGGTCCATTCCGTAAAAACGCCACAATGTTGGGAGCATTTCATTATCCTGAATGTTACAATAGGCCTCTGTGTTCATGCTACCACGGACAAACACCAGCGGTCCTACGCCGAAGGCCGTGAAACACACGTCAACTGACGTGTTGAATTATCTATCCTCACGGGTGCCCAATTACTTTTTATGTAGATAGTGTAGGCTATAGTGACATTAAATATGTATACAGGAGATTTAATTAATATTGGAAATAAAACTCTAGAATCATTGTCACTGTTAGAAATTAAAATACAGGCCATCAAATAATTATGGCTCAAGAACATGTGAACTTCGCCTTCCAAAACTCTGCTAGGCTGCTGCTTGCTGTTTTGTTGCACTCATTACTGATAAGCAACTTGCATACGTAACAGTGTGACATTTGCCCACTGCCACGTGGAAACCAACTCCAATGCTGTATTTTTGTCAATTTGAATACTTCCAACAAATATATCCTTTCTTACGTTGTAATTTAGTTGTCAACATCAAAAGTGTGACGTCAACATGATCAAGTGTAGTGTTGGCAACATAACAGCAGGTGCTGTAGGTATATTTTGCGAAGGGTATAATTTTAAAAACTGGGCATAAACTATGTTCTACTACACGACAACGGTGCCGCGCTTGTTATACTACACCTAAACACGTGCTTATTGTCCTCCGTAACCGAATACTGGTCACAAGACGGTAGTTTCATGGGGAAATTATAGGATTACACAACTAATACAAGCCAATAATAAACTAGGTAAACTTCACGCGTGAATTGTTTATTTATTTATCATCATATTTGTTCAACACCAAATGCCACGAACGTAACCTTTCTCACAACGTCATACTAACATTATGTTTAGGGCTGCATTCAAGATGGCGGCTAAAGCGTCCATAGTGAAACCGCGTATCTCCAGCCGCTTCACCTACGTCATAACATGCCATCTCTTGTTTACTCCTATAGACCGTTCACGCTAAAGTGGGCACTTTTGAAGGCCTAGTTACTCTTTGCTTTCAACCAACTTGTATCCTTCCACCACCTAGTAATGTAAACTCGGTCATGTGAGTAATAAACATATTGTATACATTCACCATACCCAAAACCAAAAGTCCGAGGCCACAATTCAATGTATTTGTTGGTTATTATATCTGATGAAACAGCTTCAAAAAGTGCGCACTTTACAGTGAATGACAGACCTCTAAGGTGCTCTAGTACCAGTGTCTTAAAACTTATGTTTGGAGGTCGTTATTGTAGACCCGCAAGGTGGAAATGTTGTCCGCGGACGAAGTATGTCCGAGGACCGTTCGATCGCTCACGAACTGTTGTGGACAAACACTTGCCGGTAATTTTCCCGGGACATTACGACAGCATACATACTACAGATATACTTTGATTCTCAATAGTGTTTCAGTTTCATGAAGAAATATTACATTTGGCACGAAATATTTTCTTTCGTTTAGTGTGTCCTGCCGAACATTAAACGTAACTGAAAAGTAAAGACGTTCACTAGTACGTTTCGGATAACCGAACATGGTCACCGAATGTTCTATTTTTCTTAAACACTTGAATGTTATTTCGTATTATTTCTTTGGGACATTTTTCAATAATCGAGTATGTAAATAGAACAGGACCAATCACTAACGGTGTCGGAAACAGCAGCGACTTATAAATTAACGGTCGAGTGAAATGACTTGATTGATTGGATTTCGCCCCAAACAAAGTGCGAATACTTCATGAAACAGCGATTTATCATCGTTACAAGGCGTCAGAGAAAAATTTCCTATCCCCGAATACCGCATCTGTCAGAGTAAATAATGTTCTGTAAACTCCACAACGCGGCCGGGTTTAATTCGGCATTTTCACTCTCTTCGTCTAGAAGCGCACATGGCAAAAAAAAAAAAAAAAAAAAAAGGGGGGTGTTACTGTGTTGGGGACCCGGCCGTTTGTTTTGCGTGAATACGTCTAGGTTGAGGTGTTCGGACACCTTGATGTTATTTTTTCGTTCCCGGCACCGCTTCACTCGATGCTGCGCAGTCCTCACTCAACGTAATATATTCTTTGATCCTTTAGCAATCGATTTGTATAAATTGAATTTTCAATGTAGACGATAGATTCGGAGCTGCAATGCCAAACTGTATCCCCGATTTTGTTATCATCGGATTTACTGGATTACCTCCCACTATGGTTGCAAATTTAAATACGTATTCAAGTCAAAATGTACCGCGAACTTTACCCACACAAATTCCCGAACACGTTCGAACCTTCGGTGTTACGTTCCCGTTAACAGTTCACATTCAAATTCACAAATGTATTCACATTGCATTTCAGGTAGAGCAAGGTAATTTTGAGATGCTTTATTTCTGATGTACTAACACAATAACATTTATTTCCAACTAAAGAGGGAAATAAAGGAGCTCCCAGTCAGACCCGATGCACACAATTGTGTACATAACGCACATATAGGTAATTTTAAGTCTGTACAGCAAACTGCGAAGCTCAGTGGCCAATGAGCTTACCTGTGGGTAAATAAATCTCAAACCGTGGTACTGGTATAGATAGAGCCCCGAGTAATTCACGGATTGAGGTGGCAGCAAGCTAGGCTGGACAGCCCTCTATATACTCGACCGCAGCAACCAATAAGCAGACGGTAATGTCTCAAGTGAGGCCTCTGTACGTCACTGTTAAGACACTCACAATATTGCACCCTGCTTATTACTGGCGCACAGTTGCACGGGGGGCGTATCTTAAGAACTGTCGTCCAATCACAACAGTAGGAGAAAAGAACAAGAGTTTGGAGTCCACCTCGCCTCCGAATGAATTCGCGAAATACTATTGGCTCTAGGTATAGGTTATAGTTGGTTAACATAACTGTAGCCGAACATATAGCCCATAGCTCATTGACTGTGAAAACGAAACAAGTGTTGTGTTGACTTAAGTACAGCACGAATCATACATTTTTGTTTAACGTAGTACTGAGACGTCCCGCGTTTGATCACGTCCCCAGCAATTTCTACGACACGTTCACTGCAACTTGACTTTACATTGGCAGCACTTGAAGTGTAAACTCACTCCTATGAACAGAATGGTTTGCATGTTATGTTGCCTAGGGACATTTCGCTAGCACATGTTTAACTCGGCGTTATACTGGCTGACACCTGCTCAGTAGTGAACATTGTAAAACCTGTTTACGATAGTGTGAGTACTGTAGTGATCACACACAAGAAGTTTCATTGCCCCTTCCTGCACATATTTTAACTGGCGCACTGAGTGACACGCACCCAGTAAAGTTGGTAACGATGGATGGAAAGTGGTTCCATATCTTACCGTCGAATAAAATGCATTAGGTAACCATTTATGATAACTTAAATTATTTCTTTCGCTTTCTGTTTTGACTTGAATATGTCTTTAAATTTGCAACCATAGTGGAAGACAATCCAGAAAATCCGATAACGAAATCGGGGGATTCAGTTTGGCATTGCAGCTCCGAATCTGTCGTCTACATTAGAAATTCAATTTACACCACTCGATTGCCGAAGGATCAAAGAATATATTACGTTGAGTGAGGACTGCGGACATCGCGCCGTGGATGCAGGAGGGGGGGGGGGGGGCATAAATTTGAGCGTTTCGCCGCGTCTCATAACTTCCGCGTAGTATAACTTTTGACTAGGAGAAGCTACGACACTCATTTAGGTTTCAATCGACAGCCGATTGCGTTTATAAAAACATTTGTGTATCGTGGTTATGGGGAAATTGTATGCGTTTTAATGTAAAAAATTAGGAAATCTGAACTAAATGTCGGCTTATACGCGTCAAAAAGCCAAGTTGAAATAAAGAAATCGTGTACGGTTGGAAAGAGCGTCTCAAAAATAAGCCAGTGATAGCCACAAATACTCTAATGATCGAGTGAAGCGGTGCCGGGAACGTAAAATAAACATCAAGGCGTCCGAGCGCGTCAACGTAAACGTATTAACGCAAAACAAATGACAGTGTCCCCAACACAGTCAAACACAATTTTTTTTTGTTTATGAATCGAAAAGTAAAAGTTAGCATATTTGTTATATGGTTACTTTTGAAATCATTTCACGGTTTCGCTTGAACGACAGTTACGAGGCCCATGACAATGTTAATCTTACATAAGGCGGAAGAATGCACAACGTAACATGCAAGTAGATCATAAGCAGGGTTTTCAAAAGTGCTCATTTTACCGTGAATAGCGTATACAGTGCAATAAGCATTTCTGGTGAAGTGTGATCCAATAGGACAGCGGTGAATGGGAACACAGAGACCATCAGATCGTGTGTTCCTGCAGCGGCAGGTAATTATGCCTCACTTCCGACTTGTCTTTAAAGTCTGCAAATATCTGCCACACTCAACGTTTTAACCCTTTGAGGATGGTACAAATTTCTTGCCATCTAATACAAGGTTGAAGTGAGTTGCCTATATTCTCCATCACAGCAATAACAGTTCCGTTGGTATCTGTATTTCCACTTACCATCGTCCTATTGGTCCTGGCTACACCTGACACGCCTACTGCAATCTCTAACGTTTATTACTGGCTGGCCGTCGGTCAATGGAGTCGCGTCTCTGCTCTGCACCAGATAGAGTGTCGCGACACATGTAACAGGTTTTTCAATGCATCGTGTTCATTCGATAGATTATCAAAAATAACAACAGTTTTGTTCTTAAGAGCTAAATTGTTGATAAATTGCATATGTTTTACTTATTTCCGACAAAGTTCTGCGAAATATTAAAGCTGTAAAATTGTGGGCCTGGTCTTCGACAGTAATGAAATTTCCATATAAACGTACCCACGAGTATACAGATGCATACTCCACGAAGGGTTGATGAAGTTCACCAGCATTTACCCGCTGCCGCGGTGAGGCAATTGTCACACTAGTCGCCTACCACCAAAGAGAACAGGGTTCGATCCCCGATAGGGTTGCTCTCGGATTTTTTACGTGTGGGAATCATGCCGGACGATGATGCTGGCCTGCTGGTTTTCTCGGGAATCTCCCGTTTCCCCCGATCTTGCATTCCGGCGCTGCTCCGTACTCATCCCGCTTAACCCTCATCGGCTCTCTAGACCTATATATTGTTTAAGAGCCGCTCAAAACTTTTCACTGATTTATCGCTCAAATACGCCTGCCATCCACGTTGTTTGTGTGAAAGTTGTGTTGGCGGAACAGCAGGAAAATGTTGGGTCACGGAGAAACTTCTGAGCAGCTCGTGCGCGCACTCTACGCCATTATCCCTCTACGGCACTCGGGTGTTCATTTTGCCGGGCTCATTTCCCTGCGGAGAGGGAAACTGGGAGGTTGACTGCCCTGGAGTGGGTATCACCAGCTGCCTGCAACGAATAAGCGCCAGAGAAACTGCGGGGATTTCCCTGGGGCCTCGTAATACACACACACATATACAAAAAAACCGAGTTCAGCACAGACAGGTCGGAGTTAACCTGATTCACAGACTGAATCTGGAGAATACGCTCATCTGCCGTTAGTTATATGTAATCCTTTCCATGCTTTAAGAATAAAATACTACACGAATCACGATAAAGGCTGTTCACGATAAATTGAGCACTTTAGAAACGAACCTTAGAAAAAAGTCACTGCCCTTGCATGCATATATTTTAATGGACGCACTGAGTGAAATGCGTCCAGTAAAGTTGGTAACGCTGAATGGAAAGTAGTTCCTTATCTTAACGTCGAATAAAAAGTGTTAGGTAACCATTTTTGATAACTTAAAATTGTGTACTTCGCTTTCCGTTTTTTTTAATTCCTCGAAGTGTAAAAATGAGCAGATATGTAAAGTATTTACTTTCTCAATAATGTCATAGTTTCATTTGATCGACGCATGAATAAAGTGATGAGGCCCATGGCAATGTTAATTTTACATAAGGCGGAGGAATACACAACGTGTATACAAGTAGACCTTAAGCAGAGCTTTCAAAGGTGCTCATTTTACCGTGAACAGTCTATAGTTTTGTATGAGAAACAACCGTGAAAAATTATATTTTCTACGTCTCTAGTTCATATACGCAATACTGGAGAAGACTGGATAGCGTTTCTACTTAGGCTATACTAGGCTTATATTTTAGTCATAAAAAGACCATTTTCGCTGTTGAATTAGATTAGCACAAATTAAGAAAATTTCATGACATTATTAGAATTTTTATTACTAACAAGCAGAGTAATTACTATCGCTTTGCTAAATACAAGCTTATTTGTTTCCTTTTTTTAAATGCGAAATGTGTTTCCTGAATCATCCGTAATGTAAACACGCCTATGATTTAATTAAAAATCAGAATCTTATTAATTTTTTTACATTCGTGACGAGCGTATTCTGGGAAAGTATTACACATTTTTATAAAGTATTTTTCCTTCGTATGCGAGATAAATAATAATTCCTTATAATTGTGGCACGGTGCGTATTACTATTTAACAAGTTCTGTAATGTTGCAGAGCTTACATTCGATTGCATGGCTAGGAATGTCAATACCACAAAAAAATATCGATATTATCTAAATCGATTATTTACGAAAGTATATCTTTAGGAAACAATAAAGCGAAAGAAAAATAACGATTTCTGGTACAACAGAATTCGATATTTTATGTATTAACTTGACAAATATAAAATCGCTTGTAATATTTCATATAGAGGACAAAAGGCATTACAGAAAGATGTCCTGCGTATTACCAAAGTACTTGGTATCCTTTTAATTCAATTTTTGCATTTAAAACATATCTTCACAAAAATGTATTTTTAAAATGTTTATTTTGATCCCTGAAAAAAAGATGCGGATTTCGATAAAATGTTGGCAAATATTGACGATTTATATCGATACATCGTATATATAAAATCGTCTTTTCGATATATATTTTTTTATATCGCTATGGAGGGCTCCATCGGAAGCTGCTCTGCTTCTACATTAAGGGCCGTAATGGCGCGTCTCGTGTACGAGTTGCCGGGGGACGCGAGGGAACCGGGTCGTATCGCGCGCAAGTGAATTCTGCAAGGTGCGTAATTAGTTTAGCGCGCCCCTCCCCAGGAGGTTCACGTAGGGTAACATCCTGTAAAGATCTTTGGCGGGGTGGTGGGAGGGTGAGTACGGGGAAGGAGGGTAGGTTCGAATGGAAGCGGGGAAAGGGGACGCTTGTTGAACAGCAGCAGCGCAGCCTCGCGTAACTTATCGGAACTACGGCGCCTCACATCAGCGCTCAATGATTGCAGGGACCTTTATAATACTACGAACTCGAAGCATACGTCTCGAACATTTTAATTATAACTTTTACATCAAGTCTCTGTTACACTGTCAGATTTACCCGTCCAGATGCTTCCAATACGTTAGGTCAAATAAAATTTGGCTTTTCTGCGCGTCTCTCCAGTGCTATTTTTCTGTGCGTGTGCTGTGCTTGATTATGGCGAGTATAGGCTGTCCACGGTAAAATGAGCATTTCTAAAGCCCTGCTTAACGTCTACTTGTATGCGCGTAGTTTATTCTTCCGCCTCATGTAGCATTGTCATGGGCCTCACCACATTACTCGTGCGTCGGTCAAGTAAAACTGTGAAATTATTAGGAAGAAAATGTTTTATGAATGTGCTCATCTTTGCACTTCGGTGCATTATAAAAACCGAAAACGAGTGAAATAATTTATGCTATGACAAACGGTAAGCTAACACTTTTTAAAGGACGTTAAAATATGGAACTACTTTTCATGCATCATTACCAACTTTACTGGGCGAATGTCACTCAGTGCAACCATGAAAGTATACGCAGGCGGTAGCAGTGACGTATATCTAAGATTCATTTCAAAAGCGCTCACTTTATCTTGAACAGAATTTATCCTGATTACACCCTTATACTTTCTGGGCTTGTGCTATATTCTGTATTAAATCAATTATTGCCCGGCCATTTTACTCTGCCCGTACTTTTATGGAGATTTTTACAATCACTTCTCCATAAATAACGCAAAAATTTGACAGTGTGTCGGTGCTATGACGGAAACTCGGGTTTTCAACTGCCTCGCAAATTTCCCTGAAACGAGGAAACTGGGGAGTTGGCTGCCCTGGAGCGGCGCTGTGACGTAGTAAGGTTTATTATACTCAGGTTGGGAACAAAACGAGATTACCTACGGGGGAGTTTAGCATAGGGAAAATTCCCGCCGCTAGGTGCGCTGCTGTTACAAGAATGTCACTCATATGCTGGTGGTAAATAGGAAAATTGTATATTTTCAAGTGCAAGGGCTCTTTTTTGGCTCTAATTGTGACAAAGGCTGTTCATGATAAAGTGAGCACTTTTGAAAACAACGTTAGGAAACAGTCACTGCTCTTACATGCATATATTTTAACGAACGTGCTGAGTGAAATGCGCCCAGTAAAGTTGGTAACGATGGATGGAATGTAGTTCCATACCGTAACATCGAATAAAGAGTGTTAAGTGACCAACTGTGACAACTTAAATTATTTCTTTCGCTTTCTGTATTATTTTAATCCATCGAAGTGTAGAAATGAATAGATTTGTAAAATATTTACTTTTATAACAATTTCACAGTTTCACTTGACCGACGCATGAATAAAGTGGCGATGCTCATGACAATGTTGATTTTACATAAGGCGGAAGAATACACAACCTGCATACGAAGTTTTAACTTTATTTCGTAAGTATTGTTCACGATCTCCAGTGGTGTTTCCAAGAGCGGACGGTAAAAGTACGAGTGTGTTTGGGCGTTCATAAGCCAGCTTATTCCAATGGGAATACATTACGAATTTAAGTGCCATCAAAAGGTCTTTCATCCGGAGTATCATTGTGCTATGTATGCAACCACTGCTAACAGCTGTTAGTTTACACGGTGAAAGACTAGACGACAGTATGCCATTTAAATACTGAAATTGCTTGGAAAAAGTATTTAATTACAATAATAACAATACAGAGGAAGTAAACAGGGATCCAGGGTATGTGTTATAAGAATGATCACCTCAGCTGACAATTACTGTATAGTGTCACAGTTGTTCTCTCAAAATTTTTATTTCATAATTTTTTTTTTCAGACTGTTACTTTTAATTACAATATATTGAAAATTGCTTTCACCCGTGGGAGGGGGCCCTGTCTCCCTGTATACCCTACCCAACATAAGTGTCTGGTCATGCAGGATAGGATACTATAGACAACACCAGGGCTACCTGTTTTTCGCGAACAGATTTACGCAGAGGCTAGACTTCCATATCCCACGTGCACACTTGCAGTCTTCATTTGACTATTGGCCGCTTGTCTCTGTGCGAAAAGAGTGTTGTGCGAATGATACAATCAGAATTTTAGTTTCTCCAATACTGATCGCCCGTGATTCGCAGGCAGACAGATAAGACGCGTAATAATTCAAGTGATCCAATCACAAAAGTGGATCTGAACTATTCCCGAAATATTTTTGCGATAAACAGGTGCCCCTAAGACATCATTAATTGTTGTGGAGATGTGTGTGATCTGGGAGAAAACTACACCCTGCGTGTAAGAAAACGTGATCCATTTGCAGTAATGACAGATCCACCCCTCCCCCCTCTCTCACTCTGTCTCTCTTTCTCCCAACTCACTTTGCATTGATTATTTCAAATTAACTTTTGAAAATCAAGCAACTTTTTTTAAAATTACAATCTTATAATGTAAACCAGCAGTGGGGGGTTTTTTTTACGTTGGAGGCGAAATCCATATCTCAAACTCGTGTTGCGGGCCACACTATAATCGTTTTGGTGGTTGTTTAGAGAGCAACCGGATTTGAAACACTCGGGTTCTGGGGCAATCGTTTACGTCATACACTTTTACTGGTTCCTATACAGGATACTGTAAATTGTGATTCCAAGTAACGTGAAAGATGTTTTCGTGTACATTGCAAATACTATTCTAAATACTTACACTACTATAACGCCTGATAAATATAATAATATGTTGGTATCATAAATGAACTCTGAGTGTGTCAGATATACCATTGGGCGTAAGCGCCTAGAATTCCTCGCCATATTTGCTGTCACGTGAGCTACGCGGTAATCGCCTATGTCGACTGTGGTATCTGGGAGCCACTGCCGAGTACGTTAGTGCGCGGGCCGCTGCCGAGTACGTTAGTGCGCGGGCCGCTGCCGAGTACGCTAGTGCGCGGGCCGCTGCCGAGTACGCTAGTGCGCGGGCCGCTGCCGAGTACGCTAGTGCGCGGGCCGCTGCCGAGTATGTTAGTGCGCGGGCCGCTGCCGAGTATGTTAGTGCGCGGGCCGCTGCCGAGTATGCTAGTGCGCGGGCCGCTGCCGAGTATGTTAGTGCGCGGGCCACTGCCGAGTATGTTAGTGCGCGGGCCGCTGCCGAGTATGTTAGTGCGCGGGCCGCTGCCGAGTATGCTAGTGCGCGGGCCGCTGCCGAGTATGTTAGTGCGCGGGCCGCTGCCGAGTATGTTAGTGCGCGGGCCGCTGCAGAGTATGCTAGTGCGCGGGCCGCTGCCGAGTATGCTAGTGCGCGGGCCGCTGCCGAGTATGCTAGTGCGCGGGCCGCTGCCGAGTAATGTAGTGCGCGGGCCGCTGCCGAGTATGTTAGTGCGCGGCGCCGCTGCCCGAGTATGTTAGTGCGCGGGCCGCTGCCGAGTATGTTAGTGCGCGGGCCGCTGCCGAGTATGTTAGTGCGGGCCCGCCGGTGGCCGGCTGCCGAGATGTTAGTGCGCGGGCCGCTGCCGAGTATTAGTGCGCGGCCGCTGCCGAGTATGTTAGTGCGCGGCCGCTGCCGAGTATGTTAGTGCGCGGGCCACTGCCGAGTATGTTAGTGCGCGGGCCGTGCCGGAGTATGTTAGTGCGCGGGCCCTGCCGAGTATGTTAGTGCGCGGGCCGCTGCCGAGTATGTTAGTGCGCGGGCCGCTGCCGAGTATGTTAGTGCGCGGGCCGCTGCCGAGTATGTTAGTGCGCGGGCCCTGCCGTATGTTAGTGCGCGGGCCGCTGCCGAGTATGTTAGTGCGCGGGCCGCTGCCGAGTATGTTAGGCGCGGGCCGCTGCCGAGTATGTTAGTGCGCGGGCCGCTGCCGAGTATGTTAGTGCGCGGGCCGCTGCCGAGTATGTTAGTGGCGGGCCGCTGCCGAGTATGTTAGTGCGCGGGCCGCTGCCGAGTATGTTAGTGCGCGGGCCCTGCCGAGTATGTTAGTGCGCGGGCCACTGCCGAGTATGTTAGTGCGCGGGCCACTGGATTTAGTGCGCGGGCCGCTGCCGAGTATGTTAGTGCGCGGGCCGCTGCCGATATGTTAGTGCGCGGGCCGCTGCGAGTATTTAGTGCGCGGGCCGCTGCCGAGTATGTTAGTGGCGCCGGGCCGCTGCCGAGTAGTTAGTGCGCGGGCCGCTGCCGAGTATGTTAGTGCGCGGGCCACTGCCGAGTATGTTAGTGCGCGGGCCGCTGCCGAGTATGTTAGTGCGCGGGCCGCTGCCGAGTATGTAGTGCGCGGGCCGCTGCGAGTATGTTAGTGCGCGGCCACTGCCGAGTATGTTAGTGCGCGGGCCGCTGCCGAGTATTAGTGCGCGGGCCGCTGCCGAGTATGTTAGTGCGCGGCCCGTGTGGCGGGCCTCCGAGTATGTTAGTGGCGGGCCGCTGCCGAGTATGTTAGTGCGCGGGCCGCTGCCGAGTATGTTAGTGCGCGGGCCGCTGCCGAGTATGTTAGTGCGCGGGCCCTGCCGAGTATG
Source organism: Dryococelus australis (assembly GCA_029891345.1). Lineage (NCBI taxonomy): Eukaryota > Metazoa > Arthropoda > Insecta > Phasmatodea > Phasmatidae > Dryococelus > Dryococelus australis. The sequence continues at coordinate 196,572,679 of CM056998.1, read as the reverse complement.
TTAGTGCGCGGGCCACTGCCGAGTAGTTATGCGCGGGCCCTGCCGATAGTTAGTGCGCGGGCCCTGCCGAGTATGTTAGTGCGCGGGCCCTGCGAGTATGTAGTGCGCGGGCCCTGCCGAGTATGTTATGCGCGGGCCACTGCCGTTATGATTTAGTGCGCGGCCCTGGATGTTAGTGCGGGGCCGCTGCGGAGTATTTAGTGCGGGCGCTGCCGAGTATGTTAGTGCGCGGGCCGCTCCGAGTATGTAGTGCGCGGGCCGCTGCGAGTATGTTAGTGCGCGGGCCACTGCCGAGTATGTAGTGCGCGGGCCGCTGCCGAGTATGCTAGTGCGCGGGCCGCTGCCGAGTATGTTAGTGCGCGGGCCACGCCGAGTATGTTTAGTGCGCGGGCCGCTGCACGGTATGTAGTGCGCGGGCCGCTGCCGAGTATGTTAGTGCGCGCGGCCGCTGCCGAGTATGTTAGTGCGCGGGCCGCTGCCGAGTATGTTAGTGCGCGGGCCGCTGCCGAGTATGTTAGTGCGCGGGCCGCTGCCGAGTATGTTAGTGCGCGGGCCAGCTGCCGAGTATGTTAGTGCGCGGGCCGCTGCCGAGTATGTTAGTGCGCGGGCCACTGCCGAGTATGTTAGTGCGCGGGCCCTGCCGAGTATGTTAGTGCGCGGGCCGCTGCCGAGTATGTTAGTGCGCGGGCCGCTGCCGAGTAATTGTTAGTGCGCGGGCCGCTGCCGAGTATGTTAGTGCGCGGGCCGTGCCGAGTATGTTAGTGCGCGGCCACTGCCGGTATGTTAGTGCGCGGGCCGCTGCCGAGTATGTTAGTGCGCGGGCCGCTGCCGAGTATGTTAGTGCGCGGGCCGCTGCCGAGTATGTTAGTGCGCGGGCCCTGCCGAGTATGTAGTGCGCGGGCCGGTTATGCCGGCATGAGTATTGTTAGTGCGCGGGCCGCTGCCGAGTATGTTAGTGCGCGGGCCGCTGCCGAGTATGTTAGTGCGCGGGCCGCTGCCGAGTATGTATAGTGCGCGGGCCGCTGCCGAGTATGTTAGTGCGCGGGCCGCTGCCGTAGTATGTTAGTGCGCGGGCCGCTGCCGAGTATATGGCTGTTAGTGCGCGGGCCGCTGCCGAGTATGTTAGTGCGCGGGCCGACTGCGAGTATGTTAGTGCGCGGGCCCTGCCGAGTATGTTAGTGCGCGGGCCCTGCCGAGTATGTTAGTGCGCGGGCCACTGCCGGTATGTTAGTGCGCGGGCCGCTGCCGAGTATGTTAGTGCGCGGGCCCTGCCGAGTATGTTAGTGCGCGGGCCCTGTAGTGCCGGAGTATGTTAGTGCGCGGGCCGCTGCCGAGTATGTTAGTGCGCGGGCCGCTAGCCGAGTATGTTAGTGCGCGGGCCGCTGCCGAGTATGTTAGTGCGCGGGCCACTGCCGAGTATGTTAGTGCGCGGGCCACTGCCGAGTATGTTAGTGCGCGGGCCAGCTGCCGAGTATGTTAGGGCGCGCGGCCGCTGCCGAGTATGTTAGTGCGCGGGCCGCTGCCGAGTATGTTAGTGCGCGGGCCGCTGCCGAGTATGTTAGTGCGCGGGCCGCTGCCGAGTATGTTAGTGCGCGGGCCGCTGCCGAGTATGTTAGTGCGCGGGCCGCTGCCGAGTATGTTAGTGCGCGGGCCGCTGCCGAGTATGTTAGTGCGCGGGCCGCTGCCGAGTATGTTAGTGCGCGGGCCGCTGCGGAGTATGCTAGTGCGCGGGAAGCTGCGGAGTATGTTAGTGCGCGGGCCACTGCCGAGTATGTTAGTGCGCGGGCCGCTGCAGAGTATGTTAGTGCGCGGGCCGCTGCCGAGTATGTTAGTGCGCGGGCCGCTGCCGAGTATGTTAGTGCGCGGGCCGCTGCCGAGTATGTTAGTGCGCGGGCCGCTGCCGAGTATGTTAGTGCGCGGGCCGCTGCCGAGTATGTTAGTGCGCGGGTCGCTGCCGAGTATGTTAGTGCGCGGGCCACTGCCGAGTATGTTAGTGCGCGGGCCGCTGCCGAGTATGTTAGTGCGCGGGCCGCTGCCGAGTATGCTAGTGCGCGGGCCGCTGCCGAGTATGCTAGTGCGCGGGCCGCTGCCGAGTATGCTAGTGCGCGGGCCGCTGCCGAGTATGTTAGTGCGCGGGCCGCTGCCGAGTATGCTAGTGCGCGGGCCGCTGCCGAGTATGCTAGTGCGCGGGCCGCTGCCGAGTATGTTAGTGCGCGGGCCGCTGCCGAGTATGTTAGTGCGCGGGCCGCTGCCGAGTATGTTAGTGCGCGGGCCGCTGCCGATTATGTTAGTGCGCGGGCCGCTGCGGAGTATGTTAGTGCGCGGGCCGCTGCAGAGTATGTTAGTGCGCGGGCCGCTGCCGAGTATGTTAGTGCGCGGGCCGCTGCCGAGTATGTTAGTGCGCGGGCCGCTGCCGAGTATGTTAGTGCGCGGGCATCTGCCGAGTATGTTAGTGCGCGGGCCGCTGCCGAGTATGTTAGTGCGCGGGCCGCTGCCGAGTATGTTAGTGCGCGGGCCGCTGCCGAGTATGTTAGTGCGCGGGCCGCTGCCGAGTATGTTAGTGCGCGGGCCACTGCCGATTATGTTAGTGCGCGGGCCGCTGCGGAGTATGTTAGTGCGCGGGCCGCTGCAGAGTATGTTAGTGCGCGGGCCGCTGCCGAGTATGTTAGTGCGCGGGCCGCTGCCGAGTATGTTAGTGCGCGGGCCGCTGCCGAGTATGTTAGTGCGCGGGCATCTGCCGAGTATGTTAGTGCGCGGGCCGCTGCCGAGTATGTTAGTGCGCGGGCCGCTGCCGAGTATGTTAGTGCGCGGGCCGCTGCCGAGTATGTTAGTGCGCGGGCCGCTGCCGAGTATGTTAGTGCGCGGGCCGCTGCCGAGTATGTTAGTGCGCGGGCCGCTGGTCTACTCTTTCGACGCCTCGTCCTACCTTACCCTTTTTTCCTCTCTTTTTTCTAAATTACTTTATTCTAAGTGTTAAGTGTTAGACCGAAGGTAGGGTCGGGTTCTAATTACATCTCAGGGCTGAGTCCCTTACGCCTAAAGGAGAGGGAATTGAATACAAAGGAGACGGGCATTGCGGCCTAGAGGGAATGGGTAGGAATGGCCATCACTTTGGGGCTATGCCTACCTCCCTAAGTGTAGTGTAGTTAAAGCTGCGTTGAGAATGGGTACGGTAAAATCCGCATAGACACGCTAATGCCCATACTGACAGGAAAGGAGTTAACTCGTGGGAGCACTAGTGAAAATGCTAAAGGAGATAGCAGGTGTGGAGTCCATACTGTTTAATAATATTGGAGTGAAGAATCTAGTAGTGGTGGCGGGCAGGGCTTTGTGCCAGCATGTTAAATGCACATGCGCCCTTGAGGTGGATCTGCCGCCATCCATGTTCTTGCGTGGGCAGCCTCACTATAGGCTGTCCACGATAAAGTGAGCACTTTTTAAGGCCCTACCAACAGGCATTAACAATTAATAAATATGATTTATTGCAACCTCAGAAATTAACTTTTGAGAGTGGTGAAAGTATACACCGTATTTATTAGTCACGTGACAATGCTGACATTAAAAAAAATTGCTTAAATAAAAAACTGGCTTAAAAGAAAAATTTGGAAGGGCCTTAAAAAGTGCTCACTTTACTGTGGACGGCCTATACCCGCAGAGCAACATCGACACCTGCCTTGCCTTATCTTCTGAGCGTCACCATGGCAACGGGCGACGCGTATTAGTTTGTGACGTCACCGGGGCCGCTGTATGCTACTTGAACATCAGAAATCCTTCTAGGAAGGTACGTAAATTCAATATAATGCTCGTGTTCCCCCTTTAGCAAGGAGACATGGAAAGGGACTGAAATAGCTCGGAACGCTGTCCCCTATTTGACGGGGAGGGGGCTGCTGTTTAAAATTATTTAGGAGATGAGTTGTGATGGCATTTCTCATTATAAAAGAATCATTTTGTACCCGAGGGAACACATTTTGTACCCGAGGGAACACATTTTGTACCCGAGGGAACACATTTTTTGTTAACAAGCTGGGGTAAAATTTTTGTAATTCTTTTTTGGGGCTTAAAAAAAATATCTGTACTTTGCATTTTTTTTTTTTTTTTCGAACATGTGTACCCGTTTCGGGAAGATTTTTAACAAAGTTTATTTTCTAACAAGGAATCCCTCGCGTTCATTTCTGTGCAAACCTGAAATGGAATCAAAATTACTTTCTGAGCCACACTGTAACCGCCACATGCAGACAGCAGCTTCATCCTTAATTAATCTGCTTGTTTGTTCTTTCCCAGCGAAATAGAGAAACCTCCGTATTATGGCTCACAATAAAGGTATTTTGAATTAATTTCAGGTTTGCATTTGACAAACGTGACTGATTTCCTGTTATAAAATATATTTTGGTGAAAATTGTCCCGAAACGGGTACACATTATCGTAAGGAAAATACTAATCATAATTATTTTTTTATAGGGCTTATTTAATTTTAATATGGCGTTTCCAGCAATTTCGCGATTTTGCGGAAATACCCGTAGTTTTCCGCACCTCCGTTATTAGTTTTTGTAGATTTATTGCAAATGTGACAATGATTTCAACTACTCGTTCAATAGTCAGCATCGCGAGCGAGGTGAGCGTAGACATAGGTACAAGGGAAAATATTCGTCCCCCCCCCTCCCTTTTAGAACATAATAATTTTGGAAAATAATCACCGCCACCGTTCGTTTGTACCGCCGTCAATATTCTATTCATATTATGTTCGCAATTTTTTAATTACGCCTTTAAAAAATCACACAATGTACGATATGTTTGGTCGTTTTCTAAATATGTCGCGTATTTCAGGCGTTTTATGCTTCCTCCGTTACAATAAAAACACATTATTTTGCAATCAATCAAAATTTTACTTATATTTAATTTATAAATTACATTATTTCATTTCTAATTAATATAAATAATTACAGGAAGCAAATAAATCTGTCGGTAATGCATAGTGAGAAATAGTTCTTATGCAAATCATTATTACACTGCGTGCGCACGAATACGCTGCGCTGCCCCTTCGGTGTAACTTATAAACGTGGTTAAGCTTTGTGTGCACGAGGCGGAGGGATATCTCGGAAGTAGAACTTCAGAAAGGTTGGAAGTAATCTTGACAGTATTGTATACAATATGAGGTTCTCAGCTAGCTGTAAAGATCCGCAAATAGTGTTTCCAATATACCAGATGTTTTTTAAAAGTAAATTTCACTAGTCGCCATAGTGTGTTTCTGTTTCATGCGTAACCTAGGTGCGTTTTAAACAAAGTTGGCAGTTACGTTAAAAAAAAAAAAAAAAAAAAAAAAAAATGGATTTTGCAGTGCATTTTAAACGTCGACAGTAGCAGAATTTAATTACTAATTCTAACGAATTCTGAGTTTTCTGAAGAGGCAAAAAATACACGCAACTTGAGATAAGTTAAAGTTTTAAAACTATGCTGATTGATTCCCCGGCTTGATGAAGGTATGTAAACGATACTCGAGATTGAGATCGTTAACCTCGTGGTTTGAATGCTCTAACGTTCCAATACATGGTAACAGCAAACATGTCGCGGCATTAAAAACAGGCTTACGTATTTTACAACTGGGTTCAACTCCTCGTTAAAAAATCAATTTCGGTTTCTCGCCCCTTTGCCCCCGGCTGTCCACTTTGTTAAGCTGACGATACGATCATCCAGGGGATTGCAAGTTAGGGACCCAGGGGCGGCGTGTGGGTGGGGGGACATTCCAATTTCCAGGGTCGTATTTCTGTGAGTCTCCCCTCTGACCAGGAAGTTTTAACTCGCGGCCATGTTTTACGTTTTTACGAACACGGGCAGCAGAATTCGATATCAGTCTCGCCTGCTCCCGCGAGAGGCCGAGGTGTTTTATTTACCGAGTGTATAGGCTGTTCATCGTCAACTGAGCACTTCTGAAAACCCTGCTTCAGATCTACTATTATGCCCGTTGTGTATTCCTCCGCCTTATGTACACTTAACATTGCCCCTCATCACTAGAGCCACGAGTATTTCGTGAATCCATTCGGCGGTGAGGTAGACTCCAAACACTTGTTGTTCTCTCCTACTGTTGTGATTTGACGACAGTTGTTTAGACACGCCCTGGTCAACCGGGAGCCAGTAATAAGCAGTAGTGTGAGTGAGTGTTTAACAGTCTTGCACTAAGGACTCACTTGATCACAGCAACCAATAAGCTAAGGATAATGTCTCGAGTGTATATAGTGCTGTCCAGCCTAGCTTGCCGCCAACTCAATCCGCGAAATATTCGGGGTTGTACTGGTAACTATATTCATGCGTCCGTCAAGTGAAACTGTGAAATTATTAGAAAAGTTTATTTCATAGATCTGCTAATTTTTACTGGTCGATGCATTAAATAAACAACAGAAACCGAAATAAATCATTTATGTTATCAATAATGGTTACATAACACTTTTTATTAAACTACACGATATGTAACTACTTCCCATCACGTGCTATCAACTTTACTGGGCGCATATCACTCAGTACGTCTGTTCAAATATACAGAAATGACTTTTTTTCCTAAGTTGACTTCAAAAGTGCTCTCTTTACCATGGACAGTATATATCGTCGGAGAAGAGTGCCGCCATAGAACCAGCCCCGCCCCCTCATCTTCACTCCTCCTTTCCATTTCCGTTCCAACGGCTCCACTCTCCACTCGCGCACACGCGACTTCCGCTTCCCGCATTTCCGGCGAACAGCCCCAGGCAGGAGTCGCGAATCAGGAGAACCACCGATGATCATCCATTGAACTTAGAAAAAAATTTCCACTGTAAAAAAGAATGGGAAATTGCGTGACAAATCTAAAGTAGTATTCGCAAATTTGTGTGGGAAACGTAGCTTTCCTTACAGGAAAAGTAAAATTACCGCACTCTGGAATCTAATTCGCGTACATAGAGGTGTAAAATTTCCACTGTAAAAAATAATGGGAAATTGCGTGACAAATCTAAAGTAGTATTCGCAAATTTGTGTGGGAAACGTAGCTTTCCTTACAGGAAAAGTAAAATTACCGCACTCTGGAATCTAATTCGCGTACATAGAGGTGTAAAATCTTTTAAGTGGATGTGAAAATTACCTTACGAGGGGTGCATCTATTCAGTATGTCTCAATGGCTACGTGGGAGGACGGGCAGAAGAAACAATCCTTTAACACACTAATATTCACTGAAGCTGCTATGTTGTTATCGTGATGTAATGGATAGCGCATCGACCTATCGTGATAGAGGATCACGGTTCGCGCATATACACCAGCAAGTGTCGAGGATTTTAGTGTGGAGGTTTCAGTTACTATTCATCAGAGGATATAGGTAATAAAAAAATTAACATCTCCTATCTAACAAGGAGATGATATCTATCTGTGTGTGTGTGTCTGTCTGTCCCTCTTTAATACCTCTAAATCCTTTGAAACTCAACAGAAGTTCTTCAAATTTCGCATAGCGAATCCTCAGGGTAAAATTCAGGTCAAATTCAAATTTCAGTCAGATCAGATTACGCAATCATTACCTTTTATCCTAAAAACTCATTTTTTAATTACTTTCTTCCTATGAAACGTTTTGTATTAATGCATAGAGATTATTGCATAGAGATATAAAGATAATGGAATATCATTTTTGTTTACTTTAAATATCTCGCTTCAATGTTAAGTGGGCCTTAGTGGTTCAAGGGATAGAGATATTCCAAGTGGGGCCGCAGTGGCCAAGTGGATATATATATATATATATATATATATATATATATACATATATCAAATGGGACCTTAGTAGCTCAGTGGATAGTGAGATTCCAAGTGGGGCCTTAGTGGCTCAGTGGATAGATATAATCAAGTGGGGCCTTAGTAGCTCAGTGGATAAAGAGATTCCAAGTGGAGCCGCAGTGGCTCAGTGGATAGAGCAATATCAAATGGGGCAGCAGTCGCTTCAATGTTGAGTTAATTTCACATCATATATATATGCAATATGTTTTTTTTTTTTCAGTCTTTGTATGACAACCAAATTTTTTTAACATGGTAACTGTTCTAGCTCCGTAACTATACAAAAAAAAAGCCACGGGTTGGGTCCCCTAGTTATTAATACTCCGGGGTATTTTTATATATAATTTTATTATTATTTTTGTCGGGTACTTTTCCCGTACGATTTGGGAGTAGCACGTTCCTCGTTATGTAAATTTATTCGACATTTAAGAGGCAATTTTACCTTACATTAAGGGAATTTTACCTCGAATTTTTAGCGTGTTCTGTTATTAGCCCATGATGTGAGAGATATATAAAGATGGCGAATTGAGAGTTGAAGAAGAATAATTCAAAGGTGGGAATGAAATACGAGGTTAACAATTTTATTAATGACACGAGTTTCGAATCATTTTTTACGCACTTTGTACGTGAATTTTTGTCTGTTTACGCGCTTGTACTTGCTAAATACACACTTTTAAGCCTTATCCGTCAGTTAGGCATGGCGTGGACCGCTCTGTTCGAGACCCGAAACCATTAAAATATATCAATTTTCTATCAAACTTAAAGGAAAAAATATGTTTTTTTTTTTTTTTTTTAACCCAGTAATGCGAGAAAATGTCAGGAATATATGAAGGAGGCGAAATGAGAATTTTTGGAAAATAATCAAATGGTCGGAATTAAGTAAGTAGTTCGCTATTCGAATAATGACGTGAGTTTTCGAAGCTTATCAGAGAGGTTCACGTGCGGACTTCTGGCTGATTACGTTCATCCGATATAAATGGTTAAGCAATATCCACCGGTTAGGCATGGTGTAGGGACCTGATTTCGTTACCCGAAACTGTTGAAAATATTAATTTTCTATCGTACATATAAAAAAAATTTGTTATTTTGGCCAATGATAAGATGAATATACATAATAAAGGCGAAATGTAAGGTTTAGAAGATTAGCCAAGAGAATTTTTTTTTTTTTATGTTACTAAGTGTCATTGAAAAGTGTAAAATTTAGTTAATTTAACTTTCATAGACCTATTTTGCTTTAAAAAATACGTTTTCGGACAATTTTACTGTACTTTTTTTTAAATACTAGGGCATTTTTCAAATGATAAATAAAATTAATTTAAATAAAATAATTCTAGTCATTTATAAATGCATAGATTCCTATATGTGTAAATGGTTTTACTATTGATTTGACAAGGTGAGCCAGCTGCCTGTCCCACGAGAGCAGCGTGGGAAGGGATGTTGGGCTGCGAGAAGGGGATGGCTAACACTTTTCATGATGGTTAGGAGTACGGATGAGGTAGGGGAGGGGATGGGGGAGGGGTTATTTGGTGGGCGAGCAAAGGAAGTGGGTCTAATGTTATAGGTTCCTTGATTGTTAGAACATTTTTTGTAATTTCCAGGGGCGAAGGGGGGTGAGGTGTAAGGTGAGGGTCTAGGGATGAGCGAGGGGTAAGTAGGGTGATGTTATATGTTCACAGATTTTTTAGAACATTTTTCAGATTTTTGCAATTTTTATAATAATTGCCAGTGGTGGGTTTTGGGAAGGGGGGGGGGGAGGCGAGCTTAGCTAGGGGTGAGGGGGGTGGTGGCCTGCAAGTACTAAGCGAGCCCCCCAAATCTTTGAAATCTCTGGCAAATTGCCTTTGGGGGACTTGCTATTAAAATTGTGGGACATGGGCCTTTTTTGAGGGAATAACGGGAAATTTTGACGGAAAAATGGTATATTTCGAGGAAACACCGGAAAATTTTAATATGGTGGCTGATTCGCAGCTCCCAGCCTTGTCCTGGACAATATATTCCCTATCTACTGATGAGGTCGCGGTTGCTGAGCGGTTAGCATGCTCTCTTCCTACCAAGACGAACCGGGTTCAATCCCTGGCCGAATCACCGGATTTTAGCATATGGGAATATTGCCGGACGATGCCGCTGGTCGGCGGGATTTCTCGGGGATCTCCCGTTTCCCCCGCCTCCGTCATTCTGGCGTTACTCCATACTCACCTCAATCAGCTTCATCGGCTCTTGAGACCTTGCTGTTAAGAGCCGCCCAAATCTCTTCACTCGCTCTACCTACTGATGGTATAAACATCCCAGTAAAACAAGTTGAACAAGAAACTAAAAAGTAAAATTATAAAACTTGGAGTGTTTATTTGCACACGTGGTTTTTTTTTTTTTTTTTTTTAATTTATCGGCCTATGTATTTAAAAACATTCCAATTTCAGTAGTAGTGGCTTTAGTTGAAGTTACTAAGGTGCAGCACTCTGGTTCGGATGATCTAGGTTCGAGTCTCAGTCAGGCTTCAGACTTACATCAACAGAAACTTTTTAATTTACATAGAGCAAACCAAATCTTTAATTGCACCAAACAAATATTTATGTGGTGCAACCAAATACGGTTAAGGAAATAATTTGGTTTGAACCAACCAAATATTTCATTGTCCCTACACAAACAAACAATTAACTTGGTTGAGCCAAACAAACCTGTTCGATTCCCGGAGAGGTAACTCCCGGATTTTCGCATATTGGAATCGTACCGAACGATGCCGTTGGTCGACGGGGTTTTTTTTTCTCGGGGATATCCCCCCCCCCCCCCCGGCCTGTGCATTGCGCCATGCTCACCTCAGTTAACCCTCGTTGGCTCCCAAGACATCGGCAGCTTAACACTTTGAGGAGTATGCACGTATATATTCGGGGCTACGTTTGTATGGAAATGTATTTACTGTACCAGACCCACAATTTTATAGCTTTAATGTTTCGCAGGACTGTGTCAGAAATAAGTAGAAAAAAATACAATTAATCAACAATTTAGCAATGAATAAAACTATTGTTTATAATAATTTCTGAAATTAATAATGAACACGCTGAATTGTAAAACCTGTTACATCTGTCGAGACACTTTACTGGTGCAGGACCGAGACGTGACTTCATTGGCCGACGGCGAGCCAATAATAAGATTCAGCGTACAGTGGGCGTGTCACGTGTATCCACGCCCAATAGAACAATGGTAAGAAGAAATACAGATATAGGCTATTCACGGTAAAGTGAGCACTTTTTAAGGCCCTGCTGAAATTTTGTTTTCATTATATTTCTATCTTCCCGTCACTTTTTAATAAACATTGCGATCAGACTAATAAACGCAGTGTATACATTTCACCAGTGATAAAAGTTAACACCTGGAGCCGCAGTGAAGTTTGTCTATTAGTGGTTAATGGCTGTTGAAAGAGCCTTAAAAAGTGCTCACTTTACTGTGAACAGCCTATAGAAACGAAACTGTTACTGCTGTGGTGGAGAATACAGGCAATTCACTTCAACATTGTCTTCGGCGGCAGGAAATGTGTACCATCCTCAAAGGGTTAACAACCCCTACATCTCTCTACACCCCCACGGCGGTATACTATAAACGGGGTCAACGTCGCACTCTGCCTGATGACCGCTTATCACGCTACAGATGCACGTTCGCCTTAGTGGGATGCGAATAGTCTTGACCACTAGCCCACCACGTCCTCTAGGATAGGAGTGTTCTAGGATAGTCCACGTAGTTCTAGGAGGAATGATGACGCGGGAACGTCCTGTCCTGTTGTTACCGGGAAACAGTCAGCTATAGTCTATTTGCGGTTTCTTCACACTTGTATAATCAAACATTTGAAACATTACCCCATGCACTACGTGTTTGGTTCTTTCCTAAGTACACAATGCATCACAGCCTTTTATATATGTCTTAACATAAAAGTAATTTATTTTGGGTTAAATTACAATTTTTGTTGTACCGGATGATTCTCAATTAGACGTTAGACCGACAAATTTCGGAAGGTGATTCTTAATGAAAAAGTAAAAAAGAAAACATGTGAGACTTTATACCTAAATGGAATAATAAGGGAGGTATGAGCTCTTAAAAAAACCAGACTTTAAGCCGTAATTGTACAAAATATTGGCTCTTACGTTGATTTTCCCGATAACCTACACTAATGTTCCGACAGTTGTCATTGTATTTTACTGCATTACGGATATTTTGCACAAATACGATTTAAAACCTCGTTTTATAAGGGCTCATACCTCCCTTAATATTCGGTTTAAAACCTCGTTTTATAAGGGCTCATACCTCCCTTAATATTCGGTTTAGGTATGAAGTTTCACATATGTTTTCCTTTTACATTCTCATGAAGAATCGCCTCCTGAAGTTTGTCAGTCTAATTGGGAATCATTCTGTATATTAGCCTACCTATAAATTATTATATTGCCGTTATGATTGATATGAATAGAAACAGAGGGAAAATGGGTGAATACCTAGTACGAACTAGTTGTTATTATTGCGGGCCTCGGCTAGAAAGCAGAACTAGACAAGCGCCCAAGAGGCAGCAGAGCGTCAAGGAGGGTGCCGAGCTGGTTTGGTTAACAGGGTGGCACTAAGAAAGGAATCAGGGACACCCCAATGTATAGGCTGTTCACGGTCAAATCAGCACTTTTTAAAACCCTGCTTAAGATCTACTTGTAAACACGTCGTGTATTCCCCCGATTTATGTAAAATTAACTTTGCCATGTGCCTCATCACTTTATTCATGAGTCGGCCAAATGAAACACTTAAATTATTAACAAAGTAGATACTTTTCAAATCTGCTAATTTTTACACTTCAATGCATTAAATAAAACAGAAAGGCAAGGAAATAATTTTTAATTTATCATAATTGGTTACTTAACACTTTCTATTCCACGTTAGGTCATGGAACTACCTTCCATCTATCGTTAGGAACTTTACTGGGCGACTGCCACTCAGAGCGCCAGTTAAAATATGCGCATACAGAGGCAGTGACTATTATTATAACGTTCATTTCTTAAGTGCTCGCTTTATCGTGAACAGCCTATACTTGGTTTAGCTCCGCTTTTATGTAGCGGAGGAATATCCTGGAAGTAGAGCGTTAGCAGAGCTTCAGAAAAGTAGGAAGTAACCATCAATGGACTATAGCAATCAAAACATAAACAAAATACTTTTTTTTTTCTGATACTTTCGACTATTACAAATTCACGAGAAAGGAATTAGGCTTATTTTAGTGTATAAAATCAATATTCCAATTAAGGTTCATATTTGTTAATATCACTTATATCTCGAACTAGAGTGACCCGAACTCGTAATCTCTTGCAGTTACTTCCAAGTTATATATTAACTACCCCTAAACAGACAGGAAATAAAGTCGACAATTTCGCAATTCCTCTCGAATGTATTATGAAGCTGCTCGAGTCGTTACAGCTACAAGAAATGAATTCGCTAACTTTCTCGACGTCCTCATATAAATTCTTCCTCCTCGTCGTAGCGGAACCTTTGTTCGCGAAAGATGGCCGATTCGCGGGAAACAAAACTCAGCGATATTACGAGCAGTCGCGGAGTGCGCCGTCAATGTAATAAAGATAATTTTCATTGCCAGACGAGATGAAATTCCACCATCCTGTTTCCAGTATACTCCATTCCAACTTCTCTGTCGATAGAACAATACAGAGGAGGAGTTTAGCAGAACGAATATACACACTCCACTTCATTGTTCACGATTCAATTAAATATTTTATGAACTGAAAGAACCTACGTTGCGGTAAAGGCCATTATTTTCCACATAAAACATTCACAGATATTCGTTGGTATAGTGACGCTGACCTTTACTGACATGCAGTGTCGTTTTTATCTAACACGCGTAGACCGTACGTTCTACGAAGTTTTATTATGACGTAGTGCAGAAGTTGCGTATGAGTCTACTCTGTCGTTAGTCCTACACGAAGTAACTAAATAAAATAAACTACAGCCAAGTAAATACCGCGAGGTGTTGAAGAAAAAAGTCCTACTGGAATTAGAAATATTATCTACGTCAATGTAAATATATTTGGGTGTGGATGATCGGAAAGACGAAGTTTCTCGATGGCTAGTACTTGACGATCAATTTAATAGCTTAGATGCCATGAACTAGTTCAATTCCTGTTTGTGTGTGTGCATGTCTCAGAACCACGATACTCTTACAATACTTCTTAAGAGTTAAATTATGGAACTAACAACTTTACTCGTGCGTTATGCAAGTGAGAATTGTTAAGTTTTTAGAGTTTAAATATGTTAAAGGCTATTCACAATGAAGTGAGCACTTTTGAATTCAACTTTAGAAAAAAAAGCCACTGCCCCTACGCGCATAATATTTTAAAGGGCGCCCCGAGTGACGTACGCTCAAAGAAGTTGGTAACGGTGGATGGGAAATATAGTTTCGTGCCTGAAAGTCGAATAAAAAGAGCTAGGCAACCATTTGTGTTAACTTAAATTATTTCTATCGCTTTCTGTTTTTTTTTTTAATGCATCTGAGTGTAAAAATTAGCAAATTTGTAAAGCATTTGCTTCCTTAATAATTCCAGGGTTTCATTTTACCGACGCATGAATAAAGTGACGAGGCCCATGGCAATGTTAAATTTACATAAGGTGGGGGAATACACAACGTGTATACAAGTAGATCTTAAGCAGGGCTTTAAAAAGTGCTAATTTTACCGTGAATAGCCTATACATATGCAAGGCTTTGATCGCATGTAATAAAAGCCCAAACTTGCAGATGTAATTTTCAGAGGAGAGCTTGCCTTAAGCACTGCACACAGGTTCAGCGCCTTGCGCCTATAGTCTATTAACGGTTTCTTCACACTTAAAAAATAAAACATTTGAAATATCACCCCATGTATGATATATTTGGTAATTTCCAAAACAGGCTATATATCACAAGCGTTTTATACTTGAGTATCGCATTTTTTCGTAAATTGAAGTTTTACATTCTATTTTATTTATAAATTATTACAAATGAGTGCGCACGAATGCAGTGCGTTGGCCCTCCGGTGCAAGTTTACAAGCTTTGTGTGCATGAGATGGAGTATTATCCTGGAAGTAGGACTTTAGCTGGGCTACAGAAAAGTTAGAAATAACCGTGAATGAACTATAAGCTCGAAATTATATGCAACACGAGTAGTTAACGCATATTTTCCCTGAACAGCATGAAATACCTGGTGTATGAGGAGCACAATCTCAAATTAGAGAAATGTCGCTATGGTTCGGGCAAGCCAAGCCCATAACACTGACTGGAGCGGACACCCATATTCTCGAGAATATGGCACGCCGCTGCAATGAGGGCGAGGTCACAAGCTGAGCGACGTTTGGAAAACAGCATCCTAGTTTACAGACGGAGCCGACTTTAAATACCGGAGGAGACCTGGAACGGGGTCTGACGTCAGCCAGCGTCCGCGGGGTCAAGAGAACTGCAGAAGAATGTGCCAAGGACCGCCGCTAGCTAGACGTGACTGCAAGAGGCCTTCAGCCATCAAGCCTAAGATGACATAGTTCCAATAGCTTCAGAGTCTTCAGCGAGTTATTAATAACGTGGCTTCTCCTTACTTGGTTAACACTATCATAAGTGACTCTCCCGCTTTAACGCATACTATTGTAGAGTGCTGTACTAATTGTTGCTTACTTGGGTTCTATATAGAGACGTTAGAATTAACCCAGTCTTAAATTGAAGCTACGACTTCCCAGTCCAGTTAGTCATTAACGCTTGGATTGCGACAAATGTTGAAGCCAGGACAATGTATCATCGGCCGTATCTTGTCAGATACCGAGAACAGGGTGAGGTATGTCAAACATTGCCGGGGGGTGTTAGAAAGGCTTGGCTCCGTCTTGGCTCATCTTGGCTCCGTCTCACACGCACGCACGCACGGATGTCCAAGTATTAGCGCAGGAAGCTTAGTCCTCTAATACAGTATCACCAACGTGACTGTGAATATACTGTATAAACGTCGCCAGCCAGCTGCGGATGTCACATTTTACGCCTGACATGTTTCTGTCTCTCCGCTTTACACCTACCCCACCATCCCCTTCGTCTAGTACCGTCTATGTTCAAGTGGGACCTCGGGGGCACAATTACATTTCAAGTTACCGTTACCAAACCTTATGCATAAGATATTAATATTTCGCTGCAATAATTATTTTCTTTTAACACGATATCATTTTATAGTGTGGTATACTTGATGTGTAATATTCATTAATTTTTTAGTATATGTATTTATAAACGTGATGAAACGTCAAATTTAATCATATAAACAATTAATTTTAATAAATAAGGAATTCATTTAACACAAAATCTTTTCGTCCACCCTTCGCTGTAATACTCTTATGATGATTAACAACTGAGACATGTTCAGCTTTCTGTAAATTACAATTATGTGACACTTGTGCCCAACTGACATCAGCCATTGAAAAAATTCATAGCACAGCGTGTAAAATCTTGATATTGCGAAACTATTCGATAATGATTTACTTCGTGTAAAAAACTATATAAAAATCAATTATTTATTTTAAGTTCCTGTTAAAAATCTATTTTTTCTCCCAGTTTTCTGTATTTATTCCAGTGTTGCATAAACTGCCTTGCATTCAAGGGGACAATGGATGTTTGAAAACATAATTACTTTATAACATCAGTTAATCTAATTTTTCCAAAAATAAAGTTTATTTTTAAGTTACCTGTAATTCCAGTAGCATAATCTAAGAATTTGATATATCAGGTATCATATGACAAATTGCTGTGTATCTGCCTTGACTCATCTATGGCGCGCGAAGTTTACCTGCATTTTCAACCCACTTCCGGTCGGGTCCAACTTTGATGAAATATTACAAACACTGACCTTCTCTGGTATTTCCTCCTGCTGGTTTCGCGACAGACACGTTTTAATGCAATACTAATATCTTGGTGCAAATGCAATACTTATATCGTGGTGCAAATGCAATACTAATATCGTGGTGAAAATGCAATACTAATATCGTGGTGCAAATGCACATTAAAAATACAAATTACTACTGTACGGAAAGTACGTAATCTCAGGACCTGTACTTGAGGCGGCTTGTCAGGGTTGGATAAATATCTACATTTTCTGTCAAGGCGGCGAAAAATTAAGTATTTTTCCGCTATCTTTAACATATCTTCAAAGTTAATTTTACAACTGATAATAATAAACATTTAAGGAAATCAAGCTGATTACCGTATTCACCTCAAAAAGCACATCGGCATTAAGAGAAATTGTAACAACACATACGGCGTCAAATTAATTGGCGTTAAACCCTTTTAACGCCCAATTTAATTTACGGCTTCAAGCACTGAGATAAAGATTTTGTCGAGTCAAACAATATTTGTTTTGGTGCGACCAAGTTTTTTTTTTGTGCAGGAGGTAATTAAATATTTTGGTTGCTGAAACCAAATTATTTTGTTCTCATTTGGTTGCCCCAAACTGTAGATAAAATTTGGTTGATATAACTAAAAATTTGCTTGACTACTGAATTTACAGTACACAGTTTGAGCATATATAAAAAAAATTAACAGTTCGCGCGAGTTTCGAACCTAGATCACCTGCGGCCGAGCGCTACGACTTGGTAACTTTTTTTTTTTTACCGTAAATGTTTATTTCATGTAATTATTTGGCTACATTCGATAAATACAATATTTAATTCGCAACTGTGATCAACTTATTTACCTTTTATTAAAAGTAAGGTAAGAATTAGAATTTCCCTAACTTTACTTATTTTATCTGATGACATGATTGCTGTTATGTTATTGTCAGAAAACGTTTATTTATTGAATTTCTTTGTATAAAAGTAATAATGCGCCAGTAACTGCATAGTGCAGTCAGCTGCCTGTGGTTTTTTTTTATTTAGCTTTGGTTTGTATTAATGCTTTACGACAAACATAATCTGGAAATAAGTATTTTCTGTCAATAACAAACTATAAACAGCAATAATGTATCACATATAATAACTAAAAAAATTCGTTACAGTGAGATTTGAACTCTAATACTTAAAATCAATATGGTGCGAACCGGCACTCTAACCCACTTATTTTTTGTGTCGAAAATATAATTTGAATGCAAAATCGGTTTAAAAAAATTTAAATTATATAAATTTTACTCTTTTTCATGATAGCTGGTAACATTTAAATAAAGTAAAACTCTCATAGAGGGACAGGGATGCGAACCCATGATCTCTTTATTAGAAGCCCAGTATGCAGCCCACTTTTTTTTTTAAATCACAAACAATATACAGAGGCGTTTACCCTTAACCTATTATACAGTACACATTCAACCCACAATATAAGCAATAACAAAATACTCAATAAAATATCTACACAATTCTTACATAGGGGCACAAAACGATACGAACATTTGGTGAACTGGTTTTACTAACAAAGTCGATGAACACATACAAAATTATTTAACGCGAGGGGCAGCACACGGCGTACACCCAACCTCTGTAATATACACGCACTTCCTGTAGGCGTAAACGTCAGAATGAAAATATAAAAAATTGCCGTACCACTGACGCAATGTGCCAGGCCGCGCCATGTGACAACTGTTGACACACGCAAAGCTTTTAAATAGATATACTTCAAATATTGGGCAACATGTTGAAACAAATATTTTTCAAGTTTAAATATTTACTGTTCAGTTTCTTGTTGCGTAAATGTGTTTACGCGATAATTAATCGTCAATAGATCCACTAATGAACAATGTTAATATATTTCTAGCCACAAAAAAAAAAGCATACAAACTCTCGAGCTATATTTTTGAACGAAGGCAGTCAAATGAGTGGCCAAACAAATATGTACAGTAGATTCAACAAGATATTTTGTTGGCAGTAATTTTTTTTTGGCCCAACACAGATATTTTGTTTGTTCAAACCTATATCTTGTTAGGCGAACAAAAGTAATTCCGTTGCTTTTCAAATTTTGTTTGCTCAACAATAATTTTTCTTAGGGCAACTAAATATATATTTGATCCTATACAAACAAATATTTTGTTCGATTTTCTCTCAGTGGATGCTGCAAGAAATTTCGATGCTTCCTGTACTTATTCAAACAGAGCTCTGGTTTTGTTATGTCCAATGACCTGTGGGCTTGTGTTTAATGATTGTATTATAAACTAATAATAACGTATAACTAGAGAGCTGCACAATTCGCGTTTTTATTTCGCATCAGGCTTAACATCACACTGTTGTATATACTCGAGCCAGCGTCGGTTCCCCATTCGCTGCTGCACAATTGAGAAGTCACTCCTTTTTTAGACTGGACTGCAAGTGATTTGACTGCACAATTCTGAAGTATTCATTTACTGACGCAGACATTCCGAGGGCGCGTCAAATGAGGTATAGTACAGTGACAAATTTATTGCAAAAGTAGATGTTCTTAAGTTGAAAGTGTCCCGAAATAAAAACCCGAATTTTGCAGCCCTTTCTACCTATAAGAATAGTTCGGTGAGGAGCGGATATAGACTTGATTGGGGCGAGAAATGTATCACTTCAATGTAGTGTGAGCGCACTTATAGACTCCATGGGCCAAGGCACCGGATAGGTAAACAGTCTCAGTATAATTTTAGTAAAAAATATTAAATTAATCATGTAAGAATCAGCATTATAAAAAAAATGTAAGTTATTTTATTTGAGTTTTATAAATACTCCTGAAACAATATCATATTAATGTAAAATTTTTGACGGGGTTGGGGGGGGGGGGTAAGTGGTTTGCCCCGTGTACCAAATCCTCCCTCCCCCTCTTTCCCAGTACCGCCACTGCTCAGAAATTGTTGCACACTAGGTAGAGCATCTGGTTTGACCTGTGCACGGTTAAATGAGCTCTTTTGAAAGTCCTGCTTAAGCTCTACTTGCATGCATATTGTGTCTTCTTCTGCCCTATGTAAAATTAACCTTACCATGTGCCTCATCATTTTATTAATTCGTCGGTCATTTGAAACTGTAAAATTATTATAAACTTAAATATTTTGCACATCTGCTCATTTTTACTCTTCGATTCATTAAACAATTATTTCAAGTTATTACAAATGGTTACGCGATACTTTTTATTCGACGTTCAGATATGGAACTACTTTATTTTTCGTAACCAACTTTACTAGGCGCATTTCACTCAGTTCGCCGGTTATAATATATGCAGGCAGGGGCAGTGACTTTTTTCGAAGGTTGATATCAAGAGTGCTCACTTGATCGTGAACAGCCTTTATAGAGTATCATACTCTACACTATCGACACAACATAACCTCCTTGCGCATTTGTATATAATTGTTCACACTAGGTGTGAATTATTTATAAATAAAGTTGTATTGTGGAATTCAGTGTGATGAGCTACTCGTCACATTTAACTGATGAATAATCTGTACAGCACAGCTTCCAAGTTATACATAATTTTGATCTTAACAAACCTGTTCTATGCAAGGTGGTTAAATACACACGTGAGAGTGATACTAGAAACACTACGTTAGTAATTTAAACTAAAAAAATATATACTATTAATGTAATATCCGGAGGTTGGTAGCTTCCTTCAATAAGATGTAAGAAGAGAGTTGCTAAGTACGTTAATGAGGTTAAACTCCTCAAATATTTATTACATTTCTTCCCCAAAGATATGAAAACAGATGCTTAGAAATGGTTGAAAACTTTAACGCTTCCTACTTTGGTTATTGCTTATCTGGAAAATATCCATACGAATGTAGTTTTGTGGGACTACACAAGTCATACATAGAGGCCACAGAAACTCGACAATATCTACTTCAGAGAATATAGTAGGAAATGAACTGCGTCCTGTTAATCCGTAAAACTAAATAAAAATATATTCTGTTCCCTCATGTTATTCCGAAAAATTGAAAATTCGAAAACAAGCGGGAATCAACTTTCCCTAAAAGGAGATATCTTCTATGTAATGTGTATTAAAAAAAAAACTGAAATTATTATGACTCGGTAAGTAGCCTATGCCTACAGTCTGCAATTACGATTTATGTGATATATTTTAAATATAAAATGGAATACATTTTTATTTAAAATATATTACAGAAGATGATTATAACGAATGAAATATTCATTGTCGCCAGAATGATGAAAATGAACAACCGTTAATTATCACACCACAGTATGTTACCACGAAATATTTTGTAGTAGGAGTAAATAAGTATTGCAGACAACTCTCTTTAGATTGCTAAAATATATTTTAACACTGAGACTTCTAAAAGCTGACTGCCGTAATACCGAATTCATAACTAATGACGTGATCGACTAATTAATGGTTCAGTACTTCGTTGTTTCTTATCTGGAAATAAAATTAAATACGAAATTATTTTGGGACTGAGTCTCTTTTTATATTTATTCACAGTGACATGTCGTGGTATACGTGAATACCGAGTTACTTCAGCAATAGGAGATACGCAGCTCACTGTTCTAGCAATAATAAGCTGTTCACGATAAAGTGAGCACTTTTCAAAGCCCTCTCATTTGGAATAATAGTCAATAAATATTTTAGCTTCAGACGTTTACTTCCGAGTGTCGTGGAACACACACATTTTGTTTATTACTTACATAGCAATATTTATTTAAAAAGGTGGCTAAAGGATTTAAAAAATAGCTGAAATCAAACAGTGACCAGGGCTTTAAAAGTGCTCATTTTACCGTGAACAGCCTATAGTTATATACATGTTCAATTTTGTATTTAACATTCGCCACCAAACCCGACCGCCAACCATCCGAGCATGCCAACCGACATAGGAGCGGAAGGTTTTATAAGCCCAACACACAAGGGGGCGAATGAAAATCATTCAAGCCGGATACAATAGTATTCAAACTGGAGATATTTTTCAGGATTACTGAAACGTCAACAACAAAGCGGAATGCCGGTTCGGTAGCGAAATGTGCTATTCAGGATTTGGAATGGCGATACATTTGCGAATGTTTACCATTCAGGATTTTCTCGGCGCGACGCAGAATGTAAAGTTTCCGCAATGGCGACCCCTATTTCGATGGATAGTTGTAGTACCTCCCCCCCATCACACACACACAACAATTCCACACGTTCGCGGGGCTAACACAAATATACCGGGGTAGGTCGCCCGCGTCCGTATCTATGCAACGCTCACGCAAAACCCACCTAACACACAGACTAAACATGAGGTAGACCGCTTATTTGTCTTCTGCGCATGTACCCAACATTGACCTACCCCAATCCTATACGACTGTCGAAGTCACATGGTCAACAGTGATGAACGTGTTTGTTTACATTTTAATTTTTAAATGACAAGCACTGTTATAATAACAAATTACCCTTTCAATTTTGAATTTAATCAAATATCATAACAAACTGGTTGGAGACAGCATAAAAACACATCCAAGCAGTTGTTTACGAATCAGTTTTCTAACCTGAAATCCGAACCACGTCGTTTTCGCTAGACGTGTTGCCAGAAAAGCAGTTCAACTTTGGGGCACTGAGATTGGTTGTGCGCAGTCAGCGAGATCGATCTACCTATCTTTTGTCTATCATATAACACATCATCGATCGTAGTAGAACCATAGACTGAAGATAAGATAGACCGATCACACTGACTGCGCAGAACCAATCTCCGTGTCCCAACATCGAACTGCTTTTCCACCAATACGGCTAGCGACAATGGCATGGATTGGTTTTGAGGTTAGAACACCGTTTTGTAAACAAGTGCTTTTGAGATGTTTTTATAGTTCCTCTAATAAATTTGTAAAGATTTTGGGCTGAATTCAAACTAGTAAAATTATTTTTATTAATATGGTAGTGGTCGTCATTTAAAAACTAAGATATAACCAAACAATTTCATTACTGTTAACCATTTGACTTTGACAGTTGCATTTCTTAAAATCGAGGTCTTTAGAGCCGATGAGGGTGATTGAGGTGAGTATGGAGCAGCACTGTAATGAAATTTATTAATGTAAGTTAGGCCAGAGAGTCTACACAGGGAAGTTTCAAGCAGATGACCAGACATCCAAAAGGACCCCAGACGAGCTCCAGCGACTTCCAGATCTTCCAGATTCCACACTTGTTTTGAATCTCAGATAAGTCTACTCTAAATTAGGGCGCAAAAACAAATTCGTTCTATCAATTTTGACGTTATTTTGTTGCCATCTTGGTTTTTATGCAGAATTGAGCGACCGATAGTGACACTTGTAAATACCCTAACATAAATAATCGAACGTTCTGAGACTAGTTTGAACTACGATTATTTATTAACAGTTGTTTTTTCAAAAACGAAAATTTTGCAAGTACCGAGTTTAAATAAATGACGTAAATAGTTGTTACGAGAGATGCTAGTGTTGCTATGGCCTACATATGTCAAAACCGACATTAATTTGACGCCACACTTGAATATTTCATTCTATGAATTTATTATTTTTATCGTTACAAATAAACATTCATACTAATTTTCCGGTGTAAAAGATTAATTTTAATAAATTTAATCATTAATGTTTCCTGAAAGTCTTTGTGGTCATATTATTTCCTTAAAGTAGCAGTTCTGTGGTAATTATTTCCAGCGCCTATCTGTGTAGTTTTGTCTACTTTGGAACTTCACGATCCTGCGTTTCAGTGGGTCATTTTTCAACTGATAAGAATGTTAGAATTGATCTGCAAATATGTTGTTACTTATTCTGTCTAAAGGAGCCTTAGAATATTCAAGCTCTGACACATCCACTCAGAGCAATTAAATAACTCACCACATTATTTTCATGTAATTAAGTATTACTTTTTAAATTCAAATCTTTCCTTAGTATGCTTTAATGTACACGCAACCACCACATACACAGTAGGGGGGGGGGGGGGGGGTGACTAAAATTGAATTTGGCGCAGCATATGTATATTCATGTGCACACGTACCCATAAATCCAAATCGCAGATGTGATTGGTTCTTTCGTCTTTAGCAAGGGCAAGGGGTGAGATGGTGTGAATCTCCCCATGACAGCCGCTGAGAATACGCAATACTGGGGTTTAAAATATCTTTAGATGCCGTGTTTATTTATAAGAAAATAATATTCGATATGCTGCTTTATAAACAAAATAAATACATTCTTTTTATTGTTTTGAATTTACAAACCCTGCTTTGGCATTAAAAACACCGAAAACAAAAATTTGCGTGTTTTTCTTTCTCGCACTGAATTATAACCTATTTGTGACTGAAAACCTATTATGTTTACACGTAAACCGACACCCTAGCAAAAAAGTTAATGTTCTGATTCAATTAATTTATATATTTTAACTTATGGAATGCCTGCTGAGCGTCAAACGCCTAAATGTATTGTCCAGGAACGCAGTGAGTAATATACAAACTTTTATTGAAATGAATACGAGTATTATAATTATAATTAAAACAGTACACTTTAGAAGCGCTAATGGCAACTTCAGAACAAAAAATATAAACAGCCTTTCAATTTGTCAGTCCGTCTTTAAAATAAGTGTACGTAATGGAGTGCAGTTGCTGGGCTGTTCAGTTTTGAGAAACTCTAGATTCCTATAGGAGGAAGGTGGGAAGCATGGGTTCATGTGATACTTCTATATTCTGACTGTAAGACACTAAACTAAGTCGTGAAGTGGTGATACATAATTCAATGCTGTGCTACTATTAAACCACATAGCCTGAACCACGACAAAAACTCCATGGACATAATGAAACCGGATATTTTCATTTCTTGTTCCGTGGAGTTCCCTTCCATATGTTGCCGTTGGCGTTAATTTTTTTTCTGTTCTGTAACCGATTTTATTACGAGGTTTTGAGTGTAGCGTGGTCTTTTTAATTCCTGCTTGTAGGATTTTGTCCCTACTTAGACGAACTGAAATTGGAAAATCTTCATATTTGACTGACATGTTCTAAGAAATCGTTTAGAATTCTTAAAATTAGTGTTGAAAGTTAATTTAATATTGTACAATTTGTAATTATCACGCGAATTTCTATTGCTAATGAAAACATGGCTGGTGTGTTGGTCAAAATTTATTTTCATGAAAATATAGTAGTTCTATTTAAGAATTACATTTCTGTTATGATTCTTTTTAGTAGACTAACTAAATGATAGGAATTTACTCTTTTATATTTATTATCATGTTGTATTTCAATTTACATATTATGGGCGTCATTTAATTTTACAAGAAAGAAGAGGAATATATTCACTCAAATTTGGAGAGATTTAAAGAAAGTGAACTTGGCTGGTCGGTTATTTTCTGAATGTGAATTCTAGCGCAGAAAACTGGTCCGATCTAGAAAGCCTGTTTTTCTTTTGTGAACACTAATGTGGACTTACTATTTACAAGACAATAGACAAAGAAGCTTGAAACAGTTTAAAAAATTATCAACTTGCATTCTTAGCGATAACGGCCAGATTTCCGAACGTTTAGACTATACGTTAAACAGTTTGGCAGCATACAAATCTCATGACTAAACTGTACTTGGCAAATGCGCGGAAAATTTTCTCAATATTTTTTATCGACCCTAAAAGAAAAAAAACCACCTACATTTAAAGCTAAGAGAATTGTTGTTCTTTTACTATGACAAGTAGTGAATGGTGGAATAAAACATGAAAATTTTCTATAAACAATCCGAAAGTGTCTGATAAAAGACACCAGCTAAGAGCCAGGATGACTTACCATCTTTAAATGGCGAGGCCAAGGTGACGGGAGCGGTTAGCCTGCTCGCCTCCCACCATGGCGATCCGGGTTCAATCTCCAGTCGGGTCACTCCGGATTTTCGCAAGTGGGAATCGTGCCGGACGATGCCGTTGGTCGGCGGGTTTTCTCGGGGATCTCCCGTTTCCCCCGCCCTTTCATTCCGGCGCCAGTAAGTTGGTAACGACGGAGGAGAAAGTAGTTCCCTATATTAACGTCAAATTAAAATGGTAGGTAACCATTTGTGATAACGTAAATTATACCTCTCGCTTTATGTTTTTTTTTTTAATACACAGAAGTGTAAAATGTGAGCAGATTTGTACAATATTTACTTTTCTAATAATTTCACAGTTTCACTTGACCGACGCTTGAATAAAGTGATGAGGCCCATGGCAATGTCAAATTTACATAAGGAGGAAGAACACACAACGTGTATGCGAGCAGATCATAAGCAGGTCTCACAAAAGTGTTCATTTTACCGTGAAAAGCCTATAGGCATTGCCAACACATCTGTTTTCTTCCTGTTTTTATTAACAGTCTATTAATTATAAATTATAATTTATAGACAAAACTTAAGTAAACATGTGTTTTATTTAAAAAATAAGATACCTTTTACACTAACAGTATGAAACACTTGCGATACGCGACATATTTAGGAAACGACCGACTACGTCATGCATAGAGTGATTTTTCAAAGGTTTCATTCTATAATTGGTAAGCAACCGCGAACAGACAACACAAAGCATATCAAATGTATACGTCCCTACGGATCAACCGCCCTCCAGACAAATTTCCGACACGTTACACTATAAATATATTATTTGTACTTCTGCAAGAAAAATCCTTAGGAAACGCACTTACCAAGAAAATCCTTTGCAAAACTACAAAGAGTTTTCTCGTAAAATCTGCAAAAAAAAAAAATTCTTTGTGATATTACAAATGGTAGCCTTGTATTACAACTGGCATCATTGAGAAGTGGAAATAAAATTACTTTTTCTTCCTCTAAAAAACAAATGATAAGAATTAGTAACAGAGAACTATATATATATATATATTCAAAATATAATTTACAAAAAAAAAATTATACCTCGCCGGCTCTTAGAACTCGCACTCGTATTAATACTAACAGTCACCTTTGTCCACAAGATCAACTTGACTTACTGCATAAAAGCTTACTTTTACTATAAATATAGGTACACGTACATACAATATAATATTCAAGTCATACGGTTAAGAAGAATAGGTACATACATATTTAAGATTTCAGTTGTTGAGTTAAGAGATTTGGACGCCTCTTAACAATGGGGTATTAAGGGCCGATTTAAGAGTTATATTTAGCTGGGAAACACTAATAAATAATGAATAATACGGTCACGTTTTATTGAACTTGTTTTATTATGATTATTTAAGTGGTTTTAAGTGTTTTACGCGCCTAATTCAAACTTGCAATCCATTTCTTTTCTTAACCATAGTTTATACTGTTTTACGTTGGTGAGTGTCCGCCATTTTGCTGAAGCTCGCGGATACGGCTCAGTATAGTACAAACATTTCCTATGGTCTATTACAAACACGGGCCTTGTAGTTTTACAAACGAGTAGTTTTACAAGAAAATTTCTACTTTTACAAGCATTTTTAAAATTACAAAAAACTTCTTAGAAAAAATTACAATTTTTTTTTTTTTAGAGTGATGGCTTGTATCTCGCCTCCGACGAGGCAATCTGTACATCCCGCGGTCGGTCTGATTTGGTCCGTAAAGGGCAAGTCTTCAGTCAGATGCGTGCGTCAAACCGTAAGACGTGAATTGGTTCTCTCTCCGCTGCGGTTCATTTATTATTCACTCGATAAGAGGATTGCGATTCCACCTACCCCCTCCACCAACCCTTCCCACACAACCAACTTCCTACTTCGCCACATTATCCACCTCCGAAAACTGCAAAGATGGAGAATTTATATTTACATATTCCCCGCCCGGCCAGCTTAAATAACGGATAAAAAAAAAATCCCTCACGGAAACGCGGGGCATAAGTCTATTAAGGTGTAATGGACGAAACAGCATTATAAATTTTAATGCAATTTTTCTCGCGTCGAAGTTGGCTCGGGCTTTTTCGCCGGGTCGTCCGGGAGCGCACAGATAAGTCATTTGGCCTCAAAGCTATTTCCAAGTAGGGTGAGTCAAATCTCTTGCTACGCCGGTGTAGAACTTTAAAAAAAGCAGAGAAAAATAAACACACGCACATTATATATATATATAAATTTTTTCGAAAAAATAACATTCGAAATTCTGTACCAATCCTTGAATAATACACACTCGAAACTGACGTCGTCTGGAGTTTTACTTCAAGGAAAAATTAGCAAATGAGTGGGTAACTGAAAGTGAAATGATTTGAAGTCCAATCCAAAAATGTTTATACGGTGACATGGTTGATAAGTATGTGTGCTTGTCTTTGAATTGGCCCGCATGCAATAATAATGACTATGAGTAATTTGATATTCCAGTTAGTTTTTCGTATTGCATCTCATTATGGCATTCTTATTCCTCCCTTTGATGAAATATGCGCAAGACCTTAAGAATTGAAATTTTCAAGTACCTAAGTAGGACTGTGCCATATCTCTGCTCATAAACTCATTTGCCCGTACAGCTATTTTTTTTAAACAATGCAGTCGCTATCCACATTATTAACACCTGCCATTCTTATAAGCGAGCTTAATTTTTATTCTAATCCCAATTATAAACGAAGTCCACAAATAAGTGATAAAAAAAATTTTCACTGACTGGATGGAGATTTTTGGACACTCGCCATTGCGATGCAGATGTCTGTAGTGGGAAAACAGGACCGACACTCCCATTGCACTATCCATTCACAGATCACAAAAACTTCACTGCCTACATTTATGTCATTCCAAATATGCGCCATTCACGTAGAAAGTCCGAATTTGTTGCATTCCAAATGATTACTCTCAGTCTCATATCCCCTGATATAGGCTGTTCACGGTAAAGTGGGCACTTTTTAAGGCGCCCTCCAACAAGCATTAACCACTAATAAATATATTTTATTGCAGCCTAAGGTATTAAGTTTTTAGAGTGGTAAAATGTATACACTGTATTTATTGGTCACATTGCAATGTTTATATTAAAAAGCAGCAGGAAGATGGAAATTGAATGAAATGAATAATTTAGAAGGGCCTTAAAAAGTGCTCACTTTATCGTGAACAGCCTGTAGTCACACTTACTCACTAGTAACGGCTTCGCTGCCCGTCATCTTATATCTGCCACGCGTCACCCAACACCGCCGATCTCTCATATGCCTCTAGAAGGCCATGCTGTCACGAGACTGGGAACCGAAGATCCAATAAAACGTTAAGTATGTTTACAAATATAGTTGCAGCCAGACCGACTTGTGTCTTGTCACTAAGTCAGCGGCGGGCTGCCGTGTTTGTGTTTCAGCTGGGCCCCAGGCCTGTATTTCCAGTTGTGGACCGCTGTGTATACCTTAGTGAATATACATGTAGGTGTTATCGGCGGCGAAGTGAAGCTCCCCGCCAGTCTCCCGACTGGCCTGTTGTAGTGTCGTGTTGTCTGTAGGACATGTTGTAGTGTTGTCTGCCAGTGTCTAGTTAAACTAGCGTCTAGTGTGTCGGCGGTGAGTCCGTACAACCCCAGTCGCTGCTTCTAGGCAACCTTGCATGTCACGTCTGAAGGTCAGGGTCCGGCCTCGCTCTTATTCTCAGGTCGTTTCATCGTGTGGCGTTAGTGAATAAAAGTTGCATGTAATTAGTGCACTTTTCTGGCACCCTATTATCATGGGCACTAGCGTGAACCTGCCTTTCGACGCACATATTCGCTGAACGCACCGTAGGTAGACACCGCAGTGTTCAGGACAATTTGCAAACACCCGCGGCGAAAGAATGCCAAGACATCGCTAGCCATGAGGAGACACCAACACGGGCGTACGGGAACAAAACAAGCTCTCACTAGTCTCGCCACGAGGTGGAAGGTAAACCAGGACTAGTTTATAATACATAATCATTAATAGAAGCATATCGCTGTGGCCAACCCGTGTCAAACCTACGGTTAACCAGTGTAGGTGGCTGCCGACACAGAGGTATGCCGCGGCTTATATAGAGAGGTGGCCTGGCCCACAGCACCTCGAGTAGCGTCACTGGAAGTGGTGACGAGAATATTCCCGCAGTGGCTCACAAGTAGTACCTTATGTATCGGTTTTCAATCTTTCATAGATACCTATTCTTCGTTTTGTGTCACCATTTCTGTCCCAGACTAATTATTAACAATATTTGACTATAGAAAATTTACATTTCACGATCTATTTAATATTTTCGTGTTCAATTTTCGCTGTATGTTGTTTACTAGAAGTGAGAAAGTCAAGTATAATTTATATTTCATCAATGTTTTTCTGCCTTTTTAAACCGGTGAATAACACGCAATAAAAATTTCATGCAAGGGTATTAAACAACTGGTAAAATATAAACTTCTATAATAAAAAAATATAGTAATTTCTTTGGCTGAAATTATAACAAGAAAACGGAAAATTTGTGTACTTGACTCTTGCACCAGACGGTAATGACGTCAGAACAGTTAGCCCTATCGCAGCACGTGTGTTGGTACCCCTTTTATATACAGTACACATTAAACATTCTGAGCTATCGCCCCAATTTGAAATAATAGGAGGAAAATGCACGTGTTATATTCCGCTACGAAATCGTGTAGTTTGAAGTTGTCTGCTCATATTTCTCGTGTTTGCTTTGATTGGTACCGTTAGGATTGTTTAAACGAATAGTATATATGAGTGCACTCTCTTCATGTTTTCATATTAACTTGTAAAATGGCGTTTTGAAAGACGAAACGTATTTTAGAAAGTATTTTGTATTTGTTTTATTCGTTTATTCGTTGTTATGGTACTTCACTTGACACAAGTCGTTGAACGGCCATTTTTACCACGCAGTTTCACTGATACACCAAACAAATAATAATTAGAGACGGAGCAAGTTGTTCAGATATTTCACTGGTCCATCAGTCAGAAAATAAACCACTGAGAAAACAGTGGGAAAAATGACTGACGAATCAGTGGGACATGTCACTGAATTAATCAGTGACGGAAATATGGCATTTTTTTACTGGTTCATCAGTTAAATTCACTGAAGTGAATGTTGTATTAGTCCGAAACGTTTGACTGATTGATTCTGAATCGGTGAGAATTTCACTCTTTCAGAGTGTTTTCTTCCACTAATAAAGAGAAATGTCTACCTATCTGCATCCTGCAGCTTTTCTATTTATGCGTGTAACAATCTGGAATAATGTCTTGCCGAAAGGTTATTCTTAATGGTGTCTATTGAGGCTTTTCTCTTTCTCTTTTTAGCTCAAGTATAGGTTGTTCACAGTAAAATGAACACTTCTGAAAGCCCACGGGCCTCGTAATTTTATTCATGCGTCGGTTAGGTAAAACTGTGAGATTTTTTTTAAAGGAATTTATATATTTTACAAATGTGCTGATCTTTACACTGCGATACAATAAAAAGTATAGAAAGCGAAATAAATAATTTATGTTAACAGAAATGGTTACCTAACTATTTATTCGACGTTGAGATATGGAACTACTTTCCATCCATCGTTACCAACTTTACTGGACGCAGGTCACTCAGTGCGCCCGTTGAAATATATGCAGGCCGGGGCAGTGACATTTTTCCAAGGTTGAT
The DNA here is from genome assembly GCA_029891345.1 of Dryococelus australis. Classification (NCBI taxonomy): domain Eukaryota; kingdom Metazoa; phylum Arthropoda; class Insecta; order Phasmatodea; family Phasmatidae; genus Dryococelus; species Dryococelus australis. The sequence goes on along the minus strand of CM056998.1, from coordinate 196,541,511 downwards.
TCAAAAGTGCTCACTTTACCGTGAACATACTTTCTTTAAGCTATAAGTACACTTAGGGTAGTTGCTAAGCCGCAATGGCAGCCGAATCCCTTGCTGCAGCGATGCATGTGTTCTCACATGAATTCCTTCCCTTGTAGGTGTATGGGGCCTAGATCTGAGACGTACTTGCCTCCCATCCCTACCGCAGGCTCACACCTAACAGTTTTAGAATAGGTTCGAAAAAATTTATATTTAATAAATATCTCAAGTTTCTTCCAAGACAATTGAAGTACCGTAAGGCTATGGCCTATGGCCCAAATTTCTGATAAATCTATTTACTATTTTAACTGTTATAAACAAGTGTGCTTTATTCCGTTTTGTGAAACAATTTGGCATACATTCATCTAACTTTACGTAATGTCGTGTTAATGTAGGTAATATACGTGGCAAAGAAGAGAGGCATCCGGCGTACTCGACTCTACATCTATAACTCAATAAAAAAGTAGTAAATTAACAATTAATACTGTCATAGAATACGATACATATCCCCTATGAAATAAAAACGCATATATATATATATATATATATGCAAAATAGTTAACGTTCGTAATTGCACTGCTTCATTGTTTCACCGCTTCATATTTGTGGCAGCTCCAAGTTACTGCAGCTGCAAGTTCTATAAGGATTTTTCGAGAATTTTAAATTACGTCTTTTCTAAGTTGTGATTAAATTCTTAGCTCGTCCGAAGACTTATGAACGATAAAACCAAGCATATAAAGTCTTCATTCCAACACATGTCGTTCAGATGGCGGTGTTGGGCTGAGAAACTACGCCATGTTTCACGCGCTTGCGTCGCGAGGACGCAGCCATCAATACTCTGGAAATATCAGCGAGCATGTCGCCATGCCGTGGCGGGAGGCAGTCGACATTTCGTCCCAGCGCGACGAGAAATTGAGGATGGGCGACGCGCAGGCGTGTTTCTAGACTAGTTTACGATGCAGACATATAACCGCTCCTATTTCCCTTTCCGTTCGGGCAGAGCCGTCACTTGGGCGCAGTTGCCCGAGCTTCGCCTCGCCTCGTCTCGTCTCGGAGCTGAAGAAACACGTAGGGTTGAGTGGAGCGCCAGGCTGAAAGAGGAAGTGTGTTTCATGTTTATGTCAGAGGAAACTGTTCGGAATTTAACTGTCGCTCCCGGAGATATTCCGACCCCGCTCCAGCTACAGACTTCCTTCTCCGTCTATCTCCGCGCGAGGCAAATACATCTCTCTGGACCTCCTCGTTTCTTCCCCCCTTCCTCATCAACAACATTCTTTGATACTTTGAACTCGTCATTTGCAAAAAAGATACCGTTCGTTGCGGAACATGTCGCGTTTGAAATTTTGCGGTACGACAAACTTCTATAGCCTCCCAAGTAAAGCCTTCTGAAACCTAACATCACTTCCCTAATCATTACACACACACACAATACACAAAAATGTAAAGAAAGTATATACTGTATAACCGCTACAGACAAAAACATAATCAAGGACCTTTGCCAGCAGAGTGAAACACACAACGCCTCTTTATTAAACAAATTCGGCAGCTGGAATACTGTTGTACCTTATATCACTGTCAGGTGGATAATGCACAAATTCGGAAGAATTGTGCACTTCGTAAAGAAAGATATTTCTAGGTCAGGTCATGGTATGGGGTCAGTAAACTACGATTTAAATGTGGGATAATATCGTCTACATCATCACAGCCACCTTAACAACTCCCCAAAGATACCCTTAACCTCACCTCAGCCAACTTTGATGTATGTTTTTCGACTTTTCAGGCGTGTTAAAGTGTGTATGATAGTTTTTACTGGTCACTATACCTGGTATTTGTTATACAAACATGATTGGCTATTTATAAATGGCCGGCCCTACATTTTAGTGGAGGTAGCGTGTATTTTGGAGGTATAAAAAATGTTTTTAACTAAAGGTCAATTTTAACTTTGCAATGGGATTAGAACCATAAGGAAAGAAAGTGGACCTTGTTGCTAACCTTGGAAATGTTCTGCCTAAAGAGGATCCTACCCTTTCTTCAGACATAGACATGATCATTACTATAGGCCGTTCACGACAAAGTGAGCACTTTTGAAGCCCTAGCTACTCTTTCTTTCGACCAATTTATATCTTTCCACCCCTTGTTAATGCAAACCCTGCCAAGTGAGTAATAAACATAGTGTATACATTCCCCATACCCAAAACCAAAAGTCCGAGGCCACAATGAAATGTATTTATTGGTTATTGTGTTTGATGAAACAGCTTCAAAAAGTGCTCACTTTACCGTGAACGGCATATAGCAGGGAGCTGTAGCATCAAATATTGTGCACTTGGACAGTGGAGATACCATTTTCAGCTATGTCTGAATATTGGAAGGTTACTTGAAAGGTGATCTCTTCGCCTGAACAGGAAGGTTAGATGAAATTCTTGACGAATACTGGTCATATTCGCTTGTGTGCAGACCGCGTCAGGAAAGAAGGCGACAGTATTCGGCATCACGTTAAAACAGACGGCGGTAACAAGAAATCGGACAGATTATTTGAGAGATGACATAAACAAAGAACAACTATGCTATTTTCTCAGTGATGTCAATCCTGCAGAAGAGTATTCAGCAATGGCTATGGTCATTCGTCTCGAGAACGCGACCTATGGACTTATCGCGTTTGACATCTTGCGGCCACGAGGAGGTAGCTAACTTAATGTTCCTTCACGCAGCATAGAGCGCATCAAAGAGCTACAAGAAGATTTCGATTCCAACTGCGGGTACAGATGTAGTTATGATCATCACTAATATTCACAACTACCTGCTTGGCTGCGGAAATCTCTGGATATCTCTGGGTATCGGAGAGATGTACCGCTTCAGTAACATACTTGCCATGTTTCCAAATTTAGGTCCTGACCAGCGTGGCGGTCTTTGGCTTTTCACTTCTCAATGGGATGCGATACGACCATGGTCAATGGGAAAGGGAAGAGGATAGTGTGGCAGATCTGGAATTATCTCTCTCCAATGATCAACAGTTTTTTACGTTCTCTTCGGTTTGCCAACTCCAGACAAAGTAGAAGTTCTTCTATTGGCGGAGCACTTCGCTGCTCTCTACCAATAGAAACGCTTAAGATGACAGGGTGTTCTACTTTTTATTATTTTATTATGGTTATGATAATAGGGTTATAAATAAGCTGATAACCAAAATAGACAAATTAGGGATTTTTTTTATTTCGCTAAATACAACAATAACTATTCTTCCTTCAGAAGAACAGTATAAATACAACAAGCTCTTCAAGGTCAAGCGGTGTGCTATAGTACTACTCCACTACCCAGACTACTCACTTAGACCCGGTTGCACCAACGTCTTCCCCGATCCGAAATCGGATGATCCTAGTTCCGAACCAAGATCTAGTTTGATCTTGGTTCCAATGTACAAGTGTTGCACCAACTAAATTTTATGATTATGGGTCTCCGATTCGTCGATCTTGGTTCCAAATTGAGAGATCGAGATTAAGTATGAGACAAATTTTGCTATTGGTTCGTAATATATGACGTCATGGAAGTAGGCGTATTTTTCGCTATCGATAGAACTAGATATACGATGTTTTATTTGTTTTAAGTGAATTATTGTTGTACGAATTTTAATGAATAATTTTCAAGTACTTATAATATTGTTTTAATTTCCCAAGAAAACAATCGAACGTAATTTTATCTGTTGGCGTATTTTCAAACTACATTTGTCGACGATGGTTTCTGATCTCGGATCGAGATTTCGAACCGCCAATTTCAGTGGTTCGAAAAGAACTTCATCCCGATCTCCAGTCCAGCTCTGAACTCGTAATGATACAACAGTTTTCTGTGTCGATCTTATATCCGATCTTGGATAGAGTTTCGAACCACGATGGTGCAACCGGACATCAGACTCGCCACTGCTGAATCACAGTCTGGATTGGGTCTGTCGTGCCCGCACAGTAAGGAAGGCCGAGTTGAAGTCGGGGCCTCTCGTCTTCCCTGGACGACGACGTGTCTGCAGCGAAGCTCTTGGTAAGCGGACGGCAATTGCGACCCCCAGCCTTGCTCGTTCCGTCCTTATACAGGATGATTCTCAAGTAGAACGACAAACTTCGGGAGGTGATTCACCATCAAAAAGTAAAAGGAAAACATGCGTGACATTGCATATCTAAACCGAATATTAAGATGGGTATGAGCCCTTAAAAAACCACATTTTTAGCCGTATTTGTGAGAAATATTGGCTCTTACGTTGAAGGTCCCGATAACATACAATAATATTCCGAGAATTGTCGTTGCATTTTACTTCGTTACCGATATTTAACACAAATACGGTTTAAAAATTCGTTTTTTTAATGGGCTCAAACCTCCCTTAATATTCGGTTTAGGTATAACGTGTCACATATGTTTTCGTCTTACTTTTTCATGAAGAATCGCCTCCCGAAGTTTTTCGATCTAATTGCGAATCATTGTATAGTATGGGCGCGCTCCTGTTTGCCCCTCTTCCGCCTTGGGTTGGGAGGTCCGCTCATAGCCGCCCGTAATATTGACGTTTGATCAGCATTGTTAGACCATAGCAAGGGTCAACGACACAGGGAGAATCGCCTCCCGAAGTTTGTAGATCTAATTGCGAATCATTGTATAGTCTGGGCGCGCTCCTGTTTGCTCCTCTTCCGCCTTGGGTTGGGAGGTCCGCTCATAGCCGCCCGTAATGTTGACGTTTGATCAGCATTGTTAGACCATAGCAAGGGTCAACGAAATAGGGAGGCGTCTTTTCACCAAGGGATATGGCAGACATCCGCCGAAGGCAACAGCACCCTGGTAACCTGCCTGTCTTCTGATCACAATGGTTCAGCTGTGTAGGACAGGATCAGTTCCTGGATGGATGACCGTCCAAGGAACACCACATAACCGAAGGCACATGCACCAAGCAGCCCTTAAGGCTCCCGTATTCTTGGCCCTTGAACTGTATTACAGAGTGTTTGAAATACAAGTTTTTCTGCGAAACTATTAAACATGCTCCAAATGTGTTGTTCTACGGAAATCACACACATATCAGACAAGGGCTGCCGAGTGCTTTCAAGACATCATGTGCATCAGAAATACAATTTCAGAGTATTCCGTAATGGCTGAAAATGGCTTTATTAACGCACTGTATCTCAAAATATACGCATCACGTAAACTCAAAACTACTCAACGTCCCTGCATTGAACTCTCTTACAGACTTTCCACCAATAAAATAATAGCGTCACTGTAAAATACCCCATAGGTGCACGCAGTGCGACTTTAACACTGCAGACCAGTTCAGAGTCTTGCGCTTAGCGGCCATTGCGCAATTGATATGCGCGGCAGTGTCGCCCTTATCGCTCCCGCGTTTCTCGGCCCCAAATGCGAAAAAAAAACGCTAAGGTAAGCGGGAACATTTGGCATTTCAACTCCGCCACGGAGACAGAGGTTCTTCGTTTCGCGGGAATAAGTCTGCGTTGACGCGCTCGGACTCCTTGATGTTTATTTTAAGTTCCCGGCACCGCTTCACTCGATCATATGGAGTTTTATGGGTATCACTGGATTGCTTTTGAGATGCTCTTTCCAACCGTATACAATTTATGTATTTCAACTTGGCTATTTGACGAGTATAGGGCGACATTGTGTTAAGTTTTCTTAATTTTTTACATTAAACTCATACAATTTCACCATAATGACCCCACACAAATATTTGTATACACGCAATCGATTGATCTTGACGAGAGCTGTCGATTGAAACTTAAACGAGCGCCGTAGCTTCTCCTAGTTAAAAGTTATACTACACGGAAGTTATGAGACGCGGCGAAACGAACTCAAAATTAATAATTCTAATTAATACGGTTTGCGTACGAAATTTGTAGAAATTTTTTAAAAATTTTGTAGATATAACAATTTAATCTAAATTATCTCTATAAACCCCATGAAAATAAGCCTTCCGCACATATAACACATGTTAATTTACATACACTACTGTAGTAATACTTCGTGAAATTTTTATATGAATCGGCATATTAGTCCTCGAGATATAGCATAAAACCTATATTGTTCATGTGACGATCTTCATAAATGGAGGACAAAAATGAGCGAGTGAAGAGATTTGGGTGGCTATTAACACCGAGGTATTGATAGCCGATGGACGACAAAAAGGTCATGTATTAGCATATTCGATTATTGTCATAGATATGACATACAAAGTTAAATTAAAATCTGTTAGACAGTTTTATAGATGTTGCACACTAAGCTAAAATTTTTGTATAGCTGTCATTCAGACAGTAAGAGACACACTTAAAACACGTAAATTTATATTGCCTAGTACAGTAAAACTTCTTTGCCAAATCTGAAAGAAATCGGTTGATTGCTTTCCAACATACGACATAAAAATTGTATTATTTCATGTGGGGCTATCTTACAAAATAGCGGAGAAATGAGGATTTCAATAGGCAATTTTTGTGGATATAATTGATACTGTCACCATACGAAGTAAAGTTGAAATTAATTTTTTAGTTTCATGGATAAAAAATTCTGAGCTAATATTTTATATGGTCGCCATTTTACGAACATGTGTGTCTGACACACTCAAAGTTTATCAGTTTACATGGCCTGCCATAGTGTTACTTGTTTGCAAAATTTTGTAGAAATTGCTTGTTTTTCGGAGATACTGCGTAATTTTCATTTCTCATGTGATAATATTTTACAAAATCGCTGACTAAAGAGATTTTGTGTGCACACATTTGATAATTGTAATATATACAGAGGACATAGAAATGTCCAGAAACGTTGGAATCAACCATGAATTGATTACCTGGCGCCCTGGACATTTGCCCATTTCGCATAGTTATAAGACTGGCCGTCTCGTCAATACTACAATTCCATTACCCTTTCTCTGATTGCAACTAAAATTTCAACATTGTTTGCCAGGACGTAGAATATGGGAGGGGGGAGGACAAGGGAAATACCCCCCCCCCCCAACATGTGTTGGGGGGGCAGCCCCAACACATGTTGGGGCTGCCCCCCCCCCCCTCAATTTCAACACACTGACTGCAGTGGCGCTATTCTATGTAGCATTCAATTAATTTTATTACAGATTTGGTTAACGATAAATGAATGTGACAGACATAGCAGAAAAACTGATGTTTACTTTCATACATTTGAATATTCGACAATGCAGTGTTTCATTAAAGCTATATTTTTATAGTCAGATGCTGTTTAAGACATGTCTGTGGAGATTTTTTATGCAACGCTGCAGTTTTTATCACAGTGATTAAACTCATATTTTGACCACTATTGATAATTTGTAATCACTTTATTCCACGCCACATAATAGAAAACAGTGGTAACAGGAAATATTTTGTAATAAATGTATGTGGGTATATAACATATAAAGAACGCGTTATTGTTTACGTAAAATTTTTTATGAAAAGAATGGTGCCCCCCCCCCCTTTTTTTTTTCATCATACCTCTAACTTTATGAACTAATATACGCCGCTGCTTGTAGGAAACGTTACAACGAAACTTGCACACGATTAATGCCGTAAACTTCTGTACAAACGACCACTAGTCAGCCTAATCTCATGTAGAACCATCAATACAAGCGGCTATGCAAGCTTGCAGTGAATCTTGCAAGGAAACTTCCTCAGAGGTGCACGGCCTCAAGTGGCGCCAACCACTCACTGTAATTACGTAATTTGCATGAAAGGTTCAGCAAAGTTGGTCTTCTCGTGTCCTAATATCCCCCCCCCCCCCACCAGGGGCAGCTCCAGGCTGCCCCCTTCACCCCACCACATTCCCTACAAGCCTTCGTAATTTACCACTGTAGTCAATTCGCGGTAGCTTCATGTTTTTGGAATCAAACCTTTGCAAAAATCACCTAATGTACAACGTGTTTGATTATATCCTACATATACCATGTATCATAAAAATTTTATATTTCTGTTTACATAAAAGCATGTTTTTTGTTGTTAAATTAATCTTTTGTACTGTAAGGATTTATTTGCGAATTTACCACACCAGTGTACATGTATAGTGAGAAAACGCGGATGGCAAAATTTTTACCATACAATTATGGTAACATACATTTGCTAAGGAAATAGTCGAATGAGCAGGGAAATTACCAAATTTCTATAGCATCATTCCTATATTTGCAACCTGATTTGTAGTAATTTTGTCATACAATGTATGGGTTCAAATATTCCATTGCAGTTTAGAAATTTACCAGAATATTTTTTACAGTATACCTACGTTTCATCTGTGAATATTGTAATACTTACTCTATGATAAAAACGAGTAAAAACAGAGATGAAATATGTGTGTTGGTAGTACCTAGTAATAAATAGTTCTCATGCAAAATTCAAAACTAAGTGCGCACAAATGCGGTGCATTGTACCTTTTATGTAATTTTCAAGACTTAGTCGAGCTTTGATTTCACGAGGCGGAGAGGAATATCCTGGAAGTAGAATAACGTATAAACGTTAGTCAGACGACGTAACTGAACTGTTGTGATTTAAAGGAGAACATTGCTCTGAACGGATGACTGTGTAGCTAGGGTGGTGAGTAAGGTGGCAAGGAGTGTTAATAACGTATAAACGTTAGTCAGACGACGTAACTGAACTGTTGTGATTTAAAGGTGAACATTGCTCTGAACGGATGACTGTGTAGCTAGGGTGGTGAGTAAGGTGGCAAGGAGTGTTAATAACGTATAAACGTTAGTAAGACGACGTAACTGAACTGTTGTGATTTAAAGGTGAACATTGCTAATAACGGATTTAAGATTTTTGGCACGAGAAGAAGTAGAATGAACGCGAATAAATAATGTAGTTAATGATGGCACGAACGTAAAGAAATCAAAGGAAAGGACATGATGAAATACCTGAATGTGGAGTTTGTTTTAGCGAGAAACGATCTGAAAATATTCACGGTGATGATATACATTTTGAATAAAGGAGAACATAAATAAAAAATTACCGATGTTTAAGAGTCTTCAAACAAGATATGAAAGAAAATTAATAACTAGTTTAGAATGAAGCAGTTCGTACTTGAATCACAAAAACAACTTTTACTTTTTTGTTTCGAGTCTGACGCTAGGCGGCAGTGAATTAAAGACAGCAAACAGAGCAGATAAATTACAAAATATACATTTGTGGATAATTACTGTTGGCTAAAAGTTAACAACGCCGAGTTCTCAGGATGTCGGAGAGGAATGAACATTACTGGCGGCTGTAATGAAAAGCAAAAGCAGTTCGAGAGAACTCCGTTTGATAAGTCATTATGCAACGAAGGGAGCCATCAAGAATACGGCAAGAGGAAATTAATGTCTGAAGGGGGGAGTTTGTAGTTAATGTCTGAAGAGGGGAGGTTGTAGTTAATGTCTGAAGAGGGGAGGTTGTAGTTAATGATGGCACGAACGTAAAGAAATCAAAGGAAAGGACATGATGAAATACCTGAATGTGGAGTTTGTTTTAGCGAGAAACGATCTGAAAATATTCACGGTGATGATATACATTTTGAATAATTTAGGCCCGCTGCTTTCAAACAGTCGGTAAGGAAATAAATGTGTTAAGAATCAGGCCGTTGTTACCACAATATAAAAGAGCAGCCATTCTTCAACCTAAGTAAAATTTTATTCAAAAATATCACGACTACACGGAATCAGCTATTTAATCTTAAACAAAAAAAAAAAGCATTGAATAAAATTGGACGGTATGTGTTCAGAAAAGTAGTAAATACAAGTCATTTACTCCCCGAGAATTTCGTAAATACTTTCGATATTTTCGGAATGTATTTAGAACTCTTCCACAGAAGTTGTCTTGAAGAAAGAAAGAAAGAAATACATTCTCGCAAACAGGATCAGACTGTTTTGTAAAAAAAAAAAAATTCTCCCTGCCTACGTTTACTATTAAAGATGTAATTTTTATCCTAGTTAAGAGCGAACCTAATATCATAATCAATTTTAATGCGGAAAAATTACGTTATTTCCCTAGCATTTCGTAATATTACAATTTAACAAACTAAGAAGTCAATTATAAATAAAATAAGTTAATTTATTAAAGAATGTGACCATACCTGGACCCATGAAATTATGTTGCGTGTTTGAGAAATTATTATAGTAGCGAATTTCACTGGCATCTCTTATAAAATTAACATTATTAAATGTTAAACGAGCTCTCCATATTTGAATGCAGTTTTAGTGCTGCTTCATGCATGCATGTCAACCTAAAATAATGGTCATTGGGAGGAGATTAAAATACTTCACAGCAACACCTGGTTTAATTTACTATGAATATTAATTATAAACACTGTGACAAAGTACCGAGTTGAATTTAAAATTTGTCCACACTTTGGCGACATCTCTTATTACATTTCTCTTCGTGGATGGGTTTTCAAACGAACTTCTTACACAAATGTACAAGTGAACTTAAAAACATGAAGCTTCTTCCAATTGAGAGATAAAAGGATGGCAGGAAATAAATTAGCCCCGAGTTTAACAAAGTCTGAAGAGTTCTTGGAAAGATTTGAGGGGTTATTATTACGTATAACGCTAAAAAAAGTACACCAGTTTAGAAAGAAAAACACAATTTGTTTTTCAGCGTGGAACAGTTCAGTTTGCATTGTAAAAGGTTGAATGTTGTGTTGTCAGTTCAGATGGTCGCACCAATTTACAGTAAACTAGAGAACGAATAGAGTTTTGAAATTACGAGTGCGGAGACTCCTATAGCGTATCGAAAGATTCTTACAAAAATATACTCGAAATATTGGATGACGTAAAATCTGAATATCGGAAAAATAGTTAAAAATTAAAATTTCTCTTTACATGATTTTAAAGTATTTTGACGAAGGCGATTACAAATAAAGTTCACAGATTATTTCTTTATTAAGATGAATGCGGGGTGGATGCTTACATTTTGATTGGGTAAGTTTGTTTTACCTATCAAGAAATTAGTAAGTTTTAGTCAATTTAAAAAAAAATCCAATAAGGAAATAATGTGATCAAATCAGTAACATGGCTATTCGTAGGGGCATTTAACCATCACGGTAACATTCCACATCTATATGAATTCCAAAACACTATAGTTGTGACCTACTTTCGTGATTGGATGGTTTTAAATGCCACGAGTCTCCAGTGCTTGTCCACGAATCACGCACGTTCAATGGCGGAGTGACTTAACTCTTATTGGTTCGGTCAGGTACGAAAATGCCCCCTCACAATGACACGCGGTAAAGAACCAGAGCAATGTCGTAATTGTGCACTTATGATATAGATTTCCAGCTTGCGCTTATAACTTTTGACGAAAAACAGGCGGTCCTAGTAAAACGTAATACATAAAACAAAAATCGGAGGAAGAGTTATTATATATAGAGGGCGAGATCATGCAACACAACGCCGTCCATAACTCAGACATCTCACTAGTTGAATCTGAGGATTAACGTTTTAAATCAAGGTTACCTTCCCCGACCATAGTCTGAAGGTTCTTGACTTTGTGGAACAACTATCAAAAGTTTCAGTACAGATGTTTTTTTCCCGTCTTCTTCGAGTGGAGTACCAGACCACGATGGCCGCACATGGAGCATACAGCAAGAGGCCGTGTTTAAATGGCGTACCAAAACTCATCAATGTGTGTTGAGCAGACAAGCTACCCTGCTTGGCTTGTTGGGGATTGTCGCCAGCCGACGCAACAGTTGACATTGCTGCTTGACATTGTGCAGGCTGGCCGAGCTCCTCCGTGTCCGGTCAGGGCATAGGGACGTCGAGTGAGTGAAGAGATTTGGGTCTTGAGAGCCGATGACTGTGATTGAGCTGAGTATGTAGTAGCATCGGAATGAAAGGGCAGGGGAAACGGGAGATCTCCGAGAAAACCCGTCGACCAGCGACATCGTTCGGCACGATTTCCACATGTGAAAAACCGGGAGTGACCCGGCTGGGGATTTAACCCGGTTCGCCTTGGTGGGAGGCGAGCAGGCTAACCGCTCAGCCACCAACGCCTCAGAGGCGTTGAGAAAAATTTATATAGCAAAATTACGATATGTCAACGATGTATCGATATAAATCGTCGATATATTCCAACGAATAATTCAAGAAATTTCGCCCACGCCCAAAATTTCTTCTAGTCGGCGCGGGCCCCCAACCGCGGTTCGCGTATTCGGGACACCAACTCAATGTCATTCTTGCATCATAGTCGTACACCAGATTGAAATGAATCACATTTATTTCAATATGTTATTGGTTTCGAAGTTATGTTGTTGCAATTATCACCATGGCAAACGTTAGATCATCGTTTCCGTCAGGTGCTCAATGTGGCATCAGTCTGATTTTAACGATGTATTCACGTCTCTTCACAGGAGCCGCGGTGGTGTAGTGATTTATTCTACTTGTTTCCCACCGAGGCAAACCGGGTTCGATTCCCGGCCGGGTCGCCCCCAGGATTTACGCGCGTGGGAATCTGTTCCGGACGATGCAGCTGGTCGACTGGTTTCCTCGCGCCATTTTCCGTTTTCCCCGCCCTTGCATTCCGGCGCTGCTCCATACTCACTTAGCTTGACACTCATCGGCTTTTAGAATACCTCGCTGTTAAGAGCCACCGAAATCTCTTCACCCTACACCCACTCGCATCTGTTCACTCGACGCTGAGAAAGGTCTTGCGTGTGAACGAAGCCCATTACAGCTTCGCAGAGTACGTATTTGCCGTCAAGGTCTTTCGCTCAAGTGAATCCCTGAAGGTGCCTCAATGTCCTGTAGCTACTCCACGCTCAGTTTAACACATTGGAAACCTATAATTCACAGAGAATCCCCCACAGGTAATTTCACGTAAACACAGACTGCCAACTCCACAGTCAATTCATGCTGCTAGTAGCTATAGATGTCATAGTTTGACGTATCTGAAATGCTTGTGTAGCAGCAAAAGTTCACCTGCGAGAAATGTTTCGTAATGGTTACATATTATGTATTATGCCTTACATGTGGACCTTGAGCACGGAGAACGTCTCCAGGTACATGGGTAGCCGAGTGGTCAGCGGGCCGTGGCGCAGCACAAGGGCGTTTGTATGTCACACAGGCAGACATTAGGACGCGATCGACCCTGGTGCACGACGTATATAGTCGAGGAGGTCCCAGGCCACTCCAGAGGACATGTGGCTGCTAATGCTGGTGGTGGGCGTCTGGGTGTCGCTGGTTGGCGCCCAGGTGCAGTTGTCTACCGACCAGATGCAGGAGATCCTGGACAACCCGCGTGTCCTGCGAGCCTACATCGCCTGCGTCCTGGACCAAGGACCTTGCACGGCCGAGGGCCGCCAGCTGCGCAGTGAGTAGCCAGCAGTTGTCAGAGAACGAGAGACACTGTCCTCGCTTGCTAGGGGATCTGGACGGGTTGGATAAGGAGATGAGGTAAAGATCGTACGACCGTGCAGACAGTCACACCACACCGTACCAAAAATATGACCACACTCATTCAAATATTGCGCATTTATATGCAATAACACGAATGTCTATATGCAATAAATTACCCTCTCCACCCCCTAATAAATTTTAAACACGCGAATCGAAGTTTAACAAACTCTGTTCATCTTTAGTATCTAATAAGTACAGCCGACTTTTATAGTTTTCGAAAACTCCGTGTACTTATTTTCAAAATGACTGCTATTTTAAAATTTAGAGCTTTATGTTAGTGCCTGTGTGTCAGGAACCATTTCAACGATTTAAGCCAAATTTGGTGCGTTGACAGTATATGATGTAAGAATTTTATTTATTTAGAAGGCGATAATGTCATTGGCCTGCCACTTTCGAAGATAGTGCAACATGGAATAATAAGGCTTTCGCACTATATATCGGGAATTACACAACCGATTCCTGCCAAATTTCACATGTATGTCGTCAAACTATTGCATACCATATTAATATATGAAATTTAATAGAAAAATGCACAAATTTTCAAAATAATGGCCATATTAATATCTAAGGTTCGATTGCTTTATCTACCGTACCATTTAACCAACTTTGACCATTTTTTTTTATGCTGACATCTCTTACCAAGCATCAAATCTGCCAGCAGAATGTGTGTATTGCCCGTAAATTAGAAATACAGAACCGTATGAAAAATTGAGCTTTGTGATCTATATCGGGAAAATAATTAACTCTTACACAACAAATTCAGGCAGCAAATTATAGTTTTGTAGTCCATCTAAATTTACAGGACTTAAAGGAGTCATGCAAATACAATCATGCAGTTACTATTGCTCAGTATGCCATACGTCCCAAACTATTTCAAGCAAACTTAATATGTAGCAGTACCTATGGCAAACATAGAATGTGCCTTTAAGTAACCGTTCTATTATCTATTAATGAAGATAACACTGCACGAGAAAATGAAGCTTTTTTACCATATGTCGGGGACCAATCTACACAGTTCCACAGAATTTTCTCACACAACTGGTGCTAGAGTAGGCCACGGGGATGCCATATATATATATATATATATATATATATAATGTAGATAAGCTGGTCATTTCCAGTTGACAATTTAACCTTTTTCAGTTAAACTTTATATGCTGAGTGTTTCCTTTGGAATCATTAAATATGCTTATAGGGATACTATTCTGCCAGCATTTTCGTAAGGCAGTGCCAGTTGATAAAATGTAACGTTTATGCCACATCATGGCAACCAACCAACTAACTCCCATCAACATTTTCACATAAGTAGCTCTACTGTAGGCCATGTAAACTTGTATAATTTAAGTGGGTCAGACATTTTTTTTCCAAAATGGCTGCAATACAAATTATTTAGATACGTTTGCCATATCTGTCAAATAATCTGACACAGCTCAGCTAAACCTAGTAAGCTGGCAGTATCTATTACAAGAATCGCACATGTCTACACAGAGTTGGTTTTTAGGTCCTTTCGTACGATAGCGCCAATTTAGATAAGTTTGCCATATCTGTCAAATAACCTGACACAGCTCAGCTAAACCTAGTAAGCTGGCAGTATCTAATACAAGAATCGCACATGTCTACACAGAGTTGGTTTTTAGGTCCTTTCGTACGATAGCGCCAATTTGGAAACTGAAACTTTCATGCCACATCTCAGGAACTAGTCAAACATATTTCCACTAAATTCGGCACAAAAGTCGTGCTACGTAGGCCATGTGAACATACGTGATTGAAGTGATTTATACACTTTTTTTTTCCAAAACGATACGCCTGTAAACATTTTAAGCTGGTAAACCCATTCAATCAAAATTTTAGACTTATTATAACAGACGTCGGTGCTCCGTATCCTAAAGGCTGTTCACGATAAAGTGAGCACTTTTTGAAATCAACCGTAGAAAAAAGTCACTGTCCCTACCTACATATATTTTAACGGAGGCAGTGAGTGACATGTGTCCAGTAAAGTTGGTAACTGAAGGGGAGAGTAGTTCCATATATTAACGTTGAATAAAGAGTGTTAAGTAACCATTTGTAATAACTTTACTATTTATATGGCTTTATGTATTTTTTAATGTATCGAAGTGCAAAATGAGCAGATTTGTACAATATCAATTTTTCTAATAATTTCACAGTATCACTTGGCCGACGCATTAATAGAGTGATGATGCCCACGGCAATGTTAATTCGACATGAGATGGAAGAACACACAATATATGTACAAGTACATGTTAAGCATGGCTTTCAAAGAGCTCATTTGACCGTGAACAGCCTGTATTCATTATTAATTCCACAAATATGTACAAATTCCCACAAATCAAATTAGTCACGAGGAAGGCCGGGCCCTGTGTACAGCACTGGCCTGTGGTTCACGAGAAATTTGACGACTGTCTCGGGAAGTGTCACTGAACCAGTTCGGGAATATTTTTTCACGTCCGGGCATTAACTTCCGATTTGACCATTTTTGCGTTTCCCACGTGCGAGTTTTTGAAAGTTGAACACGATTAACGCGACCTTTCCCACGATCGTTTCTAAGCGTGGAAGTTCTTGTACAACATCATTTCACCGAGCATTAAAACTTGCAGCACACAGTCTGTAGTACCACGATCCCGCCCGCGCTGCATAGTCATCTTGTGCGACGTTAAGTAAGGTAAGATTTGTGTTATCAAAAAACCTCTTTATACACCACACTACAGCGGCTCTCTCTCTCTCTCTCTCTCTCTCTCTCTCTCTCTCTCTCTCTCTCTCTCTCTCTCTCTCTCTCTAGTGCTTGGAATACTAAGAAATCCGTTTTTATAAAAATTTGAAGGTAGCATTCTGAGGCAAAAATAACTGTTCTAACTCATGAAGCTATGCACCAGCCCGACCAGACTGCAGAACTCACCAAAAGTACAACACACACTACCAAAATTCACATGTTGAAAAAAATACAATTAATGTTACACATTAAAGAAGAATGCATACTTTGTAATACACTACATTATTTTGCCACAATTTACATATTTAAGTACAAAGAAAATTGTAAGCAAGATATGCTTTAAATCAATATTTAAACGTACTATAAGTATTATACACTCTAAAATAATTTTTACTCTTTTACAAGAATACTCTTTGTAAACCCAGTTGCTAAGAAATTCCTTTGTAAAACTACAATCAGTTTCCATGTAAAATCTGCAAAACATTAATTTGTAATATTACAAATAATGGCCTTGTATTACAACTTGCACTATTGAAAAGTGCACATAAAATAATTTGTTTCTTCTAGAAAACAAAGCTGATGGATCATTAAAAAAGAATATCTTTAAAAAATCTTTTTCCAAAATATAACTTATGAAGAAAAAAAATTCCACTTTGCCAGCATGGGGACCAGAACACTAACCCCTTATATTATTAGCCGGCTACCTTAACCATTTTTGTTTTTAAATATATAAAAATAGATTTATTATCACACACGATATACAGAGGCGTTTACCCTTAACCTATTATACAGTACACATTCAACCCACAATATAAACAATAACAAAATATTCAATAAAATATCTACACAATTCTTACATAGGGGCACAAAACGATATGAACATTTGGTGAATTGGTTTTACTGACAAAGTCGATGAACATATAAAAAATTATTTAACGTGAGGGGGAGCACACGGCGTACACCCCGACACGGGACACTGACTTATAACACTACCACCTATCGACGATTACTACTGGAACATTAAATTGTACACTTGTAAGGACCGAGGGGTGGGCAGCGCACTGCGTACACCGCGACACGTGACACTGACTTATAACACTACCACCTATCGACGATTACTACTGGAACATTAAATTGTACACTTGTAAGGACCTAGGGGTGGGCAGCGCACGGCGTACACCCCGACACGTGACACTGACATAACACTACCACCTATCGACGATTACTACTGGAACATTAAATTGTACACTTGTAAGGACCGAGGGGTGGGCAGCGCACTGCGTACACCCCGACACGGGACACTGACATAACACTACCACCTATCGACGATTACTACTGGAACATTAAGGTGTACACTTGTAAGGACCTAGGGGTGGGCAGCGCACGGCGTACACCCAACCTCGGTAATATACACGCGCTTCCTGTTAGACCAACTTGACTTACGTACTTAAAGCTTATTTTTATATTAAATATACCGCCAAATAATTACAAAGTGTTTGAATACATTTACTGGTACTGTGTTTAATTTTAAGAGTTCCGTGTAGCTAGGAAACATTAACAGTTGATCAGTAATTCGGTCACGTTTGATTGAAATTCTTTTACTATGGTTATTTGAGTTCTTTACGCCTTTTAAATTGTTCAAACTCGCAATACATTTCTTTTTGCACGAAACTATACTTTCCATCACCCATCGTTTTTACACAAACAGCTATATGCAGTTTTTCGTTGTTGGTCGAATTTCCACTATTTTGCTGAAGCTCGTTTGTACGAGTCAGTGCCGTACAAACATTTCTCGAGTCCTACTACAAACGCAGCCCTTGTAGTTTTACAAACGAATAGTTTTAAAAGAGAATTCTTTTTTCTCTGGCAAGAATTTGTAAAATTCCAAACAATTCCTCAATACAAAAAAAAAAAAATTACAGTGTAAATGCTTCAGAAAACAATACCATCATAATAATAATCCTGGTTATATAAAATACAAAATTGTAGTAATGTTTAAAATGTTAATAAACATTTGTGTTTTGCGCAAGCCTGCTGCCAAAATGATAACTTTCATAACTGCGCAACACGTTATATTTAATGTCATTTCAAGAACATTCAAAAAGAAACCGTCCACTGAAAATGTGGTCATTTACATTGATATATATAGATATGTCGTTAACTATATTTAGTGGATAAGCAATCTCTCAGAGAATAATTTCTGCATGTCGAGATAACTATTTCCGAAGCCCGTTATTTCAGATAATTTTCTTTTGCGTCAGAAATAACTGCATAGTAACTCACAGCTTTTCTATAACGACCGTTTTAAAACATTCTGAGAAGTTGTAGTATTATTTTTTCTCATGCTTAAATTTAAATTTCCTTATGATGCATTGCTCGCGTTTGGTATTCGCATAAGTACAAGCCGTATGCGACTCAAATTCGATTAAAAAAAAAAAAAGATGATTTATTAGGTGACGCGCTAAACATCTTGCTTTTTAGCAATTCATATTTCAGGATCCCTGTTCACTAGTTATATTGGCTCTCTGTGGTTGGCGGGAACAAATAAAGATGCACGAACGAACGTAAAATACAAGGGAGCAGCTGATTAAATTTTCTGTACGCGGTCATGGTTAAACTATTATTAAGTATCTAGAGTGAATGGGTTTGACTTGAACCTTAGCACACGAGTCTAAATATGTTGAAGGTTTGAAGTACTGTTTTTTTGACGAGATATTAAATGTGCCTCCAGTATGTTCAGATAACATAATACATCACACTCCAGGCGAGGAAGAATGGTACTTCAAAGTTGCCATGCATGTTATATTATTTTGGAGCCCTCCAGTATAGACCAAAACGGCTTTTTCAGACTGCCGTATCAAAAACATGCCAGACAGACAAGAGTCAAACTATGATATAGGCTATTCGCGGTAAAGTGAGCACTTTTGAAAGCCCTCTCATTTGGAATAATAGTCAATAAATATACTTTATTTTAATCTTAGACGTTAACTCCCGAGTACGGTGGAATATACACACTGTGTTTATTACTTACATTGCAATATTTATTTTAAAAAGTGGTTAAAGGATTTAAAAAATGCTGAAATAAAAGAAATTAATTAGAGCCTCAAAAGTAGTCCCTTTACCGTGAACAGTCTATACAGACTTTTCATCAAAAAAAGTTAGGGTCACCGCTGAAGATCCCACGCAGCACTACGAGAACACTGCACGTCAGTTCAGAGCCGTGCACGTAGCGGCGATGGCGCTCTTGTAGAGCGTGCCAATGTGACCCTTACAGCTCCAGCGCTTTTCGACTTAAAAAGGAGGAAACCGATGCAGGCAAGTTGGGCACTCTACCCTCTCTCACCGGAGCTAGAGATCGTGAACTGCATTTCTCGATATTACGTGTCGACCTCGCAAGCGGAAACTAACGGCTGTGACACGTTCCGATAGTCAAACTTGAATTCCTCGCCTGCTCAGTTCGACACACCGAGTGTGTGGCAGTTTAGAGCATTTCTATCCAGAAATACCTAACGCCGTCGATAAACCTCGAAATTTACTGCGTCCAGGACTGCCGCTCAAAAATGCACCGCTCTTAAAAACTGTTTACGCGCTGAGGTAGTAAAGACTGGAATTTACGATTTCCAGTGGTTTACTTCCCTATTTCTGTTTACAGAAGACTGGAGACGAGTTTCGCAATTTTTTTCCAAAGAAAAAACTTTCCTTGTGATTTAACGTGTTTCGCAATGCAGTTCTCTTCCCGTAGCCCTGGGTAGTTTCAAATAAAGCCACTACTTTAATATATATGATATGCCAGTAAGCTTGATCGTAATACAGTTCTCACTCATTTGAGCATCCGGGATGTGAGGTACAAGCAGATTTATGGGAATTGCATAAAGTTACTACGGGAATAAGAAATGAGATTACCGTTTTCTTTTTTAATGTAAAACAGATTAATAATAATAAGTAAAATAATAAATAAACACCTCTATGTCCACCGGGCAGGCGACATGTGGGCTACATACTACCCTAGTTTGTTTCTAAAACTCCACACACACTCATGACCAGGACAATACTGGAAACCTTGGCATTCATGCTCATAATTAGGCTCATTCCTGTACACATACTTAGAAGTTCCTGGTTCAAATCACCGAGCACGACATGGTTGTACATGTGTTTGTGTCGTAAATCGTAAAGTTGGGAGTTTAAAAAGCAACGGTTTGTATAAATACTTCGTATAACAGTCTGATAAAGGTAAAGAATAAAGAAATAAATATATAATTTTTAAATACTGATATTAAAATTAATGTCGGCAGTTAATTTGTATTAACTTTCTAAAGCGGAACGTATTTGCCATCCATCAGCACGTTGGACACACGTTTAATAGTTTAGTGCGGAAAAAAAGGTGTGCGTGAAACATTCTGCAGTGAAGTTAAAATGCCGAGTTCTGGCACTGGTGCTCTGGTGTCTTTACAAGCTTGCTGTTTAAATAATTAGCCTGGAAATTAAGGCCCCCGCCTACCTGGCATTTGAACTGCGTTGTAGAGTGCTAGTAATTCACGTCTTCTGAAAAACTATTGAACTTACGTCCAACGTGCTGATCTACGAAAAGAACACACACTTTATACGATGCCTGTTGAGTGCTTCCAAGACATCACCCACATTAGAAAGACAATTTCAGGGTACTCCAAAATCGCTAAAAGCGGCTGAAAATGGCCTTTCAAAGAGTTGTATCTCAAAAAAAAACGCGTCAGCTACATACGAAATTACTCAAGGACATTGCACAGAATATTCCTACAGACTTTCCACCAATAAAATAATAGGGTTACCGTTGAAAGTCCCATGGTACACGCAATGTGACGAGAACACTGCACGTCAGTTGAGAGCTTAGAGCTTAGTGGCAACTGCGTACACTCTAAATTCTAATCAGTGGGAAACCATTGATTCGCAGCGAAATTTAAAAACTATAATCAGTGAAAATGGCTCCACTTAGAATCAGTGGAGAACCACTGATTGAATAAAAGACGGTTTACTGCAGTGGCGAATTAAATATTGATTTTATTGAATGTAGGCAAACAATTACATTAAATGAACATATTTACGATAGTTTACTATTTATATTGTGCAATTTACCGTAATTTTAAAACGTGAAAAATTTTTGCAGGTGGTCGGAATTGAACTCGGGCACCCTTTATTAGTTCACTTCTTACCATCATTTTCTTAAATATAAATTTACTATCACAAACGATATACAGAGGCGTTTACCCTTAACTTATTATACAGTACACATTCAACACAAGATATAACCAATAACAAAATACTCAATAAAATATCTACACAATTCTTACATGGGGGCACAAAACGATATGAACATTTGGTGAACTGGTTTTACTGACAAAGTCGATGAACACACAAAAAATTATTTAACGTGAGGGGCAGCACACGGCGTACACCCAACCTCGGTAATATACACGCACTTCCTGTAGGCTTAAACGTCAGAATGAAAATAAAAAATTGCCGTACCACTGACGCAATGTGCCACGCCGCGCCATGTTCCACCTATCTTGACGAAGAAGCTGGACAAAGTCTTGAACTGTCACCGGTTTCGAATGGTCCACCAAAAAACCGATCTCATGAAGTATATACCAGGCCGCAGCTCTCTCATCGAACTTAGGGGAAGATGAAGAAATCGCAATGAAGCATGTGCAGATCGCTGACTTCTCCATGTTCAATACGAATTATTTTGCGTACTCGTGCGCGACACCACTTCCAGATGCGAGCTGCATAACACAGGAAATTACCTTATGAAGGGCCGTGTCGGTGTTGCCACACAGCGGGCATGTAGGGTCAGCTGTCAGGTGAATGCTGTATTTACGCTGCTGAGTTGTCACGATATTATTGTAGAACCCGAATGTTGCAGCTCGAAGATCCGAGGAAAGGTTAAGATCGGAAAGTTTTTTTCCATGGGCGCCTCCAGTGGATGGTGGGGGTGCGATCCACAACAGATGGTATAACAGCCGACGTTTTGGAAGCCCGAATGTACAAATATCTCGCTGATGCGACTGTCCCTTCCGGTAAGTGTTCTACTAGAGTTGCGAGTGCTTCCTTTGCCTGACTGTATTGACGTGGCATGCGTCTAACTTCAGACCACATCATTTTCTGTAGTGCTGCGTACATATCCTCTGGGCGCAAAACAGTTGCAATTGCTGAAGACTGATATAAGGCCTCACACGTCAAAACGTGATTAATTAGACTCAGACCTCCGTCTTGCAAGGAAAGATAAAGTTGCGGCCTAGATAATTTAAATATATAAGATTTCCACAACACGCTGCCAACAATCTGTATATTGTATACTGTATAAAACAGTAGTATTTGTGCACTTTGTTGACGTGGTAGTGGGAATATATGGGACACATACCACAGCTTCACAAATAAGAATACAGTTATTAAAGTAACCCTATGTATAATATTTGTACGACGATAATTCATTTCTATTTGACGAGCACGGAGTTTATTTATTGTCATGTTCCAATTATAATGCAACATAAGAGTGGCGTCTGCGTGGAAGTATATGACCAATATTTTCAGTTTCGGCCCTCCGAAAGGGAAAAAACGTCGTCAAATGGCTCGCTGGTCGCGCTGAGCTCCAGTACAGCAGTTTTGTTAGCAGGACGTCCTCGGCTAGAGGCACACATTTTGTTTATAACGGACTTTGCTAGTTCCAATGATTCCTGCCTGTCCTGTAGCTGTGATTGTTCACTCTGAGATAACACCTTCGCTTTGCGAACAGGACTTACTCTTGTGGCCCGGGCGTCGCGTTCGTAAGGTCGCTTTTCTCTTACGGACATATTTTCATCCGCAGTTGTTACATGCTCCTGTCGTATGGTTGCATTGTTTACGCTCTCCACGTCCATGCTGTCCGCCCATGAATCAGGGGACAATGGAATGTGTAGCGGCGAGACATCCTGTGTGTGTGGTGGTAGCCCTGCGCGAGCAGTAACAGTATTTTGAGCCGCCTCCACGTGTATCTGGCGTGGCGCGGTCACTAAGGTGTTGAGGTTGATCGCATGCTCAGCAGATGAGTCAGTGACAGGTGTTTGTACTGGACCTTGTTGCTGGCGTCTGCGAAGTGGAGGGTAATCCGCTCGGGGAGAGTGCTGGGCAGGGGTGGGCAGTATAGTCATGTCGGCTGCGAGATTTTCCGTTGCTCTATTCATCCCCCAGCGGCGTATTGCACGTGCGTCCTTTTCTTGCAAACTAGGACACGCAATTCGTTCATGAGTAGGAGACTAGCAGTAACTGCACGTTCGTGGTTGTCCGGGATATATCATTACAGCCCGAAAGCCGTCAACTGAAACATTAAGATGGAATGTCTTTTTGTATTTCCATCTTTGCCATGCGTACTCCCGTTTTTACTTGGAATTTGTATTTATGATTCCATACTTCATCTTGTAATGTAACAAGTCAACCATACTTCACTAACTCCGTCTGAATTTTTTGGTCGTCTATTTCTATAGGTAAATTTAGAATTCTCACCAGTTTTAAGTTATCGAAGGCTTGTTCGATGGTGACGTTGATTCTTTCCTGGTCTGCGGTGACTAAAGTTGACTGGCCGTTGGTGCGGCGCAGTATCGCTTCACAAGGTCCAGAGGAAACAAGTTTTAAAAACAAACAGTTCTGGTGCCCATCCAGTTGAATACCTTCAATTTGATCTTCTGTGACAGTTAAAACCGTATCAATCCATTCATGTATTTCCATGGCCGAAGGTCGTTTGGCAAACACGATACGCGAGGTATTCACGCTCACATTAGACATGTTGGACAAACCTAGACGTGACTGACACTAATATAGAACTATTACTACTCGAGTCGGAACACAGCTCCTTTTAAGAGCGCGGGGCGACAGAACTCCGCACACCGGACGCTACGATTATTCTGCCGCTGCTCAGCCACGACTCTACTGAGCTAACACGCCAAGTAGAAATTGTGAGAGGAAAATATGTGTTTCATAGTATCGCTGTGAAATATTATACTTTGACATTCTTTGCTCATACTTTTCGTTTTTGTTTTGATTTGTACTGTTAGGATTGTTTAAACGAATAGTATATATGAGTGCACTCTCTTCATGTTTTCATATTAACTTGTAAAATGGCGTTTTGAAAGATGAAACGTATTTTAGAAAGTATTTTGTATTTGTTTTATTCGTTTATTCGTTGTTATGGTACTTCACTTGACACAAGTCATTGAACGGCCATTTTTAAACGATGTTCGACGGCCATTTTTACCACGCAGTTTCACTGATACACCAGACAAATAATAATTAGAGACGGAGCAAGTTGCTCAGATGTTTCACTGGTCCATCAGTCAGAAAACAAACCACTGGGAAAACAATAGGAAAAATGACTGATGAATCAGTGGGACATGTCACTGAATTAATCACTGAAGGGAATATGGTATTTTTTCACTGGTTCACCAGCTAAATTCACTGAAAACAGTGAAATTCTCACTGATTCAGAGTTAGCGTGTACGTGATGCGCGTTGCAGTGTCGCCCTTATCGCATCCGCGCTTCTCAGCCTCAAACGCGGAATAATGAACAAGGAGGCGAGAGTTTTAGGGTGGATTTACGATTGATTTAACTGACTGAGTGTACCGTTCGCTTAGAATATGAATCAATATGTTCAAGGGTATTGGTTTATGACTGTCGTGTCCGGGCCGTGACAGGTCGTGTGCGTTCTTGGCTTGACTTAAGATATCGTTATAGTTTATATCTTCAAGACGAAGTAGCCAATCAGAGCACAGTGATAATTGTTTTCGGCGGGAAACTGTATTTATATCTTGGATTAAGGTTATGTCGTACTGTGAAATCGTATGCAATGAATTATTTAATCGAGAGGATACATCTTTATTTAAAGAATTCTTCAAAGTCATTGTTTTATTTTTAGAATTGGTTATTGAATTGGCCGTATTTCACCTTATACATATTTACTGACGTGTATGCCCAATTTTGGCATCGGCATTACCTTCTTTATCATAAGTTTTTTTTTTTTTCAAAACCATTACACAAGCAGTAATTACAAATAAATAAATTTATATAATAACCTTCACTCTTGTCCACTTTTCCGGGTTACGTCGGCTGCTTTGGTATCCTACTATTCTAAATTGGCTAGACTTGACATTTGCTAGATCAATCATCAATTGCAAAACTTATTTTCCGTGTAGGCCTACTTAACGAGTCATATATACAATTTTTAATTCTTCAGTATTCAATCGTATACCCACCCTTAAGTTATGGATGAATATACGTTAATCAAGATGGCGGAGCTATCTTCCACTCGTAGCTGTTCAAGAACAAACTTTTTTCCTTTGTATTTCAAATACTTAAAAAATTTTTTAATACAATAAAAAAAATAATAAAACTGACAATTAAATTTAAAAAATAACTCAACTTTGTTAGTACACACACAAGCATTTTAGCCTTAAAGTATTTACCACACAAACTTTAGAACATTATACAACCTGAAATGTTTTATTTCAGCTTAAGTTTTTCTTAAAGTCTTGGTAATGCCACGAGAAAATTTCTTATAAGTCTGAAATTTGGTTTGCAAGTGATCAAGGTTTAACTTCTGGCTACTTTGGATTTAAATCTTATCGCGTAACTTAAAATAATGTTACAGTCGAATTACTTGAATTTACATTTCTTTTTATCTTATTGTAAAGATATCAAATGGAGTGATTTGGACAGCTCTTTAACAACGAGGTCTTCAGAGCTGATGCGGGTGAAGTGAGGGAGTATGTAGCAGCACCGGAATGAAAGGACGAGGGAAACGGGAGATCCCCGAGAAAACACCCGTCTGCAAACCATAAATCGGAATCGAACATGGTTCTCCTAGGTGGGAGGCGAGTAGTCTAACCACTGCACCGCTGTGGCCCCATGTCAAGATGTCAACAATTAAAGTGCACCCAAGTACGCTCACTGTGCTACATTAATATTTGCATTTCAAACATTAGTAACTTCCGTATTTCATTTTTGTAAGATTTACTCCCCAGTGTTCTTACTGCTTTTATCAAGCTACTGTTTTATGTAATAAAACAGAAACATAATTAATCAAACCTTTGGAAAATCACCTCATATCTAACGTGTTCGGTTGGTCCATAAAGTATCTTGTTATTTGTTAAATTTAACTCCCACTTACATTACATCTATATATAGATTATAATATTTCAGTCATAATTAATATGAGTAAAATCACAGAGAGAACAGGTGTGTTGGCAATACCTAGTAAAAAATAGTTCTCGTGTAAAATATTGTTACACTTTGAGCGCGCATGAATGTGGTGCGTTGTTTTATTTATTTTTTGGTATAAATCTCTAGACTTTGTTAAGGTTTGTTTGCATGAGGTGGAGGATTATCCTGGAAGTGCAGTTTTATCAGGGCTTCACAAAAGTTGGAAATAATCGTGGATTGATCATAGAAAGACAATCGTTCCATTTGTTGAACATTGTTATCGGCTGTTCGCGGTATAATGAGCACTTTTGAAAGTGCCCTGCTTACGATCTACGTGTATGCACGTTGTGTATTCATCCGCCTTATGTAAAATTAACGTCGACATTGGCCCCACCACTTAATTCATGCGTGAAATTATTTGAAAAATAAATAATTTACAAATCTGCTCATTTTTACACTTCCGAGGCATTAATAAAAAACAGAAAGCCAAATAAATAATACAAGTTATCACAAATGGTAACCTAATACTGTTTATTTGACGTTAAGATAAGGAACTACTTTCCATCCATCGTTACCAACTTTACTGGGTGCATGACACTCAGTGCGCTCGTTAAAATATATTCATATTGGAGCAGTGATTTTTTTCTAAGGTTGATTTCAAATGCTCACTTTATGGTGAGTGGCTAACGGGCGTGGCGAGTGGGTGGCTAACGGGCGTGGCGAGTGGGTGGCTAACGGGCGTGGCGAGAGTGGCTAACGGACGTGGCGAGAGTGGCTAACGGACGTGGTGAGTGGGTGGCTAACGGGGGTGGCTAACGGGCGTGGCGAGTGGGTGGCTAACGGGCGTGGCGAGAGTGGCTAACGGGCGTGGCGAGTGGGTGGCTAACGGGCGTGGCGAGTGGGTGGCTAACGGGCGTGGCGAGAGTGGCTAACGGACGTGGCGAGTGGGTGGCTAACGGGCGTGGCGAGTGGGTGGCTAACGGGGGTGGCTAACGGGCGTGACGAGTGGGTGGCTAACGGGCGTGGCGAGAGTGGCAGGGCGTGGAGGGTGAACGGGCGTGGTGAGTGGGTGGCTAACGGGCGTGGGAGTGGGTGGCTAACGGGCGTGGCGAGGTGGCTAACGGGCGTGGGAGTGTGGCTAACGGGCGTGGTGAGTGTATGGCTAACGGGGCGTGGGTGAGTGTGGGTGGCTAACGGGCGTGGATGAGTAAGGCGTGAGGTAGCATGAATTATGTGTTGCATGATAACATCCCAGTGGCCTCAAGACATCGTGTGATAGCTGCTCTCCCGCCCAGAGGCAGATGGTACGTAGTGTCGTGAAGGTCCTGCAGGACAGCTACCCTGACGACTGGCTCACGCTGCACACACACTTCGACCCCAGCGGCGAGTTTGTCGACAGCTTTCAGCAGTTCCTCGAAGCCGACGACTGACACATCCCACTCACCCCTCCTCCACCCCTCCAACACGAAATAAACCACTGACGTTCCACACCTGTGTTTTTTTTTTTTTTTTTTACTGCAAGCTTATGTTTACTTTCCTACTGGGTCTGGTGCTTATAAGATGACTTGATATTTAAGCTTGTTCGAGTTTGGAAGAGGTATTGCAGATAGGCCTATGAATCTCATCATTCTTAAGGCTATTCAAGATAGAAGGAACACTTTTGAAAGCCCTGCTTAAGATCTCCTAGTATGCACGCAGGTTTTCTTCCGCCTTATGTAAAATTAACATTACCACAGGCCTCATCACTTTATTCATGTGCCGGGTAAGTGGAACTGAAAATATTAGGAAAGTAAACATTTAACAAATCTGCAAAATTCACACTTTGATGCAATATAAAAAACTGGAAGCGAAAGAAATCATTTAAATTAGTATAAATTGTTACCTAACACTTTTTATTCGACTATAAGAAACTGAACCACTTCCCATCTATCGCTACCAACTGTACTGGACGCATGTAACTCAGTGCGCCAGTTAAAATGTATGTACGCAGGGACAGTGACTTTTTTCTAAGGTTTATTTCAAAAGTGTTCACTTTATCTTGAACAGCCTTTATCAAGAGTGACGACCAATATGATTATAAAATAGCTTGTGGTATAACACAATATATACTTGTTTCTCGTCGGAAGTACAACGATCTCAATTTCACGGGCATAAACTTAACAGTTTGCTAATATCAACTAAGTATGTCTATAAAAAGACTTAGGGTATTTTCATTTAACAACTGCTTGTTAAGGGGGGGGGGGGGCGCAGCCGACGTACTAAATTTTGGTGGCCTTAGTCTAACAGTAAGAAAATTATGTGAAACTATAAACGATAGCAATTAACCTGTATAATATCCACTTTTTCTAGTCGGAAGTGTTGCCTACATACGGAATGTGATGCCCACTACCCTAATGCTTGGCATATTATGGACAACTGAGCCTAAAAAACGTCTTAGGGCCTAACACGTAATATTTTCTTGCTTATAGTCGGAAGTGTTATGTACATACTCGATATGATGCCCCGAACACTAACACTTGCAGTCAGCGATCAGTTACGCATATAAAACGACATGTAACACGTAAAGACATTCTCGGGGTCGGGAAATTATGCCTACACACTGAATTTCAAGGGTTAACCCAATTTCGCAAATGTTGCCCAAGTATTCCTACAAATAATATTGGGGGTTATCTTGTCATACCTATATTGGAAATTATTAATATGTACTGAATTTCAAAGGTATAGTCGTAATTGTTCGCAAATGGTAGCCAACCATGCCTAAGTTGGTATATGCTGGTTCCACATGACTCGAGGACATGTTTGTTGTATCATAGTCGAGGTTGGCTTGGTCACACAAACTTGCCATAGTTAATGTAAAAGAAATAATTAGTATACTTTCGTCTATAAAATTCAATGTGGCATCTGACATAAGCTTGTAATCAACGATGACGTATTATTAGAATTCGTCCTTAGAATGTACTTCCGTATATACCTCTGCCACACAATAAATATACTTATTTTAAGAACTCCTAAATCGTAAGTATGTTAAAAAAAAAATCAAACATAACATTGCGAACAATCAAATAATCATCGATCCTGACTTTTCAAATTAGTCTTGAAGAGACGATTCCAAAAATATGTGACGTGGATTACTTATGCATATATTTCATTTTTAAACATAGATTGTGCACAAACGATGGTTATGATGTCATATTCGAATCCATTTTGAAATTAAAAGTCTGCAGATGTATCGTTTCGTATACAAATAAAAATAAAAATATAATACATCACTTTTATTTACGTCCTACCGAATCCAAGATGGTAGAGGATGCTCTTCCCTTCATCACTTGATACAAAGTGATACCAAAATGAAGTCACCGACGCAAAGTTACGAGCTAAGTTTCCATAATATATTAAAACTCATTACTTTGTAGTTGACACTTTAGCTCAGTTGGTTATGGCATGTGTGTACCAACATAACGGTGGCAGGTTCGCGCCCAGCGTCTACAATGAGTTTAAATTAGGTTAAAATATAATTTCGGTAGAAAAGTCCCGTGTATGGCAAATTCCACTTAAATCCATGGTGGAAAATACATATATACATAAACTATTGCACCCTAACAGCACATGATGGAACTGAATGTCGACAGTCATTGTCGACACTGGCGCCCCCTGGCAGTCGAAAAAGTAAGGGAAGATGATTGCCGACACTGGTGTCACCTAGTAGACGACAATAGAAACAGATCATGGAGAACAACAACCAATTGGCATCAGAAACATTAAACAAGATGACGGCTGGAAAGAAGACGGTGGCCGACACTGGCGCTACCTAACAACAACAACAGCAGCAGCAAGGCTTGTGTTGCTCCTGCCTCCGGCTGCAAATCCATCACTAGAGTTGCGACGCTACGCTATGAGCTATGAACTGTAATTCGGGTCATTGGTATTGTCGGATCCAGTTTGAATTTACGTTATTGAACTAACATGGAGCTTCCATGGGTGCAAGGCCCTCTGTGTGCGGAGATCGCGACCAGCCATTTTCCTACCACCGCACCTCTCGTGGTTTCCATCCACTTCCGCCCCACTGGGCGTATGGCTGTGACTTTATCTCCAATTCCCCTATTGGTGCATTATTTGATTGGGTAGGTTTTAACGCCCACTACCAACTATCACACCGGCTTATTATGCTATTTCCCTTCCCAGACTACAGAGGTGTGAGTCCTCTGTCGGGGTCCCCCGCCCTGCACGCCAGTTGAGGCAGAACGGCCACTTTACATCATCGTGAGGTTATATTAACGCCATGCTCGTCTCTCGACTATTGGGTCATTGTCGGTTGCGATTTCAAACCACTGCCAGCACGAGTGAATCCTCAATCTGAGCTCCGGGCAAAGGGGTAAGTCAGTGGTCCGACTGACACATTACCCCATCGGAGCTGTGACTCCAGCCTCCTGCTGAGGGAACCGCTAAGAGTAGAGAAGTCAGCCTGTGCTACCCCTTCCTTTCCATCCTAGGTTCTCTATTTCGAGTGGGCTAATACCCCAACCCCGAAAATGGTCAATTTCCATTCGCATGAATACCTTCACTTTTAAATTCAGCCTTTGGACCCCTCTGACCGTGTGGGCTGGGCGCCAGGTGGCGCCCGGTCGACTGGGCGCCACCTGGCGCCTCTGTCGCGACTGCCCACGTTCTAAGAATTACCAACGAGGCAGATACCTCTTTGAGTGAAACATGGCATAGCGCACTCCCGGGAGTTTCCCTATGCCATGTTTTACTGAAAGAGGTGTCTGCGCTACCTAGCAGCCGACATCACCCTAGTGGCAGACGATAGAAACAATCGCGAAATTGCAGCGCGCTCTATCAGAGCATCGGAAACAAGATGGCAGCCAGGAAACAGAATGGCGCACATTGGTCAAGTTCCAATCCAAGAAAGCAAGAAGGCTGACGCCCGACGAGAACAACAGAGCAAAAAATCATCCACCTTCTACTTTACAGAACACATTTACTTATGCCGCGCTTCTACGCACAGTTCATACATTTAAAAAATGTTATGTCTCAGACCAACGAATATGCAAACACATGCGTGACTTTGGATTTTATGGTATAGGGAGCTCCTTAACTCCCTATATTAAATCCATACTATCCAATGTTATTTGACACGGGAAAATATTTGGACGTAGCACGATACAGTCATAATAGTGCGTCTAGATTGCGGAAGATGTGGGGCAGAAACTGTAAGAACTCTACTAATTAAATAGAATGCTTCTTTACGCATTTTACACTAGTTGAAATTTAATTTTGCGAACATCGCCCGTAGTATCAATTAGTTTCCAAAACATTCGAAAGTCATCACGAAGTTTAAATTTTACCTTTTCGGTGAACAAGTTTTCTAAGGTCCTATGATGTTATGAAGGAAAAAGATACGAGATTTCACTCTGATGATGAAATTTAAATGTGTACTATATAAATAGGTACCATTTTTTATGCTCACACATTTAGGCACGTTCAGCTAGTAAATAATACGCAAGTAAATATTTGTTTTTATTAGTAGAGTTCTTATTGTTTCCTGGTCCAACAGACTGAATACGCTTCCACACTTAGTAATGGTGAGGTGGCTGGTGTCCCGAGAATCTACTCCCCTTACCTCGATCCCTACAGAAGACGAAACCAACCAGCCAACACTTTCACTCTAGCCATGTCTTCGCTGCGTTCAACAAATTACTGCAGTTAAATCATAAACTTCTCGACAACTCACAAACGTTCAAACTTTCCCGTACGCTTGCTCACAGTCACGCAAGTTCTTACGAAGCAAGAGTGTGGACTCCTGAAATTTCGGGTCTCTTCGCAGACCTTTTACCGCAATCACATCCCGCGTCCATTCACTCCTGCGAAGAAGCTAGTCCTTAACATATAACTTTGTTTGTGACGTGGCACCACGTTTCCTACGAGACCGGTTGCTGACTCGATCAGCTGCTCAGATGTTGTATCCAGGAGCGTAAGTGAAGTTGCAGGCCGCAATGAATGTGTTCGAGTTAGGCAAAATACTTTTTCTTAAACGCCACAGTTTGGCCACGAGGGTTTGACATATCTGCAGGTAGTTTGTGATGCGAAGTTGGCGACAAGCTAGGAATAATGTCTTCCGCTACTTTAGTACGATGGCATGCTGAAATTCAATTCAAGAAGGGAAAGCCATTGCATACTAATAATGACTTTTCATCCAAACAGGTTTGCACCTTTAGTGACTAGGTAAAATAATTACCCCCCCCCCCCCCCCCCCCCCGTTTAACAACAATTCAATTTTGCAAGCTATCAGAATTTGAATAATATTGCACAAATTTTTTCAATGTCAAATAATATAATGAAAGTAGCTCAATTTCAGAATGTATCATTTTGAATATTAATTTAAAGTTACCCATCCACACTCCCTCACCATAATATTAAGCGCCCTCGGCGCAAAATGCCGTAAGCAAATGTATATAGTTATTTTATTATATTAATTAGTATACAGAATCATTGACTAAGCGCCCTCGGCGTAAATATATCAATATAAAAAAATTCTCTCTCACACTGCTCTCTGAAACGATGCAACATACCCCGTGGGCTACCCTGGGGAAACTAGGGACTCACCTACACAATACCAATACATGCGAGTTTAATTAGCACACTTCCATACAACAGAACAACACGTTAGACAGATATCACGACATTAACATTCACTCCAGCTGGGCGTTGGAGGGGGGGGGGGGCTTCACTCCCCCACCCAACACAACAAAACGTAACTTCACTTAAAATGCGCAACCCAAAATAAAGAGCCTTAACACGGGTCCAGTGCCCAAGGAAGTATACCTACAAGGCGAGCCGCTACCTTACCCAGTGATTTGAGTACGTGTCTGGGTGCATTATGTTTTACAAACACGCTGTGAGTTATGGCAGTCTACACGGAGAAAAAGGTTTGTTGATTCAAACAAGTTTAGGTTTGGTGCAAACAAATTATTTTTTTTTGTAGAGGGGTAGTGAAATAATTTCTCGCCGACACTAAATTATTTTGTTATTCTCATTTGGTTGCCCCCAGATAAAGATTTTGTTGGTTCAACTGAAAATTTGTTTGGCTCCACGTACATTTAACAGTTTGGGCTGATATGAAAAAAGTTTACAAGTTGAACCGAGATTCGAACCTAGATCACCTGCGTCCGAGCGCTACGCCTTAGTAACCTCGGCTAATGTGGCAACTGACGAAGTCGGAAAGCTTTCAAATAGTTTTACTGAAAATAATGGGCAACGCGTGCAAACAAATATTTCAAGTTTTACAGCTTTAATTTTCAGTTTCCTTTTTAAACGATTTATTAATGTGTTGATACGACTATTAAGCATCACTAAATGCACTAACAAACACGGTTACTATCCCAATTGTCACAAAAAATACAAGCAATCTCTCCAGTTGTATTTTCAAACGAAGGCAGTCAAATTATTATCCAAACAAATATATACAGTCTACTCAACAAAATATTTAATTGAGAGAGTCATTTGTTTTTGGCCCAATACAGAGATTTTTTTTATTCAAAGATATGCTTTGTTAGACAAACAAAAGTAATTTTGTTGCTTTTCAAATTTCGTTTGCTCAACAATATATTTTGTTAGGGCAACTGAATGTAACTTTGGCCCTATAAAAACAAATATTTTGTTAGATTTTCTTTCAGTTGAGGCTTCCGGTCACACGACACACGGGCCATACCGGCGGCGTATGAAGGTTCGGCGGTGGCCTTATTGCAGCCCGGCGAAGTGTGGCAACGATTCTACAAGTGGAGAGATACTCACCCATACTGTCATGAATAACTACCCACAGCTCCCTGCTATTCGGAGGTGCAGGATGCTGGGTGCGAATGGACCACGTCTATGTGGTTTGCACCGGGCGAACGATGTGGCCACAGCAGTCGTATAAACTCTCCAGAATGCTTCTGGAACCAATCACGGACAACTCGGGCCAATAACACGGTGCATTATCCCGCTGAAATATCGCAACTTTGTGGAAGTACGAGTAGAGCATGAAGGGCTGCAATGCCGCAGCCAGCACACACTCACTCACGTGGCGTCAGCACAACTGATACAGGTCTGCACTGTAACAAATAATGTGAACATTACCTGACAAGTGCAAAGTAATATTCGCAAGCTTGTGCGGGAAACATAGTTTTCCTCACGGGTAAGGTAAAATTACCGCACTCTGGAGTAAAAAGCACGTACATGGTAGTGGAAAATCCCACAAATGGATGGGAAAATTACCTTACGACGCGTGCATCTCTTCAGCATTGTCTCTACAGCTAAGTGGTTGGACAGGCGGAAGAAACAATGTCGTCACGCTATCGTCATCGTGTAATGGATAGTGTATCGACGTATTTTGATTGAGGAGTATGGGTCGCTCCCAGCCAACCAGAAAGTGTCCAGGAACAGGCTACTATTCGTCAATGGACGTAGGAAATAAAAAATTTAACAGTACTAACACTCCGAACAATTTTAAAATACAACTTTATTATACAACATAGTTAATTTGCCGTTACTTGTAAGGGATCCCCCATCCCCACCCCTCCCGTATTTTGTTAACTGCTTTTTCCGTATGATTAGGGAATAGTACTTTACTTATGTATATTTACTCTATATTTAAGAGGAGATTTTATCTTACATGTAGAGGTAATTAGATCCCTTATATGTAGAGGTATTTTACATCAAATTTTTTTTTACACTTTGGGCACTTCCAAGACTATTATCTTAACATACTGCTACCCCACGACACTTGGGACGTCCGTTTATATACTTTCTGCACGAGGGTATAACCTCAGCTGTTACACCACGACACTTGGGATGTCCGTTTATATACTTTCTGCGCGAGGGTATAACCTCAGCTGTTACACCACGACACTTGGGACGTCCGTTTATATACTTTCTGCGCGAGGGTATAACCTCAGCTGTTACACCACGACACTCGGGACGTCCGTTTATATACTTTCTGCGCGAGGGTATAACCTCAGCTGTTACACCACGATACTCGGGATGTCCGTTTATATACTTTCTGCGCGAGGGTATAACCTCAGCTGTTACACCACGACACTTGGGACGTCCGTTTATATACTTTCTGCGCGAGGGTATAACCTCAGCTGTTACACCACGATACTCGGGATGTCCGTTTATATACTTTCTGCGCGAGGGTATAACCTCAGCTGTTACACCACGATACTTGGGATGTCAGTTTATATACTTTCTGCGCGAGGGTATAACCTCAGCTGTTACACCACGACACTTGGGATGTCCGTTTATATACTTTCTGCGCGAGGGTATAACCTCAGCTGTTACACCACGATACTCGGGACGTCCGTTTATATACTTTCTGCGCGAGGGTATAACCTCAGCTGTTACACCACGACACTTGGGATGTCCGTTTATATACTTTCTGCGCGAGGGTATAACCTCAGCTGTTACACCACGATACTTGGGATGTCCGTTTATATACTTTCTTCGCGAGGGTATAACCTCAGCTGTTACACCACGATACTTGGGATGTCCGTTTATATACTTTCTGCGCGAGGGTATAACCTCAGCTGTTACACCACGATACTTGGGATGTCCGTTTATATACTTTCTGCGCGAGGGTATAACCTCAGCTGTTACACCACGATACTTGGGATGTCCGAGCTGTGGCTGCTGTAGAGCGTGGCGGGATTCTGCAACGGGAGCCGCTTCAGTTGTGTGCTAACGCTAAGATTGATCTCTTTTGCAGAAATACTTCATTTTCGCGTCATAATTTTCGATTCATATGAATCGCTGACAATGTAGGATTACAGAAAATTTACATTTTTTGAGTCGTTTATTATTTTTGGCGGAGTTTTAATTGTGTGTTGTCTGCTCGTGTTAAGAAGTCGAGAACATATTTATATTATATTAATTATTTCTTGACGTTCTATAACAAGCGGATAACAAAATTAAAATTACGCACAAAAATATTTAAAACTCGTAAAATGTAAACTGTTTACCATCGTACATTTTCAGTAATTACTACGAATCTGGAATTACGACGCAAAAACCAAAAATTTTTGCCATACAGAGGGAGGCGAGCATTTAAGCCCCTGTCACATTGTCAGAAATTTCCGTCAAACTGCTTCCAATAAGTTTGGTCAAAGAAAGTCGTACAGTTACAATGCCATCGAAACGTCATAAAAGCCGCCATTTTGTTTTAGAAACTAGAATGGCTTCACTTTCCACCAAACATTTGAAAATCTGACCAGTTTTAAAATTTATTTGATGTTTGACGGTCTCGGCCAATCAGAATCATGCCCGACAAAAATTGACGATACGAAACTTAAAATAACGAACAATTGCTGGAAGCGAAGTAAGTTATGAAGATAGTTAATTTACGTAGAGGCTGTCTAGGCATTAATGCTATTTTAAGTGAATAATACACATGAGACTACGAACGCTTGAGGCATTTTTTTCGTTACACCAGGAAACATATCTTAATAATAATAATATTTAAAAATGTATTAAAGAAACGAAAATTAATTACAACATTACTTACATTTCTTCCTGTAACTGACCGCATGGAAAACATAAGCAATATCTCACTATGAAATAGCAATTTTTAAATTATATTTGAAAATAGATTTTCCAAATAAAAAAACTTGACAGTGTGACAGATTTTCAAACACATTCAAGATTATTTGATAAAATTTATTGGAAGGAAAAATTTGATGGCCGTATTTCAGCTTTCAATTTTATTGACAAACCAGCTGACCCCGGCGAACGTTCCACCTGCTGTGTACTTGTCAATGCGCCCTCTCTATTACGTCCTCTCTATTACGTCGGGTACGTTGACCGATATTTGACCGTGATATCGCTGGCATTTCTCTCTTTTAGATCAACAAACATTTCCTGCAAGTATGAGCAAAATCGGCCCATAAATATAGAATACATAACATATGGTGTGAATATGGTTGCAATCGGTCCAGTGGTTTGTCAGTGGTGATGCGGTTTAGTCACACACAATGGATTATATACGTAAAGAAGATATAGTTGAAGGCGAAAATGTGAGTGTGAAGCGGAACCTTAAGGGATGCAGCGCGTGGCCGTAGTTGGCTCGGACTTCGGCAGGCCGCGCTGCGATCGGCGCGCGTGCGCGGGTCACGAGTCCCTGCCCCTGCGAGCTCCGCCACCCGCTGAACAGCTCCCCACTGCAGAAATCAATTGTCACTGGGCGCGTAGCCAGCCAGCCCCGCCCTTAACCGCGCTGCTCTGGCCGACACCCGGGGCTACAGCAGGCCGGGGAGTCTGCATCGGGCTGTGTCTGCTATACTATACGCTGTTCACCATAAAGTGAGCACTTCTGAGGCTCTAGTTATGTTTTCGAGTCAGCCATTTTTTTTGTCGTGAAAACGTCTTTAAATTTGCGACCATAGTGGGACGCAATCCAGAAAACCCGATGATAACAAAATCGGGGGATACAGTTTGGCATTGCAGCTCCGAATCTAACGTCTGCATTTAAAATTCAATTACACCACCTCGATTGTATAGAATAAAAAAAAAAAATTACGTTGAGTGAGGACTGCGAAGCATTGTGCGCGGGAGAAGGGGGGCGGGGCGGAGTGGCTATTTCTAGTTCGTTTCGCCACGTCTCATAACTTCCGCGTAGTATAACTTTTGACTAGGAGGAGCAACGACGCTCGTATAAGTTTCAATCGACAGCTCTCGTCAATATCAATCTATTGCACGCAATAAATATATTTGTGTGGAGTGGTGGTTATGGTGAAATTGCACGAATTTAATGTAAAAAATTAACTTAACTCAATTTCGGCCGCTAATCGTCAAAAAGCCAAGTCGAAATACAGAAACCGTATACGGCTGGAAAAAGCATCTCAAAAGCAGTTCAGTAATACCCATAAAACACCATATGATCGGGTGAAGCTGTGCCGGGAACGTAAAATAAACATCAGTGCGTCCGAGCGCGTCAATGTAGACGTATTCACGCAAAACAAACGGCCGTGTCCCCAACACAGCCACACTCCAGTTTTTAATATTCTAATGACCCTTTTAAATAAATTTTGCAGCGTAAATAATATGTATATTCCACTGCACTCTGAAGTTATCATCTAAGGCTAAAAATAATTATATTTATTGACTATTATTCCATATGAAAAGGCTTTCAAAATTTCTAACTTTATCGCGAATAGCCTATGTAGTCTATTAACAGTTTCTTCATAAATTTTTTGAACCAAACCTTTCAATAAACACCCCATGTGTAACAGGTTTTATTTTTCTAAATGTGTTATGTATCACCCGCGTTTCATATTTGCGTTAACATAAAAGTACCACAATTAAATTTAACTTATAATAATTTTTTATCTGTCAATTGTAATAATCCATTTATACCTGATATTAATGAAGACAAAGAGAAAATAGGCGTATTGGTAATGCCTACAAACAAATGCAAAATGGATTTCGTACGAGGCCTTGCATTAAAAATGTTTTACGAATGTATCAGGAAAAATCCCACGAGAAAAGGTTTGAGATCAAGTTTGCATCAAAACACCTCTTTACATTAGGAATGTTTATTGCTTCGGAATAGCCATAACTGAAATAATTAAATATCATGCGCACACATTGTTTTAAAGCAGTGGCTTCAAGTTATTGTAAAAAATTAATGGGGAATATTACCTGATAATTGTAAGGTAATATTCGCAAACTGATGGGGGAAACACAGTTTCCCTTACGGGTAAGGTAAAAATACCGCACTCTGGAGTAAAATTCACTTACATGGCGGTGGAAAATCCCATAAATAGATGGGGAAATTATCTTACAATGCGTGCTTCTCTTCAGCATTGTCTCAACAGCTAAGTTGGAGGACGGGCGGAAGAATCAATAATTTAACACACTAATATTAACTGTTATTGTCACGTTGTTGTCGTGGTTCAATGGGCCTATACTCCAAGCCCTGCCCTCATAGATCAGGGGTAAGGTGGCCGACCTGTAGCCGGAGGGTCACGGGCTCGCGCCTCGGTGCTTCCGACGTGGCGGATACTCAGTTCGATTGTCGCACTCGGAATTCGTCAACAAGTCGGTCTCACTAGAGCTTCGTCAAAGGTCAAAAATGTCACAACAACGTCAAATGAAGGTTTAAAAAAAAATGGATAGCG
Organism: Dryococelus australis; assembly: GCA_029891345.1. Classification (NCBI taxonomy): domain Eukaryota; kingdom Metazoa; phylum Arthropoda; class Insecta; order Phasmatodea; family Phasmatidae; genus Dryococelus; species Dryococelus australis. The sequence goes on along the minus strand of CM056998.1, from coordinate 196,502,026 downwards.
CTTCAGCCTATCGTGATAGAGGTACCATAGTTCGCGGCCACCCACCAGCAAGTGTCGAGTAATTTAGTGTTGAGGTTTCGGTTACTATTCGTCAGAGGATATAGGTTATAAACAAATTAATAGTACTTATACTCCAGAATACTTTTAGATTTCATTTTGTTATACAATATAGTTAATTTTCCTTTTCTTGTATGGTATGGTATTTCCCCCCTCCCCCACTTTTGTCATGTACTTTTTCCGTATGATTAGGTAATATTACTTTACTTGTTATGTAAATCTACTGTACATTTAAGAGATAGATTTCCTTACAAGTAGATGTTATTAGCTTCACTTACAATATCGCAACACGGACTGGACTTCATTCGATATCCAAAAAAAAAAAGCTAGAAGATTTATTCACAATGATTATGTTTCACCCGATTCCTCTTTTCACAACTATAGCCTCTGCTCTTCTCTTAACTGTAAGGTCGATATATCGGTTATCACACGACAAGCTGAGAACGACCAATATAATCACTCGCTTACAGCAAAACTTTCTCGAAAACTGAACATTTTCTCTCTCCTGATTCCGTACGAGATCTGCCGAATGAAATATTTTCGCGAGAGATTTTTTATAAGTGTGTGATCATGCACGGGTCTTGCATGTATCTTGCACTGTGTAAAAGCTAGTTAAGGAATCGCCTCACCAAGTTTGCCAGTTGAATTCCGCCCCAGCCTGTACACTAGTGATCCGGGCGTCGAAGCAAATTGTTATGAATGGACTAACATAACATCCCACTCTGAACCCGCCAGCACAACTTCAAAGTAAAACCAGGAGGCCAGGGAATACGTGAAAGCAGAGCGACGACTGCCAGCAGATATACCCCCCTCCACTAACCAGGGAAAGAGGCCAGCTATGTTAAACAACGCACCGATATAGGGCGCCGCATCTCTCCACGACCAGACAGACTACAAGGAAGATCGCAGCTATGTGTGTGTTCGTACGTCATCCTTACAACTAGATACAGCCTCCGGCATCATGTATCAGGTGGCGACAGTCCAACATAGATATACAGTATTAAGACGTGAGGTGCTCACAACATTTATAATATAATGATAATTAATATCATTTAAAGTAGCTCCCCGTTACAGTTAATAATACTGCGTTGAATCGTCTGTGTCACATAACATGATTAAAACCCCACAATATGATGTTCTACCATCTGTCATTCATCTATAAGCTACGACCCCTAAACCAATTAAATTATGACTATGGCCGCAAGGCGCAAGCATGACAAAATGCATAAATATAGGTAGCATTGCAGACGGGTAGCAGAGTAGAGCAGTGGGAGACTATACCTCAGTGTGTTTCTCTATTACGTAGAAGCCATAATCAAACAAGTAGCTCCAAGTTGACGGGAAACTTGCGCGAAGCACTTGCCAATCCTTATTGTTTACAAGACTGTATCTCGTGCAGATGCATGTCAATCCACAAAGGGCCGGTTCGACCACCTTCTGTCAATATTCCGGTCAAACATTAGCTTTAGTTGCTGGCTAGCGTTGAATCTCTTTCTACTACCTCAAGTCAATGCCTAGCATCTACTATTTTCCCTCAGTTGTTGGTTACCGAGGAGTGACCAGTGGCCAGCTGTTCCAAAAGGAGTTCGGGGAGAAAGAAAATGGCGTCATGTTTAGATTGCACGGCAGAAATACGACGAAGACTACACAACAGTAATGAATACAACAATTTTTTTTTTTAAATAATCCCACTAATTTTTTATTATATTGACAAGATTCAAGACGGCGGAACACAAAATCCCGTGACGCCTGCCAAGATATTTACATCCGTTTACCAACACACCAAGCAAAATGGCGGACGTATAATAGGTAAATACTAGCGACTCCCACGTCAGTTGAGTTTCAGCAGCCTATGGTGAACATGTTTACAGTATGTGTAATCCCTTCCTACATGTACCTAGCGTGGTTATCTTCGGTACATATTTCAAATTCAATACGGTATTTATTAATCTATATACATGGAATTTTTGTTTGCTCTCACTGAGAAGTTTTTTCATATGTTCATATTATAAAAACTACCACGGAGTAAGATTTTGACGTTAATTTCTACAATGGCATTTTCGTTTCGATAGGCGTTGAATGTTGCTGTGCTGCTATCTTGCAGAGAACAGTGAACTGCAAAACATGTATCCCTGCGGCGGTAAAATGAATCTTAATTGATGTATTGCGAATAAATAAATGCATGCAGGTAGGTAGCTGGGCTTAACGTCTCGTCGACAGCGAGGTCGTTAGGGACGGTGTAAGTTGCGCAGGGAAGAGGGATTGGGGAAGGAATCTGCCATGGCCTTTGTTATGGACCCATCCTAGCATTCGCCTGGAGTGATGTCGGAAAACCATGGAAAGCCGAAATCAGGCTGGCGGGACCGGCAATCGAACCCGCGTCCTCCTGAATGTGAGCCCAGTGAGTTACCACTGCGCCGTCCTTTTTTTTTTTTTTTAACCTTAACTTGACGTTGTTTGTGACCATTTTTGACGTTGACGAAGCTCTAGTGAGACCGACTTGTTGACGAATTCCCAGTGCGACAATCGAGCTGAGCATCTGCCACGTCGGAGGCACCGGGGCGCGAACCCGCGACCCTCCGACTACAAGTCGGCCAGCCTACCCCTGAGCTATGAGGGCAGTTAAATAAATGTAGCTTAGACTTTGGGGAGTTTACAAATATTATAACAATTCGTTCACTTAAATTAAATATATTTTCTTGTTGCTTACATGATATTTCACTGCGAGTGTTATGTAAGGTATTTTTAAATGCGGATGAAAACGCAATTTTTTCGTGATTATATTTTATCACATTGTGCGTGGACGTGCTGCCATCTGTCGCGTGCGTAAATACAACATTCCACTGAAGACGTAGCTCTTAATATGTGTTTAGTTTAATTACGATCAAATGAGTGTATAAGATACTACGATCAAGTGAGTATCATATACGAAACAAAATACAATTATTGTTAGAAATTATCAACTTTTCACATTTGCTTTACGATACTCACATTTTAAAACACTAAACACGCCAATTTACATATTATTAAATAACGTTATCTACTAATAAATATTTAACAACAAAATGCTACGTTTGCCATATCAAAAATATTAAAATTGATGCTAGTGAATTAAAAAGTTCTCGAAACAGTACAATCTTGAAAAGTTATGGCTTATAGTAACTTGTATTACCGAAATCTACAAAATCAGACCCGAGCATACAGATTATAAACAGGAGGCTATGCATAAGTGGTAAAAAACTAGCTTATACTTCCGCTAAGCCGATCCGGGTTCAATCTCCTGCCGGGTCACTCCATGTGGGAATAGTGTCGGACGATGCCGTTGGTCGGCGGGTTTTCTCGGGGATCTCCCGTTTCCCCCGCCCTTTCATCCTGGCACTGCTCCATAGTCACCTCAATCACCCCTCATCGGCTCTCAGGACCTCGATGTTAAGAGCCGTCCAAATCTCTTCACTCACTCCACTAGTTTATATTTAGCCAATGGGCAGACCTCCTGTGTAGGCGAGAGGTTGTAAAATCAACCCTAAGGGGTAATTCAGAACTTCCTTATCTCCCTGCTGCTGAACATATGAAGATACTCGTGAAGTGAGTGAAGAGATTTGGGCGACTCTTAACATCGACGTCTTGAGAGCCGATGAGGGTGAAGCGAGGTGAGTATGGAGCAGCGCCGGAATGAAAGGGCGGGATAAACGGGAGATCCCCGAGAAAACCCACCGACATCAGTCAACACAATTCTCACATGCGACCCCTCCGGGAATTGAACCCGATCCACCCAGTTGGGAGGATAATAGTCAATCCACTACACCACCGCGGCCCCAAGATACTCGTACTTGCGACCCACGACAGAAGTCGGCGCTATACACATGTAGCGTTGACTCATATACAGATTTACACAGAACAATTCCGATTTTGCTGTTCTCATCGCAATGTTCCGATTTCTAAGATAAATTGCTAAACCAAGCAAACATTAATGCGATTAAAAATTAGTGATCGTAGCACCTTTTGAATAAATCCGTATTCTTTTCAAACACACTCTTGGCATTTAAATAATGTAATTTTCACAGTTCCAAAAACAGGGGGGACGCATTTTCGTAAACTAAAATTGAATCTCTTTTACATTAGGGATTTTCAAAATTTATCGCATGTACAATTTGGCTATTTTTGGTACATATATTTGCATGAAAACTTAGTTTTCTACTTGTACTCATGCCCAACATGTACAAGACATTTGTAATTTATGAAGAATCGACAACGCAATGTTGACAAAACGACGTGTATTGATTTTCCTTTTGGAAATTGTGTCAATCCTATATAGTACATGAAGACGAATTTGTTCATTAATAATGAATTCACTTTCCTAAAACTTTCCCTGTTACACTTGGATGCCTCATAAATAGAACGAGACGACCCACGGAAATGACAATCTTACAAACGGCGGAGAGATGGCAAATGAGATGAAAAGCAGTTGCCCTCGCCTGACCCACGAACGAGTGAACTTTCTTCACAGTTCTCATCGTAGTCCTGTTTACAGCTGTTTCCACGGCAACAGCGGTGTCTCCCCCTGACGCAGATGTTTACGTAAACAAACTGTCTACTATTAACATGCCCGTTATGTCCACAGAAAATATTATTCCATGGAAATTATTGTTCTCAAGGCTACTTTCAGAAAAAAAAAGGCATTCATTCGTGGGGCAGACTATAAAAGCAGGGCATGCAAAAGTGCTCAGTAAACCGTGAATGGCCTACTGGAGGTATGCGTCCTTGTAAATCAGAATATTTTATTTTAAAATATCATAAATTACTCGAGAGGATGCCAAAAGAGTGTTTTCTTGAATTAAGGTCTGTAATCTGTGATTACGAAAAAGGGGGGGGGGGGTGGGTGATAGACTTACATGAAAACATGAAAATAATACGAATCAGTGCATTAAAAATGACAGGAACTAGTTATAGTGTATATACTCAGGAGTACGACAAGAACAAAAATTGTTGGTTTTGTTTGTCTTTCGACTGTGCAACATGTCCAACTTTGTGGCATAGTTCCTTCTGGGACACAGGAGTCAGGCATGGAGTCGGGAGTCGGGAGACGGGGCGGCCATTTAGGATGTCCTTGTCCCAAAACATGCTATTCTACTGTTTTCCATGGATGATCCCCCTATATAACACCACTAGTAACATTTGCTACAGTAATTTCCCTACAGTGTGTATGCAACGCATAATAAATGCCATGAAGCAAGTTTTAGACCAATAGTGAGAATAAACTGACATCCAAGGTCTAACATTCGATTACCAACCATAGATTCCGAACATTTTAGCAGTGATCGTACATTAATTTCAGAATATGTACGTGTTCACTCATACCAGATATAAAGTCTTGACAATTCTTGATGGCGAAATATAGCATAGAACCCTCAGTTCGAAACCATAAACCATTAAAAATAATAATTCTCTCTCGAACTTTGAACAAAATGTCAACTGAGTTTTCAAGTGGCGGAATATTTAAAAAACAAAGAATAAATAGCAGTTGCAAGTTGCAAACTATATATGTAAGAGTCACAGTGCAATAAGAGTAGTTTCTAACTATTTCAGACCCAAATAAATAGTGTTCTCAGGTGTTAAAAACAAGAAAATATTTTTATGCGCACTGCTCTCGGCATTTGTTTCATTACCACGCTATTATAGTTACAGTAAAATGAATTATTGATAACTCAGGACAGTGGCATTGTTTAAGAAGCAGTTACCAACAGAAGGATCATTAGACGCTAAGCCTTGCAGTGTACAGTAACTGCCAAATTCAAACCACCTTGTAATTTACATTATGAACAGTACGTCTTCATGTGTAGAATGAAATTGAATTACATTATTTTTAAACACAGTAATTATAAAAAGCCGATAGTTTCTCCATCACTAATCACTACTGGTCATAAGATGTGTCAATTTTTTTCTCACTGTGCACTAAGGATAATCGCAGCATGTTCTAAAAATTCCGAAATATTTGTGTATAAAAATGCAAACATTTTCAGTAAATTCAGGTTTTAATATAATATTTAAAGGTGATTACGTTTTTCAACTTACCTTTGTAGCATTTCAATATCTTTTCAAATTAAAATCTTATCTCTCCCCAAGAGCAAATCATTTTTCACAGGATGGTAAACAGTCGCTAATTACTTCCCAACTACTTTGTTATCATCGTCCTAATTACCGCATCTGCAGTTGCCACATTGATTCAGTTCTCGGGCGGCTGCAAAGTTACCACAAACTCTGTAAAATAGTGTGCCAATGTAACAGTAAAATAGTTGTATAAAAACAAAGTTCACTTATATATTTTGCACATGTCTCGAAGTCTCACGAACTACCAATATTAAGGTTGTGCCATAGCCATTTTCCGACATAGTTTCGAAACATGTTGACTTTATTAGTATAGCCGCATATTTCTCTCCCCCAGAATATTGTAATAGATAGCAGCTTATCCCAACGCCGCTAATCATCAACGCCGCTAATCATAAACACTGCAATTCGCTAATGCCGTAATATGCGATATGTGGCTCAAAACTGTTGGGGCATATCACAGTTGCTGTATTTCCGAAATATTGTTACATTATAGATATATCACCATATTGCACATCCATAACAAGAACTACTGTCAAAATCGCGAAGTCAGTTACGTGAACTTTGGATTACATCTGGTTCTCCAACAGACCTGAGTATTTATAAAAAGGATACTCATTTTGCGCAACTTGAATTCATCCCAGTTGATTCAGAACACGGTTGGAGGAAGTGCGCTTATGAATATAAATAACGTACCTAATTACCAGTTCATGCCACATGTTTCTGACAGAAGTGCTCTGTTTACAGTGAACAGTCTTTACCTTGTGAGTCAACCAGATGAATAACTCGGTAAAGCCAATTTTGCTCCCAAGCATGTAACAACGTTTTTTATTTGCAATTAGCCAAATGAATTGGAGCGGTTGGCATCGTTTTTGTCTCGCTACAAATAATCGCGAGCGTTTGGAAGAGCCTGAATGCGACGAGTGTCAACTGTTATTACTGCACTGCAACAAGAATGTTGTGCGGTTAGGATAAGTTCCGTAATGTTGACCAAACGTAATGAAATGTTTAAAAGTCATCGGAAAAGAGAACATTCTTGTGTAATTTAACACAATTGTTAGGAGTAACGGAAACGTTGCGCAAAATGAAGATTCACGGGAAGAGGCTGTTTTTAGATGTTTGGAAAAATCGAGTCAGTCTTCAGTGAAATGAAATTCTTATGTCAAAAATTTTTGGAAAACATTTTTAATCTTGCGGCATGCAGAAATATGGAAAATAAATGTATTTTACTCGCTATCAAAAATGTCAAGAGTTTTTAAAGACGTATGCTGAAATACTGAACAGTCCAAGTATTGTGTAATGTGAGGAGGACATTCTCGAAATATATTTTCTATTTGTAGTTTTAATCCAATTTATCAATATTAATAAAAGGTGTCTATATTTTACGCCGCATATATTAGTACGAAATATGAGTGAGTGAAGAGATTTGGGCGGCTCTTTAACATCGAGGTCTTCAGAGCCGGTGATTGAGGTGAATATGGAGCGGCGCCGGAATAAAGGGGCGGGGGAAACGGGAGAACCCCGAGAAAACTCGCCGGCCAACGATATCGTCCGGCACAACTCCCACTTGGGAAAATCCGGTGACCCGGCCGGGGATTGAACACGGTTCGTCTTGGTGGGTACAAGATATGAGAAGTTTGATCTTACGTATTCTCAAAAGGGTCATAACAACATAGCGTATTTTTAAAAGATATCCAAAATCTAAAGTTCTGCCAACCCACTCATTTGTTTTTTATCCGCAACACAGATATATTGAAAATGCATCAACTCCATCAGCAAAATTTACACTTTAATCGCTGCTGGTTGCGTTCATGACGCTTTGTTGATTTTTTTTGATAATTAGATTGTTTGCGTCGCCTTGTTAGCGCTGCAACGGGTAGCACGGTACCCTTAGCGCTGTTAAACGGCCAACGGTTAACTACACTTTGTCTCCCGCTCCACTAAACAGCCTGCCACTAGTCAGTATGATTTACCAGCGCCCGTTCCGCCATGTTGCATTCTTACTGAATTACTGGTTCGAGACTCTTTTGAAACTTTCGTTCAACTTTAACTCCGTCGGCATGTAATCGCCTAAAGATTTCTTCTTCTTATTATATATATATATATTTGCTGAAGACAGCCACCTATAGGCTGTTCACGATAAAGTGAGCGCTTTTGAAATCAACACACATGAGGGGCGTATCTGAGGTCGTGAATGATGAAGGTCTTAATGAAAAATAAATAAAACAAACAAAATTTAATTTCTAATTTATTCACTCTGCTATAACGATAGAGTCCTAAATTTCCTCTGAATTTCTCAACTGTATATTTAGTGGTTTTTTTTTCGCGAAGAAATGCGACTACACGGTAGACTTCAATACTATAAGCACCCAACAGCAGTTTGTTTCTTGTCATTGGTTGCCGTCCGCTTGAGAAGATGTTTTCATATTTGACCGGGGCCACTCAGTATTCGACAACTTCGGTACGGCTCCTACGTGATTCGTGTGCGGAGAGTTAACAAGAGCCAATATGTAATCCAGACAATCAAGATGGGCAAACGACCCTACAGTGTTTTTAAGTATAACGTGCCTTGAAATATTTTCACGAAATGTCACTACCCCTTCTTATACTCTGTGGCCCAGTACTCAATTAAACAGCTGGAATTGGCGATGGAATTCTTTCGTTAAGGTACCCGCCCACCAGGAGCGATTTCCCGTGTGAGGACGAGAAGCACGGGGGGGCAATAAGGACGACATTGCCACATGTATCCAGTGCATCATCACCGCTACGTGCATCGCTCTGAACTGGCGTGAAGTGTTCCTGACGTTCTGCGTATACATACGGGACTTTCAGCGACGACCCTATTATTTAAATGGTATAAAGTACGTAGCAAGATTCTGTACAGAGACCTTAAGGGGAATGGTGCGCCAAAGCTGTATATCTGACAATTTTTTCTCGCAAGTTGTTTTCCAAACTTTTTTTTTTTTCTCGGCACTTCATGACATTAATAATTATTGTGAAAACATTCTTATAGTTTTAGATATTCACTGCCTTCATTATTTTCAGAGCACTGATGGAAGATAATAAAGAATATAGTGATTATCTTCCATCAGTGCTCAGAGAGTAACACAGATAGTGAATATCTAGGGGTGTAAAAAGGTGTTCACTAGTATTACTTACGTCTTATCGTGCCAAAAATTTCCATTCACCCTCTAAAAACAACTTGCGATGTAGATCGGGTTAAATATACTGCTTTCGTGCTCCATTCCCCTTAAGTAGTTTTTATGTATCTTATGCGTATATTTAGAGATACAGTGCTATGTAAAGTCAGTTTTTAGCTATGTCGGAGTGCTATGAAATCATGGTGTTTCTAACGTGCGTGACAAGAAGGCATTTTACAGCCGTCGTCTGAAGTGCGTGTAATTTTCAGCACACATTGGACGTAGGTTTAATACTTACGCGAAAAAAAAAAAAATCTTTATTCCACACGCTCAGCCACGCATTTAAAACACCAGGTATGCTGGGAGCCTTAAGAATGCACCCCCTCCCCTTTCGCAAGTGGTCAAGAAGCGAAGAAGTGATATATGCGACACTAACACGCTCGCCTAGTGTCTGATCGCTCCTGTGCGCAAGACGTGCAGTGTTTCCATCGTAAAACTGCACTGTGTAAATTACATCCGTAACAGCGGGACTTCATTACACGCGAAGATAGACCACAGATTGAACTACGCCCGTATTTTTGCACTTTTCTCTTGCCACTAAAGGAAACTGCATAGGCAAGATTTTAAAATGTGATGTTTGACGATTTGCACGATTTTTTTTTCTCCCGGGATGCACTTAATATGACAAAGAAAAAAAAAAGGAACATAAATAATTGTTTTTTTTTTTTTCTTTTCTAACAAAAAGACGTATTCGCAGAACATTTATTTACCGAGTTACGCGTATTCGCGCAAACGACTGTTTCACAAGTAACGCGGGGTTCCAACCCACTATCAGTAAGGTTGTAAAAGTGAACGTGTTTAATGAAAATAGGTATTTATGTCTCCACTCCGTTTCACTGTGTATGAGAACGAGAAATAAAAGTACATCATTAATAATGCTATCACGTGAAACAAATTGCAGGCAAAACTTTTATTTCGTTATTTGTAGCATTTATGTTAACCTTTTTTTTTATCCCAATGGCTTCATAACTTTGTTCATACGCCACCAAAATAAAATTATTTTTTAAAGCTGCAATGCTGACACATGTAACAAACCACACATTTTAAACCAAATGATTTCGTGTATTCCCAAGTACCGAGCTTTAAAAATAAATAAATAAATACGCATATGTTTAGCATGGAGCTGCGCTACAGCCAACATGACGATTACCATAGGTCACGTGTCAATTCGTTTTGCAATGTATTGTCCACAAAGAAGAGATAGAGAGAGACTACTGACATGCGATTCCAGCCCGCGTGTTGCTTGTTCACACACAGACAGGGAAACAACACAGCGATCACACAACACGGCTTGTTCCAACAAAGCTCCTCGCACATCGTGTCGCTTGTTCACACACAAACAGGGAAACAACACCGCGATCACACAACACGGCTTGTTCCAACAAAGCTCCTCGCACATCGTGTCGCTTGTTCACACACAGACAGGGAAACAACACCGCGATCACACAACACGGCTTGTTCCAACAAAGCTCCTCGCACATCGTGTTGCTTGTTCGCACACAGACAGGGAAACAACACAGCGATCACACAACACGGCTTGTTCCAACAAAGCTCCTCGCACATCGTGTCGCTTGTTCACACAGACAGGGAAACAACACAGCGATCACACAACACGGCTTGTTCCAACAAAGCTCCTCGCACATCGTGTCGCTTGTTCACACACAGACAGGGAAACAACACAGCGATCACACAACACGGCTTGTTCCAACAAAGCTCCTCGCACATCGTGTCGCTTGTTCACACACAGACAGGGAAACAACACAGCGATCACACAACACGGCTTGTTCCAACAAAGCTCCTCGCACATCGTGTCGCTTGTTCACACAGACAGGGAAACAACACAGCGATCACACAACACGGCTTGTTCCAACAAAGCTCCTCGCACATCGTGTCGCTTGTTCACACAGACAGGGAAACAACACAGCGATCACACAACACGGCTTGTTCCAACAAAGCTCCTCGCACATCGTGTCGCTTGTTCACACAGACAGGGAAACAACACAGCGATCACACAACACGGCTTGTTCCAACAAAGCTCCTCGCACATCGTGTCGCTTGTTCACACAGACAGGGAAACAACACAGCGATCACACAACACGGCTTGTTCCAACAAAGCTCCTCGCACATCGTGTCGCTTGTTCACACACAGACAGGGAAACAACACAGCGATCACACAACACGGCTTGTTCCAACAAAGCTCCTCGCACATCGTGTCGCTTGTTAACACAGACAGGGAAACAACACAGCGATCACACAACACGGCTTGTTCCAACAAAGCTCCTCGCACATCGTGTCGCTTGTTCACACACAGACAGGGAAACAACACAGCGATCACACAACACGGCTTGTTCCAACAAAGCTCCTCGCACATCGTGTCGCTTGTTCACACCAGACAGGGAAACAACACAGCGATCACACAACACGGCTTGTTCCAACAAAGCTCCTCGCACATCGTGTTGCTTGTTCACACAGACAGGGAAACAACACAGCGATCACACAACACGGCTTGTTCCAACAAAGCTCCTCGCACATCGTGTTGCTTGTTCGCACAACAGACAGGGAAACAACACAGCGATCACACAACACGGCTTGTTCCAACAAAGCTCCTCGCACATCGTGTCGCTTGTTCACACAGACAGGGAAACAACACAGCGATCACACAACACGGCTTGTTCCAACAAAGCTCCTCGCACATCGTGTTGCTTGTTCACACACAGACAGGGAAACAACACAGCGATCACACAACACGGCTTGTTCCAACAAAGCTCCTCGCACATCGTGTTGCTTGTTCACACACAGACAGGGAAACAACACCGCGATCACACAACACGGCTTGTTCCAACAAAGCTCCTCGCACATCGTGTCGCTTGTTCACACACAGACAGGGAAACAACACAGCGATCACACAACACGGCTTGTTCCAACAAAGCTCCTCGCACATCGTGTCGCTTGTTCACACAGACAGGGAAACAACACAGCGATCACACAACACGGCTTGTTCCAACAAAGCTCCTCGCACATCGTGTTGCTTGTTCACACAGACAGGGAAACAACACAGCGATCACACAACACGGCTTGTTCCAACAAAGCTCCTCGCACATCGTGTCGCTTGTTCACACACAGACAGGGAAAACAACACAGCGATCACACAACACGGCTTGTTCCAACAAAGCTCCTCGCACATCGTGTCGCTTGTTCACACAGACAGGGAAACAACACAGCGATCACACAACACGGCTTGTTCCAACAAAGCTCCTCGCACATCGTGTCGCTTGTTCACACACAGACAGGGAAACAACACCGCGATCACACAACACGGCTTGTTCCAACAAAGCTCCTCGCACATCGTGTCGCTTGTTCACACACAGACAGGGAAACAACACAGCGATCACACAACACGGCTTGTTCCAACAAAGCTGCTCGCACATCGTGTTGCTTGTTCACACAGACAGGGAAACAACACAGCGATCACACAACACGGCTTGTTCCAACAAAGCTCCTCGCACATCGTGTTGCTTGTTCGCACACAGACAGGGAAACAACACAGCGATCACACAACACGGCTTGTTCCAACAAAGCTCCTCGCACATCGTGTCGCTTGTTCACACACAGACAGGGAAACAACACAGCGATCACACAACACGGCTTGTTCCAACAAAGCTCCTCGCACATCGTGTTGCTTGTTCACACACAGACAGGGAAACAACACAGCGATCACACAACACGGCTTGTTCCAACAAAGCTCCTCGCACATCGTGTCGCTTGTTCACACACAGACAGGGAAACAACACAGCGATCACACAACACGGCTTGTTCCAACAAAGCTCCTCGCACATCGTGTCGCTTGTTCACACAGACAGGGAAACAACACAGCGATCACACAACACGGCTTGTTCCAACAAAGCTCCTCGCACATCGTGTCGCTTGTTCACACACAGACAGGGAAACAACACAGCGATCACACAACACGGCTTGTTCCAACAAAGCTCCTCGCACATCGTGTTGCTTGTTCACACAGACAGGGAAACAACACAGCGATCACACAACACGGCTTGTTCCAACAAAGCTCCTCGCACATCGTGTTGCTTGTTCGCACACAGACAGGGAAACAACACAGCGATCACACAACACGGCTTGTTCCAACAAAGCTCCTCGCACATCGTGTCGCTTGTTCACACACAGACAGGGAAACAACACAGCGATCACACAACACGGCTTGTTCCAACAAAGCTCCTCGCACATCGTGTTGCTTGTTCACACACAGACAGGGAAACAACACAGCGATCACACAACACGGCTTGTTCCAACAAAGCTCCTCGCACATCGTGTCGCTTGTTCACACAGACAGGGAAACAACACAGCGATCACACAACACGGCTTGTTCCAACAAAGCTCCTCGCACATCGTGTCGCTTGTTCACACACAGACAGGGAAACAACACAGCGATCACACAACACGGCTTGTTCCAACAAAGCTCCTCGCACATCGTGTTGCTTGTTCACACAGACAGGGAAACAACACAGCGATCACACAACACGGCTTGTTCCAACAAAGCTCCTCGCACATCGTGTCGCTTGTTCACACAGACAGGGAAACAACACAGCGATCACACAACACGGCTTGTTCCAACAAAGCTCCTCGCACATCGTGTCGCTTGTGACGTAACAGTTTCACAACAAAGCTTGCGTGCATTGGTGCTCGCAGTTCTACACTGTGCATCATTAAAGGCTGTTCACGATCAGCTTGAGCACTTTTGAAATCAACTATAGGAAAAAAGTCACTGCTCCAACCTGCATATATTTTAACGGGTTCAATGAGTGACATGCGTCCAGTAAAGTTGGTATCAATGGATGGGAAAGTAGTTCCGTTTATTAACATCGAATAAAAAGAGCTGGGTAACCATTTGTGATGACGTAAATTATTTCTCTCGCTTTCTATTTTTTTTTAATGCACCGAAGTGTAAGAATGTGCAAATCTGTTCAATACTTAATTTTCTAATAATTTCACAGTTTCACTTGGCCTACGCAATAATAAAGTGATGACGCCCATGGCAATGTTAATTTTACATTACGTGAAAGAACACACAACTTTTATACAAGTAGACCTTAAGCAGGGCTTACAAAAGTGCTCATTTTACCGTGAAAAGCCTATAGCAGTATATAGTCCATTCATATAGTAACTTACACATGTCTGAAGCCCTATAAAAGTTCTACTTTCAGGATATTCCTCCGCCTTATGCAAACAAAGCTCATCTAAGTCCAGTGAATTACACTAAAGAGACAACGCGCCACATTTGTGCTCAGATAGTTTATAACTATTTTGCATGAGAACTACTTCGTGTTAGGTGTTGCCAACACACCTATTTTTACTGTTTTTTTATTCGTACTTGTTATAAACGAATTACTAAAATTTATCATAAACTCGCGACCCGCCCCGGCCTCGCTCGGGTGCAATTTACAAACATGGCGTTCTTTAGGTTTACAGCATGTATATGCATTAAGTGCTTAAGTTAAGTAACATAGGATCAATACTGTGTTGTGCACAAAGTTTTCGTAAGTGAACCCCTATTTTAAATCAAATTTTAAAAAAACTAAAAAAAAACTTTTAAAACCAAGCTTTTATTTATAAATGCGCTAAAAAAAGAAAAATAATTATAGTAGTTATACAATTGGTAGAACTTTGAAGATGTGTCCGAACTGTAATAAACTTTACTAGAAATTAATATGTTTGTATCAATTTATATTTAGTATATAAAAGCTTGGCGCAAACATAGAACGTATACCTTGTTTGCGTAAGCGAAGTATGGACCATATCGTGTGTAAGGATCTTAACTATTTGTGCCAAGCTTTTATATAGTAAACATAAATTGATACAAACATATTAATGTGTAGTAAAGTTTATTACGACTGTTCGGTCATATCTTACAAGTTCTTCAAATAGTGTAACTACTATAATTACGTTTCTCTGTTTAGTGCATTTATAAATAAAAGCTTGGTTTTAAAAGTTTTTAAATTGTTATTTTATTTTTCAAGTTTTAGTTTCACTAATTTTTATTTATTATCCATGGCTCCTAGTGTCTTGGATACTTCTTAAGTTACATAAAAACTTGTAACTTCCGGCTCCATCATCAGATCAGCTCAGTGGTACCTTCATATTGTATTGTCATTGGAACTACACATGTATGCATAGTTTCAGTTCAATTGGATAACGGTAAATGTTTTAAAATCGACTTGCAAGATTTTTAACTAAACACACCCAACACATACATACAATTGTAGTTTAAAAAAACCGTAGCAAAAAACACCAACTTATCGTGGGGATTTTCAATTCGCCACAGTATTAACTATTAAGGAGTTCCCTCGTGAGGAGATGATTCTGGCTGCAGCACCAGGTCGCTGTCACCACATTATTGCATTGTCACGCGGGTTTATATATGTATACCAAGTTTCAGCTCGATTGAGTACCTAGAAGTGGGTCAAAATTCACTTGCAAGATTTCACCCGAACGTACAAACTAACAACGCAAGCTAAATAAAACCTTGTAAAAAATTGTTACTGTGTGTCATCCTTAAATGAAAACATATGTTGTCGCAGATTTTTATAGACATTTTTGAGATCTACAGTTCTGTAGTACATTAATTTGGCGTATCTCTTATGGTCTAGTCAGCGTAAGCGATTTAAGCGCCCGAAAAGCTCCTTTTTTCCAACCTAATTATAAAACGTCGACATTTTCTACCATTAATACATTAAATATTAATGTATTATATACTTGAACCTTCCGTAATAAATGCTCTAAATGATGATGAAAAGCGCATTACAATCCATCAAGTAGTTTAGAAGTCTTAGACAATTACTCAGACACAGGCGGCCCGGCAACTGGTTTATACTACGAATTCATAGTGGAATAAGTTTGATTTATCAAAAAAAAAAAAAAAAAAAAACTTTTACTTTAATGCTTGTAACTCGTTAAACAATAGGGAAACGAATCATTCACGTCATACATGAGGTAAGTTTTGTGAAGTTTTAGTATATTAATGCACACTCATTTACATGTCACCAGGAGCTACTATGGAAATTAGTACATATACCGTTCTGGACTGTACGACACCTTATTTTAGTATATTAATGCACACTCATTTACATGTCACCAGGAACTACTATGGAAATTAGTACATATACCGTTTTGGACTGTACGACACCTTATTTTAGATATACTTTGTGATTTTTAATTTAATTTCAGCCCCCTGTACTTTTTAATCATTATTTCGGTACTTTTCATATTTAACATATTTTAGGATCCACCATTCTTTTCTTTTTATGTTTGTTTATGTTACTCTATCGTAAGAGAGTGAATTATCCTGAGTAATTGGTAACTTTACTTGAGTATTTTAATTATTTATTATTTATGATTCTTCACGCCTCAGAATTTATCATTTTAATTTTAACACTATTAATTTTCTTTTGTTTGCAAGTTTGCATTCACTTTTATGTTACAATGAGGGTTTAGAAAATACATCAGAGTGGTTTAGTTAACCCTTGAGGGCCGGTTTCACCATCGTGGTTCGAAACTCTATCTGAGATCGGATCTAAGATCGACACAGAAAACTGTTGGACCATGAGAGTTCAGAGTTGGACTGGAGATCGAGATGAAGTTCATTTAGAACCACCAAAATTGACGGTTCCGAATCTCGATCCGAGATCAGCAGCCGTCGTCGACAAATGTAGTTTGAAAATACGCCAACAGATAGAACTACGGCAGATTGTTTTCTTGGGAAATTAAAACAACATTATACGCACTCGAATATTATTCAGTAAAATTCGTACAACAATGATTCACTTAAAACAGATCAAACATTGCACATCTAGTTCTATCTGTAGTGGAAAAAAACGCCTACTTCCATTACATCATATATTACGAACAAATAGAAAAATTTGTCTCACACTTAATAACGTTCTCTCATTTTGGAACCAAGATTGAAGAACCGGAGATCCAAAATCATGAAATTTCGTTGGTGCATCACTTTTGCATTGGAACCAAGATCAAACTAGATCCTGTTTCGGAACTAGGCTCATTCGATCTCGGACCGGGGCGATGTTGGTGTAACCGGCCGTTAGTCTAAGAATCTGATGTAGTTTATTTTAAAAACAGCAGATGTCTGGTAGTGTCATGATTCGTTTAACTGAGAGGAGACATTTCTGACAAACTGGTGGGCGCTTTCACTGAAAATAACACATCATACTACAGGTTGCCCTCACAGGCAGGCAACCATGCAATTTCAAACTTCGTAGCAGCTTCCCTCAACAATTCTTCTCTGAGTGTGTTTACACCAAGTCAAACTTTCTTGCTTACGTAAACGTAATATTTAATCTGCAGTGCTCAACGTCTTGTAGGATAGCAATACCGCACCCCATTTTTCGTCAGTGAGGTAGAGGAAATCGACTAAAGATTCCGTATAAACATCTTGTAATAATACATCTGGCTCTATATGAAAAATTTTTCTTTAGATATTATTTTTGTCATGAAAGCTAGATAATTATTATTGTCGATTCTCGCTGTTAAGTTGTGAAATGCAAACTTTACAAAAATTAAAATAAATTTTATTTTGAATATTGCAGTGAGTGAAGAGACATGGCCAGCTGCTAGCAGAGAGGTCTTGAAACCTCTGAATGTTGCAAATTGTATTTGTACGCATTACAGTCTTTGAATCTGTTCGTCCTCTAAAACACTAGCTTTAGGCTCGTGAGTATGTGAAACGTCACACTCCACTCTGAACACACTCGATAGTATATATAAACACGCGCTCGCTCTCCTAAAAACTTGAACGCAATGGAAAACTGCGATATTTAATGATCGATATTTCTACTGCATCCAAAAAGAAAAAAAAAATTAAAAAGAAGAGTAGACTCGTTTTAGAACTTTTGGCATACACCACGCTCCAGTATAACATGCCAAACAGTGAAACTTTAAGCGTGTATGAAAATCATAACCGCAAAAATATTTAATTGTCTAAAGACGTCGACGTATGTTCAGTTGTCTGACTGTTATTGGAGTTCGCGAATACTGTCAGAAAAAAAAATAGCAAGCGGGCGTTAGGGGAAAAAAAAAGTGAATTATGGAAGTGGAACAACAGAAAGCATTCCTTGAAAACAAGCATTTTAAATCATTCGTCCCCCCCCCCCCCACCTCTGCCCCTGACAGGCGAGGAGAGAAGCAAAATGTGTCAGGAATTCGGAAGTCGGGGAGTCCAGTCCAGATAAAAGCGCCGAGAGACAGAAGAAGGGGAAGGAAGTTCATGGACGCAAAAAGGGTTGTAATTACGTTAGCCCCTCGTTTGCCAGAAACAGTCTTATTGTTCTCGAAATGCAGCGACTTTGGTGCTTAAAAATTAAGAAACACTCCCGCTTAAGAGATCCACTGACATGGTATGATTGTCGGAGACTGTTTACAGACTAGGTTAACAGCGGTGATATTTCACGGCTTTATCTTTTGCCAGTGTCCGTTTGTTGGCACTAATAAGCGTGGCATATTGATTTTTGCTTAAGGCCCCCGCCTACCTGGAACTGTTTTTCCGCTTTTGAAGACGAGGCGCAGGAGCGATAAGGGCGACACTTCCTCGCGCATCAAGCGTCCCATCGCCTCTAAGCGCAAGGCTCTGAACTGGCGTGCAGTGTTCCCGTCGCACTGCGTGTACATGTGGGACTTTCAGCGGACAAAAGTTAAAGCCGTGACGTGAAATATTAGCGCTGTTAACCTAGTCTGTAAACAGTCTCCGACAAGCCTACACTTCCCTCTCATAGGCGCCATAGGTAAGATTCCCAATAGTCAACATCGCCAATGAAACTGTAATTGCTGGCAATTTCTCACTACTTTGACCTTTTACAATGCGTCTACCCCTGCTCTCAAACTTCTGGAGAACCACTTCAGCAGAAACGGATATATTGACAACACTGAGAGCAATATGGTGAAAATGCTGGAAAATGTGATTTTAAACCACGTGCAAAAGGAAATCTTATCGCTCCGAGTTAAGGATTAGTCTTATTAAGTTCGCACAGTTTCACTTTTACTTGTATTCATTTAATTTACAGTCAGCAAAAATAGATTTACATAAGAAAATACTAGCATACAAAAAGCCATAATGCCTGAACAATGACAACAAATTCACACATTAATAAGCTTTATATTAAAAATTAAATTTCAAATATTATTGAGCAATGATTCCAAGAATATCAATCGGAAAATGTCACAGGTACAGGCCGGCTGTGATATACGAGCACAAAAATTATTAGTTCTCTTATTTCCTCCTCATCGGAGCATAAAACTATCTTACACGAACGAACAAACTGGAGCACATCAGTCTACCCTGATCTCAATGGAATTTCAGCTCCAGAGCTGAGCATTTGTCGTCTCTATGCGGTTTCTTCACACTTTTTGTGTCTAGCCTTTGTAAAGTCGCGCCATGTATAAAGTGTTTGGTTATTTCCTAGATATGCCATGTAATACGAGCATTCGTCTGTTAACGCAAAAGGACCATATTATTTTTTGTAAAATAAAAATTTAACATGTATAATCTACAAATGTTAATATTTAGTCTATATTTAGTCTGAATAAAAGCAGCGAGATAACAGGCGTGTAGTTCATGCCTACCAATAAAAAGTTCTTATGCACATTACTATCACACTGAGTGCACAGGAATACGTGTGTGTGTTGTCCCTTTGGTGTTAATTTCTGGACTTGACTGCTAAGTCGGATGGACTCCCATGTTTTTTATGAAGTAGTTTTTTTTTTTGCGCGAATACGCGTATCTCGGTAAATAAATGTTCTGCAAAAAAGACTTTTTGTCAAAAAAAGATAAACAATTCTCTATGACCCTATTACTTTAATTTTTTCATTTTAAGTGTAATCTTGGAGAAAAAAAATTCGCGAAAATGGTATTTTTAAACCTTGCCTATGGAGTTATCTTAAGCGTGTAATAAAACCCCACTGTTACAGATGTAATATGCACAGTACAGCGTTACGACGGAAACACTGCACGCCTTGCGCGTAGGAGCGATGAGGCACAATAAGTGAGTGTTAGTGTCGCCCGTATCGCTCCCTCGCTTCTTGACATTGCTCTCGGGGGGTTCGTCCCACTCTTAAGCTTTATTTCATGAGGCAAAAGAATATCATAGAAGTAGAACTAACGCAGTGCTTCGAAAATTTGGAGTAACCGTGAATGGTCTACATCTAAAAACCACAAAATTTATCGCTCCCCAGTGATGTTATTTATTTATTTTTTGTGAAATATGAGAAAATTTACATATCCTTAACCTGAGCTCTATTCTCGTTACATATTACGACCTGAGACTTCGAAATCATGATTTCTGTACACGGGATGGGAGCCGAATTACTCTGAACTTGGCCCATGCCATGTTTAATAAAGAAAATCTTAACAACCCCTTCCAACGGGATGAAAAAAAAAAAACACCAGGAGGTTTCACATTGTCCTCGATGCAGTTTTTTTTTGTGCACAGGGCGCGTGTGTAAATCATCACACAAAGTTCTTTCCAATTTTACTTTAAGTCATGTTCGTTCACTGATTGGCCCAGGTGAGGGCCAATAAGGACGTCTTGACGTCACAGACAAAGTGGCACTTCGCCCGGGCTGCCAGGTTGTATAGTTCAATACGAAATCCGTATAATATGACTGTCGTGTGTATTTCCTTCGTAACATGTAAATCACTGTACGATAGTTTACAAATCATCCATTTTAATTCACTTACTTATTGTTGTGGAGGAGCCACCCCAGCTTAAAGGGAGACAGGAGTGAACGGGTGATTTAAAAGATGTATTAGAGCCACAGGCTGTTCACGGTAAAATGAGCACTTTCAAAGTCCTGCCTAAGGTCTACTTGTATACAAGTTGTGCGTTCTTCCGCCAGATGTAAAATTAACATTGCCATGGGCATCATCACTTTATTCATGCGTCGGTCAAGCGAAACTGTGAAATTACAAAAAAAAAAAAGTATAGATATGCTCATTTTTACACTTCAATGCATTAAAAAATACAGAAAGCGTGAGAAAAAAATTATGTTATCACAAATGGTAACATAACACTTTTTGTTCGACGTTAATCTATGGAAATACTTCCCCCTACATCGTTACCAACTTTACTGGACACATGTCGCTCATTGCGCCCGTTGAAATATATGCAGGTACGGGCAGTGACTTTTATATAAGGTTGATTTCAAAAGTGCTCACTTCATCGAGAACAGCCTATACTAACAACTTTTTTTAATAACAAATATCTCTGTTATAAATCTTCAAGGACAGTATGGGGAAGGAAAGGTGAGGCAATAGCTCTCTTTCCCTGCTCAACTCAGCCCTGAACAGTTGGAGGTCTGTGATCGGTGCTGCCATCTCGTGTCCTCCTCGTGTCACCAACGCCCCTGGAAGATCATCTTTCCTGGTTCGGATCCCCAGACCACTCTTCTGCCACCCCTCCTCCCTCTTTCCCTGTTTATATGTCGCAACTCATTTCTATTCGCCGATAAACTTGGCGTGGGCGGAGTTATAGTAGTCAGCCGATGGCCATCGTTCGGAGTCAGACTGACATAATTACTCTGAACCAACTCGCAGGTTCTTTTGACGTGAATAAGCCTTCGAATTTGCAACCATAATAGGGGGAAATCCAGAAAATTCCCATGATATCAAAATCACGGGATAGAGTTGGGTATTGCAGCTCCGAATCTATCATCTAGATTCAAAACTCAACTGCACCACTCGATTGCCAAAGGATCAAAGAATATGTTATGTTAAGTGAGGACTGTGAGAAAGGGGGGGGGGAGGTGGCGCCATTTGTGGTTCGTTTCGCCGAGTCTCACAACTTCCACGTAGTATAACGTTTGACTAGTAGAAGCTACGACGCTATTTTAAGTTTCAATCGACAACTCTCGCAAAGATCAATAGTTCGCGTGTATTAAAACATTTGTGTGGCGTGGTTATGGTGAAATTGTATGCGTTTAATGTAAATTTCTAAGAAAACTTTCCACAACAATCATCAAAAAGCCAAGTGGAAATACAGAAATCGTATACGGTTGGAAAAAGGATCTAAAAAGCAATCCAGTAATACCCACAAAACCCCATATGATCGAGTGAAGGCTTCCAATTGCGTCAACGGCTGTGTCCCCAACACAGCCAAACCCCATTTTTTCTTTGCCTTGAATTGTGCTTTCGCAGTGCTTCTCGTGCTGACACAGTCTCCTCAGTAGGCTACATATCACCGCATTTCTCCCGAGTGCACAGCGTGGCTGGTGTTGCAATCGTAAAGGCTGTTCACTATAAAAAGGAGCACTTTGGTAATAATCCTCAGGAAAAAATCACTGCTCCGACCTGCATATATTTTAACGGGCGCGCTGAGTGACGAGCGCGCATTAAAGTTTGTAACGATGGAGGGACCGTAGTTCGATATCTTAACGTCGAATTAAAAGTGTCAGGTAACCGTTTGTGTTAAGTTAAATATATTTATTTTGGTTTCTGAATTTTTAATGCATATTAGTGTAAATATTAGTAGATTTGTAAAATGTTTACTTTTATAAAAAGTTTAAATTTTTCCTTCACCGACGCTTCAATAAAGTGATGATCATGCCAGTGTTAATTTTGCATAAGGCGAAAGAATACACAACGTGCATACAGATATATCTTAAGCAGGGCTTTCAAAAGTGCTCAGTTTACCGTTAACAGCCTATTACACTATGTATTGTACAGGGAACATGCGTCAAAACATAGTCTTATGGATAGCGGGTCTTGATTGGCGGTTTATCTTCGAGATTCGCAACCTGCTTGCGCAATTATTTTTTTCTTGTGAATGCAATTCCAATGTTATTGGTCAATGTTGGTTATGTCGAGTTGTTAGCGTGGAACTGAGTTTTTGCTGCGAAGATTTGCGTGCATTTTACAGGAAAATGGCGGGTGCTGGACAGTTGCAACAAGAGGACAATCTTTGTTAATCAGGCCACACTGCGCAATTAACCAGCACGAAACGTTCCTAATTACCGATGGTAAAGAATTTCCCAGCAAAGTGAAGGTGACCAACTCAGTTTTTTTGATTACGAGGCGAGGTATTAATTTAATGGCTTTTTTTTCTTTTACGTTGAAGAACCAGATAACATGAAACAGTGTTCCAAGAATTGTAATTTAATATAATTTCCGATATTTTGCAAAAATTAAGTTCAAAATCTCTATTTTCGAGTAATTATATCTCCCTTAGTATTTAGTTTATGTATAAAGTGTCCTGTATATATTTTCCACTTGATTTTACGTGAGGAATCACATTATAATGCATGCGTTCGAATTCCACCCCATTCTGTATGTACGTGTTATCACATTTTATACTGTTCTTAGTAATTTTGTACGTCATATTCGATTAAGAGTAAATTATGAGACACGTTATCATCTCCGTGTTGCAATATTTACTTGGTTTCTTGCAAACAGAACTGTCAGAACTATAAACTTGTAAAGTGCCAAGGGAATTGTCAAATCACACGTTATAACAACGGCGAGGCCATTATTTATGTATTTTCTCACAAATCTGAGCATTTATTAGTTACAATAATACTATATAACGTAACTTGAATATATGTCTGTACTACAAGTAGAAATGCTAAGTTTTTTTTGTAAGTGAACCGATAAATAGTTAAAACTATTGCCATAGATGTTACGGGGATTCAGCTACATTAACAATATAATAAATAATCAGTATAGTTTGCTCAATTTGTCCGAAAGAAGGGGTAGAAATTGGAAATGGAGTACAAATATGTGGACACAGATGTATAGACTGATGATGATGCCCATTATACCCTGAGGAGTTCGTCTGCAGCATCTACCGTCCGGGCCTATCACCACACAAGCTACTCCTCATGCCTGGTGCTCCAATAATGTTACCCCAAAATATTCCTGCACGTTCCAAGTGAAAGCTTGGCGAAAGTATGTGGTCGAGGTCACAGTCTTCACTAGATGAGCACTTGGGTATTAAGTTTTCATACTCTGTATACCATTTATTCCATACACGTAACGTTTAGAATTTGGGGAATACAGTCCTCCCTCAAGATATGTATTGCTATGATTAGGGACCTGCAAAATTCGCGTTATTTGTTTTACATCAAGCTACAATTCACGGTACTGTATATATTTTAACCGACGTCGTTCCTCCATTGGTTACTGCCCAGATATAAAGTCATTCCTTCTCTCAGTGTACATTACTTGATTGGGCCACACGACTGTGATGTGTTCATTTATTGGCGCAGGAGTTACCCAGCGCGTGTCAAACAAATTATGGTCCAATAAGAAACGAATTGCAAAGGAAACATTGTTTGTTTTAAGTTTACACTGTCCCAAAATAATAACAGGAGTTTTGCAGGTCTCTAGCTATGACTATAAATAAGTCTCAGGGATAGTTGCTAAATAAAGGTGGCAGGGAAATATTTGACGGAGGATGCTTTTAACAATATCAACTCTACGTAGCCAGCTCCTAAATAAGCTCACCTAGTAACTTGATAGTTCCAACACTTAAGGGTCCGCGGTGGCTGAGCGGTTAGACTGCTCGCCTCCCAACAAGGCGAACCGGGTTCAATCCCCGGCTGGGCAACTCCCGGATTTTCTCAAGTGGAACTTGAGCCGGACGATGCCGCTGGTCGGCGGGTTTTCTCGGGGATCTCCCGTTACCCCGCCCTTGCATTGCGGCATTGCCCCATTCTCACCTCGTTGTTAAGAGCCGCCCAAATCTCTCAACTCCAACCCTTAGCACTTTAGGGCGTAACCACTAATGTGGAGTACATAGAGGTCTTTCGGCATAGGGAATTACTAGCTGATTCGTCTAGTATACGTAGGCGAAGTCGCGGACAGAACTCTAGTCTATATAAAACAAAGTCGCCCGGCCGCGTATGTCTATGTACGTATTCGGCTAAGGCTTCTAAACTACTTGATGGATTTTGATACGGTTTTCACCATCATTTAGAGAATTTCTTGACGAAGGTATAAGTCTACAAATTATGAATATTCACTGTAAGGATAGTAGAGAAATGTCGATGTTTTATAATAAAGTCGGAAAAAGCCGCTTTTCGGCCGCTTACATGACTAAACCATAAGAGATACGCCAAATTAATATACTATATAATTGTAGATCTCAAAAAATCCACGACAGCATTTGTATATCTTTTAAGGATAACCCAGAGTAACCATTTTTGTATTTTAAAATTTTATTAAAATTAGGTGTTCACTTACGAACACAATACATTATTAACCCTATGTTAGTTACTTTAACAATTTAGTGCATGTACTAGCTGTAAAACTAAACAACGCCATATTTGTAAATCGCATCCGAGCCCGGGCGAGGGCGGAGCGGGTCGCTAGTGTATTAATAGATGTAAAGTACAACCGTTCATTAATTTTGAAGAAAAAAGATTGGCACGCATCAATGGACGTATGTAGTTGAACCCGCATTGCCCTGGAAGGAGGGGGGGGGGGACAACGTGGAGAAGTCCAATCACGACTACTGTTGTCTGGAAAGAAAACCAGTGTCTAGGTACTACAGCACGACGGAACACGAGCAGAGCCGTACGTGGTAGTAGTGACGTTAAGTGTCCCTCTCCCATACTGCTCGCAAGAGCGAAGGAATGTTTGAAGGTCAGAGTTTTAACTTGATAAGTGCGGGCGGCGATTACAAAGGCCAGCCGCCGCGTGCCGCCATGATAATCCTTCTGCAACGCGTCCGCTCCTCACCTTGGTTCGACTGAATTTCTGCGGCTATCCGAAAGAATTATCTAGTCCATTGACCTTACCTTTCTCGGCGTTACTCGGGGTGCGTGGAACCTTCCAGATCGGGCTAAGCGAGAAGATTTAAGCTGCGATGGGCGTCCCGATCCGCGAGTTTTCGAGAGTCGGGGGTTTGGAGGATTGCGATACCTTAAGGGGAATGGCGCATGTACGCAGTATATTTACCCGATTTTCGATATAAGTCGTTTTCTGAAGGTTTTATCGAAATTTTTGGCTCAACAAGACGCAAATAATTTTTAACAACTTTTTACGTTGACAAGATACTCACTGCCTTTATTATTCTTAGAGTACTGAAATATTTTTTTTTCTAACTTCAATCAGTGCTCCGAGAATTACGAATGCGGTGAATTTTTAACAATGTAAAAAGACGTTAAAAATGGTTGCTTACGTCTTGTCGAGCCAAAAATCTCTGAAACTCGTCTGCGAAACCTGTTGTGGTAAAACGTATATAAATATACGGTTTTCGTACAGCATTGCCCTTAAGTGGTGGGCTTGCGAAGACAAGCGAGACGAGCCAGCAGAGCTACGAGAGGCGGCAGGAGTGGAGTCTGCGACTGCGAGCATCGGTACAGGGGAGAGAGAGACTGGAGGGCGGGACTACTGAACTGGATGTGCGAGTGACAGTGGAAACAGTCAGACTGAACATGTGTTCACGATAAAGTGAACACTTGCCTTCATATATGTTAACGGGTACAATGAGTGACATTCGCCCAGTAAAGTTCGTAACATCGAATACAGAGCGTTAGGTAATCATTTGTCATAACTTCAATCATTTCTTTCGCTCTCTGATTTTGTAGTGCTTTGAAGTGTCAAAATAGCCACACATGTAAAGTTATTACTTCTGTAATAATTTCACCGTTTCACCTGACCAACGCATGAATAAAGTGACGTTGTTTATGACAATGCTAATTTTTCATAAGGAGGAAGAATACACAACGTGCATATAAATAGATCTTAAGCAGCGCTTTCAGGAGTGCTCAATTTACTGTGAACAACCTATAATAATGAGTGTGAATTAAAGGAATGTAATCAATATAGAGACATTGTGAAGGACATTAATCAGAACTGAGAAATACATTAAATATATTCGATCCTGGAGAATGAAATGAGAAATAGTGGAGCTAGCTTGATGTTATGATTAATAGCTTTATGGAAAAATTTAAATCAAATTAAATTCTTCTGTTTTTATGAAGACCACTATTCCTCACGAACTGGAAAATGCCCCTCTGGCGTCATGCAACAATATAAGACTCCATAAAATTTTTCATAAATTTAATATTTCATTGCATCCGCGTACGGAAAAAGCACAAATGGTTCATTTTCCCTTCATAGATTCTCGGTGGCTTTTCTACATTTTCTCCGTAAAGAGTCGAATGTGTACTTAAGTTCCAACTTTACAAAATCGCATTTTTATATTTGCAGTCCGAGGTACTTTCGTATGAATGTTTCCTCTAATTAGAAACCGCTAATTAATGACCCTGGAGCGAGTAACGTGGACAGCATACATACTGAGAAGTTCGCCTCTCGTACGCACACGCAGCGGTTTGTTTAACTAGCTACCCAGCCCTTCTACTCTTCAAGCACGCTCCAGGTATTTTCTCATTCCGCCTTACCCAGCGTATGTATTCGCCTGGAAAATCCGCAACCCACAAGGCGCTTGGGGGCACCGCGGAGACGTTTCAATGCACGCATTTGACAAATCAATCCACATTATTAATTGTAGAGTTCCCAACTTTCCGAAGTCGGGAATCTGAAAAACCTCGTGCATCTCGGGAAACAGTTGACCATTTCCTACGACATTTGCAAGGCGATAATTACTGCGGCAGTCGATGTAAACTGGTATGTTTTAACCCATTCAGATCCAGTGTACACGATCATTTACATTACGCACGTGTAGGAAATTTTTGGTCTGTACTGCTCACTGCTAAGCTCAATAATCAATTATGTTACCTTTGGATAAATAATTCGCTAACCGTCTTACTGGTCGAGTACATATTTGATTCATATTACTGTAGCCTAACACACAACCTACAGCTCATTGGCTGTGGCATCAAATGAGTGTTTGTGTCGGATAAGTACAGCACGCATAATAAATATTTTGTGTGTAACGCCTGAACCAGTGAATTAAAGTGGGTCTGAAATGGTTAAGTAGATGAAACACTTATTTTCAAAAAAGGGGCCATTTAACTATTTTGACTTATCATGCGATATCGGCTGAACCATTTAATTTATTCCACATTAACTTTGTATGATGGCATATTATAATTTCTAAATTAGTCCACGGAATTTCATTTGCCAACTATTTTGTAAGACAGCTTCACACGAAGAAATGAAACTGTTAAGCCATACACGATTCAAAAACACTTTTTTGTTCTTCCAATGTGCTGATCTACGAAAAGAACACGCACTTTAGACGATGGCTATTGAGTACTTCCAAGACTTCACGCTCGTATTCATCCATATCGCTCCCACACTTCACGGTATAGAACGCGCAAAAATATAAGCTGCAGGAATCTGTCCTCCTAACACTCTGAACTCTGTGTTTGTATGCCATACGGGTAACCATTAGTTTGCATTTCCTTTCTTTTAGAATTCTCTGCATCCATATAATCTATTTTATTTATAAGTATCGTGGGTAATGAGCATATTGTTATTTGGATCGTTCTATTGTTATAAAAGTCTAAGAGGACCACATCGCAAAAATTGAGTAAAACATTTACTTGTGCTTGAAGGTGTGCACTCTCCCCTGCATTAAGGAATAAATTCTAAACTGTAGGGTGGTAATAAGGACGTTACAATTCTCTACCAACATTTACTTGTGCTTGAAAGTATGCACTCTCCCCTGCATTAAGGAATAAATTCTAAACTGTAGGGTGGTAATAAGGACGTTACAATTCTCTACCAACATTTACTTGTGCTTGAAAGTATGCACGCTCCCCTGCATTTAGGAATAAATTCTAAACTGTAGGGTGGTAATAAGGACGTTACAAATCTCTACCAGCATTTACTTGTGCTTGAAGGTGTGCACTCTCCCCTGCATTAAGGAATAAATGCTAAACTGTAGAGTGGTAATAAGGACCTTACAATTCTCTACCAACATTTACTTGTGCTTGAAGGAGTGCACTCTCCCCTGCATTAAGGAATAAATTCTAAACTGTAGGGTGGTAATAAGGACCTTACAATTCTCTGCCAACATTTACTTGTGCTTGAAGGTGTGCACTCTCCCCTGCATTAAGGAATAAATTCTAAACTGTAGGGTGGTAATAAGGACCTTACAATTCTCTACCAACATTTACTTGTGCTTGAAAGTGTGCAGGCTCCCCTGCATTAAGGAATAAATTCTAAACTGTAGGGTGGTAATAAGGCCCTTACAATTCTCTACCAACATTTACTTGTGCTTGAAGGTGTGCACTCTCCCCTGCATTAAGGAATAAATTCTAAACTGTAGGGTGGTAATAAGGACGTTACAATTCTCTACCAACATTTACTTGTGCTTGAAAGTATGCACTCTCCCCTGCATTAAGGAATAAATTCTAAACTGTAGGGAGGTAATAAGGACGTTACAATTCTCTACCAACATTTACTTGTGCTTGAAGGTGTGCACTCTCCCCTGCATTAAGGAATAAATTCTAAACTGTAGGGTGGTAATAAGGACGTTACAAATCTCTACCAACATTTACTTGTGCTTGAAGGTGTGCACTCTCCCCTGCATTAAGGAATAAATTCTAAACTGTAGGGTGGTAATAAGGACCTTACAATTCTCTACCAACATTTACTTGTGCTTGAAGGTGTGCACTCTCCCCTGCATTAAGGAATAAATTCTAAACTGTAGGGTGGTAATAAGGACGTTACAAATCTCTACCAACATTTACTTGTGCTTGAAGGTGTGCACTCTCCCCTGCATTAAGGAATAAATTCTAAACTGTAGGGTGGTAATAAGGACCTTACAATTCTCTACCAACATTTACTTGTGCTTGAAGGTGTGCACTCTCCCCTGCATTAAGGAATAAATTCTAAACTGTAGGGTGGTAATAAGGACGTTACAAATCTCTACCAACATTTACTTGTGCTTGAAGGTGTGCACTCTCCCCTGCATTAAGGAATAAATTCTAAACTGTAGGGTGGTAATAAGGACCTTACAATTCTCTACCAACATTTACTTGTGCTTGAAGGTGTGCACTCTCCCCTGCATTAAGGAATAAATTCTAAACTGTAGGGTGGTAATAAGGACGTTACAAATCTCTACCAACAATTTACTTAAATTTGGCCTCAACACTCCAAATATGAATCAGTGATAAATCCTTATTTTCAAACAGTTAACAGCGTTCGACTTATTCAGCAGTCACTTAAGCGAATTTATATAACGAGTTAGTCAAAAATTTCAGTATATGTTTATTGATTCAGTGAGATTTTTCACTGATTCATCAACCATTTCATTCATGTCTTTTTCCGTGATTTGGTTTTTTACAGATGGATTAATCGAACAAGGCGTATCAAATGAGATAACAAAACCTAACAAAAACGCATAAAATATACTTTTTAAAATGTGGATTTTGTTTTTTATAATACTATTTAGCGAGGTATCGTGAACATTCGATTTTTAATTTCGTTTTTAGTTCTTCCATTTAGTTTTCACATAATAATAGTTAAAGCTCTTGGTTTGGAGGATTAAACTTCATTAAAATGCATTAAACTGTATTAAACTGCATTAAACGTAGTGAAGTGAGGGCATTCATACGTACAACTTGTATTAACATCCCTAATGTTACAAACGCTATATATATATATATATATATATATATATATATATATATATATATATATATATATATATATATATATATATATATATATAGCGTTTGCCTGATAGTTCAGCTGGTAACAAATTGCATAACACAAACACCAACTATCGGAGATATGTTTAATCTCTCGTAATGATTTGATTAGATTCAATAAAAAAAATTGGGTTTGGGTCTATTGGTGACACGGCCGTTTGTTTTGCGTGAATACGTCTACGTTGACGCGCTCGGACGCGTTGATGTTTATTTTACGTTCCCGGCACCGCTTCACTCGATCATATGGGGTTTTATGGGTATCACTGGATT
The DNA here is from genome assembly GCA_029891345.1 of Dryococelus australis. Taxonomy (NCBI): domain Eukaryota; kingdom Metazoa; phylum Arthropoda; class Insecta; order Phasmatodea; family Phasmatidae; genus Dryococelus; species Dryococelus australis. The sequence continues at coordinate 196,470,752 of CM056998.1, read as the reverse complement.
GATTTTGAGATGCTCTTTCCAACCGTATACGTTTTCTGTATTTCGACTTGGCTTTTTGACGAGTATAGGCCGACATTGTGTCCAGTTTTCTTAATTCTTTACATTAAACGCACACAATTTCACCATAACCACGCCAGACAATTAGTTTTATACACACAATCGGTTGATCTTGACAAGAGCTGTCGATTGAAACTTAAACGAGCGCCGTAGCTTCTCATAGTCAGAAGTTATAGTACGCGGAAGTTATGAGACGGGACGAAACGAACCTTAAAACTAGACATCACATGGAGTTCCACGGCGGAAATTGCGATGCAACGTTTGCAGGGTGATCGATTCCGACACTGTAACATGGTGCTCTTAATGACTAATAACATGGCGGATATGGATGTGGTCTTGTCCGATACGGTATAGGACTATGCAACGAGCATCGCAGGTGAGGGCCCGCGACGACTGGCTGTCATTTTGGGAGAAGGCGAAGATTTCCGACCAGCACATTTCGTGACTCCTGTGTGCCAGTATTCCGATTCTGCTGCCAAACCAGAATACATCGTATCTATAACTGTCAATTTAAGCCATAAAAGTCAAGCATCGATTTCGTAATTCTCATTTTATTTCCCATATCGAGAAGGTAATATCACCCACCGATATCAACTTATTCACGTAAAACACACGGCCGTGTTGCCAACACAACCGCACCCCGATATTTTTTATTCGAGAATAATACCCCTTCCCCTTGAAACTTTCCTCTGGATCCGTGCCTGCTGGAACTGCTGCAGTATTGCTATAGGCTGTTCACGATAAAGTGAGCACTTTTGAAACCATCCTCAGAAAAAGTCACTGCCCCTACCTGCATGTATTTTGACGGGTTCACCGAGTGACATTCGCCTAGAAAAGTTGGTAACGATGGATGGAAAATAGTTCCATATCTTAACGTCACATTAAAAGTGTCGGATAACCATTTGAATTAACTTAAAATCTTATTTCGCTTTGTACTATTTTAATGTATCAAATTGTTAAAAAAAAAAAAAAACATGTGATATATTTATTATTCTAATAATTGTAAAGTTTCACGTGACCGACGCACAAATAAAGTGATGGGGCCCATGACAGTGTTACTTTTAGATCAGGAGGGCTAGTACACAACGTGCATACAAACAGTTCTTAAGCAGGGCTTTCAAAACTGCTCGTTTTACTGTCAACAGCCTTTAATGATGTTAGACACTGCAGCACATATTTCCTGTTTTCGTTTCTTGTAGGACTTGAGCGTCATATATAAAGATCACTGACACTCATAAGTTACGTGGGTTGGGGGGGGGGGGAATGGCAACCACCCCTCTGCTTTATAGCCAGCAGGGGAATGGCCCTCATCCCCTCTCCTGGGTGGTCGGCCAGTAGTTCAGTTTGTAGTAAGTATAATTTATGGTTAACTTCTTGGCTCATTCTTAATTTATATATATATATGTTAATTTGGCGTAGTAAAAATTGTAATATGTGTTTGATTCAGAATGTTCAGTTATTTAAGACAACTTTTATATGTTATATTGCCTTTCCAAGCAAAAATTCAGTACTGTGTTCTATTAAATATTTGTAACTCGTGTTGTTTAAAACCATGCCATAAATAAAAATAAGTGTAACATTCGTACATAACTTCTCGCACAAACATACAACACACATTGCGTTAAGAGAGAGACAATGAGAGCGAGATATGATTAATATATTAAAATAAAAATGGGCTTTGTCACGCAAAATTATGAGTGTCTTTCCCCCCCAACCAACCTTTTTTTTCACCACAAAAAAAGCCTCTATCTCCACCGCCGGGAACAAAAATTGTGTGCATATGATGGAAATGTACGGCTTATTTTTGTTTATTTTACATAGAACACGGGTATACGCGTATATTTATTACGAGTAAAAATATACAGATGTTGAATTTCGTCTTAGCTCATTCGAATGTCACGCTAGTCATAGTTTGATGCACCCCAGACATTAATCTAATAAAAATAAATCTTATCTATGTCGTCTGTGATAGAAGCTGTTGTAAAACTAATGACTTTCTGACGTGAAACGCCACTCCTGTGATTTATAATTAGACTTCTAACTGCCGCGACGAATCGGCGGGTCTTTGCAAGTGAAAATGTGAAATGTGTCCTGGGGCGTGAGTACCATTTTCTACTTATCGGGAGCCGCTATGCGTCTCGGAAACAATGAGCGGGGTGGCAGATACCATGGCACAAAGTGTAGTTGTCACGTATCTTTCATAATAATTCCACATAAATTATTACAATTTGCATTCGTGTTGTATAATAACCAAGAATGGTCTTAATTTTCTACTCGTAACATGGTCATCATCAAAATTCGGCTATAGAGATGCGTAGCTCAATAAATTGAATATGCTGGACATTTAGAATTATCCTGCGGTACAAATTTGCAATTTATATATATATATATATATATATATATATATATATATATATATATATATATATAATTGCACAGTGATGTCAGCATAAAATAAAACTGAGACAATCGCATCGCTTATTGCCCATTAGTTGAACTATAACACTGATTTACGCTGGGTAATTTATGTGTACATCTGATAACCTCTGTTATTTGAGAAGATGAACTAGCAAACATTTGTGAAATAACCTCCAGGGCGAGGCGGCGCCCAAAAATGTTACTCTTCGAGTAAACTTTAAAATAAAAATAAGACATCACTAATTTGTAATTTTCTAGCGTGTCTCTGTAAACAGGAAGTCTACATTTCCTTTCAATTTTTTTAGTTCTCCCTAAGCTTTCCGCCATTTTCAGTTTACCCTTCGGTACTAGCTGAAATAGTTTACAGACACACACTAGAAAGTTACAAATTAGTGATGTCTTATTTTTATTTTAAAGTTAACTTTTATAAGTGTTATAAATTTAGACGTAAATTTTATGGTTAATTTATCGCAAGAAAAGCTGATTATGTATATAACCGATATTTTGAAAAAGAAAGAATTTGCGGAAAGGGACAAACATATGTTGGAATTTACATTGGTTGTTTAATCTGTACACATTTTTGTAAACACAGAATGCTATTGGTATAATGCTCGTTCAAAACGATGTTTACTTTCTCTTTCCTCAGCTCTTACTCTCTCTCTCTCTCTCTCTGTCTCTCTACTCTACTCTCGGATAAACGTTTTAGAAAGCCGCCCCGACATGCAGGAAGGAAGCAAAACTTCTTCGGGACTTCTGCCCCAGAAAATCCAATATGGCGCTTTCACAGCCACGACTGTGTGGAGATTCCAAGATGCGATAAGCTACTGAGTGACGGGGCATTATCCCCGGAGCACCTGGTGCACGTCTCTCTCTCCCCCTCCCCGCTTTTTTCCATTCTCAATTCGTCCTTCGGCAGGCACGTAACTGTCTGTGACGAGCTGGTTGCCTACCTACAGGCGTTACACTTTATGTAGCTGACATTAACGATGCCATCTCTGGAGCAGAATCAAACTGAGTGTCCCTTCCATTCAACCTTAAGGCTCTGTCTCACCCTACGTGGTTTATTTTCTAGCTTATGGACCCTTACTTTATTTTTACTGAAATAACTGAATAGCTTATGTCTTACATTTTACAGACGATTGTAAATGTGGTCGCCAAAATTAGTCTGTGTAATGCGAAACGTCAAGAAATTACTGATATGAAAAATGATGCACTGAATAAGTCATAAAACATCGTAAGTTAAGCGTATGTTCGTTGTACAGCGTAACGAATACTGCCAGAGAGGTATAACCATAGTTTCTAGGCAAGTGCCTTAAACAACTGAAATAAGCTAAGAAACAGTTATTCGACATGGTGGGTGAGGCCAAGTCTTCAGAGAACCATGCATAGGCTATTCACGGTAAAGGGAGCACTTTTGAAAGCCTTCTCATCTGGAATAATAGTTATTAAATTAGTGTTATTTTAGCTTTAGGCGTTAACTTCCGAATGCAGTGTAATGTACACGCTGTGTTTATTACTCACATTGCAATATTTATTTAAAAAGGCGGTTATACGATAAAATATGGCGGACAGTAATTAATAACTAGGGCGTCAGAAGAGCTCACTTTACAGTGAACCACCTGTACTAAAATATTATCTGTTAAATCGTTTGTACTTGCTCGCTTATATCAGTAAATGCATGCTATGGGAAGACGACTTATATCAGTAAATGCATGCTATGGGAAGACGACTTATATCAGTAAATGCATGCTATGGGAAGACGACTTTTAGTCACGAAAGATAAAATCCCGGAATTTAAGGCCATTTAGTTCTGCTTTTAACGTATGAAATGACTCTTACAGACATAATTTACATGGAAACCGTGGGACAGAGAAAACGATGAAAGTCAGTTCGGAGTTGTTCGTGTTGGAGCTGTGGGACACTGGGGGCGCGAGTTAGTGTCTGCATTATCGCTTGCCCGCTTCAGGACAGCTTCAGGTGCACTACAGCCTCAGCAGAGATGAGTTGAGCGTCGGTAACGAAGTGAGATAAGTACGTATCAGCAGTGGAATGCAAATGCGGGAAAGAAGCAGACATTAAGGTGGCCGCCTACTAGGCGCTAGAAATGTGTTGCAGTGTGTTGGGAAATCCGTTTTTTTTTTTTGACGAGATTATGCCACGTGCGCTCAATGTGCTAATTTACGAAAAGAAAACCAACTTCAGGCGATGACAGAATGTCGCTTTCAAGACACTACGCATGTTAGAACCACTATTTCCAAGCCCTCAAAAAAAAAAAAAAACAGCATTTTCAGACTGCCGTATGCCAAAACGTGCTGACTGGATCTACGTGAAACTCGGATACAATCCTGCATTGAACTTCGCAACAGACTTTTCATCAGTAAAATAATATGGTCACCGTTTAAAGTCCCATAGAAAACGGTTCGACGAAAAACTTGCACGCTAGTTTAGTGCTTCGTGCATAGTGGCGATGCGGCACTTTATAAGGGTCCCAGTGTCGCCCTTAGCATTCGCTCGCTCCTGTGCAATGTCGCGTGAGGTAGGCGGCCCCCTTAACGACGCCATCTCTGACCATTACTTTCTCACATCGTCCGTCCATCCCCTAGTCGAGGGATGAATAAAAAGACGTCTCGTTTCCATCTTCAAATCCACAGCTGAAAACATGTTCTTCAGGGAAAGGCGAATTGGATGCTTATCACGTGTGTATATGCACGTGTACAAAACTTCTACATGTTTATAACCATCATTTGTCCAACAAAGTTCTTATTTGTGCTGAATTAACTATGTATGTCATCCAGAAAGCAATGTTTACGTGCGTATTTAGAAAACAAATATTGAGAATATTTACACGCGGTAAAAATCCTTATCGTTAAGGAAAGAAACCCATGTAAACAAAATGTGATTACATACTTGACATCCTTCTAAGGAACTAGGAGTGGACTTGTCGACTTGACTGAGTGTTCACAAGGCTGCTTTTTCATTCGCCCATCCATCAGAAAGCATAGGTTGCCAACGTCTCGACAGACGGGCGAATGAAATTATTTGAGGCTTCTTATTGGCTATTGGTAGCGTAATCTATGGACGGAAGATGGTCTCACCAGACGGCATATTATAAATCCGCTTTTATACCAACATTTTTTTCGCACGCCACCATTGTTAATAAGGGCCAACAAACAAAAATTTTAAAATCAAATTTCACGTGATTTCATGAATTTTCAACTTCGGGCGTAAATTGGCATAGCCGTAGGGAAATAATTGGAGTAATGTTCACCCGTTGAACAAGTGACTGTAATGAATTGTTTGAGATCTCAACAGTGTTCTACTACACAAAAATTCTTCCGGTTTCGGACTCCTATTTGAAATACAGTCGACCGAAGACTGACGTTTTCATTTTAAAACACTACCACTTTGCATGCGACCAATCGCTATTTCGTCATTAAAAAAAGTTTTGGCTACTGTATTACGCAAAATCTGGTGCTCTCATTAAATGAAGAATTAGTAAAACCTGGGTAACTTGTGGAGGCCATTCTCATGTGGAGGTCCGATATTACCAGTCCTTGCTGTTATCCCCAACATCAAGCCTCGCGCTCAAAACGAGCGATGGCTTAGTCTATTTGCGGTTTCTTCATACTATCAAACCTTTGAAAAAATTACCCAATGTATAATCTGCTACATGTATCACAACCGTTTTATATTTCTGTTTAAATTAAAGTATAATATTTTTCGTTAAACTGAATATCGACCTGTATTTTATTTATAAATTATATTTAATTTATAACTAATATAAATTAAAACAGTGAAAAAACAAGTGTGTTGATAGCGCCTAGTAAGAAATAGTTCTCACGGAAAATATCATTATAACTGAGTGCGCACGAATTCTGTGCGTAGTCCTTATGTGTAATTTTCTACACTTATTTAAGGTTACCTTGCACGAGGTTGAGGGATATCCTGAAAGTAGAACTTTAGCAGGGCTTCATGAAATTGTGAAGCGACTGTGAATAGATCATAGTTTGTGGTATACGCCGTGATATACAGTTTGTTTACATGTGGACCTGGAGGCGACGTTTGTCAAATGTTTTTTTTTTTTTTTTTCCAAGCACGAGGAAACACAGTTTGCACACAACAGGACGGACCAGCGACCCGACCTGTATTGCCTCCGTGCCGATGAACACGGATCCACGAGACGGATATTTGTAAACGCTCTCTACACAGTGACGTATCAGTAGCCAACGTGTTTTGTGTATTCCCCGAGGGCGATTTAATTTGTGTTGGTCTCTGCACAACCGGTATTTGAATTGTTGCGGTTAATATCACATTAAAAGCTGTTCACGATAAAGTCAGCACTTTTGAAATTAGCCTTAGAAAATAGCCACTGCCCCCTACCTTCATATTTTTAACAGGCGCCCCGAGTGATATGCGCCCAGTAAAGTTGGTAACGATGAATGAGAAGTAGCGTCGTATATTAACGTCGAAAAAACGTGTTAAGTAAGCATTTCTGATAACTTAATAAAACGTGCTAAGTAAGCATTTCTGATAACACGTTTTATTAAGTTATCAGAAATGCTTACTTAACACGTTTTATTAAGTTAAGTAAGCATTTCTGATAACTTAATAAAACGTGTTAAGGAAGCATTTCTGATAACTTAATAGAACGTGTTAAGTAAGCATTTCTGATAACTTAATAATCACTTGCGCTTTCTGTTTTTTTGTTTTTTAATGCATCGAAATGTGAAAATGAGCAGATTTGTCAAATGTTTACTTTTCTAATAATTTCACAGTTTCACTTGACCGACGCTTGAATAAGGTGACGAGGCCCATGACAACATTAATTGTACATATGGCGGAAGAATACGCAACGTGTATGCAAGTAGATCTTAAGCAAGGCTTTCAGAAGTGATCATTTGACCGTGAACAGCGTTTAACTGTAATAATTTCTATTAGATATTTTTGCGACAGACAGACGTTGTGGTGTTTGCAAATCTTTTTGACGCGAATGCGTCTTTAAATTTGCAACCGTAGTGGGAGGCAATCCAGAAAATCCGATGAAAACAAAGTCTGGGGATACAGTTTGGCATTGCAGCTCCGAATCTATCGCCTACATTCAAAATTCGATTACACCACTCGATTGCCAAAGGATTAAAGAATATGTTATTTTGGGGGAGGACTACGAAGCATCGCACGCGGCGGTTTGGGGGGGGGGGGCAATTTTGAGTACGTTTCGCCGCGTCTCATAACTTCCGTGTAGTATAAGTTTTGACTAGGACAAGCTACGACGCTCGTTTAAGTTTCAATCGACAACTCTCGTCACGATCAGTCGATTGCATGTATAAAAACGTTTGTGTGGCGTGGTTATGGTGAAATTGTGAGCGTTTAATGTAAAATATTAAGAAAACTTAACACAATTTCGGCCTATACTCGTCCAAAAGCAAAGTTGAAATCGCGTACGGTTGTAAAGAGTATCTCAAAAGCAATCCAGTGATACCCATAAAACCCCATATGATCGAGTGAAGCGGTGCCGGGAACGTAAAATAAACATCAAGGCGTCCGAGCGCGTCAACGTAGACTTATTCACGCAAAACAAACGGCCGTGTCCCCAACACAGCCAAACCCAATTTTTCCGTCACACATTATCCAGACTAGTAGTGCTTCATGTCCAACTTGAAATACGTGCATCGCCCTCAGGATTCGCTTTAGACCACAGGTCGTCTAGTTCATTGACGGTTACTTACGAGTTTTCTGAAGCATTGCTAAAGTTATACTTGCAGGCTTTACCTCCGCTCCATGCAAACAAAGCTTAACACACACTAGAGAATTACACTAAAGGGACGACGCAATGCGGTCGTGCGCATACTGTATAGTAATATTTCTATTGGAAACTATTTCTCATCGATAATTACAAACACCTTTTTCACCCAGTTTTAATTCAAGCCAATTGCAAATAAAATCTCATAATATACAGATAAAATATGTTACAGTTCTATTTAATAAAAATAGAGATATTTTCATTCTTACAGAAGTAAAAAGGGCGTAAGATAGGTAAATAACATACTTGGGAAACAGCGAAACACGTCATAAATGGAATGATTTTTTAAATTTTGATTGAAAAAATGTGCAGAAACGGCGAATAGACTAATATATTTCCACCATTTTTCCGCTTACGAAATTTGTCGGTCTAATTTTACTACATCCTGTATGACAGAACTGTATCAGTCTGTAACAGTGATCAATCTCGTGAACCAGAGAAACTACTAACTACAATGGGTGGAGTGATGAGGATGTATTGTGCGTGTCCGAGGCTTAGATGCGTGAGAACACTAAGGGCGATTTCGGTGCGCATTACACACACGTCATCGCCTCTATGCGCAAGGCACCCAACCCTATCATTTTAATCTTGCAAAATTCAATACAAGGGTATGAACTGTAACCCTAAGTTATGTTTAAGAGCCTGTTCCGAAAATTCCATACCTAAAATTTTGTTATAAAATATCAGCGTTAGCTTCTTTTCACTGTGGAAAAAATGCACGTTATAAAATCTAATTAAAATAATAAGGAACTTTTGAACGTGGAAAATTTCTTAAGTGTTATTCGCAGGCGGGTGCCGCTCAAAAATATTGAACATTTTTCAAATGGCAACCACGACTGAACATCTGAGAGCGTTCTTGGGGCTGACCAGACGACGCCCTTAACAACGAGATCTGGAAAGGCGATATAGGTTAAGCGTGACGGGAATGGAGCAGACTCGGAATGCAAGAACAGGGTAAGCGGGAGAACACCGAGAAAACCCACCGACCAGGAATGGCTCCGCCGGGAATCGAACCTGGTTTATCTTGACGGGAGGCAAGCTTCCTAAGTGGTGTAGTGTTTAACACTTCGAGGACTGAGTGTAGCTCGTGCTAAACAATTTGAGTTATTTTTTTTTTTGTTTCTAAACAAAACTCGCACGGATGTAGATTGTTTGTTCCACTTGTACGTAACCAAAGCCTACAAGAACATTTTAACCCGGCAATAATAGTTTTCTGGACTAAAAAACCAATACGTTCTTATACCAACTCAAAAGGACATGTTTGATTACAAACACTTTTACTCATTGAAGGACACTGGATTGGAGCAAAATAAACTTGCCATCCCATTGGCCGAAGACCAGCCAATAAGTAACGTTGTTGTGTACAGTAGACGTGCCTAACCTCGCGTTAACCAGTAGGATGGTTGTGAATGTAAAAACACTAAAAACAATAAAACCTTTTATCCTATAGTGCTGGCGACATGTGACTCGCCTCTAACTGGTCCTGAAAGCCAGTAAGTGTGTGCAGAATTCTAAGTGTTAAGACAACTCGCCTCATATCCAGGCGGACCGGCTTCGATTCTCGCCGGGGTCTCCAACGGATTTTCGCATGTGGGAGTCGTGGCGGACGATGGAGGTGTTTTCTCGGGGATCTCCCGTTTCCGCTGCGCTTTCACTCTGACGTTGCTCCATACAAGCCCTCGATGTTCACAGCCGCCCAAATCTCTTCACTTCACATCTGTGAGCGTTCTAGCCACTCGGAAACCGCAGTTCCTAGTTACGACGAGCGCCATGATGTTCAAACACGCGGGGAGAGAGAACAAGGGTTCTGCCGGCAGTCTAAAGGCATGTCTGCATTGCGCTATCCCAACCTGTGTCTTAGGACAAGGCTGCGCTGATTGGTACACGTGACCCTCTGACGTCACGGGGCTGTCAACCTGTACCAAGCTGAAGCAATCGGAAAACTTAACTTTCGTTCTAAGTTGTGTCCTAAGCTGATAGAAAAAGAAAACTACTTCAAATAATTTCGCGAGGATTCATGGAATGTTTACGTTATTAATGTCAACATTGGATGTGCAAGGTGGGATTTCTCAAAACAAATTTTATGAAATGCTAATAAATAATTAGTGATATCTTCGTTAGGTTTGAAAATTTTATTTCAAGGATAAAACTTTTAAAACGTAAGTTTAAAAAATAAAATTTGGATGCCAGTTGTCGAACTTATAAAAAAAGTTTAGGCTTTTATTAAAATAAATATTCAAATGCCGTATTTCGTAAACATTAAATAATCAATATTCCAGTAAGTAAAAACATCACTACATAAGAAATGATGCACCGAACTTACTGCAACCTCGTGTCAGATTCTGAAAGCTCACTTCAGACAACCTCGTGTCAGATTCTGAAAGCTCACTTCAGACAACGCATTTGTAGACCATATTCGGACTGCGTGAATGTGACGTCAGTTGACGCATAGTCTCGCACACTTTCACAGGAACGGCTGATTGTAGACAAGCCTTCAGAGCGGTGCACTAGAGGAGTGGAGGAGACCAGGGAACTGTACTGGAATGTCCGCTGCTGTGTGGTTTTGCAGTCGCAGGTTCTAGCGGACCTGCGGCCGATACAAATTGGATCGCGGCTTTTTGCAGACACTTCATTCCAGCGATAAATGGCACACGCAGATGGTCGAGAGCATTTGTAGTCGCCCGCAGCGCTACGATTGTAATCAAGGGTTTCGGGATTAGATCTCCAAGAGAGCCGAATTACGCGTGCAGATAGAGATTCCCATTTTGCCACCGCGATCTTAAGTAACAGACCGACATTACTGTTTTTGTCCCACGGTATATTCGCGTGTGTTTAAGCCCTCACTTCATACCTTTTGCAGGAATTCTTTTTCGCGTCATAATATAGGATTTATAGTAATAACTGATGCTCGATTACAGAAAATTTACATTTTACGAGTTGTATAATATTTTTATGCATAATTTCTGTTTGTTATCTGCTTGTTGTAAAAATCTGAGAACTAATTAATCGATATATAGTATAAAACAAAGTTGCCCGGCCGTGTGTGCGTGTGTATATTCAGCTAAGGATTCTAAACTACTTGATGGATTTTGATATGGTTTTCACACTCATTTAGAGAATTTATTGAGGAAGATTCGAGTAAAGATAATAGATATATGTTTACGTTTTCTAATAAAGTCGGAAAAAGCCGCTTTTCGGGCGCTTAAATCGCTTACGCTAACTAAACCATAAGAGATACACCAACTGAATGTACTACGGAATTGTAGATCTCGAAAAGGCCTAAAAAATGGAGTGTGGCTGTTTCGGGGACACGGCCGTTTGTTTTGCGTGAATATGTATACGCTGACGCGCTCCGGCGCTTTGGTGTTGATTTCACATTCCCAACACCGCTTCATTCGATCATATGGGATTTTATCGATATCACTGGATTGCTTTTGAGGCGCTATCTTCAACCGTATATGATTTCTGTATTTCGGCTTGGCTTTTTGACGAGTGTAAGCTGACATTGTGATAAATTTTCTTAATTTTTTTTTTTATATTAAACTCCTACAATTTCACCATAACCACGCCACACAAATATTTTTATACGCGCAATCGATTTATCTTGACGAGAGCTGTTGAGTGAAACTTAAATGAGCGTCGTAGCTTCTCCTAGTCAAAAATTATACTACGCGGAAGTTATGAGACGCGGCGAAACGAAATTTAAATTGCCCCCCCCCCCCCTCGTGATCAAACACCCAGCCTCCACCGTCCGCGATGCTTCGCAGTCCTCACTCAACGTAACATATTCTTTGATCCTTTGCCAATCGAGTGGTGTAACTGAATTTTGAATGTAGACTATAGATTCGGAGTTGCAATGCCAAACTGAACCCCCGATTTTGTTAATATCGGGTTTTCTGGATTACCTTCAGATATGGTTACAAATTAAAAATGCACAAGTTGAACACGTTATTCCAAAGAAGCCTCCATACCTGCTCGCATGTAGGCTAGGGCTCTTGGAATCTTCCGCCTGAGATCGCACGGAAAATGGTATCGTAGCGTGCAGGCTTTACGGAGGCGAACTATGAAGTATTTAAATATAAAACCGAGAGAAATGGTGCGATGGTATTACACTGAACTCGCATTCTGGAGACATCGGTTCGAATCTCAGTCCGGCTATCCTGATTTTAGTTTACCGGGGTTTCTTAAAATCACTCCAGGCGAATGCTGAGTACATTTCTTACTACAGGCCGTTCACGATAAAGTGAGTACTTAAGGTCCTTCCAACAGGCATTAAACGCCAATAAATATATAATTTATTGCCGCCTCAGGCATTAAATTTTGATGGTGGTGAAATATATACACTGTGTTTATTTGTCACATTGTAATGTTTATATTAAAAATAGCGGGAAGATAGAAATTGGATGAAAGGAAAAATTTATAAGGGCCTTAAAAAGTGCTCACTTAACCGTGAACAGCCTTTACCACCCATGGTTGAGTCTTCTTCCTTTCTACTTCTCTAAGCTACTTGGGGCCGCGGTGGCTGAGAGGCTAGACTGCTCGTCTCCCACCAAGGTGAACCGGGTTCAATCCCCGGTCGGGCCACTCTCGGATTTCCGCAAGTGGGAATCGCGCCGGACGATGCCGTTGGTCCGCCAGTCTTCTCGGGGATCTCCCGTTTTCTCCCGCCCTTACATTCAGATGCTGCTCCAATCTCACCACCTTTCACCCTCATCGGCTCTCAAGACCTCGCTTTCAAGAGACACCCATATCTCTAAGCACCTCGATTTGCCTCTAATGGCCGCGCTTTGAACGAAGCGTTAAGAACTGCCTACACAGAATGCATTTAAATAAAATTAAGGCAAAGGTGTGTGTATAAATTAAGTAAACCAAGGCAACTTAGTTTTATTATTATTGAGCAGCTATATCAATCCCTTTTTCAAGATGCAGCCTCTTTAAGCCCGATGAGCTACACTTTACAATTTAGCGTCAAATAGGTTGTTTCTAATTCCTTCCAGGCTAATCGATCTTCTGCAATGTTCTTCCAGTCCACACCTACTACTCTTCGAATGTCTCTGTCCCAGCGATCTGGAGACCTTCCTCCCCTGGATCTTTCCAGGTCTCTTGGTATCCAATCCATCACAGCCTTTGTCCATCTGTCGTCACTTCTTCGAGCAGTATGTCCAGCCCACTGCCACTCTAGAGTCTTCGCTCTTTCTAGGATGTCCCTGACTTTAGTTACTGATCGAATGAAGGCAACTCTCTTCCTTATAGGCCCTACGTAATAATAAAAGTGATACTCGATTTAATGTAACGTACATAAATGAAATTAAGACAAGAATAGATGTTAAGTGTATAGAAATAGTGCCAATTACATTTGACGTCAGTAAAGACATTATCCAGTACGTTAGCTCCGAGCCGTAGTTGGTCCATGAGCTAGCTAACGATGGAAGCTGCGATGTATTAAATGCCGGGCAGCGTATCGATATGAAATATGTAAATTAGACGTACTCTAGTGTGTAAATAATCACCATCATTCTTCATACAATTACTGCAGTTTGCCTATACGACTCAGTATACTATGAGCAAGTTTAAAATAGCACATATTTCAGTAGCAAATTTATAATTAGGAATTTTTTATTGCAAAAGCTTTCAGTATGGCAAAGCTTGAAACAGAACCTAAGTTCACAGTTTCATGAATTTACGACAAAGATAATGATAATATTACGAAAGTACTCTAAGATATGTAAACTGTTAAACGCACTCTTGTTATTAATAGTTGTGAGAGTGTAAGTTAGTTTTTACGCGAAGTATTGTGAAGTCAGTGTCTCAGACCTTGTATGGAGAAAGACATTTTGGCCGCAATATTTTGACGTGAACACGTCTTTAAATTTGCAACCGTAGTGGGGGAAAATCCAGAAAATCCGGTGATAACGAAATCGGGGTATACAGTTTGGCATTGCAGCTCCGAATCTATCGTATACATTCAAAATTCAATTACACCACTCGATTGCCAAAGGATCAAATAATATGTAACGTTGAATGAGGACTGCGAAGCCTCGCGCGCGGTGGCTGTTGAAAAGGGGGGAGGGGGGGAGGGGGGGGGTCCACAATTTTGACCCTTTCAGTCCCAGTGTCCACGATCGAGGAGATATTACACATGAAGGACGATTATGGTTGGCAGTGTACACAAGGAGGAATCAGTTTTGGGCGTATTTTTTTTTCCAAGCAATCTGATTCGTTGGAGTTCCCGCACCTCTAGTTTGTGAATGGTTAATGCTGACGTCAACAAACACCCAGTAAGTTGTTCATTGGTTGTGAGAAGCACGCTCAACACAATTACAGCGCACACGAAAAAATTAAACGATTGCAACACTTGACCTCTTAAATTAATTCGGGACTGAGAGGGTTAAGTTCGTTTCGTCGCGTCACATAACTTCCGCGTAGTATAACTTTTGACTAGGAGAAGCTACTACGCTCCTTTAAGTTTCAATCGACAGCTCTCGTCAAGATCAATCGATTGCGCGTAGAAAACCATTTATGTGGCGTGGTTATGGAGAAATCGCACGAGATTAATGTTAAGAAATTAAGAAAATGTAACACAATCTCGGCCTATACTTGTCAAAAAAGTCAATCAGAAGTACAGAAAACGTATACGGTTGGAAAGAGGAACTCAAAATAAATCCAGTGATAACAACAAAACCCCTTATGATCGAGTGAAGCGGTGCCGGGAACGTAAAAAAAAAAAATCTTCAAGGCGTCCGACCTCGTCAACGTAGATTTATTCACGCAAAACAAACGACCGTGTCCCCAACACAGCCAAACCCAATTTTATTTACAATTTATTCGTGTTTAATAGTCTTATGCTCTTTCATAAAACAAAATGCCTACCACACTTTCTCTGATGCGTAAAAATTTCAACCATGTATGAATGAGAACTTCCATGGAGAATTGCACACAACCAATAACGAAAACTGCCATCATATGACCAAGTCTTCCATAAAACCATCCATACAAGCCACGCAGTCATTGGTTGGTAAATGTTCTTCAGTGTATAGGTGGTATATAAATTCATGAGCCTGACTATGGTTGATTAGGGTAGGGATTTATTTGATAGTGAATTAACTCCCAATTAACAAATATTGATGAATTTTACTGACACATTTTTTACGGTACAAACAATTTGATGTGATAGAATAAAGGTGGATTTAGGGTAAATCAAGGACAGAACTAGATGGATAAAGAGCTGTGGAACGGGCTAGCTCTCTCGCCCCAGCTGAAAGCAGTCACACTCGATCGCCGCTAGGAACCCGCAGACCTCTGTGGACTGCAGCCAACCGACACCTTGGCCCAATGGTGTTCGCCTGGGCGGAGTTACTGACACGATTGCTGATGGAACTGCCCCAATCTATGTCAGCCAAGCCCAAATATTCTGCTAACTCCTGTATGTAACCCTCTGCACTTTACGTCGCTGCGCCACTGCCCTCGTTATCTGCAGTTGTAGTTTATAAAACAAGCGTTGGCCGCCTCCTCTCTACTAGTATTTCCTACTCTATTAACTAAAAGCATGTTTTACAAACACTCTCTCTCATGTAGCATTGTATTGAATTTAATTTATTGCATGCAATAATTCTTGAAATTTTTACATCTCTGTCTCAAGGGTTTTTACGTCTCTCTTGAGGGTTTTTTCCCTTGCTCTTCATAGAGCAAGTACACTTAGGGAGGTAGTCATGGCCCCAAAGTGCAGGCCGTGGCTGGCCAATCCCTCATTGCCACGATGCACGTCTCCTTGCATGATTTTCCTTCCTAGTAAGTATAAGGGGTTAGCCCTGAGACGCAATAAAATCCCGCCCTACCTTCGGGCCTTAAATTCGCATAACACTTAGAATAAGGTAGTTTAGAAAAAAAAATATGTCGCAGACCTAACATCACCTACATTCCCAATCCAGTCAGGTCTACACTCGAGATTTAATAGAGCTATGTACAACAAATAAATAAAGCAAATAAATTAAACAGGCTCTACTTGGCATTCACTGTATTGCTGCGTTAATGTTGCGAGTACAGCTAGGTTTAATTGATTGCAAAGGCAACACTTCCGTGCTGCACAGCTCTCCCCGCAGTGGGGCCAGGGAAATTTGTCAGCAGTTAGAGATGACAGGTTGCAGGTAATCCCGACATAACATCGTGTCCGCGGGCGGCGCAGCTTGTTACAGCGGGCGACGATGGCAGCGCGCCAGGGGGTGACAGTGCGATGTCGAGGGTGGGTAACGTGGCAGGGGTGTCGCCCTCCCCATCACCCCTCTGGCAAGCCGCCCGCTCACTGACCTGTTGACCTGCCTGCCCTGCGTCCAGACAGGCCGTCGCCCACACATATCCGGAATGTTAAACTTTTTCGGGAGATTCTCTGGTGCTGATTTCGCCCAAAATTCTTCGCCTGCTAAGGAAAATGGAGGGAAGGGTGCGGCCCTGAGAACCCAGAACACCTAACATATAAATTTATCGAGAATACTTAAAAAAAAACTCTGTATGTTTAAAAACAAAGTTGATATAAGGAAAGAGGCATAGAGTGTGCATAAACATGGTCAATGAATGATAAAATATACTACCAAAATCTGCATTAAATTACATATGGTTAAAACTACACTACCAAATTGAAACATGAATGTTTTCATATTGATTTTTAATATGGTATAGTTATTTTTCTTTTCGTTTGGAAAAAAAAACATTACAAAGTCCCAAAATGGTCGTAACAATATTCAACTACAGTGTTTAAGAAAATGTATAGTTTACAATAATATTTCAGAGAAACAGATGTATATCTATAAAAAAATATTGTCCAACAAGGATTCTTAAAAATATTTTTCTTTATTTTCTCTCACCAAAATGGATTAAAACATTCACCAATTTTACTCCTATAATAAAACCCAAGTGTTGAGCGAAAAAGGATTTCGAAATTATAAATCACAAAAATTATTAAAATAGGTAAAATATGACTCCTACTGTAGATACATCCATAACTTTCCCTAGCCATGACATTGGCAGACACTTAAAATATTATCTTTGGCTTTGTACAACAAATGCAAAAATTTATGTCTCCCAAACCTGGCCATATAAGATATTCCATGACCATTAACAGGTATTTTTTAAGGTATATTTCCTCTTCCTTCAAGTACACAATTCATTATTCAAAAATGTAAATCCACCACTATTTTCAAATTAAAACTGAGAAAAATCTCTGGCTTCTAAGCCCTGGCAGAGGCCATTTAATCTTCCCAAACTGCCCATTTCCAAAACGGTGGGCGAAACAAAACCATGAATGAAGCTATTCAATCAGCCCAAAAATGGCAGAGGAGTGACAACATACAGTGTGTCATTTTCAGGAAAATGATGATTATAGATGACAAGAAAAATTCAAGGTTCCTCCTCTCATATTTACTAATACATCTTATTAGAAAATAAGAAGCGATTCTTTATTGTGTTGTGCAGCAATACTTATACTGCTCATGTTATCCAAAAATATGACCGTAAATTGAAAATTAGAGCGTCGAAATGATGTTCCTGCATCTCCTTAAGGGTTTTAAATTTTCATTTAACCAGTGATCAAACCGAAATACCTGACCTGTTATCTGGGGAGAATTCCCTCGCAGCCAAGCGTCTGACCCCGATACCAGGTTTTACAGTCTATTATATACAAAAAGCGAGCATTCCCTCGCTATGGAGATAGCTACAATCATCCACCAACAGCGAGCCACTGTCGAAAGAAATCATTCTTTCAATTACGTCCTAGAGGGGTTACTATAATTCACAAACAGTACAGAACAGTTCAGTGCATTATCTGTAACGTCATCTCAGTTACATTTGAAATTAGCCACTCATAAGTGCGCGAGCTAGGCCCGTCCTTCCGGTGCACTACGAAGAAGGAACACAGCTGAACTCTAGTGGCGGCGGGCGTCAACTCCGCCCAGGTGAGCATTGCTCGCCACAGTGTACTAGCGAAGGCTCGGGGGCTGTGACGCGATCGGTGCCAGTCCAACCAAGAAAACACAATTTGTGCTGTATTTACGCTACTACGAGTCGTAAATCCAACAACGTGGCCATCCTTCAATATAAACGTAAGTGTTTACGGGTGTTAAAAGGAAATTTTTTTAGCTTAGTTGTCCATTCTCTGTAGTTTATTCCAACACACGTCTTCCGATCAATACTTTTCCATGGCGGACGGGTGAAAATGGTGTTGCGTAAAGAATGGGCGGGGAGCAGAGAGAGAAACTGTACGCCAAATTATAAGCGTACTTGTCTCAAGGATTTGTCCCACGTTATAATCGCTCGGGCCACCAGCTTTTCATAAGAAGATTTCGTACTTGCATATATCGTTTGGCTATTGGTCGCGTGTCTGTGTGAGAGAAAACGTTATATACTTAGCTGCGCCAATCATAGTTAAGCTATCCCGACGCTGGACGTCGGTGATTGGCTGCCAGACACTTAAGACGCGTGGAAGGTGAAATTATCCGACCACGAAGTATGTTCAGAACTAACATGTTTTGAAGGACAACTAGTGGTGGAATTTTTACGCGAAATACAGGCTGCCTTAATTATATCTACAAATTAGCCAGGGAATTTCACGGTTCGTATGGTATGGAGGAATGAATAACATAACTGAAGTTAATACCTAATTCACTTAAAATGGCACGTAAACACATCTTTAACTGCCTACTCCTGCTGTTAAAACTTGCTATTTTTTTTTAGTGAGCGCAATTATTTCACGAAATTCAATTCTAATCAGCAATCATATCACTGTCCTTAAAATAGCTGCTGTCAATCTTCACTCAATCACAGGTATAACAGAAAAGGCACGTCGCTGCTGATATGACCTGACCGCAGATGGTTCTTCACGTCTCCAGACGCGCTGGTGGAGGTTATGACGAGAAAGCCCAAGTCGTAGTGTCATCCAGCTTGCAGGAGTGACGTCATTCCCTTTCGAAATAACCACTTAGGTGTGACACCACCCCCCCCCCTTCCCACTTTCCTCCTAGGGCGCCAATATTGTTGCGGAGGGACTAACGCTTCGCCCGCCTGGCTTTCAGTGGAGGGTCGAGTTGAGAGATTTAAGCGTCTCTTAAGAGTGGGGTGGGTGGACCTGTACGTTTTTTGTGAAATAGTTTTTGAGGCGAATACGCGTATCTCGGTAAATAAATGTTCTGCAAATATGAATTTTTTGTCAGAAAAGATAAAACTATTATTGATGCCCCTATTTTTTTTTACTTTTGTCATATTAAGTTCATTCTTGGAGAAACCAATTCGCGAAAATGGTCAAATATCGCATTTTTAAAACTTGCCTATGCAGTTTCCTTAAGCGGCAAGAGAAAATGACAAAGATAAGGGCGTAGTTTAATCTGTGGTCTTTCATCGCGTGTAATAAAACCCCACTGTTACAGATGTAATTTACACAGTACAGCGTTGCGACGGAAACACTGCACACCTTGTGCGTAGGAGCGATGAGGCGTTAGAAGTGCGTGTTAGTGTCGCCCGTATCGCTCCCTCGCTTCTTGACCTTGGACGCGCGGATCCATCCCACTCTTAATGACGAGGTCATGAGAGCCGATGAGGGCGAAGAGAAGTGAGAATGGAACTATGCCGGAGTGAAAGGGCGGGGGAAACGGGAGATGCCCGAGAAAACCCGCCGACCAGCGGCATCGTCTGGCACGATTCCCACATGCGAAAATACACGAGTGACCCATGAAGGTATTAGTCTATGGAGTGGAAGCCGAGACACGAAAGAAGCCGAATATGAAAGACAAGGACATGGCTAATAATAGAAGAAAGGTGCATGTTTTACGTTGCTTACTATGTAACTTTTGCCACTCATAATATGGCGACTGACGTAAACAATCGGTCTGCGCATGCGCAGTTGAAAGAAGTCGGACAAAGCATCGGCTTCACTTGATAAACGTGGGGAAGATAGGTTATTGCCACTCCATCATCTATTACCTCCATGGAGTGACCACGCAGAGAATTGAAGCCGATTCGCCTAGATGGGAGGCGAGCTGTGTAACCACTACGCCACCGCGGCACCTTCGCTGTAAGGTCCTCGCGTGAGACATTCCAACCGCGAAGGACTATGATGCAGTTCGCGCACACCTCCACTAAGACCACCCAAATACGAGCAGTCGTGCTACTTTTGTTTTTCCCCACATATTCACAGATACCTCCGCACTCAACTCCACCCAGGGCGCTGCCATCACGCCTTCCGTCTACGTAGGAGAGTACAGGAACTGCGTCACAGCTCATCGAGTCCAACCATCACTGGCACGAGACTTTCAATATCTCCTCCGTCATGCGAAGTTTCGAACACTGCCAATGTGAGTACCACCTCAATGATCTTTCACCAGATAGAATCTCTGATGGACCTAACAATTGTCCAATTGTAGTGATTATAGCCGCCCCACCATACTAAGTAAGAAGTTCAGTAAACATGCGGCAAGATAGTTAACAAAACCCCGCACATAAATAGTGGGCCAGCAGGCGCCGTCCCCCCCCCCCCCTAAAATTTACTCTCACAGACGCCGAGCCATCGCGCTGCACTCGAGGTTGTGGCCACCCGACGGAGGTGTCGAGATGCACAACAGCAGAGGGCTGCGATCCAGGGGCGAGTCCAAGGAAGATTGCACGTCTACCGCCTTCCAGACTTGGGCTGGAGGAGCTCTGCCCGTTCGCCATATCTAATCAGTGGTAAGACGACTTATAAACTTCGGTGCATATCTGAGTCAGGAGAATCCAAAACGATAATCAACGTCACTAGCGCTGACATTAACTAAAGGCTAGGGACGCTGTTGAGAAGTTTCAGTATTTGTCTGAAGTAAATATAGTAAAGTCGTTATAGAGATTCGTATTGTGTTAATCTGATGGTAAATCCAGTAACAAGATTGTTGTATACTTATATATTAATAAATTCTGTAATGTTTTACAATAATTTGTGCCGCCTACATTACTTAAACTCTGAATTATAGCCAACCCCATAACGGCACCTTGAGTAAGATAATGTATTGTATTCAAGTAGATTAGCATTGAACAGGAGTTAAGCGTGGCTCAAGGAAGCAGTGTTATACCATGCTCCTACTTAATTTTCCTTTGAATTTGTCAATTTTGCACTGTACAACCCTTTACAATGGCAGAAAAATATTTTATTCTTACTCAAATTCTGACTTCGGGCCTAGACGTCATGAATGCTCAGAAGCGCAACATTTTGCATAATGGTCAGGCCTAGGTACCAAATATATGACCCAGACGTCCTTCCCTGGTAGGGACCCCGGTGGTATAGTGGTTTGATTACTCGCCTCCCACCAAGGCTAACCGAGTTTGATTCCAGGTGGGGTCGCTCCATAATTCCCACACGTGAGAAACGTGCCAGACGATGCCGCTGGTGTTCGGGTTCTCTCCGAGATATCCAGTTTCCTCCGCCATTGTATTTCGGCGCTGCTCCATACCCACCTCACTTCACTCACATCGGCTCTCAAAGTCGCGATTTTAAGAGCCGCCCAAATCTCTCTCCTGCCCTGCCCTTCCCTGGTAGCAAGACTACTCAAGGTGGCCCGAGGCAGCTCCTGCTGGTGGTCAAGACTTCCAATTATTTTATACATATGATGCATCCGAAGTGATGTTACAAACTTCCAAGGACAATGGAGAAGGCTACCACCGTCCCTTTGAGGTAGGCAACCACGGTCCTGAAACGCTTACGTCGAACATTACAAACCGAAATAGTGTTCGTATGCCTGTTATAGGCTGTTCACGGTAAAGTGAGCACTTTTGAGGGCCTAGTAACATTTTTTTATTTCACTCATTTTTTATCCTTTAACCTCCTTTTCGTATAAATGTTGTCATCTATTAAATAAACACCGAGTGTATATTTCACCAAACTTTGAAGTTAACGTCTAAGGCTAAAATGAATTATATTTATTGTTTATTTTCCCAAATGAAAGGGCTTTCAAAAGTGCTCGCTTTGCAGTGAATAGCCTATACAGAGGAATAGGACGACGTTCAAGGCTTTGTGGAAGAACGTACTAGGTTTAATGTCTTAAGGTGAAGTACTAACATAACCTAGAAGACTGCAAACCAGTATTAACATCCTCGCCCGAGCTGGGAGTATAACTTGGTTGCTGGAGGGTTGCAGTTAAGTATGCTAACCCCAATGACATGAGTCGGCCAACATGACCTGCAGGAGGAGTATAGCACAGAGTGAGTGTGAGGCAGGAGGGGGGAGAGGAGGGGGGATGTACGCTCTACTAATGCAAGGTAGAAGGCATGCGGTGTATCGACGTGGTGTATACGAGTGTGGGTAGACTGCAGTCTGTGGTCACAAGCGGATATGGTGTTCGTGTACCGGCAAGCTGATGGAAACAGCAAAGGAGCAGTTCGATTGTAACAGGACAAGTGGCTACCCAGGAGATATCCAGTTCATACCATACTTCCGAGACATCTCCGACGGTTACAGGATACGTGGCGATCGGACACACAACTTCCTGGCCGAGGAGGAAGACGAACTGCACAGACACCTTAACCTCGAACAAGCTGTGCTGCATCGCAAGGCTGAGGATTCCGCGATCAGAACTCCATCGCCGTGACGTGGAATGCGTTGTCACGATGACATAACAAACTTTCAGGGGTAATGGAGAAGGGCGCCCGCACCCATGTGAGATACGGAACATTGGTAAAGGCTATTCACAATAAAGTGAGCACTTTTGAAAGCCCTGATTAAGATCAACTTGTATGCCCGTTGTGCATTGTTTGGCCTGATGTAAAATTAACATTGACATGGGCTTCATCAGTTTATTCATGCGTCAGTCAGGTGAAACTGTGAAATTATTAGAAAAATAAATACTGAATACTTTTTGCATATTTTTCCACCTAGGGTAAGTACAGCCAGAAAATAAAATCAAAGTTATCTTCTCTATACAGTGTAGCAATCAGTGAGATGAGGCTGTTCCTCAAGGCCAGGTCTGATCTGCTCTTGAGTGAGTAGAAAAGCTGTTAAGGCCTATGGAAAAGTCTCACAGTGTGAAAATATCAAATGTTCCCGGATACACACTGAGAAAAAGGTTTTGGATATTTGTTTGGCTCCAGGTAGATAAAACATTTTTGGTTAATATAAAAAGAAATAGAAGCCTG
The DNA here is from genome assembly GCA_029891345.1 of Dryococelus australis. NCBI lineage: Eukaryota > Metazoa > Arthropoda > Insecta > Phasmatodea > Phasmatidae > Dryococelus > Dryococelus australis. Next base: position 196,447,339 of record CM056998.1, on the reverse strand, counting down.
ACCTGAGATTCGAACTTAGAATATCAGCGCCGGAGCGGTACTACTTATCAACGTCAACTAAAGTTACTACCAATGAAAGTCGAACACACTTCAAATACAGTAGTGAACGACGTGCGCAAATATATATTTCAAGTTCTACAGCTCTACTTTTAGTTTCCTGTCGAATATGTTCTATTAGTATGTTTATACAAACCATCGATAAATCCACTAACACGCTTACTATTAGAATTGTAACAAAAATGCAAAAGAAAAAAACTATTTTGTTGTCAGTCTAATTTTTTTTTTGGCCTAATGCAGATGTTCTGTTTATACAAACGTGTATTTTGTTAGACGAACATAATTTTGTTGCTATTTAAGTTTTGTTTACTAAACATATTTTTTTTATTGCGGCCACTAAATATATTTTTGGCTCCATACAAACAAATATTTTGTTTTCTGTTCTCTCAGTGCACCCTGTAATTTTACGAAATACTGTCCAACTTTTTCTCAGTACTTAGTAGTACTGTTTGGTCATGTGAAAAATTTTAGACCTCATATTTTTCGTATAATGACATTTCAAAATCACAATTTTAGTGTTGTCAGATAGCAAAATCTGTGAGATCACAAGTCGCTAAGATGGTAGGGCTCTTAGGGACTGCCAACTTCTGGCTCGAATAAAGGAAAAAGCCCTTTAATTGATGACTTTATAACATACAGTATGTATAATTTAGTGTAGTGATCAAACTGTCCTCCTATCATAATCTTGCCCGACAAAGAGCAGGGGCATCAAAAGAGTTATGTACTAACACAGCACACACAGTTCATAAATACATGTGCAAAAATATTAAATTTTAAAATTTCAAGTGGCCAGAATTAGTATGCAAATATGTAAATGTGCACAGAGAAGCCATTTATCCCTGACGGAAGAAAGTTCAGAAATAAGTTAGATGTACAAAACATTTTAACGCCAGAAAACAAGTTCACAGGCGTACAAAATGAATTCAGTTCAATTCACAATGCATAATTTGCATTTGAAACGGTAAAGCTTGAACACACTGACGGACAGCTCTCGCTCCTATACGCAAATCTGGAAATGTTATTTGCCACGGAATCCGATAATCCCAAGCCGTGGTATTCATAGTATCTAAATTCCCTGTTATCATGGGAATTGCGTGTAGAAGGGATGGGGTGGATAACAATAGAGGATGAGATTAGCATTCGCCTTTCGATTTCTCTTCTTGATGGCGCTGTCACAAATATGAGCACCGACCTGCAGGATTGCACTATTCCAGCGTGTTGTTGCAGAGTATGGAGAGAGTTTAACTACTCGCGCCACTGAAATGCCATGTTCCTAAATAAATGTTTACTCTGTACATAAATAAATTTAAACATAGAAATTGAGCGCCACTAGCAGACAGTTGTACATGGCTCCGTTGTACACAATCTGTCACAACAATTCCTGTGAAGGAGGCCCCAAGTAAGGTTACAAAACCGAATAACCATAACAGCGAGCCGAAATGTAATCTCTAAACATAGTGTTGGGGACACGGCCATTTGTTTTGCGTGAATACGTCTACGTTGACGCGCTCGGACGCCTTGATGTTTATTTTACGTTCCCGGCACCGCTTCACTCGATCATATGGGGTTTTATGGGTATCACTGGAATGCATTTGAGATGCTCTTTCCAACCGTGTACGATATCTGTATTTCGACTTGGTTTTTTGACGAGTATAGGCCGAAATTGTGTTAAGTTTACTTAATTTTGTTACATTTGACTCATACAATTTCATCACAACCACGCCATACAAATGTGTCTATACCCTCAAGCGATTGATCTCGACGAGAACTGTCGATTGAAACCTACGCTAACGTCGTAGATTCTCCTAGTCAGAAGTTAGATTACGCAGAATTTAAGAGACGCGGCGAAACGAACTCAAAATTGCAGCGCCCCACCCCCTCTGCCGCGTGTGATGCTTCGCAGTCCTCACTCAACATAACATATTCTTTGATCCTTTGGCAATCGAGCGGTGTAATTGAATTTTGAATGTAGACGATAGATTCGGAGCTGCAATGCCAAACTGTATCCCTGGACTTCGTTTTCATCGGTTTTTCTGGATTGCCTCCCACTATGGTTGCAAATTTAAAGACGTTTAGACGTCAAAATGCAGAGAACAACAGAAAATGCGAGTCCGACAGACATCAGGACATTCCAGACTGAATTCAACAAACTATAAGCAGACTCCGCCTCCAGTGCACGGCAGGGGGCCAATCAGAAATCATTACATAAACACACTCACATGGAGCGGCGCGAGCTTTGGCTGGACTGCGAGGTAGGAGATTGTCGCAGTCGGCAAGTGTCCAAGGGAGCGAACGTCGACCAGCCGAGGAGTCCGTGGCGATCTGGGCAGAGGGGCCAGAGTTCAAGACTAGGAGCTGGGACCTTATCACCGGATGTATTTCTCGGCCCCACCAAGCGTCACTTCCGGGCGATAAACAAACTCCGGTTACAACCAAGAGCAATGCACTATCGCAACTGATAACATCCTGTTACATGCAACACACACACAAGTGGAAACATGTTGGCCAACAGAAACATTTGATCCACCAACTTAACAAACTCAATTACTCCTTTCGGGTATGTTAAAGGGATCACGCTGAGAGGAAAAGAGGTGGGAATGAATTTAACCCTCCTTGCACGTAGTTTGTCAATCTAATGTTATTTATATATATTTATGTATACCATTTTGGACGTTTTCCTAAGGAAGCTTCATAAATTTCGCTACTAATTTAAATAATATGATTTCTATAGGTTACACTCTTTTAGTATTTAGTGTGATGTCCTTGACGTGTATTTATATCACTCCGTATATTTAATAGCACAAAATACATGTTCAAATATTCCCCCCTCAATATACTATAAAAATAAGGAAAAATGCCACAGTACATTTCGTACCTACAACACATTTATTTACAAATAAAAAATACGTAATACATAATCACGGGTTGAAAAACAATTCCACATTACCAAGAATATGCATATCACCAGTAGTACCAACTAATTTCCGATACAACCAAATCTGATCAAGTTCCATCATCATCATCTTACGTGAACACATAGACACATTACCAAAAACACTAATTACAGCAGTATTGTCTGCCTTGCCCTCATGAACTAGAAAAGTCTTCCAGCAGATTATTCTGTTTGGATCAATCTCTCTGATATCCTTTGGTGCAGGCTCCTTCTCGACATGAGACCTTCTGAAGAAACACATTTCCAACAAACCACTACCAGCTTTAGCAGTTATTCCCTGAAGACCAAAATGTTACGAAAAAGACAACAAAATATAACTTTCTTCTATACCACGGATCTTAACTGTCCAAGACCTATCATCTTTATTGACATCCTTATTAAAAGACACAATACTAGGATAAATCTTCCTCGGGTAGTAACCAGAAGGACGAATTCGTCTCCGATTCATTGCAGAATGAAACATGCAAAAACACAATCAATACTGTTAATAATCGTAAAAATTAATATAATATCCAAAAAGAAATTAAACTATTAATACAACATAGAGACATGCCTCAAAACAAGGTAAGAACACAAAAAAAAAAAAACGAAAACAGAAAAGTCCACGATCAGGCCGCTCCTACTACTTTAACCTAAGCGCTCGGCATTTAACATGCGAATGGGAAACTCTGCGGCAGCTCTCCGTATCTATATACGCTGCCGCTACGTGCTGGGACCTTATCACCATATGTAATTCGGGGGGGGGGGGGGGGGGGAGCCACCACTTCGGGGCGATGAACAACTGCCACTTTTGCTCTATCGCACCTGATAACATCCTGTTACATGCAACACACGCGCAAGTGCAAACTTGTTGGCCAACAGAAACATTTGATCCACCAACTTAACAAACATAATTACTCCTTTCGGGCATGTCCTTGCCCTCATAAAACTGGAAAAGTCTTCCAACAGATTCATGAGGGCAAGGCAGACAATACTGCTGTAATTAACATTTTTGGTAATGCATCCATGTATTCATGTAAGAAGATGGATGGAACTTTGTGATCAGATTTGGTTGTATCGGAAATTAGCTGGTATTACTGGCTATATGCATATTCTTGGTCATGTACTATTCCCTAATCCTGCGGAAAAAGTTTCTGACAAAAGTGGGGGGAAAATCCCATTTAAGTAAGTTAAAATTGACTATATTGTATAATAAAATTACATTTAAAAATATCCTGGAGCAATTGTACTATACTTTTTTTATTACCTCCATCCTCGGACTTGCTGGTGGGTGGACGCGAAACATTGGCCTCTATCACGATAGGCCAATGCGGTATACATTACACCACAACAGTGCGACAGCATCAGTGAATATTAGTGTGTTAAAGGATTGTATCTCCCCCCCCCCCCGGATCTACAAAATGCTGAGACAATGTTGAATAGATGCACGCGTCATAACGTAATTTTCCCTTCCATTTATGGAATTTTCCACTATCATGTACGTGGATTTTACTCGAGAGTGCGGTAAATATATCTTACATATAAATAGCCATGTTGGACAGCTTGTATGGCAAAATAATAAAAATTAGTTTTAAGGTAAAAAAATTTATAAAATGCAATTATCGAATAGTTACAAATGGATAAGGCGATCCACATATCGTAAGGTAATTTCCCCATTCATGTATGAGATTTTCCACTAAAATGTACGTGAATTTTACTCCAGAGTGAGGTAATTTTTACGTTGCCTGTAAGGAAAATTATTTTCCCCGCACAAGTTTGCGAATATTACCTTCCACTTGTCAGTTAATTTTCCCATTAATTTTTCTAGTGTAATTAAAAATTACATTTCCTTTCTTCCCTTCTTCTGTTACAACTGTTAAATAAATAACTTTGCTTGAGCTTTTTTACTCGTCTCAACTTTATTTACTACTGCTTCGCATCCTCCTCTTTGTTCTTATTCCAGTAGGAGTTAGAGCGACGACATACATTAGACGAAGTGGAAATATTGTTCATCTTACCGTTAGACAGAATTGCGTACATTGTTATCGGAAATCAGATACTCACACAACATGATGAAGAAGGCGCACGGGCATAAAGCAACTTGTGTGATTAGTTATTTCCATTACTTTAGATGTGGAATTCACTTCTGCATACCCTAAGTAATATCCGCTTTGAACATCCGCACCTAACAGCAGAAAATGAACAAATAATAAACGTTATTAGAAGCAGTTCATTCCGCAATGCTTGCAGCATCAATGGCAGCTATGCAGCAAACTCTGTGCCAATTGAAATTGCCCGCCTTTGAAGACATCTGATGGTGCTGCGTGTATTCGACGCTATAAGGACAATGGCGAATCTAAGTCCATTAGAAGCAGTTACTTCCAATTTCTAGGAAGCCCTGATGAAGTCCTACTTCCAGAGTATCTCTCCTCATTATGCAAACGAAGCTTGTCCGAGTTCTGAGAACTACACCGAAAGGACTACGCAACTAATTATCGCGCATTCACTTTAATAATATTCGGCATAAGAACTACATATGTCTTGCTAGATATTACAAGGGCACCTATTTTCTCAGTGTTATTGTTCATATTAATTACGAGGGAAATATAAGTTATAGATAACATGTATTTAAAAGTACAATTCTACCGAAAATTTTATGTTATGTTAACTCAAGTATAATACGTCTGTGATACGTATTTAAGAAACATTCAGACGCGTCAAACACGGGGTGATTTTTCAAAGGCTTGATTCAAAAAGTGTGAAGAAGCTGCGAATAGACTATAGTCATGGCCGCCGTGCTGTAGTGGTTAAACAACTCTACTCCCACCAAGGCGAACCGGGTTTAATCCTCAGCCGGGGCAATCCCGGATTTTAGCACGTGGGAATAACGCTGGACGATACCACTGGTTTACGGATTTTCTCGGTGGTGTTCTGTTCCCCCCCTCCCTTGCATTCCTGTGCTGCTCCATACCTCGTTTCACCATCATAGGCTCTCAAGGCCTCGATGTTGAGAGCTGCCCAAATCTGTCCAACTTCGGAAGGAAGAGGGAAACGGGAGATCCCCGAGAAAACCCGCCGACCACCAGCATCGTCCAGCACGATTCCCACGTGCGAAAATCCGGGAGTGACCCGGTCGAGGATTGAACCCGGTTCGCCTTGGTGGGAGGCGAGCACGCTATCCGCCCGGCCACCGCAGCCGCTAGCTGGCAGTGAGGGGTGGAAGGACCGTAGGCTGAAGATAGCTAGGCGCCAGAGTGTGATAATGAATTTTCCAGGGCGAGCTGTGACTGGGGGGTGGCGTCAACAGGGGGTATGCATTGCCGGGGGTAGGAGGGTCGTCCTCATGAATATGCGGAGAGACGTCGCCACGTTGTCGAGCGAGGCTCTTCTGCCCGACATCCCCTTCCAGCTGAACACACTGAGCGAAATATTTGTTCCAGTCGAAGAGACCTTGTTAGTAGTTAAATAGTTTATCCTATTTGTAAGAGAAATAAATTTAGGAAAAAACGTCTTAGAAAACGTATTTTAGGACAAATGACTAAACGATTGTAGAGGCAATATATATTAGGACAAATGACTTTCGGACAAAATACTTCAGGAAAAATCAACATCTGAAGTAAGACCATGCTTTTAGAATAAATGCTTTCACAGAAAATCTAGTTTATGGCAATTTACTTCATGACTAATGCCTTTAGTAAAAACGACTTTAGAGTAAACCTATTTGAGCACAAATGACGTTAGGACAAATTATTTTAGAATAAATTTTTTTCAAGTAAATACATTTTAGGGCTATAACGATTTTAGGTCAAACGACTTTAGGACAAACGAACTTGTAGCAAAGACACCTTCAATAATGGCTTAGGACAGACGATTTTAGGACAAACGAACTTGTAGCAAAGAAACCTTCAATAATGGCTTAGGACAGACGATTTTAGGACAAACGAACTTGTAGCAAAGAAACCTTCAATAATGGCTTAGGACAGACGATTTTAGGACAAACGTCGCAACCCCCTTCCAGTATACAAAATATTGGTTTTTATTGGGCCAAAAATACAGTTATTTGCTCTGGCAAAATATTTCGCCGAGTATCCAAAACAAAATTAATTTTGTTCATCTAACAAAATACACGCTTTAATTAACTAGACCTCTGTGTTTGGCCCAAAATACGTTCAGACCGTCAACAAAATGATTAGTTTAATCAACTCTGTATATATATTATTTGACCGCTCGTTTGGTTAACCTCGTTCGAAAATATAACTCGAGAGTTTGTTTGTATTCTTGTGACTGTTAGTGCATTTTGTTGATGCTTTATAATGGTATAAACACCGTTAAAAAAACTAAGTTAGACAAAAAACTAAAAAAGTAAAGTTCTAAAACTTGAAATATTTGTTTGTACACGTTGTCCAGTATTCGAAATGTATATATTTGAACACATTCCTATTTCATTAAGCTGATGTTCGGGAGCAAACGTTTTATGTTCGAGTCTCGTTCGGGTCACCTAGTCAACCGGAACTTATCTTTCTGCTACAAGATAACCAGGATCTACATACAACTAAAACATTTATCACGGCAGTGAAATCAGTACAATATTTTGTTTCGTAAGATTGTGTTCCTTATTTTTCCTGCTGCCAAACGAGTTCGACACCGACGAAGGTAGAAACAGATTCTACTTTTGTCGGGCTGTCGGGGCTGCAATTTTGTCAGTGTGACCTTATTTCTGAGTGGCTATCGAAAAACTTTCGTCTGTTTCGGGGCTGTAATGTATGATTGTCAGGCTATTGTAAATACAGCATAAATCAGTGTTTTCTGATGTTTGTATACTTGCCATAACCAGTTTTTAACACATTTTGGATAAACTTGAATTGTCAAAAACATATTATTCACATAAAATGACTTGTTTTTCGATAATTAAGACAAACAAAGATGTTCATCACTGTTAGCCATGCGACATCCCAAACCAATAAAACTGTCTACGTTGTAATCGTGCGAAGAAGATCATATTCTGTTTATAGGCTATTCACAGTAAAATGAGCACTTTCGGAAGCCCTGCTAAATATCTACTTGCATGCACGTTGCGTATTCTTCTGCCTTATGTAAAATTAACATTGTCAATGGCCTCATCAATTTATCCATTCGTCGGTTAAGTGGAACTGTGAAATTATTAGAAAAATAAAATATTTTACGAATCTGCTCATTTTTACACTTCGATGCATTAAAATAAACATAAGTGAGTTTTTAGTTATCACATATATTTATGCAACACTCTTTATTCGACGTTAAGATATCGAACTACTCCCCACCCATCGTTACCAACGTTATTGGGCACATGTCACTCAGTGCGCCCTTTAAAAGTATAATGCAGGTAGGAGCAGTGACATATTTCTAAGGTTGATTTCAAAGTGCTCACTTTATCATGAACAGCCTTTAATATCCTATACTAGTATCTTACTTGCATTGCAATACTTATCATGCGTCTTCAATGGGCACAACAATCCTGCAAGTCACACCATCCTCTGCAACAACGTTTAGTTCTTGGCTCATATTTGAAAGTCCCGCCAACAAATATTTTACAGACACTATACAACCTCATCCAGCGCCAGAAATTCTCAGTGTTCTCAGCACTCTTTCTAGCCTCGCGCAGGGCGCCACCCAGAGACTCGCTAAAACGGTGCCACTCACTATCAGTGGTTGTCAGCAGTATCGGAACCATAGCTGACGTCACAGATTACTGAACCAGTCAAATCAGCTGTATCGGGAGGCGGCGCACGTTTTGTATTTTCGACACCTGGTGACTCCTCAGTTCAACTCACCACGTTTACCATCTCGCACAATACCGGGCATCTAATGCGTTTCATCCCGAAACAAAATAGAAATATTTAAAGGGCAACCACATATATTCTTGCTTCTGCAAAAATTGTTGAAATACTGACCTAACACTTTAACGTGTTTGACCTTATATACCGTTGGAACAAATTAATTTCTGACCACAATACTGCGTACCACAAGCTATCCAAAGGGTTTGACAGTCCCTGGCGGTGTTTAGCTCTGATGCCATCTTAGAATTTATGACATTTTACACACCTTCATGTTTGTAACACAAGTCTCGGCACATCCAGTATTTTCATGGTTGCACGCAGATGAGTCAATGTGACAAGCACAATTCCCTTCAATGCATGGTTATAAGTAGTTTTTTGGTCCGATTTTCCTTTCTGCACTGAAAAAAATATTTTGTAGCGGCCACAAAAATATTGTGTTGGTATTCACCCTGCCAAACTTTTTGTGGTGTACTCAAAAATTTTATAGCTGCTACAAAATAAGTTTTATTGGCCACTAAAAACTTATTTTGTGGCAGCTACAAAAATTTTTGGGTACACCACGAGAATTTGGCAGGGTGAATACCAATAAAATAATTTTGCGGCCGCCACAAAAATTTTTTTCAGTGTGTGCTTGCAGATACTGCGGCTGCCATTAGAAATATGACTATGACGTCCTCCAGTGGAAACAATTTAAATAAAATACACTATGTTTCTAGAAATACCTCTCCTAATCGAAAATAATAAAACGGGAAACAGTTGCCACAAACTTCAGTATAACCTATAATCAACCAGCATCGAATTAAATGGCCGAAGAAAAATTACCAGATAGTTAGATCGCATAGATTTTCACGATGAAGAAACTAATTCCGCAAAGAGCGAAGAAAATTAAGTAATTTTATTTATTAGGAGAGTCCGCATCATTTTTTATACAATGCCAAAAGTTCCTTTAACAACCATAAAATGTCAGAGGTAAAACTCGGTATGGAACCTCAGTTAATTTATACTACTCATTTCGACTGTGAATACTGCACTTTATGTCGTCGATATTTATAGGAAAGTCACAGTCTACTTAAAAGACCGGCAGAATCTATTCTCTGGGAGATGAAAGTGACAGCATTCTGGGTTCTAATAGTTTTTATGTTTATGAGAAACGTGTTAGTTCATTCTAATTTGCTTGCTTGGGGCGTGGAAAAAGATCCCGAGCGACAAAGGCAAATTGGGAAATTCCAATGATCCAACAAATATAAAGGACGGGAAATAAAATAGCTTCCAGTACAACGAACCCTTCAATACTGAACGGAAACAGGAAATGAACTTATGCAAGAAGGTCGCAAGTACAGGCTGTTTTATTTACACACGAAACCTTCAATACTGAACGGAAACAGGAAATGAACTTATGCAAGAAGGTCGCAAGTACAGACTGTTTTATTTACACACGAAACCTTCAATACTGAACGGAAACAGGAAATGAACTTATGCAAGAAGGTCGCAAGTACAGGCTGTTTTATTTACACACGAAACCTTCAATACTGAACGGAAACAGGAAATGAACTTATGCAAGAAGGTCGCAAGTACAGACTGTTTTATTTACACACGAAACCTTCAATACTGAACGGAAACAGGAAATGAACTTATGCAAGAAGGTCGCAAGTACAGACTGTTTTATTTACACACGAAAAAATTAATCACTACAGCCGAGTTGCAAATCATCGTGTACGCTAATAACATCCACAATGATTACATACGGTAGACACTGGGCAACAGGGAATTAGGACAAAACATTTACATACGAGGTTCTTTAAGAATGTGTATTATTTTTATAACTACACGAGTGTATACAATAAAAAAAACACAACAAGTCACTGATAACTAATAAGCCTGCTTTCTTCTGCAAGGATGCAAATAATTTTTGTCAAATTCTTAAAAACCTAAATGGTAGGTAGGCTTTGACGTCTCATTGATAGCAATATCATAAGAGATTAAACAGAAACATGTGAAACTGTACCAAGGCAAATACACGAGAGAGTTCCCCGGGGTTCAAATTCAGAGAAACTCGTCAAATTAAGTTAGCGTGATCAACAGCATCAAGGAGGTAGTATACGAAGCATCAACTTGGGATGTAATCTGTGTAGTGTTTTTGAATGATATGGTTCAATAACCTGAAATATATAGTCGGCCATCATTTTGAAAATAAGCGCCTAAACAACTAAAATACAAGTATACATGGCATACCATAACGCTATTTGTATTAAAAATTTGATGGAAATCGCTTGGTCTCCTAGATATGGCATAGCAACTATACAATTTCATGTGAGGCTATCTTACAAAATGGCGGAGAAATGAGGCTTCGCATATACAGTTTTGGTGGATATATCTGATACTATCAGCATACAACGTTAAGTTGAAATTCCTTTTACAGTTTCGTAGATAGAAAATTTGAAGTTAAAATGTTTATATGCCTGTTGTTTTGAAAATATGTATGTCTGACCCACTCAAAGATGATCATTTTACATGGAAAGCCATAGTGCTACTTCTTGACCTAATTTGGTAGAAATAAGTTGTTTTTTTTGGAGATACGGCTTAATTTTAATATGTAAAGTGAAATTATTTTACAAAATGCCGAATAAGAGATTCTGTGTGTACACATGATTGTTGTAATATATGCAGCCGTCATACAAAGTTTCATTGGATTTTATTACATGGTTTTGACGATATAACATAAAAAAATTAAATAGCTATATGGCCCCCATTTTGAAAATTTGGGTCTAACAAACCTTTAACATATCAGTTTGCTATATTTAGTAGAAATCGGCAAAATGTTTTCCCAAGATATGACATAAAAACTTTAATTTATTCGTGTGGCACTATCTCACAAAACTGAGAACAAAGGACTGTAGAAATATTTTAGGTTTATTTTAGTTACTCCCAGCATAAAAAGTTAATTTGGAATTGATTTAATGTGTTAGAAGATTTAGCATACTATGCTGAAATAGCTAGATGGCAGCCAATTTGAAAATAAGTGTGACGTACTCAAACATATTAGTACATCCTATCAACTGCGGCAGAACTACTTGTTTGCCAAATTTGGTGGGAATGTGTGAATTTTTCCCGAGAAATTACACGAAAACTATATTACTTCTTGTAGCGCTATCTTACAAAATGACGGACAAAAGTTTTTGTTTTTTACTTATTTGATAAATTTAATAGATACTGCCAGCGTACAAAATTTGGTTTAAATTGGTAGAATGGTATGGTAGTTATACCAAATGAACCTAAAACATTGGTATGCCGGCCACTTTGAAAATAAGAGCCCAATAAAGTTTAATTACTTATATTTATCTGGCCTATCATAATATTTATTTCATGCCAAATTTGGCGAAATCGTTTGAGTAGTTTTAGAGATATAATGTAAAACCTTTATTTACTCATGTGGCCCTATCTTCCAAAATGGCGAACCAACTTTGCCATTCACCGATAAATTTAATGCTTTCATCTTGCACTGTCAGCATACAAAATTAGGTTAAAATCGGTTGAATGGTTTCCGAAGTAGACATCGCCTAAATTTTAAAAATAGCCGCCATTTTAAAAGTAAGTGCCCGGCGTGGTCGAAAACTATAAGTTCGCGGGGTTAAAAATTTAAGGGGGGGGGACAACACATACAAAACACCTACCTACACACACACACAAACACACCTACACACACACACGCGGACAGGAAAGTGATATCGTGCATAAGCCTTTCTTCCATTTGGAAAATAGGCTAAAAAAATAATTAAATATCTTCACGACGTTTCGGGGCTTGAAATCTGTTCCCTTTTTTCTGTGAGACGTTGGAAGAACAATCGCAGTAGATTTTTATAATTATTCATTCGATACAGCATTTTATTCGTAAGTTACAAAGCAGTTACCTAGAGATTTGCCACTTCTGAAAATAAGAATCGAATTGATACTTTCAAGATCCCGCAATTCTCATCATACACGATTGGTACAGCCCCGAGTATTTCACAGATGGAGTTGGGATCAAGCTAGGTTGAACAATCCTGTATACGCTCGAGACATTATCGCTTGCTTATTGGTTGTTGTGATCAAGCGAGTCCACTGTACAGGACTGTTCACCACTCACTCACACTACTGCTTTCTGCTTATAACTGGCTGTCAGTTAAACGGGGCGTGTCTATAGAACTGCAGTCCAATCACAACTGTAGGGGAAAAGAACAAGTTTTTGGAGTCTACCTCGCCTCCGAATGAATCCGCGGAATACTCGCGGCTCTAACAATTGGCCATGCAGCTAAATGATCTCTAACATGTTGCGCAGTTAGGTGCATGTTAGGCAATTCATTTTCTGCGCGCGCGGTATTGCATGTTCCCCTTAGCTTTGCACCAACTATAGTCAGCACATTCTTAATATCTCGTTCGTATATTTCCCAACTGACAAATCAATATTCCCGTTTTCTCTAACTGGATGTATTTGAAGGGCAAGCTGAACCACATTCTCCTAGTTAAGTCGATCGCGGTGCAGGATAAATATATCCGTGCATTACCATAATATTGACAGTGCACTGTTTAAATTTCCGAGCACTGGCGTGGTTTCGCATTGTGTTAGTTTTATGTTTACGTGCGTTAGAACTGGCTTATTTGGTATCACAGTTACGTTCCAAATTCCACTTCATCGGAACGTGAATGTTGTGCTTGGTTCGACGAGAGAGCGCTAATTTCGCACGTGATGGGAGGAAGCAAATTGGAAAGGGAATTATATCCCAACTGTTACTTTCAAACGTGTTCGCCGTTAACCGAAACGAACCGTCTCGTACTTAATATTTACCAGCAGAACTACTTGGCGTTGAATGGGTAGGGGGCGGGGGCGGATCGCTAGTTTATATATAAAGACGTATTACTGCTAAGGTTTACCCCGAATCGACAACCCTCGTTCCTTGTAATAACATATTCGACTACCGTAGATGAAGAGACAGAGGCGTCCCCGAAAGACAAAGTAAACCGTGGTTTACTATCAACGTTGATACACGCTACATTGTAAACCTGAAATTGTGAAAGTGAAACCAAATATGTGACAAGCATTGTGAATGGCTTCCATTGAAATCAGTTGCAGCTTACCGATTGTTGCGGTGGCTAAATCTCACCTATTTAAATGTTGTTTCACTGCCATGGCGCTGAAAAATGGTGCATACTTGTGATCACGTATGGTATTGAACCATGCATAGCTCTCTAAATGCACAATACGGATTTATTACTGAAGCGTTAAATATTTGTACGTGGCAAAACGATTGATGTTCGTTTGCAACTAAATATTGACGTGAATACGTCTTTAAATTTGCGACCATAGTAGGAGGCAATCCAGAAAATCCGATGATAAAACCGGGGGATAAAGTTTGGCATTGCAGCTCCGAATCTACATTCAAAATTCAATTACACCACTCGATTACCAAAGGATCGAAGAATATGTTACGCTGAGTGAGGACTGCGGAACATTGTGCAGTGCCGGGATGGGAAAAGGGGGGGGGGGGGGCGCAATTGTGAGTTCGTTTCTTTCTCCGCGTCTCATAACTTCCGCGTAGTATATATTTTGACTAGGAGAAGCTATGACGCTCATTTAAGTTTCAATCGACATCTCTCGTCAAGATCAATCGAATGCGGGTATAATAACATTTGTATGACGTTTTTATGGTGAAATTATGTATGTTTTACGTAAAAATTATGAAAACTTAACACAATTCTGGCCTATGCTCGTCAAAAAAGGCAAGTAGAAATACAGAAATTGTATACGGTTGGAAAGAGCATCTCAAAATCAATCCAGTGATGCCCACAAAACCCCATATGATCGAGTGAAGCGGTGCCGGGAACGTAAGATATACATCAAGGCGTCCGAGCGCGTCAACGTAGACGTATTCACACAAAACAAACGGCCGTGTCCCCAACACAGCCAAAACAAACGGCCGTGTCCCCAACACAGCCGAAACCCTATTTTTTTTTACTCGACGTTAAGTGAGCGAGTAAAATAACGAGTAGAGTGATCGCCTTACGATTGAGTGACGAACTGTGTTTTAGGCGGAGGTACAAACCCACTCGACCTGCACAATTATTTAAGAATTATAAATTAAATGTATGTAATTTACTGTATCAAAATTATCCGAGTATCCATTTCAAGCATGTGTGAACGAAAATTTACAAATGTACGTCACATGGCGTATCTCCATACGTGACACTGATTCCCCATTAATTCGACTGATTGGCTGTTCTGTAGCAGCCTCTACATACTTTCACCTATTAATATTTCATTGATTGATATCACTGATTTAGTTTAAGTGTGTTAAGTCTTGTTTAGCGCAATATGAAAGCCCTGGCCCGATTCGGCTATGAAAGCAGTAGACAAAAATACAGTATATGTGGTCCATTAAACATTAAAATTGATCGACACATGGATATATATGATGGTTTATCGCGGGAAAATTTGACTGTTTGCTAGAATTCAACGTACCGTACACATGCCCGACACTTTCCTTTCCTTATTGGCTGTCATGCATGTATGAAGCTACTGCCCCATTTCACTAGACCAATGATGATTCTGATACTGTACGGTCAAACGTTCGTTATTAGCCTGCAAACAACTTAGCCGAGTCAAAACCTTGTTCATTTAATCGTGTAAGAAGAAACCAGTTACAGTGTTATAGAATATATGCTGGCACAACAAATGTTCGCGATTTACCATTATCTCTACACATGGGCATACACCCGTTTTTGAAGTTAGGGGAGGGGTGAGTGCTTGCAGGTGTGCTATTTTCAGTAGCTACGCCTGATCACATACAAAGTGCAAAGCTCTTGCCCCCAAGGACGTGGCATAGCGGACAAAATGTCCGCAGATCAAAAAATATCCCAAAAGAAAAACAAAACCCCTCGTAAAGCAGAGCAAAGTTGAAAACCTTAAATAAACATGATGTTTTGCTTATACCGCTGTCCTAGCATAAAGTTCATCCAAACTCAGCAAAAGGCAGAAAGCTAATACTTTACTATCAATATAATATAAATAATTTTCTCTATCCACAATGATCAGAGATTACACTCCAAAATTATATATTTTTCATCTTATAGCCCGCCATATTAATTAATGGCCAACATTTACAGAAGTTAATATTTTGTTTATTTACTCAAACTGATAACGAGATTTAACTTTAATTTCAATCTTTTATTTTAGCTAACATTAAAAAAACACAAATTTAGGTGGAAAAGTATTTGTTTTTAGTTATCTTTCCAAAATATTTCAAGTAGTAAATCATAGCTTTATATGCTCTTTACGAGGCCAACGAACACGGTGCCTCTTAATTTATCCTTACCAACTCCAGCAAAACACTCCATTTCAATTACAAATTTTAGCTGGCTTAACATTTTCAAATGTTACCTGCCATGTAAACTTATGGAAAAACATTAAGTAAATTCCCATCTTAAAACAAGGTAAATCTTGGCGCATGACTAGCAAACAGCTAAAAGATAGATTCTAAAATTGCTGCCAAGTACATACTGCATGGTTAATATTCTCAACTTGTGAAAGTTTTTTCGCCAAAATGGTGCCTTTCTCGTACTTAGGACACCAAGTATGCCTGTTTCAGGTGCTGTAAGGGTTATGTAGATCATTTTACTTAATGAACATTACTTAACTAGTGGCAAGGTGACTGCTTCTGGGGCAGTGGCAGAATGTGACCTCAAGCCAAAGGTGCACACACCAATTATACAATTCACAAAGCAATATCCCAGAGAGGGGTGTATAGATACCACAACCAATAGAAATACATGCATCCATTTAGGGAAAAGTTCGTCGAAAGTAAGCATTATTCCTTATAGGGGTGGATTTATTGCTGTCCAATCTGGTCTCGTCGGACTGCAACATGTCGAAATATGGGTCGTACCCGTACTCAGACGTCCTAAAACCCCGGCGTCCAAGCAGGCTGCAGGAAGTGATGTCGCAAGCGCGCGAAACCTCCCGCGCGCAGCCTATTGGCGATATGAACGTGACGACAGCGGTAGTAGTTCCTCGGAGCGCCGCTAGTATGGACGTAGCAATGTCCAAGTGGCCGGGCGCCCGCCATACTCGCTGAGAAGGAGCTGGTGGAAAGTCGATACCCTGAACTGCTGCTGAAATCCACGCCGGTGGTGACTTAGTCGAGTGGTGCAGCCCCCCCCCCCCCCCCTGGGCGGCGTCGTAACAAGGTAAGTGGTAAAAACCACGACTTCTTCACGAAAATCGGGCAGGTAGAAAAATTAGTTAAAATTTTCCGTGATGAAAATTTTTTTAAGCAAGCTCCGTGTTCAAAATGACGTCATTTTTTGGGTTCGGCGTCACAAAAGTTATAAAAAAAAAAGAAGGTTTCCCACGTGCAGTAACACATGCACTTCAGTTTCCCAACATCGAAAACCTACCAATCCTTTCTTAATGCAATGATCACGCATTCCAAGATTACATTTATCCCCTGAATCACAAGCTCTGAGCAATACAAACAATGCCTTCTTTCCCCCTGATATCCCTTCAAGATATACACTGATACACCGACCTGTTCTCTGCCGTAGCGCAGTTTAAAATAAAAAGCTACACTTATACTAAGACCGCATGGAAAAGGCCATATTGGGTTCTCTACCCACTGGGCTACTGCGGCCCCACTATTGGGTTCTCTACCGAGCTACTGCTATCCCACTTGATATATATATATATATATATATATATATATATATATATCCATAGACAAAAAACAAAGGAGAAATGACGAAAATTAATTTTAACAATGCTTTTTATAAGCAGTAATCAATCCTAAGAAAAGCTTAATCCAGTATCGATTTCCAATAAACTTTTTTTGAAGGAATGGGATATTTTCCCGCGATAAAAAGTAGCCATGTCACTCTCTGGACCTCAAACTTATCCGTTTCTCCGTTTTGACGTAAAAGGAAAAACAAACACATTTTCGGATTTATGTAGTAGTAAGGATATGCGCATTTTGGTGAAGGAAATATTTCTTAATATCTGCCCCCAGGATTAACCTTCGTTAAACACATCATAAAATAGAAAAAGTAGTTAATAGCTACCTTTTTAGTTTCCTTTGATTGTTGTCTGTTTGTCAGTAACTTGTGTGTAGTTACGGAAAAAAACAATCAAAGTTTAAACGAATGTTTACTCTGGAAATATGCAGTTTACTGGAAGTTAGTGGATATCCAGGTTTAATGAACGGAAGTTACAGTTTGTATTGTGAAGTATTGAAGTTGCCTCTTTTCCGCGTACTTTGCAGCAGTTGGTGGGGGGGGGGGGATTGTTCAAGGGGTTGCAGGATGCCAACTCTGCAGGGGAAAGGCACGGATGGGTGGCTATATATAAAAGGGTGCTCAGGAGATGCTGATAGTCCTCAAAGCAACAGGGAACTGCGCGTTAGCTACAGCTTGGACTCGGTCACGTGTCCGTACAGTTATATACAGAACATTCAAGGAAGAAGGGAAACTATTATTACTGCAGTAATCCAAGCAATTACATGCGAGATATACTAATGTGACGAATAAGCTGGCGCACAGTTTGCATGTTTCAGATTACGTTTGGAATTTTGTCAGAAGTGTTACAAGAATGTGCAAAGAAGGTGCCGAAGTTGGTAGCAGTTCGCTATCGACGCCAGTAAGACACACCGAAAACGTCCAGACGAAATAAATATGCATTGTAACTCGTATAGAGCAGAGTTGTCAGAGACAACATTTTATTTGCCTTATTTGTAGCGGCACAGTTAATGCCAGGATTCGTTTCCTTCCACATATCCGCGCTGTCAACATAACAAACAACTGTTAAACCATTAAGTATCCTCTAAACTTTTTGTCGCTTTACGAGAAAAATAGAGAAAAAATTTAATTGGCTTATGGGGAAAAAAGTGGAAAAAATGGGGGGGGGGGGGGGTGCTAAAGAAGTAGATTTTAAATAAAAATGTATCTGTAACAATTATCAAATGAATGAGTGAAGATATTTGGGCAGCTCTTAACAGCTAGTTGTTGAGAGGCGAAGCAAACAATAATCGATAAATACTACTGAAGAGACTGTATATAGTCCATTGATTGTGTAAAAATTTAGAATCATTACTGAATAGAGGAGCTCCGAATAATTTACATTGATGAGAGATGAGTTGGTAACAATATCACATGTTTAAATGTTAGCAAAGTGATGGGCGTGTTGTATTAAAACATAATAGTTTGATAATTGTTCATGTAAGCTCAGAAAAAAGTTTCATTAAAAATGCCTTTATAATTTTCCCTGCAGGCAAAGACTACAGATTATCACGAGCAGATGAATTACAAAAACTTTGAAAATTGTAAGTATGCTTAATCAGTTATCGCCAAAGGTGACATAAAAATTTGTTGTAATAAACTGTGAAACTTATTATTCAGTTCAAGGAAGTAAACCTTCTCTTAAGTACGCACTGAAAAAACATATGACACGTTGGTTCACAAGTAATAGTGATCCATTTTCTCAGGATATGCGAAGACCAGAGCTTTATGATTTAAATGTACAAAACTAAAAGTCTGAAGAAATATTTTGCATTCACGTAATTCTAAAGTTACCTGGCTACGATGATTTTAGACTGCCTCCGTACATATGCGATTTTAATCCTATTAAACGGGCTTCGTCTAAAGCAAAGATATTAATCCGGGAAAGAAACATGGCTGTTTTGTACTTCACAAAGCTAGTGTAAGTCACCAGGGAAGTAATTTTGTCAATTACTGTAGAAGACACTGGCAGACATACTGTTCGCATGTGTGAGATATAGAAGCGGATTATTGCCAGAATGACTATCTTATGTAATAGGCTATTGACAACTCTGTGGCATGTTTATACGGAGAATCCTATAGCTCGAATTATACATCTTCAGGTTTGAAACTAGAGCTACCACGGTACGTAAGTGAATGAATGTTTACGAAACTACATTACAGTGGTTCACATAGTCATTGCACTCGTTTTCATTCAAAATCGTATTATGCATGGAATTTCTTTTTGTTTCTCAATACACGTTATTAAAATTAATCTACATGTTTTTGTTTCTTTTCTCTGTAATATATTACATTGCATTATGTGTTGCGCCGCAATGAATTTACATAGACATGAAAAAGAAAAAAAAAGGGCGTTTAAGTGTTCGTAAGGTACTTTGTAAATTAAAGGCTTTCCGCATAACACGTCGATAAGGATATTTTATTAACTATAATGTAACGAAATTTGCATAAAATGATAACTGTTGGGGGTTTCATGTTACAAAATCCTAGAAATGTCAGCATATAGGGCACCTGGCAAAACTTTTACAATTGAAAATAATTGGAATTTTATTTCCCGGTAATTGAAAATTAAAGATATGTTATTAAAAACTAAATAATAATAATAACTGTAATAATGACAGTGGCCGTGTTGGTATGAAATGGAAATTCTTTCGTAAACGGATATTTTCAGTACTGGTAGTACGAGTTCTAAGTGAGGGTGACTACATTGCAAGTCCCTTGTCGCCACCACCCTTCCCGTGTTCCAAAGCCTAGCCTTCTCGTCAGCTCCGGACAGTAGGTAGGGTTTAGCGTCTCATCGACAGCGAGGTCGTTACAGATGGAGGAGCAAGTTGCTAAGAGAAGGTGACTACATTGCAAGTCCCTTGTCGCCACCACCCTTCCCGTGTTCCAGAGCCTAGCCTTCTCGTCAGCTCCGGACAGTAGGTAGGGTTTAGCGTCTCCTCGACAGCGAGGTCGTTACAGATGGAGGAGCAAGTTGCTAAGAGAAGGTGACTACATTGCAAGTCCCTTGTCGCCACCACCCTTCCCGTGTTCCAGAGCCTACCTAGCCTTCTCGTCAGCTCCGGACAGTAGGTAGGGTTTAGCGTCTCCTCGACAGCGAGGTCGTTACAGATGGAGGAGCAAGTTGCTAAGAGAAGGTGACTACATTGCAAGTCCCTTGTCGCCACCACCCTTCCCGTGTTCCAGAGCCTACCTAGCCTTCTCGTCAGCTCCGGACAGTAGGTAGGGTTTAGCGTCTCATCGACAGGGAGGTCGTTACAGATGGAGGAGCAAGTTGCTAAGAGAAGGTGACTACATTGCAAGTCACTTGTCGCCACCACCCTTCCCGTGTTCCAGAGCCTACCTAGCCTTCTCGTCAGCTCCGGACAGTAGGTAGGGTTTAGCGTCTCATCGACAGGGAGGTCGTTACAGATGGAGGAGCAAGTTGCTAAGAGAAGGTGACTACATTGCAAGTCCCTTGTCGCCACCACCCTTCCCGTGTTCCAGAGCCTACCTAGCCTTCTCGTCAGCTCCGGACAGTAGGTAGGGTTTAGCGTCTCATCGACAGGGAGGTCGTTACAGATGGAGGAGCAAGTTGCTAAGAGAAGGTGACTACATTGCAAGTCACTTGTCGCCACCACCCTTCCCGTGTTCCAGAGCCTACCTAGCCTTCTCGTCAGCTCCGGACAGTAGGTAGGGTTTAGCGTCTCATCGACAGGGAGGTCGTTACAGATGGAGGAGCAAGTTGCTAAGAGAAGGTGACTACATTGCAAGTCCCTTGTCGCCACCACCCTTCCCGTGTTCCAGAGCCTAGCCTTCTCGTCAGCTCCGGACAGTAGGTAGGGTTTAGCGTCTCATCGACAGCGAGGTTGTTACAGATGGAGGAGCAAGTTGCTAAGAGAAGGTGACTACATTGCAAGTCCCTTGTCGCCACCACCCTTCCCGTGTTCCAGAGCCTAGCCTTCTCGTCAGCTCCGGACAGTAGGTAGGGTTTAGCGTCTCCTCGACAGCGAGGTCGTTAAAGATGGAGGAGCAAGTTGCTAAGAGAAGGTGACTACATTGCAAGTCCCTTGTCGCCACCACCCTTCCCGTGTTCCAGAGCCTAGCCTTCTCGTCAGCTCGGACAGTAGGTAGGGTTTAGTGTCTCATCGACAGGGAGGTCGTTACAGATGGAGGAGCAAGTTGCTAAGAGAAGGTGACTACATTGCAAGTCCCTTGTCGCCACCACCCTTCCCGTGTTCCAGAGCCTAGCCTTCTCGTCAGCTCCGGACAGTAGGTAGGGTTTAGCGTCTCCTCGACAGCGAGGTCGTTACAGATGGAGGAGCAAGTTGCTAAGAGAAGGTGACTACCTTGCAAGTCCCTTGTCGCCACCACCCTTCCCGTGTTCCAGAGACTACCTAGCCTTCTCGTCAGCTCCGGACAGTAGGTAGGGTTTAGCGTCTCCTCGACAGCGAGGTCGTTACAGATGGAGGAGCAAGTTGCTAAGAGAAGGTGACTACATTGCAAGTCCCTTGTCGCCACCACCCTTCCCGTGTTCCAGAGACTACCTAGCCTTCTCGTCAGCTCCGGACAGTAGATAGGGTTTAGCGTCTCATCGACAGGGAGGTCGTTACAGATGGAGGAGCAAGTTGCTAAGAGAATGTGACTACCTTGCAAGTCACTTATCGCCACCACCCTTCCCGTGTTCCAGAGCCTACCTAGCCTTCTCGTCAGCTCCGGACAGTAGGTAGGGTTTAGCGTCTCATCGACAGCGAGGTCGTTACAGATGGAGGAGCAAGTTGCTAAGAGAAGGTGACTACATTGCAAGTCCCTTGTCGCCACCACCCTTCCCGTGTTCCAGAGCCTAGCCTTCTCGTCAGCTCCGGACAGTAGGTAGGGTTTAGCGTCTCATCGACAGCGAGGTCGTTACAGATGGAGGAGCAAGTTGCTAAGAGAAGGTGACTACATTGCAAGTCCCTTGTCGCCACCACCCTTCCCGTGTTCCAGAGACTACCTAGCCTTCTCGTCAGCTCCGGACAGTAGATAGGGTTTAGCGTCTCATCGACAGCGAGGTCGTTACAGATGGAGGAGCAAGTTGCTAAGAGAAGGTGACTACATTGCAAGTCCCTTGTGGCCACCACCCATCCCGTGTTCCAGAGCCTAGCCTTCTCGTCAGCTCCGGACAGTAGGTAGGGTTTAGTGTCTCATCGACAGCGAGGTCGTTACAGATGGAGGAGCAAGTTGCTAAGAGAAGGTGACTACATTGCAAGTCCCTTGTCGCCACCACCCTTCCCGTGTTCCAGAGCCTAGCCTTCTCGTCAGCTCCGGACAGTAGGTAGGGTTTAGCGTCTCATCGACAGCGAGGTCGTTACAGATGGAGGAGCAAGTTGCTAAGAGAAGGTGACTACATTGCAAGTCACTTATCGCCACCACCCTTCCCGTGTTCCAGAGCCTACCTAGCCTTCTCGTCAGCTCCGGACAGTAGATAGGGTTTAGCGTCTCATCGACAGCGAGGTCGTTACAGATGGAGGAGCAAGTTGCTAAGAGAAGGTGACTACATTGCAAGTCCCTTGTGGCCACCACCCATCCCGTGTTCCAGAGCCTAGCCTTCTCGTCAGCTCCGGACAGTAGGTAGGGTTTAGTGTCTCATCGACAGCGAGGTCGTTACAGATGGAGGAGCAAGTTGCTAAGAGAAGGTGACTACATTGCAAGTCCCTTGTCGCCACCACCCTTCCCGTGTTCCAGAGCCTAGCCTTCTCGTCAGCTCCGGACAGTAGGTAGGGTTTAGCGTCTCATCGACAGCGAGGTCGTTACAGATGGAGGAGCAAGTTGCTAAGAGAAGGTGACTACCTTGCAAGTCCCTTGTCGCCACCACCCTTCCCGTGTTCCAGAGACTACCTAGCCTTCTCGTCAGCTCCGGACAGTAGGTAGGGTTTAGCGTCTCATCGACAGCGAGGTCGTTACAGATGGAGGAGCAAGTTGCTAAGAGAAGGTGACTACATTGCAAGTCCCTTGTCGCCACCACCCTTCCCGTGTTCCAGAGCCTACCTAGCCTTCTCGTCAGCTCCGGACAGTAGGTAGGGTTTAGCGTCTCATCGACAGCGAGGTCGTTACAGATGGAGGAGCAAGTTGCTAAGAGAAGGTGACTACATTGCAAGTCCCTTGTCGCCACCACCCTTCCCGTGTTCCAGAGCCTAGCCTTCTCGTCAGCTCCGGACAGTAGGTAGGGTTTAGCGTCTCATCGACAGCGAGGTCGTTACAGATGGAGGAGCAAGTTGCTAAGAGAAGGTGACTACATTGCAAGTCCCTTGTCGCCACCACCCTTCCCGTGTTCCAGAGCCTACCTAGCCTTCTCGTCAGCTCCGGACAGTAGGTAGGGTTTAGCGTCTCATCGACAGCGAGGTCGTTACAGATGGAGGAGCAAGCTGCTAAGAGAATGTGACTACCTTGCAAGTCACTTATCGCCACCACCCTTCCCGTGTTCCAGAGACTACCTAGCCTTCTCGTCAGCTCCGGACAGTAGGTAGGGTTTAGCGTCTCATCGACAGCGAGGTCGTTACAGATGGAGGAGCAAGTTGCTAAGAGAAGCAGGCGCGCAGAAGGAACCCGATATTGTGCCTATAGTATATTCGCGGTTTCTTCATACTTTTTTTGAATAACACCTTTTGACAAACACTCTATGTAAGATGTGTTTCGTTGTTTCCTAAATATGCTATATATCACAAGCGTTATATGTGTGTAAACATAAAAGTATCTCATTTTTGTTCTAAATTAACTTTTATTCATATTTTATTTACAAATTAAAATATTTCGTCAATAATTAATATGAATAATCACAGAGAGAAAATGGGTATGATGGCATGGCATATAAATAGTTCGCATGCAATATATTATTAAATTGAGTCCGCAATAATGCGGCACGTTGTTTATTTGGTGTAATTTTGTGGACTTGTTAAGCTTTGTTTGCATGATGCGGAGAAATGTCCTGAAAGTAGAACTTTAGCAGCACTTCAGAAAATTTGGAAATAACCGTGAAGTAATTATAGTACGGAACCATGCAAGCAATCGCCTAAAGTGGTTCTGGGAAATAAATGAGAAACCATGAGAAACCGAAATAAGGATATCTGGACCAAAAATCGAACCCACGTCATATCGAAAGCGAGTCCGAAATTTACCACCACGACTAATTATAGTCCAAAACACGTTAGTCAAGGACCAATAGCGCGGTTAGATGAGTTTTATTCGCACGCGTCTTAAGCATCTGCCAGCCAATCACGGGCGTTCAGTGTTAGGGTGACTTTAATTCCGATTGGCCCAGTTGAGTATAAAGAGTCTTCTCACACAGACATGCGCCCAATGACCAAACGAAATTTGCAGGCTTACATGTAAGAAGGTGAAGTATAACCTGCACATAAATCTGTTCGCGAAAAACATACGGTTGAATTATGAAACATAAGTGAATTGCAGGTTGCCTAACCTGCGGGGGAAGAAGCCGGGAAGGGATTAGGTTTATCGTACTCAGTTTGTGAAGTTCAATGCTTTTAGTTTGGTAATTAAAATTTTTCGCCGCCAGGTATCACATGTGTCGCATGAATACCAGATTTTCCGTTTTGTATGCGAACTAATAGAATAATTAAAATGTTCATAAAGTAAGTATCATTTATGTAAAACCTTCTAAGTTGCATTGTGTTAAAACCTACGTAATTATTAAACTCTGTTCTTCGCGATAGAGTGGAAACATAGTGAAATATGTTCACATAATTCTTTAATATTCTCTCGAAAATTGTATTTAACAAAACGCAGGCCTACACTTTTACTTAAATATCAAAACTGAATAAAAAATATATAAATATTTAAATGGTTACAAATAAAATTCTTAGGGCTTTCCTTAAGCTAAGTGAGAAAAGTACAAAGTTTATTTCGACGACAGCTAAATTTCTGTCGCACTTAAATTCGTTCCGTTTTCCCATCGGACTAAGCTTTCTTACGAACGCCCAATGCTAAACAGTTGTATTTTTGTTGTTTGCTCTTATAAACAACACTGGAAGACGTCAGTAAGAATTACGAAACAAAGTAACTATTTAAAATTTAGTTTGGGACAAATATATATCACAATTTCAGACCACCACTAAATTTTATACACAAAATACAACATTTCTCCATTTACTACCAGCTTAAAAACGATGGCCTCTTTGGGCGAGTGAAAAGATATGGGCATCGAGTTCTCGAGAGCTGACGAGGGTGAAGCGAGATGAGAATGGAAGGGCGGGGTAGACGGTAGATCCCCGTGAAAACCCGCCGACCAGCGGCATCGTCATGCACGATTCCCAAACGTGAAAATCCGGAGGCGACCTCGCCTAACTCTCCCACAAGAAATCTAGTTTTGTTCCTAACCGAAGTAGTATTAACCCCGGAGGAGCACGTGTGAAGCAGGTTGCCTACCATACGGGGGAACGCGCATGAAAGGGTGTACGAGTGTAGCAGGTTGCCTACTCTGGAGGTGTAGACTACGTGTAGCAGGTTGCGTACTCTGGAGGGGCAGAAGCGAGCGTGTTTACGTGAGTTGTGGTCTGCTGTGTTGGGCAGGCATTTTGGCCGGGTCGGGCTTTGTCCTCGCGCTCGCGATGGCACCGCGGTAACAATGTGCCACCGCCATTGGCTACCTGCCGGGCATTAACTACAGCCACCCCCCCCCTCTTACCCCACCCGCACGACGCTCTGTTTCAACAACCCGCGCCGCGCCCTATTGCCTTGCAAAACTCATTTGACCCATCTCGCCCGCCCATCCAGCACGGACTACGAGCAAGGTAGGGGAGCTGAAGCCTCCGCATCCAATTTACCCTCCTGAAAACGTTTGAGGGATTACGACGGGTGTCCACCGCCTGTCCGACGTCATTCCAACACGATATATATTTTCCCCCTGATATATATGTTGCCGATCCATCATCTGGTTC
Organism: Dryococelus australis; assembly: GCA_029891345.1. Lineage (NCBI taxonomy): Eukaryota > Metazoa > Arthropoda > Insecta > Phasmatodea > Phasmatidae > Dryococelus > Dryococelus australis. The sequence continues at coordinate 196,420,823 of CM056998.1, read as the reverse complement.
GAGGATTGATGCAATCTCCTTTTACGATCTGCGATCACGCGCGAGTCTTTTTAAGAGATACGAGAGCAGTCATGTTATACGTGTGGGTCTTCAACAACAAAGCGGTCGATACGAATTGAATTTTTTTGGACCAAAAACTTACATTGCAGATTCACCAGGAAATCAAAAATACATAAAACAAGCATAACTACGACGTGACTTGCAAAGTGAATCGTAAAGGGCCTACACGTCTTCGAAACTGAAGATGAATCATTTTTTCATTACAATTATTAGAGACATTCAAAATTCTTCAAGTGTATGAATTATTTTATATGTTACACTATTGAGACATATCAAACAGTATCCTTCTGAGAAGCAAAGGCAGGAATATTAAATATTACAACTCATTAAATAAAGTGATGGTAATTGAGCACATGTACTCTGCCATATAAATAGTAAAAGATATGTTTACCATAGTTCAAAATAGTTTAAATTTTCACCATTATAGAAAAGAGAAATTTCTAAAATTTAAAAAATTCTTCTTTATTTAAATTCCCCTCAATATTTGAAATTAAAACGCCATTCTTAATAACTTATTACTTCAATAACAATCACTGGCTAGAAATGAAACGTATTTCAAGCATTTTTCTTTACTGCATTTTAGTAATTATAAATGATTTTTCCTTACTTGAACTCAATCTTTGATTTCCAGTAATATTATCCATTTTCCGCAAAAAATTAATTTTGAAAATTATTACATTTCTGCTAAGACAGTGTTAATTATTCTCCTACTCAAGCAAGGACAAATTTTCAACATTTGTGTGTCATTAAAATGTAACACAAAACTACGCATGTTGTGTTAAATGAACAAACATGTGTAACCAATGCAAAATCTGAAGTGAACACGTATTTATTTATAATAATTAGTTACGGCTGCTACATTCAAATTGCATTAAATAATTTTGTGATATGGAAGCATATAGAGTTTTTAAACCCAAACTGTTAATCAAATCGTAAAAATTAATTAGAATACCATATGAGCTGTTTCATCAAAGGTGCCGTATCGAAAAGTTCAAGGGAAGACTTCAAAACCAAGTGTAACACTACCTAAAGTATAGGCAACACGCTGGGCAATACATGTTCATGCGGCTGCCTCACTCCAGCTATGGCATTTCCTAATGCAGAAACACACCGGTTAAACGTTCCCTAATAAGACCATTTACATTAAACCTAAAATTCCAAAACAACTTAATATATAGTCTGTTCGCAGTTTCCTGGCACTTTTTAAATCAAACCTTTAAAAAATTCCCCCATGTGTGACGTATTTAGTTATTTCTTAAATATGCCATGTATCTCAAGCGTTTTATACCTTTGTAAATATTACAGTATCTTAATTTTCGCAAAAACTAAGTTTTACATGTATTCTAATTAATATACTATAATAACTCATCTATAATATATATGAAAAAAGTTGGAAAATCTGTGTGTTGGGAGGGCCTATTAATAAATAGTTCTCATGCAAAATATCATTACAACTGAGCGCGCACGAATTCGTAGCGTTGTTTTTTGGTGTAATTTTTTCAGACCTAATTAGCATCAGTTTGCATGAGGCGGAGGAATATCCTGGAAGTAGATCTTTAGCAGGGCTCCAGAAAGTCATGAAGTAACCGTAAATGGATTACAGATATTTATCAGCCTGTATTCCATTTTTATGCGCGAGTAAGCGAAAGTGTTTCACAGTTATGACCTGTTGATAACTCGTCTTGCGAATAACAGGAATGCTGCGACGTCAAGATATCTAATGTGCAAAGCTGCTGGGCGGCCCGATTTCAATAAACTGTTATAATAATAGCTTCCAATTAGGCGCGTGTTTGTAGAAGCGATTGATCTTTGTCTAGTTAAATTTTACGCGCACGCTGTTCTCCTCTGAATGCGTATAACGACCTTCGGAACCCCTTTAGCTCAATAAGTATATACCATTTAAGACTCAATTTTCTCGCAATAAACCTACTACCACAGTTTGTCATTCGAATTTTAACGCACTGCACAAAATAATAAAACAAAACATATGTTTGAAGACACGCGTTTATTTGAATACTTATAACAAAACGTGGAAAATGTAACTTATTGCCACTTTAGTTTTGATCCGTGTATCCGTACATAATTAGTATTTTAGAAGACTACGGAATTTTTTGAGGTGTTTCGATTGGCTAATTATATATATCGCATAAAATTATAACCAAAGAGTATGTACTAAGCAATCCCAATAATCATTGAACTTAATAATGCTCAATAAAAATCGCCCATAGATCTCTCATGTATGTTGCCCGAGAGGGTCTAACATCTCCACAGAAGCATTGGAAACTACCATCCACCCATGAGAGGTGACAGTTTAGAGTATCGACATTTTAAGATCGGTTTAATACAGAAAACGATATTTTTACTTTGTGAGTTTATTACGAGATTAATTCGACTAATATCACGATTATTGTAATAGAAGCATAGTGTATGTATTATAGACAGGTTCTCAAATGCAGCATGTATTTTTACAGCTATCTCAAAACTCCGATGCCAGATTAAATTTAACAGACCCTTCCCAAAATATATAACCACAATATCATAGTTTGTTAATGAATATTTTCCACTTTTAAAACATATGACATATAATTAATTATTTTTCGTCGTTTAATTTTTCGCCATGGATAAATTAACTTCCCAGAGAGCTTCGTCTCCATATCTACCATGCTTGTTTTCGAAATGTTTCTGGAAAAATAATCACACCTCCTGCCACTGCGTTATTTTTCACACATCTATTCATAGTATAAAACAAAATCGTCGGTCGCTTGTGTCTGTGTATTCGGTTAAGGCTTCTAAACTACTTCTTGGATTTTGATGCGACTTAAAAATAATTACAAGAATTTCTCGATCGAGGAAGGTTTTAGGTACAAAATACATTGATATTTAATTCAATGATAGTAGAGAAATGTTAACGTTTTCTAACCAAGTCGAAAAAATCCGCTTTTCGGGCGTTTATATGGGTTACGCTGACTAAACCATTAACGTATACACCAAATTAATGTAGGCCCTCCTACAGAGTCGTATATCTCAAAAAAGTCTAAAAAATGTGTGTGATAGCATATGTTTATCTTTTAAGAATGACCCAAAGTAACCCTTTTTGTCTTTTAAAATGTGATTAAAAAAGGGTTTCACTTTCGAAGACATTTTTGAACAACACATCATTAATCCTGTTAGTTACCTTAAGCATTTAGTGTGTTTACATTCTGTAAACCTAAACAACGCCATATCTGCAAATCGCACCCGAGCGAGGCCGGGGCGGGTCGCTAGTTATTATATATAAACTAATCTTTAGTATTTGTCTCAGTGTATTTGTTAAAACTGGAATGCGGCGGCTTGTACCCTGCAGCTTGCCGATAGATCACGTGACATGTGACGTCGTACTGTATTCCTACTGGCTGCGTCGTGAGACACGAAAAACTCGTCCAGCACAAAGACAGAATACTAACATCATTACTACGCACCTGAACGAAAAACACACCCTGCGTTGAGATATTTCACCGCGGAAGAGAAGGGATGCAGCATAATTTTTATTTATAAACACTGACGGGGAGCCTGTTCTGGATAAACCGTCTCCCGTCAGGTGTTAAGTGTGACTAGTATATAGACACTCCAGGTCCAAATTGAACATTCGGTTCATTTCCTAATTTGTGATTGGAAATGTCTGGCAGTATAGCTAGTGGCTAGGAGAGAGTCGTATGCAGCGACGAGCGGGTACTGGACCACGCAACGTGACCACAGCTCGGGATGATCGCCATCTTGTCAATATGGCCGTAAATGACCGTACAGCCTCGTCCACAGTGTTGGCTCGACACTGGAGAACTACAACTGGTTTAGAACTGTCTGCGTCGACGGTTCGACGCCATCTGCTGCGGGCTGGACTGGTGGCACGCATGCCATTTTGTCGCCTTACGTTGTTCAGAAACCACAAATTCCTCAGATTGAGGGCAATCTGAACATAAACTGCTACATCAGGGAGATTTTAGAGCCCGAGGTACTGCCCCTCCTTCAGGCCATATTTCAGCAGGACACATGTGGCGAGGAATGCGCAAGACTTCTTCAATGAACGATGGATACTACTGCTTCCTTGGCCTCCAGTCTCCCATAGAAAACGTCTGGGATATGGTTGGACTGAGACTTGTTCGTCACGGACATCCTGAAACAACTGTAGATGCTTTGTGGACTCGCATACAAACCGCGTGGAGGATGATTTCCCAGGAACATATCTAGGTTCTCTTTGATTCTGTGGCGCCCTCTATTTCCAGAGGAAGCAACAAGGCGGCTGTCCAAAAAGCTCTAATTGCGCTGAAGTAAGTGGTGCAGTGAAATAGCAGTGAGGCACCAATGTAAAGGTAAACTATGTAAATGAACCTGAACTGTGATTGGAAATATTCAATAAGTTGGTATTCTAAAAAAACTCCACTTTCTATTTTGCAAGTGTGACCATACTCCAACTACTAAAATTATAGTAAAACTTTTTACTGTAGAAAATATTGAACATTTTATCTGACGTATCATTGGTTTTTCAAATAGAAAATCCATGTATATTATCTTTTGAGTTCTATTCAGACCACCACAAGGTGAAAAGCCAAAATAACCTGTTTTAAATAACAGTAATCATAAAACAGTGTTAGCTATGCTTTTATTAAATTATGCATACTGGCAACATCTTACAAAGTATGTAATGTACTCAACTGTAATATAACAGCAATCAATAAAAAGGTGGAATAAAACTTCATTTATTTTACACTTAGATCTTTAAATATAAAAAAAAAATTGGAAAATACAGAACACTACTTAATTGTTTATTGCCCATGGTAAAATTATTCATCAAGGCTGCTTTTGCCTATGAACTGGACAGTTCCAACTGTAATTGCAAAAATTGATACTTGTAAATTGTGACAAGTTTTGTTCGTATATATGTATAATGAGAAATTTATCTTGGGCCATAACTTAAAGGCCAGCAAACAAATACTATATTGATTGATTATATGGGCAATATTTTCATTACTTGGCCATAGCCACCATGCTGAAGGCGATAAGATAGCATTATCTGCAAACAAACTAATACAGTAATATTTGGGTTATACAAGCAAAATTTGAAACTGTATATATATTCATTTCTTGGCCATAGCCACAACGCGAATTGCCATTAGATGCATACCTTCACTATACATGAATATGCTAATAATTTTGTGTTACACACGCGAATATTTAAAACTGGAATATTCTTTAATTGGCCATAGTCACAAATGCAAAAAGGCCAATTTTCATATCAATTGATAACTGATCCTTAAAATTTTCCATTACAATCTTGGATTTTAAGCCCTTTTAAAATCTTTAACAGGAGCATGTTTACCTTAACTGTCATTTGAAACCTTATGTTCCATATCCATATTGATGATGGCTATAAAGGAGAAAGATGGCAAAATATTTTCTTAAGGACACCATTTTTAAACTTCATAAAATTACAACAGGAATTTTCATTATTTTCTCCAAAATCTCTTAACATTTTTTAAGAAAATGCTTTCCTGAATATTAAAAGCAAAATTTCTATCTCCACGCAACTCCTACTAGTACCTCCCATCTGGTCCACCTGACCCTCATGCCTGAAAGGCTTAAAGTTCAAGTATTCAATAAATGTTCCCTAATTACTTAACTAATGAAGCCGTTTGATCACCGTGGATGAACGATCTCTCTCGAGTGGCTCTCCTGGGCAAGTATTTATAAAAAAATTCACCAAAATTTGGATACACTGGGCTTGGCCAATCAGAACCGTCTCTTCCATGTGCATCCAATAAACGCCACCAGCACACAAAATCTTCATGGTGGGGTAAATTCAGGGGGCGCCTCCAATGAACGCCGATTTCCTCCCACCACGCCTCCCGGAGTCTTGGGTGCACGCCGAATCGCAGAGCGCCTGGGAGTCGGCCGTCCACAGAACAGCGAGAAGCCTCGGGGCAGACCGCCGGGAGACTTTGGCGAGAGCGCATGCACCAGGTTTCGTCATGTAGTATCCGACTTTCGCTGCTTAGTCGGCCTTGGAGGCCTGCCGCGCGCAGAACCCACATCGCTCTGGGCAACGACCAGCACCAGCCACAAGTCCGGGCAACGAACTCTTCAGCTGAACTTCACATTTTCGTTCGTTGTGGGCACCCAGCAGAATTCTTCCAGATTATGCCAAAATGCAAGTAAGTGAGGAATCGCCCAAGACAATAGCGTAGTTAAAATTGTTAGCAAAAAGACAAAGCTCCATAGCCCATGTCAACTCTATCCAAACAGGGGAGCCGTATTTTCTTGACAGCAATTTCCTCAAAATTTATTTGAACAACTTCCCAAAATGTGTAGTAAAGTTTTCAACTAGAGAACGTGTGTCGGAATTACATTTTCTGTACGTAAAATTTTCGTGCTAGCAATTTCGTTCATGCAGGTAACATGTTTCGTTTTACTCTCAACAGCAGAGCAAAGAAAATGGTTAATTCAGCACGTGTTAAAAAAAAGAACTAACATTTTTAAAGTCACATATTTTACCAAAATATTAAGAAAAACCCAATTTGAGGAGGTGGGGAGGGAAATGTTGAGAAAATTGAGACACTCCGCCTCAATTCCATGCCACGGTGTTTACAGACATTGATTGCAGAACATGTAGGATTCACGTCATAGTGAATTATTGACAGAGTTCATGTACAGTTCTGCAATCCTATTTAATTGTGTATTGTCATGTACCTAATACATGGTATCAAGTTAATTTCATTCACATGTAGCCTCCTTGATGTTGCTTTTATCACAAACGTTAGTGTATGTTTGTGTGTGGTTTTGTTCAGAATGTGTTAAGAAGCATTTTTTTCCTCTTTGGTGTGAACAGTTCCGTGTAACCTGAAGAATATTTTTGCAACGAACATAGGAAAGAATTTTAACCCAGCACGGATTAGCACTGTTATTAATGTAGCTTGAGGGAAATGGCTTCAGTGTGTTGAGGGTTATCCAATCAAGGCAATGTGTTAATCATATTATAAAGTATCTCAACTCGGTAAAAAGGGAATACGAGCGGGTGAGTTTTACAAAAAGAATTAAAGAGTTACACAAATTATTTCACGGTAAGCAACTGAACTTCGGCACCCTTTTTTAAGGGTGTTTTCCGATTCATGTAACACTACTCGGCATACTTCTATGCTTACGAGTGAAAATAAAAGCAGTTGGCATAACGCACAGTATTGCAAGCTACAGACGAGGTCTCTTTGACGCCGTACAGGGGTAGCACGGGGTACAGCAGGGTAGGTGGATTGTAAGGGGGGAGTGGCTCGCGTCAAAGGACTGAGGCGGAGGCGCCCACTGACGAAGTCCCGGATTAATTAGCACCGAAGTCCATCTGCACTCACCCTCTCCCATCTGCCGCATGGCCTGGCTCGCCAGTTCTGGCACTGTGCTACTACTTCTATCACATGTGGCGATGTACCAAGCGTGAGGTTATATTTTTTTAATATTGCACATGTGATACATTCCAACAACTTACAGCAATATACGCTGTTCCCAAATGTCTAGAGATTAATCGGGACGGGGATAGTACACCCCAAAACAAAAATGTGCCTACGAACATAATGCCCTAAAGTCGACTTTAAGACATACATTCACATGGAAATTCTGTTGTTTTGGGGTGTACTATGCACTTCCCAATTACTTCTCACATATTTGGGAAACATTTGTTATATCGCACCGAAATATTGGATGTACGCTGTGTTGACGTTCTGTGTTGATGATGTGCTTCGCCGCTGATCTTACGATTCTGGCAACACTGCTGTGTTATCGCTATATTTGTGACATTTTTTCAATATTGTTATTTTCTTAATATTGTACAAAAAATAATTAATTCGACCAAAAATAAAGGAGGTAATGATATTTCCACAATTTTAAGATGAACGATTATTGCAATTTAGTGGGAAAGCAGTAAGTATAATTGGATTTCGATGTTTGCAATATTAGTGCGAACATTATTGACGTCAATATTTGCATTCTCAATACGACGGCAATTTCAACACCTGAAATATCAATGTTTTAAGGATGCCATCTGTCTGTGGGGGGGGGGGGGGCATTTAGCGTGTCACATTTCACAATGAAGAAATTCACACTGCATTATAATGGACGAGATAGGTTACTCACTGTCATGTACCCCACACCATCTTGGTCCGGAGGTTTCCGCCTTTGACCTAGTTGTTGGGAAAACCTGCGAAAATCAGTTAAAGGGAAAGGAAGGAGTAGCACAGGCTAACCTAGAAAGGTTGACAAATTGCTATCAAGACGAAACAACATGGCTTCTGCAAAAAAAAAGAACGGGGAGGCCACAGGGAACGGAGAGGCCACAGGGAGCAGGGAGGCCACAGGGAACGGAGAGGCCACAGGGAGCGGGGAGGCCACAGGGAGCGGGGAGGCCACAGGGAACGGGGAGGCCACAGGGAACGGGGAGGCCACAGGGAACGGGGAGGCCACAGGGAGCGGGGAGGCCACAGGGAGCGGGGAGGCCACAGGGAGCGGGGAGGCCACAGGGAGCAGGGAGGCCACAGGGAGCGGGGAGGCCACAGGGAGCGGGGAGGCCACAGGGAACGGAGAGGCCACAGGGAACGGAGAGGCCACAGGGAACGGAGAGGCCACAGGGAACGGAGAGGCCACAGGGAGCAGGGGAGGCCACAGGGAGCAGGGAGGCCACAGGGAGCAGGGAGGCCACAGGGAGCGGGGGAGGCCACAGGGAACGGAGAGGCCACAGGGAGCGGGGAGGCCACAGGGAGCGGGGAGGCCACAGGGAATTGGGGAGTCCACAGGGAATGGGGAGGCCACAGGGAACGGGGAGGCCACAGGGAACGGGGAGGCCACAGGGAACGGGGAGGCCACAGGGAACGGGGAGGCCACAGGGAACGGGAGGCCACAGGGAATGGGGAGTCCACAGGGAATTGGGAGTCCACAGGGAATTGGGAGTCCACAGGGAATTGGGAGTCCACAGGGAATGGGGAGAACATGAATAATGTTCATTTGCGGGATGGCCCATGACTAAGGATCCCCAAGTTTCCCAATTAAATTAATTTTGTCAAAATCACATCTCCGCCACTTTAATAGTGAATTCCATACATTTGCTACGAAATATATTGATCGCCATTATTTTTTTCCTCTGTTTTATTTAATCTTTCCACTTTTTCTAGACATGGTGACCCAGACCTGATGCGCTGCATAGAGTGTGCATTGCAACAAAGAGAAATTATCTCCAATACGGGCGCACATATACTCTTACATGCTTGCAGTGTATTTTAATATAAAGAAGCGTTACAACATGCAACTTATCTTCAAATTATGTTTTACCTTAAATATTGCAGTATACTGTCCGAACCATTTTAGCAGCAGGCGCTTTGAGAACCGACTAGCCAGCCAGTGGCTTTGACCTCGCCAATGACAATGTTCATCTCCGTGCCATATTAGAATGGATGAAGAATAAATACGGGATCAACGTGTTGATGAAATGTTGTACCAGGCTACTGGTATGTTGGAAAATGCGCTAAAAGAAAAGGCTGTAATTTTGGTTATAGGCTGTTCTCGGTAAAAGCCCCGCTTAAGATATACTTGTATGCACGTCGTGTATTCTTCCGTCTTATGTAAGATTAACATTGTCAAGGGCCTCATCGCTTTATTCATGCATCGGTCAAGTAAACTGTGAAACTGTTAGTAAAGTAAATATTTTACAAATCTGTGCAATTATACACATCGATGCATTAAAAAAAAAAAAAAAAAAACAGAAATCGAAAAGAAGCCATTTAAGTTATCGGAAATGGTTACCTAAATTTTTTATTCGACGTTAAGATACGGAACTACTTTTCCATCTATATTTACCAACTTCGCTAGGCGCATGTTATTCACGGCGCCCGTTAAAATATATGCACCAGGAGCAGTAACGCATTTCTAAAGCTGATTTCGAAAGTGCTCATTTTATCGTGAACAGCCTGTACTTGAGAAGCCTTAGGAAAAAATTAAGAGGCTTGCGACAGAGCAATTCAACATGCAGAAAAGATAGTAAAGTACATAACACTACGAAAATTAAAATTATCAGCGAAGTACCATTCATGAAGAAGAATGCACATATTTTGTAACATTGTTGAATAATTTGCTTGAAATTACTTTGTTAACCGTCTAACAAAATCAAATATGAACTAATTTTAACCATAAATTGAAGCGTATTTCCATTTTGATACTTAACCAATGTTTTCTAGATAACTCTGCTTTGCTAAGCAGGGCAATCATAAAAATGACTACGGATTTGCGTAAGAAAATACTTATAAGAGAGTTAAATATTTTTTATAATTTTATGTGCATTTATTTTAGTTGTTAAAATTGTGACTTTCGTGGCTAAAATAAATGTATATAAAATAAATTATTTAAAATATTTGTAAACAATAATTTCATTTTTGTATTAAACACAAACCGAATAAATATGAGGGCCTTGCTTGGAGAGAAAACTCGGGCGGTTGCAAATGGAAACTTCTGATGTATCCAAAATGTATATACGGTTACATTTTATTTGAAACAGATCATAATAAAATGATTTATAAGAATTTAAAGAAGTAAATTCTAGGAAAATATTTTACAGTATTACAAAATATACGCATTCTTCTGCCGTATGAAACATGATTCGTACATTAATGACGATTTGGTAAACGCTGGACACTTTTGAAAGCCCTGATTAAGATCTACTAGTAGTGTGCATTGTGTATTATCATTGCCATGGACCTGATTGTACTGTTCACGCATCGGTCAGGTGAAAATGTGAAATTGTTATAAAGGTAAATATTTTCCACATTTTGCAATTCCTACAATTACTTGCATTAAATACAGACAGTAAAGAAAAACCACCCCAGTATTGACAAATGTTTACGCAATACCTTTAACAGAACGATAAGACGTGGAAATACTTTCCTCTCAGTCGTTGCCAACTTTACAAGCGCATGTCAGTCAGCGTGCAGGTAGAGCAGCCTTAAGTGTGAGCGTACTACTATTATATCCTTCCAGGTTGCACAGTTGGCTGCAGTGCTCCATTGCAAGACACGCTTCTTTACCTAAAGATGTTCACCCAATTGGCGACGCGACGAGCTTCAGCCAATCAGAGCTTTGACACTGGCGAAGAGCCTCGACAGCGTTGCACGAGCGACAAACATTGGTTCTGACGCTCGTCGAAAAGAAAAACATTTACCTACGTCATAATAAATAACTGGCGAAAGCTGAAGTAAAGAACTACTGAAAATGTACATGACAAATGGTTTATTTATACTTCTGTTTTCGTTAAATTGAAGTTTTACCGGTATTTTCCCTATAAATTATAACAATTCATTTAAATTAAATATTAAAAACAAACAGTGAGAAAACATGTGTGTTGGTAGAACCTAGTGAGAAATAGTTCTCACGCAAAATATCATTGCAACCGAGTGCTTACGAAACTTAGTTTGCACGAGGCGGAGGAATATCCCGAAATTAGAACTTAAGCAGGACTTCAGAAAAGTCTGAAGTAACCATGATAGGAATACAGTGAATCTTAAATACATGTTATGGTTAAATAAACGACTAACACAAATGTGGTTCCAATCTCTCCCCGAGGAAGGCTACGCAGTGCAAGACCTCGAGATGCCGACGTTATATACGCAGCTTCCCCGCATGACGCGCGCAGACCAAGTGACGCAGGCTGACGGACATGCCACACAGCCCCCGCGGAGGGAATGGACCCGACCTCGCCGCTATTTATACTGCACGTAGCTGCGGCGGCTCGCGGCCCGCCCTGATGATGAACAAGCCGGAGTCGTCTATGAGCAGCGACTCTGGTTGTACGGACTCGGCGACACACTACACGCTAGTTTAACCGGCCGCTTGCAGACAACACTACAGCATGTTGTACAGACACTACAACACACCAGTCAGAGCTTCACTCCGTCGCCGATAACACCTACACGTTAGTTCATTAAGAGAGCAACAGTTATAAATATGGGCCCGGAGCCCAGCTCAAACATAGACACGGCAGCCCGCCACTGACTGGCTTTTCACCCAAGTCCGTCGTGCTGCATTTTTTGTTGCACGCCACTTACAGATTGTTCACGGTAAAATGAGCACTTCTTAAAGCCCTGCTTAAGATCTACTTGTATGTACGTTGTGTAGTCTTACGCCTTATGTAAAATTAACATTGTCATGAGCCTCATTACTATATTCATACATAAGTCCAGTGAAATTGAGACATTATTAAAAAAAAAAAAACATGCTCATTTTTAAACCTTGATGCATTAAAAAAAAAACAAAAAGCAAAATAAATAACTTAAGTCGTCACAAATGGTTATTAAATTCAACGTATTTATATGGGAACTACTTTCATTCGATCGTGACCAACTTTACTGGGCGCATGGCACTCAGTGCGCCAGTTAAAATATATATCTTTAGGAGCAATGACTTTTTTGTAAGGTTGGTTTTAATAAAAGTGTCCACTTGATCGTGAACGGCCTTTAACAAGTTATGGGAACATAGGTTCCTGGTCTCACGACAGTACGACCTTCAGTGGGCGGGCATATGAGGAGATGGCGGCGGCAGCTTGCAGCCACTGGAGCCGTGAAGCGCGCCGAAGTACAGTCACCGCCAGTAATTACGACGAAGTTATATTTGATAACAAATGCGCGTGCTACAGTGCAGCTGGACCAGTTTCAAACTGGAAGTGAGTGAGTGAAGAGATTTGTGCGGCTCTTAACAGCGAGGTCTTCGGAGCCCATGAGGGTGGTTGAAGTGAGTATGGAGCGGCGCCGGAATGAAGGGGCTGGGGAAAAGGGAGATCCCCGAGAAAACCCGCCGACGAACGGCACCGTCCGGCACGATTCCCACGTGCGAAAATCCGGTCACCCGGCCGGGGCTTGAACCCGGTTCGCCTATGTGGGGAGGCGAGCGTGCTAACCGCTCAGCCTCCGTTGCCCCTTCAAACTGGAAATTCTATTCGAGAGCCATGTCTAAGATACGACACAACAGGCTTTCGAAAAGCTGCTAGAAACTGGCGACGAAAAGAAACGATTAAAAGAGTATCCGGGAATATTTGTTTAAGGGGAACATTCCCCGCCATATTGAATTCTTAGTTCTACATCATTTTTATATTTAGAAATAAATAAATTTCCCACAGTATTCCTTTACGTAGCCAGCTATCAACTTCTCACAACAATACTAACATAGTACGAGACCTTATTTATTTCACAATAATGATTTTCCTAGATTTTTTCAATATTTAAATTGTTACGTGATTTTGAGTTCGCAGTTCCCTTGTCTGGCCTTTACTGCTTGTGTAATGTCAAAAGGTGATTGAGGTGTCTCAGTAGTATCAAAATGTTCTTTCTTGGAAACGTAAAGCAGAAAAATCTGTATTCTAATCGCTGTCGAGTTGGGAAATGTAAACATAAGTATGTTAAACGTGGTTGCTGCAACATGAAATCTGTTAAAAAATATACGACTTTTAAGTGCTATGTTTGGCGCAATAAAAGAAAAACTACATTTGCAACAATCTAAAACTTCTCTATAAATTTTGACGTGAATAAGTCTTTAAATTTGCGATCGTAGTGGGAGGCAATCCAGAAAATCTGTTAACGAAATCGGGGGATAGAGTTCGGTATTGCGGCTCCGAATCTATCATCCACATTCAAAATTCAATTACACCACAGGATTGCCAATTATCAAAGAACATGTTACGTTGAGAGAGGAGTGCGAAGTATAGCGATTTGCAAGGGGGAGGGGGGGGGGGAGACGCAATTTTGTGTTCGTTTGCCACGTCACAACTTCCGCGTAGTATAACTTTTGACTAGGAGAATCTACGACGCTCGTTTACGTTTCAATCGACAGCTCTCATCAAGATCAATCGATTGCGTTTATAAAAACTTTTGTGTGGCATGGTTGTGGTGAAACTGTGTGCATTTAATGTGAAAAATTAAGAAAACTTAACACAATGTCGGCCTATACTCGTTAAAAAGCCAAGTAGAAATACAGAAATGTTACACGGTTGGAAAGAGCATCTCAAAAGCAATCCAGTGATACCCATAAAACCCTATATGATAGAATGAAGCGGTGCCGGGAACGTAAAATAAACATCAAGGCGTCCGAGCGCGTCAACGTAGACGTATTCACTCAAAACAAACGGCCGTGTCCCCAACACAGCCAAACCCAAATTTTTTCCTGTTCGTTTCGTTTAACTTGCTTGCGAAATATTTTTTTTATCATCAAATTGGCAATACTCCAGTTGCTGAACGAAATTTGGTCACAATATACTTAGGGTGGATTAGGACAGCAGAATAGGTGTGAAAATACGAGAACAGCCTGCGATACTTCACATTGCAAGGTTCCGCATCCTTGAAGTTTGTGCGTTATGTACACCATACAGATTAAGTAAAGTAATGAAGCAAAATATAAAAGTTTTCAAATGCACAGATAGTCTTTTCTTTGTGTACTCCTCAGGGGAAAAAAAAATTCTAAATAACATGTTCCGCGACAAAACAGACAAACTTGGCCAGCGTGTTCTACAGGCCTTTAGCGACAAAAACAAATAGTTAAATACATACGTAAGCTATGAAGATCCGTTTCAGATATACTTACTATGAGTTATTTACTAATCACGATTGTTTTTCAGAGGATACGTTTTCTTTATATTGTAACCGACATTACTAGAACGACATTTGCAGAACTGTTGTAACGATAATGAAAGGTTATCATAGTCATTACTACAGCTCAAACAAAAACAATAATTTTGGTAGCTTACTAAGCAATGGTTCCAATTTAAACAATTTTTCTATGCGGCAACAAATCATGGGTTGCAGGAAAAAAAAAAAGTGTTTTCCAGTGTGATGGAAGAACTTGACGAAAACCAGATACTCGAAAACTTCATGAAGGACAGTTCGCAGTTTGCTAGGTGAAGCAAGAAATCTGAATGGAATGTGAAAGATTTGTTGAATATTATCACTTACTGAGGGAGGAGAAGAGCGCGAGGAATTACAATATCGAATAGGTTAATTTGGGAATCGCTCAGTGTGCCTCAGTGATGTCTACTTGCAAATACTATTTATGAGATATTTCGCATCCAAGGACTACCCGAAACAGTCACTATTTCTTAATTTCAGTTTCCAAAAGTGGAAATGGTTGAAACAGGAGTATTTCCGATCACTTTTAGGAAAAAAATTCTGCAGCAGGACATTTTAATTTACATAGAAATACAGCACACATCATTGTCTATAATGATACTCCATAAAACTACACGGTTCTATAAATAATACCGCAATGCTACAAAAAAGTAGTGATAAACAATCGTAATTAATCGCAACTTTATGAAAATTTGGCGTAGTAATGCCAACTGGATTAATGCAACGAGATAACCAATTTCATGGAAACTTACCTATTGTCACAAACATCATTTGCTACAATATGCGGATTAGAAAGTTTTCATTATTCTAGTTTATTTGAAGCATTGATGTAAACAAATTTGCGACACAAGATTGTAATGCCGAGTATAAACAATTTATATAAAATCACTTTACTACGAGAAAACTTTCAATACACAAGTGTCACGTGCCAAATATGCTGCCTATTAACTGCAGTGTTTTGAAATTTATGAAAAAACTGCTTCTACAAGCAGCATAGGTAAATGCATGCTGAGATTTCGTTTTACGGTTTGGCTACTGGTTACCGGCAGTTTGTGTCAAACTTTTATTATTTTAACCCATATTACGTTAGAGTGTAGCTCGATTGCTAGTGTGTGTAAGTGAAGAGATTTGGGCGGCTCTCAAAAGTGAGGTCTTAAGAGCCGATGAGTGTGAAGAGAGGAGAGAATGGAGCAGCGCCGGAATGAAAGGACGGAGGAAAAGGGAGATCCCCGAGAAAACCCGCCGACCAGCGGCATGCCCAAGCGAATATCCGGAGTGACCCGGCCGGGGATTGAACCCGGTTGGCCCTGGTGGGAGTCAAGGAGTGTAACCACTCAAGAACATTCGTTGACCAACTGTATGATGCATGTATAAATGAGTTTATATATGCAGATAATTCTCACGTTCATTGCATGCAATATTGAGTATCAGTCATTTGTCGTATGGCGCATGGCCGTGGCTGGTCAAAATGTATAAATACAATCCTTTTATAGATTTTCGTTTCAGTACCATTTTAGATTTGGAACAGTACAGACGTAAAATGTGAATGATGCATCTGCTGTGCCGCTTCTGTGGTAAAGAATTCACAGCTTTGCGGAATTTACGACACGAAATAACGACCTGCGGAATGAAAAGTTCGAGTGTGACTTTTCAATGCCAATTCTGCCATAAATATTTTTCTAAGAGTTATGCGTTAAAGAAACATTCTAAAAAGTGCAGCACTGGTTCTCTGCAAGTACAATCGGCTCCATCTGTTCTAGAAGATCGTAGTGGTAACATACGGATCGCCAAACAAGATGTTACTCTACCCATACACATTCATGCTGAAGATAAAGCTATCTCCAACGAATCGTGGCATGGAAGCCTTTTTTCCAGATACAGAGAGGTGCATCATCGCGGGACCTTCGGGTTGTGGCAAGACATGCGTCCTACTGAGCCTGCTGGAAGAGGAGAACGGCCTTCGGTTCGAGAATGTGTACCTATAATCCAAATCACTTCAGCAACCGGAATACCAGCGACTGGCACGAGCACTGCAAAGCTGTGAATGGCGTAGGTTATTTCCCATGCAGCGATAACGAAGCCATCGTACCTACTAGCAAAGCACTGTGAAACTCGATATTTGTCTTCGACGACATTGCCTACGGGAAACAAACTTGCATTCAAGAATACTTTAGCATGGGTCGACACGCGAACTTTGACTGTGTGTACCTCGGCCAGACTTATTAGCGCGTACCCAAACAATTGCCTCGCGACAATGCAAACATTTTGGCGCTGTTTCGCATGACGATACGAATTTACATCATGCTTGCGATGATCATGTTAACACGGACATGCCTACATCAAATTGTAACGATATGTGCGCCTTGTGCTGGAAAGAGAAATATGGATTTTTGACGATCATCAAGGACTGTCTGCTACGTAGGGAAAGGTACAGACGTGGGTTAGATCAGTTCATCGCTGTCTCTCGACAGGGTTCGTCTACTGGAACCAGCAAGTGATGTCATCAATACCTCCTGCTACATCTATGGGTACCGTTTCCGCAGACGATAATGACGTCACAGTTTGTGTTAAAGTCGGAATGAGTGCAGTCAGTCGGTTTGTGCGGAAGGTACACTTGCAAGATGTTCGTGTGAAGTCGAAAAACTTCAAAATAAACAATCATCAGCTCTAAATACTGATGAACATACAACTCCTGCTACACAGAAAAGTAAACTTGGTATTGAGGATGTAGCAGGGAGTGAAGACAATCATGAAGATAGCATTGATGATTACTATGAAGACAGTGATAGTGTGAAGACGATGATTATTCCCTCGACGGTCCTACACATTTCCCCTACAAGTTTCCTTCGACAAGTGGCGTGAAGAAGGCAGAAGACATCGAGTATACTGACTATGTGTTTACCGAAGATCCCAACAAACTTGTAGACAGACTTAAATATTTGCTTGATAGGCAACAACGTGGTGATAACTCGGCCATGAAAGAGGTAGTTTCGATCAAGAGAACTTAAGGATCGGGGTTATATCAGATTGTGTGATGAACTGCTTTCTTCTGAAAATGTACTTACAAAATAATAATAAATTATTATAAAATTATTTGTTTTTCTTAATTTGTGTGTCGTATCCCCCTGTTGGTCTTTCAGTTTTTAATAACGATATGTGTGTAAAATATTTAATAAATTAAGCATGTAGTCAGTCATTCATCACGCATGTAACTATACCGTTTATTACAAAAAATATTTTTTAACGTAGGATGGAAAATTGCAAAAGTAGCCACCTACTAAGATGGCGGTCGCCTAACAAGATGGCGGTCGCCTACCAAGATGGTGGCATCCAGTAATGTATAAACAAATGACGAATAAAAGACAAATATGGCCGCTTCCAGTAGAATATAATAAAGATGGCTGCCTCCAATAGCATGTAAACAAATGGTGAACGAAAAAATAAAGATGGCGGAATGAGTATAGTCGAGGGGAGTGGGTGCGAGGGAGTCAGTCGTCTGCCGAATTCGAACAGAGGTGAGTAATTGGTGGTGTGGGGGAGAACGCCTAAGGAAATGTTTTTTTTAATTAAATTTTTATGGGAAATTTTTTAGGGAAAAAAGGAAAAATGGCCGCCGGGGTTAAAGAACTTTTAATTAAGAAATTTTCTTAGCAAAATTTTATGAAAATAAATTTTCTAACGATTTTTATATTTTTTAATACGGCTTTTAAATAAAATGTTTTAATAATAAATTTGTTCATAAATTTTCAAATCTGGTTTTCAATATGTCAAATTTTTTTAATTTTTTTTGGATTTTAATTTTTCTTAATTTTCAAGGTCAAAGGCCATAGATACTGATCCCAGTCACCTGGCTCGGAGTCACTGATACCAGTCACTGGAGTCACTGATCCCTGTCAGCATTTCTGAAAAAAAAAATGGGTCATTTCTAAGAATCCTTTCAATAATTTTGAAAATAATTTTTTAATAATTTTTCATAATTTTACTAATAAATTTTTTGGAATTTTTTGAATTGTTTGAATTTTTTAAATATTTTTTAAAAGTGTTTTTTGAGGTCAAAGGTCCTCGATGTTAAGGTGAAAATCCACACGGGTCAGGAGTAAAAGGTCAATGACATCTAAGATGGCGGTCGATGACGTAACAAGATGGCAGCTCCCCCGAATCCAGGTCCGAGCCCCTTATGCCTGAAGGAACCAAATAATACTACTGATAGAGTTGCTGTAAACCAAACAGCCTCAAATAGATAGTTTTCTTCGTCGAAGAGAAAACATTGCTGACCGATGCACGCGTGGTTCAAGGCCACGGACTTGCTAACACATCCTCACAAGTGGTACACAGTATCCGCTAAGTGCGAGATACCGCCAAAGTTTAGTCCGGAGTATGTGTGTAGTACATTCATGGTTGCTTTTCTGAAGCCCAGCTTAACGTTTACTTTTATATTAGTACGCGCCTCATGCAAACAAAGCTCAACTATGTCCTCCCTGCACCATAGGGACAACGCACCGCATTTGGGCGCACACAGTTTATTATTATTTAGCGTGAAAACTGTTTCTTACTAAGCATCACCAACTCGTATATTTTCTCGCAGATATTATTCATATAAATTATAAGTTCAATATTATTTATAGACAGGGGCATGCGTAATTCGCTTTATTTCTTGACATCAAGCTATAATTCACAGTACTGTATATACTCGAGCCGGCGTCGTTTCCCCATTGGCTGTCGCATATATGTGAAGTCACTCCCTTTCTGAGTAACCTGCACGTGATTGGGGCACACGTTTGTGAAGTGTTCGTTGATTGGCGCAGAGTTACCCGGGGCGTGTTGAAAAAACCATGGGTTTGGCCGTGTTGGGGACATGGCCGTTTGTTATGCGCGAATACGTCTATGTTGGCGCGCTCGAACACCTTGATGTTATTTTTACGTTCCCGGCACCGCTTCGCAGTCCTCACTTAACGTAACATATTCTTTGATCCTTTGGCAATCGAGTGGTGTAACTGAATTTCGAATGTAGACAATATATTCAGAGCTTCATTGCCAAACTTTACCCCCAAAATTACTATCGGATTTTCTGGGTTGCTTCACAGTATGGTCGCAAATTTAAAGACCGTATTCACGTCAAAAACAATGGGTCAGTGACCAACATATTACAAAGGTAGAAGAGTTTCAAGTTTAAAATTTCCTCAGATAATAACGTCAATTTTGCAGGTCTCCATAGGTAAAACTTGGATAAAATTTATATTTAACTAAATATAAAGTAGTTTCATATTAACTGAAGTACAAAACGTTTGTGATAGACGGCTTATTTAGGAAAATACAACATATATGGGATGCGTAGATATATCGAAGAGACTATAGAAGAACTCAGTAGTTTTCTTAGAGGCGGTCTAGTCAGAGTGAATATAGGGTCGATTACATTGTGCGAGTTCACCAGCTACTAGACAGCGAGAAAAGTAGCGCGCGAGTTAGCTAGCGCTGATAGTGGTGATTACAAGCAACAACATTCCACTCTCTCAGTAGCCAACTGCATCACCTGTTACGTCTACGTTTGTTGCTTTATTGGCTTACTTCTCATGTGCTAAACTTTTCTGGCTATTGTGTTCTAGTTTTGTTAAAAAAAAAAATTAAGTGGAACGCAAATCATATTGCTGCGTTTCTTAACATTTACCAGCAGTACGCTGTATTATGGAACATACAACACAAAGACTATTGTAATATCAAATTAAATATGAAATTTTCAAACATCTTTATAATTAACTTACCGAGAAACAATTACTTGAGGGAATGGATGTGAAGCAACTGAAGGAAAAAATTAAATCAATTAAAAATGTTGATAGACAGGAACTCAAAAAAATTTGTAAAAAAAAAAAAAAAGTGGCTGTGGTACTGTAAATTATTCACCAAAGCTAGCATGGTTCAAGGACGCAAATTATTTGGCCGAGGTTTTGTGTACGAGAAGCAGCAAATCAACTCTGATGAGTTAAATTTACATTTCAATGTCTATTTAGTTACAGATCAATATTAAACATATCATTACTAATTAAATAATCAGACCGTTATTCCAACTTTCTCCCATTGCCAAGGCAGAGGACGTTATTCTGTAAAGTATGTAGCATACGTTCGTCTGACCTCAGCAGCACGTTTGTAATTATTGCTGCCTAGATTATTAATAGGCTGCAGAACGTTGGCGATTTCCCCTCCAGATCCCCAGGTGTAATATTCCCAGTGTTTAAATCCTCTCTATCTACTGCTTGTTGAGGTAAGTAGTTGCCTGGAGCAGTCTTTCGTAGCCAGTTATGAAGACTGCAAGCAGACCAAATGACTATCGGTAGTTTCGAGTTTCAACTCAATTAGTCTTGAAAATACTCTGAACCGCCATACAAGTATGCCATAAGCATTCTCTACAACTCTTCTAGCACGGGATAGACGATAGTGAAATGTTTTTTTCCCACAGCACTGAGAGCAGTTTTACTGTAAGGTTTCAGTAGATTTGTTCTTAAAGGGAAAGCATCATCTCCAATAATAACGACGTATCCAGGCATCCCAAGGGTATTGCTTTCCATCGCAATGCTCAGCACAGTACTATCTCTAAATATTTCGCTGTCACTCGCTCGGGCCATTTCCACCAACGTCGATGTAAGTGAAGCAGTAATCGGCATCAACCATCGCAAATAATATAATACTATAGGTTTATTCTGTAATTGAAGTAGACTGAACCGGAACACGGAGATATTTTAACAATAACGTGTTTCCCGCCGATGGCCCCACGACATCTAGGAAAACTCCAAAGCTGGAAAATGTATTTCCGATTTCTTTCCATTCATCGACTGTTTTAGATGCCCGAAAACAATCTAAGTAATAAATTAATATTTTAAATTAATTTAAATCAGTAACATGTTTGTATTATTTATAGGATCTATCACAAAACAGTCAAGAAGCAGAGTCAGATGAGGACAGTGATAGCTGTAGGGAAACTGTTGAGACCGTCAACAACTACAACAACTGCGCAGAAGAATGATTCAAGAACAAGTCGCCTGCAAACATGAGACCACCATCGAAGCCAATGAAAAGGTTTAAAAACCGAGCAGCATCTGAACAACAACCTTCTGGAATATCAGCCGCACTTAACCGATCGGAGAGGATTGTACAGAATGCAGCTGAGGAGAAACCGTATGACCAGTTCGGAAAGGTTGTTGCAGCTGAGCTTCGTCAGCTACCACAGCGACAAGCCATCTTACTTACTACAGCAGGCGATTCAATACTGTATCATTCGTTCCAAGCTGTCCTTTTTGGAGAATGTGGTTTACTGTAACACACCACAGGTTTTCGATGTTTCATTTTCACCATCTGACCATTCGCTTATTTCGCATTCTGTCTTTTCAAACGACGACCATGACGTTTTGAAGGAGGTTATGATGAATACGTTTGGACCGAGTACTCCACTGCAGTAGTCTACACTTGAATTGAAACTGTTTACTAATATACACTTTACCTGTATACTGTTACTGTAACTATACTTTTGGCAAATACATTCTTGCAGAAATAACTCTTGTTAATTCGTAGTAAATTAATTTTTACTCTCCTCTATGAATAGCTGAAGGGTGCGAGAAATCGCCGAGAGCACTTCAGGCAAAAACTTCGAAATTATTGGTTCCGGAACTCTAAAACAGGTATTCCAAAGTCTTGAAGGAATCACCAGTTGCTAGATAATGTAGTATAACATCCAGTTTTGTGGCTACTGGGATTGCCGTTCTCATTGTCGTATCTTGATTATCGAGCATTCCATCTACCATCTGCAGTAAATCATCACAGTGGGTACAGTCTAATCGCAAAATATTCCAGTACGCCACACGATCTTCGTCCTTCAACTCTTTCAGTAAATTTCTCGATGCACCAAATTCCTCACGTCTTTCTATCCATGCTTTTACCCACACTTTTCTACGCTTCAATTTCTGCTTTTATTTCCCTTCTAACTCCTTTTTTATAGCACGAGCTAAAATAACGACTCCCGCGCGAACTATTTCCGTCGACATTTTGTAGACACTGAGACCAGGAACCATCGGGACACTCGCATGCGATTTCACTAGCAACTATGATTACACACAACTAGTTTACTAGCAACTATGATTACACACAACTAGTTTACTAGCAACTATGATTACACACAACTAGTTTACTAGCAACTATGATTATACACAACTAGTTTACTAGCAACTATGATTACACACAACTAGTTTACTAGCTAGGTAGCCCACACGCCAGCGAGTAGCGAGAAAACTAGCCCAGCTTGCAACTTTACTTGCGCTAGCTGAGCTACCTGCTAGTTAGCTAGTGAACTTTATTACACTGAGCGAGTTTACTAGCAACTAGTGAATTTGCCGGTTAGTAGCTAGTAAACTCGCCCAATGTATTTTACCCTTACGGTATAGGATGTGCATACGAGATACGCACACTGTAAAATATGTTATGATAAACTTCCTAAACTGTAATTTAAGTTTCTAGTCTATACAATGTTTGAAAATAATACCACTTGTCGGACTGCAAACATCTGAATGTTCGGCGTAGTTTACTATACATGGATGGGGAATTTAAATCTTTCTTGAGCGAATGTAGGAACGCTATCATGGCTGAATGGGAAAATAGTTAACCATTCGCACTTTCTCACTATTCGTATACATTGATATGCGAATCTTAAGAATAATTTCTTAAATTGAAGAGCCCGCTCTTCGTGTTCCAGCGCCGTACTGTGCTTTCCAGCAAATATTTTCAAAAACAGCGTGGATAGGATTTGAGATCGGATCACTGCTTGTGTAAATAAAAACTTTGAGATGATGCTTGAACTTTGCAACTAGAACACATTAAACTTGGTCAAGGTATTTCACTCGCGTATAAGCTATTCACGGTAAAGTAAGCACTTGTGAAAGCCCTCTCATTTGGAATAATAGTCAATAAACATATTTTATTTTATTCTTGGGCGTTAATTTCGGAGTGGGGTGGAATATACACACTGTGTTTATTACTTATATTGCTATACTTATTTTAAAAGGTGATTAAAGGTTAAAAAAATTGCTGAAAGAAGAAAATAACCACGGCTTTAAAAGTTCTCACTTTACCGTGAACAGCGTATAGGAGAAAGATCCTATTAAAAATGCGATTGTATAGTCAATTCAAACAAAGCTTTACTAGGTCTAGAAAACTGCACCAGAGGGACAACACAGCGCATTTTTGCACACTCAGTTACATAATAACTATTTCTTACTAGACATTACAAACATACAAACATTTCCTCTCTGTTTCTATTCCTATTAATGACAAATGTAGTATTATAAGTTATAGATAATATATTAATAAAAGTTTAATTTACACAAAAATAAGGTACAGTTATGTTAACACTAGAGCCAAGCCCCGGCCTCGCTCGGGTGCGATTTACAAATATGACGTTCAGGATTAATTCTGTGTTGTTCAAAAAGTCTTCGTAAGTGAACCCCTATTTTTAATCAAATTTTAAATTTGAAAAAAATGTTTACTGGAAGTCATCCTCAAAAGATAAATACATGCTGTCGCGGACTTCTTTTATACCTTTTTGAGATCTACAATTCTGTAGTGCATTAATTTGGCGTATCTCTTGTTTTAGTCAGCATAAGCCATGTAAGCAACCGAAAAGTGGCTTTTTCCGATTTGATTAGAAAACGTCAACATTTCTCTACTATCCTTACACTAAATATTAATACATTATACACGTAAATATTCCTCAAGAAATTCCCTAAACGACAGTGAAAATGGCATAATAATCCTTCAAGTAGTTTAGAAGCCTTAGCCGAACACATAGACACATGCGGCCGAGCAACTGTTTTATACCATGTATAGAATATATATATATATATATATATATATATATATATATATATATATATATATATATATATATATATATGTTAATCCCTTTGACCAGGTGACTTCGACAGTTCTACTAGTGATTCAATGCATCAATGCTGGGGACATACAGAAGGCGAATACCTGCCTATCTCTATTGACGTGAATACGTCGTTAAATTTGCGACATTAGTGGGAGGCAATCCAGAAAATCCGATGATAACAAAATCGGGGGTACAGTTTGGTATTGCAGCTCCGAATCTATAGTCTACATTCAAAATTCAATTGCACCATTCGATTACCACCAAATAATCAAAGAATATGTTACGTTGAGTGAGGACTGAGAAGCATCTTTCGGGGGGGGGGGGGGGGGATTATTAGTTCGTTTCGTCGCGTCTCATAACTTGCGCCTAGTATAACTTTTGCTTTGATTAGGAGAAGCTACGACGCTCGTTTAGATTTCAATCGACAGATCTCGCCAAGATCAATCGATTGCGTGTATAAAAACATTCGTGTGGCGTGCTTATGGTGAAATTGTATGAGTTGATTGTGAGAAAAAAAAAACACAACGTCGGCCTATACTCGTCAAAACGCCAAGTCGAAATACAGAACTCTTATACAGTCGGGAAGAGCATCTCAAAAGCAATCCAGTGATACCCATAAAACCCCATATGATCGAGTGAAGCGGTGCCGGGAACGTAAAATAAACATCAAGGTGTCCGAGCGCGTCAACGTATTCACGCAAAACAAACGGCCGTGTCCCTAACACAGACACGCTCCATTTTTTATTCATGTCTATTACAAATGTGACACGTGATAGATATAATATAATTAAAAGATTAATTGAGCCAAAAATAAGGCAATTTTATGTCAACATAAGAAATAAAACGCAAGTGATACAGGACATATTTAGGAAACAACCACGAAAGTAAATACATTGTGTGGTTTTTCAAAAGTTTGATTCATAAAGTGTGCAGAAGGGCGACAACCGGTCCACCTCTACCTTGGCCCTTATGTACCTGGTGTTCCTTATGGATCTCGCGTGGTGTTTCATACGTCTCGTTTTCTCGCGAACTCACCGTCCCACATCTCGAGTTCCAAATTTAATCGAGTTGACTGGAGCCGGGACCAGTATTTATTAGGTTATTTACTCGAGCCAGTTACCGATATAGCACACCCGTGACCTGGTTCGGGTCTTCACAGACTAAATATGACGAAGGATGATCGTCTCTTCTGTTCCATGTCACCAACACTCGTTCTCTTTGTCGTCATATTAACTGCCAATCATGTGTGGCAACGGTGATTTAAGCGATTGTTAACATTTCGTTCGACGTCGCATTGCGATGCCTTTTTTATCCCGTAATGAGAGAGGTTGCAACACTGCCATAGAAGGGGGGAGGGGGTGATATAGGAGATATAACACCTCCCCCTCTAATTTGTTTCTAAGTTTAACATCAATTAGTATTACAGTTACTAATAAGACTTTAAATGTGATCAAAATATGTAATTATCGTAAACTGTCACGCATTTTATTATTATGTGAAGTAATTTTAGCTTAGTACAATAGTTGTTCTAATTAAAGCCTATAGAGATGTCTCGTCGTATATGAATTTCTGAAATGTAAAACCAATACATGAATTTTAACTACGTCATATATTTCCATGAGGTTTGATTTACTGGCTAACTAACCATCACATACAGCAAAAGTTGTCCCAATTTATAATTTTCGAATAAAACCTTAATTTTTCGAATAAAATTCACACAAACAAACAAATCAGTACATATTAAAAAAGCAATATTTTTAAAAATATATTAATGTTATTATATATAACTGCATAGTAAGAAATTAAAACCAACGCCCTCAGTAATTTAAGCTGATTTTTTTATCTTATTTATAGCTGCTGTTATAAATTTCGGTTTAATAAAGCATATTATAAATTTTAATATTACAAATTTGCCGATAGTGTTATTTTGATAATTTTAAGACAACTATCTGAGAGTATTTACCAATTTTGTAGTTTTGTTCGCAAAAAGTAGGCAACATTCAATCCGGAAAATATGGAATATCAAATATTACTGTACATGACAGTCATCAGCACTCAAATATCTTAGAAAGTTTAGCAACAACAAAATATATTTAGTAGTTTAAAGTCCGTTCTTGGTTTTAGGTTTCGAGAATTCGTACACCTGGAGTCCTATCGACAGAGCTATAGGCTTCCTCCTGCTTGGAACTATTTTCCGTGTGTACGGCAGGGAGGTGCGGCCCGATTAGGTCGAACCTGTCACGCTTATAAAGTACGTCAATGAAGCTAATCACAAGGCTCTGAAACGTCTCGTTATGAAGCGCATACCTACGGGCCTTCGCCCAGTGACGCAATCATTTCGCTGTCTGTATGCAGTCTGTAGGAAGGTTCAATGCAGGACCATTGAGTGTAGGCTGTTCTCGGTAAAATGAACACTTTTGAAAGCCCTCCTTAAGATCTGCTTGTAGGCACGTTGTGAATTCTTCCACCTTATGTAAAATTAACATTTCCATGGGCCTCATCACTTTATCAATGCGTCGGTCAAGTGGAAAGGTGAAATTATTAAGAAAGTAAAACCTTTACAAATCTGTTTATTTTATTACTTCGATGCATTGAAAAAAACAGAAAGCAAAAGAAATAATTTCAAGTTATCACAAATGGTTACCTAACACTTTTTATTCAAGGTTAATATATGGAACTACTTTCCATCCATCGTTACCAACTTCACTGTGAGAATGCCACTCAGCGCGCCCGTTATAATATATGCAGATATGGGCAGTGACTTTTTTCTAAGGTTCATTTCTAAAGTGCTCACTTTACCGTGAACAGCCTTTAGTTTCCTGCGTATGTTTTGAGATGCAGCGCTATTGAACAGGCAGTTCTTAGATGTGACTGGGTGCTCTGAAACTGTGTTTATAATATGTGTGACGTCTTGTAAGCAGTCGACAGGCTTCGTCTGAAGTGTGTGTGTTCTCGTAGATGACCGCAATGTGTAGTGTTTCCGCGGGGAAACGTGTATTTGCAGCACACTGCAGTGAAATTGAAGCGCCAGACATGAGCTCGACCGCGGAGGTCCTTAGAAAGGACAATCACGAGCCGGCAAGTAGTCGGCGATAGCTTGTAATGGCTAACCACGCCCACATTAGCGTAAGAATGATATCGGAATGAAGGCTGTTCACGATCAAGTGAGCACTTTTGAAATCAACTTTGGAAAAAAAGTCACTGGCCCTGCCTGCATATATTTTAACGGGCGCACTGAGTGACAAGCGCCCAGTAAAGTAGTTAACGATGGATGAGAAGTAGTTCAATATATTAACGTCAAATCAAAAGGGTTAGGTAACCATTTGTGATAACTTGAAATTATTTCTTTCGCTTTCTGCTTTTTTGTGCATATCAGTGTAAAAAAATGAGCAGATTTCAAATTATTTACTTTCCTAATAATTTTACAATTTTCACTTGACCGACACATGAATAAAGTGATGTGGACCATGGCAATGTAAATTCTAAATAAGGCGGACGTGTATACAAGTAGATCTTAAGCAGGGCTTTCAAAAGTATTCTCTTTCCTGTACCACGGGAAACCTGAACCCACACTCTAAGAAATTATTCGGAAATCTACCATACTAGCGTATCCGGTTAGCGAGAACGCGGAACTGAAAAATGTTCCCCCATATGCATTAATTGTAGATTTCCTACATTTTGTAACGGGAGCGTAGCACCACCGCTGTAATTAGGTCTCGAGCCGCGGGCAGTTAAATAAAAAGCTACATATTTGGAAAACATACGGGGCGTATTTTAGCGCCGGCGGAGCAACGAGCTCAGTCTCTTTACAGCGAGCCGCCGTCGGGTCAAGATGTTGGACGACAGTACTTCCGACAGCTGTAGCGAGATGGATATCATCCTTCGGCAACATTAAGGCGAAGACGTTCTGGTAGTTCGAAACTACGCAAGAGTATCGGGTATCTGCAAATATCGTGGCAAGACATTCACAAATAGCTCTAACACCAGATGACATGAAGCTAGTACCTGTATACAGAATGCTCGGAAATTCCCCTTACAAACTGCTAGGACTTGTATGGGACTGAGTAGACTACCTCTTGAATAGGAATCCATGTCCGGAAATGTACAGTTACCGCGCTACAGCCATTTCAAATCAGGTGTATCACTCGTCCACTTCCTCTGAGGGAAAGAGCAATGTCGCGGATGTGCCTATATTGGTATGCAACCAGGTAGGCAGTACATTACTTCAGACAATCACCTGATGGCACGTGACGTCTTCCCTGCCTCGATTGATCAACTACACTAAAAATAATTAACTGTTGCAACTAAATAGTAAATCACTAGTGAGCTCCCACGAAGTAAACTCATATAACAAAATGTAAAACGTATCGTAACTCGTAATGTAATAATCGTGTAATTAATATTTTTAATAAAGGACGCAGAACTAGTATTACGCTTTCTACCTCGATATCGCCTTCTCCGCAACCAAAACGTGTACAGCCGAGTATGACCAGCATTGGCGGAGGCACCGATTCGATTCAACCTCTCGCGGTAAAATAAAATAAATTAATTAACCAGGAATGTAATGTGACAATTAGCTCAGGAAACAGTGAATGCGTAGGGAAGCTCCCAACTTTGTATGGTAGCGACGCTAAACATTTCTATATCTGCGGCTTAATGTGTGGTGATATTTCCATGCAGTGTATAAATTACAAACTTCCATGAGAGTTTATGAGGTTTACTAGAACATTTTTTACAGTGCAGGGTAGATGGCCCGGGGAGTGTGTCCGGGTTCTCGCTAATGTTATCTCTCTGCGATGCCTCTCCTATACTGTAGCATGTCGTTCCTGGAGTCGGATCACTTGCGACCGGAGTCTATCCGCGATAACGAAAATTCTGGTAAACCGGAGGTGAGATAAATTAATAAAAAATAACATTTGTACAGTACTTACAGAAAATGTAATTTATAATTATTGAACAAAACACTCACAAAACATAAGCATAGTCTATTCACGCAGTTTATTCGCACTATTTAAAACAAACATTTGAGAATCCGCCCAATTTACAACATGTTTGGTTATTTCCTAAAATCGGAATTTATCACTAGCGTTAATATATAAGTACCATATGTTCGATTAAATTGAACCTTCACATACATTTTAATCATAAATTGTAATATTTCAATATATGCTGTTCACGGTAAAGTGAGCACTTAACGCCCTGCTAAATTTTTCCTTCCAGGTAATTTCTATATTTCTGCCACTTTTTAATATAAACCTCCCCATGTGTCTAATAACCACAGTGTATACATTTCATCGCCCTCGAAAGTTAATGCGTGAGACTGCAATAAAATATATTTATTAATGTTTAATGGCTTTTGGGTGGGCCTTAAAAAGTGCTCACTTTACCGTGAATAGCCTGTAATAACTAACATGCATAAAAACCAGTGAGTATATATGTGTGTTAGTAATGCCTAGTTCGAAATAGTTATTATACTAAATAATATTCAACTAAGTGCGCTGTCCTTTTGGTGTAATTCGCTAGACATGGTTAAATTTTGTTTCATGAGGAGGAATATTCTGAAAAAACTTCAGCAGAGCTCCAGAAACGTTTGAAGTAATCGTGAATGGACTATAGTACGATGTTAGCCAGGAATTAAAGCAGTGACTATGGCTGTATGTCTAGCACAAAAAGAGCATTTACATTTCTGAAATATTCATCTGTAATTTGTAGCTCTCTTTGGTAAGGCTTCTCTTAAAGCAGTGACTATGGCTGTATTTCTAGCACAAAAAGAGCATTTACATTTCTGAAATATTCATCCTCTTTGGTAAGGCTTCTCGACCACCATATTCTAATTACAGGTTATTCACGGTATAATAAGCACTTGCCCTGCGTAAGATCTACTTGTATACACGTTGTGTTCTTCCGCCTCGTGTAAAATTAACATTGCCATGGGCCCCATCACTTTATTCATGCGTCGGTCAAGTGAAACTGCGAAATTATTAGAAAAGTAAATATTGTACAAATTTGCTCATTTTTCACACTTCGATGAATTAAAAAAAACGAATAGCGAAAGAAATTATTTAAGTTATAACAAATGGTTACCTAAAACTCGTCGTTCGGCGTTAATAAATGGAACTACTTTTCCGATCCATTGATACCAACTTTACTGGGCACACGTCACTCATCGCACCCGTTAAAATATATGCAGGTTGGAGCAGTGACTCTTTTCTAAGGTTGATTTTAAAAAATGCTCAGTTTATCGTGTACTATACCATTTTTTATTTGCTACCACAAATCGATCCGAGTTATCCGGAGATCAGAGTTAAAGTGAGCCAACTGAGAAACGTTCTACTGTACTAATATTGTAACAAGTGAAACGTTCTACTGTATTAATAGAGTAACAAGTGAAACACGATGGCTAAAGGAAAGTAAGGAAACTAAACGGAAACGAATACCAGACGAGCCATCTACGCTGGTAGCTGGGCTGGGGTTAAAGTTTCCTGATCAAATGGTCGAGATAAGTTTTGTTCTCTAATTCTTCGAGCGCAGGACGAAAGAAGCTGCGCTTTTGTAGGCTGGTTTAAACAGAAAAAAAAAAAAGAATGAAGTCTGACGAAGTCATCGTCGTGCTCCAATTCTAAGCTAAGTTATTCCAGCTGAGAAGATAAAACCCAAGAAAATCCTTGGGCATAAATTTCCTGAAGTTTAATGGAATCTCGTTCCCGACCGAGAGCCCCATTCAAGTCTCGTGAAATATTGTTTTCATGCCCTGAATGCCTGCAACACTTCTTTGTTCCCACCGAGAAAATAAAATATGAGCTCAGTATTTCACCCGTCGAAAATTTATTAATACTGGATTTGTGTTTTCTGTTGCATTTTTAAAGTAATTTTACCAATTATATTCAATCTAACAATGTTATATTTCAGTAATATCTCAATTTCGCCTGGATAACATGGAAGTTACAACGTATATCTTGCGGATCATAATGAATGCTATTACGTTTAAGCAAGCACCAGATATCTCGGGACGAAGTTCTTTATTACTCTCAAATTACTGTGAACTAAGGGAGTTAAAATTTTCTCGTAATTAAAGTGAACATTACTTGGCTTCTGAAATAATTAAGAATAACTCCCTTTTCCTGCAGCTTAGTCATTTGAGCTGAGAATCGCGTTTATGTGCCAATTACCGGCTGTATTTACTAGATAAGAGTTAACATCTGTTGCAAATGAAATAAATCTGAAATTGCTTTCAGTTTTTTATTTATATAGTGTTGAATCTAATGCTGACTTACAAAAACAATTATTGAAGCTAATGTGAATAATCATTTATTTTCAGTTACGGCAAAATATACTCGAATATATACAAATGCTAGTTTTATCCGGCATGTAGCTGTAAACATGCCAACTGAATGCTTTTAAATTTTAATCAAGGTCAGTTAGCTATATTTGGGTGTTCATGTATGTCGCGTATTGTCGGAAAATATTTATCTAAGGTGAACATGTTTTAACGCTCTACACGCAACATGTAAGAACGACTAGCGTAACATACCGTTTATTGTTTATATACATACACGTTATAATTATGCAATCAATATAGGTTTATCACGTAGATAAACTGAACTCCTGCTTTTCAGTTATTAATTCCCATCTGATTACGTATTACGCTATACATATTTGAGCGAGTTCAATTAGCCGGGAATTTCATTATTTGTGATGCGGAACGAATAACTAAGTATATTTAAATTAAAATAAATAGTACAGTAACAGATATTCCTCCTATGACACACATAAATAAAAAATTGACGCTTGCGTGTGCTAATTACTGCACTTCTAGCAGCATCGTTAATTAATTTGTAGTGTGGCTTTATCGCTGAAAGACCAAAAATACACAATTATGCAAAACCGCAAAAAAAAAAAAATAATGTTCGTTTTGGAACAGTCAGCGTACAAAGTTTGGTTGAAAATAGTCTTTAATTTTCGACAGATATAGCATTGTAATCAAAATAATTTAACAGCTGCCTTTTTTTTTTAAATGTGTCCGATCTACTCAAATATGACATAAGGGTAGCGTCCATGTTATTTGTATGACAAATTCAGTGACAATCTGTTATTAGGTCCATAAATAGACGCAAAAATTTTATTATTTCAGGTAATGCTATCTTAGGAAAGGCTGTGAAATAAAGCCGTTACACGGGCCTAATTATTGTAAACTATTCGACTGGTTTTTTGTGCTCCTTTCACGGAATCGCCAAAACACAATACAAACGTAAATTTAAAGTAAATAAAAGTTGAAAATCGATTAGTTTGTCGTTTATTTTATTTTGACAATACAATATTACCACGAGATCGATCCAGTGTCCGGAAATATTTAACCAAATACAAGTCTTTCTTACCCTTAACCTCCGACTAATTTCCAGCAAAATGGTTGCTCGACTAAGTTTCAACGTTTTAAAATTCGCAAAGCCAAGAGCGCTTGGCTTAACTTACAGGGAGGTTATTAAATATTGGGCAAGTTGCTGAGAGAAGCAGAGGTGGGAAAGGAAATTCGGTATTCGCCTGGAGCGATGTCGGAAACTGTGAATTAGATATCAGGCCGTCCTGACTGGGAATCGAGTCCGCGTACTCCCGAATGCGAATCCAGTGTTTATAGTCCATTCATGGCTATTAAAAAATTTTCTGTGCTCGAGTTCTACTTCCAGGATATTCCTCCACCTCAGGCAAAAAAAAAAAACCGCTTGACTGAGTCTAGAAAATTACACCAAAGGGACATCGCACAGTATTCGTGCGCACTCTTGTGTTTTGCATAAGAACTATTTCTTACCAAGCATTGCCAACACACCCGTTTTCTCAAAGTTTTTGTTCACATTAATTATAGATCAAATTTCAGAATTTACAGATAAAATATCAATAGAAGTTCCATTTAACCGAAAATAAGGCAATTTTACTTTAGCAGAAGTATAAATCTCTTGTGATACACGACATTTAGGAAACAAGTATAAAACGTCGTACATGGGGTGATCTTCCAATAGTTATATTCAAAAAGTGTAAAGAAACGGTGAATAGCATATAATAGTTGCAAGTGTTAATGTTCCGTCACGTCCACTATAAACTCGGCCGGGACGTAACCTGCGTGGAGTCCTTGCTCCGTCCTCTCGCTCTATCTTCTCTGACGTTACCAAGTCCATATCCCCAAGGTGGTATTAATAGCCACGCTTCAGCAGAGGCCATGTGCTCATCGGCAGATAACTCTCCTGCAAGCTGCTCACGCGCTTATTCCAACTTACACACATTACAACTCTCGTTATATCGCCTATTTGCGGTTTCTTCACACTTTTTCACTATGAAGTGACCGGTTGTTCCTTAAATATGCTATCTATCATACATTTTTTCATACTTTTGTCAACATAAATGTATCTTACTTTTTGTTAAATTGAACTTTTACTTACATTGCAAAATCTTGTCTTCTGGGTAGCTAGCCGCGTCACTGTCGTTTTCCTTTCCGACGTTTCGGAAAACATTGCAGCCTCCAGTTATTGCAGTTATTACTGCCGCTACTTCGTCCTGTATATGCCTCCAGTTATTGCTGCTGCTACTTCGTCCTGTATATGCCTCCAGTTATTGCTGCTGCTACTTCGTCCTGTATATGCCTCCAGTTATTGCTGCTGCTACTTCGTCCTGTAGACGGAGGCTGCAATGTCTTCCGAAATGTTGGGAAGGAAAACGACAGTGACCCAGAAACGAGACTTTACAGACAAAATCCGTGAAAGCCTGCGAACTTAATTTTACTTATATTGTATCTATAAATTGTAATATTTCATCATTCACAGTTATTATGAGAAAAAGTAGAGATAAAATTGTGTAAAATGCAGGAAAGTGTAAAATCAGGGGTCGTATACACGGGTTCCACTGTAAATAGTTCTTACACAAAATATTATCATAATGAATGCGTTGTCCTCTTTCGGTGTAATTTTCCAGACTTGCCTAACCTTTGTTTGAATGAGGCGGAGGAATATACCAAAAATAGAACGAAAGCTGGGCTTCAGAAATTTTGAAGTGACTGTGAATGAACTGTAGGCTGTTTACGGTAAACTGAACACTTTTGAAAGTCCTGCTGAAGATTACTTGCACGCACATTGTGAATTCTCCCGCCATAAATTAAAATTACTTTGCCATGAGCCTGCTAACATTATTCAAGCGCCAGTCAAGTGAAAGTGGGCAATTATTAGAAAAGTTAAACGTTAAACATAAATTGAAAACAAAAAATGAAACTAAACAATGCTAGTATTCACAAATATTTATTTAGCATTTTAAATTCAATGTAATGCATGGAACTACGTTCCCCTCAGGCAATACCAATTTTGTTTCATTAATTGGTAAAAATCATGCTTATATCATTCAACATAATGACCGAGTTTCACAGGTCAACACTATCCCCCAAGAAACCCCGCCTCATTATTTTTGTTCACAAGAAATTATCTACCTGGTGCGATGCTACATATCCAGCTCCCACAGTGAATAGTAACTCTCTACCTTTAGTATTTATGCGCAGAAGAATGAGGCCCAGCACTAAAGGATTTGAAATTTTCTTTGTTCATTGAACCATTCCAAATTATTTTACTGATGTGTGTTTACGAATATGGACACCCATACTGCCTCTAGTTTCAGTTAAATACTAAGTTCGAATCTGTGAACAGCCACTAGTTTCAGTGAAAAAATGCCACTGGTTGAATAAGTAACAGCCAACTACCTGCAGCGCTTGAAGTGTGGATTTTATTGAACTTAGGCCAAATAAGTACGAGAAATAAACATATTTCCGACGGCCACTGTTAATATTGTAAAAGTTAACGTAATTCTAAAATAAGTACAAAAAGAAATTCACGGTGTACAGGATAAGAACCCACGACATCACATCTCTAGGCCATTACCTTACCAATCGAACTACCAAGCCAACGGCGACTATAAAGGGGAAAATACATGTATTATATTTCTTCTTTATAGAAAATATGTAACTTTTAATTTTCGTTTTTAGTTTAGTTGCTAACATTCAGATTGAAAAAAAAAGACGTACTAATGAATGCACTCACTCCACTACGAACATAACGAAAAAGTATTTTCTTGTTGCCTAGTAGAATGGTATTAGAAAATACAAAACTCACATTTACAAAAAATTTATTGGTGTGTTATTTCATTAGACACACGTTGTTTAACTGATCCAACAGTCAAAAAACAAATAACTGACAAACAATTAATTAAATGAATTAATGGAAAATACCACTGAATGTCTAAGTTAAAGAAAACGGTTTTTTTTTTCTTTCACTTATCAGTTAAATTGAGTGAAGCGACTTTTGGGTAAGTTAAGAGGTTTTAACTGATTTAGGCAGCGAAATGCTCACTTATTTTCATTAAGGGTGTAAACTTGGCAAACTTGATAGCATTACTTATTACTGGTAGTGCATTGCGTTAGCGTTTATAGTTTATTGGCGGTTTCTTCACACCTTTGATAAATCACAGGATGTATGACGTGTTTAGTTATTTCCTAAATACGCCATGTATCTCTCACGCGTTTTACACATATATCTCTCACGCGTTTTACACATCTGTTAACATTAAAATATATATTTTCCGTTTAGTTGGAATTTTTATCTATATATTATTTACAAATTGTAATATTTAACATGTAATAAATATTAATAAAAACAGTGAGAGAACATGTCTGTTGGTAGTGCCTAGTAAGGAATAGTTCTCACGCAAAATATTATTACAACTAAATGCGCACGAATTCGGTGCGATGTCCTTTGGTGTAGTTTTCTAAGTCTTGGTTAAACTTAGTTTGCACGAGGCAGAGGAATATCTTAGAAAGAGAGCTTAAGCGGGGCTTCAAAAAAGTGTGATGTAACATTGAATGGACTATATATTTAGTGGCTTGGAAAGATGTTACCGAGGCACACTCTCGTCAGCGCTACACGAGGAGTGTGTCAAGACAAGGAACTACGCATACGTCCACCAAGCCAGCGATGCTTGTTATCACGTGACATTCAAACGACCGTTGCCAAGTCGCAGTGTGCTTTCGCGCAAGCATGAGTGTCCAGCAAGGCGGGAGCCGACAGCTAGGACCTGTACCTATTTCGCACGAGTGTACGACGATCGGGTGTTCAAAACTGATAGCTGCTCTTGGAATCAACGAATAATATGGGGGGGGGGGAAGGTGTACGAGTTTCATCTGGTTGTCGCGCATCGCTGGGCATTGTTATCTCAGGGACAAAAGAGCGTGACAGTTTTAAAATGCCGATTTTATAAATAAAGCAAAACGGATGTAACCGTACTAGGAAACTTCTAGTAAACATCTCTCAGTGTACGTTTACATATTATGTAAATATATATACTAATTATTCATAGAAAACTAAGTTACCCTCTTGCAAAATATAAAACACAGAACCACCAGCGCCTACTCAAATACTTGATGGCATATTTTATATATTCCCTAAGGAACTGTTCGTTTTTTCCGGGATGAAAAGTACCTTATGTGCTACTCCAGAATATAATCTAACCCTTTACCAAATTTCATACAAATCCGTCGAGCCGTTATGACGTGTTTCCGTTATAAACAAACATACCAACTTTCTAATTTATAATATTATTAAGATAACACTAAATATAAGGTAAACTTGCACTGAAAAGAATATGATAAACCATATCGCAAGTTTTTTTTTGTTTTGTGTGAATGCTTCGTGCGAATATGTTCATTTAGGAACTAGCCTCACGGCAGCTCACAAAATGTCGACATAGCTGACGTAAAATAACTAATTGTATAGTATAGTATATTGTTTATTGGAGATAGCACTTATCTTCTAAAAAGAATTGCTAACA
Organism: Dryococelus australis; assembly: GCA_029891345.1. Taxonomy (NCBI): domain Eukaryota; kingdom Metazoa; phylum Arthropoda; class Insecta; order Phasmatodea; family Phasmatidae; genus Dryococelus; species Dryococelus australis. The sequence continues at coordinate 196,383,335 of CM056998.1, read as the reverse complement.
AATATTGCACCCCCTATTAAGAAATTACTAAGCCATAATTTATATTAACTCCACGTCAATGATGAAGTTGCTGTCGTACAAAGTGCATATTGGTTGATCTTAACTTGGGAGGCCCGTAGCATTAGGGCAACTATGCCGTAGCATTAGGGCAACTATGCCGTAGCATTAGGGCAACTATGCCGTAGCATTAGGGCAACTGCGTAGCTACGGGGCCCGGAGTTATAAGTTGAAATCCCAGAATACCATTAAAGGCTTTATTAAACTTTAAGCAGTATATACACGTTCATCATTGCCAAGAACTCTAACATCTCCTGTAGTAACAACAAGTTTCCTGAATAGCCAAATCCCGTGCCTCAATTCCATTTTCATTTTCGTAGGAGTGTACAGTACACCACCACCATTCATAGCTATAACAGAAGTTCGAGTTAGATATACCTCCTTGAATAGGTATAGTCTTTCAACAAATGATGGATCTTGGATCAAAAGAAAATATTTCTTTAACAAAAGGGTCAAGCATGTTGTGATGTTTACGGGAAAAACAAAACACTAATATTCCACTACCAGGTTTAGTTGTCATACCTTGAAGTAAGAATCGGAAAATTAAAGATAATAACATGTAACTTTCTTCAACACCTATAACCTTACGACATAATCCGTTATCCCTCTTTGTTATATCATAATTAGCACTTATAATATGCTAAGCTCACGGCTGTAAAACTAGAGACTATTGACGATTTTAACTGCATGCTGTACAGTGTGGGCCTAACCCACGAAATCTAAGAGCTGTGGATGCATCAATTTATCTGTACTGCATTAAAATTTGGAAAATATTTTATAATAATTATAATTTATTTAACAAAAACATACAAACTATCAGTGTTAGCTACCAACATCCCATTGCACGCGCGCGCGTTAAGGAACGCACAGAGGTTAACAACAGTAACATATTAATTTGATTTCACAATTTCAATTCAGCATTATTTGATATGGTTTCTACATCGAACGCTTTTAAAGAGCCAGTGTATTCGTGTAGTACAGGATTATAATTCAATATATAAGATATAGGCCTAGCTGGATTTGTACACAAAAATGGATACCGCATATTCCTAGAAATATGTCCAACATTTATGTATAATCGCTTTATACTAACTCCGGTAGGTAATTTCTTACCAAAACGTAAAACGAAAACGTATGTAACAATTATTTCTTAAGTAATTATTAATGTGGCTATTCGTCATTAAAAACATAGTTTTGAAATGGTTAAAACTAAAAATATAATAAAGAAATTTCAGATAAGTAATAAATCTGCGAACAGTGATTTGTTTAACTGAGACATTACACCTTTAAAAACGTGATTTTTAATACCATCCCCCTACATTAAGTAAATGGGTATTGTCATCCTATGTTAACACGAGTCTTTGTAATACTGAGCCGTAAACTATTTGTTGAGACGAACGATCAATGATCGCGTCTAAATGAACGGAAAAGGCAGCTTGTTGGAACGATCTCGGGGGAACAATTTGCAATAAATCCATGCGGAAATATCTGATGAGAAGGCGAGTGGCCTAGAGGTAGGCAACATTCTTGCACGATTCTTGTGACTAAACGAAACGCGAGTGGAGAAAATTAGCGATCGGTGTATTTTGAGCGTACACCGAGAGGCCTGTTGAGAACGAGTCCAGGCGAGTTGCATTGCCATATGAAGATGGTACGGCGATGTCTTGTGGAACACTAAGAAGGCGGAGTAGCGAAACAGTGATAATAGTTGATACGATTGAAAAATGTACACAATGCAGACAATATTGAGGTGCAGGCTGTTCATGGTAAAATGAGCAATTCTGAAATCTCTGCTCAATATCTGCTTGTATGCACATTGCGTATCCTTCCCGCCAAACGTAAAATTAACATTGTCACAGGTCTCATATGCGTCGGTCAAGTAAAACTGTGAAATTATTAGGAAAGCAAATATTTTATACATTTGCTCATTAATACACTTCTATGCATTAGAATACAGTAAGTGAAATAAACCACTTAAGTGATCACAATTGGTTACCTAACACGTTTTATTCGACACTAAGATATGGAACTACTATCCCTCCATCGTCACCAACATTACTGGGCGAATGTCACTCATTGCGCCCGTTAAAATAAATGCAGGTAAGAGCAGTGACTTTTTTCAAACGTAGAATAATCGTGAAGTGCCTTTAAATGAGTGTACTGAAACATTACAAAGTAAATGGACTTGTCACGCTGTTTAAAGGAACTGTACTAATGTTCTATGGTAAAGTTCAAATGAGAAACTAATATTCGCGCAGCTTTGTGGGAGGAGAAGGTAGGGGAGGTCTCTCGCCCCTGGAGGTAAGCAAGCCACGAGTCACTGCTGGCGCTGTACACACCAAACTGATAATAGCGCTCTATAATACCGCGCTGTTAAATACCGCACTGCGAGACTTATGTTTTTTTCGACGTGTAATAGTCACGAGCTCTCTCCCGACCACTCTCGGCCGCTGTCACTACCGAACTGAACAACCTCACACCTTCATGTGGCGGTAATAGACTCTCCCGTAGAAATGTAGACTCCTGCGCATTATTGCTCATCTGGAAATCACTATATCAACGGCTTCAAGTCGAGCAGCGTGTCTCGCCTTCCTGTCACGCCGCTGGGTTGTGCGAATATTCAGTGCACCGAAACCAAAACGATACGTGACAATGACAACTTTCATTTTAGTTTCGGTGAAAAATTTGCTTACCGAAAGTTGGAACGAAACTAAAGTTCTCGAGTTCGATCAATTCTCCGGTGTTTAATGAATGTTTATTTAGTGTAACAGCAAAAGAAATTTCTGCCTCTGAATCATCTTGTATGGTTTTCATTATTTTGTAACTGAAATAACTACAGAAAACGAAAATTTGAATGTAAACAAGATCCCTTGTTTCAAATACTTCATATGCTACTTTTTTTTTGTCTAATTTTGCGTCGAATTTTTTACAATGGATTAATTGCTAAAATTCTATGGAATTTCGTTAATTTTTCGTTAAGATGAACTATAATGAAATTTTTTATTTTACTTTCGATTTCACAAAAGTTCATAACATATGTGCCGTTTTTGTTTCGCGAGCAAAAAAAAAAAAAACTTTAGATTCGTACAACCCTACACGCCTCTCACCCCACCGGTTTTTAAATGTCCGCACGGACGCAATTCCGTGATTGAATATTATGCATCAATCTCTCGATAACTGTGAATTTTTGGATAAAAACGATATGCGACTTTTTGTTTGTTTGCTATGCACAGCGGAGTATTAATCCGCAGGGAACAAACAAAAATGCCTGGGCGTTAAATTTTCAATTACACAACTTCCTCCTTTATGGGAAGATGATGATTCCGGCACCCAGTTTTTTTTTTCTATGATTTGCACTTTGTCGTCTAATATTGCATTATACAGGAACACAGAGCTTGATCATTCATTGTGAAGGTTATAAGCAACGTGTCTTATAAACATTCTCCGACTATTTCGTGATAAAGAACCACCTGTCGAGGTTTGTCAGTGGAGTTTAAGTTCCATCCTGTGTACGTGCTGTATCAGAATTCATGCACACGACCTACACCAAATGAAAATGGAGACGGGGATGGGAATGGCAAAATTATATCATAAAGTAGTTTTATTGCACAATTTGGCAGTAATGTACGAGAACATTACATCACTTCTTACACTTCTTAACGCCATGTAACAGTGCTGGCGGAATGAATGAAAGTAATATATATGCTGTTCACGGTAAAATGAGCACTTTGGAGACCCTAGTCACTTTTTTTTCCTTTCAGTCATTTTTTATCCACTAACTACTTCTTAAAATTAAATATTGCCATGTAAGAACGAAACACAGTGTGTGTGTTCCACTGCACTCTCAATGTAACGTCTACGGCAAAAATAAAATATTTTCATTTATTATTATTATTACTCCAAATATGATGGCTTTGAAAAGTGATCACTTTACCGTGAATAGCATATAATAAGTAAATTTAATGCAACGGATATTAATAACATTGATAATGCTGATGTAAACACTAAGAGGATCTGAATCCTAAACGCCCATTTAATGCTAGGTGTGGCCAGAATTGGTCACCATTCTGGCAACAGATAGTCCAATTCCAATGAAAGATGAGCCAAAGCCTTTATTCAACATTTAGTGTGGTTAATAATAGCAATGTCTATCTGAGGTATGAAACCGATGAATAAAACTACAAATATCGTAAAGCTTACTCTCTCTTGCGTTTGAGGGTTGTGAGCCACAGCTGAGAGCATTAGCGTGGTATAACACTTTCTTAATAGGGTGGTCTTTTGAAAACCAGAACTACCCCTTGGTCACCCCTATAAGGCGTTTACAGTTTAAACTAGCACAGAACATGCAGTAAAATGAGGCAATAACGTTTATCAGAACTAATTGATTACAGCGCATCTCCAGATCGTGCATGCTAAATGATTTGAAGGTGAACTGATGTCCGTTTTTCATCTAGAATTAACGTGGTGTAGAAGGTGAACGTGAATTTCGTGACAGCCTGTATGTCTACGTGAAAATCTCACCCGACTAATCAACTGCTTTATCCGTTAGCAGGGCGACTGGGTCGGCCATTGAAGCCGCGGTTACTCGCCGGGAAAACCGCAGGGGGTAAGAAATTTGCGGGAAAGTTTGTGTAATGTGGCCCTTGTTAAAAAGCCCTCAGCTTCGCAGCGTGCTGCTTGGGTAAGCCAGCCCCTTAGGGAGGTTCGTACTCATCGCTAATTAGTGAACTGCGAGATGCCTTAGCTTTGCGCTGCACAGCCGCCCAAGTACACCACTCTCCAAGGCCACACCAAGGTCAGGTACAATGCCCGCCCTATAACTTATACTTAGTAATAGTTATGTTTCCACACTCACAGAATAGACAACAAAATATATTCAGCTGCCGCAAAAAAAAATATATATATATTTTCTCGAGTAAAAAATTTATTTTGTTATTCTAATAAAATACACGCTTGAATAAGCAAAATCTCTGTGTCAGGCCAAAATAAATTAGATTTAAAATACATTGTGGAATAAACTGTATATATTTATTTGGCCACAAATTTGAGCTCCTTCGTTCGAAAATACAGCCCAAGAGTTGGTTTGATATTTTTGTGGAAATGAGGGTAGTGTTTGTTAGTACATCCATCGATGCTTAATAGTGGTATAAACATCGTAATAAAACAACTTCTACAGGAAACCAAAAAATAAAGCTGTAAAATTTGAAATATATATATATATATTTGCGCGCGTTGTACAGCATTTTAACATTATGTATTTAAAAACATTCCAAAGTCGTCAGTAGCTACTTTAGCTGACGTCACGACGTAGCGCCCGGAAGCAGATGATCCATGTTCGAATCTTGGCCGGTCTTAAAATTTTGTTTACGTGAACTGAAACTCTTCAATGTACGTGGAGCCAGAAAAGTGTTTAGTGGCCCCAACTATCTTTGGTTGGGGCAACGAAATAACGAAATAATTTGGTTTAAACAAAATATTTCATTGCGTCTATACAAACAATTAGTTCGGCTGTCCTAAAAAAAAAACTTTTGTTTTATTCAACAGAACCTTTTTCTTAGCGCTGTTGAAGTAACTGCTAGACTTGGGCGGATGTCTGATATTTATTGGTATATAATAATTGTTAGTGCCGTTGTTGGAATTCTGGGAATCTTCCACTCCCTTCAACAGTCGCCACATGTAAACTAAGCTGAAAGGCGCTGCAGTCACTCTACATACCTGAAGGACGATACATTCGTAGGAATCCATACGCCTACGTTGCTATTGCTATATAAAAACGTACAGTTCCTACGTAAGTGCATGTCAAAATGTTAGTTTTACTCTTTTAGGAAAATTTTTAGCAAACAAATGGGCTTACTGAAAGAAATTTTTATATCACGTTTCATGGTGTACTTCGGTAAATACATTTTTAAAAAAACCTGGAAAGGAAGAAAAGCCTAGCTTTGAAAGTCTTTCAAACAAACTATTGAAACAATATACATTTTAGCGTATCTTAAAGAAGCATTACTTTTTAACAACATTACTTCATTTTTGCAAAGTCAGATTTCATTAAGCCTATTTGAGTATGCTAATGGCTGACTGCGAAATATGACAATCTGCAAAACTGTGGGTAACTAAGTTTACATGCTAACCTGCAAAGTTTACAAAACCGAAAGAGAATGAGAAAGATTATCCAACAAACACGACCTGTCGGCAAATTGTCGGCCCGATACCTGTACTGTAGGCAACAGCCGTTTAAAGGCCAGAAGATAGCCATCTGACAACGGCGTGACGTCTTTTTTGAGACAGTATGTTTGCCGTTAGAAAAAAGACAACGGCCCGATATAATTTTTAGGATAACGGATGGATATCACCTAAATTATGTCGGCGTGATATCTCGCAGCCAACATGTCAACAATAGGAAAAATAATATTCTGGCCCGGTTTCGATAGAGCATGTTTATTTTTTCGGTAAGCTGGTCATCTTATTTATTCCGGCCCGCTAACGTGTTCGAGACATGGCTCTTTATCACAATAAAGAGACAAATATGATGTATTTCTGCCGACAAACTTTTTGAAAGTGTTCTTTGAATAGGCAAGATGCTGTTAATGCCACAATGACTTTTTTGAGACCATGTATTAGCCGTTAGCACGATTTTTATTATTATTATATTATGTATCACGTGGTAGCCCATGGCATTTTTTACTTTGAAATTGTTTTCATTTGTACAACCATCCGACAGATATATTAAAAACTACCAAAAACTATTTTGTTTGCAAGCCTTAGAAGAAATGAAGAAACAGTTTTAAAATAATCAGAGTTTTAAAATTATTTGTTATATTGTCATGGAATTTACACATCCCCTTATAATGTGTGTCATGGTAAATTTGAAATTACTGGAGAGTAACGTCATCTTATCTTGTGGTGTGCAGGTTAGCCTGTTGGACTGTCAACTCAAGGGTCTTAGGTTCGAATCCCGCATTCGACAAGCAAAATATTTTCATATCATGTGTTGAGACTTAAATGAAATGAATATATGTAAAGAGTAAATAACAATTACTAATATTTTTATTCGAAAAGGATCTGGATGGCGGCGAGGCACCGGGCCTGAGTGGGCTCGCCGCCATCCAGCCCCCTCAGGCCAGGCGCCTCGCCGCCATCCAGCCCCCTCAGGCCCGGCGCCTCGCCGCTATCCAGCCCCCTCAGGCCCGGTGCCTCACCGCCATCCAGCCCCCTCAGGCCAGGTGCCTCGCCGCTATCCAGCCCCCTCAGGCCCGGTGCCTCGCCGCTCCAGCCCCCTCAGGCCAGGTGCCTCGCCGCTATCCAGCCCCCTCAGGCCCGGTGCCTCGCCGCCATCCAGCCCCCTCAGGCCAGGTGCCTCGCCGCCATCCAGCCCCCTCAGGCCCAGGTGCCTCGCCGCCATCCAGCCCCCTCAGGCCCGGCGCCTCGCCGCCATCCAGCCCCCTCAGGCCCGGCGCCTCGCCGCATCCAGCCCCTCAGGCCCGGCGCTCGCGCTATCGCCCCATCAGGCCCGGCGTCATGCCCTCCATCGAGCCGCCGCATGCCCGACTTCTTGCCGCCATCCATCGGGTCGCTTCCGGCATAAGACAGCTGGCTGGCATCATCTGGCCGGAGTTTGTCGGTTCTTTTACGGGCCCGATTCCGGCCCGTACTTTTCGTGTTTGTTGGGCACTACCTACAACAGTCTTTTGGACGTTTTATTTTTTATGTTTGTTTGACTTCCAAAAACCACGTTAGTCATCTTCTGAAAATCCATCATAAATTTGAGAACGAACCTTTGTTTTCACCGAGGTCAATGTATTCCTCATTTTAGGAGAATTCACTTCATACAACATTGACTTCACAATTAACACGATATTATTATAAATCCTGGCTTTTTTTTACTGCTGCATCCACAGCGAATTAAGCGAGTATATAACTGCTGTTAATTCAGGTTACTTAGGGTCTTGAAAGCTATTCTTGCTGATTAGCAACTAATACAGTTTTATTTTTCTGTTTTGTAGAATTTAATAACGGATTGAGGAATAATAACAGTTGCATTTCTCACAACGTCACTGTCATTTCAACGCCCATACATCGTTATCAGCAATCATATATTCAACAATTTTAATTTTTGCATGAGAGGAGATAAAAATAAACAGTTCTGAATGTCCTTCTTGGTTCTCTCAAGTCCTCCGGCTTAATGCTGGCGTCACAATAGTAAGACGAACACGATACGATAACAGACCACGATAAAAGTTCGTATGACATTTGTGTTCAGTATTCACAACACCCCGATAATATATGTACCGTAAGTGTTTTACGACAATATATGTACCGTAAGTGTTGTACTTGACTGTTGCAAGATCCTAAAAGTATAAATCCAAACCACCTCCATAATGTACGGTAAAATGTTACTAAAAATTCAGTGATTATTTACTTTTAATTGAAGTGGAATACACATTTCCAAGAAACCCGAGTTGACCGAAGGGCCACGGTGTTGTAGTGGTTAGACTACTTGCCTCTCATCAATGGGAACCGGGTTCGATTCCGGGCGGGCTCACCTCCGGATCTCTGCATGTGGAAATCGTGCGGGAAGATGCCACTGGTCGACGGATTTTCTCGGGGATCTCCCGTTTCCTCCGACCTTCCATTCCGGCGCTGCTCCATACTCACCTCGCTTCACCCTCATCGGCTCTCAAGACCTCGATGTTAAGAGCCGCCCAAATCTCTTCACTCACTCACCCCAATTGACGGTAGCACCTACTTCTGTGTGTCTGTCCCGGCTGATATTTTGTCGGCCTGACGTTGTTTCTCGTTGGCTGTTGTAAATCTCTCGTGTCGTGGTCGTCGTATTCTTCGGGTTGATGTGAATCCAATAGTTCAATAGCGGCGACCTTCGTACATTCATCATATAAAAATTACACATTTCAGGTAGGTAGTTGGGCTTAACGTCTTGTCGACAGCGAGGTCATTAGAGACGGTGTAAGTTGCACAGGGAAGAGGGATTGGGGAAGGAATCGGCCATGGCCTTTGTTAGGGACCCATCGCAGCATTTGCATGGAGGGATTTGGAAAAACCACGGAAAGCCGAAATCAAGATGGCCGGACAGAGAATCGAACCCGCGTCCTCCCGAATGCGAGTCCAGGTGAGTTACCACTGCGTTACCTCCCTCGGTTATACAGTTGAGTTGGAACGAAATTGGAATGAATTATCTCCACAGTTTTTGGCGGTAGTTCCCTGGATAGGCTCAAGATAGCGCTGTAGTCGAGTCTACCTGCTCGTGACTCCATCTTGCGGTGAGCTGCTAGCCATCGCTACATCACGAACGAACGGGAGTGGCCATTCAGCATGCATGCGGCTAGCTCCGATATAGTCAGCAAGTTTTCAACTTGTTGGCTTATAGAGACTACGCCACGTAGCACAGTATGAGACACGAGACTTGTAAAAATCCATACTAACCCTACAACTGTATATTAAATGAGAAATAATATATAGTTAACAATAATAGCAAGTGTACGACGATGGTTTTGTAAAATAAGATCTTTTTGGTTGGTGACTGAATTTTTTATATCCTGATGTTGAAGATAAAAAGTTAGTAAAATTAAAGTGTATCAGTAATCCAACTGACAGAAAAAATACTTAAGAAAATTCGAGACGAAAATATCCACTACTGGGTACTTTTTCACAGAGCATCAAAAACGAAACTTAGCCGTTATCCCCAAAATCTTCAATTTTCTATATTATACAGATATACAATAACTAAAGAATTGTGAACACAAAAAAAAATAAAAAATAACGTTAATTTTGTTACTACGAATGCACTTGTAAACAATGTCTACCTAGGGTTAGGTTTATTCTACTGAGATTGTGAAACCCAATGCTAACAAGTTGGCAACTAAAATTTCCGTGGCCAGGCAGCGCTGGTGTCGTGTGTGTCCCAGCTACTTTTTTGTTAGTTTTAAGTGTGATATTCGCAATTGTCGTAATTTACAATAATTGTGTATAATAATTCTATTTGTTTTTTGTTAGAACCTAGGAAAAGAATACACGTTGTTCTCAACACAGTGAAAATTTAACAACTATAGCCTATTCACAGTAAAGTGAGCACTTTTTACAGCCCTCTCATTTGGAATATCATATATTTTTTATTTTAGCCCTAGACTTCAACCTACGAGTGTGGTGGAATATGCACACTGTGGTTATTACTTATATGGGAATACTTATTTAAAAAAGGACTCTGAGAATAAAAAATGGCTAAAATAAAAAACTAACTAGGGCCTCAAATTGCTCACTTTACCTTGAACAGTCTGTATATGGGTCCACATGTTGTTTAATAACCGGTTGAAAAACTGGGTTTAGAAGAACGTTCTCTTAACACGATTGTGTTACTTAAATTTTACAAACGAATCGAAAAATTTATTTTGACGACATGGATTTATTTCGCTCAATGCCTCTCACATTTGTTATTTCACAGCTTCCTCTTATTAATGCCATTGGAGGAGGTGAATAATAGTTACAAAATAAAGTTATTGTTTATTATTTCTGGGTGAGATAAGTATATATGTATAATAATTCAGGACAAACATTACCTTTTACGGATAAATAAATAAAATTTCTTCATTATAAGCTGTTCACGGTAAAGTGAGCACATTTTAAGGCCCTGCTAAATATTTTCTTCCAGTCAATTTCTATCTTGCCACCAGTTTTTAATGTAAATATTGGTATGCAGCTAATACAATACAGTGTATACATTTCACCACCCTCAAATATAAACGTCTGAGGCTGCAATAAAACATACTTATCAGTGGTCAATGCCTTTTGGGAGGACCGTAAAAAGTGCTCATTTTACCGTGAATAGCGTATACCACAAGTTTCAAAGTGACCTCTTTGGAACACTATCATATTTTGAGGCAGAAATATCCTTATGTCAGACTCTCCCATAAGGAAACGGGTTGTGTTTCCTTATATAAGGCTTTAGATTAGTATAAATATATCATTTTGGATTTTCTGTAAAAAAAAAATTGGGTTTGGCTGTGTTGGGGATTCGGTCATCTGTCTTGCGTGAATAAGTCTACGTTGACGCGCTCGGAAGACTTTTTGATTATTTTACGCTCCCGGCACCGCTTCACTCGATCATATGGGGTTTTGTTATCATCACTGGATTTATTTTGAGATGCTCTTTCCAACCGTATACGATTTATGTATTTCGACTTGGCTTTTTGACGAGTCTAGGCCGAAATTGTGTTAAGTTTTCTTAATTATTTACACTAAAGGCATACAATTTCCCCATAACTACGCCAAACAAATGTTTTTACACACGCAATCGATTGATATTGACGAGAGCTGTCGATTGAAACCTAAACGAGCGTCGTAGCTTCTCTTAATCAAAAGTTATACCACGCGGAAGTTATGAGACGCGGCGAAACAAACTCGAAATTGCACCCCTTCCCCCATCCCTCCAGGCATGCTCGATGCTTCGCAGTCCTCATTCAACGTAACATTTTCTTTGATCCTTTGGCAATCGAATGGTGTAATTGAATTTTGAATGTAGACGATAGATTCGGAGCTGCAATGCCAAACCTTATCCCCTTATTTTGTTATCATCGGATTTTCTGGATTGCCTCCCACTATGGTTGCAAATTTAAAGACTTATTCATGTTAAAACAACCCGTATATGACGTGTTTGATCGTTTCCTAAATATTCCATATAACACAAGAGTTTTATACTTGTGTTGACGTAAAATTAGCTATTTTATTTTTAGTTCAAATTAAGTTTTAAGTCGGTTTCTTTTAAATTATAGTATCAAATAAAACTAATACGATTAAAGACACAGAGAAAATAGGTATGTTGGTAACTAACGCCCAGTAAGAAGTAGTTCTTAAGTAATGTATCATTACACTGATTGCGCACGAATGCGGTGCATTGGCGCTATGGGGCAGTTCTCGGACTTAGTTTGCGTGAGGCAGAGCAGTATCCTGGAAGTCCGAACCTAAGCAGGACTTGGAAAGCTGGATGTAACCGTGAAAGGAGTACAGCTTCAAGTGTGCTCGTGTTACGGGAAATATAAGGTGCAATTGTGCTAACAAGTTGCAGGAGTTTGTGTTGTAGGCCGCTAGTGACACCTCAGATTTGTCTGCACGACCGTCACGGCTGTGCGCCTAAAATACTAGCTGTTGCGTAGGCAACACTAGACAAGCAAGCATCTGGACAGGGGCCCGCTAGAGTTCACTTAGCTAGCCCGCTGAGCCTCTCGTGAAGGACGTGCAACAAGACGCCAAGTGGAAACTTTTTACATCACGACGACGCATACACTCCTGTCTGACGAGTCGTTACCTAGGACGCACTTTTAAGAACCCTCCTGGCAAAATATTTTAATAGAGTGAGGGAAGAGATTTGGGCGGCTATTACCAGCGAGGACTTGAGAGCCGACGAGGGTTAAGTGAGGTGGGTATGGATGAGTTCCAGAATGCAAGGGCAGGGAAAACGGGAGATCTCAGAGAAAACCCGCCTACTAGCGGCATCGTCCGGCAAGATCCCCAAATGCGAAAATTGGCAGGTATCATGGATAGCTCCCGGAGGCCGTTTTGTTGGAAAAGGAGGGGTGTGGGGGGAGAGAGCGATTATTATTTTTTTATTATTAAGAACATAGTAATGGGATCGAACTCTTTTAATTTTTGGTATAAATAAAGTTAGGAGGGCGGTTCAAAGCTGCCTTGGCTGATACATAGTTACTCAAAATGACGAAATACTTACAGACCAGAATGTATTTCAACTGACACGAGATACTGGTAGTTAACGATTATTTGAATCATCTCTAAGTCTGCCTGTGGATAATGCGTAACACACATCTACAGAGACGAATGGAGCTAGTTTTGAAAAGTAGTTATATCTGTCAATATAATTTAATACGATATTAACTACACACCATAGCAGTAATTGTAGTTTGAAAATTCACATTCAGATTTTTTCATCATCCTGTAAAGAATCGTGTTAATGCGGAATAGCCAAGCAAACTGCACTGCAGCGATGCGTTAATAACAGTCACAAATGTTCAAAATGTCCGCCATCAGCAGCAAGACATCGTCCGAAAACAGACTATACATTCTGCCAGAGCTCCGAGGCGGACACTGCCATTGTGCTGAGGTTTACCCCAGGTGTTCCCTTTATTTTCTTCTTCATTCCGCCACTGTTCAGGACAGTCGCGTCCTCTGGACACAGTGCAGGTGGCTCCAAACTCTGCCAGGCTCCCCCACTGCATGCCGACCCTTCCTAGTTTCGCGCACTTTGCGTCGACCTCTGTCGAATTACACGCTGCATTTCAACTTATGAGTGGAGGCACGCAAATTTCGTACATTCAGTTGGCAGCAGCCTAACACTTCCCAGAGGGAACGCAATCGGCCCACAATCTAGGAGTTGGCTGGAAGAAAGGCCTTATGAAGGAAATCACATTCTAAGACAATGGCAGATTAAGTTTTAATAACTTGCATCACTCTTAGCAGCAAAATAGCATCTACCGTCTGGTTTTTCTCTCAAAACTGTTCATATTTAAAAAAAAATACTATTTACAATAAACGAAGACAAGAATGCAACAGTTATTCAAAAACACCACCAACCTAGGTCCAGAAAAATGTTCGTAACTCTGTGAAGAATCGAGCTAACGATACCATATTTTGTGTGCGCTATCCACGGACAGTAAGGAACACGAACTGTTTAATAGAAGAAATGCCGTACCTTATTAAAACCTTTGTTTCAGCCAACTCCTAAGTTATTTATTTACTCGTTGTTACAATCTTAATAAGGCTTGGTTCCACATGGCACGGACAAACTTCTCTCTTGCCGTTCATTACTGGCTGAAATAGTCATACACTTTGCTCTAATCAAACGAGGAGAGCAAAAATATACGTGCTTGAATTACAACTTGCCATAGAAAGAAATTTATTAATTGCCGATATTATGAGGAATATTTTTATGGTTCTAATATGTACTTAAAAATGTTCGCTGTATGTAGATACACCTCAAGGTAGTTCACATGTACAACAGAAATAAAATACCCCCTGCGGCTTCCTGATGCAGACAAAAGTACAGCACTCAGCATACAAATGTGTCTGAGAAGGTGAAGCAAAAATCTGCCAGCATAAATAAGTATTAAAGCATTTACTTGTAAGTCAATGCTTGTTTTGGTAGAAACAATATCAAAGTTTGTGTATTCCAGCTGCTACGTATTTAAACAGAACATTTAATGAGTTGCTGCATGTAATGCCTTTTCGTAATGCACTACGAAAATGTATGTCGATACGTCAGTATGTGTTTACGTCGATACGTCAGTATGTGTTTACGTCCATACGTCAGTATGTGTTTACGTCGATACGTCAGTATGTGTTTACGTCGATACGTCAGTATGTGTTTACGTCGATACGTCTATGTGTTTGATACGTCAGTATGTGTTTACGTCGATACGTCAGTATGTGTTTACGTCGATACGTCAGTATGTGTTTACGTCGATACGTCAGTATGTGTTTACGATAGAATATTCGCAGTTAAGGTAATGAGTGTTTTGATTTTGGAAGATTTATTTACAATTGAACCATTCTTATCGCGGATTTCTAAATGCCTTCACATGAAAAAATAACCTATATTTATTAATTTCCAATATGTTGTTTTATGTAGGGGAGAGGTTTTTTTTTACCATAGATACGAAGGCGAAGATTATTTTTTCTTCATGGAAGTGAAATGAGCTATAATCGATACCCGCGCAACACTATTAAATTATAACTATACTCAACATGGTGCACTTTTGCAAGTGGTTTCCATAACGGCTCGGTATGTCCTTCTTGATCGCACTTACTCTTGTCGATCGCAGTGAATCGTGTCTCACGCCCCAGGCCTTTAATTAGGAAGTTATCACGCTAATTATGTCGCTGCTATGGAGTTAGAAGCAATTTAAGGCAAAATCAACAAAATCGATGTGACGATCCCGGTCATGTTAAATCGATTAGCGCTTAATATCTCTTCCTGATTAATGTTTGAAACACTATCAGTTTTATGTAATGAACCCGAGCACTGCAGTATTATTGGAATTGTTTTGCCATTTCATTATATAATTTTTTTCCTACACTACAATTTATTTTAAGATATTCACGGTTAACTGAATGTAATTTTAAAGAAAAAAACTATGGCATAGTTGTCAAACATTATCGTAGCAATATAAGATGAATACCAACTAATTTGTTTAATTCACTGTAACTTCAAAGGGTCTCTGCATACCAATGTGCATGGGTAGCATCTATGCAGTTAACAGGCAGTGAATTGTTCAAGTTTGATTTCAAACTTATCTTTGTTCACAGTATGATGTATTGTGTGTATTGTAGCGATTTTTGATGACAAGATCATCGGGCAGCCAATAAGTAACAATTATGTGTGTTTGATATTGTTTTCGTGTCTTGACAATTACGCAATAGTTGTACAAATAAAATACAATTATTATATTCACATTATAATTATGACAGTCTACACGGTGCAGCGACTACTCCTCTCTACAGGCATGTCCAAGATCAGTTGGCAGCGCCAATCCTTAGAACCCGGTCATAACAACATCCGCCCAATGTCGATACCCCTCAAATCTCCGAAGCTGTTGCATAACACGAAATGCGGTTTTCGCTTACTGAAGTTACTTACGGGAGCAATTAATTCGCCGCAAAGTGGCTATTTGTAACACGTGTGTGGGCAGAAATAATTGAACCACGCATGAATTTGCCCCTGGAAACACACATTTATTCCAATGGCATTTCAAAGTACATGTAAAGAGGATTCTAATGATATAGCATATGCAATGGAAAGTTATACGGGAGCACCAAGAAATAATGCGCAAATATGTTTAAGTTAAGTGGGTCGGTAGTATGGGGCAGGGGACCTGTACTCACAGCTGTAAGCAAGCAGCATGCGCCGTGACTCATTCTGGCGGGACCGCTTCCTAATAGCAGCGTAGAGCTTATCTTAATGGGGCAAGGGGCACGGAATGCGGTATTGGACAAAGGAGAGCACCGAAGCGGAGGGAAGACGGACAATGTGAGTGCAAGTCTGATATCAATACATTACATTTTATTCAGTTATCAACGTAATTCAGGAGAGATGTCCTAGTCATTAACTGTACTGAGTATCTAGTACATAAAGCTAAACAACAAACATAGAACAGACAACCTGAATAAAAATGCAGTCGTATCCGCATGCGTATTACAAAAGAGAACAGTTGTGGTTGAAACGCTCCACATTAGGTATTTCCACAACATGTGCTTGACTTGTTTATCATCGACAGCAATACACAGTTGTAAACACACTTGTAGCGAGCGACGAGCGGCCTGAAGTGAAGTGTCACTGGCGTAATGTCTCTGCAAGCTGCCACAATACGTTCCTGCGTGTCTTCTGGCATCGTACGAACAGTGTTGAACACCCTATCTTTCAGCGTTCCCCACAGGAGAAAATCGAGGTGTGTGAGGTCAGGAGAGTGAACTGGCCATCTTACAACACCGCCACGACCTAACCACCGACTTGGAAACGTTTCATTTAACACTTGCCTCGCCACCAAAAGTAAAATGCGCTGGACAACCATCATTCTGAAACCACACATCGCGATGTATGTCGAGTGGTATGTCTTACAGACGTGCAGGTAAGGTTTCTTCGAAGAAATGGGCGTAAGTGCAGCCGGTCATAGTCCTTTGAATGAAATGTGTCACTATGACGTAGTTTCAAAGATTCCACCCCACACGTTCACTTTCCACCGTCACTGGTAGACCACGTGCCGGACCCAAAGCTGAATCTCCATCGCCCATTGGTGCATATTTCATAAATATACGCGCCCATGGTTTGTGAAGGTCGCTTCATCGGCAAATGGTATGTTCTTCAGAAAATTGCAGTCTTCCCTTACATACATCAGAACAAACCTACAAAACTGAACACGCTGCGGGAAATCACCTGCGTGTAATGCCTCGTGAAGACTGCTGTAGACTTCAATATTTGTAATATTAAGTTGGGCTATTTTAATGAAATGTTTGAAAAAGCTGAAAATGTTTCGAGTGCAGCAAAGAAAAAATAAATGTCATAGAAGCTAAAGTACTATTAAATGAAAAGGCGGAAGTATGTTTAGAAATTGACGTCTTCTATGAGCAGCTAAGGTGGTTAATAACTTTTCTTCGGCTGAACATTGCATAAAATTGAAAATAAAAACCCAATTAATCCTTACACATCTACATTATAAGACCTAATCAATTTTTCAGAAAATACAAACTAGTGCACGATATAAATTTACATAACATGGACATGTTCTGTTTTCAATTTTAATAACATGTTATATATATGACAAATATATATGGACAGTTCACTATGAACAGAGAAAAGTATAGGCCTAAATTTATATTTTATATAACTTACCCAAAATAAGATCACGCTTTTGTTGGTATTTCAAAGAGTTTTGATTCAAATTAGCATGTTCACGTAAAGTAAATTGATATTCTTAATTGATACGTAACAAGTATGCACCTTTAACACCACCAACATATTAGTAAAACCCCACAGGTGAACATGTAGGCTGGCGTGGGTGAGATGACTCACTCTCTCCGTGGAAGAAGTGCAGAGCAAGACGTAGGCGAAGATAGCCAGCAACTGCAGCATCAACGGTTTTCGGTTTCTAGTCGTCGCGTTCGTTCGGTGGAGAAGGCGTGGCTAAGGTACCTCCCCTTTAATGTTTCGTAGTGTACCTGCAGTCAGTACTGCGTGTCAGCGTGGTGACGTCGTCCATTATTTACTTAAGGTCCCCGCCTGCCTGCCTGCATCGTCTTCTACTTTGTCGGTCGAGAAGCGCGGAAGCTATAAGGGTGACACTTGCACGCGCTACAAGAGCGCCATCGCCTCTACACACAGGTCTTTGGACTGGCGTGCAGTTTTCTCGTAGTGCTGCGTGTATCACTGGGACTTTCAGCTGTGACCCTATCACTTTATTAATAAACAGTCTGTAGAGAAGTTCAATACAGGCTCCTACCGTTGTTTGGCTCGTGTCCGGCTAGTACGTTTTAAGACCCGCCAGTTTGAAAAAAGCCGTTTTTAACTATATCCGTGGACTCCAAAATATTATTTACAGCATGCGTGATAGCTTGTTAAGTACTATTCCTTCCTCGTATGGGAAATGTCTTTTCGTATGTAATCATACTGGGGGAACGTTTAGCCGTTTCGTCAAAAAAAACCCAGGATTTCTAACAATCTTCAACTCAGTTGAAGCGGCATCCAGGCGGGGTCCTTAATATGAAGTACTTAGAAAAATTCTCGTCTTCTGCGCATGCCCGAACACAGAACTCTCCCATCGCGAGTACAAGTGTCATTCACTCGATAAAACGTGATAAATGTATTTTTTTACGGTTGAAGTAAAACAACTGCCTATGTAACACTGCGCCCGACTGTACAGCGTGAGAAACTCTTACAAAAGTAGTACAAACACCATAAAAATCTTCGGAAAAAGTGCTATTTATGCTGTATATGGAGAAAGGATGTATATAATACGCAACATTATAAAATATTTTACTAAAATATACTTTTTAAATGTAAAAAATTTATCGGTCGATAGAGTCCGCATTTTTAACCAAATTAAAGCGCATTTCCGTCTTGGATGTTTGGAAAGAAGGATTTGCAATAAAATCATTTTCAAGAAAGATCGTCATAATATCTACTACGATTGCATATAAGAACATAATAGTAATAATATATCATATAAATTTTATTTTTAACTTCATTTCCGCCAGTTTCAAACATCAATGTTTGTGACAAATGGGCGCACATAAAATAAATTTAAAAAATTATTTCCTACATTATTATTACAATTTTCTTACATACAATCATCGTAAATACTATTGCGATATTCAGTGACGAAAATTTCCTTGTAAATTCTGCTTTCCTATGCATCCAAAACGGATATGCGCTTAAATGTGGTTAAAAATGTAGACTCTAGAGATCGATTAATTTTTTTCATTTAAGAAGTATATTTTAGTAAAATATTTTATAATGTACCATAGTATATACTTTATTATTTCATATACAGCATAAATCGCACTTATGACAATTTCTATGGTGTCTGTAATATTTTCTTCACGTTGTATAGTATGATGCAGTGATCTATAGACAGTTGCCTTACTTCAAACTCAAGTTTGAATTTTCAAAAGATTCACGCTTTTAATAAAATACTCTAACTTGAATATAAGCTGTATGGTACCGAATATATTCCAGTTGCATCTCAACTACTGTAGTTTAGACTGGAGTGGTGGAATGTGGACGGCTCCTAAAATCGGAGTCTTGATAGCCGGTCAGGGCGAAACGAGGCGAGTATGGGGCGGCGCCGGAATGCAATGGCGGGGTAAACGGGAGATCCCCGAGGAAACCCGCCGACCAGCGGCGTATCGTCCAGCACTATCCCCACTTGCGAAAATCCGGGAGTGACCTACCTGGTGATTGAACCCGGTTCGCCTTGATGGGAGGCGAGTAGTATAACCACTAAACCACCGCGGCCCCCCCTCACCAATAGTGGGTAATATTTTCTTTGCGATACTGGAAAGATACGAAAGTGATGAGATGGTTGCTTGACACACACACGCGAACTCGAGGCCGAGCTCTTATCGTGTTAGTACAGGCGATCGAATGTGAACACAACTATTTCAATCGCGTTATTTGTGACAAAGTCACAGTGTCTGAATCGATGTCCCGCAAAGGTTAGATGGTCGTGTCCTTGTTAACGGCTGTTCGTGGTAAAGTGAACACTTCTGAGTCCTGTTCAAGATAAACTTTGCATTCACGTTGTGTATACTTACGCCCTTATGTATTTTACTCATGTATCAGTCTAGAAGTGAAACAGTAAATTTATTATAAAAGTAAATATTCTACTAAATCACTAATTCTTACACTGAAATCCATTTAAAAAAAAAAAAAATGAGTTTGGCTATGTTGGGGACACGGCCGTTTGTTTTGCGTGAATACGTCTACGTTGACGCGCTCGGACGCCTTGATGTTTATTTTACGTTCCCGGCACCGCTTCACTCGATCATATGGGGTTTTATGGGTATCACTGGATTGCTTTTGAGATGCTCTTCCCAACCGTATACGATTTCTGTATTTCGATTTGGCATTTTAACGGGTATAGGCCGAAATCGTGTTAAGTTTTCATAATTTTTTACATTAAACTCATACAACTTCATCATAACCACGTCTAACAAATATTTTCATACACGCAGTAGATTGATCTTGATGAAAACTGTCGATTGAAACCTAAAAGAGCGTCGTTGCTTCTCCTAGTCCAACGTTACACTACGCGGAAGTTGCGAAACGAATTCAAAATTCCCCCCCCCCCCCACCTACCCATCAAGCACGCGATGCTTCGCAATCTCACTCAACGTTAGCATATTTTTTTATCCTTTGGCAATCGAGTGGTGTAATTGTATTTTGAATGTAGACTATATATTCGGAGCCGCAATGCCAAATTTTATCCCCCAATTTTGTTATCATTGGATTTTCTGGATTGCCTCCCACTACAGTCGCAAATTTAAAGACGTGTTCACGTCAAAAAGAAAAAAAGCTAAATAAATAATGTAACTTATCACCAATAGTTACTTAACGAGTTTAATTCGACGGTTAGACATGTAACTATTCCCACTCCAACGTTGGTAACTTTACTGGACACTTGTGACTCAGGGCAGATAGGAGCGACTTTTTGTAAGGTTGGTATCAAAATTCCTGAAGTTATAGTGAACAGCCTTCGGCCATGTGTCGCTCTGATTTGTGAAGACTTGTTCACATCAGTAAGCAGTCCAGTGCTGTAACGTGGAGAGTAGCTACTGTGCAGCTCGCATGCGCACTTTCCCGCTTTCCCCTCTCCGGTTATCCCGAACACCCCAGAAGATGATACAGGGCAGCTGCATCAGTGAGATCAAAGTGCAAGATATACAGTGGCGATCCCAGCGGCGTGGTTTGGTGCTACAGCAAACCTCGCAGAAGGAAACTGGGGCGAGAGTGCATGTTGGAGTTGCGAAGCTCTATAGGGATTTCGTGTGCCACTAAATTATAGGGCAGAATGACTTCGCAAACTGTTAAAAATGAAAATAATGCTCATTAATAAAGAAAGCTTCATTTTTATAAGCAATATAATATTATTTTGAAGATTACCTAAGTCATGAGTAATTTAAGTTTATTTATCGTGATCATCATTCATAAAACACAACTGAACGCCTGAACGTTGAGCTG
The DNA here is from genome assembly GCA_029891345.1 of Dryococelus australis. NCBI lineage: Eukaryota > Metazoa > Arthropoda > Insecta > Phasmatodea > Phasmatidae > Dryococelus > Dryococelus australis. The sequence goes on along the minus strand of CM056998.1, from coordinate 196,362,028 downwards.
TGTTGTTTCCGTTATGATCGCTGCAGGAGAAGTGGTCGTACCATTCGCCTCCCAGTTTGGCTAACTGGGTGATTCCCAGATGCCGCTCGCAGGTGTTTTGGCACTGAACTCCCCAGCGTGAGTATAATAGCCCCTATTACCGTGTAGAAGGGTGTGACGCCACCCCCTCCCCCAACAACCCCCTGGCGCCATGGAGATGCCTGCACGTGGCGTCGACACCGCCCCTCCCGGGGAAAATCCATAGAGACGCGTCTATGCGTCGTCGCCTCCTCCCCATCCCACGGGACTCCATCACCAAACCAGCTGGCCTCAAGGTGGCCGCCTGGTTGATGGAACTTTGCACGTCTGAGGCCTAAAAGAGTGGGAGCGCTAGGGGCGACCGAGACATGCGCATCAACTCTCTCATCGCCTCTACGCGCAGAGCACTGAACTAACGTGCAGTGCTGCCGTCAAAAACGCTCTTCTACGACGTTTTCAGGAGAGACCCTCACATTTTATGACGTAACAATAGAAGTAAAGGTTTCACGCACTACTCCATTCCTTTCTTTATCGTTTTGTATAGTCTATTTACGGTTTATTCACTCTTTTTAAATCAAACTTTTGAAAAATCACCCAAAGTATCACGTGTTTAGTTATTTCCTAAATATTTCATGCATCACGAACGTTCTGTACCTCCGGTAACATAAAAGTATCTGCTTTTTAGTTAAATTGAAGTATTGCCTATATTCTATTTATAAATTATAAATATTCATTTATAATTAATAATAATAAAACAGTCAGAAAACACGTGTGTTGATAGCGCATGGTAAAAAAAAATAGTTCCCATGCAAGATTTCATTACAATTGAGTGCGCAAGAATTTGATGCGTTGTCCTTCGGCGTAATTTTCTAGACTTGACTTAGTTAAGCTTAGTTTGCACGAGGCGGAGAAATATCCTATAAATGGAACTTTAGTAGGGCTTCGTAAAGGCTGAAGTAACCATGAATGGATTATACCGGAATGTACATGCCTTAAAATGACCGCGAAAACACTCGTTTGAGACATTTTTACTGTCATATAAACATCATTAAGGGAGAAACTGGAAGACATATACACGTTTTATTAGTAATCAGACCTCACTCAGACACGTTGGACTGTTTTAACGTGAATTCGTCTTTAAATTTGCTACCATATGGGGAGGGGGGGGGTGTGCGTGCCGCAATTTTGAGTTCTTTTCGCCGCGTCTCATAACTTCTACGTAGTATAACTGTTCACTAGGAGAAGCTACGACTCTCGTTTAAGTTTCAATCGACAGCGCTCATCAATATCAATCGATTGCGTGTGTAAAAACATTTGTGTGGCGCGGTTATGGTGAAATTGTACGAGTTTATTGTAAAAAATTAATAACACTTCACAATTCCGGCACATAGGCATACTCGTCATAAAGCCAAGTCGAAATAAATAAATCGTATACGGCTAGAAAGAGCATCTCAAAAGCAATCCAGTATACCCATAAAACCCCACGTGATAGAGTGAAGCGGTGCCGGGAACTTTAAATAAACATCAAGGCGTCCGAGCGCGTCAACGTAGACGTATTCACGGAAAACAAACGGCCGTGTCACAAACACAGCCAAACACAATTTTTAATAAACTTTTTCTGCTGTGGCTCTGCACATCGTCCAGTAGCCTATCCAGGTGGCCGCCTTAATGGAGCGCTTCTCGGCCTGCCCTGTGTTTTGTCTTCACACTCGCTCACACACCGTACAAACTGACAAATTCATGTCGTTGCGAGCATTAAGGTTGAAGTAAAGGAACTGCCTATGGAGCACTGCACCCGACTATACAACGTGAAGAACTGCCTATGGAGCACTGCACCTGACTATACAACGTGAAGAACCCATAAAAAAAGTAGTACAGACACCATAACAATTGTCAGAAAACTGCGATTTATTCTGCATGTGAAACAAGAATGTACATATTTTGCAACGTTATGCAATATTTTACTAAACTGTACTTCTTAAATTTAATAAAATTATCGATTTTAATAATCTGTGTTATTAACAAAATTTGAGCGCATTTCCATTCTGGATGCTTCAGAAAGCAGATTTTACAAGAAAATATTCGTAATGGAATATTGTCAATGTTTACTATGATTGTGTGTAAAAAAAATTGTAATAATAATGTAGGAAATAATTTATTATAACGGATTTTATGTGCGCACATTTGTCACAGACATTAATGTCTGAAACTGACGTAAATAAAGTTAACTATAAAATTGATATGAAATATCTTTACTACGATTTTATTACACATGATCACAGTAAATATTCTGGCGATCTGTCTTGAAAAAAATTTTCTTGTAAATTATGCTTTCCGAAGCAACCAAAATGTAAATGCACTTACACTTAAAAATGCAGATTTTAATTGATTCTTTTTTTTTAGTTTAAAAAGTATATATTAGTAAAATATGTCATAATGTTGCAAAATATCTACATTCTTCTTTCATGTACATCTATACAGCATACATATGACTTTTCTGACAATTTTTATGGTGCGTGTAATACATTTTTATGAGTTCTTCTCGTTGTATAGTCGTGTGCGGTGCTCCATAGACGGTTTCTGTACATTTTTTCTTCCGTGTTTGAGAGGGGGCGCAGGAGCAATAAGGGCGACATTGCTACACGCATCAAGTGCGCCATCGCCACTAAGCGCAAGGCTCTCAACTGGGGCGCAGTGTTATCGTCGCACTGTGTGCCTACCGTACTTCCAGTGGTGAGCCTGTTACTTTACTGGCGGATCGTCTGTAGGGAGGATCAATGCAAGGCCCTCGACTAGTTCTGCACGTTTAGAGATACCATACTGCGAAGAAAGCACGTTCTCAGCCAATTTGGAGGGCTCTGAAAGTGTGTTTCCGAAGCACGTGACGTCTTGAAAGCACTCAACAGGCATCGTCTGAAGTGTGGGTGCTTTTCATATATCAACATATTGGACGTACTAATAGGTTTGCATAAAAACGCGGATACACTAAGTGTATGGCCATTGTGAACGCTGCAGAAAACAAAAAAACATTAATTAAGGCCACTTACACGGCTGTTTGTTAGAGAAAAAGTAACAATGTTTACAAATATTCTTAATAATCCAAACAATTTCAGCTACGAAAATTACTTTTATGTACGAAGTGAATGCGCACTAAATAAACTAGTGTTTTCAGTTACGCCACTATTATCCAAAATATCCCCTTTTAATGTCTCTTCTAGTTTTGCAAAATATTTTCCACTTTCAGCCAAGTAATTTTTTTTTTCACTTCATGATCCTTGTGCTTAACATAATAGAAACTCAATTATTTTCAAAGCCATCAGTTATGTAGAGAACTTGGACGCGTTTTCAGAAAAATAAAAGTACCTTAGTGTGAAAAACTCATACTTAGGGTTTTTGCCTGCTTGTGTAGACAATTATAAGAGTAATTCAATTAAACAAGTGGCATCCTTGTAGCGTTTATACTCTCAACATGTTCCTTTCATATCTTGATAACTGTGGAATTCTCCACTTGTTTTGTGGTCCTCCTGAAGTACTTACGTTTTCACCCTAAGTTAAGTTTACTGAGAACGCGTCACAATGTTACAAGTTTCCAGTCTCCACAGTACCGCTCTGCAAGTCCCAACCTCAGATGAATATTCCTCATTTTCCTGTTCGACAGGAATTCCTTGCGACGCACATTATAAGATTTCTTCAAGAATATCGCCAAAATATACATGTTCCGAAATGAAATACCGGCGAAACTTGCTGACGAGGTATTGATGACACATAATCCCGACATAGAGAACCGTTTACCACAATTGGGAAATTCCCAACTACCTGACGTTTTATTTCAGTTCAAAAGTGATCTTTGTTTGCTTCGTATGTACCTCGGGATATTTAAGCAAAATATCGCGGTGCACTGAAGTTAACATAATTTCCGTAACATTGGTGGCTCTTAAGTTTTGAAAGGATGATGCTATTCCGAGATTTACGGATCAGATATTACTGTCTGAAATATTTCATATTTTCAAATCCCACACGGAAATACGAGTTCATTAAAATAAGGACAATTTAGTTCTCTCGTATTCCACCGAGACCTTTAGTTAGGCAATCCACATCGTTCATCTTAATTACAGAATTGAGCTTTCAGTTCATTGTTTTGGTAATATGAATTTACTAGAACTAGATACTAATGTGTGTTACCCTCTCAGTAAGGTCATTTTTCCTATATTGCTGTCATAGACAGGTACGTGTGTAGTTGGGCTTAACGTCTCTATGACAGCGAGGTCATTACAGAGGGTAGAAGTTGCACGGTGAAGAGGCATTGGGGAAGGGATGAGTCTGCCGTGGCCTTTTGTAAGAGCCCAAACTCAGCATTCGCCTGGAGTGATTTCGGGAAACCGCATGGAAAACAGAAATCACGATGGCTGGACCGGAAATCGAACCCGGGTGAGTTACCACTGCGCCACCTCGCTCGGTCTTGTCATAGGAACATTCAGTTCCATGATCAGGCGATTAAGTGCTGACATATTAAGAAGGAAGTGTTCCTGAAGCAGAAGGGCTTCTTTAAGAGTCGGCGGGAGTCATTGTGCCTCCATTCTCCACCAATGTTCATTTTTACTAGCAAATTTCAACAGAAATATACGTTCTTTTGAAACGCAGTTTCCCACACACACACAGGAGGAACTTAAAAAAAATTACTATTCTGAAGGCTTTAAGTCTAAGTTATCATTTTAAATATTAGTTTTTTCCACTTAAAACATGCAGTTTTTCTGCACAGACATGTTATATGAGAAAAAGTGTTTTCCCTATCGAAAACTAGTAACCGTTTTATATAGCTAGGTAAATAATTTTATTTGTGATTCAATACTGCATTCGCCATTGGCTATGTGTTAATACTTTTTAATTAAATTAACAAAATACGTTTTGGACATTAGGCGTGTTTATAACTACAGTGTATTTCACGTTGTCTCGAACTTCTCGTCTCGTGTGACAGCCTGACACGTTGTGGCGAGCGACCACAGAAGTCTGTGAAGAGTATTTGCAGTTCAAGGGTGGAAAGCATTAGTATCGCCTCATTTCAAGTGTTGGCACTGTAATGCTAATAAAGAAATAAAAATGGATCGTCGATAAAGTACGAAGGGAAGTGGGAAGTGTTGTGCTCAGGCAAAGAAAAGGGACCTGAAACATTTGCAAGAAATCTACAATAGAATAAGGTAATACTAGTTTTAGGAAGTAATATAGTTCAATCTCCGGATACATTCTTTACCTTACGAAACTGATGTTTTCGATTAGTTTATTTCTTAACAGAATGATAATACTATTATTCTTATAGTTTTTAAAGAATATAAGTTTTATTACGATACAAAGAAATGTGTTTTGGCTAGGTTCGCTCAGTTCGTGGTAACATCTTTTGAACTTTTGGGAAAACGTGTGTATTTCTTCAACATGATATTTGCTAAAATATTGAAATTCAGTCTTTCACACCTGCGAACAATACACACACGTCAGTGGCCAGACCGAGATTCGAACTAGAAACCTTGTGGTCTGAAGGCTCCTGGCAACCAAGGTGACATCCATTGGCTAAGATGTTCATATTTCCTCACTGTTATAAAATACATTTGAACACTTATTGTACGCACATGCAGTCTGATACAGTTTCGACAAGAATTTTAATCTGATACTTATGCAGTATTTTACAAATAATTAAAAATGTTGTGCTTTTTGTTAATAAGATATTTATTTAAAAATACATAAACAGATTTAAATCACTGCGAATAGAGTATATCCCGTAATGATTTTGCTATTTCTTTTAAATAGCTACAGAAAGTAACTTGTTTGCAGTAGTGTTGTTTACGAACGTACATTTTATCTCGTGTAATGTTGCCAGTATTTGAGAGCAACTTTTGCCAATGTATTTAATGCACATCATAATGGCATCTAACTTTAAATAAGTAAACTTCAGCTAATTGTCAAGTGAAGTAATTGTAGCATTTTTGAATAAGTAATTGTGTGCCATCAGCGGGGGGAAAATGGGCAGTGGTGGAGCAGTGGTTAGGGCGCTCGCCTCCCACCACGGCGATCCGGACTCGATACCCGGCGGGTTCACTGCCGGATCTTCGCATGTGGGAATCGTGCTGGACGATGCCGCTTGCGGGCGGGTGTCCTCGTAGTATTCCCGTTTCCCCCGCCCTTGCATTCAAGCGCCGCTCCATCCTGTCTTGTCCGGGGATGACGGGCACCTACAAGTCCCAGCTGGAATGTCCGTCACTCGGAGAGTGTTGCCTCGCCCTGGGTTCACTCTCCACTACAGCTTCTTTAGCGGGGGCAAAATATGCAAATAAAAATAGCGAATTATTTTGGAATAAACAATATATTACGTTATACTATGTACTATGTAGTAGTGTGTGTGTACTGGCAGGTATGTCTGTATGAAGCATGTATAAGTGCTACACCAATTACGTATCGCTATACCACCTAACGGACTTAATTACAAACAAATCCTTACATCCCTTATAATTACTCATAATTATATATAGCATAATTAATAATAAAATAAAACCAAATGACGAAACATAAACCGATTATTACGGCCAAACAGATTTATTATGGATTAAATTGCAGTTCCGCAGGACCAAGACTATGCATATCACCAGTAGTACCAATCAACTAAAACCAAATCTGATCACCAAGTTCTAACTTCATCTTCTTACGCGAGAACACGGATGCATTAGCTGTTCTAGTGTCTTATTAGTTTCGAATTTGCTCACGTACATGTTGGAATTCATCACAAATTCAAATGTTTATCTTCATCTTCCTGCAACGGAAACGAATGCTCAGCCATGTTGCTTGTGTGAGCGTTTAGTTTTCGTGTTCGCGTGTCTCATTTAGTGTGTTCCGCGTCAGATTTGAAAATATTTAAAATTGTTGTAACATTTTGTCACGATGCCGTTACTGAAACCTCTGTGTTTGATGTTATTGTGTGTATACCTTCAGTTGCAACACACTGAAATACTCGGTCAAGGTCGTTTTCGCCCATTATAAGCACAACTCGCCATCGCTGGTATAACGTTTCGATTATTTCCCAGTTCTTGCAGGATACTCACGTCAATTTATTTTCCCGCAACAAGTTTTTTAAAAATCATATTGGGGTGCGATTTTACTAAGTTTAGCAGCGTAGCAATTGTCATAAATAGTGCAAAATCACCTAATAGCTTTTCGCTCACGAAATTTGAATGGCCGTACTGAACATTACATAACTGCACCAGCATACTACAATTTCAATACATAGATTAAGAAAGAAACATTCATCTCGTTTTATTTTCAGATTTAGTTAAAAAACAGATTTGACCCATTTTTTGTAATTTCTACTTCCCGCCTTTTAGATTAAGCAAGACTACTGTATAGTTCCACATTCCCGCTCCTCGAACAACACAAAAGGCTGGACAGAAATGCGTGGTGCTATCACCGAGTGTCGATAACATTCATGAAATGTGACACGTATATTATTAAGAAATTACATGGCTCTTTGCTAAAAGCAAGAAACATCCACGTAGGCTACTTGTGTTAACTACAGGCCACTGGACTAACGAAACAAAGACATATAGTAGGTACAGAAGTCGCAGGACTGCAGCAAAACATCGCCGGTATTCAAACACACTCAATCACTACTTCTTGAACTTGTTTTGTGTATGTAAGTTTTACAATAGTCAACATTAGGCTTTGTAATGTGGAACTGCACTGCGCTGAGTTGTTATACATAAGTCGTCCGGGAACGAACGGTGCACTAAACCCGATTTAAACAAAATAATTTTATAGCGTCAGTGCCATACAGTAACTTTAATAATGTTTATGCGTGGGTAGCTTGGCATCATTAACTTCAAAAACTAGAGACACATCGATAGTAAACACAAACACGCCATCTTAAATTTAAAATAGGCTTACTGTAAATTATTCTAGTTCATATATTTTGAGATTCCAGTGGAAATTACATAGTGGCGGAAGGTTCTGTAGTCAAGTCTGTTTAGAGAGTGCTACTTTCATACGATCTGTCAAAACCGGAAACTCTAAGTTGAGACAGATTACGTCACTGCATTTGCTAGTTATTTTTTAATAATTCTCTATGGAATTATCTGAGTAGAAAAAATGTTTTACCCTCGATAAATTTATGATCATTGGAGAATGACTTGCTCTTACTTTCTCTATAGATGATTTCCAAGGAATTCTACCATTACAGACCACATTGCCGACCTCCCGTGCCGCAGTCGGTTGGTGCGGGAGGTTCTGGGTTCGAATCCCAGGTATGGCATGGGTAAGTTAGGTCGTCAGCTACTTTGTAAGTCGTCTCCTGATAAGCCTTAAGGCATAACACTGGGAGACGTTAAAAAACCCAATCCAATAGACCACATCATCTTGTTTAATTATCGTTAGTTTTAACGCATGTCTCAAAGTGTAGAATTCAAGTAGGTACATCAATGAAACTTTACTGGTTACATTTTTGTAGTTGAAATATGTAATTTTTGGTGTTTGTCGTTTCTTATTGTTTCCCGCTTGATAAAATCTAGTTGGCTCGTAGCTAGATGTCCGTTTTTAATTATAATTTTCTGATAGTACGCCAGCAAGTCCCGTATGCTACAGTAGCATGCCTAATCTGTCATGTCTTAGTATCAAATGTAATGTATTTACAAAATAAATCACATAAAGCTATGTCCTAAATGTTATGCTATGTAAGTTTAAAATACAATAGCCAAAATTCGTTCGCTGTTTCAGTATTGTTAGTAAAATTTTTTTTCAGGAGTGACTAAACGAGATATTTCACTTGTGTATATAAACTAGAAACAGTCTGCCTAAACTAAATATAAAGTATAGTTGAATAATGAAAAAGTGACTTCATACCAAGAATAAAATGTTGAGAAGACTTTGACATTCTTTCAGTCAATAAATCCATTATTTGCAACACTGTTTTATGTAGTGCAAAAGATCGATAAAGTGACTGTTGTTTATGTTCGGGAACATTTATAGTAATATTATGAATGACTGTTGTGTTACAAAAAAAAAAATATGGCTACTTACAAACGGTCAAAAATCCAGTTTTTCATCACTGAGAAAACATTCCTGTAATTAATATGGCTATACTATCTTGATTTTCCCCAAGATCCCTCTGTCCCACTCCCAAACGCCCGACCAATACGGAAAACTTATACCCCTATCCAAATACAAATAAGCCATTGAAATATGATTCGATTAAACTAAGTTTTATATATACTAAATTATTGTATATTGAAAGTAATTATCTACACTAAAATAATTAAAAATTGAAAAATAAAAGTTTCTCTTAAATGTATATTGCATAACATTTTCCATAGTAAATTATTACACGTACTAATTAATATATTTCAGAAAAAAAATATCAAATAATTTGAAAGCCGTTTTACACTATTCCCGCTAATTCGTAACTTGAGACTGCCAAACATCAAAAGTGTGACAGAAAGCGGTATCCAGGCACTTCTATTTAGCGATCTCAGGTATAAGGGAACAGCAAGGAGACAAGCTGATGTTTACAGCGATAAGATGCAAACTTCCCTTCCATACTCCTCGCTGGTGCAACATCAATACTCAACAGCCAGCGTGCAAAATGGGCATAACCCCACGATGTACCGCGTATCTTCCCGGTGAGAAAATCACGCATTTCGAGCCAAGTCCCTCCGACTGTTGACAAATGGTGTACGAACTAGTATTCAACTCCTAAGGAAACAGCTGTCCAAGCAACAGGGCTGAGATATAACAGTACTTGACAGAACAAGACCTACTTTCCCCAACAACTTTTCTCTACGTTATATACGGAATTTCGCGCAGCTTCACTTGTTCCGCTGACAGTAACAGTAGATTGGAAGGAGGTCTCTATTACTTAAAAAGTGATAAAGTAGATGGCAAAGTGTCGTCAAAATCTTCGTCGCATAGCTGTTTATGTGGAGCCATGGGCAAGAATTTTAACAATGAAATGGCACTACAAGCGAAAATAAATAAATTCCATCTTTGGCTTGGGACTTCCACGCTGCACAGGTGGATTTATTTTAATGTATTTGGCATTTGTCATAACGATACGGAAGCAAAAATTATGGAAATACTGTTCCACTTCTTTTAACCTCTGAGGTCTGCATAAATTACGGGTTTATACAAAAAATTAATTAAAAGTATCCACGTCATGTTATAAGCAATTTCAAGTGGTTTTTAAAAGCAGCAATTTTCAAGATTATTCTCTTGAAACTGCAAGGATATATGTAGAAAAACATTCTTCATTTTACATACAAACAAAGTACATAAATTATTGATTAATGGCCCCAAAATAATATCTTCCGTTCTGTTGCCAATTGGGTAATTATCTAAAGATGCTCAGGAGCTTCCGAGTAATGACGTGAAGAAAAGGGTTTCCGAGGAAATATTGTAGAATAGTAACGATATAAGACATTTTATGTTGTATTCTTCTCTCTTTAACATCCGATGTTTAATAGTATAAGAAAGCTCCCACAATCAAACTAAACTACTTTTGCCAGATCTAAAACGACGTGTCATGCCCGAACCCTGGATTCTGGTTACAATAAGGTTCTGATTCCAACTGGATACATGCTATGTGAAACTGATGTGGTTCATTATTTAGAACTTGTAATCTTGTTTTTATATTTTATTTACTTTCTTCTTGTATCTGTATTATAATATTATTTTATTTGTTAGATATTAACTCTGCACATCCTGTTAAGGGTTTACCTATTCATATCCATTATTTGTTTTAACACTTATTATTTTAGGCTAAATAGAAAACGAGGAAATTAAATTTTAAGATATTTATATTTTATTAGTTTTATACCTTAATTGTACATACTGGATGAACAACTTAACACCAGATTCGTAATCAGTGACCTCAAAAACCTCAGTGTCAGTCTATTTTATGTCGTTAATTTGGTTTTAGTATTTTTGTCGTTTGTGACTTAGATTCAGGCAATTTGACTGTAGATCTGCTGGAACCGCTCCACTTGAATCAGTATGATCGAACTAGCCATATTGGCAGTATTCGGGCCCACCAGCAGAGGTATTCCCTGATTATAAACAATGTTTTAACTGAATTACAATTAATTCCACTGGTCTGGCAGTAATGTCTCTGTGCATTCCACTGATTAGCCAGCATATAACAGCGAGATTAACTGAAGAATCAGTAAACTAATTCTACCGTCTGGAATCATCGATTCAGGTTTAGAGTGTATTAGTTAGTCGCAGTGCAATAGAACTTGATTGGCAAGTTGTACTTTCTCTTAAGAGTGGGATGGAGCTGCGCGCCCAAGGTCAAGAAGCGAGGGAGCGATACGGGCGACACTAACACGCACTTCCAGCGCCTCATCGCTCCTACGCGCAATCCGTGCAGTGTTTCCGTCGTGCTCCTGTACTGTGCAAAACAGATCTGTAACAGTGGGGTATTATTACACGTCATGAAAGACCACAGATTAAACTACGCCCGTATATTTGTACTTTTCTCTTGCCGCTTAAGGAAACTGCATAGGCAAGCTTTAAAAAATGCGATATTTGACTATTTTCACGAATTTTTCCCCGAGAATACACTTAATATGGCAAAAAATTAAAAAAATAGCGGCACAGATTTTCTTTTTCTTTCTGACAAAGGTCGTATTTGCAGAACATTTATTTACCGATATACGCGTATTCGCGCAATCAACTATTTCACAAAAAAGCGCAGGTCCATCCGACTTTTATGCGCAACACCAATGTTGGTTGCAACATCAACACTGCTGTCAATGTACTTTTTAAAAAAAAGCTAGGCGATTTACAAAAACTTTGCTACATTCTAGAAGAATTACATAGAGTATTCATCCTGAATATATCCTATACAAATAAACATACTGAGTATTCTACATAAGCTCCTTCAATGACTTGTATATTTTTTAATGTATTAGTACGTTATGACTTTACGCAACCTTGCCACTTAACCTAACCTACTACTTTAAAACACGCACTTATCAAGTTTTGTATCCTGAAGTTTAACACAGTAATTTTACTTAATGGTTATGTTGACTCAGGGGTATTGAATATGGTTGGTTATATCTCCTGGACCATGCACTCATAACCAATTGACAAACTTAGCAAACAAAGTTATTTGGACGAAGTCGTTGACGTTTTAGAGATGATAAAAACTGTTGTGGACTCACCCAGTACTCCATGCCTTTCGCAAGCAGCGATATCCTCTCCACTATACTTCTTTCTCTGTCGTAACTTACTCGATCTTCATTAACCAGGAGACCAGAGTACGTACCTGTAACACAGAAAATAACAGCATGTGAATATCGCATTACACCATCTTGTGGAAATGGAAAATTGCAGCGAAATTCGTTTTGAGATGCGCTGCACATATCTCGTTTGCCTGATACACCAGAAGAAAATATTGCCTCTAGACGTATGGACAGTAAAATCTCTCGCCTTCAAACGTACACAACTTAACAAAAATTAAGAGATCGGCGTAAATCACACAAACTGTAGAAGAATTTTTTGATACCTTCCTTTCAAAATGCGATTGATATTAAAATTACATTTCAAGATTTACAGATTTTAAAAGTTTATGTTAAGAAATTCAAATAAGCAGTTAAATATTTCCAAACGATATAAACGGCTGTTCAGCATTTATTGAATGACAAAGTCATACATCACTTGTAACCAATTTCTTAGTCAAGAGCAGACAGATCTGAAACCAAATTTTCCGTTACAGGAAACAGAAGTTAAATACCAAAAATGAATCAAATACCAACAACATTGTTATGCAAAATTTTTCGGCAGATTTTCTAATGTAACATTTTTACACACAAATAGACGTTACGAAAAATATAAAGTGGACAATTTGGTACCAAAAACAGACAGTGATGGATATAAATAACACTTTTAAAGTACCGAAGATAATTTCAGTATAAGTAGTAATTGTAATGCTGCACGCAATGAAACCCTTGTGGATATAACACAACTAGCGGCCCAGCCCTTGACCTTTTCTGTTAGTATTGTCACGTGCCTAGAATAGTTGTTACCATGTTACAAATTTTGGTTATCATACCAAGACTGAAAAAAAAAAAGTTGCATATTATATATATGTGTGTGTGTGTGTGTGTGTGTAATAATGAAATGATCTGAAATCAACTCAACATTGAAGCGACTGCTGCCCCTTTTGATATTTCTCAATCCACTCGGCCACTGTGGCCCCACTTGATATAGTTCTATCCACTGAGCCATTGCGGCGCCACTTGAAATCGCTCTATCCATTGAGCCACTGTGGCCCCACTAAGAAATTTACTCAACATTGAAACAAGACATTTCAAGTAAACAAAAGTGATATTCCATTACCTTCATATCTCCATGCAATAATCTCTATGCATTAATGCAAAACTTTTATATAGGAAAAATAATTTAAAAAATATTTTTTTAAGGTAACAGGTAATGATTGCGTAATATGATCTTGCTGAATTTCGAACTTAACCTGTATTTGACACCGAGGTTTCGCTCTACAAAATTTGAAGAACTTCTGTTGAGTTTCAAGGGATTTAAGTATTACAGACGGACAGACAGAGATCGTTTTACGTTATGTACGTCATTCTCTTTACCTATTTACACTTTTTATGTATAGTATTATGGGTGGTAACACCAAAAAACGCAATTAATATTTGTTCTTTTTATTATGTCATATAATCTATATGGCCATTAACATGCGTGTGTGATTTGGTTTTACAATTGTATCATTAATTTATAGATATTCTTTCATGACTAAAAGTTATCGTTCTAAAATGTATAGTAATGGCAAGCCTAAAATGGAGTCAGTGGAAAATAAATAACACTGTACAATAAATTTTCTTTAAAAAGTAAATGTATTTCTTAAATATGTGAATTGTAATTGCAAAAAAAAATATATAAATTGTGGTTATTATGTCGTGATCTATATGATTTATTACGCTAAACATAACTGTGGTTCTAATCGTCCTAAATTATCAAGCTCTGGTTTTTCATATATGTGTATATAATATCTAAAACGATATTCCTTTAAATAAAATTTATTTCAAGTTTACAGAATACGACATCGAACAAAATCTTCTGTTTATCAGAACAAAAATCTCATTATTTCTTTTTCATTGACCATTTATACATATAAAACAAAGTCGGCCGGCCGCGTGTGTGTGTATTCAGCTTCTAAACTACTTGGATTTTGATGCGATTTCCACATTCATTTAGAAAATTTCTTGGGGAAGGTGTAAGTGTGTAATGCATTAATATTTGATGTAAGGATAGCAGATAAAAGTCGACGTTTTCTAATCAATTCAGAAAAAGCCGCTGTTCGAGCGCTTACATGGTTTACGCTGGCTAAATCATATACACCAAATTAATGTACTGCAGGATTGTAGACATCAAAAAGGTCTACAAAGAAGTCTTCGACAGAATATGTTTATTTTTTAAGGATGACCCACAGTAACCATTTTTTTAACGTCATATTTGTAAATCGCCCCCCGCGCAAACCCGGGACGGTTCGCTAGTGATCAATCATTTAATAATCTTATTCAGTATATTACTCATTGAAGTCTGAAGTTCCCATCAGTCGAAATACAAAACAAAAATTAGTAATTTAAAAGATATATAAAATATTTATTTGAAAAATAACGTTTTCAACAAAAATGTTGAGCGCGAGGAACACGAATGCTGTGTACTAACATGGAGGCACGTTGTTTTAAAACACCGAAATAAATTTTTTTTTCCTGGTATGCAGCACGGTCAAGCGCCAGGGAAACCAACTTGTGTAAGGGTAGGTGCCAGAACAAAACTTGTGTAAGGGTAGGTGCCAGAACAAAACTTGTGTAAGGGTAGGTGCCAGAACAAAACTTGTGTAAGGGTAGGTGCCAGAACAAAACTTGTGTAAGGGTAGGTGCCAGAACAAAACTTGTGTAAGGATAGGTGCCAGAACAAAACTTGGGTAAGGATAGGTGCCAGAACAAAACTTGGGTAAGGATAGGTGCCAGAACAAAACTTGTGTAAGGATAGGTGCCAGAACAAAACTTGTGTAAGGATAGGTGCCAGGACAAAACTTGTGTAAGGATAGGTGCCAGAACAAAACTTGTGTAAGGGTAGGTGCCAGAACAAAACTTGTGTAAGGGTAGGTGCCAGAACAAAACTTGTGTAAGGGTAGGTGCCAGAACAAAACTTGTGTAAGGATAGGTGCCAGAACAAAACTTGTGTAAGGGTAGGTGCCAGAACAAAACTTCCTGTGATTTAGAGAACGTGATTGGCTGGACGGTGACAAGCCCCACATTCCTTCTTTCTTTCCCCAGCATCCGTGGCGCACAATTACAACGATCTTCCTTTAAGTCAGGTCGTCCCGCTTCAGAGCACAGCAATTCTCTGCTCAACACTCAGCATTTCCTTAAACACTTCTCCCGCGCAAGGAACCGCGGTGGTGCAGTGGCTAGACTACTCGTCTCCCACCTAGGCGAACCGGGTTCGGATCCCAGCGGGATCGCTCCTGGATTTACAATGGCGTTGGCCGGTGTGCTTCCCGGGATCACCTGTTACCCCTGACCTTTTGTTCCGGAGCTGCTCCATACTCACTTCACTTCACCCTCGTTGGCTCTCAAGACCTCGCTGTTAAGGTTGAAGTAATGCCACTGCCTATGGAGCACTGCACCCGACTATACTACGTGAATAACTAATAAAAAAGTAGTACAAACACTATACAAATTGTCAGTAAAGTGCGATTTATGATGTGTATGAAAGAAAAATGTATGTATTTTGCAACATTATAAAATATTTTACTAAAATATACTTTTTAAAAGTCAAAAAATAATCTATTAAAATAGTTTGTATTTTTAACCAAGTTTAAGCGCATTTCTATTCTGGATACTTCACAAAGCAGAATTTGCAAGATCATCTTCGACATGTAACATCGTTATAATGTTTACTAGGATTGTGTGTAGGAAAATAAAATTATAATAATAGTAATAATAATAAGTTCGGCAATAATTTTTATAATTATTCTTATGTGCGTCCATTTGTCACAAACATTTATGGCTGAAACTGACGTAAATAAAGTTAATTATAAAATGTATATGATACATTATTACTATGATTTTATTACACACGACCACAGTAAATATTATAACGATCATTCTTGAAGAAGATTTTCTGGCAAATTCTGTTTTCTCAAGCATCCAGAACGGAAATGTGCTAAAATTTTGTTAAAAATACAGACTATTTTAATATATTAATTTTTAAACTCAAAAAAGTGTATTTTAGTAAAATATTGTATAATTTTGCAAAATATACACATTCTTCTTTCATATACAGCATAAATCGAACTTTCGTGACAATTTTTATGGTGTCCGTACTACTTATTTTATGAGTTCTTCACAGTGCAGGTACAGTCGGGTGCAGTGCTCTATAGGCAGTTCTCCACAGTGTAGGTACAGTCGGGTGCAGTGCTCTATAGGCAGTTCTTCACAGTGTAGGTACAGTCGGGTGCAGTGCTCTATAGGCAGTTCTTCACAATGTAGGTACAGTCGGGTGCAGTGCTCTATAGGCAGTTCTTCACAGTGTAGGTACAGTGGGGTGCAGTGCTCTATAGGCAGTTCTTCACAGTGTAGGTACAGTCGGGTGCAGTGCTCTATAGGCAGTTCTCCACAGTGTAGGTACAGTCGGGTGCAGTGCTCTATAGGCAGTTCTTCACAGTGTAGGTACAGTCGGGTGCAGTGCTCTATAGGCAGTTCTTCACAGTGTAGGTACAGTCGGGTGCAGTGCTCTATAGGCCAGTGGCTTTGTTTAAATCTTAAGAGCTAACCGAATTTTCCACATTTCTCCCGACCATCACAAAATCATCTGATGGCCATTAACTTCCATGTTTCTGGTATCTACTGAATAGCGAGTGAGTGAAGAAATTTATGAGTCTCGTAACAGTGAGGTCTTGAGAGTCGATAATGAACAGGGTTTTAGATTTTCCGACATGCATCAGAAATTGTACTACTCGATATATGATGATCATAAATACCTTATGAAATCTCATTAAATACTATAACAAGTCGCTAGGGGCATATCTGAAGATGGTCTTAATAAAATATAATAGCTGAAGTAAATTTTTAAATTTATTTTCAGTGTTATAAATATACACACAGATATTATTTAAAACACTGAAAAGCATATATCTACTATTTAACTTATTATCATATTGGTAAGCGCATTCATTTAACGATAATCTGAATTGTAATTGAAGTTCTTATCGTTGTCCTCATACCAGCTAGTCACTTCAACCTCACTTATTATTTTAACGTAAAAGACCAACAAAATGTCCATTAACACCATTGCAAATGTCTTGTCACCCAAGCAGCCAGTCCCAATCTCTCTACTACAGATGCTCGCAGGGTGGAAGCTACTCTCGCTGGTCGCCCGTCGCTCAGCTGTACCACACATCCGGAGCCAATGATCGTCCACAACTCCAGAAACACTCGCCACACAAGCACGCTGCGGCATATACCGGCTGAGGCATTTCAAACAGGCCACCTTAGTAAATCGACCACTTGTAATGATAGAAAATAATGTTTCAGACAAACGTTGTTTGGGGGAAAGGGGCCATAATATTGTGTTAGTAAATAAGTGTTTTGTACGCCGAGGGGAGACGGAAATATGGGGGTTAACTACCGTATGTTAAATGGGACTATGTGGTTTAATGTTCACATTTATAGTATGTGTGGCAAATGTTTGCATTCATCTTGCGAAGAGCTGTTCAGAGGTACGTTATAAAGTATGTCATCCCATTTACAATACAGACGTTGATGCCTCATCCTGTAGAGTCCAGTTGGCCTGGCCCAGAAAGTTCTTCACATCCCGAGTAGCGCTGAGAAGTGGGCGGGGCGACGACCAGAGAATTCGCGCAGCGACTATCCCAAGACATTTAATACTCGCGGGATGGGAGAAACATCAGTCCCGATAGCTTTATCTCGGCAAGCGTCAGTGTCACGTGGAGTCTCGTTCGTAACTCTGCGCGTTATTCTCTTGTTACCGGCGATGCCATTTGAGAACTGTGCTTCGCATGGGAGAACAAGGGAAAGTACATGGAGCGGCTGCATGTGACAGTATGCTAAACATTACACCATGCAATTGTTTACATATTTTGTAGTTAATTCACTCTTAATTTGCTGTAGGTATGCCAGCCCTTTATAATTTCTAATATTTATGCCGTCGGTATACCGTTTGTTATATTTGTGTAAATGTACTAGTGTGCCAACTGTATTTTCACTCTATACTTTTTTTTTTTTAATTATGACGAGTTCTATACTACTCAAAGGCTCAAATATGGGGACAACAAACCAACCAATCAGACATGTTTCGAGATTTAAGTGAGCGGGTTGCACCCTACAAAACGTCTTCAGCAGCCGTCGCTGCGAACGAAGGGTGAGAAATGGGTACACTAACCCTAATCACTCTTTCGTGTTTCGAGACGAGTAAAGAGTAAAAGTTGAGAGAAAATATTGAACAAAGCTCCAAAAAGCTCCAAAGCGAATTTGTGGCCTGTAACAATATAAACACTTGATTACGGAAATATTTAACTGCATGTCTCACGTAATGTTAAAATACGTACGTGGTGTATAATAAATACATTTTCCATATTACTTTCGCTGTGCTGTGAGAAAAAACATAAGGTGTTTGTATTCATGTATTAACAGTGAAATACATTGCACACCATTGATAGCATTATTATTAAGATTTACAAATGGTACTATATTATACCATATAATTCGAGTACAGTTCAAGTTGTTTAACACTAAGTCTGTTTTAAGATTTATTGTCATTACTGCCGGTATGCAAACGTAAACTGTTATCAGGTTTTGGCACTTACTTAAACCTCGCTCCATCATACATCTTTTATTTTATTTATTTATTTTGATTTTCCCACTAATAATAATGTCCTAACACTCCTAGCGGCTGCGTGCGCTTCAAATCAGTGCAGCTAGTGATTGGCTTACTTTTGGAATCCCAGATTGCAACAAAATGTTAATTTTTTGTTCATGCGATGCGCGCCATTCCAACACGAGTTTTTTTAGTCATTTCAAATATAGAAACGCTGTACCCGACACACGCAACTGGAGCGAAAGTTATTTTATCTGCTGCTTGTGTTCTTTCCGATAATTTAACAAATTTTTCCTCTAGGCACTGCGGAGGCAACACATTTTGCTACTGAGGTTATATTCAGTAAAATCAAAACGCTGAGAGCATATTTGTTTCATTTCGCAATTATAAAAATAAATTATACTGACCTGCGCATTAAGCTTTACGAAAAGTAAAATTGATACTACACAAAATATACTGATATGTTTATTTCAAGGTTGATTGAAAGAATATTGAAATAAATTATTGAAAATTATGTTGTTCGGTAGCCGCATAAATTTGACTCAAGCCCTGACTACGGACTTCCAGTGGAGGTACCGGTGAAACACGAATGCCAACTGTACAGCTTTACACGAACGTTTTGTTTCGATTAGTGGTAGAAGAAAAAAAACATGTTTTTTTTTTGTTTGTTTTATTGTTACATACCAAAGTGAAAGTCAGTGTGTTTGCAACATATTTATTCTAAAAATGTCCCATTTTCATGGTTTTCATGACAATGTTATTTTATATGTTAACCCATTCTGTCTTAGTAAACACAGTTGTGTATATTACGCACATGTAGGTAATTTTTGGTCTGTGCTACACACTGCGAAGGTCAATAGCCAATGATCTTACCTGTGGGTAATGGATTCTCAAATCGTCTTTCTCGTCTAGGTCATAATTGATTCATATTACTGCAGCCGAGCATATAGTATAAAACTTATTGTGTGTGACACCGAAACATGTAATGTGTCGTCTTGAGAACAGCACGTATAATACAGTTTTGTTTGCAACACCTGAAACAGCAAATTAGAGTGAGCCTGAAAGGGTCGAGAAAGAAACTCCGTCAACGACGAAGATAATTACTGTTTATAAGCGTATAATCAATATAGTAACGTTGACGCAATTTAACTTGTTCTTGTGTATAAGCCCGATCGTGTGACGTAGTCCCGATTTCTCTCGAAATCAGATTAAATTTTGGATTTCACTTACATTTACCAGTCAGTTCTTAATCTAAAACAGGACCAGGACTGGTAAAGAGAGGAGAAATCGAATATTCAACAGAAAGCCTCATGCAAAGATAAACTGACTCGAAGATCGTGTCGATGTAAATACACTCACGGTAATAATGTTTTAGCCCAATGAACTTGTTACTTGCGTGGGTATAAAAATTGTGACGAGCGAAAATAATGACCTACTCTGCTGGACACAGAGCTAGCCTAGTTTCAATGGTTCTGACACACACGATCAAGCTCCGCGGGATAACACTACAGTAGAGGGAGCATGTCACTTCTGGTAGACTGCTAATATGACACGTGGATGGAGCGACTTAATTTTCATATTTTCCAAGTTAGCATATGCTAATAATAAATTATTTGATTAATTGAATAATTAGATTTATTAATCGATTAATTAAAGAATGTTTTGATATTTTTTAATTGTATAGAATTTTTTGTTATCAAAGCATGTTAGTTCATTTATTCATGTCATAAGGGTCATATTGGCAGAGCAGGTAGAGTGTAGACTCTGCGAGGCCCTGGGGTTGATAACCAGAGGAGCCGGATGTAATTGTTTATATAGGAGTTAATGTTGGAGTAAGAATTGTGTAAGGAACATTAATTTTTTTCGTTTGTGACATGCTAAAGGCTAAATGGCCAGGTCGAATTTCTGGAGGCATACTGAGGATTTAACTAGTTTAGATACAGGAGAAGTGTTTTCTTTTCAGCGATGTAAATATTTTTTAATCAAAAGAGATGTTGAAATGGGTTACTGAACGAATTACTTTATTCACACCTCGAATAGCATTAAAGTAATTAACTATTTCGGCAAAGCAAATGAAATAAGTACGAATTATTAACCAAAAGACTTTAACCACGTAACATTGATCTACAGACACACATTCATTAAATATACTTTAATAATGTGATTACCAAATGGAACAAATTAAATTAAACAAACGCCCAGTTAATATAAAATTACTCCACATCCCCTACCCTCCCAACAAATGTACACATACTTTATGCATTTCACCCTCAATGGCTCTCTAAACACGCAATGGAAACCAGACCAACTGATTGATTATATCATAAATTAATCATAATAGCTTACCACCCAAACAATAGGAATGATTTCACCATAATTGCACATCAATATTGATAGGTATATTAAATGAATAACACATCAAACATTATATAAAATATTTTTATAAAGTATAAATAAAATTCAGAAATCATTGAATTTCAATCTTTTAAGATCCTTATTCTTCACCCTCGAGCCATGTTCTTTTGAGAAACCTCTCTAGCGAACCAATGACCTATTACTTTCCTTTTTAATAATTTCATCAACGAAATATTCATTTGGAGAAGAAACTTTTTGCGATTCATGTTCATAAAAACCGCCTTTTATAGGTTCTCCATCTCAGGTTTCTAGATAATACACTTTGGGAAATGAATTGCTAACTGAAATAATATTAAATATTTCATATGACCAATTAACCGTTTTTTTTTCTCAAAGATAGATTTCAGCTTAGACACTCATTGATACATACCAATTTTAAGCTTTGGTTTTCTCTTGTCAAACACTTTTACATTATTATACACAATTCTCATCAGTATATTGCCCATGACCTTCTCAAATGCTATTATTATGGTTATATGATATCTGGAATTATACAATTGAACTATTTAAGGCAAAATATACACCCAATTGTAAGCCCCCTTTCACTTGAAATCCTTGAATATTAGCTGCTTCAAGCTCTTATTAAACCTCTCGACAACACTGGCTTTAAGGTCTTAATACATTATGTATTAAGATCGATGTATCTAATCAAATTTGTTCCCTACATAGTATCCCAAACATCGATATAGACAATCATATATGTTCAACAATGGTGAAAAAAATGCATAAGATTGTGATACCAGTAGGATACTATGAGTTGGATGACTTATAAATGTTCATTAAAAGGTCATTACCTGAAAATGTACAATTCTGATTATGTGGAAATCCAAATATGTTAACTATTGTGATGTATAGTAATGTCGATATCTATTACATGGATCATCAAAACAGGTAAATATATTGTTGGTTGTATGTCATATAAATATTAATATTGTAGGCGGAGCATATTTGAATGGAAAACCGACAAATACAATGCATAAAATACTGTTTGCAGTGGCTCCAGGATACAAAATAATTGAAAAAGTGAATATATTGATGTCTTCCAGTAATAGTTAATCGAGTGAATGAATTAGTTATTACAATTGTCGATCAAAATGGTAAACCAATTAATTTAAGAAACAAAGAAATTACTATTCGATTAAATTCAAAAAAGGTATATAATCATGTGCATTCTGTGTATATTACAATCGAAATGGGTATTGTGTATAATAGTAAATATGCTTGTAAAGTAGGCACTTCATTTGAAAACTATATTTCTAAAAAACATATTTCGAAGAAAGGAGCTATAAAAAGAAAAACACAAGCATAAAAAGTAATTTCAAAGAAGATACCCATAACGTTAACACAGGGCACCAAATCGATTTAAAGGAATTAACATATACCATTAATAGAAATGGAAGACATACTTAATGTTGAAAAACCAATAAGTTATGATGATGCAATCACCAACACAGAAATACATGTATATGAACCATTGCAAATAGGTCCATATACATTTCCATTGGAAATAGAGAATTACTATACAAAATCACAATATTTACACATTATAGTTGAAATCGAGTTTAAGGTTCAGAGGAAAAATTAAAAAGATAGCAGATGCAACTAATCCAGTAACTACAGTAATAGTGAGAAACTGAATACTTCATTTAATTGATAGAATTGCATATCTGCTCAACTGTGTTGAAATAGACCAAAAATGAGATGGAATAACTTTCACAACAAAGAAATATCTCACAGAAACTGTAAACAATCTTTATACAGGGCTAATGTCTGGATGGAGCAATGCTAATTATTTTTACACTGCAAATAAACCCAGGCAGAAAATACAAAGTTGTTATGGCATTAAGTTTGGTACTTGGATTTGCTGAGGATTATAAACAGGTATTATTAAATGCTAAAAAAAAATTAGTTATTCTATTTGGTAACACACATTTGGATGCTATATACAATATGGCTAATAACGAGGAAGGTGTAACATTTGAATTAAAAAGTGTCAAATGGTTAGCCATATATTGAAATTAACACTCGTGAATGTGTAAAGGCTTTTCAAATATATCGAAAAAGGGGAGAGTCTAGATATTGCATTCAGGTCGTGGGCTTTGGGGACTTTTCCAGATCTAACAACATCACAAGAATTTATTTGGAATGTGAAATCGAGTTTTTTATCTGAGAAACCACAATTTGTCATTTGTTTTCAAGCAAATGGACAGAACAATTTAAAAGCTGTTAGATCACTATTTGATCATTGTGATATGAAAAATATTAAACTGTATCTAAACAGTCAAGCTTATCACTATACCAATTCAAATGCAAACTTTCGAAATGGGAAATTCCTTTTTTGCTACAATATGTACTCTAAGTTCTAAGAAATTTACTATAACAAAATCAGCTCAACGATCCTAGAACCTGAATCATTTAAAATCAGAGGAACATTATTTGTATATGATGTAAGCAAACAAGATGATACAATTACCAATAGCGTAATTGATTCACAAATTGGAATTATTACAAATACATTAATGCAGGCAAATACACAAGCTTATGCATCGATAATTCATGAGACACTGTATTAACAACATGTTTTGCAATATGCAAGGATTTCAATCTCCAGAAAAATGTATGATTAAAGAATTGGCTATTACTCACATGGAAGAATATACAATGGTATTCAGCTTCAAACCACCATTCCACTGGAAATATCAAAGTCCTACGTACAAGACCAGAAATAGATGGGTTACAAGACCTCACCATGGTTTAACCTGGGAAAGTCGGTGTATGGAGTATGAGAATATTGAATATATTTGCAAACAATACTTAAATAATTGTGAAATTCATGTAGGTAGAGTCGACCAAAAACATATTTTGCAAAAATGTGTGGAATGAGAAGGTAACAGATACAGAATAAGAATACAATTGTCCTTCATTAAAACAATTGTGTAAAATATATGGATCTAATTAAAAAAATTTATCTCCAGATGAAAACTCTAAATTAATGCTAAAATGGTTATTGATCTCTGACTGGGGTGAAACAGATTATGATGATTCTCCCCCTGAGTCATCATCAGTGGATATTATATGAGGGATATGGCATTATCTGGGATGAGTGTAATTTATTATATAAAAGTACTTCGTATCTGCAAATCAATACTTTGTAAATATGGATCAAGACAAGAACAAGGTCACATGCTTGTGCAACTAGAAATCGAAGTAAAATTTGAATTTTTCCAAGTTATTTGCACATTGGTGTAAAACTTTTAGAAAATATTTTGGAAAGTTACAGTTTTGCTGTGTTTGTAAACAAGTCTTTTTTTCCCACTCAACTGCTATTTACATATCTGGAACTCTTGTTTGTTTCATTTCAAAAATATCCATTAGAAAGAGAAAAATTGGAATGATTTAATATCTTGTCCAGATCTGACAAAATATTCTATGTCCGAATACAACATCGATGAAAGGTATTCATACTTTTACCAGAATGTATAATACTACTGCAAGATAATCAAACAGATGGAAATACTACAAATATTGTCAAAGGGAAGAAATGATGTTAATGTGTGTTTTTGTAGACATCTAATTTTGTCAATATGTACTTTGTAGAGAAATAAATGGTTTGAAATTACTTTTTTTGTGTTTAACTGACTTAATGAATGCATTAATTGTAATATTCCCATATTCTGACAACGTAATATTAGTTACATACATTTAGCAATAATGCTTTGAAAGCAATTTAATACTTAAACATACATTAACAAAATAATTGTCCTTAAAAACTAATTTACAATTCCTTGATTAACTATTTCTTGCATTTTACACTTTCTAGAATTGTCTAAAGTCGAATATAAAAGGTTGAAAACTTTCAGTTCCATTTTAGACTTGGAAGAGTACAGAAGCAATGAGGGCTTTGCTGTGTCGTTTCTGTGGTAAAACATTTATAGATTCGTGGAGTGGAAATTCAAGCAAATAGTTTCAGCGCAATTTCTGCAAGAAGCAGTTTTCTTGGAGTGATGTTTTAAAGAAACATTGTAAAGTTTGCAACACTGGTTTTCCACCTCCACATTCGCCTTCACATTCCCTTCCACATCGACCTCCACAATTAGTTTCAGTCAGCACCACAGTTGAAATTTCCTGCTACACCCACTGTATTTCTTTCAAAACATTGCAACATTTATACAGGATTGGGAAGTGAATCGCTTACTGCTTTACCCCAGCTCAGTTGCGAAAAATTAAGCACACCTTTTGTAGGCAGACTGACCGAGACTAGGATATGTAATGACCAAACATAGTCTGAAATAGACTATCAAAGATTTTTTGCAAGGTGTAGGAAGCCTCTGCTAGAATTAACTACATCATCACCCCGGCCAATATCTCAGTGTAAATCTATCCTGTAAATATCTGAAATCCATTACAGCGGGGGAATCCTCTACAGAAACTTTCTAGTTTGAAACCCAAGCTCTCCCCATTCTACATTCCACAGATATTAGTGACCTTTATAACTCTACCATAGTACCTTACTTAACAACCAGACTTGAAGGATTTAGTGCTCATGGAAGTGGATGGACTTTACAACTAATAACAAAAATTGGCGTACACACCTCCCAATACAGCCCATTCACCACTGGTCGGAAGTAATACGACTTAGTGTCTATAAAAGATATGTAATCCAACACTATCCCATTACTCACTTCTCCCTCATCAGCTCTCGAGGCCTCTCAAGCTGTCGAATTCTCTTGACTCGCTCTGACTACACACTGTATCATAATAAATTCAGCTAAGCCACCTTCAAGTTTCCAACCGCATCAAGAAAGTGTGAGTCATCTAATCTGACAGTCAATGAACCAACTATTCATCTAGAATAAAACAATTTCATGTAACTTGAGAGAATAATGAGTTCGTCTCCCTGCAGTACTAACTAATGTTAACGTCATTATCATCTCCAGATATGAACTTCACTATGTCAAGTGTAATGCTTAAATGAATAGAGAAGATTGCTCATATATATGTAAATAAATTATTTTAAGAAGAAATGTAATTTTTTTGTACATGTAAATAAATCTTATGGTTGTTTGAAAAATGGAATATAATGAAGTGTATTTCAAACTGAAAATATGTTTTGTTTAACATCAAAACGACTATATATCTTAAAGAAATGAGTGAATCATTATTTACGTAAAATATATTACTTTGGCAATCTATGGTCATAATTTTTGCTAAATGTTTTTGTTAGGACCATGTATTTAATTGTGGGTGTAACATTTTTGTACGTATTTATTTTGAACAAACATATCAACCTAACAAAAAATTTACTTGGTATGTATTCCATAACCAAAATACACAATTTTCATTCACTTAGTCTAATCACGGACATAATATTTTGTTCGACCATACCAGAAACCAATATTCTTATAAATGATATTCGCACAAATGGATTTCACAGCGAAATTTTAAACATTTAACACACTAAAGACTTGTGTGAACTAAGAATTGTCCACAGCACAAGAGAGTTTATTTCCCGCAATGTGCGCTGAACCATGTCAGAGCCGTTCTTATTTACGAATAAACAGAGACTGCGAGCGGCGAGAGAGAGTGGCACATCAAGGCGTGCACAATGAAGCAAGGCTCACAGAGCTGTGTGAAACAGGAGAGTATGGTGGGGAGCGGGAGACAGTGTGTGAAAGAAACGAGGACATGATATGATGTGTACAGCAAGGAGGAACAGTTTTGGAGAGTGAAATGGTTTACAGAAATAGCTGCTGAGCGCCAGCTGCCTACAGTGTTGATGAAGCGTAGTCGCAAAGGAGGGAAGTGGGTGGGCGAAGCGAGCTGCATGAAATGAGTGGAGTCACGGGCGAACAGCGGAATGAAGGAAGGAGGGAGCGAGCCTAGGCGCTGGTCACCTAGCACCAAGTATCGGATACCATCCCCTTCCCCCATCCTATCAGACAGCAAGCATCCCCTCTGCGGTTCCCTTGCTCAGCTAGATTGTCTGTGCATGCGCGCTCCCCCTCTGAGCCCCTTCCAACAGTATGATCACCAAAGCCTTGCTAAGTGCTGCTTCCCTTTCCCCACATACTGCAATGAACCGTTCCTTCCACAGTTGCGCTAAACATTATCCCAAGAATTATGGCGACATTTCCCTCCCCTACGGCGACTCCACGACTCGTCAGTCGACACGACTGATGTCGACCGCATCACAACAGTTACCAGTTCACTACATAGCAAGGCATTTCGCGCACTGTCTTCGCACTTCCTAACAAGCTATCAGACTGTGTTTACAAAAGCATTTAAAACGTTTATTTTGACTAGCAAAAATGAAATGTTTAAGACAAAATTTTAAATATTAATGTGCATTACTTGACACAGTCAAAAAATAAAACTAGTGTACATAATCAAAAATACTCTACATCATCAAAAATACTTTACACTGTAAAAACCATCAAATATATGGTCTAAGGTACACAATAAAAATCATTTACACTATAAAACTATCTTACACTGTCACATAATGATTTTCATTTTAAAATATAGAGGGAGCAGCACACCAGATAATTATAGCAATACCAACTAAACAAACACTCTTGAAACTAAATATTTAAAAAAATAAAAAAATACTAGTACTGAACTTTTAAAGTTAACTTAAATACCCAATCCACCCATTCACTCTCTCATCAAAAAATTTCATTTGTTATAAATATTCAAGGCTCATTTATCCATCTTCCAATCATCATACTCCAGTCAACTCATACTGAACAAGCTTGGGAGCTGAGATTATACATCTCCTCACACTTGGGGTGAGCGGCCCAGTTCTTCCATTGTTTTAGCAATTTCAAAGTTCATACCTCATACACACAACATCCCTCCCTTAAAAATTTCTTTAAAAATACTTACAATCTAAAAAATTAAATACCCAATTCACCCCTGCACTCATACTTGCAGTCATGCACCTATTTTCCTCAGAGTTCTCTGTATTTTTAATCTAGATGGTATTGAAATATATTTACTAGTATTTAACAGTGTATAGAAGGCCTGAATTGAGATATTGTCTCGCCTTAGGTCCATAGTCATTACTATGATCGTTATTCAGTAACTCCTTCAAAACTCTGTTAAATGGCCTCTCAAATACAAATCAACAAGCCATTAAAAATTTATTGAAAACACAATTTTGCACTGCACTCACACTCGCAGTCATGCACTCACACCTACCTAACCAAAATTTCTCAGAGTTATCGGCGATAGATTCTATATGTTTTTTCACATACTTTGTGAATATTTAAAAAGTGAAAGGAGGGGCAGGCTGCATGTTACTGACACGGCCCTATTCCATATAGTGCAGTAGCTACTACTGGCGGTTTACCTGTATATCCCTCTCAAGTCTGCTAAATAAACTCAAATGTTCATAAAAATTAAACCTGTAATTAAATCTGTGTCATCTTTCCATGCACTCATACTCACAGTCATGCACACACACACAAACAGTCATCATCCATAAATTTATAAAGCTACTTAAATTTAAATTATATATCCAAGCCATCCCATTCCACATCAAAACATTTCATTCATTAGAAGTACTCAAGGCTCATTCATCCATCACACAGATATCTTTCACTCATACAGTGCATTCTGATTGGTGAATCAGTCAGGGCTTTGCACCCTCCAGAAATGCTGGGCATAGCCTGGCATACTTCCTCCTTTGTTTTTCACTGCTCCATATTCACACCCATATACACAAAAGCCCACCACGAAAAAAAACTTAAAACCATGTTCAAACTACTTAAAATTAGCAAAATTATTAACTTTTAAGCAAATTGTTAAGATTTTTAAAACTATTTGCATCAAAAGTTTACAAAATTTCACTAAATTTTACCAATTTGCACAACATTTTAGTGAATTTAATATAAAATTTAAAAATTGTAACTATTAGTAAAAAGTTTATGAAATTTCATATAAAATGTAAAAGGTTTACAAAATGTCATATAAAACATACAAAGTTTTAACTATTTGATATAAAAGTTTCCTTGAAATTTAAGAAATCACGAAGAAAGTGTGCGACAGGCTGGACCATGTCGCTATAATCACCCATTCGAACTATCACTAATGAACACTAAGTTTACAGTATACTTCACTCTGTTGGTTGGTGTGCATCGTCTAAGCTTCTCTCTCCTATCCTCTCTCATCTACCGGAGAAAAGGCCAGGGAGGTATGGGGTGACTGAAGCTCTGTGTTCTCTTAGCACTAAAGAAAATTAATTTTTTCTATTTAAACCTAACTAAACTAAAGGGAACTAACTTTCAATTTGCATGGAAGTTCTAAAAAGTACTACCACACTATCTTTCACTGTTAAAAGTGAGCAGTTCTAACAAGAACTGCTTACTAGCAGTAAACTTCAGTGCATTGCAGTTCCTCTCTCCTCGCCAGCTAGCCCCTTCCTGGCAGGGCGACAGCGGGCGGCGATATGTGGAACAGGAGTGGTACGCACCCCATTGTGGTTGGTTGAACAATGATAGCCACCGCTCCTGCATGTGAATATATAACCCAACACCCACCTCCCTGTCCTCCCCAGTGAACCTACACAAACAATGCAATTGTTTGGATTTGTTAATAAAACATATTTTTACTGAAGGAAAAGTAATTTTAACTTGAAATTAAATGATTTTTAAGAGAAATAAAAATATTTTAACACTTTTTTCTACATTTTACTGTGTACAATTGTGAAATATGCATATTTCTTCTGTGTTAGTGACTACAGTATCATTTATTTCCAGATTTCATGTGTATTTTATTATGCAATACGATTCCAGAATATAATAGTCTTTGTAATGCAGCACTTACAGTTTTTGAAATATCTATTAATTGTAATTATGTATCAAGCATTGTGTGCATTAGTGTATCGTTTATTATTATTGTGTAAGGATATTTAATTATATTACCTAGGTAACGAACCCATGTCTTACCTGGAAATCGAACCCAGCTTATAATAAGCATAATTTACCTGGGATTTAAACCCAGAATCTATATTACCCATGCCTTACTCGGGATTCGAACCTACTGCCTGCATTGTGGCATAATCTGACTTCGCCACCGAGGGGGGTTTGTTATGTAACAACTATTTTTGTGTAATTGTGTTGAAAAATTATTTATTAAAAATATTACGTGCCCGGAAGATCTGTTTTTAACGGAGGTGGACTGGGTCTACGTGAATGGGGACGGGAATTGTGAAATGTTACCTTCACTTTTAGTTCTACAAAAGGTATTTCATGTTATCCTCTGTGCAGCAGGTTCTTTTCGGAGAGCAGGAGGACCGTGTTATACTTGGAAACTGCTTTCAGCGACACAAAAAAAATTCTTACTTGCCAAGTCTTGGCTTGTAATTGTGTGCTCTCCATGCCAAATAGCTGGGAGTTTGGTGGCAGATGGCTATGGATAAAATTCTTATTTCCCAGCTTTGCTCTCATGTTGTTCACATGTTAAACTTTCTTTGAAGTGTGTACATTATTTCACTAGTGGTTACAGTGCTCACCTCCAGTTATTTTTTATTAATATTGTGTTATATATTGAGATTTGTTAAGAATTTTAGGGAGTATTTCTTAATTTTGTATTGGGTAAAGTAATATAATATTATATTGGAGAAATAACATTTTAAAAATATATTTGTTATTAGAGAGGTGCAGTTGGCTTGGTGAAGGGCATGCAGGACGGGCTAGGGAGTGTGGTGCATACCTTCTTGGCTTGCTCAATGTGCAGGTTGGGCAGGGAAGCAAGGTGCACTACTCTTGAGCTCTCTGGTGGGGAAACTCTAAACTACTCATTCTCTGTGTTTGCTCATGCGGTGCAGAGAGGTCCATCAGGCTGTAGGGTTGTCTTGGTTGATATTGGTCGAGGGTAAGAGCAGATATTTGCTTGTTTTCCACTATGCTTGCGGAGTTTGCATTTGGAGGGGAAGAAAGAGGGGAGTGAAGAGATCTCTAGCGGGATTCTGGAGGGTGGAACAGGGGAAGACATTCTCTTGTTTTTCTGCGCTCTGCATTCTGGGTAATATTTAGTGTGGGGAGGGGATGTGCACTTGCTTGGACAGTGCTCAAAGCCTAACTATCACTATGCTATTTTAGGAACATACTAGATTTACCTTCATTTTTACTAGTTTCATGGAAATACATTTCTTGAAGTTGAGCGAGGGATTCTCTATTTAACATTGATTGAAAAACACCAGCGTGCTCTGTTCCCGAGCTAATCTTGTAATAAAATTTTTGAACATAGGGTTCACTCTGAAGCCGTAAATTAAATGCTAGAAATTGTTTTAAGTTATCTTGTTAGGGCCTTATGTAGATATTTTTCTAGAATTGATATACATCATTTGAGCTCTCTTGTTAACCATAGGATGACATTTTTGAAACTTCTATTCCTTTAGGCATGACTATATTTTTTTACTCGCTATTTTGTTTTTTCTAGTTAAGAACTATGTGTTCACTTATTACTCTCATAGTATAAATTATTTTAACAGTTACTAAAATTCACTTATACTCATATGATTGGTAATTTTGAACAAATGGTGAAAAATTTAAAACACTTTTTATTCTCATTTAATTACTCAGAGTAATAATCGAAAATCTTAGTTGAGCATATTTGTAAAATCATATTTCATCTTCGTGTGTACGACAGTTGGTTTAAAAACTTTCACTTTCATAGAGAAAACATGTTTACAAAATAGATATGCAAGTACATTTAAAATGCTTGTAGAATCGCAGTAGCTGGTAAAACCTGCAGGTTTTCTGATAAGTTTGGTGTCCAGGAACACTAGTTCTATGGGGCTGGTAGCTGCAGGCACTTCGCCCTCACCTGTCTCAGCATGAGATATTACACTTGATCCTTTGCGAGTGTGAGTGACAGCGGCCAGCAAAACGGCATGTGTGAATAATATGGCTTTTGTTGAACCCACGGCAGGGGGAAGGGAGTAGCGATGGCGGGTGTTTGGCAAGGAGGCCAGAGGTGTGAGGGGAAGAGAAAGAGCATTTCGAGTTGAACGCTCAAGTTGGGGGAATTTATAAGTAATCAGAACACTGTCTGCTCTCGCGAGGAAGAAGCGCTCTACAAACAATCTCTCCTCGTGGGGCCAGCCTTCACAAGTCCGCCTCTCTGCCAACCTTCACGCATTAGCCTCCTTTGCCCTCGCATCGCATGAACGAATGGGAACATCTCGCATATACAGTGTTTAGAATATTTGTTTAGCTAAAGTCTTGTCCTTAACAGGCCTGTTTATACAATTTTTGGGGAATATTACGCACCATAAAACGTATATAGGGCTGTATATTTCACTAACTACTAACGAAAACACATGTAGTGTGTGTTACATTTAGGTAGGCATCAATATTAAAATTAATACATTTATTTATACTTGGTGTTAAGAGAAAAGCGATTTTCTTGGATATTTGGGTTAGGAGAAAACATTTGCATGCATTTTAATTACTTTCTTAGTGAACTCAATAATTTTTGTAAGACATTCCTTGATGCGTGTTTAGAGAGCCAATAAGGGTGTGAAGTACATAAAGTATGTGTACTTTTGTTGGGAATGTAGGGGGTGTGGAGTAATTTTATATTAGCTGGGTGCTTGTTAAATTTAATTTGTTCCATTTGGTTATTGCATTATTAAAGTCGGTTTAATGAATAAGTGTGTGTAGATTCAATGTTACATTATTAAAGTCTTTTCGTTAATGATTCGTGTTTATTTCATTTCCTTTGCCGAAATAGACAAATGCTTTTATGCTATTTGAGGTGCGATCAAAGTAATTTGTTTGGTAACTTATTTCAACGTCTCTCTTAATTTAAAAAAATATTTACTTCACCATAAGAAAACATTTCTCCAGTATCTAAACTAGTTAAATCATCAGTATGCCTCCAGCCATTCGACATGGCCATGTAGCTCGCTCCACATATCAGTGACAAACAAAAACAAAATGAAAAATGTCCCTTGTACCACTCTTACACCAACATTAAATACTATATAAACAATTACAACCCGCTCCTCTGGTCAGTCGGCCCCAGGACCTCACACAGTTCACACTGGACCTGATCCGCCAATATGACCCTTATGGCATGAATAAATTAATAAACATTCTTTGACAAAAAATTCTATAAAACTCGAAAAATTATGTCAGAACATTATTAATTAATCGGTTAATTAATCTAATTACTTATTTAATTAAACAAGCAATCAATATTTCGCATATGCTAACTAGTAATTATGCAAATTAGTCGCTCCATTAAAATGTCATTCTAGCAGTGTTCCAGAAGTGACATACTCTCTCTACTCACGACCTTCGTTGTTTAACAGCTGCAGTACATACCGCGCTGGTATACCAGGGAGTGGAGCAATTGCGTGTGATGAACTGCGTCAAGGTAAACTGGCATTAGCTGAGTGCTGTGCCCTTTTGGTAGGTAGTTTACACGTCCACCGGACAAACGTAGCCCGGCAGCTGACGCCGCAAGACGCGTGTAATGGATCACTTACTACTCGTTTGTGAGTGGTCGGAATGCATTCAGTTTCTCTAGGCTGCACTGTTGTTACTGGCTCCTGCTGCACGCACCGATAATGTACAGCCGTGAGCAAGCACCAGCTTACTTTGCAACACTTCACCACACGCCATTGGAGTTGAGATTGAAGTGGGCGGAGCTTTGGGAGGCTCTTAACAGCCGATGTGGGTGAAGCGAAATAAGTAAGGAACAGCGCTGGAATGCAAGAGCGGGGGGAAACGGTATATCCCCGAGAAAACCCGTTGACCTGCAGCATCATACGGCAAGATTCTGACGTGCGAAAATCAGGGTGACCACGTCGGGAATCGAACCTGGTTCACCTATATGGGAGGAGACACGCAATATCAGGGTTTAAATAGCGTCGGATGCGGCTAGGACTCGAGTGGGTGATCGCCAAGGACCTCCATTTTGCATTGGCACGTGTACACTCGTATGCAAAATCTTACGCATACGTGATATTATTACGAATAACAAATTATGCAATTCACGTAATGTGCGTTTGACCGTAAATGTTGAGGAAAAAAATTGGTAGAAAATGGAGGCTGATAAAATTAACATGTTGTACACACTAAATCTGAAAAGTGAGATTTTCACTGCTTCAATCAGTCAACGGTACCTAACTGATTCAATAGCTATTTCAGTGAATTTAATTGATACATCAGAGACAAATGCCAGATTTTCTTCACTTTTTGATTTAGTGATATTTTCTGCTGCTTCATCAGTTCTGTAGACGTTTATTTTTAACTGATTGATCACTTAAACAGTGTCTAAAATTGGCCGTTAAACAACGTTTAAAAATGGCTGTTAAATAATAACGAATAAACTAAAATCAGCACAAAATACTTTCTAAAACGCAGTCTTTCGAAACACCATTTTACGATGTAATATGTATATTCGGCTTTTCCATTCCATTTTACGTCTTTCAGTTCGTTTTCATGTAATCACCACAGCGTTCCGTTTGAAGGTTTAAGCTGCTCATAATGCGGTGAAGACAGTGCACTCATACACATACCAATCGTTTAACAATCCTAACGGTGCCAATTATACCAAAAACCAAAAGGGCATACAATCAAAGTCTTCGTAATTTTGTTAAGAACTATAAGATATATTTTCCTATCTATATTTCAACTTCGCTTGGTAGCGTAGATTATCAGGTAACTGATTAAAATCGAAGTGAAAAGCGCGTGAGAGTTCATTCCCGGCGACCTCCAAAAACTTTTAATTTTTTTTCAGTTACAGTTGATTGCGCAATATAAATAGTAAACTATCGCAAATATGTTTGTTTCGCGTTATTATATTCGGCTACATTCAATAAAACCAATATCTAATTCGCCGCTGCAGTCGGCCGTCACTTATTCAATCAGTGAAATTGTTTCATGTCGCTAATCCAGTGAAATTTTTTCACTGAAACATTCAGTGTTTTATCCAGTGATTCTAAGTGGAGCCAGTGATCCGAGTAGCGGAATTTCACTGGGAATCAGAGGGTTTTTACAGATTCGAATTTAGAGTGAAGGAATGTGTATCTAATGTTTTGGTTGTACAGCAGCAGCATTGTTTATGGAATCAACTTCACTGGTACCTCCAAATATGAGGAGAGAAATGCGCATTTGCTACGATTAAATTGTAAACTGAACATAAACCTGACTGTACAAGTAGCATGTAGAGGTAAATAGTCTGTGGCATCACTCAACGTTGACATCTGGAAAACGCTCAGACATGTGTCAGTTGTGCTCTGATATCATGCGAGTAAGCTTGTGCTAGTCATGGCATGGCATGGCATTGCAGTCCTACATGGACTCCTCGTGCCTCCACGACGATGGAAGATTCCAGCCGGATATTGCTCCATGTCATCGGTCCATCTTATCCACAGTTGGTTCGAGAAGCATTCTGGAGAGTTTCAAAAGAACGTCATCAAGCTCTTATGGAGCATGATGGATACGCCCGTTCGCACCTAACATCCTGCACCTACAAATTACTGGGAGCTGTTATGTCTTTGGTTCAAGCCAGTAATTATTTAGTGCCTTGTCTCACTGTAGTTTCGCGTATGTAGATTAATAAAGTGATTTTATACAGTATACAGGACGAAAATTAACATTACCGACTAAACTCTGCAAGTGAGTCCTTATCAAAAAATAGGTCGAAAATATGCATATACGACATATAGTCTCGTCCGGAAGCATGCAGGTGACCGTCCTTGGACGCGCATATCAACCTCCTTTCGTAAAAGTGGATACGTTGGAATCTCATTTGTGCGTTTAAAAACTTAACTATTTGATATTTGTTGTTTCATCCTGCGGCTTAGTTATCTACCGTACTTGGTAAACGAAAAGGAAGTTTTTTTTTTTTTTTTTTTTTTTTTTTTAACGCTAAACGCCATAGTTCTCAGAAATTAATGTATCATGAACAAACATTACAGAAGTTGCTATTCATAACGTATTAATTTCTCGAAA
Organism: Dryococelus australis; assembly: GCA_029891345.1. Classification (NCBI taxonomy): domain Eukaryota; kingdom Metazoa; phylum Arthropoda; class Insecta; order Phasmatodea; family Phasmatidae; genus Dryococelus; species Dryococelus australis. The sequence goes on along the minus strand of CM056998.1, from coordinate 196,325,723 downwards.
ACGATTATATGTAGGGTAAAAACTAAAGGCGAACTTTTATTAACATTATTATTAAGCCGTAGGAAAATACTTAAAAATTCCAAATAGTTACATTTGCAAATGCACGCATCTGGTTCCGACCCATCCATTCTTTATGAAAGGGGGTTTATATTGTATGGTTTGCACATATTCGTTCAACAACGCATTATCCAGTAACTCTGAGATGTCTCCCTTATTCTAGCTGTGTTACTAGCAACAAACACCTGCTTCAGCTATATAATTTTAAGGTAGTTAGTAGAAGGGATATGGGAAGTCTGGTGCAAGGGTGTGAGGCGTCTGAGCGTCGCGGCCGGAGCTTCTCACCGCCATATTTACTTTCTCCTTTTTCCATTAAAAATTACGCTTTTTACATAACAAATTACACTTTTTCCATTAAAAATTTCTATATTTGCCTTTACATATTAAAAAAAAAAGTCCGTTTGTCATTTGCATGAACGAACCCTAGAAATTCCATTTTCGGCCAATTTAAGTCATCGCTCTAAAAATTTCCCTTCTCCCCTAAAATTTTCCCTTTTTTCCGACGCCCCTCGCCCTTGCACCAGATTTCCCATTTCCCTTCTACTGTGGGTACACCCTTGCAGAACAGACATATTATAGGTCGTATATACAGGATGTTACAGACGTCGGGAGGTAATTAGACATGGAAGAAATGCGCACTTGAGGGAAGTGAGTGAGTAGGCGTACTGGAGCGCGGGCTACCACGTGACACCGCAGCATCCAGATAAGCAGGTTAATGGCCACCTGCACGACAAACAATGCTCACGGCCGACACGCCATCAGCACCACGCACGCAACCATCCACGCACGCACCCCCTGCCGCCGTCGCTGAATATCAACGACACTAGTGAGGGAACCAGGTCGTGCTGGAGTCCCACAAGGACGTATGAAGCTGATTTTTTTCCCAGTTGGTTTTACGCGTTAAAAAGAAATTTCTTAACATACTTCTCGGTCCTCCGCCCCCGCCTTTACAAGCTGTTGATTCCCAAAGTTTATTTATGTTAGTAAGCTAGCGTTTCCATTACACCTGCAGTCAGCATTAGGGAGTAATTAATTTGCCGCCACCGAGCCTACATTATCAACGAAAAGCAGTCCATTACGTTGGAAAAATATTTTATTAAATCGTGGTCTCGCCATTTTCTTCTCAAAAATAAACATTGAACTGGTTAACAACTTAAATTTAAAAATTACACATTTTAATACACACAAAAATTTTAATCAAATGTTAAATCAAATTTAAGGGATGCACAATTTACCAAATTTTTCGTGCGTTGTTTAGATGCCGCAGTAGTGTAATAATCCTCTTTGCCAGCGTAGTCTTGGAGTGAGCGCCTCAGTAGGAAGGCATTTATTTAAATCGTTCTTCTAATTTAACATCGAACATATTTTAAAGGAAATTAACCGCTATATCAAGGTCGCTGGTCGCCAGAAAAATAATGATTTTATTTCTCTACGAAATATCGTTCAATTTGCAATCATTAATTACGTGTGCTATTCACTAGCATAGACTTTTTAGACTGTTTATTTTCTGCATAACTGCGTGCCAAAATCACAATTCTAATGTTTTTGGAACGTTCCAATAATAATAACTAACTCACCGAAATGAGATAATTAATACCGATATAAAATACTACGAGTTGCTTCAAGAAAGCCTTGAAATCGCGTTGGTAAATGATTATGAAAGATTGGAAAATGTCTAATTACAAGGAAATTTTTTAATTTTTGTAGCAGTATCTTTTTTTTTTTTGCCAAATAAATGTTACTAAGCTGTAACGCCTCAAATAACAGCAACTTTTACCTGTCCCAGCTATCTCAGTTTATTTTGCTATGCATGTAGTAATGGGCTATTTAAATTTTTAATTCGTTGTTTATTTGTGGCATCTACAGTTTCATTTAAATCTGATTTCATTTACATTATTAATTGCAAGTTGTTGAAAACTCAGAAAGTGTATTTAAGTGTATTCATAATTGTAAGTATTTCTGATTTTCTATTACAAAAGTATTTGTATGTGGCCCGATTTACATAGAGGTTTTGTTGTTTGGTTGATTGGTAACGCAGGGAGTCCTGTGTGGGATACGATGTAGCCGTCTAGTGATGGACGCTATGATTGAAGGCTTCTTAGTATGCAGTTTTAGACGCTTCTAGCCATCTTGTTTCCGCCAGGCAGGTCGAAACCTAGTGGGTTATCGGCTTGGTAGGAATTGTCCATTTTCTTATTGAATCGGCCGAGTTACGTAGCGAACGCAGACTGCCTGGAGACGAAGGGGCGAAGATGCGCGGCAGAGAAGAGCAGGACATTAGTCTGCACGCGCTACCTACGCGGTTTACAAATTAAATTCAAGGTAGGGCTACCGCGATACAGCGTGTGGTACGGTAGAGACTGCAATAGCGTACCTCAGGCCCGAGAGCCTTGTGAGGGGAGATTAAGACCTGAGACCAGCGCAATCAGTCCGACTGCGATCAAGATTTCACAGCTAAGTATTTCGAGTTTCATCGCAGAGACTGCATCAGTAAATAATTGATCATTTTTGAAAACAACTTTGGCTTCCGTTTACGCCATGTTCGATTGCGATTTGTCGAAGTTGCTCTGCCCATTTGCCTACGAAGCCCTGACAAGAATCTCAATATTTCTCCCGATTAAGAAAAAAACTCTTAATTGATTTTAATTTTAATTTACACTTTGACAAGAAATTAAGGAATTGTTAGGTTTTAATTTTTGACAAGAGACACATTCATAGTTACAGCCACACAATGCAAAACTAATTTTGAAACTAGTAATTAATTTCAACATAGTAATTGCACAGATAGTAATTTATTTCATGGTGTTCATATCAAAATATTTCTTTTAAATTAAATCCTATCTATTTCTCTCAAGTTTCTGTGTGTATTCATAGGTTAGTAGCTAGTGGCATTTTGAATACTATTTCTTCCTAGAGTATCTTTTTTTTTAAGTCTACAGAGACTGTCTGCTACAAGGTTCCCGAATGAAAAATCTGTGGTAATATTTATCTGGTCTGTGTTAAGTTTGCTGCGAAATGGAGCCACGGTAACTGAGCGATTAGCACGCTCGCCTCCCACCAAGGCGAGCCGAGTTCAATTTCCGGCCGGGTCACCGGATTTTCGCAAGTGGTAATCGTGCCGGACGATGCCGTTGGTCGGAGGGTTTTCTCGGTGAATCTCCCGTTTCCCCCGCCCTCATCGGCTCTGAAGACCTCGATGTTAAGAGCCGCCCAAATCTCTTCGCTCTCTTTACTGCGAAATTATTCCTATCCTGTGGAGCCGGGCAAGTTTCAAACCCCAGGTCAGCATTCACTGTTAGCTGTGACAAAATCATTGATAAATTTAATTTAATTTCTGTCTACTTCACTACAATGAAAACCTTGAAATGAATTGACCATTCAGTCAAACTTGTCAAATTTTCCGTAAATGTGATCAATTAGTATATACGTACGTCCAAAAGACACTGAAATTGTGAATGGGGAGATTTGGGCTGCTCTTAACATTGTAGTCTTGAGAGCTAGTGAGTGTGAAGAAAGGTGAGTCTGCACCGGAATGAAGGGGGGAAGGGAAATGAGAGATCCCCGAGAAAACCCGTCGACCAGCAGCATCGTCGGCACGATCCCCACACGCGGAAATCCGGAGTGACCCGGATGGGAAATGAACCCGTTTCGCCTCGGTGGGAGGCGAGTAGGCTAACCGCGGCACCACTAAAATTGTAATTTTGACACGTCACTAATAGAGGGTGTTTTTGAAATGAGCGCATGTATTCTGGAGAATGTAAGCGGGTGTCGATACGAGTGTTTTGACGTAATGGTGTCGGAAAAGAATTCTTATGCGCGCTGTTGCTGTAGGCCTCGCAGGCAAACAGCGATTCTCTGTCCACGACACGATGGCAGGGAAGTGTAGAATAGCAATTCGCTGCTCAATAACGACAATCTTCATTACTGTCACAGGTGCGAGCTGCGAGTACAGCGGTACTGTATTCCGCCTAGCAACCACTTCAACATCCATCAACTTGAACGTAGGTATAGGTTGTTCACGGTAACGTGAGCACTTTTAAAGGCCCTGCTAAATTTCTCTTTTGAGCAGATTTTTATCTTTTCACCACTTTTTAATATAAACAGCATAATTTGACTAATAAACGTAGTGTATACATTTCACCAATATCAAAAGTTAACGTCAAAGGCCACAATAAAACACATTTTTTAGTAATTAATGCATGTTGGGAGGGCCTTTAAAAGTGCTCAGTTTATCGTGAACAGCCTATAGGTAAGTGGTCTTAACGTCGCGTCAACAGCGAGGTCATTAGAGACTGAATCACTTAGAATAGTTGTTTTAATTCTGTACTCCCGGTTTCATTGTCAACTCGCTTTGAGTAATCAAGCTAAATGTTCTTTGAATAATAGTTATTGCTTATATCATATGCGTCTTGCGTTTTAATTTATTTGTAGTCTTTACAACCCATTGCATCCCCCAAAATATCTTCAAACATTTCACAAACATCCTCTATAATATCGTCCCGGTGTGCATGCTTTCCGTTCTGACTTGTGCCGTTGGGTCAGTAGATCCCCTTGAAACTGACGTGTGCCGTTGGGTCAGTAGATCCCCTTGAAACTGACGTGTGCCGTTGGGTCAGTAGATCCCCTTGAAACTGACGTGTGCCGTTGGGTCAGTAGATCCCCTTGACACTGACGTGTGCCGTTGGGTCAGTAGATCCCCTTGACACTGACGTGTGCCGTTGGGTCAGTAGATCCCCTTGAAACTAACGTGTGCCGCGGAGACGTATCAGAACATTTCAAACAGTTGGACGCATTCCAAACGAGTCGCACACTGTTAAAATTGTCCGTATATTCTCGGAAAATGCACAGCAAATATACGGAAACGCAATCTGTAATAACGAAAAACGGAGTTATGTGCTTAAATACGAAATACGCAAAATCTCCGTGTTTCCTATAAATTCGGGTTTCGGGCACGAACAATGCCGAGTCTACACGAAGCTTTCTTCGCCACTGTAACCAGAAAATTATCGTTTCTGCGGCAGTTAAGGTTATCCAGCTCACTAAGACCGGTTCTTTCAAACAATAAAAAGTAGCAACAGGCGTATGTAACACTTATCAACACTTAAAATACACTAACTTTAACAGAAACTAAAAAAAGTTGCTTGTGTGTCCAATACAGAAATTCCAAAGTTATGCCAGATTCACCACGTGAGCATTGTAAGTGGTTAAGGTCGCAAATTTGCAACTTTTTGACTCTGGTACAAATATTGCTTAAGTATAAAACATTTGTAACTTTTAAAATATCTTTTTATACACAGCAGAACACCCACATAAAATAAATAAAGGAATTATTTAAACCCAAGTACAAAAAAACTAACTAAAGAAATAAAGGCCCTTTCAATGGGGCAGTAACCACTAATACATATATCTTATGGCAGCTTCAGACGTTAACTTTTGGGAGTGGTGGAATTTATATACTGTGTTTTCGGTTACAAGACAAAGTTTCTATTAAAAAGTGGCGGAAAATGAAGAAAGTGGCTAAAAGGAAAAATTTGGCAGGGCCTTAAAAAGTGCTCACTTGACCGTGTATAGTGAGGCGAGTCCGGACAGTCCAGTTCCAGTGCTCAAAGGGCCAAGGTTGTTCTGTTCAGAAGTGACAGCAGCTGAGGAAGGTTCAGCCCATGTCACACCGTCAAATTTCCGCCTTCACCTATATTTGACAATAAAATTTCAAGACTATATACCGCCATCAAATTTTTCCTTCCAACTAATATGATCAAATATTGTCGAATGTGTGTGAAAATATGCAGCACTGTCAAATAATTTAACTGAAACAATCAAGTATGAATTATTGTTTTAAAATTATATTAATAGTGAGATTTTTTTTTTACGTGTACTCCATTACAGGATGAAGGGGAAGGAATATTGTGATTTATTTTCACTTCTTTACTAAATTCAAATAATTACATACCTTTTTAATCGACGATAAGATATATAGAACTACTCTCCATCCAGCATTACCAACTTTACCGGACGCATGTCACTCAGTGTGCCCGTTAAAATATACGCAGGCAGGGGCAGTGACTTTTTCCTAAGGTTGATTTCAAAAGTGCTCACTTTATCGCGAACAGCATTCACGTGTACGCAGGCCGTCAGGACGACTGCAATAGTGTCGCGGGGCCATGCAGAATGACAGGCCATGCAGTGACCTACAGTAATTAGTCACGCTTGTCTTACAGGCGATGTCCAATGCATAAGCGTGGGTGGAGGCAACGTGGACAGCTTCGAGATGATTTTCTCCGTCATTATACGTCACACGTCCAGACGGCCTGGTGTCATAGTGTGGGGCGCGATTTCGTGCAATGGCCGCTCACCGTTGGTCTTAATCACGGGCACTTTGAATTTAGCTGGAAATTGCCAAAACTTGCTATCTTAGCAGAAAAAAATAAAATTTTACAGACAACAGAAGAATTATTATTAAAGTCCCATTATTTTCTCTATCCTTTACCACTACGCTGTTTGCAAGTTGGCGTGTTTTTATTAATCAGTTATAATGACTCCACGTTTTTAGTGTGATGCTTGCTTGAGTAACATAAAACAAATATGAGCTCCCTGCTCACTCCACCTTTTATATACTCCAAAAGAAGACCACGAGTGAACCTATATTCCATAGATATCGCTGAGTTATTAACAACAAACTGTGTTTATGGTTGTATGTATGTATATATATACACACACACACACACACACACACAAAGCGTGATTCGTAAACAGACCAACAAACTTCGGGAGGTGATTTTTCATGAGAATGTAAAAGGAAAACATATGTGACACTTTATACCTAAACCGAATATTAAGGGAGGCACGAGACCTTAAATAACGAGGTTTTAAACCGCATTTGTGCAAAATATCGGTAACGAAGTAAAATACAATGACAACTCTCGTAAAATTATTGTATGTTATCGGGACCTTCATCGTAAGAGCCGATATTTTGCACAAATCCGGCTGAAAATCTCGTCTCTTCAAGAGCTCATACCTCCCTTAGTATTAGGTTTAGGTATAAAGTGTCACGTATGTTTTCCTTTTACTTTTTCATCAAGAATCGCCTCCTGAAGTTTGTCGATCTAATTGAGACTCATCCTGTATATACACGCACATTTTCCTTTGGTTTCCTTCTCTCACGTAAACAGACAAGTGGTAAATGAGTGCCCACGGCTAAGGAAAAATTGGTTGCCACATAAATTAAAAAGAGGAAAATGATGCACAATTGAAAACCGCGTTATTTCCTTAATATTCGCTCATTTCTTACCAAATGTTTAGGGTATAAAAGGACGTATTACAATTATCGGAGTACCGACAATCATACCTGCAGCTATTGCTATTAATATTTCTTGCCCAATCAAATGTCATTTCCGAACGAAACATTTTAGGACAGGTTTCTTTATTTCTTTCTGCTAGCACTTAACAGAAACGATTTTTCTTCTCCCGTTAATTTGGTTTTCCCGTCATTTTCTCACTTCTACTTTCCTTCAGACTTATTTGTATTTTTTTTTCGCCATGAGCACAGAAACGCACACACATGGTGAGACATAAGCACAAGTCGAATGTTTATTTTCTTGAACAGGAACGTACGTTTATTTCAGCGTATTTGACGAGTGACTTGTGGATTGTGATTGGCTACGCATTAGGTTCTCTAACAAAAAATGTCAAATGTAATATTATACCAGATAGTTTGGGGAGGGGGGGGTGGAGTGAAGGTTATATTTGCTCCCTAAGCAAACTAGAGTGCAAATAGAGCAAAAGGAACATAAAAATAAAAGTTAGCGGAGGTATGGTAGCTGTACGTTAGCAGGAAGTTCTGCTATGCCGTTCGTACGCCACACGGTATCGCATATCGGATATCGCATACCGGCGCGGCGTACGCAGAAAATGCGATACGCGAGCCGCGATTGAAACTGAATGCTGTATGGGAGACGTAAACCCTCAGAACACCAGCAACCTAGTTGTGCGGCGAGAGTGACGTATCTCTCACAATCCAAGCAAAGCGGCTGCTGCACCAGGAAAGCAGGCGAAGAGAGTTTCAACTGATATGGCACATGTGGCGAAGTTATGTTGTACAGGCGTAGTGTATTATAGGGCTGTGTGTAACCAGACGGATTAAGGCACATGTAAAACATGCGTCTGCATGATACGTCGAGCTGTGGAAGCGATACTTCAGCGGAGCCTTATTTTGCGCCGAAAAAATAGTGTTGGTATTCACCCTACCAAATTTGTTGTGCTGTACACAAAAAAATTTTGTAGCTGCTACAAAATAAGTCTTTAGTGGCCATAAAAGTTTAGTGGCTACATAAAACTTATTTTTTGGCAGCTAAAAAATGTTTTGTGTACACCACAAAAATTTGACAGGGTGAATACCAACAAAATAATTTTATGGCTGCCAGAAAGTATTTTTCTCTGTGATAATTTTGCGGTAAATTAAGAGAAATTATTTTAAGTAAAAAATTTGTCTCAAATAAATTTCTCTCTCCATTCATTTTTATGCTGCAATAATATAAATTAACTTCGTGCTGGTTGTTTGTGATGAAATTAAAAATTAATAAATAATGAGACATTTCCTTGAGAAAAATTGAAGAAACAAGTACGATGGATCGACAATTAAAAAGTATTCGGTCCGAGGTTAGATTTTTCAGTATTTTGTCATCAGTGGAAGATGATGTATAAAGTAGTTCCTTGACCATTACACTTAATCCCACTAATTTATTATATTTACGTAAAATTTAAACTTTTGGCACATTCATGACCTAAAGATTGTTACTCTAGACATATACCACAAGGTATCTGTAATAAATTAAAAATAAAGATAGATTTATTCGGTAGTTTATAAACTCTTGAATTTACTTTATGTGCCCATTAGATTCAAAATATCAAGCACAATTGCAAAGACCGATTACTGCTCGTTGGTTTGGTAACATTATAAGTAATTCTTTTTAAGGCAGAAGTAGAATGGGATAGCACATAAATGGCAAAGCTCAAGAATATTTCGCCAAATATTACTTATTTAAATGTTTTAAGAAATAACATTTTTAAGGGTCTATTTTTAATCAAAATTTAAATGCTTTAGAAATCACATTTTACAAAAAAAATCAACAGTATCATAACATTTACTCTAATTGCAGGGCCTATGCAATAACATTTATTCTAATTGCAGGGCCTATGCAATAACATTTTCGTTATAATTTTTAAAAAATATTTCAATGTCTGATTTATGCACTTCTAATTTAATCACAAACATTATTTTACAACTGAAATAATCGTACATAAAATATGTAAAAAATATTTTTAACATACGTATCAATATTTTTTCATATACGATCATACTATTTATTATTACTGCTCTACTAAGCGAAGGTTTCTTTGTGAAATGCGACTTCCTCGTCTCTCAGGAGAGAAATGTTTTAAGAACTCGAAAGAGAGCATTATAAATCGTATGCAGAGACGTCTCGCCACACACGGGTATATATTTAGAATTATGATAATTTCATGTGTTAGAAAAGTGGTGTGGAGATGTTTGAGTGGCGGCTCTTAATATCGTGATCTTGAGAGCCGGTGAGGGTGAAACGAGGTATGGAATAGCACTGGAGTAGGCGAGAGATTGGTAGAGAGTGGGAGGAAAAGAGTAAGACAGGGTGGGAAAGAAATAATGGGGAGAGTGAGGGAGTGAGAGATGGGAGTGAGAGATGTGAGTGAGAGAGAGAGAGAAAGACATATGAGTGAGAGTGAGATTGAGTGGGAGTGGTATTGTGAGTGTGGGACTGTGAGTGAGTGAGAAAGATTGTGAGTGAGAAAGATTGTGAGTCAGAGTGAGAAAGATTGCGAGTGTGTGTGAGTGAGAGTTTTGTGTGTGTGTGTGAGAGAGAGAGTGTGTGCGTGTGTGCGAGGGTGAGTGTGTGCAAGAGAGAAAGAGTTTAAGAGTGAGACAGACAATGTGAGGGGGAGAATGTGTGTGAGTGAGAGAGAGAGAATGTGTGAAAGAGAGAGAGTATGTGAGAGTGAATGTGTGAGAGAGACAATGTGTGAGAGAGAATGTGCGTGAGAGATTATGAGAGAGAGAGAATGTGCGAGAGAGAATGTGCGAGAGAGAATGTGTGAGAGAGAGAATGTGTGAGAGAGAATGTGTGTGAGAGAGAATAAGTATGTGTGAGTGTATGTGAGAGAATCTAAGAGAGACAGAGAGAACGAGAGAATGTGAAAGAGAGAGTATGAGAGAGTGAGTGGGTTTGTCGCGAAGGAGACTATGACAGGAGACGAAGCAACGACTCTGCCTGCCATCAATACTTTTAGATTTACATCCAACTGTCGGAGTCGCCGAAAACTGCCTATGTACAGATATCGGTAACAAGCTCGGATTCCACGAGGTGGGACTTCACAGTAGCTTATTCCCTGAAAGGAAATGCAGAATAATAATCAGGATACGTGTAACGCACCTACAGAACACGGGGCTGACCATCGCACGGCTTGGTAACAACAATTCCTGGAACCGTCCGACTACCCAGATCTGTGCGCCCACTGGTAAGCTCGCCATACAACACAGCCACAATGACCACGCCCTGGGAGCCAACAAACTGTGACTAAGCCGGCCATTCTCTCCTCTCCACACTCAATAGTATAGGCGCTAGCAATCACAGATCAGGCTCTCGTTACCTCGTCTGCATGCGCTGTATTCACACCAGGCAGGCGTTTACAATGCCAATACCGCGCAACGAGCTGCTGCATCCTGGTCCAGCGGGAAGAGATCAGCTCGGGCACAGCTCTTGTCGTTTATATCGCCACGTTTCTTCGCTTGCGATCAGCAACCATGAAACTCATCTTAACATGGCGACAGCTGGAAATACCGTCCGTACCAATTATTCCTTCAACACACGAAACATTTTTTTTACGTACCTATGCCATAACAACTATTATCATTTTACGTATTTGTAGATATTTAGAAATTTAACGAGCCCATAAAGATATTACGATTGACATTTTACTTTATCAATCCCAATATGGCAGACCAGAGAGACTACAAAAAGAGGAGTAACCAAATGGGAGGATTTGCCCTTTGCCCCTTAATCCCAAGTGTCTTGCAGTAAAATTAGAACGTTTTCCTTTAATAATTTACTGCCATTGTCATATTACGATCCAAAACTCTCATAAAATATCGTGTAAAATTAATGACAACTATGCACAGCATGTTACACGCATCACAAAGAGTAATTTCACATTTTAGCCCCAAAAACTGATATTTTGAAAAATCCAAAAAGGGCTTAGATAACTCAAAGGAGAGCCGTGCAAATTCCTGGCGGTTTCGCCCACGGATGTTCGCATGTGGGAATCATGCCGGACAATGACGTTGGTCGGCGAGTTTTCTCGGGGATCTCCCGTTCACTCGCCTCCACATTGCGGCTCTGCTCCACTCACCTCGCTCCACACTCATCGGCTCTCAAGGCCTTGGTGTTAAGAGCCGCCCAAATCTCTTCAGTCACTCACTTATTCTAATTTGCTACCAACGGGTTGTGGGTATGACGTCATTATTGTATAAATATTGAAAGAATTCACTTTAAATGAAACTGTATGTTTGAAAATATGGTAGAAACTAGAGAAAGTGTCTTATCTTGCTCTTACAGAATATTTTAAATAGTTACTTTTACATTACGAGTAGCATTTTAGTGTGCAGAGGCTTCGAAAAACAAAAGGTAAGCGAAACACTTGCCCCACCCCTAATCTCCGTCCAAATATTTCACGTGATATAATTGTTTATTTTCATTCTTTACTCATATCTAATAAAGTTAAAGGTAACCAGATGCTACGAGGCATTATTTTTTAACTGGTGTCAGAATTTATAAGTATAAAATTAGTGAGTGGAAAGTAACATGTTTGTGTAAACATATACGTAATTGTTTTAAATAAACTAAATTTTCGGAAGAGATGATTTATCTGGCACCAGGGGGCGCCAAATTCTCCACATGAACTTATCCATCCTAACCTAATCTAATAGAGAGGTTGCGAAGCCCATGTACGTGTGTGTTAACTTGCAATAGATGCAAGTGCGTGGTAGGGCGAATGAATCTAAGACTAGTGCTGGGATCACGACAGCCTCGACACGACCAAACATTTCCAAGAGCAGCTAAGAAGCCAAATCATTCCGTGATCTTTTACTCTTCATCGTGACGGGCTCATCGTGTGCTGCAAGAATGTAAATACAGCATTACAGAATAATATATGTATTGTAATTTACCTTCTGTAGTCGATAATAAAGTAACCTGACGACCAAATTACATTTCTCTTTTGTTTTTTAATACATTTTTTACATGCACTTAAATTGTGCCAGAAGCAAATATTCTCTCATTTATTAGTAGTTTCATGCATTATATAATACATTTTTTAACGGAATGCTTGCAATTTTAGGAACTTCCCAACAAGGAAGTAGAACCGTTGTTTAATTGTTATCTGTGTATTGTGAACAGTGAATAAAATAACAGATGATATTTCGTAGCCCTGTGATGTGTCGTGCTGTCTTATCGTAGTCGTAGTGCGTTTGTGCATCTAGCATCACTTCGCAAGCAGCTGTAGTGTCTAGAACGGCTGTGCGGTATGGCGATATATTTATTAACAAATTATATTTCCGAAGTATCGCGACTGCGATATGATCCAACAAGTTCGGAGCTAAATATCGCGCATCACTAAAATTACGATATTCGGAGTTGGTGATGCCGCTATTTACGATATAACACCATCTATTTTCAATAATATTGACGTCAGATTTCCTTGGAATTAGGGCTGTGTGATATTCACTTTCCAAATCCGTTTAGAAACATGTTGCCCGAATCGGTTTAAGTGCGATATATCGCGCCCATGCGAACTGGGTCAAAATATTTCTAAACGATATTGGAAAGTGAATATCGCACAGCGCTAGTGGCAAGGAAGTGTGACGACATTGTGGAGTAGCCATGCTGCAGCTGGACCGGAAATGGCGCTCGCGGTTGAGCCCAGGTGGCGCCACAGCTTGCTGGAGGAGGGCGAGACAAACAGCGGAGGAGGGAAAGCAGATTACACGCGTCCTCGGCTCCAGCCGCCAGACAAATTCCATTAACGATGGATGTGATACATCACACGGACTGGCTCTGGAGGTGTAATCTTCCAGGCGAGATGGCTCATCCATAAGTTAGGCGCGCACGAGCTGCGGGTTTGTTGCACGCTTGGAGGCACGTCAAAGTACTGCGTCCTGATTGGACCTCAATATCAGCCTCTCCAACCCCTCCACCACCCCTACCACAGTACTTTCCACCTGAACCTACCTGCGTACTCTGCACACAGCCAAGGAGTGAATGTGCGGAATTAGCACCTTCACTATAGCTAGGGACACCTGAATTTAGCGAAAAGATCCCACGACCACTTGTATTTCCATAACACTTTAGCTCAGATCCACGTTTTTGATTGGGTGATCTAGATGTTACGCGTCTTGCCAACGAATCAAAGACGTACAGTATCGGAGTAACTTAATTCTGATTGGTCAGACAACTAAGAAAATATCTTTTCACTCGCATACGCCGCCAATAAACAAAAGGAAACTGCTAGTACGCTCGTTGGAGACTGAAATATAGTTTGTGCAGAAATCTTTTCGCGAAATTCGGATGTCCCTAACTATACCCTACAAAGGTAAACTGTAAGAAAATTGAGCATAGAAGTGACACCAGCATAGTAGTTACTGTAAACTGATTTCATTGTAAAAGCAAGTAAACATCTGTCCCAGTTACATAATTGTTGATTTGTTAAAGTGGTTTTAGTTGTGGGAACAGGCTAAGTAGTTCTGAAGGTGTTCTGTTGAAGGAGCTACAGGTCCTGGTCTGTAGGAAGGATAGCAAGCTCTGTTGTAGGAAATATATTCACAGTTGCAGATACAGTCACACAGAGGAACACACTATCCAGTTCTGTTTAGTATTACCTTCTATATATAAAATATTTAAATCATACCATCAGACTGCTGTCCCTATACCAATAATCCAGATGAATTATGGGTACAGACAACTAGTTCCTACAACCATATTTTTACGCAACGTAAAAATATTAGTTTGAGGCAAACATCATGTTTTTTCTGTATGGCCAAAGAAGGGAGCTGTTCTAAGAAAAATTAATTTGACTGAACAAAATATGAAATATAAAAATAATTTCTTTGTCTGACAATACATGCACTTGACCTGACAAATCATTTGTGATGAGGCAACGAAATCTGACTTGCAAATTGTTTGGCTGAATAAACTTTGATTATTTACACAAACAAATGTACTGATGGCTCAAACAAACGTTTCTCTCGGTTATACGCAGAAAAATTTTAGATATACTAAAAAACATAACGTCACATGTTGTATAAAGAAGAATATCACTAATTACTTTGTAAAAAGTATAAGTGGTACATTTGGATGAAACTGCAAGGGAGTTGGATAATTTAACGAAGAACTTATACTTTGAACAAAGTGAATGCAAGTTTTGTAGAAAAATTTAAAAAGCGCAATTGATACACTATAAATATGTGACGCCAACATGTTTATAATATGGCACAGCGTCCTTACCATAGTGGCTTCAATTTATGTAGCAACTTGTACGTGCGAGAAGTCATGAGGCAATTTTCAACACTAAAATGACTGAAAACTGACTTGAACACGATTGGACAAGATCGTCTGAACGTATTTGCTTTAACGTACATCCGTGAAAACATACCAGTTTCACCAGCAGAAATACTGAATCATTTAGCTGAGAAGTCTTGGCGGCTAAATATCATCTTGGGATATAAAAACAAACTATAATATACACTATTGTTTGTGAAAGTTGCAACACCCAGAAATAATGGCCCGAATGGATCCAAACTCTGAGGATGTGTAGAAATGTGTACCAACAATAAACAATTACGATTACAGAGAGATGGCTTACACATAGACCCAGCAGCACCCTCTCGAGTGTGACTGAAAAGGTCCGTTTTACGCCAAGCTCAGTTAAGAGCCGAAATACTAAGTGAAAGCTAGCGCCATTATCAAAGTGCCCTATATCAGCACGTGAGCGAGTTCGAACGTAGCAGAACATCGGTCTCCAGGAAGCAGGTATGTCATACCGTCACATTTCGGCTCGTACAGGGTATGCTCTTAAGACAGTGATGCGTGTGTGGAACCAGAGGATAGAAGAGGGTCGTACACAGCGACGAGCGGGTACTGGACCACGCAATGTGACCACAGCACGGAATGACCGCCATCTTGTCCATATGGCCGTAATGGACCGTACCGCCTCGTCCAAAGTGTTGGGTCGACACTGGAGAACTACAACTGGTTTAGAACTATCTGCGTCTACGGTTCGACGCCATCTGCTGCGGGCTGGACTGGTGGCACGCATGCCATTGCGTCGGCTTCCATTGTCAAGAAAACAATCGCGCATAGGACTGCAATGGACACGTGAACGCCGTCGCTGGCATGCTGAATGGCAACATGTGGAGTTTTCGGACGAGTCCCGCTTCAACCTGTCCTACAGTGACTGTTGCATACGTGTTAGACACTCCCGTGGTGGCTACAATCTGGCAGCCTGCATTATAGAAGGGCATAGTGGACAAAAACCAACATGCGATCTCGACTCCTACGTATTGAGGGTAATCTGGACAACAGCCACTACATCAGGGAGGTTTCAGAGCTCGAAGTACTGTCCCTCCTTCAGGCAACTCTACAAGTCATATTTCAGCAGGACAATCCCCGGCCACATGTGGCGAGGAATGTGCAAGCTTTCTTCAATGAACGACGAATACCACTCCATCCCTGGCCTGCACGTTCGCCATTGAACATTTATGGGATATGATTGGTCAGTGACTTGTTCATCACGGACCTCCAGTAATTACTGTTCGTACTTTGTGAATTCGCATAAAAACCGCGTGGAGGGAGATTCTCCAGGAACATATCTATATTCTCTTTGATTCCATGCCACAATGTTTAGGGGCTCTGATTTCAGCACGTGGGGGCTTCACACCATACTGAATTTTCAAGGATAGAGAGCATGTAAAGTTCTGTAATCCTAATCAATTGTGTACTGTCGTGTACCTATTATGTAGTATAATGTTCAATTTATTCACAAGTACCCTTTTTGGTGTTAAATTTTTCACAAATGCTAGTGTGTATATTTTCAGAATGTAAAAACTTCATTTTTCTTCTGATATTATCTGCCATGTGCTAAATGATTAAGAATTATCAGTCAAAGCTGTTGTATTTTTTCCTTACCCCAACCCATTTTTCCCTTCTAAATCAAATTCTGGCTGTGCCACTGATTCTAGAACTCTCATTTATAGCCTACTTTCCGAAGGAAGGAAAGGTTTATGAGATCACTTTCATGCCTGTGTATGTGTGTATGAATGTGTGTGTGTGTGTGTGTGTGTGTGCCGCACCCCTCCCCACACTTTTAAATTTTGGAACGTGTCAACCGAATTCCACCAAACTTGGTACGCATATAAGAAATTATTAGCGAGAACACCTGACTTGTATAGCCTTTGACCACGTACAGCACTTACTTTCAAAATGGCGACCGTTTTGATATTTTGGGTGATGTCCTATCTCCGGAACCATTTAACCGATTTAAACCAAATTTTGTATGCTGGCAGACCATTGTGTAATGCATTAAATTTTGAGATATAGAGTGTATTATTGTTGGTCCATCAGTTTGGAAAATAGCACCAATTAAAAAAATTAATATTTTATATTATATCTCTAAACAATTCAACGAATTCTCACCCAATTTGGCATGTAAGTAATACTATGGTAGGCTATATATACGTAAAATATTGAATGTTATTAGGTTCTTGTTTTCAAAATGGCGACCATACAACTGCTTCACGTTTATTTAGTATATCTACCATACCATTATACAATTTCTACCAAATTTCATTTACTGAAAGTATCTACCACAAGCATGATATATACCAAACAATATCCATTTTATAGGCTATTTTGGAATATAAGGACCACATGAATAAATGAAGTTATATCATAAGACGGTAAATAATTAACTGATTCCTACAAATTGGGCGAACGAGTAGCACTGATGCATATAATGTTAGTAAATATGTTTTAACCATGTCAGACACTTATTTTGAAAATGGCGGCCATATAGCAATTTTAATTTAGACTCCTATATCGTCAAAACTATGTAATCAATTCCAAGGTAACTTTGTATGCTGGCAGTAGACATGACAACGGAATGGCAGAGGTAATAAGAGTGGAGAGACTTGGGTGGCCCTGAACAACGAGGTCTTGAGAACCGATGAGGGTGAGGCGAGGTATGGAGCGGCGCCGGATTGCAAGGGCGGGGGAAACGGGAGATACACGAGAAAACCAGCCAACCAGCGGAGTCCTCCGATTCCTCTGGGGTGAAACACTGAGAGTGATCCCACGGGGAATCAAACTTGGTCCACGTCGTTTGGAGACGAGCGTCCTATCTGCTACGCTACCGCCGCTCCCCATAGGTGGCCGAGGGAAATGGAAAGGATAGGTAGGAACACTGTAAAATAATTAGCAATTTTTACCGAGAAATTCTGTGTAATTTTACATGTGCTTGTAACAGTACTAATATTTCTCTTGTAAAACTACAAGGGCCATATTTGTAATTTACGCCAAGAGATGTTTGTACTATACTGACCCGTTTCCATGAGCTTCGGTAAAATGGCGGACACTCGACAACGTAAAACCGTATATAGCTGTTTACGAAAAAAATATTTTGAGTGATGTTAAGTGTAGCTGCGTGCAAAAATAAATGTATAGTAAAACGTAAAACACTTAAAATAACTCAACTAATCATAATGAAATATGACCGTATTATTCATTAACTGATAGCGCTTCCTAGCTACGCATAACTTTTAAATCGACTGTCGATACCTTGTTAAAGGCCGTCCAAATTTCTTAACTCAATAACAGAACTCTTACGATTAAATAAATGTACCCATTATTCTTAACCAAGTAACTTCATTAATATAGTATACGTACTCATCGTTATACTAACTGAAAAATTGTACTTCAAGTTCGTAAGTCAAGTTGGTTTAGTTGGTCTTGTGGTTAAAGAAGGTTCCGGCTAATAATACAAGGGTTGAAGGTTCCGGCTAATAATACAAGGGTTGAAGGTTCCGGCTAATAATACAAGGGTTGAAGGTTCCGGCTAATAATACAAGGGTTGAAGGTTCCGGCTAATAATACAAGGGTTGAAGGTTCCGGCTAATAATACAAGGGTTGAAGGTTCTGGCTAATAATACAAGGGTTGAGGGTTCTAGTCCCTGTACTGGCGAAGTGTATTTTTTTTTCGTAAATTATATTCTGAATTTTTTTTATTTTTATTCTCTGTTATAACTTTATCACATTTATTTTCTAGAAGAAGACAATTTTATTTACACTTCTCAATAATGTTAATTGTAATACAAGGTTATCATTTATAATATTACAAATACATGTTTCGCAGCTTTTATAAAAAGCTCTTTGTAGCTTAACAAAAAAAAAATTTCTTGGCAACTGGGTTTCAAATGATTTTTGTTGTAAAATTACAAAACAATTTTAGAGTGTACGGCTTACATTGAGTTCATTACAGACGACGCAAGTTGCTCAGAAAAGCAGGAACGGGGAAGGAATCGACAATGACCTTATCGCAAGGAACCATCCGTGCATTCAGCAGGAGTGATTTCGAGAAACCTTGGAAAAACCAAAAGAGTAGACGAAAATAAATCGAACCCAGGAAAATGGACACACGATTATACAGGGACCGATTCCCGAGGATGCTGTAGATACACCATATTTGGGTCTGTAGAACAATGTTTGTGAGGAAGAAGAAATTTGAAGGAGATACGAGAGATTGATGGGCGCAGACGGGCCATGAGAACAGCACAGTTTAAAGAGGACGTACTGGTGCATGTTTAGAACAATCCAGGCTCTAAGTACACTAACTGTATGTATTACAGGTACTCAACAACATTCGCCGAGTTACTTCATTAACAGTTGTTGTATCCATCCCATATAGAGTTTGTGCACGCCATAGGTCCTGTTAATTTATCCCCGACGCGGGAAGTTCGCTGCATAGTTTCTGGACCAACGCACGACGACACACCGTGACTTGACGTCTTTTAGATTCTCTCCGACGAGTCTCCCTGTACATGTGACGGTGTACTGATTATTCGCAGTATGCACGTGGGAGGAGATGAGATGTTTCATGCCATGTTCTCCTGTGATTGTCGAAACTTATTTGTTGGTCCCTACCTAGAACTGCGTACAAGTAACAAGAGAAGCTGCGTGGCTCCAGTAAGACAGCGCGCGCACACACACACAGTTGGTGAGTTCGCGATCACCGGAGATTATATCGTGGAATTTGTTCTCTGGCCTTCACAATCTCCGATCTGAATTCGCTGGACTTCATCTCCTGGGGTACATGCTGTCATGATCATGAAACCAAGCCTTGCCGGCATCGGCACGTTCTCAAACATATCGTGACGGAATTTCCCTCACGATGTATTCTGATGCCTATGTACGATTCTGTTTTCAGCGAGAACACCTGATTGAGATGCTATCTGCTTGACGGGAGTGTGTGGCGTGAGGCTGTGCGCTGAAGCGAACAGCGGCAGGTGAGCCCGCGCGCGCAGTATGTTGCCCGCCGGTCAGCGATGAAGAGGGCGCCACTCTGTATACGGTGCGCGCGAGAAGCCTGGTCTCAATGTGGGGATGCCGTGGAGTAGAGGCAATGGAGCGGTCCCGCTAGGCGCCGGCAGTGATAGAAAAGGCCCCCGTGGAATCCGCCCGAGGTTAAGAACTTTAAGAGTCGACCTGAGGACCAGTTTAGTATGCGGCTAGTTGGACTTATATGAAATCAGTTCCCGATGTAGTGCAGAAGAGGGACTTAGAATATTTGCGAGTGCTCAAACTAGGGATTTAGAATAACTGGTACAAGGAGGTACTGAGGGCTTCTGAAGAAATGGACATAAGCTGAAGGAGGATTTAGCCCGTAGGATTTTTGTTTTTTCTTTTTTTTTTTCCTCGAGAAATTTGGCATTCGGCAAGAGTTTATGATTTTAAGCAAGCTAATCCATTTTGGGGGGCAGTTAATAGGAGTGACTAGGGATTTTGACTTTGATTACTTGTTTTGCCAAGGGTTGGTCATAACTCGTCGGAGTTGGAGTAGTGGGAGCTAGAGATTTTTCGGCAAGTTTTGATTGGAGTGTGAGGGGTGCAAGCTCTAAGACCTTAGTTTATGCTTCAGTGCTATAGAGGGCAAGTTAGTGCCAGTAGCTGATGCGAAGGAAGAACGAGTAGAAAGTCGGACCGAGGACGACTGGGGCCGAGAGTTTGGGGATTGTTAGGAAGTGTAGCAGAGGGAGACAGAAAAACTTTTGAGAATAGGAGATTGGTTGAGGGAGTATGACGAATAATAATCAAAGTGTGGAAAATCAAGGAAAAAACTAAGTGGGAGTGTGGTGGAGTGAAGGTGAGTGTGAGTAGTAAGGCCAAGGCTCGTATATTTCACTTCGGTGGAGATGGGCAAGGAGAATATCCTCGGCATTCTGATCTTTTGATGATGTGTTGGTGGGAGTGCCCATCTTCAAGAGTGTTGAGGTAGACAGAGGTAGAGTACCTCCAGTCTTCACTCGTCTTCCAAGCCGTGCACACGCGTCGGCTGCGACGTGATCTCCTCTCTGGAAACGTCAAATTCGCCATCCACTAGGCCAGCCTCAGCCCCCTCGTCGATAATCACACGTAAGACGTATAATTTGCGACGTAGAATAATTAAATATGATGTACGGTGTTTCAGCACCGTGTAGTGGATACTTCGGCCCCACACTATCAAGACATTCTAGTAAACATGGGGCAAAGTAGTTTACTAAACCTCACGCAGGGTGCCACCCCTCCCCCCCCCCCAACTCACTCACGTACCGACGACGAGCCACCGCACTGCATCCGATGCTGCTGCCGCCCGATGAAGGTGTCGTTGCACAGAAAGTAGAGGGTTGCGATCCAGGGGCGAGTCCAAGGAAGACTGCACGACTATCGCCTTCCAGACTTGGACTAGAGGAGCTCCGCCCATCCGTCTAATAAAATAGTGGTAAGACGACTTACACACTTCGGTTCGGTGCAGGTCTAGGCCGGGATAATCCAAATCGTTAATTAACGTCACTAGAGCGATCATTGCACTCAAGGCTAGGGACGCCGTTGAGAAGGATCAGTAATTGATATTAGTAACTATAGTAAAGTAATTTATAGTGTTTCGTATTGTGTTAATGTTGATAAATCTTCCAGTAACAAGATTGTAGTATACCTTGAGCTTAATACATTCTGTAGTGTTATATAACAAGCTGTGTCGCCTACCTTACTTAAATACTGAGCTATAGGAATCCCCCCATGTAACCAACGTTGGGTGATTAGTGTATTGTATTCAAGTAGACTAGCTTGATTCAGGATTAAGTATTGCACACAAGGGACGAGTGTTACAACTGTCACAGTTTGAAAAATGTGTTTTCACAGGAAACTATTAAACGTGCTTCCAACGTGTTTATCTGCGAATAGAACACACGCACGCTTCAGACGAGGCCTGTCGACTGCGCTGAAGACGATGCCTGTCGACTGCGCTGAAGACGTGACGCGCATTACAAAGGCCAATTCAGAGAACTCCAAAATGTCTGATACTGCTTTCTCAAAGCGTGTTATCTCAGAATATACACGTCAGATATGTACAAAACTACGCGCTGGCCCCGCATCACACTTTCCTACAAACCTTCCGCCAATAAAATGACAGTGTCGCTGCTTCAAGTCCCATAGGTAGAGCACCGAGTATTTCGCGGATTGAGTTGGCAGCAAGCTAGGCTGGACAGTCCTCTATACACTCGAGACATTATCGTTTGCTTATTGGTTGCTGTGATCAAGCGAGGCCTCTGTACATGACTGTTAAACACTCACTCACATTACTGCCTACAACTTATTACTGGCTCACAGTTGAACGGGGCGTGTCTAAAGAACTGACGTCCAATCAGAACAGTAGGGGAAAAGAACGAGTGATTGGAGTCTACCTATGGTTAGAGCCACGATTATTTCGCGAATTAATTCGGAGGAGAGGTAAACGCAGTACTACGAGAACAATGCACGCCAGTTGCGCTTATGAGCGAAGGGACATCAGACGTGCGTGTCAGTGTAGCCCTTATTGGTGTCGTTCTTCCCTGCCTCAAACGTGCTTAAAAAAAAATCCTCCAAGTTGGCAGGACCTTTAAGAAGACTATGTACTGGAAATTTTTTTGTGAAATCGTTGTTTGCGCGTATACGCGTTTCTTGGTAAATAAATGTTCTGTAGATACGTCTTTTTGCCAGAAGCAGTAAAAATATTATCTATCTCCTTATCGTTTTACTTCTATTGTATTAAGTGTATTAATGGAGGATAAAGCGGGCAAATTGTCGAATACTGCATTTTAAAACCCCGCTTATGCAGTTTTACTAAGCGGTATGATGAATGTACGATTTTACGAACGTAGTTTAATCTGCGGGCTTCCATCGCGAGTAATAAAGTCCCGCTGTTGCAGAGCTAATTTGCACAGCACAGCATTTTGACGGAAATACTGCACGCTTTGCTCGTAAGAGCAATGAGGCGTTAGACGTGCGTGTTAGTGTCGCCCGTATCGCTCCCTCGCTTCTTGACCTTGGACGCGCAGCTGCACAGTCGCCTTAAAAGCAGAAGCAGCAGTATTGGTTTATCTCTGGACAGGCCTGAGTTAGGTGCGACAGGTACAATTGAGAGAGAATCGATGGGTTCGTGAGAAAAGGCAAGTTGGCGCAGCTCGTACATTTTGGGAGGAACTTTGTTGTTAGAGGGGAAGGCGGAGATCTCTTGGCTCACCGCCTTGCACTCCACTGCTTCCCTCAAACAGCTCAGGTGACCCGGGGGCCTGCGGCCGTGCCGGACAGCGCCCCGTGTTTGCCTTCTCACCCCCGAGAGCAGCTCAGCATACACTCTACAACCACCTCCCCCCCCCCTCGCTTCAAAGAACCATCTCTATCACTCTCATTCCCTCTGCCGCACGCACCCCTCGTTCTCCACCGATGTGCGGGCAACTCTAGTATAGGCTGTTCACGGTAAAGTGAGCACTTTTGAGGCCCTAGTTAAGTTTTCCTTTCAACCATTTTTCATCTTTTAACCACTTTTCAAATAAATATTGCCATGGAAGGTATAAACACAGTGGGTATATTCCACCGCACTCGGAAGTTAACGAGTATTATTTCAAATGAGGAGGCATTCGAAAGAGCTCACTTTACCATGAATGACCTATACCTTTGCAGCGGACAACACTACAGACACTGTCTCCATCCTTCTTCTCCACTGCGCTCGCTTCACAAAGAACGCCCGTAAGACCAGGCTTCACCATGCATGGACGTATAGGGAATTAAATGTTAAATTCGGACAAAGATCTCTTAGTCATTGTCTGTAATAGTATTTTCAACTAAAATTTTTTTGTTAGATATTGAACACATATATAAAAATATATATAATATGCGTATATATATATATATATATATATATATGTTTATATATATATACACACACCCATCTCCCTTCCCTCCCTCCTCACACCCTAGCCCTCCCTCTCCCTCCCCTCTCCATCCCTCCGTCTCTCTCTGCTGGTGATGTCCTAAAGATTTTACATTTATTTTTAGTGCAGTTATGATGTTCGTATAAGCTTGCCGGATTAACGAAAACAGACACCCAGCTTCTGTTCATAGGGCGGCTACATAATTCATGAGAATATTTTCTTCGCCAGCATTAGAAATTACAAATAAACAGTGTCGAAATACCGAGAATAGTACAACATTTAATTACGCACGCCATTACAATTCCTGTAAAGTTTTCTTTTCTTCACGCTGGCTTTTTAAGTCTTCAATGACGCAATATTGTGCTCAAAACATGAATTTTATGAAAAAAAATATCACGTGTAAAAATTGGCTGGAGCGTCAACTTCCGTTGCGAAAGGTTCCGAGTTCAAGCGATAGGTAAGATATTGACGCGTGACGCGTTATTGTATATAAATTTTGTTTTAAAGCACGGGTCCCTATTTTATTCCTTTTTTTTTTTTCTTTCTATCATAAGGCTGTGGCACTCATAATTGTTTTTTAATAAGCAACAGGTAAAACGTTATTAGAGTGCATGCTGTGTGTGGGGATAGATAAAGCGCTTGCAGATGTCGTTGCACAGGAATTAACGTCTGCGTTGGACACTAAGCGGTTCATTAATATATAGAAAAATGCAGTGAATGTATAGTGACCTGTAGAAAAATTATTGGCTAAACGCATCTGGACGTGCCAAAGTGGACAGATCACATCGACCCACGGTTCCTAGTTGACCACCATGCCACACTGCTTCCTTGGCCTGCGCGTTCTCCGGATCTCTCGCCGCATCGAAAACAATTGGTCCATTGTCGGATGATGACTGGATGGCCAGAACTGATGAACATTAGGCACGCATTGAAGCAGCATGGGTGGAGATACACCAGATGGACATCCGAAGTCTAATCCTGCCGCTTCGTGTGACATCTGTTATCGCCGCTTGTGGAGAGGCCACACAGTACCCACATCTACATGATCTTTAACACATACCGACCTGCAAGAGCAACCATGTCCCCTGTGTGCGGTGGGCGTTATGTCCAACACATCTGGTTGTGATAGCTCACCACGTCTTTCTTAGTGTCGCAATTTTAATAGCCAGCAGTGTATGTGAGCAGTAAGCGCGGCAACACTAACGAGTATTCACAAACACACTTTTACACGAGCGCTGCCGAGCATTCCTACTATGTGAACGCACCTTTAGTACACGAACTCTTAAGAAATACTGGCGATCACTATGCCCGCACTGTGAACTGAAGACAGTTTCCAATCAAAGGAACGAGTAGAACCAAGACTAAAATAATACTCATGTTTATAAATTAAAAGGTATACCCAGACTTCATTTCGAGTGTGTGAAGCGTTTTGGACGGCTCTTAACATCGAGGTCTTAAGAGCCCACGAGGGTGATTGAGGTTGAGTATGGAGAAGCGCCGGAATTAAGGGGCGGGGGAAACGGGAGATCACCGAGAAAACCCCCGACCAACGACACCGTCTGGCACGATTCCCACAAGCGAAAGTCGGGAGTGAACCGGCCGGGGATTGAACCCGGCTGCCTTGGTGGGAGGCACAGCCAACGTGGAACCCTTCATTTTGAGTATAAGTAATTTTTCCAATTAAGTATTTACGATATCTGGCCACATTCATGAGGAAAAGCTTATTATTTTAGCCCGCTAAGACGCATGACTGAGTGGGATTTGTCCTCGCCATATTTAATTTCCCAACAACCAGTTTTACAGGTTTTATATTAATTTTTACATATCGAGAGGCCATTGGACACTTCTTTGTGCATTTTCTGAATTAGGAGTTATTCGAGTAGTGTGGCTAGTTTTAGTTCTGTAATCACCCGCGAGGGGCCCATACTTCCTACTAGCAGTTACTAGTGTAAAAATTAACGAAGGCAGTGAAGTTTGCCCATGTTTACTAAGTCTGGGAAGATATAATTTAAGTTGTGCCATGCAAAAATTTCCACTTAAACAACTAAGAAACAAACTAGCTGAAGAAAAATTAATAAGCCAACATAGCGGGTGTATTCATCCCCTTAAGGCGACTTCGTATTTGTGACATGGAACTCACTGTATGATAATAAATCTATCGTAATTTTTGTAATAAAACCATTGAATATTTCAATGTAGATCTTTCTTCAAGGCTCATATATTTGGATCTTGAAAGACCAGTGGACGTGATCAAGGAATCTGTGGGCTAAGTCACCGTCTATGAAGCAGGTAACTATACGAACAATTATCTTCGGTTTAATTTCGTCTGGGAACTTCGGCGCTCGTTCGCACATCCCGACATGCGGTTGCAAATATGGTGAAAGTAAGATTTAAAACTTAATACTTAATACTTCAGGCTTACGGCTTAAGGCTAACGAAGGGCCTAACTGCCCATAAATGGAGGGCGGGGCACAGAAAGACAACCCTCCCCAAAATTTGAAGAAAATTGGTTGGAAAATGAGCCTTCTAGGGCAAATCGAATGTGAAAAACACACCTCTCCGGTCAGGCGAAATCCTTCCTGGAGAGGGTGATGGGGGGGGGGGGGGGGGGGTTGTTCGGTAGCCAAAAGTTTGAGGGTGTGCAGACTAAAGTCCCCCGGGGGGAGAGGGGCGCTGCGCTCCCTCAAAAATATTTGTTTTTGATTAATGGTAAGACCGGGCCACCATAGATGAAGCAGGTAACCGTATGAATTAATATTTATGGTGCAATGTCATCTGGGAACTTCAGCACTTGCTCGCTCGCACATACCGACATGCAGTAGCGATTATAATGGAATAAAGATTAAAAATTTAAGACTTAAGACATAGAACTTAGGCTTAAGAAGGTCCTAAACTGCCAATGTGGGGCGGGCGGGGCATGGAAAGGCAGACCTCCCCCAAATCTGAAGGAAATCGGTTGAAAAATGCGCCTTTCAGGCAGACTCGAAGGCGAAAAACACCCCCCTCCCCTCCCAACCAAAAAAAAATTAACCCCCCCCCCCTCCCAACCAAAATTTTTTCAAAACATACCCCCCCCCCCCCCTTTTGGCTCTAACTCTACCCAGGTAGAAGAGAGGGGCGGCCCTTTGGGGGGACGGTTTCAAAGCGGAAGGATGGGGAATCAGTGAAGGGGGGTCGGCTTCCGCCCCCCTGCCGTTTGCCCGCAGCGGCCCACCAAAAACTGCGTTTTTTTTTGTGCAAAATCTTCCGTTCTTTACAAATTAGCATGACTCGTGTGGTCGATCACAAGTGCCAAATTCTGCAAACATATCCGAGTATATTTCCGTACAACTGTGTTCTAAGCTACTGTGACACTGCTCTCATCGCGGTTATTTTCTTCGCACTTTTCGAATCAAGCTGTTAGAAGAATCACTCCCTCTATGACGTGTTTAGTTGTTTCCTAAATATTCCATGTATCACAACCGATTTATATTTCTGTTAACATAAAACTATATTGCCTTTAGTTGAATCAAAGTTTTGCCAATATTTTATTTATAAATTATTATATTTTATTTATAATAAAAATGAATAAATTCAGCGAGGAAACGTATTTGTTGGCAGCGCCTAGTAAGAAATAGTTCTCATGCAAAATATTATTACAGCTGAGTGCGTTGTCCTTTGGTGTAATTTTCTACACTATCTACCAAAAAGTAATTGGGCGCCTGTCGACAATGTTTGCTCGGTGGTTGTCACCCCGTTAGAAGCTCACAGGGCCACCTCTTGCGGCTATAACAGCAGCCACCCTGTCTGGCATGCTCTCTACGAGTGTTTGCAGGACATCCACGGGGATTCGTCGCCATTCCTCTTGCAACCATTCCACGAGTTGAGCAATGGATTTTGGCCGCGCCTGACGAGCCCTCGCCCGGCGATCCAATTCGTCCCAAAGATGTTCTATAGAGTTGAGGTCTGGGCTCAGGGCGGGCCCGTCCAATCGGCGAATATTGTTGTCGGCGTACCACTGCATAGTAGCCCTTGAAACATGGCACCTGGCATTGTCATCCAGGAAGTAACACGGGTCCATTCCGTAAAATCACCACAATGTTGGGAGCATTTCACTATCCAGAATGTCACAATAGGCCTGTGTGTTCATGCTACCACGGACAAACACCAGCGGTCCTACGCCAAAGGCCGTGAAACACACGTCAACTGACGTACTGAATTACCTATCTTCACGGGAGCCCAATTACTTTTTGGTAGATAGTGTGGTATTAGTTACGCCTTGGCTGCATAAAGCGGAGGAATATTCCGGAAGTAGAGCTGTAGCAGGGCTTCAGAAAAAAAGTGCGAAGTAACATTGAATGGACAGATTGCTCTATTAAAACTCTATAGTCACCGCTTTAAATTCTGAGGATACACAACCTTGAGGCCTTTAAAATTGTTTTAGTAGAGAATTTCCTTGAAAAAATTGGGTTTGGCTGTGTTGGGGATACGGTCTGTTTGTTTTGCGTGAATACGTCTACGTTGACGCGCTCGGACGCCTTGATTTGTTTACGTTCCCGGCACCGCTTCACTCGATCATATGGTGTTTTATGGGTATCACTGGATTGCTTTTCAGATGCTCTTTCCAATCGTTTACTGTTTCTGTATTTCGACTTGGCTTTTTGACGAATATAGGCAAAAATTGTGTTAGGTTTCCTTAATTTTTTACATTAAACTCGTACAATTTCACCATAACCATGCCACATAAATGTTTTTATACATGCAACCGATTGATCTTTACGAGACCTTGTCAAAATTTATACTACGCGGAAGTTATGAGACGCGGCGAAATGAACTCAAAATCGATCCCCCTCCCCCACACCCTGATGTTTCACAGTTCTTACTCAACGTAACATATTCTTTGATCCTTTGGCAATCGAGTAGTGTAACTTAATTTTGAATGTAGACTATAGATTCGGAGCTGCAATGCCAAACTGTATCCCCCGATTTTGTTATTATCGGATTTTCTGGATTGCCTTCCACTATGGTTGCAAATTTAAAGACGTATTCACGTTTAAAAATATATATAACATGCGGCCTCGCCGGACCGGAAAGGGTTAAACACGGATGTGTAAGTTCATTTGTTTCCAGCAGAAAAAGCAAGAGTTCCCGTAGCCCAGGACAAAGAGAGCTTTGTCTGGAGATTGGTCAGTCGCAACAATGGACGTCCGAAGGCGGCCAAGGAAATTTGGTTGGGGGGGGGGGGTGGTCGAGGGAAGAGAGGAAGTGCGACAGACTGAGAAAACAATACAGAGTGTCCGGAAACTCTGGGACACGAATTCCAGATATAGTTACTTTAGACCAATAGTCACAATAAAGTCATTCTTACTTATATCATCCAACGTACTTCTATATCAAGTAATTGTGTTCAAAGCTGCGAAGTACAACGCCTGGAGTACAACGGGGGTACGACCACGCGTGAAGGAGTTGCATATGTCGTAGCGCACGACACTAAGGCTATTTCCGTATTCTCAAGAAATGCATACTTGTGCGTACATGTCCCCGGGAGAGACATCACCGTGTATATACCAGCGCAGTCCGAAATCCCAGTATAGTACACGCGGGTTTTATTCTTGGTAAGTATTTGTAATTGTATACTTGCTGGGCATACTTGCGTACTTACGACATTCGCCATATTGCATTTCAGGTGTAAAAATTAACGTGTACAATTTGTGGTTATAAACCTTGCCAGTTTTAAAAGTTAATAAGTATTTACAACATGTATTTCTCTTGTATGTGTATATAACTGTCAGTGTAATAAACGTGCTTCGAATTATAAATGAAATTCTGAGCGTTGTATAGACACCTGCAGCATATTTTCCAGGTGTATGCTTACAAATAATATTACATTTGCAATTCGCATTTCCAAGTTATTACAAACCCCATTGAATTAATTTCTTTCTTTTTTCTTATCAATTTGTATATTTCAAACACATGGTAAGGTATATATCGAGGGACAAGGAAAGCATGTCAGTTTCTGTGTAATACCTCTTTACGTACTGCTAGGCCCTTGCCCCCAAGTATGTGGCAAGGCGGAAATGAACAGTCGGCAGAGCAAGAAACCCAAGTTAAAGTAAAACCCTTGTTTGAGCAGAAATTGAACACATAAGAGACATTGAAATTAAAGAGAGAGTTGTTTCAGAAAGCAAAAACCATGAGATTTTATTTTTTATTTATTTGGTAATTTCTTTGTTTTTTCAATATTTGTTTTGAAACACATTATATTTTGTTTTTCTTTGCTTAGCTGATCTTTATATCATAGCACCACAATATATATAATTTAAATAAAATGACAAAAATATTTTTTCCCAAAAAAAAAAAAGGTACAATAGGAAAATTTACCAAATTCAATTACCATTCATTGTACTTCTGATTCAATTTAGGCCTATAAGCCTCCATGATGATTATAGGAGTAAGCTACAATAAAGAAAATGCCTTCCACACAAGGCAATTCTCCAAATACAGTGCTAAACACTTTAAATATTTACTTTGTGAATAATTTGTATTTATACTGCTGTTAATACTGAACTTCTGCCAAAAATATATATGAAGAAAAACAGCAATTCTCTAATACCAACTAGGAATATTTGTATTTCCTCTGACCATTTAACTTAATGCAAGGCCACATTATCAGAGATTACAAAAATATTTACCACTTACAGCCCTATATTAACATTAAGGCCAAAAGTTACTTCTTGAATTAATTGGTGTAATTTTCTCTGACTATAATAATTTATAGAAGCCAACGAATTATACAAAAATGACTTTTAACTTCCAAGATCTGGCAGATTATTCATATGTTACCATGCCAGACTAAATTCAATTGCTTTTAAGAAGACTGTATAAAAATCCATGGCTAGTTGAACTCCAAGAGAACAACGAATCATTCGTCAGAATTTACAAAGCCAAGAAAAATGGATTTGTTTTAAGAAAACATATCTTAAAATTCATGGCTGGTTGAGCTCCAAGAGGCCAACAAATTAACAGTCGGTTACAATGAACCATTTTACAGAGTTTGCCTTTGGGAAATACAACTCCCATTTAAAAACAGATTAAATTGGATTTTCTCATTTATTTTAAAATATTTTAAAATATTCAATTTGCATACTTTCTTTCTTTAAGATTAAAGCATTCTCAAAAGTTACTTTAAATCTTTTATCGCCAACATAGTGCCTAACTCCTATCTCGGGACACCCAGTGTGCCTGCCATATATTCGCCATAAGGGCTTTTGCTGAAATTTAAGCTTTATTTTTGAGAACCATTATTTAACTTGACGGGTGCTCTCCCTGTGGGGTGGTGGCAATCGACCCCGATCCAGAGATCGCACCAGCATTTATACAAGAACATAGCTATTGCCCCTGGGAGGGGTGTTAAACAGCTGAGCAATAGAAAAACAGATGGCAATTTATGGTAACAAAGGGAAACTAGAGGTGTGTCACTGATAAAGTCCAATCAGAAGTCGGGATCAAAAACATGTCCAAATATGGGTAGCATACGTGCTTCCACGTAATCAAACTTCCGCTGCTCATGCAGGAGGCCGGATGTGTTGTCTCAAAGCGCGCGGTCTTTGCCAGGTAGCAAGCTCACTGGCCGGCTGGTGGTTGACGTCACGGGAGTAGTTCATCAAACAGTCACGCGACAAGGGCGCATGGCTGTCTGCAGTCTTCCGCCATGCAGTCGAGCTCAAAGTGAGTGCGGATATGTCGAAATGCCGGACCTCTGCGCGTTCCCTGTCCCAAGTTCGCCCGGCCGGCGGCGAACGGTGTTCAATGCAGCTTGCTCACCAGGACTGCGACTTGATCAGGTACCCAGGAACTGCAGGTACGTGGTAAATGCCACGTCTTTTCCGGGCAGGTAGATTATGCATTTTTCTTGTATGTCACGGTAAAGGTTTCAAGCACCCGTGCTAAAAAAAAAAGACGCAATTTTGGTTAGAACAGCGTCCAAAGTGTGTGAGGTGTCACAATACGATGAATAAATGTAACTTAGGCTACTATATTGTACTAATACTTACTTGAAATAAACAATTGCTAAAGGTCTCAACCGAACTGAAGACAAATGTTCCTTCATACCAAATCCTGTAAAATTTGTTCGTCTTTTCTGCTTCACCGCTATTTTTTTTTAATATTGTGGCGTTCCTCTGACGACGTCATCTGACTGAAAATGCCAAAGATTGGCAACACACATTTTCTGGAAGACGAGGTAGGTTGCTAAAGTTATAGGCAGCCAGTGTTTAGAAACCCGCCATATCCTCACTGTATCGCCAGTTAACAGCGGACCTCACACATCTATATCAGCAGCAAGCCGGATTGTAGCCACTAGTATTCCGTTGTTTTGTTCCGGAACTTTATCAATTACCCCTCCGGGACAGGCCCGAACAACTGAATTCCAGACTCGCTAATTACCGAATATCTAACCCAAATACAACACAGATAATCCGCAACTCCAGGTTCATTTTAAAGAAGAAGTTTTCAACATGTATAGAGTGACTCCCAACTCATCGGAACTACGAAATGAAACACGATTGTAGAAAGTGTTTAGATAGACACACTATCTATATACGTAATGGATAAGCGATCACTGAAAACCTTTTCACAGTCACCTAATTATTCCACGAAAATAAATACGGCTATCCCGATTATTGCACATTAAATATTGTGACACCGAAACTTAACTTATTTCAAGCACATTACTCAACACTCATCTACAATTAAAATTAAACGAGAATTGCATTGCACTCAGGTTTTTGCAGGCAAAAATTGTATCGAAATCGATTACCTGGAGCTTAATTGTAACAATTTTTTTCCTATTTGTGGGTATTGGAAGTCCTTGCTGAATAATTCACGTATGTTTACCTGCAAAGCCACGATGTTTAAGAACTTCTAATAAACCTTATGCTTCACAAAATTTAATGCCAAGAAGATGTGGTTGCCTCAGTTATTTCCACGAGATTATTTTCTGAAAGCGAAATTATTTTAATAGTTCTATATCTCTGCCCATTCGCCACATAGTCATACACAGTTCAACCTAAATTTCATATAGCTGAAGTAGCAGAATTCGTGTTTCAGGAGGAATTGAAGTGGAGCATACTAATATAATTAAAAAACATCGGGGTCTGGAGAGACGATGAGGGTGAAGCGAGGTGAGTACGGAGCAGTGGCGGAATGCAAGGGAAGGGGGGAACGGGAGATTCCCGAGAAAACCCGCCAACCGGCAGCATCGTACGGTACGGTTCCATTTGTGAAAATCCGGGAGCGACCCCACCGAAAATCGAACCCGGTTCGCCGTAGTGGGAGGAGACCGCTCTAGCCCCCCCGCCTCCGCGACCCCCTGAGTTAGGGCTTCGTTTACTGGTTGTTTGTAGTAGAAAATGCTGAGAAACTTTCCCGTGTTTATGGGAATGTAAAGTTGATATGCGGAAACTGAAACTGCAAGAGGAAAAATAAAGCTGAGCTCCGTTAGTACAAAATACAGGAATAATCCGTACTTACTATAGTTTAGGGTCTCGTGACCGAACAATGGCGAGTCTACGTGAAGCTTTCTTCGCCACTCTAACTAGAAAATTATAATTTCTGTGGCAGTTAGGATATATAAGCTACTCAGACCAGACGTATTCCTTTAAACACGAGACAGTGGCTTCTGGCAGTTGTAACAAACAGTAACGCTTAAAATACGTAAACATTACTAGAAACCGGAGGGGAAAAAAAAAAAAGAATCTTGCACCATAAAAATGTCGTATATATACTCGGGTGTAGGTGCGTGGTAATTATCAGACACCAACACCTTTGCCCCGTGTTCATACCTTGCTCCAGAAGAAAAGAACTAATATTTTAAAGTAATTTTTGAACGCAGTGAAACGCCCACATAACATAAATCTAAGGCTATTTCAATTTTTTTTTTTTTTTCAAATCCAAAACAAGGAAATCTAACTAGCAAATTTACGGAGAGGTCCCGTGAATTCACTGAAAGTGAGTTATTATATAGGCTATTCACGGTAAAATGAGCACTTTTGAAAGCCCTGCTTAAGATCTACTTGTATGCAAGTTATGTATTCTTCCACCTTATGTAAAGATAACAAGTGCCGTGGACCTCATGACTTTAGTCATGCGTTGGTCAAGTGAAACTGTGAAATTATTATACAAGTGAATATTTTAGAAATTTGCTCTCGTTTTTGCAGTTCGATGCATTAAAAAAAAAAACAGAAAGCTAAAGATATAATTTAAATTATCGCAAATGGTTACCTAACACTTTGATATGACTAAGATAGCTAACTACTTTCCATCCATTGTTACCAACTTTACTGGGCGTATGTAACTCAGTGCAACCGTTAAAATATATGCAGGTAAGGGCAGTGACATTTTTCGAAGGTTGATTTCGAAAGTGCTTACATTAACGTGAACAGCCTATAAAAACAACTACGAGTCCGTAATTTTACTGAGAGTTGTGGAGAGTTTATCACCGCCAACGGTCTTGGCGATTGCAGCGGTCTTCAGAAGCCTAGTTTATCACTCGCTGCCAGTAAAGTAGCGCACCCAGTCGGGTTCGAACACGTTTCAAGGTCGCGCTCGACGCTAGATGAGGGTAATGCGCGAGTCGTAAAGCCCCGACGAACAGCACCAGACGACAAGAATTGCAACCACGACGCGACATTTATATTTTCATTGTGACTGCTTGAATTTACTGCCCGACGGTTTACTAACGCGACACGAAGTGTGCAATTTTTTTCGGAACCATTTAGAAAGGTAAAATTATTCTTTTAAGTTGCGTATAACTTATGCCATTGCAGGGAAAGCTTGCCATAAAATTTCATTTTGCAAGGTTGTACACAGCGCGTCGTGCCGCATGACGCAACGACAATGGAAATAATTTCTAATACAAAAATCCTGGTCGGACGACAGAATTTGTCGGGCTTACGTCAGATCTATCTGATATTTCATTGGCTGTTCAGTTTTAAGTGTCGTGCTAGTCGGAGTTTACTATACTGCGACATAATACTGTAGCGAGCAAAGACACTGACGAATCACTTTAGATTAAAACCTTTAGCCAGGTAAAAATTTGTAATTTCATATTCGTAGTACATAATGTTCAACTGGTAGATATTATATGAGACTACTTTTTCCTCTGGTAAAAGTTTTTTCGATGGCATGGCTTTTGCAAAGTCTAAGTCAATATTTTACAGTTTTTTATGTATAAATAAAATTAACCATACTATTTTCAGATAATTTAACAAGCAAAACAGCAAATTCTTATATTGATGAATTTTAAGATATGCTTAACAGAAGTTATTTTACAAAAATTCATGGGCAGCCACAAATCAAAAAGATGAAAAAAATTTCTTTGCTTTCAGCAATTTTTTTAATTGCAAAAACACATATTTGTACGATATTACAGACGTCTTCAAGTAGCTATTGGCATCTTCACTGTGAATTGTCTCATGTCTCTACGTAGGTTAATTATCATGATTTGTACATTTCTAAAACAGTAATATCGTGATTTTTACATGTATTTTGTATTATAATGCTACTACACGATCTATATAGTTTTGTTTACAATTATGTTAGAGCATTTTGAATTTAAATAATTTTGTTCAACATTTCTGATTCGTTCAATTTTACTTTTATTTCAAATATCTGTAAATACAGCGTTAGGCTAGGTCAGCCTTACATTTATAGTAATTAATATATGATTCTCCTTGGATTTATGTTAATTTATCTGTGTTACCTACGGCAGCATTAATATAGAAAATCTGTTATAATAAGCTTAGTATTTTAATGTCTGTAATACTCTCTTGATTATGAGGAAAGAAGCCAGACATGTTGCAGTTTTTGCTAGACTGAAATTATTATAGTGTCTTCATGAAGTTAGATAAATCACCATACAGTACCAGAAGATGTTGGAAAAGTGGCCAATGATAATGGTTCATTGAAGAGAACCCCGCGATTTATGAAATTTTGAGTTTTGGAGTATATTGGAGTCACAAATGTCACCGGTGGAAAAGGCTTTACTGTATTGGGACTGATGCCTTTGATAACTTTCGTTTTTGCAGCTAACATCCTGCAGCAACTGTAAGCTGACCAATTTCAGTAATGTCAATGATTCTATGAAATGTCTCCTCGGAAATCTTATTTATGAAAAAATTAAAAAAAAAACTTAACTTTCGTCCTGTATCCCAGTGACCTGAAAAGGCTCAGATTGCTTAACATTGAAGCAGTAGGTAAATAAATATTTTTTTATGAAACTTCTAAACAAATTTCTACAAGATGCTCGATACTAAAGAGTGAGATACTAATTAATGAACTGGTTACAAGCTTGAATTAACTTACTATCGATCTAGCTTTCGCCTTATTCCCCTTACATCAAAATTTTGTAAGAAGAGGGTAGGCAGTATCAAATTATTTCATTTCTTTACAATAATTCAAATGAGCAGTATCGCAAGGTCATTTTATTTATCATTAATTAATGTTATCAATTCATCATAATTATCGTTCAATTTAAATCACTACGTTTACTCCTTTTATTGCTAGTAGGATTTTTATTTATTTTATAAATGGTTGAAGTTTCGTGGGGTAATATTTTGAAAGGTTTTATGATGACTATAATGTCCTGTATGACATTATAAAATGTCTGCTCCTGGCGTCCATAACATTTTTTTTATGTACATGCATTTATTTACACTTCCAGTAAATTTATTTAACGAACAGTCACTGTAAACAGGATGTTAGTTTTTTTCGTTAAAGTTTGGCAGCCCAACTGTGGGACAGCAGAACATTGGGCTTGAACCCATGAACAACAGAATATCCTAGACATTAAAACTTATGCGAAAATTGTGCGCTCAAATTTTTTTTTAAATCCACCTCAGAAAAAAGTCTCTACCCCTACCCGCATATATTTTAACGGGCGAACTGAGCAACATTCACCAAGTAAAGTTAGTAACGATGAATGAAAAGTAGTTTCGTATCTTTACGCCGAATAAAAAGTGTCAGGTAACCATTTGTGATAACTTAAATTATACGAGCAGATATGCTAAAAAATTTCTTTTGTAATAATTTCACAGTTTCACTTGACCGACGCATGAACAAAGTGACGAGGCTCAGAGAAATGTAATTTTGCATAAGAAGGAAGAATACACAATGTGCATACAAGTAGATCTCAAGCAGGGCTTTCAAAAGTGCTCATTTTACCGTAAACAGCCTATAATGTCAAAAACTAGAATGGCATGTGTTAACAGAAGTAGATACATAATGAGAGAGCTGGCTCACCCCTTACTTTCATCGAGATATCGAGTTTTTTTTTGCTTCAAATTTCGAGATAAGTCTCGAAAGAACTTTTTATCCAGCAGTAGTGGTCGTTCTTTTCGTCTTTGATATAGAGTAGTTTAATGTGTTTTTCCATTCTATTTTTTATTGTTTTTAATGGAGAGATTAAATATTTCTTACCACCATCTTTTTCTTCGTATGTGTATACATTAATAGAAATTCCACTTCTTTTCTCAAAGGTTGGTATACTATCCAATTTCATTGGAAATTCCAAACCCGTAAGTGCATCATCAAACTCATGTCCGTAAGCTATGTATTTATTCACTCTTTGGGGGTTTCTTTGTACTTGATACAATGCAGATAGTACATACCACAAAAAAAACATTTTTGATCATTATTCTTAACATTAATTACTGCCTACTTAGCTTTGATTTTTTCTGGGAGATCAACATACGAACTGCCCTTGAATGGTACATATTTATTTATTTACACTTCTAGTTAAAGTATTCTGTTGAGTATCTACTGAGATCCTTCTTTGCTTTGAAAGCTTCCCATCTCAGCTATGATTTTCGATATGCTGTTGGTATAATATTCTTCCAGATTAGTGGATTTCAGTATAATTTCGTTCTTTGTTTCAAAAGAGCTTTCTACATATTAAATATTCTCACCAATTCCCCTTTTGTACTCAGTGAATAATTTCATGTTCACTTTGAGTGATTTTTAATGTTTATTAATTAGTCCCGTGACAGATTCTTTTACATCGTTTAGGAAATGATTTGGGTCTTTATATGCAGTCACATTCTTTACAGCAAAGTCTTGATCGTACTTTGAAATGCTGTTTCGATTTCATCTACACTGAATCTGAGTGTGTACTTATGAATCTTGCTTCTCAAGTGACTTCTTATGAGAGACGGTTTGTAATAGTGATTACACGTTTCACACTTGACATTCTTCTCTTGAGATTTCTTCTTCTTTCTTTCCGCAAAAACATCTTTCTTAAATTGATATTCTTTCCAAACATTACCAGTAGCTTTAGCCTTCTCATTACCATGGTCGTCGTCATATTAGACATCAGTTGATTTTTATTTGCGCCCATTTATTATTGACATTTTATTTTTTCGTATTCAAACTTTTTGAGACACACTTTTTTTTTTACAACTGCTCCAAAACGCAACTTTTGAGTCACTTTTTTGCGGTTACTCCTAAACGCAACTTTTGAGCCACTTTTTGGTGGTTGCTCCCGAACCCAACTTTTTGAGTCACTTTTTTTTTACAACTGCTCCCAATCATAACTTTTTGAGTCACTTTTTTTGCAACTGCTCCCAATCGCAACTTTTTGAGTCACTTTTTTTTGCAACTGCTCCCAATCGCAACTTTTTGAGTCACTTTTTTTTTTCAACTGCTCCCAATCGCAACTTTTTGAGTCACTTTTTTTGTAACTGCTCCCAATCGCAACTTTTTAAGTCACTTTTTTTTGCAACTGCTCCCAATCGTAACTTTTTGAGTCACTTTTTTGCGGTTGCCCTCGAATCGGCATTTGATGTTTTGGATCAGAAAATTATGAGGAATTTTTTCTGATGGTTTTATGATGGTTCGAGCATATAATTTACCGTTGGTTTTCTGATAACTGGGGGCTGCGCTCGAATCGGCATTTTTATACTACTGGTGGGTAAACTAACGCCCGTACGTGATCTACGGTAAATAAAAAAAAAGGAGAAGAAAGGACACGGGATACATAATCTCACGCCTCACTTAAATCATGTACTGTCTTCGTAAAGTTGCGCTCGCTGGATATTACTTTTATGTCGTATCTACACAAAAAATATCTTGTTCTGCCTGCAACTTTTGGTGTCGTACAAAATACTTTAACAACATATCTGCGTTGCCTATAGTAATATACAACTTTTTTTCATGATTATCATTATTAACTCAGTCACAACAATTTTAATTTTCTACAACATACACGTCTGAAATAATGCCTAAATAGTAACATTCTGTTGCAACAACAGTATACTTTTTCCTGTGCTACAGTAAAATTACACGTGAAAGGTTTTTAAACGAGTTAAACCCGCGGCCTTGCCCCTGGTACAATCGCATCCCGATTTTCATTCAAAAGTATGGTCGCTCCACTGCCTCCTACTCAACACAGCTCTCGGTGCAACGACGCACAGTAATAACTACACACAGAGAGACGAACAAACGGTGACTCTTGTGTGGTACAGAGCACCTGGTCGACAAGACAGCACCGCCTGCCCATGTCCTGTGTTGGCACATAGTGGGCGTATCTTCGGCCACGTGGAGTTCCTTGGACGGTCGCTCATCCAAGTACTGTTCGCGCCACACCTCGTTGAACCACGGAGATCAGAAGACCGCGAGGTTACCAGAGCAGCGAGGCCGTCGGCGTGCGTTCACACACACATGCGAGTTCCCACGCGAGGCTGCGCGAACACGCGTGGTGCCCGATTGACTACAACATGCTGCGAAACACTCCCTACTGGCTGTACATCCGGCTGGCGGGTAGGTCACAAGGCGCCCATTTGCGACCGGCGCGGCGCTCCAACCACGGTATATAACATTGACCTACCCCAAAGGCACACTACATTCAAAGACACATGGTGAACAATGATGAACGCGTTTGTTTATATCTCAATTTTCATAAGACAAGCACTTTTATATGAACAAGCCGACCTCCCATGGCGCAGTTGGTTGGTGCGCCTCCGATCTGAGGTGCGGGAGGCTCCTGGGTTCGAATTACGGGCAAGGCATGGGCGTTAATTTCAGTTCGGTTATAATTCAGTCTGGAAGCCGTGCCCTGCTAAGCTTTCAAGAATGAAACCGGGGGACGTTAAAAAGCCCTTTACGACACAATTTATATTAATAAAATACTTTTATCAATTGGAATTTAATCAAACTGCATTACAAATACGTGAAGAGGAAGTATATGTACATCTGAAAGCACTTTTTTACTTAGTGTTCTAACCTCAAACCCAATCCCCACCGTTTTTGCTTGACGTGATGGCGGAAAATCAGTTCAACGTTGGCACACAGACACTGGTTTTGCGTAGCCAGCGAGATCGCTCTGCCTCGACTTTAGTCTACGATTCCAACACGTTGCAGGGGCCGCGGTGGTTCAGTGGTCAGAATGCTCGCCTCCCATCAAGGCGAATCGGATTCAATCTCCGCTCGGGTCACGCCCAGATTTTTGGAAATGGGAATTGTGCCGGACGATGCCGCTGATCGGCGGGTTTTCTCGGGTATCTCCAGTTTCCCCCACCCTTGCATTCCGGAGCTTCTCAATTCACACCTCATTTCTAATCTTATCGGCTCTCAATACCTCGCTATTAAGAGCGGCCCATAGACTAAATATGAAGTAGACCGATCTCTCTGGCTGCACATAATCAATCTCTGTGTCCCAACATTCAACTGCTTTTCTACCAACACGTCTAACGAAAATGGGGTGGTTTTGGATTTTAGGTTAGAAAACTGATTTGTAAACAAATGCTTAAAGACGTTAATATACGTCCGCTAACTAATTTGTAGTGCAGTTTGACTAAATTCGAGTTAGTAAAGTTATTTCAACAACATAATAGTACTTGTCTTTTAAAAATTAATATATAAACACGTTCATCACTGTTGACCATGTGACTTTGAAGGTTTTGTAGGATTGGGGTAGGTCAATGTTAGTTACATGCGCAGAAGACGAATAAGCGGTCTACCTCATATTTAGTCTATTGAGCGGCCAGTGGCGCAATTTTTTCTGGCGTTTGCGGCATGGAGTTCTCTGCACAGGCTGCTGTTTTGCCTCTGTTTCTGCAAGTGCTCTGTAGCGAGTGGGTTAATCCGATTCGAGCTGAGCTATTTGCGGCATGGAGTTCTCTGCACAGGCTGCTGTTTTGCCTCTGTTTCTGCAAGTGCTCTGTAGCGAGTAGGTTAATCCGATTCGAGCTGAGCTATTTGCGGCATGGAGTTCTCTGCACAGGCTGCTGTTTTGCCTCTGTTTCTGCAAGTGCTCTGTAGCGAGTGGGTTAATCCGATTCGAGCTGAGCTATTTGCGGCATGGAGTTCTCTGCACAGGCTGCTGTTTTGCCTCTGTTTCTGCAA
Source organism: Dryococelus australis (assembly GCA_029891345.1). Classification (NCBI taxonomy): domain Eukaryota; kingdom Metazoa; phylum Arthropoda; class Insecta; order Phasmatodea; family Phasmatidae; genus Dryococelus; species Dryococelus australis. The sequence continues at coordinate 196,284,709 of CM056998.1, read as the reverse complement.
GTGCTCTGTAGCGAGTAGGTTAATCCGATTCGAGCTGAGCTATTTGCGGCATGGAGTTCTCTGCACAGGCTGCTGTTTTGCCTCTGTTTCTGCAAGTGCTCTGTAGCGAGTGGGTTAATCCGATTCGAGCTGAGCTATTTGCGGCATGGAGTTCTCTGCACAGGCTGCTGTTTTGCCTCTGTTTCTGCAAGTGCTCTGTAGCGAGTAGGTTAATCCGATTCGAGCTGAGCTATTTGCGGCATGGAGTTCTCTGCACAGGCTGCTGTTTTGCCTCTGTTTCTGCAAGTGCTCTGTAGCGAGTGGGTTAATCCGATTCGAGCTGAGCTATTTGCGGCTGGGGTCCGAACTCCAAGCTGGCCTCCTGCCGCTGTCTCTATCTTCCCCGGGGAGATGGTGTGTGGGACAGCCAGAGAAACTAACACGACGAGGGACCGATATGCCATTCCCACCCTCCCCAACCACCTCGCCGACGACACAGGCAATTAAACATCTCCGGACGACGCAGGCGATAGGAAATTGCGAGCCCCCGACACCCGCCAACCTTCCCCGGGCGCCGTGCCGGGATAAAAACAACACTTATCGTTGTTTGCGCGAATACGCGCATCTCGGCAAATAAATGTTCTGCAAATACAACTTTTGCCTACTAATTGATCACACACACATTATATATATAAACATACACACACACAGACTGTTAAAAAATTCAGTCACCAAACGTCTAGCGATAATGGACAAGCCCACAACAAATAATGGGTATTGCTTATTAACCATGTGACAAACTCATACTGAGTGTGTAATGAACGCACGCAAGTTAATTACGGGTGTCGAGGAAGTTAGTGAGTGAAGAGATTTTGGCGGCTCGTAACAGCGAGGTCTTGAGAGTCGATGAGGGCGATTGAAGTGAATATGGAGTGGCACCAGAATTAAGGGGGGGGAACGGGAGATCCCCGAGAGAACCAGTCGACCAACGTCATCGTCCGAGGAAGTTAGCGGGTGCGATTGAGAACAGAACATTGTTACGTGTCGGGGATTACTGTATCATCAGCAGTAATATTGTAGCAGCAAAGGTGAGTACAGTGTGTGGCGGAGGAGAACCAAGGTCATGTGTGGTGCACAATCGGTCACCCATTCAAGGACCGACCACTTCCAATGTCGTGTAACTGCGGTGATCGGACGATAACCGTACCTGTATGGCCATTAGGAACATTCTGTTTACAAATCAACGACAGTGTACCTGTGCATGCCTAGTATACGTACTGTTATACACGTCTAGCATGCGTACTCGGGTCTGTGAACAGTGATGTGTCTCTCAGGTATTATTACTACACACCACTGTTTACCGACACAAGTACGTATGCTAGACGTGTATAACAGTACGTATACTAGTCATGCACAGGTTCACTGTCGTTTGTAAACAGAACGTTTGTACGGTTATGGTCCGATCACCGCAGTTACACAACATTGGGCGAGATTATTACAAATGGTTACATAACACTTTTTGTTCGATGTTCAGCTGTGGACCTACTTTCCCTCCAGCGTTACCAACTCTACTGGGCACATGTCTCTCAGTGCGCCCGTTAAAATATATGCAGGTAGGAGCAACGACTTTTTTTAAAGGCTGGTTTCAAAAGTGCACACTTTACCGTGAACAGCCTATAATAGCGGAGATAGGTAGTTCAATACTGAAAAAAATTGCTGTGTAGATATTTACAGCAGAATAAATAAAATAAAAATGTAACACAGTCCTTCTATTAATAACTCCACTATCCTTTATGAACGTGAATTCGCCCACGGCATCTTGTCACAATACTACTAAATAATATTTTATTTTATTTAGATTTCAAATAGCACACCGTAAAATAATTTTCTATTGCTCAAACTTAGGCAGTAGAATTGTTAGTGTCACATTTTCTGAGCCTACTGGTTACGGCTTAATTTTTCTATTGTGCAAACCTCTTTTATTTCGTGTGGAGTGGCCAGCGGAGAAAAGGCGCCCAACCCTCGCCCAAGCATGCAGCCCTTTGTAACCTCCCCCTTCCAACCACGGAGCTGTTCCAATTACAGGGCCGCCCCTGCGCTCCGCTGGCTCGAGCAGACCTTATCACAACCCAATAAGAGCTGGAGTTCGCTCCCCCAACACACCCCTCCCCCTACTACCCCCCTCTTCAAGACTCTGGAGCCACTCGACGTCTGAGTATGGTAATCAGTTCAGTCGCGGCTCCAGTGAGGAGATGAGGGGCTGGCTGGGTGAAAACATGTCCCTTCTATAACGAAGAAGGGCGATGACCTTGTGATGAGGGAGAAGTGGGAGGCTGACGTCGACTTCTATGAACGGCAATTAAGGCAGTGGAAACAACATACCGTGCTCCTGCTGAAGTTTATTTGCAGTGTTTTCACGCCCTTAAAATAAAACCTTTTAAAAAAATCACCCCATTTTTTTTAGGTGTCATCGTTTCCTAAATGACATAAGTGGATGAAGGTTATGTCACAATAGGTAAAATACCCGTTTGTTTTTTTTCAGAATAATGTTACGTACATATATCTCACTTCCAACAAGTTTCTTGACTTACAAAAACCAATACTGAAAAGAAATTATATTAAAGCAATTTTGTTTTTATTAACGACATATATAATTATTTTCTTTTATAGCTACACATTGAAAGAAAACGATGAGTCATTACATAACTGGATTTGGCCCGCTTAATAGCTCTTGTCAGGGAACCTACAACAAGGTAAAAAGACGTTGGTAGCGAGAAAAACAGTCGAATATAATCCATGCATATATTCATTAACACGCGTTATAAAACGTCCAGATTTATAGCATTATTACAGTGCATAATATACAATGGGCAGAATTTTGTACTTTGATCTCAAACACACATGTGGTTGTTTACATCCCACATAGTAAACATAAGTCAGGAAATATATTTTATCTTACCGCAATGTATTGCAGCAGAAATAATTTTCATTTGTTTGTTGTCACTGAGCTCAATTTGGCGTCTATTTACTCAGAACTTGGATTTTGTAATACAGCATCTTCATCCACTTGCGTCTTCAAATAGGTTTTGTCATCATAAAAGTGTCATAATTTTGGTTCAATTGAACTTTTGCTTGTATTTTATCTATAAATATAATATTCCCGTATAATGTTCCAGTATAATCACTATTATTGAAAACAGGGAGAAAATAAGTGTGTTGGTAACGCCTAGTAAATTAGTTATCTTTTAATATATTATTAAAGTATGTGCGCGAAAATAAGGTACACTGTCCCTTTCTTTGCATGAAGCAGATGCATAGCCTGAAAGTAGAACTTCAGGAGGGCTTGAGAAAAGTTGGATGTAACAAGGAATGGACAATACCTGCAATCTAAGGGCTTTTATTTTGCAAGGATTGGACGAGGAACCATCTACGTTTCAAAGCAATGGAAAAGTCTGCAGAATGTGAATTCCCAAGGGGTTAGATATTTTATTAGGTATTAAATGCTGCAACTATCATATACAGCAATGTTTGATGCAGTATATAGTTCTGGATTTCAAAACTGCTACAGTTTTGAGAAAGGCTAGGCTACAAAGTAAGCAAGTATTGCCAACATAATAGCCGTAAAGTTAATATAACAACATTATTCACATCTCTATTATTTTGGAATGTTTATACATTAAAGCAAGACTTTTTTCTACAAAATGTTTTGAAATAAATAAATGTAAATTGGGACATAATAAAGTGTTTATTTAACTGGTATTATATTGTTCTAAAACATACCAACTATAACTTTGAAAATAAATAAGTTTGAATTTGTAACGATTTTCTTGTATATTTTTATTATCATCATCAACATCATTATTGAAACAGTCAACTTCTTTATTCGACATTCTATAAATGTTTCCTAAATGTGATGATATAGTTTATTAAACTATGTAGTCAATGGAACAAACCCAAGCGAACTATATTAAGAGCTCCATCTACCTGGCACTTGAATAGCATTGCAGTGTGTTATGAACTATATTAAGAGCTCCATCTACCTGGCACTTGAATAGCATTGCAGTGTGTTATGAACTATATTAAGAGCTCCATCTACCTGGCACTTGAATAGCATTGCAGTGTGTTCTGAACTATATTAAGAGCTCCATCTACCTGGCACTTGAATAGCATTGCAGTGTGTTATGAAATTATGAGTTTTTTTAACGAAACCACTAAACGTATCGCCACTATAGCAATGTACGAAAAGGAAACATAGTTCATACGAGGTAAACGCTGTTCACGATAAAGTGAGCACTTTTGAAATCATCATAAGGAAAAAGTTACTGCTCCTACCTGCATATATTTTAACGGGCGCACTGAGAGACATGTGCCCAGTAAAGTTGGTAACGATGGAGGGAAAGTAGTTCCATATTTTACCGTCTAATAAAAAGTGTTAGGTAACACTTTCTTTTTTTAAAAGGATGCGAAGTGTAAAAATGAGCAGATTTGTAAAATATTTATATTTTTAATAGTTTCACAGTATCACTTGACCGACGTATGAACAAAGTGATGAGGCCCATGACAATGTTGATATTACATACGGCGGAAGAATACACGACGTGCATACAAATAGGTCTGAATCAGGGTTTTCAAACGTGCTCATTTTACCGTAAACAGCCTATACGTATAATAGTCTCAATTCTTTATTTATATAATAAATGCTGTTTACAATCCCTACGACATAGCTAAAAACGTCTTCTGCACACGGCTGTATCTCATAATAACCTGGTCGGAAACATGCGAAACCATTATACGGACATGCACTGAACGATGCTGCCGACTTACTATCGATCAAATGTAAGGGTCATCACTTAAAAGTCCCATAGGTACACGCAGCACGACCATTTATTATTATAATTTCATTTTCGCGCCTATCAAACATTTTTATAGCTTATATAAACCTGTGTTAGATATAATTTGTTTCGGTAAAATTTTGTGTGTGTGTGTGTAATAAAAATCGTGTCTAAGAGCGACCAGTGTCGAGGAACTATATTAGGAATGATTTTTATTGGCATTACATAATACAATTCTATTAACTTACAACGAAAAACTGTCAAAAACGTGTGCCAGTGCGTCAAATGAAGGTACCGATCTGCTCTGCTGGGAAGAAGGGGAGTGGAGTGTGAAGGGTGAAGTGATGTGAGTATGGGGCAGTGCCGGAATGCTAGGGTGGGGGGACGGGAGAACCCCGAGAATACCCGCCACCAGCGGCATCGTCCGGCACAATTCCCACTTGCGAAGATCCGGAAGCAACCGCGCCTCGAATCAAACACGGTTCGCTCAGGTGCGAGGCGAGTTGTCTGACCGCTAAATCACCGCGGCCCCCCTGCTGAAAATAAGGTTAAGAGTGAGATGGACCCCGCAATTTTTGTGAAATAGTTGTTTGTGTGAATACGCGTACCTCGGTAAATAAATGTCCTGCAAATACGAATTTTTGCCAGAAAAGAAAAAAAAATTATCTACGCCCTATACATATATTTTTTTACTTTTGTCATATATTGTTGGAGAAAAACATTCGTCGTGAAAATGTTCAAATATCGCATTTTTGAAGCTTGCCTGTGCAGTTTCCTTAAGCCGAAAGAGAAAAGTAGAAATATACGGGCTTAGTTCAATCTGTTGTCTTATACGCGTGTAATAAAACCCCACTGTTCCAGATCTACTATGCACAGCATAGTGTCACGGCAGAAACACTGCACGCCTTGCGCATAGGAGCGACGAGACGCTAGAAGTGCGTGTTAGTGTCGCCCGTACCGCCCTAACCCCCCCCCCCCCCAGCATCTTGACCTTGGACGCTGGGTTCCCACGAGGGTCCATCCCACACTCAAGTCAGTTGCCCCAGAATAGCTTGCAGCTCGGCCGTCCGACCTAACAGTCCATAGTAGGCACGCTTGGCGAAGTTACAAATTCCGAGCAGGCAGAGCAGAGAAAAAAAAACCGTTGACACTAGGTTTGCAAACATCCGTCACACACGTCCGTCGCCCGTCCGTCAGTCATCCGTTTGTGTTTACATCCGTGAGTTGAAAATGACTCCGCAAACAATCCGTCGTGCGTCAATCCTTCAGTACGGCAAAATTTCAGTGTAACAAAATAACATCGTGGACTTTTAGTCGGATGTATATCTTGGCTGGAAATACATTTTCAAGAGAGAAAGAATCTGGGCAAATAATTTTTGTATGCGATAAGAATTTATACTGAATTATTGTTTACATTTTAATTTCCTGAATTTACCACCAAAGATAATATACACTAATCCACCGGCTTGCATTTTATTTCAAAGTGCGTGTTCGCATCTACGGAATGTCGTCCGAACGCGGTGGCCCATCCGTCGATCCGTCGGAAGGTAAAGTTTGAGAAATAGTTGACGGATTGACGGATGTAATCGAAGGTAGCCCTGCGATTGGTGGAGGATCACGTGGCCGCCTGACGGATTGTTGCGAGTCCAGCTTTACTGAAGCAGACCTGGAGCAAATGTTACTACATTACACACTGAACACACGGCCCCCAAAACTAATCACAACTCTATCGTGAATGTTTGTTTATACCGGCGACGCTTAGTGTGTTCTGCGGTGCGGCAAACCGGCGATTTTTTGTCGGGATGGTGACCATATCCGGAATAGCATGGTTTAGGAGCTGTGGGGCCTGTTCCAGGGTCACCAGATCTTAAACCCCTTTGGGGATACTGTGAAGGATACGGTGTACGAGTCTCCTGTAACATCTCAAGAGGACTTAAGTAAATTTTGTCTGCTAAGCGGCACTGCAGGCTAATTACTCCGCAAAAATAATCGAGGGAGGACTTTTTTGTTCCAGTAGAACTGTAATAGCAAACACGGACGAATTTTCAGACAGAAAATAAATCATTGTGGCATCTTATTTGGGGAAGTATGGGGGTATTTATAAACCTGTTACATTTTTTATATATACACTTTTCGCCATTACTTCGATTTTTTAAGGGTTTCCAAATTCTTTCGCATTACACAGCATAAATAATATCTGCACCTTTACTATACTATTAAAACTAATTTTTCTTGGTTTTTTAGTAATGTGATTTTTTTTCTTACGGGCTATTACATAAATTATACTAGCAACCATAATCATGGAAATTCGTTTAGAAGTATGAAGTATGTCATATATTTTCTATCCGTAAACCATAATATGAAATCTGTATTGCAGGTTGTAAAAATCCCCAACCTCTACAGACCAAATTAATTACTTATGTATACAGAATAAAACCTGGACATTTTCTGTTTTAAACCAATTTATTGAATATATGAAAGGTAAAAATTGGTTAAATTATAGTATTTTTTCCTTTAAAATACCCATGCAACTGAGGCCACACTGGGTAATAACAATGTGTACATGAGGAAATCATTTGATTTTTTTTCATTTCCAAGAAATCAGAAAAGGGTTTTATAATATAAAAATAATAACACAAAGATAATAAACGAAATAACACAAAGGATCTGCATTAATATTTGGAGTAACATAGTCAAGACAGTAAAATATTCCTGTGAATAATAGTTTCTTTTTGCCATCCTATTGCAAGTAAGCACATTAAAACATCTTATTTTCCAAGAAACCACCACAGAAGGGTAGTGTAAAAAGAACACACGAAGAATATGAAATAATATTTGGAATAACAGTCACAATAATAAATTATTCCTGTAAATATTAGTGTTTTTTTTCTTACCATCTTATCGCCAGTAACAAAGAACTAGTTGTCACGAAAATCAACAATACACTAAGCACTAGAAATAAAACAAGGATGCACTTCGAGTTTGTGCAAGATACTCTAGGTGCATCACTACAGCCAGCTTTCTTTGCAGCGTCCTCTTTTTTTCTGTCTGTGAACTGTGGCCAATGGCTCATTTTATCTTTTCTTACTGCTTTTTTTAGGCAATGGTGCTATTGGGCACTTCTTTTCTTCAACTGAACTTGATTTTCTGATGATGATGAGCTTGGTCTTCCCATTTTCTTCTGTCCGTCCTTATTTTGCTTGCAGAGATAAGCAGTGACAGAAGCTTGTTTAGAAGGCTTGGCTGCTCTTTCTTGATCACTCCACTGCCAGCACATTCCCTTCTGTACAGCAGTCAGGCATCGACTACTGTCAAATCCAACAGACGGAATACAATCTTCAAATACCACTTCTTTGGCCTGATCTTGATGCGTTATAACGCTATTAGAGAGTCGATCAAATCGACACCCCCCCCCCCTGAATTTATTACAGTACAGAACAACACTGGGGCATTCCACATCAATTTCTTCTTACTGGTGTTGGATGAGCGCCTACAAAGGTACTCGGTAAATTAACTGGCTCGGTATCGTACCATTCACTGCACTCAAACTCACGCCTTCAACTGTACTTGTCAACTCTTCCTAACTTTCTCTTCCTTATTTGTTCATATCTTTATCAGAGGAGAATTTACAACCTTTCACCCTATTACGTATAACAGTTCTTAGTGACTGTATACAGATTTTTTCCAGCTCGAGTACTAACTTGATTCCTGTAAACCAATGATCAAGACACAGTTTGTGAATTTTTTTTTGGGTATCACACTAGCCAAGCGTATAACAGTTCCACTCCCTCCTACATCAGGTATTGAGGCATAACGTGTTGCTTTTCCAGAATACAGTTCCAAATTACGAGCAGTTCCTTCTGAATCGCACAATACAAAAGCGTTATACCCCATTTTTTGGTTTATTTTTTATATAATTTATCAGGCTGTGCTTTTCTTTGAACGGAATCATCTGTTCGTCTACAGAAAACTTCTCACTCACTGAAATTTTCTTGAAATTCTCCGTCGGTGGTTGGAGAATGGGTCTTATTTTACACAATCTGTCATTAGGATACAACCTATCGCCACTGAAATGAAGTCCCTAGTTTTTACAAACTTTCATTTAACTTGCTTGGTTAGTTTATTTGTACTTCGGGTGAAATCTCGCAAGTGAATTTTGACCCACTTCTAGGTTCTCAATCGAGCTGAAACTTGGTATACATATAGACCTTTGTAGGTAGATAGCAAGTAAGACCTGATCGTGGATTCGGAAGGCGATCATAGGAACTTCATAAAAGCTAAACGTGGAGTCTTCGAGTCTGGATTCATTTGAGAAGGCAAGTCGACCGTTTATTTCTCCGATACTAGTGGGAACATCAATGAAAACTGCAAAACAAAATCCAAGAAACTGCAGAACAACGAAAAAGACGTTTAGAGAAGGCGAACTTAACACGTTAGCAGAAACTCGCTAATGAAGACAATGCATAATAACGTCGCAGGCTAGAATAAATATATTAACGAGAAAAAAAGAACATCGACAGCTCAACAGTGCACTGAACGAGCAAAATCCCGCTTACGTATGTCCCAATTAGGATGTTCCCTCACTCCTGAGCAACGAGAACATAACATGCAAAATGAAAAACAACTTATAACAGAAGTGAGAGCATCTGAAACACCAGAGCAACGTGATGTTCGTTTAGCTAACGCTCGACCACATGTGTCAATTACAAGAACACTAAACGCTGACCCTGATTATTTAAAAAAAAAAAAAACAATTAACACATGTTGTGATAAATATTGTGAAATTTGCACTAAAAGATGCTACCCCAACCGAATTACGAATTGTAGAGTTAATTTAACCGCTGCATCGTACTTGCCAGATGAACTTGCCCAAAAAAATAACATTAACTCTTTGCCATCGCTGCAATAGCCATGTCATGAGTAACAAAACAGTTCCGTTGACAAAGGCTTACTGGAATAGCTTGGACCCTGGTGCAATACCTGAGGTGAACACGGCCTGAGCAACGCATTCTGTCTAGCATACCACCTTTTGTCAAGATTATTATATTTGATGGACTATTCGGACAATGTTGACTTTGTGGGCAGGCATTTGTGTTTGCTCTGGATATTTTTGAAGTAACGAAAAACTGCCTAACATGTTACCGAGGCCTGTTGATAGTATTGGCATGATAACTGCTACTGGACACCTAGAAAACCTGAATGTATTACGACAGTTCTCAATTTCACACGTAGAAGTTTATAACGCTTTACATTGGCTTATTACGAATAATCCGTTCTACAAAGACATAGTAATCAATGATTACGTACAAATAAATCCACAAAATTTGGTTCTACCATTGAGGAGTCATATAATTACTTACGACTAAAAAGGAAAAAAATTATAAGTACAAAACATTTTAAATACAATCTTTTATTACATAGTGTACTAAAAGAAACTAATAATAATAATAATCATGAACAGTCAGTTATCATTAATTGTACTCTGAAACAAGTCTTGGCTGCAGTCTGGTTGTCTAGAAAATGTTTTTTTCTCACTTGAAAGGGCTCGTAGTGGTATCAAGTGTAGTTGACAAATCAGTGCCTAATGACTATATTTGGATTCATTAAAACTTAAAAATAAAAGCGTGGCGCGAGAGAAATGACCGGATCATATGCGTGTAGTTGAATAAGTGGGTAACAGACAGTTCTTGCCGTCCGCACAACATTGCTACGTTACATCAATGGATAAATTCTCGCGCCACGCTTTTATTTTTAAGTTTTAATTAATCTAAATTGAGTCATTAGACACTGATTTGTCAACTGCACTTGATATCACTACGAGCCCTTTCAATTAAGAAAAATCATTTTCTAGACAACCAGACTGCAACCAAGACTTGTTTCAAAGTCCAATTAATGATAACTGACTTAATGCTTAATGTTATTATTTGTTTCTTATTAGTACACTATATAATAAAAGATTGTCTTGAAAATGTTTTGTACTTATAATTTTATTTCGGTTCCTGCCGATTTCGGCTCAATGTTTCAGCAACAACACTTACTCGAGTTATGACGTTCCAATACATTCTAGATGACGGGAGTATATATAGATACGTACATAGAATATCCCATAAATTCTTCAATTTCATTTTTATCAACACTGAATGGCTTAGAAGCATTTATTTGTAATGAATAAAGGTTATTTTGATAAACAGCATGTTCTAAAACATCATCCAGCAGCTGTCTGAAATGATGTATTGGCGCGTGAGGAACATTTACTGCAGGAGCAAGTTTTGAATGAGGCAAGAACGACGACTTTTGAGCTGACTCTCTTCACATTGTATCACATCCCTTCTCGTCAATAACTTCGGTATCACTTTTTTCACAAATTGTTCCTTCACTGTCGTAGTCCGCTACACCATTATCGTCACATTCTTGCACAATAATTATATTTCTTTCAAAAATGTCACGTATCTCACAATCATCCTCGCTATCTGAAGCCACAGAATCTTCTCATTCGATTCCACAAATGGGTCTTATTTCAATGCGTGCTTTCTTTCTCCTGTTGCCACAGATTTGTTTTGGAACCATGTCTCTGTTAACATAAAAGTGAAGTTACGATTCCGAAAGTGGCCAATGTTACTTGAAAGTCACAAACAAATTCATTCGTATAAATAAGTGGAAACAAGTTTGTAAGGCAATAATAATACTAATTTTTCTTAAACTTACAGTCTTGTTTTTAGAATTTTTCTTTTTCACAACAAATAACCTTCAAACGTCGACGATATAATTACGAAACAAACACAGACGCCATTGCACTGTACTCCAATATGTGTTCACGTCTGACTGTGTAAATATGAACTATTAGTGCTGCCAAGCGATTGAATAGAGGCAGCCATATTGTATCTTCCAAGTCACGCAAGTCTCACAACGAATATCAATCATTTTACAGTAAATATGGATGTAACCGACATGTGAATTCCGAGTCACAGTGGGCAGTAAAGGTTGACACTAATATTTTTTTTACTTTTAACTGCCGGGAGAAAGTGATTTTTTTCTTACAGGAGATTGATTATACTAGCAACCATAATCAGTGAAAATGTTTTTAAAAGTATGAAGTATGTCGTGTAAATTTTCTATCCATAAACCATAATACGAAATGTGTAATTCAGGTTGTAAAAATCCCGTTAATATGAGACGGCAGGTACTAGACCCCCTTAAAGTAGTTTACACAAGGAATAAAACACTTTGCTAGAAGAAGATTCCACACACTACCGCCTGAACGTAGATGTTAAACAAATCTTCAGATATAAAGCGTCAAGTGTATAGGTAATGCGTATCTAAAGAAATATCTGCAATCATGACATCATTTTTCGGTGTAGTTACAGTGTTTCATGATAGTTTGTCGTCTCTACGTTCTAATCAGCCTGCATTCCGAAGGAAAGATGCGCATCCTAGATAACCATACTGGCTGTGTTGAACCATTTCGCAGAATTTTAACAAACTCGATATGGACACTCTGCTTTTATAATTTTTGACTATGTCGGAAGCATATTTTCAAAATTTCATTAACAATTTTTTTTTCTGTATCGCACCTCAAGAAGTATTCGACCGATTTTAGCCACAACTGTCTGACAGTTCGCAATGTTAGCTCTGAATTCAGAGACTCCTACTTGTAAGTCAGCATTTTTTAATTTAGCTTGACACGAATAAAAATTTCGTTTACCATATATATATATATTTCTCTCTCTCTCTCTCTCTCTCTCTCTCTCTCTCTTTCCCCCGGCAGTCCCTGAAATATTATATAGAACCTCAATTTTTCCAGATAGTCCTTTTCAAGTAATTTTGCAAGTTAGAAGTTTATAATGTGTGAACTTAATTCTTACCATAGCTACTGCCAGTTTACCAGTTGTGGTTGGAACAGGACAATAAGGATCCGTTGGTGGCGTAGCGAGGGAAATGTGGAAATCATCAACACTGCTAGCAATACTTCGAAGCACAACATAAAAAAAAAATGAATTTTCATAGGGCTGTATCTTAAAATCATACAACTTGAATATCTGGGATTTTTATGTTTAAAAAATTAGGGTTGGCTGTGTTGGGGGCACAGCCGTTTGTTTTGACTGTGTTGGGGACACAGCCGTTTGTTTTGCGCGAATACGTCTGAGTTGACGCGCCCGGACGTCTTGATTATTTTACGTTCCCGGCACCGCTTCACTCTATCATCTGACATATTATTGATATCACTAGGTTCCTTTTGTGATGCTCTTTCCAACCGCATACGATTTCTGTATTTTGACTTGGCTTTTTGACGAATATAGGCCGACATTGTGTTAAATCTTCTTAATTTTTTACATTAAACTCTTACACTTTCACCATAACCACGCCACTCAAATGTTTTTATACATGCAATCGATTGATCTTGACGAGAGCTGTCGATTGAAACTCAAGCGAGTGTCGTAGCTTCTTCTAGTCAAAAGTTATACTACGTGGAAGTTATGAGACGCGGCGAAACGAACTAACAATTGCCCCCCCCCCCCCTTTTTTCTTTTCTCCCCCGGTACAGCACAATGCTCCGCAGTCCTCACTCAGCGTATCATATTCTTCGATTCTTTGACAATCGAGTGGTGTAATTGAATTTTGACGATAGATTCGGAGCTGCAATGCCAAAATGTATCCCCCAATATTTTTATCATCGGATTTTCTGGATTGTCTCCCACTATGATGGACGCAAATACACAGACGTATTCACGGCAAAACCCAAGAGTGAATTTTACCACATGCATTCCGATAATTAAATTATATAACCAAAGCTGAGTCCACGAGTTACGAGTTGCACGCAGATCTAGGAGAACATTGGACGAGTGATTTGCGTTTAGAGGTATGGGCCAACTGTTGCGCATGCCAGAGTAGTCCATATTCCTCCCCCCCCCCCCGCTCCCATACAATACTTCCATGGCGCCAAACACGGAAGAATATTCAGTGCATCTATATATAGGCTGCCCAAAAGTCGCCGCACACAGAGAAAATGGGACGTCGCAGCAAAGTATATCAGTAATTACGAAATATTTGTCACAAATGTTTCGCAAATTGTCTCCACGTATTTCTCACCTCTTTACGCACGAGCACGAGCGCGCGCACACACACATGTATATATATTTATAGACACATATACATACGTGTGAATATGTCTTTTTTCCACTTACGGGACTGCTTTGGAGCTGACCTGGGTAGTCACTAGGGGTGGGGACAAAACTTTTAAGGGTGTTGGACCCCCAAAAATTAATTTATTTATAATATTACCAAAAATTGTTCACCTTGTAGGCATTGTATGTGATGACATTTTCCTCGAATAAAAAAGTTCTTTATATTTTTTTAATGCCAAATACAAAAATCCTTCTGTTTCGTTGCAACCATCAAATAGATTTTTCGAAGAAAGAATATTCATCGCACAATACTCCGTGGAAAAAAAACAAGTTGTAACGATCTGCGACAGTTCCCAGAACTACAAATTAGTTCAACAAGACGAAGTGTTTGTTCCCGCTACCTTTAGTCCCATCAAATGGTGGCGCATATCGCATGAAACATACTCGCCTGCAGTTCGATGTGCTGCAACACGCTATACAACACTGTTGTGCGGAAAGAGGCGTTATGAAGCGTAGTGGGTTTGGTTCTGCATGTATCGATTGCCGTGCTGTATGGCTCCACAGTTTGATATGGAATATTATATGGCAAAGGCCGAACATAGTTGAGCCATTTCTTCCAAGACTACACGCTGTAATAAAAATAATAATGGGGTTACTTAAATATTAGTTTTTCTTGAAAGTCTATAAAGTAGACACACACATTTACTTACACGCGAAAACATTATAGTCACAAAGTTCGCTCACGGATTAGCGTTCAACCAGGCATTTACATTTTTTGATTTGTCAGTAAACTTATTTATGTGCACTTTAGCCCTGCAGTCACTTGCAATACTTTGAAGAAGACACAAATTAAACGCCATTGTGTATTACTATTTCACTAAAACCTACAGTTTTAATTGGAATTCAACCCATCACATGCCTGCACCAACCAAGCTGCCAGCCACAACGTTCACTCATGTTTGACTTATAGTCGTAACATCACTAGTTTGGCTAGAAGAGCCTGTAAGGCCTTTAACTCGTGGTGGTAACGGCTGAGCTGTCTGGAGATGGTATGTTATCACATAAAGGAGTGTTGCAAAGTTAATGTTTAAGCTCCAAACTAATATTTCTAATATAAGACATATCTTGAAATTAGGATTTTTTTATCCTCTAAGGGGCGTTTTTGTCGATAAATAAAATGGTTACATGTTAAGAAGTTCAACAAAATAAACAACGCAGATATTGAACACACTACAGCACATCTCAAGCGAGGAGGGTTAGCGTCTTAAGAAGTTGAATCATGCTGGTTTTTTATATCCACATCCATACCTGAAGGCATGCTATGTCTCTTCCTTGGTAGCGATAAGGTCCTTTGTGACATTTTTCATTTTGGGTACAACATTTTACGTACATGCAAACTGCAGCCTAATGTATAGTAAGTTTGAATCATTCCGACAATACGGCAGCTCTTCTGGTTTGTAGGACGTAAATAACTAACGAACAAATCCTGTGGCCAGTAAATAACAAAAACAGATCAACAGAAGAAAAATTATGTAAACGATAATTTAAACTTACTTTATTTTTCTTTTGCATGCTTTTGTCTTTCACCTATTCCGTCTCATACTGTTAAAAATATTTTGATGCACGGTAAATATACAGAACTACCCAGCTCCGTTACTTCACCACAGAATATAGAAGTTGAGAAAAAGTAAATGGGAAAGATGAAAACTCACGCGAGCGGGGAAGTGCAAATAGGCAGTAGTTAGTCAACAACCCTCCACTGTAACATTGCATGGTGCAGTCTCAAGTAGGCAGTAGTTAGTCAACAACCCTCCACTGTAACATTGCATGGTGCAGTCTCAAGTAGGCAGTAGTTAGTCAACAACCCTCCACTGTAACATTGCATGGTGCAGTCTCAAGTAGGCAGTAGTTAGTCAACAACCCTCCACTGTAACATTGCATGGTGCAGTCTCAAGTAGGCAGTAGTTAGTCAACAACCCTCCACTCTAACATTGAATGGTGCAGTCTCAAGTAGGCAGTAGTTAGTCAACAACCCTCCACTGTAACATTGCATGGTGCAGTCTCAAGTAGGCAGTAGTTAGTCAACAACCCTCCACTGTAACATTGCATGGTGCAGTCTCAAGTAGGCAGTAGTTAGTCAACAACCCTCCACTGTAACATTGCATGGTGCAGTCTCAAGTAGGCAGTAGTTAGTCAACAACCCTCCACTGTAACATTGCATGGTGCAGTCTCAAGTAGGCAGTAGTTAGTCAACAACCCTCCACTGTAACATTGCATGGTGCAGTCTCAAGTAGGCAGTAGTTAGTCAACAACCCTCGACTGTAACATTGCATGGTGCAGTCTCAACTGGGAAAAACTTTCCATTGGAAGCATTGATCGTTTATTTGTTGTAAACTATGGCACTGATGATAAACTGTACTGCAATTAAAATTGGTAGTACATTTGGCTGTTTACAAGAATGTCCTTCGGTTTTAGAACACAGGTGGTCCAGTAATTTAATACAAGAGTTTTCCTGTCCAGAAGAAAGCCGACTTCATCTAAATTACATTTTTAATGCCATCATTAGTATTTAATTTATGAAGGGAGGGGGTGGGGAGGCCCCTAGAAAAGGGAAAAACATGCCTAAACACGACTGACGTGCTGAAAAGGGGGATGAAATTGATTTGCAGCAGGTGTGAGATTTATAGTATGACAGTTTTCTGTGCATGTTTAGTTCAGGTACCGTATCTGACATTGATATTTATATAACACGTTTATGTAATAAATCTCACTTCAACTAATAAATTTGACTCCACTTTACAGTAATTCTCACATCCCTTTGTTTCATACGCTTGCGAGTACCCTACTTTTAAGCCATCATTAACGATGCCTCAGTCTGATGGATGACTTACAAAGAGAAAAGTGAAGGAAGGATGCTTTTCACTGAACTAATCCTCCTTTACATTCGAATTTCAGTTCGAAATCGAGCTCGCTCGCTCGAGACACAGGAAGAAGTCGCATCCACAATTATCCTGCAAACGATGAAGAGTACACCGCGAGACTAAGCCCGTACTTCTCGCTGATTAACTTTATTTGAACAACTGCGCAGAGTGCTTCGCGGAACTGCCATGCATGGCGTGTGTGCGTCCAACAGTCGAAGCTATCTCTCTGGAGAGGGGCTGGAGAGATGGAGTGAAAAAAAGACATCGCTCTCAGAACTGCAAAATGAAGAGCCCCTTGCCAACTGCCTTTCAAGTTGAGACAAGCCTCGCGCTAGGCAGATCCCGGCCTCATTAACGCAGGTCTACACGACATGTGTGAAAGAGCACATCGCTAAGTGATGAGTTATACGGTCGGCTGGAAACTCCTGGAAGCCGTGATTACAGTTTCCGCCCCCTCCCCGCCCTTACACAACTCCCGCACGATTAATGTACTGGCGTGGTCGGACTTGTTAAACACAAGTTCTGCTTTTGCACTGCTAGAAAAAACCACCTTGAAATTACATACAAGTATAGGCTGTCCACGGAAAAATGAGCACTTTTGAAAGCCCTGCTTAAGATCTACATGTGTACACGTTGTGTATTCTTCCGCCTTATGTAAAAAAATTAACATTGCCATGGGCCTCTTCACTTTATTCATGCGTCGGTCAAATGAAACTCTGACATTAAGAATGTAAATACTTAGAAATCCGCTCATTTTTACACATCAGTACATTTAAAAAAAATCCAGAAAGGGAAAGATATAATTTCAAGTTGTCACAGATGGTAACATAATTTGACGTTATGATGTGGAACTACTTTTCATCTATCGTTACCAACTTTACAGGGAGAATGCCGCAAAGTGCACCCATTAAAATGTATGCATGAAGGGGCAGTGAATTTTTCTAAGGTTCATTTCTAAAGTACTCAGATTATCGTGAACAGCCTATATTTACAAAATTTATGCAGAAATAGTTCTTAAATTACGGACATTATTTTTTTCTATAACAAACTTCCGGTAAACTTCACAGAAAATTCCGTGAGTTCACGGAGCTCAGTAATCTTCTTCTGAAAACAACAATTTAAAATACAAATAGCCGACCATAACTGTACTAAGGTTTATTTTACTCACGTTGAGAAAACCAATTATAATAGTTTGACAACTAAACATTTTCGCTGCCAGGTAGCACAGACTGCACGTGTATAACCTATTCGCGGATTTTTCACACTTTTCAATCAAACAAAATATGTCCACGCGTTGTTTAGTATTCTGTTCTAAAACTTGGTTTAGCAAAATGTTGACTTACACAATATCTAAACTTTAATATGAAAATTTAATAAAAATAATATCGAAAATAGTTAGTATATATTTTTTTAGGGCTTACCTGTGCAGTTTCCTCCATAAAAGTATAATAGAAGAGAACTTTCTTTTAATGACCGCTATACATACATCGTACTTAAATTCGTCAATTTTTTTCGAGTGAAAACTTGCTTATGAACGCACAATGCCAAACACAGCTGCCTTTGTTACTGTTTCCTCCTGTAAACAACATTGGATGGCGTGAATAACAGTTGCTGAATTAACTTGCTACTTAAAATGTTGGTTGGAAGAAGCATATATCAGAAACCGAACTGTTATGTGCAGCAACACAGGCGTGCTAGCCCGATTGCAAGCGCAAACATAGTACGAGATATTGAGACGAAGCCTTGAGCGACTAAAACTATATCCCCTCCAACGAGTCGAGAGTAGGGTAGGTTGTTATTCAACACGGGTCAATATTACGACTGAAAACACTGTGAACGAGGTCTCTAAGTCATCGAGACACTGCACCAGGAAGACGTCCAGAGATGGGGGCGCGCCGTCCGCCGACATACGTCTAGTCATCAGCCTGCGGCATCATGGACAAGGTGTCTACGTTCCTTATGGATTATCTATAGTGGCGTGGCATTAATGTAATAATTCACTAATAAATTATTAACACAATGTAACTAGTCAATATAATTACAGCTGCTCCGAGTTAAAGATCAACTGAAAGGCTTTGTAACGAGATTTATTATATATACTTGTAATATATAGACGATAGATATTTAGGGTTCACCACTAATTCACGCCTAACCCTTTCTTGTACGTTTATCTAAGGTGGTTAAACCTCCCCATAACTAATCAAATGTAATAGAACCGAACACGAACTTTTACGCACAAATAAACATAATTTCTTAGGGGCCGCGGTGGCTGAGCGATTAGCACGCTCGCCTCCCACCATGGCGATCCGGGCTCAATCCCCGGCCGGGTCACCAGCTTTTCCGCAAGTGGGAATCGTGCCGGACGATGCCGTTGGTCGGCGGGTCTTCTCGGGGATCTCCCGTTTCCCCCGCCCCTTCATTCCGGCGCCGCTCCATACTCCATTCACCTTCATCGGCTCTCAAGACCTCGCTGTTAAGAGCCGCCCAAATCTCTTTACTCGCATAATTTCTTTATTTTCCGCCAGCTTGAAAGCGACTACTTTGGGACACTAGCGCATCTAGCGGCGGAAATAATACCTGTGGTAAACTCTCCCAAAATATATTTCGTTTTGTTACCAACCTGAGTTAAACAAACCTTAGAAATGAGGAGACTTGCTGTGTTCGGTCTCCACAGAGTTCCGCTCAGTTCTTCGTCATTGCTGATTGCGTTTATGTATATTCTCTGTGCATTGCCGGTTATGTACGGGAATTTGTAACTGTTCAATGCTCACCTGCCTGTCAGGTTATCGTCAACTCGCACTACATCCGGCTATCGATCTTAGAGTGAACATGGGATGGAGAGATCTCTCTGGCTGCGCACAAACAATCTCCGTGGTCCAGCACCGGCCTGCTTTCCCGCCAATACGACTAAAGGCTGATCACAATACAGAGAGCACTTTTGAAATCAACTTTGGAGAAAAGTCACTGCTCCTACCTGAATATATTTCAACGGGTGCACTGAGTGACACGCACACTGTAAAGTTTGTAACGATGGATTGGAAGTAGTTCCATATCTTAACGTCGAATAAAAAGTGTCAGGTAACCATTTGTGGTAACTTGAATTATTTCTTCGGCTTTCTGTATTTTTTTAATGCACCGAAGTGTAAAAATTAGCAGATTTGTAAAATATTTAGTTTTCTAATAATTTCACAGTTTCGATTGACCAACACATGAATAACGCGATGAAGCCCATGGCAATGTTAATTTCACATAAGGCGGAAGAATACACAATGTCCATACAATAGATCTTAAGCAGGGCTTTAAAAAGTGCTCATTTTACCGTGAACAGCATACATCGCAAACGAAGTGGATAAGGTTTGAGGTTAGGACACTGTAAATGTAAACAACTGTGTTTAGATGTTTGTTTACTCACTCTAACCTGTTTTCGATGCATTTACAAGAAACTCAAATTTGTAAAAGTATTTTCTTTAAAGAGCTTGTTTTCTGAAAATTAAGCTGGAGTCACATTACCCCAACGAATCCGACACGACGAAATTTGAGTAGCAGCCAATGAAAAGCAAAGTCACTGTGACGTCAGCCCAACAAAATTGCAGCCCCGACAGCCCGACAAAAGTATGTTCTATTTCTACTTTACCTCGTGTCAGGCTCGTCGAGGAGCGCAAAAAATTTAAACATATCACCATAAAACAAAATCGGATACGCATTTCCCTACTGTAGTAACTAATAAACTAATTTGCCACCAAACTAAACGTCCCGTTTTGTTTTTAAATACTTATTTTCTCTTGTATATATTCAAATATTATCACAAGCAAAACAATCATTCTCTTTATCGTGAGTTTTAAAAATTAAATAATGGATAATGTAAGGTAAATAACTTGACGTGTTGTAGTATTTTCCAATAGCCAATTAGCACACTTGTCGGACAGATATCGTCGGGCTATTGTGATTCCACTCTAGCTTTATATATAAAAAAACAACACGTTCTGAGTGCTGACCGTACGACATTGACAGTTGTGTTGGCGTGTAGTAGGCGAGTGTTGGACACATGCGCGGGAGACTAACAACCAGCCTACCTCATATTTACTTTATGCTAGCGATACGCGGGTAAAGACATGATACCAGTTTCCGCAAAAGCTTGTGCATGGTCCGCCATAGAGCCCGTCATGGCATTTACCCGCCTTGCACGGCCATATTTCGTACAAGGTTTGGTAATTGGACACGTCCTATTTTCCGTGGCAGGTTCCCTACCAGGTTTCGTGCGTGGCCAATCATATCGCTGTTTCAGAGCGTGGGGCGCTCCCCGTGGCTACTAATCGAAGCTATTTTATGAAGAAACCGAAAAGGACTCCTCCATCTTGATTATACATCCGTGAGGTTGAAACTCTTTCAAATCGATTAAAAATACGACAGCGACGAATAAACCGTTCTAAGTACTAAAAACATTACGTGCTGTGTGAAAAAAATTTATTCGAATAATAAGAATAGCATTATATAAACCTGATACCTAATGTGCGAACTGGTAGTACAGTGGTAAAGCTGTAATGCCGGCGTCTAATACGAGGCTTTTGGACGTAAGTTCGAAACTCCGCCGGACCCAAATTAATTATTTTTATAATTAAATTTTACATGCGGATAATAACCTGGTACGTAAAGAAAAAACTCTATTTTGCAACCAGTCAGTAATTTTCGTCAATTAAAAATAACACACTCGTATTCTAGTGACCTCACGTCATTTTCCAGAAAATGAATGGCACTATACAAGTAAGCTATCAATTTATGTAAAAGGCGAAAATAAAATTAAATATATTAAGATGTGCTAGCTAGGTTTGCCATAGGCTTACGCAAGTTACTTACTGGTAAAGGCTATTCACGGTATAATGACCACTTTCGAAAGCCGTACTTAAGATCTACTTTTCTGCACGTTGTATATTCTTTCACCTTATGTAAAATTAACATTGCCATGGACCTCATCACTTTATTCATGCGTACGTCAAGTGTAACTGTAAGATTATTAGACAGGTAAACATTTTATAAATCTGCTAATTTCTACTCACGGAGCCGTTAAAAAGAACAGAAAGCGTAATAAATTATTTCAACTATCACAAATCTTTGCCTAACACTTTTAATTCGACTTTAAGGAATGGAACTACTTTCACATCCATAGTCCCCAACTTTACCGTGCGAATGTCACTCAGGTCAGGGCGCCCGTTACAATGAACGTAGATAGGGGCAGTGACATTTTTCTGAGGTTGATTTCAAAAGTGCTCACTCTATCGCGAACAGCTCTTTAGCAGTTCTACGAGTGGGCTTCATATTTACTACAAACCACATACTGCTCACCCGCCGAGGATGTCAAATGTTAGTACGTGAGCTGCTGTCGTGTAATATGGATCTTCCATGGCGGCTGGTACGCCAGGGCTTGTACAAGAACCAAGTACAGCGGCAGGTATCGTGTAATATCGGCTTGAGTGTGAGAGAATCACCCCCCCAGCTAACAGAACAAAGTGCAGATGTAGCCACGCCCTCACAGCAGCCAGCTACACTGGCCGCGCGCCGCCGCCGGGCCGGGGGAAATCGATGGCCGGCTACACTTAACTTGCAACGAACTGGCCCCGTGCGCCGGTTACAGGAAATACATCAAGTTAACTGCAACAGACTCGGAGCACGTGTGGGAATTACAGTTCTAGAGAAGATGGTAACTTTCCAGGAACGGCGCATACTGTTATACTAATATCTTCTAACTCCTCACATGAATGACTGAAGGGATTTCAACGGCTCTTAACATCGAGGTCTTGAGAGCCGATGAGGGTATGGAGCAGCGCCGGAATGAAAGGGCGGAAGAAACGGGAAATCCCAGAAAAAAAACCCGCCGACCAACGGCATCGTCTGGCACTATCCCCACATTCGAAAATCCGGAGTGACCCGGCCGGGGATTGAACCCGGATCGCCTTGGTGGGAGGCGAGCAGGCTAACCGCTCAGCCACCGAGGCCCCTTCATCACATGAAGAAATAACTTAGGGGTCATCTCATGATGGTAGAACAATGTGAGGTAGATGAATATAAAGAACTATATGTTACTGTATGGTTATATAATTGATCATCCTGACATTACATAAAATACTAAAAGTTCGGGGGAGCATTGTTTTGTAACTACATTATCTACCTTATTGAGAGCCAAGTTAGTATATCGTAGTTGTCCCACCTTGAGAAGTAACTCCAGGATAATGTAGTATTATCAAGTTACGGCGGTCGGCAAAGCAGGCTTCTAGGGACGTCCATCTTGGCCGGCGTCACATAGAGACAGACGCCTGCCGCCACTCTACATTGCCCTCATATCGGCGTCGCATAACACAACCTGACCTGATTCCCTGCCTGGTAGAGGAGATTCCTGCTTACCAGGGTTTGGGCAGTGCGAGTCCTGATTGCGGCAACTGGCTGTCCTCATTACAGCTCGTGTGCGATGGCGTATTCAGGCGGGCCGTCGAACTAAGGCCCGCCCACGACATCGTAACAATACACCTCGCTTTTGCTTATATAGGGTTGTCCTGCACTTCAGCTACAAACTTTGTGAGGTGTGAGGAATTAGATGTAAAACATTATACTATCTATGAACGAACGTGATTATTACGGGAAACACACATACACTCACACTCACTCTAGATAACTAGGAATTAAAATTATTTATTCGCAAAATTTAAGGAACTAAAATTTTTACAAATGTTGTCCACGGACCTATTCATAAAGACCTGCGAAACTGGCGTTATGTGGTTGCAGACTAGACTCCAAAAATGCTGTATGCTTGTCTTGGCTTCTGCGATTGTCCGACAACATGTTTGACACGTCACAAGGACGAGTATAGCCAATTGTTAATACTCAATGGTTGAGCTACCAATCTCAATTGGAGCGATAACACGAGTAAATTACGCCGTCTAGTTGCCAGTAGCCAATGGAGTCATGAATTGCACTCAAGTAGGTATAGGACACTGAAGTCTAGAATGTTACTAAAAAAAATAGCGTCAATTTTGCACGTCTATCTATTTATTTAGGTTTGAAATGAGCGATGGCCGCCTTCTATGGCGGCTGTTTCGTCTGAACTGGAATTCACCGGACTTGCGTTGTGTTGCAATAAAAAGGCTCGTCTGGACAACCTACATCGGCCTCCAGACGTGGCGCCAGAGCGGTAGTTAAGGAAACTATTAATCTCTGGAGTGGTGAGGGGCCGGGGGGGGGGGGGCTGTGGATGAGATATTACCGCGCCTCGACGAGGGCCAGATGAATTCCCGACGACCCACCGCGTGGCCTCGGCGCCGACGAAGACTCGGAAACTGGGGCAAAAGGCGTAAATGAGCAAGTCGCGCAGAGGGTGGTTGATGTCTGTCCTCCCCTCGACTACCACGCCTTTCCAACCATGCAAGTCATTACATTATCTGGTCGTCGGTGCAGAAAACAAAAATACAGAAGCAACGACATACTGCCGCAATTTTTCCAAGTCTCTGGGGCATAGCCAGGTTCTTTAGGCGATGGAGGCCTGATATCTTGACATTAATGGTTTTAACTTACCATTAATATTTACATAATCGTACTTTACCTAACACAGATGGAGGAGGATGACAGGCATGTGGTGTGTTTACGGCTAAGTGAACCCAACCAACATGTTTGCGAATCTCAAGCATATGCTGTACGCTGTTATGAATCCATTGATCGTCGTTTGAGGAAACAGCGTGAGCTCTGAAGACCATATAGCCTCAATGGATGACCATCTGAACATTCGTAAGATGGAGTTGATTAATACTCCCCACACCAGTTATCTTATATTCCTCGCCATGGCGTCAATAAACCGTATAGTAGCACGAAGAACTTCGTGCTGTCTTTAGTGGCTCAGCTAAGTCCAGCAGAGACGTTAATCTCTCTGATGTGCCTCTCCCTCTTCCTGTTCCTAAGCTAGAGGCGGACATAGCTGAGGCCGTATCTCACTTTTGCTCTCCTCTACGAGGTCGTCCGCCTAACGTGGAAACTCCCAAAAAGTTGCGGTTTTCGCCAAATGAAACTACGTACGGCGGCGAGTAATTTGCAACACAGTGACTATTCGCAACACGTGTACCAACAAAAATAATTAAACCCCATATGATTTTTTTCCCCTGGGAAACCTTTTATTTCAATGGCATCTGGAAGTACTTGCAAAGGTGAATTCAATGACATATCATATTCAATGGAAAGTAATACAGAATATTTCAGTTAATGTAATAAATTATCGTGAGCGTCTGGATAATGTGTAGCGTTAATTATGACGTGCGGATCAATAATCTTATTTTAAATCCCAAATATGCTATCACATTCATGAAGTTAAGTCTAAATGAGGGTTAGAAACTGTGACTATTTCCATGGAATGATTCCGCATATCTTTGTTTCGTTACACATTACCAGACACTGAATAGTTCCAACTTAAATATATTCTCTTAAATATGTAATAAACTAGTGCAACGGGTACAACTTCAAATATTTTTTACACACTTGTTTCGTTCTAGAGCACAGGTCGTTAAAATGTTGCCATCTTCATTTTTCGTAATCAACCTGTAGCCGTTATTTGTCGGGCTACTTTGGGTACACTATGTATATAGGACACGGTGTCCAAGGGCTAAAACGCCGAGGGAACTATAGCATCGCTTGCCGAAAAAGCTGTTGTTCGAGTCTGTATTGAGCTCTGCAAACGTCACACTAGGTGTTATCTTTACTTCCCACCCCCCCCCCCCCCCAAACCACCCATCCTTCCACTATTTCTGGCGGCGTGAGCCAGGATTCTTCCACGCCATCGATTCCGCCCCAGGGCGAGCAGGACGACCCAACATCTTCACGCGAATCCCCGCACACACGAACCTCATCGAGCGAGGTGGCACAGTCGGGGGCACACTTTGTCACCCATCCGGGGAGGCCTGGGTTCGTTTCTCGGTGCAGCCATTATGATCTCTGTTCCCCGTGGTTTCTCCGATATCACTCCAGGCGAATGATGGGACAGTTCCTTACTTCAGGCGATGGGAGAGTCCTCCTCCATTCCTACGTCACTGAGTATCTTGGTTCATCTTTATTGACCTAGCTTTGGAAAAAAAAAAACGTTAACCCTTATCTACGATATGAACTTGAACTTACTTACTTAAACCCATATATAGGCTATTCACGGTAAACTCAGATCTTTTGAAAGTCCTGCGTGAGATCTACTTCTATGCACGTCATGTATTCTTCCACCTTACGTAAGATTAACATTTCGATGGGCCTCGTCACTTTATTCATGCGCCGGACAAGTGAAACTGTAAGGAAAGTAAATAGTTAACAAATCTGCTCAATTTTACACTTCGATGCATTCAAAATAACAGAAAGGGAAAGAAATTATTTAAATTTTCATAGATGATTACGTAATCCAACGTTAATATACGGAACTACTTCCCATCCATCGTTGCCAACTTTACTGGGTGCATGTCACTCGGTGCGCCCGTTAAAATATATGCAGGTAAGGGCAGAGACTTTTTTTCTGAGGTTGATGTCAAAAGTGGTCACTTTATCGTGAACAGCCTTTACGTGGGATCACGATCGCGTAAACAGCAATATTCCTTGTCCTGTATCGCAGTCCGTAACTGAACAAATGTTCTGTTGGCTGTTCTCTCAAAGCGAAGAAATTGGATAATAGATTCAAACATGCACCGGGCCCAGTGATGAGAGGAAACTGCGAGAGAAGAGATTTGGGCGGCTCTTGACATCGAGGTCTTGAGAGCCGATAAGGCGAACGAGGTGAGTATGGAGCAGCGCCGGAATGAAAGTGCGGGGGAAATGGGAGATCCCCGAGAAAACCCTCATCGTCCGGCGCGATTCCCCAAATGCGAAAATCCGGGACGACCCCGCCAAAAATCGAACCCGTTTCGCCCAGGTGGGAGGCGAGTAGTCTAACCACTACACCACCGCGGCCCTCCCATAGCTGAAGGAAACGTCTGAGTGGTGCGATTGTTATGCAGAATGATCCTGATCTCCAAGTGAACATTTCGTGAAATAACGTTTTATGGAAAATGGGGAAGAAATAATATTTAAAATTGTGAATTAGAATTGGTTGTTCGCAAAATGCCAGTAGCTACACAGAAAAAAGTATATGTTGTTGCAATACAAAAATTATATTGCGGCACTTCAATAAACCTTTATTTTGTAGTAAAATTGATAATGTTATGAGATAGTTGTATTTAAATTTTGAAGCATCGTATGATAACTAAATGTAACTTAGGCCAGCCCTCAAGATTTGCAAAGCAGTTCACGTGTGCCAAATATGCGTATATTTACAGAGCATAAGTATTTCACCCAGGGCGTAGCTAGAAATTTACTTCGGAGAGAAGGTGAAAAGCTAATTTTAATTTTGTGAAAATATATTCAAGCTTTACAACCATTGAACGTAAGTACGCAATACCACTTACCTCCTCCGTGTTCAAGGGGGATTGCAAATTTCTCACGTTACTTACGTCTTATGTTTAGTTCAAAAAAATTAAGTACAACCAATGGACTAATTTATATGCAGCGAACCAAACAAATTTATAAACATTCTTAATGCTCAAGATAGACCACACATTCCTTATATATAAAAATTGAAAGTAGTATTTTTTATTTCAAATTTTATTTTCGAATATATTGTTTTCTTTTTTCGGGAGGGGTGGGGAGTGGGGTGTATGCCCTTATAACTCCCCAACCTACTCTGGCTGCACCACTTATTTCCACGTAATTAAAGAAAATTCCATTTTGTCATTATGTTGTACTGAATACCCACAGTATAAATCATGTAATTAAGATAGAGCAGTTGGTAAGACGTAAGGTGCCGTAAAGTGGAGAACGTCAAGCACTGACGTCAAGCTTCGTTTTCCTCCTTGCAGTTTTTTTTTCGTTGGTAATGTTTATTTCTGTAACAAAATAATCGTACTTTATTAATTTTTAATTGGGACTTTTTTTTTTTAAGAATATACAATATAATTTATAACCCTTATATTAACATCAGTTCATTACAAAATTTGTTTTGCCGCAACATAAACATCTTGATGTTGACAGAGAAGTAAGGAGATATTATTGTTACAAAAGTACCTAGTGTTAATGTCAATAGCTTGACTGGATGTATATTACATTTACAGCAGCATTAGTTAGGTACTGACGGTTCACACGTGACAAAAATGTACTTTTCTAGTAATATTAATACTGTTTGCACATTAGCATTTTTCCTGCGTACCCGATTTGAAATAACGAATTCGTGAATAGTGTTAGTCTAATTTTATACGTGAAGTCTGAACATTTGGTTGGTGGTAATATTGCTAGTCTTTTCGCATATAAGTATAGGCTGTTTACTGTAAACTGAGTACTTTCGAAAGATCTGCTCACGATTTACTGCTCAGATTACATTGTATCCTTCCGCTTTATGAAAAGTTAACATACGTTAGTAGGAGCGGGGGGTTCTGGACATAATTAATTAAAAATGGCGGCGATGCAGTTGCATTTCCTCTTCCCCGCCTGCACTTGCACATGCAGTTGCATGTAAAAGTGCAAGTGCAATTGCAGATGCGTGTGCAGGGGGGAAGTGGAAATACCTCTCCGCCATTTTTAATAAATTATATCCAGAACCTGCCCGCTTCTATTACTTACGTTGGTCACGTTAAAATATGAAATCATCGGAAACTTACAGTTTTATAATTCTTATACTTAAAACCATTAAAAACAAAGATAATTATATAATTTTAGTATCAACAAATGTTTACCTAATACTTTTTATTGGCCGTTGAGACGCGGAACTGCTTTCCCTCCATCGTTACCAACTATACTGGACGCATGCCAGACACTGTGCGCGTTAAAATATATGCAGCTAGCGACAGTGATATTTTTCAAAAGTTGATTTCGAAAGTGATCACTTTGCCGTGTCAGACTAACCAACAAAGCGTGTTAACCGGGGGGTGTTAATCTAGTGTTAAAGCCCTCCAAATTTTCACGGACGACAGAAATTAAATCAGGCTACCAAGCTGACACTATTAAGAATTTGTTATTAAATCAGGATACCAAGCTAACACTATTAAGAATTTGTTATTTGAAATCAGGTATGGTTTTCTAACGTTTTGCAAACAACTAATTTCATTTCCCAGTATTCAAGAGTGTAGCTTTCACTCAATAATAACGTTACTTCATGGGTCGTATTCTGTTTTCAAACGCCATCATCCCTAACGGATATTCGAGATAGCCTGTATAAAGTTAATTTTTTTCAAAGCTTACCGTATTCAAAATCCCTGGTCACGTGATATCACATATTGTAGTTTGCTTCTTAAATGACATCTCTTCCCAAGTGTTAACGTTGTTCGCTAGGTTTGGTTGCCTTTCACTGCCGTAAACAAAGGCGAAGCGAAACTATTTCATTCGTTGTACACGAAGTTAATTTGTCCTCAATTAGGTGAAGTCAGACCGGACCAATTCGCCGATCAGGGATTCGTCACCGTTTAGACTACTTACAGAATACAGTATTTAGGCTCTTTAAGATATGAGCATTTGTTATATAATTGTCTGTGGATTACATGGACTTGTTTGCATTTATGGAAGCTTGGTGTCAAGGAAAAACGCTTTACTCGAATATCGAAATATAGGTACGCAATTTTACCAGTAAATGAGTAGTCACGTTACTTAATGAAATGAAATTCACTGAAAGAACAGCCGTCTTGTTTTCCCCTTTCTCCGATGATTCTTAAAGACAATTTCCACGCCGTAGTAAATTATTTTGTCAACTTAATGCAGAGTTAATAAATTTGCGAATAAGACGACAATACAGGATAATTAAGTGCTGCCTGGTTGAGAATTTGGCATAAGGAGATACACGTTCATGAAATTCAGTTTTTTGAAGCCAATTTTGAAGATACGAACTTGAAACAATAACCCAAGTGTGAGAAATGATACTATTGAGCTCTGTATCAAAGCAAATATAGCAATTTGTTTTTCATTAATTTTTTATTTAAGTAATAAATTTTCAGGTCTTTCCTGGGAAACAGGTTACACAATGTTACAGAAGTTTTCTATATCAAAGAAACACGTATTTTTCTACTCGAAAAAGACACCGGTGTTGTATATCTATCTGTAACATGAACGCCAGAAAACCGAATTTAATTAACCCATTCCGACCCAGTGTACACAATTATGTACATTACGCACGTGTAGGTAATTTATGTTCTGCAATGCACACTGAGAAGTTCAGCGACCAATGACCTTACATGTGGGTAAATGATTCGCAAACAGTCTTACTGGTTTACGTCATAATTGGTTCATATTAATGTAGCCGAACATATAACCTACAGCTCATTGGCTGTGGCAACGAAACAAGTGTTGTGTCGACTTAAGTACAGCACCAATCATAAAATGTTTTGTTTGCAACGCTTGAAACGGAAAAATTAAAGAGGGTATGAAAGGGTAAAAATGTATTTACCTATAGCAACTCCTCAACCGGGCGACAGCTTTAAGAATACTGAAGTCTAAGACCCTGACACCAGAAACTCCGCCTGCACACACCAGCAAAATGGCGTCATTTTGCCAGCAACGTGTCGGGAGGACGTCCGCCAATCAGCACTAATCAGCCGGCAGTCGAGCCAGTGGGGAATCCTTCGCAACACGCTGTAGCCAATCAGATGCAAAACTCGTTTCAGAGCATTGCACAACCAATTCTTTACAAGCCATCATCCTCGCATCGTGTAGTAAGAAAACAATTTTATGTTCTCATAGTATCGCTGGTAATTTTCTTATACCGTGTGTATAAGTGTGTCAACACAAAGATTTTGATTTTCTGCAATCCACACATATGTTTGTTTCCTTTTACGGCGAATTTTTCGACGTGGATATGACTTTAAATTTGCAACAATAGTTTATTTCGCGTAGTATAACTTGACGAGAAGAAGCTACGACGTTCGTATCAGTTTCAATTGACAGCTCTCGTCAAGATCAATCGACAGCTCTCGTCAAGATCAATCGACAGCTCTCGTCAAGATCAATCGACAGCTCTCGTCAAGATCAATCGACAGCTCTCGTCAAGATCAATTGACAGCTCTCGTCAAGATCAATCGATTGCGTGTATAAAAACATTCGTATTGATGGTTATGGTGAAATTTTATGAGTTTACTGTAAAAAAAAATGAAGAAAATTTGACAAAATGTCTGTCTATACTTGTCAAAAAGCCAAGTCTAAATACAGAAACCGTAAATGGTTGGAAAGAGCATCTCAAAAGCAATCCAGTGATACCCATAAAACCCCATATGATCGAGTGATGCGGTGTCGGGAACGTGAAATAAACATCAAGGCGTCCGGGCTCGTCAACGTAGACGTATTCACGCAAAACAAACGACCGTGTCCCCAACACATCCACACCACTTTTTTTCCCTCCAAGTATGGTTCGTCTAGAATTACACCACATTCTTCTTATCCCCAATTACCCTACAAGGGTGGTGTAGCGGTTAGCCTGCTCGCCTCCCGCCTGTACAAACCGGGTTCGACTCCCGGTGGGATCGCCCTAATATTTTCGTACGTGGGAAGCCATGCCGCTGGTCAGTGGGTTTTCTCGGGGATCTCCCGTTTCCTCCCGCCCTTGCATTCCGGCGGTGCTCCATACTCTACCTCACTTCACCCGCATAGGCTCTTTAATACCTCACTGTTAAGAGCCGCTCGAATCTCTCAGCTTCAAAACTACCATGCAACGCTTCTTTCGAAATTAAAACATAGTGAAATTTGAGTACTGGCAATGTGTTCAGTGTCCGACGTATGTATCTATTCTGCAGAGGCAAGTCTGACATTCCGTAACCTTTCATAAAAGAGGTGTTTAGAACAGATCGCAGATATGTTATTAAGGGCATTTGGATATTTGTTCTTGTCAGATTGATAATTCGAGTTAATGTTGCAACGTGTTTATTTAACGCTCGAGGTCCTGCAATTGATATTTTGTCGGCTACATTATACAAATGTACGCAACGCTTTCAAATAATTATTCGTACAACAGTTGCCAAAATCTCGCTTGTAACACTGCAAATAAAATGTCGTGCCTTTACAACACACGATTTTACGAACAACATTATTATGAAGCTTTATTTTCATAATAAATTTGATGTGTACAGCACTTGCTTTTTAAAATCCACCGTTAATATTAATATTTAATAGAAACATTCTGTTAAATTAGTTACAATTTAGCATTTAACTATACTAATTATTAGCAACTAATTTACAAACATTATTTTTTAAAGTAACAAATATTTTTACTGCGCAGAGAGATATAGTTGTGCACCAATTAATTTTATTTTCGTCGACAGGGTATCTCGCGTCACATCTTATCTCATTCTGTGAACCGGAGCAATGTTCCTTGTTGGCCGACATCCAGGAAGAAACATCCACATGTTTAGTTCTGCTTTCGTCTCAGCAGTCGTGGTAGCCTGGAGAACGGAGTACACTGGTCAACCCACTGGCTAATTAAGGAAGTTGTCTGCCAGGGCTTTGTTTATGTCGTCATACAGGCCTCGTACCATCGCGTCATGTGACGTGCTAAACTGTCCAGTGCTAAGACTCGCAAAATAAAGGTGAGTCAATTCAGCGTGAAATGCACACCCTAAATATGAATCAGCGATTCCAATGAGTTGGTTTATTCCTAATGAAATTTAATTCCGAGAGCTCTTACGAGCGAACCAGAGAAATTAAGTGACGTTCAAACGCACAGTGTAATTCGCTATAAAACAATATGTGAATAAAACAATCATTAAACTTCTCCACTGGAATCGGTAGAATTATAAACATATATGCAGTCAAATACGCCGATTTGGAATGATTTGTAATTATTTCTATCTTAGAGTGTAAACAAGCCAACGCTGATATAGACCAATCACTGTTATTTCCAACTTTTCTGAACCCCTGCTAAAGTTCTACTTCCAAGATATTCCTCCGCCTCATTCGAACAAAGCTTAGCCAAGTCTAGAAAATTATACCAGAGGGACAACGTGCCACATTCGTGTGCGCACAATATAATACAATAATTTGTTAAGAAATATTTCACACTAGCATTAACACACCAATTTTCTCACTTTTATCCCTAGCCTATTAACTATAAATGAAATAAAATAATGTACACATAAAATAGTAATAAAAATTCCATTTAACCAAATATAAGGTACTTTTATGTCAACTTTAGTATAAAACGATTGAATTATATTATATATTTAGGAAAAAACCAACCACATCACATGAGGCCATTTTTTAAAGCTTTGATTCACAAAGTGTGAGGAAGCTGCGAATTGCCTATAGCACAGAATAAACAGCAAAAATAACTTTATTTCTATTTTATAGTTTTTTTCTTACGTTTCCAGCGAGGGATGAACTGTTTTTTCCGGGTACTTAAAATACACATTTTAAGACATTGAGGTCTCCACACGCATACTGTCAATCGAGACAAACTAGAATATAGTAACTTATATTCACCACTGCAGGAACACAGCTTGTGTTGTTCCCTGCTCTGCCACCCTCATATTGATCCAGTACCACACCAGACACTACCCTGTACTTAGAAAGTTTATTATTGGCCAGCCATCATACATTGGGAAGCCGAGCTGGTCTCTACCCAATCAGAAAACCTTCATTGTATAAAAAGATTTACAATCAATCGTGTCCTTTCGAGTGTTTATTGTAAGAATAAATTCTGTAATTTATAGTAACTGCGCTGTCGTGTTGATGTGAGATCCTGTCGAACACTAGTATGACGAATAATGTATGTGATACGTGCTTTGTTTTGAACGACAAAGAAATGATCAAATTAGCTGTACTCGAGATAAAACCAAGCGTGGTCTTCAAAGTGTTGAAAAGTGCACTAAAGAGAAGTTTAAGAAAAACTGGCTAAACTTAATTCATTTCGTTTTCAGTGCAAGGCGTTTTGAGGCGCAGCACCGTAGTTATTATGCTGAGCTACTGCGATGGCTATAGCCATAGGATATTCACGTCATGCGTACACACATAAAAAAAAATTTTAGGTGAAATTCTCTTACATGTAAGGGAAGCTAATTACCTCTTCATGTAAGGTAAAATTACTTCTTAAATGTAGAGTAAATTTACATAACAAGTAAAGTACTATTACCTAATCGTACGGGAAAGCTAGCTGACAAAATTGGAAGAAAATCCCATACAAGTAAGGGAATACAAACTATATTGTAAAAAAAGAACTATATTAAAAAATACCCTGAAATGATAATACTGACTTTTTTAATTACTTATATCCTTCGACAAATAGTAACCGAAACCTCAACACTAAAATCCTCGACACTTGCTGGTGGATGGGCGCGAATCATGGCCCTCTATGTCGAAAGGCCGATAAGCTATCCATTGAACCACGGCAACAGTATAACAGCATAAGTGAATAAAAGCGTGTTAAAAGATTTATTTCTTCTGCCCGTCCTCCCACTTAGCTGTTGAGACGATGCTGAAGAGATGCACGCGTCGTAAGGTAACTGTCCCATCCATTTATGGGATTTTCCACTACCATGTGCATGAATTTTACTCCAGAGTGCAGTAATTTTGCTTTGCTCGTGAGAAAAACTGTTTCCCACACAATTTTGTGAATATTACCTTACAGCTGTCCGGTATTTACCCATTTTTTGCAGTGTAGTGTTATGAAGTGACCAGGCCTTAGCTGGACGGCCTACCTGTTCACACCTTTAAACAAGGAACTGCAGTAATACATTGCGAAAAATTGTTGCAGAAACACCCTCCATCGGCCAATAAACGAGGCCGAGAATATTAAGCAACGCGTCAGATATAGAGAACGTAACACTGAACGAGGCCGGGCCATTGGAACGAGAATACCACTGAAGATGGGTATGTCCGGGCTCCGACTTCCGCCATCTTGATCAGCCTTCGGAATCGTGAACCATGTGGAGACACTCGAATTAGACTTTACTCAGAATGTTGCTGATTAAATCTTTATATTTTAATATCAATTAATATTGCCTACTTCAGTATTTTTGTATAGCTTCCCCCGCACATACTTCAGGATGTTTATATTGAAGTAATATTTTACAATCTTAATGTTAAATAAATCCCTTATAAAAGTGTTTATTACATAACTTATTAGTAACTAGCATTGCCCCTATAGTCCCACTTGATAGCCCATGTAAGCAGTAAGAGACCCCCTGTTGCGAGTATTCATGTGAGGAGTAAGGAATTATTTATATTACATTATTAGTAGTAATATAGCCGTCAAGATTTGCTCAGTGTCGGTGCATGTGGCTATAGTCCATTGACGGTTTCTTAGGACTTTTTGAATCAACCCTTTGAAAAATCTCCCCATGTATGACGTGTTTATTTATTTCCAACATATACCATGGTATCACAAAGCGTTTTATATACGTGTTCATAAAAGTTTCTTTTTTTTTTCCTGTTAAAGTGAAATGTTATTCATGTTTCACCTATAAATTATGTTACATTTATAAATAATTTGAATAAAAACAGGGAGAAAATACGTACGTTGGTAGTGCCTCGTGAGAAATAGTCCTTATACAAAATACTGTTACACTCAGTGCGCACGAATGTAGTGCGTTGTCCCGCTGGTGTCATTCTCCAGACTTAGATAGGCTTAGTGTGCATGAGGCGGAGGAATATCCTGCAAGTAGAACTTTAGAAGGGTATCAAAAAAGGCTGAAGTAACCGTGAATGGATTATAGCGAGGAGAAATGTGGAGTGCATGGTACAAGCAACATTGTTACAACAGTCCGTAATATTTCAGTCCCTCAGAGGCGCAGTTATTCTAGTACTGCACAGATATCCCGTATGTAATCACTAGCAGCTTTTTTACTGTGTCCCCAGCTTATACGTGCCTATTTACTATAGGCTGTTGTAACATCTGGTAACTTGTATATATTTCTGTGTAATTGTTATGTTGATTTTAGATAGGATAAGCCAGTAATCTATTGAAATTCTTTATGCTTTTAAAGTTATAATAGCTAGGTGTGTAAAGATGATAATCAGGGCGGTCTCTATTAACTAGCGAAACTGTTATACTTCCCGTATTATTTGTTGTTGATGCAGGAACGTTTGCGTTCATCTCTATGAACTTGGAAATGTATTGCAAATGTAAACAGGCGACACTTCCAATGACAAATTTCGTTTTGATCAGCTTTTGTTTTTGTTTTGTTACGAATATTATTAATCGTCTTTAGAAAGGCGAAAGAATGTTGAGGAATCGGCCAAACTGACATTGAAAAGTGGATAAACTAATTGTTTTTTTTTGTTCTGCTGTCCAGCCCTGATTTATAGAAGTGATGGTTATATAATTTGTCGATATTAAAATTGGGCAGTATAAGATTTAATGAAGGGCCATGAAGAAATGACTTCAATCCAGGAACTGATGACGGCCCGAGGAAGGACGATCGTATGCTACTGCTATGGATCCATCGCTGCCTCTGGAGTGTAACGGCCTACCAACACATGGAGCCACTGCGGAAGTCCAGGGACCAGTGTTAGAGCAGAGAACTAGAGTGATCAATGGACCCTGAAGGAGGATCATCGTCATCCCTAGGCGATATTCCATGCAAGGTTAGTAGTAGGGGGTGTTCGTCCTAGTTACAAAGGAATGCCGCCTAAATTTATATCAAAGGGTTAAATTGATTGAAAGGGTTAATTAAATTGATTTAGGGTTAAATAAATATATTTAAATTGTTAATTAAATATATTGAAAGGGTCAAATGTATTGAATGAGTTAAACGTATTAAAATGATTAGTTTTTTATACGATAAAGTGTTGTAATCCGATTTTAATACGATTAATTTTTTAATCCAATAAAAAAAATTTAATCCCATTTTCATGAGATTAAGTTTTTCTAATGCGATAAAATGTCTTTTGTGTTTGGTGCGAGAGTGTAATAAGGGCCAAAATTTATTATTTTCCTTATTTCTTTTTGTGGGTTGGGGAGCAGTTTTGATAGATGTTCACAATCTGAGCTTTGGCACTCAATGAGGTGTGATGTGTTGGGAACAGGGTGTATAGATTTGTATATTATATTATATATATATTGAATTTTGTGCAAGAGTGGCATAAGTGTTAATTTTTTGGGTTGTTAGTGATTTTGCTCGTAGACGGTGTTGGGAGATAGTATCTTTCAAAGTCGCCTATTATTACGAACGAATAACAGCACTGGTATAATAACCAAAATATATTTCAAATGAGGTGTACGTATGAATATCCTGGTGCTAATTGATCGTAATTACGCGAGTCTCCAGTATGAAATTAATTAAGGTATCAAAAATGTCGCTATAAATTAGACAGCAGTCACCGTAATCACAATAACAAGGTATTTGAAAAATGACACTACTCGACGCCTCTCGCATGTACCTTACATGATTTTAAAATGGCTGAAGCAATGACTGCAGTGTATGACATGCGCCAAAATAGCTGTTAGATACGTGGAGTGCGGCCAGAGTCTGACAGGCGACTAAGTATATAGCTACTCGGAAAGAGATGTGAAAACGATTTACGTGACAAATGGATAAAAATTATGTTTATGACTCGCGTACGAATATATAAATTACACTAGCTGAATTAAAAAACACGTAACGAGAATCGTGGTTAACTGTCAGTGATTATAATATACATCCATTCGCTTGGGAGGTCACTGCAGCACTGACTTGGATGTAGCACTTACGTCAACTTATAAGCTGTGTTGAGAGCAAACATAACCTTTGTCGGCCTACGTTTGATTATATATTGATGTGAAAAACTCTGAAATGAACGAAAATACAAAACTAATGTTTCCAAATAAATTAAACGGCTAACATACACAAGTACATGAAAATCACTACACGAATTATGGAACCCAGCTAACCTGTTTTTTAAATAAATTAAATCGCACCAAGAGCTCCCCCAAAACACATCCGTCTGCCTGGGAGGCTGGTGAATGAATGACTGGAGGGTATGATGTGCACCGGCTTATAAACTGTTATGTATGTGGAGTGCAGCCGATTTGCAACTGAGAAAACTCTGAATACACTATTTGTCCTACAACAGAAAATAAAACGATATTTAAAAAAAAAAAAAAAAAACTTATCCTGACTTTGAACGAAAGGTTCATTATTGTAAGAAGAATAATTCTCTTTTAACACATATTTTCCGCTGAAGCATAAGGAGACTGATTCCTTAACCCCGCAACACTTTAGAGAAAACATACTATATGTTATTTTTAATTCACTAAAGTTGGTCGAAGAAAAATAATTAAAAATAACTGACATACTATAAAGTTTTCCATTAAGTCTGTGAAATTCACGCCACCAGTTACCGAAACAATAGTTGAAAATGTTGCGAAGTTTCGTCGACCGAACTCGGAAACGGTGTTTACACAATAAATGCACTGTATCGGCTTATCACACGAAAATCATTATTTTCCCGATAAATCAAACAAAACTAATAAACATTTTCTAATATTAAAATGTGTATATAATATTGCTTAACGAGAATCGCGGCTAGCACTCAGGCGTATTATATGCCTACACTCTCCGAAGCTCGCTGCCCGCCTACCTCTATATCACTGCATGGTACCCCATCAACCGTCGACCTGCCCAGTGAAGTTGGGAGAGCTGGTGTCGCGTCTATCCAAGACAAGTGTTGGCGTCAAACTAAGATGGTGCCAACCGATCTCCTTACCCTCAAATGCAGAATGCATCTTTGTGCGAAGAGAGTTCTTTTCCAAGGCCATATAGCCTCGACCCCCTCCCCTTCACCAGCCCAGAACATGTTTTCGGAGGACTGCCCTGGTGATGGTTACATACCCCTAACCCCCTTTCCCTACTTATGAGTGTGATTCTGGATGACTGCCCTTTCCAAGACCATGCACCTCCTCCCTTAACCTCCACCCCAGAGCACATATTTTACAAGATGATAGCTGCCTGGGTCAGGAACAGAGGTTTCCCTCAAGGCCAAAATGTGTGTTTTATACATCACTTCGGGAAGGCTCCGTCCCTCAGACCAGCAGATTTTGAACTGACCTTGGCTATTTCCCCTCCGCCCTCTTCCCTACAAACTGTTACTTTCGCTAGAACATTGAACCAACAAGGAAAAAACTTTCTCCCAAAGCCAGAGCTTGGCATTTTCCCAGCAAAATAAAATTTCACAACTCTTGCCAATGAAATTTATATCCCTGAAGTTAAATATTACTTGATATTGTAATACTCACAAGATAATCCCAAAGATTTAACATTCCAACAGAAAACACTTTATATTTTAATTCTGCAAACTTTATCCCATTTCCAGGAAACTATAACTAACTATAAGACATATTTTAACTTGTTAATTTTTTTTCTTTTAGGTAATGAAACAATGCATCATTCCACTTACACAAGTTAAACTTAGAACCCCAATCTTTTTCAATTATACAACTTTCGATTTAAGCAATATACAAGTAAATGTTTTTTACTTTCAATTGGTTTTTAAATATTTATTCAAATAGCAGAGAAAACATACATATTTTATGAGTAGATTTTCCTAGCCCAGAATTTCTACTATACGATGTGTATATATTTGAACTTATATTTACAAATACTATTTTTTCGACATGATATTACTGAAATTGCATGTATCCAGCTTCAAATGACTGCTATCGAAGATCAAATCTGTTAAATTTCATGATATATCAATTGATGTTCCTAAAAAGACATACTTAAGCAAATTTAAAGGAAAATTGCAGCCATTAAAAAAAAACACTTTCAATTTTGTTTTCTGACACTGTTTAAAGTATGATTATGTTTTTACCAGCAGATATCTTCCTGCTGAATCTTCAGCTGCAGTAGAAATTATCTTGTTGCTGTCCAAAAATATTTTTATTTCAAAGTTCGCTGGATTCTGCCACTACTTGCTATAGAATTGAAGAGCAGCAGGAAACTGTGTGTGTCGCTAAGGGGTCTTTCTACCTGCCTCTCAAAAAGTCATTTGTGTCACTTGACTCTCGATTTCATTCAATTCCCCAGGGTTTTTTCGAGTTTACCAGCAGGTTGGCAAAGTTTTCTCGAGATACTAGGAATTTTCCTCTCGTTTCAAACTAATTCATTCAGGCATGTTCGATTCTCTCAAACATTTTTGTAATGTTCCCCATTGAAAGTGTGTTTTTATTAAATTTTAATTCTAATTGTAGTTTTAATGTATAATATTTTTCTCAGTCATCAAGAAGAAAGCAAACAACTTGTATTTTTTTCCAGTTACCTGATTTTAAAATAAAGCCAATATCTTACCATCACCTACTCATCTCAATATACCAACATTTTTTATTAAAATATTTAATATCCATTCGTATACAAGTACTTAGTCTTTAGACACATCCCATCTCCAAACATTCACAAGAGAGATGATGACATAAGGGGTTTTCAAACTAACAAATAATGTAACAGTATAGCAATTTAACACAATTTTATAAAATATACCTCAGTTAACATTTATACGACAAAGTCTCTATTTATGCACATCAAACATGCTATGATCGGAAAACTTTTAACGTGAAAGCCATATTATCCAAAACTCCACCTTGCATCATAAAACTGTAACAAAATCATAAGAAATCATTTATGTTGAAAGCCATGCAAGCATATTATCCAAAACTCCATCTTATACCTTAAAACTGTAAAATAATCACAACAGAGTATGCTACGACTCAAAATTATTAAACATTTTACGTTAAAATCATTAACTTTCTTATCAAATTGTTCGAATTTTTAACCAAGTTAATAAAATTTTCTTAAAATCATTAAACAAACTGAATTAAATTTTTATTAAAATCGTTCAAACTATATACTTTCAATCATTAAAACTGTAAAAACTTCACCATATTACAAGTGAAAATCTTTTCACCATATTACATCTCAAGATCATTTCAATTTTAAAACTGAAAAAGTATCAAATTATTCTCTGTCACAGACCATCATAAGCATCACTTCATGTTACGTCTAAAAATCATTCTTCGCTGTATGTTTGAATTTTATTACAATCTACGTTAACAGTTAAGAGATACGTTGAAATTGCATTTCTTACAGGAACAACAGGTGGTGGTGATATTGGTGATGATATAGGAGTATAAATTATTTCTTGTGGTGAAGATATGAACTGAGGAGGAGGAGGAGGAGGAGGCAGGGAAATTAATAACATTTAATTTATAACAAAAATAATTTCTGTTCAATAATAATAAATTCTGTTTAATTAATAATCAATTGAAATGCTTATAAAATGAATTAGAGATAAACACACTCAATAAAGCAATATATAATTTATAGAAAGAAGAAAGTATAATAATTCATAAAAATCATTTATACTTGCTATAACCCCTCTTCAAGCTTCTCTAAGATTAGTTTTACCTTTTAAAGGAAGTATTATTTACTTTATTTTTCGCAACAATTATTAGGTTCCGTAATATTAAGACATCACCTCATATTTCTGTAAACCTCAAACATAACATAAAATATTTTTATTTCCAATTAATCTTATCGAAGTCTCAAAACATGTCATGCTTTACAATCTAATTTAACTAAATATGATCTCGTTTTCTTAATGCATATACTGTTAATCATATTTATGCTAACCATATACATATATTTTCCGGTAATGTGTATGGACATTTTTTCAACATGGTTAGAAATATATTTTACAAAATATTTTTAATCTTTTTTGTAAAGGTTGGTGTGTATGGGGAAGTACAACTTATTTCATAAATAATACTTATTTTTGCTATACAAATATTGTGTATTTTCTTAATTTCTGTATATTTTCCTTCATTATGTAGGTTGGAAAATGAATATTAATTTTATAAAGTAGAAAACACAATATTTTTTCTCGAGAGTTTGAATTCAGCTAGGAAGATGTTTTGACCTTGGTTCCTTGATGGATGAAATCGTTAACCTGAACTGTCCTCTCCAGCAGGATGGACCAAGGACCTTGACAGCTTTCTTTGTGAAGAGATACTTTCCCCAGGGTATTATAGAACCAACATGCATTCTGTGGGGGTTTGTTGGAGTCAGGCTGCCACCCTCTTAGATTTCGGTTTTGTAGTTGGTACTATTGGGAAAATGTTGAAATTTAACCTTGACGGTTTGTGACTTTGGAGAAGGAGCACTCCATCTTCTAAAATTATAAGAGTTTTTTCATGTCTTGAGATATTGGAAAAAGCTACAAGTCTAAGATTTCGAAGCGAGTATAAATTTATTACCAAATAAACACGTGATTCATTTAAGTTTAAGCATCTATAAAATTGAATTGAGCACATCTACCTTTTTGATGTGCACAACTGAATTATCAACATTTATTTTATATATATATTTATTAATTACTTCATATGTTCATTATTCCTTAAATGTTTGTACGAATACTGCCTTAAATGGCTTATCCTGGACTCAAACCCAGAAACTAACTTATATTAACCATGCCTTACCCGGTGTGGTATATTATTTACATGGTTATGGAAAAGCAGTTAGATTGCTCGCTTCCAAAACATTTCCTCTGACTTTTTAGTTTACAACACATGTACATGTTAATGCAACATCCTTTTTTTTTAATTTAAGAACCCCCTACCATCTCTCTCTCTCTCTCTCTCTCTCTCTCTCTCTCTCTCTCTCTCTCTCTATTGACACCATTTTTGTTTTTATTTCTTAGGAAAACAAGTATACTTTTTATGAGGATAGGTTAAATAAATGTACGAAAGTAATTCATTTTACAAGATAAATTTATTGACAAGATATATACAAACACAGCTTGTTTCAAAAATTAGCAAATCTCTTTGTCTCTATTAAAACAGTGTTCCAAAACACACACATGTAAATATAGAGCATCCCAAAACATTATCACACATAGCATCAAACAAGTACAGGCGATACAAAACATATTAAACAATAATTTAAAAAAATTTATACAAACACAAGCTGTTTCAAAAAGTTGCTAAAAACATTTCTTTCCAAAGTGAACTCTAAACGATTTACTCCAGTGTGCTAACAACTTGCCAATATTCAATTAACACTTCGATTTCTGTATGCAAGAGCTTATTTCATTATCTTGTTAATCCATTTTAATGAAATATTTGATTACATCATAATCTGTTTCATCGCAGTCAGACACCATTGCCCAAGTTACCATTAATTTAGAGTTTTCCTCTGCAGAGAAGAATGTTGAATTAGATCTGTGTGTTTTACACAATTGTTTGAATGATGGGCAATTGTATTCTTTTGAATATATATTACTTTCCCGTTATACACATTTTCTAAAATGCATTTTTGCTCGACTCCACCTACATATATTTCACAATTATTTAGGTAATGTTAGCAATATCTTCAATATTATCATACTCCATACATCCACTTTCCCAATTTTATGCTGCGGTGATGGTTCGTAACCCATATATTAGTTTTCTTGTATTTGGGAGTTAAATATTTCCAGTCAAAGGATGCTGTAAAGATGAATAAAGTTTTGTTTTCTTCCATATCAGTAATATATAATTCTTTAATGATAGATTCTTCTGCAGATTGAAAACCTTGTATGTTGCAAAACATCTCGTCGTACTCATGGTTTGTCACCTACTGACTCAATTCATTCTCTTTGCCAGCTTATATCTTACATTGTAACTTGCTAATCTATCATGAATCATCAGAGCTTAAGCTTGTGTATTTGCCGGAATGGGTGTATTTGCAAAAATTTCAATTCATGAATCAATTACGACATTGGTATTTGTATCATCTTGTTTGCTTTTATTAAATACAAATATCGATCCTCTGGTTTTAAATAGTTTGGGTTCTAGGATTGGTAAGCTGATTTTGTTATAATACATTTTCTGAAACTTTGAGTACATATTGTAGAAAATAAAGAATTTCCCATTTCCAAAGTTCAAAATTAAATCCATATAGGGGTAAGCTTGACTGTTTAGATACAGTTTAATATTTTTCACATCACAATTATCGAATACTAATCTATCAGCTTTTAAATTTTTTTGGTGGTTTGTTTGAAAACAAATATCAACAAATCGTGGTTTCTCAGATAGAAAGCTTGATTTCACAATCCAAATTATTTTTTGTATTGTTGGTAGTATTGGAAATGTCTCCAAAGCCCACTATCTGAACACAATATCTATATTCTTCCCTTTTTCGATATATTTTAAAAACTTCACATGCTCACGAGTCTTAAATTAAATTGTGGCATTAGCTATTCAATATTGTGTAATTCAAATGTTACACCTTCCTCGTTATTAGCTGTGTCATATATGGTGTGCAAATGTGTATTACCAAATATGATAACTAATTCTTGTTTAGCATTTAATATTACATGTTTATATTCCTCAGCAAAGCCCAAAATCATACTTAATGGTATAACAACTTTGTATTTTCCACCTGGATTTATTTGTAGTGTAAAATTATTAACATTGCTCCATCCAGCCATAAGCCATGTATAAAGATTGTTTACAGTTTCCAAAAGATAGTTCTTTATTGAACATATATACAATTCTATAGATTAAATGAAGTATTCAGTTTCTCACTATTCCTGTAGTTCAACATTAAGTATGTCTTCCTTTTATTTTAACCGTATATCCTAATGCCCTTAAAAACAATTAATTGTCTCATGTTAACTTCACAGATAACTTATTCGAAGTGAGCATTTTATGCTTGTGTTTACATCCTTTTATACTTCCTTTCTTCAAAATATGTTCATTAGTGACATACTTCTTAAAAGAACCACCTACTTTATGTCCATATGGGTGTTATACACAATATCCATTTTTTTTATTGTAATGCACATGGAATGCAACTGTTCATATAGCTTTCTTTAAATGTAAATGGACTGT
Organism: Dryococelus australis; assembly: GCA_029891345.1. Lineage (NCBI taxonomy): Eukaryota > Metazoa > Arthropoda > Insecta > Phasmatodea > Phasmatidae > Dryococelus > Dryococelus australis. The sequence goes on along the minus strand of CM056998.1, from coordinate 196,240,008 downwards.
AATTTGTTCGTATCTAAAATTAATCAGTTTACCATATTGATCGACAATTTTAACAACTCTTTCATCAACACAATTTATTATTACTGGTGGATATATCAATGTATTCAGTTTTTCAATTACTTTATATCCTGAAGCCACCACACACATGAATTAATGTAGTGTCTTGAGGGGTGTCTGGTGGGTGGAAAGACTCCGAAGTTGATGGACAAAAGACTCAATCTGGGCTAGGGATGAAGGGAGGAGGGTCGTGGCTGCGTGGCCTTGAAGAAGATCTCTTCTTTGGCACAAAGACGCGTTCTGCGTTTGAGGGGCGGGGGAGGCTGCTGCAGGCAGAACCGATGCAAACAGTTCTCGCGGGTTGGCGCCATCTTAGTTTGATGCCAACACTTGTTTTAGATAGCTCTCCCGACTTCAACGGTGTGGTTGACGGTTGGCGGGGTATAGTGCAGCGATATAGGGGTAGGCAGGCAGCGGGCTTCGGAGAGTGTAGGCATATAATACGCCTTTGTGCTAGCCGCGATTCTCGTTAAGTGATATTATTTACGCGTTTTAATATTTAAAAAAAAATTGTAATATTTTTTAAATTTATCGGGAAGAAATAATTTTTATGTGATAAGCCGATATACTGCGTTTATCGTGTAAACGCCGTTTCTGAGTTCAGTCGACGAAACTTCCTAGCATTTTCCACTATCGTTTCGGTAACTAGTGCCGAGAATTTCAGATGTAATGAAAAAATTTGTAGTATATCAGTTATTTTTAATAATTATTTTTCGACCAACTTTTGTGAATTAATAAATAATATATAGTACGTTTCTATAAAGTGTTGCGGGATTAAGCCATCCGAGTCTCCTTACGCTTCAACGGAAAATTTGTGTTAAAAGTGAAATCTTTTTCTTACAATAGTAAAACTTTCGTTAAAAATCAGGGTAAGTTTATTTTTTGTTATTGTTTCGTTGTCTGTTGTATGACGAATAGTGTAGTCAGGGTTTTTGTCGTAAATTTCAACTAAGTTGCCTATCAGCTGCGCTCCACGTATACAACAGTTTATAAACCGGCGCACGACATGCAATGTAGTCATTACTTCAGCCATCTCCTGAGCAAACGGATGTGTTTTAAAATCATGTAAGGTACATGCGAGAGGCGTCAAGTAGTGTATTTTTTTCAAATACCTTGTTATTGTGATTACGAAGGCTACCGTTTAATTTATAGCGACATTTTTCATTCGTTAATTAATTTAATACTGGATACTCACAATTGTGATCGTTTAACACTTGTGGACACCAGATTATTCATACGTAGAACTCGTTTGAAAAATATTTCGTGTATTCCGTCAGCGCTGTTATTCATTCGGAATAATCTTTCAAAGTCTCCTATCTCCCAACACCTTCTACGAACAATAGAACTAACAACCCAAAAAATTACCACTTATGTCACTCTCTCACGAAGCTCAGAAGGTGACCATCTACCAGAGCAGCTCCCCAACCGACAAAAAGAAAGAAAGAAAAGAGTTGGCCCTTAGTTCACTCTTGCACCAAACAAAAAAATTGATCGGATTAAAAATATTTAATTGTATTAAAATCGGTGTAAATTTTTTTAATCGGATTAAAAATTAACCCTTTCAATACATTTAACCATTTCAATCTATTTAATTGACCCTTTCGATCAATTTAAATAACCCTTTCAATCAATTTAGCCCTTTGATATCAATAAAGGTGTTATCCCTTTGTATCTAGGATGAACACCCCCCCCCCCCCCTAATATTAAGGTTCTATGGGGCCGAATATCTAATTAAAGGTCAATTGAAAGTTAATTTTATAATTCTCTGAAAATGAATACTTTTTCTTTCCTCTCACTATGTTAGGTAATTATTACTTTTAATCTAATCTTTAACAAGTCGTGTAGTCTCTTAATTGTTATTTTAGTAAAAATATATTTTTTAATGTGGTTTGGATTGTGACATATGCCACTTTGTCTATATGAATAATTGATAAGAAGAAAACTCGAATTTGTTCTTTTTTGATATTGATTACATTTTCTAACAGATGCACATCATTCTAGTCCATGTCGCTATTTTTTGCATGTTAGTTGTATGTTAGTATCTTTTGTACTATTAACGATCTCTATGTCTAGTTTATATGCGGTAGTGTTACCTACACTTAAACGAGGAATTGATTTTATCACTATTTTCTCACTATTCCTAAGCTAGCCGCGGCAAAATATATAGTAAAACTAAATTTGTGACGTTTGGGAAGTGAAAATTAAAATTCTCCGTTACACTATTCACGATAAATTGAGCCTTTTTGAAAGCTCTGCTTATGATATATTTGTATGCACGATGTGTATTCTTCCGCCTTATGTGAGAATAACATTGTCATGGGCCTCATCACTTTATTCATGCGTCGGTCAAGTGAAACTGCTATATTATTATAATACCAAATAATTTAAATCTGCTCATTTTTACACTTCAATACATTAAAACAAAAAGTGAAAGAAATAATTTGAACTGTCAGAAATGTTTACCTTACACTTTTTATTCGACGTTAAGATACGGAGCTACTTCTCATCCATCGTTAACAACTTTACTGGGCGCATGCCACTCAGGGAGCCCGTTAAAATATAGTCCAATGCAGGTAGTGGTAGCGATTTTTTTCCAAGGTTGGTTTCAGAAGTGCTCGCTTTATGGAGAACAGCCGTTATCATGTAGTTGTACGCATCGTACTAGGTGTCTGTTAAAAGGTATTACGGGCGCCTTTTAAAAAAATGTTCTAAGCTTTTTCCAAAAGCCTTTTAATCATTCGTAACAATCCAGATATTGTAAGTAAACATACTCGTAATTTAGTAAACAATAGTCAGTTCCTAGCCAATACGTATTCAGTCTGTGGGCCAGAAATACCAGCCAAAGAGTTAAAATAATTCAAATAGTAGTAGCATTAGTAAATACGTGGTTATGTGCGAAGTTAGTAAACAAAAATGTTTAGTGCTCCTATGAGACTTTTAACGTTGCAGTTGAGAGATTTGGGCGACTCTTAACATCAGGGTCTTGAGAACCGATAAGGGTGAGGCGAGGTGAGTATGGAGCAGCACCGGAATGCAAAGGCGGTTCAAAGGGGAGATCCCCGAGAAAACCCACCGACGAGCAGCATCGTCCGGCCCAGTTCCCGCGTACGAAAATCTGTGAGGGGTTGCGCGGGCCTTGGGGGGGGGGGGGGGACCCGGTGGCTGAGTTGTTAGCTCGCTCGCCTCCCACCAAGGCGAACCGGGTTCAATCGCCAACCGGGATGCCGTTGGTCGGGCGGGTATTCTCGGCGATCTCCCATTTCTCATGTCCTTTCATTCTGGCGCCGCTCCATACTCACCCCAATCACCCTCATCGGCTCGCAAGACCTCGCTGTTAAGAGCCGCCCAAATCTCTTCACTCCCTTCTCACTCACTCGTGGCATATTAAATAAGAATACGTGTTTTACGTAACACTTTATATAACTTTGCTAGTATTTTATTATTTACACTTAAAAATTATTTATTTTAAATCAATATTTAATCGGACTTCATTCTGGATGCTTTAAAAGCATATTACAAATATCCTATTACCATCGTAATAACTCGAAATGTATGTAATAAACCATTTTTAAAAATTGATTTTATTTATTTATTAACAACTTTATAGCAAAAATTAATTTACAAAAACCAATTATTAAAAATATTGTTTTTATTATTAGTTACAATATTTCCTGCATAATTTCGTGCATTTTCTAGTACTTTGCAGTGCAATCCTCACTAAAATAAAAACAAATTTGTTCTCTAATTTCTTCCATAGTTTACGACATAAATTTAACAGTTTTCCAGTTACAAGAAATAAACTACTGCCAATAATAATGAAAATTTTATTTTTGAGAGGCACTGCATAAATTTTAAGAATTCCGGATCTTAATAGACAAAAATCTGAATAAGCAAGTGTCCTATATGCATATATATTTTTTTATTCAAAAGCGTTTCTCTTCAGTATTTCGTATATTCACAAGGCACTTCAAGTTTTTTTTTTTTTTTTTTTTTTTTTTTTTTTTTTTTTTTTAACACACAGTATTTTAATTATACAACTGAATTATATTTCCGATATTCATCGGAAATATCGGACATTTTGATTTTAAGGTGACATTTTGCTTGAAATTACATTACGGTAAATTTCTTTTATAGTTTAACGCAATCTCGCACAGTAAAAAAATAATCCTATGTCCTATCCGCTACTTTTAAGGAGGCGCATTTTTATGTTCTTCAGGGTAGTAAATTATTTCCCAAAAATACATTCTCGGATTGTTCGCTGCAATACTGCGAAAGTCTTTAATTTATGTCTTGCCGATTCCCAAGTGACGCAATTTCCCCGCGGACACCGCAGTCGACAGCTGTGTCCACGTGATCGTGATACGACGCGGTGAGGCGGGAGAGATAACAGGAGACTAAGGTTCCCCTACATCCAGGTCCTCAGTTTCCTGGCAAGAAGATGCATCTCTTTGTTCCGGCAACCTCCGCACTGCCATAGACGTCTGGCTGCTCCAGACCACACAGGCTGTACGCAGGACTTATCTCCGAGAGGCTTAACTTACCCCTCGCACACCGCGCAATATGGAGGAGGCCCGAAGGCTAACAATAATAACTGCCGTTATTGCTGCACTTCGCTCGGCTACACTGAAGAAATATATATTTTTTTTTCGTGACCTACAAAATTTTATTGGTGGCCACAATTTTTTTTGTCAATATATACGTCACAAAATATTTTGTAGTATAAACAAAAGTTTTTCTTCATTCTAAAATTTAGTGGTAACAACAAAATGACGATTGTGGTCACCAACAATTAAAAACCTAAAATAAACCTCGCCAAGAGCAGGACTCGAACCTTGGACCTCTCGCACGTGAGCTCAGTACCGTTGCGCCACATTGCCCGAAGTGAATGCGCTATCCGGAGCACGTAGATAAACATAGTAAGTCTAATGTGTGGCACAAACGACATGGCCTGCACACCACCGTATGCAAAGTTTAACTTCTGGAATAATTTACGCGCAACATTTACTTATTTAGAAGAAAATAATAGTATAAACTATGGTCTTAATAATATCGCTCATGAATTAGTTCGTAACCTGATGTAAAGAAACGAACCCGCACAAATATGGCGTCGTGGTCAGACAAATATGGCGTCGTGGTCAGACAAATATGGCGTCGTGGTCAGACAAATATGGCGTCGTGGTCAGACAGAAGATGGGCACTTCCAACGTACCAGCCAGAGCGCAAGCGCAGAATATAGCTGATGTAGTTTTGCAGTCGCAACAATATTTTATTGCTATGTATTACATTAATATTTCTGCCGACTAAACGTTTTGGCGGCAGCCAATAAACGTATTGTTAAATAAACAACTATTTTAGTGAGCACCAAATAGCGTTGTTATTTGCCAATCTACGTGTAATTAGGTACCACGATCAGTTTGCCAGCAACAAAATTTCGCCTTGGAAATCAACCACACAGTTTTTGTAGCCACGAACAAATCTTTTCCTTCAGCGTAGAGGGGGGAGCTACACGAATCTATACGCCGTTCACGATAAAGTGAGCACTTTGAAATAAACCTTGGAAAAAGTCACTGCCCCTACCTGCATACACAGGATCATTGAAAAAGAATGGTACAATTTCATAACTGTATAGTGACAAAACGATTTAACTGAGTTAGTTGATTCTTACACCAAATTGCATTGGAAGGATGAAAGTTTTTTTGGAGGTACGTTAAGATAGTAGCACACTGACCTTGAGATTGTGGCATGGGCGAGTGTGCCATCTGGTATCTGCGCCGACCCCTCTAGTGAGATGGCGACAGTGCAACAGAAAAGAAAGCACGATGTCCTCTGTGGTTTGTGGAGTTCAAGTCTGTCGTGACTGTGCAGCATCATTTTAGATGACAGCATCCAGGACAACGTGTACCAGGATGAAGCGCTATTTGTCGGTGGGTTAAAAGTTCCCATGAAACTGGTACCGTACAGAAAAATCGATTACCAGAACGGCCAAAAATGTCCAAAGAAAAGGCGGAACAGCTAAAGCTATCTTGTGGGCGCAGCCCTAAAAAGTCAACTACCCGCCACAGTTTAGAGCTTCCGAAGTCTACCATGCAAAATGTTCTTCATAAACTTTTGACACTGTATGCCTACAAGAATTCAATTGAGGCATGAAATTAAACCGGAAAATTGGCCCAGACGTTTTGCATTCGCTGCTTTAATGTTAGAAGTAAGGGACGTGGAAAGATCCCCTCTAGACTTTTTATTTTGAGGATATGTCTAGAACATTGTCTACGCTGTGAAGATTACAGATTTGGAGCATTTCTATTAGAGAATCACTGCTACCATTGAGGATATGACGCCGACAGTAACTCCGGAATACGTGAATGGAGGTCGGAGATAGCCTGGACACTATGCAGAGCTACCAACGTAGCGCACATAGAAACAGTTTAAGGTAAGCAAAACTTTGATTCTTCTTGTTCATTTTGGTACAAGAACCAATCAAATAGGTCAAATAGTTTAGAAGCTGTGATGTTTTGAAATTGTCCCATTCTTTTTCGATGATCCTGTATTTCAACGGGCGCAATGAGTGAAATGTGTCCAGTAAAGTTGGTAATGATGGAGAGGAAAGCAGTTCCATACATTAACGTTGAACAAAAAGGCGGAAGAATACACAACGTGCTTACAAGTAGATCTTAAGCAGAGCTTTCAAAAGTGCGCAAATTATTGTGAACAGCGTATAAGCCCGTATTCCATGACTTGGCATGTCAGTGTAAAAATTGCCATTTCCGACCTGGTACCCCATGTATCAGCATACTTTTAAAGACGCGTTCACGCCAAAATAAATAACTACCGTCACTTCACACTCATTATTCCGTAAGGAATCCTGAAATATATATTTATAATTAATCGACTAATTGGTTTTTGGAAAACTCGCGACGAAAGTCGAGCACAACGTACCGCTTTTCGTGGAAACAGGGAAAATTTAGTTTTCCCTGAACGTAATCCCAACGCAGAATATTAAGGCTGTTGCCTGGCTGAGAATTCGGTATAGGGAAATACTGTACATTATAATGAAAATTCGGTTTGTTTCAAAGCCAATTCTGAAGATATAAAACTTGAAAATAAAACCCTAGTGTAATAACTGTTACTCCCAAGCTCCGGGGCCGCGGTGGCTGAGCGATTATCACGCTCGCCCCCCACCAAGGCAAACCGGGCTCAATCCCCGGCCAGGTCATCGGATTTTCGCAAGTGGGAATAGTGCCGGACGATGCCATTGGTCGGCGGGTCTTCTTGGGGATCTCCCGCCTCCCCCGCCTCTTCATTCCGGCGTTGCTCCATATTCACTTCAATCACTCGCTCGCTCACTCTCAAGCTCTGCATTAAGAAAAATTATAGCAAATTGTTTTCCAGTAATTTTTTATTTAATTATACATTAATGTTACAAAATAATTCGATAGATATTTTTCTCCTCAAAAACGTCCCCGGTGGTATAAAACTCACCCGGCACATAAACTGGTTTGCAGTATGTTTGTAATACAAGTTTTTAAAGCAATCTCTTCCACGTGTGAATCGTTTGTTTACACGTGCAAAGAAACACACTTCAGACCAGGGCGAAACGCAACTTTCAACACATCACGCTTATTGCATAAACTGCGTTTTAAGATCGTATTAACTTAAAATCATGTGAGCGAATTCCTGCGAACAAATATAGCAGCCTGCATTGAATTTTACTATATACTTTCCGCCAATAAAATAATAGGATCACTCTCTGAAGTCCCATAGGTACCTGCAACACGACGAGGTCACTGCACGCTAGTTCAGAGCCGGTCACGTGACCCTCGTGGCAATGGCGCCTCTGTCGCTCCCATCTTCTCAGCTTACACGTCGAAAACATCGCAGGTAGACGGGCTCCTTCAATGAGGTAGGTAAGTGTGTTATTTTAATTGTTCTTATTTTAATGTCAGTTATCCGCGTGAAAATTATAATGATTTTAATATTATCGTGTACCAGCAACTGCCTATTTCATCACACTACTAAGCTGAGAAACCTATTTTTTTTCTTTACATTACAGGGCAAAGAGATTATAGTTAACATTTTTTATTTTAATTTATATTGTTTTAGCGTGAAAGTATATTTCTTTTTCTGATATTTCATCACTCTAAGAAATTATTTGAAAATTTACCATATCATTGTATGCGTTCAATGACAAAGCACGAATCATTTTTTAAAAAATCCCATACATCCACGATAGCTTTCCTACAGTTGCTGAGGAACGAATCAAATGCGTAGGGAAGATCTCAACTTTGTATGGTAGCGATGGTGAACATTTCCATATTCTCAGCCTTATACGTAGAACTATTTACAAACAAAGCATATGTTAAAAACTTCCATTACAGTCTGGGAAGTTAACCAGAATTTTATTTACAGTGATTCTGTGAACGGCTGGCACTCAAAGTAAATTAATTTTGTGACCAAGTTAATATACTTTATGCCCTGCTTCAAGTCTGACACTCGTGTCAATCAGCAGACTCAAGTTTTTTTAAGTGAGTACTTCTGTCCTGCCAAAGACTGTCCTGCCTGAACGATTTATTTTTCGTCCCGCCAGCTCGTGAATTGTGTGAAGCCTATAATTTTCTGGACTACGATTAAATGCTGCTATTATGGGGTTGGTGTGTTCACAGAACTACATGACGTTAATGAACTTGGTTAACAAGTCTGCTTGGTTATTTGCCACGTCTGGATTTGGTAGACCAGATTAATACACTGTTGTTATTATTTGAAGAGGGGTTATAATTTTAAGAGGCAATATTTTTTTTCGCCATAAAAAGGCATCATGTTTACCTCTCCCTCCCGGGACGGGGGGGGGGGGGGGTGCACGACTGAACGCTACCAAGCGCCGAGCTATACTGAAGAGAGGCGCGCGGCGCTCCTGGCGCGGCCGAGCGCTGTCTGGTGGCTACTACTGGCAACGAGTTCAGCCTCGCACACTCTGGCACCTTCCATAGGCCTCTCCGCTATTCCCGCCTCCTCCTTTACCTTCCCGAGCCGTGTTTTCGCGTATAAATGTTCGTCCCCAGCCCGAGCAAGTGTGCAGTGTTCCTCTTAGAGTTGCGCGGGCTGGCCGACGATAGATCATGTCTACACCACTTCGTACTTCGGGTCTTCAGAAAGCTAGACGCGTTTTCACGTAATATGAGTACTATTCAAGTTAAGTATTGTAATGAACGTAGTTGTTGTTATATCGTGGATAGAGTTTCTCTTTTAGTAGTGGTTTTTTGTTTAGCAATTTTTGTGTATATGGATTTTTGTAGGCAAGTGTTTCTTCACTGTTTTTTTTTTGTGTGAATTTTCGATATAGTATTTTTATGGGAATGTTTGTAAGAGGTGGATACTTTTTTTTTTTTTTTTTTTTTTTTTTTGGCGTGCTGTAGGAATGATTTCCTGGACTAAGATTTGCCAAAAGAATTTTAATGTTAAGGAGCAGAGTGAATATTTTGTGGCATTCCTTTATGCTCATGGTTTAATGAGGATTTTGTGGCATTCCTTTATGCTCATGGTTTAATGAGGATTTTGTGCCATTCCTTTATGCTCATGGTTTAATGAGGATTTTTGCTCCTTGCCAATGGTATTCTTGATATTAGTATTATATGCTGTACTCTTTAGTGAATCATCAGGCGTACTTTACTTTTAAATTTGTAATGGTGCTTGCCTTACTCAGGGAGTCATGATTCCTTTTTTAATGGGAGTTCGCAAGTGTTTATTCAGGTTGGGTGATTTATCAGGATATATTAATATTGTTGGTTTTCTGTTTGTTCCAGTGCATGTGTGTTCTCTCCTTCCCCTAGTTCACCTATTGGTAGCAAGCAACAGAAATTTACAGATGCAATATATATTTTTTCAAATCAAATTGCGAAGTTGTTGTTCTTGGTTATAATTTATAGATATATTTGTATTGATTTTGGAATTTTTTGTCCATGCATTCTTGATTTTTTTTAAATTATGTGCGTCCTTCTCCTTGCCTTCCTTCAGCCCTGCTACTCCCTAAAGGGGCATAACATATGCTAACCTGTAGTTTCTTCAAAATCTTTGTCACTAAACTAAACAGAAAATCACGTATTTCTTAAATGAAGACACAAATGAAGTTCGCAAAATTTTTACTTTTCAGATTAAGCGATAACTCGTGCAGATTATTGGAGAGCGCCGCGGGACCAAACAAGTGTGTCAGTAACCAATGGGAGTTCTTACAACACTGTGTCACATCCTTCCTCCTTTAATTTAAATCAATTAGAAACCTACCAAACTTTCGCTGGCTATTGGATCCTCTCGCCCCAACCCACCCACCACCTGAAATTAATTTCGACGAACTGGGCCGCCCGAACCGGGTAAACAGGACCAAGTTGAAGGCTCAAGATGGCCGCCTGTTACAGGTGAGGTCTGTCAAGAACAAAGTTTGTGGAAGAGCTATTGTTCAGTGTAACTCATTCCTTACCTGCTCGTCAGCGCAGAAGTACAGTTAATCTGAACCAGTGAGAATTTCACAGTTTCAAACAGTGAAACGTATCTGACTAACACAACTGTTACTTGAGTGAATTTAACTGATGAACCGGTGAGGAAATGCCATATTCCCTTCACTGATTGACGAATTAGTGGGAAATGTAACTGAATTAGTCATTTTTTCCACTGTTTTCTCAGGGGTTTATTTGACTGATGGACCAGTGAAACTGCGTGGTAAAAATCGCCGTCGCATATCGTTTAAAAATGGCCGTTAAACAACGTGTATCAAGTAAAGTAACAACGAACGAAATAAAAAAAGTAACACAAAATGTGTTCTAAAATGTGTTTCGTCTTTCGAAACGCCATTTTACAGCCTTTCACTCCGTTTTTTACGTCTTTCATTTCAATGCCATGTAATAGTCACAGCTGTCAGTTTGAAGGTTTAAACTACATTTAATGTAGTGAAGAGAGTGCACTCATATATACTAGAGAGTGCACTCATATATACTGTTCGTTTTAACAAACCTAACGGTACCAATAAAACCAAACACGAAATGTATGAGCCTACAAATTCAAACTACACGATTTCGCAGAGTAACTGTAATATGTATACTTTCCTCCAGCAATTTCAGCTTGGCGTGGAATCTCAATTGTTTCACGTCACTAATTCGATAAGTGAAATTGTTTCACTGAAACAATAAGTGGTTTTCCACTGATTCTAAGTGAAGCCATTTTCACTGTAGAGTAGTTGAATTTCACTGCAAATCAGTGGTTTTCCACTGATGATTCGAATTTAGAGTGTAATCCCTGACTATAGCTCCTAAGTTACAGAAAATCATTCACTGCCTTGTGTTGAGAGTGTTGCTGCACTTTAATTACGGTTTAATTGCTGTTTAATGATGCTGATATAAAAAATGGCACTATTTTCTATTTGTACGAAACGCAGCTCAACTTGCACACATTAATTGCATGTATTCTTTACTCGCATAAAAACTTGCTTGATTCGCATATTTTTTGCGTTATGACGAGTCAAAGCCACGAATTTTGTGTTTTTGAAATGTACAAATAAAATGAACGGAAACATTTACAGAAAATTGGAAAAGTAACGTCTTTATTAATTAATGTCAAGCTATGCTTAGTAATATATATTAAAGTAAATCTATAGATTGTGGCTGATCAAAAATATGCTAAAACTTCATTATTGCAAAGTAATTTAAAAAAATTGCTGACTCATTTCATAGAGCAATTTTAAACATTTTTTGAAGTATGGAACCGCATTTCAATGTGGATGATCTAATTTATCTGAGTTTTTATTATTTTTGGTCTATGTCGTAAAATGTCTAAAAATTGCTATTCTGACATGTCGTGTAAAATACTATGCGATCTAAAACGTTTCCATGCGAGAAAAGAATACCTAGAAGTAATGTATTTAAATCGAACAGTTTAAGTACAAATATACAATCATGAATTGTTTGGTTATCAGAACCCTTCTTTGGCTTTACGTATTTTAAATACATTCTGTTAATATAAAACTAGAAGCCCGACAGAGACTTGAACCCCGGTCTTTTTCCCACGATCACTATGACCTAGCAACATTAAATTAAGTGACTATTAATAGGACTTTAGTAAGAATGTTCCTAAAGGCTCTTCACGATCAAGTGAGTTCTTTAGAAATTGATCTTACAAAAAAATCACTGCCACTGGATGGATATATTTTAACGGACGCACTAAGCGACATGCGCCCAGTAAAATTGGTAACGATATAATTCCATATCTTAACATCAAATAAAAAGTGTTACCTAACCATTTAGGATGACTTAAAAAATTATTTCTTCCAATTTGTTTTTATATAAATTCATCGATGTGTAAAAATAAACAGATTTGTAAAATAATCACTTTCTTAATCATTTCGCAGTTTCATTTGACCGACACATGAATAAAGTGATGAGGTCCATCACAATGTTAATTTTACATAAGGCGGAGGAATACATAGCGTGTATACAAGTATATTTCTAGCGCAAATAAAAAATTCAAGTTTCACATCATTTCTTTTCAGTTTCTTATTGAACTTACACTATCTACGAAAAAGTAATTGGGCACCTGTCCATAATGTGGTTGTCACCCCGTTAGAATCTCGTAGGGCCATCTCTTGCGGCTATAACAGCAGCCACCCTGTCTGGCATGCTCTCTACGAGTGTTTGCAGGACATCCACGGGGATTCGTCGCCATTCCTCTTGCAACCATTCCATGAGTTGAGCAATGGATTTTGGCCGCGCCTGACGAGCCCTCACCCGGCGATCCGATTCGTCCCAAAGATGTTCTATAGGGTTGAGGTCGGGGCTCTGGGCGGGCCAGTCCAATCGGCAAACATTGTTGTCGGCATACCACTACATAGTAGCGCTTGAAACACGTCACCTGGCATTGTCATCCTGGAAGTAACACGGGTCCATTCCGTAAAAACGCCACAATGTTGGGAGCATTTCATTATCCAGAATGTTACAATAGGCCTCTGTGTTCATGCTACCACTGACAAACACCAGCGGTCCTACGCCGAAGGCCGTGAAACACAAGTAAACTGACGTACTGAATTACCTGTATTCACGGGTGCCCAATTACTTTTTGGTAGATAGTGTATTTTATTAGGGGTTTATACAATTCTTAAGCAAAAGTAAATAAACCAACAAGCACTATGGTTATCCCAATTATTACAAAAAAAAAATGCAAACAAAATCTCGACCGGGCTATATTCTGAAAAGAAGACAGTCAAATGAGTGGTGAAAGAAATATGTGTGTACAGTTGATTCAACTAAATATTAAGTTTGACATTCCAATTTATTTTGTTAATTCAAGAGAGTATTTTGTTTGATGAACAAAATTAAACATTATTACTTTTTTAAGTTTTTTTTTTTACCTCACAAAATATTTTGTTGGGACAACAACATGTATTTTGGTTGTATACAATCAAATAATTTGTTGGCTGCAAGAAAGTACTGCCTCAGTGCATGTGATAGCACGTTCCCAGTTCTGTGATGTAGAAATCAGCGTCATCACCTTACATGTTGCTACTCTCAGTTGTCGCACAGCTATCTTTGAAGTCTGTTCCCAGTTCTGTGGTGTAGAAGCCAGCGTCATCACCTTACATGTTGCTACTCTCAGTTGTCGCACGGCTTTCTTTGAAGTCTGTCCCGAGTTCTGTGGTGTAGAAGTCAGCGTCATTACCTTACACTTTGCTACTCTCAGTTGTCGCACGGCTTTCTTTGAAGTCTGCTCCCAGTTCTGTGGTGTAGAAACCAGCGTCATCACCTTACATGTTGCTACTCTCAGTTGTCGCACGGCTTTCTTTGAAGTCCGTCCCGAGTTCTGTGGTGTAGAAACCAGCGTCATCACCTTACATGTTGCTACTCTCAGTTGTCGCACGGCTTTCTTTGAAGTCCGTCCCGAGTTCTGTGGTGTAGAAACCAGCGTCATCACCTTACATGTTGCTACTCTCAGTTGTCGCACGGCTTTCTTTGAAGTCCGTCCCGAGTTCTATGGTGTGGAAGCCAGCGTCATCACCTTACACGTTGCTACTCTCAGTTGTCGCACCGCCTTCTTTGAAGTCTGTCCCGAGTTCTTTGGTGTAGAAGCCAGAGTCATCACCTTACATGTTGCTACTCTCAGTTGTCGCACGGCTTTCTTTGAAGTCTGTCCCGAGTTCTGTGGTGTAGAAACCAGCGTCATCACCTTACATGTTGCTACTCTCAGTTGTCGCACGGCTTTCTTTGAAGTCTGTCCCGAGTTCTGTGCTGTAGAAGCCAGCGTCATCTCCTTACATGTTGCTACTCTCAGTTGTCGCACGGCTTTCTTTGAAGTCCGTCCCGAGTTCTGTGGTGTAGAAACCAGCGTCATCACCTTACATGATGCTACTCTCAGTTGTCGCACGGCTTTCTTTGAAGTCTGTCCCGAGTTCTGTGCTGTAGAAGCCAGCGTCATCTCCTTACATGTTGCTACTCTCAGTTGTCGCATGGCTTTCTTTGAAGTCTGTCCCGAATTCTATGGTGTAGATGCCTGCGTCATCACCTTACATGTTGCTACTCTCAGTTGTCACACGGCTTTCTTTGAAGTCCGTCCCGAGTTCTGTGGTGTAGAAGCCAGCGTCATCACATTACATGTTGCTACTCTCAGTTGTCGCACGGCTTTCTTTGAAGTCTGTCCCGAGTTCTGTGGTGTAGAAGCCAGCGTCATCACCTTACATGATGCTACTCTCAGTTGTCGCACGGCTTTCTTTGAAGTCCGTCCCGAGTTCTGTGGTGTAGAAGCCAGCGTCAACCCCCTTACATGTTGCTACTCTCAGTTGTCGCATGGCTTTCTTTGAAGTCTGTCCCGAATTCTATGGTGTAGATGCCTGCGTCATCACCTTACATGTTGCTACTCTCAGTTGTCACACGACTTTCTTTGAAGTCCGTCCCGAGTTCTGTGGTGTAGAAGCCAGCGTCATCACATTACATGTTGCTACTCTCAGTTGTCGCACGGCTTTCTTTGAAGTCCGTCCCGAGTTCTGTGGTGTAGAAGCCAGCGTCATCACATTACACGTTGCTACTCTCAGTTGTCGCACGGCTTTCTTTGAAGTCTGTCCCGAGTTCTGTGGTGTAGAAGTCAGCGTCATCACCTTACACTTTGCTACTCTCAGTTGTCGCACGGCTTTCTTTGAAGTCTGTCCCGAGTTCTGTGGTGTAGAAGCCAGCGTCATCACCTTACATGTTGCTACTCTCAGTTGTCGCACGGCTTTCTTTGAAGTCCGTCCCGAGTTATGTGGTGTAGAAACCAGCGTCATCACCTTACATGTTGTTACTCTCAGTTGTCGCACGGCTTTCTTTGAAGTCTGTCCCGTGTTCTGTGGTGTAGAAGCCAGCGTCATCACCTTACACGTTGCTACTCTCAGTTGTCGCACGGCTTTCTTTGAAGTCTGTCCCGAGTTCTGTGATGTAGAAGCAAGCGTCATCACCTTACATGTTGCTACTCTCAGTTGTCGCACGGCTTTCTTTGAAGTCTGTACCGAGTTCTGTGGTGTAGAAGCCAGCGTCATTACCTTACATGTTGCTACTCTCAGTTGTCGCACGGCTTTCTTTGAAGTCCGTCCCGAGTTATGTGGTGTAGAAACCAGCGTCATCACCTTACATGTTGCTACTCTCAGTTGTCGCACAGCTTTCTTTGAAGTCTGTCCCGAGTTCTGTGGTGTAGAAGTCAGCGTCATCACCTTACATGTTGCTACTCCTCAGTTGTCGAATGGCTTTCTTTGAAGTCTGTCCCGAGTTCTGTGGTGTAGAAGCCTGCGTCATCACCTTACATGTTGCTACTCTCAGTTGTCGCACGGCTTTCTTTGAAGTCTGTCCCGAGTTCTGTGGTGTAGAAGCCAGCGTCATTACCTTACATGTTGCTACTCTCAGTTGTCGAATGGCTTTCTTTGAAGCCTGTCCCGAGTTCTGGAGTCTAGGCATCTCCCCCCCCCCCCCCCCCCTCACACCGACCCAATTCGGTTATTTATTATCTTTCTCTACGGAAAGATTATTTTGTTTAGAATGGCTGCATCTAGTTATACATACTGAAGGAGGCAACATTAACTCGCCGTTATCATTACTTTCATAAATTTAACAACTATTTATAAATTAAAAGTTTTTAACATTTCCGCGTGCTGAGTTAGTTATTCGGAATACGGTTTTACACAACGCAGTATAGACATTTCACCTGAAATATTATGAAGATACGATTAGGAAACCACAAATTATCACCGTCTTGCTATGCAGTTAAGTAAAACGGTCCTTCAATTAAATAATTTTAATAATAATTTTATAAGTAGGATTAAATTTTTGACTGGTCGTTTAACATATACTCTTATAAATTTATAAGGGACACCTCTTAAATCAAATATAGCTCCGATTCTATCTCAGTAACGCCATGGGTGCTTAAAACAAAAGATCTTGAAACAATAGGGTTAAAATTTTAATTAATTTAAAAAAAATTTACTGATTTTTATCAGAATGAGAAATCAAACAGGATATATAATATCTTGAATAACGTGAAATTCCAACTGAGCCTTTTTATTTTTTAATAGCCGAACACAATATACATAACTGCTGCTAAAAAACACAGATAACACACATCACACAGTCCATTCTCCACAATATGAACGTGTGAATTTTTTACTGATTATGTAATTTAGTGTCATAATTATCACAATATAACTATGCGTCAAACAATTTTATTGGTTTATGTGTACTTCAGGAGAAAGATACGAGGGTACAATTCCACATTACGAAGTATTTTAATTGGAACTAAAGTCAGCACGGAAGGAAGTGAGTAGTACAGCGAGAATGAGTAAGTTAAGGTACAGTCACTTCCGAAGGAATATTGCAGCTGAGTGTACAATATAGTACGTAGCACTCATTAAAAAGTGGTTAATTACTTCTAAGATTGTCACTAAATATTACGAATTCCAGTCATGGAAGTAGGTATTCTTAAAATACAGTGTAGATAAGTACACTTCACTTTTCCACTAGGGAGAGAAAAAAAATCCATTGGATTTTGAACATATGCAAATTACATTCACTACTGTAGCTATGGATGTGTACAAATACAAAAAAAAAAAAGTTCATTCGAAAACGTAACACGGGAACCTAATTTCAAATAACTTTTTGCACTGTGAAAAAAGTATCGCTACATCGTATTCGAACACAACATGCAACAAAGCTAAAACTGTTATATCCCTCGATTGTGTCGCCTCTTTAAACCCCTTTAGAATGGGGTGTGTAATACTTTTCCATTTTCGCAACCAAGTCATGTACACTTTTCTGAAAGTTTTCTTTAGGAATACTCTTAACGATTCTGTCTGCATAACCTTCAATAAATACAATACTCTCAAGTTTCCCCACACCAGAGGCTGTCATATCATACCACTTCCGCAACCATGCTTCACCGTATCTGGGATGTTTTAATGTCTAGTTGTTTTGTAATCGATCTTCTCCGGGCAAAGTTCCTTCCATCATTTTAAAACGCATTTAAGTATTCGATTTACTTTCATCTGTAAATTATACCTTATCTAGAAATCTGTTGTTTCGGAAACATATTCCTGCGCAAATTCTAACCTACTATTTTTCTGGCATAGGGTTTTTTTTTATCAGTAGCCTGACTCTGTAGGCCGGGCGGTTGTGAATTGTACAATTGCCCTCTGAGGGAATTTCATTTCCAAGTCATTATGTTTAGTAGTATTATTTAGTAGTATTCTTGTTTCTCATCCTTGGACTACTTCTTCTTTCACCTTCGTTCAGTATTTCTCTGTTATTTTACCGCTTAACGAGTAAATACACAGCCACTCGAGTTCTTCCGGTCATACTAGCAGTTTCGGAACATGATTAGAGTTTTAAGATATTGAGAGACGACGAAGTTTCTTTCTTCCAATGTCGTTTTCCTTTCCTTCGAGGCCCGCTTTTCTGTGCCACACTAAATTGTCAGCTGGTGCATTCAAGATACGTCACGTGACTACACAGATGGTGCTTGCAACACGCGGTTGGATCAGCTGTTATTTTGTTTACTAACACTAGTGTATGAATGCTTTTTTCCAGGCTGAACTCATTACGAATCTGGACTTAATTCGTTTTAATAGAATCTGTTAGTGGAACACTGAAACTGCATTACCAGTTACTTATATTACACTGCATCATGCCAATTACACGCCAGTTTATGTTTTTTAATTTTATATTAATATAAGAACCACTCTATGAATGCTCATTTTCACGACTGTATGCCGCATATGAAATAATAATGTATATAGTTTCTAACACTGTAAATAATTTTGCTACGAATTATTTATTTACATGTTGAAAGTTATCTATTAACGCCAGTCTATTTTTAATCTTAATGTAAGCGCATATTACACAGAGTGTTTTATAAAATATAAAATATGGGGAAAAAAGGGGGGGCATCATTACACGCAATAAAAAAATTAGGAAATTGTGTTAAAAAATATTTTAAATAATTAATTTTAAGCACATTTATTCAACCATGATAGTTATCACTTTAAAAGATGAATTTACTTATTAAGGATTGTAGTCATGAGTCAAAAGTAACAACATTTTTCCAGCGTATGTGCTTTCTGATGCGTCCAGAATCGAAAGACTCTTAAATTAAAAACCTGTATGAAATAAATTTTCTTATTTAAATAAGAAAGTTCTAGTAAGATATTTTACAGTGTAGCAAAAATAAACGCTTTCTTCTTTAACAAGTCAAGTGAAGTGGTCCACTCGAAGCCACTCTATAGCCTATTCGAGGTAACTTCACACTTTTGGAATCAAACCTATGAAAAATCAGTCCATGTATGACGTGTTTAGTTGTTTCCTAAGTTGTGAGGTAACGGAAGCAATTTATACGTCTGTTAACATAGAAGTATTTTACTTTTGATTAAATTGAAATTTTACTTATATTTAATATATTAATGGGGAGAAAATGAGTGTGTTGGCAATACCTAATAAGAAATAGTGCTAATGCAAAATATTATTAAACTGAGAGCGCATGAATGTGGTGCGTAGTCACCCCCTGGTGTAAGTTTCTAGACTCTGTTAATATTTGTTTGCTTGAGGCGGAGGAATATTCTGGTAATAGAACTTGAGCAGGGTTTCAGAAAAGTTTTAAGTAACCCTGAGAAGACTATACTTGAACCTTAAGCATGTGAGCCAACACTCAACGGGCAATCAATTGCGGGGAGAGGTTCGGCTATTCGCGGGAGGTCACCGCGGTGCCCTATTAACAAGCTGCTGTGGCCTCGGGGGGGGGGGGGGGGGCTAGGACCACCGCCTGTTGCGGACCCCGAGACAGATGAATAATAAAACAGGGCCACCGCGCAAACAACGAGATTGGCACGCCGCCTGATTGGGAGCTAGGAACGCCGACTAATGCGACATGTAACTGGCAGATATATACAGAATATGGCGAGTAAGGTAGCCACAAACACTTCTAGGAAGCCAAACAGCAAGAACGAGGCTATTTAATACGTCTTAATTATGATAAAATGTTTCAGGAGAAATTGAAATCTAGCACTACTTTTTATATATACAGCTTGTTCGGAGTTTATTGATCACTTCCAAATGCCCCACTGTGGACACATTGTGAATCGATTCCTTCAAATTTAAAAGTAACGCTGTATGAACCTAGCCTTTTCTACAACTGTATTCCCCACATTGTTACGCACTCGCTGCTTCGCACCCCGCGCGAGCAAGTGGAAGTGAAGGGTAGCAGTTATACGATAGCGGCGGCACAAAGTCAATGGATTGTTTTGAATGACATGCGAGCCGACACGATAAACATTTTTTTTTTTTTTGCGGCGCACGCTGCGGACCCTGGTTGTATTAAGTCTCTGCGTCTGAGTAATTTTCTAGTTGTTTACTGCCTTACATTCTGTCCTCATGAGTCGGGGAGCGTCGTACTTTCCTGGTCAAGGCTATAAGCTGAGTATAAATAGTGCGTCGAGCTTCCGGGCCGACGAGCAGGTGAATGGACGAGTGGCTGCGTTCTTAGCGACAGACGAGGAGCTGCGGTAGAAGTGACCAGTGGAAGGGAAGTCTGTGACTGCGAGTATCAAGCAGTGAAGAGTGCGGCTGGCAGGCTGGACTGTTTGACTAGATGCGTGAGTGAAAGACATTTGAAATGATGGCAACAGACTGAACGTGTTAATGATGGGTGGGGGTCAATTAACTGTAATGAAACAGCGACATTGAGAAGGACGTCAATTACATTTGAAATAGACATAAAATATTGCGCTCATTAAGAAATAAAACGAGTGAGAGCAGAGCTAAATAACTGAACGCTGTAATTAATAGCTGTGTGAAAAAATTTTCTGTCAAATTTAGTTTTTTTCTTTTTTTTATCCATTCTCCACGAACACACATACGCCCCACAGGCCTTCTTGTATGTATTTACCTATTTATTTATTCATTTGTACATATACATATAAACCGAGTGTGTCTAAATGACACTAGCAAATTTCGCCTGAAGGCTTGAAGGTGAAAACATATTATATACGACCTATGGTCTAAAGTGAATCCTAAAGGCGGTACATAACTTTTGAGTTGGCTCTGGAGCATAAGTATATCATAACTATTGGAAAAATGAAATACCGAGTGTCTAGATAATGTGCAAAGTGAATTGTGTCATGCAGGTCAAAAATCCATCTTAAATCCCAAGTATGCTACAGCGTCATGGAGGTTAATTCGAAATAAGGGTAGTAACTGCGATTATTTCCATGAAATAATTTGATTACAATGACAGACAGGTGGTGTGGTATTTGCAGAGTTCCAGACGATCAATGTGCCATCTTAAAAAGTGTCTCAAATATTGCAATTAACTGGTGCTTCACGTCCAACTTCAGATATGTGTATCGCCGTTGTGATTCACTTTACACCATACGTCGTGTATGTATTTTCACGTTAGTTGTTTCGTTAATAACCTGCAACCGAAGTTTAAATTAGATACATAACGTATATACTGTTACAATTCCTCTCTCTAGAAATTAAGTGGGCTATACCAAGTTCGTTAAGTGATGGAGGTCTTAATTAAATAAAATAATTAACTATAATTTTCTAATGTTATTAGATACATAACGTATATACTGTTACAATTCCTCTCTCTAGAAATTAAGTGGGCTATACCAAGTTCGTTAAGTGATGGAGGTCTTAATTAAATAAAATAATTAACTATAATTTTCTAATGTTATTTACAATAACTACAGCAAAATTTCTCTCAACTCAACTTCTCACAATAAATGGATATCACTAACTGTTCACAATTGACACAAATTAACAAAATTTATAATTACCGCAAACAAACCAATTGAATTAAATAATTAAAGATCAGTCCCAATAGACAGTGTATCAACCTATTCAATTATTTTATAATTTATGCATCCATATTTGACAGTTCGAATATTTACAATAAAATCAGTATTACACTTCCATTCAGTCCCACCTCAGTTCAGTCCATGTCCCGCCAGTCGCAATGTTCTAGAGTCCTCCAAGCGCCCTCACGCACAGTAGACTTCACTCGTCGGTTTCACACCCTCTCGTCCATTCAAGCCACGAACACCTCACTCGCCGTCGTCCCGCAATCTCCAGTCGTCGTCCACAACTCACTTCGCTCGCACACACTCGGCCAGACGGCCTCTTTCAAAGACTGCCGGCCGTTGGGTTGCGGCAATATATATAGGTCTTAGGCCGCCACCTATAATCTTCCCTAACTCGCGTGATGCGTCGCGGAGGGACTGAGGCACCAGCCAGTCTCACCAGAACATTCTTGTGTCGCGGCCAAACTCGTCGAAACCTCCAGCAGGGGAGAGAGGCCATGACACAAGGCGCAGAGCAACGCGACAGCCCGACGGGTCGCTGTCCATTATTCAAGGGTTTCCCAGAAAAAGGGGAGAGATCAGGAGGCCGCGAGCGCATCGTTCCAGGAAGAGGGGAGGGCGAGGTGGGTCTCCGACCACGGCGCGGGGCAGCTAAGTAGGCGCCAGCTGCAGCACGTAACAATACTATAAACGACTGGTAGCTTTCATTACTGTTACCTGCCACTTGGAAGGCAATCTTCGTGGTACCGGTCGCCAGCACATGTGTCATGAGGAGTCAACTGACAGGATCATGGCCGCTTAGCTTTCTCATTACAACTAGGCGAAATCTTAATTACACTCCAACCAGACCCACCGCTTTCGCCATACTGCGTTTTGATAGTGAAACCTACTTAGTCAAGTCTGAGTTTATTTACAGGACTTCTTATATTATACCTTCTTATACTATACCTTCTTATATTATTCCTTCTTATATTATACCCGGTTTGTTAAATACCTCAAAGTTCCGTTGCCTGATTGCTGAAGAATTTTTAATTGTGGCCTCTTTGAATTGTAAATAAAAGCGTTCATGTCTACGAGATTTTTATCAAATAAAAGATTAAAATTTAAATTTGTGTACTACGCAAACGTTTTGCCTAAATTACACTGTAAAATCGTACTTTTCATAGAAATATATTGAAGTAAAATTACAGTAGTATGCTTAACGAACTCGCATTTATTCTACCCAGCACACTCCTCTGCATATGTCACACCAAGGAATTATTTTTGGTACTTACTTCTGACACCGGTGTTAGGAGGTATTTTGTGGGCACTTTGTCTCGGGCTGCATTCCACTGCAATGATATTTCGCAATCACAGTTGGGCAAACATTGCGAAAAGTTCCGCTGTGATCCATATACGAAGTATCTTAGAGTCGCTCAGGAGGTTAATTTGTACGTACAAATGTTATATTCATTTATCTCCCCCTATCTCTGACATTAAATATTCCTTCACACTTACCCGCAACACTGTCGATATTCACCATCAAATATTCAGCCATATGTTACATCAAATATCCAGGCATATGTTACATCAAACATTCAGCCATATGTTACATCAAATATTCAGCCATATGTTACATCAAATATCCAGGCATATGTTACATCAAACATTCAGCAATATGTTACATCAAATATTCAGCTATATGTTGCGTCAAGAAAACGAAAGAAATGCGCTAATATTTAAATGCTAAGAATATTTTGCTGTTATTTCTGTAAAGCTACCTGTGTGGGTACAAGTAATTATTATATTATTACTGTCTTGGCGCCTTACCGGAGGGAGGTAAGTGCAGGTCTTCACAGGTATTAACTAGTTCCTGGTACTATCAGAACCGGGAAGGAAATTTCCATGACATCTACCGAAGGAACTAGCGTAGCTTTCGCATTGTGCGACTTCGGAAAACTGTAAACAAAAAAAGAACTGAATGACGATGGCCGGAGAGGGAATCCAACCCGGGCCCTGCAGGGCGCGAGCGTAGCTTGTTACCATCGCGCCAGCTTGCTCGATGAACCACCGAGTAATTTCTTCAAAATTACAGAAATGAGAACGAGTAGAATTCTACGTCGCAACATCCGAGGGCACTACAGAATATTCCCGAGTTCTTTATCAGACTGTACTTCTGTAATACTGCCGTCTGGTTTGTCTACTGCTGGCGAATCGCATTCCAGAATAAATTTCTTTCACTCGACCATCTGTCCTCGTGGTTGTAATGGTGCCTCATAAACATTCTCTGTTGACACACGTCTATCAATATCAGCCTGTTCCCAGCTATGCCTTGGCACTTCAAGTGGTTTCCTTTCTAATTACATCGATAGGCTCTCTCGGCCATCTCCCTGCCTTACATATGCTCCGATGAGACGTAGTTCACTTGTAAAGTGGCCTGGTTAGATAACTGCCCGATACCATCAGCCAAAGTCTCAGAGAGCAAGGAGTGGGGGCAATATCTCCAGGGTCCTGGTACGTAAGTATCTATGTATGTTTTTATGTAAGTACGTAAGTATGCATGCATGTTTTATGTAAGTACGTAAGTATGCATGCATGTTTTTATATAATCACGAAAGTATGCAAGCGCGAAAGTATCCAAGCACGAAAGTATGCAAGCACGCATGTTGTCCAATATTCTGTTATGATTTTATATTTTATACTGCGACTTAATGGAGGTATTTATGGAGACAGAATAGTGTTTTCATATAATTATTCTAAGTTACGATAAACATAAGCTACTGTTGGGAGAGGTCCTTAACAATTACAACATTAAAGTAACAATGATACAGTCGCCGTAGGCCCCATGTTGTGTCTGAAGGCGACGGGTGGCAAGCCAAGCTGCATATTGATGTCTTCTCGACGCGAGTCCACAGAAAGACATACCCAGTGCAAAGTGTCGTCTAGTGTGATATAGTTTCTGATGGAGTAACTGTCCCACATACCGTGCCGCTGGCAGCGGATATCCGCTAGCGCATAGCTCGTGTGTTTCATAAACTGTAACTATTGTTGCAGCGTGTTTTAGATTCTTCGCGTGACCTGGACACCAACGTGTCACTGCAGTATGCTGGGCTTGTCCGCATTTACTGAAACTCGACAATTCGTTGCATATATTTGAAACATTATAGTGCGTATTTGGGAGGAAACTTAGTTGTCTTGGATGAATCTAACGGAATAATTTCCTTAAAATCTTCGTTAAAACTTATTTACAAGACTAAAGACAAAAACAGAAATACAGAAAAGTGCAAGGACTTCGAGATGTTGCGCCTCACACGCTATATCCTCGATGAAGTGGGTGTCAGAGTTTGATATGAAGCGAATATAGACTAGAGTGTTACCTTAATGAAGAAACTGGCGGTTCGCCTTAAGACTTATGTTTGAAAAGGGTAAAATAACTAATTGATAGGGACCTGCAAAATTCGCGTTATTTTTTGATACCAGCTAAAGTTCATAGTACTATATATACTCGCGCCGGTGTCATTTCTCCATTGGTTGCTTCATAAATGTTAAGTCGCGCCCTTTCTGAGTGAACTGCACGTGATTGGGGTACACAACTATAAAGTGTTCATTTATTGGCACAGAGTTACCCGGGGACGTGTCAAATGAAGAATGGTCGAATAACACACACGTATTGCAAAGGAAAAGTGCTATAAGTCTAACATGTCCTCAAATAATATTGCGAGTGTTGCACGTGTCTACTGATAGTGGTTGTAAATGTGTCCCGACTGGCTGTCACATGAGGGCGAGTTGTCGGTGGCCAGGCAGTCCTGTAACCTTGCTGATTATTGGTACGGGCTGGCACCAACCAGCGATGCGCTCCAGCGGGAAGGACGCCCTGGTGGGCGGAGGTTACCCTGGTCTCGGCATCACGAGGAGAATGGACTGAGGCAATGACGTGGAGAACCACGTGACATGACTGGATGAGATGTAAGGTGAAAGGACTGAGCAGAGAGGGCATGTGACGGCGAGACGTTGTAGTGGACTGATGTCCGGTTGAATTGTGTGTGTACGTGTGTGTGTATGTGTGTGTGTGTATATATATATCACATAATACAAGGTCACATAATACAATGTGACAGTTGCCAGAAAGTACAACAAAAGCAGATTAATTATAACGTACAAATTAAGTGCATACATAGCAAAAGACAATTTACAATACATACAAATTAAAAAAAAAAACACAGTACTCAATTACAAAAATAATATTAAAACAAATTAACAGTTTAAAAGTATTCTTGAACTCTATACAATTTTATCTATAAAGTAATTTTTTATTTGCAATTCAAAAGAAAAAAAATATTTTATTTTTTTTAGTACATCTTGTAGTTTAGAAGGGAGATTAATAGCTGCTGAATTTGTACTGATTTTAAACTTCTTCGTTCTATACGAAATGGAATGTATGTCTGTCTTATGTCGAATATCATGTGCATGTATTTCTTGATTGGTTAAGTACTAAAGCAATGCATTAGGTCGTAGAAGCACTTCTTTTACCGTCGACGAACCCACTTATTGTTGTAGATAATGAAACATTGTTACGCCCCTTTAGGGAGTAGCAGGGCTAAAGGAAGGCAAGCAGAAGGACGTACACCATTTAAAAAAAATCATGGACAAAAAAAATCTAAAATCAATACAAATATATTGAAGCCCATCTATACGTTATCACCAAACACAATAACTTTAAAACTTGATTTGAAAAATATAAATTGCAACAGCAAATGTCTGTTACTTGCTACCAATAGGTTAACTAGGGGAATGAGAGAACACACATGCACTGGAACAAACAGAAAAACAACAATATTAATATATCCTGATAAATCACCTAACCTGAATAAACACTTGTGAACGCCCATTAAAAAAGGAAACATGACTCCCTGAGTAAGGCAAGTACCATTACAAATTTAAAAGTAAAGTACTCCCGATGATTCACTAAAGAGTACAGCATATAATTCTAATATCAAGAATACCATTGGCAAGGAGCAAAAATCCTCATTAAACCATGAGCATAAAGAAATGCCACAAAATCCTCATTAAACCATGAGCATAAAGGAATGCCACAAAATATTCACTCTGCTCCTTAACATTAAAATTCTTTTGGCAAATCTTAGTCCAGGAAACCATTCATACAGCACGCCAAAAAAAAAAAAAAAAAGGAAGTATCCACCTCTTACAAACATTCACATACAAATACTATATCGAAAATTCACTCAATCAAAACAGTGAAGAAACACTTGCCTACAAAAATCCATATACGCAAAAATTGCTAAACAAAAAACCACTACTAAAAGAGAAACTCTATCCACGATATAACAACAACTACGTTCATTACAATACTTAACTTGAATAGTACTCATATTACGTGGAAACGCGTCTAGCATGCTGAAGCCCCGAAGTACGAAGTGGTGTAGACATGATCTATTGTCGACCAGCCCGCGCAACTCTATGAGGAACACTGCACACTTGCTCGGGCTGGGGACGAACATTTATGTGCGGTAACACATCTCGGGAAGGCGGTGGGAATAGCGGAGAGGCGTATGGAAGGTGCCAGAATGTGCGAGGCTGAACTCGCTGCCAGTAGTACTAACCAAGTTAACTATCGTAATGTAGTTCTGTAAACACACCAATCATACACACTCCAGGAAATTGTAAACATCACAGATTTCACCAGTTGGCGGGACGAAAAATAAATCGTTCAGGCAGGACACTCTTTGGCAGGACAGGAGTACTCGCATAAAATTGCTCGAGTTTGCTAACTGAGGCGTGTCAGAATTGACGCAGGGCTTCGACATATTAAAATTAAGTTTGATATATTTACGTGGTTTGGCAGAGGTAATACTAGAGTTAATTACTACTGGTTTGAGGTTGCGTCCACGCTCGGACGTGACAGAGGGAGCTTTTTTTAGCGAGTGTGTAAAGGGTTAGATACAAATGAAGTGCCTCCACTCTACTTGTCTTTCATCTCTACTAATAAATAATGTCATCAAACCTCTCAAACATTTATGATTAATGGATGTAAATTTTGAATACTATCCTGTCGACTGGGTTTCTACGGCTCCCTTGCCGGGTTTTTTCTACCAGTCTCTTCAAGTTATAGCTTAGCTGTAATCACAGTAAGGGAGGTAGTCATGGCCCCAAAGCGGCCATGACTGCCCAATTCCTCTCTGACGCGATTCATGTCTCCTTTTACGATTTCCTTTCTTTGTGGGCGTAAGGGGTTTACCCTGAGACGTAATTATCTCCCGCCCTACCCACCGGGCTTCCACTTAACACTTAGTCATAGGGTAGTTAGAAAAAATTAAAACAATAGGGTTGGACAAGTTGCTCATTAAATTAGAAAAAGAGGCCCACATAAATGGTTTTCCTCCGGACACGCGCCCTTATTGAAATGTGATGTTCGATACCACGTGGCAGGGACTAATGTTCGAGCCTGCGTGCACGAGTTCTTAGAGATGTTAACTCCAAACCTTATTAGTGAACGCAGCTACACGCGCGAACAGATCACTAGCTATTCCCAACCAATCACGAGATTAAAACCCATGGCTCGTAACTTCGTGAAGGGCTGTTGCATTCTCTTTTGAAGATAACATGGCCACAATCCATTAGTGCAGGCTACGAAAATTGGTTGCTTCATTCGGCGGAAGGGTGCAGTTACACAACCTTTAATTACTAGAGTTCGGTCCATTTGAATGTAGTCTGCTGCTTTTCTCGGAAGCAGTATTTTCACAATAATTTAGAGCAAAAAATACGCACTAACGTTTCGTATTCAAACAAAAAGTTATTTTCGCCTGCGCGTTCGTGGAGACTGTCCGAAGGTCTAAATTGATCGATCACCATTAAACAGTTTGTATCCACGCATGTCATAAATACAATCTTCAACATACGTTTATTGTAACATAACCTTAAATGAAAGATACGCATGACCTCTAACGACCCGCACTATGCAGTTGCATGAAACAGTCAACGGATAAACATATTTAATATATCTCTGTATATAAGGTTCGAACTTGAACATTGCATGCTATGAATTCCTGACTACGGTAAGCACTGAAACAAGTGGTGTGTTTTCAAATTACCTATCGCTCTTGTCCATCAGTCTCTCGTTATGTTGGTACGAGTGCTATGACATCGATGAGGGAAATAATACTTTTTCTACACCGACATAACACATTGTTTCCGTGTTGATGAATGTGAACGTTATTTCTGGGAAGTTGGCAATGGCAGCAAGACTATAATAACCCAAAAATTGTTAAAAATAAATTTATAATGGCATAGCCAAACAATTCTAATATTAAGAAGAAAAACTAAACCACTAAACAAAAATCAGCTATATTAATTTTAAAATTTCTAGTCAGTCGAAATTAAACAAAGCATCACGGTATACGTTATTAAAAAATAACAACAAATTGAAATTTTCTAACGCACGTAGATATTGACGTAGCTCCTTACTGAAGTAGACAGCGCTTTACAGCCAGTTTAACAATACAGGCCAAAATGATTTATCAATAGTTTCTTTTACTTGTACGCCATGTTCAGCGAGTATTTTTCATGTGGCAACTTCAGGTTAAGTATGAAACCATTGCGCCTACTTGCCTGCAAACTTTCAACCTCGCTTGTGTAGTAAGCCTGCACGAAAAACACGATCATGTGTTTTTTTTCAGTGACCAGGAACACTGCTATAGGCTATTCACGGTAAAGTGAGCACTTTTGAAAGGCCTCTAATTTGGAATAATAGTAGATAAATATTTTTTATTTTCGTCTTAGACGTTTACTTGTGCGTGCCGTGGAATATATACACTGTGTTTATTACTTACATAGAAATATTTATTTAAACAGGTTGTTAAGGATAAAAAATGGCCCGAAAGAAAAAGTAACCAGGGCTTCAAAAGTGCTCACTTGACCGTGAACAGCCTATAGCACACATTTCCAGTTAAATGCACTGGTGATGTATTATGTAATGCGCACCAACTAATAGGTCGTAGAGTGTTTCGAGCGAAAACCGAACATGACGTGTTCGTCATAACGACCGTAGTCACTTTGTTAACAGAATTGGATGTGTTTTGGCTGCAGGAAAGGCTTAGTTAGTTCAGGCGTTTTAACGTGAATGCGTCTTTAAATTTGCAACCATAGTGGGAGGCAATCCAGAAAATCCGAGGATAAAATTCGGGGATACAGTTTGGCATTTCAGCTCCGCATCTATGGTCTACATTTAAAATTAAATTACACCACTCGATTGCCAAAGGATCAAAGACTATGTTACGTTGAGCGAGGACTGCGAAACATTGTGTGTGTGTGTGGGGGGGGGGGGGGGGCGCAATTTTTTAGTTCGTTTCGCCGCGTCTCATAACTTCCGCGCAGTATAACTTTTGACTAGGAGAAGCTATGACACTCCTTTAGGTTTCAATCGACAGCTATCGTCAAGATCAATCTATCGCGTGTATGAAAACATTTTTGTGGTGTGGTTATGGTGAAATTGTATAAGTTTAATAGTAAAAAATTAAGGGAACCTAACCCAATGTCGGCCTATACTCGCCAAAAAGCCAAGTCGAAGTACACAAATCGTAAACGTTTGGAAAGAGCATCTGAAAAGCAATCCATTGATACCCATACATTCCCATATGATAGAGTATAGCGGTACCGGGAACGTAAAATAAACATCAAGGCGTCCGAGCGTGTCAACGCAGACTTATTCACGCAAAACAAACGGCCGTGTCCCCAACACAGCCACATCCCATTTTTTTCTGCCAGTTTGTGTTTCTTAATGTCCATTGATATCACACACAAAATCTGATATCGATAGCTCGATTCTTCAGCAAGTTGCGCATATTTTTTCTCTACCAACATTGGAACTGTTATTGAATAGCTGTCGTTTCCTTGCCTTCATTTATAGTATATTTATTATTCAAAACAAATCATTGTGTGCGAAATAATTAAAACTTGTTTGCTTAACAAACTTTCTGTGATCAACTTGAAATTTTCGTTGCAAAAGACGCACGTCGTCGAAAGATTCACCTGTTATTATCTCATATGAATATCTTCCTAAGGGCGTTGTTCCAGCCAACTCCTCAATAAATTACTTGTAATGTATGGAAAGGCTGAGGTAGACACGCCTTAGTGGCTAACGCTGAGGCCCTCAAGTACCCGAGACAAGACTTCGTAACATGACTGAGTCATGTCGGAGACTCGACAAATCTTCAGTTCCACTTCATCCAGACTCTAGCACAAATCCTTGGCGATCACGCTCTCAGGAGCTCGCTTACCTTGTAATGCCGAATACGAAACTAACTCTGTGGCTGAACTACAGTCGCGCTTGATTTTCGCTGCTTCACCTAAGATTTTCTATGCACGAACTATGCCATACTGCACAAGAATATCCTACAAACAATCGGAAACTCGACAAAATAACCGATATAACTAATTAACCTTCTTTCCTCTACATCAATGAGAGAAAATCGAACAATATATTTGTTTGTATATGGCCAAATATATATTCAGTTGCCCAAACAAAATATATTGTTGAGAAAACAACATTTTAAAAGCAACAAAATTACTTTTGTTCGTCTAACAAAATATATGTTCGAAAAAACCAAAATCTCTGTGTTGGGCCAAAAATAAATAGACCGTCAACTAAATATTTTGTTGAATCAACTGGATATACGTGTTTGGCCACTCATTTGACTACCTTCGTTCGAAAATACAGCTCGAGAGTTTGTTTGTATTTTTGTGACAATTAGGATAGTAACCGTGTTTGTTAGTGTATCTACATATTGATGCTTATCACTCGTATAAATATATCAATAAAACAGTTCAACAAGAAACTGACGAGTAATGATGTAAAACTTGAAATATTTGTTTGCACAAGTGTGTGCGTGTGTGTGTGTGTATTATATATATGTAAGCTTTCCGGCGTCATCAGTTGTCCCATTAGCTGAGGTTACTAAGGCCTAGAGCTCGGACGCAGGAGATCTAGGTTCTGAACTCGGACGAACTTGTAAAATTTGTTTATATGGACCAAACTGTTCAATGTACATGTAACTAAACAAATCTTTAGTTGCACCAATCAAATATTACAGTTTAGGGTAACCAAATGAGAACAACAAAATAATTTGGTTTCAGCAACAAAATATTTCACTTTCCCTATACAAACAAATGATATGATTGCACCAAACAAATCTTGTTTGATTCAACAAAACCTTTTTCTCAGTGACGGATGCAAATAAGTTCGATGAAATGCTTAAAATATCAGGCAGTAGGTCAATCTTGACGTCCCAAGGGCAGCAATATAATTAAAGACGGAACAAGAAAAAAAATGCAATACTAGTGAGAGACGTACAAAGACACGCGTGACTTACTCGGGGCTCGAACCCAAAACGCCTTGTACCGTAAGATGATGATCAACCAACTCAATAACGAAGATAGGATTCGGAGAATCAACTTCGGTTGTAATCAGCCTGAAGTTTTGGTTAGACTGTGTTTTCCAATCTCAAGTACTTAGAGGGACATCACTTCGGAAAGTGGTGTGCGAGTTACTTCAATCATGTACATTACATGGTCTACCGTGAAAAATCCGTGGCGAATCGGTTGAATGTCCCCGGCATACGACATAAAAGCTCCCTTTTCTCGTGTGCCTGGCATCTTTATTAACAGAGAAGAAAAGGTTGTGTAATGGCACATTCTATGTTAATCATAGATACTGCTACACATTAAGTCCGGTTGAAATTGTTTGGAAAAAATGATACAAGTCTACCAACCAAAAATAATTACGTGGTTGACATTTTTTAAATATTTGGCTGCCACCTTAATTAATATAAATTTAGATTGGACTACAAAGGTATAACTTATCGCCTGAGTTTAGTGGGCATCAGAAAAATTTTTCCCCGAGATACAACGTTGGAAAACTGAGTATGTATTAGGCTTAGCTCATTTGATACTTCCATAGCTATTGCCAGCATACAAAGATAAATTGAAATTTACGTTGATTGTGTCCCGAGATATAGCCTGATAATTTTTAAAAATAAATTTAAAATGGCATAGCCAAACAATTCTAATATTAAGAAGAAAAACTAAACCACTAAACAAAAATCAGCTATATTAATTTTAAAATTTCTAGTCAGTCGAAATTAAACAAAGCATCACGGTATACGTTATTAAAAAATAACAACAAATTGAAATTTTCTAACGCACGTAGATATTGACGTAGCTCCTTACTGAAGTAGACAGCGCTTTACAGCCAGTTTAACAATACAGGCCAAAATGATTTATCAATAGTTTCTTTTACTTGTACGCCATGTTCAGCGAGTATTTTTCATGTGGCAACTTCAGGTTAAGTATGAAACCATTGCGCCTACTTGCCTGCAAACTTTCAACCTCGCTTGTGTAGTAAGCCTGCACGAAAAACACTATCATATGTTTTTTTCAGTGACAAGGAATTTTCTGCAAATGTTTTCGTTTATTTTATTTCCACATAACGGAAATGCAAATTGTGATTTTGACATTAAATTATGCTGACACTATGCGACCAAAAATAAATTTAATGTGAGCAGTGAGTACTTATCCTATAAGTAATGTGTAACGGCCCTGTCACGCGGTCAAATTGTCCCGTCAAACTGCTTCAAATAGGTTTGCTAGAATAAAGTTGGACAGTTATGACGTCATCGAAATGTCATAAACGCCGCCACATTTGTCTGAGAATGTTAGATGGCTTCAGTTTCCATCAAACATTTGAATATTGGACCAGTTGTTCTAGAATTGATGTAATGTTTGAAGGTCTCAGCCAATCAGAATGGAGCACGACAAAAAACTGATGTCAAGAAACTTAAAAGAAAAACGAACAATTGCTGTAAACGAAGTAAGTTACGAAGATAATTATTTATGTACAAGCTGTCTGGGCATGCATGCTATTTTTAAGTGGATATTGCGCATAATATTACGAACTCTCCGGCATTAAATTTCATTGCGCAGGAAAAATATCTGATAAATAAAATCATAATATAGTAAAGAAGCGAAAATAAATTACAACAATCCTTGCATTTCTTCCTGTAATGGACTGCATGTAAAAACGAAAGAAATATTTTAGTATTAAAATAATTTAAAAATAATTATTCATATTAAATACTCTCAGCAAAAAAAAATTGACAGTGTGATACATTTTCAAATACACTCAAGATCATTTGATAAAATTTGTTGGGAGAAAAAATTTGATGGGAGAAAAAATTTGATCGCCGTATTTCGTCTTCAAATGATATTGTTAAATATAGCTGAAGGCGAAAATTTGACCGTGTCACAGGGGCTGAAAGCCACGTTCCACCATGAATGGGCGTATAGGGAATTACGTGCTAAATTCGGACTTGGATTTCACAGTCGTTTTATGTAGTGGTAATTTCAACTAAGGATTTTTCGTCAGAGAATGAACGCATATAGATCTGTAAACCTCCCAAATTTTAATTTTATTTCTTATTTTAAATGCACTTTAATTTTTATAAAATTTATAAATTTTTTAAAAGTGAATTAAAAATTATAAACTTAAAATTTTGAAGTTTTACAAATATAGATGCGTTCAATCTGTAATAAATATTATTTATTTGGAAATAATAACAAAAAAAAAACGATTGAGACCTGTGTCCGCATTTAGCATTTCATTCCCTATATACCCATGCATGGTGAAGCATGGTCTTAAGAGTTGAATGGTGATTCCTACAAGTGCGATGAATTTTTCGGTGACGAATACCCTTCAATGAGGAGGGTAAATGTTTCTCTGCAGCGGCTAACGTGGTTAGAGTCCAGCGCCTGGCTGGTTAGGCTCGCCTCGCCAAAGGGGTGTGTACTGGCCGGACAGAGGGGAAAGGAGGCAGTTTCGTGCGGCGAGGGGGCTGGAAACGGTCTCGCAGTTGAAGCCGACTGAATTAATTCAATGAAACGTGGAAGCTGCGTGGACCACTCCTCACCTTCTCGCCCCGAGCCGGAGCTTTAATGTGATTGCGCGACTTGAGTCCTCCGGCCTTCACGCCCTTTCACACAGCTCTTTGCTCATCGCGAAAATAAGAAGAGCTTACGGAGCTAACTTCCTCCCCTGAGCAGCTAAGGGCTGGGAATGGCTGGGACTTTTGTGGGCTTCGCAACTAAAGGCTGTTCACGATCAAGTGAGCACTTTAGAAATGAACCTCAGAAAAAAGTCACTATCCCTGCATGCGTATATTTTAATGGGCGTACTGGGTGACATTCGCCCAGTAAAGTTGGTAACGATGGACAGCAAGTAGTTCCGTATCTCAACTTCGAATAAAAATGTATTAGTTAACCATTTTTGATAACTTAATGTAATTTTTTTCACTGTTTTTTTAATGCATCGAGGTGTAAAAATGAGCAAATTTGTAAAGTATTTACTGTCTTACTAATTTCAGAGCTTAATTTGACCGACGCATGAATAAAGTGATGAGGCCTATGGTAGTAGTTAATTTTACATAAGGCGGAGGAATACACAACATGTATACAATTAGATCTTAATCAGGACTTTCAAAAGTGCTCATTTTACCGTGAACAGCCTATAATCGTCACCATAAAGTCATTGTTTTAAATAATAGTTGAGACTTGCCTGAGGGTCAACGTCTTCGAACACTTATTTCTTAAGGGTTTTCCGGGGCCATTATCTTTTTTTCTACAATTTTTGCATTATTAAATATTTGTTTTCTTTGTGACATGAAATAATATTAGGAAAATTTACGACAATAGTGGGAAATTTCTTGTCAAAAATTACTACACTTAAATAAAGGGAATTAAAGTTTTTATATTTTATATTTTTCCGTACAAATCTGAACACTGGAAAATAATACGCTACGACTCAAAACAATAACCCCCGTGATCACAATGGAAGGCGATCCTGACTTGGGTTTAAAGATCAATGTTTCCCGAGCTTTACACTTTCAAGGATGTTTTAAACAGTGTACAGGCGAAGTTGTGCGTATTTTGTTCATATACTCAGCAATAATAGTCACATATGCGTTCGTAACACTAAACACAAGCTTAACGAAAATAAAATGAAAATCCGTTGTTTAATTGATTTCACATTTCTTTGAGCTCTAGACACAAAGTATTAAATTCAGTGTCTAGTGCATCACTGTAAAATGTTTTACGTACTTTTACAAGAACAATCCTCGGAAACTCTATTGCCAAAGAACTCTTTTGTATAACTACAAATAAATTTCCTGTAAAATCTGCAATACATGCAATTGTAATATTACAAATTATACGCTTGCATTTCAGTTTATATTACTAGAAAGTTGAAAACCAAATGCGATGAATAAATAAGAGAGAAGCGGAGGAAAAATTCCTTTCAAAATATAATTCTAAAAAAAAATTTGTCCCTTGCCGACAGGGAGACTTTAAACCAGCCCTTGCGTTACAACCACGCATCATTAACACACGGCAAACTGTATTTATGTTTAGCTGTGAGTTCAACTATACGTACTGGCTAAGCACAAATAAAAAAACCTATCAGAAAAACAATGAATGGTAGGGTCTAAACGGAACAGTGTTATTTATAAAATTACTCCAATTAGACACAAATACGGGACAAATGAATTTATTAAAAAAGATCATGCAGCCCACGGAGCAAAAATTTAACACTTAAACAATAATATGTGTTCTGTAACCTGACGAAGATCTAAACTGGAATACATACTGCTTCGAGATGGAACGGCTTGCTACCAGCTAACAGCACACACAACATAATATATATAATAAATAATGTACCACTTTATTTATCATGGCGGCGTCACGTGTTTTTAAAGTTGTCTTCGTGGTATTATTAGGCATATTTTAATTTGTTTTAATTATTTCACGTTATTCACGCTTGCATCAAGTTTATTTTTACACGAGACTAAGCTTCAACATCACCCCTAACAGCTACAGTATATGTGGTTCGAGTTTGTTCAGTGTCCGCCATTTTCTGCGAGCTTGTGAGCACGCGCCAGTAGCACTATAGTACAAACATTTCTTGAGTCAGGCCGGTAGGTAGCACTTCGTAAACGGAGCGGTTTGAACTCAAAACAGAAAAAAAAAATCAATTCGAAACATTTAGGGACCATGACAGTTTAAAAAGAGGGCATTCGATACATTTACCAGTTTGACAGAACTATCTGTAACTGATGGCGAACCATGGCGAACCTGGTTCGATTCACTTTGGGGTCTCTCCGGGTTTTCGCACGTGGGAATCGTGTCGGACGATGCCGCTGGTCGGTGGGTTTTATCGGGAATCTCCTGCTTCCTCTTGAACTTGCATTCCGACACTGCTCCATACTCACCTCAATCACCATCGTCGGCTCTCAAGACCTCGCTGTTTAGATCCGCTCAAATCTCTCTACTCTCCAAATCAAACTAACTTTCAATAAAAATTTTGGTATAACTTCTTTGATTAACCTCGAAGAAACACAAAGTGGTAAGAGTTCAGAGAGAATTTAATGAATAATCATGACGAACTTTTTATATAATGGACTCTTTCTTGTCGAGAATTCGTTCGCGTACAGGTTTCCTTGCGTCAGGCATTTCTACTGTAAATTTGTTCCAAATGTATTTAGAATGGGCGGAACGAAATTAACATTTGTTCAATCCTAATGGAGTTCAAAATGGAATATATACACTTTCTTGATGAAATATTTAACATGGAATACGCCCTGAGTAGAAGCGAGTTGAGATATTTAGGCAGATCTTAACATCGAGGTCTTGAGAGCCGATGAGTGTGATTGGGATGACTATGAAGCTACGCCGTAATGAATGGGCGGGGGAAACGGGAGATCCTCGAGAAAACCAGCCGACCAGTGGCATTGTGAGGCACGATTCCCATATGTGAAAATCTGGGATAGACTCGACCGAGGATTGAGCCTGGTTCGCCTTGGTTGGAGGCGAGCAGCCTAATCGCTCTTACACCGCGTCCCCTACTCCCTGAGTAGGAAAGGGGAGGGTTGACACTCCCAAAATCCCTCCCTTATATTCAGCCATGTCTACTACATACACGGCTCTTGTAATTTTAGAAACGTTTGTAAAAGTCGAAACAATTTATAAGTAAACTAGCTTTCCTGTGCTACTTATAAAGGCATGACATTTAGGATTTGGAATCGCTCTTGGGTAGGCAAGGTTTACAGCCTATGGACAACAAATAATGGATACATGCAGGAAATTTTTTTAACAATGCTTTTTTTATGCAGTAATCCTAAGAAATATTTAATCCAGTACCTATGTACATCTCCGATCATCATATTTTCGGAACCGTTCGAGAAATCTCGATGAAACATAGACTAATTTGGTCCTGGGGTTATATATATATATATATATATATATATATATATATATAGTGTGTGTAAATTTGATGTCAATACGTTCAGTGGTTTTTTGAGTTAAATCTGGTTGAACAGACACGAAAAAAATTAACATTAAATATGACTTAGTAATAACTTATACTATATAAAAAGTAATTAAAAGTGGAAAATTCGAAAATCACAGACAGACACTTATATTTTATTTAGTTGTATTGATATTGCAGACTTTTTACAGTTGTAAGAGAACACGAATGACGATTCGGTCTGCAGATACGAAAATAATCTTGCCTTGGTGTTGCAGTCGCAGAAACACATACTGCAGCTGGCACAATCACCTCAACTGTATCAAAGAATTTTCCGTGAAATAATAGAAAGTAATATCACCCCCCCCCCCCCCCACCCGCACTCTCGCCACCACAGCCTCCTCGGCACCGCGATATTTCAAATTTTGAAAAACACTTAAATTTTGCCAGAAACAAACTTTATGGAATTTTTTAAATTTTAATTTCGCCAATATTTATATTGTGTTGATATTGCTGCTGTTGATGGTTTTGCAAGATAAAATATATTTTCCACATGTGCGCAGTTAATAAAATAGAAAGCAGTTAATAAAAGAGAAACCAGTTTATTTTCTGGGGCTGTGCTTCCAAACTAATAATCATCACGTTATTTCAATATGATAGCCTAACCTTAAGGCTAAAACTTAATTATCATAAAAAATCCACGTATGCTGTTCCCCAGTCTACCGGATTACCATACACCTACTTCTTAAATGTGTAGTTATTTCCGTCGAATGGAGGCGTGTTGTGCTACTACACGTTTCAAGGCGTGTATTTAAATGTCGCAGGAGCAATCATTTCGTGTTTCATTGGTGTTAAACCCTTTTAGTGTATCGTAAGCGTTGTATTTCACTACCAACAGCTGCACGAAACATGTAAAGTTCCCGTACCTCACAAATACAAAAGACACTTCCGTTTTTCGTTGGTACATACCACGTTTTTTTTTTTTTTAATTAACTGTGCTTTTTCGTAATAAAAATAAAGTTCCCTTAGAGTAGAAGAAGAGTCGTTCTCAATTTGACAGTGTAACGATAAGGATTCGTTATGTACTAGTATACACACCACCAAAATAACCATAAAAATAATATTTATTTTGTCTATTAAAGAAGAATGCACATATTTTGTAGTACTGCAAAACAGTTAGCTGAAGTTAACTTGTTCAAA
Organism: Dryococelus australis; assembly: GCA_029891345.1. Lineage (NCBI taxonomy): Eukaryota > Metazoa > Arthropoda > Insecta > Phasmatodea > Phasmatidae > Dryococelus > Dryococelus australis. The sequence goes on along the minus strand of CM056998.1, from coordinate 196,201,072 downwards.
AGTTGTACATCAATAAATAAGCGTCTAGTTTCAATCACAATATAAGCGTATTTCAATTCTGAATGCTTCGAAAAGCACATTTTCCAAAAGAGATAATTTTAAAACATACTAATTACTCTTGTTATAAGTAATAAATACTTAGTAATAATGTTTACAATATTTATAATCATTGATGTTATGCACATCCATAACGTACGAAATTTTGCGTTTTTATAACAGAAATTAATGTACATTAAAACAATTATCAAAAATATTACTATAATATATTGATATATTTCATTACACACAAGAGTAATCGCTACGACAGCGTTGCTTAATCAGGATTTTTTCCCAGAAAAATATATTTCCTGCAATATCCAGAAAGGAAACGCGCTTAAAATTTAATTAACTTTATTTTTATTAATTGATATTTTAACATTAAAATAAATGTAGCGTAGAAACATACATATTGTAAAGTGTTACAGGATATAATTATGCATACATCTTTCGTATGCAATATTAATGTTATTTTTCTGACAGTTGTGTTAAATGTGTGTGTAGGCTATTCGTGGTAAAGTGAGCACATTTTAGCCCACCCAGCAGCCATAATAACGAAAAGATTATACTTTATTATGGCCTCAGACGTAACTTTTGAGCGGTATAAAATATATACACTGTATTTATTACTCACATGGCAATTGTTATAATAAATGACGAAATTATACTAATAAGCTGAAGGGGACTCTAAAGCACATCCTTAAAAAGAGCTCACTTTACCATGAACAGCCCATAATACTTGTTAACGAGTTCTGGATAGTGCACAATTTGGCGCAGTACACCACTAGAAGCCTTTTACCTTAATGCATGTACGGACATTTTTGATAGTTCTCAGTCGTAGCACAGACTTTTGAATGTAGGAAGGTCTTGATATTGTACTCGCAGAATGTCCTTCAGACCACAGCAGATTCATTATCTGAGGTTGGAACTTGGAAATGAGAAGATCTGCGACAGCAGTGCAACTTGCAATGAAGGTATGAATGCACAAATGAAGATGACGGTCCTCCAAGTTTCATTATCTGAGGTTGGTACTTGGAAATGAGAAGATCTGCGACAGCAGTGCAACTTTGCAATGAAGGTATGAATGCACAAATGAAGATGACGGTCCTCCAAGTTTCATTTGTACGCCGCGGACAAAACGACGAGCGTATTCATTGCGAGCCAAACACGATGATATAGTCGCAAATGTCCGTTGCAATTTACATTCGAACAGTGGGTAAATAACGACCAATCGATTAAACGTGATCCACTTATAAAGAGCCAGCAAATAGTGGTGCGGCGTGCCAGGATGACAACAATGAATGTTTGAAAGTGTTAGTAGCAGGAAAACAACAGTGCTGGAACAGGGGGGTGGGGCAGCTGTGCCGCGTCGGCCATCTTGAATTTCCCTTTTTTCCCTTCATGCTCTATCATTCCTTCCAATCTCTGCATGCCCTCGCAATCCGATTACTTTTCTCATGCCCTGGCATATTCCTTCCTGCCATCTTCTTTCTCCCACGCCTGTTCTCTCTCGTCTGTTCTATGCATTGGGGGTTTTCTCATATTCCTTCTGCCCCTTTAATCTCGCTCTCTTGCTTTTCACATCCTCCGTCTTGGACGCCACCCCCCGTCATCGTCTGCTGTAGGCGGTCATCTTTAATTCCCGCACCTGCCACCAGTGTGTGTGAAGGTCTACTGTACGCAACTAGGAGCGCTGGTATCGATGCTGCAATTTCGTGTGTTGGTTCCACTCGTTGTCTGCAGAGATGTGCTATAATCGGGGCAGGTGAGTTCAAATGGTGGCCACCAGGAGTGCTGGAAATTATTTTTAGTCGTTTGTGATCTCAAAACTTACAGGAAGCTTACGGGATCGTTCCGACCACCATCTGGTCGCCAGTTCGACGTCTAGACCACACGAATACTATTACATGGTGTGTGTTAGGAGATGAAATAAAGTTAATACTCGCATGGGCCTACGCATTCCCAAGACAAACTTGTAATCGTGAGAAAAAACTGTCATAGCACGAATAGAAGAAGAAATAAAGTAAATGCATCGGATAATGCACTCCCCAACGAACTGTCATCGCGAATAAAAGAGGATGTTTAATGTCGAATGTATAAGTTATAAATAAAAATTAATCGCGCGAAAAAAACAACTTATTTCTAACAATCAGAAAATAATTATATAACAATTAAATGCATCCATACAGAAACAATTGTGCAACAACGTACCTGTTGCGGATTGTATAGACAATTAGCTATCAATATCGGGTCGATCATGTTGCTACTGAGACTTAGAGTAAAAGTAGCAATGCACGTAGGCACGAGAAAAGATGGCGGTGGGGCGGGGGGGGGGGGGGGGCTGGCGGGCGGGCGGGCGGGCGGGCTGGCGAGTGAGTGAGTGAAGATATTTGGGCGGTTCTTTACATCGAGTCTTGAGAGCTAATGGGAGTGAAGCGAGACGAGTGTGGAGCTGCGCCTGAATGCAATGCCAGGGGAACTGGAGACCCCCGAGAAAACCCGCCGACCAGCGGCATCGCCCGGCACGATTCCCACATGCGAATATCCGGGCGCGACCCCACCGGTAATCGAATCCGGTTCGCCTTAGGGGGCGAGCAGTCTAACCACTACACCACCGCGACACCATTACAAAAGACATTCGTATTCTGGCGAGGTAATATTTACAGATAGTGTACATTTTCATCCCATACTTAGTCTTGGACAGTGAGAAACCTATAGTAACTCATTAATCCCGGTGCTACACTGATAGAAAATCTAACAAAATATTTGTTTGTATAGGGCCACATATATATTTAGTTGCTTCAACAAAATATATTGTTGAACAAGCAATATTTGAAAAGCAACAAAATTGCTTTTGTACGTCTTACAAAATATATGTTTGAATAAACAAAAGCTCTGTGTTGGGCAAAAAAAAATTAGACTGTTGACTAAATATTTTGTTGAATCAATTGTATATACAGTATACGTTTGGCCACTCATTTGACTACCTTCTTTCGAAAATACAGTTCCAGAGTTTGTTGGTATTTTTTGTCACAATTAGGATAATAATCGTGTTTGTTAGGGAGTGCGTTGATGCTTAACAATCGTATAAACACATTAATAAAACAAAACAACAATAAACTGACAAGTAAAATTGTAAAACTTGAAACATTTGTTTGTACACGTTGCCCAATAATTGCAGTATATCTACTTAGAAGCTTTCCGGCTTCATCAGTTGTCACGTTAGTTGAGATTACTTGGACGCAGGTGAACCACGTTCGAAACTCGGTCGAACTTGTAAAATATTTTTATATGGGCCCAAAGTATTTCATGTACATGTAACGAAACAAATGTTTAGTTTTACGGACCAAATCTTGCAGTTTGGAGCAACCAAAAGAGAACTAAATAATTCGGTTTCAGCAACAAAATATTTAATTTCCCCTACAGAAACAAATGGTTTGGTTGCACCAAACAAATCTTGTTTAATTCAACAAAACATTTTTCTCAGCGTACACAATTTTTTTGAGGTGTATATTTTGTACCGACAGATTTATACGGGCATTTATAAAGTAAAATGTAGAAATAAATACCTGTCGGTTTATTGCCAGCGGGGCTTATATTTGCGAGGATGTACAACTCTGCTCCGGAGTGAAATGTGCTCACAATTTCTCATTCCAAAATGTACGCAACAATCGATCAAACACGCATTTATAACGAACATGTACATTTCACGTCCGTCTGCAAATTGCTGAGAGTATGCCGTTAACATTCCACTTACATGATTCAAATTTTCGGCTGCGGTTCGGTACGCAGGGAGAACATTAAAGGGCATTAATTAATTATTTATAGCTATAGTTCGAACTGCGAAACGGGCTAAAAACTCGCAAAAGAGGTTTTTTCTGTTAACACAAATATTTGCAAACACATTCGGCCCTGCAGGAATGGTAATATTAATTTACATTTTTAAAAAGTAAAATTACACGCGGCGTTATGACAGAGCCGAGATAAACCCCGGAAACGTTTTTTGTATGTACACTGCTGGACACGGAAATCGTTATTAAACAATCACAGGCTGATATAAAAAAAAGTAAACTTGAGTAAAGGCAATTCACGGTAAACTGAGCACTTTTGAAAGCCCTGCTTGAGATCTACTTTTATGCTTGTGTATTCTTCCGCATTATGTAAAATTAACTTTGCCTTGGGCCTCGTCACTTCATTCATGTGTCGGTTAACTGCAACTATGAAAATATTACAGAAGAGAATGTTTTGCAAATCTGTTACTTATGACACTTTGATGCATTAAAAAAACAAAGTGAAATAAATAATTTAAGTTTTCACAAATGGTTACCTGACACGTTTTATTCGACGGTAATATATAAAACTTCTTTCCATTCATCGTTACCAACTTTACTGGGCGCATGTCACTCAGTTCGCCCGTTAAAATATATGGATGTAGGGATAGTGACTTTTTTTTCAAGGTTGATTTCAAAAGTGCTCACTTTATCATGAAGAGTATTAAGTAATTAGGCTTTTACGCATAAGGGGCACGTAGTTGATCTTCCGCAAAGCACACGTCCAATATGTGGTAGACACTCCTTTCGCACCTGTACAGACAGCGATGTGCCAAAGCACTACATCAAACAGGCGGATGTATAGTATTATGAGGTACACACCACCACGCTCCTTACGCACCTGTACAGACAGCGATGTGCCAAAGCACTACATCAAACAGGCGGATGTATAGTATTATGAGGTACACACCACCACGCTCCTTACGCACCTGTACAGACAGCGATGTGCCAAAGCACTACATCAAACAGGCGGATGTATAGTATTATGAGGTACACACCACCACGCTCCTTACGCACTTGTACAGACAGCGATGTGCCGAAGCACTACATCAAACAGGTGGCTGTATAGTATTATGAGGTATACACCACCACGCTCCCTACGCACCTTTACAGACAGCGATGTGCCGAAGCACTACATCAAACAGGTGGCTGTATATTATGAGGTACACACCACCACGCTCCCTTCGTACCTGTACAGACAGCGATGTGCCGAAGCACATCAAACAGGTGGCTGTATAGTATTATGAGGTACACACCACCACGCTCCCTTCGCACCTGTACAGACAGCGATGTGCCGAAGCACATCAAACAGGTGGCTGTATAGTATGAGGTACACACCACCACGCTCCCTTCGCACCTGTACAGACGGCGATGTGCCGAAGCACTACATCAAACAGGCGGCTGTATAGTATTATGAGATACACACCACCACGCTCCCTACGCACCTGTACAGACAGCGATGTGCCGAAGCACTACATCAAACAGGCGGCTGTATTTTTAATGAGATACACACCACCACGCTCCCTACGCACCTGTACAGACAGCGATGTGCCGAAGTACTACATCAAACAGGTGGCTGTATATTATTATGAGCTACACACCACCACGCTCCCTTCGTACCTGTACAGACAGCGATGTGCCGAAGCACATCAAACAGGTGGCTGTATAGTATGAGGTACACACCACCACGCTTCCTTCGCACCTGTACAGACGGCGATGTGCCGAAGCACTACATCAAACAGGCGGCTGTATAGTATTATGAGATACACACCACCACGCTCCCTACGCACCTGTACAGACAGCGATGTGCCGAAGCACTACATCAAACAGGTGGCTGTATATTATTATTATGAGATACACACAAGCACGGTCCCTACGCACCTGTACAGACAGCGATGTGCAAAGCACTACATCAAACAGGTGGCTGTATAGTATTATGAGGTACACACCACCACGCTCCCTTCGTACCTGTACAGACAGCGATGTGCCGAAGCACATCAAACAGGCGGATGTATAGTATTATGAGATACACACCACCACGTTCCCTACGGACCTGTACTGACAGCGATGTGCCGAAGCACATCAAACAGGTGGCTGTATAGTATGAGGTACACACCACCATGCTCCCTTCGCACCTGTACAGACGGCGATGTGCCGAAGCACTACATCAAACAGGTGGCTGTATAGTATTATGAGATACACAAAAGCACGCTCCCTACGCACCTGTACAGACAGCGATGTGCCGAAGCACTACATCAAACAGGCGGCTGTATAGTATTATGAGATACACACCACCACGCTCCCTTCGCACCTGTACAGACGGCGATGTGCCGAAGCACTACATCAAACAGGCGGCTGTATAGTATTATGAGATAGACACCACCACGCTCCCTACGCACCTGTACAGACAGCAATGTGCCGAAGCACTACATCAAACAGGTGGCTGTATATTATTATGAGCTACACACCACCACGCTCCCTTCGTACCTGTACAGACAGCGATGTGCCGAAGCACATCAAACAGGTGGCTGTATAGTATGAGGTACACACCACCATGCTCTCTTCGCACCTGTACAGACGGCGATGTGCCGAAGCACTAACATCAAACAGGCGGCTGTATAGTATTATGAGATACACACCACCACCCTCCCTACGCACCTGAAAAGACAGCGATGTGACGAAGCACTACATCAAACAGGTGGCTGTATATTATTATTATGAGATACACACAAGCACGGTCCCTACGCACCTGTACAGACAGCGATGTGCAAAGCACTACATCAAACAGGTGGCTGTATAGTATTATGAGGTACACACCACCACGCTCCCTTCGTACCTGTACAAACAGCGATGTGCCGAAGCACTACAAACAGGCGGATGTATAGTATTATGAGATACACACCACAACGCTCTCTACGTACCTGTACAGACAGCGATGTGCCGAAGCGCTACATCAAACAGGTGGCTTAGTTGATCACACACGTTTAGATGTACAACACCCAACCACACAACGCATTATTAATACCACCCGTTACACCTGTACAGCCGATGTGCCGAAGCACATCAAACAGGCGGATGTATAGTATTATGAGATAAACACCACCACGTTTCCCTACGCACCTGTACCCGACAGCGATGTGCCGAACCACATCAAACAGGCGGATGTATAGTATTATGAGATACACACCTCCACGCTCCCTACGCACCTGTACAGACAGCGATGTGCCGAAGCACATCAAACAGGCGGATGTATAGTATTATGAGATACACACCACCACCGCTCCCTACGCACCTGTACAGACAGCGATGTGCCGAAGCACATCAAACAGGCGGCTATATAGTATTATGAGTACACACCACCACGCTCCCTACGCACCTGTACAGACAGCGATGTGCCGAAGCACATCAAACAGGCGGGTGTATATATTATGAGATACACTCCACGCTCCCTACGCACCTGTACAGATAGCGATGTGCCGAAGCACATCAAACAGGGGATGTATAGTATTATGAGATACACACAAGCACGCTCCCTACCACCTGTACAGACAGCGATGTGCCGAAGCACAACAAACAGGCGGATGTATAGTATTATGAGATACACACCACCACGCTCCCTACGCACCTGTACAGACAGCGATGTGCGAAGCACATCAAACAGGCTGGCTGTATAGTATTATGAGATACACACCACCACGGTCCCTACGCACCTGTACAGACAGCGATGTGCGAAGCACTACATCAAACAGGTGGCTGTATAGTATTATGAGATACACACCACCACGTTCCCTACGACCTGTACTGACAGCGATGTGCCGAAGCACATCAAACAGGCGGCTGTATAGTATTATGAGATACACACCTCCACGCTCCCTACGCACCTGTACAGACAGCGATGTGCCGAAGCACATCAAACAGGCGGCCGTATAGTATTATGAGATACACACAAGCACGCTCCCTACGCACCTGTACAGACAGCGATGTGCCGAAGCACACACAAACAGGCGGATGTATAGTATTATGAGATACACACCACCACGCTCCCTACGCACCTGTACAGACAGCGATGTGCGAAGCACTACATCAAACAGGTGGCTGTATAGTTATTATTATGAGTACACACCAACACGTCCCTACGCACCTGTACAGACAGCGATGTGCAAAGCACTACATCAAACAGGTGGCTGTATAGTATTATGAGGTACACACCACCACGCTCCCTTCGTACCTGTACAGACAGCGATGTGCCGAAGCACACATCAAACAGGTGGCTGTAATATTATGAGGTACACACCACCACGCTCCCTCGCACCTGTACAGACGGCGATGTGTCGAAGCACTACATCAAACAGGCGGCTGTATAGTATTATGAGATACACACCACCACCCTCCCTACGCACCTGTACAGACAGCGATGTGCCGAAGCACTACATCAAACAGGTGGCTGTATATATATTATGAGATACACACACAGCACGGTCCCTACGCACCTGTACAGACAGCGATGTGCCGAAGCACATCAAACAGGCGGATGTATAGTATTATGAGATACACTCCACCACGCTCCCTATGCACCTGTACAGATAGCGATGTGCCGAAGCACATCAAACAGGCGGCTGTATAGTATTATGAGATACACACCAGCACGCTCCCTACGCACCTGTACAGACAGCGATGTGCCGAAGCACTACATCAAACAGGTGGCTGTATAGTATTATGAGGTACACACCACCACGCTCCCTTCGTACCTGTACAGACAGCGATGTGCCGAAGCACATCAAACAGGTGGCTGTATAGTATTATGAGGTACACACCACCACGCTCCCTTCGTACCTGTACAGACAGCGATGTGCCGAAGCACATCAAACAGGCGGCTGTATATTATTATGAGTTACACACCACCACGCTCCCTTCGCACCTGTACAGACAGCGATGTGCCGAAGCACTACATCAAACAGGCGGCTGTATAATATTATGAGATACACACCACCACCCTCCCTTCGCACCTGTACAGACAGCGATGTGACGAAGCACTACATCAAACAGGCGGCTGTATAATATTATGAGTTACACACCACCACTCTCCCTTCGCATCTGTACAGACAGCGATGTGCCGAAGCACTACATCAAACAGGCGGCTGTATAGTATTATGAGATACACACCTCCACGCTCCCTACGCACCTGTACAGACAGCGATGTGCGAAGCACTACATCAAACAGGTGGCTGTATAGTATTATGAGGTACACACCACCACGCTCCCTTCGTACCTGTACAGACAGCGATGAGCCGAAGCACTACATCAAACAGGCGGATGTATAGTATTATGAGGTACACACCACCACGCTCCTTACGCACCTGTACAGACAGCGATGTGCCGAAGCACTACATCAAACAGGTGGCTGTATAGTATTATGAGGTACACACCACCACGCTCCCTACGCACCTTTACAGACAGCGATGTGCCGAAGCACTACATCAAACAGGCGACTGTATAATATTATGAGATACACACCACCACGCTCCCTACGCACCTGTACAGACAGCGATGTGCCGAAGCACTACATCAAACAGGTGGCTGTATATTATAGAGTACACACCACCACGCTCCCTTCTTACCTGTACAGACAGCGATGTGCCGAAGCACATCAAACAGGTGGCTGTATAGTATTATGAGGTACACACCACCACGCTCCCTTCGCACCTGTACAGACGGCGATGTGCCGAAGCACTACATCAAACAGGCGGCTGTATTTTTGATGAAATACACACCACCACGCTCCCTACGCACCTGTACAGACAGCGATGTGCCGAAGTACTACATCAAACAGGTGGCTGTATATTATTATGAGCTACACACCACCACGCTCCCTTCGTACCTGTACAGACAGCGATGTGCTGAAGCACATCAAACAGGTGGCTGTATAGTATGAGGTACACACCACCACGCTCCCTTCGCACCTGTACAGACGGCGATGTGCCGAAGCACATCAAACAGGCGGATGTATAGTATTATGAGATACACACCACCCACGCTCCCTACGTACCTGTACAGACAGCGATGTGCCGAAGCACATCAAACAGGCGGATGTATAGTATTATGAGATAAACACCACCACGCTCCCTACGCACCTGTACAGACAGCGATGTGCCGAAGCACTACATCAAACAGGCGGATGTATAGTATTATGAGATACACACCACCACGCTCCCTACGCACCTGTACAGACAGCGATGTGCCGAAGCACTACATCAAACAGGCTGCAGTATAGTATTATGAGATACACAAAAGCACGCTCCCTACGCACCTGTACAGACAGCGATGTGCCGAAGCACTACATCAAACAGGTGGCTGTATAGTATTATGAGGTACACACCACCACGCTCCCTTCGTACCTGTACAGACAGCGATGTGCCGAAGCACATCAAACAGGTGGCTGTATAGTATTATGAGGTACACACCACCACGCTCCCTACGCACCTGTACAGACAGCGATGTGCCGAAGCACATCAAACAGGCGGCTGTATAGTATTATGAGATACACACCACCACGCCTCCTTCAACATTGAAGCCAGTGTTTGGGCAGGTGTTTCTATGCGCTCGCTGCAAACTCTTATGAGTATAGGCTGTTCACGATTATGTGAATTCTTTTGAAAACAACATTAGAAAAAAAGTCACTGCACCTACTTGCATATATTTAACGTTTGTGAAAACTTAAATTCAATTCTTTCACTTTCTGTTTTTTAATGATTCGCAGTGTAAAAATTTGCAGATTTGTAAAGTATTTACTTTCTTCATAATTTCTCATTTTAATTAGACATAAGGCGGAGTAACACACAAAGTGTATACATGTATATCTTAAGCAGGGCTTTCAAAAGTTCTCATTTTACCGTGAATAGCCTATATAATCTGTTCACTGTAAAATGAACAATTTTGAAAATCCTGCTTAAGATCTACTTGCATGGGCATAGCCTCTTCTTCCGCATTATGTAAAATTAACATTGCCATGGGGCTAATCACCTTATTCATGCGTCGGTCAAGTGAAGCAGTGGAATTATTACAAAAGTAAATATTTTGCAAATCTACTCATTTTTACACATCGGTACATTAAAACTTAAAAAAGAAAATGCGAAAGAAATAATTTACATTATTACAAATGGTTACGTGACAGTTGTTATTCGACGAAATATTTTCCATTAATCGTTACCAACTTTACTGGGCGCACGTCACTCAATCAGCCATTTAAAATATCTGGACAGGGGCCGTAACATTTTTTTTTAGGTTGATTTAAAATGTGCTCACTTAATCGTGAACAGCCTCTATGAGTAACAACTTTTGGATTCACACAAGATAGGTTTTGGGGGCGTAGTTGAATGACAAGATCACTGTTACTGAGGGGGTTTATTATTTTTATGTAACATACAAGTCAATAAGGCACTTACAATTACATGTTACTGAAATGTTATATAATCGGGGGAGTAATTATAACAAATTAAATTATCATTATATTATTATGTTAATTTACGACATTCTAATTTTATTCTATTATGGACATTCTCCACCACAACCCTTTCAGACTTATTTTAATTTACTGTCTCCGGTGCTGCAAACGACAAATTTTATGACGCATGATGTACTCAGCCGACACAAAACTTGTCCCGCAGCAGCCACGACCAATGAGCTGTAAGCTTTGTGTTCGGCTATAGTAACACGAACCAATAATAACCCGGAATAAGAGACACGGTTTACGAGTGTGCAGATCATTTGCCGTTGATCCTTGTAGAGTACAGCACCGACCTAAAATAGTATTCGTGTGCGTTATGTACACAATTGTGTACACTCGGTATACATGTGTTAAACTTGTATCTAGCTGTTCGGTTGACGCTTGTCGGACACCCTCATCTTGTGACCTTCCCTGGACACTGGCCGGAGATGGAGATATGACGCGCCATGCCACGCCTCGCGTCGGCCTATATTGGCGCGTTGTTTAGAGTTCAGACATAGCTAGCCTCTTTCCCTGGTTGGTGGAAAGGATGCTATAGTTACTAGGAGCAATATAGAAAGTATAGGTCTACCTCATTTGCGTAACCGTAGTAAGCGCATATCTTGCGTAAGGCTCTTAACTATTAGCGCCAAGCTTTGATATACAAAAATAAATTGATACAAAAATATTAATTTGTAGTAATGTTTATAACGACTGTTCGGCCACGTTTGCAAGACCTAAAAATTCTGTAACTACTCCTATAATTATTTTTATATTTTTAGTTCATATGTAAATAAAAGCTTTGTTTTAAAAGGTTTTTACAGTTAATTTATTTCTCACTTTTTGGTCTCTCATATTTTATGTTATATAGGTAGACTATTTATACATTCACAGACCCGTCCGTCATCGGTCTAGCTTGAGATCAGGCGGGTTTCAGTGGACTCTTCTCGCGGCAAGTTGAAGCAGCATGCTGAGAATTCGTACTTATCTTACACGTGTGTGTGTGTGTATGTATGTGACAGTTCAGTACGAGCTCACGCAGATCGGAATCTTCACATACACACTCACAGGTGGTCGATCGCTTTAATTCCGTCTTGTGTTTGAAAGTTTGGATGGTCTTCTACCCACACAACCAAGTGTACGTGAGGACTTGCCCGGCACTGAAACTCTACAAGCCTCCAGTAATCGACAACTTGTCCACCAAATACACCGTGTTTGCTAGTTATTCGGCGGCCGCCGGACAGACACCTACTGTACATTCAAACAAGCGCAGTTCAATGAAAGCTTGTAAATAATTAATTTCGTACACGTAGTGTTTAGTACGTAATAAGACTTAATAAATGCTACTTTGATAATAACAAATTCGTGATATAATCAACCCCTTAACATATTATATGGAGAATAATCGTTAACAGCTCACATGTGGCAAACTATCTAAACTCATTGTCTGTGCTGCAAGTCCAGAAGACAGCAACACTATGAGCAGCGCCTTACCTTTGTCAATGCTGTCGAATGAGACTTACACACTAGTTGTTATAATAAATTCATCAGAACTTAAAACTTATTGTGTGAAAAGTTCTCTCTCTTCTGAAACACTTGGAATTTAAGAAATTTTCTGCGTACGTTAAGGGGCTAAGCTTTAACATACAAAAGGAGATAACTGACTTAATCAGAAAGAATTATGCAAGGCTAGGGTAGTCATTAATGGATAGTTCAAACAAAGATTTTGTTTGCGACAACCCTACTTTGCATTAGTTTATATTCAGCAACAACATTTTTTTCGTGACAACAAATCATGTGTTACGGCAAAGAAAGTGATTTTAGAGAGAGTGGTCAAATTCACCGGCAGAAACTAGACTTGGCCTCCCTCCACAGCCTCCCAGAACCCAGTTCTGGTGGGGTATACAGCAAGCACTAAGTTTGTTTCCAAGCCATTCTTATTGGGATCGTGCAGACTCGATAAGAATATCGGCTTCTCGTGGAAAACATACAATAACTGGGCCATCCGGGATCTCAAAAGATCATATGTGACTACCTCGAAAGGAAAATGGTTTTCTCTAATAATTCCATCCCAACACAAAACTATTTATTTATTTTTTTTATTATTAATATAAATGGGGTTCGCATTCCTCTCATTTGGCAGATGACTGAGATATTACATTCTATCAAGGAAGTCCATAATATGGTACAATGTATACCAACAACTTTTGCACCCCTTCAGCCTCCCTTACTCTTTCGAATGGCATTTTACTTTTCAGCAACTAAAATATTCAATTCATTGCCCCTTCAGCTCAAGGAGCTCTGCCACAGCAATAACAATCCATTGAAACATAATATCAAGTCCCTTTTAATTAGAAGCCCATTTTACACTATTGATGAATATTTCGATGAACTTCAAAATAAATAATTGCTGTCTATATGTATCCTATATATATTCTCTAACATATATTATACAATTATCCCTATAACTGTATTGTCTACACTTACTGCAAATGTTTTCTAGTAGATACTTCTATAAACGAGCTGGATATATGTAACTTACACAATGAAACCGTACTGTGTAAATTTCCTGCGAATTTTTTATGTAGACATTTCTATAATTGTAATTAATAAATACTACCCATGTTGTAAATGAGTAAGGGATAATTCCTAGGTGTATAAGTAAATATTTGTTATTGGTGTACTTATTAATATAAACATGTATTAAATAATATATAATTGACATGCTCCATATCCCTACTGCCCTGCAGACATGTAAAGGGATTGCCAGAGTGAATTGAAATAAATAAATAAATACACAACAATTATCAACCAATAATCTAACAATTACATGCAATGCTATACCATGACTTTAACCATCTCTGTCATCAACATTATCCTTCAGTTATCGTTATTTTTTCTCATATTTGGCGTGTTCTGTGAACGATTAGTGATGTGATAATAGTTGGGAACTATCTGTCACTATCGGTAAGTCTGGCAGTTCGAAGCGGACAGCTGTAAAAGATCGTAGTTTGAATTGACAAGTGTTGCTGGGCACTTGAGGCTCCCGGGTTCGAGAAAGAGAAGCGCGGGAACGATAAGGGCGACACTCCACGGGCATCAAGTACGCCATCGCCACTAAGCGCAAGGCTCTGAACTGACGTGCAGTGTTCTCGTTACGAGACTCGGGCGGTTCTTAAGGGGACTACGTAGCTGCGCGTCCAAGATCAAGAAGCGAGGGAGCGATACGGGCGACAGTTACACGCAAGCCTAGCGCGTCATCGCTCCTACGCGCAAGGCGTGCAGTGTTTCCGGCGTAAAGCTGCACTGAGCAAATTAGATCTGTAACAGTGGATCTCTATTACACGCGATGAAGGCCCACAGATTAAATTACGCCCAATACTTAGGCAAGCAAAAAAAAAAAAAAGCTATATTTGATAATTCTGTCGAACAATTTTATTCACGAATACACGTAATATGATAAAAGTAAAAAGAAAAAACGCGAAGTCATAGATAATTGTTTCTAGTCTTTTCTGACGAACAGTCGTATTTTCATAGCTGTATTTATCGGGATACACGTATCTCCGCAAACAACTATTTCACAGGAAATGCTTCAGTGCATAGTCTTCTTAATAGAGATGGTCGCTAGACAATTCACTGTTTTAAATTTGTGCGAAATACCATTGGACTTCCAGGCATAGCATGCAATTACTTTACCCTAGCATAAAATGTCTTATATCGTATGGTTTTTACTTCGTGGAATGTAAAAATCACAATAGTAGTGTCATCGGGGCGTAGTAATAAAAATAAACGAAAACGTTAGAGAAAATTTAAAAAGAGAGTCTGAGATGTCAAGCCTCTTTTCAATATAAGGCACACTTAGCAATATTTATTCTATGCAAAATAATATAAACTTCTGCAAATCAAAACATACGCAAATAGTTTTTTATTTTAAGCAATTTTCAAAAGTTGCGAAAAATATTTCGTAGCGACATTTTGACGTTTTTTGAAATAACCTATAGTTTGCTGTTCTACTGTGAATTGTCTCAGTTAGGCGAGTGAGCTTTTGTTATTTGTACGCCACAAAAACCTTAAATTACGACTTTGACATGCCACAATGCAAAAGATATTGCAGTCCAAAAATGTTATGCAAGTACACAATACTTGAAATTTATATCTCTCAGATATAAAATAACTATTTTTTGTGGCAGACAGCATTAATAGCGAGGTGTTGAGTGTCTGTGATGGTCGAATGAGGTTAAGGCGGAGTGGCGACGGAATGCAAGGGCGGGGAAAACTGAACCACCCCGATAAAACCCGCCCACCTACGGCAACCTCCAAGACGTTGACACCGTGTGTATTCCCACGTAGTTCACCGTGGTGGTAGGAAAGCAGTCTGACCGCTGCACCACCGCGGCCCCCTGTAAGTGACATCCCGCACTCACTAGCCTTGACTAGCCGCCAGCATACAGGGCAAGGGAATCTCCATAACGCTGGATCCACAATAATCCGTCGCGTCCGTCCGTCCGTCACGTAATCTTGAATCAATCGCAGGGAAACATTTTCTATCCGTCCATCCGTCAAATATTTATCAAACTTTAACCTTCGACTAACGGACAGACGGATGGACGGACTAGCCATCGTCTTCTGACGACATTCCGTAGACGTGAATACGCACTTTGAAATAAAATGCAATGCGGAAGATCAATGTTTATTTATCGTTGGTGGTAAATTCAGAGATTCTATATGTAAAATTAATTGTATAAATTTTTATCAAGTGAAAACAATTATTTCCACATAGTATTTTTGTCATGAAAATTTATTTCCAACCAAAATATGTCTCCAACTAAAGAAAGATCACGATGTGAAATTTTGCCGCACAGAATTATTGACGGTTGACGGATGATTGCCAGACGGACTATCGTGAGTCCACTCTCACGGGGCGCTGTCACTACTTATAAACACGTACACTATAGCCACATACCATAGAACCACACAAGACAGAAAATTCTAACGAGAACCAGTTCTATATTATGTGATTCTAATGTACGACAGTTATAATATGTGTGTTTCTAGTGTATGATAGTTCTTAAGCGCGTGTTTATATTTTACGACTGTTCTAGCATATATAGTTCTAACATATGTGTTTCTTTTGTGTGGCTGTTCTAACACTTGCGCCTCTCTGGCGTGACTGTTCAGTTTTCTGTGTTTCTTTTGTGTGGCTGTTCTAACACTTGCGCCTCTCTGGCGTGACTGTTCAGTTTTCTGTGTTTCTTTTGTGTGGCTGTTCTAACACTTGCGCCTCTCTGGCGTGACTGTTCAGTTTTCTGTGTTTCTAACGAATATTAGTTCTTAGTTGCGAGTTTCTGTTGTACGACTGTTCTAAGATGTGACATTTCTAAATAATGTGGTCTCGTTTGTTTATTCTGTTATCTGACTGTTCTACACTGTGGGCCCGTTTCACCACACAAGTTTTACTTACTAAGCTGAGTTTAACAACGAATTAACTAGGATTACGGGTCGATTGCATTTCTCCACTGTCAAAACGCGAATCAACTTTAACTTACCCGAGTTTTAGTTTAAATGCCCATTTTCGGCCGTTTAACTTCTTAACCTCCGCTTACGAAATAAATATGGCCGCTAAAACATAGTTTTCATTGATATTTGCTATATGAATACATACAAAAAACGTAAGTTAGATTGGCTATGCAAAATATACACGTCTTAAACAATTTTATTATTAAATTAATAACAATTATTACGTATGTAAAGTAAAACTGTTACCCTACATTAAAATGTTGTTTGTATTTTATTTGCTCTTCAAGCCAAGTACAGTCTGTTTGACAATGAAGTCTAATTCTATTGTGTGTTGCTGTGATTTGCTAGTTTTTCTACATATGGCAGCAACAACAAACAATTTGATGTACGAGGACAGTGAAAATATGATTCACGAAAAATCATGTTATATGTTGACTGAACTTAAATCCGCAGCAATTGTTATTCAAACTTGCGATCTCCCATTCACTGACATTATTTGTCCTGTTATACTTTGCAACGTTAAAGCGTCCGCACGCTGTTTCCATCACTGTCGAATATTTTATATAATTTACGTATTTCTTTCTGCCAGGATTCCAAAGACCACACAAATCAAATTTCATAGATTAATGAGCAAAATCCTTGTCCCCGCCTTCTAGATACACCATTTTCTTCAAATGTCTGGCCCTAAACGTATATTTACCACGCGGGTTTAATTTTCTCCTAGATGTGCGTGGTGAGATGCCCCGACCTTAAACGCCGGTAAGTGAAGAGTTAAAACGTTACCTTCGTTTAGTTAAGCCGAGTTTAATGAATAAGTGGTGAAACTGGCCCTGTGCGTTTCTAATGTATGTGTGGTCCCCCACCTTAGACAGACAGGTGATGACGTCAGACGGGACACACGGCGGGCGAAGGGCGGCTGGCTCGCGACCAGGTCAAAGGTCGCCTCGCTGCGCCCCCCACACACAAGAAGCAGTAGTTTGATCAAGAGAGGGTCTCGGGGCGGGACGCCTACTTCGACAGACGACGTGGAGGAACCCATGACATCACCACGCCTCAGCTGACTGGTCCGAGCTGGTCGATGGCCAATGTCGGCCAGACGTCGTGGACAAACAGTATAAACAAACATCGCGCGTGTTCTGTTACCTCAGAGCTGTAACATGTAACTATAGGCTGTTCACGTTGAAATGAGAACTTCTCAAAGCCCTGCTTAAGGTCTATTTGTATTCTCATTGTGTCTTTTTCCGCCCTATGTAAAGATGACATTACCATGGGCCTCGTCACTTTATTCATGCGTCGGTCAAGTGAAACTGTAAAATTATTAGAAAAGTAGATATTTCACAAATCTGCTCATTTTTACACTTCGGCACATTAAAACAAAAAAAAAAAGCAAAGAAATAATTTATGTTATTACGAATGGTTACGTGGCACTTTTTGTTCGACGTTAAGCTATGGAACTATTTTCCATTCTTCGTTAACAACGCTACTGGACGCACGTCACTCAGTTAGCCCGTTAAAATATATGCAGACAGGGCAGTGACTTGTTTCTATGGTTGATTTCAAAAGTTTCACTTTGCCGTGAAAAACCTATAAAGGCTGTTCACGCTAAAGTGAGCACTTTTGATATCAACCTTAGAAAAATGTCACTGCCCCTGTTCGCATATATTACAATGGGCGCATTGAGTAACATACACCCAGTAAAGTTGGTAACGATGGATGGAAAGTAGTTCTATATCTCAACGTCGAAATAAAAGTGTTAGGTTACCATTTGTAATTACTTAAATTCTTTAGCTTTGTGTTTTTTTTAATGAACAGAAGCGTAAAAATGAGTAGATTAGCAAAATATCTATGATTGTAATAATTTCACAGTTCCACTTGACCTACGCACGAATAGTGATGAGGCCCATGGTAATGTTAATTTTGCATATTGCGGAAAAACACACATTGTGCATGCAAGTAGATCTTCAACAGGATTTTTCAAAAGTGATTATTTTACCGTGAACAGCCTTTAGAAGGATTTAATAAACTAATCAGTTCAAAAAATACACAGAATCGCCGCTTTTGTTATAAAAAAAAACACTGTTTCACAGATGAAGAAATATCGTGAGCGGGTGACGAAGAGATTTGGGTGGCTCTTAACATCGAGGTCTTGAGAGCCGATGAGGGTGAAGCGAGGTGAGTATGGAGTGGCGCCGGAATTATCGTGCGGGGGGGGAGGGGAAGAGTGTCCAAGGAAAACTGCCGACCAGTGGCATCATCCTACACGATTCCCACGTGCGAAAGTCCGGGAGGGACCCCGCTGGGAATCGAACCCGCGTCGCCGAGGTGGGAGGCGAGTGGTCTAACCACTACACCATCGCGGCCATCGTAAACACAAGACTACTTACAGGGATTTGTGACTATAGTCCATTCACGGCTACTTCAGCCTTTTATGAAGCCCTGCTAATGTTCTACTTGCAGGATATTCCTCCGTTTCGTGCAAACTAAGCTTAACAAGTGTGGAGAAAATACACCAGGTGGACAATGCACCATATTCGTGCCTCGCACTCAGTTCTAATGATATTTTCTATAAGATCTGTTTCTCACTAGGCGTTACCAACATACATATTTTCTCCCTGTTTTTATTCAAATTAATTATTAATGAAGCATTATCATTTATAGATAAGATATTAGTAATATTTCAATTTAACAGGAAAAGAAGTAACTTTTATGAACACAAGTATGAAACACTTTTGATACAGGGCGTAATTAAGAAACAACTGAACACGTCATACATGGGGAGATTTCTGGAAGGTTTGATTCAAAAAGGTCGAAGAAACCGTGCATGGACTATAATCACACACTTTGCAATGTATTCATTTATGTTTCGATAACCTAATTTATGAATGGGCAAAAAAAAAAAATCTAATTTCATTTCTACACTGGAAAAAAAATTGCACGGAAATATTTTATAGTTTTTAAATATTATAATATACACAACTGCTTACTATGGGTACCCATATGGCAACTAGGGAGGTCCATATCTAAATCCTGATACACGTTTCTTGTTCAAAAGGGAAACAAGCATGTGAACGCCCTCTTGAATGCAAGTCGCATGCACATACTGCATACACAGTAGCAGGAATACTACTTGAGTGTTGCAGCATGCTAAGAGATTCAGATATGGGGGGGGGGGGGGGTTCTTTATGGGGCTGCAGGAGTAATTTGTGCATTGGCAATACTATCTGCCGTTACGAACAAACGATGGAGATAATATCGCCGTAAATAAATGTGCGGAAACTTCATAGACGTATACAACGCAAACGTAAACTAACGATTTACCACTTATTTTCGCCACAACACAGATCACTAATACAGAATTAAAATATGTTTTCTACGCCCAAATTAACGGTATCAGCTTTAATAAATCTACGACAGACTACTTAAATGTATAAAACGCTAATGTAAAATACGACCTGCACAAGAAGGTGAACGAAAGATAGAACAGTCTCTAAACATTTCTAGCTAGCATGCAAGGGCTTGCATGCTAGCCACTTGCAAACAAGAAATATGCCCGTCTGTATCAGGCTAGATATCGTACTGTTAGTATAGAAGCTTTCAGAATATGTGAAGAGTCTCACGTGTGCGGGATAAAATAAATTTCCGGCCTGCATATTACGCGCGTCTTCACACACAACGGACAGCTGACACTGAACCCATCTCATGCAATGTCCACCTATATAACCCGAGGTACCCTTGACGAGGCCCCAACGCGATTCACCGGTGCTCTACCAAGGACCTCGGCCAGTCGTCCGACCACTGGCCGCCAGGTAATTTATCTAATTAAATTTGTTAATAGTCTCCTATTTTTTGTTTTTAGAAAGGGGGGAGAAGGGGAAAAACCTCAGGATTTCTGTAACGGTACGGATGTCAATTTATATATTATCACACTCTCCCTCCCCTTTTCTCTCTCATACCGTGTGTTCATACATGCGATCATGCACGTATATATAGCCTATTCACGGTAAAGAAGCACTTCTGAAAGCCCTGCTTAAGATCGACATGTATGCACATTATATGTTCGACATTATGCAAAATTAATATTGCCATGGGCCACATCACTTTATTCATGCGTCGGAAAAATGAATGTCATATTAGTAGCCAAATAAATACTCTACGAAATTGCTCATTTTTGCACTTCTATGCATTAAAAAAAGCAGAAAACGAAAGAAATAATTTAATTTTTCACAGATGCTTATTCAACACTTTTTATTCGACGTAAAGATATGGAAGTATTTTACTTTCATCGTTACCAACTTTACTGGGCGCATGTCACTCAATGCTCCCGTTAAAATATGTGCAGGCCGTGGCAGTGAATTTTTTCTAAGGTTGATTTCAAAAGTGCTCACTTTATGGTGAACAGCCTTTCCTTTTTATTCGATTAGATATGTGAGTATTTTCCCTCCATCTTTGCCAACTTTACCGGGCGCATGTCACTCAGCGCGCCCGTTAAATATATATGCAGGTAGGGGCAGTGACTTTTTTCTAAGATTGATTTAAAAAGTGCTCGCTTTATGGTGAACAGCCTTTCCTACGTGAATATTATCTACGCAGTCTTTTTGCTGTTATCTATTCTGAAACCGTTTACGATGGGTATATAAATTTGCCACACCTTGTCACCTTTCCCTAAAGCTTTTTTTGTTTTCATAATACAGACAGAAAACACGCATTGGCCATGTTTTAATAACAGAGTGAACTTGCACGAGTGTTTCCTAACAGCCATATGTGTAAATATTCAGCCTATTGCATACAATGTTGTACAAACGTAGGTATATAGTACATCCGTTCCTGAAATTAATGTCTATACGTTTTATACTGACAGACAATTGGAGTAGTTTTCGGGTGCATTATCAATTCAACGAGAGGAATTATCAAAATTGTAGAAGTTGAGTCCAAAACCAGTTTTATGGCTTACTGTCAACGCCGTTTCTCTCCCAGCTAATGAACCTGAGATAATCACAGATATTTTATTCACATAAAATTAAATTAAAAAAGTACTGGAGTACTGGAGTACATAGAACTTCTCTCAAGTCTCTCAAGATGTAGCCTCAGATCATCAGCTACGAGTGCTCATCCGAATTATCATCCACCGATAAAAATATCAACAACGACGTCGTGTGTTATCAACTTTGCAAAACTGCAGATTTAGGAAAAAGTAACAAACGTGACAAACGAATGTTAAAAACACTCAAAGTGGACAATGGAACAAACGCCGTTTAAGAACTGACGTGGTTGAAATTATTGTAATTTATTTAATCTTTGCTGGAACTTTCTTGTCAAACTAAAACACGCCAAATTATTCCCATCATAAAACTCAGTACTTTCAAACATTTCTTAAGATGCTTCCACGGACTTTTGATCAGGCAGTAATTTAACCCTACGGATAATATCAATCATATATTTAGTTTCACATATACAGAATATGTCTACTTGAGACTTTGATATAACCATGAATTAATATCATTAAACTGACTTCAATTCAGTCATCCCACTTATCATGTAAGTCAAAAATAATAATGTTTTTAATTCCTTTTTTAGTTCCATAAAATTTAAAATTCTTACTATTAACCACTTAAGATTCCAACTTACCTGAAGAAAGTCGCTTATTTATTAGCATTCTCCATACACCGTAGACTGTTTGACCAAACTTTGACGTTAAGGGTTCTATCTATTTGATATGAGAATAATTCTTAACGGCGTTCGATAGTATAAAATTATTTTCGACGCATTTTGAATATTACATCCTTTTCCAGTCCGATATGAAATAAATATCTGAAAAAAGTACAAGATAGTGAAGTAAAAATGGTTCTTCAAAATAAATGTGCTATAGCGATTTTTAATTTGGAGGTTTTTTCGTTTAAATATCAAAATCGAACAATTCAACTCTTGCCAAACCGGTGGATGTAGCTCTCAACGACACCTGCAGAATCATAGCAGGTTGTTAAAAATCTACTCCAGTCGAATGGCTTTGCCATCTCGCAGGAATAGCACCACCTTCAATTCGAAGATAAATAGCAGCAAACAAGAAAAGGAAGAAAGTGGACCATAAAAGAACTCATTCTTTACATGGGCATGAACTGCACATGCACAGACTGAAGTCTGGGAAGAGTTTCCTAAGAACATAAAAGGAAATTACAACCACAACTGAAAAGCCAGATTACAATTGCGGAGAGTTAAGACCCCCTTCTCTCTGGTTGGAAAAGATTGTCTGAAACTTTACCATGTGGCCATGAAAATGGATGGCTGACATGGAAGTCTCTGAATAGACTGAGATCAGGAGTGGACAGATCCAAGGTTAATCTGGCAAGATGGGGTTACGCTAAGGACGACAACATCAGACTGTTCAACACATGCCCCAGTGTCAACTGTGTCATCTCCTGCATGGAAGATGACCTATATCAGGCATTGGAAAATGCATTGGAAGTGGCCAAGTTTTGGTCCTATATTATTTGATATTTGTTACTATGTAAATATACATGTTTCTGACACGAGAATAATAATAATTCAGTTAATAAATGATTGTTAAACTTATTAAAAATCAATTGTGCGTGACTGAACCGCATCATCAGTGACAAACCACTGGACCAATTGAGACCATATTCACACCATATGTTATTGAGACGGCGAGTAAGGTTTTTAGTTATGTTTCATTCCGATAGGTGACGCTGGATACTTAACTTCTGTATTTATGGGCCGATTATGCTCATACTTGCAGGAAATGTTTGTTGATCTAAAAGAGATAAATGCCAGCGATATCACGGCCAAACATCGGTCGATGTATCAGACGTAATAGAGAGGACGTAATAGAGAGGACGTAATAGAGAGGACGTAATAGAGAGGACGTAATAGAGAGGACGCATTGAGAAGGAAAAATAGAACGTGAAAGAGGCGGAACAACGTTCGTCGGGATAAGCTAGTTTTATTATAATATTATGAAAAAATTTCTTGGAAATTTGTTATGGGGTTCGCCCATAGGTCAATTTTAAATTTTGAGAAAAAATTGTATGTTAAAATAGCTATAATAATCTCTTGCCGCAGCTGAACAAAGTGTCCGATTTCAAATAAATTGCAACATGGCACTCCTCGTGACTTCGTGTAAGAGGGTAGTTAGTATCCATTTCAATTTCTATTATTCTTACAAATCTTCGTAAATGAAAATTTATAACCAGAGCTTAAAAATCAAAGCTAGACATGATGTAGATGACTACTTAACGAGTTTTTTTTAATGTGTACGGTTTTATTTATACTTGAATTAACCATGTGGGATTGACATCTATACTAATATTATAAAGAAGTAATGTGAGTTTGTTTATATGTTTCGGGAAATAGCGGAAACTACAAGGCCATTTTTTGTAATTATTTCACCGTTAGAAAGCTATATTCTTCCAGATGGACATAGGCTGTTTAATACAAAAAAAATCCTTGAGAAATTTCAAAAATTGTAAAGCAAGTCGGAGAAAAAATGAGCTAATTGGCTGCTTTTTAAGCATGCCCTACCAAAACCACTAAAGATAAATTGAAATAATGTTAGAAGAAATTGTTTAAGAATTCTGGGGTAGTCGCAGGTACTCTCATATATAGGTATGTATTTTAACAACTCCATAAAACCTGAGCGAAGCAATGGCGGACTGCTACTTAATAAATAATTAGGTAATATTTTATCACGGTCACATGTGAAACTAATCATGTAAGAAAAATAAGTTGGATTTCTAAATAACTGTTAAGATGTTTCGTATGCCTCGATTACCTTGGTTTTTAAATATTGAATCCGAAAATTAAGTCTGTAGTAAAAATCTAAGGTACGAGATTGCACGGATACTTCCCCCTTAACACTTCAAACTAAAATCAAACTGATACGTTTTGAAATCAGTACGAATGAATATTATAAGTGAAAATTATCATATTTACACTGTAAACATGATGAATGTTATTTTTCAAGTGGTTTAATATTTTGGTCAAATTAGCATCGATGTAGTGTCGTGGAACAGTAACATGACCTCGAATTATAGAATTAACAAATATTCTCATAAGCAGCCTTAAGCGGTGGTCAGCTTCAGAGATTTTATTTCTTCATAATAATAAATACTTAATGTGACCTGTTCACAAGCAAAACTTTCATCTTTCTTTCCATTAGGAAATTTTACAAAAATATTTGTAGAACTGATTCCGCCGCAACCAGCAGATATGCCCTTGCCTCATCTGATGTTCGACGGTTGTTGCATAAGGTTCTTCAATTCAGAATCTTATTGAGCGACCTTGAAACTCGCTCAGAACTTCACAGTTTTAAATGTAGACGGAAGTGTGGCTGGATTACCTCCGGATTGTTAACAATAAAGCGCCGTACTTCACTGCAACACCACTCTGCCTAAGAGATGCAAACTAAAATTTATCCAGATAATTTAATCAACTTTCAAATGAAAAAATACGTTTTTTTTTTTTGGTTGGTTTTGAATTTTGGTGGCAAAGATGCATTTCAATTTAGACTTTAATTAAACGTTCTGCATTGTGTAAATTGTCTACGATTAAAGCTCATGCAATGTTCGACGTTCAGTTGAACTCGAAACGTAATGAAGTAGAATGAAAGTAATATTAACACAAGCTTTAAAGAGTGTGTGATGTGCGGTAAATAAGTTCATTTCATATTAAAGAAATTTAAAAATCCACATTTAAATCTGAAAACGGCAATCTTCAAGACACATTTACACAATTTTATAAGCAGTTATTTAACAAAAGTAGTAAAATTTGGTGCATTTATTTGTTCAGCTGTAAAATGGTTGCCTTGCGGATGGCGGAAACAATGACTGCACCGAAGTCCATCGCACGTTGGCAATTATTGCTTATCAAATCGTGAAAAATTGTGTTGCACGATTGCATTTTCTTGGGTTTCCCGATTTGGCTTTCGAATTCTCGTAAATAAAAAATATTAAAAGAAATGAAAGCAGAGGAAGAAATATTGAGCACACATTTATGTATCACGCAGTCTGAAGACAGCTGTTTAAATGAATTAAGAATTTGAACGAACTCACCCAGTTTTTCATTTTCTTCGCTGGCAACGTCACCTTCCTTCAGAAATTCTTTACACCAGCAACCAAATTTCCAACTGTTTCCTAGTTGATAACTTATCCAAACTTCATGAAATTGTGAAGCAAAGGAGACTTTCGCATCTTCCTGCCCCGTGCGGCATACATACCTGCGGACAAACTGTGAATTAGCACAAATAGGAACGAAAATGAACACACACTTAATTAAAACTTCGTAAAATAGGTTTGACGTGGTTTTTGCAAAACTGACTGTGTTAGTGCCAAGGGTGAGGCAGAGTTACGTTAGAAACCTTATTGTTGCACGATGTGATACTGGTGAAACGACACTACTGCAATTCAGGTCTTAATTAGCACAAGTTTTTGCTACCAGGTATTAGAGATGATGGAAACCCTCGACGGCAAACATTAAAGCACTTTTGACATGTTTAAAATATATTTGTCTGAATACATAAAATGCAAATATTTTGGTGAATATCAGAAGAAACTTTATACTTCAAATATAATCACTACTTTTTCTGTGATTTATACAATCAAAACTCAGCCAAAACTTGACATAGCCTACTACAAATCTAATTAAGACAAAATTGGCGATTACTGGAACTAAACAAGTTAGTATTATATGAGCAAGTGTTCAAAAATAGGGTAGAATTTTAACAAATAAGACTGATTTAAGAGCGCTCACTTTAAAATAAATAAGACAATATCCTGAAAGCAGAAACACTAATGTGTCGTACATAACAGTTCCACGGACAAAAGTAACATAATGGAAGTATAAATATAAAATACTAATGCACTAGGAATAAACATACGACACAAATATAATCAAGAAATAACATCATTTGTAAGAGCAATTAAATGTAATTTTTAATGTGCCCGAAATAGTCTCTCGAGTTTCGAGCATTCGTACGCGGTTCTATTTCACAACCGAGGTGCGGTTCGGGACTCGGAGAAAATCCTCTTACTCACATCCTGTCAGATAAATAGCTTCGCGAGCTACGCATCCGTCGGCCAAAGCCATCATAATCGCTATCAACCAACCTTTGTAATAAAAGTGCTTGAAAAAATTCCCTGTGTTCAAAGCATACATATACTCGCACGTTATAAACTTAAATCACCGAACACACGGACGACGAATATGTTACAGTCGCATTTTTACTCAAATATTCCTGCTGATTATTGCTATGTATTTCATGGACATATACAAATAATAAAGGGATTCTTTTACAAGCTGCTGTTCTTTGAACATTTTTTTAACTCAATAACTTCGTACGTAGCTTGTTGTTTGTAAGTTAGCAACGGAGCTGGCAATCCTGTTGCTCAAGTGTAATTTTACTGCGCGCTAAATAAATTAAAATTGAAAGGCACTATTTGCATATGAATACAGCATAAATCCTCTTTTGACATGTAAGATTCAGATATTTTCAAAATATTAACATGATTCATAGTCACATTATACTGTATTTTTGTACAGTGTCTGTACAAGTAATTCTTCGTTGGAAACTAGTTACCGAAGATGATGTACGACCGCAAATAAACCAGAGTAAATGTCTGGTTTTACACATTCCAGGCTAAGTGGAACGGGTAAAACTAATGTTGAACTTTAACAAGCAAGTGTTGTATACTTCAAGTTTATTGTAAACCTGAGCTACATGAACAATATTGTATGATTAGTAAAATAGTTTGTTGTAAATATACAGTTTTTCAGCTGCAGGGATTAAGAAAGTCTTTGGCCACCAATGTACAAAGAAATTTTGTAAAGAATACAGAACATTTTTACAGTGTTGAATTGTGACGAGTGTATAACTAAGTTATAATTAAAAGAATAATAATTTTCGTGTGTAACTCTACTTTGTCATCAAAAGCAAGAAAAAATAAAGGCTCAGAACCTACAACGTGGCTTTTTTCACTTGCGACAACACGCCACACAACTTTTCAAATAAAAATGAACAGTTATTTACCAATATTCACGATTTTTGGTAGGTCCGGAACAACATGGCACTTTTGCATTTACAAATTTCAGTTCCGTTACTGAACCGTCACAAGGTAACACTGCTTACTAGTGTAAATAAGCTCTCGACGTCATCGCACGGCCAACGCCATAACGTTTGTTTGCCAAAATAGGTTGTACGGTACTGCCAACATTAATACAGTGTAAACTACAAATGTACACTGTGTTATGTTGGCAGATAAATCGCTTGGTGTGGCCAGCCGTTTTTTTTATGGTTGCCTGCATTTTTAAGGAAAAATTATAGATTGCGTCAATTATCCAATGTTATTCCATACTACATGCATAAAACGTTTCAAGAAAATACATGTGGTGTGACAACTCATAAAAGGCCTCAGGCAAAGAATGCCACGCTACCAACATCAAAATGAAAATTTACGTACCCAAAGACATTTCTACAAAATATAAAGATACCAACTGCGTGAACGTTTAGTGCATATTTACGCAATGTGCAGGTAGTAAATACTATTGTAACATTGCAGCTAAATGTTCCGCTAACACGTAGACAGCCAAACGTAGCGTAGCTGAAGGCTGTTCACGATAAACTGACCACTTATGATCTAC
Source organism: Dryococelus australis (assembly GCA_029891345.1). Lineage (NCBI taxonomy): Eukaryota > Metazoa > Arthropoda > Insecta > Phasmatodea > Phasmatidae > Dryococelus > Dryococelus australis. The sequence continues at coordinate 196,172,560 of CM056998.1, read as the reverse complement.
TTGTATGTACATTGTGTATTCTTCCACCGTGTGTAGAATTAACATTGTCACGGACCTGGTTACTTTATTCATGCGTCCCTCGAGTGAAACTGTGAAATTATTAGAAAAATAAATATTTTACAAACTTGCAGATTCTTTCACTTACGAATTGGAAGAAACGCACAAAGCGAAATAAATATTTCCAGTATTCACAAATGTTTACTAACGCTTTTCATTCAAAGTCGAAACATGGAACTACTTTCCCTTCGTCGCTATCAACTTTGCCGGACGAATGCTGCTCAACGTGCATGTTGAAATATATGCACATAAGGGAAGACATTTTTTAAAGGTTGATTTCAAAAGTGCTCACTTCACCGTGAATAGCCTTTAACACAGCTGCCTCTGGAAGCGGTCGCTAGGCACGAGTTTACTGATCCGAGTACTTTTATGGGCGCCGTGTAAGGCGCCAGATGTAACACGACACAGCTAGCGGTTCCAACAAGTGCAAGAACAGCTACGAGTTACGTATGTCTTACGTGTGAGCATGTAGGCAGTTAGGCTCTTGCAGGGAGACACCGTGTAACACACATGTAGAGAGGCAACAGAGGAACATTCACAAAGAACACAACAAGAATATTCAAATGAACAGCAACCAAAATTATTGCTAGGAAAATATCTACTGCTGCTGCTTGAAATGATTAATCAGCAGAGACGTGACCGGAAATGAGTGGAGTTTAATTAGTTGTCTTTCAAGCAGATGAAATACAACAGTAAGCCTAATCAATTTGCAGACTAGAAGTTATGTGCAGCCTGAGCCACTCTAGCCCCTCTCGTGAATGGGGTGTTCCAGTTTACGTTATACTTAGTATTGAAAAACAATTATAACTTCCAGGTAAATAAATTAGCTGCTTTACTTCTTAGACCCAGACTAGCTCGAGTGATTATATGGGCATCAAGGTGTCCGTGGTTAAACTAATTCCATCTCTACTTCTTTAAAAAATTATAGTTCTGGAAGTTAGCTGAATATAATTTTAAAAAACGAAGAATTCTGTAAGTTCTAGGCGTTCCTGTTGATCTTGTCGGCAGTCGAATCCTCCTGTATGCGGCAGGACCTCTCATCGAGGGCTTCCCTATTCAGGCTCTCGGGCCTGTAGTTCCATTACAGTCCCAGCACATATTAGCACACGCGGGCGGCGACCGAAACACGCCTACTACTTCCTTAAACTTGCCTCGCGCCCGTCTCCTTCGAGACGGCCTGTTCCCAGGTTCGAACTCGTGTCCTTGTTAATATCCCTGTGTGCCAAACCCAAGCGGACCAGCTTCCTGCCTTCGAACACCAAGATGGCTAAAAATTCCTTTCGAACACTTAATTAAAAACGCCGTCTACAACTGGCCAATCACGAGAGAGCTAGAGGCCAGAATTACTCGGCACGTCATCTAGTTACCATGGCAACGGGTATAACTGCTCGTATACAAGGGCGTTTTAATTACACGACAAAAACAGCAGATTGGCAAGACATATAAATGTGTTTATGATAAAAAATTTGAGCGTGCAGTGAAATTACATAGGCTACAAATTAACTAAATTAATGTGGCAATGAAAAAATATATATGTAAAATCTGACTCAGTCTTAAAAATACACAAGCAAGTTAAAGCAGGATTTACAAAAGTCCGTCATAAGTTCGCCCGCATTACGTCCGTCCGTCTCACAGCCGAGTGATTTACAACCAAACTACGTCCGTCCGTCCGTCCGTCCGTCGTACGTGCATTGCTGCTAACTAATAAAAACTAAATTGTTTACAAATAGGAAAATAATTCTCCATAAAAGGTCAAAATATTTTACGGTATTGTGTTCTGAGTACCCAAAACAACCATATACGTACGTAAAGGAAATTAATCGATGTAAAAGAAATGAATAGCATATAAAGCATAATTTCATAATTTTTACTATTGCACAAAATGAGCTTGTGTTTCCAAAATTCATTATCAATTAACCTTCAGTAAAAATTTAACGTAATTTCATTTTACAGTTACGTTAACAAACATATGAAAATAAAAAAAAACCAAAACAAAACGTTGCACGCGCTACACAGCCTTGTAAAGAACTCGGGATGAACGTGTAACAAAACGTTGCACGCGCCACACAGCCTTGTAAAGAACTCGGGAAGAACGTGTAACAAAACGTTGCACGCGCTACACAGCCTTGTAAAGAACTCGGGATGAACGCGTAACAAAACGTTGCACGCACTACACAGCCTTATAAAGAACTCGGGATGAACGTGTAACAAAACGTTGCACGCGCCACACAGCCTTGTAAAGAACTCGGGATGAACGTGTAACAAAACGTTGTACGCGCCACACAGCCTTGTAAAGAACTCGGGATGAACGTGTAACAAAACGTTGCACGCGCCACACAGCCTTGTAAAGAACTCGGGATGAACGAGTAACAAAACACTGTACACACTACACAGCCTTATAAAGAACTCGGGATGAACGTGTAACAAAACGTTGCACGCGCCACACAGCCTTGTAAAGAACTCGGGATGAACGCGTAACAAAACGTGCAAGTTTAGAAGGCTGTGATTTTATCCTTCCGTCCGTCAAATGTAAAGCTTGCCAAGGTTTCGACGAACGGACGGACGGATAGAATTAATGGCCACCTCTTATTGGTTGTTGGTCACGTGATTGATGGACGGATGACGACGGACGGGCGGGCGGGCGGGCGGGCGGACGCGACAGGTCGTTGTAAATTCTGCCTAACAATTAAAACCTGCATATGGCTCAATTTTACGACGTTACACTTTGTTTAAATATGCAACCATTTTACGGTGTTACACTTTGTTTAAATATGCAATCATTTTACGACGTTACACTTTGTTTAAATATGCAACCATTTTACGGCGTTACACTTTGTTTAAATATGCAATCATTTTACGGCGTTACACTTTGTTTAAATATGCAATCATTTTACGACGTTACACTTTGTTTAAATATGCAACCATTTTACGGTGTTACACTTTGTTTAAATATGCAATCATTTTACGGCGTTACACTTTGTTTAAATATGCAATCATTTTACGGCGTTACACTTTGTTTAAATATGCAACCATTTTACGGCGTTACACTTTGTTTAAATATGCAACCATTTTTCAAATGGCAAAGTTATAAGGTGGTAGAACTTCGGCGTTGGGTTATCTCCGAGAAGTAATAGTCTTCTCTACTCGAGTTGTTGAAGTCTGACTCTCCGCCTAGAGGCGCAGCGTTAGCGCTAATGTCTGAAGTTCGGTTACAGGATCAATTTCACGTACGCGCAGGAGCAGCAATCTGCGTAGAACGTTTACAAGTCTCATAGCGAACGTATTCCTAGTCTTATGTTCAACCAACCACTCGCAACTAGAAATTCAAATTGTTTTTAGTGAAATAGTGATTTGTTACAGTGAAACATATTTAGTCCATTTGTGGTTATTTCCGACTTCTCTGAAGCCACTTAAGTTCTGCTCCAGTATATTCCTCCGCATTATGCAAACACAGCTTAACAGAGTCTATGACTATTGCGCCAAAGTGACAACGCACCGAATTGGTGCGCACTTATAATATTATTTTGCAAAAAAATCTCTCATTTATTGCTGGGCATCACCAACGCTCATATTTCCCCTCAGTTTGCATTCATATTAAATATAAATGAAATAAGATTTATAAATAAAATATCAATGAAATTTCAATTCAACCAGGAATAAGTTACATTTATGTTGTATATCAGTACACACTTATTTATATGGTTACAAAGACTGGTATGGAAATAAGCACATATATCGTTTTGTACTGTGTAACACCTTATTTTGCATATGATTTTAGATTCTGATTTAATTTTACCCTCCTATAATTTTTACATTTATTTCAATATTTTTTAAATATTTAATATAAGTTAGGATCCACCATTCTTTTTTATGTTTATTAATGCTTCTCTATGGTAAAAGAGTATTATTCTGAGCAAGTTGTAACTTAAATTGATAACGTTAATTATTTATTATATATTAATTTTTCATGCCTCAGAATTACTTCTTTTTATTTTAACACGATTTATTTTCTTTTGTTTGCTAGTTTGCATTGCTTTCTATGTTTTGGCTTTAGTTATGTCTATTTAGACCGGATGTAGCTGGGCTCCATTTTGTAATGAATTTAGGAAGTAGCCGGAAGTTAGGGGCTTCTGGGTAAGGATCTTAATGTGCGTGGACGTGATTTCTGTAGCCGGGATTTCGAAGGGCGAAATCCCCGGCATCATCGTAATATACGCAGATTATTTCAAGTTAGTTTCCGGTAGAGCTTACTTAGCCGTATTGAGGAGAGGGCTAAGTCAAGAATAATCAGCTTTATACTATTAGTGTGTGCTGATTACCACGAGGGACGCTACACGACGCCGAGACGCCATGAGGGAGGCGAGTACTATGACGTATTAAGGTGACGCCGTCTAGTTTAAGGCCAATGAACTTAGGCCTAATAGTAGTTTCATCAATATTTAAGTGCTCCCAAGTTTGATAATTATGCATGTCACTTTCGCTCAAGGAATAGCTGCTGGATTTAAGTGTTAAACGCTAAGTAGCCCAGAGGTCCAGCTTGACCCGACCTTAGCTAGTATCTGGAGCAAAATTAACTTAAACTTAAATTTGAGTGAAGAATAACTTATTCTTTTTCATCGAGGTGAGCTTTGACATTACTTTTTGCTGAAGAACACTTAGTAATTGTTCTCAAGGAATTTACAATTTTAGTTAGAATGTGGGAGAGTAATCTGAACTTTTGACTATAATATTCTGAATGCAGCTCGAGGCATAAAGTTTTAATAAGAGGCAGTTAACTGAAACAGCAAGTTTTATACAGTTTATTTGAACTTTATTTTTATTTCAGAAAGCAGCTTTTAAAATTTTATTTTTATTTTTTATTTTTTGAGTAATTAATGTTCTGTTTGAATAGTAGCAGTATTTCAGTACTCTAACCTACTTGCAGAATACAATTTTTATTTCATTGATTTAACACAACCGAACAGTTTCTAAATATTAATTTTTCTTTTCTGAATTTAATTAAAAGATCTTAACGGTATTGGATTTCTTTCATGTTAAGTTATGAAAATTTTATTTTAATAAATACAATAATTTTAATTAAGTGTTTCTATATTTGAATAGTTCAGTGTATTTTGAGTGCCAATGTCCTGTACGCCCAGTTCAGAGTTCCAGAACCTTATACTGTATTTACATTGATACACACTGGTTCTATAGTATTTCCCTACATAAGTGTGTGTTCTATATTTCCATATTTCTTACCTACAGTCTCTTACCGTGGAGTAAATGGCGCCCTAAATACTACCTTAACATACCCTCCAGTAAGCAAATTAACCATAATAAGTTCACACAAGTCCACCGAATCTTCAGAGTGGCGAGCCAACACTGAGGGTTTCGAATATATATATATATATATATATATATATATATATATATATATATATATATATATATATATATATATATATATATATATATATATATATATCTATATATATATATATATATCAGAGAGGCTTGTTAGCAAACCCCTAAGTCATCCGATTTATTATAATATTAACAAATATGAAACAATTGTGATACCAGACGCATTAATAAAACAATTAAACACGTAATATATGGGGTGATTTTTCAAATGGTTTATTCAAAACGTGTGAAGTAACGGCAAATATGCCATAATTAACACACATTTATTAAGGAGTAAGATAAAAAGTACAATTTTTATTTAAGAAAGCATGTATTAGAATAAATACAATAAATTTTCCTTATTCTTCACTTCTCCTGTAATTCTATTGGGTGAATGTTTTACCTAAGCGATACGAAATAAAATATCGGCATTTCGTGCACAGCTATATGTTATGGGCTTTCCTACACCACACCTCAACGTGATAACCATGAACCGTTTCTTAAAACGCACCTTTCATTTCGATACAAACACGTACACTTGTTTCATCGTAAACTTACCTTGAACCTCTCGAAAAGTTAAGGAGAGATAGCTAGTACGAATACCCCTGGGATCGCCGCATGATGGCGCCACGAGAAACAAACTATTATAAGGTACCTCTTGCCGGGGCGAGATACTAACTCCAGAATATATCTTATAGCTTCGTTCCTTAGATACAACAATATACACATTCATACACACACGCATATCGACACAAGCACGTGCATGCACGCGCGCGCACACACACACAATATTCCCATATCCATTTAAATCGAGTGAAACAATATCAGCTTCCACAAAGTTGAGAAGAACGCTTTATTAAATTCGTATTGAGATATGTTTAGCAACATACAACTTTAACAGGAAATTACGTTTACGCAGCACATTAAAAAAATAAACCCATTCCCTTATGCCGTGGCTAAAGGCTTGGCTACAATCGCGTTGACGCTAGAATGACGCGTTACAATAACTCATGGATCCACGGAGAGTAACGGCACTGGCTACAATCGACATAAAACTTTGCCGCGATGCTAAACGTTAACCGCAACGCGTTAAAAGTTGGCCAACATTCCAAATAATTTGCGTTTAACGCCAGCCAATCAGAATTCAAGACGTCAATATCAAGTAAAAACAAATGGTACAGAAGATTGGCAACAGATGGCACCACTATCGCCTTACATTTTTATTCCGTTATCTTTATATGTATAAAATCCTTTGTGCCTGACTAAATCGCATCTTCACTGACCGATAGGTTGCGCTGGAGTCTAACTTCTATATTTATGGGCCGATGTTGCTCTTACTTGCAGGAAATGTTTGTTGATTTAAAAGAGAGACATGCCAGCGATACCACGGTCAAACATAGGTCGACGTATCAGACGTAATAGAGAGGACGTAATAGAGAGGATGTAATAGAGAGGGCGTAATAGAACGTGAAAGAGGCGGAACAACGTTCGCCAGGATCAGCTAGTTTTATGACGTGAATATAGAAATAATGCAAAACGCAATTCAAAACAATCGAGTAACTATTAAGTCTGCGAAATCGTTTTCTTTTACAAAAGGGGGTTTTTAAATTTCAAACAAACAACAATATTTGTGTATATATACATAGATTCTTTTTTATTTATTCCTGTTAACGTAGATTGTAGACATACCAGTTTTCCAGTTTTGTTGTGGTGACGTTTAGCGTTTAACGTTTTGCGTCAAGTTGGTTGTAGACGAGCCTTAAGGGCTGTGTACTTGAATTTTTTTTTTGCGTCTGCCTTGTTTTTTCATTGCATAGTTGTGGTTCCTTTGACCATAGGCGCTTCTTTCGCAATGGGCGCAAGATGACTGCATAGCCGACAAACATAGACTTTAATATTGTTATGCGCAGCAACAGGCATGCTAGCCTGATTGCGAGAGAACAAACATACTACGGGAAAGTGGAACGAAGCCTTGAGCGCTTCTAAACAAACCCTCTCCGACAGATAGAAGGCGGGGCCGGTTGATACTACACACAAGCCAATATTAAGGCTGGGAACCCGTTTCTCTCTCCCCCCCCCCACCCCTTCCAATGTAAACTACGGAGAAACAAAAACAAATACAATACGGCATGTATCCTCCCCCATTAATGGTCGTTTCTAACTATTTCCTGTTGCTGTGGCTGGCTCTTGCGAGGATTGATCAGCTGAGCGACCTCGGCCAGCCGAGCCTTGTTTTAACTAACACATACCGGGGGATTGGGCGCGAGGTCAGGCAGGTACTATATAAGCCCAGAACGATGGCGGCTCTGGGCACCATCTTGCTTGCCGCTGCTGGAGGCTCTGCCCACGAACGACAAGACGAGAGGACCCAGCCCGTGGTCCGCCTTCGACGCCCGACGAGCCAATACCATCGAGAAAGCTGCGACGAGTCTGCGACGGCAAAAGGGTAATTATCAAATCCCTGGTAGGGTGACTTAAGACACTCTAGAGCGCAAGACTAGTGACGGCATTAAGCTCCTTCTGAGCATAGTTTGCCTCTTTATCGTCACGCTGCTTTGAGCTTGAATAAGGGCATCAGCGCCCTTTGAGATACGTAACTGTCGAGTTATAATTGCTACGTGTAACTGCATTATTGTAGAACCCTATTAGAGACTGAGTCGCCTACTTGAGACGCGATTGTAATTAATTAGCCTTTAATAAATAAAAGTAGTGTTTTGTATCCGAGTGCTTATCCTTTGAGCTAATCTTGTTCCCCCTTGTTAATGCATGGCCTGATTCATCCTCAGGAGAAGTCACAACACAGTGTATCGCGATGATTGATGAGTCGACGCAATGTTCACAGTTTCTTCAGGGACAATCAATTCTCCAGCTGAAATATACAGGATGATTCGCAATTAGACCAACAAACTTCGGGAGGTGATTCTTCATGAAAAAGTAAGACAAAAATATGCGAGACACTGTATACCTAAACCGAATATTAACGGAGGTATGAGCCCTTAAAAAACGAGATTTTAAACCGCATTTGTGCAAATTATAGTTAACGAAGTAAAATACAATGACAACTCTTGGAACATTGTTGTATTTTATCGGGACCTTCAACATAAGAGCCGAAATTTTTCACAAATACGGCTGTAAATATATATTTTTTTTAGGTGCTCTTGCCTCCCTTAATTTTTCATCTAGGTATGAAGTGTCACATTTTTTTCCTTTAATTTTCTCATGAAGAATCACCTCCCGAAGTTTGTCGGTCTAATTGAGAATCACGCTGTATAACACACATTGACAATTTACAGGATGTTTCAGTAAAAACGTGCAAAATTAAACTGGGAACAGAGGCCGAAACACGAAACGCGAAAGGACATCTATAGGTTGTTCACAATAGTCTGAGCACTTTCGAAAGCTCTGCTTAAGTTATACTTGTACGCACGTTGTGTATTCTTCCATCGTATGTAAAATTAACATTGCCGTGAGCCTCATCACTTTATTCGTGCGTCGGTTAAGCAATGCTGTGAAATTATTACAAAAATAACTATTTTACAGATTCGATTATTTTTACACCCATATGCATTAAAAAAACCAGGAATTAAATAATATTTGTGGTCACAAAAGTTTACCTAATTCTTTTAATTCAACGTTAAGTTATGGAACTACTTTCTCTCCACCGTTACCATCTTTACTGAGCGCAAACCAATTAGCAGGCTTTTGAAAGAAATGCATGTAGGGCCAGTGACATTTTCCTAAGGTTGATTTCAAAAGTGCTCACTTTATAGTGAACAGCCTCTAACACAAATACAAGTTTCCGTATTGGTTACGTCGATTGTTGACTTTGCTGTCGACAAGGACCACTTCATTGGTGGACCGGTATTTACATATCTGCTCACAGGTTACAAGAGGAGTTCAAAGTTACCGCCACTAACCTCTACGGAAGCACGACAAAGACGTAACACAGTCTGCCCCGTCCGTTCAAGTATCCCACGAGTTTCGCGTCTGTCATCGAAACACGCACTTCCTCTGGCAATGTATGGACGACAAAGCTACCTTGTAGATGATAGGTGACACCCCCTCCCCCCCCACCAACACACACATCATGGGTCGCCCACAAATACAGAATGGTCGGAAATTCTCATTACAAACTTCTAGAACTTGTAGAGGGGACTGAGTAGACTACCTCTTGAATAGAAACCCATGCCCGGAAATGTACCGTATACGCGCTACAACCATTTCAAATCAGGTGTATCACTCGTCCACTTCCTCTGAGGGAAAGGGCAATGTCTCGGATGTGCCTGTGTTGGTATGCAACCGGGTAGGCAGAACATTACTTCAGACAACCGCCTGATGGCACGCGACGTCTACCCTGCCTCGAGCTCCATTGCACGCGCAATTGTTCGCGTTCGAGTTCTCTGTTCAACGTGATGCAGTACAGCCTCTTCCAATTCGGGGGTGCGGCGTCTCTTTGGAGCACCACAGTCGTTCGTGTCAGCGGTGAAGGTACCTTGATCTCGGAGCCGTTGCGTAACTGTGGTGAAAGTGGCATGCTACAGTGTCGCATGTTGTGGATAACGATCTTGATATAGCCGACAAGCTGCTCTTCCAACATCCAGCTGCGCCGTACACAATTATTATATCTGTCTAATCCGCAAACATGTACTCAACCATGCCAATCGGAGACACAAAGGCGCGTGAATGGGGCTCGAGGCAGGGTAGACGTCGCGTGCCATCAGGTGATTGTCTGAAGTAATGTTCTGCCTACCTGGTTGCATACCAATATAGGCACATCCGCGGCATTGCTCTTTCCATCAGCGGAAGTGGACGAGTGATACACTTGATTTGAAATGGCTGTAGCACGGAAACGGCACGTTTCCGGACATGGATTTCTATTCGAAAGATAGTCTACTCAGTCCCCTCTACAAGTTCTAGAAGTTTTTAAGGTAAATTTCCGAGCAACCTGTATACTCGCATATCTCCTTTAACTGGCCTCCTAAACCACACTGTTACGATCTGACTCCAGTCGTCAAAGAACATGAAAAGGAATTATAATTTATTGCTGAAGCGTAAGCTAGGAAGAAGATGACATAGAAAGAGTAAATAAAATATTTAATTTCCATCTCCAGCAGTTATAAAATTGTTGCATAGAATTTAAGACATAAGGCCAACGGAACAAAGGATGGCATGGAAGGTTATAGAGAAAGAGAGAGAGAGAGAGAGAGAGAGAGAGAGAGAGAGAGAGAGAGAATGATATAGAAGGAAGAAATCCGGTCACACATTCTGGCCTCGCCCCTTGACAATCGCTGACTGCCCCGATGACAATCCTCCCAGCCCAGTCCACTATTCGCGCCCCTACGCGTGTATAGATCGGCGTAATACATTCTGATTGGCTCCCGTTGTATACTAGATGCGGAGTCTGCTTGTAGCTTATTATAACTATCAAGGAATGTCCTGATGTTTGATGAACCCACATTTTCTCTTGTTCTTCGCACATTGCTACGACGGCTCGCTATTATGGTTTCTTAGTTTACCAAACTCGCCTGTGGCCTCCTTCACAGGTATTGTTTTGACAGGCGGTGTACAAAGGGGCCGTGTATACACACTAAGAAATTATTAGGAAATTTATCATATCAGTGTATACGCTTACTGAGAAAGCAGGAATGGTAATGTTTTCTCCTATGCATTCATTGTAGCGATCCTATATTTCCTCGGGAAACAGTCGAATGCACAGCGAAGTTACCAACTTTGTATAGTAGCGAAGCTAAACATTCCTATATCTGCAGCTTGATGTGTGGTATTATTACCATACAGTGTATAGGTTAAAAACTTCCAATAGAGTTTAGGAAGTTTACCAGAAAAAATATTTACTGTGTAACAACACGTTCCCAATTTTTAAACACTTTCCATGGTGTGGCCCCTATTGCCAGTTTCCATGGTGTGGCCTCTATTGCCAGTTTCCATGGTGTGGCCCCTATTGCCAGTTTCCATGGTGTGGCGCCTATTGCCAGTTTCCATGGTGTGGCCCCTATTGCCAGTTTCCATGGTGTGGCCTCTATTGCCAGTTTCCATGGTGTGGCCCCTATTGCCAGTTTCGTTTTTGAACGTTTTTACTGAAACATCCGGTAAAGCAACTTAAAAGTATTTACTTATGGTACAGTACGCGAAGTTGTATTTTGAAATACCAACATTGATAAAGATTTGATTTTATCAGCGCAAATAATTGCTGTGACAAGTATTGAAATATTGATTTTATTTGTATGCGTTGTAAGACTGCAAAGTTATAATAAATACTGGCCGATTCAAGTTCAAGATTCGTTTCTTTAGGACGAGGACGTATAGGACCATCGTGACTAACGAATTAACTTCCTCCTCTGGATATCTGAAGTTCGAAATGGGCTTCCTTTTGAACCCTTCGCGTGGAAGGCGAGAAGGACGTGGAGGAAGGTATATATAAATGCAAAAATAAACTAACCGGAGCTTAGCAGAAATGTTCTCCGTTGCTCCGTGAAGAACAGGACTCGTCAGCATCTCGAGAAGGTTCGTTAAAAAGTTTGTCGATTACTTCTGGGACCCGCAGCACGGTGCCAGACGCCGGCGCTTCTAGAAACGATTTCCGTCCGTACATATTCTATTATATTTTCTACTTTATTTTACGTGCGCAAATCCTTCTGAGTTAACTAGACATGTTTAAAACCAAAAATTTTAAAATATGATTGGTATATTTACCCATTGACTCTTTTTTTAGCGTAAGCCACATAGGGAAAGAATGATAACTCTGGCATAGAAGCTGTGCTAATAATCCCGTGTATCAGGGAAAATAAAGACGTATGCTGGCAAAATAAAAAAATTCTCTTCCATTATAAATTTTTCCTTCGACTTCCATTCGGCGCAATATGTAGGTGATTATCTCTTTCATAACAACCCTATCTTTGATAACGCAAAAAAATAGTGACCAAAACAAATCTTATAACGCAGTAATTTTAAATCACAACATGAGTTGTTTTTGGTTTGTTATATTTTTTCAAATGTGTGTGTATAAACTATCTACAATATTTAATATTATTGCTTATGGCACTGTTAAAGGAGTCTTCTTTAAAAGTAAAATTGCTTGCAATTCTAACATGGCTTTAAACTGGCCCGGTAGTCTGACAACAAACTGAACAAAAAAATGAAATAGCCATTTGAATGACTGCTATATATCTACAGGTATCTTATCTATACTAATATTATAAAGAGGTTATGTGAGTTTGTTTGTTTATATGGAATGACTAATCTCTGAAACTGTAGGGCCGATTCTTGTAATTCTTTCACTGTAAGTAAACTACATTCTTCCAGATGGATATAGGTTACGTTGAATTTAACAAAAAATCCTTAAGAAATGTCAATATATGTAAACCAAGTCGTAGAAAAATGAGCTGCTTGGCTGCTTTCTTAGCATGCGCTAACAAAACCATTATTAAAGATAAATTGAAACAATGTTAGAAGAAATAGTGTATCTGTAGTCGCAGGTAGTCGCATATATAGGTATGTATTTTAACAACTTCATAAAACCTAAGCTAAGCGATGGCGGACTGCTAGTATATTATATCATAATTTTACAAGACAGGAGCGTGTCCAAGTTCGTGAGGGACGGAGGTTTTAATATAATTAAATGCACTAAATTAAATTTTGAATTTATTCACAGAGCTACTATTTACGATATCAAACTATCTCACTGTTATTCTTGTTTTTCTCTGAGAGCGCAATACGTAATGGCTATCTCAATTCTAATTGAAGTTCTTATCAATGCCTCTATATTGGTTACAGTAAATTCACGCTCATTATTTACACATATTAATTCTGTCTGTTTCCATAATTCCATACGTCTTACACTCACATATCCAGTCCAGTAGTCCCGCTCGTCAGTCGCACCCTTCACTGTATAGATGCTCGCAGTCGCAGACTTCACTCCCACCGCTACTTGTCACTCTGCTGGCTCATCGTCTCCCTTGTCCTTGCACACCTGGCGCTCAGGGTCACACGATACTCCTTACTCTCTAACTGTGCATCTGCGACTACCTGCGACTACTTGCGACATTTTCTTCTAACATTATTTCAATTTATCTGTAATGGTTTTGGTAGAGCATGCTTAGAAATCTGCCAAGTAGCTCATTTTTCTCCGAATTGGTTTACAAATATTGAAATTTCTCAAAGAATTTTTTAAAATTAAACATAGCCTATGTCCATCTGGAAAAATGTAGCTTTCTGACAGTGAAATAATTATATGTACATGCCTTATAGTTTCTGAGATTAGCCGTTATATTTAAACAAATGAACTCACATTACCTCTATTATATTAGTATAGATTGCAGCATGTTCTTATCTTTGGTACATAGTCGTGTATTGGTGTTCAGATTCGTTTACCCGCTTAATGATTCGAAGGTCATGTAAGCCAGGGCAGTGTACAGTGTGAGAAACGAAGCAATTTCCCCAGGCCCCTGAACCCAAGAGGCTCATCCAGTCCTCCAAGACTCAAAGTTTTTCCGAACGAATAATTTAGTACCATTGTGTTATGACGATGCGAAACTTTCACATCAAATGATGCGTGCAATTAAGAACAATCTTCGCGGTAGTTTAATGCGGAGAAATATTTTTTTTACAAATATCAATATTTATTAATTATACAGCAAAATATATCACAGTAACACGTTTTCTACTTGTAAGCCTAATAAGTCATAGTAATTTTAAGTACTATTCGAACTACATAGTGTCGCGTCAAATAGGAGGCCTCTGGGCGGCCTTCTTCAAAGCATATCAATGAACTATTAGTTAACTTACCAACCTCAGACTTGACTTGATAGATGTTCCAGCAAAACCACTGAAAATCTATTCCCCAGTGCTGAAGTGAACTCTCGGCGTCTAAAATATATTATACTCCTAATAAAGTCTCATTAACAAGACTGATTATTTCTCTACTGGAATCAGTTTATACTAACTGGTGAGTCCATACTTATGTTTGTGTATTATTTCTCTCTAAATTAATAAACCTACTAAATTATATCGATCAGCTATTGGGTGACCATAGAGTACCGATTCCCGACAGAATAACTTCTGGATTAAGTGCACAGATTTCCAACTTTTTACTGTAGAGCAGTGCTGCTCGATATGTCACACGAAAAGAGAAAGTTTTGCTCGTTGGGATTGCAAAGACTGAAGGATATGCGTTTAGCTAGTAGCTCAGTAACAAGCAAATAAGGCCCGTTCGATCCCTACTAGTCGAACTGGCTGGGTTTATCACTAGTGTTTTCCTTCATAATTTTAAGAAACTACTGGAGTAGTTCCCATAACTAAATAATGTAAAACGTACTGTTTTGCGCGAATATAAACACTTTCGTTTTTTCCAAACTACAGTAAAACACGCTTGCGTTAATTGTACCAACACGTTTCTACATACACAATTTCTCGTTTAATTGAGAAGCGCTGCTTACCACATTTTCTGTAGTTCAAACAACCTAGCAATCGTAATTTCCCGTATTCCTTTGCCACGACTATCCCCGAGGTTTGCTCAGAAGAGCTGTATTTGCGCTCGTGGTTCGTACAAGAATTACGGTACGCGTGCAGTCAGCTGCGTGTCTGGGATAGGCACGTCAAATATTTGCTCGGCAAACATCTCGGCTGTTTGGGAGGAGAGGCGCTGGGGAGGCCTCATTATCGTCTCCTCGAAGACTCGGGCCTCGGAGCGGCAAGGCCATCTTGCCTCTGCAGCTCCGCCTGAACCGCCGCACCTAGGCTACAATCCATCACAGCTGTAGTGAGAGTTGCATCAGCCGCCTCCCAGGGGCAGCAGCCCTCAGCCCTCCCAAAACCCGTGGACCCACAACGAACACCCCATTCTTCACTCTTCCCGCGATTGTCGCTTTCGTGAGTGTTTTGGTGTCACGCGAGGAACAGGGTGAGGAGGCGGGGGATAAAAACGGAGGGAAAAGCAACGGTACACACTTGGTGAGTGAACCTTCCTCCCGAACTGTTAAGGTCGATTCACACTGAAGTTATCCGCGTTCCCTAAAAGCCCCTTACCGAGAGATTCCCGAAAAAAAGACAATTTACAGTGATACTTTTAAGGATAGTTCAGGCAAGCTCTCTAAAGTTTACAGGGATGAACTTATCCATAGTGGGAGGACTGGTTTTTAATCGGAGAACGGGAGAATACACGTCAGTACAGAATATCCGAGCACAGCACAGGACGAAGAACAAGTCCCAGAACAGGAGTAAAAGTGCGTAGCACTAGCTTGCTCAGAGTATAGTCCTAGTGCGGGAGGAAGGAGGGTTTGCTGGCCTTCAGGCCTTAAAAACCTGGAGTTATCCGTTATGTTACCCTATAGTATAATTAACTTGAGGGCGCACGAATACGGCGCGGTTTTCCCCTTGGTGTAATTGTCTAGACTCAAAGGCTTGTTTGTATAAGGCGGGTGAATATTCTTTCAATAGAACGTTAGCAGGGCTTCTGAAAAATTGGAACAGACTCTATACGCAAAGTTAGCGCAACAAGCTACACGTTACTTTCAATGGCAAATAAGCCTTCGAGTTTGGTTCGCGTTTACGCCGAAAATGGCGAACAGGCGGAGCGTACATTCGGAACAGACATTGCTATCTCGTCCGCGTTGGTCGTAACGATACGCAACAAAACTTCAGCCCATTCCGAAGTTTCTGCTAGCGAAAAGAGTAAAATTAGCCGACAACGGTTCACACGTGTTGTTCAATTAAATATAGTTTGTTTGGCGCAACCAAATTAGTTTTTTTTTTTTTGTGTACCGGAAAAACTCTAATGTCGTGCCAACAGTATTAATATTACAACAACATTAATTTTTTGTTATCTGTGAGGCGTCATTAAATAATGGTGACGTTAACGTAATATACTGTTATATGTTGCGAAAAAATATTTTCGAGTTCACGCTGCATGGTGAGCAACAAATAATCGTTAATGAGCCCAGAGCCGGCCAGCAAACACGACTAAGTTCAATCTGGGAGTGACTAATAATTCAAAATTCCTTGCTTACACTAATGATTTATTCTGCTTTCTCCAGTTTTAATATATCTATGTGTAAGAATAAGTACATTTATTAAATATTAATTTTTAAAATATAATTACAGTTTCAGTGGACCGGCGTATAAATAAAGCGATGAGGCGCATGGCGATGTTAGCTTTACATGTGGAGGAATAATACACTGTGAGCGCACAATAAGATCTTAGCACGCCTTTTCAGAAGTGCTCAGTTTACCGTGAACAGCCTATAGTCAAGTAAACATTTCTTTGCTTTCGTACTTTCCAAGTTAATTTCTCTCCGCACAACCAACGCCCACCCAATCCCAGGCTGTCCGGCGAGTTTCTACGGCTGCGGAGCTCAATATTCCACTGGATGTAACAGTCTATACGCTATTCACGGTAAAATGAGCACTTTTGAAAGCCCTGCTTAAGATCTACTTGTATGCACGTTGTGTATTCTTCTGTCTTATGTAAGATTGGCATTGGCATGGGCCCATCACTTTATCCATGCGTCGGTCAAGTGAAACACTGAAATTATTACAAAAGAAAATATTTTGAAAATCTGCTCATTTCTACACATCGATGCAATAAAAAACATAAAGCGAAATAAATTATTAAATTTATCACAAATGGTTTCTAACAATATTTATTCGACACGTCAAGATACGAAACTACTTCCTATTCATAGTTACCAACTTTACTGGGCGCATGTCATCGAGGGCGCCAGTTAAAATATATGCAGGTAGGAACAGTGACTTTTTTTTCTAACGTTGATTTCAAAAAAGCTAACTTTTATCGTAAACAGCGTACGAGTTCTGCAAGAGGTACACTCATGTACAGGATTCCGCTTAAAGTCACCATACTTCTGCCTAAAGGGGAGAAAATAAGATAACGTAGTCATTGGCTTAAAGAGATAAACAGGTGTGATCGGTGTTAACGGACAAGCAGCTGGCTGCGATAAGGCGCGCTTTACCAGCACGCAAAGTTTTCGTCTGCTGTTCATCCCCGTCCCTTCCAATTCATTAATAATGAGCGATGGTGAAAAGTTGATACGCAGCTGGTCATCAGTTGCCAAAACTTCTATTCCTCCTGTTCCAACATCTGCGTGTATCTCATATCCACCCCTCCCCCCTCTTCACCCCCACCCCTTTCTAGACAGGCAGAGTTAGAAGTCAGACCCGCACTGGATTCAAGAAAAGAGCAAATTACCCAGTCTGAAAAACACTTTTTACTTGCCTCATGTACAAGTAGAGAGATTTGGGCACATCTTAACGACGTGAGCAACAAAACTATCTTGTTATTTTTCATATTTGTACCGCATTTACCACAACGCATGAGAGAAATTTGCTTCGCTAACAAAAAACTCTCTAAAACAGCTGAAAGAATTTTTTTTCATGTGAATTTTATAGTGTAGATAAATATCTAAACAACAAAAATTAAGAAATTACTGTATAACATATCATTGCACACATTTATTATTCTGGTTTTTCTCGTTCCCTTTTTCTTCTGTTTCAGTAAAATAACGACGCCCCACAGCTTATTGGAAGAAGATGAGTCATATTATTTAGAAAAGATATTATGTGTGTACATGCAATCTGACACATATACGCGTGTGTTTACTATGCCCAGTGTATAAAATTTGTATACTTTAATTCGACTAGGACAGTATCTTTGTACAGCTATGTATTGAAAAAGTATCTTACGGACGCAATAAAATAAACAAGCATACTTTTCAACTTTATAGACATTATCAGTAATTACTTTCTCGTAAAAAAACTAGGCGCAGTTTTTGCATATATATATATATATATATATATATATATATATATATATATATATATATATATACACTTGTAAAAATCACAATTTTACTATTTTAGTAATGTACAAAAATTTATTTGACTTACATACAGAATTTAGTTGATTCACAAATGAGAGCATGTTTATTTAGCCTACTTTCCGAAGGGAACAAAGGCTTATGAGACCACTTTCCTGATGTCACCTCTAGGCGCAAATCACTAACTGGCGAGCCGTCTTCCCGTCGGTAACATGCTTCTAAGATTTCAGAGGCAACCGTATAATTATACACTGTAATACTCAAGGTGAAAGTTTGCCGCACTTGTCTATACTCTTTAATAGTCTGCATCGGTGTGTCCATAGTTGCTGGCCGCGAAAACCCCGGAATTGTCAATTTCCACTTACGAAAGAAAAAAAAAATTGGTTCGAGATAAATGGAGGACCTGAAATTGGTATACACGCGTGCAGTTTCTTAAATGATATTTTCAAGCAGACATAATTCTAGCGCGTTGATTAGTTTTGAAAACGTTTACTGCCCAAGTTATACACGCAGTTTGTCAGCCCAAGCAGGCATCCAACGTAACGGAAATGTTGTTTGGGAGGAGGGAGGAAAGATGGACAGTGAAAATACATTAAAGCAGGAGCATTGTCCCCGTATCAACGACACTTTCGGCCCGTCTGGAACTAAACCTGCAATTGTAAGGTGCTGTGTAACTTTACAGCATATCAGTCCTGCACCTGCTGTTTTCCTTCCAAAGGCGTATGCTGTTACCGGTATTATATATTAACTATGTATTCCTGTGTTTACATTTATTCCCTGCCGGTTAGATGATATTTTCTCGTACTTTTGACGAATTTTCTTTCGATTCTCCTTGTTTCATTACCGTAAGTTTTGTTCCAGTTTTTTCCTCGTCATTCATTTATTTTACTTTATTTTCACGTAGGACAGGAAATCAATTTGTTTAAGGGCCTTCGCCCTTAGTTCTTCTGATTAAACTGTACGGCCTGACATTAACACTCGAACCATGACATGGCATAGAGGACGACTTAAAAGAATTTTAAGTATTTGCAGTTTCAGGTATATTTATATTATCAAATGCGGCACAAACATAATTAAAGAATAAATAAACTTTTGATTACAGTTTCGCTCGAGAAAAATAACTGTTAATACTTTCCCTGTGCCATGATAGGCTTGGTTTTTAAATATTGAACCTGAAAGTTACGATATGGAGGAATATGTGCGTAAATAATGTATGGTGAAGATTTGGGAAAGCTGAGATGTATTGTCTGTTTCTCTCACACCATAATCTTCTTTTTATGTCAAGTAATTTTAAAAGCTGTTCACGTTGAAATGAGCTCTTTTGAAAGCCCTGCTTAAGCTCTACTTGTATACATGCTGTGTTCTTCTGCCTTATGTAAACCTAACATTGCAATGGGCCTCATGCCTCGGTCAAATTAAACTGTGAAATTATTAAGAAAGTAAATATTGTACAAATATGCTCATTTTACACTTCGATGCATCAAAAAAACTGATAGCGAAAGAAATAATTTTAAGCTATCACAAATGGTTACCTAACACTTTTCATTCGACGTTAAGGTAGGGAACTACTTTCCATCCATCGTTACCAACTTTACTGGGCGAATGTCACTCAGTGCGCCCATTAAAATATATGCATGCAGGCGAAGCAACATTTTTCTAAGGTTCATTTCTAAAGTGCTCACTTTATCGTGAATATCCTTTACCACTGTTACAATCCATTCACTGTTACTTCCTACTTTTCTGAACCTGCGCCTAAGTTCTACTTCTGCGATCTTCCTCCGCCTCGTGCAAATAAAGCTTAACCGAATGTAGACAATTACACCAACCGAACAACGCACCACATCCGTGCGCAATCTGTTTATTGGCTATTCGTGGTTTCTTCGCATTTTTTAAGTCAAACCTTCGAATGATCACCCCACGTATGACATGTCTTGTTATTCCCTACGTATACCATGCATCACAACGGTTTTATAACTCTTAACATCAAAGTATCTTATTTTTCGTTGAATTGAAGTTTCGTGTGTATCTTATTTATAAATTAAAATATTTCATTTACAGTATATATAGATTAAAATGGTGAGAAAAAATGTGTGCTGGTAACGACTAGTAAGAAATAGTTCTCATGCAAAATATTATTACGAATGAGTAAATTTCTAGACTTAGTTCGCACGAGGTGGAGGAATATCCTGGAAGTAGAACTTAAGCAGGGCTCCAGAAAAGTATGAAGTAACCTTGAATTGCTTATAATAATATTTTCCATAAGAACTATGTGTTAAAGGCGGTTCACGATAAAGTGAGCACTTTTGAAATCAACCTAAGAAAAAAGTCACTGCCTTTACCTGCATATACTTTAACAGGCGCCCTGAGTGACATGCGCTCAGTAAAGTTGGTAACGATGGATGGGAAGTAGTTCCGTATCTTAATGTCAAATAAAAAGTGTTAGATAACCATTTGTGATAACTCAAATTATTTCTCTCCCTTTATGTTTTTTATATGAATCGAAGTGTAAAAATGAGCAGATTTGTTAATACATACTTTTTCTAATATTTTTACAGTTTCACTTGGCCGACGCATGCATAAAGTGATGGGGCCCATGACAATGTTACTCTTACATAAGGCGGATGAATACACGACATGCATATAAGTAGATCTTAAGCAGGGCTTTTAAAAGTGCTCATTTTACCATAAATGGGTACTACCAACAAACCTATTTCCGCACTGTTTTATTCATATTAATTGTAAATGAAATATTATAGTGTATATATAAAATATAATTAGAAATTCAAATTATTCAAAATAAAGTACTATTATTAGAGATAGTAATTTTTTCCGAGTACACGGTAAACTCCAATACTTTAATCACACAACAGTTGGTTGTCTATTGCCATTGGTCGCTGTCTGCTTGAGAATGCATTTTCATAATGAGCGGGCTACTTAGAATTCTGCGTGATTTGTGTGCAGACAGTTTAAACGTGTCAAAAAGTAATCTAACCACCCAATCAAGATAGATTAACGATACTATAGTGTTTTGAAATATAACATGTCCTGAAATCTTCTCGAAAAATTTCACTACCCCTAACTATTACGTTAGAATGTATAGGACGCTTCTGATAGACGACTTATTTAGGGAGGAACCAAATATGCCATGCATGGGGTTGTTTTTTCCAAAAAGTGTGAAGAAGCCAAGAATAGACTACACTTTAATAAACAACATTAGAGGAGTGAGGCGAGCAGCTGAAGAGATGGCGTGGTGGGCTGCTCGGGTCAGAGCGAGTGTCGGGATGTAAGCAAGGAGGGCACAGGTGGGCGAGCGGCAGGTCACATATGTGATCAGAGCATCGTAGGGTATCGATCAGGCATGGCGCAGGCTCACGCCCCTCATACCAACAAACACCCGCTCTCGGGTAGAGTGCTCGTGCGAGCTGCACATACACCGACCGTGCCATAGGCTGTTCACGGTAAACTGAGCACTATTGAAAGTCCTGCTGAAGATCTACTTGTATGCACTTTGTGTATCCTTCGGACTTATGTAAAATTAACATTGCCATGCGCATCATCGCCTTATTCATGCGTCGGTCAAGTGAAAATGTGAAATTATTTTAAAACTAAATATTTTAAAATCTGCTCATTTTATACTTCGATGCATAAGAAAAAAACAAAAAGCTAAAGAAATAATTTACGTTATCACGAATGGTTACCTAACACTTTTTAATCGACGTTAAGATACGGAACTACTTTCCCTCCACCGTTACCAACTTTACTGGGCGAATGTCACTCAGTGCGCCCGTTAAAATATATGCAGGTAAGAGCAGTGACATTTTATCAGGTTTATTTAAAAAGTGCTCACTTTATCGTGAATAGCCTTAATCAACCAGTTCCTCTGTATTTAACACCCGCTTGTAATAGGTACTTTAAACTAGTACAATGCCTAACCATCTTATATTTTTTAATACCAGTTTGATTTATTCTGTTCCGTGTAAATAATACAACTTTAATAAATTTATATCTAAGTTTTAACGCAAGTATCACGAGAAAAAAAAATCATCTTGATATATGGTTACAAAACATACAAAACATTTCAATGGTAATTTCTGAAAATGTGGTCTACATAATTGACACGATTTACGTATTAAAAAAAAAAAAACACTTTTTAATGTATATAACAAATGGATGTTACACGCAAATAAAGTCTTTTGAAGTAATTTTCTCTTGTTCTTCCCAGCCATTCCTTATTCCAATGTAACAGATACAGATACCACGTAGTTAACCTACACAAAACAAAGCATTTAACATATTTACTTGATAATTCGCATTCTTATAAATGCATGTACCTGAGAACATGCATACCTAGTAACACACGTGCCCGATTTCTAAATTAATCAAACCACAGCATTTTTTTTATTCTTCAACCAAGACGCAGATAAAGTTAAATACCCACATATATCTATGACTATTAATCAGTATTGTTTAAAAACCAAATACTGATCTTAAGAAGTATGATAAAGCAATTTCTTTGCGTAGTAAAGTGCAACAGCAGGAAATTTACTCTAACTTCACAAGGGAAGTACAATGGATTTACTATCTGCAGGGTAACTACAACTGGATTTGCAACAGTAACGTTACGGGGGGGGGGGGCCTTCAATAGGATCTACAATAACGTTACAGGGCGCTACAATTGAATTTGCAATAACGTTACAGGGGAACTACAACTGAATATGTAATAATAACGTTACAGGAGAACTACAATTTAATTTCCAATAGTAACGTTATAGGGGAACTACAACTGGGGACTACAACTCGATTTGCAGTAGTAACGTTACAATGGAACTACATACAATTGGATTGCTGTTGTGATATTACAGGGGAACTACTATGGGAGTTGCTGTAGTAATAACGTTACAGGGGAACTACAATGGGATTAACTCCAGTAACATTAAGCGGGGACTACAATGGGTATGCTGTAGTTGTGTTTCAGGGAACTACGACAATATAATTACCGAAGCAAATAATAATGCGAGATCTAAAAAAACAGTTTAAAAAGGCGATGATTATCTCACGGCTCATATCTCCGGTGGACACCCCTGAGACAAGGGTGGTACAACCCTTCCCCTCCACCCAGGAGATGGTCTATGCCAGCCGCACGGCCACTACCCATCTCCGAGCGCATCCGGCGAAACTGCCGTTGCCGCGCAGACATCCGAGCGCCAATCCGCTTCCGTATTAGCAACCTCCGATGGAGAGGATGGCAGGAAATGAGCTGGGCGGGATTGCACACTGCCCCCCACCCCCCTTAACATGCTCTATCTAGGAGACTCCGCGAAAAATGTGTGACCTACCATCCGTGCGCTGAACTGCACGGCGCTGCGTGGCGTGGCGTGGGCAAACCGCACGACCAATATCATCGCAGATACTTCGCAGAGTTGCACAACATGGCCGCTCACTGGCTCCACAACCGAGACAGAGAAATTCTGGCGACGCCTAATCCATCCAAGTCTGCAGTCGCACAGTTTGAATGGCGATCCAACATTAATGAGATTTATTATCAATGCATCGATTTTAAAAGGTAACTGTTCCAAACTTATAGTATTATACGTGTTATTTCTAAAGGCTGTTGGTCACAGGAAGAAAAATTCATTATTTCATATTTGTACGTAAAGGCTGTTCACGGTAAAGTGAGCAGTCTTACTCTACCTTCCAACAGACATTAACTACTAATAAATATATCTTATTGCAACCTCAGGCATTAAAATTCGAGGGTGGTGAAATGTATACACTGTGTTTATTAGTCACATTCACAATGTTTATATTAGAAAGCAGCAGGAAGAAAGAAATTGGATGAAAGGAAAAATTTAGACGGGCCTTAAAAACTGCTCACTTTACCATGAAAGGCCTACAATATTGTTCAACACTTAGACCATTATATATGTGAGTACGCATATCCCTAATTATTTTAATGTGTCATTTAAAAAGAAACGAAAACTACGACAATGTTCTCTTGCAACACCGTCACGGTAGTACCAAGACAGTGTGCTATACACTACGACAATGTTCTCTTGCAACACCGTCACGGTCGTAGCAAGACAGTGTGCTATACACTACGACAATGTTCTCTTGCAACACCGTCACGGTCGTACCAAGACAGTGTGCTATACACTACGACAATGTTCTCTTGCAACACTGTCACGGTCGTACCAAGACAGTGTGCTATACACTACGACAATGTTCTCTTGCAACACTGTGACGGTAGTACCAAGACAGTGTGCTATACACTACGACAATGTTCTCTTGCAACACCGTCACGGTAGTACCAAGACAGTGTGCTATACACTACGACAATGTTCTCTTGCAACACCGTGACGGTAGTACCAAGACAGTGTGCTATACACTACGACAATGTTCTCTTGCAACACCGTCACGGTAGTACCAAGACAGTGTGTTATACACTACGACAATGTTCTCTTGCAACACTGTGACGGTAGTACCAAGACAGTGTGCTATACACTACGACAATGTTCTCTTGCAACACCGTCACGGTAGTACCAAGACAGTGTGCTATACACTACGACAATGTTCTCTTGCAACACCGTCACGGTCGTACCAAGACAGTGTGCTATACACTACGACAATGTTCTCTTGCAACACCGTCACGGTAGTGCCAAGACAGTGTGCTATACACTACGACAATGTTCTCTTGCAACACC
Organism: Dryococelus australis; assembly: GCA_029891345.1. Classification (NCBI taxonomy): domain Eukaryota; kingdom Metazoa; phylum Arthropoda; class Insecta; order Phasmatodea; family Phasmatidae; genus Dryococelus; species Dryococelus australis. The sequence goes on along the minus strand of CM056998.1, from coordinate 196,147,575 downwards.
GTCACGGTAGTGCCAAGACAGTGTGCTATACACTACGACAATGTTCTCTTGCAACACCGTCACGGTCGTACCAAGACAGTGTGCTATACACTACGACAATGTTCTCTTGCAACACCGTCACGGTAGTACCAAGACAGTGTGCTATACACTACGACAATGTTCTCTTGCAACACCGTCACGGTAGTACCAAGACAGTGTGCTATACACTACGACAATGTTCTCTTGCAACACCGTCACGGTAGTACCAAGACAGTGTGCTATACACTACGACAATGTTCTCTTGCAACACCGTCACGGTAGTGCCAAGACAGTGTGCTATACACTACGACAATGTTCTCTTGCAACACCGTCACGGTCGTACCAAGACAGTGTGCTATACACTACGACAATGTTCTCTTGCAACACTGTGACGGTAGTACCAAGACAGTGTGCTATACACTACGACAATGTTCTCTTGCAACACTGTGACGGTAGTACCAAGACAGTGTGCTATACACTACGACAATGTTCTCTTGCAACACTGTGACGGTAGTACCAAGACAGTGTGCTATACACTACGACAATGTTCTCTTGCAACACCGTGACGGCGTAGTACCAAGACAGTGTGCTATACACTACGACAATGTTCTCTTGCAACACCGTCACGGTAGTGCCAAGACAGTGTGCTATACACTACGACAATGTTCTCTTGCAACACCGTCACGGTAGTGCCAAGACAGTGTGCTATACACTACGACAATGTTCTCTTGCAACACCGTCACGGTCGTACCAAGACAGTGTGCTATACACTACGACAATGTTCTCTTGCAACACCGTCACGGTAGTAACCAAGACAGTGTGTCTATAACACTACGACAATGTTCTCTTGCAACACCGTCACGGTAGTACCAAGACAGTGTGCTATACACTACGACAATGTTCTCTTGCAACACCGTCACGGTAGTACCAAGACAGTGTGCTATACACTACGACAATGTTCTCTTGCAACAACCGTCACGGTAGTGCCAAGACAGTGTGCTATACACTACGACAATGTTCTCTTGCAACACCGTCACGGTCGTACCAAGACAGTGTGCTATACACTACGACAATGTTCTCTTGCAACACGTACGGTAGTACCAAGACAGTGTGCTATACACTACGACAATGTTCTCTTGCAACACCTGTCACGGTAGTACCAAGACAGTGTGCTATACACTACGACAATGTTCTCTTGCAACACTGTGACGGTAGTACCAAGACAGTGTGCTATAAAACTACGACAATGTTCTCTTGCAACACCGTGACGGTAGTACCAAGACAGTGTGCTATACACTACGACAATGTTCTCTTGCAACACCGTGACGGTAGTACCAAGACAGTGTGCTATACACTACGACAATGTTCTCTTGCAACACCGTCACGGTAGTACCAAGACAGTGTGCTATACACTACGACAATGTTCTCTTGCAACACCGTCACGGTAGTACCAAGACAGTGTGCTATACACTACGACAATGTTCTCTTGCAACACACGTCACGGTAGTGCCAAGACAGTGTGCTATACACTACGACAATGTTCTCTTGCAACACCGTCACGGTAGTGCCAAGACAGTGTGCTATACACTACGACAATGTTCTCTTGCAACACCGTCACGGTCGTACCAAGACAGTGTGCTATACACTACGACAATGTTCTCTTGCAACACCGTCACGGTAGTACCAAGACAGTGTGCTATACACTACGACAATGTTCTCTTGCAACACCGTCACGGTAGTACCAAGACAGTGTGCTATACACTACGACAATGTTCTCTTGCAACACCGTCACGGTAGTACCAAGACAGTGTGCTATACACTACGACAATGTTCTCTTGCAACACCGTCACGGTAGTGCCAAGACAGTGTGCTATACACTACGACATGTTCTCTTGCAACACCGTCACGGTCGTACCAAGACAGTGTGCTATACACTACGACAATGTTCTCTTGCAACACTGTGACGGTAGTACCAAGACAGTGTGCTATACACTACGACAATGTTCTCTTGCAACACTGTGACGGTAGTACCAAGACAGTGTGCTATACACTACGACAATGTTCTCTTGCAACACCGTGACGGTAGTACCAAGACCGTGTGCTATACACTACGACAATGTTCTCTTGCAACACCGTCACGGTAGTACCAAGACAGTGTGCTATACACTACGACAATGTTCTCTTGCAACACCGTCACGGTAGTGCCAAGACAGTGTGCTATACACTACGACAATGTTCTCTTGCAACACCGTCACGGTAGTGCCAAGACAGTGTGCTATACACTACGACAATGTTCTCTTGCAACACGTCACGGTAGTGCCAAGACAGTGTGCTCTACACTACGACAGTGTTCTCTTGCAACACCGTCACGGTAGTACCAAGACAGTGTGCTATACACTACGACAATGTTCTCTTGCAACACCGTCACGGTAGTGCCAAGACAGTGTGCTATACACTACGACAATGTTCTCTTGCAACACCGTCACGGTAGTCCAAGACAGTGTGCTATACACTACGACAATGTTCTCTTGCAACACCGTCACGTGTAGTACCAAGACAGTGTGCAATTGACACTACGACAATGTTCTCTTGCAACACCGTCACGGTAGTGCCAAGACAGTGTGCTATACACTACGACAATGTTCTCTTGCAACACCGTCACAGTAGTACCAAGACAGTGTGCTATACACTACGACAATGTTCTCTTGCAACACCGTCACGGTAGTCCAAGACAGTGTGCTATACATACGACAATGTTCTCTTGCAACACCGTCACGGTAGTACCAAGACAGTGTGCTATACACTACGACAATGTTCTCTTTCAACACCGTGACGGTAGTACCAAGACCGTGTGCTATACACTACGACAATGTTCTCTTGCAACACCGTCGCGTAGTACCAAGACAGTGTGCTATACACTACGACAATGTTCCTTGCAACACTGTGACGGTAGTACCAAGACAGTGTGCTATACACTACGACAATGTTCTTTTGCAACACCGTCACGGTAGTACCAAGACAGTGTGCTATACACTACGACAATGTTCTCTTGCAACACCGTCACGGTAGTACCAAGACAGTGTGCTATACACTACGACAATGTTCTCTTGCAACACCGTCACGGTAGTGCCAAGACAGTGTGCTATACACTACGACAATGTTCTCTTGCAACACTGTGACGGTAGTACCAAGACGGTGTGCTATACACTACGACAATGTTCTCTTGCAACACCGTCACGGTAGTACCAAGACAGTGTGCTATACACTACGACAATGTTCTCTTGCAACACTGTGACGGTAGTACCAAGACAGTGTGCTATACACTACGACAATGTTCTTTTGCAACACCGTCACGGTAGTACCAAGACAGTGTGCTATACACTACGACAATGTTCTCTTGCAACACCGTCACGGTAGTGCCAAGACAGTGTGCTATACACTACGACAATGTTCTCTTGCAACACCGTCACGGTCGTACCAAGACAGTGTGCTATACACTACGACAATGTTCTCTTGCAACACCGTCACGGTAGTACCAAGACAGTGTGCTATACACTACGACAATGTTCTCTTGCAACACCGTCACGGTAGTACCAAGACAGTGTGCTATACACTACGACAATGTTCTCTTGCAAACCGTCACGGTAGTACCAAGACAGTGTGCTATACACTACGACAATGTTCTCTTGCAACACTGTGACGGTAGTACCAAGACAGTGTGCTATACACTACGAGTGCTACTGCTGGGACGATTCCAGCAGTAGTGCTAGTTGAATCTTTGTATTCGCGTGAGACAGTGGACATGTCTCTCTCTCCTCTCTCTCTCTCTCTCTCTCTCTCTCTCTCTCTCTCTCTCTAGGTGTCTGTTTCCCAGTCATCAGCGATGCACAGAAATAAAACTGCACGTCGCGTACTGTGGCTACCTTCTGCGTGTTAGTGTATCGTTCCCTCTACAATCTTTGTGCAGCACTTACATCTCACCCGGCCACGCCGGACAAGAGACGCATATCGACACGTTCAGAGCAAGTGAGAAATATATATATATATATATATATATATATATATATATATATATATATATATATATATATAAGGTGCACAGTTCACTATACCAATTCCTCCGATATGTCATGATGGACGTTTATTTGGAAGAGCTTATGCAGGCATGCATGGCCGCTTGTGATGTCGCTTCTATGAAAGATTTGACCCAATGCTGAACGTTTTCATGGATATTTTTGTAATTGGCAGTGTGCAATTATCTATGGAATGTTTCCTACAAGGTTGGGATTTCAGCCAGTCAGTGGCGGAGCCAATTTGTTTATTTGGTTTTGAGGAAGAGTACGAGACTATTAAACACGAAAAAATTAGTAAATATAAAAACCACGAAGATGTCTACTGATTATAAAACATCATGGTAAGTAACCATGTTCACTTAAAAACAAAAGTTGCAGTTGTAACAAAACTATTAGGCTGTGTGCTGAAGTCTTGAGTGAAGATTGTTTCTGAATCACAGTTGTGAAATTCATAAATTAATGAACTCGTCCATACTTGTGCTGCAACAACTATCATATCACAGGTTATTCCAAAGAACCCTCCACCACTGCTCGAACGCAGGTTCGGGTAGCAGGTCTAATGGAAACATCCGCGCGAGCTTGTACGGAAAATTGTATCGTGTAGTACAGGCTTTAGCAAACACGAACACGTTGTCGGCGATTCCACTCCCCGTCTTTCACACATCGTAGCTTAATTACCCGCACAGTGCACTATAGCTGGAACGTAGTGTTGCGTGGGTGTGAGAAATGTTGCCTACACTTGCAGGCGTTACGTAGCTACCGTGACTCGTCTCCCCCCGCCCCCTGGACAAACTTCACCAACCCCTCATCACCTGCCACTCTCTCTCTCTCTCTCTCTCTCTATCCAAAACACTTGTCGGCTGGAAGCGTTCTACTAAGGCGACTGGTTTTATTATTTTAGACGTGTTTAGTAATCAGTCAATAAAATATCATACAAATGTAGGTTTACAGATTTTTATAAGATATGACTCCAGAGACCCATATTTTATTAGTTCCGGGGCAAGCTTTTACCAACGACATTTTAATAGGTTTGAAGTCTTGTCAACATAAGATACCCTAGTTCGTTGCTTAATCCCACATGGTTTCCAAAATATTTGTATAAAACCGTTTCAAATTTCGATTTTCGAGGGCTCGTATCTCCCGTCATATTCACTGTACGCCGTTAGTGTTACGTATATTTCCTAGGTAATTCGTAAGGACTCGCCTTCCAAAGTTTGTTGGCTGAAATCATACTTAAACTGTGTCTGGAAAATTCGAAAAACATAACTGGAAATCTTAAATAATGTTTACATTGAAATGTATTAATTATTAGTTAATATAAGAGTATCGCGCTAAGCAGTAACTGCCAACAACGCCCGTGTACTCTAGTTCTGCACACTGCAAGACAAGGAGCAATGAAGAAGAAAGAGTTGGTTAGTACTTCCAGGTTAGACTTTGAATATTATTTCCTGGATGGACTTGAGGCCACTAATTAATATTTGTTGACAACAGATGACAAATTTCGCACTTAATTAGTGTGAGGTTAGAATTGTAATATTTTTGTACATGCAAATGTTTATACAGTACTTGATAAAACCATTATGTATGCGTTGAAAAGAAAACTAACTTTTTACAACGACTTTTAATGGAATAAGCAGCAACATTCTTCAAAGCACGAAATTGGATAACGGTATGGAACGGTCAAGCAAATTCAAATAACAAGAAAGCCACCAAAACAGATCATAACTCGATGCTTCATAAACCAATAATTGCATACCATATATGTCCTCGATGGTATTAACATGTGAAAGTAAAGGCAGTAATATCGAAAAAAAAAAAAGGAATATTTTGCCAGAAAGTTACCAACATAATTTATATATGAAATTGTGTAGAAAATATTTACTCCAATGTTGGAGTAAACACAATCGTTAGGGGCCAATACGAACGATGTAGGCCCTAGCTAGTGTACTCCTCCCCTTGCTTTAAGAGGTGAACACAGAACACAAAACATTACAGATAGGTGGTATGCTCCGACATCGTCATGTCGGAACACATGTACAAACTCACTTTATGGAGAATTGTTCTCAGAGGCTGGATATCGGACCGACAAAGGATTTGTCGAGGTACAGTCAACTTTGCTCAACGGGCCGATAATTTTGACTGACACGACATTGTCGTATACTGGATGTAAGACTCCCATTACGGTACGTTTTTTTTAGTTCGTCCGACATCGGTGTCATGATCTACGCCGACATCGGTGCGTATGTTAACTCCCTACACTCCGTTCCGAATGAAACGCGTGTACATAATATAGCACACAAGAAATACGTATTGTTTTGGATACTTAATTTATGCATTTTGTATTTTTCTCACACGTAATATTTTTATTTATTAAAAGTTTTATGATTTTTTTTGTATTAAACTGTACGTAAGTTTTTTAAATTATTAGCTTGTATGATGGAAATTACAGATTTTTAAATTAGGTATTTTAGCTAGTTTTTTTCTTGTTATATATTTATATTTATTTCTATTTCTCAATTTTTTGTGTGTGTTTCAGGGTTTTTAATTTTTGTACCGCCGTTTCGAGACCGCGTATTCTTTGTATTTAGGGCGTTCGAGTCGTTGGAGTGGCGCCTTTAAGTAGGTTTAAATTTGCAGCCTTCCGATTGGATGGCAGGTTCGAACCCTGCGTTAAGCTAGGCTGGCATTGTATAATAGCGTTCACTCTCAACTTTGCCTTCAACTGACGAGCATATGTGAGAACTGCTGTAGGTCGCTCGCCCGAGTGGGTGCAGCCTAGGATTTTAATTAGCTGTTAGGGAGTCCGGTGCTGGCCCTGAATTGATTCTGTGTTTTAATGGAAGCCGTGAGAAATTTAAGACAACCAATAAGCCCCTCCGCGTGTAGCTATTCAGTAGTTATAGTCCGTCTCACGCTTAGATAGCAGTGCAGGGCTAATGGCGCTCACTGTTGCCAGATTGCTTCAGCTTTGTGACGTAACTGGCAAGCTGAGAAACAAATGGGAGGTGAGGGAAACGGCCTGATTAAGATAATTCTTATCTGTTTACCTCCCTGCCAACTCTTAAGGGAATCCAATCCTGCGACGCAAAGCTAAGCGGCTCCTTTGAAATTGAAGCCTGTGAGAAACCCTATCATTGTGACTACATGACGCGCACGCAACGTATATAGTTTTCTTTTTCGAAGTTGCAAAATAATATCTTATGAGGCAACAGCGCCCGCAGAAACAAGGACAGCGTTAACGACAGATATCGTGCATCGGAAAGATGGAGAGAGAGAGAGAGAGAGTGAATGTCCAATACACCGCACACTGCAATCTAAGAGTGAGACGCTCTATATCAAGTATCAGAAACGACCGTAGGTTCGTAGGCTGTACACTTATGTGTTAAAGGCTAACCTTATATGCTAATTGTTACTACTGCGGGAGAAGCCCGCATTCTGCCAGTTCCTGATACAATAAAGCAAGAATCCTATCAGAACGTCAGAATCACCCAGCTAAGACCGAGTTGTGTTTCTACACTTAATGTCATCCGTTTACAGTGGCTAACTTGAGACACAGTTTAGTGCTTTCGCCGATGGTAATTGGAGCGTATTATGAAATACTTTAATTATTTTCAGAAACAAATTAATTTTTTGAAGGTTTTTTTTTTTTTTTTTAATTTGAGGAGCAAGTTCAAGACATTTTAAATTATTCTCACACTAAATCTTTGGACGTAGGTAGTGGCCGTTCGTATGTGCGCCTAACGATATTATATTTTGCTACTGCCATCAATTATTTTTAATAGTAGTCTTTCACTCAGCATTTTTGAAGTTGAAACTGAAATGAAATTTCTCATTAAAAGATGAAATGCTGAAACTAGCCGTGGCATGTCCTATTCTTTCAGTAGTGAGATGCTGCATCCCACTCCTCGTTAGCATGTTAATAGATTTCCTTGTCTGAAAGTGTGTGTTCTTGACCGCTTACAAACAGTATGCGCAACGTCTGAGTTCAACAGAGATATTCTAAGTAACAAATGTGGGTGCAACTCTGCAGCCTGTAGGGCGCCAGGCTGTACTAAGACCTTTCCTAAATGTTCTTCTTTACACTCAACATTAGAATCATCCCATAGAAAACATAGTAAATGTATTGAGTCAGGGCAAGGCAGCTAAAGGCTGTTCACGATCAAGTGAGCACTTTTGAAACGAACCTTTGAAAAAAGTCACTTTCCCTGCCTGCATATTTTTTTAACGGGTGCACTGAGTGACGCTCGCCCAGTTAAATTGGCAACTATGGAGATAAATCAGTACCATATTAATGTCGGATAAGATGTGTTAGGAAACCGTTTGTGACAAATCAAATTATTTATTTCCTTTTCTGGTGTTTTTAATGCATCGAAGTGAAGAAATTAGCAGATTTTTTAAATATTTTCTTTATTAATAATTTCACAGGTTTAATTTACCGAAAATTCGAATGAAGTGATGAGGCCCATGTATATGTTAATTTTACATAAGGCAGAAGAATACACAATATACATACAAATACAACATAATGAGGACTTTCAACAGTGAAAATTTTTTCGTGAATAGCATATATGAATGGGAAAGAGACTACGCAGCTGTTATGCTCTCTCTACTGAATGGCCTGGTACGGCGTTGTAAGTCACCGAATTGGCTTGCAGTGATCTGTTTCCCCGTGCCTAACACTGTGTCATATGCTAATTAATATTTTCTTGTTGAATATCCACACTGACACACGACGTTTTGAGTGTTTCAGGAGGTCCCGGTACGTACACCATATGTGTGCATCTGATCAGCATATCATTTACACATTTGCCTATTGATACGGCCCTGCTTTTACTCTACATAATTGACGCCCTTACGAAGGGCAATTTGTATACGACCTGCGTTCACACCAACTGCGCATCGTTACAAAACTGGCGCTAACGAATGGTCCGACCTGCGTTCACACCTACGGCGCATCGTTACAAAACTGGCGCTAACGTATGGTCCGACCTGCGTTCACACCTACCGCGCATCGTTACAAAACTGGCGCTAACGTATGGTCCGACCTGCGTTCACACCTACCGCGCATCGTTACAAAACTGGCGCTAACGCATGGTCCGACCTGCGTTCACACCTATCGCGCATCGTTACAAAACTGGCGCTAACGTATGGTCCGACCTGCGTTCACACCTACCGCGCATCGTTACAAAACTGGCGCTAACGTATGGTCCGACCTGCGTTCACACCTACCGCGCATCGTTACAAAACTGGCGCTAACGTATGGTCCCATTATATTTGCATATCAACTTCTCTCATTCACAACCTACGTTTCAATAACGAACGCATCCAAATGAAAGTGATTACGTTTTACGACGCATAATGCACATGGTACCGCGGTGGTGTAGTGGTTAGACAACACGCCTCCCACCTAGACGAACCGGATTCGATTCCCGGCGAGGTCGCAACCGTATTTTTCCATGTGGGAATCGTGCTGGGCGATGCCGCTGATCGGAGGGTTTCCTTGGTATATCTCCCGTTTCCTTCCGTTCTTGCATTCCGGCGCTGCTCCATACTCTCTTCACTTCACCCTCATCGGCTCTCGAGACATTATAAATTTACGACATATTTCATCATGTATAAATCTTGTACGAAGCTTTCTTGATGTGCAAAATAATGAGAGAAAGCAATATTTAATTTCCCTTCGTGTAGATAACATTCAGCCGATATGGTTTCAGGAGAAAACAATTAATTTATTTAAAAAAACTTCAAAATTTTCTAGGGAAAAAACTTATGAGCTCGTTATCATTTTCCCATTTTAAAATTACTTCTTATCCCGTGACGCAGTCGGTTGGTGCGCCACCGATCTGGGATGAGGGGATTCTGGGCTCAAATCCCGGGTAAGACATGGGGGTTAATTTAAGTTAGGTTATAAGTATATTCTAGAAGCAGTCGCCTGCTAGGCTTTCAAGCATAAAACCGGGGAACGTCAAACATCCTTATACAATAAATTTCAGTAAATTATGAATAAATAGAGTTACGAGCGGGACGAAGATGCGCGTCCAAGGTCAAGAAGCGGAAGCAATACGGGCGACACTAACTAGCACGCCTAGTGTCTCATCGCTCCTACGCGCAAGGCGTGCAGTGTTTCCGTCGTGACGCTGTACTGTGTAAATTAGATCTGTAACAGTGGATCTCTATTACACGCCACGAAATCCCGTATTTTTGTCTCTTGCCACTCAAGGAAACTGCATAGCCAAGCCTTAAAAATGCGATATTTGATCATTTTCACGGATTTTTTTTCTCCAGAATACTCTTAATATGACAAAAGTAAAAATAATAGGGGCATAGGTAATTGTTTTTTTTTTCTTTTATGGCGAAATGTCGTATCCCGAACATTTATTTACTGAGATAAGAGTATTTGCAAAAACAACTATCACATGCTTCAGTCCATCCTCTTCTTAATGCTGCATTGCTGACAACAAATAATCGTTAGTTGCCCCAAATCCGTCCAGCAAATGAGGCTCTCAGGTTATTCCAGGAGCGCTAATTCCTTCTCATTCCACGCTTCGTGGCTCCATCAACATCTAGTAACTTCTAGTGACGTGTGATTGGTTGAACACAAGACGATCAAGCTCATTATGGACCAACACTTCCACGTACGAGCTAGATGTCGAAGCGAGAGGGCATCGCACTACAAACAGTTCACGATAAAGTGAGCACTTTTGAAATCAACCTTAGAAAACAGTCACTGCTCCAATTTGCATATATTTTAACGAGCGCACACAGACACATACGCCCAGTAAAGTTGGTAACGACGGATGTAAATTAATTTCACATCTTAAAGTCGAATAAAAAGTGTGTGGTTACCATCTGTGATAACTTGTATCATTTCTTTCCCTTTCTTTTATTTATGCCTCGAAATGTAAAAAATTATCAGATTTGTAAATTATTTATTTTTCTAATAACTGCAGAGTTTCTCTTGACCGTCGCACAAGAATAAAGTGATGAGGCCCATGGCGATGTTAATTTTACATAAGGTGGATGAATACACAACGTGCATACAAGTAGATCTTAAGCAGGGCTTTTAAAAGTGCTCATTTTACCGTGAACAGCCTATGGAAGAAGAAGCGCGTCGCTGGAGCACATGTGCGTGTAGGCCATCAATATTCGCGTGGTGACGTCACGGGATGGCAAACAAGGCGTCATGTGTCGGGTGCAATCAGAACCCCTCCCCCCCGCCAATCTTCACCCCCTCCACATGCCAGTAACCGCAAGGCCTTGGTTACTCTGTAAATAACAACCCTGCTGATAAGAGAGCGCCGAGATCCGGAGTGGTCCAGTTATAGCCGGCTGCCGCCCGCCATCTTCCCCCAGCTACCTCGTCCTTGTGCAGGCTTCATCAGCGACCGGCACACTGCACTCCCTTAAGTGTTAGTTGGATCTGAGCGTCCTAGGTCAAGAAGCGAGGGAGCGATACGGGCGATACTAACCCGCACGCCCAGCGCCTCATCGCTCCTACGCGCATGGCGTGCAGTATTTCCGCCGTGACGCTGTACCGTGCACATTAATATCTGTAACAGCGGGGTTTAATTACACGCCATGAAAGCCCACAGATAAAACTAGGTCCGTGTCTATGTACTTTTCTCTTGCCGTTTAAAGAGATTGCACAGGCAAACTTTAAATATGCGATATTTGGCCACCTTCACCAATATGTTTCTCCCAGAATATACTAAAAATGACAAAAGTAAAATAATAGGAACATAGATGATTGTTTTATATCTTTTCTGACAAAAATTCGTATTTCCAGAACATTTATTTACAGAGGTACGCGTATTCGCGCAAACAACTATTTCACAATAAAAAAAACTTGCAGGTCCATATAACTCTTAAGGTCCCCGGCTGCCTGCAACGCGTTTCTCCTTGTTCTGCCAAGAGGCGCGGGAGCTATAAGGGTCACACTGGCACGCGCTACAAGAGCGCCATCGCCGCTACGCGCAGGGCTCTGAATTGGCTGCAGTGTTCTCGTAGTGCTTCCTGTGCCTATGGGGCTTCCAGCTGTGACCCTATCATTTTACTGATGAAAAGTCCCGTAAAGACTGCTCACGATAAAGTGAGCAATTTTGAAATCAACGTTAGAAACTACTTTCGCATCCATCCTTACCAACTGTACTGGGCGCATGTCACTCAGTGCGTCCGTTAAAATACATATATGCAGGTAGGTGGAGTGACATTTTTCTGAGATTGATTTCAAAAGTTCACACTTTATCGTGAACATGCTTCAACATGTAATGCCCTAGTCTTTAATTCGACCAGTTCTGTAGCAAGCCACACCATGTTCAGTAGTTCAACTTTTGTTTTGGATTTTATTTTTGTGGCATAAGTGCAAACGCTACCCGCGAAGAGAGAAGCCGCGAAGAGTGTAACAGCAGAGGACGTGCGAGGAATATGAAATACGGTCGACATCGCCTTTACTGCAGGGTTCCCGGAGTAACACTAAGTGCTCCCCTCCCCCTCCACTAAAAAACTACCCTCCTTCCACAACATTGAGGCCCCGCCGTGTTCCGGCGCTCGCTGCAGAACGAATATTGACGGAATCGAATTAGCAGGGCGCGCTACATCACTAATGCCATCATGCTGCGCCCGCACACCCCTAGCGATTTGAGAGCTGCTGGAAAAATTGTGTGGGGCTGTGTTGGGGACACGGCAGTTTGTGTTTGCGTGAATACGTCTACGTTGACGCGCTCGGACGCCTTGATTATTTTAAGTTCCAGGCACCGCTTCACTCGATCATATGGGGTTTTAGGGGTATCACTGGATTGCTTTTGAGATGCTCTTTCCAACCGTATACGATTTGTATATTTAGACTTGGATTTTTGACGATTACAGTCCGACATTGTTAGATATCCTTATTTTTTTTACATTAAACTCGTACAATTTCACCATAACCACGCCACGCAAATGTTTTTATATACGCGATATATTGGTCTTGACGAGAGATGTCGATTGAAACTTAAAATATCGTCGTAGCTTCTCCTAGTCACAAGTTATACTGCGTGGAAGTTATGAGATTCGGCGAAACAAACTCTAAACTCTCCTCTCTCTCTCTCTCTCTCTCTCTCTCTCTCTCTCTCTCTCTCTTATATATATATATATATATATATATATATATATATACACACATACATACATACATACATACGTATGAATAAAGCCTGTATCTAAATTTGACTGACAAACTTAGGGTGCGGCTTAATCACGAGAAAATAAGTAGAAAACATATATACGGCCTACCGTCTAAAGTTAATACTAAAGGTGATAACACTAAAGATGGAACACTGTCTGTGTAATGGTTAACTGAACAAAGATCTTCAAAACCACAACTTTTGTCGCTGTCATCAAATTATTTCATGTAAATCATTATTATTGCCATCCCTATTTCGAACTAATATCTATTCCGCGGTAGCGTATTCGGGATTTAAAGGATGGATTATTAATCCTCATGTCACAGTCAACAAAAATGCCACCTTGTGTAAATACCGTAAACCTCGCCGTTTTCGAGTATATCGTGTTTTACTTACAAAGTAATGTTCACCAATACCCGACATGTAGGTCGCGCAAAATAATCAGTAACACACTTACGCAGCTATTAAAGGGAGGGGAAGATTCCAGAGAGAGAGGTAAATTACATTGGTACTGCAATAATATTTTTCTTCTAATACAACTTCGAAAATGTGTACCACCCTTAGAATTAATTTAAGACCATATGTCGTATAAATGTTTTCAACTTATTTTGTCGTGATTAACCTACGTCCAATGTTGGTCGGTCGAATTTAGGTACTTCCTATATGTATACATATAGGTGAAGAATTATTTTTTCCAATATCACTACACGACCACACGATGAAACGTACCTCGTGGGCTGCCCCGGGAGACTAGGGACTCACCCACACATTTACACGCGAAAATAATTAACACACTTGCACGCAACAGACCAACATGTCAGACAGACACCACGGCACTGACATTTATTCCAGCTGGGAGACTGGAGGGGAGTTTCACACTCCCACTGAACACAGAAACACGTAATTACACTTAAAATATGCGACCCCAAATAAACAGCCGTAATACGAGTCCGTTGCCCAAACAGACGCAGCTACGCGGCTCCATACCGCCGACCCAATGCACTGAATATGTGTCGGGGTGCAATTTGTTATGGTGAAGTGATAAATAGCCATAATTCCGAGCGGCTGAGCGGGCCGTCCATGGTGAGCATACGTGGGGTAAATTGGAGTGTGACGAACCTATACAAGAAGGAATGAGCGAGGCAAACACCCTACTTTATCCAGCCCTAATCCAGTTAAAAGGAATTATTTTATCCTCCGCGACTGTCGCATAGATTTTCCACGGCCCTCTCCGCTTTACCTAGTTTTATATGATCTTCCATCTAAACCCTTCTTCTTTCGGGGTGTGCACATGGCTACAATTGCGGCCATGGCACTATAACCCTGCTTAGCCGCGATGTATGCACCCATTATTATAATCAAACCGATCTAAGGCGTGTAGGGTTTGCCCTGAGAAACATCCCATTATCCAACCGACTTAGCTACTAACAAGCATGCCAGAGGGCAACACGGAACTGTGAAGGTACTCGCGTTGGCGTAGCGGGATTTGGGGGCTCTCCAGATTTAAAAAAAAAATCACCAAGACGCCGCCATTGCTGTCCGACATCGCCGCCCTTGTTGTCCGACATCGCCGCCCTTGTTGTCCGACATCGCCGCCAGCCGACGACGTGGTTCAGGAGCAGAGACGCCGCGCGCCGTCGAGAGAGACAAGAGGCGCCTGCGTCCATCTGGCCTTCCCTGAGGCGAGGGCCTCACCGACCCGCTTATGTGTGTGGTTAATGCAGTGGTGAGTCCATACCTGATTAACCTGGGTACAGGCTGTTCACCATAAAGTGAGCACTTTAGAAATGAACCTTAGAAAATGTCACTGCGCCTGCATACATATGTTTTAATGGGCGCACTGAGTGGCATTCGTCCAGTAAAGTTGGTGACGATGGATGGAAAGTAGTTCCTTATCTTAACGTTGAATAAAACGTGTTGTGAAACCACTTGTAACAACTTATAATTATTTACTTCGCCTTTTGTATTTTTTTATGCATCGAAGTGTAAGAACGAGCAGATTCGTAAAGTATTTACTTTCTTAATAATTTCAGTTTCACTTGGCGGACGCACGTATAACGTTATGAGGCCCATGGCAATGTTAATTTTACATAAGGCGGAGGAATACACACCGTGTATACAAGTAGATCTTAAGCAGGGCTTTCAAAAGTGCTCATTTTACCGTGAACAGCCTATAGTAGGGTGTTACTTAAGACCCCGCTTCAGCTAGTACAGCTTGATGATTGGAGCGGTCTATCTGAGGTTGGATGAAATATTTGTGTAATTTGAGCTAATCAATAAATGTCTTAAATTGTATTGTTGGTTTATCGAATCTCAATAATAATACCAAGCAGCGATGGACACAACTTAAGGCCACGATCTCCCATTTCTGCAGTTTTTGCGAGAATTATTTTTGAAACCAAACAGGAGCTGATATTGTAAAATATTCTTACAGTTTTGTCACAAATAGTTATTATGTATTCTAATTTTTTCAACATAAACCGTATAGCTTTATCTAATTAATTAACGAAAATTTTGTTTATTTAATAATTACTTAATATCATACTGTATTTTTGTATTTAAAAAATTAGACTACATAATAAAAACTATCTGGAACAAAATTGTAAAAGGATTTTACAATATTGGCTCTCATTTAGGTTAAAAAAATAATAATTCTCGCAAAAGCTGTAGAAATGGGAGATCGTGGCCGTAATTTGTTTTACAACCACCCTGTGAGTTATGGGAGTCTAGACTCTCGGTACTAAGGCCATTCAGTGGCGTATGAAGGTCCGGTGGTTTTTGTGGAGCAGGAGTGAATTTACTGTACGCGCTGTATAATCGTGGTGGATATGCAATGCGCGCACTTGATGTTAATGTCTGAACCGCAGCTTCGACCCATCAGAGGGAACGGTCGTGTTCTAGGATCAGGAAATGCAAATTATAGTACACGAAATTTTAATGGAACGTATGGGTGAGGGGATGATCCAATATGGTTTGCTGCGTGAACAGGAATAATTATCTACGCGAGTCAAATGGTTTTGTGAATTAATGCTGCATTTTAGAGTAACTGCAATATTATTTGATTCCGCATTTATCTATTTTTTGAGTGACGTTTTTTTTTTTCAATTTTACACTGGTAACTGGTAGTTTTTATATTAATCGTTATGAAATATGGATATAAATTCCTTGTTACATAATCATCTTCCAGATTTACACTGATAGCTGCCCAAATATATGCGAGCTGCAAAGAAGCAGCAAATTTGGATTTGGTGTAGCTAAGTGTGCTTTGAATCTGAAATTGAAGGAGCACATGACCCTGGATTGTTGGGGGTCAGGTTTTCTAACACAGTATTATAAGCGTTTAATTTTGTGTTACCTCCGACGAATACACGTTGCCAGTTATGGTCACTATATTTATAAGACTTTTATGCGAGGCAAGTAAAAAACTTATCGAGCGCAGTCTTTATGATAATACTGTACTTGTGGGATTTCCGTGAGTAACGAGTGTGAACTGTATTGAGTCGTACAAAGACACAAGTGCTTCTCATTCATGTTGTGTTGGCGCATTTTATTGTTTGTACTGTTGAAACGGCTCGGAAAGTTTATTGGTCAGTTCTACTGGACTCTAAGCTTTTACAAAGTAAAGTTACGTGCTAGAAAAAAATATAAATAAACTAACTCCGCACCACGAAAAGGGACGGGTCATTTTGTACACGCGGGCAATGTAATTATCTAAACAATATATACTGCGCGGTCCATGTACGAATGAAGTACATAAATTGAAATAGTATAAGAATACGAAACTAAATGTTGATTTTTCAAGAGCTGCTAATGTTATATTACGAAGCTTCCTAAACTCGCTTGGAATCATCTGCGAGGCAGTCTGGTGTTGTAATTTTCTTTTTTGTTTCATTCATAGGGCGTGAGAAGCAATGATTTAGAACAAGCAGAAATTATTTCGGTTCGAAATGTTTGTAATATTGCAGATCTCGGGGTATATTTACGTTTAGGCACGATCGACATGTATACTATATATAATTAAAGAGTACTTACTTATGTTGTCATTTGTTTTGATATTCTTCCAAATTATTTTTAATATACTTATTAGTTAACAGTATCATCTTTGGTTTATTTTAATAGTCATTTATATAGAGGTTCATTTGTTTTTAAACCGTATACAGTATTAATGTTTGTTAATTTTAATTTCTTCCTAGAGGGTCTAAAGAAATTAAATGTTTATTAAACATAAAACTATCCTAGTTGACTCTCGTCTCGCCATGGCTGATTGGCTGGGAAATGTGTCATGGTCGGAAGACAGCAAATCAGAGGACATGAGACAGCAAAAGTAAGGCAAATGTAAATTAGAACCAAATTTTGCTTAAGAATCATTTCTCACTACAGCCAAGATGGATGTGTGTTTTGTAAAATGAATATTTTAACGAGTCAATATAATATTTGCTGCAAGATGTTTTTGCGATATGAAGAGATTATAATTGATTAATAAGGCATGTTAATTTGATTGTGTTTAAGAATAATACATATGTAATAATAATTTTTTTTTTAAGAAAAAATAATTTTTCAAATATTGTTTGAAGAGATGATATAATAATGGTATGGATATTTTATGTATTTCAGAAGAAAACAAATTTGTCAAATGTTATTGGAGAACAAAAATATAGAGACAAATAAAATATTTTATAAGATACAAATTAAAACTCTATAATTTAAACTGAAATGTAACAACCGGCGCCCAACGAGTCAAAGAACGTATCTGTTCGTTGTACACAAACTTAACATGTTGCTTCTCGCCGTTTCAGACTAATCTATAATCTCATCGCGACATGCTGCCATCGCCGAATGACAAATTCTCAAACGCGAAAAACAGTGTGATAGATTGTATTATCTAGAATTTACGGCCATCTGATAATCGCGGGATGGTAATTCCGTACACCAGACAGAAGCGCTCCGGATAAAACACGCCCGAGTACAATTCTACGGGGCCCTAGAAATTGGTGTGTGTTTTATGATGGATCGGCGGTTTTGGGATATTTTATTCGGAGCGCTCGGGCCATAATTTCGTTTCAGGCGCGTGCATCCGCATTTGTACTGTAATGGACATGGCGCAGCAGTAACTCAGCTAATTATCATACTTCCGTTATTTTACTGCCACACGCTAGGTCGTACGGTGCCATGCTCGCATTTCACGGAAAACTAACTTTATTTATCTAATTTTTGATAGTTACTTAGCTTACTATCAAAAGGATATTCAGAACTTTATTATATTTATGATTAACCTGTTTCTTCTTTCCAGGCTATAGAATTTTTCTACAGTCACACGAGAATTAATTTCCTTTATTTGCGCTGTAAAACATACGGAGATTGCGCATTTGTATATGTTTTGATTTGTTTTTAATTCCCGTATTAATTCAATAGAAGGTTGAAATGACCTACATGGCGCCATTATTTGCTATACTTCAGATCACTACTTTTACACGAGTTAGCTTACATAAGGTCTTCCATAACCCTTTCAAAATATACACAGTGTTTCACTAGGAGTTTGCCGCTACTCACAGGGCTTATTCCTAAACATCATTCGGAGAAAAATATGTCATGAAAATGTAGCTCCCATTCTAGATACTTGAAGAGTAATTCGATAATTTGGAAATGCCTAGATTGTTGCGTATGAGGATGGATGAAGGATATTGTTTGCCAAAGGACTGCACAAACACGCGAGGAACAACTTGCTCGTACAATGCAAGCCGCTACAGAAATCAAAGACAGCCGTGCGGGTCATATACGTGTGACCAAGTGTATAGAAGTAGACGGAAATAATTTTGAACATGTTTTATAAGCTTGTTAGACGCAGTTGTGATGCCCAAGTGTAAACAATACGGCCTAGTAATGCATCACTGTATATACTTCTGAAAGGGGTTACTATATTATTTGCCCATTTTTCAATCTTTCGAATTACTCTGTACATATTGGGAATAGGGCCCACATATATAGGACATACTTTGCTCCAAATTATGTAAGAAACCAAATAAGCCCTGTGAGTGGCGGTAACTCCTCGTGAATCATCCTATTTATAAAATAGTTACAAAATTTATCGAAGAGCGAAGATGAGATAGGCCGAGTTTTTATGCTCGTGTCTCCAACAACCACTTGTCGATCTCCAATACAACTGTCATGGCACTACGATTAGAGGGAGACGCCACTGGGAATCTTCTGCACGAGATCCGTCAATGCGCGCCACCTCTGGGCGAAATGCTGCGACGATGTCTGCCTCATCACTGGCCACGAACCGTCGACAACCCCGGAGACTACATCGAAGGATCATAAACACCTCTTACACGTCCACATGAGTGCACACACGTCGTACGAGAGCATATCAATCAAATGATGAATTCAGGCAGCCATGTTTGTCTTTGTACCTTGCCGGACTTTCCTACATCCATACCCCATGTGGCATCAGCTTTACAGCGTATTTGCCTTACACTCTCAACTGTACACGACGATATATTTCCTGTGTTGGGTCACATTAGAGAGATAAGCAATAGTTGCCATGTCTTCTGAATCAGCCCTCGTATTTCGATAGGGTTGGTTTTATTCACTATATACTTGAGTTAACAAAATCATCCCAAATAGCAGTAATTTATAATATATTGAGTTTCCTAATAAAATACTGATTACATTTTTTTGAATAATGACTTGTAGAAATCACAAAATCTGTACATATACCGAAATTCTGTTTTAACAAAATTTCGGTATATAGGATTAAAGCAAAACCATCTTCTTGATTTGAACCGAATTTCAGTTTCTTGAAATTCCTGTTGGGTTTTTTTTCCACCGGTATATTAATTACATTGTGCAGTTGTAGCTAGTAATAGTTTGTTAATTTTAAGACAAAAATTTTGGCATATTTATTATTTCGTGGTTTATGTCGCTAATATGTTTGCAAGAAGTTAACAATGTTTAAATATATAATTAAAAACTATCAATTATTGCTCTATATGATAGTTAACAGCCTTCAAATATAAGGTCACCTAATATAACTTTATTAACATATATTAAGTAATTCAAATTCTGTTCTCAACAGTGTGTTTCAGAAGTTCTACCATCACGAGACCTTCCATAATACCTAATATCGTCTCTGTGACTCTTATTTAACCCAGTGAACATTGCCCCTGGCTAATTAGTCAACTAAATGTACAGGTGCGCGTGGAAAGAATGTGCGTCTAGGCGCAACATACTCCCACACAGCGCGAGCTTCGGGCTGTTCAAACAGTACCCTGGATAAATATGAAATATGTAAAAAAAAATTGGAATGTTAAAAGAGTCATATAAATTTTATATTTGTATCTCGTCCCAAATAAATTACCGAAAAGCACATTACCACGGTGCTGGCTATTTAAATTGCAACACCAAGGAGGACGTCAGCTATCAACACCAGATGACAGAAAACCCATCATACACGGGTGACGTGATTATTCTTGCAGCTCAATACGACGTACAGAACATGGAGAAAGCGGGTATGTGTGGCCCACATCATGGGTGAGAACAACCGATTATATCCCAAGCAGCATTGAGAGGAAGAGACTTTGGATGTCCACCTGGGGTATATCCGCCCATGCTGCTTAGATGCGTGCTAGAACTTCATCAGCTGTGGTGGCGGGTATCCTGCAAAAGGCAAGTCGTCACCCAGCCATGAACCGCAAGTTTTCCATGAGCGAGAGATCAGGTGAACGCGCAGGCCAAGGAAGCAGCATGACACGGCCATCCAGGAACTGTTGGACGATGTGAGCGACATGCGGTCGCATATTGTCCTGTTGGTACGCGGCCCCGGGCTGGCCCTGAATATTGGGGACGTCAAAATGCCAGCGATGCGGACCAAGCACGAACGGGACTGGATTCCGGTGATACCCCGTACAACTCCAGGTGCTGGACTGGCGTAACAGTGCATAATGCAAGAGACTGTCAGACGTGTTGCATAGTGTCGACGGGCATGGATGTGATCGTCGTGGTGCTACAAGCAGAAGCGGGATTCGTCGGAGAAGACGATATCATGTCATTCGTCCATTCAGGCCCGATCTTTCACGCACCATTGAAGCCACAGGAGCCTGGGTATGATGTCTTTATGCTGTATACGGCGACGCACCATGCGTTAGGACATAGATTGATGTGTTTCGTGCTTGAACTATTGAGCGAGGATGTTTGAAGTGTGCTGTACTGTCCCTGATCTCAATGCTCACATGATGTTTATCCTCGTGCTCGTTGGTACGACGGGGCTGTTGACTTCTTGCAATTCTCTCAACCCATCCATCCTCGACACACCCATGCCATAGCCATTTCACTACGGTTGCATTTCTTCCAACGCGTGAACCGATTTCTTGGTCGGATAATCCGCAATCCCGATAGGCCACGATTATCCCGCGGCCAAACGTGGAAACCTGTTCGAATATTTGCCATGTTTAACGACGTGGCATGTTAACTAAGTCTGTACACACGAACTACAAAGAAACAACGCCATTATCGCTCGACTGCTCCGAAACTTACACTTTCATGCCGATTATCAACTTCACCATTGGCTCACGTGCTGCGCCGCTCAGCTTAACAACTAATCGCGTCATTGCCCCACCATACTCTATGCATTCCTTGGAATGTGGGGTCCTTCACGTGTCCCCTTCTTGATCTCGATTTTAATGGCCATCACACTATTATTTCTGTTTGCAGTTCAAATTTATACTTGGTGTCGCCAAAATAGCATAAATAAATTTCTTGGGAATGAGTGTGGTATCCGCTGGCAGTTTGTGTCCTAGCTAGAATGCAATGCAAGAAATTATGTTACCCTTACACACGGCACTAGTTTGCAAGTAAGAAACTGTATCAACAATGTCCGAGGTTTCCGATATGGAAGATATATTTGAAATTGTGGCAGAAATTTACATCATTACGCACCACGGATTTTTAACAAAGTCCGAAAGAAACAGATAACTTGGGTAATTTTTTCGTGCACAGCTTAAAAAAAAGGCAACTGGTTATAAATAATTTATTTGGAAAAATATATATAATTGCCGATATTATTTATTTACATTTTGCCTGTGCAAAAAACATAGCCAAAATTACAATTGCTCTTTGTGGTACTAGCTTGTATGTAAATTTTTATTTTCTGGTCACTGTCATATTCGGCGGCCATTCACAAGACGCAATATTGGCACAAGTCTAGGTGAATTAAGAAAAGTGATCACGAACAACAAAGCCCAAGAAAGACGGCCGTGTCTACTGGCTGGGATGTGTCGAAGCGCTTATGTCATGTGCTGCCCAACCACTGAAGCAAAAAAGGTGTACAGCTCGCGCCCAAGGTGCGCATTACCAACTCCGTTTCCCAACAAATTGGATTGAATTTCTGCCAATATGACTGTCGTGACGACGTGAGCAGGATTTTATGTTATAATTGACGGTTAGGCCCACTTCCATCTTCCCTGATGCCCTGCTGAAGTTGTACCTCCCTGGCCATTCCTCCGCCTCATGAAAACGAAACTTACTCGAGTCTAGAAAATGACACCAGAGCGACAGCGCACCGCATTCGCGCCCCCTCAGTTTAGTAACATTTCGCACGAGAAATATTTCCTACCAGTCATTACCAACGCACCTATTGAGAACCACTTGCGTTATAAACGAAATATTATTTAATTATACGATTCATTTATGTTAACAGAAGTACGAAATATGTGTTGCAGACGGAATATTTGGGAAATAACCAAACATTTCATCATGAGCGTTTTTTCAAAGGTTTGATTACAAAAGTGTGAAGGTACCGTGAATTTAGTTAAGCACACTGTTTATGGAAACAAGTGCTTTGATATATTTGTACACGTCTTCTAGCCAATTTTTTGTGCAGTTTGATTAAATTTTAATTGGTAAAATTATTTTATTCATATTAAAGTGCTTGTCTTTTGAAAATTAAGAACTCAAACAAACACGCCCGTCAGCGTTGGCCATGCGAGTTGGATAGTTTTATTGTAGTGAGGTAGGTCAGCGTTGGGCACACGCGCAGAAGACTTCGTCTTTAGTCTGTGGTTTAACACGCATGTATTCATGGCACAATGACACGCTGTTATAGAGTGATCCGGCCTTAGGTTGACGGCCTGTCTGATCACGCCTTCGTATATTGAACCAGGGCACGAGCGTGATTGCGGTAATCACCTAGCGACGGCAGTTGTAGAACCCCCCCCCCCCCCACCTCATCTTCCTCCGGCAAGTAATCGGGGCCGAATATGTTAAACAACGCGCCCGACATAGGCCAACAACACTGGGCGAGGCGTCTTTTGTCGTCGGGCCATCCCGAAGAGAAGGACACAGAGATGGGCGTGTCCGGCCGTCGTTAACCGCATCCCACAAACAGCCTCCGGCAACATGAATAATGCGGGACTTTCCAATTAGAGCGTGTTAGCAATGGCGTTCGGTAATATAACTTAAAAGAAGTAATTAGCATTACGATATTCCACTTAAGCTCCCCCGATCAATATCCACGTAATTAGTTATGTTCAATAAACCCCTTCAATTACTGTTTGTGTTCTACCTAATCATGACTCAGTCATCTACACCCTCAGCTTCTTTAACACATGAACTGACCAACAATGCTATTTCATATAGAGGCGCATACGCGGCGCTCACAGGACTGCCAACTCTGCAGCTGCGGTGAAGGCTTTGTTGGGTATCTCAAGGGCATTCCTAGAAGATAAATATTTAAAAACCTCAAGGTCACGTCCTCTCGTAAGGAACCACTGCGATGGTGATGGTTAAGGCCATTCACGATGAAGTGAGCACTTTTGAAATCAGCATTAGGAAATAAGTCGCTGTCCCTGCCTGCATATATTTTAACGAGGATACAGAATGACATGCGCCCTGTAAAGTTCGCAATTATGGGTGGAAAGTATTTCCAATTCTTAACGTCGAATAGCATGTGATAGGTAACCATTTGTGGTAACTTGAATTATTTCTTTCGCTTTCTGTTTTGTTTAATGCAAGGGAATGTAAAAATTACCGGAGTTTTAACAAATTTACTTTTTTAATAACTGCGCAGTTTCACGTGACCGACACCTGAATAAATTGATGAGGTCCGTGGTAATGTTAATTTCCCATAAGACGGAAGGATACAAAACGTGCATACAAGTAGATCTTGAGCAGGGTTTTCAAGAGCGCTCATTTTATCGTGAACACCCTATAGACAGCGTAAAACTAGTTTCGCGTACGTTCGTTCCCTCAGTATTTTAAGCCGCAACTACAGGGTTTTAACAATGCAATCTATTCAGTGAAGATACGCCATTCTTGCTGTAGCTTAAAACACTGTTGCATAGAATAACAAGTATCGTTAAACGCTGTTCACGATAAAGTGAGAATTTTTTAAAAGAACCTTAGAAAAAAGTCACTGCGCCTGCCTGATGTATTTTAATAAGCGCATTGTGTGACATTCGCCCAATAAAGTTGGTAACAATGGATGGAAAATAGATCCGTATCTTAACGTTGAGTAAAAAGTGTTAGGTTACCATTTGAAACAACTTAAATTATTTCTTTGGCCTTGTACTTTCTTGAATGCATCAAAATGCAAAGGAGAGCATATGTGTGAAATATTTACTTTTTTAATAAATTCAAAGTTTCACTTGATCGACGCATGAAAAAAGTGCATACAAGTATATTTCAAGCAGGACTTTCAAAAGTGCTCATTTTACAGTGAAGCCTTTAACAGTGATGCTTCGCTGACTCAGACCCTTGTTAACAACATTTTTGAGTGACCCTACAGCGGAGATATTTCCACGACACTCATAGCAAGTTTGCAAGGTATTTTTAAAATTTACGTTTTGCAAAAAAAAAAAAAAAAAAAAAAATTCAAACTGCCCATGTATATTGAAAATACACGCTCGTCGGTCACTTCTCATAAAAAAATTCGTGAAGAATAAATTTTGTTTTAAAAAGCCTATCTTAAAAATTAACACACTGAGGCGAAATTTCTTTATAAGCTGTTCACTTTTGAAAGACCTCCTTAAGATCTACTCGCATGCACGTTGTGTACTCTTCCGCCTCATGTAAAATTAACATTGCTAAGGGGCCTCAACACTTTATTCATGCGTCGGTCAAGTGAAACTGTGGAATAATTACAGCAGAAATACTTTACAAATTTGCTAATCTTTACACTTTGGCGCATCGAAAAAAAAAAAATTAAGCGAAAGAAATAATACAAGTTATCAGAAATGGTTACGTGACACTTTAATTCGACATTAAGATATGGAATTACTTTCAAAAGTGCTCACTTTATCATGGGATTTCTTATTTAAATGTGGCAGCTGCCGGCCACTAGGCAGTGCCCGTAAGGTAGGAGGAGAGTTAACTACAATGGAACACAGCATCCGACCGACTGTACAATATGTAGAAACTTAGTAACTAGTTCCGTCCTGAATTTATCTACTAGTTGTAGAGTCTCGATTGTGAAATATTGCGGATCGCGCTGTACTTTTCGGATCGCGCTGACTACGCGCCGCAGAAAGTTTGACAAATCTGATGGCACACAATAACAAAACCCGAAACAACGAGAAACGAGTCCTTCGGAATGAAATGAGTTTAACATCAGTCTACATACTATAGTCTTTTAGCGGTTTCATCGCGCTTTTTGAATCAAACCTTTGAAAAGTCATCCCATTTAGGTTGTGTTTTGTTGTTTACAAAATATACCACATATAACAAGGCTTTTATACTTGTATTATTATAAAAATGTTTTTTGTTTAGTTAAATTAAACTTTCTTATATTTTATGTATAAATTATAATATTAAATTTGTAACTAATATGAATAAATACGGTAAGAAAATAGGTGTGTAGGTAATGGTTCTTATGGAAATTAATTTTAGGCCTACACTCAGTGCAGATGAATGCAATGCGCTGTCTCTTGGTGTAATTTTCTAGACTCGGTTTGCATAGGATGTAGAACTTTAGCAGGGCTTCAGAAAAGTGAGACTTATCCGTGGATGGATTATACCAAAATTGCCAGAAAAGTACGATTTATGTAGCACATGAAAGAAGAATACATATATTTTGTTACACTGTTAAATATTATATTAGAATTTACTAGTTTAAATGTGATTCTAAAGTAAATGAGCTTATTTTTAATTGAAGATTTTACTTTTAGAGTGAGCGAACACCATCAAAGCGTCACTAAATATTAAATGACAATCAAGTGTGAAACAACTGGACGAGTGGAATACTGCCACTACTCGTGTGGAAAGAGAAAATTGTAGCTTATCGCGAGGCCATTACACGACACTTGTCACACTCACCACGAGAGATCGTACACGCCCCACTTCGATAGTAAAGATGGCGTGCCAACGAGCAGCTAAACGCCAGCCTACCCCCCTGCCACGCACGCACGTCCAGGGCACGCTTTTTTATAAACATGTTCTAGGCCGCATAGGAGCGGGTAGACACGCGAAGGTGCGACATAGAATGGCAACGCTCTGTCACGATATGTCGATCCCTCTCGGTCAATCTGGGTCGCCACTCAGCCATCTACCTCCCGACAAAACCCTCGTTCCTACCAACCACCCTACAGGAAGTCTCATACGGATTTCACCCTTGAGGATACTGCCTGCGTTGGCAACTGCGTCGTTTAAATAGGAAACCCCATTTTACTATCATTTCCCCGCAGTGCGTTAATTTTAAAGATAGGCGTTTCAAACGAAATATATTCTTCACGAATTTTTTATAAGATCCCTAAGCATCTATATTTTCAATATAGATAGACAGACACTACGTGATGTTTGGTAAAACATAAATGTAAAAAATTCCTTGTAGACAGGCTATACATGTTATTGAAACATCTCCGATGTAGAGAACGTCTCCTAAAAAGGATCCTATGTACTCGTTTCATGTGGAATCTTAGTTTGCGCGTAAACGTGTATCTCGGTAAAATAAATGTCCTGGAAATAAAACTTTTGCCAAAAAAGACAAAAAGCAATTATCTATGGCCCTTATATATATATATATATATATATATATATATATATATATATATATATATAGTGTATTCGTGGAAATAGTAAAATGTCGCATTTTTAAAACTTGCCTATTAATTTTTCAAGCAGCAAGAGAAAAGTACAAAGATACGGGCGTAGTTTAATTCGTGTGCTTTTAACGCGTGTAATAAAAGCCTACTGTTACACATCTAGTTTGCACAGTACAGCGTTACAACGGAAACACTGCACGCCTTGCTCGTAGGAGCGATGTGGCGCTACGCGTGCGTGTAACTATCGCCCGTATCGCTCCCTCGCTACTTGACCTTGGACGCGCAGCTACGTAGTCGCCTTAACACGGGATTTCCTATTTAAATTTTGCAGCTGCTAGCCGGTAGGCAGAGCTCTTAATTCGATCGTCATGTGAACACAGCTATATCATTCCGCCGAAAACTAAATGATAAGCCGTTCGTGGTAAGTTTATCACTTCCGAAACAAACATTTAAAAAAAATTACTCCCCATAACTAAATGTATGCTATAGTCCATTTACTGTTGCTTACAACTTTTCTGAAGCTTGCTAAAAGTATACTTACAGATTATTCCTCCATCTCTTGCAAACAAAGCTAAAACAGAGTCTAAAGAACGACACCAAAGGGGCAACTCACCCCACTCGTGCGCACTCAGTATAACAACATTTTGCGTGTAGGAACTATTTACTACTAGGTATTTCCAGCATACTATTTTATCCCTATTTTTATTCTAATTAATTATAAATGAATAAAAAATACATATAAATTAAAAGTAAAAGTTTAATTTACGCAAAATAAAATACATTTTCATATTAACACAAGTATAAAATGCTTTAGTTGCGTGGAATATTAAGAAAATAACGAAACACGTTGTACATGGAGAGATTTTTTTTAAAGGTTCGGTTCAAAAAATGTGAAGAAACTGCGAACAGACTATATACAGGTTTGTGTATAAATTAGACCGACAAACTTCAGATGCGGGTTGCGACTATATATACACACGACCTATTGTACACAGTGAAACCTAGTGGCGGCTCTCTTTGAAGTTGGACCAGCAACGCTAATTTATTACAAATATTCCAGATTGAACACAGAGTGTCTATATAATGTGTAACGGAGCAAAGATCTGTATACACCACAAATTCTATCTGACGCTGTCATCAAATTATTTCAAGGACATATTCGCGGTTACTACAGTTATTGAGGCTACGGTGGCCGGGAGGTTAGCCCGCTCGCCTCCCACCTGGGCGAACCGGGTTCCATCCCCGGCCGGGTCACCGGATTTTTGCATGTGGGAAACGTGCCGTAAGATGCCGTTGGTCGGCGGGTTTTCTCGGGGATCTCCCGTTTCCCCCATCTCTTCCATTCCAGCGCTGCTCCATACTCACCTCAATCACCCTCACCGGCTCTGAAGACCTCGCTGTTAAGAGCTGCCCAAATCTCTTCACTCACTTCCGTTATTTACTTTTAATCTCCATAACGCTGTAGCAAATTTAGGATTTAGATGTACTATTATTCTGCATGTCACAATTAGTTCTATACATTACGCAGAAAATGTCCAGTCTTAAATAATTAATTCAGCATTTGTAATAAACTAGTGCTTCACTTCAGGTTAAACTTATAATTTGTTTTAGGCCATAGGTAGTATACATGTTTTTACCTCCTTTGCTCGTGATTAACCTTTCTCCAAGGTTTGTGAGGCTAATTTGGATACACCCTTGTATTTCTGTAGGTCATTATTTTTCTTAAATTGTAATCTATGTGCGCATCGTAAGGCACAGAGTTACTGTGTAGCAATAAACCTGTTGTTTCTCCGTATCGGCGCCGAATAACATCCAGGTCTTACAGCGTTTTATTATTTTTCTCTTAGGTAGCCTTCGGAAATCGCTTCTTTCAATGCAGAACTTTCGTCGACAATAGCTTTGTGTAATGTGGTTACACACTTCTCAATTTCTATTTCTTTTTTTTAATTTGACTGAACATACTATTTTCAGCACAACCGATTTAATAAGTTAACTATGCTAACTACAATTATTTTTTTTTTATATTTCTGCTACCTTGACTGGTAATTCCTTACATAAATTAACGCTGAATTAATTCCTTTTTTAACACTTATACTTGTAATCTGCGGATGGCTGAATTCGTTTTTTCCCATAAAAAATAATAGCATGCAGTACCTGATATCAACTGTGAATCATATTCTTCGCCCAACATCCATAATTCGCCCAATGTGGCATCAGAGATAAACATTCCCGGCATCATAACGAAAGCCATTGGCTTGCCAGTCTGTTCACAATATTATTGTGTAACGCGGTGATCGGCCGTCACGCCCTCTGGATCATCTGTGGACACGTTTACGCCGTGGTCGACGGTGCTTCTCGTATTTATGATGTGCTGTGGCGGACTATATTGGACAAGAGGTTGGCGCATCAAGTTTATATTTGGTTTCGTCGATTGTCACTACTGCGACTGAGACAGTCGTCTGCTTCGTGTCGTGGCGCTAGTGTCGCCTTAAGCTGGAGTCACAATAACCCAACGAATACGACACGACATACGGATATGACGTCAGAGCTCGACAGAATTTCATATATATATATATATATATATATATATATATATATATATATATTCAGTGTTCTCAACACCGACGAAATATGCGCGACAAGTATGTTAGTTGGCGGTTGAAAAATTCTAAAACACGACAAGTTATCCTTATAATATCCTAAATTTACTTTTCAAAACTCGAGATAAAGTGAATGATAATTTTGCTTTAGAGGATATTTGAGTTTATACGAGAGAGATAAAGATTATTCAGAAACAAACTGGAAAGTTATTTTAGCGGCAGGTTAATTCATTATTTACTACAGTAGGGAAATACGCAACAAATTTATTTTTATAATGCTGTGTTTGCATTTTTGCGCGCCCCGACGAGTCCGACACTACGGAAAGTAGAAATAGAATCTACTTTCCTCGGGCTGTCGGGGCTGCGATTTGGTCGGGCTGACGTCACAGTGACCTTGCTTTTCATTGGCTGTTACTCAAATTTCTACGCGTCGGGGATGTCGTGTCGGATTCGTCGGGGTATTGTGACTCCAGCTTCACTCTACGTAATTGTGGAGGGGATGGGGGTGTTGCCCTGGTTTGGTCGGGGACGGAAATAATTGCTTTCCGTTCCTACCCTCCGACTGGTTCACTTGATCGTGGAGATCCGCTCAGTAGTTGCCGTTCAGGATGCTACGGATGCATCCCGCTCGGCACGCTGTTTAGACAACAGAGTTGGGATGCAGGCCAGAAGGAGATTTACAAAACACAGAGTCTAAACAACAATCTGTAAACTAACCGAGAAATTCGCGAAGTTAATCAGAAAATGTGGGTGGGGCAAACCTCATGGTAGTCCTTCTAAATACTAACAGATAGTGCACAGCGGGAACCAATAGAAAGACATGTAGCAAACTAGCACGTGTGGTGGGGCGAGAAGTGTGAAGGAAGCTATCCATGGGTGCAGTCGGCGACAGGTCACCGGAGCAGCGAGCTGGGGAGATCCAGTACCAGGAGTTTGGGGTGGCGAGTCCCGGAGAGAGGCAATGTTTTCTATCAGTTTCCTAAGTTTACCTAAGAACCTTCTCGTATCTATAGTCGGCCAGTTAATTAATACAATTACATTGTAATTATAACTTATTATTCAGTAAAGTAACTTAATACAATTTAACATAACTATTGCTGGCCTACCGCGGCGCAGTTGGCTTGTGAGCCACCGATCTGGGGTGCGGGAGGCTCTGGGTTCGAATCCTGGGGTAGAAATAGGTGTTAATTTCAGTTAGCTTATAAGTTAGTATGTAAGCCGTCCCCTGCTAAGATTTCAAGTATAAAACCGGGGGACGTTAAAAAACCCCATATCAAAAAACCTAACTATTCGTATTTTATGTTATCCTTCCTGTCTTCCCCCTTTCTAACAGTTTGTGATATTGATGTCAAGTCAACTTGTAACAGGAGACTAAGATGTGCGCCATGTTGGTCTTTTTAAATGTTAAAACGATTTGGGCAATTAGAGGTTGTCGAGTCATATTTGTAAGGGCCGTTAACTTTTTGCCAGCCCAGTATATGCGTGGCCTAGTGTTCCTCTTTCTGCAAATGGGTTTGTTTTTGCCTGTGATATAAATCGACTGTCTGAAAGCGTCGCTACAGTAGTCAGTGTAGTTTACAGTAGGCGACTCCAGTAAACGTCATTTACCCTCCCCTGCATGTGCGAAGTGGGCTTGGTTGGTGGACGCAATGCATACGCAGGCGAATTCATACAGGTTGAAGTAAAGTTTCTTCAAGTGGTTCTCATTACGTATGTGACCGCCCATGCTACCGATCGTTGGCTTTTACATTTCACGCTACCTCATTTCGTTCATTTTAATTTACGAGATTTATTTTGCCTGTATACAGTACTTTAAATTATATTGTATTGCGCTTGTTGTAAAAGTAATAATAATAACTCAGTGTAATCTGAAAACTGCCAACTGTTCACGTGCAATGGCCTGAATTATGATCTGTGTATATACCGGTTCCAAAATATTTTGAGTCTGCTAGATTGGCTTGAGCTGGCACAGATTATTTTTGTAAAGGGGCGAAACTTACACACACACACACACACACACACACACACATATATATATATATATATAGCCAATAATTAAAACCGGTATTCACGTTAGAGGCTTATATATTTTGGTTACGCCCCTTTGGAACGTAGCAAGGATAAGGAAATGGCAGAAAATGGCAGACAAATCTACGGTCAACACCAGACATACAATTCAGAATAATTCTCATGTATTAGGTTACAAAAAGATTACACAAAAGGAATTATTTTATCCAATATAGGGTAATACTGCTTGATGCTGCAAAACTGGGCCAAGGCACAAAATTATACTGCAACATACAGAAAAACAAAGGTCTTAACTCGTCCCAACAAAATCACAGCAAAGATTATACATCTCTCTCAAAATGAAGCATGAGAGAGAAAAAAGCAGAAAAACCGTGACAAGCAACCACTAAAAACAGACAACCATGGAACAAAATTTACATTTTAAAAAATAACTATGATTCCCTCTATTGACAGAGAATAGATAAATAACTATTATTCCCTCTATTGACAGAGAATAGAAAAAGAAGGTGGCTACCACTCTTCAAATAATACCAATCTTAAAAAACGTATTTACCTTCAATGCGGGCGCACATGATTCATTGCCCAGAGAAATCACCTCTTACGAAACCTATTCAAACAGCAATTTATGATAGTTATAATATTGATGGCGAAGAATCACTTCCCCGTGATATCTAAGAGACGCCAAAAAATTAAAATTAACTATTAAAAAAGACCAAACGCAGGGAAGACACAAATATTTCTACCATCCCACATTCCAACTATGTAAGTAATCTACTAATTACCAGGGCAACGTACTAAAAACAACACACTAGAAAAAATTACTTAGCTTTTCAATTTTGAAAATTGCCGTGCCTAGCGCCATGGAGCCTAACTGCGGATTGCGATCTCGACGTCATCCCCTCGCCAGCCAGTCCGCATCACTCGTGGAGGAAGACTGCGCGATAATTCAGGCTGGTGGGCGCTTATTTATACACCCGAAAATGCTGCTCGAGATAGCAAGGAGGGGCAGGTCAGACGTGCGTGGTCTGTCTGCTTGGAGGCAGACGAGTCAACTTGAGGAAAGTTCTGCAAGCTATTTCCCGCAGCACAGCAGTGTCAAGTGTTCACTAACATTATAGAAACATTTCTTTAATAATCTTCAATCAGTGTTCCAAACATGCAGGCTACTATTTCCACGTTTCTTGACTATAACTTTGACGTGAACGAAACTTCTTTTTACATGCGTAGTTTCATACAAACGTGCGTGCAGGGAAGTAACGGGCAAATTCAATTTTAACAACTTTGGCTATATTTCAGTCTCAATTTAGAAGTAGTTTATTGTTCACCACAGTGTCCAATACCTACTCGCTCGGCCCAATTCACTAGGCATGGTGAGTAGTTCATAGCAGTCCATATTGCGTGTATTATTATTTTTAAGCTGTTCAAAGATATTTCACGTAATAATTACAAGATATATTGACATATATTTTCACAGTTTATAGCACCATAAACTGGGACAGGAATTAAGTTATTCAGGCTGGCAGGACAGTTTGTCTGGCAGGAAAATGGGGCACACACACAATTTCTTGAAGTAGACGAGTTGACAAGCGTGTCATATACGAAGCAAGGGTCCATTTTTATAACTTGTGATTTTTTTAAGTGTCTCACGACTCGTGTATGGTACCGTACATGGCCAATTATGTACTAGTATAATAGAAGCAGGTGTTTATTGTAATGGAGGAATGTTGTGTGCGTTCATTCACCACACCCTCATCATCTCTGCTCTATATTTTTTGCTGTACGAACTTCATATAGAGTCGCCTTACAATTGCACCAGAAGATAGCTCTGACGGACATTTAAGTAACTCCAACTTAAGTAAATAGAGTTTTCACCTGCGCCTTTTTATGCTTTGTGCGCACTCTGAAGTATTTGTAGTTGAAGCTTAGAAAAATATTTATTTGGTTTGTTCAGGGATAAAAAAATCGCACGAAGGAACGAGCGATGAGCAAGATGGCGGGCGCAGTGGATTCGGCCAAAGTAATTAAATACATGGAATTTAAACAAAAGTTATTGGTGATTTTCGAATGGTAAATATAAAGATATCAGTTTATTACCAAAATATTATTAATACATATGTTATTTTTATAATGCTTCTCTGACAGCTGACTGCTCATGACACACGTGATTGAATCCAGCAACACAAACAACAGTTAGTCGTCATCCTGGAATGACGTAAGGAGCGCCAAACCAGTTTTGCCACTTTAGTTATTGTATAGATATATCTAACATTTCTGAGCGAGCAGTTGCTACAAAATATTAATTTTTGCTACCACCTTATATTTCAGCTATAAAGCTCTTTACTTTAGCAATTTCCAGGTTTTTTTAAAATAATTACAAGTTCTCAATGTGCGACTCCCTTTAGCCGAGTTTTACATGAGGCTGCTGATTAATATATTATAATATTACACGCGTTCAGTTGTCTTTACTCTTACATCGGGGAAGAAAACGAGTTAGTTTGCGAAGATCCACATTTTTACATGAGCACTCGTATTCATAGCTGAGTGGTACTTTTCAGATACATGCAATACATACAAGAACAGACAACTCTGTAGTGATTGAGAATTTATCAAGTATAAATTTATACAGCTTAGAAACATTATTATAACAATTAAAAATGCGTCCGATTGTGAAGTATACACAAGTATATCATGAGGAGTCGGTATTATTAAATTGAAAGGGTGGATACAATCAATCATTAACGAGAAAACTAAAAGAAGCGTGTTGTAAATGCAGTAAATGCGAATTCAACACAACACTATTCGATTTGATAAAGCATGATTTGATAAAGCATGATTTGATAACGCATGATTTGATAAAGCATGATTTGATAAAGCATGATTTTATAAAGCATGATTTGATAAAGCATGATTTGATAAAGCATGATTTCACGTGAGTTGACTTAATACAGTTTTTACGACCTGTCAAATAATTTTATTTAGTAAAGGCTGTTCACGATAAAGTGAGCGCTTTTGAAATCTACCTTAGCAAAACGTTACTGTTTCCACTTGCAAATATTATAACGTTACAGTTTCCACTTGCATATATTATAACGTTACTGTTTCCACTTGCATATATTATAACGTTACTGTTTCCACTTGCATATATTATAACGTTACCGTTTCCACTTGCATATATTATAACGTTACTGTTTCCACTTGCATATATTATAACGTTACTGTTTCCACTTGCATATATTATAACGTTACTGTTTCCACTTGCATATATTATAACGTTACTGTTTCCACTTGCATATATTATAACGTTACTGTTTCCACTTGCATATATTATAACGTTACTGTTTCCACTTGCATATATTATAACGGGCTCACTGAGTGGCATGCGCCCAATAAAAGTGGAAACTATGGAGGGGAAAATAGCTGCATAGTTTTAAGTAGAATAATTTTTTTTTGTAACCATTTGTGATAACTTAAATTATTTCTATCGATTTCTGTTTTATTTTAAGACGTCGAAGTCTAACTATTAGCAGACTTTTAAAATACTTACTTTTCTAATAATTTTACAGTTTAACTTGACCAACGCATGAAGAACGCTACGAGGCCCATGGCGATGACAATTTTACATACGGTGTAAGAACACACAACGTGCATAAAAGTAGATCTTAAGCAGGGCTTTCAAAAATGCTCATTTTTACCGTGAGCAGCCTATAATAGACTTGGTATAATCTGTTAGCTTGTTGCTTTAGCTCAGTAACCTTATTAATTTAACTATCCATTCATTTAGTTTTCTTTCACGACTGTGAGTTGGCAACACTGCGGCGTGGAGCGAAGGTACTATAGCGACGTAGACGCTCGTCATAGCGCGCGCAAGGTGACGTACGCCCTTCGTATTAGCGTGGCTCTCACATGCCCTCGAACCCCGGCCTACCTGCCCTCTTCCACGTCAATTATACGACAGCACGCGTCTCGCTCAGCGTCGAGCTCGGAGCCAGAGTGACCCAAGGCACCGTGGATACTTTACATTCCCTGTACGAGTATCATTTGAGGCCGCGGTGGCTGAGCTGTTAGCCTACCCGCCTCCCAATAAGGCGAACCGGGTTCGATCCCCGGCCGGGTCACTCCCGAACTTTAGCGTGTGCGAATAGTGCCGGACGATGCCGCTGGTCGGGGGGTTTTCTCGGGGGTATCCAGTTTCCCCCGTTCTTTCTTTTACGGCGCTTCCCCATACCCACCCACATTACCTTCAGCTGCTCTCAAGCCCTCGCTGTGAAGAGCCGCCCAGATCTTTCACTGTTCAATACTGTTTCAACGTTCAATACTTGCCAGCTTTGTGCCAATATAATACCAAGTTGAAAGTTTCCAATTAAATGTTCTTTCCTACGTAGAACAATATAGACTATTCACTTTCAAGAAGCGAGGGAGCGATACGGGCGACACTAACACGCGCTTCTAGCGCCTCATCGCTCCTACGCGCAAGGCGTGCAGTGTTTCCGTCGTGGCGATGTACTGTGCTAATTAGATCTGTAACAGTAGGGTTTAATTACACGCGATGAACGACCACAGATGAAACTACGTCCGTATATTTGTACTTTTCTTTTGCCGCTAAAGGAAACTGCATAGGGGAATTTTTAAAATGCGATATTTGACAATTTTGACGAATTTTTGTTCTCCAAGAATACACTTAATGTGACAAATGAAAAAAAAAATATATATAGGGACAGAGATAATTTTTTAAATATATTTTCCGACAAACGTCGCATTTGCATAACAATTAATACCGAGATACGTGTATTCGCGCAAACAACTATAATAAAACACCCACTCTTAGAGCCATACACATATATGAATTAACTGAATATATCGTCCTGGTGTTGCGACAAAGTCTCCTTTAGTGACTGTATTAGAACAGGTGGTAAGACTGTCTCATACCAGTACTGATTGTGTTTATGGTTCATGTTTCCGGCAGCAGTTTTTATAAGACTGCGGAACAGGAGCGTACGTGAACTATTTGGTGGGGGGAAGTGGTAGTGAGATCGAGACGAACACAACTAACTGTCGCTTATACTGCGACTCGTCCGTTCAGACACTCGCTATCTCAAGTGACTGATGCATCTACAATATGACATTCTCGTCATGAGGTGCAATTACTGTCTTACCCCCGTTTATTTATTTAACCTAACATCCCATACAGTCCATTCACGGTTTCTTCGGCCTTTTGGAATCAAACCTTTGAAAAATTCCCCCATGTATGACGTGTTTAGTTATTTCCTGAATACGCCCTGTATCACAAGCGTTGTATAATTGTGTTCATAAAAGTTACTTCATATCCTGTTAAATTTAAATGTTATTGATATCTTATCTATAAATTATAATGCTTCATATATAAATAATCTGAATGAAAAACAAGGAGAAAATTGGTATGTTGGTAATTCCTAGTGATAAATAGTCCTTATATAAACTACTGTTACACTTATTGCGCACGAATATGGTGCGTTGTACTTCTGGTGTGATTCTCCACACTTGTTAAGCTTAGTTTGCACGAAGCGGAGGAATATTCTGGAAGTAGAACTTTAGTAGGACTTCAGGAAAGGCAGAAGTAACCGTGAATGGACTATAGGGCTCGTGTAGCTTCGTTGTTTTTATTCTGAAGACATAACTGATATAATTACGAATAATAAATTTTGCAATGCACATAACGTTCATTTGACTGTGAATGTTTGTATAATACAAAGTTTTGGGAGAAAAAATCTGCTAATAAATGTCATTTTGAAGGAAGGTTGTACAGGAGTTGTATCGTTTACTGGAATTAACTTTACTGGCAAAGGCTGTTCACGGTAAAGTGAGCACTCTTGAAATGAACCTTAGAAAAAAATTCACTGCGCCTACCTGCATGTCTTTTAACTGGAGCACTGAGCGACAATCGCCCAGTAAAGTTGGTAACGATGGATAGAAATTATTTCCATAATCTTCACGTCCAACAAAGAAGTGTTATGTAAACATTTGTGATAATTTTAATTATTCTTTTCACTTTCTCTTATTTCTTCATGCGGCGAAGTGTAAAAATGAGCACATTTGTAAAATATTTACTTTCCTAATAATTTTTACAGTTTTACTATACTGACTTCTGACTAAAGTGATGAGGCCCATGTCAAAGTTAATTTTACATAAGGAGAAAGAATATACAACATGCATACAAGTAGATCTTAAGCAGGGATTTCAAAAGTGCTCATTTTACCATGAACAGCACATGCCTGCAGCTGTGAACAAAAAAAACGCAAATATCTTACGATTAATTTGCAAAAAAAAAAAAAAACACACAAACCTGACTGTGCAAGCAGTATGTAGAGGCAATCGTGGGTGGTGTCACCGTATCGTTGCATTTTGTAAGTGGCCAGACTTGTGTCGAGTGAGAGAGAGTCGCGGTACTGCATTGCAGCCCCGCATGGATTCCACGCGCCACCACACATATGGGACATTGCTCCGTGTCATCGGCTCCAGTTGTCCAGCATTGTTTCGAGGAGCATTCTGGCAGAATACTGAGACTGCTGTGGCTATCTCGATCGCCCGGTGTAAACACCACCGAGCATTTATGGGGACGTGGTGGAGAGATCCATCCGCACCCAAAATCTTGCTGCGCCTACACATAGCAGGGAGTTGTGGGTAGTTGTCCAGACGATGTGTGTCAACATCTATCTACAGGTGTTTCGTCCACTTGTATAATCGCTACCAGGACCAGTTGCTGCTCTATGCCGGGATAGAGGAGGGACTACGCGATATTACACCCGTACACTGTAAAAAAAAATCTCCATTTTACGGAAATGTGTTACTAACGATTTATCCAGAGATGTCCGTAAACTCTCGGTAAATTTCCGGGCACGTTGATTTTCAAAGACGGATTTTCCGTAAAATGCACATAACCTCTCCATTAATTCCCTAGTTAATTTTCTCTACTTATAGTTTAAATTATTTTTATATCTATTTTACTTTAATTTATATTGTGTAGGTGCTCCACTGTATTGAAAAAGAGATTTCAAAAAGTTAAAATTTGTTACACTTTAATATTTGAACCAGAGTAAAAAAAGTTGCAAATTTAGGACCTTAACCACTTACAATGCTCACGTGGTGAATCTGGTATAACTTTTGAATTTCTTTATTATTCACATAAGCAACTTTTTTAGTTTCTGTTAAAGTTAGTGTATTTTAAGTATTGCTAAGTGTTACATACACCTGTTGCTACTTTTTAATGTTTGAAAGAACAGGTCCTAGTGGACATGGATAATCTTAACTGCCGCAGAAACTATAATTGTCTGGTTACAATGGCGAAGAAAGCTTCGTGTAGACTCGGCATTGTTCGTGCCCGAAACCCGAAGTTATAGAAAATACAGATATTTGCCGTATTTTGCATTTACTCACTTAACTCCGTTTTCGTAATTACGCATTGCGTTTCTGTATATTTACTGTGTATTTTCGTAAAAATTTCCGCAAATATACAGGAAATTTTAACAGTGTATCCCATAACTTTGTCATGTCAACGTAAACTTACGAATATGCCGAAATGTTTAATTTTATAACCTGCATTGTTTTGAAATTTTTGACTCATTAAAACTTTTCGTCGCTCTCAAAGGAAGCCAATTACGAAATGAGCAAGAATGGGCGAGTCCAGTTCCTCCATTTAATCAAACAAAAACAATCTCATTTGTAATTTCAATAGCAGATTTTCTGACAGTGTAGGCCTGATGGTCCTCGTACGTTTCTGGAGAACGTCTTTTGTTAAAATTAATTAGCAAACTTTGAATGTTTTAGCATTGCCACATACCATTAAATGAAGTGCTACACAAATATTTCAAAATTAAATTATTTGCATGGAACGTGTTGACATTTTTGTGACAGAGATGTCCACCGTATTTCGTAAGTAATTGGAAATATGCATGTGAAAAAAAAAACTTTTAAG
The DNA here is from genome assembly GCA_029891345.1 of Dryococelus australis. Taxonomy (NCBI): domain Eukaryota; kingdom Metazoa; phylum Arthropoda; class Insecta; order Phasmatodea; family Phasmatidae; genus Dryococelus; species Dryococelus australis. The sequence continues at coordinate 196,107,717 of CM056998.1, read as the reverse complement.
CAAAATATATAATCTTTAATGCACAGCACACGTATTCTCCTATAAAGAGAAATTTGCTGTCGCATTGCCAAGCATAGGCGATAACCGAAATGAAGTTGAGCCATGGAATGAATTTCACCTTATCCAACCTTTATTATTTCGATTGTGAAAATGTCCCGTATCAAATTTAGTTTAATTTCATTCTACTTGCGTTTCCAAAAGTTCCAAGTTTACTAAATGATTCCACGTCGAAACGTATCTCGTCGCATTTCGCACAAATGTGATTTCAACACACTTTTATTGCGCAAGACCATTTTTGTTCTATTTTTTGAATAAAAGAACAAAAGCGAGCTTGTTTATGGTTGCACATATTATCTCAGATTCATCGACGCACTAACAAAGCTAGTATGTTCAAAGTATAAAGAAACTCTTTACTAAATAAAGGATGCATTTCTCCCATTCTTAAATATTTATGTCGAAGCACATTATGAAGTTAATTTATTTTCCCTTCAGTTTGAATTGTTTACGAGATTTCACTACGTTTGCTCAATGCACTAAATTTTTCAATTGGTTATAGTCAACGCTATCACCTGGATTATCTTCTATTATATTATATATTCTGAAATATAAATATTTCTGGATGAAAGCCTTAAAATTGAAGGTGTATAAACGACTAGGCGCCGTTGACATGGTTGGTATTATATTTCATAACACGAATATTTTGAGCTGACACGAGGAGTTACATGACAACTAATGAAGTTCTGTCAAATTTTCCGACTTCCTTAGGCTTCTTTTCTCTTCGTGGTAGAATCCCTGGACATCAAGAGACGATAGCGTTTCAATTACACTTTCCCAGCTAATTTCACTGTATACGTCACTTGTAACCAAAATGTAGCACATTTTAACTGATTTGGGAGTTTGAAAAAAATCGCTGCGTACACACGCACACATACATGCACATAGAAAGGCAGGATGCTTGCACGTGTTCCCTAATAGTTAACTAAGAATGAATCTTAGCCACCAAATATGCTATGTGAACTCCTGGAATTCTGGCACAACCTCCTGTGTTTCCGAAAGCAATACTGTGATTTCAAACATTGCTGATCATGACTTCAACTTGCCCTTGTATATTTCTCCTAGACCACTTAGGTCTGAAACCTACCTGGCCACGTTTGCCACTACAGTGCTCTAAACCTGGAAAATAATATTAGTATTTCACGAGCAATTCCTTTTTTTTTCTATGAAAGTTTTTGGACTTTTACGTGATTTTTTTTTTTGGACGTGAATACGTCTTTAAATTTGCGACCATAGAGAGAGGTAATTCAGAAAATCCGATAGCAAAATCGGGCGATAGAGTTTGGCATTGCAGCTCCGAATCTATCGTCTACATTAAAAATTCAATTACCCCACTCGATTGCCAAATGATCAAAGAACATGTTATGTTGAAGGACTGCGAAGTTTTGCGTGATGGGTGGAGAGGGAGGGCGGGATTTTTGAGTTCGTTTCGCCGCGTCTCGTAACTTCCGCGTAGTATAACTTTTGACTGGGAGAAGCTACGACGCTCGTTTGAGTTTCAATCAACATCTCTCGTCAAGATCAATCGATTGCGTGTACAATACCATTTGTGTGGCGTGGTTACGGTGAAATTGTACGAGTTTAATGCAAACAATTAAGAAAACTTAATAAAATTTCGACCTATACTCACCAAAAAGCCAAGTCAAAATATATCATTCGTATACAGTTCGAAAGATCATCTAAGAAGCAATCCAATGATACCATAAAACGCCATATGATCGAGTGAAGCGGTGCCGGGAACGTAAAATAAACATCAAGGCGTCCAAGCGCGTCAACGTAGACGTATTCAAGCACAACTAACGGCCGTGTCCCCAACACAGCCGCGCACAATTTTTTTCTCTCCATATTTCATCCCTGGCCATGCTTTCATTGGGATGCCGCGATTATTTAGAGAAAGACACTTAGAAGTGTCGAGGGTCGATTGTATAACTCCAACGCGGAGTTCTTTACACAAAGAGCTGTCAAAGGCAGATCCATGTTAGCAATGAGAGACAGTGGTAGCAGTTTTCACTTCCCTGGCCTGAAGGCAGCTTAGTAACCGAAGTACGTTCATTGCCTCCTCCTCCTCCCCCCCCCCCCTCCTCCCTCATCAATTTTCTCTTTGCCGGTACGCAATTATTACCAGGAACATACTGGAAACTATAACTGGTTACTTGGAATACACTCAGGTAGGAATCGATCATCATCTCTAACTGAATATTTAGTGTATTTTTTTTTATCGGTATGCCTTCTGCGTGTACCAAACAAACGGTCGAAATAAATCTTGAATAAAGTAATGTTTCAAATTCAAATTATGTACTGTAGGTTTATAATGAGAGATATGTGCATGTAGGTCAATATGTTGTGTTCAAGATCTAGGACTCTCCATCGGCTATGAAAACTCCACTGCAGTACCCTACAAGTGAACTAGAATGAATGGTGTAACGATAGAGAGGAGAATATTTGCCATGGTGTAAGCGCCATAGCCCAGAACAATGTGTCAGAAAGTGTGTTCGCAGCTCTGGTTAAGGGCGCGTTTCACCACAAAAAAAAAAAAATTACAAGTACAACTTCCTCGAATAAAAATATTTCAGAACATCCAACTTTTGCACGACGGCGTGTAAAAATCGCAATGTTAGTGTTATTGTGACGTGCAAATACAAACTAACACCGCCGAAATTGAAAATATTCATAGTGAAGGAAAATATCATGAGTTACTTCAAGAAATCTTTAAACACACGAAATGAAATTCTTCCGCAATTTCTAATAATTTCCCTAAATAATTAGAAATTTTGTTTATTTTTAGCAATTTATTTTTTTGTAAATGAATAGACACAACCTTTCAGTGAGATTTGTTAAATATTGTGTAAAGGTTCTCGTTTATTTCATTTGTACGTACCGAGAACACAAACTGTGATTCTGACGTTCATGGTGCAAAAACTATAAGATCTAAAAAAATTTATATGGTATGAATATGTACTTAGAAGTATAGGTTGTTCACGGTAAAGTGAGCACTTTTGAGGACCTAGTTACTTTATTATTTCAGCCATTTTTTATCCTTTAACCAACTTTTCAAATAAGCCATCTAAATAATAAATAGTGTGTATATTTCACCGCACTCTGGAATTAATGTTTATGGCTAAAATAAAATATATTTATTAAATATTATTACAAATGAGAGTGCTTTCAAAAGAGATCACTTTACTGCATATAGCCTATAAGTAGAGATGATAGTTTATGGCGGGAAATGTCGAAATTTTGCTAGAATTCAACGAACTCAACATATTTCCGACAGTTTTATTTTCTTATTGGTCGTCATGCATGTATGAAGTTACTATCCCATTTAACTCGGCCAATGGGGATTCTGATACTCTAAAGCAAAACGTTTGTGATTGGCCTGCAAAGAACTTTGCCGGGGTCAAAACCTTGGTTATCCAATCATAAAAGCATAAACCAGATATAGTGTTATCTATACTAATATATAAGGCGGTAGTGTTTGTAACTTTGTGTGTTTGGATGTAGGAGGTAATCTTCGAAACTACTCATCCGATTTTAAAAATTCTTTCACCAGTAGAATGCTACGTTATCACTGAGTGTCATAGGCTATATTTTATTTTAAAAATCAATAGGGATCCCTACTAAAACTCCAATAATGTAACCCAAAGTGTAAATAAATGACCTATAAAATTCCTTACATTGCGTGCGCTGCGAAAACTATTGATGATAGAACGAAATTATGTACTACGGCTTTGCAGGACGGACAGATTCGGAAAATAAAACGTGCTGTGTGCTGCGTACGGCGCCAACCTTAGAAGCTCTACTGCCATTATGGGGGGAGTTACTTTTGTGTTTGCTGGGGATTTTCGGCAGACACTCCCTGTAGTTACAAAAGGGACGCCTGCAGATATCATCAAAGCATGTCTTAAATCATCTCCCTTATGGAGCTCTATTCAACACCTAAATTTGCGAACGAATATGAGAGCCTATCTTGGTGGAGACACGCATAAAGATTTCCCACAACAATTGCTCAGACTTGGAGAAGGAGTTTTTCCTTCTCTAAATTTGGGCACTAATTCTGCTGAAATCATTTTTAATGAGACATTAGGTCAGATAGTCCACAGTATCTTATAGAAGCAGTATATCCGGGCCTCGAAAATTTACTAGAAAGAGACTTTCACTGGTTGTGTTCCAGGGCAATAGTATCGCCTAGGAACGACACTGTCAATGAAATCAACAATCTCATTATACAAAGAGTTCCCGGCCAAGTCAAAACCTATAAGTCGATTGACCCAGTCACCAATGTTGACGATGTCGTCCACTTTCCTCAAGATTTTCTAAATTCGCTTAATCCTTCTGGCTTGCCACCTCACGAACTATCATTAAAAGTCGGTACTCCTATCATGCTTTTAAGGAATATAAGCCCTCCTAACATGTGTAATGGCACAAGATTGCTTATTAAAGACTTGAAAGAAAATTTGATTGTCGCGACCATCCTCACCGGTCCAGCAGCCGGCCAGCTGGCAAACATCCCGAGGATTCCCATGATTCCCACGGATGTGCCAATATCTTTCAAACGGTTGCAATTTCCCGTAAAAATATCGTTCGCGATTACTATTAATAAGTCCCAGGGTCAAACTTTCTCTTTGGTTGTAATCTACCTACGAAAAGAGTGTTTTTCCCATGGCCAACTATATGTTGGTTTATCACGAGTTGGAAGTCCCGAGAAACAGTACATTTTGCTACCAAACAATAACAGGACGTCAAACATTGTCTACAGAGAATGTCTTAGCCAATAACATATTAAATACTTCTATCTCAGATAACTTGTATTGTAATATAATGTATATTAATATGAAAAATTATAAAAAAGTAAAAAAATATCAAATAAAAATAGCAAAAAAAACTTTAAATTTTAAATTATTTAATTAATTATTAAATTATAATGTGCTTTTTTAATGCTTTAGGAGAGTTTACCCAACCTAATTAACGCCGGGTTAAGCAGTTTTTTTATCTTAATTGCACCCGTGTGAAGCCGGGGCGGGTCGTTAGTCAAAGATATGTTGGCTCAAAAATTTTTCGCTATTTTCCATTATCCCTACCTATAATGATTTTTTCTACCAACACCCTCGTCTGGTGTTTCAGTTATGACTGTTAAGAAAATCGCATTTTTTATAATCCTACATTGTCAGTAATTGCTCTGAATCCGAAATTATGACACGAAAAAGAAGAATTTCTACGAAATACGTAATGTGGATCCTTGACGCGAGCACCTTATGCGATACGTTTGGCCGCTGAATAAGCGAGAGAGAAGGATGTCTGCTAGGTTTCTCTTCCTCCACTTCTTAGGCTCGCGTGTCGGAGGAAAATGAAATATTCCCTTTTGTACCCGGAGCGCAGGAATGTGCGCAAATTGTTTTAAGGTTGAAGATACAAAACAACGGCCACAAACGCCCCTTCCCAACGGAACAACAGGAATTTTAACGGCTCACCGAAACTCAGGCTATTCAAGTAACCTCTACCCCACATTACTTTGGACAGTATAATTAATTTGTTTTACGCGTAAAGTAAAATATTTTGTGGTCAACATAGTTCAGGCTAAATTTAAAAAAAAAAATGCTATGAAATATTACGGTAATTATTCCAGCTACGATTCTTTACCACTTGATATATTTCGGAAGCTTCATTGAGTTTATATCAGCCGCTTACGTACATTATGCTGAACGTAAAAATTAACATTGCAATGCGTAATGTGAGCACATCTGAAAGCCTTGCTCTAATATTTACTTGTATTTACTGTGTATATTCGTCCACCATATGCAACATTAACATTGCCGTGGGTCTGGTGGCTTAATTCATACGTCTGTCAATTAAAACTGTTTACTTTATTTATTCTATTTATCGCTCGTATTCCATTTTATTCCATGAGAGCCATATAAGCTCGGGGATATGGACAGAGTCAAATTACAAAAAGAAACATAAAAACAATTACAAAAATACATATAACATATAAGACAATATATACATAGATACACATAAAATACATCAAAGTAAAAAATTACCATTCTATTTGACAGTTTAGTACCATTTTAGACAATTACAAAAATTAAAAAATCTATAGAGAATAAGGTGTAAATGCAATTTTAAATAAAACTGAGGAATTATTCGAAAAGTGTATATTTACAAATTTGCTAATGATTTCACTGGCACGTATAAAAAAATTGTGTTTGGCTGTATTGGGGACAGGGCCGTTTGTTTTGCGTGAATACGTCTACGTTGACGCGCTCGGACGCCTTGATATTTATTTTATGTTCTCGGCACAGCTTCACTCGATCATATGGTGTTTTATGGGCATCACTGGATTGCTTTTGGGATGCTCTTTCCAAGTGTATACGAATTGTGTACTTCGACTTGGCTTTTTGACGAGTATAGGGCGACATTGGGTTAAGTTTTATTTTTTTATATTAAACGCATACTATTTCACCATCACCACGCCACACAAATGTTTTTATACAAACAATCGATTGACATTGACAAGAGCTGTCGATTCAAACCTAAACGAGCGTCGTGGCTTCTAGTCAAAAGTTATACTACGCGGAAGTTATGAGACGCGACGAAACAAACTCAAAATTGCGCCCCCCCTCCCCCCCCCTCCTCCTGCCTTGCACGATGCTTTGCAGTTCTCGCTCAACGTAACATTCTTTGATTCTTTGGCGATCGAGTGGTGTAATTTAATTTTGAATGTAGACGATAGATTCGGAACTGCAATGCCACACTCTCCCCCCCGATTTTATTACCATCAGATTTCCTGGATTGTCCCCCACTACGGTTGCAAATTTAGGGACGTATTCACGTCAATAACTAAAATATATCACTCCAGTATTCGCAAATATTTAGGCCTATCTTTCTTCAATCGAGGTCATGACACGGAACTATTCTCTATCCGTTGTTGCTAACTTCACTTGGCGTTTGCTAGTCAGCGTGCCTGCTGAAATGTGAGTAGTAAGGAACAATGGCGTTTACTGTGAACCTCCTATACATGCATAAATCTTTCTTGTCCTGGCGTGCAGATGAGTGGACAGGTGGAGCTTAACGTCTCGTCGACAATGAGGTCAATAAGCCTCTGTCACGCTGTCAAACAAATTTTTCCGTCAAACTGCTTCCAATAAGTTTGGTCAAATAAAATTGGACAGTCAAGACGTCATCAAAACGTCATAAACGCCGCCATTTCTATCTGAAAAAGTTGGATGGTTTCAATTTCCATCGAACATTTGACAATTGGACCGGTTCTAAAATGTATTTGATGTTTGACGGTCTCAGCCAATGAGAATCGTGCACGACAAAAGTGGACGTCAGATAACGAACAACTGGAACCGAAGTAGGTTATGAAGATACTTAATTTATGCAGAAACTGTCTGGGCATGAATTATATTTTTAATGGATATTGCACATAGTATGACGAACTAGAGACATTAAATGTCACTGCAGCAAACATCTCTTATAAATAAAACTCGAATTTAATAAAGAAGCAAAAATAACTTACAAAATTCCATAAATTTCTTCCTGCATGAAAAAACAAAAGCAGTATCTTTAAATCACTGTGAAAATAATTTTTCAATAATAATTTAAGTTAGATTCTTCCTATAAAAATTTTTACAGTTTGCCACATTTCCAACCACATTCAACATTATTTGATAAAACTTATTGAAAGTAAAAGTTTGATGGCCGTATTGTATCTTCAGATTTTATTTTCAAATGTAGTTGGAAGCAAAAATTTGGCAGTGTGACAGGAGCTTTAGAGACAGTGAATTTTGCTCAGAGAAGGAGGTGCGGGGAAGGAATAGGCCATGGTCTATAGTAAGGTTTATTCTACTCAGGTTTGGAACGAAACAATATTTCTTTTGGGAGTGTTTGGTATTGGACAGATTTCCTCCGCTTGGTGCGCAGTGTTGCAAAAAGTAACGTCATTGAAATCTTAAGCTACATGCATTATAAAAGAGCAAGATTTTACATAGTTGAGAAGTTAACTTATATTTGATTTATGAGAAGTGCAATGAACCTGTTTAGGTACAAAAATTGACGCAATATGATTGATGCTGTTCACGGTAAAATGAGCACTTTTGAAAGCCCTGCATGAGATCTACTTGTATGCACTTTGTGTATTTTTCCACCTTACGTAAAATTATCATTGCCATGTGCTTCATCAGTACTCATGCACCGGTCAGGTGAAACTGTGTAATTACTGGAAAAGTAAATATGTTACAAATCTGGTTACTTTTACAATTCGATGCATTAAAAAAAATAAAGTGAAAGAATTAATTTCAGTTATCAGACATTGTTACCTCATACTTAGTCTACGTTAATGCATGGAACTACTTTCCATCTGTCAATACCAGCTTAACTGGGCACATGCGACTGTGCGCCCGTTAAAATATATGCAGGCAGGGACAGTGACTTTTACTAAAAGTGCTCACTTTATAGTGAACAGTGTTTACATATCCGTCACTAGCGTTTACCTAGTGGCGAAAATGTTCTCTTTGCCAAACAGTGATCTTCTCAACCTGTAATAAAAGTAATCTTGGCTGTAGTGAGGAACTATTTCAACACACACCTGGAGTGATTTCGGGAAGCCTTAGAAAACCGAAGTCAGGATGACCGAACTGGGATTCGAACACAGGTCCTTCCGAATGCCAGTCCAGTAGTTTACCGCTGCACCACATCGCTCAGTATCGTCTATTCGTCGGTTATTCACACCTTTGTAAACAAAACTTTTTTGAAAATCGCCTCATGTATGATGTGTTTGCCTGTTTCCTAAATATACCATGTATCACAAGTGTTTTATACTTGTATTCATATAAATACTTATTTCTGGTTGTACAAAAATTTTATTTAAATATTCTTCATAAATTATAATATTTCATTTATGATTACTGAGAATAAAAATAGTGAAGACGTAGGTGTGTTGGTAATACGTTGTGAAGGCTGTTCATGAAAAAGTGAGTTCTTTGGAAATAAACCTTAGAAATAAGTCACTGCCTTTGCCTGCATATATTTTAACGGGCACACTGAGCGACATGCGCCCAGTTACGTTGGTAACGATGATTGTAAAGTAGTTCCATATCTTAAAGTCGAATAAAAGGTGTTACGAAACCATTTGTGGTAACTTACATTATTTATTTAGCTTTCCGACATTTTTAATGAAACGAAGTGTAAAAATAAGCAGATTTGTAAAATATTTACTTTTCTAATAATTCCACAGTTTTACTTGACCGACATTTGAATAAAGTGATGAGGCCCATGACAATGTAAATTTTACATCGGTGGAAGAATACACAACGTGCATGCAAGTAGATCTTAAGCAGGGCTTTCAAAAGTGCTCATTTTACCGTGAACCATCTATAATAGATCCTTATTGTGTAAAATAATATTACACTGGATGCGCTCGAATACATCAAAGGGACTGTGGTGTAATTTATCAAACTTAGTAAGGCTTTTTTTTTTGCACGAGACGTAGAAATAAATACTAAAGTAAAAATTCAGAACTCCCGAAACATGTGAAGTAACCGGGAGATTGACTATAGCGCTATTTGTACGCGAAAAAACAATTACGGAATCCGTTTAGGTTTCTTTTCAAAGACCCGCTCACGATCTATTTTCTCCTCAGTTTTTGTCACTCCGCGACATGTAATATTTACATTGCTTTCGGCGTAATGACTTATTTCACGCGCGAGTCAAGTGAAAACGTGAAATGGTTACTAACTTAAGTATAAATACCTCTGTATCCATGGCGACATCCATGCAACTGGTCCTCACTTGCGATATGGCGCAGCCATTTTACATCCTGCTCTGTCATTCCAACATTCGGCTTTCTTTTGCAACAGGCGACGCTGAGTAGATATGCTCATTGCGTTCGTCTAGTACTACCCTTCACTTCAGCGCTAACACTTGGTCTTCTGTTCCATAAGAGTCCATGTTATCACTTGACCCCTGAGTGGTAAACCGTCATGCGTAACACGTCACATCAGATAGTAACTTTAACATCTGTCGCACCACCTCCATCTGTTTTCATTTCATTTTTAGCTTGTCGCCATATTCATGATGTTATGGAATGATCCTTTCCCTTTCCCCCCGACACCACCTCAGAGTATCACAATACTTTGGGGGTATGGCGTTAGCCCCGCTTTCGTTATGAAATAAACGAAAGCCCCGCAGGGGTCATGAATCAGCCCCGTGTTCCTGACAGCGTACAGGACATCATCAACCCCTCACTGATTCGCCCATACCCCTGTGACAGTCCACAGTGAACTCACTAGGACCATGCCACCCTTGCGGTGTCATGCCGTCATAATTGAACAGTTGATTCAAGATCCAAAATGCCAATACATGCTCTAGTGTTTATGAAGCATAAACTTGGTTCGCTGTGAATTTAAACATTACACATGCGATAAAACTTCAATAACTGGAACTATATTTACAAGTTTTTATTCAACTTGCCTCGTTAGTTTATTTCTACGTTCGGGTGAAATCTTGCAAGTGAATTCTGACCCAACTTCTAGGTATTCAATCGAGCTGATACTTGGTATACATATAGAAACCCTATAACAATGCAATAATATGGTGTCATCGACCTGGTGCTGCAGCCAGGATCATCTCCTCACGAGGGAACTCCTCGATGGTTAATAGTATTGACTCGAGTTTGTGCTCATTTGATTGCTCTTATTGAGACCTTTGGAGGTAGACGATGGAATCGGAAGGTGGTCATATGAACTTCATCAAAGCTAAACGTGGAATCTTCGAGTTTGGGCTCATTTGATTGCTCTTATTGAGACCTTTGGAGGTAGACGATGGATTCGGAAGGTAGTCATATGAACTTCATCAAAGCTAAACGTGGAATCTTCGAGTTTGGGCTCATTTGAGTAGGAAAGTAGACTGTTTATTTTAATTTCACTTGTATGAATGCAGGTGTGTTTAGGTAAAATATTGTAAGTCGATTTTAAACCACTTCCCGTTATCCAATTGAGATGAAATTTCGCATACATGTATAGTTACGATGGCAATACAATGTGATGGTACCACTGAGCTGATCTGATGATGGAGCCGAAAGTTACAAGCTTTTATGTAACTTCATGAGTATCTAAATATGTTAAACCTCGTCCAGTTTTCCAATTGCGCTTGCTGCAGCAATGTTGTCAGACCTCCCTGTCTGACTGTTTCCCTCGTGTGGATGACACAAGCCTGCCTCGATCAGGCAGGGTGGCTTGGTGCGTCCGATCAGCTGTGCGCGCGCGCACGTGCACACACACACAGTCGAGTTACGTCGTTATCTAGTGCATTAATGCTGAGTTTTCATATTACGTAACTAATGCATTTTGCATAAATGTTTTATTATGTTGGGGAAATGTTATGAGAAACTTCGATGTCTTGAAAATGCTGATTTAAATTTATTTCTCTCCTCACATAGTAAACGTATCGAGTTTGGCCTCGTTGGACTTGCCTCGATGAGTAATTTGATTGTTGTAGATGGTGACCAGGGTGTGTAGCAATTATGTAGCAATGCACATTAACAGACATAAAGTTTGTTCCGAGATGTGCATTGCTACATAATATTACAAAAAAAATTGGTAAAACTAAAAAGTGGAAAATAAAATAACCGTAAAATAACTTTTAAAACCAAGCTTTCATTTATAAATGTACTAAAAAGAGAAAAATAATAATAGTAGTTACACAATTTGTAGAACTTGTAAGATGTGGTCGAACAGCCGTAGTAACTTTACTTCAAATTAATATGTTTGTATCAATTTATATTTAGTATATAAAAGCTTGACGCAACATAGAACGTTTACCTCATTTGCGTAAGCGTAGTAAGCACATATCTTGCGTAAGGCTCTACAAATTGTGTAAGTGTTACTATTCTTTTTCTCTTCTTAGTACAATTATAAATAAAAGCTTGGTTTTAAAAGTTTTGTACAGTTATTTCTACTTTATACGCTGCCAGCTAAACTGTGCGCCTGCATGCCAACGTGTGTGTTTGTATCCAGCTATAAGCGGAGTTGTGAGCACTGACATATTTCCAAAGGTTGATCGCAAAACAGCTTACTTTGCCATGAACAGTCTATAGGCGGATGGCTTAATTAGATATGGTATCGGACCAGCTGCGATACCGGAAAGTGGCAGGCTCCTACGTCACTGCCTGTGTGTACATTGACATACGGGCTTCCTGAGCGCATCGCAATCGATTTCAACCTCCTGCAAACACACCAAGCGACCATGGGCACACACTTCTTGTCCCCTTAAGGGACAAAAAAAAAAGGGGGAACGTTTCAAACATCCTGTAACCGCACCAACGTTCATTTTAATATTCTTATATATACTTATATAGCAATACTATCTATACATCGATACTATCTATACATCGATACTATCTATATCTATGCTATCTATATCTGAGGGCAACGGTGGCTGAGTGATTAGCCTGCTCACCTCCCACCAAGGCGATCCGGGTTCAATCCCCGGCCGGGTCACTCCGGATTTACGCATGTGGAAATCGTGCCGGAGGATGCCGTTGGTCGGAGGGTTTTCTCGGGGATCTCCCGTTTTCCCCACCCTTTCATTCCCGCGTTGCTCCATACCTCAATTATCCTCGTCGGCTCTCAAATAATATGTTAAGATCCGTCCAAATCTCTTCACTCATAACATCTATACCTAGATATATACCATCTATACCTATACCATATCTCTATGGTATACATCTGTTCACTCTCTATCTATATTTTTTCTATATAGATTCTATCTATATCAATTATAATTATATATATTCTACATATATATCCCTCTCTATCCCTTTCACACAAATGGGAAAATACATGCATAATTGAAACCATACAATTTATTTAATATCTATTCATAAATGTTCATTATGAAGATGGTTCTTTGTAAATTGTAAGCTGGGACATGGGGAACTATATATCTCTTCAGTAAAGCAGTGACGCGGCTGCACGAAGGTAGTCGGAGCTAAGTGTTCGTGAAGGTCCGGCCTGGCCACGAGCCAGTCTCCGTCTGACCCGGATGAATATGGACGCACGCGTCAGGCCTGAATTAGCGCAGGGCGCCAAGGTCATGCGTCTCTTCTATTTCTGACGCCACATGTTCGCTCTCGCTGGCTCCAACTGTCTTCTCCATGAGCGCGATTTCGCAAACAAAAATTAATAGATGAGCGTGAAAAATCTGTGACTGTAGCTTGGTGAAACGTGGGACAGGTAACTCCATCAACCTCCTCTAGTGGAACATTTATTCCGAAAGCAGAGAAAATCCCCCCCCCCCTTTTTACCGCTCTCTCCTCCCTAGGTGGTAAGAATTCAATTAATTGGGGTAGTGAAAGCAAATAACAGTTTTAGTTTATCGTGTGTGTTTGGGGTCGAAGATACGTGGATTATTTATCAGAATTACGTGGGAATAGTGCCGGACAATGCCGCTGGTCGGCGTGTTTTCTCGGCGATCTCCCGTTTCCTCCGCCATTACATTCCGGCGCTTCCATACTCTCATCGCTTCACCCTCATCAGCTCTCAGTACCTCGATGTTAAGAGCCGCCAAAATTTGTTCACTCGCTCACTTTTTCATTGCCATTAACATCAAAATAAATAATAATAATAGACCAAATAAGGTCACCCAAATAACATGCAAAAATGATGATTTTAAACTTATGAGAATATTTACAATAAAAATTCCCTCCCCCCCGTATACAGAGAATTACTTCTGCATAATACAAATTTGAACTATGTGATACGTTACATATTTACGAAACAAACACGTCATACATAGGGCAATTTTTCAAATGTTTGATTTAAAAAATAGGGGAATTGCCGTGAATAGACTATACTTGTAGTAGCATAATATGAATAAGATTACGTTATCCGAAACTAAGTGGGGGTGAATAGGTAGATGGGGCTGAACGTAGGCAGTGAAGTCGTTAGATATGGAGCAAGTTGCTGAGAGAAGCCTGGGCGGAAATGGAACATGACGTGGCCTGTAGTTAAAAACCATACCAGAATTCACCTGGAGTGGTTCCGGTGAACTACAGGAAACAGGGGTCAGGACGGCGTGACCGGGATTCGAACCCAGGTCCCCCTCCCCCCTGAGAGTACAGTGGTTTACCACTAACGCCACCTCGCTTGACTAGAAGTGAACAGAAAATCAACCGAAAATACACATGTGAAACATCAGGAGGGTCGTCGTTGAGATTTAGAATTTCCAACTGTTTAGGGGACTTGCTTGTACTTGTTCAGTTTCTTATTAGATCCTTCACTTTCTTTGTAAACACACTAAGGGTATCTAATGAACTTACGATGAGCAAAATTTCCAATACATGTGTGTGTAGTATAAAACACACTATCTTCCCTATTCTTTTCAAGATTCAGTAAGTTGTCATCAAGTCCTGCCATTCTAACTACGGTATTTAATAGAAGAACTACAACATCGCAATTATTGTAATACAACGTTCTTGCAAATTTATATGCAGAAACGATAAATAAATATTCTCAACGTTGACGCCCCACTGCAGAAAAGTATTCAACGGCATATAATAGGCTCCTCGAGTAAAAAAGCTACAGGTATGACTGGAGATATAAACTACGCTGGTCGACAATGTTGCAGTTTCAAGAACTCTTGTAGTGACTAGGGCCTGTTTATTAAGATATTCCTGTCCGTCAAATTGTGCAGAGAACCACAGAATTCATTCATCAGCGATATTTTAAAATTAACTCGTTAGAATTCCAACCAAGAAACTAATAGCTTAAACTAGGTACATGCTTGGCAGGTAATTAACTAAATTTAAAATTAAAAGCCAAATTGATGCACACACTGTAAATTCGTGTTGATTTAGTAAAGATCTGAACTTAGCCCCAGTCCACGTCTTCGTTATAATTTATCTACGACTGAAAGCTCAGTGTGCCTTTTATTATCTGCAGTGTCATCGCCTCTATGGTTTTACCTTCTACACAAATAGAGAAGTGAAATCTATACCCAAACACGTGGTGGCTTAGTGTTTACTAAACTGTGTCCAATTTTTGTTCAAATAAAAACTGCTCACGACAAAAAGTGGTTTGCTAACTATTACTCAGTAAAATTTCCAGGCAATTATTTTCAATTTAGATTAACTTACTTAGTTTCCCACCCAGTGTTTTTTAAATCAATTACTTTGGACATTAATTTGAAACTTCACTCACCTGAAAAATGTTTTGCACCCCCTGTTAACTTGGTTGCTCGTGAAGTATGTTGGTTGACAAAGTGAAGGAATTACAAAGTGGCATTAGAATGATGGGGCGTGGCATTCTGCACGAACAGTGTTTTCATGTTATACTTCAGAATCTATTCGCGGTTTGTTAACACTTTTTGAATCAAACCTTTGAAAAACCATCCCATGTGTCACATGTTTAGTTATCTTCTAAATATGCCATGTACACGAGCGTTTGATACCCCCGTTAACATAAAAGTTTCATAATTTTCGTTAAATTAATGTTTAACCTATATTTTATTTATAAATTATAATACTTCACTTATAATAAAATAGGAAAAAAAGGAGAGAGAAAACATGCGTGTTGGTGGCGCTTAGTAAAAAAATAGTTCTCATGCAAAATATTAATTACAATTGTGTGCGCACAGAATTTGGTGCATCATCCTTTGGCGTAATTTTCTAGACTTACTTAAGCTTAGTTTGCACAAGGCGGAAGAATATCCTACAAGTATAACTATAGTAGGGCTTCAGTAAAGTGTAAAGTAACAGCGAATGGATTATAGCTTTGGCCACGCGCAACCTAGAACCTAAGTAATCCCGGCAGTACGAAATATTTTAGAAGACGTGTTGTTAAATTATTGCCGCGATAATCTAAGGGAAAGTGTTATTTTATATTTATACCACACACTGTTCAAACTTTACAGATATTATCTCTAAGTACTCATTCCCAACAAATAAAATTGAGCGCATAGTAGTTGTGTGCGCGCTTGTTAAAAATCAAATTCTAACGTTTTACACATGTACAAATAATAAAAAATTTACTTACTTATAGAAATAAGGTCGCTGATACTGAATAAATGCCAATAGTTACTACAAAACGTCTACAAAATCAGAGGACACGTTTTTCTAATTTAAAAAAAAATTCTAAAAATAATGCAATTCTTGCATTTTTTTGTAGCTGCCCCTGAACTCTTGTAAAGTAATAATTGCTAAGCATACATTAGCAGTGTTATAGTTGCCTTATGGGCCATACAAAGTAAGTGGGGAAACTTAGACAGATGGTAGTCACTCATTTTAATACTACGTCTAACATATTTTACAGCTTTGACTGTACAACGTTTACATCAAATTTCACTCAACACTGAACAATAAGTTACGTTAAGAAGGGGTAGTTAGTCTAAATATAGTAACTACTATTAAGTTACTGCCATTACGTTATGCCAAGCGACGCTATATTCAACTAAAGTCTTTACTTGTTTAGTTGTAGCACCGGAACGTTATCACGTTAACGCAAGCGATCTAAAAAAAAATTTACCCGAGGAAAAAGTAGTCTCGGATAACTTTAACACGTATGGACGTATACAGGATGATTCACGAGGAGTTACCGCCACTCACAGGGCTTATTCCTTACATCGTTTGGAGCAAAATATGCCGTATAAATGTAGGTCCTATTCTCAATATTTACAGAGCAATCCGACAAATAGTAAATGCCTGGATTATTGCGTACGGGGATGGATGGAGGATATAGTTTACCAAAGAACTGCACAAACACGTGAGGAGCTACTTGCTTGTATAATGAATTCCGCTACATAAACCAAAGACAGCCGTGTGCAGCTACATGGAGCAACACGTGTGGTCCATATGCGTGTGGCCAAGTGAATGGAAGTAGGCGGAAACATTTCTGAACACATTTTGTAAGCTTGTTAGACGCAGTTGTGATGTTCAACTGAAAACAATACGGTCTGATAATACATCACTGTCGTTACGTATTAAATGGTTTTTGTTAGTTTTATAACGTTTCGAATTGACCTGTAAATATTGGGAATATGAGCCACATTTGTATGACATATTTTGCTCCAAATGATGAAAGGAATGAGCTCTGTGAGTGGCGGCAGCTCCTCGTGGATCCTTCTGTATATAAAATAAATTTTCCCATGGCCAAAGCACTTGAAATTATCTTCAGTCAGTTTAATAAACAACTATGTTACACGTGTCTGGGGAACCGCCGCAGCAATCACAGTAACCGAATTCACCCAGCCGAGAGGACACACATGGCCTAGGGGTTGTGTGCGGAATCCGGAGTAAGTTCTAGTGGCTGGCCTTCGCGTGTCCTCGCCGAGATTTACTGCGGGCGAGTAAGCTGGCGTGTGCACATGCCCGTGGAACAACATAGCACAACGCCTGACGCTTGCTGGCAGAAAATATTTACAAATGTGTACTTCTACAACTTGAAAGTGCAAGCAATGTGTCAGAGTCATTGGCGCGCTGCGAAAATGGCCACTACTGTGAATCATTTTATATTAGAAAGACTTGTACATATGCATCTTAGAACCCAGACAATTTTAAGGATGGCCGGAAGCTCAGTTCCGGGTAAATTCATTACAAAAGCGCGGATAATTGTGAAGTTTACACACATTGTAGTAACGCCCATCATAGAACACATGTTTATGTCACATCATAACCAACCAAAGAACCAATGAATGTAAAAACATCACTTAAAATTTTACCTATTTTTATGAACGCTTCTGTCCAACAATAATTATAACCACAATATAAAAATAAGCCCATTTTTGAGATTAACCCCCCCCCCCCCCCCATGGTAATTTACACTAAAAATTAGGTTTTTACCTCGTCCATGCCATTACTAGGACGTCAGATTTTAATTACCACGAACAAATTGCATTTTATTTTCTATATTTTTTTAATTTGTACCAAAAATAATATTGTATATCCTATGTAAAATAACTCTAAATAATAAATGTAAAATTTATTCAATAGACATACAACATTAAATGTATTGTTACAAGGCGCCAGGCGCGTATCAGAGTTTGTGAGGGATGGAGGTCTTAAAAGTAAAAGAACCAAATTTGATTTTTCATTTATTCACACATTTAGTAGTTACAACGTTAAACCACATTTCTCCAATATTACACGTGTTATTCTCAGTGGGCGCTGTATTTAATGTCTTATCTAAAGTCTAATTAAAGTTCCTATCAATGTCCCTCTATTGGTTACAATCAATTCACACTCATTATTTAAACATATTCAATCTGTCTGTTGCCATAGTTCCAATTGTCGTACACTCATGCACCTAGTTCAGTAGTCCCGCCAGTCAGTCGCACTCTTCACTGTAGCGATGCTCGCAGTCGCAGACTTCACTCTCGCCGCCACTCGTAGCTCCACTGGCTCGTCGTCTCCCCTGTCCTCGCACATCTGGCACTCAATGCTGTTACCTGGCTTGAAAGTAGTGAGAATTTGGTACAGGGAAGTACATGTTCATGAAATCCAGTTGTTTGGTGTGGGTGTTAAAGATAGATATATGCCACCAGACACTTTTTTGAGCATAAAAATACGCGTTTCTTTGTTATTGAAGTCTTTTATAACATTAACGTAAAGTCAGTTTCCTGAAAAGATCGAAACGTAATAATAAAATACAAAGTTACTAAAAAACAAATTGTTATATTTGCGCCGATACAGAACTGGAGGGTATCACTTCTCACATGTAGGTTTTTGTTTCAAGTTTATATCTTCAAAGTTGGCTATTAAAAAACCCGAATTTCATTAACATTCTTTACCAGGCAACAGCCTTAAGGTCGCATTACCTTCTGAGACCCGGCGCGCGCATAAGTAGTCTCGTTGGCACGATCTGGACGGTTCTTCGCACCCCGAGTATCGCTGAGATAGGCTAGATCAATGACCAGAACATTCTATCAAACATAACCTAAGAAATTTTATCCACTAAAGATTAGGAGCAACTAGTCCCGATAGTTAGTTTATATCCCTTAAATGGTATTAAGTAGGTAGATGTGTTTACTTTATAGTGGAATTAAATGTTTCAGAAAACAGTTACATAAGGTATGTTTTTTTCAACACTTAGAGTTTGCAGCGTAGTGACCCTTGTGCCCACCTATTAGATTACACATACAGATACGATGTCCTGAAAGTCTGCTATAACACGGGCCAGTGATAGTGAAATCAATAATTAATATACTCTCTTATCAGAGCTGCAACGTTTCAGGGTACATGACACAATGTTCACAAGATAAGCACTCCACTGGTATAAGCTTATCAAAGGTCACTACGCTACAAATTATAAGTGTTCAAAAAAAAACATGTCTTATGTAACTGTGTTCTGAAACATTTAATTCCACTATAAAGTAAATACATTTACCTACTTATTAATACAACTTAAGGGGTATAAACTAATTCCACATATCCATTTATTTTCATATTCCCACAAGTACCTGTTAATTTTCTGTACAAATATATTTGAACGCCAACAAATGAACTTCATTCTCTTACGAGCATACAACATAGCATTTCCAAGAGTACTTAACAGCGCTACTAGCCACACCTTCATTAACAGGAAATGTCTTCCAACAAATTATGTAACGTACATACATTTAACTGAGATCCTTTGGCTTCGGGTCTTTAGAATTACTAGAAAGTCTGAAGGAAAAAAAAACTCAAGGAAACCGGATCTCACGTTGGCAGTGTAACCTTGTAACACAAATCTAATTCTAAATAACAAGGACAAAAGCATGTAACTTTCAGTCACATCCACAAGTCTAACAGTTCCCGTAACTCCACTTGGCAACACATGCACTAAGGAAAAGGTTACGTTGAATCAAACAAAGTTTGTTTGGCGAAACCAAGTTAAATGTATTAAGAAGCTATGTTTTATGAAGTTTTAAAGCGTTTATGCGCCTAGCTAAATGTTATTATTTAAAAGGGTTAAAAAAAGTTAGGTGTTCGGCTACAAATATACACACGCCTAACGATATGTTCAGCTAAACTACCACAGGTAGCTCCAGGAGCTGCTCGAAAAAGAACGCTCGCGACAGAGAAACAGAACCTCTCAAATTTACCACGTCGCATCTCCAAATATTTCAACACCAGAACTATCAAAACTTGATATACATACATATGACCGACGTGCAGTGAATATCGGACAACCTGAACCCATACCAACCAAGCATGCTGTTGATGTAGAACCTACACGAAAACAATATCTACATAACACTCAGAACACAAACTATCAAACTAGTAGACAGCATACTACTGCAACTGGAATAACTACCCATTCAACTCAGGATTCCAGAAGTGATGAGCCTGCCGTGGGAACAACAGCACGTGCTCAAGTACCAATGTATCACCATACCTGGTGATGGAATGTGGCCCTCTTCGGAGTAGCAATGCATCACCATACCTGGTGATGGAATGTGGTCCTCTTCGGAGTAGCAATGCATCACCATACCTGGTGATGGAATGTGGCCCTCTTCGGAGTAGCAATGCATCACCATACCTGGTGATGGAATGTGGTCCTCTTCGGAGTAGCAATGCATCACCATACCTGGTGATGGAATGTGGCCCTCTTCGGAGTAGCAATGTATCACCATACCTGGTGATGGAATGTGGCCCTCTTCGGAGTAGCAATGCATCACCATACATGGTGATGGAATGTGGCCCTCTTCGGAGTAGCAATGTATCACCATACCTGGTGATGGAATGTGGCCCTCTTCCGAGTAGCAATGCATCACCATACCTGGTGATGGAATGTGGCCCTCTTCGGAGTAGCAATGCATCACCATACCTGGTGATGGAATGTGGCCCTCTTCGGAGTAGCAATGCATCACCATACATGGTGATGGAATGTGGCCCTCTTCGGAGTAGCAATGTATCACCATACCTGGTGATGGAATGTGGCCCTCTTCCGAGTAGCAATGCATCACCATACCTGGTGATGGAATGTGGCCCTCTTCGGAGTAGCAATGCATCACCATACCTGGTGATGGAATGTGGCCCTCTTCGGAGTAGCAAGGGTCACGTCTAACTGCAGAGTGGGTCGGTCTAGAATTGATACGAGGGGACGGCATGTGGGGCAACGATCCCCCCCCCCTTCTTTCTCATGCCTCTCCTACACCCGCTCCAGCAGACAACTTTCGGCCACCAGGGCACGACGGCTGTTTGAACTGACCAATAAGAAGAGATCGAAGGAAGAAGTGCTTCTAGACTCCAAGAATTTAGTACAGAAAACTTTTTCGGGGTATATGGAAGAGAGAACCAGGTTTGTGGACAGACAATTAGGGGGATTTTCCCTCCGTTCGAAATAGCTACAGGGGAGGGGTGACATAAGAAGAGAGAAAGATGTGTATCTCTATACTTGTGTGTTTTAACTGCTTTTTGTGGGGTTTGAGACATCTTTTAAAACAAATTTTGAAGATTTTTTGACAACTTAAAGTTGTGTGTTTAAACTTTGTTGGTTATAGATAACAGTTTTGTAGCATCACTGAATTATATAGAGTTTTTAAAAACAAATTTCTCCTTCATACACTACACTTACTTGGGGTTTGTTCGCAGCTCCTGGCGGTTATTTTCTGCTTCAAGTAAAAATTATGAAGGTTAAGTATTAAAAAAACCTGAAAGGAAGGAAGGAAGGAAAGAAAAAAGGACTTATATAACCTGCCTCATGCTTCGGGGGCTATCCGTTGCATCATATTCACGCACACTCAGTATATTTTAAATTGGTTCAAAAAGGGCCTTCGTAATCAGGCAGCCAACTTTACAACCAACTTCCACAACATCTACACGAAATTTATTCCTCGAATCACAAACCGCTATAGGAAGGAGCTGAATAATTTTCTTCAGAACATGTTTTCTATTCAATAGAAGAATACTTAAATCACAAACATAAACAATAGTATTATTACATTCCGCGCCTACTTTGTCCCCTTTTCCTGGCCTTATTTCCTATTTGTTTCAGACCAGTGTAATTAACACATACTCGGCACTTGTAGCTACCACGGATGAGAAGAGAAAGGAATAAATGCTTGACTTCACAATATTTATTTGCATGTGTAACCACACTTGTATATGTATAACAAGATATGTTCATTGCAACATTATACAGAATGTGTTTGAAATTTGCGCAGATATTTTGGGGAATGCAAAGGGGTGTCAAGTAGTGTGTTTTGATGTAATGATCATGGTGTGTGGAATGCATCCTTACGCTACAAATAAAACTCAAGACGTATATGATGTAAGGAATAATTGTTATATAAAGGACATGTAGCACAATCGCTCAAAGAAAGTTAACATGGGAACCACAAGCACAGTATTACATGGACGTAGACCTGGTTGCAAGGCGACAGTACTACTGTACACGGAGCAGCACATGTGGCTGTAGTGATGATTGTCATCGTCCACTTGACTTTGCCACGTGGTTCCTGCAGCAGCACATTGCTATTACACACTTCCCTGCCATCGTGTTATATAAAGGACATGTAGCACAATCACTCAAACCGAGTTGACATGGGAACCACAAGCACAGTATTACATGGACGTAGACCTGGTTGCAAGGCGACAGTACTACTGTACTCAAGGCAGCACATGTGGCTGTAGTGATGATTGTCATCGTCCACTTGACTTTGCCACGTGGCTCCTGCATCAGCACATTGCTATTACACACTTCCCTGCCATCGTGTTATATAAAGGACATGCAGCACAATCACTCAAAGAAAGTTAACATGGGAACCACAAGCACAGTATTACATGGACGTAGACCTGGTTGCAAGGCGACAGTACTACTGTACACGGAGCAGCACATGTGGCTGTAGTGATGATTGTCATCGTCCACTTGACTTTGCCACGTGGTTCCTGCAGAAGCACATTGCTATTACACACTTCCCTGCCATCGTGTTATATAAAGGACATGTAGCACAATCACTCAAACCGAGTTGACATGGGAACCACAAGCACAGTATTACATGGACGTAGACCTGGTTGCAAGGCGACAGTACTACTGTACTCGAGGCAGCACATGTGGCTGTAGTGATGATTGTCATCGTCCACTTGACTTTGCCATGTGGTTCCTGCAGCAGCACATTGCTATTACACGCTTCCCTGCCATCGTGTTGTATCGGGACAGGCGAGGCTCTGTTTACCCGTGAGGTCATCTTTAACATCAGCAGCACGTCTTGTTTTATTTTATTTGTAGCATAAAGACGCATGTCCGATACCATGTTCGTTACCTCAAAACACAAGTCTTGACACCCCTTTGCATTCCCCAAGATATCTTCACTCATTTCAAAAACCATCCTGTATTATGAGATTAAAAAAACCTTTTTGGAGGGAATGGCAATCTTTTTTTAATCGCATACATCCCAGAACAATCATTTGATGATTTTTTTCTCGAGCACGTGGTTCGGACCCGGTAAAGAGAGCACATTCTAATATGTAGTCTTAGGTGTAGGGCTTCGCATGAAGTGCCTTGCAGAGGTGTGAGTAGTGGAGCGCACGGGTTCTGGACTAAATTGGGCCCCTGCTGTGAGGCTACATGTCCTCTGTCCAGATCAAATTGAGTCCCGGAAACGAGGCTACAGGCTCCCCGCTCTCCTCCTATGGTTATATACACCTGATGCCTGGTCCACTATCACCCTCTCCTCTTACTCCCGCCCTTTCCTAAAACCCACTCCTCTCTGGAGCTTCTGGATTAAATCGGATCCCAGAAGTGAGGCTACAGTGCAGAGGTGGGATAGTAGGCATGCCATTCAAGAACAGTTGGATATTTTGTACTAGTGCCTAAACACGAAAATAATTTAGGAAACGTTTCGTGCGCAAATACCAGTCTCAAGTCCTCATTTCTACAAGGATGATTTTTTTTGGGCGTGGAAATAACTAAAACGTGTATTTTCGTAATAAAATATAAGTGATAATTTCTCTATATAGAAAATTTCGAGTTTCCTTTAGGAACGTATCATACTTCCATCTTTATTAGCGTGCCAAAAAGTTACGGGGTAACCGCTTTAAGTCACGTGTCACGTTCAGACCATAGACTAAAGATGAGGTAGACCGATCTCGCTGGCTGTGCACAAACAATCTGTGTCCCAACATTGAACTGCTTTTCT
The DNA here is from genome assembly GCA_029891345.1 of Dryococelus australis. Classification (NCBI taxonomy): domain Eukaryota; kingdom Metazoa; phylum Arthropoda; class Insecta; order Phasmatodea; family Phasmatidae; genus Dryococelus; species Dryococelus australis. Next base: position 196,083,552 of record CM056998.1, on the reverse strand, counting down.
ACCAACACGGCTAGCGAAAATAGCGTGGTTTGGGTTTTAGGTTAGAAAACTGATTTGTAAACAAATGCTTTGTGCTAAATGTTTAATTCCTTTAACCGATTTGTAATGCAGTGCGATTAAATTGAAATTGGTAAACGTATTTTCTTCATACAATAGTGCTTGTCATTTTAAAATTAAGAAAAACACTTTTATCACTGTTGACCATGTGACATGAACAGATGAGTTCCTTTGGGGTAGGTCAATGTTGGGTACATGCGCAGAAGACAAATAAGAAGTCGCTGCCTCATCTTAAGTCTATGGTTCAGACGAATCGCCGAGCGAAAAAGACTTCACGCCAGTTGAACGCCTTGCGGTAGAGGCGATGAGGCGAATGGCAAGTTAGCAACAGTCAGCCTTACAGCGTATGTGGTTAAAGGCATGGAACGCGTAAAATATCTGCAGGTAAGTGGGAACCTTATTTCACGTGAGCATGCATAGGTTATTCGTAATTTCAAGATGCTTTCGGGCCGTGTGTGCTATGTCGAGTTGGAAAAAGCACTACCTACGTTAGGTCACACGAACATTATGTTCGTCGATATCGTATTCACTGACCCAGGCTGTCATCACAGATTTATATCAACACGGTTGAGGGGAAAATCGATGTGATTATGGACAAAACCTACATGCGATTTGAAATGACCTGAAACGTAATCATATCATCTAGTTGAGAGAATAATTTTACTATACTGTTTTAAAAATACAATTTTTGAACTATCACCGATTTACCAAAATAAACTGCTGTCCAAGGGGCAAGTCAAAATCAACGGGACTATATGAACTTTAGTTTATACGTGCATTCAAGAAATTTTAAAATAATGCACATGGCTGCTGCTCAAAATGGTTTTTGACATCGCAGGAAAATTATAAAGAAATGTCTTGTAAATTCATCGCGCTGTTAGCATATAGTGCAATTGTAGATTTTGCGATAGCATTCACATGTGAAAAATTTGTAAGCTGAATCCTAATCAGAGGCACACAATGTGCATCATTTCTAATGTTCGCAGGAACGATTCAGCTAGAACATAATAACTGTGTATATGTTCTAGATAAAAGTGGAAATCCTTATAATCTCTACTAATGATAACTGTGTATATGTTCTAGATAACAGTGGAAATCCTTATAATCTCTACTAATGATAACTGTGTATATGTTCTAGATAAAAGTGGAAATCTTTATAATCTCTACTAATGATAACTGTGTATATGTTCTAGATAAAAGTGGAAATCCTTATAATCTCTACTAATGATAAAACAGTTTGTGTGCGTTATAACATCAAAGTGCGTGTATTGTGACTAAATATTTGGATTAATCTTTTTTTTCAAAACCAGCTTGAATAGCGCCCCGTACTTGATCATTGCGCTATTTTAACGAGGAGGCGAGTTATAGGAATAATGTGGTTGTTAATAATTTATATTTTCGATGCACTGAACAACTTCTATACTTATATGTTTATCGAACAGATTCCCTTTCCAACAATTTCTACAGAATGGATTTACAAGAAGTATGTACATATATAAATTTAGAGGCCTAGTACTTCGCCAGTTCATTTTGTGTCATGCAAGACTTTTAATAACATTTTATTTTGGTGTTCTATTACTACATGACGGCATATCTGTAAACAGGCTCTGTGTAACAGTAAATAAAAGAGGAAGTAACAATTTACCCTAGTCAGGAATAATATTATACAACCTTTTCTCATTATATCATCAACAATAGTGGCTGGTGAAAACATATATTTTAAATCTCTAATACACAACTTCAGTGACAAAATCTATTTATGTTTACTAGAAGTCATTGTAAAATTTTTTTTTTTTCCATGCAATCTGCTGAAAGAAAAATTTCAAATTCGGGGTGGGCTAAGACGTGGGGTATATATATTAATATTAAAAATGTATTAACTGTACGGAAAATTCACTTGAAAAGATAAAGCAGTATACGCATCCGTGAGTGAGCCCGCGACCAGCCGAACCAATAACAGCGGAGTGATGAGATTTGGTCGGCTCTTATCATCGAGGTCTTGAGAGCGGATGAGAATAAAGCGACGTGAGAATGGAGCAGCACCGGAATGCAAGGGCAGGAGAAACGGGAGAGCACCGAGAAAACCCTGTATAAACTCTAAATCGGAATCAGTTATTTTTTACTGATTGTCAGTTGAAACTGCTCCATCCGGAATATGTAGAAAATATATCACTAATTCATCAGTTAAAAGAAATCTACTAATTCAAGCAGTAGAAAACTAATTATTTATAGTTGTTATTAATAAATAAGCACAGAGCATTCCTATGTGATGTAAGTTAGGTACGATTTATTTTGTCGCAGAACACAAATATTGTCTACACAAAAACGTTACGTTTTTGGATGTGGTTGGGCTCGAACCTCCGTCCATAAAGCAAATTATGTTGAAGCTTTCATGATCAGCCATATCCACTGCCCGTCTTTACCACTGCCAAATGTGTGCTCACATTATGGGTTCTGAACCACAACATGTGATGTTAAATATTGCTGTATGTTTCGTGGTGTGAAAGTATTTCTTGTCGAAATGTACAGATTTACTGCGCAAGTACATGTCTATGCAAAGTTTGAAAATCAATCTATCTTTAGTTTAGTTCGGATTCTGTGCTTTAAAAGATATAGGTGTTTCAATGTACGAGGTTATCGATGCCCACTAGTATTCGCCATTTTACAATGCAACGAGACGAATGATAGTTTATGTTACCACGCAAATACGAGACAGTTTCTCTCAGTGGCAAAGTAGCAGAGTTGGTAGAACGTCAGCCAGAAGAAACAAGAGAATGTGTTGTTTTGGGGCGGTGGTTCGATACCAACCACTAATAAAATTTCCTTGTACATGTAATAATCTTGTTTTGCGACAAAATAATTGTATACCTAATTTATTTCAAACCGTAATGCATGGTTTTCAATTCAATCCCTGTGCTTTTTATTAATCTGCTATAAATAACTGATTTTCTACTGTTTGTATTATTGGATTTCATTTAACTGAAGAGATTAGTAGTTTTTTTTTCTACAGATTCCGGATCGAACAGTTTCAACTGACAATCAGTAAGAAATAACTGATTCCGATTTAGAGTGTACGAGCGGCATCGCCCTGCACGACCCGCCCCCCCCCCCCCCACCAACATGCGAAAATGCGGGAGCAACCCACCGGGAATCGAACCCGATTTTTCTTGGTGGGAGGCGAGCACGCTACCCGCTGTGCCACCACGGCCCCACGGCATGGGAAGAAACGCGGGGTGTAGTGAAGATATTTGTGATGTGCAAATGGGGTTCTACAGAAACCACATCAGTCATCGCGTTGAGGCATCGAACAGACTTTCAGAGCATCTGCAACGATGCCCGGGCACCAGCCAGACATCAGGCATTTGTTTCTTCACACGGATGTATTTTGAGCCCAGCGCCACGAATTGTAGCGACCTGGTAGCCGAGATAATCCTCTGCCACGCGCTGTAATAAACTGTCCGAGTGAAGAGATTCTGGCGTCTCTTAACAACGAGGTCTTCAGCAACGATGAGGATGGAATGAGGCGAGAATGGAGCAGCGATGGAATTAAAGACTAGAGGAAACGGGAGACCCCCAAGAAAACCTGCCGACCAGAGGCATCGTCCGGCACAATTCCCATACTTGCGAATCTCCGAGCATGATACGGCCGGGGATTGAACCCGGTTCGTCTTGGTGGAAGGCGAGCAGTCTAACCGCTCAATCACCGCGTCCCCACTGCAATAATTCGAGAATCTTAAGTTTAAAAGGTCTATGGAACTGTCTAGCAGTACGCAAAATCCCTGAATTAAAATACTTAATATTTTTAAAGATTATTAGAATTAATAACAAGATATAAGGAATGTTTGTTGCTACCGTGCGCCAAAATAATTGACATAATCGACAGTTTCATATTTTTAAATTGTCCAAATTTTTACGAAAAAGTCAGTACGGATATTGTCTTAAAATTACTTTTTTTTAAACAAAAGTGTTGTAATGGGGACTTTAAAGAAATGAAGTCCGGTAATGAAGTTATTTTATGCTTTTATATAACGAAGTTACATATTTTTAATTATTATTTCTGCACATGTAATGATAGTGGTTTCTATAGTTTATTCGATAAACATTCAAGAATTTTCATTTCGAAATCTTCACATCGTATCAATTAGCGCTGTGTGTAACAGGGTTGTTTATTAAAACATACAGTTAATATAACAAAAACACCACGAAACCATTAGAGAAAGGCGCGTCCAGCATGATGATCTACGAAACTAACTCGCTGCAGACAAGGGCCGTCGAGTTATTTCAAGACGTCCCGGACAATAGGCCAGGATTGCGATGACTTACCGTAACACTTAACGGACAACACGTTAACGTGTAAGTAGAACGTGTTATTTTGGGAGAGCATATTATGATGCTTCACTCAATCAAGTAACCTTTGTGTAGTGAACAAATATGCAGGGGGTCAGTTTTGTTGCTTTCAAGATTTAAAACTATCTAAATTATTGATATACTGGCGTATGTGTGTGTTTCTATATCGATGTGGCTTAAACAGGTTGCGAAATTATGACGTTCATGATTTATACAAACTTTCGAAAGTTAGGATAGCGTCATAATAGCAATAGCCTAAGTGTTACTGGGAGATGATAGCCACGCTTTCTGTGTATATGTACTAAACACTGCTTGTAATAAACTTGATCTGCATTTAACATTTAAATGTTTAATGAAAGAGGTTTACAAGAATTTCAAACTTTACTGTAAACATTCTGTACTTTATTCCAAGGACTTTATAATGCTTCACGTAGGGATTTAACCTTTTTGCACTGACTGGAAATGTCGCGGATACGAGGATAAGTTTGCTGCTTTTCTGATTGGAAACACTAAAAATTCATGTTATAGAGACGTATGTGTGTCAATATTGTTGTGGCAGTAACAGATTGCGAAAACTTATGACTTCGGGATATATTATACAAACTCTGAAAACTAGGCCATCGTCGTAACCTTAAGAACGAAATATGTTTGTGAGATGTAGACACGTTTTTAGTGTACATGGGATAAATAACATGTAATAAACTTTCATCTACAGAGAAAATTAAAATTTAGTTTAGCGAAATAAATCAAACATAAAAATTTCAGTAAACGTTGTGTATTTCACACACAATTTTATGCCTCAGAGAAACATAATTGATAAACAGCGGCAGTAAAAGCTCCCTAATTTTTTACGGGTTTAAAAATAAATAATTTTAGTCTTACTTCTATTAGATTTCAGTCCCGCATTCCTGGGAGTAAATTATATATGCGGTACATGAATTTAAAACGCGGGCAGGGGACTTCGCGAAAATAAAAACACCCATGAGAAGCAAATATAGCACAAAAACGTGCGTATTGCGATTGGTCAGTGATATTACGTGGTGGAGAGTCACGTAACACGCTAAAGTTAGACAATGACAAGCTTTTCCTTCACGTGAACGTTACGTGAAATGATCGTAATACTATAGGTCTCCTTGAACACTAGTCAAGGCGTAGCCGGCTTACGTGAACGTGTGGCTCGTTACGTTTTACGTGATACGTGAAATCATCGTAATGCCGACCTAAGGAACACCATTTCAGAGCACTCCAAAAAGGCTTTTTCAAAGTGCTGTGTCTGAAAATATACTATGTATAATATATATATATATATATACATATAAAACTACTCAATGACCCTGCATTGAATCTTGCTATAGACTTGCCACCAATAAAATAATAGTCACTGCCGAAAGTGCCATAGATATTGTGACGGCTATCCCTGCAAATCGAACGAAAGTCAAACAGAAGGTGCCATTGTAACGTTCTAGATGATTTCAAATAAAATATAAATACAGGTGTCTCACCCAGATTCGGGGAAATAGCACAGTGTTTTCACTTGGGCAGGAACTGCTGTTCCGTCAACATTTTAAAAGCCGGGGGGGGGGGGTGGGCTTGATGCCATTTTAGTTAAGTACGGTTTAAAGCAAAGTAATTATATGTAACCTGCATATGGCTGGAAAGAGAAGTAATCTTGTTAAAATTTAGGTTTTGGGGGAAGTTTTAAACGGAATTATTTTGATAACCTGCTATACTAAATGTAATCAGTGGGAAAACTATATTTTTATATAACGTTTATTGAATGTAAAAATTTGGGGGAAAACTATGTAAATGATTATATTTTGATATAAAAACCGAGGCAACGGATAATTTTCAAACCTTTTCACTAGGACCAACACAAATCCCTTTTTTTGGCATCATTGGGAGGCTCTCAGCTGTTTTCCAACTTAGGACACCTAGATTCAGGAAGCAGTTGAGACAAGGACCTCATCCTGTATGTGTTGGCAAACACCGTCACAGTACATTGCACGCCAGTTCAGAGGCTTGCGCTTAGGGGCGATGCCGCACTTGATGCACGTGGTAATGTAGCACTTATCGCTGCCGCGGTTCTCGGCCTAAAACAGGAGACTTGAGTAGTTCGTATGCAGTTCTTTCAGTACGTATCGTGGTGTCCGAGGCTCAGAAGGGCTAAAGCCGACTCAAATTAGCCAATCACATGTCTCGTCACATCTACTCACGGCACACTGAGCGACTAGCCTCTACAACGCGTTTAGAGACTATCCTGTAACGTTGTGGCGCCGCAATGAATTTGAATCTGTAGTTAGTTACCCTGTACTGTCTTTAACATCTTTTAATCGAGTTTTTATACTTATCAGATATGGATAAAACGTGAGTTTGTCAGTTTCAGTAAATATCAGAGAAAGAATCTGAAACTGGGAACCATCCTTCGGCCAGTCTCTCGTGTGTTATTGGTAAATGAACACTCCTCAAAATCTTCTACGCAATTTACGAATATGCTAAAGCTGTTTTCTACAGTGACTCTGCTTATCTGTTTGTTATCCTAGGTAAGAGCCCGCATTAAAGTGTATTAAATAAACAGATTTTTAACAAATATTCTTCGTCGACACAGTATTCTGACACTGTCAGGTAATACACTCCATATTGTTCATTACAGATCACGATCCTCCTAGTTCGTAATAATTACAGATGTGTTTGAAAATCCTGTAAGGAATTCAGGCAGAGTCGTTGCGGAACAGAAATGTGATTTTCTACGGGGACGGGATCTCAGGTTTGTTTTGAAGCCCTTGGTTGACATAGGTTAGTTATATCATCCGCACAACTCTGATGTTTTTAAAGATTCTAGCTTCTTTCACTAAGGAGCTTCGTCAAAAGTCAACTTCAAGTTGACTTTAAAAACTATATTTTACCACCAGTTTGATATGTATACACACCATTAATATCAATATAATTCCTAATGAAGGACTTAGTATATTTAACAGCGATACTTCTGTTGCTCGACAAAATGGTTTTGGAATGAACAAAATTTCATCTGCTTTTATTTCAACTTCACAAAAGCGCCCTCACATCCCATGAAATGCCAACTTCGTTGATTAAAATAGGAGGGTTGATAAAAGGGGGGGGGGGGGCGAAGAGGAATAGGGATAAACAAGATACTGCCGTTAGCAGCTGCCCCTTTGCGCCGCGGCAACTTACCACACACGAGTGCAGAGCGGCCGACCGCCTGCGGTGCGAAGGGGCAAATAGCAAATCGTACATTGAATTTCCTTTGCGGCCGGGGATCATCGAGACAACACACACACACGCCGCAGAAAACCCTCCACGAGGTGGTTGCGACTGAAACGGACGAGATAGGACAGTGGGCTGGGAACTGTCTGGAGGTGCTCTGTGGACTGGCGGCAAGCGGTTTATACGTCGCCTGGGCTTTCCAGACGAGAAAACACGACCAGACTGCAAAACCCATCGCGCTCATCTCGGCATTGTCGAGAAAAAAAAACTTCGAGAGCAAACACTGCCTGGGGGCTGAGGTGGTGTAGTGGTTAGACTACTCGCCTCTTACCAAGGCGAATAGGATTCGGTTCCAGAATGGAGTCGCTCCCAGATTTTGCCGGACGATGCCGCTGGTCGACCGGGTTTCTCTGGTATCTCCCGTTTCCTCCATCCTTGCATTCCGGCACAGCTCCATACTCACCTCGTTTCACTCTCATTCCAAGAACTTTGATGTCAAGAGCCAACCAAGACTTTTCTTTTTCTCTCTCTTTCCGTCTCTTTTTCTGTCCCTTTTTGCCTCTCTTCCTCTCTCTCCCGCTCTCTCTGTGCAACAACCAGAAATGTAAAAAAAAAAAAAAAAATCTTTACATATACCCCTAAATTTGCCATAAATTCCGTAACTTATAAGAATGTACGCATTTAATTAGAGTCCCAAAATTCTCCTAAATTTCTCTTATCCGGTGTTAAATACAGTATTTTTCATATTACAAATAACGGAAATATCCCATTCAATGCTTTAGAAAAAAACTATGCAAAAATTGTTTTGCCAAGAACGGCTCTATGTAAGAATTCATTTGTAATGATTTTATAAATGTACGTCAGTATTTCAGCACTTAATGCCATTTCTAATGCTACAATGAAAATGCACTGAAATAATTGTGAATCAGTCACTGAAAAGTTAATGAAAAACTGACTACCACAAACAAACGCAAAATAGGACGATAAATCACTTTAAAGACATGAGATTCCTACTGTGTTTTAAATATTGGCAACAAAAAAACATCGAAACTAGGATATCCGCTGCTTCCCAGTTCTCCGTAGTCTAATGCTGTTTTTTTTTGTAATGTTCCATTTTTATCTACATTTTTCGGTATGTTTTTTTAATGGATTCTGTACAAAACGTTTTTATTAAGCTTACTGTAACATCATCGTTTATCTTTCCGACAGCATTTCGCAGTAATTTTTGTTAACTATACCAAAGTACAAATTATTATAACTGCATTTAAGTAATAATTTTCACAGGCGTGTGTAACTATACTAGCCGAAGTTAGTAACAAAGAAGATGAGTGGTTAGTCTCGCTGCTTTGATAGAAAACGTCTGTTCGCATGATGTGATTCTGAAATAGGTAGCTATTTCTATGAATATTGTCACTATCTAGTTAGTACTAAACTCATGCAGGTACTTTACCTAGGTAAAGAGAATTTAGATCTTGGCCTGGAGGCGTTATACTAGCATGTAGAAAAACATATCGCAAATAGTACGAATATCAAAATAAATGTTTTTAAAAAAGCGGTCCAACAGAATTGAATACCAAACCGTTTAAAACAATTAACACTCTATTACAAAATTTCTTTAAAACTTTACTGATATCAGTAAAAAAACAATAATGGGAATAACCAAAAGTAGTAAGAAAAATTTTAAACTATAATAATTTTTATTTCAGCGGCCAGACCCGCTATGGGAAACAGGGAAGAGGATGTCAAAATATACATAAATAATGAATTTCGAGGCCGGTATTGACAACTAGCATGACAGGCGGATAACTCGTTATGCACGGCCTTGTCTTCCCGAGCAGCTACACGCTTTCACTCTAGCCCACAAACAGCACAAATAATTCGTAACAGCTAAATATAATCGTGCATATCGTCAAAATATAATGGAAATTATTTATTGAGAACTTTTCATGCGGTTCGTCGGTATTTAAATTATACCTTAGAGATTAAGTTTATAACCAAAATAGCTAAATACGTAACTCTCGCCGAAAGTAAATCACGTTTCGGATTCCAAAGACATTGCAACACGACTTCAAGACACACTAGCTGAACCCAATAGTTGTGTTAAAACGATCATATTTGTATTAATTATAACAAATAAATTTTTTAAGTTAAATCTCATGTTTATATTATAGAAAAGTTAATGCAATTTTTCTAGCTATTTTGTATTTTTATAAAGTTATCGCTGATATCATGTCAAGGAAGCACAAAATATAATGAAAACCTTGAAAAATAATCCAGGCTTTTGAATGCCCAGACTAAGTAGACTTAAAGACACGAAGAACCGACAAGGGAAATAAGTACGATTAGCACAGACATCTTTACCACCTGAACATTACATCCAGACGTCAAACACGCAGCCCTGTCCAGGATATGATAACTGCGACATTCGCATAGAGCCAACTGCTGCCTGCACAGCGATCACCCTGAGTTAATCCCTCATACTCGCCCGATTGAGCCTTTGCAAGGGTTGAATGGTTCGTTGGTTTCAGCTTTTCTGGACTAAATACCGACATTGATTCGTGCAAATGCTGAAAGCCAATAAAAAAAATTATACTCCTCCCCTACCCCCCAATCACCAAACCCCTTTCCCGGCGCAACGTAACCATGTAACCCTGTTAGAATGGGTAAATGGAATTTCCCTTTTCGTATGAAGCGTTGAACGGCGTAAATTTCTGTTCCACGAATTTCGTATGCTTCGAGTTGGCTTCTAATGACGTGTATCGTAATACTGCAATTTTTTTTTTTTTTGCGATTAAGCCTCTCGACTGTGCCCGTCCCTTAAAGAAATCTTTAGTAATGTACATATGCACACCTCGCTGAAGGGGAGCGTGTCAGACTTGCGTTCTGAGTGTTTTACCCCGCGTGGTTGAGAATTGCGGGTTACACTCATTGCCATAAAAATTCGCGTACCAAAAATAATTAAATGTTAACAATATCTTAGATGTACTACATTACCGAAAAAAATAAAATGATTATACTTCGACTTCATAAGGACCATGTTCCGCCCACTTGCGGAATATAATAGCATCTTAAATACCTCGTATTCGGAAGGATCTGCATTCGATTTCCGAACGGCTCATCGCATGGTTTCCCTGAATCACTCCAGGTGAATGCTGGGATGATTCCGTACTACAGAACATGGCTATTCCTTTCTCGTTCCTTCTTCTATCAGCAACTTGCTTCTTTTCTGATGACCTCGCAGTCAACGAGAAGATATCTCGGCTACATAATGCGGGACTGAGAGAAAATACAGGGTTTTACATTTTAAATTATTTTAGTCTTGTCTCAGCAAACATTCACGAAATATCTTTAAATTACTTCGTCCACATTTTTTCCGGGCCACACACTTGTGAAACTTTTTTTTTTTTTTTTTGGAGAATATTAAATACCTAGAAAATTGCAGATTAATTAAGGTTTTCAGTCCCAACAAAAACACAAAAAAGAAAACTTCTATAAATTTACTACTTGCTCTCTTGCAGCATGGTTATAAAACCTGTAGACTGTTCACGGTAAAGTGAGCACTTTTGAAATCAATCTTTGAAAAATATCACTGCCGTCATCTGGACATATTGCAATTGGCACACTGAGTAGCATACGGCCAGTTAAGTTGGTAATTACAGAGGGAAAAATAGTTTGTCTTTTCGTTGAATTAAAATGCCATGTAAACATTTCTGGCTAATGTGTTTTGTTTTTCGGTCATTTTAACGCATAAGTGTAAGAATTAGCAAATTTGTAAAATATAAAATTTTCTAATAATTTTACACTCTCACTGGAACGATACATGAATAAAGTGATAAGGCCCATGGCAATGTTATTTTACATACGGCAGAAGAATTTGTATACAAGTAGATCATGAGCAGGGCTTTCAAAAAAGCACAGTTTATCGTGAACAGCCTTTACATGGGTTTATGGCATGCTGCTGTGTTCACTGTTCAAAGGGTGGAGGGAAATTTCAACACATACTGCAAACCGCATTTACCATGCACTAATAATCTTACAGTGACGAAGCTGCTGGCGACATCCGTGTGTGGTACCTAGCAAGAGGTTTGGTGTTGCCCACGCGCCTGGAATTATCGCCGATGACGAATGTCTTGTTTGCGTTTTATAGAAACTGTGGATCACGGGCAGTTGCAGCAAGAACCGCGATGCTCAACATACAAGCACACGACGTTTATAATCCCTGAAGATCAAGTTGCGTGCAAAAAGGGGATGGCCGGTCATATCTGTTATTTACATTGCGAGAGAAGGTGTTAACGAGAACTTGTTCTCAGGTTGAATATCCCGATAACATAATACAATTCTCAAGGAATTTTTGTTATTTCCACTTCGTTTCCAGTAAGGTAGGCGAACCAAAAGTGGCCCGGGGTCTCAAGGTGGCCCAGGTTAAGGTTTTCGTGTTTGTGCTGCCAGGAGTCGCTCGACGTCAACTACGTATTGTATGGTGTCGCAACCTATGAAGAGGAACGAGGAACTAAACCGCTCCATCGAAACGCCGCCATGTCGTGAGACTTTACGTGAGCTGTGATGACCAGCCAGAACGTGCTTCTAATTCTCGAGGTAAGTTGGGAAAACTAAATAAAATAGTTAATTTGCAAGCTATTGCCTTGTGTTATAGATTTTCTTAAAGCTCTTTTTATGCTTGATTTGAATGTGTAAAGAGGTGTTATGAGTTATTTGTATTTTTTTACTGAGATGTGAAAGTATAATTGAAAGTATGCATGTGGATAAGTAGATAAATTATTATAGTAATATTAATGCATCTCTTATTGTTGAAGTACCCTTCTCGTTTGACAAACAAAGTTTGTTTAAGGATGCCATCGAAAGGGCGGCTGAAGGTGTGGCTTAAAGTTTGATGCAGAGTGTTTGATATCCACTGGTAACTTATTGCATTGTCGTTTGTCAAACTAAAAGAACATAATTTTCAAGACGAGGCATATAAAAATGGTACATTTGGAGGTCATAGAAACTTGTAATCAAAGAAAGCCGAATCTACAATATCAACTTGTGTTTAGGTTTGCTTAAACTATGCCATCATTAACAATGTAGCTACCACACTGAATAATAATTTGCATGCGGACTTCCACAGCATGTTAGAGTAAAATTACTTTGTAAGTACAACGTTATGTAGCTCTACGTCCAATGTCGCGCTAGGTAGGCGGCACCCTTAAATTAATATAAGCCCAAGAGTAAAGCAAATTAGGCCCAATGATAATTTATTTTACGTTAGCCTATCAGTTCAATAAATTGTGGTTCTTATTTCAGTTCGCGATGGAAAGAAAGTATGGGATTTCGTGGATCCAAGAAGACCTCACGAAGGCGATGGTTAGTGTTTTGAAGGATAAGGTGTCGGTCAGATGTGCTGCCATCACAAATGGCATTCCCCGGAGGACGCTGAGAAATCACCTCCTGTCAGACAGTCGTCAGAAAATCAAAGGTAGGAAACCTATATATTGACCACGAGCTCGAACTTTGCAACAAAATCCTTAAATTATCTGACGTTGGTATGCCTCTCACTCCAAACGTCCTGAAACGAACTGTCTTCAGTTTTTTTGAGCTCAATGGGTTCAAACATCCATTTAATCCCAAAACTGCATGAGTTGGGAAAAAGTGGCTGGAGTTGTTCTTGCGTAGGCACCCCAATGTTTCCAGAAGAAAGTCCCAAAATCTGAATCCAGCAAGAGCACAAAAACTGAACAGATTTATTGTGAATTATCACTTTGAAAAACTTAAAACAGTTATGCTAGAGATTGGAGTAATGGAAAAGCCTCAGTCCATTTACAACATAGATGAAAAGGGGAACAGACTATCTTCACAAGGTACAGACTGTTATGGCCAAAAAAGGAGCTAGAAGTGTACATAATGTAGCAAGTGAACATGGTGAAAACTGTACCATAATAGTCTGTGTAAACTCAGTAGTTCATGCTAACACCCCCCCCCCCCCCCCCGAAATCATCCTGTACATGGGAAATCGTTTGAAACCAGAATGGACAGAAAACCTACCAACAGGGAGTCATGTTTTTATGACTGCAAAAGGCTCAATGACTTCCCAGACTTTTGTTAAGTGACTTGATCACTTTGCTAAATACTAGACTACTGGACCCGTACTCCTGATTCTTGATGGAGCGTCGTCTCACCTCGATGCAAACATTGTCCATGCTGGAGAGGCTTGCTCATGAGATAACCCTTTATTGTCTCTCCAGCAACACAACTTATCATCAACCATTAGACAAAAGTGTGTTTAAGTCGTATGAAATGAACTGGGACAACGAAGTTGTACTGTTCTGGACGCAACGAGGACATGGAAATGAAACAAATGTGGAAGACGTAAGTGCAGTTCGTGTTATCAAGCGATATCAGTTCGGTAGAATTTTTTTGCAGGGCATGGGCGAATGCTGCCACACCATCCAATATCTGTAGTGGCTTTAGAGCTACCGGAATACATCCGTTTAACCCCACTGCCATCCCTGGCGAAGCATATGCACCTAGTGTGCTCACTTTTCAACCACACAGACTGGCAGGGGACAGCACCAACAGCGGCAATGAAGAGCCACATGCTCTTCAACCGCCATATAATACTGCTACCTTAACATGTGAAGTTATTCCTGATGTAAAAACGACGAAATCGAGCAAGGCAAGTCATGTTCCTAGTGACATGCATGGGAAGAAAAAAGGTGTGCAGTAATAATCTAGAATATGATAGTGAAACACACCTCTCTCTCTCTCTCTCTCTCATTCACAGGACTCTGAGCATGATTCGACATCTGAAGACATTGGCGTTACTGATAATTCAGAGCCAGAAAAGTGTCAAACTTCTCCTTCGATATCGGACATATTGAGGACACCCAATTTCAAGAATAGTACTAACACCAAAGCTAAAGGAAAACGTAAAGCATTAAACAACAGAGGCCAAAAAAATGTAGCTTGTCTTTTCCAAAGTAGTACGACTGGATCCAGAGAGACGAAGATTGACATGAAAAATGAGAATGTGATCAGAGAAAAGAAGGTAGTGATGAATAAGAATCAAACTAAGACTAATGAAAAGATAATTGAGAACATAGGGAAGAATACAGAGTCCAAAGGGAAGAAAACTGAGGTCACAGAGAAGACAAAGCTGAAAGAAATAAGGAAGCAGAAGATAAGGACTTGTCAAGGGCCAACTACATCTCGTCAACATCCAAGTACATTTCATCAAGAGCCAAGTACATCTCGTAAAGATCCATCATCAAGAGCCAAGTACATCCTCCCAGATGGCGAAACAGCGGAGAGAGTCCTGGTACTGCCACATACTGACCATGTTGAAGATATGACTCTGCAATCTTTGTTTACGGTATATGGCGTGTGAGGGTCTTAACCGTACAGACTCCATACCAAATTTCCGTTGCATGTTTTGTAAAGATTCACATTGAATGTGAACATTTTCGTTTTGGATCAAACTGTTAAACATTTTACTGACGTGTTTGGTTTGTTTACTGAGCTTAGCATTATTGTGCAATTTTTTTGTGGGAGTTAATTCTGTGTTATGAAAAGACAACTACTTTCATGCTTATTGTCAATGATTTTGTCTTCTTTTTCACCAATGGTGAATATTTTTGCTACCTTTTGTTTACAGTTCAAATGAATATACGACTGTGTTAGCTATTTTGTGCTGCGATAGAAAGTATTTTGTGTTTTCACCTGTAAAGGCCTCAAAAAGATATGGGCCATCTTTGATACCCGTGTTCCAAAGTTGACCCACATGCTAGCTTCTTTTATTTCGTAGCTTAACTGTATTATGGTCACTTATACTGAGCTGTTAATTTTTATTTGTACATGACAAACAAAGGATTGTTACTAGCCAAGTATCAGATATTTATCCAACCTATACAAAAAAATGTATATTATTTAACTCTATGGCCACCTTACCCCCTAGAGAACACGTGACCTGCCATCGCAGAGCTCACGCCTATCTTCGCCTCGGACTACGGGGCACAACTACCTGCCTGATAAAGGCTGTTCACGACAAAGCGAGCACTTTTGAAATCAAACTTAGAAAAAAGTCACTCACAGGCCCTACCTGCATATATGTCAACGGGCGCCCTGAGTGAAATGCGCCCAGTAAAGTTGGTAGCGCTTAATGAGAAGTAGTTCCGTATCTTAAAGTCGAATAAAAAGTGTTAGGTTACGATTCCTGATAATTTAAATTATTTATTTCGATTTCTTTTTATATTTTAATGCATCGAAGTGTAACAATGAGCAGATTTGTTAGATAGTTATACTTTTCAAATAATTTCACAGTTTCGCTTGACCGACGCATGAATAACGGGATGAGGTCCACGACATTGTTAATCTTACGTAAGGCGGAAGAACACACAATGTGCATACAAGTATATTTTAAGCAGGGACTTCAGAAGTGATCATTTTACCGTGAATAACCTATATCTGGTCACACCTTCACATCGTTTAAAGCTGCTGCTGGTACCACAAATCTGAATTATTTTAGATTTGTACGGAAATACTTTCAACGTCTATAGCTACATATCCTTAAGTCTTATGGCATAATTTTTCATCACAACATGCCAAAAATCACAATTTTTGAGTTCCTGGGATGTATAGTTTAAATCAATGAAAATACTTACAGATGATTTACCAGGGTTAGAAAGATCTTGCACGTTTTAATTTTATGGTATACTTTGGCAAATTTTAATTTCCCAAAAAAAATCAAATGCTACAAAACAAAAATTGGGGGGGGGGGATGGGGATGTACGTAATTTTAAACTAATTTTAAAAATTGCATTGGCGTTAAATATTGTGATTTAAAAATTTTCTTGGATCAAATAAATTGTATTTTTCAATGTGAATTATCTCATTTCAGTAAGCGAGTTCGATATTTATAAATCCCCAAATTACTAAAATCGTTATTTGACACATCATTCTAAAAATACGCGTTTTAAAATTTTTTTCTGCCTGTAAAATAGTAATTGTAATTATTGTGCACGAGTTAGACAGTATAGCGTACGTAAATAAAATAATGAATCTTTCGTTGACAGCAAAGTGCCCTTGAAACCACCCAGAGTGAGAGAATAGGAAATTATGAACGTCATCAGACTTCAGTTGATAGATTTCGTTTGACGCTCAATAAGGTGCGAGGCACAAGTAAATGCTAAACCGATAACCTAAGTCTGTAAGTTATTGGAGACCAAAGTAGGCAAAAAAAAAAAAAAAAAAAAAAAGCATACACCGAAGAATTTGCCAACTTCTTGAGTGGAGAGTGAAGATATTTGGCTGGCTCTTAACAACGAGGTCTTGAGAAACGATTAGGGTGAAGCGGGGTGAGTATGGAGTAGCGCTGGAATGTAAGGGCGGGGGGAAACGGAAGATCCCCGAGAAAACCCGCCGACGGGCGGTAACGTCCGGCACGATCCCACGTGCAAAAAAAAAGTGTGTTTGGCTGTGTTGGGGACACGGCCGTTTGTTTTGGCTGTGTTGGGGACACGGCCGTTTGTTTTGGCTGTGTTGGGGACACGGCCGTTTGTTTTGGCTGTGTTGGGGACACGGCCGTTTGTTTTGGCTGTGTTGTGGACACGGCCGTTTGTTTTGGCTGTGTTGGGGGCACGGCCGTTTGTTCCGCGTGAATACGTCTACGTTAACGCGCTCGGACGCCTTGATGTTTATTTTACGTTCCCGGAACCGCTTCACTCGGTTATATAGGGTTTTATGGGTATCACAGGATTGATTTTAAGATGCTCTTTCCAGCCATATATGATTTATGTATTTCGACTTGGCGTTTGGACCAGTTTAAGCCGAAATTTTGATAAGTGTACTTAATTTTTTTACATTAAACGCATACAATTTCACCATAACCACACCACACAAATGTTTTTATACACGCAGTCGAATTATATTGATGAAAGTTATCGATTGAAACCTAAAAGAGTGTCTTATATTCTCTTAGTCAAAAGCTATAGTACACGGAAGTTATGAGACGCGCCGAACGAACTCAAAATTGCCCCCCCCCCCCCCTTCGCGGTACTTCGCAGTCCTCACTCAACGTAACATATTATTCGGTACTTTGGCAATCGAGTCGTGTAATTTAATTCTGAATGTAGAAGATATTTTCGGAGCTGCAATGCCAAACTGTATCCCCCGATTTTACCATCGGGTTTTCTGTATTGCCTCCTACACGATGGTTGCAAGTTTAAAGACGTATTCACGTCAAAATCCTAGGGTGACCCCGCGGGGAATCGAACCCAATCGCCGAGGTAGGAGGCGAATAGTCTCACTACAACGCCACCGCGGCCTCTGCGTCAACTACTTGTGTGAGTGTAGTATTCATGTGGCACAACATCCCGCGTCGCAACTGAGCTTTCGTCGTCAGACGTAGCTCATTAGAGATGCTTCGCCGTGGCTGCTAAGTTGACAACTATTGTAATGTAGGATTGTGCTTTTTCTTTTTGACACGTGAATAGGTATTCAAATGTGCAACCGTAGTGGGAGGCTATCCAGAAAATCCGATGATAATAAAATCGGGGGTTACAGTTTGGCACTGCAACTACGAATCTATCGTCTACATTCAAAATTCAATCACAGCACTGCATTGCCAAAGGATGAAAGAATATGTTACGTTGCGTGAGGACTGCGAAGCATCGCGCGTGGCCCTAGGGTGCAGGGGGTGGGGTAGAGGGGAAGGCGGAGAGGAAAGTGGGAGGGAGAGAGGGGGCGCCGCCATTTTGAGTTCGTTTCGCCGCGTCTCATAAATTCCGCGTAGTATAACTTTTGACTAGGAGAAGCTACGACGCTTGTTTAGGTTTCAATCGACAGCTCTCGTGAAGATAAATCGATTGCTTGCATAAAAACATTTGCGTGGCGTGGATA
Organism: Dryococelus australis; assembly: GCA_029891345.1. Classification (NCBI taxonomy): domain Eukaryota; kingdom Metazoa; phylum Arthropoda; class Insecta; order Phasmatodea; family Phasmatidae; genus Dryococelus; species Dryococelus australis. The sequence goes on along the minus strand of CM056998.1, from coordinate 196,065,036 downwards.
TGGTGGAACTGCACGTGTTTAATGTAAAAATTTAAGTAAATATCACACATTTTCGGCCTATACTCGTCAAAAAGGCAAGTCGAAATACATCAACCGTATACGGTTGGAAAGAGCATCTCAAAAGCAATCCAGTGATACCTATAAAACCCCATATGATCGAGTGAAGCTGTGCCGGGAACATAAAATAAACATCAAGGCGTCCAAGCGCGTCAACGTCGACGTATCCACGTAAAACAAACGACCGTGTCCCCAACACAGCCAAACCCAATTTTTTTTGTTGTTCTACAGGGTGTACTCGAGGTGATGTTAAGATTTTTAAGGGACGATGGAGAAGGTTACCAGCATCCATTTGAGAGGGGTGACCCTGGTCCGGAAACGCCTTCGTCGAACGTTGCAACCAAAACAGTGTTAGAATGACTGTTACAGTGGAATACAAAAACCGTTCGAGGCGTTGTGGAAGAGTGTACTACGTTTAATGTCTTACGGTGATGTACTAAGATTATTTTGATGTCTGCAGACCAGGTATAACATCCTTGCACGAGCCGGGAATATATATGAAAGATACACACACAGAGAGAGAGACAAGACAGAGAGAGAGAGAGAGATACATGCAGAGAGATAACTAGACAGAGACAAAAGGTAAACGCTGAGATGTTGGACTGGGGTGAGAATGTGCCAGCCAACATGTTGCGAGTCGCAGGCGACAAGAGAAGAATGGGGTGTGGAAGGGGCCACAATACAATCTGGAGATAAAGGGTTAGTCTTTGTGCGAGGTCTTGTGGTGGAGCCCAGAGGCAATACGGAAAGCTCAGGCACACCAGGTTGCCATCAGATATCCACAGCAGGGCGCGTCACAAACAGCCGCCGATTATCTGTCGCTGCATCTAGGCTTCCAAGTCTTGACTATGTACTTTCTGTACATTCCGTTCAAATAGAGTGTGAACACTTCGATGTTGTATAATTGAAAAGGAAAAAAATTTCTAAGAATGAGTGAGAATTTGCAAGTTCGCGTAAAAAATTACTGCGGGATTTAATTCAGCGAACATGTGTAAATATTTATGTGAAGCGAAAATAAGTAACGAAAAATCCGAATCAGCATAATTATTGTAACAACTTGATTTATTGTGAATCCATCAAGGTCGCCTTATAATATTTTCTTTGTACTCTTACATAGAATTGTTTATTATAACTGCAATGTTCAGATAAACTAGCAATCGCCGCAATAAACAATAAAATAGGTTTCAGTGTCAAACTCGCAAATACGTTAAATTTTTCTCAATGTATACACTTGTTTTTCTAGTCTTCAAATTAACTGAGATAACTTGCTTATTTAGATAATGTTGTTGCATATTCAAAACATAGATTCGCCGAAATGAATTGTCATGATTTCTTGAATTCTTAAGCAAACAATAATGAATTTACACATTTTAGACTTACTTGTTCAGTAATTTTCTGTCCATCATAAAAAATATTTCGTACTTTTATTTCATTGGAATTAACGTACATTTAATGTCCTCTTCTTGTAGCTGTTGCTGTCCAGTACATTAAATGTTGTATTTAAATTATAAGGCCTAACTCGTAGGAACTGTAGAAAGGAAGAAAATAAGAATTCATCAGTCCATGTCAAGAATTCTGGAATGACTACTACACTGGTATGACACGGATATGACCAATAAAAACTTGACACAGTAGTAGGTTGCACAATTTAGTATCAAGGAAATGTGCTAGATGGACATTTCTTGAACACACTTCATGTATGTAAAATATGTATAAAATATGTATACATATAATGAAAAAATATATTCGTATAGGTGCCATCATTAAATGAAGTATCTGATGTACTAAATTATACACTATTAATGTGACATAACACTATATGTATTCCAAATATGACGGGAATCAGTTAAATAGCTCCCAAGATGCTATATTTCCAATTGTCAGGAAAGAATTATATGGATTTCTAATTCATTTGTTTACATCGTAGGCTTCAAAGTACCAAGTCTGTTTCAAATCTATCTGAGGTTCGAGATATTCCATATCACGAAAAAAATGTTAGTAACTGCCAATTTTAAAATAAGCACGTGGCACTGTAAAAATATGAACATATGTTGCCCTTACTAAGAAACTGAAGTGTACCCATCGATTTTATCGGAGTTCGGTTGGCGGGTTCAAAAGTACAGGCCACTGAAACCATGCTTAAAAAAAATAATTCGGAATTTTATTTTCATCAGAATTTCTGCATTTATAATAATTTAATAATAAAATATTCACGGAACAAATTTTCAAACGCTCCCCCGCCCCCCTTCCCTAACCGCCTTGACACGTATTGATTTACTATTACCGGCACGGAATGTTCCTGGTTTCATATATCACATAGTCTTGAGAATCATCAGAAGCAGTTTGCCTCAATAAATATCCTATTTGGGATTTTGGTGCCTATCCTGCTGCTTCAATACAATTCTGAAGCCAAGTAGTTATGTAGCCTTCTCTGCGATCGTAATATGTATGCATTACCCAGTGTTCATTTCGTGGAATTTACACTCGCAGTTGGGCGTGTTTTTGGAAGAGCAGATTGGACGATAATTTCGTGTTGACCATAGCCTCGCCTGTTGGCACGGTGGGACTGAATTAGTCTCGAAAACTTCCACGCAGTTTGGACACTGGTAAAGCTTCGTCTTCTACAGGCTCGCACAGGGCTGAACACCAACTTGGCAAATTAGCCATCATCCATCCATCCATCCCTCCATCCCTCCATCCCCCCCATCACTCCATCACTCCATCACTCCATCACTCCATCACTCCATCACTCCATCACTCCATCACTCCATCACTCCATCACTCCATCACTCCATCACTCCATCTACTCCATTCTCTCCATCTCTCCATCTCTCCATCTCCATCCTCCATCCTCCATCTCTCCATCTCTCCATCTCTCCATCTCTCCATCTCTCCATCTCTCCATCTCTCCATCTCTCATCTCTCTCTCTCTATCTCTTATCTCTATCTCTATCTCTATCTCTCTCTCTCTACCGACATTAACTAAACGACCAGCAGCCTGCTCACGTGCACTTAAATACCCAGCTTGAACTACTTAATTTTGTCCAACGATTTATAAAAATGACTTTCGTTTAACGTGAGTGTACGAGACCGACTGTGAAAAACCAACCAATTAAGCAAACGTAAAACTTTAACCACAAGGTAAATCCTTGTCAGCTGTCAATTTTACATGTATTTAGAAAAATTTTAAATCATATTTAAATACCTACTTTTTGAAAGTCACATTTTAATAAAAAGCGTACGTTATAAAATTTTTGTTATTACTCTGGTTGTATGTAATGGAAATATCGATACTAAGGAAATAAAAATATTTTTAGTACTTACTAATGTTAAAAGATACTTTCAATTGCAGAATTTATATACTTTCATTTCAGTTACAAGAAATACAACTTTCGTGTGTTACTTAAATGTTTATAAAATCCATTATGAAAAATATTTGAAACTTGGATACTTTGGAGAGGGGGCAGTGGTGTTGAGAGGGGTGAGGGGGAGAAGGGTGAGGGGGAGAAGGGGGAGGGGGAGAAGGGGGAGGGGGAGAAGGGGGAGGGGGAGGGATGGAGAGGTGGCAGTGGTGTTGAGAGGGGTGAGGGGGAGAAGGGGGAGGGGGAGAAGGGGGAGGGGGAGAAGGGGGAGGGGGAGAAGGGGGAGGGGGGAGGGATGGAGAGGTGGCAGTGAAGTTGAGAGGGGTGAGGGGGAGAGGGGGGAGTGATGATGAGGTGGAAAGGGGGGAAAGGGTGAAAGGGGAGAAGGGGGAGAAAGATGGAAAGCGTGTGAATGATAAAGAGTGTGTGTAAGAGAGATTAATGACTTCCTGGCTGCTTAGATCATGCTGCTTTTATAAGCACACAAGTCTCTTCGTTGAATAACTACTACAGAAGACACGTGTATGATGTTGAAAGTGTTTGTGCTTTAGCTTACATGGCGTTTCACTGGGTATGTTTACTATTTACTTGCTGTAAAGAATAATATTCGGAGATCTTCATACGAATTAAAGCTTTTCACAACTGAGTATAATCTTGAAACTCTGCCAATGAAGATAAATCTGTGGCATTTCAAGACAAATTTCCATCCCGATGTAAATCAAAAATTAGTTTAAATTCTTACAATACCAGATATTTAAAGCAGAAAAACTTAAGAATTAAGAAAATCCATGGCATAATCAAAATAACACTAAATAGTACTACAACTCCGGCAGACCGGAAGAACTGTCTGATAATGAACTTTTGACGTTAAACGAAACTACGCAATACGATAGACGGATGAAATGAAATTTTAAAGAGGATATCTGAATTAAACGAGAAGGTATGGATGGACTCCACAGTGATGGAATTAGACAGCCGAAAGGAATCTGCGTACACAGTAATAACAAAGGACATCCCGGGTTACAGTCCAAGATGTAAAAGGAATCTCGGGGAACTAAGGAAAAGGTGGAGGATCAGACACACCACGGATTGAAATATCAGATGCTTGCTTGAAGATAAAGAAAGAGGTTTAGTTAGCGTGCAAGTGAATCAACCCCCATACAGGATGCCAGATACACAGTCTCAGGACGAACACATCCGATGCGGACAAAAGAGAGACGATTTACTGTTTACATTTTTGATAGAAAACACATTTTTATATTTTAAGTTTTTTTAGTTTATAAATGCAATTACTATTTAGCTTAAAATATACGTTTGCGAGGGTCGTACTCAATGGGTTAGAGCTACTCTATAATTAACTCAAGCTTGCTTACCCTTCCATGGTTTGACACATTATTATTTCCTCTTGGGTTTTACACATATTACATTAACTGGAAACACATCGGAGGAGCTGATACTTTATACATTTAAGTTATTCTAATAAAGCCTAATGAAGCCACCACTGAGGTTATTTCCTGGACTGATCTTCCCCACCTTGCATGACGTCGAAGGTTGGTTTGTAGACGGACTACGACGGTCGGCAAGTCGTCATCCTCCTGGGTCTGGAACGTCTTCCCTTGTTGGCGTCGAGGAGAGGACAGACATCCTTGCCGTCATCTCGCTCGCCTATATCATGCCGCTGCGGCCTCATTATTCCTCCGGCTGTGATTTGCCAATGGCGCGTGCTTTAGAATGGAACGTTCATGCAAGCACTCTTGACATGGCTTGCCACAGTTGTCCATTACATAACAGTATCCTCCCGCCCCAGATAAGAGCTGTCCCCAGCTCTCCTGTAGCTCCGCATGGAAATTTTGGAAACTTTGCCGTCTTCTGGCAGTGGGAAAATGGCCTGGGGGACGACCTCAAGTTTGTAAATACTATTCACGATATAACTTCGCCTCTCTCTATGTTACTAATATTGCATTTTTTTTTAGGTAAATTAAGTTGTATTGAATCTTTAGTTTTAATTTTCCCCACGTTTATATACGTAAGTTTCTAATTTCATGACGAAACACATGTTTAAGTCAGAAATTTCGGCGCTGACTTTTACATAATAAGGTACCGACCGGCATACTTCAAGTAACATATCTTAGTGTAATTTATATCGTATATGTATAGTATTTGAATATTGGATTATTTGAAACTTTAATTTCAACAATAAGTAGTAAAAATATGAAATTGTGCAATTATTTGAAATGAACACGAGTACAGAAAGAATGGACAGCCTGATGAGAATATAACATCGAGCCCTCATTTTAAGGCTCTGCGTGACCCACAATACTGGATTCTTGCATGTACTAATTATTTTAAGGTTCTGCGTGACCCACAATACTGGATTCTTGCATGTACTAATTACTTTAAGGCTCTGCGTGACCCACAATACTGGATTCTTGCATGTACTAATTACTTTAAGGCTCTGCGTGACCCACAATACTGGATTCTTGCACGTACTAATTATTTTAAGTTAATGTGAAGTAAAACTTAAAATATTGCTCATGAGAGTTTAACTGTTTACCTTGCCCTGCTGTATACACAAATTAACAACGACCGATGTATAACTTTATCGCAAATAGCAGATTGAAAATTTCAAAGTGAAAATGCGTGCTTGCCTTTTTACAAGTAAGGGATAACACATCGTTGAAAACTGCGTACAAAAAATGTTAGAGAGCTCGTAAAATTAAAATTTTACACCAATAAACTCTGCATAAGTCATGAAGCCCAGACTTGAAGATGTCACACGAGGATGTGAAGGAATGTATTCATCACCCTCTTTCCCCCCACCCCCGCAGGTTGCCGAGCAGTTAGCCTGCTCGCCTCCCATCAAGGCGAACCGGCTTCAATCCCCAGCCGGTTTACTCCGGATATTCGCATGTGAGAATCGTGCCAGACAAAGCCGTTCGTCGACGGGTTTTCTCTAAGATCTCCCGTTTCCACCGCCCTTTCATTCCGGTGCTACTCCGTACTCACCTCAATCACCCACATCGGTTCTCAAGACCTCGTTGTTAAGAGCCACCCAAATCTCTTCACTCAACCCCCCCCCCCCTCTTGCTTTTTAATATAAACATTGCGATGTGACGAATAAACACAGTGTATGCATTTAACCACCCTCAAAATGGAATGCGTGATGCTGCAATAAGATATATTTATTAGTGGTTAAAGCCTGTTGGGTGGGCCTTAAAAAGTGCTCACTTTACCGCTAACAGCCTATACAACACGTGTGTGTGTGTGTGTCTGAAGCGTGTGCGAGTTGGGCGAGATCAGATTGTTGTGTAACTGAGCGTCATGGATGCAGAAGGTAATATGAAGTGTCTTGTACAGGAGAAGATCGGAGCGGCTCTAAGAGAGGCACGTAAGTACAACTCCAAACACGGGGATGTGTCTGGCAGGCACCGGTAACATCTCGGAGCAGTGTTGCCAAGCAGCGGACGTGAAAATCCCACGCTAAGGCTCACAATATCCCGTATCCCCACTGAATTTCCCACAAATAACAAGACCAAAAAAAACTAGTTCTGTCGTATTCTTACAGTCTGTAGACTTATTCTTACAATAATGAACTCAGTATTTATAAACGTATATAAATAATTACTTTCACTTCGTATTTACACAAGCATATCCACAATGCACACAGTAACTTATCACTTTTCAGGCCATGTGTTACGTCTAAGAGTTTGTTGTTATGCAGCTTTGTGAGATTATTTTCCTGTACTCTCAAAAGTTGCGCAGCCAACTTTAGCTTTAAATTCCAACTTTACACGAATGGATATTAAGATCTCTCCCAGAAGCATTATCTCGTTTATAGTGGTTTCATTGTTAGATATTCTTCCAGCAGCATAACCACAAGTTAAATACTATTCATTGAAATATAAATTTCAAAATAATTTTCACATTCTTAGATTTTCCCTAATCCGAGACGTTCTCATGTAAAAGTTCCCATTCAGCCCTTTCAAATTATTAAACCTCAAAAATTCCACGAAATGGGAATATTCGGCCGCAAGTTGGCAACACTGTCTCCGAGTCAGTACAGAATATCAAGCTGCGAGCGGTGAGCCCCCGTAATAGACTGGATCGCCAAGGAGGTACGACCTGAGTCGAGCAGGAACTGAAATTCCACCACACTAGTTGGATCGGAGTCACTTCTTGTCACCTTCACGAAAATTCAATATCTTAAACAATTTTATTTTCGAGATACTTCACACTTTATAGAACTAATGAAAAATGCCAAATTGGTTTTTAAAAAACTATCTTCAAGCCACATTTTTTAGAACAATGATGCGCCTTTAACCATACATTTTGCGCCGAACAAATTTTACTAAAGGCTGTTCAAGATAAAATGAGCACTCTTGAAATCAACCTTACAAAAAGTCACTTCCCCTACCTGCATATATTTTAACGCGTGCACTGAGAGACATGTGCCCAGTAAAATTGGTAACGATGGAGGGAAAGTAGTTCCATATTTTAACGTCGAATAAAGAGTGTCAGGTAACCATTTATGACTTGAATTATTTCTTTCGCTACCTGTTTTTTATAATGCATGAAGTGTAAAACTGAGCATATTTGTGAAATTTTCCATTTCTAATAATTTTTCAGTTTCACTTGACCGACGCACGAATAAAGTGTCGAGGCCCGTGATAACGTTAAGGCGGAAAATACACAACGCGCCGGGCTTTCACAAGTTCTCATTTTACCGTGAACAGCCTATAACACAATGTTTGAGTCCAGCTTAGGTGTTCAGTGAAGTCGCAAGATCGCAACTAAAATTTTCTACGAAGCCTGGAAGGAAATTTTTCGCATACGATTAGGGATTTATTTATAACCGTTACTAATTTAACATTTTGATAAAATTTGAAATGAAATTTCCGGCGAAATACATGGATTTCCAGGGAATTCCTTTGTTGTATTCCAGAGACATCAACAATCAAATTCAACTGTAGCAAAACGTGTAAATTATGCAAAATTAAACATTACCATAACTCCTTTCATAAATTGTTGTGAATTAACCTTTCATATTAATTTTTTACATTTATCAGATAACCGTTTATTTGCACTTGAGTATTTTAAATTTTCTGGTTTAAAATGCTCCTCATAGCGGTTAGCTAACATTTTTTATCAACCTCTAATATTACTATGTCCTTATCTGCAGTATGTTTAGACAACATGTGTGATGCCATCAGTCCACTTTACCTCTCCATCCTACCTATCCGTAAGATTTCGCTTACTCAAATTTTGCCATAACATCGGAACCCATTCGAAGGCCAATTTAATTCTGCTAGTATCTATGCATCACATCAGCGCCTATTCAAAATCATCTCCAGTGGCTACCAAGCGTTCTTGGAATTCACAAAAAGACCCCATTAAACAAGAAGTGTCAGCTTTTATATTTTAAATAGCTGCACTTTCAAAGATTTCAGTGTGGGTGACGTCATGTGTATGTTCGGAAATTAAACGCCCTAAATCTTGGACGTGATTCCCTACGAAAATATAAAGAACACCATATACCTAAACAGAATATGAAAGGAGACGCGAGCCTGTGAAAAGCGGATTTTGAAAACGTATTTTCGCTGAAAGTCTTGTACTTTCTGTCAGCGGTAAAGATGGCGGCGATTTACCCACAGTTCAGCCCACGCGGTTGAATGGGACGTGTTCTGACGTATTGCGTCCTTAAGCCGACCAGTGCGCACAGACCGAGAGGACATTCAGCATTACGCATGTATCTCTGCAACTTGAGAAGCATACGTCACTTTTTGTCAGCGGTAAAGATGGCGGCGATTTACCCACAGTTCAGCCCACGCGGTTGAATGGGACGTATTCTGACGTATTGCGTCCTTAAGCCGACCAGTGCGCACAGACCGAGAGGACATTCAGCATTACGCATGTATCTCTGCAACTTGAGAAGCATACGTCACTTTTTGTCAGCGGTAAAGATGGCGGCGATTTACCCACAGTTCAGCCCACGCGGTTGAATGGGACGTATTCTGACGTATTGCGTCCTTAAGCCGACCAGTGCGCACAGACCGAGAGGACATTCAGCATTACGCATGTATCTCTGCAACTTGAGAAGCATACGTCACTTTCTGTCAGCGGTAAAGATGGCGGCGATTTACCCACAGTTCAGCCCACGCGGTTGAATGGGACGTGTTCTGACGTATTGCGTCCTCAAGCCGACCAGTGCACACAGACCGAGAGAACATTCAGCATTACGCATGTATCTCTGCAACTTGAGAAGCATACGTCACTTTTTGTCAGCGGTAAAGATGGCGGCGATTTACCCACAGTTCAGCCCACGCGGTTGAATGGGACAAGTTCTGACGTATTGCGTCCTCATCCGACCAGTGCACACAGACCGAGAGAACAGTCAGCATTACGCATGTATCTCTGCAACTTGAGAAGCATACGTCACTTTTTTTCTGTGGACTTTGTAGGCGTTCTACAAGGCATTCGGTAAAAATATGTTTTCAATACCCAATTTTCGCGGGTTTATACATCCATTAATATTCCGTCTACGTAAATGGTGTACTTATGTACTTACACCTTTACTTATCATAAGAAATTACCTTCCGCACTTTGGGCGTATAATTCCTGATCATTCTGTACAGTTGTACAAGTGCTCGCGTGATTGCCTTACGGAATAGTTCTAGTTCTAATCTACTTTCCAACCTCAGTTTGTATACAGTTATTATCTTCTTATTATTATTCTGACTACTTCCCTTTGTGTTTTGTAACATTCGTTAGCAGTCTCTCCGGTGGTGTAGATATATATTTTTTAAATTAATTATGTGTACGTTTACTGGATCTCAGATTGACTGCATATTTTTCTGTATTTTAAATAATTTTCTTGATTTTTATTTACTGAATGTATGTGATCTTGTACCTTATTTGTAATATCTAACTTACCCCGTCTAATACGTCGTCACATATAATCTATGATTATCATAAATATTTCCCATTTTTTGTAAATTTTTGTATAAGTTTTATTTTTGTTATCTGTCGCCTACTGCTCGTCTGTGAATTTCCCTTAATTATTTTCTGTGGCTAAGGGTTAGACAAGGCGATGTCGCATTTACTTCGTCATATGTAAAATTAAGTCATTAAATAACTGGCTGTAGCATAGGGAAACTAGGGACATATCTTGGCGTATTCAAAATGCGAGATTTTAATTTGCAGGCACCATATTTATTTTATTTCCTGTTAGTTTATGCACAAAAGAGTAAAGTTACCGGATCCACTGTAATATGAATTTTACATATGGTGCGAGGACATGAAATGGGCAGAAAAATATATCCTTATCATACAGCCTACATTTGTACTCAAGAAAATGCGGTTAGCCTATACATAACTACCATATAGATGTCCTAGATACTATCACAGAGTAGACATGAACACAGAGACTAATTGGCGTGGCGGTTCCTTCGGTGTAGGCTAACCCACTCTCTGATTGGCCCCGCGAGGCTCTGGAAAAGAACCTTGTGTCTGCTCGCCTACTGCATGCTATGAAAGGTTGCGTATTGGTTCGGCTGCCGGCTAGTGAGTAGGTTACCATTTGCTGATTGGCGAACATTGTTCTAACATGTAGATGGCTACTGACGCCATTTGGCTGAAGTTCGGGAAATAATCAGCCGTTTCACTTCTGCATTCCTAAGCTATCTGTGTCGAAATGTTAGCGTAGCAACAGGTCGACGAAAGCGGTGGGAAAAGCCAGAGTCGAAATGACCAAGCACCGAGCTGATAATCGTGTGGTTCGGAGTCCGCTGCAGTCAGTAAAGCAGTCGCCTGCAGGCTGCGACAAGGCCGGACGAGCAGTGGCTGTGAATGTACAGAGACCACATGGAGAGTGGCTAGGCTGGTGCGGGCGCATGCCCCGAGGCAGGTACTCCCAGTGTGCACACGGCCAGGTCCGGCCGCAGGTTATATATAAAGTGACAGGCGAGGTCTGGCGGCGAACGGCGCAGGGCTGGCCAACACTACTTCGCAACTGCTCCCGATAGTGAGCTGCCCAGATACAACCATCACCACAAAAATTAGAAAAGAGTGTATATGTACTTTGGTAGACACGATGATGAGATAGTGGGTCCTAACATTTTGATAACTAAAGCTAAACGCAGGCCGATGCTTGGTGCTGGGCGATCAACGCTACGCGCCACGGGTGGCGCAGGCTACTCACCATGGGTGGCGCAGGCTATGTGCCACGGGTGGCACAGGCTACGCGCCACGAGTGGTGCAGGCTACATGCCAAGGGTGGCGCAGGCTACGTGCCATGGGTGGCGCAGGCTATGTGCCATGGGCCGTGCAGGCTATGTGCCACGGATGGCACAGGCTACTTCACCATGGGTGGCGCAGACTATGCACCTCGAGTGGTGCAGGCTACGTGTCATGGGTGGCGCAGGGTACTCACCATGGGCGGTGCAGGGTACTCACCACGGGTGGCGCAGGCTATGTGCCACAGGTGGCGCAGGCTATGTGCCATGGGTGGCGCAGTCTATGGACCACAGATGGCGCAGGCTACTCACCATGGGTGGCGCAGTCTATGGACCACAGATGGCGCAGGCTACTCACCACGGGTGGCGCAGGCTATGTGCCATGGGTGGCGCAGTCTATGGACCACAGATGGCGCAGGCTACTCACCACGGGTGGCGTAGGCTACGCACAACGAGTGATGCAGACTACTCACCGTGGTGATGAAAATAAGGCACCATTTTGATGTAGGATATGCACAAGGTGATTGCAGGCCATGCACGAAGTGCTGTAGGCTTGTAAATCGGAATCGGTAATAATTTCACTGTTTAAATCATTTAACAGGGCCGTACTTATTCAACAGTCTCTTCAATCAAATCATTTAACAGGGCCGTACTTATTCAACAGTCTCTTCAATCAATTTATCTTATGAATTCGTAAAAAAAAAAATATTTTCCTTTACTTATTGATTCAATGACATTTCTCACTGATTCATTAACCATTTTATTCGCTGGTTTTCAGTTATTTGCTTTTGTCTGAAGGATCATTTAAACTAAGTTTATCAAATGACATAAGTATCTTAAATGATAAAATTCACTCTATAACTTAATCAGCGAGAATATCTATTTCTCAATTAGTGACAAACTTCTGACCACCCAAAAAGTTTCTTTCAAACACTATGTGTAAATTCAGCAAAAATCGACCCGCTTTCCTTCACTTATTGAATAACGACATTTTCCACTGATGCGCTAACCAACTGTGCTAACAATTCCTTAGTGATAAAGTTTTCGACTTCTCTTAGTAATCGTATGTAATATCTTCGGAAGCAAATATTTTCATAAAATAAATTTAAACAAACACAAACAAATCAAATCCATATAACATACTTTTTTAAAAAGTTGGTTTCGTCTGTGGTTATATATTTTTACGAGGTAACATGAGCATTCAGTCTCCCATTCCAATTTTATGTAATCATCACAGTGCTTAGTTTGGAAGTTAAATGGCATGAATTGTAGTGAAGCAAGTACATTTATACGTACTAATTGTATTAGAAATCCTAATGTTACCAGCAGAACTAAACATGAAAGAAACTGCATCAAATTTAAAGCTACGCATTTTCGATAAAATACTTTAATACAAATATATCCCCCCCCCAGTTTGTAACCAACGTCAGCTCGGTGGGTCAGTTGGTAAGGTGGCTGTATGTAAGTAGCATACTGTTAGTTCAAATTCTGAGCAAACAATTTATATATTTTTTTAATTATGTTAAATCTCACAGCATAAACAGTGACTGTCGGGGATGTTTATTTCTCATAATGATTTAGCTGAATTAAATAAAAACCTTATTTAATCCGCCGGCTGCATTTGGCTGTGATACTCAGTATTGTTTCCTGAATAAATAAGCGATCTTTCCATTATTCTAAGTGGAGCCATTTTCACTGATTCGAGTAGTTCAATTTGACTGGACTAAGAGATTTCACATTTATTATAATTTAGAGTGTACATAATGCAATGAATGTGAACACTTTAGAACTTACCATTGACAATTTATTGCTTCACAAAATACTTGTCCAAGTTCGAGAGAACAGTATGACACTCATCAACTCACAACTCCATGTAATGTTGGATGTGGCATCAGAGTCTAATACATTAGCACAGCAGTCTTAAACCTGGGGCATTCATTGCTTTCTCTTTCAATGGAAAACCCTTAATTAAAAACTCAATTCAGATACTCGTATTTACGTCTGTTTACATGGTGAGAACAGTGTTGTCCATATTTAAAAATTACATCTCAACTAAAAACCTTTAACCAGTGTGCCAATTAGAAAAATGTTAGTATAAAATATCTTCGAAATGTTAAGTCTCATAAGCTAATTTGTTCGACTGATAAGTTGTATTACTGTGTTGTGTGAAATACTTCTCTCCAAACTTTATTGCCAAACTTACCTGAACACGAAAACTTGACAGCGCGACAGATGCTTTAAATTACCAATTTCAAACACAATCCCGTTCGCAGATCAGCGATTGGGCCAGAATGAAAAATCCATTGCAGTGGATTGAGACAAAAATATGACTACTCTTTCGCACTGCAGTGCTACGTTTCCTTTCAGTATCCTGCGGTAAATCGTCGGACGTTTAAACTGCGTTGCACTGAATTATTTGCCACCGTTGAGAGTTCTGCGGCCGTCAACAGATGTTCACTGTTCGTAAGCACAAACACCGCACATCTAATACGAAATTCTTGAAAACTTCTAAGGCTGGTTCCACAATACTGCGTTGCGAAGCAATGGGCTGCGATGAGCTATGCTTGTAGTTTCTTCACGATTGAGCGATGATCAGTCGGCGACGGACGCCGGCTGAGGTGGCGCTGCTATCTATTTCAAGTGTGAAAATTCTATTTTTCAAACCTCACGGATGTAACAAAAGGCACGCGAAAAACGTTGCCACTATATTTTAATTGGGTATAATTTTTAATTTTTCTTTAAGCACTATGAACGCGTTCTGAGATGAAAACCAGCGAGAATGACACACATAAGACGAAGGATAATTATTATTTTGTTAATAAACGATTTTTATAACATTGTCCCTGTGTATAAGAAACCTTTTCTATTTTGTACATCCATGCAGCAACAAGAAAAACACAAATATAAAGAGAGCAGCGTAAACAAAATCGTCGTTTTCAAAATGTAAACAAATATGTGTTTTTATTCTCCTTAACAATTCTTCTTATTATTCTTGTTCTCCGTCGCAGGCTATCGCCGACGCGCTGCGGCGGAATTTCCTTCATTCTGATTGGCTACAGCGCATTGCATCGCATCGCTGTATTGTGTAGTCAGCTTAAGAAGAAGCTGCAGCAGTCATGATACTCCCCGTGACAAACATATATGTTCATGTGAGGAATTGTGTACGCAACTGGTGACATATTGCACACAGGTATTACAGATATGATATGGCAGTATTTTTAACGCACGTTTTTCCACGAACCTATTACAGGTGCGTCGAATGTGCTAACCATGGAGCTATGAATAGACAGGAGATGGCCTGCTGTGACTTAGATGAAGCTACATTTATACCGATCGACATGCTGTGACGCCTAAAACAGGCACAATACAGTTGCTTGTTTATGCATCGAATA
This sequence comes from Dryococelus australis, assembly GCA_029891345.1. Lineage (NCBI taxonomy): Eukaryota > Metazoa > Arthropoda > Insecta > Phasmatodea > Phasmatidae > Dryococelus > Dryococelus australis. The sequence goes on along the minus strand of CM056998.1, from coordinate 196,049,994 downwards.
TATGTTGATTACGGCAGTTCGTATGTTAATAAAGATATACCACAGCCGAAGTATTAAGCCAAACATCAGTGTGCTCTGAAAATAATAGCCACACTGAAATCTTGCAGTTAATATTTCAGCGTTTTGGGCGTCACAACATGGTGATGGTGAATAGACAGGCTTCGCCATTTCTCCCTATGTAACTAGAAGCAAGGCCGCCTCCTGGTTCTAACATACAAAAAGAACACACTTCATACGATTGCAGTTAAGTGCTTTCAAAGCCTTATGCACATTAGTAACGCCATTTCAGAGCACTCCAAAAAGCTAATGGCGGATTTTTAAAAGTGCTCTATGCGTCAGATACATACAAAACTACTTAAGGGCCCTGCCTTGTTTCTTTCTACAGACTTCCTACCAACCTACCAATAAAAAATTGGGGTCGTCACTGAAAGTACCATAGTTACAAGCATCGCGTCTATAACACTGCAAGCCAAATCAGAGCTTTACACTTAGCGGCGATGGAGCACTTGATGCGCATAAGAGTGTCGCCCTTATCGCTCCAGCGCTCTCTATCTCGGACTAGGAAAAAATATCCAGGTAGGCGAGAGCCTTAAGGAGTCGCCACATGCAGGAATGTTCTTGTTGTACTTGAGGACGGGATAGTTTCTCTAGAAAATATCCAGGTAGGCGAGAGCCTTAAGGAGTCGCCACATGCAGGAATGTTCTTGTTGTACTTGAGGACGGGATAGTTTCTCTAGAAAATATCCAGGTAGGCGAGAGCCTTAAGGAGTCGCCACATGCAGGGATGTTCTTGTACTTGAGGACGGGATAGTTTCTCTAGAAAATATCCAGGTAGGCGAGAGCCTTAAGTAGTCGCCACATGCAGGAATGTTCTTGTTGTACTTGAGGACGGGATAGTTTCTCTAGAAAATATCCAGGTAGGCGAGAGCCTTAAGGAGTCGCCACATGCAGTAATGTTCTTGTTGTACTTGAGGACGGGATAGTTTCTCTAGAAAATATCCAGGTAGGCGAGAGCCTTAAGGAGTCGCCACATGCAGGGATGTTCTTGTACTTGAGGACGGGATAGTTTCTCTAGAAAATATCCAGGTAGGCGAGAGCCTTAAGGAGTCGCCACATGCAGGAATGTTCTTGTTGTACTTGAGAACGGGATAGTTTCTCTAGAAAATATCCAAGTAGGCGAGAGCCTTAAGTAGTCGCCACATGCAGTAATGTTCTTGTTGTACTTGAGGACGGGATAGTTTCTCTAGAAAATATCCAGGTAGGCGAGAGCCTTAAGGAGTCGCCACATGCAGGAATGTTCTTGTTGTACTTGAGGACGGGATAGTTTCTCTAGAAAATATCCAGATAGGCGAGAGCCTTAAGGAGTCGCCACATGCAGTAATGTTCTTGTTGTACTTGAGGACGGGATAGTTTCTCTAGAAAATATCCAGGTAGGCGAGAGCCTTAAGGAGTCGCCACATGCAGTAATGTTCTTGTTGTACTTGAGGACGGGATAGTTTCTCTAGAAAATATCCAGGTAGGCGAGAGCCTTAAGGAGTCGCCACATGCAGGAATGTTCTTGTTGTACTTGAGGACGGGATAGTTTCTCTAGAAAATATCCAGGTAGGCGAGAGCCTTAAGGAGTCGCCACATGCAGTAATGTTCTTGTTGTACTTGAGGACGGGATAGTTTCTCTAGAAAATATCCAGGTAGGCGAGAGCCTTAAGGAGTCGCCACATGCAGTAATGTTCTTGTTGTACTTGAGGACGGGATAGTTTCTCTAGAAAATATCCAGGTAGGCGAGAGCCTTAAGGAGTCGCCACATGCAGGAATGTTCTTGTTGTACTTGAGGACGGGATAGTTTCTCTAGAAAATATCCAGGTAGGCGAGAGCCTTAAGGAGTCGCCACATGCAGGAATGTTCTTCTTGTACTTGAGGACGGGATAGTTTCTCTAGAAAATATCCAGGTAGGCGAGAGCCTTAAGGAGTCGCCACATGCAGGGATGTTCTTGTTGTACTTGAGGACGGGATAGTTTCTCTAGAAAATATCCAGGTAGGCGAGAGCCTTAAGGAGTCGCCACATGCAGGAATGTTCTTGTTGTACTTGAGGACGGGATAGTTTCTCTAGAAAATATCCAGGTAGGCGAGAGCCTTAAGGAGTCGCCACATGCAGTAATGTTCTTGTTGTACTTGAGGACGGGATAGTTTCTCTAGAAAATATCCAGGTAGGCGAGAGCCTTAAGGAGTCGCCACATGCAGTAATGTTCTTGTTGTACTTGAGGACGGGATAGTTTCTCTAGAAAATATCCAGGTAGGCGAGAGCCTTAAGGAGTCGCCACATGCAGGGATGTTCTTGTACTTGAGGACGGGATAGTTTCTCTAGAAAATATCCGGGTAGGCGAGAGCCTTAAGGAGTCGCCACATGCAGGAATGTTCTTGTTGTACTTGAGGACGGGATAGTTTCTCTAGAAAATATCCAGGTAGGCGAGAGCCTTAAGGAGTCGCCACATGCAGGAATGTTCTTGTTGTACTTGAGGACGGGATAGTTTCTCTAGAAAATATCCAGGTAGGCGAGAGCCTTAAGGAGTCGCCACATGCAGTAATGTTCTTGTTGTACTTGAGGACGGGATAGTTTCTCTAGAAAATATCCAGGTAGGCGAGAGCCTTAAGGAGTCGCCACATGCAGTAATGTTCTTGTTGTACTTGAGGACGGGATAGTTTCTCTAGAAAATATCCAGGTAGGCGAGAGCCTTAAGGAGTCGCCACATGCAGTAATGTTCTTGTTGTACTTGAGGACGGGATAGTTTCTCTAGAAAATATCCAGGTAGGCGAGAGCCTTAAGGAGTCGCCACATGCAGGAATGTTCTTGTTGTACTTGAGGACGGGATAGTTTCTCTAGAAAATATCCAGGTAGGCGAGAGCCTTAAGGAGTCGCCACATGCAGGAATGTTCTTGTTGTACTTGAGGACGGGATAGTTTCTCTAGAAAATTTTAGTTACGAAAATGGGGGGATTAAGCGAGAAAGACTTTTGTTAAACCTGTACCACAATCAACCAGTTTCCAGAAATATTGAAACTAATTTCACTATCAAAATTGCAGAATACGCCAGAGGAAGGATAATTAAAATAATTGGAACATATCAATCGGCTCGTTCTTTCCATTATAATAAGTAAGTGAAACATTTTCTACAGACACTAGCCATTACGACATTTTCCTTCTTGAAGTATTATACACGCCATTACCCAAGTTTCACGAGTCGACAGCGTACATTTTTAGCAGCTGTCACGAATCCTCTTAAGTGAGCACATTTGAAAACAACTTTTGAAAAGAAAAAATAATTTTCTCTCAACTGAATATATTTTAACATTCTCACTGACTGGTATGGCCTTTATTGGGTACCCACACAGCCTAACTCATATAGTTAAACATTCTCACTGACTGGTATGGCCTTTATTGGGTACCCACACAGCCTAACTCATATAGTTAAACATATTTTTGTTGAGAGAGACAATCATTTGCCAGCTCCCCTCACAATGTGTTGCGGTTTTTTTTCTGCATCCGCGCTCTTTAAAGATGGCGCGTAGGAGGAAGGAAGTTCCTGGGGGCTATTAGAGCACGATATTTTATCATCACGGCTGGTAACTCGAGCTCCCGCAAATTTGATTACGTTGTTCAGCGGCATTCAAGAGATTGCGCGAGCCGTCATTAATCACTGGAACAAGACTCATATTGATGGCGAACACTGCCGCGAGGGAGTAAAGGGTTTCCTCAACACAACACCCACGCGCTAAACGATCCACTACGACATGTTTCACTGAGAGAAAATCGAGCAAAATATTTCTTTGTATAGAGCCAAATATATATTTGGTCACCCTAACAAAATGTATTGTTAAGCAAACAGAATTTATTAAGCAACAAAATTACTCTTGTTCATCTAACAAAATATATGTTTGAATAAACAAAATCCGTGTGTTGGGCCAAAAATAAATAGACTGTCAACTAAATATTTTGTTGAATCAACTGGATATACGTGTTTGGCCACTCATTTGACAGCCTTCGTTCGAAAATACAGCTCGAGAGTTTGTTTGTATTTTTTGTGACAATTAGGACAGTAACCGTGTTTGTTAGTGCATCTACATATTGATGCTTATCACTCGTATAAACATATTAATAAAACAATTCAACAAGAAACCGACGAGTAAAGATGTAAAAATTGAAATATTTGTTTGCACAAGTGTGTGTGTGTATTATATATAATGTAAGCTTTCCGGCGTCATCAGTTGTCCCATTAGCTGAGGTTACTAAGGCCTAGAGCTCGGACGCAGGAGATCTAGGTTCTGAACTCGGACGAACTTGTAAAATTTGTTTATATCGACCCAAACTGTTCAATGTACATGTAACTAAACAAATCTTTAGTTACACCAACCAAATCTTACAGTTTAGGATAACCAAATGTAAATAAAATAATTTGGTTTCAGCAACAAAATATATCATTGCCCCTATAGAAACAAATAATTTGGTTGCACCAAACCAATCTTGTTTGATTCAACTAAACCTTTTTCTCAGTGTGCCAACTCGTTGGATTTATCCCATTTCGTAAGGTTTTTTATTACCAAAAAAAATGGGAATGGGATAAAGAATTTTTTTTCGTTTTCAATAAATATAATACGGAACATTTTAATAAAAGCTTATTCACGAAATGCCGCGAAATTTCCGGTTTCCAGGTTGTCATTGGCGACCAAATATTTGATGCTGGGGACGATAAGATATAGTGAACCCTTGAGTTTTACGAACTATAAGGGGTATGGACGCTACTTTTACTGCTAATCATCTGGTTTTAATAAACTGTATGCATTTCACTGAGCTATTGTCGGAGTTAACATGCAAACCAGCATAATTATGCATTTATTATGCCAGTTTTATCTGTGTAAGAATGTGCTCTCTATTTTTAACTTAAACAACCAGAGAAAGTGTGTTCCTATGTCATAGTATTCGTGCGCCCTGGTCTAACTACTAAGTCTTCAACGCTAAAAAACGAACCTTATTTTCTGCGGTGGTGCGTTTTAAGTTTTCCCGTTATGTACGTTAGCAAGACACAGGCTCTAACACTGCGCAATTCATGTGCCTTATCAAAACCACCAGGAAATTGTAACGCTGCATCATTAATCTCTTTGAGGAAAAGTCTGTATTCAGTTCTCACGTTGATCAAGTTCAGCTTCTGTAGTGCACATATGGTTCAAGCTTCAACCTACTGGTGTTAATTTTTTTTTCCTTGCTGGAGTCTGTTCAAAATGATTATAGGCTGTTCGCGGTAAAGTGAGCACTTTTAAAAGTCCTCTCATTACGAATAATATTTAGTAAACATATTTTATTTTAGCCATAGGCGTTAACTTTAGAGTGCGGTGGAATCTGCACATTGTGTTTATTACTTAAACAGCAATATTTATTTAAAAAGGTTGTTAAAGGATAAAAAATGGCTGAAGTGGGAAAGTAAGTAGGCATCGAAAGTACAGCATGTAGGGGTGTAAAGCACGCGTAGTGGATAATTGGCTGTGGCGAATATTATCTAGGGGGAGAAAATGTGCTTAACACTACACGACAGAGGCCGGCATCGATATTTTACACAACGGGGCATTATGCTGTTACGTGGGAAAGTTGAACAGAGAACGAACACTGGAACGCAACACTCACTTCAAGCCGGAGTCGCAGCTCCGACAAGCATGAACAACACGATGGAAACGCCAACAAGGATGCGACAAACATTTCCAATGAGACTGCTAGGAATTACAGCATATAGAGTTTACTCGAAGGGCAAACTCTGTTCGCAGTATTGTAACACCTCAATTTTCCTAACATCATAATAATGATATGAATGTCCGTGATTTTATACATTTTTCGTAAGTGTTAAATGTGTGAGTTGTTATACATAGATTTAGTGTGCAAGATATTTATTTTGACCTTTATACTACTTGATAGTGAGGAATTGTTAGGTTTAATGTAAACTTTGTCTATGCAATTGAAAGTGTTTTGTCAACCAAATAGTGTATTATAATGTTTTGTGATAATCACGATATACCAACCAGAAACAACAACATTTTTTGTTTCTGTTAGGAATATTGCAGTAAAATATAACATTCCTAAAACATTTTTAATGCAGCTGTCTCAATGAAAGGAAGAAAGAAACGAAGGGTTCTAAAACTAATTTTATGTTCTATTTGCAAGTTCGTCGTATTTTAATAAGTTAATACATCCAAATACTAGAAGATGGCAAGAACAATAATATTTAATGAATGAAAGCTACGAAGACATAATATTTTTAAGATAAGTAATGAGCCTGAAGAGGATGACACCGTCTACTAAATGCACTTAAGTTTGACGACAGGAAAAACGGAAGCTAAGCTGCAGATTCCAGATATGACACATCAAGTACCTGAGGGCGTTTCCAGCCAAGGAAGGAGGTCTAGGCCGTTCCTGAGTTTGCAGGATCGACTGCCTGCAACTCAGACGTCTGAAGTAGCCTATCAGCCCGCAGTTCGACGCCATGGGACCAGATGAGCAGACCGACATCGAGTCGCCTACTGCATGCTGAGTGGGATTCGACGCCGAGGTCCTGGTTACACGGAGAGGGGTCGGGACATGGATAGCCCGCAGGACCAGGTGTCGGGACATGGATCGTCCGCAGGACCAGGTGTCGGGACATGGATCGTCCGCAGGACCAGGTGTCGGGACATGGATCGTCCGCAGGCCCAGGTGTCGGGACATGGATCGTCCGCAGGACCAGGTGTCGGGACATGGATCGTCCGCAGGCCCAGGTGTCGGGACATGGATCACCCGCAGGACCAGGTGTCGGGACATGGATCACCCGCAGGACCAGGGGTCGGGACATGGATCCCCCGCAGGACCAGGGGTCGGGACATGGATCCCCCGCAGGACCAGGGGTCGGGACATGGATCACCCGCAGGACCAGGTGTCGGGACATGGATCCCCGCAGGACCAGGTGTCGGGACATGGATCGTCCGCAGGACCAGGTGTCGGGACATGGATCGTCCGCAGGACCAGGGGTCGGGACATGGATCGTCCGCAGGACCAGGAGTCGGGACATGGATCACCCGCAGGACCAGGTGTCGGGACATGGATCACCCGCAGAACCAGGGGTCGGGACATGGATCGTCCGCAGGACCAGGTGTCGGGACATGGATCACCCGCAGGACCAGGTGTCGGGACATGGATCACACGCAGGACCAGGGGTTGGGACATGGATCCCCCGCAGGACCAGGTGTCAGGACATGGATCGTCCGCAGGACCAGGTGTCAGGACATGGATAGCCCGCAGGACCAGGTGTCAGGACATGGATAGCCCGCAGGACCAGGTGTCAGGACATGGATAGCCCGCAGGACCAGACGCAGAGGAAAGGTTGTGCTGCACTACAGTTTTCGACGACATCAAAGTTCTCGTCTACAAACTCAGTTACTGAGTTCTTATGCTTGTCTATTTAAAAAACGCATCATATTGTTAGTTTATCAAATGTAAGGCAGTAGTTTATCTGGTTGATGTATCGTCGGTAGTTAGTATTGAAATTTTAATAATTAATGTTAGTATATTTTCTGAAGTTCTAATATTCATGTGTTTACTTTCCTTGTGGTTTGTTAGTTGGTCATTTATTCCTCAACTTTGAATGGCGTGTTATCTAAATATACGAAATTTAGTTGAATACACTTAATATAACTTAAACTAATTTTGTTACTATTTTAATCTGTCTTAATTTAACCGGTCATGTGTGATTTTAAGGTGTTTCTCTATATTGATTTTCAAATGCTTAATTGATTATCTTTTACAAATTTTCAACAAAAATTATATTTCCCCGTAGCCGAAGCCTAAACATACCTTCATCTATGGGAAGTAGTTCCGTATCTTAATGCCTAATAACAAGTGTTAGATGACCATATGTAATAACTTAAATAATTTATTTCGCTTTCTTTTTTTTTTTAATGCACCGACGTGTGAAAATTAGCATATTTGTAAAACATTTATATTTACACAAATTTCGCAGTTCCAATTAACCGATGCATGAATAAAGTGATGAGGCCTATGACCATGTTCAACTCACATAAGGCGGAAGAATACACTACGTACATAAAAGTAGATTATAAGCAGGGCTTCCAAAACAACTGATTACTTTGCTGTAAATAGCCTATACCAAATATGTTTATATTTTGACGATAGACAAAGTTTCAACGAATATTTAGAGAATAAGGAGTTAAGCGAAGAGCTTTGGACGTCTCTTAATAACGAGGTCTTTAGATCCGATAAGGGTGAAGCGACATGAGAATGTAACAGCGCCGGAACGCAAGGGCGGGGGGGACGGGAGATCCCCGAGAAAACCCGCCGACCAGCGGCCACAGTCCGGCACGATTCCTACGTGCAAGATCCTAAGCGGCCTCCGAAGTCGAACCAGTCACTTGTTGCGAGCGAGCACTCTAGCACTGGAGCAACATGGCCTCAGACGGTAAGGTCACAATTGTCGTTCAGACGTTGTCCCTCGACTTTTCGTTCATTGATATGATCTCGTATAAAAATTACAAATGGTCACTATTAAATGCTGGTGCACAGAATGCATACTTAACGCGCTACGAAGCATAAGCGCACAATGTGACACAGAACACACACACAGCACATGGCTTATAGTGGTCCTTGGAAGTCATGAGGAATTTGTCAACTAGATTATGAATCTCGTATAAATAAAAAAAAAAAAAAAAAAAGACAACAATATCTCAAAATACACATTTGTTTTAAACTACGTACGAGCAAAAATACAACAGTGGACACCATAGAAAACCAAAAAATATGATTAAATTATGCAGTACATGAGCCAATTTCTTAATTTATCAATAACATAACATTTTTAAAACAAATGAAAATTTTCTAAAATACATTGGTTTTAATTATTTACGTGTCAAAAAATAAACATAATGTCCCGAGGTAAACCACAAAAAGTGTTTTATTAACCGTAATGAGAATTTTTTTTCATCTCCAAATATTCTTTTTAATTCGTTTCAATTTACGACGTTGCTCACTTTACGCAACAAGAAAAATTAAAAGGTTACTGATCAAAAACGAAATAACCAAATGTCAATTTTAGCCCCAGTCCATTTAAAAAAGGAGGGATTCATATACTACCGCCCTCCCCCCCCCCCCCCCTTCCCAACCAGAAATTGAGAAACACTATTAATTGACGTCTGGTTGAGGGAACCAGCAAAAACAAACATGCTATACAACCCTCGCTAAACGTGATGAAGTTACAAATACCGCTCACATTGGAAGTACAAGCGAAGAGAAACGACCTCTACATTCGGTAGACCTCCCGCCTTCATGTATACAAGCAGTGAGAGAACTGATGGTTCCTCATTGTTGGTCAGTATTAAATAAACATTTACTTATCGTCAAAAATTATTTCTACCCGTCAGTGAATATACGATTTTGGAATGCTCTGCAACAAGTGCACGTGTGTGTGTGTGTGTGTGTGTTTTTTTTTTTTTTTTTTTAATAACATGTCGAAATTCAAGCTACAGTATCTACGGACTGATATGCAGGGTGATTCTCAATTAGACCGACAAATTTCGAGAGGTGATTCTTCATCAAAAAGTAAAAGGAAAAGATACATGACTCTAAACCTAAACAGAATTTTAAGATGGGAATGAGCCCTTAGGAAACCATATTTTAAGATGGGCATGAGCCCTTAGGAAACCATATTTTAAGCCGTGTTTGTTACAAAATATCGGCTCTTACGTTGAAGGTCCCGATAACACACAATAATGTTCCGAGAGTTGTCGTTGTATTTTACTTCGTTACCGATATTTTGCACAAATACGGTTTAAAAACTCGTTTTTTTTAAAGGGCTCAAACCTCCCTTAACATTCGGTTTAGGTATAACGTATCACATATGTCTTCGTCTGACTTTTTCACGAAGAATCGCCTCCGGAAATTTGTCGGTCTAATTGCGAACCAGAATCATCTTGTATACAAAATATATTCCTAAAAACCTGTCCGGAAAGTTTATCTAGTATTTTTTAATTTAAGTTGAAGATAGGGACAGGGAGTCGGCAGCTATACATACCTGCATGCACAGCGAATTGCATAACACGAAGGCGAACGGAACTGGACAGCCTCAAGATTGTTTGCAGTGGAAAATAGATTTTTTCCATTTAATATTTGGCGGCAGAGCCGAGTTGTGCGTTGCAGGGAGGGGAGGGATTGTCTTCATCCTTCCCCTAATGGATCCTTTCACGCACTGGATTCAGTAACTCGGGAATGTAAATTTGTAAATAGTTTGAGGTAGTTGCATGTTACGTTAAGTTGAATTTTCTTTTCTTAATATTCTCTTTCATGCGGCTGGGCGTCGCCTGGTTCGCGGGGTATGTAGGTCTTGATAGATGCGTGTGACAATTTCTGGACCAGCAAAGCAATGTAACAATGAAAATCACAATTATTACACTTGTGTCTAAAAGATGAAGTTAATCAATTAATTTCACTGACCACGTATTGAAACATCACACTTGTAATACGGCGTAAATGAATCAAACTACTTCCCTCTTCGGGGTCATGGTGGTGCAGCGACTAGAACGCTCGTCTCCGACGAGAGGGAGTTGGGTTATATTACCGGCAAGGTCACTCCCGGAGATTAGCACGTGGGAATCGTCCTGGACGATGCCGCTGCTCGGCGGGTTTTCTCAGGGATCTCCCGTTTCACCCCGCTCCTGCGTTCCGGCGTAGCTCCATACTCACCTGGCTTCACCCTCATCGTCTCTCAATACCTCGAAGTTAAGGAACAAAAACAGTAGGCAACTTTTTTCATGCGTCCATTACATAGGTGCTGATTTAAGAGCTGGCCACTCCTATTTTTCTATAGGCTGTTCACGATAAAATTAGCACTCTTGAAATCCTTGCTCAAGATCTACTTGTATTCACGTTGTGTATCCTTTCGCCTTATAGAAAATTAACATTGCCATGGGCCTCATCACTTTATTCATGCGTCGGTCAGGTGAAACACTGCAATTATTAGAAGAAAGTAAATTTGTTACAACTCTGGTCATTTTTACGCTCCGATGCATTAAAAGACAGAAGGGAAAATGAATAATTTAAGTTGTCACAAATTATTACCCAACACAATTTATTCGACGTTAAGAATTGGAACTACGTTCCATCCATCATTACCAACTTTACTGGGCGCATGTCATTCAGTGCGCCCGTTACAATATATGCATGCAGGAGCAGTGACTTTTTCTAAGGTTTATTTAAAAGGTGCTCACTTTATCGTGAATAGCCTTTAGCATATTTTGAAATTGGAGATACAGAACGTGATAAAGTTTAAGCGACACTGAATTGTATGCAGCAAACTATGCATGGTTCTTGTCACGATATGGTAATTAAAGATAGTTTTCCTTCGTATTTGACAAGCATGTGTGTGTAAAATGAAACAACTACAGTAATTATTTGAAGTGAGAACGCCTGCAATGTCAAGTGCAGGTATAAGACGCTGCATCTAAAGTTCGTACAAAGCCTTGTGGCTCTAACTAGATATTTTCATGAAAGGTGGCGGCTGTCCAGAGCATTGCAACTATTTTAACAATCCTGTGCTCTTTTCTGGCCTCTTTAACAATTCTGTGCTCTTTTCTGGCCTCTTTAACAATCATGTGCTCTTTTCCGGCCTCTTTAACAATCCTGTGCTCTTTTCCGGCCTCTCTAACAATCATGTGCTCTTTTCCGGCCTCTTTAACAATCGTGTGCTCTTTTCTGGCCTCTTTAACAATCGTGTGCTCTTTTCTGGCCTCTTTAACAATCGTGTGCTCTTTTCTGGCCTCTTTAACAATCGTGTGCTCTTTTCTGGCCTCTTTAACACATCGACATTTAATATCCGTCGAAGCTACTAAATATTAATATAAATATTCTTTAAACATTTTATGTAAGTACAAGACACTGCTACCTCAGATAACGTGTATTGCTTGTCGCTGCGCGCGTTCCTGTTATTCATAATGTGTATGCAATTGTTCTAAGATTTGAATGATATTACTACTGGTGAATACGTCACGATGTATGCAATACAACAGTGCTGCCACACCACGCGGCGTGAACTGCAGGACCAAGGTTGGGAAAACTGTGTTGCAGGAAACTCCATACCTCATATTAAAGATAAGCTTTATAGTTGGCACATCTAGTTCCTGCAAATGTGGACAAGAGATTAAAAACAAAAAATAGGGATTTCGAAAAATACTTCCAAACCCGTTTTACATTGCGTGCTTAACAATAGATAGTTCTCGGTAGGTCGGTACAAAGCCACATGGGATGAGGTAGCACATCAAAATTTTTTATTAAATTCGAATTATATAACCTATGCAAGTGAGTAAATGTGTAATTTAACGCAGGATTAAGTGGAAATTATGGAGTCTACGTTTCATTTTCTTTCAATGAAATGATATTTATAAGTTTGACAGCTTTTGGCATATACAGTATGCCATGTATTTAATAATACACAGCCTCTGCCGTTATAAACAGTATTTTTTTATTAGTTTATTGTATAAAAGTTTTTATATTATAAGTAAGTAACCCATCGCACAAAATATTCCCTTTCACACGCAGTCCATGAGAAGTTATTCGTAGTCGCACACTAAGGTCATATTGCTGTCCATAAACATGTGTGCATTCAGTCGTTTGATGGCCTTCGAGTGCCGTAAACAGCCGTGTGTGCGTGTTCCTGTTTCGCATACAACTAGCAGTGGTTTCAAAACAGATAAGGGTAGAGGAACTTTATTCCGAATTGAAACAGGTAGATTTAGCGATTAAAGGATTCTCCTAAACTCGTCAATAAGTGTCACACAATAGTAAATTATGTTGTAAATAATTTTTAAAATAAAACATCAGTTAGTAACGTGCCAAGAAAAAATAAGCAGAAAATTCGTAGTCCTGAGAAGAACGGCTGATATTGTGGCGTATAAAATCCAGTCCCCGTGCAATGTTACTTAACTAAGCCGTATTTTAAATTGCTCCCGGTTATAAAATGTATTAGGCTGTTCGTCAAGTGTTGCGTGGGTAAGGGCTATAATGGCAGGCCAACAACGAAGATGCCCTCCCTACGTCAGTAATAAATACCATGCTGAAAGACTGTTCTTCGCTAAAGAGCGCCTAAATAAGAACCAAGAGTTTTGGAACAATAACATCTGGTCAGATGAAACTAAAATGAACCTTTTTTTTTTTTGCTTTGATAGTGTTCACAAGGCTAATAGTATTAATACACATTTCAAAACTGATTGGGAATATAAACCTTATTGGAAGTACAATGGACGGTGTGCGTATTGTCCTATCCTAAAGAAGAATGTAAGTAAAGTAAAGGAAATTAGGAATGTTCCCCTTCCTACATTTTGAGCATGACTATGACCCGAAGTGTACAGTATATATCAAATAATTGTTAGTTAAAAACTTTCCAAAACAATTGAAAACTCAGTTTTACGGCTTCAACCCTGCAAGTCTCGAGTAGACAGCAGAAAAGTTTCAACCTAGGAGGAGCTGAGAAGAGTAGCGACTGAAGAATGGCACAGTATCAGTGTTGAAATATGTGAGAGAAATTATAAACTCCACGCAGAGCAGATACCAAGCAGTTATCAAAGAAGAAGGCCACTCCACAATATATTATTCACATTTTTATTGGGTTTCACTTATTAATTCTGTCAATTATATGAAAAACAATGACATAGAAAAACGCTACTTCTATTTTTTATATTGTATTATATGTTTGTAGAAATGATTTATTTGCTTATAATGAATGAAAGAAATGACCCACACATTTTTTTTAAACGAGAAAAAAATCAGAAGAATGAATTTAACTGTCAGAAACACGTATGCTACGTTTTATAAAATTAATTTGTGTAAATAATAAAGTGAAATATTGTAGCTACTGACTACAGAAATCATCCTCTGTCTGTAAAGTGCTATTTCAGTGTCTCCTGAACGAAATCTGGGCAAACCAAATTCACCTTTTCCATCGAACATGTTCCGACGCCACAAATACTTCGTTCGGAACTCCGTGTGTGTCCGTGTGTGTGTGTGTGTGGGCGCGCGTGGCCGCTTTTGTATCCTCTCTAGCTCCTCTGAGAACCATTCATCATTCACAGGCTCTGGAGGAAAATCAATATTGTGGGCGGAATTTGAGACCTGGTGAACGTGCAGTTACCACAAGCTGCATAGACAATCAAACTCACTCTCGGCAAATACTTTCAACTGCATATTATAACTTATATCATTCTGACCACAAGCGACTATAGGCTGTTCACGGTGAAGTGAGCACTTTTGAGTCCCTGAAAGTAACAAGCACAGTGTGTATCTGTTACCGCACTCGGAAGTTAACGTCTAAGGCTAAAATTAAATATCTTTATCGGCTATTATTTCAAATGTGAGGGCTTTCAAAAGTGCTCACTTTACCGTGAATAACCTGTAATCGAAACTACTGGACATTCTGAATCACCGAAAAACTATGAGAAACAATTTCTTCGGACAAAATGTGTTTCAAGTGATTATACACACCCGCACGCGTCGAAAGCAAAGTATCAGTTTCTCTATTGAAAAGAAGTTTCTTAAAATGAAGAATAAAATTATACGGCTCATGATGTTTAGCAGAAATGTACGACAAAACTTGCACGTAGGTGTGTGAATGTTTGCGAGATTTGAAAACACAAATGATCCTAACTAGCGATCGTGAGCAATCATTAGAAATATTTTTCCTTCCCAAACAAAGTGTTTACAACCACGCGCACGACACGACGGCCAACAGCCAATGAAATACAAGATAGATCGTCGCAAGCCCGACCGATTCTGTCGTACGACCAGCAATTTTTGATTAGAAATAATTGATTTTCTTCGTCGGGTCGTGCGGCACGACGCACAGAATGTACAACCTTGCAAAATTAAACTGAACAGCAAGCTTTCCCTACAATGGTAAATACGCAGTTTAAAAGAAAAATAATTGAAAATTACTGTATCTAACTATTAAAAATAATAATTTTACCTTTGTATGCATTAGCGATGCCAATTTGTCACCATTATGTATTGCAAATTTCCCTCTTGTTCACAGCCTTTGAGACTAACGTAGCCTATCAGCGCCTTCTAAATAGTTAGGTTAAATGCCGAGAGCGAGATGTCGGTCGTGCTGTAAATTCAAGTAGTCGCATTGAAATGTGTCGTGGTTGCGTTTTTGGTCGTCTCGTGCTGTGTTGGTCGGGGCTGTGTAATTCCGGCATAACGCAACTATCAGCAGATAATTTTGCAATCCAGAAAATAACCTGTATTTGAAACGAAATCACACTGCCTGCTGATGTCACGTTATAATTTTAAAAAATGTTAATACATAATGTAACAAGGCCTATATGCAGCACGCCATTGGTCTTGCAATCTGTTATATTTTTGGTAAGGGAACGACCCACGAAGCATTATAAATGAACACTGTAAGAAATCTTAATGTTCAACTTTGATCGGCTCCAAAAAGACCATTCAAGAATACGTCTTAATACTCTTACAAATTTGCAACCAAAGTGTATTGGAACTGGTAATTATTAAAAGTATTTATTTCAAAAGAACCGGGCCAGAGAATGGCATATATAACAGACCAGGTGATAGACTTTCAGAATTCCTGTCTAACAACCTCGTCCCTTGGCTTATTTTTGCCACGTAGTTCCTACATTGCATAGCGGAAACTCCAGTAAAACCTCAGTGTACTTATAATATGTAAGCCACAGATGAGTAACACACACGAACACTGATCTTCAACAGTTACATTGCGCCGTTTTTATTTGTTGGCACACGTTTTATCATAGTAATTATGTTCGTTGGTAAGTTTTATTATTTCCTTACAAAGCACAGCTTTTCGTTCCTGGTTTCCACAGCCATCTGTCCGGCAAAGTTTCAAGTCATTTCAATATATCTGGTCTCTCCAATATGACAGACACTATTAAATAGTTCAAATATGCCATGATGAAAAAATAAAATTAAAGGACAAGTTTCTTTTAAGTAGCATGTGACAAAATTCTTTATGTTATAAAAGCATTTTTTTTTTTTTGGTAATTTTGTAAAGATAAAGAATGGCTTTTCAGTTGGCACTTTCTTTTGCACACAGTTGTTAATCGTAACGATGATATTGCAAGTCCAGTTATTTCATGTATAACGCATATGTTCTTAATTAACCAATAACATTGCTTATGACATTATTAGTGATGTCATATGTTCGTTGCGTCGCACGACGATTTCCCTATCGATTTCTGCAATGCTGCAAGCGGCAAGCACGCACAAGGTTATCTTTGGTGTTTCTAAATATTTTCGTAACTTGATGATTCCGTCTCTTTCGTCCTTCTTGGACATTTTTTCAGCCATGTAACATCTCAAATTCACTGCTGTTTGGCATTTTGCCTTTTGCTACGATCTAATGGTTTGAAATTGGAAATTATCGTCTTCGGTCAGTAACAGTAAGTATCACGTAATTGTTTATGTTTGAGTGTATGACATAATTAACGTATATTACACAATATTTCGTTTATTCTTAAAGTGTGGTCCACGACTTGAGATGATGGATGTTGGTTTGCTGGGCGTGAAACTTCTGAGAATGGGCTTCTGATCAGGTGAAACGTCTTCGCCCTAAGCAACATGCCCCGTTAATAATTTCAACTCGGCGTTTCAGCCAGTTTCACCAGCGGACCAACAAAACCCAACAAACAGATTTGATTTTCGCTTAATAATCATGAATGTGCATGCCGCTATGTTTGGACTCTTAATGGTAATAATTTTTTTTTTTTTTTTTTCGAAATACCATAAAATTTATGAGCATGTAATGCATTATCATCGAAATTATATAGATGCTGGGGCCCCACTGATAAAACCCACTGATTTTAAGAAAATAATTGACTGTAAAATTTTAATTATATTAAAAAATAATTATTTTCCAAAAAAGAGAGTATTGTATACAAAAATACTTGATTGTCTGCCTTCACGTCACTATGTTTCCCAAAAAGAGATTATTCATATACTGAGCTGAGAATTTTGTAATTTTTTAAGGTAATTTAAAATAAATTTACTTCAAACGAGACTCTTCATATTATTTTTACTGTTTAATAATTATACTCTGTTGCCATCATTTGTGAGCTATCGCATAGAAAGACATTGTGAGGAACCCGGGAATCATTCCGTATAAAATAAGTTCCTTTAAATTGCATTTTGCATTTGCTTAAAAAAATTTCTTAGTTAAAAAAAAACATGTAGGTAACCATGAATCGACGCCTACGACCTCGCCCTGCCAGCGGCGGTTGGGCTGTACATGTGCCAGTCCCACGTGAGAATTATATTTCTTACTTGGGGATACTGTTCATCCCAGTTGCTACGTAAAATTGTAAGGGGGGGGGCAGTTTAATGGAAATTCAGGCGATTGCAGTGAAAGACTTGGTTCGAATTATTTACAAAAGAAAGCGATATTTTGTGGTTGAGCTTATTTACGTCTCGAAATGTTACACCTGAAGATTTAGCGGTGGAAACTGGTGTAGGGAGGGTGTTGCATACTGAATAAGCTTCAACATGAAGGTAGAAACTGCAGATATGACCATGGCCAGGCAAGGGTTCGAGCCCCGAACATGGTAACACCGAAAATGCCTCATGCCCGCTTTCACCCATTAAGTGTCGTAGCCCAGACATATTTCCTCTACGTTCGTAGTGTGTGTGTGTGTGTGTGTGTGTATATATGTATATATATAAGCAAACAAGTATCCTTGGAATTTGACGTTTAGCCAGAAAGTATAAAATACTAATCTAAGCCCGTGAGGTTTTGTTTTTATCGTATTAAGTGTACTCTAGAAAAAAAATTCATAAAAATTAAAACAAAAAATAGCATTGTTTATAGCTTGCCCATGCACTTTCCTTAAGAGGTAGGTGAAAAGTAAAGCCCCGCAGTCTGAAGTTACATCTGAGGGCCTTCATCGCTTGTGAAAGTCTCAGCATTACGGATGTAATTTACACAGGAAAGCGTGGCGATAGGTGTACTGTACTCCAGTTCACCGCCTTGCGCGTAGGGGCGACAGGCCGATGGGCACGTGTGTTACTGTCGCCCGTATCGCCGTGCCTCGAAATCAGACAAATAAAATCTCAGGCTCAGGAACGGTAGAATTCGAGTGGCTTCCACAAAAACAATGCACCCAACTGCAAAACCCGCACAGCTCATTAAAAATTAATATTCGTTCTTTGTCCTAATTGTGTGAAAAGATTTATGATACCAATCAAAGAAGTGTATGTAGCTTGTAATACTAAAATATATTTTGCTAGAATTTACTCATTTAAATTTTTAAAATAATTATTAAAATAGTTTTTTAATCAAAATTTGAGCCTGATTTAATTCTGGATGCTTAAGGA
This sequence comes from Dryococelus australis, assembly GCA_029891345.1. NCBI lineage: Eukaryota > Metazoa > Arthropoda > Insecta > Phasmatodea > Phasmatidae > Dryococelus > Dryococelus australis. Next base: position 196,031,586 of record CM056998.1, on the reverse strand, counting down.
AGCATAATTATGCAAAAAATAAAACCTGAAGGAACCCCATCATTATTATTGTATGTAATTAAAATTAGCAACGTTCTCAAATATTTTTTTATTATTAATTCCATGCACATACATGTTCAGCCACGCCAGTTATACCTTTAATAAATGAAACGACGTGATCACTGCATGCAATTTCAGAGCCTTGCGCATAAGGGTGATGATGCACTTTATGTGCTTGGCAGTATCGTCCTTATCACTGCCGCTTCAAGCAAAGTGGGAAACAGTACCGGGCACATGGGGCCTTTCAAAACAGATAGCTTATATAGTTCGTTCATGAATGTATTAGAAATTTAAAAATGTATAATAGAATTATGCATGCTCTGCCGTTAAAGGATAAAAAAGACCAAAATTATAGGTAGGAAATTACGTGGATCCTTAATCATTGCAGACACGACACTACTCCAGTAGCCTACTTCAGTCGCTGTTGACTCTAAAGTGTATGTTGTTTGGATTGGAAACGTTCCGAGTTTCATTTCTAAAGTATTCAACGATCAATTTGTCCGCCTTGTAGAGAAGGCGACAGTTAAATAATACGAGCCGTGGAAATATCACAAGAGTCGTGGCATGGACGTTAAATTTTAATCGAGTTTCTTTAACGAGTTTTGCGCCAGACTGATTCACCGCCGGACTTTTCCGACGTGTCTTAAATAACGGGAGGACTGCTGGTCCCCCCCCCCCCCCGCGCACCGCTTTCATCGCGGTCTACTGAGTGACGATTGCCCGCGAGGGAAACAAGTGTGTGTATATATGTGTGTATACATATATATATTTTTGTATTTATGTTTCGTATAGCTACAATTTTAATATTTATAAATGAACGAAGGGATTTGGTGTCGCACACCGCGTCGAGTAGCAGGCAGATTGAGTCGTCAAACCCCTGTCTGGAGTGACGCGAGGTGAAAACTTCGGTCCTGGCGTGTAAGTACGGGAGAAAGAGGAGAGAGGAAAAGGGAGAAAGAACCAGAGAGAGACAGACATGCATTGACAGACAGAGATAGACACACACACACACACCGAGACACAGAGGCAGAGAGAGAGAGACAAAGTTGCGACACAGGATGACATCGCACCAGCTGTAAAGCCCTCTGGACTGAGGATTACTCCTGCGTTTTAAGCACCAGACGAGATAAGTGCGTAGGGGAAAATAATTGCCGAGGAAATGAATCGCTTTGCCGACCGCTTTGCGGGACGAAAAAAAAAATGTCGCGACGGCTAACAATACGAGAATGAAATGTTGCCAGATTAGTCGTCGAGCCAATAACGAACCAGCTATGACAAGCATCGGAATAACGGGTAAGGCTTTTAATTTGTGATGACCCTAGGTAATTTCGAAAGGAAAATCTATGGAGTGGAGTTTTAAATCTGCTCGTGTTGCTGGTCGTTCAGTGTTCAATCATCTAATCTTGCTTTTTTCATTCGAAAGTTTGATATGCATGACTTCCAGGACACTCAGAACAATATGAAGTACACAGAAATATCGTAATAAATCACTGACGAGAAACCAATACTACTGCAAATTCAGTTAACTTGTGAAGCAGTGCTCTGGTCACAGTGAATGACTAGGAATCGCCGTTATCGTTGGCACTTATTTGCGGGACGGAAGTGGCTCTTGCCAACTTACAAATATTTATTTTGATATTGTCCCATATTTGAATATGTCACTTTAAATGCATTGCAGCTGACGTATAACGTTCTGTAACATTATTTCAATTGTTTACATGCGTATCAGCATATATTTAACTGGCACCTGAAGCTAAGCATTTCTTGTACTACGTCGCCAATTGAATTAGAACTCTTGGTTTCTCTAAATGTAGGTGTTTTTTTTTACTATAAATGAGCTTATTCCTTTGTTTTCATATTGTGTATTATTCGGCGAGGTAAATAAGGACAATATTCTTCTTTGTTTTTATTTCAAGCCCTTTCTTTTGTTAAAATTGGCCGTAAGTGAGGAAAATAGTATGATGGAGAGGTTTGAGCGATTACTAACGTCGGGAGGGCCGATGAGGGTGAAGCGAGGCGAGTGTGGAGCAGCGCCGGACCGCAAGGGCAAGAAAAAACGAGAGATCACCGAGAAAACCCGTCAACCATTTCTGGCAAAATATTCAAGTATTTAAATCCCATTTTCGTCGAATCTTTGATGGAACACCAAAGCAATATCGGTCAGCACAGAAAATAAAAAGTCACCCGGGAATTCTACAAAACCAGACACAAGAGGTCGTCAAGGGTGAACAAATAAAACCACCGGAGCTACATTTGACAAGGTCAATGAATTCTTCAATGCACTGCCAACATAAGAAGGCAACTACTGTCGAAAGGGAAGTAGCTCTCCTTACATCTGACTAGATTTGAAATACCTATAAAATAAGTATTGCTAAGTCGAAGACAAGCCAGTTAGCTACAGAATATTTCCCAAACTGTTTTCTGAAGCAAGTACTGCAGTAAATAAGCAAAAGAACGATACTTGTCGCACATGTGATCAGCTGAAAATGAAGTTGTTGTTGAACAAGTAATAAAACAGAAGCAAGAGGTGCACCATACTGAAGCTTGACTGGCTTAGCTAGATAATATTGCAGACAAAACGTTGTCCAAGACTAATGAAAGTATGATTACTTGCATTTGACCTTCACCAGTGTTTTCCAACACCTTCCTTGGAAACAACTGTGGCATTTTACAAGAGACAACTTTGGACATTCCACTTGACAGTGTGCAACATGAAGGATGACCAAAAGACATTCTTTCTTTGGTAAAGAATGAGTGGCAAGAAGAGAGGCAAATGAAACTGCATCATGTGTGTGTGCAGAGAATTTTTGTTTTTCTGTAGAGCGACTTGTCCAGGACATAGTAAAACTCAAAGTGTCTTGCTATGTGTGATTATCTTGTGCACGAGAAAATTGACATCTTAGATAGTAAATCCATGCCCTGATTGAAAAACCGAAGAGGAGGTACCATATGCAAATTAGTCATCCTCATGTCTGGGTACAGCTTAAAAGAACAGCAGGAAAAAAGGGGAACAGTCAATGTGATCCAGCTTAGACACGAAAACTTTATTGATAATGCATCACTTCTCAAAACTGACAAAAAGATGAGAAAATGTAATTATGGGGAGAAACTTTTATGGAAACTCGTAAGGTGCCTATGCTATGTCGTGGATAAACCAACCAAAGTGCTGTATGAAACATCTCTGAAGGAAGAATCTACGTTGTCTGTCATGGATATGACACGATGCCAACAAACTCATCCTTGTCTAACGCCATACAAATGTTGCAATGACCTAGTGCCAATTTCTGAAGAGAGAAAAGGATCTCCTGTCATTGCTCCCATACATCCCACCTATTTTTCATGTGTATTATAAAGACTTGAAAACTGAAAACATGATTGACTTTTTGTGTTTTCCATTGTTTTCCCTTCTTTTGTTTTGTGACTTGTAAACTAAATCTTTAAATGCCGGTATTACTCCGGATTTTTTCAAATGAGAATCGTGCCGGACGATGCCGCTGGTCTGCGGGTTTTCTCGGGGATTTCACGTTTCTCCCAAATTTTCATTATTTTCAGTCCGGATATGTTCCATACTCATCTCACTTCACTCTCATAGGCTGAAGACCTAGATGTTAAGAGTGGTCCAAATCTATTCACTCACTCTATGGGTAGTCACCTGCCTAAGTTTGTCAACACAGTTCTGTTCCATCCTTTACACGAGTAGAGCTACTTTACAATGCTGAGAAGCAAGATGCTCAGTGATCATGTCCGCCTTTCTGTCCCATTCCCATTCTATTGTGTTGTGTTTACGTGGAGCTAAAAGAATATTTCCTTCACTTCGCACATGCTTCTGTTGCTGCCGTGACAGCATACACAGCAGAATCGTAAAAACAAAAGGCGCCACAAAATGTCCTCTACGACAGGCATCAAACAACAAGTAAGCGTTGAGATAAAAAAAAACGCGCGTGTGTATTTGTGTTATCCCCCCCACCCCCCTTCCATAGAACACAGAAATAAAAGGGTTGCGTAAACAGGACGCCATTGGCAAATACGGACCGGTCAGCGAAATGTGAACCAAGCAAACAATGAGTATTTGTTTTATCTTCGCTTGTTACATTACGTTATCCGCTTACAGAGATATTATGCGCGGGGTTCGACGTTTTGTTGAGGCTTGCAATGAAGCAGATGAATCTGGCTCGAACGAGATTTAAGGGAGGAAATGTCATCCACTGATAAACGATGTGGAATCCAAAAGGTAAAATAATGCAACGGAAGTCCAAAACGCTCCGGGAGAGTTTATTTCAGCTGCACGAAGAGACGGGGTTGTTCAGCTCAGTAGCGACAGCGGCCGAGAGTGGTTGGGCGAGAGCTGTCCCGTGTGTGTGTAACAAACTTTAGTCGAGCAGCGCAGTAGAAGAGAGACGTGTTATCAGTTTTGTCTGTATAACGGCAGCAGATGCTGTGTCCGAAACGGCCATGAGACCATTATTTAGATTACTAAATCGACCACGCGACCAAGTTCAGGCCCTTAATATTTGAGGATTTAGGGTAGAAATTTACAAAGGTGAAGTAGCACACTAAATCCCCAAATAGGTCCGTAAAATCGTCTGCTGTTGTTTATTTAAGTTTTATTTCCCGCGTTGTGGCGGAAACGGCGGTATTTGCTGTTCTTGAAACACTGCACAATATATGCACGTGGAAAATGGACAATCAGGGATCTACATGAAGTCATTTTAAAATAAAAGTTCGTATGTTGTATTAAAATTGCTATTAAGAAAACATCTGTTATTATTTGAAATGGGAAGTTAGTTGCAATGAGCGAAGAAATAACGAGAGGATTGATATCGCCTAGGAAGGAATATTTTCAGTTATTCACAAGACGTGGAAAATGCTTGGGAGTGAATTATTTATTGATAGTGTGACAAACAAATTAACGTCGAAATACCACTAGCCTGTAGTTTCCGACTTTATCACATGTAGTGCTGTTACAAGCCGTTCGAAATTCGAAACAATCCACCCTAAATTCCTAAAAACCTAATTCCCCAAATTTACCATTTCGGACACGGAAAAAGTCGGTGGTTTCCTACCTCCAGCAGCGAGCGTTCGGAGAGCCTTCCCTCCTACAAAGATGCTCCAAGGTCACTTCCGTATTTGAAGCTGGCTGTAACTTTTAAGAGTTGTGTTCTTTTATCACTCCGTCTGTATCACTCCACTAACACATGCGTCATCGAGCTATCAGCTGTCAGAATCACAGTCCCTTAGCTTTCATATTACAAAAACAATCATTGTATTTGTTAAGCCCCTGTCGCTGTCAATTTTTTCCGTCAAACTACTTCCATTAAGTTTGGTCAAATAAACTTCGACAGTCATGACATCATCGAAACGTCATAAACGCCGCCATATTTCTCTGAAAAAAATTTAATGGATTCAGTTTCCATCAAACGTTTGAAGACTGGATCGGCTCTAAAATTTTATGTTTGACGAGCTCACCCAATCAGAATCGTGCTCGGCAAAAATGGACGTCACGAAACTTTAGAATAACGAAAAATTACTGAAAAAGAAATAATTTAAGAAGAAGTTTATATAGAAGCTGCCTGGGCATGAATTCTGTTTTAAGTAGATATTGCACATAATATTAAGAAATCTGAGACATTATAATTCATTGTTTAGAATCGTTTCTGATAAAATTTGGATTTGATAAAAAAGTGAAATATATTACAACATTCGTTCGTTACATTTCTTCTTTTAATGGACAACATAGACATACAACAGCATCATATCACTTTGAGAATTATTGTCAAATAAATATTCAGATTATATCCTTCCAGATTAACAGTGTGGCACATTTTCAAACATATTCAAGATTTGATAACATTTGGCGCAAGGAAAAATTTTATGGCCGTATATTGTCTTAAAATTCTATTGTTAATCATTGCTGAAGGCGAAAATTTGACAGCGTGACAGCGGCTTAACGGGATTAATTGTTTACATCCAGCACTAAATAATCGTCACTATTTTCTGTGTAATTTGTACAGAGTTATGGTTTTCAAATTTATTTTTAACTTGGCGACACTTCAACCCGAATCGCCGCGTCTATCATTTTTACTCCACGTTTATTACTGTGCGCATTTTTCTACCAAAACAAAATAGAGAAAAGTTTAATAAAAGCTGCAAGCACATGTAGTTTTGTTGTACATGGAGATGTTTTTTTAATATTACAGTATGTCGATATTCGCAATTATAATACTAGTTTCAATATTTCTTCTCTGTCATCTCCCCCCCCCCCCCTTTTTTTCACTGTTTCCCTTCAAGCTGACACTACCAAAACAAAATTCCTGGACGCGTGCGTGGGCAAACCTGTCCTCATTGTAAGCCAGTACATGCAATGTAAAAATACTCAGTAAATCTCCTAAATGTTATATAGTTTTGAACCGAGATCTTTGCACGCGAACACTCATTTCACCCAAAGTAAATATTGACGAAAATAAAACTTCTTTTAAATATACACATTTGAAGTGCATGGCAACATACTTAAATATGTCATGTTGAACAGGTTTAATTGTATTGTTTTTTTGTTGAACTTGTTTTATTTGTATGTTTATACCGTTATTAAGCATAAATTAACGCACTAAAAAACACTGTTGCTGTCTATATTGCCACAAATATTTCAAACGAATTCTCGAGCTGTATTTTTAGAACAAAGGCATTCAAATGATTGGCAGGTGAGTTGGCAGTATTAATATTTTTTTGCCCAACACAGATATTTTGTTTATTAAATTTCGTGCTTGGTTAGATGTACAAAATCTATTTTTTTTAGTTTTCATGTTTTGTTCTCTCAACAAAATATTATGTTTGGGGCTACTTAATATAAGGGCCACGGTGACTTAGCGGTTAACCTGCTCGTCTTCCAGCAAAGCGAACCGGGTTCAATACCCGGTCTCGGTTCACTCCGGATTTTCGCAAGTGATAATCGTGCCGGACGATGCCGCTGGTCAGCGGGTTTTCTTGGGGTTCTCCCGTTTCCCGCGCCCTTTCATTCCGGTGCTGCTCCATACTCACCTCACTTCACCCTTATCGGCTCTCGAGACCTTGCTGTTAAGAGCAGCCCAAATCTCTCCACTCACGTTCATTCGCCACTAAATATGTGTTTGGCAGTATACAAAGCACTTCATTATCTGGAACAAACTTTGCTGCAACTACAGTCGTTTCGAAGCGACAATCGATTAAATTTCGTAGCAACGATATTGTCGATACTACGGAAGAGCGAGTGGTTATCGCAAACAAACACTAGTAAACGCTTTACAAACAGGCGCGCCGGATCGTGTTGTGAGAGTTCGCAAGTTCGAGTTAATACGGAACCAATTAAAACTGGTGCAACTTTTATGACGTTTCAACATGCTAACTTAATAATGAGTTGTACCACGAATAATAGATCTACACAATGCATGTTTAAGGCTTTAAGATGATCTTTCAAATGTTTTCATTTCGTTATCTGAAAGAACTTTCGACGAGTGCCCACTTAATGCAGTTATTGGTTGTCAAATCATTATAGTTTTCAAAATATAACACTGAAAAGTTAATTTCCCGAATTCTGCAGCATACTGGGGTTTGCGCCTAGATATTTTTTTCCAGTCAAATTGCACTTAATGTAATCTGTATGGTGTGCAGAACATACTGATTCAGTATGATTGTGATTAAAAACAGGTGAGCGAGTATTGACACACAATTTGGTTGAAAATAGGAGTCGGACTTTTCATAAATATATTTTTGTTCATTCAAGCGAAACTGTTAACATTCATTTAATACACAGTTTAAATCGTAAACTGTAGACGAAAAGTGGTTCCTGTTCCTTTCGTAGATTGTAACACAAATGCAGTATGCCGCACGTTTACTATAATTCAACACTTTGAACCTGCCTATATCACTCGTGTCTGAATTTGAGTGTTATATTTTGAAAACTATAATGATTTGGCAACTAACGACTGCATTAAGAGGGCACTTTTCGAAACCTCTCTCAGATAACCGAATTAAAAAAAATATATCACCTTAAATGCTGTTCACGATAAAGTGAGTACTTTTGAAATTAACCTTTGAAATATATCACTGCTTCTAACTGCATACATTTTAATGGGTGCACTGGATGGAATGCGCCCAGTTAATTTGTTAACGACAGAGGGAATATAGTTCCATGTCTAAACTGTGAATTATAAGTATTAGGTTTTTGTGAAAAATTAAATAATTACTTTGGCTCTGTTTGTTGATGTATCTAAAGTGTAAGAATTCAAAGACTAGTAAAATACTTACTTTTATAGCAATTTCACAGTTTCACTTTACCGACGTATGAGTAAGGTGCAGGCCCATTTTATACGTATGGTGGAAGAATATACAATGTTCATACATGTAGATTTTAAGCAGGGCGTTCAGATGTGCTCAGTTTACCGTGGACAACCTATACTCAACAGTGTCGCTGTTATCTAGGTTGGAACAGAGTAACATCATCGGAAGGAACACAGCAGAATGCTCAAATAATATTTTATCAAATAGACATGCGTATCATTCGATTGAGTGGTAAGATTTGGGCGGATCTTAGCGAGGTCTTGAGAGCCGATGCGGGTGGAGCGAGGTGAGTATAGAGCAGCACCGGAATGAAAGAGCGGAGAAAACGGGAGATCTCCGATAAAACCCGCCGACCAGCGGCATCGTCCGGCACGATTCCCACTTGCGAGAATCCGGTGACCCAGCCGGGGATTGAACCCGGTTAGCCTTGGTGGGAGGCGAGTGGGCTAACCGCTCAGCCACTGTGGCCCCTTTGGGAATAAAGGCATCCCTAGGAAACATACTTCAAGTTTCTCCATCCAGAAAGTGAAATAGAAGCGGAAAGGAAACTTTCAATACCTGAAAGTTTATCACGTGGAATGCAAGCACGGAACGTTCTGTAGGCATTGTGTAGTACTGAATGGCGAACATTTCTGATAGCACTGAAAGTTTCTCGCCAGCAGGTTCGCCGAAGAAGTAGGGGGGGGGGGGTACCAAGAGAGCAGTTTGCCCCAGGCCCCCAATCTTAAGAGCACATGGGCCCGATATTTTTTGTCAGTGTTCGAGGGACAGCGATCCGGGCGACAGTAACACGCATGCCCCGCGCCATATCGCCCTTACGCGCAAGACATTGAACCTGTTTGCAGTACTTCCGTCGCCACACTTTCCTCTGCAGATTTGCCCAGGAACAGTGGGACTTACTGCAAGCAGTGAAAACCCACAGATTAAACTAAGACTGCAGCGTTTTAATTTCGCTCGTCTAAGTTTCAATCGACAGCTCTCGTCAAGATAGATTGATTGGATGTATGAAAACATTTGTGTGGCGTGGTTATGGTGAAATTGTATGCGTTTAATGTAAAAAATTAAGAAAACTTAACAAAATTTTGGCCTATACGCGTCAAAAAGTCAAGTCGAAATACAGAAATCGTATATGGTTGGAAAGAGCATCTCAAAATCAATCCAGTGATACCCATAAAACTCCATATGATCGAGTGAAGCGGTGCCGGGAACGTAAAATAAACATCAAGGCGTCCGAGCGCGTCAACGTAGACGTATTCACGCTAAACAAACGGCCGTGTCCCCAACACAGCCGAACTCATTTTTCTTCTCCTGTCTCAGGCAGGATTTGCAATAGCCCGTCGCATCCGTCCGTCATGCATTACACATGTAAACAAAAGATAGCTAAAACAAAACACTGCATATACTACACGTCCTTGTCAAGAACTCGAGATGAATAAATAACAAAGTGGTCAAGTTTGGAAGGTTGTAAATTCACCTGTTCGTCCGTCAAAAGTTGAAACTCGCTAAGGTTTTGTCGGACGGGCGGACAGACGGAATTAAAGACCACCTCTGATTGGATGTTGGTCACGTGATTGACGGACGGGTGATGGACGGATAACTGACGGACGCGACAGGTGGTGGTTGTAAATCCTGCCATACGGAAACTGCACAGGGGAGTTTTAAAAATGCAGTTGGTTTACAGTTTTCACAATTTTTTTTCTTAGAAATATGCCTAGTATGGTAAAAACTAGAATATACGAGCTTAGATAATGGGTTTTTGTATGTGCTGGCAAAAATTCGTATATCCAGGATATATGCCGAAAAAAAAAGTCAACACCCAAAGAAGGACGAATCTACAGGAAATATGCCCGGAATATCAACTCTTATGGGGCCCTTCAATATTCGTTATAAGAAGGTGCCAAACCTAATAATAAAATAAAACAATTATGCAGAATGTTACACAGTGTAATTATAGCGCCGCGAGTTTTTTTGAAACGCGAAACTCAGTTGATTGGCTTTGTCCTGCTGAGCGTAGTAATGCAGCAGCCAGACCGACCAGAACAGCGCGTTCCATTCGGTGCGAGTGCGTTAGTAAACTGCACTGGAATGAAGAACGACATATCTTAGCCGATACCTACAGTGTGCAGTATGAACTATTTTAAAACGTGTTATCTTCAAGCTCGCCATTTGTGTTCTTATGTGGTTCCAGTTGATCAACGACATTTCCAACATTCTGTTACGAAATGACGAGGCCTTAGCTGGACGGCCAGTCTGGTCACAATTTCAATAGCTGAACCATGGCATGGGCGTGAAAGACAGTTGCATAAATCCCATCCATCGGCCAGTAAACGTGCTCGATATAGGCCAACGTAACACTGGGAGCGGCGTCTTTTGTCATCGGGGGAGCGGACTAAGAATGCATGGAGATGGGTATGTCCGGCCGTCGTTAACCGCCTCCTAGAATCAGCTTCCGGCAACATGAACAAGGTACTTTCCAATAGATTGTAATAGTAGTGGCGTGCGGTGATAAAACCTCCATTTAAGCTCCCCGATCAATAGTCACGTAAATAGCTATATATAATTCTTATGTTGAATAAACACCATATCATACTGTTGTGCTCTACCTAATCATGAGATATGAGATTATTTAGCTACGCCCATAGCTCCTTACAGATATGAATTGACGTAAAATCTGATTCGTAACAATTTGCCATGCATTCGGAGCACGACGTCAGTTCGTGTACTATCATGAAATAAATGTAAGCGCAACGACAAATGTTAGCAAAAGTTTTGAACGACATTATCTAGGTCCTTTCCTTTGTTTCCTTCTCAGGCCACGTTCGAATCGCAGATTTTAACATAGGTCACGTGAACCGATTTAATATGGCATACCAATTACATACTTTGTAATTTCGTTTTTCGAGTTTCATATGAAGCGACCCATTATGGAAACACGAAATTACCGAACCACCGCTGTATTTGTTTATTCTGAAAACACACAAAGTATGCATACGAATGCAAATTAAATAAATGGATTAAATAATTTAATTTTAATCAAAATGTGTGTTAATTACAAAGGACAATTTTAACTCTGCTTAAAGTTTACGTAGTTTACTAACAAATATTAAATTCTGGGCTTAAAAAATTTATTTAATAAAGTAAAATTAAGGTCCTTTTGGGATTAGTCATAACGAACATGTTTATTTCTAACAACTACATTTCCTGAAAATATATTTTCCTACTAAAGTAATGCTGAACAAGTGACTACTGACTGTATCCGAATTTGAAGCAGGCAAAGCAGGCAAATCAGGCCGATCGACTGCCACCAAACTCAACACGAGCAGCACAATGGTGGACGAGACTCTGCGACACGCATTCAAATATCCCGTGCGTGTTGCAGAACCTCGTTGATACACACCACGTACTGTGGTAATGTTGGTACGACAGAGCCACTTTATGTAAGATAGGTGAACTACAACGTCACACCTGTGTCGCCCACATGAACCCGCCCATATCGTCTGTAGGTAGCGTCACAGATCACATGTTCCTAGCTTCAAAACCGTTCCACGGTGGGGCTTCAAATTCTAGATTTAATTTTGCACGTTTTTAAAGAAACATCATGTTTAATATAAACATACGACAAAGTATAATATAAACATATGAAAAAAAAATAACACTTGGTATAATAAAAACATCTTGGCGGTGTATAAACACTTGGAGATTTATAAACATTTGACAGCGTATAAACTCCAGGCATCACATAAATGCCCGGAAGCGTATAAACGCCCGGAAGCGTACAAACACCCGGCAGTGTAAAAACAGCTGCCATATTATAAACGCCTGCCGTAGTATAAACGCGTGGCAGTGTATAAACGCCTGTCATAGTATAAAGGTCTGGCAATGCATAAACACCTAGCAAATAATAAGCACTTAATAAAGTAAGAGCTCGTCATTAACACATACTTCGTATCTTACATATTGTAGTGAAATTAATTTACGAGCAGAAATAAAATACATTTTTTATAGAAAATATTTCACCGTCAACCACGAATCTGGATACAGTTATATCGGCAGTAACATATTTTTCAAAAGTGTGAAATAGAGAGCAGCTGGCGCGATTCGCCCCACGATGTAGTTTGCCTACAGGAGGTTATCAGGGAGGGAATACGGCCGTCGATGACTGTCACGATCGTCATGGCTGTGCAAACACGAGTCTGCAGCGAAATGAACAGCCAGCGAGGCGATGGCATCCTCCCAGCTACCCCTCAGTGGACAAACACAGTGACTAATTGTGATGTGCACACCACCCCCCCCCCCCCCCACCCTCTCCGAAAACACGCACATTCTCTAGAACTGCGCGCACCACGCCGTTTGGAGCGAGAAGCGCGATGGGTCATCATTTTTTTAATTTCAAACCTGGTTTATAAGTCCGGGCGCAAACTGAGACGGCGTAGTTGCGTAGATCGACATAGCGTAGCGCATACGACTGCCAGATGATGACAGCCAATAAGTCATACAGTCAGTTCACGGTCTGTTCACACTTTCTGAATGAAACATTTTACAAATCGCCATATGTATGATGTGGTTGGATGTTTACTAAATATGTTATTTATGACAAACGTGTTATACTTGTATTAAGAAATTGTTCTTACGCAAAATATTACACCGAGTGTGCACTAATGCAGTGCGCTGTCCCTTGAGTGTAATTGTCTAAACTTTGTTTGAATGAGGCGGAGAAATATTCTGTTAAAAGTAGAACTTTAGAAAGTCTTCAGAAAAGTTGGAAGTAGCCGTGCATGGACTATATTTACATCTGGCTATAGCCATAGACTAAAGATGAGGTAGACCGATCTCGCTTGCTGCGAACAACCAATCTCCGTGCCCCAACATTGAGCCGCTCACCTGCCAACACGTCTAGTGAAAACGGCATGGTTAGGCTTTTAGGTTAGAAAACTGATTTGTAAACAAATGCTTTGAGATGTATGTATACTTTCTAAAACAAACTTGCAATGCCGATTGATTAAATTCAAATTGGTTAAAGTATTTTATACATATAATAGTGCGTGTCATTTAAAAATTAAGATATGAACAAACACTTCTCATTGTCCACCATGTAAGATAGGTCAATAATGTTTGGTACATGGCTATGGGCGTTTCCTGAATTTAAACTCGTGCGGAATACAGTTTCAAGTAGGCCTATGAAAAGTAAACGCATAAAATTTTCTGATTACTCGGTTCCTTTCTTCACCCGTTACAAATTACAGGGGAGGAGTTTTTTTTTTTTTTTTTTTTTTTTTAACTTACTGAATGTTACACACAAAAAATTACCGACATTGCTCAATAACACAGTTTACAACAAAGTGGGAGTAGTGAATTGAAATGGATCACTGTACCCATCTGTGCAATATGCAAAGCCAATGTATTTTGCTCAAATGTCTTATTTAAATTTGATAAAAGTTTAATTAGGGTATTTTTATTACATGTAGCACACTGCCTTGCCGTCATGAACTGGAAAAGTCTTCCAACAGATTATCCTGTTTGGATCAATCTCACTAATATCCTTTGGTGCAGGCTCCTCCTCGACGTGAGACCTTCTGAAGAAACACATTTCCAACAAACCACTGGAAACGGGCCTAGGTGGGATCAATAGTCCCCCCTCATTAGCGTAAGTGTAGTAAGCACATATCTTACGTAAAGCTCTTTAACTATTCACAATATAGAACTAATACCTCAACTGTATCAGCGTAGTAACCAAATATCGTGCCTAAGGCTTTTAACTTTTCGCAATATAGAACGTATACGTCATATGTGTAAGCATAGGAAGTACATCTGTTGCACAAGGCTATTAACTATTCGCGCCAAGCTTTTATATACTAAATATAAATTGATACTAAAATATTAGTTGGTAGTAAAGTTTATTACGGCTGTTAGTTCAAGTCTTATAATTTCTACACACTATGTAACTACTACTATAATTATTTTTCTCTTTTTTAGTGCATTTATAAATAAAATATTGGTTTTGAAAGGTTTTTTACAGTTAATTTACTAAAAACATTTTCCAAAAACAACTGGTAAGATAATCGTAATAATTACTCTGTAATAAATGTTAGTAATATATTCCCAAGTTTCGGCCACGGAAGTTACCATTTTCATAACTGAAATGAATGAACATAACATAAATTAACAAAGGTATATGTAAACATGAATACTAATTGTTTGATACATAAAATCATATTTAATTATAGTATTATTTCGAGAAAGGTTTTTTTTTTTTTTTTTTTTTTTTTTTCCAAAATATAAATTTTTAACATTTGTAATTAAAAACCCTCTATTAGAATTACTTGATTTCAAAACTATTTAAATATGTATAATAAACTAGAATGTTGTTATACAGTTTTACAAAATATGCTCATTCTTTTCTCATGTGAAACGGTAGTCAAGTACGGTGCAGTGCTTTATCAAAAACCACCAAACGTTTACCTTAAGCGCAGTTCAAATATCACGTTCACGCACACGCTCCCTCTCATTCATTCTCTCTTTCTAGCTCACTCTCTAACACTCATTATCGCACTCTCACTATCTCACTCTATCTATCGCTTATTCTCTCCGTCACGCTCATTATCTCCGTCACACTAATTCTCTTTCACTCACTCTCCTCTCATTCTCTCCCTCACTCTAGCATTCTCTCCGTCCCTCCTTCACTCTACTTTCTCATTCTTTTTCACTCACTCTCCCCTCGCTCTATCTCTCACTCTCTCCGTCACTCCCTCTCTCTCTCCGTAACTCTCTCATTCTCTCTCCCTCGCCCATTCTCTCCCCCTCACTCATCCTCTCTCCCATTCTTCCTCAGATTCTCTGTCTCGGCCAGGAATTGTCAACCTCTATTTCAAATTGTTCACGCTCAGAATGAACATTTGGGCGTTGTTTCCGTCAGAGGCTTGATCAAGTAAGTAACCAGGAGGCGTCCCGCATTGTCTCCAAGGACAGGCTCTGTTCCTGGAAAACATTACTTCACAATTTTCCAATAAGCCGTAAAAACAGACGTCAAGTCATAGAAGTATTTTACCTATGCCACCACAAATATTAACTTGGGTTTTCTAAACATTCCATCTAATGTTTAAAGTAAGTTACACCCAGTTACTGGCAGTGATTAATATTCAGGTAATCACGAACCATATGTTTATATGTTAAGTAGTTACCTTATTTCTCCACAGTTTACGAATAACCATGTTGTCACCACGATGATGCAGTCATCGCCGTGGATGGAACTGCGACATTCCAGAGCTGTATACGTATAACACTTGATACCACCTGCCACAGACTCGACCGCCGAGTTCTTCACTCGCTAATTAGCGATGTATTCCGTATTATTATGGTTGTTTGAAAAAGCCCTAACACAGGATCCTCGTATGAACCCAGCAGCACAACTTCAGTAAACCAGGACGCCAGAAATAGCAACGGCGTTTCGCAAAAGGAGGGCAGACAGAAACATCCCCTCAACCAGCCGGCAATCGGGGACAACTATGCCTAAACAACGCGCCGATATAGGCCAGCACGAGCCAGGGCGCAACGCCTTTCGACGTCTGGCCAGCTTCAAAGGAAGATGCATGCAGCATGCATGTATCCGGTGGCCGCTAATCGCTCTACAGGATGGTACAGGTGGGGACTGTCCATAGTACGTAATAATTAAACAGGTGTGATATAACATAATTGTAACTTGCATTAATACCAGTTGTAGTGGCTCCCCCGACATTTAATATTACAGTGTCTTGTGTTGTCTGTGTCTCATATATAATTAAACCCCCTCGTCAACAGTTATACTCTACCATATCATTTATCAATCAGCTATGCCCCTAACCCCTATTTTGTGTGAGTATGACCATAAGTCATTCATAACAGTATGAAGTGAAGCGAGGAGCATCGCCGGTATGTAAGGGCGGGGAGAGCGGGAGACCCCCGAGAAAACCCGCCAACCAGCGGCATCGTCCAGCAAGATTCCCACGTGAGAAAAAACCGGAGGCGACCCCACCGGGAGTCGAAACCGGTTCGCCTTGGTGACGAAACGTGCGCTTTAGTCACCACGTCGACTGGGACTCTAACAAACCGGCAAGGAAACCAGAATGTCAAATGTGACAATATTTGCGTTCAATGTTGGGCTAATTGACAGTAAATGTGTTAATTGAAACTTCCAGTGGAAGTTTGTATATTTCGAGTATTTGCAGCGTCTGGTATCTGGCCTAAAAATATTTGCTGTTGAGTTTTAAACGAAAAAACGTGTACAATATTTTTTAGACTTTCATATATCCTACTTTGCTTTCATGCCTCCTCTTATGCGAAGTGGATCTGGGACAAGTGAAGAGCCAGCAGCTTGAACTCGTAGCAAGCAGCAAGGGAAAAACTTATTTTCAAGTATTTATGAAGTACTGAGCAGAAGAACGATATCGACCCTTGATCGTGCCACTTCATGACACGGAGAGCTACAAGCATGACACAACTATAGACTCTTATAAAATATTTCACTCTACAGTAGCTACACGCCATCTTCAAAGGGAAAATAAATATTACGTGAGCGCCAGTTAGATGGGCCCATTAAGTGTAAATAGTCCGGGCATATTTTCTATAGTACATTAGTTCTTCGCGCGTGTCTCGGCAAAGAAATATCCTTCGAACACGAATTTTTGTGAAATAATATATTGTTACGTGTGATAACACCTGAGGAGCGTATCTGAATTCGTTAGTGAGGTCTTAATAAAAAAATAACAAAAAAACTTTATTTATGCAGATATTATTTAGAGCTTTAAATTATCTGTCTCTACTTTCACTTTCTATTTATCAGTGAGCGCAATATTTGATGTATATTTCAACCCTAATTAACTTTCTTTTTAATTGTGTCTGTTGGTTACAATTAATTAACTCATACTCATTATCAACACATGTTCTGTCTGTTACCATCATTTATAATGTCTCACTCGAGCATCTAGTCCAATATTCCAGCCTGCCAGCCGCACCCTTCACTGCTTGATACTCGTAGTCGTAGACTTCCCTTCCACTGGTCACTTCTGCCGCTGCTCTGTCTTCTGTCGATCGGAACTCAGCCACTCATTCATCAGCTCCATCTCAACTCCCGGCGCGAAGGCCTGCCGCAATATTTATAGCGATGGCCGTGACCATCTCGAAGGTTCAACGCACCCCGAGTCGCGTTGAGAGAACGAGGTCAGTAATCCAGAGCATTCTTCAGATAAACGCTGAAAACAATACGACCAGTGTCAACAAAATGTGCAGCAAAAGAGATTATCTTGTCGGCTCGCTTTATGTAACCGATACGTGGGCACCGACCTTATCTCTCGCGCTACCGTCGCCATCGTATAACGACTCTCTCCTCTGGCTCGCACGATATGCGAAGCAGTGAGTACACAATATAAACCAATTCTCTAAGCGCGTACAGTTTTGTTTACATCATATTGAGTGTGTAAAACAATATAGAGTATCGCGAAAATTGTAAAAACATCTCATTCTTAGACCTTACTTGCGCAGTTTTCTTAAGTCCTTAGCACCGAGATGTCGAGAGACGATGAGGGTGAAGTGAGGTGTGGATGGAGCAGTGACGGAATGCAAGAACGGGAGTGGCAGATGTACAACACGGTAAATTAGAAACATGTGTGCAACACATCAGAGGATGGTGCAGAAAGTTCGCCTGCACGTTGTTAAGGGGGACCACGTAGCTGCGCGTGCAAGGTCAAGAAGCGAGGGGGCGATACGGACGACACTAACACGCATACCTAGTGTCCCATCGCTCCTACGCGCAAAGCGTGCAGTGTTTCCGTCCTAACGTTTTACTGTGTAAATTAGATATGTAACAGTGGAACTTTATTACACGCGATGAAAGTGCGCAGATCAAACTACCTGCGTATAATCGTACGTTTCTCTTACCGCTTAAAGAAACCGCATAGGCAAGCTTCAGAAATGCGATATTTCACCACTTTCACGAATTTTTTGTCCAGTAATGCACTGAACATGATAAAAATAAAAGGATCGATCCCTAGAGACTTTTGTAGAAGTAAAGGGCAATAGAACTACTATTGTATGTGACTGAGAGGCACCCTGTAGTTGGCACCCAACAACACCTCGTTTGCCATAAAAACGGCCATAAATAATTCCCTTGTACTACGTAAGCAGGAGTAAAGTCTGAAGAAACTACTATAACCATAACATCAAGAAATATTCCAAGCAGTTTACATACGATGGTGGATAAATAAGTACATTTCCCACGTAAATAACTCCCTGCGTGTTAGGGGAATTTACGTTTATCACGTTGTGTACACATTGTTCGTGATGCAACGTGTTCCGACCATAGACTAAGGATGAGGTCAACCTTACCAAGCAATGAAAATATTATAGCATTTTTTATATGTTGCGAACATGATTAATGTATTTTAACTTTGTCTCCCAAAAATGTTTTAAATCTTTTACCCCATTCACAGTCCACGCAAGATCATTAGGTTTCATTAGCAAAAAAATTAAACAAAACAACACATTTCCAACTTCACACCCGCATAACCAGTCTGCGAAATTGTATGTACTTACGTCGAATATTCTTGTATACGAACCATTTACTATCTTGGCTTTGTTGTTGAATTATATTTAGCTGTGGCCTTGCTGATCCCAGATTCTGTAGCTCTAGTTTATTATCGTAATTGAGAATCTTTGTCGTAATAAGGTTTAAGATGTTACTCGCCGAATTAACAACTATTTACAAGTTTCCACAACATACCATTAACAACAATTCAACCCTGCTTCTGACCAATGCTCATAGCATATCATTAATTAACAACAAACTTATGCAGAATATTACACACAATATTTGAAGCTCACGCGAGTTTGAACGATATCTATGAATAAAAAATATTCTAAATAAATACAAGCATTGTTAAGAAATGTGTTTAACAACTGCAAAAGAGTGGAGCGCGAAAGTGTGCTTACAAAACATGTAGTTTTGGTAGCTTTGTCAAGTTCCAGAAAACCATTATTTTGTTTGAGCAGGGGCGCGTCCAGCTCTCTCCGATTTACAGCATGTGATTGGCTGAAAAGTACCGAGCCCCTGAAGTCTTCCCTCCCTCCCGTAGCACCCCTAGTTCTAGTCTCTACTAGCTCTACCCACTTCGGGGTGAAGAATCTGCCGCCCCACCACTCGACATTTCCAAAAACATCCCTCTCGTGACAAGAGTCTCGTCCATCTCAAAACATTGGCTGCGAAATAACCTCCGTATTCGTAAGCAGTATTATTTACTGAGTAGCAGATAAGTAGAGGTATGCGTTCTGAGATTTTATTAGGAGGGCTGACCAGGAAACTATTCCTGCTTTGTATTTTAATTTCTTTATAAAACATTAGACACTCCTTAAGATAATCTTGA
This sequence comes from Dryococelus australis, assembly GCA_029891345.1. Taxonomy (NCBI): domain Eukaryota; kingdom Metazoa; phylum Arthropoda; class Insecta; order Phasmatodea; family Phasmatidae; genus Dryococelus; species Dryococelus australis. Next base: position 196,011,844 of record CM056998.1, on the reverse strand, counting down.
CACGCGAAATAACGACTTATGTTTGTAATGTATACTTCATACTAATGGATTTTAGGAAATGTACGTTCCGAACCAAAATATAATTTCCATATATTTAGTCCATTCACTTAATGTTCTTGGTTTTCCAGATTTTTTACGTTGCTCTTTTTATAAATAAAACCAATGTACATTTATTTAAGTTGTGTAACTAAGTAACTTGAAGTTACTATATTAATTACTTCATGTCATAATTATATCGAATTTCATAAAAACTAGCGTCATACAATTGAGTTTCACATAAATGTTTTACATCAAATTATTACAAAAATATCACTATATTAAAACTAAAAATAAAAAATTACCGCAGAGGATCTCCTGAAACCCTACCTGAAAGGTGGCTATAGGCGTCTCTCTCTCTCTCTCTCTCTCTCTCTCTCTCGTGGCACATCCTAATGATGAAGGCGGAGCACGCGTATGTACATTACGCAGTTTCTATGATTTTGCAGAAAACTAATTAACATTTCCTTAAAGGTGTCCCTCCCTTAATAATCTCGATAATGTATAAGTCGCATTAAGTTTTCAACCTCATTTCCCAATCTCCTCATTCAGTTTGTACCTGTAGTTGGGGATCACCTGTATAGTACATGATGTATACGGAACATGACATACTTGTACAATAACGAATACTCCACTTACGACACTGGTTTGCTTTTATACCAACTTGAGTATTACAATTACGTTGATTGCACTTGAAAACAAAACACATTATGTATAACTACATCCTTTGGAATGGCCGTACATTTTCTACGAGCGTGTTTTAAGGCTGCCAGCCATACGTGGTGCCCTAAATTGCGTTGCTTTGTGTTTGAAATCCTGTCTTTTCTTATAGGCTGTTCACGGTAGAATGAGCACTTTTAAAAGCCCTGCTTAAGATTTACTTGCATGCGCAATGTGTCTTTTTCCGCACTAAGCAAAATTAACATTACCATGGGCCTCATCACTATATTCGTGCTTAGGTCAAGTGGAACTGTGAAATTATTACAATCTTAAATATTTTGCAAATCTACTCATTTTTACACTTCGATGCATTAAAATTTTTAAAATAGCGAAAGAAATAATTTAAGTTATTACAAATGGTTACGGGACACTTTTTATCCGACGTTAAGATATGAAACTATATTTCATTCTTCATTACCAACTTTACTAGGCGCATGCCACTCAGTGCGCTCGTTAAAATATATGCAGGCAGAGGCAGTGACTTTTTTCTAAGGTTGGTTTCAAAAGTGCTCACTTTATTGTGAACGGCCTTTAGGAAGACCGTAAACGTATACGCAAAAAGCCTTCAGGCTAGTCGTGCATGATACTTTCAGGACACAACACACTTCGGGAACGTTATTCTAACGCCATCATACGTGGTTGAAAACTGTATCTCAACATACACGAACCGGATTCATGTGAAACGACAGGGGAGTGCATTAGACTTTGATACACTGGCTTATGCTGGATTTACAATGTCACGACGAGCTCGTCCCAACAGTCCGACACGACTTTTCAGTCCGACCATTTCCGTCACCAAAATTAGTTCAGTGGTTACAATTCCTCGACTGTTTCAATCCGATAAGTGTTGCATGATTTCCGGGAAATCCTAGAATAGCCAGTAACGTGCTATGGAATGCAAAGAAATCACAAATCATTATAGACGTTTTTTTTTTTTTTTATAAAATTTGTGAACAAAGTATTTTTGTAATTTGGAGCAGTTGTTGTTCACGAATATTTATGTACGTCAATTTAACAGCGTTCTGTACAAGATAACCAGTATGTACACATCAAATAATTTTAGTGTTAAATTTACCACAGTAGTGAAATCCGCACGAAATTTTGTGTTTTAAGGTTATGTTTATGTTTGTTTTTCTGCTGCCAACCGAGGCCGACCAGTCCGACGCCCGAAGAAAGTAGAAATAGAATCTACTTTTGTAGGGCTGTGTGGGCTGCGATTTTGTCGGGGTGACCCGCGCTCCTGATTGTCTAATGAAAAATTCTCGTCGGTGTCGGGGCTGTTTTGTCGGACTGTCGGGTTATTGTAAATTCATCTTCAGAATCCCGTAGTTGTAGCGGTACGACGGGGATACTGCACGCGAGTTCACAAATGTGCACGTAGAGGCGACATTTCTTTATATGCACCGGGCAGCTTTGCCGTAGCGCTTCGTCGAGTTTTGCCACACACACACACACACATCAATAGGCCACAGCCTTAATGTACCCAAATCAATTTTATTCGCATAAAACTAGTACCTGTTGGGAAACAAACTGAAGAAATCCACGAAAACTTCTAACGAACAAACACTGCAGACGAAAATAGTTCGACCACGTGCTGCATATTGCTGTGGCACCTCGTTTACGAAGAGTCCCAATGACGACACGATAATGACACGCCATAGCGGATTATCCAGCATGTCCCCAGATATAGTTTGCCCACACTGCGCGCTTTAACGGCGTTCCGAACAGAGTGGGCGGCGAGTCACGTGCGCTTTATTGACACAGTACAGTGTATGCGTCTAGAACACGTTGGTGCACATTGTGCCGCAGCGGGGTTAGCTTTCTCTTTGATGCGTCCGGCTCCATTCTCATGTAAATGTTCACTGCAGTTTGAACGGCATTATCCCCCCCCCCTCCCCTTTTCCAGCCATAAACCGCCAACATTGCGCTATCTCTGGATAATCTCCCTTGCAGTTTGCACTCTCTGGTCTGAAATGAAACTGCCATCCAGAAGAAACGATATGGGCCGTTTACAAATGATACTTCCAACACTAGCGAATATCCCCCCTCCCCAGCCACCAGTTTAACAGTGTCAGAGTTCTCAGATAATTATGCTAATGGTCACATGACCTTGATTCCTAAACGTGATACGATTTTGCGGGATTTCTGTGTGTTGTATATAGCAAAACGTATAAAATGCGAATTTACAAATCCCCCAATCCTTGCAATTTTGGCGTTAACCTCCGACTAAATAAAAAAACAGACTGTTTTGCAACCATAAATGTTTAAACTCCCAAGAAACGGTGATATTTCGTTTAAATTTAAAATTACAAATTTTTTTAACTTATAATGCAAACGCAATTGAGACTTTTCGGAAATGAGTTACGTAGGGAAAATGTAAGCCATTGGGAAATCTGCAAGTCTACGCTTCTGTCTTCTGCAAAACACCAAATCTCACGTTATTAACCGTTTCGATAGAGATTTTGCACCAACAACACAAATACGTATGACCTTTAGACGCAAAATCACCTGCTCATTTAACATCTACTATAATAATGTTTTAACCTAGTTCATATATGATTGAGTTTTCATGAAGGAAAAACATTCCAAAAATCATCTTGCAGTGTCGCAATTTCTTTCAGCAGCGTACCAGTAGTTTAAGAAATAAATTATTTAAAAAAAATGTAACATATTAAATTAAAAACGTATCGAATACTATCGCTTTCAAAAACTATTGTAAGCTACACTACAGTATTAAAGAATATTTTACCTGTCCTGTAACGACGTATATCGTTTTTTATGTGAAAGAGTGACTCAATCTACTACAGTAATCTATCCCTGAATGAAGCCACGTCAACAAGACTTATGTAAAGTCTTCTCGCTTAGCGGATCACTTTCGACATCCGTGCTTAGGAGCCACTTATTTCTCCGTTTTGTATCCTTCCGCAGTAAGTACAGCTATGGCTTCCAGGGATGTGATCACTTTATGCAAACTACTTTGTACATTACGTTAACTGAAAGTGTTGGAAATATTATGAAAGGGCTGACTCAGAAAAAAATGGGGGCACATATCCACCCTCTATGTCATTCAAAATTATTTTTTCTTACAATTTACAAGAAAACCTAACAAAGGCGCGTGTACCTAGAAAAATGAGTGAAGCTGTGTATTCAAAAGTGCATAAAGAATTTAAAAACACTCGCTACCATGTGAGCTGGAGTAGAGAGGCTTGAACTACTCTTAACATAGGGATAGTCAGAACCGATGAAGAGGAACAAAGTGAATATGGAGAAGGGCCAGAATGGAAGGACGGGGGAAAATGGAATATCACGGAGAAAACCCACCAAACAGCGGCATCGTCCGGCGCGATTCCCACATGCGAAAATCTCGGGTATCGAACCCGGTTCGCCTTGGTGGACTATCGAGTTAATTGCCGTATATGCGATATGTATCGCATACACGCATGTACAGGATTGTCAACATGTCTTGTCACCCATTTCATACATACATAACCAGTAATAACCCAATATAATCCAATACATCATAAGGTATTCCAATAATCAGACCACCCTGTATATTACAGACATCGTGTGCGTGGGGAAGCCCGACTCCCTTCAATTCGCAAACGGCAGGATTAACCCTCGGCATTGCCGTTTTAATATCGAGACATATAAATAATTACTTCTACATTTTTAAAACCAAGTAATAAAAGTAACTTAGTAGCTAAAACCTTACATACGAAGGACTCAAAATGGCAGACGTAAACACTACTACTCGACAGCGCTGCCAGATAATATAACACCTGTGTACGTAGCAATAAAGTAGACATGGGCAGTGATATTTTCAAATGTTCGTTTTAAGAGTGCTGATCATCCAACCATATACTCACATACACTCCTCTGAGCGTTGCGTTGCATTAGGGTGGGAGAAATAACTTACAATGGAGCAGTGAATACACCCGATAGTATAATGTGCAGAAATGTGAGGCGGGCAGCTCGTGTACAAATAGAAATTCTAGTGCAGGCCCCAATATCGCATTAAATAGAATCAAACATACACAATATTAAGAAAGTCATACATATTTCACATCTGCAAACGGAAGAAAAATTCAATAATTTTCTATGTATATCTGTATGTATTATGCAACGATTGACATTGTTTCAGATAAATATTCTAGTAGACAAAAAAATTCACCTCGGGCTCTTCTGAATTACGACCCCATTGTGTATACACAATTAATTTGGATTGAATTTTTTTTATTTAACGAATAAATTGTTTAAAAAAAACTGCTGCGATACACATTCGCTCCGTTTTTCACATTTATGTATATGCATGGGATGGCTGTGGCGTAAGTCATTCTCCAACCATAAAAATTAACAAGATTAATCCTTATTTCCTTTATACACTACAAAATTAATCGAAATATTTAATGGTCATGAACTTTTGTTTAAAATAAGCCCTTGTCGAAAAAAAAACTTTCAAGTACGCCTTCCAAAGCAACCTGTGATAAATCGATACATAATACGCAGTTCGACCAAAGATGAATCAATAACATACCACGCAGTTCGACTGACAAAATAATTAGTCACGGACAGTTCTTAATTCTGTCAAACACAGCAGGAGTGTACAATGAAAAAGGGAGATACATGTCGTGCACTCCCCACCTCTAATTCCAATAAAATAAAACAAAATATTTATGAGTTTTCGAGAAGCCAGTGTTTTCACTAAAAGCGAGGGATATTTAGATATTTTGAGATAGCATCGAAATTCTAATACTTCCACATCATTCAAATTTGTTTATCTACTTACCCACCCGTCATCAATCCGATAAACATTTTTTACCCAAACCGCTTGAAATTTCGTACTGATATCGACCTAACTTAGTTGTTGAGACAGCATAGAACGAATTTAGTACTTGTTGAAATTTCGTACTGATATCGACCTAACTTAGTTGAGACAGCATAGAACGAATTTAGTACTTGTTGAAATTTCGTACTGATATCGACCTAACTTAGTTGTTGAGACAGCATAGAACGAATTTAGTACTTGTTGAAATTTCGTACTGATATCGACCTAACTTAGTTGTTGAGACAGCATAGAACGAATTTAGTACTTGTTGAAAGATGATTAGGTAATTCGTAAAGTCGTTGAGATCGGACAGTTAATATGAAAATATTTAAAACCGGATGGGGAGAGTCGATGGGGCAAAAGGTTCTTCAGTAGATGAACTGCCAAAATGTATGAAAAATTGTGCGCGCGCTTTCGTACGAATTCTAGACATCAATGACACCCAGCACAGACAACTCGAGTTTGGTTAAGCACTGTGTGTGGAGTGAACTGGCCTAGAAACAGGTCCATACGCATTTTTCTCTCAGCTGCACTTAGGATTCTCTTCAAATTATTTCCGCACATCAGGCAAGGGTTTTGCATAGAAGTATGCTAAAATAGTTAATACTTAAGTTTAAGTGTCACTCCGCCTTCACTACATACGACTACGCAGGTGGCTGCAAATTATACTAAATATTTGTCCTGCGTAAATACTGAACTATTCAGATCAGCACTTGAAAAATGAAACTATTTACGCTCATTCTAATATCAGATAATGTTGATTATATATAGTATTTTTCGTCCCGCACCCTTCCCCATTGTTTATCTCAAACCAAGTTCTGGGTAATAGCTTGCGAACAGAGCGCCTGGTTGGAGTAGATCATCTTTAATGTAAACTAATGTGCATTAAGTGTGTATTTTGCAAAATTAATACTCAATGGCTTGCATTCCTTGTACCGTTTACAAAATTCCTTGCACAGTTCTGTAAACCTTTATGGTCAGATGTTTGCGTGCCAGTTTAAATATTCTTAACCTCAACAAAACCAATTAAACGTCGCGTTGTGTGTATAACGCGGCATTTGAAGCACAGATTTCGGGGCAAATGTCAAATTATTTCCACGTAGATATATCTGTGTCGTGCCCTGAGCCTCGGCGCTCAAACATAATGCAGCATTTATAGGTCCCTGTTCACATCGCAGAGGTGTGCATACTTCTGGTATTATAAGCAATATACTTCCTCGAGTTATTCTGAAGAGGTTTTGAAGACAATGTCTGCCAATCTCTAGTTGCTAGTAAACACAATGTTACAACTAATATTTCTAACATTCGCTGAGATTGCATTTTTTAATGCCGGGTACTATCAATTTATACGCACTTAATATCTTCTACAGCCATGCTCATAAAATTCTTGAAATGACAAGCACTTTCATTCAGCGGTAATATATCCAATATATTATTGCCACTATCTTGTTCGCTGTTATGGACTAAGTAAATGCTTTAGCCAGTATTGCTATATATTTGTACTCTTTTTTGCATTTTCTTATAAAAAGGAGCAAAAGAATAAATGCAGCACATTTATTCGTTATTACTAATTCCAAGGGCGTATAACGTGGGGGGGGGGGTCCATCTTTAAAAGAGCTATTTTTATCACACTTTATTGGCTTCTACGTTTATCCCATGCCTATTGCAAAATGAACGAGGTCTTGGTAACAGAAATTTAATTTCAGATTAAAGGTTTTTTTTGCTGCACACAATATAATTGTATTAGTTCCAATATTATTCATGTTGGACTGCGGTACTTCTATGATAGATATTGTATGTTCTATTCAGTCTGTGAAGTAATTTTTAGTTTAGTTCCACCGATCGTGCATGATAAACCCTTAAAGGCAATTTATTAAGAGTACGCTACATTTTATTTTGTTTTGAAGTAATATTGTAGTCCAAATTAACCCAAAACTATTATTCTTTAGTGAACCTATAATTTTGATAAAATATTTCTTTAATCGTGTTAAATAAAATGTAAGGTACATTGCTGGACATTAAAAATTATAATCCGTGGATTATGTGGCTACCAACTATTCATGTGATTGTGTTGGTAGACTTGAGAAATATTTTACCATCCCATAGTAGTGTAGATAAATTGGACAGTCGAGTGGTGCTTGCCTTATCCCATACGCATACTTAAAGTGAGGTCGCGTTAATATTCGCGTGGTAATATCAGCCATTACGAGAGTACGTGACAGTCACTGCCGCGATAGGTCCTGTGTACACACACGATCGAGACACGCTGTGGTAGTTAACCTCAAAAGGGACATGTCCGGCAATACGTGTGTAAATAAATTGATAGACCCTACATTTATATCCTTTTGTCGAGAGTTTAATATTTGTTGAGGTGGTTAAATATCGTGACAGGATATTAATGTGGTTTATTATATGACGAGAAATATGCTGTCAATTCTGTTGTGGCAAACCTGTATGATAATTTAAGTCCTATCACGCCGCCACATAGTGCAAGAACAGCTACATATATTAACAGAATCCGAATAATTCTGCAACGTTACTATCAAAGCGAACACGTGTACGAACTTGTGTGACTCTCGCTATCACGATAGTGATTCTACACGGTTTACACTACGATAGTTGCATGTTTTGTCGCCACAGTTACTATGAACTATCTAGCTCGAGCTGATATCGCGACGGCGCGAACCATAATCGTGCAGTTGACATGGCGATAGTAATGCGAGAGTAGCTCTCGCGATAGTCACTATCGCTTATTTCTCTCGCCGTGTCAACGCGCCCCTAGACATTGAAGCAGAAGTAAATAATACATTAGTGAGCTCAGTTGCTATTTTAAGAAATGATATGAATCTTATCAATTTCCAGTTTGACTAAGAAAAACACGCCAAAACATTATGCAATTTTCAAACTAACAAATAGCACTCTTAATGCACTTGATAAAAATATGCCATCTAAAGGAATATTTTGTGACCTCACTAAAGCATTTGACTGTGTAAATCACAACATACTGGTATAAAAATTAAAGTTTTATGGAATCTGAGGTACACCAAATAAACAAATAAGCTCATACCTTCCAAACAGGCAACTACAAGAAAAAACTACTTCATTCTACTCTGCACCAGGAAAAATCAAGCATGGGGTCCCACAAGGATCAATATTAGGCCCCCTACTCTTACTTGATTATATAAATGACCTTCCATGTCACTTAACCCCAGAAACTAGTCCAATTTTATCTGCAGATGATACTAGCATCTTAGTCTCTGGAGACTCAGTAAATGATCTTACACAAAAAACTGACACAACATCGACAGAGCTAAATGCATGGTTTACTGCAAACAAATTAAATCTCAACCTAGATAAAACATATCTTATGAATTCCCTCACAAAGAACAGAAAAACTATTAATTCATATGTTAGCAGTAACAGAGACAAAATTAATGAAACTGCATTGATTAAGATTCTCGGCTTAAAAGTAGACAATTTACTTAACTGGAAATCTCACATTGCGTATATTTTACCTAAACTAAGTTCACTATGTTTCCCCTGCGGAGTGTTGCAGAGGCCTTGAACAAAAATACAACAAAAATTGTATATTTCGCATATTTTCATTCCATCATGTGTTATGGTATAAAGAATAATCAATGGCAAAAGAAAGTCAGACTCACGTAGACCTCTTTTCAAGAGCTCAGAGATTTTAACATTTGCATGTTAGTACATGTTTTCAGTACTTATATTCATGTCCAAAAACAGCCATTTATTTCAGAAAAAAAGAGTCCTTTCATAAGCATGACACTAGAATAAAAAAATACTTACACGCGGCTTCAGTTAAAACTTGTCGAGAAAGGACCATCCTACCTCGGTAGCCAACTTTTCAATACGTTACCACAACACCTTCAAGAAATTTGCTTCTCTAGCGTAGATGAATATCTAAACTACAAAAGTTAAGAAATTATTGCATAACATGTCTTTGCACGCATTTCTTGTTCCGGTCTATCTTGTTTCCTTTTTCTTCTGTTTTAGCCAAACGACGACGCCCCACAGCATGTTGGAGGAGGATTGGTCAAATTATGAGGGAAAGATGTGATGCGTGTAGTCTGACACACACACGCACACATATATGTATGTGTGTGTTTACTATGTCCAGTGTAAAAACTTTGTATACTGTAATTTGACTTGTCCAATAATCTTTGTACAGCTATGTATTGAAAAAAAGATCTTATGGATGCAATAAAACAAAACAAAAGCCAGTGGTCTACACCCAGGCACTTTTTTTAAGGCATTATAATGGCCTACATACAGCTTGCGCCCACGGCCAACATTGACGATTCCAAACGAAACAAACGAAAAAAAAAGACGATAAAATCTTCACAAGACAAAATATCCAAAAGTCGAAGCTCGATTAAACTTACGAAAAAGGTCAAAACGGCACAAACACAAGATGACTTCGCTACCCGACGCAGAGGTCCACAAATCCGAACAGTCAGTAACGTGAGCCACAGAAGAACTTGCACCCAGGCATGAAAACTAAACCTGTCAGTTAGGGCGCGTTTACACGGCGACAGTAGATCGCGATAGTGTATCACGAGAGCTACTCTCGCATTACTATCGCCGTGTAAACTGCACGATAGTTACCATCGCCGTTATCTGCTCGAACTTGATAGTAACTGCCGTGACAGAACATGCAACTTTCGTGGTGTAAACCATGTAGCATCACTATCGTGATAGTGCGAGTCACAAATTTGTACATGTATTCACTTTTACAGTAACTTTGCAGAATTATTGTGATTCTGTTAATATCTGTCGCAGTTCTTACACTATATGGCGGTATGACAGCACGTATATTATCATATAGGTATGACGACAGTAATGACAAGATATTTGTCATATAATAAACCGCGGGGACAATATATGTTTATAGGCCGTTCACGGTAAAGTGATCACTTTTTGAAGCTGTTTTATCAGACACAATAACCAATAAAAACATTTCATTGTGGCCTCGGACTTTTGGTTTTGCGTATGGTGAATGTATACGCTGTGTTTATCACTCGCATGCCAGGGCGTTAACAATGGGTGCAAGAAAATAAATTGGTCAAAAGAAAAGAGTAACTAGGGCTTCAAAAGTGCCCACTTTACCGTGAATGGCCTATACATGTCAATATCCTGTCACGACATTTGGCTACCCCAACGAATTTCACATTCTTGAAAAAACATATAAATGTAGAGCCTATTAATGAATTTGTCGGACATGTCCCTTAACTATCACAGCACGTCTCGATCGTGTGTGTAAACAGCACCTATCGCGGCAGTTACCCTCACCGTGTAAACACGCCCTTAGTATTCGTGTGTCGAAATATAGCAAGCGTCCAGAATCATAGGAAATGTGGCGCAAAATACTGTGACGTTTGTCGAAAAATATACAGCGATCGGAACGCGTGTGTTGAATTGGTCCGTGCCGAGGAAAATGTTCGCCGTACACAATAGACTGCATGCCAAACGGCGAGGGGGATATTAAATTGTCATGTTTACACTTCACCCAGAGGATACGTCTCTTGCAAAACACTTACAAAATAGTCTCAACACTTCACAAAAGCACGGTCTCAGATTATCCGAGCGAGACGGTGCGGAAAATTCGAGGGCAGCGAAAATAAATCCAATTCGTCAAAATTCACAGTGGAAAGGAAGAAAGAAAGAAAGAAGAAAGAAAAAAACCGCACAGTACATAAATGCCATCTCTCTGTCACTTCGGGGTCAAAAACAGTGTGCCAATGTTTCGTTTTAAAAAAGTGTAACTAGTGTGTGCATTTCTCGTTAAATATGTACATAATGAAAAGGGTAAATAGAAGTATTAAAACGAAAAACCTCTAGAATTGTTGAAATAGCAAGTAATTTATTTTTACACGTCTCAAATGATTCCAACAGTAGCTCATCTTAAGAGTTTTACGTCACACAGTTTGGAAGGGGACACTGAAGCAGTCTTAACTACACTGTTAAAAATTGCCTGGTAAACTTCCTAAGCTCTAATGGAAGTTGTTAACCTATGCAATGAATGGTAATAATACCACACATCAAGCAGCAGATATAGGAATGTTTAGCGTAGCTACTATACAAAGTTGGGAACTTCCCTGTGCATTTGACTGTTTCCTGAGCAGATATAGGATCGCTACAATGAATGTATAAGGAAAACATCACCATTCCTGCTTTCTCACTAACCGTATGCACAGGTAAAGTAAATTTCCGAGTAATTTCTTACATTGTACATCATTTGTAATGCGCTTCTAACCTAGACAATCTGACGAGATGAGCTGAAGTAGCCCACATTTTACATTCACGTAAAGCATCTCACCACGAGAATTCGCTGGGGAATTAGGCTATCGGCGCGATATGGTTGATAACGTAGTTAGGAAAGAAAACTAGCAGAGAAGTTGAATTTAGCACGACACGAACAGAGATTCTGGACTTTAATAAAGATGAAAATATAGGCTAACAAATTATACGTCAAAACACTGCACATTTTTTTGGGTGGTCATTTTGGAGTAGCGAAATGCACTACGAAGATTTAACGACGTTAAAAAAATGCAAGTTTCCATTTTAACAGATAAAAAATAAATCCTGGGCTCTTGTGTGGCCAGTGTTAGCTGGAGAAGTATCTGTGGTCGTAAGCGCACCTGTCTCAGTTCCAGTCAAAATAGGCGTGGCAGTAAGGGCGTGTTTGCACGGTGATAGTAGCTATCACGTAAGTGTGTGGAAGTAACTGCCGCTATAGCTCCTGTTTACACTCACGATCGAGACATGCTGTGATAGTTTAACCTAAAAAAAGGGCATGTCCGACAAAACTTGTGTAAATACATTGATAGGCATTACATGTATACACGTTTGTCAAAAGGGCGATATTTGTTGGGGTAGTTAAATGTCGCGACATGTAAACATATATTGTTCCCGTGGTCTATTATATGACAGTAAATATGTTGTCAACACAGTCGTGTCATACCTGATGATAATATACGTCCTGTCATACCGTCACGTAGTGTATGAACCGCGACAGATATTAACAGAATCCAAATAATTCTACAAAGAGAGCACTTGTACAGATTTGTGACCGACCCGCACTATCACGACAGTTACTAACAACATCTAGATGGAGCTGATATCGCGTAAGTGCTATCGCGACGGTGCGACATTGACTATCGTGCCGTTTACACGGTGATAGTAGCTCTCGCGACAGGAACTATCGCCGTGAAAACGTGCCTTAAGGTCCAGTTACACGACGACACACTGAATAGTGCAGCGATAATGATGTTGAACCATCCACTGAACGCTACACTGGAACTGCAGCAGTGTGTAAGTACGTGTGTATATATAGCAATGTGTTGCATAACGGTTTCTCTTAGCATTACATATAGTGCTATAGTAAACTGCAGTGGGATGAGAACGTATTGCATAACTTTGCCACCTATGCTATGTCAGTTGAGGTACCTTCCTCCACTGTGAAGCCGAGGACGCTGGCGCATAGTACTGGTGTTTGTCTCAGAGAAACAATATCCTCTCTCTCTCTCTCTCTCTCTTGGACGGGTTCATGTATTTACACGAAGACACACACTTCCAGCTACATTCCACACTGCTGCATTGGTCGTTTTTGCGGGTAGAATTTGGCGAGTTCTTCTGTAGTCGCCGTCGATGATGGTTCGGATTTTTGGGCCTCGGCGTCGGGGATGCGACGTTATTGTGTGTACCGTCTGAACGTTTGGCGAGTTTACTGGACTTTCGACCTTATAGTTCTTTTTTTGTTCGTAATTTACGGTCGAAGGCCACTTAATAAAGCGAGATGGTAAACGTTAGGGTGCGTTTACACGGCAATAGCAATGCGTAATAGTTACCATCGCAAGACCTACTCTCGCATTACTATCGCCGTGTTAACTGCATGATAGTTACACTCGCACCGTCGCGATAGCACTATCCCGATTGTAACTATCGTAGTGTAAACCTTTTAGCATCACTATCGTGATAGTGCGAGTCACAAATTTGTACATGTGTTCACTTTGACAGTAACTTTGCAGAATTATTTGGGTTCTGTTAATATCTGTCGCGGTTCTTACACTACATGGCGGTATGTTAGGACGTATATTATCATATAGGTATGACACGACAGTGTTGACAGCATATTTACTGTCATATAATAGACCACGGGAACAATATATGTTTACATGTCATTAATATCCTGTCGCGATATTTAACTAAATGTAGGGCCTAACAATGTATTTCCACAAGTGTTGTCGGATATGTCCCTTTTGAGGTTAACCACCATAGCAAGTCTCGATCGTGTGTGTAAACAGGACCTATAGCGGCAGTTACTTCCACACACTTTCGTGGTAGCTAGTATCACGGTGTAAACGCGCCTTTACTCTAGCTGGTACTGCCGATGAAAGGCTGTTCACGTTAAAGTGAGCACTTTCGAAATCAACCTTAGAAAAAATCACTGCCCCCCACCTGCATATATTTTAATGGGCGCCTTGAGTGACATGCGCCCAGTAAAGTTCGTAACGATGGATGGAAAGTAGTGCCTTATATTAACGTCGAATAATAAGTGTTAGGTAACCATTTGTCATAAATTCAATTATTTCTTTCGCATTTTTTAAATGCATTTAAGTGAAAAAAAGCAGATTTGTTAAAGATTTACTTTTTAAAATAATTCCACAGTTTCACTTGACCGAAGCATGAATAAAGTGATGAGGCTCATGACAATGTTAATCTTACATAAGGCGGAAGAATACACAACGTCCATACAAGTAGCTCTTAAGCAGGGCTTTCAAAAGTGGTCATTTTGCCGTGAATAGCCGGGTGAGCGGGACACTCACCGATGGACATGAGGCCGCTGTTGAGCATGGACAGCTTGATGGTGTTGGGTATGGAGACGAGGGATGTGCTGGCTCCGCCCACGGACCTCTTCTTCTTGGGCTTGTCGAGGTCGGCGCAGCGCGCGCTGGACCGCGAGCGATGCTTGCGGTGGCGGTGCTGGCTGCCGGGGACCGACGCCCCGGCCGTCGTGGTGCTCGCGCGGGTCGACAGCTCGGCACGCTCGCGGGACGCTGGCATCAGACACGGAGGGAGCGGCGAACTGCCCTCTCCGGAGACGGCGGCGCGACTGGCCGGGCGGCGAGCGCTCGTCGCGCTCCTGGTGGCCACCGCCGGGGGCTGCGCGCCCCGCCCCTGCCCGGCCGCGCATGCGCGCTGCGCCCAGCCGGCCGCTAAACACAGCTGGTCCGCGGTTCGCTGACCGCTTCCACAGCCGAACTTCATTACATTTGCTAGGCTGTTAAATAGCCAAAAATATATGTATATTTTTTTTTATACGTGTACCAAACATTTTTCAGATTATAAAATTGTATGTAATGCCATTTTCCTTGGATAAAAAATTACACCCTATATTTAAGAAAAAAGACGTAAAATCAATTCATTTGGTATTTGTTGCACCTATAATAGCAAATACTAAATAGGTTGTACAAATGAAAAAGAAATATTACATAATAAACTTATGCAGTGGGCTACAATGTGAAAAATTTTTAATCACCAAATAACATGCCATATAAATGGAAAAAAAATGTTGACTATCAAGATATGTTTGCTTATATCTAATATTTTTAAAACATGAACTCGTAATTGGTAATTACTTATATGTCAAGAAGTTGACTATGTCATTAGTTTGCATTGTAAATAACAGATACTAATAATATTATATGTTATTATGACTGCAGAGAAACAAAAAAAAAAAATGGTGGATATTACGTCAAGTTATTTGGAAAATATGAAGTTCATTTTTTTATTTGTGGAAAATGTCACCACACACAATGCGTACAATAATTAATTTTTTCTAAATCAAGACCCTTAAGACGAGAATGTAATGGAACATTTTCTGTGAAATCGTTGTTTGTACGAATACACATATCTCTATAAATAAATGTTCTGGAAATAGGAATTTTTGCCAGAAAACGTAAAAAAAAAAATTTTTTATCGTATCAAAATAGTGAATAGATTAGGGCGGGTCTTCACATCGAGGTCTTGAGAGCCGAAGAGAGTGAAGCGAGGTGCGTATGGAGCAGCGCCGTAATGCAAGGACGGAGCAAGCGGGAGATCCCCGAGAAAACCCGCAGATTAGCGGCATTATCCGGCACGATTCCCACATGCGAAAATCTGTGGGCGACCCCATCGGGAATCGAACCCTGTTCACCCAGGTGGGGGGGAGCAGGCTAACCACAACACCACCGCAGACTCCGCGTTTTCGAGAATTCACCTCTTCATCCACTGATGTACACATGATGCTCGAAAACTACTGCTGTTGTTGAGTCTTGTCAAACCGATTGCTCGACCAAATCAACCGGCCTGAGAATTCAAACATGAACGGATGAATTTCCGAACGCTTCCTCTGAAAAATAAAGTCAACACACTCATCTCGTAACTTTCTAGCATTCCAAAATATACTGAAGTAATTCGGATTTAGAGATTTACAAATGGGTGATGAAAACTTTATAAATTGTGTGTAATGGCATTAATTTGCATCTGGAAGCAGACGACTATACTGCTGAAAATCAACCTGATGTTCGCAAAATGCCTAAACCGGAGTAGAGCAGTGTATAGGCTGTTCACGGTAAAATGAGCACTTTTGAAAGTCCTGCTTAAGATCTACTTGTATGCACGTCGTGTAATCCTCCACCTTATGTAAAATTAACATTGACATGGGCCTCGTCACTTTATTCATGCGTCGGTCAAATGAAATTGTGAACTTATTAGAAAAGTAAATATATTACAAATATGTTCATTTTTGATGCATTAAGAAAAAACAGAAAGCGAAAGAAATAATTTTTAAGTTATTACAAATGGTTACCTGACACTTTTTATTCCACGTTAAAATATGGAACTACTTTCCCTCCGCCGTTACCAAGTTCAATGGGCGAATATCACTCTGTGCGCCCGTTAAAATACATGCATGCAGGGGTAGTGATATTTTTCTAAGGTTCATTTCTAAAGTGCTCACTTTATCCTGAACAGCCTTTATCAATAACTGTCAGCGTCAGTCTCTGCCCACCAGACCTGCAGTCAAACAGTTTAAATAACGGTACCCCACACTTCCTGCTTTATTCGAACATAGACGCAGGGTAAACTGTCCGGCACAATTTTACTAAATAATCGAAATGTTCTTTTTTTTTCTTCAATAAACATGAAAGACAGCAAAGTTTTACTTTTTCTGGGTCTTTTTATGTTATAAATTTTTAGTGGCGGTGTCAACGAAATTCCTGCGAATTTGAAAAATGTTGGAGAATATTGCGATATTTCTTTGTCTTTATCAACACACATATATTTCTCCTTGTAAATCTTTTTACATGTCTAAGATGAGAAGTGCCTAATCTATTTAAAATTTTACGGATATTTACTAATAAATAAAAACCTATTAGAACGAATAAAACCCTAAAATATATAAACGATCGAAATGTATCTGAACCTGATCTGTGCGAGAGTGATTAACTGTCAATCAACAAAATTGTCTCCAGTGCTTTTGTACAACTGTTTGTTATGTGAATATTTCTATATGATTTGGATGTAAAATATTCTGTACCGCCTACAAACTACCTGGAATTGACTTTCATCTATGGAGTGAATATGGCCATCACTTTATCTGTTTGAAAAAAAATTTATATTACGTATCGGAATTTAGGACATATTTCATTTCATTTATTCACACTCCATAGATCCCTACGTGAGACTAATTCATTTTTGCATTGTTATGATATGATTTTATGGTTTATCAACATACCTTAACGGGGCTTTAGGGGCAATGTAAGTTATTAATAAGAGTTATGTAATGAACACTATATAAAAGAGGTTTAATTAACGTTGAGGCTGTACAATATTATTTCAATATGAACATATTGAATTATGCGCGGAGGGAGCTATAGAAATATACTGGAGTATTAATTAATATTAAATTATAAAGATTTAACCAGCCACATTCTGAGTAAAGTCTAATTGGCGAGTCCCCACCTTGTTCACAATTCCGGAGGCTGATTAAGATGGCGGAAGTCGACGGCCGGACAGACCCATCTTCAGTGCTGTTCTAGTTCCAATGGCCCGACGACCCAAGACGCTGTTCCCAGTGTTGCGCTCGCCTATATCGGCTGCGTATATCGGGCCTATATCTCAACCTATTTACTGCACGGTTGAGGGGGTTTCTGTGGTTTGCTATTTTATAACTTATCTCAGCAATCACGGTCCGTGTGCTGGATAAATATGTGAACGTGTGATCAGACAGGCCGCTCAGCGAAGACCTGACCACTACTCGTAACAGCATGCAATATATTTTTAACTGACTTGAGATATATGTGTCCTCTTTCTCCGTGTCATTATCTTGCAGATATTCTATTTTTTAAATGCCAGATATTGGAACGTATCCTCTTTTTAAATACCACACATCACGTAACCCTAGTTTAAATACCTCACATCACGTAACCCTAGTTTAAATACCACACATCACGTAACCCTAGTTTAAATACCTCACATCACGTAACCCTAGTTTAATGTGGGGATTCAATTTTAAAGGAATCATATCTCAATTAATTTATTTTAAAAATATTCTATACAAATTTCTAAATAATAATAATAAAAAAACTGCCACGTTAGAAAAATATGCAAACAATTTTATTCATTAATAACCTATTTTCTGCCAAATGTAAATTTTAATGTTTAATTTAGAAAAATATATTAAACATATCCTTTGCAATATTTCCTAATGTTGCAGTATTCCTTAATATGTGTCACGTAGAGTATTTTTTGTTTGAAACGGTGATCTTTAAAACTGATGCACTAAGAAGGTAATTCTTTAACTTTGATTCCCCATTTAAACTAAGGATCTGAAATCTGGTAGTTAAAAATATTAAATCGTCTAGACCACGTCTGGCTATTGAAAGCATTGCGATTCGCCTTTCCAAAGTCTGCGACATGCATTCTTGGGTAGAAGAATTTCTCGCAAATCAGGTCTACATCGGTATAATACTGTTAAGCGCTCGCTGCATCGCATCCCGCGCGAGCGAGTGGAAGTGGAGAACAGCAGTTATATGATAGCGGCGGCAGCAAGTCAAAGGATTGTTTCGAATGAACAAGCGAGCGATAAGTCGGTGGCCGCATATCTGACAGAAAGCATGCCGACACGATAGTTCTTTTTGCGGTGCGCGCTGCTGACCCTGCGTTTGTCTGAAGAGTGTTCTGGATTACTGGCCTCGTTCTCTTGGTAAGACTCGGGGTGCGTCGAACCTTCCAGATGGTCAGGGCGAACGATGTAAAAGGGTGATAGGCCTACGAGCCGAGTAGTTGTTGAATGAATGAGTGACTTAGTTCCGAACGATAGATGACGAGCAGCGAGAGAAGTGACCAGCGGAAGGGAAGTCTGCGACTGCGAGTGTCAAGTAGTGAAGAGTGCGGCTGGGAGGCTGGACTATTGGACTAGATGCGTGAGTGAAAGACATTTCAAATGTTAGTAACAGATAGACTGAACACGTGTTATTGACGAGTATAACTTTATTGATTGTAACCAAACAGAGATAATTAAGGTCGTTAATTACAGTGTAAAGAATAATGGGAAAATGATCTGACAAGTGTAATGTAATACTCCCACATTTGTCTGGGAAGCATAGTTTTCCTTATCTGTAAGGTAAAATTACCGCACTCTGGAGTAAAATTCTCGTACATAGCGGTGGCAAATCCCATAAATGGATAGGAAAATTACCTTACGACGCTTGCATCTCTTAAACATTGTCTTATAACATAGTCACAAATAAAAACATTATAAAAAATGAAATAAGAAAATTCGTAAGAGACAATGAAAAACATATGTTTTTCTCCCGTGTTCAAATTTCAATATGCACTGTTATCTTTACTCGCATAATTTTTATGTCAAGGGAATTATTCAAAGATTTTGAAAGGTATTAACTTCGAAGCACTAAAGGAATTCTACACAAACTTTGCTTTGTATCTCACAAAAGTAACTCAGCAACATGTTACAAAAAGTGATTATTATAACTAGTTACGGAAATAAATAATATGTCAAGTTGCTCTTAAGATAGCGGGAATATTCAAGCTAAAAAATATTTTAGGGAAAACTTGTGTAATTATTTCAATTTAAAATTTTTCAGATAACTTAAATTAATTCTTTTTTTTTTCTCATGGTGCAATCCTTTACCAAGCTAATATAATCACTAAAGTCTTTACGACGTGGTTGCGGTCTGATGGATATCGCACATACATGGTAAATTTTCTGTACCATGTGTAGTTTAAACATTTTCCATTGCAGTTAAGGAAGATTGTAGGCTGTTCACGGTAAAATTAGCACTTTTAAAATCTCTGCTTAAGATCTACTTGTATGCAGGTTGTGTATTCTTCCGCCTTATGTAAAATTAGCATTGCCATGGGCCGTACCACTTTATTCATGCGTCGGTCAAGTGAAAATGTGAAATTATTAGAATAGTAAACATTTTTTTAATCTGCTAACTTTTACCCACTGAGGCGTTGAAAAAAAAAACATAAATAATTTATAATTTAAATGATCACAAATGGTTACCTAACACTTTTTATTCGACGTTAACATACGGAACTACTTTCCATCCATCGTTACCAACTTTACTGGACGCATTACACTCATTGCGCCCTTTAAAATATGTGCAGGTAAGGGAAGTGACTTTTTTCTAAGGTTGATTTAAAAAATGCTCACTTTATCGTGGACAATCTTTACCGACATTTGTTCGAGTGCGATAAGGACAGTAGCTCCATGTGAATAAATAGTTTCAGCGCTGAAAATATTGGACAAGATGGCACGTGTGAAGAGAAGCTTGTTTGTAGAGGTTTTTTATTTCTGGGTCCGCCGTTTCATCTTCTCTAAGTTACTCGTAAGGCAACACAACCACATATCCTTTTTCTTTTTTCCGAACGATTCGCTGTTCTGTCGGCGACTCCTAGGAAAAGTGGGAGTGACAGAAGGAAGACACTGCTTGCGAACTTTCGCTTGTAGACACGTGTTCCATTGTTTGCCTCTCGCAATCGTCCAGCGAAATATGGGTGGGAAAAAGGCAGCTGTTACCAAGAGGGAGCTGTTACCAAGAGGGAGCTGTTACCATGGTGGGAGCTGTTACCAAGAGGGAGCAGTTACCAAGGTGGGAGCTGTTACCAAGAGGGAGCTGTTACCAAGGTGGGAGCTGTTACCAAGGTGGGAGCTGTTACCAAGAGGGAACTGTTACCAAGGTGGGAGCTGTTACCATGGTGGGAGCTGTTACCAAGAGGGAGCTGTTACCAAGAGGGAGCTGTTACCAAGGTGGGAGCTGTTACCAAGGTGAGAGCTGTTACCAAGGTGGGAGCTGTTACCAAGGTGGGAGCTGTTACCAAGAGGGAACTGTTACCAAGGTGGGAGCTGTTACCATGGTGGGAGCTGTTACCAAGAGGGAGCTGTTACCAAGAGGGAGCTGTTACCAAGGTGGGAGCTGTTACCAAGGTGAGAGCTGTTACCAAGGTGGGAGCTGTTACCAAGGTGGGAGCTGTTACCAAGTGGGAGCTGTTACCAAGGTGGGAGCTGTTACCAAGGTGGGAGCTGTTACCAAGGTGAGATCTGTTACCAAGGTGGGAGCTGTTACCAAGAGGGAGCTGTTACCAAGAGGGAGCTGTTACCATGGTGGGAGCTGTTACCAAGAGGGAGCAGTTACCAAGGTGGGAGCTGTTACCAAGGTGGGAGCTGTTACCAAGAGGGAGCTGTTACCAAGAGGGAGCTGTTACCAAGAGGGAGCTGTTACCAAGGTGGGAGCTGTTACCAAGGTGGGAGCTGTTACCAAGAGGGGGCTGTTACCAAGAGGGAGCTGTTACCATGGTGGGAGCTGTTACCAAGAGGGAGCAGTTACCAAGGTGGGAGCTGTTACCAAGGTGGGAGATGTTACCAAGAGGGAGCTGTTACCAAGAGGGAGCTGTTACCAAGGTGGGAGCTGTTACCAAGGTGGGAGCTGTTACCAAGGTGAGAGCTGTTACCAAGGTGGGAGCTGTTACCAGGAGGGAGCTGTTACCAAGAGGGAGCTGTTACCAAGGTGGGAGCTGTTACCAAGGTGGGAGCTGTTACCAAGAGGGAGCTGTTACCAAGAGGGAGCTGTTACCATGGTGGGAGCTGTTACCAAGAGGGAGCAGTTACCAAGGTGGGAGCTGTTACCAAGGTGGGAGCTGTTACCAAGAGGGAGCTGTTACCAAGAGGGAGCTGTTACCATGGTGGGAGCTGTTACCAAGAGGGAGCAGTTACCAAGGTGGGAGCTGTTACCAAGGTGGGAGCTGTTACCAAGAGGGAGCTGTTACCATGGTGGAGGCTGTTACCAAGAGGGAGCAGTTACCAAGATGGGAGCTGTTACCAGGAGGGAGCTGTTACCAAGGTGGGAGCTGTTACCAAGAGGGAGCTGTTACTAAGAGGGAGCTGTTACCATGGTGGGAGCTGTTACCAAGAGGGAGCAGTTACCAAGGTGGGAGCTGTTACCAAGGTGGGAGCTGTTACCAAGAGGGAGCTGTTACCATGGTGGAGGCTGTTACCAAGAGGGAGCAGTTACCAAGATGGGAGCTGTTACCAGGAGGGAGCTGTTACCAAGGTGGGAGCTGTTACCAAGAGGGAGCTGTTACCATGGTGGGGGCTGTTACCAAGAGGGAGCAGTTACCAAGTTGGGAGCTGTTACCAGGAGGGAGCTGTTACCAAGGTGGGAGCTGTTACCAAGGTGAGAGCTGTTACCAAGGTGGGAGCTGTTACCAAGAGGGAGCTGTTACCAAGAGGGAGCTGTCACCAAGGTGGGAGCTGTTACCAAGGTGGGAGCTGTTTCCAAGTGGGAACTGTTACCAAGGTGGGAGCGGGTACAGTGTCTGCACCCACCTCTTTTTGATAGGCTTTTCACGGTCAAGTGAGCACTTTTTAAGGCCCTCATAAATTTTTCCTTTCATCCAATTTCCATCTTTTTGCTGTTTTTTCATATAATGTGGCTAATAAACATAGTGTTTACATTTAACCACCCTCGAAATTTAATGCCTGAGGCTGCAATAAGATATATTTATTAGTGGTCAATGCTTGTTGGGAGGGCCTTAGAAAGTGCTCGCTTTATCGTGAACAGCCTATACTAGCTAAGCATGTAGCTAATGGCTAGGATGTTTTTCTCACTGTTTGGTTTTCATAAGTCAGTTCCAGTCGTGAATGGACTATATTGTTGTTAGCGTTAGTGGTATAGTGATAACACCATACAGATATGAACGTCATTTTCCCATTTTAAGAAAAAAATAGAAATGGTAAACAGCACTACTTCGGTAGCAGCGCTCTGCGGCTGGATCATGAACTAAATGGGCAATAAGGGCGTCAACTTTTCGAGCGAGTGTCCAGACCTGTCTTCTAAGGCAGTGGTCGCAGTTACATTTGCGAGCCTTCAGCGCGTGTATTGAAGTGCCATTATTTTCATTTGGGCAGGAAAATATGACGAATAAAGCACTGCACGCTGGTACAGCCCCTTTTTACAAGCTTTTATTTAGTTTGCCTTGTTAGTTAGCCTGGACCACCCCATTTTTTTCATCGAAAATCAAGCAGTTTTCACCCAAAAGCAAGTAAACATAAGCCAAAATAAAGAAATGTTCTCAACTGCTAGAAGTAACAATTCCAGGTCCTCAAAAAGCAAGTAAATAAAGCAAAAATCGTGCAAAATCAAGCAATTTTTTTTCAATTGCCCCCAAAATAAGCGTGTAGGATTCGGAACAAGGTAAAACAAAGAAAAATTATGCAAAAATCGAGTAAATTTCTCGCTTTTCAAGCAATTTTCACGTTTTCTAGAAACGCAAAAATTTTATTTTTTTTATGAAAATAATTTTTTTATTTGATCGAATAACTCGTCTGTAGTTCTAAAAACTCGTAAAATGTTTAAATCCAACCACTCAACTATGAGTCTAGAATATTGTATTAAAATATTAAAACATTTTCTTGTTTCTGTAGAGTCGTTTACATCCTCCATTTAATAATAATAAGATTTTACACATCTTCAGTATTTCTTTCTTTTAAATAATCATAAGTAAGATTTTGTTTACTAATTAAAACAACATTACGAACTATACATGCTTCTTCAACCTTTTTATTAAGATCAACAAGAATTTTAATGTTTGTTTTTTCTTAAACTACGGTAGTTTTTATGTATGAACAATCAATAACATATAAAGGCCTTCGCCCCCAAAATGAATAGTAATTAATATCACGATCAAAGTTTCCAGTTGATTTATAATAAATTTCATTATTTCTATAGCCGGTATTAAGTATGGTTTTTGAATTTCTAAAATCATTATAAGCAAGAAATTGTTTAAGATAAACACCGTATTCAATGGCTAGATTCCAGTTTTTTTTTTTTTTTTTTTTTTTTTTTTTTAAGGAAAAGTTTAATTTCTACCATTTTTAACATAAATATTTCTTACATTACAATGATTAAACATAGTAGCGTGTTTATGCTGTTCAGCGCGATTTTTTATATTAAATTGAAAACCTACAATAACAAAATTAGGCTTATCAAATTGTAGATTATAAAACTGATCTTTTGTATCAAAGCTAAAAACAGTTGTTCTTTTAGGGACTTCTTTTGATAAAAATTACGAATAATCAAAACTAATAGGTATTTTAGGTTATTTATAAATTTTTTCTTTAATTGCAATGGCCGTGTTCGATTCCTATTCAACAATAGGCCACATAATTTCTAATTTTCAATAACAATTTTACCAGGGTCAGGACGATGTTTTGTAACTTTATTATCTTTATTTAAAGTTTCATAAAGAAATGCACAGTTATTATCATATGAATTACGAAAAAAAAAAGTAATTTTTTAGCCACCTCTCCAATAAACTTCATTGTTATCACGAATAAAACCAAAGAGATATCCAAGAGGATAGATTATTTCATTTGTTTTATTACTAGAAACAGTTTTAACCTCTTTTGTTATATTACTAGAAACAGATTTATCTCGGTATAGATTATCAATGCCAGTGAATTCTAAATAATTTTGTTCACTTGGTGATCTTAATAAAACATTCATTATTGTTGATGTTATACCACGATTATCAACAGCTGCAATAATATATCCATGTTTTGAGATTTCTACTTTAGAAAATTGGAAAGGACAAAAACTATCTGATTCATCATAGTTTGCCTCAGCTCCAAATTTACCTCCCTTTAGTAAACTAAAATGCTCATAAACATAAGCTTAATTTGGAAAAGAAAAGCCATTTCCTATAGGAATATAAAATTAGATTCCATTATTGTTAGCATTTAAATTCCCCCTATTAGTCAGTTGGAGGAAAAGTCTGCTTCTCAACACTCTCAATATTTTTATAACTCATTTATAAGTAAAAAATGTATATATAAATGGCAGAATCGAAGGGAGTTCCTCTCGAGTTAAATTACTCATTGAAAGATATAAAAAATAAATAAAAAGCGTCATGAAAAATAATATGAAATAATAAGAAGAAAGAGCAACCACTAATTGATGAATTACGAAGTATTGGTAAAAGAGTAGTAAAGGTAAGTGAAGAAAATAAAAATTTAGTAACAAAACTAGTTCCTGTAGCAGTAAGAAATTTAGACTATCCACCAACACCAGAAGAAACATCATTCTAAAGAGAATTATTCTCAGAACAAAAATCTCCTAATTTGGAAGAGAAAATGGGAATTTTCTATTAAAAGATTTACCACCTATAGCAGGTGTTTCTACTGTAAATCTCGGAATAGAAATTACAAAAAGAATAAATGTTATTAATGAAAAATCTGGTATGCACAGAGTTGGGGAAAATTTTTACATTGGTGATACAGAAGTAACAATAAATATTGTTACATTTTTGTTGGGGATAAAGGATTTTTTTAACACCAGAACTTTGTAATTTGTTAACAGAAAATTCACAAGAAGCCCTTGAGAATAAATATTATGATGAAGATTGTGAAAATTATGCATAAATCGTTCAAACAATCCATGCTGCATTCCAACAATATAATCCTAATAAAAAGGTAGCTTCGAGTGGAAGTTGGAAATACGAAAATATAACTGGACCAATTTATTATTAATATATTTAAAAAATTCGCTTTCGAGATCAGCACCAAACACACCAGAAAAAAAGATTTCTCCAAGAACTCCTAGATCTGGAGAAGGTATAAAAAATACAATAATTTACCAAAATAACGTATTTGGATGAACGATGTTAGAAAATTAATCGATAGATTGTTAATTATTCGTGGCGAAGAAAGTGCTGGAAATAACAATGATTACAATGGAAAAGTAAGAATAATAAATATGTTAAACAATAAGTGTTCTGATTTTGTTATTAATAACCCAAAAGTAATTCCTTATCTTATACGAGTTTTAAATGTAATTCCACATTCATTGTGGAATTCCTAACACCATGGCAAAGGCATTATAAACTGGGTATTAAACAATTTAAATTTGCCCTAAATTCATTTGCCTCGTTATAATTATTGTGGATGGTTTACGAAATTAAATTAAAGATTGGAAAGAGGTAACATAGGAATAAATAAATTAGATGAAGTGTGTAAATATCAGAATATTGTTTATAGAGATCATAAAAATTTAGAATCTAGATATGAAGCTAGTAAAATTTTACAAAAAAAAAAAAAAAAGAAATCATGTTAGATAAAAATACTTATTTGGAGAAAAAATTGCTTCTGCTGCTGTTGCCCCAACAATGCTTACTAAAAGAAAATTAGAATGGGGAATTAAAATGTTTTATTGAATATATTTTTTTTACATATAAATGAAGATAACAAATATAAATTCCATATTCTCTTTGAGGAATTAAACGATTTAGGTATAGATCAATTTTAAACAAATGCTCAAATTGAGAGAAAAAATTATAAATGGAAAGAAGGCAGGAGTTTAAAATTAACTTTATCATTGCCAACAGTTAAAAATATGGCCAAAGAAAAAAAACTGACAGTGGTTTACATCGTGGAGGAATTATACCCCTCGTACTTGCTGCTTTAGGTATACTCGGTGGTTTAGCAACAGCAGCAGGCGCAAATTACGGTACTGTTGATCAAGTTAGTAAAAATTAAAATGAATTAGAAGAACAATAAAGACATAATTTAGCAAAGAAGAACAAGGCTGGAAAAGGATTAGTTTCAAAAAAGAGCAAGGCCAAAAAGAAAATTGCTGCATTATCTAATATTAAAATAGAAAAATACGTAAAACTATTAAATATTAAGCATTTCAGAAGGGTTTATATGATTGTTGAACTACCAAAAAGTATGCACAAAAATGAATGTGCAGTAGTAAAGTTTGACGTTTCAGAAAATCCTGATACTCACTGGGGGGTTTTTTTTTTTTTTTTTTAGAAAATAATGATGTTTACTATTTTGATTCATTTAGAGGTAATATTCCTACTAATTTAACTAATTACTTTAAAAACATAAACGTTTATTACAATGATGATCGAATTCAGAATTTTAATTCAGTTATTTGTGGACATCTCTGTTTAATCGTATTACATATTTTTTCAAGAGAATTTAAGTTTACTGATATAATTTCTTTGTTAGTAAATGACAGATATATTTCCGAAACTATTAATCAAATCTTTAAAAAAAAATTTTAACACTAGTGCCTATGCATTAAAATCATATGTAGATTCACAATGCATTTCAGATGTTTCTGCTTTACAAAGTAAACTATTAACTTGATTTGATTATACAAAATCTTATGTTTCTTCTTTAGAGCATAGAACTTTTAATATAGATGATCCTAGAGACGATAAAAATGCAGTCAATAAAAGACTCTTTAATAAACAAATAGCTGATTATGCTTTAAAAGAAGATATACATTTGCAATTCAGTAACACTATTGCTGATTATATAAAACGAATAAATAATGCTAAGCAGGCACTAAAAAAGGATGTAGATTTGAAATATAAAACTATTGTTCCTGACTACAGTTTAAAAACCCGATATAGATTCGAATTACGAGACTATTTCTTCTGCTTTACAAGATCAAATAAGTAAAGTTTTTACTTATACAAACCGTTACATGTCTCTTCAGCATCATAGAATTATTAGTCTGTCTGATCATATCGATGGAGATGATGCGGCCAATAAAAGATTTTTTAATAAAGAAATAGCTGATAAATATCAAAATTTAACCAGAGAAACTGTGAAAAATTGTATAGCATTAATTAACCCGAAATCTGAAGAAAAATCATATATATTTTATTTACCTGTAAGGTGGGATAAAAGGAATAACAATTTTCACTTAGCTAATAATATAATTTTCTGTGCTTTTTTGATGGATTGTATTGTTTATAAAATAACTACTGCTAATCTTATTTTTTTTCTGATGATGTGACTGTTATTAAGGGAACTTCAAAAATAGATTACAGTAAGCCTTTTGATGTTTACAGATCCTAAACTTTATCTTTTAAAATCAGAAAAGAAAAAAATATCTAATTATAAAGATGGGGTGAAAACTACAATAGGGATATCTGTAAAATATCAAGATTAATTATTTTTATTCTTATTAAATGGAGAACACTTGGTACTTGAAGTGTAAAAAGGTTACTAAAAATTATAATATAAAAACTGAAAATACTAAAAATGGACGATTAGTTCAGAAAAGTATATGCTTGACATAGAATTTTAAAAACAACATTTTTTAAGAAAATATTTTGCCCACTGCAAGAGAGGTAATAATTAATGGATTACATAAGCCATGCGAGAAGAAATTTTCCTAGATTAAAAGTAATTTCGTATGGTATTGATGATTTATGGCAAATTTATCTTGTAGAGATGAATACTGGCAATTTGAACGGAATATCACTTATGAACAATGGATACAATTTTATTCTTCAATTATTGATAGTTTTTTTCCAAAATTTGCATTTGCTGTACCTTTAAAGACAAAACAGCTAAAATTGTAGCAATTGCTTTAGAATCTATAATAATTGATAGTAACCATGTAGTATTCAAAGCGATAATAGGTTCGAATTGTATAATAAAATATTTAATGAACTTACACAAAATTATAAAATATCAATCATTATTCTTCTTATAGCGAATCGAAAGCAAGTGTTGTTGAAAGATTTAATCGCACAATGAAAAATAACATGTGGAAGAGATTTGCTTTGAATGTAAATTATAAGTGGGTCAATATAATACACGATTTAGTGAAAGGATATGGCAATACAAAACATAGCACTATCGGCATGAAGCCAATTGAAGTTGATAAAAAGAATGAATAAACTTTAATATCGTCATATGTGTTTAATGTACCAAAACAGCAAGCTAAATTCAAAGGTGGAGATGTTGTTTGTGTAAGTTAACTAAAGAAGATTTTTCGAGAAGGGTTAGATTGCTAAGTGGTCAACAAAATTGTTTACTATTTGTAAAGTTTTAAATTATGATGTACCTACTTAGAAATTAAAATATACTAAAGGATAAGAAATAATGGGTACTTCTTATCATATGAAATTATGAAAGCAGATTATCCCAATGAATATTTGGTCTAAAAAGTCTTAAAAACTAAAGGCGATAAAGTATCTGCTAAAGCAGACACGTCTGTGTAAATTTATGTAAAATGGTTAGGTTTTGATAACACACATAAGTCATGGATTAATAAAACAGCTGTTTTGTAATTTTTTTCATTTCAAAAGCAAAAATGCAATGTTCATTGTTTTAATGTTCGTTTGAACATAAACATGTTTTTTTTTATATGAAAGATTTCATAAAGTTTTTAATTTTATTTCTGTACTTCCCATCATTCAATTTCCTACTCAAATCTAACTTAATACAGCCATAATCTTCGTCCCAACATTTTGAGTATATATATTTAAATTTCTTGTAGGGCATGTCCCCAACAACAAAATCATTGTAAATATGCTTTAAGTTTGTCATTCTGTCTAAAAATACACAGGAAATTAGTATTATCACTTACCAATTGTTTTCATATTTTTGAATAAGCTTGAGCTAAATAAAATTCATCTACATTTTTATGTCTTCCTCTAGTAAGATAATCGCGAATAATGTCCTGATTTTCTAAAATAACATCATCAACTATAACTAGAGAACCATCTTCACATTCATCTAAAGGGGGCATTTACATAGTATAAGATAAGTATGCCATTTTTCTTTAATTTGTATTTGGATGCTTCATCGATATCACTTTGTAACTGAATATATTTGGGCTGGTTTAAACTTTTTGAGCGAACATACAGTTTACAAAAATGTATCCATCCTAGCTTAAGAATAAAATTATTCATCAAATCTGTTTTTCCACAATTGTTCAGTCCGACTATTATTGCTCTAATGTATTCAGCTAATAGTTCTCCATTCTTTTTAATTTCAGATAGTTCTTTGGAAATTAAGACTCCAACCAACTTTAGGCTACCTTTAGCTGTCGCTTTGTCATTTAAATAAGATTTTTTAAAATAAAAATAGGTAATAAACTATTCAAGTTAACTGCTAACAGCTCTGTTCTAAAGAAGAAGCTTCATTAGGATATCATCCATAGTGAAAAATTGATTGCTTTGGTCAGTTGTCACACAAAAATTTTAGCACCTAATGTAAACAATAATACTATAACAGTAATTGAAAAAATGACCCCCTTTGTTGATAAAAATTAAGTTTTAACTATTCCCAGAGGCTAATACAATGTTAACTCTCTGAAAAAAAAAAAAAACTATAAATTCGTTTGAGCCATTTTCAACAAGTAACATTGAATTAACAGCAGATAGTGTGAAAAACAGAAAATCTTTCAAATCTAAGATTTGAAAGAAAATAACTTATTGAAAAAGGCAGACTTTCTGTAGCCACTAAATTACTTAATTTTAATCCATTCAAAACAATAAATGTCCACTGTAATTTAGCATATGGAATGTTTATAACATACAATGAGTCTAACAATTTAGAAACTGATATAATTGTTAGTTTTCCACCAAATCTATGTTTGGTTTTGGAGATTATATAATTTATGAACTTGCATATCCAATTTTCTATCAAATTAACAATGAGGATTTAATCACATTGTTTTGTAAATTAGATACAAAAATGGCAAAATGATTGATTTCGATGGTCCTGATATCGATATTCTTTTAGAAACTAAAGATGTTTAAGATCCTCTGTTTCGATAACCAAATGGCACTGTATATCTTGTCGTCATTAGGACTTAATGTTATTTTATTAACTTCGATTGTACATACTTCATGCTTTTTGCTTCTTATTAAATTCATTGTTCTATGTTGTATTTTTTCGTTAAACAAGTAATTCTTATAATAATCAAATGATATTCACTTGTTAACTACACATTTACTTACACATTTAGATTGTTTGTCTTCTTTATCATCAACTCTATATGCATACATTTTTGCTCGTAAATCAACAAATTCTTCCATTATTTTGCCATTACATTCATCTTTCATTTTTCCTAAAACATTTTTATTTATTTGAGGCATGTTACATATATTGTCATTTGGGTAATCATTTGTATCAAATTTTTCTAACATTGTTTTCATATCATTGAAAAAAATCGTCTCTTTTTATGTTATAAATGTACGAATTTGTGTGTTGATAGCATAATTCAATTTTATTGTCATATTGTGGTTCCATTACTTTATAATGAAAATCGTAATTCAACTCTTTCGATATCCCCAAAATTTACATGCCAACATAAATTGACTTATTAAATTTCACGCATGTTTTATTCATATGTATAGCTGCAAGATTTTCATTAAATATAGTACTTTTCTTAGAATATGGTTTTGCTATTAATTTTTCACATTTTTTCAATTTGCAATTAGTTTTATATCCACTCTGTTTCTTATATATTCCATTGTTTTACCAAACACATCATTATTATTGAGCTTGTAAAAATCTTTTTTAAAGTCATTTTTTGTTGTTAGTTCAGATCTATATATTTCTTCAGCCAATCAGATTGATTAAACTTTAATAGTATATGTATTTTAGTAATCTCTTATTTGAACAATGGGTATATTGAAAGTTAAGCTTTTTATCTTCATTTATGAGTAAAAAATATTGAATAATTAGAAAATTATTTAAATATTGATAAAATATGTATATTATCTCAGACGTGCAAACCTTTGGCCATCTGGAGTTTTAGATGATTGTAAGAATAAAAGACATAATTACAAAACATTTTTAATACATAAAAATATTTAATACCTGAACCAAGTTTTCTTTTTGTAAACATTGTTGAGGCAACAGCAGCAAATACTATTTTTTCTCCAATTGGAGTATTTTCATCTAACATAATTTCTTTAGCTTCCTTTTGTAAAAAAATTTCAGCATTATGTCTAGAGTCAAAATCTTTGTGGTCTCTATAAGCAATATTGTGATATTTGCATGCTTCATCTAATTAATTTATTCCTGACACTCCTCTATCTAAACATTTATTTAATTTTGTAAATGGACCACAATAATTATAACCACGCAAATGCATTTTGCGCAGAATTGTTTCATGCCAATTTATCACACCTTTGCCATGATGTTCAGAATTCCAAAATGAGTGTGGAATTGTGTTTAAAACTCTTACTAGATATGGAATTCCTTTTTGGTTACTAACAATAAAATCAGAAAATGTATTGTTCAACATATTCATAATGTTTACTTTTTCATTGTGATAATTTATATTTCCAGCATTTTCTTCACCATGAATAACTAACAATCTAACAATTAATTTTCTAACATCATCCATCCAATTATATTCTTTGGAAAACTATAGTATTTTTTATGCCATCCCCATATTTAAAATCAGATGTAAAATACTCAAATCTGTCTGTGCTTGGTGCTGATTGAGGTTTCATATAGTCATCATAAATTCGAGTAATTATATTATTCCACTTCCAATCTCTACTTGAACTTGGATTATCCTTTCAATATTAGGCTTATAATTTGAAATAAAGCATGGGTTAATAAAACAATTTCTGGTAATTTTCAAGGTCATTAACATTGTAATTACTTTCAAGTTCTCCTTGATATTTTTTTGTTATCAAATTACAAAGTCCTGGTATTAATGTATATTCTTTATATTTAACTTTTGTGCATTATTATTTATTGTTATGTCTTTATCACCAATGCATCATTTTTTCCCCACTCCACATAAACCATTTTTACATAATAAGGGTAATTCTTTTGCAATATCTATTCCAAGGTTTATAGTAGAAACCCTGCTATAAGTGGCAAATCTTTTAATGAGTAATGCCCAAATTAAGCGATTTTGGGATTAATTCTCTTTTAAATGATGTTTCTGCTGAGTGTGGCGGATAATACAATTTTTTTTTTGCTGCAATAGAACAATGTGTTTATTAAATTTTTTTTTTTTTTTACTTACTTGTTCAACTTTTTTGCCAATATTTCGTCAATTATCAATCAATGGCAGCTATTTTTTCAAAATTATTTCATATTCCACTTCATGGTGCTTTGGTAATCGTTGAACCCCTCGATGAGTAATTTAACTCGAATATTTCCTTTGGTTATTTCATTATAAATAATTTTTTTTTTCTTTTAAATGAGTTATAAAAGTATTGAGAGTTTTGAGAGGCAATTTTTTTCCCCCAACTGGTCAAGCAAAGGGAATTTAAAAGTTTTACAATAATAGAATTGATTTTTGATATTCCTGTAGGAGATGGATTTTCTTTTCCAAATGATGCTTGTGTTTATGGAAAAATGTTGATTACAAAAGAGAGATTAAGTTGGAGATGCGGTAAACTATGATAAGTGAGATAATCATTGATGTTTGTTCAACTTTTGTCCTTTCCAGTTTTCTAAAGTAAAATTTCAAAACATGGAAATATTATTGAAGCTATCGATATTCCAGGAATAACATCAACAGTGATGAATACTTTAAGACCACCAGGTGAAAAATAATATTTAGAATTATCTTGTGTTGATTATTATCGAGTAAAGGCTACTCATAGTCATAAACCAAATGAAATTATCTATCCACTGAGATATCTGTTTGGTTTTATTCGAGATAACAATGAAATTTACTGGAAAGGTGGCTATAAGATCACATTCATTCGTAATTCATCTAACAACAATTGTTTATTTGTTTATGAAAATAAGTATGCTCCTGCTGATGCTCTCAAAGATTCTGCTGATCCTGGTAAAGTTGTTATTCAAAAATGAGAAATTTTGTGACCTATTGTTACATACGAAGCTAACATGGCCATTGCAATTAAAGAAGGAATATACAAAAACCCTAAAATGCCTATTAGTTTTGATTATTGGCAATTTTTAGAAAAAGAAGTTCCTACTGGAACAAAAATCTTTATCTTTGATATAAAAGATTAATTTAATAATTTGCAATTGGACATTCCCGGTTTAGTAATTGTAGGCTTTCAAACAGAAAGAAAAATCGTGCTGACCAAACTCTTCATACTTCTATGTTTTATCATTGTGATGTGAAAAATATTTATGTTAAAAATGGAAGAACTGAAATTTTTCCAAAAGAAAATTGGAATCTAGATATTGCCAATCATTTTTGTGATAGAGTGTTTCTTGCTTATAACGATTTTAGAACCTCTAAAACAAAACTGGTTATTGTAAATATAAATAATGATCTTTATTATAAGCCGGTTCTAAACTTTGATGGTAAAACCAATTATTATTCTTTTTGGGGTCAAAGACCTTTATATATTATTGATTTCTTATATAGGAAACAACTGTAGTTAAAGAAAAAACAAATGAAAAAGATGTTAGAGCACATGCATTTGTAAAGTTATTCTAACTATCCAATGGAATTTAACTTATGATAATATAACTTATGAAAGAACAGATTAGTGAAGATATTTTAAATGTTATGAAATGGATGATGTACACGATTTTACAGAAACAAGAAATTGTTTCGATATTTTAATACAATTTTTTAGATGTATTGTTAAGATGTTTGATCGAATAAAAAATCTTTTTGTTAAACCTGAATGAGCTTTTTTATTTCTCTTAATACATTTTCTTTTCTAAATAAGGATGCCTGTGTTGCCTTGCAGTATGACAAATCTTTTTAAAGATGGTTGTAAATCAACTGCGTCTTCCTATAAATTAGACAATGCCTCTAACGAAATCAAAAACTTAGTTTACAAATTTAATAGAAATCTACAAAATTTAAAATTAATACTCTACGACAACATTAACGCTGAATTTATACTTCGTGTAATAGGGGACGATTTTTACAAGATAGAAGAAGTTTTTCAAAAGTTAGTAGAGCTTCGAGCATAAACATTTTATTTGTGTCATCTTTATTTGGGCCACTTTTATTTCAGCATTTTTTGAAGGAAAAGGTCAATAGTGTTAATATGTAAACATTTTTTATAAATTCAGTAGATGTCTATTAGATCCTAGCGCAACTCAATAATTTTACTAAAATTCAAGCAAATTTCTCACTTGCAAGAAACCTTTTTCAAATTATTCTGAAAACATGATTCGTCGCTTCAATTTCACTCCCAAAACAAGCTTATTCGACCCAAATCTGCAATCTAGATCAAGCACATAAAAAAACATTCTCCGTTCTCCCTTTGAGCATTGTCCTTCTTGGAAGTGAATGGGGCCAAATTTAGGTCAAAAAAGGCCAAATTTATTCTAAATTTACAAGCCAAATCAATTAGTCAAAAAAATATCGTACGAAAGCTATGACTATTCTTGGAATTTCATCAAAAATATGATGATTTAGTTTGCAAATAGGCTTTAAAGAACGCCGCACAAAGAGTGAACACAACTTGAAAATTGATTTTGATTTTGGCCTTAAATTTGATTGATTTTGAAAGATTTTACAGGAAATTAGAAATTTACTTGAATTTGGCTTGAAATTGCTTGAATTTCAATAAAATTATTGAGTTACCCTAAGATCTGCAATAGACATCTGCTGTTATTCGAGCTAGCTAATATTTTCCTCCAAACACTCCGGCTGTTTGGTGTGTAATGTGATGAAGCTTCGCCTCGAGATGTGCTGGAAGACTGGCAGGCTTTCATCGGCCAACTGGGTGTTCTCAGCAAATTGTCCATACCTCGCTTTGTGTCAGCAACACAATCAGAATATCAGCTTTATGGCATTAGTGATGCATTCAATGGAGGTTACGCAGCTGTTGTGTACCTACACACTGCTCATCAAGGTGAGGTGAAGACACACCTGCTTTTGGCTAAATCCCATGTTGCACCACTAGAAAAAGGTCACACTTCCTCGACTTGAATTTCAGGCTGTACATTTACTCAATAAGTTACTTGAGTCAGTGATGGCGAATTTTTCAGAACATATCCACATTAGATGTATTACTGCATTGTGTGATTTCACAGTGGTCCTCGCCTGGATCCGGATTCCTCCTCATCGTCTGAAAACATTTGTGGCAAACAGAGTCGGTCGTAATCAAGAGAGCAATATAACTGTCCAGTTGAGACATGTGCCTTCTGGTGACAATGCTGCAGACTGTGCTTCCAGAGGACTCTTGCCCCAAGTGTTGCTGGCACACACACTTTGGTGGACTGGGCCTTTTTGGTTAATAACTGAAAAGGAATCGTGGCCATGTCGAGGAGTAGTGACCAGTATTCATGAGGGTGAAGAAGAGCTAAAGCAGCCTAAGGTAGTTTCATTGGTTGGACATTGTGAGTCAAACCTCCTCGCAAGCCTCTCTAGGTTCTCTTCCTGGTCACAGTTTCATAGAGTGCTTGCTTATGTATTATGATTCATTTCAAACCTGAAGGTGTCACTAGGGTGTCGACGCCCTGCTCCACATACTGACGAGGAACTTGATGCTGCTAAGATGATGTTTCTTAAGCAGATTCAATGAGAATGTTTCAGCTCGGTGATTGAATGTTTGATTTCATAGGGTGAATTCCCCCCTGGCACTAATATTAGTAAGTTGAATCCATTCTGGGATTCCGATGACATTCTGAGTGTGGGTGGACGTTTACAAAATTCACACCTTATTTACAAAGCAAAACATCGCTACCTAAGAAGAATTTTGGGACAATTATGATGTTTTATTATCATCATCTCGTGCACCATCATGCTGGTTCCAATGCCACACTTGCAGCAATTCGTTGCGAGTACTGAATTGTGGCAGGAAAGGGATATGTCAAGGCCGGGATCCATAGTTGTATAGTTTCACAGGTTCAGGGCCTCCAATACACAGCCATTGATGGGAAATCTTCCATCAAGTAGGGCTTAACAAGCGAGGCCATTTCTCAACATTGGTATTGACTATGGGGGACCGTTCCAAATCAAGTAGTCACATGTTCTGAACAGTCGTGTGTCAAAGGATTATTTGTGCCTATTTGTTTGCTTAGCGACAAAGACAGTACATATAGAGGTTGTTTCTCCTTTGAGCACCGCAGTTTTTCTTGGTGCATTATTCAGATTTGCTGCTAGGCGTGGGTTTTGTAAAAATGTTTTTTCTGACTGCAGGACAAACTTTACAGGCGCATGTTATTTCAATGATTTTTAGAAGTTCTTAAGTGAGGGTGTCAACTTGTAGTGTGTTGCGGATATCCTTGCCACTCGTGGCATTCAGTGGAGCCACCATCCTTCTTCTGCATTACGTTTTAGTGGGTTATAAGAGGCAGCCATCAAATCTGGAAAGTACTATCTGAAGAAAAAAAAATGTGTTTTAGGTCAGCAGGTTCTTACGTTTGAGGAGCTCTCTACTTTCTTTGCCTAGATTGAGGCTGTCCTTAACTCACGTCCACTATGTGCCATTTCATCAGATCCAAATGACTAAGAGGCCCTGACACCAGCACACTTCCTTGTAGGTACCACCCTGACAGAACCTCCAGTTCCAGACCTTACAGAGATCCAGTCAAACAGATTGGAC
The DNA here is from genome assembly GCA_029891345.1 of Dryococelus australis. Classification (NCBI taxonomy): domain Eukaryota; kingdom Metazoa; phylum Arthropoda; class Insecta; order Phasmatodea; family Phasmatidae; genus Dryococelus; species Dryococelus australis. The sequence continues at coordinate 195,974,394 of CM056998.1, read as the reverse complement.
CGGTGGCAGCTGGAACAGTGTGCCACTCGGTACTTCTGGCAGAGATGGTACAAGGAGTACCTGCATACACTACAACCACGTGGAAAGTGGACCAAGAGTGAAAGTGAGGTGCAGATTGGCGACCTTGTCCTTGTCAAGGAAGACCACTTGCCACCCATGCAGTGGCAGCTTGGGCGTGTTGAAGTTCTACATGTGGGCAAGGTTGAAGTTTGCAGGGTGGCCACCATCAAGTAGCAACACCGAACAGTGAATCGCCCTGTTATGAAGTTGTGTCGCCTACCCAATCATTGAGGACCACATATATCACTGTGGCACTGTACAGATTTTCTAGTTTGCTTTAAAACGTCATTTTCGGTGTGCTGTACGTTTAGGTTTGTTTTGTTCAGTGTATGTACTTGGATTAAAATTCAAATTTAGTGCCAACTGTAGCGAGTGCCGTGGCCGGCAGACATCTTGGCTTGTGATGCCAACTGTCTAGGAAAACAGTTAGTTACCACTACTCCGTGTTGCTGGACGTCACGTAGCTGGAATGTGTTACAAAGGTACTACGTGGAAACAATTGTCGTTACTTTTTTCCACCGGATCTCTGTCGCTATCACAGGATGAGCTTATGAACGTGTATGTTCTTTGTCGCTACTAAGCTGCCAGGATCGCTGTTGAAACCCACGTGTTGGAACTCTCAATCAACTAGATTTCCATAGAGATAGTGTAAACGGCCTGTTTCAACGCCAATATTGATTCCCGGTTTACACACAACGTTGTGGACTAGACGCGGTGGCTGCCGGACTTACTCGAGAGCCAAGACCGGGTCTCTTTCAACTGTTATGTGGCCTTGTTATAATCCATTCACAGTTGCTTCACTTTCTTCTGAAGCCCTGCTAAAGTTATATTTGCAGGATATTCCTCCGCCTCATTCAACATAATCTTAACTAAGTCTAGGAAATTACGCCAGAGGACAAAGCACCGTATTCGTGCGCACTTTTGCGAGAGAAATAGTTCTTACTAGGCGTTGCCAACACACATGTTTTATCACTGTTCATGTTATTTATAAATTAAACATTATAATGTGTAGGTTAAATTAAAAGAACATTTCAATTGAACCAAATTAAATCACTTTTATGGACAAAAATATAAGCCTCTTGTGGTACATTTAATATTTAGGAAATAACTAAACACGTCATACATGAAGTGATTACTCAAGGTTTTGATTTAAAAACTATGAAGAAACTTTGAATATACCATCGGTTAGAATACTCCTTTGAAAAAATACGAGTAAATTTCTGATTTCGAAGTATTCACTGAGCATGGAAAATATATTTTTGAATAACCTGTAAGTCTAGAATTACTCACTAACTGTTTACAGCTTTTTGGACTTACTCTACAAATGCTGGGATGCTTCTTTCGACTAACTATCCCCTCATCCTTCACCCTACCTAATATTGTTGTTGGTGAGTACAACATAGCAACTCTACCCCCTGAAAAGTATTAGCCTATTGTTATGCTCTTTAGTACCCTACTAATAAACAGTGTAAATCAACAACAATAATAATTCCAGAAAAATTGGCGTTCCCGTTGCTATGTTTGCTTCTTTTTAAACAATTAATACTTTGCGCTTTAATGGAATCAAAAAATACTATAAGCTTCCCTTTGTTTCTGTAATCTGAATAACAAGTGTTATTGTCACATTCAAAATAATAAAAGAATTCTTTCGCGAGAACTGCATAAAAAAATTAAAATGGATATAAGTTAAGTTCTTAATAATTAGCAATTTCTTGTCTGTTTTCGTTCTGCCAGACGAAGAATTTAAAATTCACAGAGTGAGAATGCATTTCGTGTGGCAACATGTGCCGATAATTGCAGAAGTGTGCATATGAAAAAAATTTAATTTCACGTTTTGGAGAGTTTCCGCATTCTTAATGGAACACAGCAACATAGTAAAAGTCCGTTAAGTCGTTTTTGAAGGGAATGGGAAAATAATGTTTATTAACAAGGAAACCTTCTGAAAATGGTCAAATTTCACATGTGCGTATAGACAAGGTGTAAAATTATTCAACTTATTAAGCAGGAAAACATCTTAAGCGGGAACTTCTTAACAGGGTTTCACTGAACACTGCTACTTTCCTTACCAGCTCCCAGCAGCCTTTTGAAAATGTCGATTGTAGTTTCTCTGACTAGGGTCTCAATTTATGCCCTACGAATTACTCAAACTTTTCCAACGCCACTGGTTATGTTCAGTGATTTGTGGTATTCAATTGCAACAAAAGCAGCACAATTTTTCGTAATTGCGTAAACGTGGTGTATACATGACTATATTTTACCCCATTCGCGGTTACTTACAAAATTTCTGAAGCCCTGCGGAAGTTCTACTTCCAGGATATTCCTCCGTCTCATACAAGCAAAGCTTAGAAAATAACACTGAAGAGTCAACGTAACGTAATCGTGCGCACTCAGTCTAATAATATTTTGCACAAGAACTATTTATTACTAGGCATTACCAACGCACGTATTTTGACGTGAACACGTCTTGAAAATTGCAACCATAGTGGGAGGCAATCCAAAAAAAAAACCGATGATAACAAATTCGGGGGATACAATTTGACATTGCAGCTCCGAATCTATCGTCTACATTCAAAATTCGATTACACCATTCGATTGCCAAAGGATCAAAGAATAGATTACGTTGAGTGATAACTGCGAAGCAACTCGTGTAAAAGTGTCGGGGGGGGGGGGGGGGTGCGCAATTTTGAGTTCGTTTCGCCGCGTCTCATAACTTCCGCGTCGTATAACTTTTGACACTAGGAGAAGCTATGACACTCGTTTAGGTTTCAATGGACAGCAATCGTCAAGATCAATCTATTGCATGTATAAAAACATTTGTGTGGCGTGCTTATGGTAAAATTGTATGAGTTTAATATTAAAAATTCAAGAAAACTTAACACAATTTCGGCCTATACTCGTCAAAAAGCCAAGTCTAAATACAGAAATCGTATACGGTTGGAAAGAGCATCTCGAAAGCAATCCAGTGATACCTATAAAACCCCATATGCAAGAGTGAAGCGATGCCGGGAACGTAAAATAAACATCAAGGCGTCCGAGCGCGTCAACGTAGACGTATTCACGCAAAACAAACGGCCGTGTCCCCAACACAGCCACACCCAATTTTTCTCCTTGTCTTTTTGTATTAGCTATATAGTCTAGTCGCGGTTTCTTCACACTTCTTGAATCAAACCTTTTAGAATTTACCCCATGTATGATGTGTTTGATTATTTGCTAATAAAGCACGCAACACAAGCGTTTTATACCCCTGTTGACAAAAATGTATATTATATTTCGTTAAATTGAAGTTTTACCTATGTTTCATGTATCAATTTGAAAACCCCATTTATAATAAATATAAATAAAAACAGTGAGAACATGTGTGTGTTGGTAGCCCCTAGTAAGAAATAGTTCTCATGCAACTGAGTGCGCACGAATTCGGTACGTTGTCCTTTGGTGTTCTATTTTAAACGTAGTCAAGTTAGTTTGCACGAGGCGGAGGAATATCCTGGAAGTAGAACTTCAGCAGGGCTTTAGAAAAGTTTGAAGTAACCGTGAATGGATTATAGTTAAAATATAAGTAAAAGTTAATTTGAACCAAAATAAGGTTAATTTTATGGTAACACAAGTTTAAAACGCTTGTGATATATTACATATTTAAGAAACAACCAAACATGACATACATGGGGTGTTTTATTGAAAAACTGTGAAGAACTATACTATCACTGCGTCCACAACAGAACAAGCTAATACAGAAGTTATTTCGGAAGATATGTTGGATTTGCAGTAGTTGTCGAGTCCGCGCGACATCCATGACCAACAGCCAATTAGATAACTTCGTTAATTTATAACATCCGAACATCCATCCGTCCTTCGCAATAGGGGGCCGCGGTCGTTCAGCGGTCAGAATACTCGTCTCCCACCTAGGCGTGTGGGAGTTGCGCTGGGCGATGCCGCTAGTCGGCAGGTTTCCTGCTCCGTGCTCACCTCACTTCACCCTCATCGGCTCTCAAGAACTCCATGTTGAAGACTGTTCACGATAAAGTGAGCACTTTTGAAACCAACCATAGAAAAAAGGTAAACTGCCCCTACCTGCATGTATTTCAACGGGCGCCCTGGGTGACATGAGCCCAGTAAAGTTGATGACGATGGATAGGAAGTAGTTCCGATCTAAATATCGAATAAATAGTGTTAGGTAACTATTTCTGAAAATCTATATTTATCTCTTTCGCCTTTTTTAATGCATTGAAGTGAAAAAATGAGCAGATATGTAAAACATTTATTTCTTCTAATAATTTGATAGTTTCACTTGACCGACGCATGGATAAGGTGATGATACCCATGAAAATGTTAATCTTACATAAGGTGGAAGAATACACAACGTGCACACAAGTAGATCTTAAGCAGGGCTTATAAAGTGCTCGTTTTTCCGTGAATAGCCTATAATAGCCGGCCTCAAGTTCCTCCACTACGCTCCTTTGAAACCTTGGCAAGTCTCGCCTTCTTGACGAAAGGATGGGAAAGTACAGCCACCCAAGTTACCAGTCTACTTCTAGTTCATTATAAGTCTGTGGAGTTCGTTTGCATTTGTATTTTGTTTGTATGATGATGTTTGCTTGCTGATTCAGTTTGTTGCAGTTTCCAATTTTCGAAATATTTACGTAAAAAGTGCTCACGGTAAAATGTGCAAATCTTGAAACAAACCTTCGCAAAAAATATCGGTGTCCATGACTACGAATACGTCACAGGATACTCTGACATGCATTCTCGCAATTACTATAAGTTGTCAGAGAATTTGGAAAATAGTTACCAAGGCTTGACGTCGTATATCTTGTATTGCGAGTGTTATCTTGCAATGTATGGCCGTTGTAAATGGTTTCTTGTTACATACATATCAGAGTACGGATTAGCATGTGAGTGACACGTTTATATTCTTATCACACCGAGAAAGTAGTTTTGTTCCAGCCAACAAATAATTTGTTTGCGTAGGACCAAAAACGTATTTGGTTGAGTAAACACTTCTTGAAAAGCAACAGAATTAATTTTGTTCATCTAGCGAAATACGCGCTTGAATGAACAAAACCTCTGCGTTAAGCCAAAAGAAATTAGACTTATCAAAAAAATATTTAGTTGAATCATCTGTGTGGATTTGTTTAGTCACCCATTTGATTTCCTTCCTACGAAAATACAGCTAGAGGGTTTGTTTGTATTTTATTGTTTAAATTAGGAAAAAATTTAATTATAGGCTATTTACGGTCAAATGAGCACGTTTGAAAGCCCTGCTTAAGATCTACTTGTATGCACGTTGCGTATTCTTCCGCATTATGTAAGATTAACATTTTCATGGGTCTCATCACTTTATTTATGCGTCGGTGAATTGAAACTGTGAAATTAATAGAAAAGTAAATATTTTAACGGTGTATTAAAAATAACAGAAAACAAAAAAATAATAATTTAAATTATCAGAAATGGTTACCTAACACTTTTTATTCGACTTTAAGATATGGAACTACTTTCCATCCATCGTTACCAAATTTACAGGGCGGTTCTCACTCAGGGCGCCCGTTAAAATATATGCAGGTAGGGGCAGCTTACTTTTTTCTAAGGTTGATTTCAAAAGTGCTCACTTTATCGCGAACAATCTTCATCAAATTAATAATTGTGTTGGAAATTGCGGCGTACAGCTCCTGGAGAACAAGGCATATGTGCAGGACAAATTGCATAGTAAGAAGACGTATGTAATAATTGAGCGTCACGCGCCTACAATATATACAACTTGTTCTGCAGATGGTGTTCGCCACAACTTTGAACACGATTACTCGATATAAAAATATGTTTCCGGATATACAGAACGTTGCAATATTTGCATGTCAATACTTCAGGGGGAACAGTCCTCACATCTGGAGGATGAAAAAATGCTATATGAACGTGGGTCCGCAAACGCTTCATTTCTGTACTACATCCCATAGTACATAACATACAGTGTATGGCCAGAGAGCTGGATCATGTTGCTGTGGAATGCCATCGCAGAGTTCGTTTGCATTATACACGACACCTACAGCAGTAGGAACAGTATTACAATTAGTTACACATGTGTGAAAGCTTATGGTCGGCACTACAGGAAATGTTCAAATGTTCTCCATCAACACGAACACATGCATCAACCCGCAGTTGCCTGAACACCCAGATGTATTGATGAATTCCTGATTGTTTCGCAACCCGCCACAATACGGTTATTGAGGGTGCCCACAACTTCTATTGGGGTTGCATACACACGTGCCTTTAAATGTCCACACAAATAAACGTCTAGCGGATTCAAACCAGGACTCCTCGGGGGCTGGTATGGGGCTCCCAATTACAGCTTCGATGGCATTCCACAGTAACATGCTCCAGCCCGCGGGCCATACACTATACATTATGAATTATGGGCTGTAACGAATAAACAAAGCGTTTGCCGACCTATTTGCATGTAACATTTTTCATCCTCCAGATGCGAGGAATATTCCCCTGAAGTATTGACACGTAATATTGCAAACATCCTGTTTAAATGTATAGGGCTTTTCTGTTACTATTGGTCCAAAAAACTATGTCTGGGATTTTGGTACTGCGTATCCGTACACTCTGTATAGAATATAGGGCATTGAAATAAAAAAAATAGAAAACCTTTGACGTGGTACCACGAGACAGAATTTTATAAATCGTATAGTCGTCCTGATGTTTTTTCTCGTTAATGTTGATGGAGAAGTTACAAAGATTCTGCACTGTTCTAGATACCATTCCCATTTCACATATTTAATACACAATTTTTTTTTCGAGTTTGCTATTCAGATAGACCGGGAAATATTCCAAACTGCCGTTGCTGCGTTTACAACAATACTACAGAAAGTTGATTCCGTGAGCCAAAAATAAAAATATGATATTCGAGAGCGGAAAAAAGAGCTGAAATAGAGATGTAATATTTTTAATGGAAGGTTTTCACTCCCACATCAACTCACGAACCACACACAACACACGCCTTAATGTTATCAAAAGCGATGCGGTCCTCCCCCCTCCCCAACCCCCCCCCCCAACTTTTTGTCTGCTACAGCTTCAAAAGAGACGCGAAAAAAAAATACCTAGAGGGATATACAATAACTTCAGAGCCTGATTGTTAACGCTGGGTCAGATTTACTCAACATAGCTGCCACGTAACTGTTATCTATAGGATACCAATACCTGGATAGTTAAAAAGATAAAAAGACGATGCCAGTTTCCCGTTCAATTACATCCCGCTTGGGTGGTTGACCTCAACGGACAAAACTCGAAGTGCTTTCAGACCTCACGTACGCCTATGTTAACACATCTGTAATAGAGGGCGAGTCCTTTATAAGAGGCCCCGTGGGACATGTGTGTAACGGAGAGAGGGAATTAGGAAATACAGATCAGGGGGGCCTCTTTTAAAGGACTCACTCTGTACATGTTGCAAATCCACAAAACGTCACATAACAATAAGGTAGTACCTGCTCATAATTTTTTATATTTTAAAATTGTGTGAAACTGCATCTTATGTGAACAAATTTTGCGCTCACTAAATCAAATAAACACTGTTTTTCCCGTCACTAAAAGATTACTTCATTTAACTTGTGTTACTATTGTATTAATCGAAAGATCAATTTTCTGACTTCCACGTTGTAATTAAAACGAGGTTTGAATTGAATATGTTTGAGCAAGTATAATAATTTGTTGGTAGTACTGCTAACTGATTACGGTTTCCGTCAACTCCAATAAATAACCAAGCATTCAAGCATTTCTCCCGTATCAAATGCGCTAAAGAAAACCTAAAAATCAAAGTGCAATTACCAACTGCTTACAGCGAAAATACATTTGCTTTCGATGTGGAATAAATCTTATTTGCTCTGAATGATGATCAAGCAAACAGACCAATTACAGAATGGAACGTTTGCGAGCTCATTAAAACAAATCAGCAATGCGAAGCATTTTCGAACATCATTATTTTTCTGCTGTTTGCTGCTGTGCAGTCTTGATAAGTCTATTCAATGTATGTTTCTCCAAATTTTTTTAAATCAAACCTTTGAAAAATAAGCCCTTGCATGGCGCGTTTTGTTGTTTCGGGAATTTGTTACGTATCACAACCGTTATCATAGGAATATTTTATTTTTAGTTAAATCGAACTTCTTATATTAAATACGTAGATTATAACAGTTCATTTATAATTATTTAACATATGCATGGTTACAGAAAGTTTAATATTTGCCTCCCTTCTGGAAACGATAAGACGGACGATGCCGCTGGTCGGCGGGTTTCCTCCTCCGGTATCTCCCCCGTTCTTGCATTCCGGCGCTGCTCCATCCTCACCTCACTTCACCCTCGTCGGCTCTCAAGACGTCGATATCAAGAGACGCCCAAGTCTCCCTACTCCGCTAGAACGAACTGCGGACTTGGTGAATTGCACAGCTGGCCAGCCTTCTTTTGTCAGTAACTCCCCTGCGATGAGGCTAGCACGGCACATAGCACCACACCGAGAACATCAGCTGCGCTTGCATCGGAGTCTCCTTACAGTGGCATATGCCGTTACAGCATGTGGTCATGTCCTCACTAGAAAGACCACGCAAATGAAGCTGTTTTTTCTTATGTTAATGACCTCTTTGGATCTAATCTCTATGCCACTCAACAACAGAATCATACCAGCACGTGTAAATCGTATCAGTAAGATTTCTTCCTCCATAGAACGAACGTATTTATAACAGGCATCTTGAATTAACCTAGTGTATTGCTTACGCCTCACGACAAAGGGATCCAAGAAGTTCAAATGTCTCGTTCTACGAAGCCAGATACAATTGGTGATTAAAATTTAAATCACTTACACTCACTTTGTGTAGCGCCTTAAAGTGATCGTTAGTGGTGTAACGAAGTCTCTCACTACCCCACACACATGTGATGTAGTTAGTGCTACATATTACGAGAGTAATGTGTTGCACCAACTGTGTAAACAACAAGCCGGGGAAGGATGCCACAGGCGAGTTTGTAAACTAACAAAGCATAACATCGGGCCTAAATGGAATTCGTCAACTATCGGAGAAATGCGCAAGAAGTGAGAGAAAATGTGGACGTGTGCAAGAAGACGTTGTATTAATATCTTATCTTATGAATATTTTTAGGTAGCTGATAATTTTAGACGTTTTATATTATAATTTTAAATGTCTTACAATAATTAATTTATTTTTGTCTTTTTCCCGTGTTTAAATATTTATATGCTGTGATTTTCTGTCCTTCAGCAATACTTAAAATAAGTTCCTGTTTAATAACTTTTGGTAGTCAGTGTTATCTTGTAGTTTATTTTTATAAATAGTACAATTATATGTATGTGGATATATGTCAGGTGTGTATATGAATTTGTGTATGCGTATATGTGTTAAGAGTAATAGTGTAAGTTCACTATTAAGGTTTATTTTATTTTACGTAAGTTGCTTTTATATATTTCATATAAGCTTTTTTCTATGTTTATAGTAGGAATTAAGTTTTGTGCCATTGTTTTATTTATTTTTCTTTAAAAAAAATAAGTGTTATGTTTTACTATGGAAAGTGGTTAAGTGTAAGAGAAAGTGATAATACCTTAACTTCGCCACAAAAAATAAAGGCGTTTTATTATTATTATTATTATTCAGTGTAATTAAAACAAGACTCCGAGCAGACTCCGGCTCCGGTGCACGACGGGAGCCAAACAGAAAGGATTACGTCAACACACACACACACACGCGTGGTTGGGCGAGAAGAGTGGACTAAGCTACGAGCACTATCAGTGACAAAGTCGGTGATTGTCATCGGGCTGGTCAGCTGCTGGTCCTGATACGTCGGCGGCGGCCGGGTCAAGATTGCGAAACTCGAGTGAGTTCCTCTTTCAACCATGCCACTCTCTACATCTAACTGGGGCCACGGTGGCTGCGTGGTTAGCCTGCTCGCCTCCCATCAAGGTGATCTGGGTTCAATCCACGGTCGGGTCGCTCCTGATTTTCGCATGTGGGAATCGTGCCGGGATGCCGTTGATCGGCGGGTTTTCTCGAGGATCTCCCGTTTCCCTCGCCCCTTTAATTCCAGCGCTGATCCATACTCACCTCAATCGCCCTCATCGGCTCTCAAGACCTCGATGTTAATAGCCGTCCAAATCACTTCACTCACTCTACATATAAGTTAACATTCCCTTTTCTCCTTCAATTCCTTTTGGCCGCCTATCAATTTAATTTGGGAAATTGTATAACTGCTGAATGGCTCGATAAATGCCGTAGTTAGACTTATTATTTGCTTCTATTGCTGCATAATCCTATCCCTCAGTAACACAATAGTTAATGATCGGGCTTAGATCATATCAATGGTGGAGGCCCCTTAACGTTGGAGTAAAGCAACTGCATATGGAGCACTGCACCCGACTGTACAATGTGAAGAACTCATAAACAATTAGTACAGACACCATAAAAATTGTCAGAAAAGTGTGATACATGCTGTGTATGAAAGAAGGATGAATAAATTTTGAAAATTATCAAACATTTTATTTAAACATTCTTTTTAAATGTAAAAAGTTAATTGATCGAGTCCGGATTTTTAACAAAATTGAAGCGCATTTCCATTTTGGATACTTCGGAAAGCAGAATTTACACGAAAATATTCTTCAAAAAAGATCGTCATAATATTTACTATTATCATGTGTAATAAAATCATAGTAATAATGTATCATATAAATTTTATAATTAACTTTACGTCAGTTTCAGCCATAAATGTTTGTGACAATGGAAGTATATAAACTCAATCATAAAAAAATTGTCTACATTATTATTACAATTTTTTTTACACACAATCATAGTAAACATTATGACGATATCCGTGACGAAGATTTTCGTGCAAATTCTGCTTTCTGAGGCATCCAGAGTGGAAATGCGCATAAATTTGGTTAAAAAAACAGACTATTTGAATTGATATTTTTTTTTTACATTTAAAAAGTACCTTTTAGTAAAATATTTTATAATGTTGCGAAATATATACATTCTTATTTTATGCACAGCATAAACCGCACTTTTCTGAAAACTTTCATGGTTGGAGAACTACTTATTTATGAGTTCTTCACATTGTGTAGTCGGGTGCAGTACTCCATAGGCAGTTACCGATCGACTAGCGAGCCTAAAAGCATTAGATTGGCTTGCAGCATTCCCTCCGTGCTGCGCGACAAACTGTAAGTGTACTGCTGGGAAGCTTTTAGCAAAATTTATGGCAGCTCATATCACGTTTCGCAGATGTTCACGTGGTAAATAATACAGGCGCCCTCTGGCAATATCGTCTAACGGCCGGCCGGTAGAGCTCGCTGCATACGTGCGCGGGTAATCACTGTTTAACAATATCACTTAAGAGTGGGTTGGACCCCCGCATATTTTTTTTATCAAATACTTGTTTGCGTGAAAACGCGTATCTCGGTAAATAAATGTTCTGCGAATACGACTTTTTGTTAGAAAATGTAATATATATATATATATATCCCTTTTTTTTTTTTTTACTTTTGTCATGTTAAGTGTATTCTTGGAGAGAAAAAAATCGTAAAAATGGTAAAATATCGCATTTTTAAAGCTTGCCTATGCAGTTCCCTTAAGCGGAAAGAGGAAATTACGGAGATACGGGTGTAGTTTGATATGTGGTATTTCATCGCGTGTTATAAAACCCCATTGTTACAGATCTAATTTGCTTAAAGTAGAGCGTCACGACGGAAAACTGCACCGCCTTGCTCGTAGGAGCGATGAGGCGCTAGGCGTGCGTGTAACTGTCGCCCGTATCGCTCCCTCGCTTCTTGACCTTGGTCGGGGGGGGGGGGGGGTCCATCGCATTCTTTATGTTCTACTTATGTTTCTAATATGCGTTCGCGAGTGTGAACGTGGCTACAAACAGGTGTTGTCACAAGTACTTCTTTGCTGCTGCAGCTCGGGAATATATACATCTGAAATGTGTTATGGACGCGCATCAGACCCCACCCTTTGAAATTACACATAACATCACAAGGGGGGGGTTTTGTGCCCGACAATTAAGGTTCCTGTTTACCATAACAATTGGGTTCGGATATACCATAATTTTTAATCACATGTTTTCCCCATTAGTATTTTTATGGTATATATTTCATGTACAATAAAAGCAACTCGAGTAGATATTGTACGTCACATGCATACCATAATTATCTAATACAACTGCATTATAAAATATTCACACAAATAAATATCATAATTATCTGATACTCCGACCGTGGCTTATCCCGCGGATTCCGCGGGCCTGTCCCCTAGTCTGAGTGAGGTCAGCTAACAAATAGCATTCAAGAAACGTTGCACGTCTGTATAGGTTTTTTCATTTCCTCCGTTTCTCTCTAAACCATGTTTTTATGACAGCGAGAATGGCTCAAACGGGTGCACGACACATTGGAAAAGGAATAGGGTTGTGCATCGATCCTTTATTATTATTATTACGTCGTAGAACGGTAAGGTGGCCGCTGAAAGTCTCATAGGGGCGCGCGTTATCGACTGCAAGACTGCACGCCAGTTCAGTGCTTTGCGCGTAGAGGCGATGGGAGGGTTGATGCGCATGTCTCGGTCGCCCCTAGCGCTTCCACGCTTTTAAGCCTCGGACGTGCAAAATTCCTTCTACCAGGCAGCCACCTTAAGGGTGGGTTTACTATTAATGACTGAGGAATTAAAAATTGTACTTAATGACCCGAGAAGCACGCGGAAAATGAACAATAAGAAGATTTTCAGTTGATGACTGAATTAGCAACTGTTAAGTCTAGCCAATCAGAATCGTAGGAGACGAAAGCAGCCGACATAACCTGTAAATATGGACAAGAGTGGAGATTATCTACATATACTTAATTGTTTGTGGTTACTGCTTGTGTAAACGTTCTGGGAAAACTCGTGATATATTATGGAAGGGAAAGCCGAAGCCAATATTGGGGCATTTACATCAACAGGACCTACATCTGAAAATGTTAATTACTGCGAATTCAATAACTTCTTCCAAGAAATGAATTATGGCCATGAAACGTTCTTTAAATTAAGACGATACTGTCTCTCGATTAAAATAATTATTTGCATAAAATCTCACAATACGGCACAACCTAAATCCAAGAAGTAAATACGTTTTTTCCGCCAACAAAGAATGTCACTGGTCTCTGATTGGCTATTTCGTCTTGACTTGTACTTAAAAGATATCTTGAGTCACGCCAAGAATGAACACGACCAGTCACGATCCGCACGTGACAGTCATAAACTAATACCCTTGAACACATTGATTCATACCTTAAGCACACGGCACACTTATTCTGTTAAGTTAATCGTAAACCCACCTTAAGGGCCGGTTTCGCCAACGAAGATTAACTTTTCGAAATATCGAGATAATTTTATCCGGATGAGAGGTTGAATTTCGATTTTAATCTCGATAATGCTGTGCGTGTTTCACCAGGTTTAATCGCCGTAAAGAATATCTCGTTAAACTTATCTCGAAATTCTGACTTAATCGCGATTCTCTCTTGGTAAACATTGGAGATTTTGCTTTGAGCGTGTACAGAGAAATCATTTTGAGAAAATTATGGCAAGTCGTTAAGGTATCTTGGTCGGAAGGAAACAGCGAAGCAGAAATTTCTCATCCATGAAAAACACATTTTGTTAATTAGTAACAGAACATTTCAATGTCATTGAAAATAAACAAACTGATGCCGTGACATAACCAAAATAAAGTGAAACAGTGGCAAACAATTATGAATAGTTTCAAATGTACATCTTGCGATCCCTACAGGACAGCAGACAACTTGAAGGAGGCGTGGGATAACCTAAAATAACTTACGCGAAGAACGTGTTCAAATAGTTACTGGAACAGGTAATATAATATAAGCCTGTTTGACAGTCATGTGTATGACGTAAGGAGAAAGTGTACTTTAACACCCTCTTCATCGTAAAGTTCAAAATAATTTATTCTTCCACGTAAACATCGAGAACGACGAACAGTAAAGTCCTCGCTTATCACTTTTCCTCTTCAGAAATCAAATTGTACATTGCCTGAGATATTTTCTCTTTATTCTCGATGAAATAACTTTGCCCTCTCGTCACCTTCCCAAAATATTTGTTTATGTTATACAGTTTAATCCCGATAATGTGATTATACAGATAATCGAGATTGTTTGTCAGTTAATCTCGATAGCTTACGATATCTCCCGTCGGTAACGAAGCGAACGCGGGGAGAGCCCTAGAGCGACGAAAGCAGGTAACACGCCTGGTTATTTGGTAGACGCGATGTTTTTGTTTCTTAAAATAAAACTGAAGAGTGTGTTTGTGTGCGAGAAGGGGGGATGGAGCGAGGGGGTGTAGGGGTAACGAGTTCCGGCTCCGCGCTCTATTCCTGTCCCGTCCCGTGACGTCAGAGACCACCCCTCCCCGCCGTGGGCCAATCACCGTGGGCGTCAAACTCGCCCTTCCACGGGCTGTGCGCAGCACATCAGGTCATACCGCCGCTGAAATAGCCTTCAGCGCGACCCTTCGTGGGAGACAGGCGCCCTTCAAGTAGGCAAGTGCGGTCCATCCACGTCTACTCCACGCTATTCTCAAGCCCTGCTGAAGTTACACTTTGGGGTGGTGAAGTCTCGCTAAAAGATTTCAGGACAATGTCATACAGGGCGAGTCGAGTCCTTTAAAAGAGGCCCCGTGGGACATGTGTGTAACGGAGCGAGGGAATGAGGAAATACAGTCCAGTGTGACGACAAAATACCTGGATTAGGTGCTGGAAGTGGTCGCCATTGACCTCGAGGCAGGTGTACAGACGACACCAAAAGTTGTGAAAGGCAAGGACGAGGACATTCCCTCGCTCCATCACACATGTCCCACGGGGCCTATTTTTTAAGGACTCGCCCTGTATTTCGAAACACAGTAGGTTAGTTTACCTGCCTTGACTTGCTGAATTACTTTTTGACACGTGTCAACTGTCTGCACACGAATCACGTAGGAGCCGTGCCGATGTTGCCGAATTCCGAGTGGCCCCTGTCAAATATAAAAACGTCTTCTCGAGCAGACAGCAACTAATGGCAATAGACAAACTGCTGGTGGGCGCTTAGAGTGAGTGAAGATATGTGCGCGGCTCTTAACAGCGATTTCTTGAGAGCCGATGAGTATGGGGCAGCGCCGGAATGAAAGGGCGTGGGAAACGGGAGCTCCCCGAGAAAACCGTCCGGCACGATTCCCACTTGCGAGAATCCGGTGACCCAGCCGCGGGGTATGAACCCGGTTCGCCTTGGTGGGAGGCGAGCGAACTAACCGCTTGGCCACCGCGGCCCCTCTTGGGCAATTAGAGCATTGAAGTCTACCGTGTACTCATATTTGTTCGCGAAAAATCATTAGCTCGAGTTCTACTTTAAGCATATTCCTCCGCCTCATGCAAAAAAAGCTTAACCGAGTTAAGGTATTATTCCACTCGGGATAGGAACAAAAGATAATTTCTTATGGGAGAGTTTGGCGTAGATAAAATTTCCGTACGATAAGTCCGCAGTGTTATAGGCTGTTCACGGTAAAATGAGCACTTTTGAAAGCCCTTCGTAAGATCTACTTGTATGCACGTTGTGTACTCCTCCGCGTTATGCAAAATTAACATGGCGATGGGACTCACTACTTTATCCATGCGCCGTTCAAATGAAACTGTGAATCTATTAAGGAAGTAGATACTTTACAAATCTGCTCATTTGTACACTTTGATGCATAAAAAGAAAACAGAAAGCGAAAAAAAAAAAATTGAGTTATCACAAATGGTTACCTAACACTTTATTCGACGTTAAGATATGGAACTACTTTCTATCCATCGATACCAACTTTACTGGGCGAATGCCACTTAGTACGCCCATTAAAATATATGCATGCAGCGGCAGTGACTTTTTTCTACCGTTCATTTCTAATGTGCTCACTTTACCGTGAACAGATTTTACAAAAGGTAACTTACAATTAAAAATGTAAGTTACGTGAATAGTAAAAGAGAAAGATTGTACTAAGTTACAAAATTATTCTATAATTTATTTATTGATTATTACAAATATCTTATTTTTTTTTTAATTTTTGCGTAGGATATAGAGAGAATCTAGTACGTTCCCGACACTAGTGAATACCTAGTCGCAAAAATGTTTGGTTGCCAAACTTTTAACACTGAACTTCCCGACCAGAGTAGTCGTAACCTGAACCAAGTCTACAAAATCACGCGAAAGGGGCAACGCACTGTATTCGTGCACGCTCAGTGTAGTAATAATTTGACCTGAGAACTATTTATTACTTCGCGTTACTAACACACATATTTTCTCATTGTTTTTTATTCACGTTAATTATAAAATAAATATGATAATTTATCGGTGAAATGCAAATAAAAGTTAAATTCAACCAAAAATAGGGTATTTTTATGTTAACACGAGTATAAAAAGGTTGCAATAGATGCCATATTTCGGAAATAATCAAGCACGTCACACAAGGGGTGATTTTTCAAAGGTTCGTTTCAAAAACTGCAAACAAACCGCGAATATACTCTACAGGCTGTTCACTGTAAATGGACAATCTTTTAATGCCCTTCCGTAGTAAAACATTCTTAACCCTGCGATGGGGCCGCGGTGGTTTAGTGGTTAGACTACTCGCCTCCCACCTGGGTGAACCGGGTTTGAGTTTTATGGCGGGGGCCTCCCCGGATTTTAGCATGTGGTAATCGTGCCGGCTGGTCGGCGGGTTTTCTCAGGGATCTCCCTTTTCCCCGCCCTTTATTTCCGGCTCTGTTCCTTCCTCACCTCATTTTCATTCTCGTGTGCTCTTAAAGACCACTCTGATAAGAGCCTCCCAAATCTCTCAACTCAACAAGGAAGGAGGGTTTATCAGTGGATGAACTAATTCAATGAGACAGGAAGTGTCTTGTATGGCACCAGCGGTGACAGACCGCCAATTGAAGCTGAAAGTGTTGAACAGGTGAATGGGGCGTTTCTTAATGAGCCCCAGGAATGTGGCATTTCCATCTGTAGCTGCTCCATCTTTTATTGAGCAGTTTCGATGCATTGAAAAATTCAGTCTCTGAACTGCAGAGAACCGTTAATTGTGGCTGCCATGGTCTTTGTAAATCAGCTGCAAATAACAAAAAATATCCCATAAATTATGGTGTTATTTAACAACGTTGCTTAAGTGGTTCTTGTATACCACTCACTAAGCCGACGAAACCATGGCTTTTGGCGGAAGGATACCTTTGTCATATTTTAAATTACTAATTGCAATAATCTCTTCCGTATATTTAGGTTAATTTCACCGATTTAAGGTGAAAGTAGTATTGTAATTGCAATTGACAAACTAGCTGAAAGTATCCAGTGTTGGTGAGCCAATGTGAAAACCAGATATTAATATTCGCCTACTATTACACTCATTGCTCTAAAAATGTGTGCGCTTTGTAAATATAACTTGGAGACCTCATATCTATGGATGATAGGCAAACGATTTAAGTTTCGTACGAAGGCGTCGTCTCGTACAGCATGGTGTCTCAGGAAGCAGCGATAATGTTTTTAGCAATAAATCATGATCTTTTTTTATGAAGTATAATGACACCGAGAGGATTTGGAGGATTTCAGGTGAGCGTAACAAGCCCTGTCTCAATCTTCAATTTATCTCGGTGGCCTCCGTCGCGGACATTAACAAAATCTAACCTTTTTAGTTAATTTAAACCAAATTTTAATAAAATTTATTAGAAATGTGTAATAACATTTCCGTAATACTTATTTTTGTGTTCGTAAGGGTATCTTACGTCATTTTCTTAAATTTTAATTGGAAAATATAAACATAGTGTCAAACATTTTCTTTTACACTGAATTCCATTCATAATTTTCAGTATAGTAACTTTACACGTTATTTTAAATTATTTCTTTTATCTTTCGCACCAATTCTTGTATTCGCTTTTATAAATGGATTGTTTGAAGTTTGTTGATTAATTTCAATCGCTAATAATAATAATAATATTGGTTATCTGCTTGGTCATGTCGAGCAGAAATTAAATATTTATAATTGGCAGTGTTGTAAAATAAATGCCCACATAATTACTACATAGTGCTATCATTAACAGATCCTAGTAATATAATATTTATTTGTGTAAAATGTTCTATAAGATGTAACATCTAAGTTTCCATTGCCAAATAAGGGAAATACATTAAAATTAATACGAGTCCACTGAGTTCCGATAGGCTTATCTCTTATCTGAAAATGGTTTGAAGTATTTTGTTAGCAGCAATGATTTCCCCACCGAAAATGACGTAGTAAACCGTATTTAAGCATTTGTAGAAAGAACTCGATACGTAGATGCTAGTGTAAACCTCTATGCATAAGAAACTATAAGTGACTATTCGAACACGGCCTAAATGTACGATACACCTAGAATGACCTGTACATTGTTCTACTTTTTTTTTTTCATTTCATTGACCCTACTTAGCAGTAGCCATCCAGGGGGTTCAATTCTATAATGGCTACTACAATTTAACAAACAGTATACAAGCTATATAAATTTACATTTTTTTCTACTATGAGAGTTTTAAAACTGAAAACTTAAGCAGTCAACAGTAGGACTTGACAGTGAGCAGTGATCTCATAATAACTTTAGTATACGCCACAGCGTTTTATTTATAATTGCCTGCTTCTAAAAAAAGAGAGCGAAAAAAAAATGCAACTAAAAAAAACCTTCCTATTTCCATTTTGATTTCAAACAAAACATTTTAAATATGCGTTTTTATTGTAAACATAATGTTCGTCAGGTTACTGCTCCCTGCGAAACTGTATTGCTTTACTGCTTAATATTTCAAGTGTTTAAACCCCTTTGTCTCGACAGCGGTCGCCAGCTCTTCTTTCCGATAGTATTGTATATATGTGGATGTGTATTGCTATGGCGTGATTAGGCCTTAGGTGGATAGCCTGCATGAGAACACCTTCAAACACTGAACCAGGGCACGGGCGTGATTGCGATAACACCTCGCGAAAGGCAGTTGCAGAAACCCCCTCCACCGACCAGTAAACCCCCTCCACCAGCCTGTAAACCCCCTCCACCGACCAGTAAACCCCCTCCACCAGCCAGTAAACCCCCTCCACCAGCCAGTAAACCCCCTCCACCGACCAGTACACGGGGCCGAAAGTATTCAACAATGCGCCCCACATAGGGCCAACGTTACACTGGAGCGAGGTATTTTGTCGAGGGCCATTGGAACGAGAAGATCACTGAAGATGGGGGTGCCCGGCCGTCGTTAACCGCATCCTAGATTCAGCCACCGGCAACACGAACAAAGTGGGTGCTTTCCAATTAGATTGTAATTAATTAGCATCTTGGTATTCCATTTAAGCACCCCCGATCAATAGTTACGTAAATAGCCATTGTATAATCCTTATGTCATCTTATACTGTTGTGCCCTACCTAATCACGACTTATTATTTAGCTACGCCCTTAGCCCCTTTCAGGTATGAACTGACCAACACGTCCGTTTCTGACAGTATACAAGTCGAAATCGTGGATGCCTATTTACGAAATGTCGAGGAGGCAGGAATGTAAATGAGCTGGAAATGCTTCAGTTCATTGCTAAAGCCGTTACCGTACGCAATGAAAGACACTGGCATGACACAGCATGAACAGCCTAGAGCTCCGGCGCCCCGCGGCCTTGCGTCAGATCATTCTACTTAGCTTGTTTTAATAAATGTAGTTTGGAAATAAACCTACAGATAGCACTAAAACGTAAAGTATTTCTGGGGGGTATAAAATACTACAGCTCTTGAAGATCATTTAGCGAAAATTCGCACCACAGTGGAATTAATAAAACAGAGCAGAAACATTACTGCGTCTAGTTTGATGTCCATCACTTATTTTGGAATCTCGCTGTCGAAACAGAACAAACGAACTAGCGTGGTCGTAAACCAAACAGCAAAATGTTCTTATAGTCAATTTGCTGTTTCTTCACCACTTTTAAATCAAACCTTTGAGAAATAACTCCATGTATAACATGTTTGGTTATAATAGTACGAGTATCTTCGTTCTGGTAAAATGCATTTTAAATGGCAGCCGCAGCGGCCTGTGAGGTCGGGTCGGGAGGCTTCGGCTCTTCTCGGACGACCTCGGCAGTCTTCGGCTCGGGTTTACCGAATGTAACCGAAGGTGCTCGACAGTTACGCCCCTCAGATTCTTCAGGTATATATGTATGTCCCTGGTAGCCGTATTTATTTATAGGCATTTAATTATATTTAATTTTAAAGTTTATTTTCCAATCTAAAAAATTATTTATTTATTTTAAGTTGTACTGAAATTGTACATAAGGTATTGCACAACCATGTAAAAGTCTCTTAACTACACTTTCTGCCTCCTCTCTTGAAATCTCATTAAACACTACCTTGAAAGTTTTTTTTTTTTTTTTTAAGTTTAAGTATGCTATTCGCCATTTTTTCATGTTGTATATATGACTAAATCAAGGCCATCATATTAATACCTACTACATACATAAGTCTGTTATAATAATGGTATAGATCAGCATTTTATAAGCTTAATTAGCGTTAATTTATATGTCAATACTACCAGGTCCCTGGAGACTTTGAATGTACGAGGGCAGGTAGGGCGATAATTTATATGTCAATACTACCAGGTCCCTGGAGACTTTGAATGTACGAGGGCAGGTAGGGCGATAATTTATATGTCAATACTACCAGGTCCCTGGAGACTTTGAATGTACGAGGGCAGGTAGGGCGATAATTTATATGTCAATACTACCAGGTCCCTGGAGACTTTGAATGTACGAGGGCAGGTAGGGCGATAATTTATATGTCAATACTACCAGGTCCCTGGAGACTTTGAATGTACGAGGGCAGGTAGGGCGATAATTTATATGTCAATACTACCAGGTCCCTGGAGACTTTGAATGTACGAGGGCAGGTAGGGCGATAATTTATATGTCAATACTACCAGGTCCCTGGAGACTTTGAATGTACGAGGGCAGGTAGGGCGATAATTTATATGTCAATACTACCAGGTCCCTGGAGACTTTGAATGTACGAGGGCAGGTAGGGCGATAATCATTCGTGCTCTTCCTAACCATCAATCTTATGCATTCTTTACACCAATCCACCCAATCGTTCACAATCTTTACACCAATCCACCGCAATCTTTCACAATACAGTGGCAGTGGTGAAGTCATTTTTAGTTACCTCATAGAATCATTTGAGCATAATTTTGGAGTCATTTGGAGTCGTTTGAGAGCAATCTGGGAGTCATTTGTTGGTGGAGGTAGTTGGCATATTGGGATATTTCGGGCTCTTTGTGTTGTGTGTGGGTCGGAAGTTAAAATTAATTCCCCGTTATTTGAAAATAATATTATATAGTTCCACCTCCAAAAACTGGAAGGTAATCATTTTATTTAATAATCGCGTTTTTAAAAATGAAATTATATATCCTGGTGCCTCGGTATATTTCAACACTTCGTGGGTAAAGTGTATTTACACTTTGCAATGAAAGAGCCTATAACTACAGCAGGCTCTTACCACGTTTCACCATTGGTCGATGCACAACATGGTCTTTGTACTGAACAATGCAGGAACACAGCAGCCCTCCACCATACTTCCCAATCTGTCGTCGCCGTAGGAAAAGTCTCTTCTCAACATTCGATAGCTTTGATATGTGCTGACTGGAAAAAGTGAAACAAACGAGACAAAATCAATCTAAATATAAGTGGGAAAAAAATCCCTCTCCTGGCGGGCCCCCAACTATACCAAAGGCAGTGAAAAATTAACTGCACGGGGCATACGAAGGAAGCAGTGGAAAAAGAAGGCATTAACGAGTTGTTATTACAAATGGCACTCCTTGACTTTGGGCTAGTTGCGCACCGCTATCCAAACTCAATTAAAAAACAAGAACGGAAACCTAGGAAAAGGTATAAAGGGAAAGACGCCCCAAGGTAGCGAGCGGAGCGAACTAGCCTGCCACCTGGTATACTTAGAGCCGGCTCCAGCAACACATCTTCAAATTTAAGCGCTACTTAAACACTGAATAAGCTGTGCCTAGCACCTTGTACCGTTTCGCCAACTTTAAGCTCTTCTTAAATCATTGTAAACAAATTATAAGTAAAATGGCTGTCACTGCTGAGAAAGTTGTATGTTGATAACCTCAAATGTACTATAAAGTATTTAATTTATAAATTAGGATTTTTATAAATAAAAATAAGAAATTATTGTGTACCAAAATTATTGAGTCTGGATGCAAGACTTTATTTGCTGGAATAACCTATGACGATTGTCGAAAACAAAGCTCGCGGCAGGCTTATATATATGTTTATTTACATTTTGCACGTATTTTCAAGAGGCAACCCCAATATGTAAATAGGATATTGAGTGTAAAGACAGGTAGCTTATCGATAAAATATGAATTTATTGAGTACGCATAAGCTACGGAAGTACCTATTAGAAATAAATGGAAAAAATGTTTGCCTTCCCTACACTGCATGTATGTACGATGTGTAGGCCTAAAAATATATGATTTCTTTGACAGAATTTGAGACTGATCATAATATAATGCATTTACACCTATGTTTTACTACACATGACAAATTTGCAGCACAAGTTTTGCACACATTCTACTTTGTTTTGAATTAGAAAAGTTAACGAGGGCCGAATTAAAGATGTCATACAGGTGTGACGTGATAATCATATTTACGCACTGGGCGTTTCTAAACTGCACATGAGTATCGTCAATGTTATTATCAACTAATTATAGCAATCGCAGAAAGTTCGATTCTGGTTGGTGATGATCGCCAAACCGAATCTTTAAAACATAGCAGTAAAACATAAAACAGTTCTATTAAAGTAGAAAAATGCGCTGTCGCCTTGTAGACTGTAGTAAATGTAGGCCCAGTGTTGTTTTTTTGAGGGCAATGTGATCTTTTATACAGAATATACATTACGTTTAGGGAATATTTAATCAGTGCCTAAACAAGACAACAGTTTCATTTTAAAAATTCATTATTAACCGAACGTGTTATTTTTATAAAGCATTTAATATATAAATGCTTGAAGAAAGCTACTTAAATATATGTAACGAGTCTAAAACATTACCCGAGTAGATAAAATATAAAACAATTAACATTCTGACTAGTAAAAAACAGCCCAGGCCTAATATAGATCGTAAATGCTATGAAAAACCACACTTCTTGGCACTGATAATTAATCAAAACGATCATAAAACATATCAGAATTGCAACACAACACTCCCACGATAGTAAATAAATATTAAAAACTTATATATTCACGAGCGTAATTTTAAAATAAATAAATTTCGGTACACGTAGTTAGTTGAACGTATCTTTGTCGTATATTCAGTGATATTTGTTTTAATTGATTCTTATTATTCGTCAGCAAACAATAAAAGCTTTAATCGTTTATAATAAAACAAATATTTGGTTAGGATTCGTAATGCTCATAGCAAGAGCAAACATAACATTTCAGGAGAAAAAAATGTTTTTTTTCTTTCCTTTCGTTGAAATAATTCTCATTGGTTCGTTTAGTCACATGATCACATTGCACCACTACTAACATGAGTATATTTGAAACTTGTTTCTTTAGGCAACGCCCCGCTAAAACGCGCTTATAAAACTGAGTTTTATAATGGTGAAACACCTCGACATACTTAAGCGTCACTTTGCTGGAAACTAGTTTATCCCTTGTTAGTGAAACCAGCCCTGACAGAGATAATTATACTAGTCCACTCAGACCTAACAGAAATATTACAATTTACTGGCAAACGAAAAATAACAGCTCTCCGTGAGAAAACCACAGCAATTAAGTAAATCAAGAACAAAAAGCTAAAGCTGGAAAAATGTCTGCCTCCAGTAACAACATTTTTCCTCAAAAACCAGACTGTATACCTTGGTGTACGTTGCCGCAGAACGCTATTAATACTTATGCCGACCAGGAATATGAGTTTAAACACCCATGACGACCCTGCAGAAAGAAAGCAACCTCCAAGTGCCAGGCCCGGTATATACAGAACGTTGCAATATTGCATGTCAATATTTCAGGGGAACAGTCCTCACATCTGGAGGACGAAAAAATGCTATACGAACATGGGTCCGCAAACGCTTCATTTCCGTACTACATCCCATAATACATAACATACGGTGTATGTCCCGCGGGCTGGATCATGTTACTGTGGAATGCCATCGCAGCGTTCGTTTGCATTATACATGACACCTCACACTACGACACTACACGTAGAACAGTAGGAACTGCACAGGAATGAGTTACACATGTGTGAAAGCTTATCGTCGGCACTAAAGGAAATGTTCAAAATGCCCTCCATCAGCACGAACACATGCATCAACCCGCCATTGCATGGACTCCCGGATGCGTTGATGAATCCTTGGAAATTCCTGTATACACAAATTCACCCCCTCTTCCAGCGCGAGGCACGTTCTTATGAAACGCGCAGCGCAAAGTTCATCGCAGCAAAAGGGGGCGAAGCCGACTCGATGGAACAGCCTCGCAATCTTTAGCCTAGTTCAATATTTATCCGCCGAATATGCAGCTCGTGGCGTCGGCGGCGATAGGGGCACCAGATTACCCTCAGTGACGGAAAATTTTTCACCTTCGGATTTCAGCACCAAAAACAATTCAGTTCAAGCAAATTCAAAAGATGAATAGAGTAATGTGCGTACGCCACGTTACATGCTTGAGGGTCGTACACACTGAAACAAGTTTGGTGCACTAGGCAATTAAGCAAGAGAGAGATACGGGCGACACAGGGACGCACGTCTAGTGCCCCATCGCCCTTACGCGCAATGTGTGCAGAATTTCCGTCCTTGCGCTGGACTACGCTAATTATATCTGTAATAGATCTGTGGGACAAAACTGCTTAAGCAAACTTAAAATATATTATATATATATATTTTCTTTCACAATTTTTCACGATTTTTTTCCTTTCATTACACCTAAGACGACTATGTATTGCAACATTTTCTGTGAAATTTTTGCTTCACGAGAACGCGTAAAACGGCAAATAAAAGTTCTGAAAAAATGACGTTTTTTAGGAAAAGTCAAAAACAATTATCTATTTCCCTATATTTTTACTTTTATCGTAATTTCACCTGCGGTGTTTGGCCTTTGCAGATGATCTAGCAATTTTCTCCAACAACAGACAAGAGGCAATCTGCTCCCTTGAAAAACTCCATGAAATGTCAGCTAAAACCGGACTCCAAATCTCATTATGTTAAAACCCAACATATGGAAGGATCCTCTCGGTGCCAAGATGGACAACCTATGAAAACTCGATTCGGCGAAATTTCTCAAGAAACTAAATTCAGGTACCTAGAAGAAATCATTCAACCTTCAGGATTAAATCGAGAAGCAAACAATGAGAGAATATCTAAATTAACAAAAAGCTTATAGAATCCCCTGGAACAGATACAACAACAAGCCAATATTCCGAAATGCAAAACTAAGACACTACAACACAGTAATCAAACCGGAGGCATTACACGCATAGGAAACTTTGATTATTGGGGGCAGATCAATAATTAAAGACATCGAAAAGCAAGCAAGAAAAAATTTAAGGAAAATCTTTGGCTCAGTCTGTACAGGGGGAATCTGGATGAAAAGGAAATCTCACGAGCTCTATCAACATTCTGAGAAAATTTCAAGACACTTTCAGAAAAATACGAGTGAAATTCTACGGTCACGTTGTCAGAATGAATAACCACAGACTGACCAAGAGAATTCTCCAATTTGCCATATCAATGAAAGTGAAGAACAATTGACTGTTTGGAACAGAAAGAGATCTCCAGGAAATTGGAATCACAGGAGACATCATACAGGACAGATGCAGATATTTGGAACTCTGGTCAACAGCTATCAATTTGCCATATCAATGAAAGTGAAGAACAATTGACTGTTTGGAACAGGAAGAGATCTCCAGGAAATTGGAATCACAGGAGACATCATACAGGACAGATGCAGATATTTGGAACTCTGGTCAACAGCTATCAATTTGCCATATCAATGAAAGTGAAGAACAATTGACTGTTTGGAACAGGAAGAGATCTCCAGGAAATTGGAATCACAGGAGACATCATACAGGACAGATGCAGATATTTGGAACTCTGGTCAACAGCTATCAATTTGCCATATCAATGAAAGTGAAGAACAATTGACTGTTTGGAATAGAAAGAGATCTCCAGGAAATTGGAATCACAGGAGACATCATACAGGACAGATGCAGATATTTGGAACTCTGGTCAACAGCTATCAATTTGCCATATCAATGAAAGTGAAGAACAATTGACTGTTTGGAATAGAAAGAGATCTCCAGGAAATTGGAATCACAGGAGACATAACACAGGACAGATGCAGATTTGGAACTCTGGTCAACAGCTATCAATTTGCCAACAAACCGAATATTAGAAGAAAGAACGCCTGGGCAGAGGGACGTAGGAAGGACCTCAGTGAGAGGAAGAAGAGATTTTGGGAAAAGAAGAAAGCAAACACATCTGCTAAATAAGTTCAATCGCGCTCCTCAGTTGGGCATAACGACAGAAGAAGAAGAAGAACTGTATTCATAGGTAAAGAAATCGTGAACTTGGTCAAATATCGAATGTTTAAAGCTCGCCTCTGCAGTTTCCTTACTTGAGCAGAAAGAGAAGAGTACAATATTATACGCTGTGGGCTTTCATCGTGTGCCACAAAGTCCCACTGTTAGATATATAATTAGTACAGTACAGTGTTTTGACGGAAACACTGCACGCCTTGCGCGTAGGAGCGATGAGGCGCTAGGCGTGAGTGTTAGTGTCGCCCGTATCGCTCCGTCACTTCTTGACCTTGAACACACAGCTATTCTAAACCCTCTTAATACAATAAAATAACGATTATGCACTGATATACGTGTGTACACGCACACCACAACTTCACAGAAAATGTCTTCATGACCCTGAGACACCACACAATCACTCAAACTGAAACAGCATTGGACTCAGGTTTTCCTTCATTCGAAGCTAGAGTATATCTGCCATTGCAAAAGTAGTTGCACATGCTATCAATATCACAATTTAGTTAAAATAAAAATATATAAAAACGCAAGAGTTCAAAAACACAATAAAAATAAGAAAACTTTATAAACGAAATTGTTTTACTAAGCAAATAGATTTTGTTCCTTAAGAATTAGATCTAGTCTAAGTACCTGTTAAACACGAATTGTGGGTCAACTACATCACTTCAAGAGCCAAGACAACCAGAAAATATTGCCCCAGTTCTCTGTTATATGCTAACAATTAACGTGTAGTAAAAAAATTAAGTTTTAAATATCAGCAGTGCCACAAACACAGACAACGATAGCCATTGTGCAAGCAACTGAACTTGCGATGCCGAAGAAAAGTATTCGTTCACTTCTTGCAACAAAACCTTCTAATTAAATTTGAGTTTGAATATTTTATTGTGTGATTAAAAGAATCGAATATTTTGAACAGCTATAAACCATAAAATAAATCATCAGATCCAGAGACCATATTACGCTACTATTTGTTAAAATTGCTATGTGTACAGTCTATAGTATTATATTGATTATAAAATAATAATGCTTACTTATATGTACGAGCAAGATCGTTACTAGCAAAATTTTTAAATGTATATATATATATATATATATATATATATATATATATATATATATATATATATAATATATAAGATTTAATTTAACATAATGAACAGAATTAGTATCAAAGATTTTTTTTTTTGGTTGAATAACACAAACGTACTTCAATCCAGCAGATGTTAAATATTGTAATACAGCTCCTCCCCCCCCCCCCAAGCAGACCCACGACGTTGAAAATTATTCGTCAATAGGTCTGAAAAAATTAAGCAGGCCTGCGGAGAGAATATTAATTAATAAATTAGCGACAATACAGAAAACCATGTTTAAAACAAACGGCCACGATTGGCTCAGTTTAAAGCGAAATTGATTGTACGATAATTAAACACAGAGCCGACTTAAACGAGTTACATTCCTATCTACATAGCGGTTACTTCCGAGTCTTCGAACACGACTGTAAATACCGTCTGGAGGTAGCTCCATCAGGCAAGTTAAACCGCGCTGCAAATTGGAGCAAACAGTGATTTATTGGAGGCGTGCGAATATTCGGTAACTAGGTTCGCAGCGCGCGGGAACGGATTGTGTTATGTGTGCGACTGTAATCGCATTAGAGCTCGTTACGTAACAAAACTGCGCCGAGACATGTGGATTCTCCTGCCGAGGCAATGCTATAGAGGATGTTCCCAACAGTAGAGTAAATCACGTTGAGTGAAAACTGAGCAAGGGTAGAGTAATAGTGGTTTTGGAACTAGCATAATGTAAATTCTGTAGCATGCTCCGTTTCCAAACACGTCGTGATTGAGCAGTCATTGTAATGTTCTAGGAAGTTTATGTAATGTAGTTTGCAGCTTTAGTGAAACTATTATCATTAGTTCTTTAATAGTCAAAAAACTTAATATTAAATTTAGTATACAATGTTACTCTGTGACTAAAATGGCCCATTTAATATTAACCGAAGACAAATGCTACTATCTGAGATATTCAGCATAAAGGTAATCGCATCTTCAGTTTATTCTTTAGAGATTTTTTATGGATATTGAGTTACGTTGTATTGCTGAAAGTTATTTGACTGCAATGCCGTAGTCAAGTTTGTTAGAAACGCAGTGGAAAACAATTGATTAACGACAAAGCTTCAAACAATACGTAGCAGCACACCTTTTCTGTACAAACAATATTTTAGTTTTGTATATCACTTCCAGATTTTTTTTCTTTCCACAAAAATATACACATTAATCTATGCTATCATAACCTGGTCATATAAATTATGTCAAGAATTCAGCAGGGTTCAAAAATTATTATTTTTTAAACTAAAATAAAAATCTGATTTTAATATTTGTCATTTGTTATTTCCGATCTGTATGTGTAACGATAACACGCACATTTTCCTTTAGTTCACTTAGTCAATTAAACATTCCGCCATTTTCCAGTTTACTCTTTGTTACCCACCGAAATAGTGCATGTAAATGATTTACTCTGGTAAGATGCTCGAAGTAACTACACTGCAATTTTGAGACGCAACCCAGAGCAAGTAAAATATTTACCCTGTGTTATAGGACAGCCAAAGAGTAAAGTTTACTCATAGAGTAACATTTTGGTTCTCCGCCATAACAGAGGCAATATTCGCGCTAGTGGATGTCATCTCCCGAACAAGCATCCTCGAGATCAACCGGCAACACCTGAAGTGCCCATAATTACTGGCAAAATTGGTTTATATTATATCCTATTACCGACACGATATTTCTTTAGCATGTCAAAGCTTTTAAAAATGCCATTATCACAAAAGCATTCACGAATGCGTAGTGTGCAAACGGAATTTTGCCTTTACATTGTGCTTTATCGTATTGCTACGTGTCTCGCTGCTATGTCCCGCGCGAGCTAGTGAAAGTGAAAGACAGTAGTTAAAGGCTGTTCACGAAGAATTAGTATTTTTGAAATCAACCTTAGAAAAAGTCACTACTCCTGCCTGCATATATTGTAACGGGCGCACTGAGTGACATGCGCACAGTAAAGTTGGTAACGATGAATGGAAAGTAGTTCCACATCTTAACGTCAAATAAAAAGTGTTAGGTGACCATTTGTGATAGCTTAATTTTTTTTTTTTCACTTTCCATTTTTTAATGCATCAAAATGTAAAAAAAGAAATGAACATGTTTGTAAAATGTTTATTTTTCTTGTAATTTCATCGTTTCACTGGACCCATGCATGGACAAAAGTGATGAGGCCCATGACTGTTAATTTTGCATAAGGCGGAAGAATATACAATGTGCGTACAAGTAGATCTTATGCAGGTCTTTCAAAAGTGCTCGTTTTACCGTGAACAGCCTATAGATGTTTTATGGACTCGCGCGCTATCAGTTGCAACCAGAGACGCAGCGGCTTTTCACAAAGGGATGTTTACAAAGCGTGCCTGTTATGCATGTCAGGGCGTGTGCCGCTCCCGCTCTTGGTTATCGGGTATCTTTGAGACATCTGAAGCATGCTCTGGATTACTGACCTCGTTTCTCTCAGCGCGACTCGGGGTGCGGCGAACCTTCCAAGTCAAGGCCAGCGGCTATAAATATTGCGACGGGCCTCCGAGCAGGCAGTTGTTGAGTGGATGAGCGTCTGCGGCATCAAGCGAGGACGACGGGCGAGAAGAGAATCGCGCACCGGCTCGGAGGCTCGTCGCAGTATTTATAGCCGCTGGCCTTGACCTGGAAGGTTCACCGCACACCGGGTTTAGCTGAGAGAAACGAGGAAGATATGCGACTGCGAGCATCGGCGCAGCGAATAGTGCGACTGGCAGGCTGGACTATTGGACTGGATGCATGAGTGAAAGACATTACAAATGATGCCAACAGGTAGACTGACCATGTGTTAATGATTAGTATGAGTTAGTTGATAATTACCAAACACAGACATTAAGAAGAATGTTAATTAGTGTTTAAATAGACATTACACGTTGTGTTCACTGAGATACATAAAAGAGTAACAGTGGAGATAGGTATTTTAAGGTCATATTTCTCATTTTTTTAAATTTGGTTATCTGAGAGAGGTTTTCTAAAATACCCCCTAAGCTGTTGTTAGTTGTCAAATCATTATAGTTTTCAAGACATAACACTCAAATTCCGACACAAGAGTGTTATAGGCAGGTTCAAAAAGTTGAATTAAAGTCTAAGCACGGCATACTGGATTCGTGTTACTAGCTACGAAAGGAACAAAAACAACTTTTCCTCTACAGTTTATGGTTTAAACTATTTATTAAATGAATGTTAACAGTTTCGCTTGAATGAACAAAAATAAATTTACGACAAGCCTGACCCCTATTTCCAACAAAATTCAGAGTGCCAATACTCACTCACCTGTTTATAAATCGCACTCATAGTGAATCAGTATGTTCCGCACACCATACAGATTACATTAAATGGAAGTTGATTGGAAAATAATGTCTAGTAGTAAAGCCTAGTATGCCGTAGAATTCGGGAAATTAAGACTTTTGAGTATTATATTTTGAATACTATAATGATTTGACAACTAATAACTGCACTAAGCGGGCACTTTTCAAAAGATCTTCCAGATAACCAAATAACAAATAATGTAAAATAAGACCTTATTGGTGTAAATAATAACTGTGTGAATAAATTTAAAAACAAATGTAATTCTTTTATTTTTATTAAGAACTCCATCCCTCACGAACTTAGATACGCCCCCCAGACGTCTTGTAACAGTATACTCGTACGGTCCATTCGTAATGGTGTAATAAGAGTATTTGGGAAATTTAGTGGTGGTTTTATGGTGTGAAAAAATGTTTACAACGGATGAAGTTCCACACAGGTACAGCAAGGTTTTGTAGTAATAAGTAGTTTGCGATATTTTTATCGACGTTTAAGAATCCAAAGTATTCCATTTCTGTTGGTAAATTTGTACGTGCTTATGGGATACAACAAAATAATGTTGCATGTTTAACTGAAACCAAAACACGCCTAGTATTATAGTGAGACGCCTGTCTCAATTTACTGCAATTTTCGCCTTCCTTTCGCCCAACATCAGTCACCTGTTTGACCAAGACGCCTACATGAAGACTACAAAAAGTTTACCGTTTGTGACGTTTGTGAACTTAAAAAACTTATACGAGAAAACAATCCTGTGTCTACAACAAAAACTTTATTTGAAATGATAATACGACTAACCTATTTCCCATGCCCATCGTTGGTTCTGTGTGGAAACGTTTCTTGTTGACTGCTGTAAAACACAATATGGATAACCACAGAGCACAGATAACACACGTCCTTTCTAACTCTGGTGTTTCACGTAGGTGCCGCCGTGTGGCGCTGTCATCGCAGAACGGTAGTTTGCAAGCACAGAGCATGCGCCACGTGACGTCATTACCGCTAAGTGACAGTTGGTTGTAAAATATTAAAATCTGGTGGAACGTTCCACGCTCCCTGATTGGACGAACTACCCCGATAGGGGTTATTGTAATATTTATGGGAGGCGGCCTCGGCAGACCAGACATGGACATTCTGGGGTCTCTGACTAGAAGTTAAATAATTGCATCAGTAATGTTGTAATTAACATAGTCATGGCCCATCCGGCCGGAAAAAAATAACACATACTTGATCATTGTAAGCGCTTTAGATCATGGCGCAAATGTCTTTAAAATTTATGCATTGCCTATAAATCAGCATTTTTAATAATTGTTCATTATTAGTATTTGCCGAAAATAATCATGCAAAGGATAAAAGGTTTTACCCAAGTGGTTATCTACGGTCTCATCTCTAATACTACCGTTCTATCTGATGAATCAAAATTTATTAACTTACCTTTGTCATCCTTAATTTCAATCATTATTTCCGTTACTTGAGTTGTTTGCACTGGAAAAAATAATGGATAAGCAGGTTCGTAATAGATCGTGTCGCCAAATCCAAATGTCGTCCTCGGTTTAAAGGTAGCATTGATGCTGGTTTCTCTGTGAGTGTATTCATCATGTTTTAATATCATACCATTAGCTATATTACAGTGTATATTTATTGTTTCAAAGGGAACAAATTTTGGAATTGTATCACCATAATGGTACTCATTTGCTTTCAGGATTTTATTTTCTGTGAAACCCAAAAGCCCACCAATTGACCCCCACTTCCCAAACTGTAAATTAAAAACACATTTTACTTTCACCCTGTTTGTTATGTTATCCAGCTCAAGGGATATGCTATTTTTTTCTCCTCCGCCCATTGGAACTACATTAAATGGGGGAATGGTTTTTATAGTTTTTACAAGATCTTTTAAGCTATATTGGCCAACTGGAATTTCAACTGCTCTTTCCATACCTGCCATGTCTATAAAATAGAGCCTGTTTTTCACATGGGTAATGTTGTGTGTTAAGTATGTAGTGTAGAACTGAACTAAAGCCACTGAGTGCTCCTCTATCTCTAAAGGATAATGTAGCCTTTTCTTCAACACTGATTTGTTATCTGTTAGCTTGAATACTTTACTCATTTATTATAAAAATTATTATTAAATAAATGAAAGGAGACAAGAAACAAGTGGACTGGGATATTAAAATAAGGTTACCAGAAAACACTGTATTCACAAAACGTCATGGAGAATTATTACCTAATAATATTAGATGTTTGATAGTGGGTGCTAGTAATTGTGGGAAAACTACACTTATGATAGATAATTTTATATATGCCCCGGGATGGTTGGACTTTGGTACTCTCTACGTATGTTCAAAAAGTTTGAACCAATCAAAATATATCACTTTGAAGGAAGAGACAGAGGCAGCAGCAAAACTGATAACTGAACCAATAGCATATTCTTCCCTA
Organism: Dryococelus australis; assembly: GCA_029891345.1. Taxonomy (NCBI): domain Eukaryota; kingdom Metazoa; phylum Arthropoda; class Insecta; order Phasmatodea; family Phasmatidae; genus Dryococelus; species Dryococelus australis. The sequence continues at coordinate 195,940,900 of CM056998.1, read as the reverse complement.
CAAATGAAGAAATGGTTACCGTGGATGAATGCTGTAATGACTCTGTTGTTGTTTTCGATGATGTCGTACTTGAAAATCAGGACAAAGTAAGAGATTTCTTCACTCGTGGTAGACACAAAGATATTGATTGTTTCTATTTAGCTCAGACATACTCAAAAGTGCCTAAACAGCTTATAAGAGACAATGCCAATTTTCTTTGCGTATTCAGGCAAGACGATACAAATCTTAAACATATTCATAGCGATTTTGTTGGTGGTGATATGTTGTTTGAAAAATTTAGGGAGACTTGTTCAAAATGCTGGGATAAGGAATATGGTTTTGTTACAATAGATACGACTCGTAAGTTGAATAATGGTAAGTATCGTAACAAAATTAAACAGTTTTTAAATCCTTAGATTATTATCACATTTTCCTTTGCTTTTAATGGAAGTGTTTCCATTAAAAACTAACAGTATCTGATTTTTTTAAATATATTTATACACCACAACTATTTCGATAAAAACAACTGTGCCTTCAGGTACATTGAAAGCCTTTGGAATTTTAAAAAAATATTTTATCATCAGACATTACATCGAAAGACTTATGCAATTCAATTTTTTTCAATTTATAGTATAACATGATAATGTCTTTATATTCTTCCGGCTTTATTATTATCTCACTTACTCGCCATCTCTCATAAAAATGTATTCTGTTTGATTACTACCTAGGTAAAATACTTTATCCTTTGAACTGTATTTTCCAACTAAACGAATAATGTTAATTCTGTTTGACTGATAGTACTCTAAATTGACTGCATCATTAGGTGCAATAGGCTTTCCCACGTTTCTAAGCCTTTTGTTTTCAAAATCTATATTATTATCTTCTTCCAAGTAGGTAAGAAAGGCTTTATCCAATGATCTTTTATTTCTTGTCAGTGTGGTTATAAAGTCACTGAACTGTGGGTAGGAAACAAAATCATTGGGATTGATATTCTCAGTAGTTGTATCATTACCCCTGTGTTCTTTAATTTGATCCTCAATCCAAGAGGTCATTAATGCATTTCCACATATATCCATCGTTTATTATTAGTGAAATAATTTTCGGAAATTTAAAATTATGCGAAAAGTGATTTAGCACAATTAAACACAAATGACCACAAATTACTTGATGGAAATTTTGAATTCTGTCATCATTATAAAAAATATTACCCCCGAGATATGCGATCAATTCCCGGGCTGGATCCCCACCAAAGGAGTCGAAATAATATTTGTTGTTAGCTTCCTTCCAATAGCATACCCAGTGTGTTCCAGAGTTTTTTGAAACATCTAGGTTAACAATTCCACATTCCTGATAGAGTGATTTGTTAAGTAACTCATCAATCATAAATACACCTCTAAAGTTTTTAATGTTTAATCTTTTAACCAGTTTATCAATATCAAAGTTACTGAGTGGAGTTACTTTTTTTTTTTTTTTTTTACATTTTTGACTCCTTTACCTTGTTTTTCCATGGCTAAATTATGTCTACGTTGTTCTTCCAATTCCTGGTTTATCTTTTTAGCATTAATAACTGATGTAGCGATAGATGAAGCGCCCCCTGCCAACGCCCCTAGAGCACCCAATGCTGCAAAAATCAAAGGCAAAAATCCACCCTTGTGAGATGTCAAACCATTTCCTGTTTTCATTTCCTTAGACATTTTCTTAAGTTGTGGAACTGAGACTGTGATAGTCATGCCTTTGCCCTCCTTTAATTTCTTGTTTTTGTGTTCCAGTTGGTCTTTCGTCAGGAAAGAATCAATATCCAAACCCTTCAGCTCCTCGTTAGAAACTCGAAATGCAATGTTTTTTACTTTCATTTATTATAACACATATTTTAAATTTTTATTTTAATCCCCCAGCCAAGCTTACGTTTAATATGCATCGCAGATCCAGTAACACCAGCCCACAATCTCTCATTGAGATCAGCATCTGGGCTTAACAATCTTTTGAATGCCTTCTTTTCTAGTTCCTTATCAGCTACATGTCTTTCAGCTAGATCTTTATGGTGATGATAAGCTACATCATGCTCCATTGCGGCCTCATCTAATGGATTAACAGGTTTATCGCCTCTCTCAAGCCTCTCTTTTAGTCTGGTACCTGGACCCAGGAATCTGTAGCCTGGTGCATGCAGCTCAAAAGGCAGAGAATTTATTAAGTCATTGAGTAATCCTTTTCCATGATGTTCTGACTCCCAGAATGAATGAGGTATTGTGTTCAACATTTGTATCAGGTATGGTATACCTTCTGGATTATTCACAACAAAGTCACTGAACTTGCTGTTGAGCATATTCATTATTCCAACCTTCTCATTGTAATAGTTATCATTTCCAGCATTCTCTTCGCCATAAATAATGAGAAGTCGATCAATGAGCTTCCTAACATCGTCCATCCATATGTATTCTTTGGGATAGCCTGTATATTTCTTAATACCTTTTCCTGTTCTAGGTGAGAGGTTTTTCTTTTTAATCAATTCGTAAATAGGTTTAACAATATTTTTCCATTTGTCACCCCTGCTTGATTTTGGCGTTCCTGAGTTTGGATCATTCTTTTGAAAAACTGCATTTGTATCTGTTAGGATATGACTATAGTTTTCATAGTCGGTTGCAGTGTAGTCACTTTCTGATACGTCCTTACGTGTTAGCAATTTCAGCAAACCATCAGTTCCAATGTATGTTCGACCTTTTACAGTAAACTGGTCATTGTTGAATATTACTTCGCTATCACCAATATACCTTCTGCTTCCTTCAGGCCTTAGCCCAAAAACATGGTCATCACAGTTATTTAAGAATTCAGTCACTTTCTCTCCAATAAATGTTGTTCTATAGTTGGTTAACGGTACAATATAGGTTTTCAAATGCCCCAACGCCTCATCATAGCGTTCAACGCCATCGTCATAGCGTTCAACGCCATCGTCATCAGTGTCTGCTTTACCAAACAGCTTTCTCTCAAATTAAGTTTCCGTAGGTGTCCGTGGGTAGTCCAAATTCTTTACAGCAAATGGAACAAGTTCCTCGATTAGATTCTTATTCTTGTTTGTAATGTGCTCAATTTTTTGCCCCAAGTCTTCTATAGCATCTATCAAAGGTTGCTCTTGTTTCTTATTTCGATCATACTCATCTTTTCGTAGTTTCCTGAATGCTTTAAACTTTTCAGTTAGCTGCCTTCTTCTCTCTATATTCTTTTTAGCTTGTTCTTCAGTAATCATTTATTTATAATAAAATAAAAATGAGTAATGATAACTTAAATGTGTACTGTCTCAAGTGTAGGAAGCATACACTAAGTGATAAGGTTTCATATGAACTTACAAATAATGGTAAAGCAAGAATTAAATGTGTTTGTAGATGTTGTGGCGCCAATAAGTCTATGTTCACTGGTGGGGATATAAAAAACGATATTGCAAATGAAATTCATAAACCAATTCGAAAAAACTTTCCCAGGAGGGCTGTTCTATCTTTTGGCATCGACGATCTCTGGCAGGCTGACTTGGTTGAGATGGACTCTGGCTCTTTAAAAGGTATACACAGACTTAACAAGGGGTTTAAATATATGCTGACCGTGATTGATGTTTTTTCCAAGTATGTTTGGGCAATACCAGTCAAAGATAAAACAGGTGAAAATGTTACTTTAGCATTTAAAACTATTTTGAATGGTCGTATACCTATGCATTTACAAACAGACGAAGGAAAAGAATTTTACAATAAATCATTTAAGACATTAATGGTGAATAATAACATAACTCACTACTCAACATACAGTGGGAAAAAAGCCAGTGTTGTAGAAAGATTTAATAGAACATTGAAGGAGAAAATGTGGAAGATATTTACTGTGCAGGGAAGTTATAAATGGGTTGATATATTACCTAAATTAATAAGTGAATACAATAACACTGTTCACAGCACAATCGGAATGAAACCTACCAATGTAAGTGCAAAGAATGAAAGGTCTATTCTAATCAACATGTATGGTGGGGAAAGAAAAATGACTAAACCAAGGTTTGCTATAGGAGATAAAGTACGCATAAGTAAAAGTAAAGGTTTGTTTGAAAAGGGGTATACACCAAACTGGTCCACTGAAGTATTTGAGGTATGTGAAGTATTGCACACACACCCCATAACCTACAGAATAAAAGACTTGAAAAGTGAATCCATTAAGGGTATATTTTATGAGCCAGAGCTGCTTAAGACCAAATATGATCGAGACTATTTAGTAGAGAAAATTTTACAAAGGAAAGGAAATAAGGTGCTAGTTAAATGGTTAGGTTTTGACAGTAGTCATAATTCTTGGGTTGATAAGAAAAGTGTAGTAGTTTAAAAAATTATTATTTTTCTATATAATAAATGAGTCTACAAAAAATTGAAAGCTATGATCGTCAGTCGTTTCCACCAAACGACCGGACAAAAAACAATTTGAATGAATACAACAAAGGTATTGAGTTTGATATTCCTGTTGGTGATGCATTTTCGCATCCGAATGAGGCCTACGTATACCAACAGTATAAGCTAACTAAAAGAGATACCAATGCAGGTTATGAAAAAACTTCAACTATTGACCTTTGTGAGAATTTCTTCCCATTCCAGTTCTCCAGAGTAGAGATATCTAAGCATGGCAATATAATTGAAAGTAATGACAATCCTGGCATCACTTCAACTATGATGCATGCACTGCTTAGCTCAGGATCGGAATCATCGTACTTGCAACTAGCAGGGATAGAAAAAGGCAAATATTTTAGGGCAGATGAGCCTAATGAAATTGTCTATCCACTACGATATTTGTTTGGGTTTATGAGGGATTGTAATGAAATATTCTGGAAAGGTGGGTACAAGATCGCATTCATTCGAAATTCTAATGATGATGTGTCTGTTTACAGAAGGCCTAAACTGAAAGAAGATGGAACTGTTGATATTATCCCAGATGCTGGTAAAATTGTTATTAATAAAATGGAAATCCTGTGGCCAATTGTTGAATACGAACCTAATTATGGAGACGAAATTAAAGCAAAACTATACAAACACCCCAAAATTCCTATAGGTTTCAATTATTGGCAATGTCTTGAAAAACCTGTACCTACTGGTGCAAACTCATTCCAGTTTGATATAAAGGATCAGTTCAATTCAATCCAATTCGATATGCCTGACTTTGTCATTGTTGGCTTTCAGCTAAACAGAAAAGAAGATGTTGATCAAGACAAACATGGTTCAATTTTTGACCATTGTCATGTCAAAAACATTTGTATTAAGAATGGAAGGAATGAATTGTTCCCTAAAGAGAATTGGAACCTGGATATCGAAGATAAAATTTTCGACAAGATGTACATTGCCTACAATGATTTTAGAAATTCAAAGACTAAGATAGAGACGTCTTACCGTAACAATGAACTATATTTTAAACCTGATGCATTTATTTCTAGGAGCCCATTGTATGTTATTGATTGTTCTTACAGAAAAACCTCTATTGTAAAAGATAGAACTAATCTGAAACTTACAGTTGATTTTAATAAGCCAATCGAGGCTACAACTATTTGCAATGTGATACTAATAAGTCAAAGAAACCTAATTTATGATATCAAAAGTGAAAGAATCACCGAAGTCAACTAGTGTGCAAACATGTATGGTTATTAGTTTTTAATGGGTCATTTCCCATTTAAAACATTTACTGTTATATAATCATTTTATTTTAAATATTTATTAATTAATATAGAGTAATGAATGATATACGTGAATACAGCATCAGTCCATGCAGTCTGACAAACATTATGAAAGGTGGTGATCGTGCAAGTCCACCATCTTATAAATTAGATAAAGCCTCAGAAAATCTTAAAAATTTAGTTCACAATTTTCATTCAAATTTACAAAGTTTACAATTATCAATCTTAGATAAAATTGACGATAAATATGAACTTAGAGAAATGGGTGAATATCTAGAGCAAATAGAAGAAGTGTTTAAAAGTTTAGTAGAGCTTCGAAAAAAAAAAAAACGACATATTTTCTTTAAACTAACCAAAGGTTTACGAGCAAGTTTATGTCCACGCCAGGGGCAACTTTTTTTATTTTTTTCAACCTAATTTTATCACCAACAAACTCCATTTTTCGGACTGGCCAGCCATTTTTTTTTTTAATGGGAAGGATCCCATTAAATGATAATCATACTTAAATAAAATTTATTGTATGGAGACAGTCTCCATTTGCAGCACTAGCTTTTTGAACTGATTAAGAATATCTGAATATGATGATGATAATGTAGGACACTTTACATTGAACACTGAAAGATCAAATCTGTCAGCTTTGTTCAACATGTTCGTAAACTCGCTGAATTCATAGTATGTTGTGTTCTTGAAGAAGTATAATAATCCATTGGTGTATCTAAAGGCAGAATCTAACCCCACTGGTAAGCCTGGAAATTTCTTTGAAATTAAGCCGAAGGATTTAGACCTGAATAAGCACTCATCCAGTTCCATAAAATACATTTCATCGTAAAATACAAAAGTGCGACCAGAGTAGGTGTTTACAACTGCTTCAATTTTGGAATTCTGGGGCATACCCAAGTCATAAATAATCTTTGGATATTCAGACATGAGTTGCAGACTAGGATATTCGAATATATATACATTTGAATCGATAAACATTACAATTTCTCCTGAAGGTCTCTGATAAATCCAGGTAAAGCCTTCAAAATTAGCAGGTAATAAAAACAGCCAGTCAGTGATAAGCTCTGGTTTACTAACTATTTTATCTGCCGTGTCATAAGTCCAAACATACTTTTTGTAAAAAATATACATTACTTGGTTGACTATCAAAAATGTGTTAATGTTTTTTAAGTCACACAAATCTACTTCTTTTGTAGGAGGTAAAATGTTTGGTTTAGGAGGTGGCAACGAATGTACAGGTCTTTTAGGTTTGCCATAAAGATTCTGTATTGCTAAAATATCGTCAGTTTGTAATGCTAGTCGATCTGAGACATAAATTGGGTACATAACAGACTCGTAGACATTCGAATGATGTATTCCTAAGGCATGCCCTATTTCATGCAATAGTACAATGAAAAGACTTTTTTTACCTTGGGATTTGTTGTCTTTTTTAAGATACCAGTCTTCTTCAGCATCAATGTGAATTTCAACAGGCGAGTTATCTGATTTCGGGAAAAAAGCATGAGCCAGCACTCCTCCTCCCCCATCAAATTTGCTATTACATAAGTGTCGAGACTTTTGAAATGTGTGGATACCTCGTTTGTTTGATATTATAATGTGTGGATTTTGAGCATCATGTTTAAACATAATGACAGTATTTTTAGCCCACATATGAAACACTTCTTGTGTTAGTTGTAGTATGTCATGATTGGCTAACACATAATGCCATTTTGTTACTTTCATTGTCAATTTGGTAATAGATGTAGAAAAGCCAAATACATCATCTGGTACCCCGCATCTAGGAGTTTTGATTAGTGCCAGTGTTTCCTTACTTATTTCGCCACTAATTGTTATGTTGTGGTACTCTTGGAAAAGTCGGAGAGCATTTGAAACTATTGATGAATTTACATTTGTAATATCTTTGTCGGACACTTTTAAGTATCCAAAATCATTTAAATATTTTATTGTGGAAAGTGTTTGATTTTCGCCTCTGCTAGAGGTTATTAAAATTAAGAGGATAATCATCAAGGAAGTCATTTTATTACATGGGGAAAAATATTTTATAGTCTCACTCTTTTTCAATTTTGTAATGCCTCCATGGCAGTGTATTTATTCCATCTTTAAGAATATACCGTTTGTCATCCTCTGGACTTAATGCTTTCTTTCTCAACTCTATTGAAAACAGTTCATGTTTTTTACTTTTTATGAGATTCATACTTTTGTACACCACTTCTTTGCCAAACAAGCAATTTTTGTAGTCATCAAAACTAATTTCATTCCTGACCACAGTATTTTTTACCTCTTTTGCTCTTTTCTTTACATCACCTTCCACATTAATGGCATACATTTTCGACTTCAATCCAATAAATTCTTCCAATATTTTACCAATACATTCATCTTTCATTTTACCAACAATCTTCTTGTTAACTAAAGGTAGTCCATAAGGGTTGTCTTTTTTATAGTCGGACGTATCAAAATGATCGATCATTTCTTTCATATCACTGTAGAAGTCTGATGTTTTTATACAATATATGTACGAATCAGTGTCTTCGTAGCACAGTTCAATATTTTTCCCATACTTTGGTTTCATCAAATTATAGTGAAAATCATACATTAAGGTCTTTGACAAGTCAAGTATGCTCATTCCAACATAAATAGGTTTGTTAAAGCACAGTTTTGTTTTATGCATGTGAACTGCAACCAGAGAATCTGTAAATATAGTTCTATCCTTGAAGTTTGGCTTGGCCACTAATTTATCCACTTGCATAGAGCTTGTGCACAACCGTATATCCACTCTGTTTCTAATGTTCTCCATTGTTTTACCGAATGGAGAGTTGTTCATTAGTTTATAGAAGTCCTTTTCAAAATCATTAGATGCCTTTGTTCGCATATTTGTGTTTAGATCTATATAGGACTTGAGCCAGTCTGATTGGTCAAACTTCAGAACTCTATGGATCTTCTTCAACTTCATTCCAAGGGATAGATATTGCTTAAGATTTACATAGTGCAGTACATACCTTTCTTTGTCATATAGCGTAGTTAATAATTTAGGCATTTTCGAACCTTCAGGTATTCTATTCTCTGGAGCCAGTGGTACGTCTTTGTGGAGGTCGTGTAGTTCACGTGGGTACTCCAAATCAACTTCCAATATATAACCTTTTCGGGCATCGTCTCGTATTTTTCTTACATCTATATTTGTATTTATCCATTTGAATCCCCCATAAGGTAAATACTGACTCATAGCCCACCCATATAAGTTATTAGCATCCAGGTATGTCAGATAAGAGTCTTCAACTTTAGCATCATAGTCATTCATGTATTTATTATTTGCTTTGGCATACCTCTTGCAACATTGTGATATTCCACCACGAATACCTTTTTCAATCATCAAAATCATGTTGTAATCCGTCAGTAGTTCTAGTTCTGTTTTTGTATGCTTGAGCATAGCATCCCAAGCCAATCCAGGTGCTGTAAAGTACCATGCAGGATCTAGCTTATATGTTTTGAGACATACATCTCTAAAGTTTTCTATAATATCGGCCAAAATAAGAACATCTGTTTTGTTATACAACTGCGTATACTCTCTTAGGGATTTTATGTTGAATTTTTCCCACACCTTTTGTGCAAATTCGTATTCCTCATCTTTAATATCACATTTATTGAGTTTGTTGTAAAATGCCTCCTTAGGAGGCAGTGATGTTTCACAAAATTTTTCAGCACTCTCCATGTAGTCATATGGATAAACACCTTTCTTTATAACCAAGTCTAGAAGGTCTGCAGAGAAATGCTTACTCGTTTCCCGGAATTGGCTTCTGGAAAGGTTGCTAGAGAGATTATCGATACCGGATGCCATAAATTTAAAGGAGTCAATAAATCTTAAATTTACACCGTCACATACATGTTTCGTAAAAGAAATATATTTTTCCTCATTGTTGGGAATTAGGTCAATTTTATTTTCATCGATGCCAAGCTCCCTTACAAATAAATGTGTGTCATATCCAGATAGGTTGTGAATAAACACAGGAACAAAACATGGATTTCTATAGGATAAGTTACAATCATTGTGTGCGGCTCCTCTAAATTTACCTGTAAGGTGGTCATGGCCCCTTACAGAGTCTCCATCCAAAGACTTTTCACATATATGGCAATGAGTGGCTGTATCATAATCAATTTGTTCTTTCTTGGTTAAGGGGAGCATTGGTTTTTTATTTTTGTAAACACTGCTGATTCCCTTGCTTCCTCCATTAATATTTTTACAAATACTGCTGATGCATCAGGACCTTCATAGGTTACAGGTATTTTATAGTCTCCATGTTCATATTTTACATAGTAACAGAAGCTAATAGGTTCATGTTTTTGATACAATTTCGTGTAGGATTCGTCAGGATTTGGTTCACAAGTATCTATCTTCGACAACAAACATTCAAAATCAGCATATATCACAAAAGGCACTCTCAAAGAATGTTTTATGTTCTTAAATCTTAGTATGTCATTTTTTCCTTTATATGGTAGTACAACTCTAACTCCATCATGATCTCGACAGTCTTGTTCGTGAGCATTTAGCTTGCTTTCAGAGTAAAAGTATTGCAGACATCTATCACATACATATATTTTGTGACCATTCTTTGTAACCTGTGCCCCAACAAGCCTCGAAAGACTCTTTATCCAGCAGTAGTGGTCGTTCTTTTCGTCTTTCGTGTAAAGTAGGTTTATATGTTTATCTGTCTTATTTTTTGTTATTTTTAATGGGTAGATTATATACTTATTTTTTTTAGTTCTTTTAAATAGGCGAATTATATCCTTCTTATCGTCATATTTTTCGTTTTTATCAAATTCTTTTCCTTCGTATTCTTTTTCTTCATGTTCATTTTCTTCATATTCTATTTCTTCATATTCTTTTTCTTCATATGCGTATACATTAATCGATAATCCATTTCTTTTTTCAAAGGTTGGTATGCTATCCAGTGTCATAGGAAATTCCAAACCCTTAAGTGCTTCGTCAAATTCGTGTTCGTATGCTGTATATTTATTCACTCTTTCTGGATGAATTTTCACTGGGTGGAGAGCAGACAAAATAGACCACAAAAAACATTTTTCATCCGTGTTTTGTACATTAATAACTGCTTGTTTTGCTCGTATCATTTCTGGAAGTTTAGCATATGAGCTACCCTTAAAAGGAACATATTTGTTTATTCGTACTTCTAGGTTGAATATCCTATTGAGCACCCACTGAGAGCCCTTCGCCTTAAATGCTCCCATCTCAGCTATGATTTTCAATATGCTGTTCGTATAAAATTCTTTCAAGTCAGTTGATTTCAGTATAATTTCATTCTTTGTTTTAAAGGATCTTTCTACATATTCAATATTCTCACCAGTTCCTCGTTTGTACTCAGTGAAGAACTTTAAATTTACTTTAAGGTCCATTCGCTTGACTTCTTCCATAATTTTTTTTATAACAGTCTGCTTTATGTCATTTAAGAAATGACTAGGGTCCTTGTACGCATTCAGATTCTTTACAGCATAAGTCTTGATCCTATTTTTAAATGCTGTTTCAATTTCTTCTACACCGAATCTTAGTGTATACTTGTGCAATTTGCTTCTCAAATGGCTTTTAATTAGAGATGGTTTGTAATAGTGTTTGCAAGTCTCACACTTGACAAATGGTTGTTGAGGTTTCTTCTTCCTTCCTTTCACAAACACATCACCCTTGAACTTATATTCTTTCCAAACATTTCCATTTGCATTAGACTTTTTCATTGCTGGGGTCGTCATCGTATAATTATAGATCAGTTGATTTTTATCTGTCCTCATATCGCTTTATATGACATTTTCATTTCTTTAAACCAAAAAAAATATTCCACAGGTATGATGAAGGTAACCATAATGATAATGGGACGGATGCCAAAAATTTAATGGTTCCCTGGCAAGCATTAAATCAAAAATATAAATTTAAATTCTAATGGATGAAGGTAAGCATACAGAGTTCAAATAAGTGCTGCGTGTGTTATGGATGATTTTAAACCATTAGTTGGGAATAAATTAAAAAATAGTTGTATGGTGTTTGTTGTCCATTAAATTTATAAGGAAATTAAAAAAATGCTAATGGACTAAGGCAAGCATACGCGGTTCAAATAAGTGGTGTGTGCGCAATGGTGTCTGTTAACCATTAACAGAGGTGTAATTAATTACTACTAGAATGGTGTCTGTTGACCATTAAATTTAGATTTATTTTATGGTGATATTTAACCAGTAACAGGGGTTGTCGTAACAGGGGTTGTCTTCGTATCGGCATTATATATCTACTAATATTATAACACTTTCATCGTTAAGTGTAAAAATACATCCAGATAATAAATTAACACGAAGCCGTCTTATTTCTATGTGTAAATATAGCCAGAATATTACTATAGTTTATGCACACCATCTTACTGATAAACCTACACGTAGCTTACCTGCAGTACATACGTCACACAATGCCAAGTGCCATGCCATATGTATCTGCTACTCGTGCTGTAGGTCTATTCCGAGTACTTAGTATTAACCTATAATATGAGCAGACAGGATATTACCATGTAGCACTGAATAGAAAATACGTGACAACGTGTGGAACAAAGGTAGTGTACTACTGAGCAGTTTGCATAACCATACTCTCCCTTAGGCTTGTAAAACAGTGTGAAATAAAAGCATGTGTTGATATCGTGTGTTAGGTTAGGTATATTGTTGGCAAGATTTGTTAAAACTGAGCAGTGTGATGGTAGAATATTTCTCCCCTGAGGAAAACGTGTGCCTGCCCGTTGCAGGCTCGAGGACCAGACGTTCGATGCGAAGAACACTCACCTTAGTTTACCACACTTACTTGAGACCAGTGACCATTTGTCACACTCTGAACATTATACAACTTACTTTCCACAAGGACAAGCAGAAATTATGCAGAACTGGACTATCAGTGGAGGCGAGGAAGTGAAAGCAATTATTCATGCAAATAGGAAAAGACGTCAGACTACATAAAGTTTCCAGTCAAATTATTTTATTTCAAATTCAGTTTCTTTAATTGATATGTATTCTGGCTGTAAATGAAACTAATTACACATATTGAATGGTAATAGCAAAGGGTTTATGACAAACACTCACACAAGCACTGCCGTTAGGAAGTGGTCAGACATAACGGTCGTTAACAACACCCTTATTGAAAGACGTAAACCAGCCTGACGTGTCAGTTTGTCACTTCAAGAAATATCACTGAATGTAAACGTCTGCAAATATTACTTGAAAAGTTAAACTTGGCTCAGCTTAGTGGCAGAACAATAAAAACTCTGTCTCTCAGGTTAAATTATGGTTAAAATATGCTGGTTCTTAGCTGTTAAAAATGACGTGCCAACATGGCGTTGTGTGGAATGTTGTATTAAAAATGGCCGCTCTCTTAGACCTATACGACGTGTAAACTAAACTCGTAGAAAAACTAGTAGTGTAGAATAATAGTTTACTTGTAGGATGATACCATTTATAGTAGAAAGTAGGGCGGGTTCTCAGGAAAATGTAGAGTAGTATTCAAACTTCGTAGAATTAAGGTGTTTCTTAACGCGGCTTACAGCTCACGGAACGTTACAGTGTTTAACTAACTGGCCTAAGCTCCTAAACAGCTGCTTACAATACGGAGGGGCTTACAACATTCTTCTCTACGTAGAAACAAAACAATATTAACTAAGCTAGCTGTAGAAACTAAGACTCCCTAATATACTACTTTAAATACATATGCTACATCCAACTTTTGCCGTGCGTCCTGACTTAGGTCTTAACCCGCTGAAAGATGGCGGCAGAGAGAGCGATCGCCTAACTGAAATTACCCGCCTAGCCCTACGCTATCACGTTAGCCATTGGGGGTGCAGGATTCAAACCTGCCAGCCAACAAGAAGGCTTCCTAACGGCCTAATTCCCCGTGTCAAAGAGTTACTGGTCTCGTAGAGGGTAATAATAATAACACTATAAATTCCCTGAAACAATTTCAATAACGTGAGACCAAGAATATAAATGAAAATATTGACTTATTAATTAAAATACAAATAAAAATAAAACCTAGCTATTTAAGGAATTTAAGCATAAATTATTGCCATTGTAAAATCTAATGTGAGAAACGTATGCAAATTACAGTGTTTGACATTGACAGTGTAGAATGAGTAAGAATATGCGTAGATTATAATAATGAATGCAGAAATTGCAAAAGTTTATGTTGCAATCGGATTCTCATGGTCTATTCCCTTTACTCACACATAATTATTTATTGAACTACAACTTTGTAAACAACTGTATCATAACGTTTATTTTGCGAGAAAGTAATTTTTTTGCCTTCTATCATAATTGTGCGTAACACTTTAAAAATTTCTTTTCATCTCTGAGGTTACACGCGTAACACTCTCTCGTACTGGCTAATATATATATATATATATATATATATATATAATATATATATATATATATATATATATACAGAGCACGTATAAATCCGAAGGAAAATATTTCTAACGTCAATACATTCGTGACAAATATAACTTGGTACAGGATGTTCACGGCAAAAAAAAAAAACATTTTGAAAGCCCTGCTTAAGATCTACATATATGCATGTTGTGTATTATTCCGCCTCATGTAAGATTAACACTGTCATGGGCACCATCACTTTATTCATACGCCGGTCAAGCAAAACTGAAATTATTAGGAAAGTAAATATTTATAAAACCTGCCCATTCTTACACTTTCGATGCATTAAAAAAAACAGATCGCGAAAGACATATTTTAAGTGATCACAAATAGTAACCTAACAGTTTTTATTCGACGTTAAAATATGTAACTAATTTCCATCCATCGTTACCAACTTTACTGGGCGAATGTCACTCGGCGCGCCCGTTAAAATGTATGCAGGTAGGAGCAGTGACTTTTTTCTAAAGTTGATTTCAGAAGTGCTCACTTTATCGTGAACAGCGTTTATTTGGAAACGCTAGAACAAAACGAATGAATACCTCGCCTTCCAAAAGACGTAACGGCTGTTTCCGTCCTCCACCATCCCCCTCCCGATCCTTCAAACTATATGGCATCCCAATCTGGCTGGAGGAGAGGAACTTGTTACTTTTCTACTGTGCGACTTCGCTTCGTTCTTCTGCACGAGTCCTAACCGAGCCTGCAAAATAACGACCCGAGACAACTTTGTGAATAAGTACTGGAGTAACGAGATTTACAAGAATCGGTAATCGTTACTTCGGGTCCAGAACAGTAACGTACACTAAAGTAACGAATCGTTACTGTTCGCCCATCGTTAGATGGCCATGGCATCGCATTACAGCCCTTTATGTACACCGATAACGATGGGATACTCCAGCAGGATAAGGCTGGACTTACAATAGTCCGTCATATCCGTCCGTCCGTCACGTGCTCTTCAAGCAGTCACAGGAAAACTAGTTTATATATCCGTTCATCCGTCAGATATTTACCAAACTTTACTTTCGACAGACGGACGGATTAGCCAACGCCTTCTGATGACATTCCTTAGACATGCATACTGTTATGAATGGACTGTAGTGTAACATCCCCGTGTAAACCCGGCCTCACACATCCAGAGTAAAACCAGGAGGCCAGGGATTACGTGAAAGCAGTGCGACAAGTGCCAGCAGATATACCCCCCTCCGCCAACCAGGGAAAGAGGCCAGCTATGTTAAACAACGCACCGATATAGGGCGCCGCATCTCTCCACGACCGGACAGACTACAAGGAAGATCGCAGCTATGGGTGTGTTCGTACGTTATCCGTACAACTAGATACAGCCTCCGGCATCGTGTTTCAGGTGGCGGCTGTCCAACATAGATATACAGTATTAAGACGTGAGGTGCTCACAACATTTATAATATAATAATAATTTATATAATTCAAAGTAGCTTCCCGTTACAGTTAATAATACTGCGTTGTATCGTGTGTGTCACATAAACATGATTAAAACCCCTCATTTACAGCATCATGTATCATTCATCTATAAGCTACGACCCCTAGACCCCTTAATTTATTAATATGAACATAAGACATATTTATAACATTACGCACTTTGAAATAAAATGCAAGACGGTGGGTCCGTGTCTATTTAACTTCGGTGGTAAAATCAGGACTTTTAAAAGCAAAAAATAAATCAGATAGTATAAATTCTTATGCCTTAAAAAAAAATATTTCCCCAAAATTTTTTTCTCTAAAAAAATGTAGGTATATCCAACCAAAACCATATCCTACTAAAGAAATATCGCACAGTTGTGTTGTCACATTGAAACGTTACCGTACAGATGGATTGACAGACGACGGATTACTGTGAATCGCTTTCAACTGACGGACGAAAACGAATGACGGATGATTGCTGGATGCGACGGATGACTGACGGATGGGACGGGCTATTGTGAGTCCAGCATAATGTGCACCCTGCCATCGGCATGAGTTGTCCAGAATCGCTTCGAGCAGCGTCCCGGAGAGTTGAGAGGTGAGATAAGGACGGAGCGGTGGCGGAGGAAAGAAAACGAGAATACCAGAAGAAAATTCTCCTACAGCTTTATATATGTTTACCTATTTAACGATACTATAGGTTGTCCGCAGAAAACTGAGAAGTTTTTAAAGCCCTGCTTAACGGGCCTGCCTACCAAGCCGGCAGTCGCGGACTTCAAATTGGGGGTCAATGATAAACGAAATTCCTTCTCATTGCGTCAATTTTAAAGATAACTATTTCAAACAAAAAATGACGTCATCTCCTCAGAGAATATAGCTACATAAAATCGTTTATGAAAAAAATTATTTCTCCATCTTTTTTTGTTATATGTAAATTTCAATACTTACATTTCATATAAAAATCACTTAAAACAACACAATCGGCAAAATATTTCAACGTGGTAGTATTCCTTAAGAAAATTCACGTAGAATATTTCAAAAGTGGTTATTTTACAGTGAACGGCCTATACTTACACGTGTATAAATGCTCGTGTTAAATGCCATATTTGGAAAGTAACCAAATACACGAGCTTGTTTTTAGCTATCGAATACGGCGACTGCCTAAGCCACGCTCTCTCTCTCTTCCGGCACTCCACGTTTGTTTATGCTCGCCACTCAAAGTAACCAAATACACGAGCTTGTTGTTTTTAGCTATCGAATACGGCGACTGTCTAAGCCACGCTCTCTCTCTTCCGGCACTCCACGTTTGTTTATGCTCGCCACTCAAAGTAGCACAAATACACGAGCTTGTTGTTTTTAGCTATCGAATACGGCGAATGCCTAAGCCACGCTCTTTCTTCCGGCACTCCACGTTTGTTTATGCTCGCCACTCAAAGTAGCCAAATACACGAGCTTGTTGTTTTTAGCTATCGAATACGGCGACTGCCTAAGCCACGCTCTCTCTCTTCCGGCACTCCACGTTTGTTTATGCTCGCCACTAAAAGTAACCAAATACACGAGCTTGTTGTTTTTAGCTATCGAATACGGCGACTGCCTAAGCCACGCTCTCTCTCTTCCGGCACTCCACGTTTGTTTATGCTCGCCACTCAAAGTAGCACAAATACACGAGCTTGTTGTTTTTAGCTATCGAATACGGCGAATGCCTAAGCCACGCTCTTTCTTCCGGCACTCCACGTTTGTTTATGCTCGCCACTCAAAGTAGCCAAATACACGAGCTTGTTGTTTTTAGCTATCGAATACGGCGACTGCCTAAGCCACGCTCTCTCTCTTCCGGCACTCCACGTTTGTTTATGCTCGCCACTCAAAGTAGTACAAATACACGAGCTTGTTGTTTTTAGCTATCGAATATGGCGACTGCCTAAGCCACGCTCTCTCTCTTCCGGCACTCCACGTTTGTTTATGCTCGCCACTCAAAGTAGCACAAATACACGAGCTTGTTGTTTTTAGCTATCGAATACGGCGACTGCCTAAGCCACGCTCTCTCTCTTCCGGCACTCCAGGTTTGTTTATGCTCGCCACTCAAAGTAGCACAAATACACGAGCTTGTTGTTTTTAGCTATCGAATACGGCGACTGCCTAAGCCACGCTCTCTCTCTTCCGGCACTCCACGTTTGTTTATGCTCGCCACTCAAAGTAGCACAAATACACGAGCTTGTTGATTTTAGCTATCGAATACGGCGACTGCCTAAGCCACGCTCTTTCTTCTGGCACTCCACGTTTGTTTATGCTCGCCACTCAAAGTAGCCAAATACACGAGCTTGTTGTTTTTAGCTATCGAATACGGCGACTGCCTGAGCCACGCTCTCTCTTCCGGCACTCCACGTTTGTTTATGCTCGCCACTCAGAGTAGCACACATGCACCGACGCTACTGTCTCTTTTTTTTCTGACGTACGTTTTTAAGTTTGCAACCATAGTGGGAGGCAATCCAGAAAATCCGATGATAACAAAATGGGGGGATAGAGTTTGGCATTGCAGCTCCGAATCTATTGTCTACATTCAAAATTCAGTTGCACTACTCGATTGCCAAAGGATCAAAGAATATATTACTTTGAGTGAGGACTGCGAAGCATAGAGCTCTCCGCGAGGGGGGGGGTGGAGGGTGCAATTTTGAGTTCTTTTCGCCGCGTCTCATAAATTCCGCGTATTATAACTTTTGACTAGGAGAAGCTACGACGCTCGTTTAAGTTTCAATCGACAGCTCTCGTCAAGATCAATCGATTGCGTGTATAAAAACATTTGCGTGGCATGGTTATGGTGAATTGTATGCGTTCAATGTAAAAAAAAAAAAACTTAACACTATGTCGGCCTATACTCGTCAAAATCCCAAGTCGAAATACAGAAAGATTATACGGTTGGTAAGAGTATCTCAAAAGCAATCCAGTGATACCCATATAACCCCATATGATCGAGTGAAGCGGTGCCGGGAACGCAAAAAACTTCAAGGTGTCCGAGCGCGTTAACGTAAACGTATTCACGCAAAACAAACGGCCGTGTCCTTAACACAGCCAAACGCAATTTTTTACCTATACGACTATTGGGGTAGTGACGGGCAGGATGGTTCAGATAGACAAGTATACATACACTAAATATGATGTAAACCGATCTCGCTGGCTGCGCGCAACCAATCTCTGTGCCCCAACATTGAACTGCTCACCTGCCAATACAGCTTGCAAGAACGGCGTGGATTGGGTTTGAGGTTAGAAAGTTGTTCAGTAAACAAGTGCTTTTGAGATGATTTTATACTTCCTCTAACCAATTTGTAATGATTTTTTAATTAAATTCAAACTGGTGAAAGTATGTTATTAATATAATAGTGATATTCATTTTAATATTAAGATAAAACAAATACGTTCATCACTGTTGACCATGTGACTTTGATAGTTGTGTTCCCTTTTTTTGGGTACACGCGCAGAAGACGAATAAGCGGTCTACCTCATATTTAGTCTATGCGAATAGTCTGGTATGGATCTGTTCAGCAATAAAACGATTCGTTCAGTAATAATCGCTCATTTAGTTTTCATGTACTACCGTTCATTAGTGTCATGACTCGCTCTCTGTTTCGTGAATTCGTTGTCTGTGCTTCATCTTTTCGGCACTTGTAGCCGAATACGACAAAAACTGTAGCTACTTCCGCGCACGTTTTATGTCGCTTGTATACAGGTTGGATACACGCGTTGCTATTTCTGTGGCGAATCAAAAATGCTGGATCGTAAATAAATATATGAAACCTGAGTCAACTTAAGCTATAATAAAATCTTGGCGACTGGAATGAATTATCTCACTCCGATCCTCCTTCAGTCCAGTCCGAATGTGTTTAGGATGAAGTTTCAATCGGTATTCTTGAGTCCACGCCGAGTTCAATTCGGGTTGAAATGTCACCGTAAACGTAGTAATACTCCACCAGGGACATATTTCATAAAAGTTGCAATTCGGCATGTGGCAGGAAATTGTCAGACAGGTTTACAATCCGACAGATGTGAGTTTCATAATAACTGACAAGTTTACAACTTTTTCATGACAAATTTGTAGAATTGCATGACAACTTGACAAACAGTTATCTCACAAACGTTTTGAGCTGACAGGTAAAAATCCGTCAAATGTGTCAAATATTACACTACATACTATTTTATGAAACAGGTAAGTATAATCACTCGGTGAGATATCTACTAATTTGTAGAATTATCACTGCAGGAGTGACAGGCAAGTTTTCCTACGTAGTCAGTAATTCTTTATGTTTATATAACATAGCAGTGCAATTGTGTTTCAATATTGTGTGAATATAAGCATTGCTTTCCAAATAGCACATCCTTTTCCTCTCGGATCAGGTTTATTATAGTAATCTTATCCACATTACTCGGACATTCTGCTGCTAGAGTGAACAACGTTATCTGGGTGGAATTATTATTTGCCGCTTAATTATTTGTGATAGGAATCGATTGTTCAAGAATCGCATATAGGCTGCGATCGATTATTGTAAGCGCACATGGGAACTATCTAGCGTGTAATAAATGAAACCTGCGGTTTGACATATAATTGTCGTGTTTATGAAACTGTTATTCAATTTACACATTATTGCTTGTTAAATATGGGGAACTTGTATTATTGATGTAACATAACACTGACATGACATATTGACAAATTTGTCAGATTTGACATAATTGTCGTATACAGGATGTGTCTAAATTTCCATTACACGTTAGGGCTTGCAGTAGCGACCAACACAGTTCCGTTTTGCATAGGAACTTATGTGTGGAAACGTGCCGTTTCTCCGCGACAAAAAATACACCACCACATCACATGTTGATGACCTCTCTCACGTCTGCAACATCCTGTACGTTGTTTTTCTTCTTCACCTATCATACATGGGGTGATTTTTCAAAGGTTCGATTCGAAAAGTGTGAAAATTAGCGAATAAAATATACAGTGCTGTAAATGGGAAAGCAGGAAGCATTATTTTCGACTTTTTTTTTTGCAAATGGGGTCATATTGTCTACTTTCGTCCGTTTGCCTGCTCACACGTTCTCTCTCTCTCTCTCTCTCTCTCTCTCTCTCTCTCTCTCTCTCTCTCTCTCTATCTCTCACCCCTCCTTCTCGATGTCTTTCTTTCCTTTGCGGTCGATGCTGTGCCCGTACATCTTCATTACCTACCATGCGGATCTCGTTATAACTGACTTTACGGTGGGTTAGCACAGATGTAGTTATTATCCCGGCCGCTAGTCGCTAATACAACAGCAAAATACGAACGTGTAATCAAGTAAATCACGATAAGGGATTATTTCCCCGAGACAGTTCTCCAACACAAGCCTGGTACTTTTATTTCCAACGTATGGGGCTTAGAAGCACGGGAGCGATAAGGGCTACGCTGCCAGATGCATTAAGCGAGCCATCGTCTTTACGTGCAAGGCTCTGAGCTGGCGTGCAGCGCTATCGTCGTTCTGCGGGTCCATATGGGACTTTGGGCGGTGAAGCTATTATTTAACTGACAGAAAGTGTATCTCATGAGTAGAAGGGACATGTACGTTCATAGGTGAAGGCACGGTGTAGGATCAGGAGCCGACCGGTCACTACTTTGGAATTCCCCTTCTTTTCCCCTCTCAAAATTTCCCTTTTTCCCTCAAAATTTATTTATTTTTCCTGAAATATTTCCGGTTTTTCCCAGAGCAGGAGACCAGGATTTGTGACTCCGAGCCATGATAGCAAGACTCAGATCCCATTACCGTTGACCTTTGACTCCAGAATCCAAAAAATTACAAAAAATTAAAAAAATTCCAAAAATCTTTAAAAATCCCAGAAAAAAAATTATTAAAAATTACTAAACATTGCTAAAAAAATGTATTATTTAACATTAATAAAAATTACTAAAAACTTATTAAAATTTATTTCAAACCATTAAAAAAAATTGTAGTTTCCAACGACAATTTTCCCTAACAATTCCCCTTGTTTACCTTACAAATTTCCCTTTTCTCTCTTAACATTTAACTTCTTTCCTTAATAATTTCCCGCTTTTCCCTAAAAAAAAATCCAAATACTAAATCATAAAATTCAACAAGCTCATTACATTACTACTACAGCCATATTTGATTTAGGTAACGTTAATCTTGACCCCGTGACCTTGGATGGCCATGAATACAAGAACGCGAGAAAAAGTTATTAAAAGTCAGCAAGCATAGTACAATACTGACTACTGCCGCCATATTGGATACGGGTGACCTTGAACTTGACCCCGTGACCTTGAATTATCTTGAAAACAAAAACTCTAGAAAAAACTCATAAAAGTCAGCAAGCATATTACGTCACTGACTACTACAATCCTATTGGTCGCAGGTGATCTTGAACTTGGCCCCAGTGACCTTCGACCTTTAACCCAAAAATCCGTCGACAATTCCAAATATTTCGTAAGAATTTATAAAAATAATAAAAATTATTGTTAGAAATTATTACTTTTTAATTATGTTTAAAAACTTAGCCTGCATTTCCGGAGGTCCCGACAGCACCGCGTCCAGCAGACGATTAACCCCCCTCCAACCAATCACATTATATTAAAATTCCAACATTCCCCTCCCCTTTCCAATATTCCTCATTGTTTATTTAGTCTGCAGGCCTCCACCTCCTCACTTTTTCTCATTCTGTCGAATGCACTCCACCTGCCATATTGGTATTTCCATTTGTCATTTGTTTAAATTTTCAACACCTAGGTGGCATTGACGACTCCGACCGCCATGTTAGACCTGGGTGATCTTCCCCTGACCTCAAATATGTCACCTTGACCCCTTTCCCGTGACCTTGGATAACCTCGAACTCTAAAATAAATACTAATATATTTATAAAGCCCAAGAAATTCTAAACAAATTATAAAAAAATGAAAATAATTAAATCAATCAGCACCACATGCACGCCAATATACACACCAATCCACACCAATCCTTCAATCAATCCAAATCTTTCGATCAATGCCTATCCTTCGATCGATACTTCGATCAATCCGAATTCTTCGATCAATCGTTAGCTTTGTCCCCCATCCACGTGCATATAAATTACATTCGTTCGTCAAAAGGCTCCAAAATTTGTACATCTCGACAGAATTAATGTTTTGTATATGCATTCAACTACCCATGTTATTTATACTGAAGTCACACAAAAATAAAGAAAATGCAATTATTTATTATAATAATTTATTATTTTGTAATTACAATTCCAGAAGAAAGCAGTTCTTCACATCATCTGATATAACCCGGATACTTTAGTTCTCCAATTATTGAACATGCCTCAACCAAACGCAAGTAATCCCCTCCTCTTTGCTTGGCGATCAAAATTCTCATTCTTATCAACAAGCTCATTCAGGTCTTCGGTAAACCTGTCGTAAGTGTTTTCGACGTCTTCTGCCTTCTCCACATCACTTGTCGAAGGAAACTCGTTGTAAAATGCGTGGGAACGTAGAGGGAATTATCATCTTCTTCAACATTATCTCTGTCTTCATGGTCATTATCATCAATGCTTTCTTCATGATCGTATTAACCTCCTGTTTCATTTTCAATATCAAGTTTACTTTTTTTTTTTTTTGGTAGCAGGAGTTGCGTGATCATCAGTATTTAGAGCCGACGACAGTTTATTCTGTAGTTCGTCGACTTCACGTGAAAGCCTGTCTCATCGTGATCACCTGTCGAATCGGTACTCATGGATACAGCAAGAGGTATCGCCGGCAACACTTGCTGACTCTCAGTAGACGAATCCTTGCAGATCTCGGTATGTCCTTTCAATGTATCGCCTTGCACAAACTGCATGGGACCAATGTCGTAATGCTTCATAGTGCTAAAAGGGCTTATTTGGACCATAGGTGAAAACTCGATCGCAGAATCGGCACTGAGGACAACCAGTTGGCGATGATGCAGGTCGCGGCTTCATGCTAGTTGAGTTCAAAGGCAGGCCTTCGTATTCGCAATTCATCTTCGTGGTAAGAGGAGAGAGCGTTTCCAAATCACTGTTCACCTCGCGGTGTCAGAACGTCAACTGGCATTTATTTCTATATAAATACAGTTATATTTTTTTTACAGTAAAGAGCATAGCTTGTGCTCACAAAATAACTTCCCCGATAACATTTCCGAACATTCTGTATAAGGGGATGACGGGGTGGTACCATGCCACCGTAGCGACAAGCGACTTTACGGATGCTACTGGCTACTGCACACTACTGGCACTGGCCAACAGCGTGAATGCCTGGCCACGGCTTATTTGTAACCAATAAGAACACTAGGGGCTTACTGGAAGTTCATCCCTTTGTTTTCCGACCAATAATGAAACAGTATAGTATTATGTGACATATGAAAGCTTCGTAAGAAAACAGCACAAAGTTAAACCATAGAAATGCTACATTTCTGAGGCGAAATGTGGTGATGCGTCAGGCGACCGTACAACTTCTGCTTCGAGGAAGAGTGGCCTAAGTTCAAACCCTTTTTTCCCCGTTCAGCGTTATACGCAATGTTTCACCTCTCAATCTTGTTGCTTCTTCATTTACGTCGGATGCATTGAAATAAACGTGACCAGTGATTATTATAAAGTAAATAAATACAATAATTTTAGTTCTATTGGTATTTTACTTTAGTGAATAAGCAACTTGATGTTTAGAAACATTGTGCTCAAACTATAACACTGAAAATATTTTGTATGAGTTTAATTCGACTCCAGACGGAAATCAGTGATAGTAGAATTGTTCTCTCTTTAAATATCCAGGGTTTGTAGACCATCGCAATGGCCGTATGATTACCGCGGTCACTAGGACACTCCCTGAGAGACGTTCTAAGAAGTTGGCGAGAGATATTAATCAGAATGTTATTTATCTAGTAGAGAGAATGTACGCTCAGCTAGAATATAAGTATTTTTCATATATTTTCCCTTATTATTTATAAACGTGGGACTAATGTATATGCGAGGAATAATATTTTTTGAACAGTGGTACAAAATAAAAGTTCTGCCGAGAGTAATTTGAATTTGAAAAGGTAACGAGAATGTGAACAAGTAGAAATATGAAGAGTGTAAATCACTCATACGTCGTGGTTTTTACAGTTCTTGGAATTTGCATGTAAGTACGCCTATCAAAATGGTAGTCTCTGATTTCGCCTCATTGGGAAAATTAAGTATTCTTAAAACAATTATATTGATTAAGTCACTTTAAAGTTGTTTGAAATATGAGACGAAATAATGTTTTGTGATACCAATTCTATTATGAGATTATGTGTAAATTATTATAAAACATTACACGTATTTTTGAAAAAGGATTCACTAGGAGTTGCCGCCACTAACATCTCTTATTCCTAGAGACCTGCAAAATTCGCGTTATTCCTTAAGGACACACTGAATTCCAAATTACTGTGCGTTTGATCAACTTCATCCATTCGACAAGAATATGTTGTGCACGCCTTGGAGAACTCATGAGCCAATAATACAAGTTCAGCGGTGGAGTGGCCAGTCTCTTTCAAAGAGATCAAGCAAGCACGTGACGTTGATTACATTTCAGCGGCCTATGAAACTACGAACTGTGTTCACTTGTTCGTAAGGCAGTGGAGTCCATCGCGTCACCAAAAATAACGCGAATTTACAAGTCATTTGGAGCAAGAACTGCCATGTGGATGTGCGTCCTATTCCTAATGTTAACTGACTAATACTAAACATTTGGAAACGCGATACAGTGAACAGCTCCAGTAGATTATTGTGTGTGGGGATGGATGAAGGATACTGTGTGCCAGAGGACTTCACAAACACGCGAGGAGCTACTTGAGTGCATGCCGCTACAGAGACAGTCGTGTGCAGCATGTAGGGCGACGTGTGCAGTTCATAGGCGTGCCGCCAAGTGTATGGAGGTAGACGGAAACATTTTTGAACATGTCTTGTATACTTGTTATAGTACTCAATTCTGATGCTCAACTGTAAACAATAGTGTCTGCAATTATAAAAGTGGTCACTTTGACAAGGGTTATTCTTCTTTATTCACCTGTCCAATTTTTCGAAATACCTTCTCTGTAAATATTGGGAATAGGACCCACATTCACAGGACAATTTTTACACCAAATTACTTCAGGAAGAAGCCCTGCGAGTGGCGGTAATTCCTCCTGTATGTTGAAATGTTCCTAATATTTCAATTTTTCTACATTCTTTGCGTTTGTGTTTATTGTAAAATTCTAGAAAATATTTTTACAAAGTGAAGAAAATCAGTTGTTTGGCTTTAATTTTGGGGATATACAACTTGCAGAGGCGGACTTAGTGTTCAGAATTCAAAAATGGATATAACTTCGGAACATTTGTTTCTTTTTATTGTTTTTACTTCATTTCATCGCGTAAATAATAATACGACGTAATGTTAGTAAGGCTATCGTTATTCAAACACATGCGTGAATGGGAGACATTCTTAACATACCGTAATTTGCAGTCTATAATAAAAAAAAAACTACAACAATTATATAGACATCCGGATCAGGTGCATAAGCCAGATTTTGACTGTTAGAAGGAAATAGTGCCGATATTGTTGTTTTGCTGACATAACCTTAATTCCCACTTAGGCGCCATGACACATAAAGCCATACTCTTTATGTTATATTAGCTGTTGGTTACGTTTGCCTAAAAAAAATTATTCCCTATGCTAGTGACAATGAGGTTTTACCTTTTTTCAAGAAAAAAAAATTCTCGGGTTGGTAAACTAAAAAAGCAAGTGGGGTTGATTTGTGTTTATTCATGATCATTTCATTTTGCTCATTACATTGTTTAATCCACAAATGGTTTTCCTCATAAAAAATATAACTATTTATAAAAATTGTTGCATGTCTGTGTTTATTCCTTACACGATCCGCCCTCCATTTTACCCATCACCATGGCCTAGCCATTGGGGGATTCTCTTAATTATTACATGCGGCTGTGGACACCTCCCCTCCACTTCACCCTTACGTGTCACTTACATGGTCATAACTTGCAATTTTTTAAATGGCTAGCTGATTACCTTGTTCCACTGTAATATATTTTATGACTACCCCGCCTTGCCTTTTTTCCCATTTAGCAATATCAACTTTACTTCTCTATATTGTTCAACTCAGACTTGTGTATCACTTGTTTATCGATGGTGGCTCCTACTTGCAATTGCTCCCTAGATACCACGCTTAAACCCGTGGTATGCCACCCTGCACGACATTCTCCACTGCCTTGAGCTCCCCGGCCTCCCCAACACTAAAATACCCCAGGATACTTGTGCCTCTCTCATTCACATCCTTTGAAATACTCTCCGACTTTGGTCCCTTCCACAGCCGGGATGGCTGTGCTTTCAACGCCGGGGGGGGGGGGGGGCAGTGTAGCGATAACATGGCATCGCTACACCACCTAAGGTCGTACGGGTAATAGCTGGTGGCCGGATGCAGTTGTTTTATAAACATGCCCCACTTGGCACACTTATAAAAGGGACCCCGCATGGCGGAACCTCCCTTCCCCAGATGGCACCCTGAATCGACGCAGTATACTTGTGAGTGCAATCGTAGGCTGAAGACGAAGGCAGCAGACTACCCTAGGCCCCAGAGGAGCTCTGAGGCCAACCAGATCTACAGAGAAGGGTGAGCGTAAACGCGTTTGCGGAAGGGAGCCATTCTGGTAACGAGCCATCGTCCCTTCCCCCCTTGTAATAGTAATTACGACAAGGTTAGGGCAAAGCTGTATTTACATTGTGAATCTTTTATAACTACTGTTTCAGTATATTTAATAACGTTATTGTATTCTCATTGTTCAGTAAGTGTAAATGTACTGTGTTTCATACTTGAAAGTTGTAATATTAAACTATATATTTATTATAATCCATCTACCTTATTTAGCCACCATCGAGAGTAACCCCCTGTGACACTCCTTGCCTTCTTTACAGTAATCTAGTGTTTGATGTTAATTTGAGTAGTGAGTATTGGAAACCAGAGTTAGTTAGTGAGCAGCAGGAAGGGAACTGTTACACAGCAGACTGCAAGAGGAAAGTGGGTAACAGATGTGAACAGCGCCTTAATTGCAGCGCAACGGGGTATCGGAACAGTGTCGACCAGCGAGTGAAGTACTGGACCTGGAGGAAGCGCAACTCAAATGTAATGACTGCATCGCCAAAGTAAACAATAGCGACCAGACACCACATGCCCACAGCGCACATATGACTGCTGACAGCATACCGGCGCCAACTGCACAGCCTATGCAACCACTGCAATCCCAACCTCCAGTACCTTTTCCACCCCAACCAGTTACACCATACCTGCTGCAATTACCTGCTTACTACCCGTCACAGATGTTTCCGCAAGCAGCAGTACCAACCCCTTTTTCCACTCCAACCAGTTACACCATACCTGCTGCAATTGCCTGCTTACTACCCGTCACAGATGTTTCCGCAAGCAGCAGTACCAACCCCCTTTTTCCACTCCAACCAGTTACACCATACCTGCTGCAATTACCTGCTTACTACCCGTCACAGATGTTTCCGCAAGCAGCAGTACCAACCCCTTTTTCCACTCCAACCAGTTACACCATACCTGCTGCAATTACCTGCTTACTACCCGTCACAGATGTTTCCGCAAGCAGCAGTACCAACCCCTTTTTCCACTCCAACCAGTTACACCATACCTGCTGCAATTACCTGCTTACTACCCGTCACAGATGTTTCCGCAAGCAGCAGTACCAACCCCTTTTTCCACTCCAACCAGTTACACCATACCTGCTGCAATTACCTGCTTACTACCCGTCACAGATGTTTCCGCAAGCGATGCAAGCAGCAGTACCAACCCCTTTTTCCACTCCAACACTGGTGACGATTTTTCCAATCTGCAGCTACGGGCAAAACACAGCTCATAGTTGGCCGCAGGAGAGCGAGCAGCAGGAAATGCGTCGAATGTGGACAATGTCCTGAAACGCACCCCGACTCGTTTTCAAAACCTACCAACCTTCAAAGGAATAGCAAGTGAGGACCCTTTAGTCTTCCTGAAAGAGTGCGCATTCCGCCTGCAACGGTATGGCGTGTGCGCATACGACTGGGTGAGCTGCATTGGCAACCAATTAAACGGTAGCGGATGAAAGTGGTGGAGTGCAGTTAATCATTATGGCCTTGGATGGGAGGAATTCGTGAACTTTACTTCGCTCCAGGCGCAGAATAAACTGATGTGGCAGGAACAACAGCCAGGGGAGCAAATGCCTACGTTCATCATGCAGAAGGCACATCTGATAAAGCGATTTCACACGCAGTTGTCAGTGAGAGAAACCCTGGAAGTCATAGCAGAGACCGTCCTGCTGGAGTATCGGGCTGCACTTAAAAGTAACTTGAAAGAACTGTTAAGGGCCGCCATTGTCCTTGAATAGAATACGTGTTCGTCGTGTCACGAGAATGGTGCCGCACCATGGCGACATGGGTCGCATGGTGATGACAGCAGCAAGTCGTGGGACCAAACTGACAGCTGTCAGAAAAAAACATTTCGGACATAAACAAAACAAATTTTTCGAAAGTGACAATAACGGTAGAAAAAGAGTGCCCAGCGGGGATAACCATGGAGAAAGTGAGAGTATCAACAAGGATGCCGGGGAAAGTGTACATCAAGTGGGATAAGACCAAACCACCAAAAAATTCCTGTCGCTATTGCAAACCAGGGGAGGTATTTCATTGGCGCAATCAGTGCCCTAATAATCCTCACGTCGACAGCTACAAGGGACCCGCACCTAGCAACCAGGGAAATGGGAAGTAGGGGGGTGGGAAGGAGGCTGATGCCTCTGCCGCATGATTGTTCCCAGCTGATGAAGTTAGGTTGGCGGCTCAGAAAAGTTGTCATATTTGTAACAAAGAGTTTGGTACAGATTTTGTGGTCGACCACAACCATTTGACTGGGGGAATCAGAGGCCACACACGCAATAAATGAAATTTGGGTTTAAGGCTGTCCAAGAAACAACTTGTAGCTGTATTTCATAACCTGCAGCATTATGATGCTCACAATCTCATTAAGGCTTTGGCTCCACGTCGTATGACACAACCCGACGGAAGCGTGGTAATAGAAAACCCGGTTGATCTTTCAGTTCTTGGAGTGACCCTAGAAAAATATAAATTAATCACCAAACATATTCCGTGTGGGACTGACTTGAATGGAAAAGGTCAATACATGCAATTACGTTTCATTGATTCATTCCAGTTCATGAGCGCCTCTCTGGAAACGTTGGCAGGTAATTCGCAGCCTGCGAAAATGAGTATCACCTGCTCGATGTTTCCAAATAATACCCTTATGACTTTGTTAGGTCGACAACCAGTCTGGTGTACCCACCACTCCCACCAAAGGATGCATTACATAATGTTATGAAAGGCAAAGGCATTAGCGATGAGGATTACACTCATGCCCAAGCCGCATGGGATGTGTTCAACTGCTCGCATGGTTGTATTTCCACAATAAATACAACCATGCCAGCTGCGACATAGTCAAACTTCCAGCTGTATCACAAGTGAGCCAATCAACTGACAGCTAGTGGCTTACAACAACTAACATATAATCTAAAGTCTAGCAGCCAGCTAACCAATGCTTCATCTAGAATCCGTTGTGAATAAAAACATCTCACATATTTGAGAGAAACGAGTTTGTCTCCCTGCAACACTCACTATATGTTCTCAAACATAGTTCCCTATGTGTGGGACTAATGACTTCTTGCACCATCAACCATATGTCATCAAACATGCAAAGTGTAAAGCGTGAATGAATATTTAAACGAATAGAGAACTTCGTATTCCAGCTATATAAAGACAATTGTTTGTTTTTGTGTATGTAAATAACTGTTTTAAGAAGAATGTGAGTTTTGCATATATCTATGTGTAAGTACTGCGGTTGTTGGAGAATGGAATATATTAAAATGTATTTCAAACTGAATGTTTGTTTCATTTATCTCCAAACAGGGTGTAGATCTGGAATTTTATAAAACATATTTCTTAGAGAACTGAGTGAGTGAGTCAACGTTTACGCAAAAATAAAACATATTTTATAATTTTATCAACCTTGGGTCATAACTTTACACAGTGTTTGTGTGAAGAACATGTTATTATTCGTAGGTGTAGACTTTTTACAGATATATCTTGGAAAATGTATATCAACATAACACAATCAAAAATACCTGGTTAACTGATATGTTTTCAGTCTGTTGTTTGGTAGTTCGTGTGTGCTTCAATCAATATTTTTCTTTGTTTATAGTAGTGTGTTGGTCAATTGATCTTTGCATGTTTAGTATTTGATTAATTTGCATTTCTTTGTCCGTGGTTAATATTTCATGTGTGTGTACTTGTGTTAACTTGTTGTGTGCTTGTGTGAGATGTTTAAATCTCACTAGAGTTTTAATGACACTCATATTTCTGGACTATAAATTGTTTTTTTCTTGTATTTTATTTATTGTACATGTGTTTTAATGAGTTTTGATGAGTGACTTTGGTTAACATTTTATTCGTGGGTAATTTACTACGACTGTTTGGCATGACTAAAATTAGAAGGGAAATAGTTTTGGGAATTCATTTTGAATTTGTGGTCCATTTATTATGTGTGTCATAAACAGGCTAAATAATTTTTATTGATTTGTGAAGTGGTTCAATGCGTGTTTAGTATTAACTCGTTCCTTTTGTGGTAGTCGAGGAGTGATTATGACATGTAGTTGATTAGTATAATTTTGTGTTTCGATAGTAAGAATAGTTCATTGGGGGTAGCTAGTAATTCGTTATGTGCATGTGCATTTTTAATATAATTCAGAGTAGCTCGTTTTAATTGGGTTTGTAAACTTCGTTTGTCGTGTGTGTGTGGTTATATCAATATTTGTTGCATGTAATTCACGGAAAATTATATTCATATATATTTGCGTTTAATTTATTTTCAATTAAATATGTCGTCTTTCAATAAAAATTATAATTTGATGTTTGTGGATAAATTCAATCCTATACTTTGGTGAGTTAAAACAGTTATTTCGAATTAGGCATCTCCGACAACAGACATATCACATGTGTAGAGCTCAGTATAGAATCAGACACCGGCCAAGGCGGACATGTCTTGGTACTACCCCCCCCCCCCACCCCCTAAGTTGCATGCCAGATGGCACACAGGAAGGAACTCCTACACCCCTCTCCCCACAACACTCTCCTCCCTCTCCTCAATACGATATTTAACACATAAAAAAATTTATAACACGATACATATATACACCTCCACACACACACCTCCCCGCCTCAATCGACCGACAGGCGTCCAAGAGTCAACATCGATGCTGCTGCTGCTCTCCAGAAATAAATAAATACCCATGACCCTTATGACACTCTTACTCATACCAAATATAAAACCACACAAATTCTAAAATTTAATTTATTTATCAATCAATTAATCTAATTAGTTTCATCCGATTGATTTCATCGGATTAAGATCATCTTAATCCAATAATTTTATCGGGTGACTCAAACGGATCAATTGGCCTAATTAATCGAATAAATCAAATGGATAATTGAAATAATCGAAAGTGGGCCAAAATCCCTACGATCCTACCATTACTTGTCTATAGTGATGTTAGGTGGCTTTGGGCTAGAAATTCGGAAT
This sequence comes from Dryococelus australis, assembly GCA_029891345.1. Taxonomy (NCBI): domain Eukaryota; kingdom Metazoa; phylum Arthropoda; class Insecta; order Phasmatodea; family Phasmatidae; genus Dryococelus; species Dryococelus australis. The sequence goes on along the minus strand of CM056998.1, from coordinate 195,908,709 downwards.
AAATAGCCATACAGGAGGCCGGAGAACCTGTCACATTCTGTCAATACTATGATTTTATGATTTGAGTTATCATTGCAAGATTGTCCAGGACGTCGTCCCTCGCTTAGAGTTTTGAAACCCCCCGCGTACTTTACATACATTCAATAAAACCAATATTTAATTCGCCACTGTAGTCAGTCGTCACCTATTCAACCAGTGAAATAATTCTACGTCCATAATCCAATCAATGAAAGTTTTTCACTGATTCTAAGTGGAGCTATTTTCACTGATTCGAGTAGTTTAATTTCACAACGAATCAGTGATTTCCACTTATTCTAATTTAGAGTGTAGTACAGTTTGATGATTAGTGCCGTCCATCTGACGGTGGATTTAATATTGTTGTAATCTGAGTATTTAAATAAATGTAATAAATTGTATACTTCTGGTTTCTCTAATTTATAAATAGCTAGCTGACCCGTGCGACTTCGCTCGCATGAAATTTAGGACTTGTTTTATTATTTTTGAATAAATATCGGGTTCTCTGGTCACTGTGTTACTGCAGCCTCACTATCGGGTACTCTACCCACTGTACTACTGCAGCCCCACTTATCGGGTACTCTACCCACTGTACTACTTCAGCCCCACTATCGGGTACTCTACCCACTGGGCTACTGCGGCCCCACTATCGGGTTCTCTAACCACTGAGCTACTGCGGCCCCCGTATTTGGTTCTCTATCCACTTGACAATTACAGCTCTTGGGAAGGAATTGAAGACAGCCCATAGACAAAAAAGAAAGGAGAAATTACAGAACTTTTTTTAACAATGCTTTTTTTATGCAGTAATCCTAAGAAAAGTTTAATCCAGTACCTATATACATCCCTGATCATCATTTTTTTGGAACCGTGTGAGATATTTTCCTGGTATAAAAAGTAGCCCATGCCACTCTCCGACCCTCCAACTATATCTGTTGGAAAAATTACGGCGATCCGTTGCTCCGATTTGACGTGAAAGGACAAACATACACACAAACACACTTTTGCGTTTCTGTAGTAGTAAGGATTCCTGATAGAGATAGCCTCAGTATAACAGGGCGCTGGGCGAGCGTTCTATTGTCGCCTGCTTCGTTCTGCCTCTAACGCAATAACAGAAATCTCAGGCACATGTATTCTTAAGGCTTGACTTTACGTCTTGTTCAGAAATTCTTCTTTTTCTTGTAGTAATTTCAGTTACAGTTTAATCACTGAGAACTTATAACTAAAGAAACTTTACAATATACGAGTTGTTTAATATTTTTTTATTTAATTTTGCTACGTGTTATTTGGAAGTTGTAAATAGGCAGGAAACTACCGATATTTTAAAGTTTACGTTATGCTTTTAGTGACAAAAATTTACGTCAGTGGTTCGGATTTCATGTCCGTGCTGCGACAGCTAAACATCTGCGGTAGCTCTTATGTTTTAATTTCGCTTTCCAAAAACTTAAATCAGCATGTAATGAAATAATCCTACATAGTGAGTGGTGATGAGCCTAATGGCTGTTTGTCACCAAAAATGTCATTATTTTATATTGGTACGGAATAATGTTCACTTTCTATATATTACTTACGAGTACTATTTTCTTGCAAAAAATATTTTAGAACGCATATTTTTCTGCGTAATGTCATATCAAAATGATTTTAATGTTTTTTTTGGGCGTACAGATAATAAAAACCAACTCATAGAATGAGCTAGTTCATATTAAATAGGATACCACGAGATAGCTCAAGACATCTTTAAAATTATGCTATGAAATATTTCCGTAATTTTTAATAATTGATTAAAATAAGTTAACTATTTACATACTTTTTATTTGTAGCAGTCTATGATTTTTTTGTAGAATTATTTTTGTAAGCACACCTTGAAATTAATTAAGATATTTCTTTTCAGTTGGCCTTACTAAATTATTCGATAAAGTTTTACGATTATTTTAATTGCACGTCCCGGAAACAGCAAGGTTGTAGTTTTAACATACCATAATGCAAAAATCGTGAGATGTAATTTTTTTTATGCTGGGAAAGAGGCTTTACAAGCAAAGACTGTTCATGATAAAGTGAGCACTTTTTAAATCATCATTAGAAAAATGTCACTGCTCTTACCTGCATATATTTTAACGAGAGGACTGAGTGACATGCGCCCAGTAAAGTTGGTAACGATAAATATAAAGTAGTTCCATATCTTAACGCCGAATAAAAAGTGTCACGTAACCATTTGTGATAACTTCAATTATTCCTTTCAATTTTTTATTTTATTTTAATATATCGAAGTATAAAAATGAGAAGATTTGCTAAATATTTTCTTTTGTAATAATTTCGAATTTTCAGTTGACCAACCCATGAATCAAGTACCGAGGCCCATGGCAATATTAATTTTACATAAGGCGGAAGAATACACAACGTTCATAAAACTATATCTCAAACAGGGCATTCAGAAGTGCTCATTTTATCGTGAGCAGCCTATAGTGGCAAGAAGTTGAACGATGTTCTGCACAAATATAAAATAATGATTTTGTGTGTGTGGTCAGTACAATAAACGTTGTAAAGTCTGTACATTTCGACACGGGGATGTGGGGGGGGGGAACCGAAGTGGCCTAGTGGTCAGACTAATCGCCTCCCACCAAGACAAACCTGGTTCGATTCCCGGTGGGATCGCTTTGTGGAAATCACGCCGCTGGTCCGTGGGTTTCCTCGAGGATCTCCCGTTTCCCTCCATCTCTATCTATCCGGCGCTGCTCCACTCTCACCTCACTTCACAGGACCTCGATGCTAAGAGACGCCCACAGCTCCCCGCTCCGCGTTTCGACGCCGCCAACGACAGGGCGAAAATCCAATTGCGCGTCTCGATAATTTCGAACGAATTACTAGCCCATCAAGTTGCGCAGAGTGCCGGCTCCAATTTAACGGATCGATACGCCATCCCGTGGCATTATGCAAGCTTGTTATCGCTTGCAAGGCCACTCCCCTCCCCCCCTCCCCGGTCGTAGTGGCGTTTCTGTTAGTTACAGGTGCCGCGAGGTAACTAGCGCGCAAGTAACGAGACCACAGAGGACAGACAGTCCAGTGCGGACTTGGCCATACGAGAGGTGCCACCGCACAGGGCGCAGTATAAAAAGGGTCGCTGAAATGTGTGTTCAAATTACAAAACTACAATATCTACCAAAAAAGTAATTGGGCACCCGTGAATACAGGTAATTCAGTACGTCAGTTGACTTGTGTTTCACGGCCTTCGGCGTAGGACCGCTGGTGTTTGTCCGTGGTAGCATGAGCACAGATGCATATGGTAACATTCTGGATAATGAAATGTTCCCAACATTGTGGCGTTTTTACGGAATGGACCCGTGTTACTTCCAGGATGACAATCCCAGCTGCCATGTTTCAAGGGCTACTATGCAGTGGTACGCCGACAACAATGTTCGCCGATTGGACTGGCCCGCCCAGAGCCCCGACCTCAACCCTATAGAACATCTTTGGGACGAATTGGATCGCCGGGTGATGGCTCGTCAGGCGCGGCCAAAATCCATTGCTCAACTCATGGAATGGTTGCAAGAGGAATGGCTATGAATCCCCGTGGATGTCCTGCAAACACTCGTAGAGAGTATGCCAGATAGGGTGGCTGCTGTTATAGCCGCAAGAAGTGACCCTACGAGATTCTAACAGGGCCACAACCACCGAGCAAACATTGTGGACAGGCGCCCAATTATTTTTTGGTCGATAGTGTATAATTTTAATGAACATAACGTATGTAGTTGTACAGTATGACGAATGTGTAGCAACTCTAATGGCGGCATTTTCAGAAACTAAGAAACCTTGTGAAACAGACTATATCATCATGCTCGAGTAAAGTTTAGAAAACACATACTATAGTGCCATTGGCTAACACCTGGGCGAGATGTATGGTCATCAAGAGCTTCCGTTCATGGCTTGACACATCTGTTAATATTGATTTTGTAATTATAAAAAATGTCTTAAAAATGGTTGGATAGCAGGTTTTAATATCGCTTTTTATTCGTTGCAAGAAGTGAATGTGACGTTTTGGAGCAGTTTTCTTTGTGTTTTAATAAGAGAAATAATCCTAGGTTATCAAAAATAAATAAAATGAAAACTAATATTTGAAAGTTAAAAACGAAAATTCGAAAAAAAGATAAAATTGGTCAATTGGGTACGGTTTCCATTTTATTCGTATTGTTACAATTTCTCTCTCTAGAAATTAAGTGGACTATACCAAGTTCGCAAAGGAATGGAGGTCTAATTAAGTAAAATAATTAATTATAATTTCCTTACTTTATTTACAATAACTACAGTAAAATTCTCTGAACTCAAAATCTCACAATAAATTGGTACCACTTACTGTTCACAACTAATTACTCCAATTTCATACAATTTATAATTATCACAAATAAATCAATTAAATTAAATTATAAAGATCAATCCCAATAGACAGCGTATCAACTTATTCAAATATTCTATTTAAAAAATTCCAAATTAACAGTTCGAATATTTACAATAAAATCAGTATTGCACTTACATTCAGTCCCACCTCAATTCAGTCCACGTCCCGCCAGCCGCAATATTTTAGAGTCCTCCAAGCGCCCTCACGCACAGTAGGCTTCACTCGTCAGTTTCACACCCTCTCGTCCATTCAAGCCACGAACACCTCACTCGCCGTCGTCCCGCAATCTCCAGTCGTCGTCCACACTTCACTTCGCTCGCGCTCACACTCGGCCAGGCGGCCTCAGTCAAAGACTGCCGGCAGCTGAGTTGCGGCAGTATATATAGTGACTTAGAATCTTCCCCAACACCCGTGATGCGTCGCGGAGGGCCGAGGCGCCAGCCAGTCTCACCAGAACATTCTTGTGTCGTCGCCAGACCCGCAAGGCGCCGGGTAGCGCGACAGGCCGCTGTCCATTATTCACGGGTTTTCCCGGAAAGGGTGGTCAGGAGGCAACCCCTGTGGAGGGGAGGATTGAGGTCGGTCCACCATCACAGCGCTGGGCATCAGCGCGTAACGATATTACTAGTTATTTCCAGGAGTAAAATATGAACTTAAAATTCCATAAATTAAAATTTAAAAAAAAAATAGCCAGAATAGTGTCCTTTGCTTGGTAATAGATGACGTCATCTTCACCCACCTTTTGTATTTTTAACAAGAATGGGCAGGGGGACGCCCATGGTAAGTCTTGCACAGGGTGCGACTTCGCCTAAAACCGGCCCTGAGCCCCTGTTTCGAATAGTAAGGGCGAATATAGTCTATAATCCATTTTCCATTCACTGTTACTTTCAGCTTTCCTGAAGCCTTGCTGAAGTAATACTTTCAGGATATTCTTCCACCTCTTGCAGGTATAGCTTAACTAAGTCTAGAAAATTACACCAAAGACACAACGCACCGCATTCGTGCGCACTCAGTGTGATTATGTTTTCCATAACAACTTATTCATACTAGGTGTAACCAACGGAGCTGTTTCCTCTCTGGTTTTATTATCATCAAATAATATTATTTATCAATAGAATATAATTAAAACTTCAATTTCATCAAAAATAAGATACTTTTGTCTTAACATGACGTATAAAACGCTTGTGAAACATGAGATATTTAGTAAATAATGAACACGTCATATATGGAGTGACCCCATATACATGTCTGTTGTCATGTATTATAAGCTTTTTATACTTGCGTTAGCATGAATATTTCTTATATTTTATTTAATTGAACTTTTGTTTATGTTTAATCTATAAATGATAACATTTCATTTAGAATTAATATAAATGCAGGGAGGAAATACGTCTGTAGGTAATGCCTAGTAAGAAATAGTTTTTTTTTTTTGTGTAATATCATTGCACTTAATGCGCACGAATGAGGTGAGCTGTCCGTTTGGTATTATTTTCTCGACTCGGCTAAGCTTTGTTTGCATTAGGCGGAGAAATATCCTGGAAGTAGCTATAATTTTGGCAGGGCTTCAGAAAAGTTGAAAGTAATCGTGAATGGAGTTTAGTGTCTAAGTATTCACCTGTCCGCTTACATGCGCCTCGTTTCAGCAACATAACTGTCCCTTCGTTTTAAATAAATATCTTCTAAAAAAATAGTGTTCTATAATGATTGGCTGTTGCCCCATTCGCCTGCGTGAGAAATAATAAATAACAACATTCTTTAAGCACGATGTCAATACATATCATGCACACGAACTGTAATGCGCAGTTGTGAATCAATCGGCTCGAAAACATGGCGGTAATTTCTTGTGCGCACGACCTATGTTATATGGTTACTGCGATGCCTTCAATTATGAACCAATCGTAAGGAACTTGGGCGCGGGAGAGGCACAGCGAGCACAGGAGGGAGAATCTTAGTTGCTAGTGTTTGGCGCTACACATATGTGAAGCAAAAGTTCACACACGGCATGTTCATTTACAATATGTCTACAGGATGGAACTTATTTCTATAAACCATTCACGATTACGTCACACTTTTCTGGAGCCCTGCTAAAGTTCTACTTCCAGTATATTCCTCCGCCTCGTGCGAACTAAGCTTAACTAAGTCTGGAAAATTACACCAGAGGGCGATGTACCACTTTCCTGCGCGCTCAGTTGTAATAATATTTTATGTGAGAACTGTTTATTTCTAGGCGCTACCAACACTGATTTTTTCTCACTGTTTTTGATCGGGTTTATTATTATGGAATATTATAATGCATAAATAAAATATAGGTAAAACTGCAATTTAACAAAAAATAAGATACGTCTGTGTTTGCAAAGGTATAAAACGCTTGATAAATGGCATATTTAGGAAATAACTAAATGCGTAATACATGGGAAGATTTTTCAAAGGTGTGTGTTAAAACGTCCGAAGAAACCTTGACTGGACTATTCCAACAAATTTAGACAGGTATTTCCTCATAAAAAAATTTTGTAATGACGGTTCACTATAAAGTGACCTTTTTTTAAATCAGCCTTAGGAAAATATCACTGTCTCTGCCTGCATATATTTTAACGAGCGCACTGAGTCACTTGCACACCAGTAAAGACGATAAAGATGGGTGGAAAGTAGTTCTATATATTGAAGTCTAATATAAAGTGTTAGGTAATCACTTGTGATACCTTAAATTATTTCATTCGCTTTCTGTTGTTTTTTAATACACCAAAGTGTAAAAATTTCCAGATTTGTAAGGTATTTACTTTTTTAACACTTGCACAATCCTACCTGACCGACGCATGAATAAAGTGATGAGGGCAAATTCTACATAAGGCGGAATAAAACACAACTTTCATACAAGCAGATCTTAAGCAGGGCCTTCAAAAGTGCTCATTTTACAGTGAACAGCCTGTAGCAAATATACCACGTGTTTCTAAACCATTGAGGTAAACGTCGGCAGGCAATCCCTTGCGTAAATATAAGACGAAAATTAATGTACAACTTATCCCTTGAAGTAATTATTACGAGAGCTGTGGGACCCCACATTTTGAGTTTTAAAACGCGTTTAGTTGAAAATATCATAACCACTTGTGATTAAACAACAAATCTGTAAACGGTGTCTTGTAAAAGGATATCGCACGCCTCTAAAAACGCGGTGGTTGATATAACTCCCCTTCCTTCCGGGAATGGCTGTTGGCACCTCATGTTTGCATTAAACTTCGTAACACTACGTTTAAAACAATGTTTAAAAACAACGTGAATCGAACCCGTTTAGCCAGAACATTCTCATGTGAACCGTTTGTGAGATAATTCATTCTGAACATAGAAAGAAATCGCATGTTGCCTACCTGGTAGGCAACCCACAACGTAAGGCAACTAAATTGAATATTTTTCATGGGCGCACGGCTCTCTTAATAATCACTTGACGAAAAAAGTGGTAATTACATTTTAGCCTTATGTTTTCGTCAGGAATACACTGTGGAAGTTTTTCCCCATGTTTTAGAAACACGTTGTATGTATAGGCCTTTCACGGTAAATTGAGCACTTATGAAAGCCCTGTTTATTATTTACTTCTCTGCCCATCTTGTACCATTTCATAGTATATGTGCATTTAACATTACCGTGGGCCTGATTACTTTATCCATGCGCCAGCCAATTTACATCGTGGGATTGTTAAGAATGTAAACGTGTTACTTACATGCAAATGAGTGTTCTCATATGTATCCTTACATAGTATAAAACAATGTCGCCCAGCTGCGTGTGTCTGTATATTCAGCTAAGTCTTCTAAACTACATGAGGGATTTTGATGTGGTTTTCACCATCATTTAGATAATTTCTTGAGGAAGGTTCTGGTATATAATATATTAATATTTAATGTAAGAATAGTATCGAAATATCGACGTTTTCTAATCAAGTTGGAAAAAGCCACTTTTCGGGACCTTACATGGAATACACTGACTAAACCATAAGAGATACGCCAAATTAATGTACTACAGAATTGTAGTTCTTAAAAAGGCCTACAAAAAAGTCCGTGACAGAATATGTTTATCTTTTAAGGATGTCTCACAGTAATCAGTTTGTCTTTTACAAAATAGTGGTTCACTTTCGAAGACTTTGTAAACGACGCAGTATTAGTCCTATGTTAGTTACCTTAAGTATTTAGTGCATATAATTGCTGTAAACATAAACAACGCCATATTTGTAAATCGCACCCGAGCGAGGCCGCGGCGGGTCGCCAGTAAAACAATAAACACTAACTTCTGTTACCACAAATTTCAATATTTCCGTACAACCCCGATTCTTAAAGCCCTTGCCACACTGTCAAATTTTTCCCTCCAACTGCTTCCAATAAGTTTTATCAAATAAAGCTGGAAGGTCGTGACGTTAACGAGACGCCATGTACGCCACTATATTTGTTTGAGATAATTGTACGGCTTCAGTTTCCATTACACGTTTTGAAGATTGGATCGGTTTCTAAAATTCCTTTGATGTTTGACGTGCTCAACCAATCAGAATCGCGCACAACAAAACTGGCCATTTCCGACGTCAAGAAACATTAAAATAACGAACATTGCTGTGAAGGCTGTGAAGATAATTCATTTATGTAAAAGCCATCTGGGCATGAATGGAATTTTAAGTAAATATTGCACATAACATTAAAAACCCAGAGGCGTTAAATTTCATTGTACAGGAAATATTTATGATAAACAAATTTGAGTTTTGCATAGAAGTTAAAATAAATCGCAACATTCGTTACATTTCTTCCTCTATCATATACTTCTTGGAAACAGAACAGCAGTATCTCATTTTGAAAATAAATGTTAAATAAAAATTCCGTTTGATCCCACCAAGTAAAACAATTTTTACAGTGTGACACATTTTCATACACATTCGAGATTACTTGATACAATTTGTTGGAAGGAAAAATTCGATGACATTATTTAGTCCTCTAGTTTTATTGTCAAACATATTTGAAGACAAACATTTGACAGTGCGACAGGGGCTTCAGGAATATTTCCACTAATTCTCTGCCAACTTATATAGGCTATTCACTATTACTTCAAACTTTACTGACGCCCTGCTTAAGTTGTACTTCCAGGATATTCCTCCGCCCCCCCCCCCCCCAAACAGAAGTTTGGAAAATTGCACCAAAGGGACACAGCACCGGATTTGTGCGCACTGAGTGTAATAGTGTTATTTTCCGTAAGAACTATTTCTTACTAGTAGAGACCCGAAGAATTCGAAGATTCATTTTGGGACAAGTTAGAATTCAAAACATGTGTGTTTATATAACATTAGCCATTGGTCCACATGGTGTTTGACAACTCCTGGAGAACGCTGGCCCAATCGTCGCCTTCCACTGCGACAGCAAACAACCTATGCACGGTTAACTTCGATAAATTTGTACATAAAAGTGTAGAATCTAGCCTGTAGGTTATTGAACTGTAGACTCTAGCCTGTAGGTTATTGAACTGTAGAATCTAGCCTGTAGGTTATTGAACTGTAGACTCTAGCCTGTAGGTTATTGAACTGTAGAATCTAGCCTGTAGGTTATTGAACTGTAGAATCTAGCCTGTAGGTTATTGAACTGTAGAATCTAGCCTGTAGGTTATTGAACTGTAGACTCTAGCCTGTAGGTTATTGAACTGTAGACTCTAGCCTGTAGGTTATTGAACTGTAGAATCTAGCCTGTAGGTTATTGAACTGTAGAATCTAGCCTGTAGGTTATTGAACTGTAGACTCTAGCCTGTAGGTTATTGAACTGTAGAATCTAGCCTGTAGGTTATTGAACTGTAGAATCTAGCCTGTAGGTTATTGAACTGTAGAATCTAGCCTGTAGGTTATTGAACTGTAGACTCTAGCCTGTAGGTTATTGAACTGTAGAATCTAGCCTGTAGGTTATTAAACTGTAGAATCTAGCCTGTAGGTTATTAAACTGTAGAATCTAGCCTGTAGGTTATTGAACTCGCGAAATGTTCAGGCCTCTACTTACTAAGCCTTACCAACACAGCTTTTTTCTCCCTGTATTTATTCGTATGACTTATTGGTGAAATATTATATTTTATAAACAGAATGTTAGGAAATTTAAATTTAAAATAAATGTAATGTATTTTCTATTGACATAATTATAAAACGTCTTTATTACGTGACATATTCAGGAAACAACCAAACACGTTATACATAGGATAATTTTTCAAAGGTTTGTTTCGAAACGTGGGAAGAGACGGCGAATGTACTATTACTAGGAGCATGCACCCTGGGCCTTGCTTAGTGGGGGAGGTGGGGGGAGACCTCGCCTCCCTCCCCCCAACCATGTATCGCTGAGAAGAGGGTGAATTCGTGAACAAGGGGTGCGGAAAACTGATATACTGCAATCAAAACTAAGGCCGTGCTCCATTTAACATTTTTAAATTACTAAATAGCCGCATAACCCGAATCGGGTTACTAAAATTATAACGTATTTAATGGTTTGGTATTTTGTTTTAGTACATAGCGAAACTTACTATATAGAAATTTACCAAATCCTAAATCGCTGCCATGTTTGTTTTAACTTTTACGACAAAGAAAACTAGGGATATATCGTGATATTATACACACACACATATATATTATTTTGTGAATTAACATAATTAAATTGATATATATGTAAACAGATAACCGTATGCACTAATTAATACTAATGGCACGTTATGGAATGCAATATATCCCAATGTAAACGTTCCCAGAAATATTTGTTGACGCACGTTGTTTCGTATATATGTTCATTTATTAATTTGTGATATTAGTCGTTTCAAAACGCGCGCGTGTTATAAAATGCAGAATTTCAAACTACAGGTTTGCTCCGCGGATTGCACAATCGTGGTAAACTAGTGACCATCGCCAGAGTTCCGACTGAACCATACTAAATTACTAATAACTAAATTAAACTACGAAATTTTCAACTGGAGCACGGCCTGAATATAAGAGAAAATATAGTTGCAAGTAGTTACCATTATTTTAAATATAGACACGTTATTGTTGAAGTTTTGTGTATTGAACGATGTTATGCGTGTAATTATTAACATGTAATATTTGGGGGGGGGGGTGTTATTTTATAATTTTTCCGTTCACATTTTGTATGGTATGCACGGATCTCCATGCACGCCAGTGTTTACTGTAACATAGTATATATAAAGTAAGAGTTCTGGTTCAACTCAGTTAAACAACCAAAAAATGGTTAAAATAATTGTTTTCGAACAACTTTTTCATGTTTTCTTGAAACGTCAATTTCAGGCTCTCAAAATTAAGCAAATTTAAACCAACATCAAGTAAATTTAACCCAAAATCGAGAAAAGTTAAGCCAAAGCGAGCAAATTTAAGCCAAATAATAATTTTTCAGGAAAAATAAAATGAGCCAAGAAAGTGGCATGAAAAAAAAAACCAAGGAATTCAAAGAGATATCATACAATTTATACATTTTAAGACAATTCTATATGATGCATAGATTTTCCGTTTTTCATTTTTTTTAAGACCAATATATGTAATAAAAGCATGTTTCTCATTTATTCATCTCAAACTATTTTTATCAAGTATATTTCCATAACGATCTGGTAATGTAATTTTATACTTCCCATATAGAATACAATTGAATTTTCAACAAACTTATATTCAATAATTTGGAATTCTGTAGCAACATACTTTTTATTATTTTCGAGGTCTTGTAGTTTAATGAATTCATATGAATTGTTTAACTTGTTGAGCAGTGATTACATTTTATTTATAAAGAAAGAAATTTATTAATTGAAAGAAAAATGTCAAACATACACAAATGAAAAATGAAGTGATCCAAATAAAATTGACACAATATTGGCACTAGGAGAAAAAACTCATTTTGGTTTTAAAAAAAATGATTTTTTCATTCGATTAAACCACTTAACTATACATATAAAAATGTGCATTTAACTATCGAAACATTTTGTTGTTTCCGTAAAATCATTTACTTCCGCCATTTATTTATTTAAAAAATGTATACATCTTCAGTCAAACTTTCTTTCAAATAATCGTAAGTTAGATTCCTTTGACTAATTAGAACAACAATACAAATTGTTCCTGTTTCAATAGCTTTATCAAAATCCACACTAATTTTTGTGTTTGTTTAATCATTAACTACGGTTGTTTTCCTATACAAACAATCAATAACAAATAATGGTTTTCGCCCCCAAAAATTAATAATAATTGATATCACCATGAAAGTTTACAGTTGGTTTATAATAAAGTTAATTATTTCTATATATAGTATCAAATTTTGATTTTGAATTTCTAAAATCATTATAAGCAAGAAACGTTTTTAAGCCAAATACCATTTTCAATATCTAGACTCCAATTTTATTTTGGAAAAATTCCATTTCTTCCCTTCTGAACATAAATTTTATTCTTGCATTACAGTGATCAACATAGAAGTGTGAACATACTGTTCAGCACGATTTATTCTATTTGTTTGAAAACCTACAGTTACAAAATCAGACATATGAAATTGTAATTTATTAAACTGATCTTTTATATCAAAATTAAAAACAGTTAATCCAGCAGGAACTTATTTTTCTAAAAATTGCCAATAATTAAAACTAATATGCATTTTATGGTGTTTGTATATTTTTTCTTTAGTTGCAATGGCTGTGTTAGATTCGTATTAAACAATAGGCTACATAATATCTAATTTTTTAATAAAAATTTTACCCGGATCAACATAATCTCTTTCAACTTTCTCAACTCTAACATCTTTTATCTTAGTTTCATAAACATATAAATAATTGTTAGCAAATGAATTACCAAAAAAAAAAAAAGTAACTTTATAACCACCTTTCCAGTAAATTGCTGTTATCTCTGATAAAACCGAACAGATATCTCAGGGGATACATTATTTCATTTTTTTATCACTATGAACAGATTTTACTCGATATTTGTTATCAACACCAGCAAACTCTAAATAATTTTGTTCACTTGGATATCTTAACAAAGCATTCATCATTGTTGAAGATATTCCAGGATTACCAACAGCCTCAATATTATGTAATATTGTGTAATTTTTCATATTTTGCCTCATCTCCAACTTTATCTCTCTTTAGTAAGCTATATTGATGAAAAACTTAAGCACCATCTGGGAAAGAAAATCTATAACAAATAGGAATATCAAGTTCAATCCTATTATTGTAAACATTTAAATTCCCTCTAATTTGATCCGTTGGAGGAAAAGTTTGCCTTTCAAAACTCTCAATACTTTTATAACTCATTCATAAGAAAAAAAAATCACATATAAATGAAAGTTTCATCAAAGAGGGTTTCTCGTGTTAAATTACTAATTGAAAAATACATAAATTATAAAAAGAATCATGAAGCAGATTATGAAAGAAGTAAGAAGAAAGATCTACATTTAATTCACAAATTACAAAATATTATTAAAAAGGTAGACCAAGTAAGTGAAGAAAATAAAAATTTATAGTGACGTTCGTTCCCATAGCAGTAAAGAATTTAAATTATTCACCAACACCAGAGGAAATATCATTTGAAAGAGAATTATTCTCAGAACATAAATCTCCTAATTTGGAAGATCAAATGGGAACTATACCCTTAAAGGATTCTACTATAGTTCTCGGAAAAGAAATTTCTGGAAGACTTAATGTTATTAAAACACAATATGGTCTATGAGGAGATGGGCATAATTTTTACATTGGGGATACAAAAGTAATTACATATGATGATAAACTTGTTGTTAACAATAAATAATATAAATTAACAGAAGGGCTTTCTAATTTGTTAACAAAAAATAAACAATCAGATCTAGAAGGTAAATTCAGTGATAATGACTATGAAAATTACATAGAAATTATTTTATCAACCAATGCTGCATTCCAAGAATACAATCCTAATATGCAAATAAACTCGAATATGAGTTGGAAGTACATTAATATAACTAAACCAATTTATGATCAGCATATACAAGAATCACATTCAAGATCACAGCCAAACACACCTGAAAGAATGATTTCTCCACGTGCTCCTATATCTTGAAAAGGTATAAAAAATACAACAGTTTACAAAAAGAATACATCTGAATGGATGATGTAAGAAAATTGATTGATAGATTTTAGTTATTCGCGGCGAAGAAAATGCAGAAAATTGCAGCTACTACAATGAAGAAGTAAACATAATGAATATGTTGAACAATAAGTTTTCTGAATTTGTTATTAATAATCCCAAAAAAATTCCATATCTTATAGGGGTTTTCAATGTAGTTTCCCATTCATTTTGGAATTCCGAACACCATGGTAGAGGAAGAATAAATTGGGCACTAAACAACTTAAATGTTCCAAAAATCTATTTGCCAGGTTATAATTATTGCGTACCATTTACAAAATAGAATGAAAGACTGGATAGAGGTGACACAGGAATAAATAAATTAGATGATGCTTGTAAACATCATGACATTGCTTACAAAAACCATAAATATTTAGAATCTAGACATGTGGCTGACAAAATCTTACAGAAAGAAGCTGAGGAGATTATGTTAGATAAAGATGCTCCATTCGGTGAAAAAATTACTTCTGCCGCCTTTGCTTCAACCATGTTTACAGAAAGAAAATTAGATTGGAGTGATATAATTAAGTAATTATATTTTTTCCTTTATAAATTAAGATAACAAACATAATTTCCGATATCCCCGTATATCAGCTCGAAGAATTGTTTATAGATACATATGTTACAAAATATCAGCTTGAGAGAAAAAATAAAAAACTGAAAGGAGGCAAAGGTTTCAAATTAACTTCGCCACTACCAACAATCAAAAAGATACTGGAAGAAATACCTGCAAGTGGTTTGTACCATCAAGGATTTACACCAATTTAATTCCAATTTTAGGTGCAATTGGAGCTTCAGTCAGAGAAGCTAGTGCAATTTACAATTCAGTTGAACAAACGAGAAAAAATAAAGAAGTCTTAGAAGAACAACAGACACATAACTTAGGAATGGAAAATAAATCATGTAATGGTTTAGTTGCAAAGAGGGGGAGAACAAAAAAAAATTGGAATTCATCGCCCTTATCTAATTTTGATATTGAAAATTATGTAAAAATACTATAAATTAAGCATTTCAGAAATGTTTATATAATTGATGAATTGCCAAATAGATTGTACAAAAATGAATGTGCTGTGGTTAGTTTTGACATTTCATCAAATCCTGACATTCAATGAATTTGTTATTTTAAAGAAAATAATTATGTTTACTACTTCGATCCATTTGGAGGTAATATTCCTCGTAACTTAATTAATTATTTCAAAAAGAGAAATGTTTATTACAATGATAATCGAGTTCAGAATTTTAATTCAGTTATCTGTGGACATCTATGTTTAATTGTATTACATCTTTCTTCGAGAGGATTTAGGTTTTATGATATAATATCTTTGTTATTAATTGACAGATATACTTGGGAAATCATTAATCAAATCTTTAAATAAAAACTTTGATGCTAAAACTTATACTTTAAGACACGATATAGATTCTAGATACAAAACTATAACTTCTGCTTATGTTTTAAAAACAGATGTAAATTCAAAATATAATGCTATTGTTTCTGCTTTACGAGATCAACTAAGTAAGGTTTTATTTATAGACAATATTATGTTTCTCTTCAAAATCGCACAATTAATAATTTAGCTGACCCTATAGATGGAAAAGACACATTCAATAACAGATTTTTTGATAAAGAGATAGCTGATAAATGGCAAAATTTAAACCAATCAGTTTTTAATTATTGTGATATACTTGTTAAATCTAAAGTTGAAAAATGCAAGGAAGAAAAATCTCATATATCTTATTTACCTGCAAAGTGGAATAAAAATAATAACATTTTTCACTTAAATAATATATATATATATATATATATATATATATATATATATATATATATATATATATATATATATATATATATATATATTTCGTTTTTGATGGATTGTACTGTTAATAAAACTATTACTGAAAATTTCAGTTTACCTGATGATACCGTGACTGTTATTAAGGGATCTAAAAAAATAAATTACATTAAGCCTTTTGAAATTAACAGAGGTGATATTTTAACTTTCAAAATAAAATAAAAAATATCTGAAATGATGATGGATTGATGACTACAATAGGAATATTCGTTGAATATAAAGAATATATAGTTTTCTATTAAATGGAGAATACTTGGTGCTTGAAGTGCTAGAAGGTTACTAAAAATAATGATGTAAAAATTGAAAATACAAAAAATGGTCAATTAGTTCAGAAAAGTAAATGTTCGATATGTTAGTCCAATAAATCGACATTCTTTAAAAAAAATGCTTGAGGTTAAAGTAGGAATATTCAATTAATTATATAAACCCGCAAGAAAGAATTTTCCCAGAAGAAAAGTAATCTTGTATGGAATTGATGATTTATGGCAGATTAATCTTGTTGAGATGGATATTGGTAATTTGACAGGTATATCAGTTATAAATAATAGATACAAGTATATTATGACAATTTTTGATGTTTTTCAAAGTATGCATTTGCTATAACTATTAAAAATAAAACAGCTAAAAATGTAGTAAATAGTTTAGAATGTATATTGATTAAAAGAAAACCACATAATATACAAAGTGACAATGGCTCTGAATTTTATAACAAGGAATTTAAAGAGCTTATGCAAAAAATAACATCAACCATTATTCTGCATTCAGTGAACCTAAAGCTACTATTGTATTAATATTTAATCTCACAGTGAAAAATAAAATGTGGGAGAAATTAGCTTTGAATAGTAATTATAAATGGGTAAGTATATTAGAGGATTTAGTGATAGAATACGACAATACAAAACATAGAACTATCCGTATGAAAACCATTCAAGTTAATAAGAAAAATGAAAAAAAATTAAGGCAACCAGATTTTGTGAATATGTTTACTAATCAGAAATACAATGCCATACATAAACTATTTTATAAAAAACTTATACTCCTAACTGGTCAACAGAATTATTTATTATTCTTTAGGTTTTAAATTATGATGCACCTACTTACAAACTGAAATATATCAAAGGAGAAGAAATAGACGCAGTTTTTAGGAATACAAAATTTTGAAAACTAACTACCCCGATGAGTATTTGTTTGAAAAAGTCTTAAAAACTAAAGGTAATAAAATTTATGTTAAATGGTTTGGTTTCAATAATTCTCATAACTCTTGGATTAACATATCAGCTGTTTTGTCAATTTTAAATATTTCTGTAATTACCTATAGTCCTTAAATGGATAAATTTTCTAAATCATTAAGAATATTTTTCATTTTATTTAGAATTTTGTTATATCATTTAATGTTCATAACATACGTTCAATACCCATTCAATGACCAATTATATCCATTCAACAGCCAATTACACCTGTTTATACCCGTTGTATGGCCATTAAAAAATATAATGTGTATTTTGCAAACATTTTTAGAATATAATAAAGTCTTTGATTTTGTTTCTGTACTTCACTTTTTTCATTTTTCAACTAAGAGCTAATGTGATAATGCATCTAAGCTTTTTGCACAAATCTCTTTGAATTTTTCATAATACATATCTCCACTGTAATATTTCAGAATATTACAGGATGCAAATGGTTTTCTTATGATTAATATGATAGTTTTTAGATTTTAATTTTTTTTTGATTCCATTTCAATTGAATGTTATGTACATACATCTGTAAAAACTATGTTAAATTAGATCATCCTTCCATTCAGTTTAAAATTTTCTATTCAAAAATTTTCTTTGGAGTTATGTTACTTTTGTCTGAGTTACCTAGGGAAACATTGAACAAAATCTGAAAGTGAAATATAATAATCTAGAAAAGAAAATTTTTGAATGTCTGGAATAATTATCGCTGCATGTAGTTAAAATGTTTTACAGTCTTTCATGCTGAATGTTAATAGTGTTATCCAGCATTTCGAAGAGACTATTTTGAAGTATAAGTAGAGTGTGGTAAAATGATGTGTCGAGATGGACTGTTGAAGTGATTCTGCAACTGTGAAATTCAATCAGGAGCTATCTACTGGAGTTTCGAGTCCATGGTGAGATGGCCAATGTGCAGGATGGACTAGGTTTGGCATCTTCTGTTTCAGCTCTCTTCGATGCAGACTTATAAGGTGAACTCCACCCATTTATATTTCTTCAGTGGAACTGTAAGAAAGCTTATATCCTTCTTCGGTCCTGTGTCCCAGAAGTCCCATTTTGAGAGTTTGTGTAGTTATGGACTAGCTGGCAAATTTTGAATCTTTCCTTAACAGTGGAAACAGCTACTTATACATTTTAACAACAAAAAAATATCAAATATTCATAAACTGTTTTCCAATTTTTTAATAATTTAAATACTTATATATTCTTCTAATCACATATTGTAAGGAAAGATGCAGAGAGTATTTAATATTCATCTTTCAAATTCTGATGCCAATCCAAAGTGAGCAGAATCTTAATTTCTCTTTTCTCGTTAATTCATGTTATATCTCCTTAAATTTGCATTAAATTTACATAATTACTTTGTTATTTTCTCTAGTAGTCGTAAAATATTAATTTAGGTCTATTAAAATATAGGGTTGACTTTTTTTGTGGAATAATCTGATTTAATAGTGTTGGTTTTTGTATATTCAGAGTAAATATATCTTTTTTTAGATACTTACTCTTGGTGCCCATATGTTCTCTAGATGTAATTTTATTCGTTATATTTTCTATGATAATTCCTAAAAATATCAACTATGTATAATTAATAAAACCTTAAACCACCAACAAAATCTTTAAATTGTGCTTTAAATTAGCATCATCTTGTTCAAATATACACAGAAAATCCGTATTATCTCTTACCAGTTGCTTAGGTACTTTCGAATAAGGTTTAGCTAAATAAAATTCATATATGTTATGCCTACCTTTAGTGAAATGTTCATATATTATATCTTGGTTGTCTAAAGTAATAAACATCATCAAATATAACTAGAGAATCATATTCACATTCATTTTAAGGAATCATTTCATCATTATTATTTTAAAAAGGATCTCATTTTTTCTTTAAACTTTCGTGATAATGCATCAAAATCATGTTTTAACTGAATATATTTGGGTTGATTTAAACTTTTTGAGCAACCATACAATTTATTAACATTTAACCATTCTTTCTTATAAATAGAATTTATCATCAAATTGGTTTTTTCACTATTACTTGGGCCCACTGTTATGACCCTCATATTGTCTGGCTTTAGTTAATAGTTCCCTACTAAAGAAGAGAGTTAATTATATCATCCATAGAGATAAATCGATTGCTTTGATTAGTTTTCATACAAAATTTGTAACACCTAATATAACCAACAGTACAGTAATATTGATTACTAACAATGAAGTCATAAATATCACTAAAGGTCAATACAATATTGAATCACTAAAGGAAACTATAAATTCAATAGAACCCTCTTTAACTAATAACATTAAACTAACATCAGACAATGTGAAAAATACAATATTGGTTAAATGTAAATTTGATATTAAATGCCAGGATCTATTATCTGATATCATTGGTTTTGAAATAAATACGATTATTGAAAAATATAAAATTGTTATAGGTACAAAATTACCTAATTTTGACCCATTTAAAACAATAAATGTTCATTGTAACTTGGCATATGGCATGTTAATGAAATATGATAAATCTAACAATTTAGAAACATATGTAATCGTCAGTTTTCTACCAAATAATGATATTCGGTTTTAGAGATTCTATTATTTATGAACCTACTTACCGATTTTTTCATAAAATTAGTGATGAACAGTTTAATCATATTGTTTTGGAAATTAGATATGAAAATGAAAATCAAATTGATTTTGATGGTGCCGATATTGACATTATTTTGGAAATTAAAGACTTTTAAAATATTCGATTAAATATTACAGATCTTTGAATCCATAAAATGTAAATATAAAAGATACTTATATATTATAAAATATAAAGGATGTGTAAAAGTGCCACAAATGCAATGTGTAGAAAACATGTCACTCACATGGGAGGCAGCAACAAAGGCAGTGTGGGCTGAGAAAACCGTTCGAGACGGTTTGCATCGACTTGATGGGTCCTTTCCCAAAGATGAGGGGAGAAAAGTGTTACCTTGTAGTCGTAACCGACAATTTTCCAAGATGGACGGAATCATATCCCATAAGTGGAGCACGAGCAAGTAACATAGCGAAAGTGTTGGAAGAGCAATTCTTTCCATAATAAGAATTCCAGCAGAATTTGCTAACAGACAATGGCACACAAGTCACCGGCCGGAAATGGCAAGAATTATATACGAAATGGGGTGTCAACCATGTTACAACCACCATCTACCATCCCAGGGCAAACCCCACGGAATACTGAAACCAAGATATTAAAGTGCATCTACAGCTCTGTGTTGGAGATCAGCATGTTATGTGGGCGGACCACATACCCACCATATTGTACACGCTATGGAGGAGAGTAAACTCAGTGATGGGAGGATCACCCACAGAGGTGTTGCCAGGACGCAATTTGCGCCTACCTTCACAGGCGAATGCTTGGCAGCAGGTCAGCAGGCGAGTTATTTATATATCCCATGTTAAATTCCCTAGGTTAAATCTTTGAACCCGGCAGCTCATAGTAACATTAGTGAACTTGCCACGCGTTCGAAATACTCTAAGTCCGTAACCTTGAAAAGACAATTGCTCATAATATCCGAACCACTGTACCGAATTAAGTCAAACAAACTGCAATGTCATCACAGTTAATCGAGCAATTTAATTATGACAAGTAATGCAAATATGAAGCATGATTAATAATGTTACAGTCATCACAGACAACAACCAAATACAGATTTGATAAATTGTATATTGGATCAGAAATCAACAATCAATTACAACAACACACCACAAGGGTGTATTCCTCCTAATAAGTTCACTGTCAACTGTCACTCACGTATGTGTATTTATAGGTGCTGTTATAACTTCATATTTCTGGGTCGTTTGGTGCAAGGGTCTTGCTAGGGGTTATATCTTTTTTGATTATGGCACCAACAATAAATCTGGTGACATGCATATTCATGGTCCTGCTGAATTATATTTTAACCCATAATAAATTTGTTTTGCTGTAATAATCGGTTTATGTTGTCTTGCAAGCACCGACACGCAGAAGAGGCAGCGCAGGAGACGCTTATGTGAAGTAAGAGAGCACCAGGATCGATATGCGGCAAGATGGCTGCCAGTCACCATAAGGCTGCCACCCACACTGCATGAAGGGCAGGAAATTTATGTGCAGACACACCTACAATCAACAGCAAAAAGAGACTTCTGTGCAGAGTTAACAGCACATTGGAGTGGGCCCCATCATGTGCTACAAAAGCACGTACCCACTACCTACAACATCCACATGGGGAAACGGAGGGTACGGGTTCTACTGGACTATTCTGGCTAACCCTGGGTGCCGTTGACATAAAAGTCGGTCCCGGTGTATTTCGACCCCATGACAGCGAAGACGTGACAAGCAGGTGCAGGAACCTGGAGAGGTGCGAGGTTTCGTGGCACTTCAGGGGGGTGGGGAGCCTGCAGAGGACCCATCAATGCACATCAACAACCGAAGCAGAGGTAAGGAAGAATGGGGATGCCATCGATGAGCTCCAAGAGCAAGGGAGCAGACTGGAAGGTGCATCAGCACCTCAAGCAAGTTCAGGTGAAGAAGAGGAGGGCTGGCAGGAGTCACCCGGCATTATTATGCCTCCCAGGGAACCCACAGCATCTCAATCCAATAGCATAGAGAATGGAGCGCATAGCAGTACTGGTCCGCTCATAGAGGTGCAGGAGCAGGAGCAAAAGGAATTGTGGGTGCAAGAGGAGCAACAAGAGCAAGTGCAAGAGCAGGGAACAAAGGAAGGAGAGGAGTTTGCAAGGGCTGTTCAGCCAGGTCGTGCCTGGAAGCAGCAAGATAAGCAAGAAAACAGCAGTAGTGAGCAGGCAGACAGCAAGGGCAACGGGTCAGAGCATTCGTTCTGTCTTCGGCGCTCACGCCTACGGGCACACCTGCCAACAGCATGACATCAGTGCAAGCAGCCGAAGTTGCATGCTAGGAAGGGGCAACCACCGGCGACGCATCGCACGACAGGGCCACAGGAGCGGCAGTACCACCTGTGGTCATGCAGGCAAGCCCTCACCTGCAGCTGATGCAAGTACCATCTGTCGGCCTACAAACTGTCTCAGAAAGGAGAGGGGCATTTGACATGTGCCACGTTCCTTCACCCTTAAGACTGTTGGGGCCTTGTCTGGGGTCCTTCAGAGCAAGGCCCGTCCACGCATCAGGTGGGAAGTCAGTCAGCAAGTAGCATTGTACAGGATGGTGCATGTTTCGTGAGCTCTGGCTTTTCCCGTGCTCCAGGCAACCTTCATAATTTTATGTATGGACACTTAATTGCAATAGACTTTATTTACTGAAACCTTTATCATTTTAGCCGTCTGGTACACCACCCTCGCTTTCCGTGGGAATAGACTGTTTTGCAGTGTAACTGCAGTGGCCAGTATTGTTCGCCACATTCTCTCCATGTAAAGTGCTCCCCAGAGAGCGAGGTTTAGTGAAGTCGAATAAATGCTGCTGTGAATTGAACAGTATGTAAGTTATTTCGACCGCCTTGGACATTTAATGGGATGAGCCGTAACAATACCCGTGCATCTTGTCAGTATCTTGTAATCTCATTCAGTATTTTCAAGTGCATATGTGTTAGCAAGTTGTTCCGTGTTTTATGGGCGTATGGTTGGCCCTAACAATACACATACGCGAGTGTTAACATTTGTAAGTTTCCCGCCAAGACAGGACAACATGGTACGTAGTCGACCCACTGGCTACCATATAGCAAACAATTACAATGCAATTTAATTTGTAACAATAATCATCGAGGCAGAGGTCACCAGAATCATTGGCGAGGAGATTTAGTCGGGCCATGCTCTGCAATCCTGGGATAATTAAGGGTCATTGTGCTATAACACTCATCTTCGCATCACCTTGCCGACGCCTGGTGCCTAGTCGGGTAAACCACATCCTATACCTCACCTTCACCACCCCAAAAACCTATTCAACCCTGTGATAGCAGTGGCGGCTGCTGAGGTAGGGCTGCGGAGCGCAGCCCTCCTAATATAATCTCAGAGCACATACCTCTACTTATCTGCTATTCAGTAAATAACAGTGTACGAATACAGAGGTTATTTCACAGCCAGTGTTTTTGAGATGGACGATACTCTTGTCACGAGATAAATGTTTTTGGAAATGTCGAGTGGTGGGGTGGCAGATTCTTCGCCCCGAATTGGGTAGAGCTAGTAGAGAGATATGACCATAACATAGAACTAGGGGTGCTACGGGAGGGAGGGAAGACTTCAGGGGCTCGGCCCTTTTCAGCCAATCACATGCTGTAAATCGGAGACAAAATAATGGTTTTCTGGAACTTGACAAAGCTACCAAAACTACATGTTTTGTAAGCACATTTTCGCGCTCCACTCTTTTGCAGTTGTTAAACACATTTCTTAACAATGCTTGTATTTATTTCGAATATTTTTTATTTATAGATATCGTTCAAACTCGTATGAGCTTCAAATATAGTGTGTAATACTCTGAATAGGTTTGTTGTTATTAATGATGAGCTATGAGCATCAGTCAGAAGCAGAGTTGAATTGTTGTTAATGTCGTGTTGTGTAAACTTGTAAATAATTGTTAGTTCGGCGAGTAACATTTTAAACCTTATTATGGCAAAGATTTTCAATTACGAGAATAAACTAAAGCTACAGAATCCAGGACCAGAAAGGCCACAGTTAAATATAATTCAACAACAAAGCCAAGATAGTAAATGGTCCGTATACAAGAAAATTCCACATAAGTACATACAATTTCGCGGACTGGCCTCGCGGGTGTGAAGTTGGAAATGTGTTGTTTTGTTTAATTTGTTTTGCTAATGAAACCTAATGATCTTACGTGGACTGTCAATGGGGTAAAAGATTTAAAACATTTGGGAGACAAAATTAAAAGACATGAATCATGTTCGCAACATATAAAAGTGCCATAAAATTTTCATTGCTTGGTAAGGAGATAGTGCGTAGATAGCACATACAGGTTGACGAATGGATTTTTTTTTTACAGATATATTAATTAAGATATGTCACTTTCATCTTCTAATTTAAATTTGACATGAAGTTTGTATGTACTGTAGGCTATGTAAATTAGTATTTGGTTTTAAGAATATTTATTTTAGTATATTTAAGTTATTATCATCGTTAGTATGGTACAATTGGTATTATTAT
Organism: Dryococelus australis; assembly: GCA_029891345.1. Classification (NCBI taxonomy): domain Eukaryota; kingdom Metazoa; phylum Arthropoda; class Insecta; order Phasmatodea; family Phasmatidae; genus Dryococelus; species Dryococelus australis. The sequence continues at coordinate 195,883,944 of CM056998.1, read as the reverse complement.
GTTATCTTTCGTCGTCTCATGAAAAGTACCACACCATGTAGATACTGGTTGGAAGGCATATAACCTAAACAAACTTAAAATAAACACATATATGTGGTAGTGATTAGATCTGAACCAGCGGCCACAGTATGTTGACCATTACAAATCGGGCAGTGATATATTTTTCTTCAAACAACCACACTTATTTTTTGTATTTAGCTATATAAACTGCACTTACTTAAGCCTGCCATACACAATATATTTATCACTAGACCTATTTTTAAAAATGATTTTGGAATGATATGAGTTTCGCTACAGCCCTCCCAGTTTCATAAGTCCCCAGCCACCACTGTCTATATCAGTTTATTTCCAGCTATTATATGCAACATTAGTGTGCTCGAGCAACCTAAAATTTGTGGATCAATTCCCTGAGCTAAAGGTGGACCTGTAGTGACAGAAATGAAGAATTAGTCAAATGGCTAAGCGATTTTGGTGAAGAACAACCTGTTATTGAATTACTGATTGGTGCAGATAATGCACGAAAATTGTTTACAGGAAAAACTTTATGCTAACCGTGGCTCGCACATAAGCCCTTGTCAATTCATGTGCTCTATCTAGCAGTACCAGCAGGAACTACAGGCCGCAGAGCGTTGGCTATACAGCGCACAACCACAGGCCAACAGCCACCAAGAAGACACATGAGTCAGTGCAGTGCTTTTTAAAGCCACAAGGTGTAACTTTTTTAGCAAGTGATTTGTGTAATTCCACATAGCTTAAAAACATCCCTACATTAAATCATACACCAGAAAATGAATGGGGCAAAGTCCTAATTAAATCCACGCAGCAGTTACAGTGCCAAATAGCAACTAAGTGGGCACATGGATCTCAGCCATCCAACAATGTTTTGCAAAAGTGTTTAGTGCATCATAAACACACAATTAAAGAAACTTCTAGACTTGCAGTGAGCCCTTTTTATCATTCAATTTATTAAATCTCTAAAATTGTCGTTTTGATGTTTGCAGTGCAAAGCGCACACTCCGAACAGTGCAACACAAAATTACTTTAAATATTTTTAAGAAATTTAATATTTATTTCAGTGCACCAAATTAATTCAGTATGTTCATTTTTAGATTGCCAGTGTGTTTATGTTACTTTTCCTCTTTTAGGAAACGGAGAGACTTATTTCACGAAAGTAATCTAGGTAAACGTAAATTTTATGTTTTGTTTATTTTGTTTTTAAGGGTATTGCACACCATGCAATTTGATGTATGTATCATCCAGTGAGTGAGTGAGTGAATAAATTTGGACTGCCTTTAACATCGATGTCTTGAGAGCCAATGAGGGTGATTGTAGTGAGAATGAAGCAGCACAAGAATGAAATGGCAGTGGAAATGGGAGACCCCAAGAAAACCCACCAATTAACAGCATCATCCGCGACGATTCCCAGATGCGAAAATCCGGAGTAACCCAGTCAGGGATTGAACCCGAATTGCCAATGTGGGAGACGAGCAGGCTAATTGCTCATCCACCATGGTCCCTGTGTCATACAGTGTTATGTCTCATATATTCACGTTAATTATTTTGCAAGGGATTTTCTGTTCTGGTGCGGTATCAGTACTGAGGCGCCATAGACGCCATGCCACCCTTGTTAGTTTTGGTTTGACGAGCGTCAGGGCAGGTTGCGTGTCTCGTGGCTCGGAGATGAAGCAACTTTTGCAATAATCAACTAGCTACAATAGACTTTAATTTTACCAGAACATTTTTCTTCCACTTCGTGCATCTCTAAGTATACCCCCCATCCGGAGCAAACTCAGGGCCCATCCGGTATAACTAATATTTACATAATTTTTCTTTCTCGGTGCCTAAACCATTTTGAAGCATCAGTCAGTGTGAAGCTTTGTGCCACATGCCCATCTACTTCAAATCTTGTATTCTCTCATCATCAATCTTGAATAATTACCATTTTTATTGAACTGATGTGTTTGTCTACAATTATTCTCGCTCACAGAGGAGATTTTTGTCGACGGACCTTTTATTTCCCCCAAATGCCTGCCACGTGTTTACCCTCACGTAAGTCTTCACCCTGATTGGTTGAAGCTTAGAGAAGAAAACTTGCCGATGTCTGAGTGCATCCCCAATGCTGAAAATGTGGGTGGTGAACAATATGGCTGGGACCTATCATGTCTAATTGTGGCAGCAGAGGAAGTATGGTACCTGATCTACTTTTCTTGTTAAAGGATAATACGGTTTGTAGCATGGAATTTAAGGTTCAAGATAAATGTCCATTTAAAACCAGAAGAACGGCAGTTGGAAGATTTGTCTGCAGATGAAATACTAGTTGCAGAAAAGACACTCGTGGAAGTTGTACAGAGTGAAGTACTGAGCCAGAACAAATCAACTTACCTAAAGACACTGTGCATTTTCGAAGATGGTGAACACATTTTGCATGTTTAAACAATAATAATCTTATGAGAGGATTAAAAGATTTTCCGGTGTTCAATGATCCTGCCAAGTGACCACAAGTTAACCAGACTTCTGATTCTTGCAGAACACAAAAAAAAATGGTACATGCAGGAGTTCATGTCCTTTTGTACAAACTGCATGAAAGGTTCTGGATCATGAAAGGAAGGCAGACCATTCGTAAAAAGTGTGTGAAATGCAGAGGATACGAAGCAAAAGGCATTTTGTCTGCCCCTGTGCCCTTGCCAGAGGATAGAGTGTGGGATGCATCATCTTTTGAAGTCATTGGCGTAGACCTAGCAGGACTGCTGATTCTCCATGATGGATGCAATACATGGATCGTGCTCTTTACAATTAGTTACATTTCTCAGCACAAACTGTTTTATTTTCTGCCTTTGCAGATCCAGTGCTCATCGGGGTAAGCAAAAGATTGTGTACCGCGATAATGGAACAAATTTTACAGAAACAGTTAATTTGTTCAGTGCGCTAGACTGGAAAGTCATTGAAAATGAAGCTACTGTGTTTCAGATTCAATAGAAATTTAACCCACCAACAGCTGCCTGGTGGGGTGGTTGGTGGGAATGCATGGTGCAAATGGTAAAGAAATTGTTACGACCCACATTAGGTAGAGCATCATTGAGTTATGAAGAAGTTTTGAGTGTGTTATGTGATTGTGAGGCAGATATGAACTCTAGGGCTCTAATGTATGTACCAGATGACCTAGAAGATCTTATATCGTTGACACAAGCGATGTTCATACAGGACTTGCAAACAGTGGGAGTTGGGGATCTAGACCATTTAGAAGAACCTATCCAAGAGATATTATTACCTGCAGCACCTCCACAACAGCCTAAGTGAAATATTCAAAGTGGAGTATCTGAGTCAACTGGTGCAATGCCCTGGGGCGCGAAGTTATTAAGGAAACATCAAGCAAGGCGATATTGTTATTGTCAGCAGTGACAGTAGGAGAAGAATGGACTGGCCCATGGCTAATTATCAAGATGTTTCCTGGGACAGCTAACATGGTGAGGGTGGCGAGTGTGAAGACCACATCGAGCGAGATGGTGAGACCTGTACAGTGACTTCATTCCTTGGAGGTATCTAGTACGCTGGAGGCATCTGAACCAAGTGAAGACCTTATAGCCGTTCCTCCTTCTATATAACAGAAGGTGGTGATCAGTAGGAGTGACAGATTGCTGAGACCACCCACAAGCTTTTTATCTGAATAAAGACAATTCTGTGTTCTATCTAATTGAGTTTCAGATGTCCTTAAGAGACAGAAATTTGGTTGTATGTTTTGATTGATAGCCCTGCCAAAATCGAAAGTTGGGAGGATGTTGGAAATGGGACCTTCTATTATTTTTATTCTTTATTTGTTGGTTGATCAACATTTTTTTTAGTTGCATATAACCTGTTGGCAGCAGGCTAATGTTTTTTGTTTGAAATGAACATGTAGTTGTGAAAAGTAAATGTCTTGTACCTTGAAATCTGTTTGAGGGTATTTTATGTATTTTTTGTTCAGTAGTAAATAAAATGGTAGGATATGATATTGGGAATTTTCGTATTAATTTAAGAGTGTGTATCCCAGGTAGATACTGCTGGATCATACTAGGGAGGAGGTAGAGTCGGGTAGATTCTAGCTGGACCCAACAACGTGGTAGTCTTTTCATTACTTTGTTGTCGAGTGCTTGTGTTCGTTTTGTGGACTTTGAGAAAAACGAAGGCATCACATTGAGTGTTAGGAAAAATATTTTGCATTTTTAAATAAAAGAGGTTGCTTGAGCTAGTACAAGATTCAATCTGTAGGCGAAACAATGAATAAATATGGCAAGAGGAAAATTTTCTCTAATTTTGGATGGCAATTCATTTATGTGTCCAGCCATGACAGCAGCTCCATCACAATTCTGAGCAACAAGTTTGTGTTTACATACAAAATCTTGCAAAAGTTTCTCAACAATATTGTACATTGCACTAGCTGAACGATCATTTGAAATCGCTAGGAAATCCAGGAATCTCTCTCACACTTGGTCGTCGGATGTGTAGCGTAACACAATCGACAATAGTGAAAAATTACTAATATCAGTTGCCTCATCCAAGCTAATAGAGACGAATCGCGTTTCCTTAACTTCTTTCAGAATTTCTGCTTTGATCACATTAGACACAAATCTGATTAGATCATTCTGTATTATGTTAGATAAGCCTGTGAAAACTGTTGCAGTTTCTAAAAAGTTCTTTAGCTTTTCGTCGTACTGAGATAACAGACTGACCAACTCTACATAATTTCCTTTATTGTTTGAACCGGATGATTCATTGTGTCCTCGGAATACTAGCTCCTGTTTAGTTACAAAAAAAAACTATATCTATGAGCCATTTAGTTTTATTTCCCTGTTTTCTTGCCATTATGTTGTGCTGTGAATTAAGCACTTTCTTCTGCATGTCTAATAAATAATTAATTAGCATTTTCCCAAAAAAATTTTCATGAATAATGGCTTCGAGATGGCTCTGAGACAGAGTATGTTTTTTAACTCCTTTATGAATATTACTAATATCACTGTAACCTTGGCAATAACAAAACTGTTGTCTCATTTGATAAAATCATGTATGACCAACAATACAGTTTTTGAACGCACTGACAGACAGTTAGCCACTCATTCTCACTAAACGTTTGACAGTTAAAACATCGTACACAGTGTTTTGCAAACGTACTTACGTTCATAAGAGGTTTCGGCCTACCTCTTCGAGTTACTGTCATTTTCTCTTCGAATGTTCGTATGCAAATTTATGCTTCAGAAGGTCGCATATTTTACACTCAGTCTTGATAGTGCGGGGCTGTAGTTCCATTTTCAATTTCTAACAATAAATGCAACTTACAACTTTGCTTTGCTTGCTCTCCACATGTATTTGCCATTTTGTAATACATAACATACTGTACTTACACACACACACACACACACACACACACATATATATATATATATATATATATATATATATATATATATATATATATATATATATATATATATATATATATATATATATATAGCATTGAGAGGTTTCATTTACTCTGATAATTTTTTACTATTTACTTTGTTACCCTTGAAAACATTTCTACAACTAGGGGGTAAGGGATAGAATTTACACATAGACAATACTAGAAAATAAACACTCGATGGTAGTATGCATGTTTACATTACTTGACATACCATAAAGTATTATTTGTTTTACAGGATAGTCTATGATTGGCTTTGTAATAATTGTGTTACCTCGTAACACTGCTTGATACTAAACTGACCTGAGGTTGTAACAGTTATAAGTTTTGAAATTGCTGTGACACCTGCTTCATTTATCAACCCATTGGTTATAATGCAAAAAATTAGACATTGTGTAAAATTACTGAACCCCTGAAATGAACAGAAAAGAACCCTAACCCTTGTTCCTTACAGCTCTAGGCCTCACTTGGTATGGGAAATATTATTAATAAAATACAATCTCGTTACTACTACACAGGTATAACACTAAAATCTTATCATACTGCAATTGAGGAGTGCTTAATAGCAATAGTCTTTATATGGCAAAACTTAATTATTATAAATTGTAACTGCGCCCCTTGGTTAGCTTGATATTGTAAAACATATAATATATCAAGGTGTTGTGTTACACCCTTTGATTAAGTAAGTCTTTACCTGTCCTCCCTTGTATTCATAATCCTTAGTAGAGATTCCAGATGGGAATAAGGTGAGTACTTTTGAAGTACTGATATGTCCTCGCCTTAATTGCACAAATATCCGAAGCTATTCATTTTACCAGGACATATAGAAATTCACATAGCATTGAATTTAATATCTTAAAATATATTAAAATATTGATTATAACAACTCTATACAGGTAAGGTACTAGGTTCCCTGTGCTCTGTGGAATGATTGAGTATATTTTTCAAAACTGACATTTTGGAAAAATTCCTGTGCGAATAACTGTGGTGTCAGCTATCTGCAGCAATTCTTTCTTAAATACACTGTACTTAATCATTTCTTAGAAGCACTATTTTTAATTTTGTATTTTTGAAGCCTGCAAAAATTGGGCTGTACTTACAATCAATTACCTCTTATATTCACTAGCAGAATTACGTTCGTGGAAAATATTTATCAACGAAATTTAAACAACCTGTTTGATCACCTAATTCACTGTACAAGTTTTGAAGTCATGCTATATTGAAAGTATTTTGACCTGTTTATGATTGCTTAACTAACATTTCTCAGTAGCATTTTGTACGAAGTTGTTAAAATATTATTATAGTAAAAAAAAATCAAAAATACTGTTGTTGTGGGCAGCATTACTATTCTCATGTTTACCTGGGTCACCTGTGGCCTCTATCGTCGTCCGCATTCTCGTCATCTTCCGCTGTAACAAAAGAAAAAGGGGTATTGGGGAAAGGACGAATTATATGGCAGGAATGAACATATGTTTGCACTAATTCCTCAAACGTATGGATTTCAATTCAAAATTATTAACGTTGTTAAGTCTACTAGAGATAATAATGTAAAATATCACAACATGTACAGTTATATAAATTATTTGAAATTAAAGATGTTTCTTGCTCATTGTTTCAATACCAGTCAAGATATCCTTTACTTTTAAATTGTACATGATCAGCCAGATAAATACGGCTGTTGAGGAAATCTAATTCATGCATCTGAATTCAATAGGCTTTCAACTAAAACTTTAGATTTCATAGAAGTTTCAGTGTTACAATACTCCTCAACAGTATTTTTCAGCATTGAGCCGCTGTTCTGTGTGCTGTAAGATGTGAAATATTGTAATCAGTAAAAATGAGTATATAGTGTTTATTAAATTTAAAAACAAACTTTATGCTTTGTGCAGTGAGCCTTATATGTGTGCCAGAATATCATTAAATATATTTTTTGTATACTATCTTTAGCTATTACAGTAGCTTAGAGATATGGGGTCATCATAAATAAATTCAAAAATGGCCGGCTGTCAAGACATTCCGGCATAATGTGGCCCGTGGCCGGCATTGTGGAAACATCTGGCAGCAAAACATATTGTGGCTGTGATGGTGGACAGTGGTAGCAGGAAGAGAGCTCCTCCATCCCTGCTGTGGGAGGGACTGACTGCTCTGGTTGCCATAGGGATGGCTGGCGCATGTATAATGCGTACCTCGCACCGGTGCATGTGGTGCCAACCACGTCTGGTCGTGGGAACAGCGGCTCGCTGCTGTTGTCGCGCTGTTGGGACGTGAAGTTGGCGGCCCTGTGAGTGGAATTGGCTCCCCACTCTTAGTCTCCGCCCCCAGGGTGGTGCTGCCAGGTCGTGCCAGCAAGGATGGTTGGGCAGGCGCTTAACATCTGCCACCTGATCCTTCGGCATCATACACGTACCGACTCCAGTGTGCTGTCAGCACGCAGTGTAAGCAATGTGTAAATTTATATAGAAGTCCCTTCCATTGGCTTATTTGTGTTCTATTTGATTCAACTTAGTTTTGCACTCACACACATAAGAATCCAATTTAGCCTAGGTGTCTTTCAAAAACTTTTGTAAGCACTAATACACTTTTGGTTTCCAATAATTTAATTGATTACACCCTTCCATTCTATGATGTTATATTCGCAATTACTTCCTCTTAATTGTTTTGTAGTCGAAATTGTTCTTTGTTTTGTAATTAATAGTAACTGGTGTTGGTTGTGTAATTTGATAGTGCACGAGCACGTGTTATTAAAACAAGGAAGCATGCTTCGACGGCGCAGTGTTATGATGGCCTTGGACAAGTGTGCTACGCCGCAGGCTTCCTGTGCGTCGGCCTTGTTTTGTGTAGGTATAGCAACACTACAATGTAAGTCGAGCCGAGGCGGTGGTGTGGCAATAGTGTTCGGCTGCACTGCGGGGGGGGGGGGAAGAAGGAAGTGTTGCGGTTGGATGTGTATCCTTAAACTGGCTGCGCAATGTGCTGTGTGGAATGTTTACACAGTCTCACTGCAATTTCTGTTTTTATCAGCTGGCACGGTGTTTGTTGTGTTTACCTAGCTACAGCCGCTGGCATCGCCAGCAGTGCAGAAATGTTGTGTTTTGATGTGGCCTTCGTGTAACTGTAATGTTTGTTTCTGCCTGTGGCATGAATCTCCAATCACTCATAAATATTTTTCGCTACTGGTTGTTCGCCTCGATTCACACTATATAATATCGAATTTCAACTCTAACCCTTACTTGTTTAACATATTAGATTTAAAGTATATATCGTCGCCTCAGGGCTCATACGCTACAATAATTTTATTTTAACCTTTTGCTGTGCCTACTGATACCTCGGTGTATTAATTTTTTTCCCATTTGTTAACTCCTACTTCGTGACTTTTTCGTATTTTAAATTTATATATATTATTACTCCTCCCTAACATTCATAACAAAACATTTTATCATAACATTTTAAGGCACTTACATACTACAATATTGTTTACCTAGTCATATTATTACTGATATGCGCTTCCTTCAGAATATATATATATATATATATAACTAATACATACTTTCTATATTAATAGGGGCCTAATCTCTCCAATGCCTCCTTGTCTAGATCTATGAGAAGCACTTCTGTGGGCCTTACAATGGAAGTCCCCTACTTCCGTTCCACCCTCATGCTGATGGGAAGTCTCCATGCCCGCAGCAGATTTAAGGCGCCTGTTTCTACGCTCAGGCGAGAAACAATTGTCGGGTTCTATCAGATACATTCGTTATGTGTGGAATGAAATGAATGGCTATTATTTATAATGAACTCGGTGCAGAATGGCAGCTGGCAAAATACCTGTGCGACATGGACTTTGCTACGTTATGCAGTACTGCACGTGCCTGCACATGACCCTACCATATGACGTGTGCAATTCTATGTCTCCTTAATACAATAATCAGGTTTCACATATGAATGCACAGCCTACTAAGTTTTGAACCTTAATACCTATTATTTGGTGCAAATACTCTCAATGACATGACCATGAAACCCAGTAGCTTTAAAATTTTATTTGGAACACCTTATGCCTGTGACACATTTATTTGCTTCAGTATATAAACAACTTTATACATGTAATGGTACTTCACTTTGTAATTAATTTCGTGTGGATGGGAGGGGTTTGTCTTCTATAGATGGAGAGGTGGTTTTCTGCCACTCGGTCACACTCTTCGTACTTCTAACTGACTTCTATCTATATTAAGATATAAAATTATACTCCTGTGGTGGGTGTGGTTTAAGGCGGAAGCTCTCTCAGTGTGTCCCCCCCCCTTCAACATTTTCACCATAGTGAGTTTGTCGCAGTGTATTGTGAAAATAGTGTGTACTGGGTGTGGTGCAGTGTTGTGAAAAATACTGTGAGTGGTGTGGTGTATGTGTGTGACTGGTGTCGCACATTTTGTGTTAACTTATATTTTATTTAACTTGCAAGGAAAAGAAATGTTGTGAAAACATTCCAAATTCACACCAAAACAAAGGCCATTAAAGGGAACAGAAGTCTCGACATTCAATTACAAGCAATTTACACATGTATTAATAATGCACACTAAAATACATAAGCAGTAAAAGGGGATGGCGGGAGAGAAAAACATAGCTGTGCTGTGGCAAGGTCTGCTGCGTGGTTATGCTGCATACTACGTGGCATACTAACCTGCCTCAACTGACGTGTGCCATGCGCTGGCCTTGGTCGTGCGGAAGGTAACAGCTGTTTGTGCACGTATTCTATGTTATACATGTTTCTAAGCTCGTTGGTTTTCTGATTATTTGGTATACAAGACTGAATGGAATAAATATTGCTACTTACTGATGTAGCAGGAGGATATGTTACACCTATGCATGTCATGGTTAGAGTGAAGTGCTGCCACGTGTAATTTCGCCGCGAACGTCTATTTCAGCTAATTGGTTTATGCGCATGGTGGAGTTTTCTGCTAGGCAACGAGAAGGGAGGAAATACCACGCCTCAACCAGTGTAACAACTCTCTACCTAACACCTATGCTTTTTGACAATCTGCCTACTGATCACTACTCTTCCTGCCTCGTTCTTACTACAACTCTAGTTAGGTAGGGGCCTACTTGAGGGGTAACTATCACTGACGACTATTCAATAAGAGAAGGGAAGTTCAACTAAACACATTTATTACAATACTTTAGCAATAGCAGATCAATACATAAATTACACGAAGACATTAAGAATCAGACTACAGTTTCCTTACTTCACCTTACTTGGGAATAACATGTTAATTACAAGAATTTGAGGGAATAAGTTATGCTAAAACCCTAACCTTGCCATGTATATAATTAACTCTTATTAATGGGACCTCGATATTGGGAATGCCGCCCTATTGCCTGGCCGAAATTATGCTCAGCTGTGTGGAACATAGACAGCCAGAGCTCCTCCGGATACTCTGTGGCCTTCTTCTTCGTGCCACTCCGGCACTGAGTCTACACTGTTCAAACTCTTCCAAATGCCTGGGGGAGTGGGGGTGCGAGCTCGGCTCATAAATAGCCTGGCTTTAGTGTTTCAACCAGGCTTATTGTTAAAACAGGGATCCCGCAATGGAATCTATATCCTGTAGAACGTTAACTCACTGTGTGCGGCCTCCTGGAGCCCGCTAAAAGTCGTAATCTTCAATGCTCTGATGTTCGCAGTCGCAGATTTTCCTTCTGCTGGTCATTTCATTACTGAAACTCATTTATTCAAAAACTGCCGGTCTGGAGTCCCTTCGCACAATTTATACTCTGTTGACCTTGACCTGGAAAGATCGCCGCACCCCGAGTCTAGCTGAAAGAAACAAGGTCAGTATCCTAATGGAATTAATTGTATTTATGTAATCTACAAATATAATTTGTCATCATATTGTGATAAAGATACTTTCTTAGTTCGACTGTATATCATTAATCTTTAGCTATCATATAATATATTGTTAAACTATGGAATAAAGTTTCGTGTACTTGGTGTCCTGATTGTGTGTACAAACTGGATGCATGTGTATTACAATCGACAGCTCTGAATCATAGGAATGGTCTTGTGTTTGCCCTTGGTCACAAAAAACTGGAACCATCAAATTACTTACCCAGTGGCTAGCAAGATGGGCATATTTCCTGCCACTGGTGTTGCTTCTGCTGTTGACTGCCCCTCACGAGGGTGCATAACAGGTATAGCGCCTAATGTATATACGACAGCGAGGTCATCAGAGATATAGCGGATCGTTCAGAGAAGTAGAAACAGGGCAAATATCGGCCATGCCTGTTGTAAAGAACCACGCCAGCATTCGCCCGGAGCATTTCGGGAAACCATGGAAGACCGGAGTCAGGATGGCCAGATTGGGATTCGAACCCAGGTCCTTCCGAATGCGAGTTCGAAAGTTAACCACTGCACCCGCTCGCTTGGTAGGATGAATTATGGCAGTGGCATGGTGCTCGGTTGGGCTGATGTCACACTGCACTACAAATTGTCTCATTGAATGAGAAAGTTGTGACTCACACCAATTTTAAGTTGTTGTTGTTTTTTTTTTTTTTTTTTTTTTTTTTTTTTTTTTTTTTTTTAGTATCAGCATTTGGCAATAAGCATTTTAGATGGTTGTGAAAAACTAAATTCATGCCAACTTAGTGATCATGGGTTGCTATCTCATAACACAGTAATTTAGACAAATACATGAAATTATTTTATTTTCCTGTGGGGAAAGTTAGTTGTGTATACTCGATGTTATGCACATGTGAGTGCACATGCCAGTTGTTTGCAATTTGAGGTGTCATTGAAATAGCATTACCCATTAAACACAATACATATAGTCCATTCACGACTGGATCAGACTTAAAAAAATCAATCTTTGAAAAAACACTCTAACCATTAGTTACATGCATAGTTAGTAAAAAAAAGTGGTGGGTGCGGGTACAGTACCACTCCCAGCAATTTCTTTTCTAGTTATGCATGCAGCTAATGGCTAGGGTGTTTTTTCAAAGGTTGATTTTCATAATCTGTTATGGTCGTGAATGGACTGTTGTTAAATACTGGAACTTAATTGGGCAGTGTTAGCTATTAAAAGCAAGCAAAAAAAAACAATATTAAAATGAAAGTACATACCCTGCTGGTCATTAAAATTGGAGCACCAAGAAGGATGTGAGCTATCACAGCCATATATATATATATATATATATATATATATATATATATATATATATATATATATATATATATATATATATATTGGAAAGAATGCCTACTCATTGTACACAGGCGGCAATAATTACTCTTACAGCTGGGTATGGCATAAAGAATATGGGGAGATCAGTACCGTATCGCCCTACCACAGGTTACAATTACCACGCTACACGACATAGCATTGTGAGGAAGAGACTTTGGATGTCCATCTGGGATATCTCCACCCGTGATGTTGCTGTGTGTGCTCAAAGTTCATCAGTGTTGGCTGTGAGTATCCTGGGACAGGCCAGTCATCATTCGACCATGGACCTCACATTTTCGATGGGCGAGAGGTCCATTCAATGAAGGAAGCAATATGACCTGGTTGTCATCCAGGAACCATCAGACAATGTGTGCTACATGTGATCTGCATTCTTGGTACAGGGCCCCAAGCTGGTCCTTAATATAGGGGACAACACAACACCTATGGGATGTAGGAATTGCTAGTCAGTATACCATCGATGCCGACTAGGTGTGAGCAGTACTGGAATCCAATGGCACCCCACACCATAACTTCGAGTGCTTGGCCAGTATAGTGGATCGCACAGGACTCGCCCAGGTGTGTACTACAGCACTGCCAGACATGGATGCGACCATCATGGTGTTGCAAGCAGAAGTGTCATTTGTTTGAGAAGATGATGGCATGCTAATCGTCCGTCCAAGCCCGACATTCAATGCAACATTGCAGCCATAGGTGTCTGTGATGAGCTGTCAGTGGCAGCCGCAGTAGTGAATGCTTAGAAATGATGCCCTGATGCTGCAGATGGTGACGTAAAATGTGTGCCTACAAATATTTATGTTCCACATGCCTGAACTCCTGAGCGAGGGTGTTTGATTTAGGTTTATGGTCTGTAATCGCCATGTGCAGCATATGACTGCCCTTAGCTTCTTTGGTGTGACAGGGTTGTTGGCTTCCTATGCATCGCTCAGTTATTCCTCCTTGGCCTACTGATTACATATCTGCTCCACTGTCATAGCATTTCTTCAAACACTAGAACCAAATATGTGGTAGGACAATCCACAATCCCATCAGGCTATGATTAACCTGTGGTCGAAGGCAGAAATGGTAGTATGATTTCGTATTATTTGGCGCTGCATGGTAATTCCGTCTGTACTCACAATGGTGGGGAAACACAATACTAATGAGTGTTAAAAATAATGTTTGGTGTGTTTGTAATGCTCCTATCGCTCTATTAAATTTTTTCCTTTAATTATATTTGGCAATAAAATTTGAAGACAAAATACTGCCATAAAATATTTCCTTACGACCATTTTTAGCAAATACTCCCGAATGTGTTTGAAAAAGTGTCACATTGTCAAATTGATTTATTGGGAGAATGTAATTTGAAATATTATTTAAAAATTACTATAATAGTGAGATAGGTATTGCTTTTGTTTTTCCATTTGGCCCATTACAGGAAGGTGATATTGTAATTTATTTTGGTTCTTTACTAAAATAAAATTTTATTTATAAGATATGTTTCCTGCACAATGAAATAAATGCTTCCGAGTTCGTAATATTATGCGCAGTATTCACTTAAAATAGCTTTCATTCCAAGACAGCTTCTAATAAATTAATTATCTTCATAACTCACTTCGTTTAAAACGGTTTTAAAGCAATTGTTCGTTATTTTTAATTTCTTGACATTCTATTTTGTCGTGCATGATTCTGATTGGCTGAACCCGTCAAATATCAAATAAATTTTTAAACCCTTAATTTTCACAATGTTTGATGGAAACTGAAACCATCCGATTTTCTCAGTCAAAAATGGTGGCATTTATGCCATCTTAATTACGTCACAACTGTTCAACTTTATTTGACCAAATTTATTGGAAGCACAGTTTAACGGGAAAATTTGAAAAGCCCCTCTTCTGGACCGCTTTATCAACAGATATAACCTGTAGCTTGAGTTAGTTAAGTAATTCACACCTTTTGGCGAATTTGTTAATATTCTACACACTATACCACTGAATGCCACTTCTGTAGCTTGTTTCTCACTCTTTTAATAATTTTTGATATAAAGATAGTCAGTGTTATCTTTTATTGTATTTCATAAAAGCAAATTTCTTGATTTCATGGCACACTTCATAAGCACAAAGAGCAATAAAAAAACGTAAGTTACTTACGATATTATTTAGAGGGAAAATTCAATTACAGAAAAGAACTTTTAAACCATCCTGTTGCTTAACCTGTTGTGTGGGTGTATCAGCTGTTTTTGTTATGAAATTTGCTTGACGGCATGTTCTTTAAACTGACGTTGACAACATGGAAGGAGTTTTGTGGAAGTGGACGAATTATTGGAGCGGTAAATTTGATTCAACCGGTCGTGGCGACTTTGAAGTGACAGCAGAATATTTTGTGATATTTTAAACCGTAGTCTGATAATTTGTTCTTGTTATAGGTTGGCAGACGCGATGGTTTGTTCTTGATAATGGCGTGTTGTCATATTACAAGTCTCAGGAAGAAGTTAATCAAGGGTGTAAAGGTTCGATGAAGGTTACCGCGTGTGAAATAATAGGTATGACTTCAACAGTAGTGTAAACTATTATTAATCTTAATACCTCTGAACATAAGCATTGAATCCATGGATTCGTTTACAACATAGTTGGTAATGTGTATGTTCAATTTTATTTTAGCTTTGTTAGTTGCCCTGAAATAGGGCTATATCATTTTCCAGGGATTGTTTGCCTTTTTCAGGAAATCCTGTACTTTGCATAGGCTAATTACCATTCAAGAATCTATAGCTGTTTCTGCTTTTTAGTTATTTGCGAAAGTAATTTTGTTGCCCTGCATAACTTCAAACTTCAATTTTTTCAGCAATTGTATGACGAACGTGTAATTCCATATATGTTCTATGATCTTCAATGCTTAGTACTTCTGTATTCATACTAATTAAATAATATGTGTTAAATCTTGCAACACCTCCATTTCCTCTTGGAAACTAGGCTAATTTTTTCCAAGTGTTAAATATACAGGAGTGTTCGGTATTCTGGGGTGGTCGAGATGTTCTGACCACATGCCCTCCATACAAGTACAGGGGCGCTAGTTAGCTGCAGTCGACTAACACACGTAAAGCATAAGTTATTAGAATGGCGTGGAACATTTGGCCTGAGTGCTGTAGGGGTCACTCTGCACACCCATAAAGAAGAGATTTGTATTGTTACAAAATAACAAATGTGCTTAATGCTTGGTCACCGATTTTATTGACCATAGGTGCTACGTGGTAGCCTACATGGCACAATCCTAATTCAAATTAAAATAACATTGCCCTTGAAAGCACGTGAAAGAAAATTTTAACTTTACAGTTGGAGAAATAGGTGTCCCCAATCTGAGTAATTTACAACTTTCCATAAAATTCTCATTTCTTTGTGTTAGTATCCAAAATATTCATATATATATTCACTAGTCGTATGTTGGGCATTGAATGGAGATGATGAATCACGTTGAGGCTTGCTGGCAGTTTTCTCAGAGTTCTCCTATCTTATTTTCCTGACCTCTTACGCCCATTCATCTTCGCACACTTCAAGCCAGCCAGGAACAGAAGGCAGCTAGTCCAGTTACTGCTGATGCCAGAGCAGTATTTCTTTTCAGCAGGAAACTGCGTAGTTTTTCAGAAGATATTTCTAAGCATTCAGTTGCATGTTGTAGCGTGTGCATAATTAAGTTTTTTCCTCCCTGCCAACTAAGCTATGATGTTCGTATGGGGTGGGGCACAGTTGGTATGCCTGAAGAGGAGAGTATGCTTTCTGTGTTTGTCTCAACATTAAATATCTCTGTTTGTAGTTATCAGAACCGTGTGGCTTGGAATCTTGGTTATTATAGGCCGTTCACGGTAAAGTTAGCACTTTTTAAGGCCCTTCCAAATTTTTATATTTAAGCCATTTTCTACATCAGCATTGTCATGTGATTAATAAATACGGTGTATATGTTAACGTCTGAGGCTGCAGTAAAACATATTTATTAGTGGTTAATGCCTATTGGGAGGGCTTAAAAATTGCTCACTTTATCGTAAACAGTCTATAGCACAGTTTATATGCGTGTGCTTTGAAATTCAGTACACTTTATCTTTGCTGGAATTTGAAGCAGCTGGGGTGTATTCCAATTACAAAAATATTTTTTTGTTAAAGTGTGATTCTTGGGAAACAAAAAATAACTATAAACAGTCATCCATGTTATTGTTTGAGAGTGTGATTTTGAGATTTTGTCTAATGAGAGTGACAAACCAGTGTTAGGAACAGTAGCAGCTTGTCCGATTGGCATGTCCTGTGTTTCAGTGAATCCCGTGGACAGCACGCGGATGGATCTGGTGACCCCTGGAGAGCAGCGTATCTACCTCAAGGCAGACACGTCCCAGGAGCGGCAGCTGTGGCTTGTTGCGCTGGGCAGTGCCAAAGCTTGCGTCACCACCCGCAGTCGCAAGGATTCTGGTACGTTTGCTCCTTGTCTGCCCCTAGCACACCTCTCTCAGGCTTTGCCTTTCTCTCGTGTAACATGTGTTATTACATGAGTATAAAAATCGTAAGCCTATGTTTTGTTCAAATGATTGTAGGTTGTCGTATTTTGCATGTCAAAAATTTTGTGAACAATGTGTTTACCCGGGTAATAGCAAGTGATAGCATAACATTCAGCTATCACGGGGCCCGTTTTCAAATATTTCTCACTGGAAAGTCAGAAGTAAGGTTTCAAATATATAAAATAATTTTAATATTTATATATTTTTAAAAAATAAAAATACATAATTTTCCAGGAAGTTAAGTACAACCTCTCAGTGTCAAAATTCAAATTTAAACAGTGTGCTGCATAAACTTTCAGCAGAAAACACTCCCACCACGTTGGGGAATTTTTCTTGTCGTCAGGTGACATTAGCGTTAAATTTGTCCCATTTTGAGAACACATTTGAGATTTGCGCAAATGAAAATGCTAAGGAGAAGGGAATTTTAGAAGCATGGTGGACTTAATTTTTTGTTTCATAAATTGTAAACACACACAAATGGAACTATGTACATATTTGTATGAATGGGTCTTCGGTAAGTCAAAAGCATAAAATATATGTTCAAAAATGTAAATAAAATTGTAATCCAACAAACTTGGCGTATGTAGGTTGTCAACGATCAATACGGTCAATACTTAATGCAGTTTGCACAAAGCCCAATTAAAGTTATAACTAGTGATGGCCTGAGACTTGAAAAAGAGTCTAGTCAAAATAACTCATTATAGTTTTTCTTCAAGAATTTTTGCAAGAAATGCTCCAGCGGCTAACAGCGATGACTCAAATAGAATGGTTCCTGGGAATTTTACTCAGTTTGCAGCATGATGTGTGATGTCCTTTTAGTAATGGTGTATCATCACGGAAGGGACTGTTATATTTGGTGTGAGGACACATGCCGGTTTGATTAGAACTGTGTTTTAATTAATGATCTACCTGTGCCTGGACGGTATACAGCACTGGTCGCATACCTTATCTACAAGGCACAAAATCGAGGGCGTTTGCAAATTGCTAGATGCACTATGACCTTCCTACCTGGGCAACTGGTGGCCTGTGGAAGCTGCTGACCCTGCTGCGGCACTGGTGGTATCTCGCTGGAGCTGGCGCTGGTACCTGGTGCGCTGAGGGGTCGGCTGCTGCTGGTAGCCCAGGGCGGGCTGGTGTGTTGGTTGTTCCTTATCCAGGGGTTGGCAAGGCCAAAGGGAACTTTCTCACCCGTCAAGATAGCGAGAACGAACTATGACACAAATACTTACTGGTAATTTGGGCGCCAGCGGTGCTTCACAATCACCGCACTATTGAGACTCAGGGTTCTCAGGGATGTTGTGGGTTCTGTGTGTCCGTCTCACTCGTGCGTACTTACAAACACGTAGGCAATACTAAACTTCACTGGAAATAAACACTTAGTAAAATATATCTGGCTAGGACACTGTCACTACTGAATAAAAGAGTTAAGTTCACTGTAGACTTGTTTTATTGTTATTATGCATACACATCAACGTGCCAATGAAATGATCATCTCTGTCATGACTAGCCAATTCTGCTTGGGTGTTCCCCAGCCCGTAATTAATCTAGCGTAAGTCTAGTTGGATGATCTCACAGAGGTGCATGAAAGCACAGCCTCCACAGGGGGAGAGGGCAGACAGCCAGGTTGGACTGACAGTTTTTTCCTGAAGACAGGACATGATGAATTACAAATTAAACCCTTAATACGTGTGATTACTCAGCATCACTTACGCAAACTCGTCCGGGCTCGCCCTCCAGCACATGGGTAGTGTGGTGACGGCCTATACATAGAGCCGGCTAGGACGGGGGAATAATTGCACCGTACACTAATTACAAAATTACATAGACCCTTGAATGATAAATGAAACAAGATATGACACGAGATGAATATTCACAATAAACTCACACATATGTGAAAACAAGCTTAGATGGCGCAGATGCCGCTGGATGAAGTTCGTAGCAGACCACATGGTGCAGGTGAAATTGCAATATTTCTGCGTGGAAACCGCAAATTAAAGTGGGACAACAGGTTATTCTTGCTGAGAAAATTATTCTCTTTACAATTGCAGTGGTTTACAGGCCTGTAACATGCCTGGTGGCGGTAAAATCAAACATTACTGTGACTGTGTGGTCAAGTACAAAAAGCATTAATTTACGTGAAAAATACATTGAACCCTGAATCAAATTGACATAGAACCCTAAAATAAATTATTGCACATACAATGTTACATAAATAAGCTCTCAAACACAGCGATGGCATACACAAAGACTTGGCGTCGGTCAGCCACGTGGTTATACGTGATGTTACCGTAAAATATTCAAACACAAAAAATTACCCTCAAATTCATACATAAAAATAAAGCTCTTAAAATTGCACATAGCAATAATGCAGAAGTTATAATGAAACGCCACAAACATAGGTGGATTGTGCCTGATTCAAGTAGTGCAGGTCACGTGACCTTTCCGACATATTTCTCCTCCTTCTCCTCGATTAAGTTAAAAATACTGCAAGGGCACAATAAATTAATAAAGCGGAAGCATAATGCTGGGGAAAATGCCTGGCAAAAACGTATGCAAGCAAAGGTTAACCGGTAAACTAAATCGACTATGGAAACCTAAATCAATGAACAAAAGTTGTAGTGCGTACGTGACAGTGTCTTACCTCGCCAGCTCTCCTCGATAGACTGTCCAGATACAAGCATCGCACAGACCTACCATGGCCGCCTACGGGGTTCACATAAGCGGAAGTGCTATGCACGCCGAGTAAAATATTTTATATTGAAAATAAAATGGCACAATTTAAATTATATATTGTTTTACATTTCTGAAATTTTCGTATGAATTTCAATATTATCTTAGTGTCTCTTTGTGATGGCGTTCATGCTGGAATATCAGTGTTCTTAATCTCGGTGCCGCGGGCACTTTGAATTTTATAACAAAATAATTTAAAAATAGTAACAAACACTTGAACACATTTTAAGACCTATTAAACACTGCAAATACAATAGAACACATTTTACACTGAAAATAACATTTATACAAAAGTTCAAAATTATTGACTTCTTTGTGCACATGCGTGGTGAGTGCCATCATGGGCTCTAGCGCCGCTGGCTGTTAGCCGACGTCAGACTTATCATTTTTTTTTTTCGGCAAAAATTATGCGAAAATAGTTGGAAATGTTTGGTGGATTTTGGATATCATATGAGAAATTTTTGTTGGTGCACTTTTGGTTTTAAAACGCATTATTTTTGGTTGGTCAATTTTTTTTTATTGTTTTCCCAGAAAAATATTGGAAAATAATACATGGATTTCAGTGGCTTTTGGATGTGCTATTCTACTATTTTATCTGAGAATTTTGATGTAATAAAACTTTTTCTTGCAATTTGGTCATATTATTTTCGTAGTTTTCCCAGACTACTATTCAGAAAATTAGATTTTGAAGCGTTCATGTACAATAGGGATTTGACTAGAAACTTTCAAGGTTGACAGGTACAGTCTCAGCATGACACAAATATGTACAACCATATGACGTCACACCTTCAGCAGAAATACGCATTGGTAATGTAAATTTGTCATTACTTCTCTTATGTAATTACTGTTTGATAAACACCCGTGTATGAAAAAAAAGTTAACGAAGCTTTAAATGTAGGTGTTTTTCAGAACAGGTGACGTAGCACTATGAATAACTTAACGAGGCAAAAAAAAGACACTGAAAATAAAATTAATTAGTTTTGAGGTGGTGTCCTACATAAACAATTCCAGCTAATCCTTAGGGTCAAAATATAAATATTTATCCAGCACAATTTAAACTAACATAAAGAAGACTATACATCTATAAGATTTCAATATTCAATGTTTCAATACTGCTAGGGTATGGAGGTATCGTATCAAAGTCCCATGTGCCAGAACCATTGTTTGTTAAAGGGGCGCAAGGTCTTGTATAGAATTTGGACACACACACACACACACACGTACACCCACATGTACACTCACAGACACTTACCAGTGCACTTGCTCATGTGTTAAGTGAAAAAAAATTACAAAAAAAAACAAAGTTGAGGATACATTTGAAAACATTGAGTTACTCCTTGTATCATAATGATTACATACACACTACTATTCTAAGTAATAATATTGTTTTGTATTTTAGCTATTGGTTACATTGGCTTCTGAAATGTGCCAATTTTTTTGACAATGTGTAGTGATTTCTTCCTTGAGGTTGGTAACACTGGTCGTTTCCCCACGTCAGGTTACTTAAAGCTGTGTTGTGTATAACCACAGTTTTAGTAGTGTTATTGTCAAGTAAACAATGTATGCATGAATATGAAGGTGCTATATTATGTGATATTGGTGGAATGTGTTGTCAGTGTACCAGCTGAAGTTTTGATGATATTTGGTTTGTGTTTGTCCAGTGGACTCTAACCCAGACACCTTGAAAACCAAGAAGTCGGAGCTGCGGTTGTACTGCGATCTACTGATGCAGCAAGTCCACATGGTGAAGTTGGCAGCTACGGAGGAAAATGGGCCAGAGTTGAAGGTACCTTGATTGATGTCGGATTGTCATTGCTGGAGATACTACGTTCTTGGTTAAACAAGTGCAGACAACAGCAGGAATATGTTGTTTCATGTTATTAAAGGTTGCAGGTGTCATTTGCTGGAGATACTACGTTCTTGGTTAAACAAGTGCAGACAACAGCAGGAATATGTTGTTTCATGTTATTAAAGGTTGCAGGTGTCTTGTTGTAGTTAACGATTATCCTCTCAACTTCAGCATAAGTAGTGTTACATACGATTTGATTCTCAAATCGGAACACCAACGAAAGACAAAGTACGTCAAAGTTGTTGTTTCCATGTCCATTAATTATGTACAATATACAAGAATGCATGACAACATGGCCCGGTCATGGCGGCCATCTTGCTGCGACTAATTTTAGTACAAGAATGGTACAAGTCACTGTAGCTCAAGATTTGCCCACTAACTCAACTATTTACCCAGAACAAGTAGGTTTATACTGAACTTATTTCAGTAGCTTCAATTCCCAACCAATCTTATTCCAGTATATTCAGTTTACAACCAAACTTAATGCCATATTTTCTTGCATATTTAATATGTATATTATGCCAAGATTTTCTTCAAAATTTAGGTGTTTAATTTAGTTTTTTTTTTTTTTTTTTTTCTTTTCAGCATAACTTTTATTATGCTCCCAGGTACACTCAACGTCCATTCCTTGTAATAACTATACAGCTTGTCATTACACATCATCACTGCTGGAGGCTTCGTACTTTGTAGTGGTGTTGAGTTCTGAGGTTTAGTTGTCATTCTGATGTCTCTATTGTGTGTGTCTCAGATCAGGGAGGTGTGCTGGCTTGTGCACCAACAAAGTGGTGGCCCTAATAGGTGCGTAACCTGCTGAGGTAGGAAGGGAAATTTTGTGGGCTGTAAAGTGTGGTGTTAAAGGTGAGCCATGGACAAAGTGTGATGTAATCAGGCTTAGTTGGTGTTGAGAGTAAGTTGGGAGATATCCTGAGGTATGCAGAAGCAGTCATGTATGCAGCCCAATGTGTTGTTCCAATAGCAAGTCATTGAGACCAGGTTTCTATAGATGGTGCAGGGACCGCTCATTTTCGGGCAGCTTCTCTGTAACTCTGTATAGACTTTGAGGGTGCAAACTTCCTGCTCTCCAGTACACTGAACCTTCTATCTTTTCCACATCTTGTTTCCCAGCCTGGTGATGCGGCATGATGTCTCTATGATGTACATGTGGGCCTAGGTGGCGGAAAGCTAACGGACTCCTGACAACATGATAGTATTCCATTGCTGGGTACTGGTAGTCCAGAAACTGTGGACACTTGTGTAGCTTATGCTTTCCACCACACAGATTACCCTTACAAATTGAGTCAGCAGGGTTTTCAACAAATGATAGGTTTTACAAGCCTGAGGATGTGTAGAATGATAGGTTTTACGAGCCTGAGGATGTGTAGAATGATAGGTTTTACAAGCCTGAGGATGTGTAGAATGATAGGTTTTACGAGCCTGAGGATGTGTAGAATGATAGGTTTTACAAGCCTGAGGATGTGCCTCCAAGAACGTCAGAAACTGGTGACTTACTTACATCAACACTAAGTTTCTCTTAATGGCTGTCCAACTTTATTTTCAAAAGTTATAACAACATTAGGCTCCAGACATCAATATTTATTGCCCACAATGTTCCCACATGCTTCATCATTGATACTAAATAATGGGAAGTTGTGAGCCTTTTATTATTGAATCTCTTGGCGGCTAGGCAATCAACGACGTTATCTGCCAACGGTAAGCTTAGATGACAGTTTTTAACGTTGTTTGGATGTTCATTATTCATAACTAATGTAGAGAATGAATTAGAGAATTAATCCATTCAGTTGAAGCCTCTGTGGTATAGTGGTTAGACTATTCACCTCCCACCTAGGCAAACTGGGTTCAATTCCTGGCGGGTTAGCTGCAATGCAAACAAAAAGATACGAAGGGGAAGTTAAATTACTACCTTACCAAAAATTACGTTTACCACAGCGTGTTTATTACTGCTATATGAAAACAGGTGGATGATTGGTTTTGTATAAAGTAAGCTAATTAAGAATTTAAAAAAAAATTACATGATTTTTGGGTCACGTAGGGCAGGCGGAGGAAAACCTGCATAGGTTAGTAAAATATTAAAAACCAAATAACTCCAAAATATAAAGCCACAATTTGCAGCGGGTAGTGAAAGGGGTGGTTTGTCCAGAAGGAACGTTTACGTCCTGCTACCATGGAGTGCAAGGATTGACTCTGGTAAGGGATGCAGGGGCAGCAACGTCGTGATACCTTGGAGCTTCACTGGAGCTTTCCTCCGTGGGCTTGAGGGGCTGTTGGTAATGTTGAGGAGCCTTCCTGCATGCTGCTGGAGAGGGAGAGCCTTCTCCAGGCCCTGGAGAGCCCTCCACTTCTCCTTATACATCCAAAATTGCAGCTTGAGGGTTGTCGCAGGGGTGCAGCGTTTGCTAACCTCCAATCACAGGGGTTGGTTGTTACATGGCAGTGCGCTGTGCCACACATTTCTTATCCCTGCATGGAGGTGGTGGTCATATTGACCGCCTCTCCACAAGGCTCGGGCAGCAGTGATGTCATCAGCCACAGGGGTGCTGCTCTCTTATGATATCCCTGATAACTGTATTCTCTCTCTCCTGCCGTGTCTGTGGTGAATGCATGTCAATTTCTGGCTGAGCAGTACAATCTCTTTAATTATCCACGTGTCCGAAATTGCATGGATCAACCCTGTAGCCACTGGATTAATTGTCTGCCGGCATGCGACTTGCCCCATACTGTATTTCCATCAGCTCGTGATGATGGAGCAAAGTGGAAAAGTAGAGCGTGCATGCTTGCTGCGCAGTAGGGTGGCTTGTGTCACGCAATATGAAGCAGATGATTGACTTCATGACCATGTGCATTTATTAATTCATCAATTAAAAATTTTTTTTTGTTTGGTGTACTTTTGACCAAAAGCAACAGATTCACTTTTGTAATTTATGGAGTGAATCCGACATTATTATTTGTCAGCCAGTCTTGAATGTTTTTTTTAAGGATGATGATGTTGGCTGTTTATTCAGTTGTACACTCTTGCATTGTCTAATACAATGACAGAGTTTCTAGGTAAATTTGGTTGTACTTTATTTTTCACCCAGATAAAAAAATTGTCGTTCATGTTATCAGGATAGTTTCTCGACTTTTGTTTCCGCTCCACCAGCATGCACAATAACTAATTGTGGACCTTTCCCAGTTGGTTCAGTGATGCATATTTCTGTATCTAATTGCCAGCAAGAACTTATGCTGTGGGTAGCATGAACGTCCGTTTCATCTACATAAGCTATGACCCTACCTGCCTGCAGATATTCGTGTTTGTCCTCTAGATAGCGCCCCCTCCTAGCTGTTATGTCAGGTTTTTCAATTAAAATTTTTCATTTTGACTGACATTATTTCCAGAGGAACTCAAGCTGCTTCAACAAATTTTGCGAGTATTCCCTGCTACGATTTCAATTGCCGGCTTCAAGCAGAGCCTTATTCAACTTTTTCAATGTTAATACAGTTTTTCGCACTGTGTAAAATATGTGTATTTTACTCCGCACAGCACCGCGTGTAAAATCGTCAAACTTTTTTTTACTGTCTACTTTCTCTCTGCCAAAATTTGTTTTACTGTTGACTCTGAAACCGCAGTTGCGGTGCTTGTTGCTTCGATGATGCTGTACGGCAGTTTATACATAGTTTTTTGTTCACCGAGATACTTCGCAACATTATATACAATCTCACGTGCTTGTCCCCGCAATGGTGTACCAGACATAATACGCGACTTAAATCCTGACACGACAGTAAGTCATAACGTGTAACTCGGGCCGCCCAACAAATGTGCAAGAGTGATTACGTAGTGCCGCTAGCTGCGAGTGACTAATCACCTCATTTGACTGCCCGCTGACACTGGCGTCTGCCCAGGTTCTTTTGTGTCTTGTCCCACTATAGTATGAGCCATCGTGTCTATTTCTCTTGGAAATAAAACACGAGTTCTCTTTTACTTCTGAGTATCAATCCTTAAGTGACTGTTGTACTCCTACGTAAACACCACGCCCAACAGAGTGAAGCAGGAGACTGCGGATTCATCACATGTTTAACAGAACCTAGTGTAGGACTGCATGCTCCCTTTAAGGGATGTTCGTACACAGAAAAAAACACACACGCCCAACGGCCATCGGTTCTGTGCACTCAATGTACAGAAAGGTAGAGCCCCAGCCACTAGCAAGACAATCCATAAGGAGGCTCATCAACCAGCCCAGTTTGTACTCCGTCCACTGTGCTGAACTGTCACCAGATGTAGTATTTGACTGGCCCTGGAGGTCTGGCCGCTTTGGACCCACACCCGCAGTTGTTTGTCGGACGCCTCAGAGAAAACCCACCTTCTGACCACCGCGCTGGTTGAAGTTAGGGGTCTGTATTGGCTCTGCTTCAGCTGTGGCAGAACACCGTAGTTAAGAACTATAATCGTCCACTTCACTCTCAGGAGGCCGGTTATAGATCCTACCTATGCAGGACAAAGTGGCAGGAGAGAAAGGTCGCTGCCGCCTCTGCATCTAACTGGAGCTGCACCCTAGTCTCTTCTGCACTCTGCAACGATATCCCTCAGGAACGAGCTCAAGCCGCCTGGCAGCTGTAGATGCTCTCATATCCCCTTTGTTTTCAGCCCCTCAGAAGACAGTGGGATCACCACACCCCATTGTCTCCACCATATGCCGTGGGGAACACGTGCCACTCGGAATCGCGAACCCATGTTTCCAGGGTCGACAGATCACCAGCGCTGCCCGGTCCTATGCCATCTTTGGCAGCCGCCAACAGCCATCTGTACTGGGTCAGCAGTTTAACCGGACCACCACCTATGCAGCCCGCCAGGTGGCTCAACCCGTACTAGACATTGTTCTGAGCAGCCAAGCTACATGCCCCACTTTGTATATTGGTCGGGCCCCAGTCAGCCAGTAAGGATGGATGTGTTCAAGTATCCTTGTGTTCCTGACAGACATGAACCAAAACAGTTCCCGACCGTGGCACTGCCTTATGTTGTCAGTGACATGGTTTTGCTCCGGTGTTAGCTTCAAAGAATATTTAATGGTCCCAGAAGTTGAACATGTTTTGTTCACCTCGCTGAGAAGTGCAGCAAGCTTAGCTGTTATTGGTCTAGACTTACTATTCACTTTTTATAATGGCATCAGTAAGATTGTGCGAATGTAACTTTTGTTTCCCAAAATAAAAATTAAAAACATTTTTTTTACAGAATTTTGTTGAACAAAAAATAAAATTGGATTTTTTATTATTTATTTTTATATTTCAGCCTAATAATTGTTTCAACGAAAGCAAGCTTCCCTTGTGTGCTATCAATGTATACTAGCGCATAATAGACAACATTCAATTTAAAATATGAAATTTAACTTCAATATAACTATTAATGTTCATAGATAGTAATACTTTTACATTGGCTATACAGGAAAAAAATTTTCAGTGCTATTCTGCTAAACAAAAACTAAATATGCACTTAAATATTGTGAGAGTTCTAAAACTTTTCTTTCTTTTAGAATTTCATCAATTAGTTCTCTTATCGATATTGAAAAATGAAATATCGAATTTTTTGTTATCTTTTTGGTATAACAACTATCTGCACAACCCTAGTAATCTGTTAAACATTCGTGCAGTACCAATGGACAAAGATAAATTTTGCAGAACTTTGTAGAAATAGTGGCACTGTTGCAGAAGCTGGATGAGGCAACAAATCTCCTTGGAGCGACATGTGACACGTTCATCCGCACGCTGGAGGATTGCATGAAGATTTGCAATGCGACCATGACTTACGAGCTTCCACAGCCTCTCATGGCAGAGATGCCCCTCCCTCACATTGCTGCCAACAAGAATAAGGCAAGTTGCAGCACTCGCAAAACTATTTGTCGTTTTTAAAATGTATGTGGTTTTAATACCCCAGCTGTATGCCACTAGAGAAAACAGTTAAACTCTTTTAAGAAGTTTCCTTTTAAAAAATTCTTTGCTTGATACATTTTACATAATTTAATTTTTCACCTGGTCTGTAAACTCCTAAGTAATTTAACCCCCTGAAAAAGTTTATCCTTTTTAATTAGTGTTAATTTTTAGTACCTTCAAAAATTTCCTAAGAGTTGTATTTTACAGTCAAAACTCAGAATTACAACCATTCAAGGTTACCAGAAAAATGTCTGCAGCTTTGGAGGAGTTGTTGATTTTAGACCAGTCCTTAACCACATCCACCCCCTATAGGCGAAAATTGCATTAAAAGTTTTATTAGACCATATTTGCCATTGTTTTAGTGGAAAAATTAAATGTTATAATTTTTAAATAGAGGAAAATGGTTCCCATAAATTGAGTAGTACTATCTACATGCTTTTAAAACCAAATTTTGTTTAGTTTGACTGTCTTTGACCCCCAAAATGTCAAAAATGGTTTCTGTGTACAATCATTTGTAGAGCAAAAATTACATGTTTTAATGAAACATTAAATAATTGTACTATATTGAAGTATTCTGCGAGAAACTATAACATAGATGGACATAGTGGTCCTTCCCTGGTTGCCAAGAAAAGCTGGAACAGAGCATGCCAAGCAGCTTATAGTGAGTGCGTGCTACATTTTCACTCATGCCTGGCAGAAAAATCAGTTAAATTATATTTAAAATGTTAACTTAATATCACAGGCACATTACTCAATCCTCTACTGGCTTTAAACACATTCAACGTAAATGTGGTAAAAGTTAGACGTCACATGGATCCCTTCACCATTGCTTTGAAAAAGCATTGTAGCAGTACAATGTGTAGTCTGTTTGCGATTTCTTCACACTTTTTGAATCAAACCTTTGAAAAATCACTCCATGTATGTCGCGTTTGGTTGTGTACCATGTATGACAAGCATTTTATACTTCTCTTAATGTAAAAGTAACTTATTTTTAGTTGAATTGGAATTAAATTTATTTTCTATTTATGTACCGTATTTCGGCGTGTATCATTTTTACAAAAAGAATTACTACAAAAAGTGGTGTGCAGCTTATATTCGAGATATTGGCATTAAACATTTTTTCCCCCAAAACATATTTGGAAATTTGTTAGCATACAGTACATTTTAGTGTTTTAACTTAAAGGAAGGAAGGAAAGAGGAAGAAGAAGAAGAAAAAGAAGAGGGTTGAGGAGGGAAAAAAAACTTTTTCCACTCTTGCAATTGAATGGTTGAGATGAAAAAGGAAAAGATTCCACTTTGTCCAACTTTCGGGAAAAAGAAAAAAACTGTTTTGCCATCAAATGGTAGGTTGAATGGAAATACGTACAATTACACATTTGTAGATTAGTATTTATGGAAATGTAAGAGACCATGACAAATGTAATACCTTTTATGTACTGGAAGTTGTATGCAAAGAAAGTTGAAGGAATGTTTTCCTGTTTAATCTCAGTGAGTTTAGGGCACTCTGAAAGTCGATAAAACAATAATTTACAAACGTGTATTGATCACACAAGTGCTATTAATTACAGGAATAAGTAGTATGTTTTATATGATCATGTCTACATTTACTCAACAACGTCGAGTGCGTCATCTCCTCAGACTACTCACTATCATCACCCAGGTCTATGTTGTTGTCCAGGTCAAAATGTCATCATACAACAAACAGTTTGTACTGATCAGGAACATAATGTATAACTTTTGAAACATCTTCAATTTTCTCTCTCTTGAAGGGAACATTACCATTGTAGGCACTTACTCAAGGAAGGTTAACATACCCGGTCTGTAACAGTTTTAATGAATCTGGGGGGGGGGGCACCAATCCATCAATAAACTCATGAGCTGTTACATACCCCCTCTCCTCCTGTTTGAACATTAAATGCTTGTATTGGCTCAATTTAAAGGAATGCATTACCCCTGGTTCCAAGCTCTTGGAAGTTTTCTTAAATAAAACAGGCCACCAATTTTTGTACTCTTTGACATTTTCATTCTTTATGGAATAAACACCAAACAAACAGCTGTTCTTTGTTGCTCCCTTTTACTAATGCCATCATATTCGTCAGGAGAGTAAATACTGTCACGTCGTCGAACTACTCCTTTTATGACTCCAAAGTCACGACACAGGGCACAAAGCTGTGCCCTCGCACAGAGAAATAGATGCATTACACTAAATTGTTTAGTAATAGTGAGGTACAACAGAAATCTTATCACCGTATTGTTCCTGTTTTGTCCGGGGCAAGAATCACAAAACAGGTGCAGTTATTTAACTCCAGGTGAAATGTGTGTTTCAATGTAGTATTAAATATAGTGCAAACCTCGTCAGGACCCTTTTTTGCCACCCTCTCATGGTATGTGTAAAACATTGTTTTTTGATCACCTACATTGTGTACACAAAACACACAATGCCACAACTTACGTAAGTAAAACGTCTCTTGGACTGGGATGGCTCGTAATGGAAGGTTTTGCATGAAATCAAACGCAGTTACGTCATTTCTGTTCCTGCACGTCTCTATCACATGTTGTATCTTTTCGTAAAACTTACACGCTCTCCTTTTATGAACTATTAGTTCAGCAGCTGCAGTATGCTTTGCATTGTCATGTAGTGTTGTAGATTTCATTTTCGTGTTCAAGTCCTCACAAGTTGAACAAACATCTACGTGAGGACGACCAAATCAATACCCATAGTTTTCTTTGTAATAGTTAATGAAATACTCCTAGTTTATGACTGTCTGAAGTTCAGGGTGCTTTTCAATCAGCATATCATGCATGGTTTTGCAAGTCAGACCAGCTTCTAGATAGGTCACAGGTATGGGCATATAATGGGAGGTTTTCATCAGGAACAACTCATTTTAGTCATATTCCCTCTCTCTCTCCTCTTCTTTACACACCTTTCACTTTCACTGGTAGTGTCTTGTGCATCAGACATGATATTATACAATAAAATGTCAATTTATGCAAATACACTACAATAACACAAACTAATTAGAATATAACATTACTGTCTTAACCTCACGACATCATAGACTGCATAAACAAAACAATCACTACTGCAGCGTCTCTTGCAGCGAGTAGCTAAGCATGTCACAACGCTGAGGTTAAGAAGAGAAACATTCCAGGAATGTTTTCCTTCTACAACTCACTTCTATTTACAAAGTTGTATAGCAGTGTAAGGATTAATTGAATATTTTCCTTCTTTACAGCATTCGATGCACAGCTAAGCATGGACTCTACATGTTGGCTGTCTTAGTTTATTTTGGCCAAAATTTGGAATCTTTTCCTTTTTCATCTCACCCATTCAATTATTTATTCACTCACATTCATAAACAAGATAACCTTCATCGCACATGTGTAAAATGTAAACAAGTTGGATCTTGGCCATAGATGCCGTACGTGTAAAATAATTTCGCTGCTGTACAAGAGCAGGATAACTTACGTAGTTTGCACGCCCGCCGTGACACCACAAGTGCACATTGATAAAGACATCATTTTGTGTAACATGTTGCCATGGTTTTGCTTTCTCAAGTCACATTACCATCTGTGGAATAGTAATTGTGCTACATATATTTGTAAACATTGCAACATAACACAAATTTTCTGTCACAAATTTTGTGTAGGGGAGAAATTAAGTCGGAATTTATTATGTTTGTATGGATTTGTAACTTAAAAATATCTACAGGAATACAAAAATTCAGTGCAGCCTATACTTGAAATATTAATTATCTCAAATTTTTCATCAAAAACTTCTGGTGTGGCCTATTACATTGAGTGTGCACAAATGCGGTGTTGTCGCTCTGGTGTAATTTTCTATGCTCTGTTTGCAGTAGGCAGGGAATATCATGGAAGTAGAACGTTGGCAGGGCTTAAGAAAATTGTGAAGTAATTGTGAACGGACTATACAATGGGTCCAGGAGGGGAAGCCTGCCCTTTCTCCAACAGTGGAGAGAGCTGCGCACACATGCATGCAATTGAAAGCTGCGCACACATGCATGCAATTGAAACTGGTGGTGTGGGCAGAGCTGCGACTGCTTGCCTTGTAAATGTGTGCGTTTTTTTTTTTTTTTTTTTTTTTCTTGTGCGAAAATTGTGAATAATTTGCATTCCCATCTCGAGTGCTTATTTCCTTGACGTTTTATGCGTACTAATTTGAAGTTGTTCGTTTAAACTTTTATTCCATAGTTATCAGAGCTGAACCATTACTGATCATGATAGCTGGTCATTTTTTGTAAATTTTTGGCAAATCAATGATAATTATATCCTAGCAAAATTGTTTACATTGGTATATGATTAACTCTTTCAGAAACTGGATGAAAACTATAATCATTAATATAACTTACCTCACGATTATCACTGTAGAATTGACGGGAATAGGATATAATATTTATTTTCTCTTTTTGTTTCCAGCCAAAGAAATAGGCATGAAAAGGTTGTGTTACTGTGGTTGTGTACTATCAAAACAAAACGTCTTTTTATCACCTTTATTCACATGACATACAGCCTCGTAAGACGAACACACAAGTTTTTCTTGTTATTCCAGGGAAATTTTGCATTTTATTTCTGCAAAATACATTTAAAAGTATTAGTGATGGGTAGGTGTGATTTTTACAGCTTAGAGTCAAGTGAAGTTGTATGAAACTAGAGTCAAGTCGAGTTTCAAGTTGTATGAAAGTCAAGTCAAGTTTATGTTGTATTGTTGGGCTAAAGTAGGTTATTGTACTCTTATCATAGTTGCAGCGTAAGTTTTGAAAGAGCAGATGTGATGTTGAAATGATCTTGGTACATAATTGGATATTGAATATATGTAGTAGCGAGAAATGTAGGGGGAAGACAAATTTCACAAAACATGCACCACCGTTACTCTTGGCATGTGAGTGAAATGAGCATTGAAGGCTACACCTATTTATCTGCTTCATTAAATATAGTATATCTCTATTAATGAGGCAGGTAAATAAGCACAGCCCTCCGCAAACGCTTCGCTTTCACTCCGAACGGTAGAGTGATGCAGTTTTGCATCTAGTCAAGGGACCAGGAAAAATTGTTTAAAATGCAGGAAATTGTTAGTAAAACAAAAAACAATACTGTAAAATTTGTAAATGGTACTAAATAAAATACATTGGTATAAAAGGCAGGAAAGTGTGTGAAATCAGATGGATTTGGAAAGAGGTTGTACTGTATTTGGTACAATTTGGGAAGTAAACAGTATTTCTTTGTATATGTAGCAATTTACTTCTGAACTATGTGGCCAGCACGAGTGGTGTCCACCATCTTCATTGGTGACCATTAGGCGGTGCCGCTTCCTCATTTGTATGGCCGTCTTGTGACGTATATGGTAGTAGGTTGTGGGCTCGTCACTCACCCTTAGTGGGAATGGCAGTTGGAGGATGAGACAGAGATACTTCCCCCCTGAGGGACGCTGAAGTATGGTAGTAGGTTGTGGCCTCGTCGCTCACCCTTAGTGGGAATGGCAGTTGGAGAATGAGACACAGATACTTCCCCCCTGAGCGACGCTGGAGTATGGTAGTAGGTTGTGGCCTCGTCGCTCACCCTTAGTGGGAATGGCAGTTGGAGGATGAGACAGAGATACTTCTTCCCTGAGGGACGCTGAAGTATGGTAGTAGGTTGTGGCCTCGTCGCTCACCCTTAGTGGGAATGGCAGTTGGAGAATGAGACACAGATACTTCCCCCCTGAGCGACGCTGGAGTATGGTAGTAGGTTGTGGCCTCGTCGCTCACCCTTAGTGGGAATGGCAGTTGGAGGATGAGACAGAGATACTTCCCCCCTGAGCGACACTGAAGTATGGTAGTAGGTTGTGGGCTCGTCGCTCACCCTTAGTGGGAATGGCAGTTGGAGGATGAGACAGAGATACTTCCCCCCTGAGCGACGCTGGAGTATGGTAGTAGGTTGTGAGCTCGTCGCTCACCCTTAGTGGGAATGGCAGTTAGAGGATGAGACAGAGATACTTCCCCCCTGAGCGACACTGAAGTATGGTAGTAGGTTGTGGGCTCGTCGCTCACCCTTAGTGGGAATGGCAGTTAGAGGATGAGACAGAGATACTTCCCCCCTGAGCGACGCTGGAGTATGGTAGTAGGTTGTGGGCTCGTCGCTCCTTAGTGGGAATGGCAGTTGGAGGATGAGACAGAGATACTTCCCCCCTGAGCGACACTGAAGTATGGTAGTAGGTTGTGGCCTCGTCGCTCACCCTTAGTGGGAATGGCAGTTGGAGGATGAGACACAGATACTTCCCCCCTGAGCGACGCTGGAGTATGGTAGTAGGTTGTGGCCTCGTCGCTCACCCTTAGTGGGAATAGCAGTTGGAGGATGAGACAGAGATACTTCCCCCCTGAGCGACGCTGGAGTATGGTAGTAGGTTTGGAGCTCGTCGCTCACCCTTAGTGGGAATGGCAGTTAGAGGATGAGACAGAGATACTTCCCCCCTGAGCGACGCTGAAGTATGGTAGTAGGTTGTGGGTCGTCGCTCACCCTTAGTGGGAATGGCTGTTGGAGGATGAGACAGAGATACTTCCCCCCTGAGCGACACTGAAGTATGGTAGTAGGTTGTGGCCTCGTCGCTCACCCTTAGTGGGAATGGCAGTTGGAGGATGAAACAGAGATACTTCCCCCCTGAGCGACGCTGAAGTATGGTAGTAGGTTGTGGTCTCGTCGCTAACCCTTAGTGGGAATGGCAGTTGGAGAATGAGACAGAGATACTTCCCCCCTGAGCGACGCTGGAGTATGGTAGTAGGTTGTGGGCTCGTCGCTCCTTAGTGGGAATGGCAGTTAGAGGATAAGACAGAGATACTTTCCCCCTGAGCGACGCTGGAGTATGGTAGTAGGTTGTGGCCTCGTCGCTCACCCTTAGTGGGAATGGCAGTTGGAGAATGAGACACAGATACTTCCCCCCTGAGCGACGCTGGAGTATGGTAGTAGGTTGTGGCCTCGTCGCTCACCCTTAGTGGGAATGGCAGTTGGAGGATGAGACAGAGATACTTCCCCCTGAGCGACACTGAAGTATGGTAGTAGGTTGTGAGCTTGTCGCTCACCCTTAGTGGGAATGGCAGTTGGAGAATGAGACAGAGATACTTCCCCCCTGAGCGACGCTGAAGTATGGTAGTAGGTTGTGAGCTCGTCGCTCACCCTTAGTGGGAATGGTAGTTAGAGGATGAGACAGAGATACTTTCCCCCTGAGCGACGCTGGAGTATGGTATGTAGGTTGTGGGCTCGTCGCTCTCCCTTAGTGGGAATGGCAGTTAGAGGATGAGACAGAGATACTTCCCCCCTGAGCGACGCTGAAGTATGGTAGTAGGTTGTGAGCTCGTCGCTCACCCTTAGTGGGAATGGCAGTTAGAGGATGAGACAGAGATACTTCCCCCCTGAGCGACACTGAAGTATGGTAGTAGGTTGTGGGCTCGTCGCTCACCCTTAGTGGGAATGGCAGTTAGAGAATGAGACAGAGATACTTCCCCCCTGAGCGACACTGAAGTATGGTAGTAGGTTGTGGGCTCGTCGCTCACCCTTAGTGGGAATGGCAGTTGGAGGATGAGACAGAGATACTTCCCCCCTGAGCGACACTGAAGTATGGTAGTAGGTTGTGGTCTCGTCGCTCACCCTTAGTGGGAATGGCAGTTGGAGAATGAGACACAGATACTTCCCCCTGAGCGACGCTGGAGTATGGTAGTAGGTTGTGAGCTCGTCGCTCACCCTTAGTGGGAATGGTAGTTAGAGGATGAGACAGAGATACTTCCCCCCTGAGCGACACTGAAGTATTGTAGTAGGTTGTGAGCTCGTCGCTCACCCTTAGTGGAATGGCAGTTAGAGGATGAGACACAGATACTTCCTCCCTGGGCGAAGCTGAAGTATCGTACTAGGTTGTGGTCTCGTCGCTCACCGTTAGTGGGAATGGCAGTTAGAGGATGAGACAGAGATACTTCCCCCCTGAGCAACACTGAAGTATGGTAGTAGGTTGTGGGCTCGTCACTCACCCTTAGTTGGAATGGCAGTTGGAGGATGAGACACAGATACTTCCCCCTGGGCGAAGCTGAAGTATCGTACTAGGTTGTGGCCTCGTCGCTCACCCTTAGTGGGAATGGCAGTTGGAGGATGAGACAGAGATACTTCCCCCCTGAGCGACACTGAAGTATGGTAGTAGGTTGTGAGCTCGTCGCTCACCCTTAGTGGGAATGGCAGTTGGAGGATGAGACAGAGATACTTCCCCCCTGAGCGACGCTGGAGTATGGTAGTAGGTTGTGGCCTCGTCGCTCACCCTTAGTGGGAATGGCAGTTGGAGGATGAGACACAGATACTTCCCCCCTGAGCGACGCTGAAGCAGTGGTTGTTGCTTGCATGGGTTTTTTCTGTTGCCGGTAGTGCTAGCTGCGGCCACTTCTACAATCGAGTGTTGAGCCTTGGGTGCGCGCTTGTGTGCGTTGGGTGAGTGGGTATC
Organism: Dryococelus australis; assembly: GCA_029891345.1. Classification (NCBI taxonomy): domain Eukaryota; kingdom Metazoa; phylum Arthropoda; class Insecta; order Phasmatodea; family Phasmatidae; genus Dryococelus; species Dryococelus australis. The sequence goes on along the minus strand of CM056998.1, from coordinate 195,847,806 downwards.
CTGGTTGGGGTATAAGTGAGTGCGACGTTTAGCAGCCTGACTATCCTGGTGACTGTGACATTGGCTGGCCAGACAAAGGTAGGCGTCTTTGGTGGTGTGGGTGGCAGTGGAGATTGTCCACGAGGTATGTGCCAGATGAGATTGGAGGTAGAGCTGGAATTGCTGGTAGTACATGATGACCCTCTCTGGCGTGTAGCCGCCTCTTTCTTCCAGGAGTATACCCGGTTGCCCATTGAACCACTTCCTTCTGTACTCTAGCCTGAGTTAGCTAAGCAAGGCTGCCAACCTTGCCCTGCCCAGCCCTATAGTGAGGCATAAGGTGGAGGGGTGTATCCAGATAGTTTGTTAGTTGGTAGCCAGTTGGGTTTACACACAGTCAGATGGAGTGTAGAATAGAGATGTCAGAATAGGTTGGAGGCCTGTTCCACTGGCCTTCAATCCAATCACTTGACATGCGGGACGTCTTGGTCTGGTAGGTTGGTAGTCCAAGAGGGCAACTATTCTAGTGGTGCCTAGGAAGGCAATCTCGTGACTATCCCTAGAAGACTCTTACTAGGACAGGTGGCAAACTGGAAATAGCGGGAGCAGGGTGAAGGTAATGGAGAGTGCTGGAAGAGACAACTCAATGAAGTCAGATTTATGCCTGTTTTATTGATAGCTCAATCAAACATCATGAGCCAGCGTGTACCCTGATTGAGGCCTGGAGGGTCTGTCCTAAGTTGCCAACGAGTATTACCTAGTCTTGGAAGACGCGGCAAGGTGGGGGGGGGGGGGGTGAGTGTGGTCTCATGTCAGCGGTACTCATACTCATGACAGCTGTAGGTGAGCTACGAGGTAGCTGGAAGCACGGTGGCTTCGCGAGCTGGTATGCTGTGAGGCAGTGTCATGCAGAGTAAAACTCTTGACAAGACTGCGAAAGGTAGTAACGACTTGAGAAAGTGTGTGGATGCTCGGGTAGAGTGACACCGGGCAAGTGGACTGGTACGAGACAGTCTCACACTGAGGACTGCAGGTCCTATATATACTTGGCTCACAGGGCGAGTGTAGAGGTTGCGAGGTGCGAAGAAGAGAAGAGAGCGGAAGAAAGTGGCGGCTACTTCCCCTCATGCGCCAGGTGGTGGAGGGGTGGAGAACGGTTATGTGATGTGAAGCAGGTTGCAGCGTAGTAGGCCCAACAGCTGGGCAAGCCATTGCTTGCTTGAAGGTATTCTGTAGCATGTACAACATAACGGCTCTACTTAGGAGGGAGCAGTGGCTGTGGCAAGGCTAGATGAGAGAATGACGTCACTCGTGGCGCATCAATGAACTGTCTCCCTTAAGTGCTTATATTGTATGATGACTCAAAAATCCTCTTGAAAGGGCAAAGTGGACAAACTGCTGACCTTTGAGTCACCAGTCAGACTCTCTAGCTTTCGAGACTTGTGTGTGTGCGAGGGTTAAAAGAAGTATATGCAGCATCGTATTTGTCCTTTTGAAACTTGAATTATCAAAAAGTACCATACCTCACAAGTTTGTGTTTGCACTGTCATAACCTGCTGAAAGCTTCATGCACATGTGAATCATATTAACAATTAAATTACGACAGGACTGGTAATGCTTCCCATTTTCACACATAGTTCAGTAGAATTGTTAGACACAGACTTCAAAAGCGGTTAATTATGCTCTGTTGGAGTTAAGCTATGGTATTGTGAAGAATGTAGCTAATTTATTGCAATTATTTTTTTGCAGGGAACCAAGCCGCAGCTTCAAGTTTCAAGATCAAACTCATTGGACAAGTAAGTTATGTGTATTTTCTGCTTTACATGAAGGTTTGAATCCATAGTCCATTTGCGGTATATTCACACTTTTTGACTGAAGCCTTCAAAAAATCTTTCCATGTATAACATGTTTGGTTGTTCCTGGGTATTTCACGTATCACAAGCATTTTATACGCCTAGTAACATAAAAATACCATATTCTTTGCTAATAGGTATTTTATTTATTAATTATAACATTTTAGTTACAATTAATATGAATAAAAACAGAGGGAAATTGTTTGTATGAGGTGGTGGAATTACCTGAAGGTAGAACTTTGGTAGGGCTTCAGAAAAGTTGGAAGTAACCATGAATAGACTATAGTAATGTTTTGAAAGGTATTTTAGATTTATTTAGGTAGTTCATGTTAAATTATGCACTTTTGAAATCAGCCATAAATAAAAATTACTGCCCCTAACTGCATATATTTTAATGTAAGCAATGACGGTAATATGTACTCGCAGTTATAGGCCGTTCACGGTAAAGTGAGCATTTCTTTAAGGCCTTTCCAAATTTTTCTTTTAAGCTATTTTTTTATGTTTAAGCCACTTTTTAATATCAAAATTGTTATGTAGCTAATAAATACGGTGTATACTTCCACCACTTTTAAAAGTTAATGTCTGAGACTGCAATAAAACATATTTATTAGTGGTTAATGCCTGTTGGGAGGGCCTTAAAAAGTGCTCACTTTGTTGTGAACAGTCTATAGCAGCATCCTACAGGAAGGTGTTCCATACTTTAAAGTCATGCTATATACTTGTAAAGTTCGACGCATGTCCAATTAGACTGACTGGACACTGTAGTTACAGATTTTACTCGCTAGACTAAAAGCAACTTAGGTACAGGCAATTCACGATAAAGTGAGCACTTTTTAAGACCCTCCCAACAGGCATTAACCGCTAATAACTATAGGGTGATACTATCCTCGGCCAGGCAGAAGGGTGAGCTAGGTGTTGCTGTCTACATCTGGTACCACTCCTTCTCTCATAAGGCATAGGGTAACAGTTCTATAAATCACGCAGTGCACTGAAATACTAACAATGTACCCCAATAGTGACTTGTCAGCCGGTTCGATAAGTACCCCTACTGATTCCCCACCATAGGCGGACTGATCAGGGATGTTGAGCCGGAGTCGCGCCAAGCCTCTACTGGTTGTGCGTCCGTCCAGAATACCCGGCAGCACTGCAGATCACCGTCACTGCGCACTAATAATGCGAGTGGTGCAAAGCAACCCGAGTGTGTCGTGTCTCCTGGTGTGAAGGTGTTACTAGTGGTTGGGGCGTTACTGTTTCTTCCCCACGAGCACTAATAGTGCTGCGTATTTGGTGGGAAGAAACAGGTAGCCGTCTAATGTGTATGTCTTAGTTCGGTTTAATAACTTTCCAGGTTTCTGTTTGCAGTGCACAGTGTAATCTACCTCCAACCGTGAGTACCCTGGAAATAAAAGTAGCAAAGTAGAAAGCAACATGTGGTTATTGAAAGTTCAATAGACACGTGACCTGTGCTACCTCCTTCCAAGTCGAGGATAGGTGAAGGTAACCGCGTGGTGTCCAGGTGTAGGTGACCTGGTTCTAATAAACAGGAAAAGCTGATTCTAGACAAAAATAATAGCTATAGTTAAACTACTAATTAAAAGTGTCTAGATGAGACAAATGAAGTTAAAAGAAGAAAGTTCGTGTAGGTATGTCTCAGGATTGACTGGTGGTCGGCGTACGTAATTGGTTACTACAAAGGCGTACTTGTAGGATTTGAACTTCTCTAGACTTCCCGAGCACTAAGAGTGCTGTAGGCGGTGCAAGAGATGCAAAAGAATGACTCTTGAGCCGCCGCCGATTTATCATCATTGAGGCTACGCCTCTCAGCGCGGGGAGAAGTACAGACCGAGGCCCTTGCCTTCCCAAGCGGTAGTCATTTGAATGGATCAGGGTTAGGGGCAGCCACCCCGCCCTGATCCCCCATAATATAGACACTTTAACCTGGCATGCGTGCGCTCGCATGTCAGGAGTGTGGTTTTGTGACCCAGTATAGCCCCTGGGCCACGGTTGTTCCAATCTTTTTTCCCCTCATTTTTGCCTACAAAAATAAGGGGAAAGGCGGTGGAGTTCCGTTCCCTACTGGCACGGAATTTTGAAAATTAAAAATGTAGGTCTTTAAAAGTTAGGTAAAATCTATTTAAAAGTTGGTTTTATTAATTTATAAATATTCCCGTGAAGTTAAGCAAGATGTCCGGAAGAGGCAGAGGAAGCAGAGTCTTCTTCTAGCTATGGCGTGAATAAATCCAGTTTTTTTTTTTTTTTTTGGTGGAACTATGTTTGGTGTATGTGTGTGTATGTTGTTATTAAATGTTGATATATAAGGTTTTATTTGTGTGGGACAATGGGTTTAAGGATTTGTCGGTGGGCGGGGATTCATATTAAAGGAAATTTCTGATTGGCTGTATCTCAGCCGAGGGCGGGGCTTCTGTCTTCCGAGGAGAGAAGGCAGCACTGCGATTTAATTAGCATGTGTTTTGTAATTAAACATGTTAAAAACTTGGGGGACATAATTAGGGATAAAGTATTTGATCAGTCAGCTCGTTGAGGAAAAGCTAGTGAAGTGGAGAGAGGTGTGTTCGCTGTGAGAGCAGCAGGCAGAGTGATGTGCGCGATGCTAGCGCCAGGTAGTTTTGTTAAACTGACTGGATTTTGTCCCGGACAGATCGGAGAATTTCGGCCGGGTGTACGGGTTTAGGAGATGTTAGTTATTATGTGGGAAGCATTTTAGGGCGTTTTATTCTTCTGTTTTTATTGGGTTCGTAGTCTCCTAGCCGTTTAATTGCGGGATTGGAATGCGAGAGTAGTTTATTGTAATAGTGTTTTTATAGTTGGAATTTTTAAACGTTCATGTATCGATAGATTGGTAGTGTAGGGCGCATCATTTATTATGATTCTTAAATATTTATTTTGTATGACTTGAAGAGAGTTTAGAAGGAATTTATTTAAGTTCCCCCAGACTTCGTTACCATACAAAAGGGCTGATCTAACTATTGCTGTGTAAATTAATAGTTTTAATCGTCTGGGTAGATTGGTGCTTTTTAACATTGGAAAGAGTTGCGGTAGTTTACTCAGTGCTGCCTTTTTTACTGTTGAAATGTGATTGGTCCAGATTAGTTTAGAGTCAATTGTTAAACCTAGATATTTCGAGGTTTGTGTGAAGGGGATTGGAATATTATTAAACATTTCTGTCAACTGCAATTTAGTTTTTTCTTATATTCAAGTAAGATATATAATTTGGCATGATTGTAACACATATGTTTAACTCTTTCATATCATCACTTGGCTGATGCAACATTCAAGTTAACTGATTCACATTTTGTTTTGTTTATATTTTTTGTACATGTTCATCTGTCAACAAAACAGTGATTTTAAGTGTCAGTTGGTAAATCGTGAAGTAAAGTCTCGTTTAACATAATGAATAAAACATTTTATATGTATTCTAATTAAAGGAGTAGTGTTTGACATTGCTTCCTGCTGCATTTCATTGTAGTTTCTTGTCCTGAAAATTCTTGAAATGTCACATAATTGCCAACCTTGAATATGTTCTGCTTTGTACAATAGAAGTTGATATAAATTTTAAACTTGGGATAAATTTTTTATTATATGTGCGATGTTGGTTTGCCTTAGGGATTTAGAATTTGAATGTTTACGACTTTGGTCGTTGGTTTGCCTTAGGGATTTAGAATTTGAATGTTTACGACTTTGGTCGTTGGTTTGCTTTAGGGATAAAGAGTCCTCGCTTCGTTCAGAGTTGAAGGGCTTACCATGGGCATGACGTCACCGGCTGGCGCTGGATCAAGAAGCATGTCTTGCTGATCGTAGTAGTAAGGATATCTGACGGCATGCTATAGTACTTGAATGATCTCAAAGCATAGTCTTGGTGGCTCGGCTGGTGAACAGTACAATCTGACGTGGAGTGTCCGTCCTTTGCTGTTGGGAGGACAGTACAAGTTCTGTCGTCTCGTGGCATGTAGAGTCAATCAAACTCCGTGGAATCGTGCAGCTGAGTGATGCGCACTGATGAGTAGAAGTCTATTCAATATTGTTGAAAAGACGTTGTGCGTCAGAATGATGGCAATATAAGTATATTATTTTAATACACAAGTTTCTTTAATCTCATTCGAAGAGCGTGGTCTACATTATCAAATTTACTTGCATACGTATGTAGAGGAAAGTAGGCTAATTAGTTATGTTGGTAATTGTTTTTTCTTTTATATTGATTAGTACAGAAAACATGACCCTCAGTTTCCAACACTTTGTGGCCATTCCATATGTCCATTCAGCTGCCCATCCATAGATCCATCCATCTAAATACATGTTGGTCAAAATCCATTACCTCTGTAGATATGTATACGCTGTGTGTTTCACTGTGTATGTACTTGTGTGTAAAACTTGTGATGTAATTTTTCAGAAAAACTTGAGCTAGTGGGGTGATGAACAGCAGTTCCAAACTACAAGAAACTATTGAGGCAGCACATTGCTAAACCTGAATTGTGGTTATTTTATCACAATGTGTATCTGCAAAATGCCAAAGCTGAGAATGTGATCCGTGCCATTTAGTGTTGGTATATGCATAAGGTCTGATATAACCTATGAATAGAATATTGCATTTACAATTTTATATCAGTTGATTATGTCTAATGTATATACTTAACTAAGAAAATTTATTTTATTATACATGAAAGGGATTCATTTTGTTCCTGGGCACCTGTTATGTATAAAGGTGATTTATACCATACATATAATGTTGTAATAAATGTTTTTTTTTTAAGTATCAAGTTGTATTGATTGTTACCAATAGTGTACTGACTTCCTGGTGTACAACAGACATCAGTTGCATGGTAAAATTTAAACGGAATATGTAACTTGTAAGTTTCATGTAAATAGCTGGACGCGTGATGCCCTGTCGACCAAGCAAACACTACGTCTGATGTAAGCGGGGGGGATATTTTTGTCGGCTGCTAAGTCAGGCACATCCTTATTGTAGACGGTTCATTAATGTAGTTAGCCTTTACGTGGGGCTGGTGCTTGCCCAGTTTAGAGTCCTGGCCGAGTAGCTTTTCAGCAGAGCACGAAGTCTGGTTCTGCCAGTACAATTTGGTGTTTCAGGATCTGAGCCTTGAGCGGTATACCTGGCGACTAAGATTGCTAATGCTGGGACATTTTTCTTGCGGAACAGCTGTGCGTGTTGATGTTCTGATGTTTGAGCACGTTGACTGTGGTCCTTGTCTGTGGGGACAGAGCAACAGGCGTGAGGTTGGTGATAGAGGCCGTTGGCTGCTGTTCCAATTGAAAGTATTCCACAAGCCACGGGTGAACTTCTTGACTCGGGCGGAATAAATCTTGTGGTATTTCCAGGGTGACTGGTACGAGCAGGTGTTGTAGGGTTTGAGCTTGATCGCTAGGGGTGAGCTGTCCTATCGCAGCAACAAGGGCAGACGTCAGCTCTTGCAAACACCCAGGGGAAATAAACACCTGTTACACCCTCTCCTTCAGACCACTACACCTGGAGAAAGGCATCTGGAGTCACATACACTCACGTCTGTGAGGCAAAAGGCAGGGCGTGCGTTACTCTCCAGTGTAGAGCCACGTGAGCGGCTGCTGACGAGCGGATACCCAATCTTAGTGCTTAGGTGCGATAAGTTGAGAAAATTAGGCCTCGCTGTCTGCAGTCCCTACATCTGGGTGTGGGTTTCGACCACATCTTGCACCCTGGCACAAAGGTGCGGTGGAAAGGATGAACATCTAACCGACAAGCTGGTCTGAAAATTAAGGCTCTGCCAGTCTACCTACCAGAGTATGTAGAATGGCTAGCTGGGTTAGTGCTTGTGGGTAAGCATAACATGTTTTGGCTCGATTGAATCAGTGAAGAGGTTTGGACGGCTCTTAACGTGGGCGTCTTGAGAGCCGATGAGGGTGATTGAGGTGATTATGGAGCAGCACTGGAATGAAATGGCAGGGGAAATGGGAGATCCCAGAGAAAACCTGCCGACAAAGGCATCGTACAGCACGATTGCCACATGCGCAAATCCGGAGTGACCCGGCCAGGGATTGAACCAGAATCGTCTTTGTGGGAGGCGAGGAGGTCTATAGGAACATGGTACTCGAGGATTGGTTTCAACCAATCTTTATTCCGTGTTACTGGAAATAAACCCATTGTGACATACTCCCTCCTGCTTTTGTCAAGAGCTTTATGGGAAGCTGAACTACGCGATACAAATACAGGTAGAGGCAACCCTTTTCTAGACTAGCGGGGGTGGGGTAATATAGCACTGTGAGAACAACTGAAAACTATAACTGACTCCTGAGCGTATTGTGCCGCAGTGTCATGTGTGGATAGAGGATGAGTGGCACTGTGTGCTTGGATGACTAAGCAGGGCGTGACAGGATAAGTTCCAACAATGGAGCTGAAGGAGAGGTTTCCCTTCTGGCACAAAGGTGTGGTGAAGGAAGGAAGCTGGCAGCTAGCGCGGTAAAGACTGAGTGTTCAGGTTAGTCAGTTCCCAGGCGGCGAGCGCGGTGGGAAAATGAAGACTGCTCTTGAGTCAAATTCTGACTCCGTATTTATACTCACTCATTGGCTGGTGTCCTGAGGGTGAGGGGAGTGGTCATTGAGCCGGAGGGGGGGGGGGCGAAAAGTATAGCTCTTTGGCGTGACATCATCGGCCGGCTGGGAGGATGAAAGAAAAACAATGAAACATACTGGTGATGCCATCTAGCAGTGATCAGTAGTACTCGTTGCCTTGAGGTGCATAGCTTCGATGGGCCGGTGATGAATAGAAGTTGCTGGCTGGAACGTCCACATGGTTGCCACTCATCTGGAAAACAGGGAAATGTCAGGGAATTTGTAAACTGTCAGGGAAATGCCGGGAAATTTCGAACAAGTTATCTAAATGTCAGGGAATTCTGTAGTATGCCTGATATATTTGGTGGTTCTATCATCAATCGTGCACCATTACCAGAATCATATAAAATTGTTTTGATGATTGTGGACTAAATGCTTAGGCATTTTTGTTATAATGCAAAGGTGTCAATCCTTACAGAAAGAATGTTAGTAAAAGGTCAGGGAAAAAAGATTATTTTTGTCTGGAAATCAAGGCAATGTCTGGGAATTTCTTAACGGCAGAAAGGTGGAAAACCTGGTCCATTCTTGCTGTGCAGACAGTACACTCTTCTGACGTCACGTGGCCAACAGTAATGCAGACTTCGTAGAAATGAGATGCATTGCGGGCTATGCTGACGAGTTGATGCAGTCTAATTTCCATTGTTAAAAATGCGTCATGCGTCAAGCTGTTGTTACATTTCAGCTGTGAACAAGGCACAGGTATCATAAATACAAGATTAACAATATAGTGGAACCCCATAGCCATATTTTTCAGGGAACTGACCAAAAAATGCCCATACATACGGACACTCAGCGGACATGGACCAGACATGTAGAGTATTCATAACAAAAACTAACATCGTTAAACATACTGATAGCCGTATATTAGTTCAGTTTCAAGTTTAACTAATAGAAGGCAATACAAATGAGAGTTTTAAAAGCATTTATAATACATAAATCAAACATTAGGTGAACATTTCAGCTAACTAATGTGATTAAAATTATACAAAAATTTAATTTTAAAAAATTTGTACAATATTTAGAAATACCTATCCTATACTTAATAAAAACGAAACTCTCAACTGGCTTATGAATATCTCTTTTGTAGCTATACATTTAAATATTGTTAATATTTTTCATGAGATATATTTATGTACCTCAAAAAATATGGCATCGCCTTTTCTTCTGACTGTTAACGATGTAAACAGTAATTTTTATTGCAAACTCCTACAATACACTGTTGTTTATAAATTATTTTCCAGTTCTATTACTCACTTTTGGGACCTCTATTGTTAATAAAAAAGATGTGTTGTGCAATTTAAGACACTATAATAAAGATTTTTTGACAGTGATGGGAATTTACTGTGACATGGCAATAACAATTATTGTAGCTTAGGTTACTCCAAAGTGACAACCTGAACAGGCCTAAATGCAGTGCAGTGAGATTATGTTAAAAGCTAGATGTGTTTTCAAAACTTGCCATTCATTAGCATTAATTGTGCGTGTACACACAATACTAGAGACAGACCTTGTAGGCCGTAATGAGTGTAGTTTAGTTTAGAATAACTTGTATCCATCCTTTCATCATTCCTCCATCAATAATGAACATCAATAACGTGGCCGCATTTAGTTGTTGACGAAAGTCAGAAATGTAACCTGTCTATTAAAATATTTCTTACTAAATTAATTTTTTATTTAACCCTTTCAGCCACGAGTACAACACAGTAGATGAAGTGTCATTCACATTTCAAAATATTTATACTTAATTTTTACTGCATCTTTGCCAAATGAGCAGTCTTTGGCAACTGGGTTAAAATTTTGTTCGAGTGACGTGATAAAATTATTATTTAAAGAAATTAATAAAAACTGACATTTCTAGCATTATTTATATTGATGGGTATGTAGAAAATTGTCTCTGGTATTTGTATAGTTTTCACTGTATACCAGGTGAAGCGAGGTTTTGAGGACATAATGGCAAGTGGTGAATTTATTTCCACTATAATGCAGAGAAATTGTACATTTCAAATGTGTGTGTGTGTTCCTATACCTACTGACAGTCATTTTAACTTTTAGTTACTTCTGTGCTTGATGGTAGTGTACATTTTTGCACGTAATTTATTTAAAAATTAAGTTTCTGGAATGTGATAATCTATTTTAGTGGTATAATTTAATTTATTTCTTATGACTGGAACATTCTGTGCACTGAAAATTTTACTAATAAATAATGATGCAATTGTTTTATTTACGCAATAAAGAATATTAACTCTAAGTACACTCCAGTGTAGTGATGGTTTCTTTGGCAAAAAAAAAAATTGTAACTTTGACAATTTTATTCCAGTTCATTCATTACCTTGGATATCCTCAATATTGATTTTTGGCCATATTATGGAATACTAGACCACTTCAAGAAATACAGTAATGCAGGGCTGCCACCAGTCCTGAAACTGAAATCCTGGTTCCTGTATATAAATATTGTGGCAAATCCTGTAATATCCTTGGGGAATTTAAAAAAAAAAAGCAAATTACAGAAAAAAAGAAGTGGAATGAAGGACATTTACATTATTAATGTAGTTATTTTGTTTGGAATGTACAAACCATGTGAATTCTTTTCTCCACTCACACTTACAGCCTACTTTTTTTATACAACGACCATACCAGTGATAATTTTTGTTTCCTCACAGTTGTGATATCAATGGTAGAGTTGTTCCGATACCGATACTAAGTATCAGTATCGGCCGATACTTCGCCTTTTCCCGGTGTATCAGTTTCGGGCAGGTTATCGTGCCAATACATTAGTATCTGTTGTAGACAATTACGTCAGGTTATTACTTTCTTTAGACTAAAATTACCGTATTTCGGTGTGTATACAGTAAGACCTCCTTAATTCTAAGTAGATTAATTCTAAATCATATATAATTTGAAGTGTGTAATCGCCCCCAAACGGAAGAATAGGATTTTATACGATTGTGCCAGTTTTCACATCTGGTTTTCGTCTGCTGTACGGAGATTTCCACCTTAAGATGCTTCACTGTTGTAATAACTAACAACGGGATCAAGTTTTGTATCACAGTCGTTGCTACCATCTATGGCCACTGAAAAAGCTACATTTTTTAGTGTTTGCACAAACTTTTCTTCTTCAGTTTTTGCCATCTCAGTTACAATTGCATAAGTTTTCGTACATGCAAAACCGTATTCTTTAGCGATAGCGCTGTCTGGGAACATTTTACAAAATAAAGACCCAGCATGATCTGCACAGCTAATAGGAAGATTGTGTTTTACCACAAAAGACTTAAACAAGCACTCTGCTTTTGTGACACTTTCTTCTTCTTTCCTGTTGGCATCGCTACAAAAACTTAACTTCATGTGTGTATCCACATCGTATAATGTCTTGATGTTTCATGGTCTGGATGTGTTTCACCACGTCACTTCTCCCAGCATGTGATATGACGAAGTCATACCGACACAAAAAGCAAAATGTTCTCCTTTTCTGGACGCTATAACACATGGAAACTCATTGCTGTAAGCTTTTCTGTACACATTCAAATATTTAGTTTCTTTCCATCGAGTAAATTTAGATTTATTAAAATTACTTGCTATTTTTGCTACATAACAATTAACATAGTAGAGCACTACTTTAACGAACTTCACGTTAACGAACACTTCACCATAACGAACTTATTATTTGGGCCCACCAAAACACCATACATACATATATATATGCAAATAACCTTCCATTATAACCAATTTTCGGTAAAAATATACGGGAGGTTCAGTCAATATTCACATTAACAAACACTTTGTAGTCGGAATAAAATGTAAAAAAAACCGCAAAATTACATTATTTTTTAAATATTTCATTGCTAAAAACATAAACGAACAAATCGCACGTTTCTTTTTTTCAGTAGATAACTCAGTCATAGATACATTGGTGTGGCAATACGAGACAGAAATTGTAAAGCGCAGCGCTACTAGTGTTTATCGCTGCAACTAATGCGCTACATCAGTGTTGGGCAGAGATGAGAAGCCTCCAACTTCCCCGAAGTTTTACGTACAACAAAATGCTGTCGCTATATTTCTGGTCTGTTCTCGCATCGGGGTATTTTACCGTGAATTGCAAACGAGGTTGGAAATTTTGGAACCTGGACTTTTCTGCATATCTTGACACTAAAGGCACTTGTGACCTACATGATGTATGTTTTATTAACTTAGTCTGTTTATTTTTCATTTTATAAGCTTCCGAACATGCTACTTTCGAGCACCCCTGTGAGCATTCCCGATGCAACAGTGTTGTACATCTGCGGTTCTTCCACTGAGCACTACCTGTTATCCTCTCTATGCGGCGTGAGTCACAGTTACTTTTTTGGCCATAGGTTGGCAATAAAGATTCGAAGGTAACTTCACTCAGTAACATTTCGCCGCATCTAATTTTACGCGAAGAAATTTTTTTTGTGCGCTTCACTATAAAGAACTTCACTATAACAAACTAGCCATATTTTTGGTCCCTTGAGGTTTGTTATAGTGAACCTCTAGTGTATAATCAGGTTCTTACAAAAGCAAAAATGCCACCAAACTTGGACAAAGATGGTTGCCCGTTGCTGATTGGCCACGCCCACAGTCTAGGGGGAGAGGTGTGGACACTCGAGCAAAAAAAATGACACTTTCATGTCACCGATAGTTCAATGAACTGCCGCAAAATATCATGTTTGCTGCCGCAGCGCTACTACTCACTTGGTGGCGGTCATAGAGTGCAGAAGAACTTAGTAGCGCTGCGGCAGTTGACTGAACTATTGGCGACACGATGGGGTCATTTTTCTTTGCTTGCCAGAATAGGGAGTGTCAGAACCTCCCCTCTTAGACCGTGACCACGTCCTCCGTGTATTGCCGATGCGGGCCGAACATTTCCGACCATCAAGCTATGGGACAGCTGCACGCATTACTGTCATGACAACACAAATGCCGCTCATTTCTACCAGTGTTAACGAGACGGGACAAAAAGCGGGAGGGCAGGAGAATATTTTACAAAACCGAGAGCCTCCCTCCTAAAGAAGGAGGGTTGGCAGGTATGTCACACTATTATAGGGGAATAGTTCCTTTCCCAGAGTGCATGACGTATCTTGTTCAGTGGCGAACCAAACATTATGACTTACAAGATAAGGCATGGCCAAAGGCGTAGGGAATAAAAGATTGCTCAACTAGCTGCCAAGCAGCGAATACCTTAGCCCCTCCTACGCAGGAAAGGCAGGCGGAACAAGACCGCACTGCCGCATTGAGATTACGGGCAGTCTCAACTATCCACGTGGTACGATATATTGATTTTCCAACGCTCGTCCACACTAGTCCTGACTACCACCCAGTGGTGAGGGGTCTAGCTAACCGGACTGAAGCTAGGTATGGATTAGTACAACCCCTCTATTACGACCCAATCCTGAGGAACTGTGAAAAGTTTGGGTCTAAAAAGTTGAGGCATGTCTAAAAATAGATACAGTAATCCCTTGCCAACTGCGGTATCTAAAACTGCCATTTCAGTTATGCGCAGATTTTTTTTTTGTAGACCTTTTCTCCAACTGCGGTACTAGTTTCTATTACCCACAGTTTTCAGTCTATGGAAAACTAGCCCTTACTAATGTTAGTGGTCGCGCATTTCTCAAGCTACCATCATAGACTTCGACATTTGTTGTCTCAAGTAGTGTGAAGCAATAAATTACTTAATGCCAGAAGGGGACACTGGTGTATTGTCCGTAGAAGCATGAAGAAGGGGGGTTGGTGGGGGGGGATTGCAGGCCGGGTCAGTAAGGATTCTTTGTCCTGGTCACATTCTGCCAACTCTGCCTTACCCTCCCTGTCTTTTTTAGCTTCCATTATCCCTCTTCTTTCGCTGCAAAAACAGCAGCACATTACACAGCCTATTTTCTTAATCAGTGTATGTATGATAACTTCAAATTTAATTCAATGCCTTTTTTTTAATGATTATTTTTAAGTTTATGTGCACCCACACACATGTAATATGCAAATTTTTTTATGGTGGGCAATTGTATTTTTTCTTGTGAAGTAAATTTTACGTGTAAAGTGAATAAAGATAAATGTGTGCAAATAAAATGTGTTATGTTACCGGTACCATATTATGGCGAGTGAGGGCGTGTGCGTGTATAGGCAACGTCAAAAGTTTTTTAATGAAAAATTCGGGATAAGTAATATTTCAAGTAGACCGCATTTAGTATTTATATTCCCGTAAACATTGCCCGGCCTTATCATGCCAGTGCAGAGACCTACACGCAGCCTACATTTTGTATAAATTCAACACATTGACGTGAATTGCATCAATCAGCATGTTTTCCCAACGCCGGGCAGCTGTTACGAAGTGAACCGACCCTGTAATGACGGAAGAGTAATCTTGTAGCAACAGACCAAACCAAGTGAAAGCACAGCGTTCGCACACGTATTGCACAATGCCATTTAAACTTTTTGATCGCTATGTGCCTCATAGCAATGTATGACCCCCGAGACCTGCATAATAGATCTTTAATAATATTTTAATAATACGTAGTCTAATCTTTACACACACACACACACTTTCAATGGCCATGTCATACTGTGTTTAAGCCCTCTTTTTTATGACAAGGGATGATCCAATATGCCTTTCTTGGGTATCAAATTAATCAGGAGACATCCAGCTATTAAATTATGCATACAGTATTTATATTTAATTTAAAAAGTGGTTTTTTATGCGCTAGAGACGATTGAACATGAACTTCATGCAAAAAATGGCAAGTTTGGGGGCATAGGGGTAGGTCAAAATCAGTCCAAACTCTTCCAAATTTTTTATTATGACCCTCCCCCCTCTATTTTGACCCTATTCTCGGGAACCATGAGGAGTCGTAATAGAGAGGTTCTATTGTAATCTAAACCAAGGACTGTAGCACCAGCTTCGCTCAGTCAGCCAACCCACGTTACCAACCGACAGAAGACCTACAGAGTAAGTCAGGTTTCTAACACCTCTCGTCAGCTACCATCGCGCACTTTGTCTAGCGCAATAAATCTTAACGACCGTGCCACATAGTCAATAGCCAGGCACGCGTCAAGGTGCAAGCCCAGTGCCTAGGTCCTTTGTGCGTGCGGCGTAGTGGAGAGCGGTGCGCTATAGGCTTCTTGCAAGTGGCGGCATCCCGTGGAACACTGTGTCTGTTCCGGCCTGGTAGATACAACAATCTTGTAGGCAGCAGCGACAGTATTGCACCTCGGTAGACACACTGTGTCTGTTCCGGCCTGGTAGATACAACAATCTTGTAGGCAGCAGCGACAGTATTGCACCTCGGTAGACACACTGTGTCTGTTCCGGCCTGGTAGATACAACAATCTTGTAGGCAGCAGCGACAGTATTGCACCTCGGTAGACACACTGTTTCTGTTCCGGCCTGGTAGATACAACAATCTTGTAGGCAGCAGCGACAGTATTGCGCCTCGGTAGACACACTGTTTCTGTTCCGACCTGGTAGATACAACAATCTTGTAGGCAGCAGCGACAGTATTGCGCCTCGGTAGAGACACTGTGTCTGTTCCGGCCTGGTAGATACAACAATCTTGAATCTTGTAGGCAGCAGCGACAGTATTGTGCCTCGGTAGACACACTGTGTCTGTTCCGGCCTGGTAGATACAACAATCTTGTAGGCAGCAGCGACAGTATTGCGCCTCGGTACACACACTGTGTCTGTCCCGGCCTGGTAGATACAACAATCTTGTAGGCAGCAGCGACAGTATTGCGCCTCGGTAGACACACTGTGTCGGTTCCAGCCTGGTAGATACAACAATCTTGAATCTTGTAGGCAGCAGCGTCAGTATTGCGCCTCGGTAGACACACTGTTTCTGTTCCGGTCTGGTAGATACAACAATCTTGAAGCCAGCAGCGACAGTATTGCGCCTCGGTAGACACACTGTTTCTGTTCCGGCCTGGCAGATACAACAATCTTGTAGGCAGCAGCGACAGTATTGCGCCTCGGTAGACACACTGTGTCTGTTCCGGCCTGGTAGATACAACAATCTTGTAGGCAGCAGCGACAGTATTGCGCCTCGGTAGACACACTGTTTCTGTTCCGACCTGGTAGATACAACAATCTTGTAGGCAGCAGCGACAGTATTGCGCCTCGGTAGAGACACTGTGTCTGTTCCGGCCTGGTAGATACAACAATCTTGTAGGCAGCAGCGACAGTATTGCGCCTCGGTAGACACACTGTTTCTGTTCCGGCCTGGTAGATACAACAATCTTGTAGGCAGCAGCGACAGTATTGCGCCTCGGTAGACACACTGCGTCTGTTCCGGCCTGCTAGATACAACAATCTTGTAGGCAGCAGCGACAGTATTGCACCTCGGTAGACACACTGTTTCTGTTCCGGCCTGGTAGATACAACAATCTTGTAGGCAGCAGCGACAGTATTGCACCTCGGTAGACACACTGTGTCTGTTCCGGCCTGCTAGATACAACAATCTTGTAGGCAGCAGCGACAGTATTGCGCCTCGGTATACACACTGTGTCTGTTCCGGCCTGGTAGATACAACAATCTTGTAGGCAGCAGCGACAGTATTGCGCCTCGGTAGACACACTGCCAGTGATGCAGTTCCACTGATGAGTACCAGTAGTTCATTAATATTGAAGAAGACATCATGAGTCACCATATTTTCTTACATTGTAATTATTTTGTATTTAATCTTTAAGCCCATAATATTTACTGTCACACAACCTGCAAAACACAGAAACGCTGTAAGAAAAAGTTTTAGTTTGAGAAAAATAATTAACATGTATTGTAGCATATTTTATCCTTGCTGGTAAGTCTGAGCGAAACATTTTGAATAAAAAAAATTACTCTTCTTGTGGTGTTCGGTTGCCAATAAAACTGTTTATTGAAATATCATTCACATTTTTGTTCCACTGTGGGTTTGTTATTATATTTCATGCGTTTTGAACTGTTTACAACAGTTCCGGTACTGTTGGGGTTCAGTTCATTCTCCGAAACCGTTCGCGAGTTCATAACAGTTTGCGACAAAGAGCAATTCCGTCTCCGGAACTGTTCCAGGAAATATTCCCCATCCCTACCTTTCATGATACAGCTGCAAGAATACATCAGAAGTATCAGAATTGATAATAATTTGTATTGGCTCAGCAATACACAGATCCTCAACTTTCACTGTTTACACTACAGTAATTACACTATGTTTTCTTTGTTTTTTCTGTAGCCCTTAAAACATGTAGTAAGAAAACTGCACTAACATACTTTCCAATAATTTATTCAAAATAAATACTGCACTCTTTCTTACCATGTAAACAATTTATTTACATATATATTTTCTATAATCCAACTGAATTATGAAATTGCATGACTGACACAAAAAAAAAAAAAAAAACAGATAAAATATTTATATCATATATACATGTATATAAAAACAAATATATTTTTCAGTGATCTCTCCTGATTTAAATGGTTCGGACAAACAATTGTCACAATATGTACAAAATTTACAGATGAAACAAAACAGTCTCTAGCAGTCACTTGATTACAACAAAAATTCAAATAGTTTTAGAAAATGTAAAAAATTGTATTACTGCAGCTTGCGAAGGAAGCTGTAATTTTACAACATTACAGAAAACAATGTGAAAGTACTGCAAAACAAAATGTTTCTCACACCTTAAAAAATAATAGAGTGATGCAACTTTTAAATTGTTTTACAATAAAATCACATTTAAGTCACAGAAATGCTTGGCAGTCCGAATCATCCTTTGTTATGTACTAACAAACTTCTGGGAACACTGGACTGAATCTTACTTTGTAGGGAAAGAGAGAGAAAAAGAGACAGGCTAATTACATGCTACATTCACTCACTTGGATGAACCATCATGGTTTACAACTGTACATGATTAAATTTCCCTGTCTAAAAAGTGAGAATCTTAGCACCAGTATAGCAGACATTTCTAAAATTATATAGATTGTATCCAAAAACACTTCACTAACATAGAGATTTCATTTTTGACTTCATCATATTATTCACATGTCACATCTGATTTCTTGCACATCACTACAGCAAGTCTTTGAATGATCACGGCACAGCATATAATTCGACAGTCAACTAGGAGACAAGTTTTTTTACAACGAAAATTACCATACACACATATGCACATGCCCACGTACGTGCAGGATTGTAGTTGGGAATATCTAACATTATGTGCCATGCATTATAAGTTATATGTTACGATGTAGCACATAACTCATGCTCACCTTTGTAAACTGTTCACAAAAAACTTGATGTCATCAAAGTTCATTAATTCTTTCATAGCATTCGGTTTACAGCACTTCACAATATTCACAAGTTCAAACATGGCACGCTATAGTCAACACACTATCACACTATTGTATTCGCTCCATCAAAGGACTTGCATGGCTGTGTACTAATCTAACACACCAGCATGGATAAGGCTGAAAACACTGGGCACGAGGATGATGTTAAACAATAATGATTACATTGCTAGCAACACGAAACAATAACGGTGTACACATGATAACAATATCATGTTTGCAATATAAAAACATTGCACGCATCAGCTGCAGTTTTAACTCCGAGCTGCAGTTGCATGTCCGATCCTGAACTGCCCGCAGGCTTCGCCACATAGTAGTGCACTGTGTCTGCACTTTACACGCACAACTACGAGTTTGACGGGGGGCGTCTGTCATAGTCTCTGCGGTAGTCTCGCTCCTTCCCCCTCCAGGTACCTGTCCCGCTCCCTGCCATGGGGCCAGGAAACCTCTCCCGCGAGAAGTGTGGCTGCATCTCGCCCTGTGGGTAGCCGGAGCTACTGGAGCCAAACCCAGGCTGGTAATGGTTCCCGTAGTTCGACGGCCCCTGGTGGAACCTGCGACATGTACACCTTGCTTCAGGATGGTAACACTGTAGACAGAGGGGTCTGTTCAGCAAGTTACACAACAGATAGTGGAAAATACCATTTATGCTATTTCATTTGGCAATGACAATGAAACAATACTTTCCTAATGAAATTGAAAACATACACCACACTAGATGAAACTGTACTACAATATTAACAAAAAAAAATGTAGCTGTTGAGAATTTATCAAAAAATGGTAGCAGTGCTGTATTTATATTCAGAAGGAAATGTTATATTCTCTTAAGTTATTACACATGGCATAAGCACAGTTCCCCATATTAACCATAAACTAATATACTATCATGCTACAAGGATGCCCCAAGAAAAAAGTCAAACCATAACATGTACAATAGAATCCCTCTATTACAACCCCATTTATTACGACCACCTCTCTATTATGACCCAATTCCGAGGAACCGTGAAAAATTTGAGGCATCTAAAAATAGATATAGTAATCCCTCGCAAACCGTGGTATCTTCAAACGTGGTTTCAATTATGCATGGATTTGTTTTTGTAGACCTATTTTTCAACCGGAGTAACAGTTTCTATTATCCACGGTTTTCAGTCTAATGGAAAACTGGCCTTTACTGATGTTAGCATCACCCATTTCTCAAAACTTTGACAATTGTTCCAAAAAGCATAAAGCAGTAATTTACTCCAAGTCAGAAGGGGACTGTGGTATCTGGAATTGGGGGGGGGGGGGGGGGATTGCAGGCCGGGTTGAGAATTCTTTGTCTAGTCACGTACTGCCGCCTCTGCCGTAACCCTCCCACTCATTTTTTACTTCTGTCAACCCTCCTCCGCCCATACCTATGTATGGTAATAATTTTTTATGGTGAGCAATTTACTTTGGCGGGTTAGGCCATGTGCGTTTATATGCCAAGTCAGAATTTTTTCATGAAAAATTAGTGTTACCACACTAAATTTTTGTATTCCTGTAAACATTACTGGGCCTCATTGTACCAGTTCAGAGGCCAACCCACCATCTAAATCTTGTAGAAATGCAACACATTGATGTGAATAGCATCTATCAGTATGTTTTCCCAACACTAGCAGTAACGACGGCAGTGGCTAGCCGGCGCCCACGAGTAATCTTGTAGCGAACGATCGACAGCTGCGCGAGGCAGGCGGCCCCAGTATGAACAACAACGGCTGGGCGGCCTGGCACCAGCGTGATGCTCGTACCAGGACCGCCCACTTCACAGCCCAGCCAGAGGATCTAGGCCCGAGCGACAGCAGTAAGCTGCAACGCTGCAGAGGATCTAGACGCGCTTGCCCAGCTACATACACACTACAATGTATTCGCTGCTACCCGCAGCACACAAGTGATTTAATCTAAGTAATGTATCTTCATATCTATTATCAATAAATATAGTGCGGTGTTTTACTCCAAACGTAAGGCATCTCCAACTGTGTTTTTAATTACTGCTTTGTGCGTAATACATCCAATTTTCTAGCAATGAAACTGCCAGACCAAAGAGAGAGCATGGCGCACGCACACGTATTGTGCAATTGATCGCTATGTGCCTCATAGCAATGTATGACCCCCGAGACCTGCGTAATAGATCTTTAATAATAACATTATATTTTAATAATACGTAGTCTAATCTTTACACAAACACTTTCAATGGCCATGTCATACTGTGTTTAGGCCCTCTTTTTTACCACAAGGGGTGGTCCAATATGCCTTTCTTGGGTGTCAAATTAATCAGGAGACGTCCAGCTACTAAAATGTATTAATATTTAATTTAAAAAGTGGTTTTTTTATGTGCTAGAGACTATTAAACATGAAATTCATGCAAAAAAATGGCAAGTTTAGTGGCATAGGGGTTAGGGATGGGTCAAAAATCGGCCCAAAATTTTCCACATTTTTATTACTACCCCCCTTCCCCACCCTCTATTACAACCCTATTCACGGGGATCGCGAGGGGTTGTAATAGATTCTACTGTAGTTACTGTAACGAGTGATGTATGCACACAGAACTTTTCAGGATTGCAGCATGATATCTCAACCCTTTCAAAATGAGACATTGTTTAAATATGTATTGCAGAAGTAGCAGCCATGCAACTCTTTTGAATGAATGGGAACAGAATTTGTTTGATGCATTATTCATTTCAGTAAACTGAACAATTAACCCCAGAACAAATGTAACCTGAAATATGTATGCATGCTAATGTTTCATTTTTACTTAACTGGTTGGTTTTTTCCTTACTATAACAGTTCTCGGAAATGAGGTCGTTATGACAGGAATGAATGCTATACCCCAACCCAAAATTTGCAATTTTTTGCATTAGTCTGTGTTTAATCATGTCTAGTGCGAAAATTACAAATTTTTTAAATCAGATATAAATTTATTCCAATAGGCAGCCATCTGAAAAACTTATACCCAAAAGACTTACACATGGACCCTTTATCTCCACATTGATTGGCACGAGCATTTACCCAACCAAGTCCATGTTCAATCATATCTGGTGTAAAATCAACATGCTTTTGCGTTGAATGTTAATTACAATTCAACAATCAGGCACCTTCCAAATAAGATGATAACACAGAAGGGTATTTGCAACTTCTAGTGTCAACACACAAATAAAAATATTAGTAACAATTAAATCTGAGCATATTTCAACAAATAATGGCCACCTGCACGAATGGCCATTACTTTCCAAGTATTCCAGTCAACTCAGTCACACTATTGGATTCGTTTAGTAGACATCATCATAATCTGGGAGTCAACTGACGACCGTCTCACCCACTTTCTCAACGACCTTAACTCATACAAACTAGTTCACCATATTTCAGGAACTAGCCCTTCAAAATGGCAAAATTGAAACTACTGTTCACATTATACCCACCAACCACCTTCAATACCTACATTTCGACACCTACCATCCATTCCATGCCAAGAAATCTCTACTGTACTGCCTTGCCACCACAGCATTTGATCAAAAAAAACCTAACTGACTTAAAAAAAATCACAGAATACACAAATACAGGACAGTACTCGCAGATACGCATGCACAAACACAAGTTGGCTGAACACGTTCTCCATGTAGCATACTGCAGTCTGGTGAGCACTGGTTGGCAAACAGTGAACCTGGTGGTCAGTAGGTGAACTAGCGTGAGACGGATAATTAGAAACGTAGCAGAGAGGTTATGTTTAAGCCAAGTGTCTGTCTGGATTTGGAGATATATTGGTGGGCCAGTTCCCAGTGTTGCAGTTCTGCAGTATTATTAGAAGGAGGTAGGGCCCTCACTACTCTAGTCGCGAGATGCTGCATGTGCTACAACTGGTATTCTGCATTGCAGTCAATGCTCTGCAGCTGGTTGATAAGATTTTATGTTGCACAGTTGTAGCTGCCCTGGATAGGATAAGTCTGATTAGTGAGCCTGCTGATGAAAGAGGTGAAGATTGGTGCATAGCACAAGAGCTACAACATGGACTATTGCAAGGGTGAAACCCCCTGGGGGTGGTGATATATCTGACTGTAGAACTGGGTAGTAATTTGGGGTGCACCAGTTTGATGCAACGGTTGGGCGGTCCATTGTAAACCAATTATTATATCACATTGCTTGTTTACGTGGAGCAGATGCGTTTAGCTCTGGTGACAAGACTGTACAGCAGAGATTTCTTGGCATGGAATGGATGGTAGCTGTCAAAATGTATGTGTTGAAGGTGGCTAATGGGTTTAATGTGAACAGTTGCTACAATTTTGTAATTGTGAAGGGCTAGTTTGATGCACCATGGGCATTATCACTAACCCGATCACGCCTCGCCACAACCGCAGTTCCCTCCTAAGAGACGTTACGCTTCACACGCTACAGCTCGCGTTGAAGCCCAGAGTTGGCTTAGCCTAACTGATGCATCTTGTTGGACAGCAACCTGCTTTGCACCATGACACCGCTCCCTACCTCTCCAGTCTTTGGCAGCAAGAGGGGAACAAGCTGCTAGTTTCTGCAGCCTTTGGCCATCTCCGACGCCCTCTCTCTACGTGACCTCTGCCAACCCCACCACACTGACCCTGTACTCCGGATACATATAGAGCTAGCAGCCTACAGTTTGAGACTGTGTCGTGTCAGTCAGTTACAGAACATCACACTGCTTGAGCACCTACCAACTTCATCTAGTAATCACTGCTTGTATGCAGCTTTATCAAGACAGCTACTCTGCACGACAATGCCACACAGCTCACCAAAGCCTTTCGTGTTACTCAGCTACCTTGTAGCTCAACCACTAACAAGACCCCGCTGACTAGGGGTCACACTAACCCTCCATGCCTCCACGTCTACCAAGACTAGGCGTCACTCTGACTGGCATCCTTCAGGCCTTAGTCTGGCCACAGGCTGGTTTATGTGTGTTTACTGATCAATCCATAAACAGACATAATCCAAGCTATCTCCTGCTTCGTCACCAAACCTCTCTTACATTCTTGCAGTAGTAGTCACGTACTGGAACCGGGACTCGTACATTGTGAATATAAACACAATTCAACTACCACCCGTTTGGTGCTCCTCAAGTATGAAACAGTAGAGCTCCAACCACTAGTAATACCTCTTCTAGAGAGGTTTGCTTGCACCAACGGAAAGTAAGTGGCCTATATGCCATTTCAGATAAGGCACGGTACTCGAAGGGAGGAGAAGAAGGAGGAGTTCTTAAATGCTAAGCGAGTGGGCACCAACCAACCATCCACACATAGTGGAGACACCCCACACGAACGTGCTCAGTCTGTCCGTCACCTGGAGAGGCAGTCTTCTTCAGACAGCACCCCAGTTCATTTCCCTTCACACACCAGACGTGGCACAGAGCCACATCCTGCAGTATGTACCTTGGTCAATGGGAGTGATAACAGGTTGGGCATAGCCAACTCCTTTGGAAACAGTGCAGCCACCGCCTGGAGCCACGACACCTCATCAACTATCACCACCTAGGCAACTGCTGGCCCCAGTTGGCCTACCCCTACACCGGAACCCAGGAGATTAGTGAGCGAGTACCCTAGAAAGTCAACCCTGCCTTAACGAGCTAAGGTGAGTAAGAAATATTGGGGTACTGCACACAGCAGACTTTGTACCAAGCCGCAAGCCTACTCAACCAGTGCTAGTCTCTAGTAGAAAGCCTACAGAGTAATTGAGTATCCGAGCACGCCTGATCTAGTGCTCTCCAAAAGTAACACTGACTAGTCTAAGCGACCGGTCTTACTTTTGTTTTCCCCTTTATGCAACCCGTGATTCTGGCATTGTGATATTTGAAGTCTCAAAACTTCACCAAGACTAGATCTACCTATACGGAAACGTACCTTGTAAAATTAGTATACGGTGTAAATTCCCCAGACATTGGTCTCGGGCTGAGGAAACTTGTCCAAAGTGTAATATTCATCCCAATGTGGAGATCCCCCGCCCTAGCCAGGCATTACTAACAGGATGTTTGTGAGATTTGTGACATAACTATAGGACTACATCAACCTCCCCCCCCCCCCCCATCATACTTCAAAATGGTTACCAACGGGGCACAATTGCTGTAACAGTCTTGACTAGACAGCAGGACTGAGCCAGCCAAGCCTCCCGAACACTTAGTCCTGCTGATCACCGTGAATGAGCAGAGCTTCATTTAACAATGTAAAATAATAACCGTAAGAACTACCTATCGTCAATACAGATATTGTTAAAAAGTATGGTTATAGGCCTAAATTGTGAACATTCGTACAAAATGTTATTTTAAATATGACAATTATTTGAACAGCTGAAAACAGTAAACAAAGCATTTGAAAGTTACAACGTATTAGTCACACTGCAGCGTTTACGTTTACATGTAGCGGAAGGATATGTAATCGGTAGCCACATGTAGAACTTTAGCAGGGCTTCAGAAAAGTGTGAAGTAACATTGAATGGCCTATAGATGCTCATTTCCCATGTGTGTAGAAAGCCAATTATGCAACGAAACCTTACAACTATGTTAAATACGTCAATGAAACACATCACAAGAAAACCAGTCGATGAGGTGGGGGGAAAATGTAAACAAGTCATAGACATGGATGACGAACGCCAATGATATAGCTAACATTGTTGTGGCACTGAGACATGTCTGATGGCTCTAGTGTTGTGGAGAAATTACCAGCCATTTTGTTTTTAAGTGCTTCATGTCCACACATCTTTGATGCACACATGTCATCATTTTACGCCAATAGCCGCAATTCTAACGTGGAATACATACAATTAAACAGGATGTGTCAGCTACAAGTGTACGTAATTTATATATTAACACACATTGCCATTTGTCATAATGAGAATATCACAGTTATTAATGTAAATCATTTTGGTAAATGGTAGTAAAAATAATGCTTTATTTCGCGTTTGGCTGAGGCAAAGTTTATTATAATTTTGTTGTACAGAGTATTTCACTATACAAAATATTCAAGGCAGGTTTTGCTGTATATTTCAACGTACAGTGCACTGTTTTATGACGAGTCATGTACTCAGAGAATAAACTTTATTGGTTCTCAGTACTCATTTTAATGGAAGAATCAATGGTATCTACGAATCAAAGAATCAAACTGACCCATCCTTATCAATGATCCTTGTGCACAATTTTATTAATTATGGTTTTATTTAGTTTCTGTTTTATTCATTGGTTAATTGTCAACCCGCTTACGTTTATCGGATACAACTATGGACTGTTGATTCAATGAGATGAGTGGAAGCAAATGCCTATACAGTACAGTACAGTACTTCATGTGTAATTCACTGCGAACTATGCCCTAGTACTGGTCAATTATTATCATGATGCCAATTGTGTGTGTTTATTTCCAAACGTTTGCCATTTTAGTCCTCATTATTGTATGTATGGTGCAATACACGCAAAATTCCGTTTATGTGTGTTTACAACTCACCAAACACAAACACTTTCTACAGTATGTAAAAATGTCCTCCCTTCCCCTACTGCTGCAAAAAAACTCTCAGAACTGTACCAGCTTAAAACCAATTTCACAGAAGTACCTGGGTTTAAAGCCAATGTTACGAGACAGCTGTGGTGGCATTTTCCATGGTGAACTGCTATGTTACGCTTCACTACAAAACCAGCCGTCACATTTTAACTATGAACGTAAAAATTTAACAGGTCTAGCAGTTTCCCACTTGATATAAAATCCCAACGATTTCTCTTTCTACTACATTTGAATATTCCTCTACATAATGAATTTAATTTGCAGCAATTTTCCTGGTCCTTTTAAATATTTAAAAAAGTGATTTCACAATATGTTGTTTTAAACATATATAATATGCACATCAATAAAATACACAAAAAATCTGTACCTACCTTACGCATCGCATGTTCTAAACTTTAAAACCAGTAACGAAAAGTGATTATCATATGCAGGTAAAAATACAGGAACTAAGCTGCCGACAAACAGGACTTTTTAAAATAAGATATTCCAGTTTAAGAGATGTGATAATGAAAGCGACTGAAGGACGACCAGAAAACCTGGTTGAGGGGGGGAATATGAACCAAGACTCTAGTTATAAAGACGACTTGACGTACCTCCTCTTGTTCATCATACGGTGGTCCCTGTCACGGTCCCTGTGGTAGCCTGCACCTGGGCCTGGCCCTCCTGCATTCGCAGGCCCCCGGTTGTAGCTGTCGAACCTCTCTCGCTTGTGTTCCCCCCCGCTGAACCTGCATCAACCATCAAACACACTCTACATGTAGCTTTGCCATGCTGTGCATGATTTAAAAACATACAATTAAAATCTGCTTTGTATGTGCACAAACACACGCACACCAGCACCACTTAGGTGCCAACTTGAACATACCTATAATAACAATAACAACTTTTATTATTTGAATGGTAAATATTAAACATAACCATTTTAATATGTAATTACATTATAAAATGTAGAGAATGGACAAACAGTTGCATGTGGTTAGCCGCATGTACGTGTCTATTCTACATTTCATAATGTGGGGTAAAATCTGACAGACAATGAGCCCAACCTACACAGCTCTTAGAGCATTGTATCAACTGATGAAAAGCTGCGGGATCCGTGTTGTTAGGTTGGCTATTTTGATGATAGCTTTGGAAGAAAATAGTACTCGGGACAAAAAGTTGTAATTTAAAATCTTAATTATACTTACAACATTTATTGTTTGAATTATGTTTTTAAAGCAATATTACATTTTCTTGGATATTAGTAACTGGACTTTAAAAACACGTTTAGCATTTCTGACAGAGTATGTCGACGCATACGAACAGTACACGTTTCCAGCCAATGGCTAGCCATGTTTATGTTTCCAGCCCGGTGAAGGCAGATGTGCGTATGCTTTTTTTCTCATTGAGTTTATTATAGAAATATCTTAATGGTGTTGTCGGAATATTTAATTAGTAATTAATTATTTTTTAATTTGTTTCTTTTTCAAACATAGTTGATTGTAGGTACCGCCGTAGTACATTTTCTTGAGTGAAATGTAATATTAATAGACACGTCATTAAAACTGCTCGTTCTGCCATTTTGCTTAACGCCTTCCACAATAAAGTGACACAAATATAATTTACGTATATAAGTTTAAGTTTGTTCGTATCAGGAAACATGCGCAGTGTTGATTTTACTGAATGATTTTGTAAATAAATTATTTAATGCTAGTGACGAACAAACGTGATTCATGAAGTAAAATAGTAAGGATTACCATAGAAAAACACGTGTTCAAGAGGTTGCAAATATTAAAAACAGTAAGTGTGCATGTTTTGTAAATGTTTTTGTAAACCATTTATATAATTATTGAAATGCACGTGGCCTGAAAAAGCCGCACTTTCCACACTTTTGTAGCGAGCGAATAATATTTGTCTACATCGTAAGTTCAAGTGTAAGGTTAACTTCGGTCACAGTGTGTGCGGGTATATATTGCTGCGTCTGTACAAGTACGAACAGCGACATATGTATCTCATTTTGTGTTTTCATTAAAGTTATAATTTTCGAAGTTAAATAATTTAAATGATGTTTCCATACGAGCAAAATTTTCCACTGCTACATCAAAACAATATGCAACTCAAAATGCCACACACTCATGAGAACATCAAAATAATCCTGTCTCACGAAAGACAATCTAAAGCCCCCTTTTCTTCCTTTTTCCTCTCGAAATTAAAAATGAACACAGAACCCCAACAAATTTAACTCTGTAATAAAAAAATTAAACAAGTTGGAATGCCAACCTAGTTATAATATCCTACATTAACTACTGGATGGAAGTTATCTAACATCAGCCTTTCAGTGCCTGCCATGACAGGCAACACGAGGAAGGTGGAAAATGCAAGTATGCATTGGACTCAAAACATTTGTTTACAAATGTCTTTTTCTTCCGTGACAAAACAGCTGCAGTGGAAGGATACACTGTGCCCATGCTACATTTCTAGAACTTTCAAAATTTACCCCACTTACAGCATTCTATGTGTAGTATATAATTTAATCAGTAGCCTAGTAGCCTATTCCACCATTTACATTTGTGGTATATCTATACACAAACCAACATAAATAATTGTGTTTTGTAAAAAGCATGTGTCAATTGTGTCTGGGCTCTTAACAAACACTGTACAAAATCACTTTCATTTGTTTATTGACTCACAAGGGGTGGCAAATAACAAGCCATAATTTATCAGCTATCATCTCGGAGAAAGATGTCCAGAAGAACATTCTGTGAGGCATTGCTTTTCAACGACCCAAGATGGTAGAATGTATGTAACACAAGTATCAATGAAAAACTCACGAACATTCTTGTTGCCTCATATACCTCATCTGTTCGAATCCTGATTTTTGGATCCACCCCCGGACCTTTTTCAATGGTCAATAAATAATAAGCTATTTAAAATTGTTTTTCTTTTTTAATCTCACTAAATCTAGTATCTATTAAAAGGGCTTTGTTTTACAATTAAAATAATTTGCCAAATGTTTGTGATGAGAACGTGTGTTGCAATCTACAGAACAGCCAAAGACTGTCATATCAGCTATATCTATGCTGAACTGCACACAAGGACAACATTTGGACACCATGAGTATCACCGTAAGCCCTCCTCTCTATCTGCACTCACATTCAGTGTCTGTGAACACAACACAACCATGCTGCCTACAAGTAAACTTGCTTGCACCTTAAGAACATCTTGAAAGTAAACTGTCAAAATAAACTATTTTAAAAACTCTATCAAGGATTGATTAGTTGAACTTTCCAGCCTAGACTTAGGTTATGATTTTTTTTACAGTAGTCAAATCTCGTTAGTACAAACCCAGTTAATATGCAGTTCCCGTTTATACAAAGCAATTTTGTGATCCCTAAAAAAATACTAGGCATTTTAATGTTATGTCATTCGTTTAGTATGAAATCCGGTTAATGTGTAATGTGAAGTCGGTTTATGTCTTGCAGTAAACAATTTATATTTAATTCGGATGTTTAATACACACAAAAACCTAACCACTAAAATTAATGTAAACAATCATGATACCATAGATCTATACAATACAAACAGCACTACTTTAGCAGTATGAAATAATTTCACTCCTCTAGGATCAAAATCTGTAACTAAAGATGCTGGCTGCATGTACCGGATATAATTGACTGGCAATCCGGCCCGGATTTGCCCGGGTACAATTTAGTTTTTTCTACCTGCCGTGGTGAGCGGGGCTGCACGCTCGCCTCGTACACCTTCCCTCATTGCACCTCTCATGCCACCACATCGCCACACCTCGCACCGCCACCCCCGTCCATGTATAGGTCTGTGGGCGCATGTCTCGATTCTAGAAATTACTTTTTACAAAACTTTTCATTACTTTTTAATTATTGGCAATAATTGTATGATATGAAGGACATTTCTTATCTACATTAAACAGTTTTAATTTTGAATTAATTAATTTTGATAAAGATTAAGTTCTTTAAAATTAGAAAAGAAAGTGAATTTTACATTTATTTTAATTGCGTGATTGAAATCGTAAATACGCTTATTACTACTTATCTATTAAATATAGACGTATGCCACCGCTGATTTTTGTAGATCATTTAATTATACACAATTCTTTCATACATGATTTTGTTATATCTCTAAAGGAAATAGACAGCGTACTTCATGAGTGCACGCTGGCGGCAAACTTTTTTCCCCGACTTGATTTTCTAATACCGTTAATGCTCAGCTCCTATATGTGCATGGGCAATTTTTAATACATGTAAACCTTCCTCGATAAATGCAGATCATAACAGTAAAAACCGCATCCAAATCCGTTCAGTGGTTCTCAAGATTAGTGCAGTTATACAACAGACGGATGCACTCGCCACGGACTTCCTTTTATACTATGTATTGATCGTAAGCCGACACCGAATATGATACCAAATGCAAACCAAATTTTCAAGATAGTGTGACAGCTAGTGCCGCGCATTGGGTAAACACGCTGAGTGAATGTAGGGAGAGTAGGACAAAGAAAATTCTGGACTGCATGTTGTGGCAGTTGGAGGAAGGGAAGTGTTGTGGGCGTGGCTAACGGGAGGGATGAATGACAGCCAGTAGGGTAGAACATGGTCCAAGGGGGTACAGGGGGGGGGGGGAGGAGGAAGAAGAAGAGAGCGGCCACTAGGAGCCTAGAAGCTGGGGAAATAATGGGATACCACTCCATGACTGTGCTTGTGATCTTTTCAAAGGCCAGACCCAGCCAAGCAATAAGGGGGTGCTGCGCCTGAAAAGGAAGCTGCACGTTTTTACCAACTGGGACCACTTTGAAATATTGTCTGTTCTAATTCTAAGTAAGCCAAGGCGTGATTTTGGAAGATTCAAATTGATAAAAAATGGTTGGCTTACAATGCGGTAAATAAGGTATTTGGTGCGTGGCCACCTTCCGTAACCTCTTCTGTGCATATGGTGCACAAACAAAGTTGATTTGCGATTGTGTTCCAGCGCATTAATGCAAGTAACGGACAAAGTCCTGTTGTATCGATTAGTCGAACTAGTAAATTTAGCTTTGTGAAGTTGGCTTCAGTGAATACTTATGACATTACCACCATTTCTCTTGCTACTGAATGTTATTGTTTTAATCTGAAAGTGTGCAAAGTTAGTAAAACAGTGGTTTTGGTATTTCTACATACTGCAGTGCTGTGAATGACAACAAAGCACCACCATGAGTTTACATTGAAGGAAAAACTCAAAATTATAAATGAAGTGGAGAGCAGGAAGATAACTAAAAAAGATACAGCAGAGCAGTCAGAGTGGTCCCTCAGCTTCTTGAATCACCCATATAGATTTGTCTTGAGGAAAGTGTTGCCTTGGGTGGAAACGTGTCCCAGGTACTCGATTGAGGTTTTCCAATGTGGCACCTTGAAAGTTTCGCCATCATAACCGTGGATTTTCAGTCATTCCAAAACTCGTTGCAGATGTGTGAGGTGCTCTTTCCAAGACTTGGAATAGATGATCACATAGTCGAGGTAGGTGAAACAGAACTTGCCAATGTAGCCAGTTATGACTTCGGCTGACATTAGCCATTGAAACATGGCAGGTGCATTCTTGAGTCCAAAGGGCATGACTCTGAACTGAAGTGTCTCTCCTTCCGGCAACATAAAAGCAGTACTTCCAGCTGTCTTAGGTGTACCGCTGTTGCCAATAACCTGACTTCACGTAAAAGGTGCTGAAGATTCGCCTCGCCTATGTCCCGCAAAGTGTTTGCTAGGTCGAGGGCTGGAGGTGGAATCGGCAGCATGACGTCGTTCAGTGCCATAGGTGATGGCGCCTTACTGAAACCTTGTACGGTCGGTTATAGATCGGTGCAGAAGAGTTCAACAATATCTCGTGCTGAATGGTACAGGTTTGAGGCAATGCTCCCCCAGGTCCGAAAGCCCCGGCATGTTTGTCGAGGACTTCCTTCAACTGTCGGAATTGCGTTTCTGAAAGTTCATGGTTGATCTCCTCTTCACAGACAGCTTGACGGGTCACGTGGTCGGGTCGGTGTTCCCAATTCACAGTTACACTGTGGTTGTCATCCAGGTATACTTTCCTTTTGCCTCTGGTTCATTATACATTGTTGCTGCTGAAGCCATGTGTGGCCTAGTATCACTTCCTCCTGGATGTCGGGTGACACGAGATACCCCGCATGCGGTTTGATTTTGTGTAGTTCAATCATGAGTGTAGTGTGCCCGTCGACGGTGAGCGTGCAGTCCGGTTTTGCCATACGCACAATTTTGGTTTGAGGATGTAAAGTTTGCCCGCTGATCTTCTGTGAGGATGTCTTGTCCAACAAAATTTCTGGATGTGACTGAGTCGAGCAGTGCCAAAACACATTTTTTCCACTGACTTGAACTTCTGTGTGTAGGGTTTCGGGTACCTTAGATTCCTCAAATAGGAGATGGACGGTTTGCCTTTCTTGTCCGACGGGGTTGCTGGCAGTGGAGTTTCCCTTATGAGACGTGCTACTGTTGCTAGGTACAGTTTGGGTGGTACGCAGAGAACGATTTGCACGCCCTTCTTCCGCTCGTTCCTGCCTTGGCACCAGGCATTGCAGTCAGTCACTTTAGAAATGGTACACGGGGCAATACCAACACTATGGCAGATGTGGAGTGGGTGGTATGGGTGGCAGCAACTTGTTACTTCGTTCCAGCGGCTTGTCGGACGGTCGAAGAGAGCCTGCGCTTTAAAATATTATGCTTGGCTTCCTGTGCATGGTCTATGAAGTAGTCCTCTGTGAGTGGCTTGGGGATGAGTCGAATATTTCTCAGTCGGTAACAACAGGTGGGTTACCTGCTGCATGCACCTTTCCTCATCTCAGCTGGGAAAAATTTTACGGTACATTTGTACTTTGACGTGTGATGCATTACTGCGCAGTTGGCATGCACACACTACTTGCAACTATGCCCCATCATTGAGCACCAGCATTCATTTGGGCAAGTTTGAATTGCATTAATATATTAAATCAAGTGCCTACAGGGTCCACAATCATCACTTCATGTGCAACTACAGACACGTGGTTGAGGAAACTTGTATTGCCTACTCAAAGCCATCACGTGGTCGCCATAACCCCAATGCGGGAATTTTAATTTCCAATGAGCAACAGACACTCTTAGCAGGGATAAACAAGTTCGAGGGTTAGCTGTAATAGTGCAGCACTCAGTCCACAAGGTCGCCACAGCCCCCAGCACCTCGCACCGAGGTGATAAGATATGTCAACTCCTCCACCCCAGGAGATAAGAAAAGGGTAGTACTGAACCGAAGCCCAAATATACAATCCCTGCGACGAGAGGTTAGCTATCTTCGCACTCCTCTGAAAGCCTACAAACCACAAATTTTTGTATAAATTGGAGAAGCCATCCCAGGCACGAGAGTAGTCGTCGCTCTCCTCCTGTCTGCACAAGGCAGAGGGTGAAATAGGGATAAGTAACCATCCACCCTATCTTCCAGTCTGCGCAAGGCAGAGGGAGAAATAGGGATAAGTAACCATCCACCCTATCTTCCAGTCTGCACAAGGCAGAGGGAGAAATAGGGATAAGTAACCATCCACCCTATCTTCCAGTCTGCGCAAGGCCACATAACTGTCTTAAGGGTGCAACGGCCACTAGACCACGAATGGTAAGTGGCAGCCAAACCAACCTTCCATTCTGAATAAGGCTGAAGATCATCTGCCTGGTTGAAGCGCTGATCACCAGACCACACCCACGTCGGTGACTCTTAAGACTCCACCACAGACAAGCTGCTTTTTCAGAATACGTCTTCCTTCCACCACCCATAACTAATTCCATTATGTTAATCCATTTGGGAGCAGGTTCCTTCAGAACACACCAAGTTAGGTAGCTGCTTTATTTTCTTTTATTGTGACATACATATTCAAAACTATTTTAATTAGCATTGATCAGAGCGCCTTCACTTGAATTTCAGATAGCAGTGAACTTCCTATATTTTTGTTGTTAACCGATTGGTATTTTGTCTAAAATTATTTTAATAGGAGTGAGTATGGACTCATCATTGCATTTCCCTTATAAGTTCATTAAAACGTATTGCATATCTATTCTGAGAGTAACTTATTTATGTATGTCTGTTGTCCCGTTGCTTACTGGAAAAGAGAATATTTCAGTTTGTTTCCCCTTTTAAATGGCGTATAATATTTCTCTTAGAATTTAGGTAAAATACACACACTACTTAGAATGGCTAACCGAGGCCTGCCTTACAAGTAGATCATCGGAAGCGCCCCAACTTTAGGAACACAAATCCATATTGTAATTGGTCAGACCAGGTATTCTACTTCTCCTTCCCAGTCTGAAAAGACCAGAAGGAAACTGAATACCTCTGCCACTGACTTGACTTTGTGTGGGTGCCTCACTTAGTTTTCAGGCAAACTCATGTCATGTCTCTCTCAGTCAGTCCCAGCCGGATGGTGGGTACTAGATTGGCGGCCACTGACACCTGGTTTTACAAGTCAGGGATGTTATTGGTACTTACTTCTCCTCTAGTGGATTTTGATTTATATAAAATGCCTTACCCAGAGCATGGTCAGCAGGGTAGGCAATGCAGGTGAGCACTTAGAGAAACTTTAAGAGCTTTGAAAAACTTAGACCAATCTAATACTGAAAATAAAACCCAGTCTAATACAGATCATTCAACTCCACTGCCAGTACCTTAATCTGGGCTGTTAATTAAACTTCCTGGTAAGGCCCATCCGGCCATAGCTTGGATTTTAAAAGAAGGAAACCATCTATTGCAGAGCAGTTATAAACGGCGGCGTGTGTTTAGTATTTCACATCCAGTTACTAGAAGTTTGTAAAAACAACCAGCTTAATAAACTATAGTTGCTGGAAATATTAGGTGACGGGACCCAAAATATACCTGGATTCAACACACCATGCGATAAACAATACAAGCGGTTTATGTTAACATTATTTACATAGGGATTTCGCTGGGACCACAAAAATTGTTGATGGATGCAGTTTATCAATACATGCGACTGTAATTGAATTTACTTTTTATTTGATTGTTTACCATACATAATACTAATGTAGATTTAGTTAAATAGCCAATTTAAATAGAGTTACCACTAACAGTATCTTTGGAGCAAAATTCATTATGTTCCATACGTAAAAATGGAGCATCACTAATTATAAACCATAGAGCTCATGTTGAAGCAGCAAACCGGAAGCTCCAAAATCTCAGAAACTCAAATGTACTCATGGGTGGTGTCACTTTTCTTTTTGCTGGTGATTTTCGCCGAACACTTTCTGTCATAGAAAAGGAACATGTGCAGACATTGTAAAAGGATGTCTAAAATCATCCCCACTATGGGGTTCAGTTCAAACACTTAACTTGCGCACTAACACGAGAGCCAATTTAAGCAAAAACAATGATAACTGTTTTCCACAACAATTGCTAAAGCTTGGAGAAGAAAAATTCCCTTTTCCAAGTGCAAATGGGGTAGTGTTGAAATCCAACTGGATGCTGTATTAGGCCACAAAATCCATAAATTAGAACATCTTATAGAGGCAATATATCCCAATGTAGGAAATTGATTGCAAAGAGACTATCATTGGCTCTGTTCAAGGGCAATAGTAGCTCCCAGAAACTATACAGTTAATTAAGTAAATACAATAATATTACAAGAAGTTTCCGTCCAAGTTAAACATTGATACTGTCACTCACATTGACGGCAGTGTGCACTAGCCTCAAGAATTTTTAAAATCATTAAATCCTTCTGGCCTGCCGCCACACATCATCAGATTAAAGATTGGTATCCCAATAATGCTACTACACAACTTAAACCCACCTGATATGGGCAATGGCACACGACTATTGATAAAAGATGCGTAGAACAATAATATTGACTGGGCCTGTTACTGGACAGCTAGCGCATATTCCCTGTATCCCTATGATCCAATTGGATCCGCCTATTCCTTTCAAGCGGTTGCAGTTTCCAGTGAAGGTATCATTTGCCCTCACAATAAACAAGTCCCAGGGACAAACTATCAAATTTGTGGGAATAGACTTGAGCAAGGGATGTTTTTCTCATGGCCAATTAGGGTATGTCTGGTTATTTAGTCAGAACTCCAGAAAACCAATATATTTTACTACCAGAAAATAATAAAACAATAAAGATAGTACACAGAGAAGTTCTAACAAGTTAATGTATTTTATATTTACGAAAAAACAAAGTTAATTTGAGGATTATACTCCCCTGTACAGTTAATGTAAATTTAATAAAACATGAAAAATATAACGAACTAAGTTGCAGGCGGTTGCTATTTGAAAGTAGTTAATTTTCTTCCTATAAATTGCAATTATGGAGAAATTTTTTTAATTACTTTTAAATTGGAAATTTGGAATTTTGTAATAAAAAAATAATAAAACCTATTAATGCTATTATTAATTATGTATATAGAATACTAATAAACAGATGCCCAGCTAAGAGGGCAAGGGTATTGCTAGTCTACAATACAACAGTGAAATATGATAGATGGCTACTCAGGCAATATTATGTACCATGGAAAAGAGAGATGAGAGAGAGACAGGAACATGATGCTTGTGCAACATAACAGAGAGAGTAATGATGGTGAACTCAGCGTACTGTAACGTTCTGATATATTTATATATTTAATAGTTTTTATAATATTTTTTTCAATTGAGTCTTACGGTATGGGTAAATGTTTTCTTTCTGGTCAGTGAGAATAACGTGTTAAATTTTTCATCAGTGACACATGGAGCGGGAACAGTTAATCAGTTTTATTTCGATGCAGTATTCAAGTGGTTATCGGTCGTGCATTTGCCGTTTCTGCCGTCGTACTGAGGTTTCGTCAGTTTGATAAGAGTTTTTTTTTTTTTTCAGACTTCTTTTAATTTTTCCCATTCGTAAGCAGTATTTGTTCTGGAAGTCAATGAAGTTAGCTGAGACGCACTAAAGTTTGGCCAATGCGAGGAGGTTTTGAAAAGTGCTACCGTATTTGGAAGGAGACGGGATTTGAGACCCGGGAA
This sequence comes from Dryococelus australis, assembly GCA_029891345.1. NCBI lineage: Eukaryota > Metazoa > Arthropoda > Insecta > Phasmatodea > Phasmatidae > Dryococelus > Dryococelus australis. The sequence goes on along the minus strand of CM056998.1, from coordinate 195,810,498 downwards.
TTTATAATTTTAGTAACAGGAGTACGAATGGGAGTTAGGAGTGGGGATAGCCACGAGCCTAGCTGAGTGTGAAGAGCCGTAGGCTCTGCAGCAAATGAACAACAATCTTTGAAGAAGTAACATCGAGGTGGAACTAACTTAACCCACACCCGCATGTGCCCGTGATCAGAACTTCTATCTTTTCTTAATATTTAACTTCAGTATTTTTGGACAACTAACCTTCTACTACAAAATTCTTTCCGTGGATGTGAGAGGCTGTCAGGGTGTCAAGGGATAAGATTATGACCCATCCCTTCATAATTATTCTCATGATACAAAGTTTTTGAAGGAACATTAACTAATTACTACTGCAACTCTGTTCAAAGTTCACCTATTGAGTCAACCTGTTCCTGTTCATATGGTAAACCTGTGATTGGGTTTTGGAAAGTTCAATAAAACTGAGAAATATTCCAAAATGAAATTCATTGGTTTTTAAATTTTTAACAAGGCGCCTAATTATTATACTCTACAGACCACACTGTAACTGCAGCGGAGCTATTAACTAGCCTTTGAAATGTCGCATTACCTTTCCCTGTTAGGAGGCCCCGGCTGCCAGCGATCTCCCCCACCGTCCATGTTGTTGGGTCGTATGTGGGGCCCTGGAGTGTAGGGAGGGGGTCGCTGGGGGGAGCCGGCCACCATTGGCCGCACTGGCTGGTGCATTGGGGCAACGCCTTGCAATGGACCACCGCTGTCCTTCCGCACCCGCCCACCACCATCCTTCCTCTCACGATCACGGTCGCGATCGCGATCTCGGGGTGATGGCCGATCACTCGACTGAGACTTCTTCCCCTGATCTTTCTCGTAGCTTCGACTAAAAAAAATAGTAAATGCAAGGAGATTAAATACAAGTAGAACCCACCCTGAGCGAACACTACATGAGGCTAGTAGAAAAAGGGTTGTCTCCTGAGGAACTGGACCATGGATTGCATATGGTAAAATGCAGGACACAATTAGGCGTGGGTGGCGACTCCAAACACCTCTCATTACACTGATCAAAGAGTAGCCAATACAGCATGTAGAAAATAATTGAACAAGCAGAGGATGCTTGATGTGTTCTGTTAAACAGCTGGTGGCCAGCAGATCAACAACCTTCCTCACATATGGCCCACTAGCAACTCTTTGATTATTAAAACGTGCAGACTTTTAAAATTTATTTTAATATAGTTTTGCAACAACTTTTTGTAGTTCCCACTTCTTGACTGCAAGTATTGCATTCTTTCACAGTTCCTCAAAATTGTCCGAATGACAAGATGTTTGTAGGAACAGAGTGCCATAAAAAACCTCATTTTTTACGTGATTAATTTTTTTTTTTAATGGTGTTAAATTTTTTTCTAATCATTTTCTTAACATAAATGCATGCAAAATCAAGAATTTCTTCCAAATGATTATTTATACATAGCTAAGAGGTACTAATGGACTATGGAATCAATTTATCAATCTCTATAAAAAAAATACGGTTTCTTTGTGACAAGCAATGTATATGCCACAGGCTTCCTTTTCAAGAACAGCAGAGTGCAAATACACTTCTCATACAACTCGGAATTGTACTCATGTTTACCTCGACTCCTGGTGTTGGAAAGGCCTCTTCGGTGTGCTGTGGGCATCTTTCTCATTATCCTTGTTCTCGTCCATCCTCCGCTTCACTGGACTACGACTATGGCTGCCGTCTTTGGCATCACTCGCTTTCTGGTGCTGAAATATAATTACGAGGGAACTAACCATTAACATCAGAAGTGATAAGGATAAAAACTGGACAATTATATACTGTAACTCTTTATACATAACAAAGCGTCTCCCAGACTCCCTCAGAGCCTGGAAGTAGTTGTGGCATTCATGGCTGGGGCCCTTCCCTGGTGACTCTATAACTCTCCTCTCTGCCCGAGGAGATGCTGAGATAGCAGCGGGACTAGTAGTAGCTGAGTCTGGCACTGTTTCCAACTTGGAGGGTGTACGGGTTTCCTCACTATGCCTATTCCTCGGAGAGCCCAGGGAAACAGTGCTATCACTGGTAACCAAGTCTCCTTCAAGTATGTCTTGTAGTGGGGTTTGCAGTAACCAGAGAAGCTGTTTTATCATTATCGCTAGTAACCAGACACACAGAATGAGGTAGAGAGTAGTTCTCAATTTTCTGGTGTGAGCTGGAAGGGCTTTGGGTCTCAGATCTTGTTTGAATGAGAGGGTGAGAAGGAACAAGGTGAAGAGAATGATAACTGATGAACTTACAGTAGACACTCATACCAAAATATACGTATAGGCTGTTCATGATAAAGTGAGCACTTTTTAAGGCCCTCCCAACAGACATTAACCACTAATAAATATGTTTTATTGCAGCCTCAGACATTAACTTTTTGAGTGGTGAAAGTACACAATGTATTTATCAGTCACGTGACAATACTGATATTAAAAAATGGCTTAAATATAAAAAATGGCTTAAAAGAAAAATTTGGAAGGGCCTTAAAAAGTGCTCACATTACCGTGAACAGCCTATACCAATAAACTGTATCCACCTTTTATTTTCAATGGTCCCAGTAAGATTCCTTTAAAAATAATAGTACTGCCTGTGTGTTGAGCACAAACGAATACAAACCATCACCCGCCGCCATAATAGTTCGCACTGAGTCAACACAAAAACAATGGCCCCAGTATGGCCAACCAAACAGCCAGTCACACACACAGAGAGTACTATGCACTATTGACATCATGAACATACCGCCCACCGAAAATGATTATTTTCACAAGTTCACACACAAAAAGAAAATATAAACACAAAATGGGTAAGTCTACTATCACTGATGTTAATCCACAGGAAGTGGACAGATCTTGTTGACAGGTCGTACAAACTCCCCCTGTGGTGTTCTTAAGGTTACCACATGAACTACACCATCTTGGCTTGGATGTCTAGCAGTCTTCCACTTTAGTGATGGCAACATGGAGTCTTTCAGCAACGCTAACTGGTTGATGCACGTGTCAGAAACTAGTTGTGTCCATTTTCCCCCTTTGCTCAAGGTTGTTTAGGTACGCCACACTCCATCTCTTCCATAATTGTTTGTGACACTGCGTGATCATTTGCCAGCGATCAAGACGGTTCAAAGGAATATCACACAGATTGTGATCAGGTACAGCTACCAATGGCTCACCCACAAGGAGGTAGCCTGGTGTCAGAACATCATACTCCCGAGGATCTGTTGAGAGGGCACATATAGGTCTCGAATTCAACACGGCTGAAACCTCTGCAAACAGCGTTGAGAGTTCTTCGAAGGTCTGCAACTGAGTGCCTACAACTCTGTATAGATGCTGCTTGGCGTTCTTGATTGCTGCTTTCCACAGACCTCCACAGGTTGGACTCGTTGGAGGGTTGAAGTGCCACCTCGACCCTACCAGGTTCACCTTAGCTGCAATCTCTTCCTCATAATCCTTTGAAAATAATGTTGCATATACCTCCTTGAGTTGTTTATGTGCTCCCACAAAGTTGGTGCCATTATCGGAGTACACATCAGTAGGGACTCCTCTTATTGACACAAATTGCTTGAATGCAGCCAGAAAAGCTGGAGTTGACAAGTCTGTGACCAGCTCCAAGTGTACTGTCTTAGTGGCCATACAAACGAACAGACACATGTATACCCTGAAGGTTGCCTTCTTCCTTGTTCGTACTGGTGTGGCATGAAAAGGTCCTCCAAAATCTACCCCAACGGACCTAAATGCTCGAACCTGCGAAAACCGTGCTTTTGGCAGTGTGCCCATTACTGGATTGTGAGCGACTGGTCTGGCCTTAAAACACTGTATGCACTTGTGAATCATATTTCGCACCACAGAGTGTGCAGAAATTATCCAGTACTCTCGGTGGACTAGATACAAGGTATGACAATGGACAATAATGAGTCTGGACAACTGGCTTTGTTTTGGCAGCAAAATGGGGTGTTTTGCAGAGTGTGGTAGTGAAGAATGGTGTAGCGATCCGCCAACCCTGATAACTCCATTTGAATCGAGAAATGGCATCAGTGGTTGTGTAACCCTGGGGTACCCACTCCCTTTTTGAAGAGCAGACAATTCTTCCCTGAAGCTACACAACTGTACATGTTTTGACCAATGTCACTGTAGTATTTCTCAACTCCTCCAGTGTCAGAAAATTACTTTTTGAATGGTTTGTTTTCTTGAATGCTGCTCTTGCCTGCAATACCCATGCTGTATTGCGTGTCAACTTGACCAGGGAAGATAACTTGTCAATTAAAACAAACAGATTTTCGGGGCTGTTACACGCAATCTGGTTTGCCACCAAGACAACAGATGCAGGTGGCTTCAAGTCTGGCACGGAATCTTGGGTATAATGGCCTGTATCTGGCCAGTGTTCCTGCGAAAGCTTCAGCCATGGTGGGTCTGTGAACCACCAGGAATGCCTGAGAAGCTGCTCAGGAAGAGCACCGCGTGATGCCACGTCTGCTGGGTTCTCCTCAGATGGGATGTGCTTCCATGTACTGGGAGGTACGATGGACTGGATCTCTGCTACTCTGTTAGCTGCAAATGTCTTCAACTGGTATGGTGACAGATGTAACCATACACTTGAATCTGTAAAAGTATGAACCTCAAACTCTTTGATCTTGTCAAAATAAAGCCTTTTGATGTGCTGCCACAGCCTACTCAATAACAATACAATGCTGCACACAACTCAAGTTTGGGCGCAATGAGTGTCTTCAAAGGGGCCAACTTCGACTTTGAACAGAGAAGACTGACTTGAACATTCCCATCCCTTGTCACACAACGGACATAGATGACTGCAGCATAGACCCTTTCACTAGCATCGCAGAATCCATGAAACTGCACCTCTACCTTTTGAAGTGGAATAAACCTATGAATTTTAACCTCACAAAGGCTGGGAAGTAACGTCTTAAACTCCTCCTGCTGGTTAAGTACATCCTGTCCAACAGGTTCCCAGCCAAGACATTGGGTCCATAATAACTGATGCAAGATAATGCTAGTTGCGATCACTGGGGCTAACCATCCACAACGGTCGTACAAGTGGACAATGGTTGAAAGAATGCCTCGCTTGGTGTTTGGTGGATCATATACCTGTACCCTGTGTATGAAGCAGTCATGGCCTGGATCCCAGGGCAGCCCCAATACCTTCACAGATTCACTGCAGTCCAGGGTTCTAGACTCAGATGATACACTTCCATCATCCATCAACTCCTGACTATTAGAACACCATTTATGTAGTTGAAACCCTCCAGCATTCAATAATCTAATGAGCTGTTCTTTTAATTCTTTAGCTTCAGTGATGGTAGATGTTCCTGTGACAATGTTGTCGACAAAGACATCCTGCAGTAAAACACGTGCTGCTAACAGGTACTGGGCTCCTTCATCAGTTACCAATTGCTTAATTGTACGCAGCGCTTGGTAGGGTGAGGATGCTAACCCGTAAGTCACAGTATTTAATTCATACAGTTTGACTGGTGAGTCTGGGGTTGGTTGCCACAATACACATTGCTACTTCCAGTCTTGTGGGTTAATATATATTTGCCTGTACATTTTACGCACATCAGCTGTAAGTGCTACACTTGACGTTCCGAAATTCAGTACAATATCACAAATATCCTTCTGGAGCTTGGGACCACACAAGAGCACATCATTAAGGGATGATCCATTAAACGTTGGTGCCGAGGCATCAAACACAACTCTAACTTTTGAGAACACCCTGTCTTCCTTCACAACTATTCAATGGTGGATGATGTAAGCAGGTTTTTCATGTGATAAAGATGTCAGTTCCATCTCACAATATTCATCAGATTTCAGGGGACCTACACATGTCATATGGCCTAATTGCTCGTATTCCCCCATGAAATGTTTATATTCAGAATGCAAACTTGACAACCTTCCCAACTTTCGCTCCTGACCACGAAGTCGTCTGAGAGCCTCCCCACATGAATTCCCCACTACAATATCACAGTCATCATTTTTAAATGGAAGACGTAATACATACCTTCCTATATCATCTCGAGTGTGCATACCTACTAGTTCTGTTCACACTTCTTGTCATCCTTGGAAATGAAATTGCCCCTTGGAACCTCCTCCCTCAATGTCCTAGAACCTCTGCAGTGTGCTATCAAGACTGCTATTTGTGCACACAAGTAATGAAGTTGACTCTGGACTACTGTGTTCACACACGGCTTTTCCAGCCAGCACCCAACCAAATTCTGTTTGAAAGGCATGTGGCTGTCCAGCAATTTTGGCACCCGTCATTACCTCTGCAACAACTTATGCAGAGAGAAGCATTTCGATTGCCCCAGGTGTCGCAAACTGTGGGTCTGCTAATGCGAGATCCTTTAGGTGAGCGAGGAATGATATCTACCTGTACCGATGGCATGTCCCTTGTTATTCTGTTAAGGATAAAGGATTTAGTAACAAGGTTAAACTTAGAGTGAAATGATGCAATTTTGCACACCAGCTCTCCCCTTACTTCAGCTGCAGACATCTGCCCAATCCCAGATATACTGACCCTTGTACAGCAATGCTTCAGTCCTAAGCGCTTCACGCATGCATCTGTGATGAAGGATGACTGCGATGCTCCATCTAGTACGGCTCTTACCGTATGAAATTTCCCTACACCATCCATGACCTTGACCAATGCTGTGGTTAGCAGCACAGGTGTTGCTTATCTGTCCTGGACTCCTTGAGCTGAGCATATCACCACTGGACTATCTTGACAAGCAGCTGCATCATCATTATCTGTATCTGGTATTGGATCTACTTCCCCTCCATTGTCTGCTATGTGAAGCAAAGTGTGGTGCGATTTCCCACAACGCTGACATCAAAATCTTGATCCACGATGCACTGCTATGTGCTATGCTCTGAGGCAGTTGAAGCACAACTGTTTTTCTAGAACACGTCTCCTTTTTTCATCAGGTTTAAACGACAAGAATGACTGGCATCGTGCCAGTGTATGTGATCCATTACACACATCGTACTTTTGTTTTTCAGATGCCTTATCACCGACTGATACTAGCGTGGTCTTTGAAAGGTTGACTGGGCCAGGCTGCATACCTGCACTTAATGACCTATCTTGTTAGGCCACGTACTTGACATCTTATTACTCCGAACAGTCTTAAATGAGTTAGGCCTTGGTTCAGAGGGAGTCAACAACTGTGCATGTTCTGCAGAAAGTGATGTGTGTTGCAAAAATTGCAACAGCCGTGTGTATGATGGAATTTCATCATCCTGTGACATTTTGAATGCCTGTCTCAAGGGTTCATTAAGTTTCTCCAGCAATATATTCAGCAACAAAAAATCCCACTTGTGAACTGGAAAATCTAAAGCCTTTAGTGCATTAAGATTTTCTTCAACTGTGCAAAGAAAAGATGAATATGATGCATCATTCTTACTATTTATAGATGGAACATGCAGGATTTTTTGCACATGAATGGTAGCTGTAAGCCATGCACTTTTGTACCTTTTCCTCCAATAAATCCCATACTATATTATAATTCTTATCAATAACTGGGATGTTGCTGACCAGGTCCCGTGGTTCTCCTTTCAAACAGTTCAATAAGTAGTGGAGTTTTTGCACTTTACTTATGCTAGGAATTTGCCCAACCATTGAGTGAAATTGTACAGAAAACCCTGTCCACGTGGCTCGATTTCCAGTAAACACAGGCAGTGAAGTTGGCAGGCCTGCCACCTGTGCTGCATCCTGGATTTTAGTTGCATTGCACTCGCTACCCGACAAGTTTGACGATTGTCGTTTGACTCTGTTGTATACTTTACGTAAGTCCCAAAACACTAGTTTGTAAGCAACAAATTGCAGTTTCACTTCTTCTATTATGTAGATGCCTTCGTGGGGGAAGGGGGATTGCACACAAAGCACAGAAATTGATGACCACTTCATTTCTCTTGCTTATAACCTCTTCAATCACAATCTCAAAGTCCTCGATTTTTGAGGCATCTTCTTTTATTGCTTCACAATAATTCCCTTGCACCTTCAGCTTGCGACAAGAGGAAATTAAAAGTCACATGTTGTAATGCTGGTGATGTTGCCGCCATTTTGTGCGACGTCGTTGACCGTTTTAACTCTGAAAGTGGAATGTATAATCAAATTATTTGCGCTCCCGTAGTTTACCAAACTGCACAGTTTAAAGCGAGTACTTATACACTGCAGTTATTGCCCATACACAAGTCTACTTTGACCTTTCACTTATAGGCTATCCCGTTAGCCAACTTTACCCGTATGAGCATCAAAAGCCGTCAGAGGTGTCACACATCATTATGTAAATCACGTCACGTGCAATTACGCATATTACATGTACCGATTACACTAATCCGGACCATTAGGACCAAAACATGTTGAGCACAAACGAATACAAACCATCACCCGCCACCATGATAGTTTGCGCTGGGTCAAAACAAAAACAATGGCCCCAGTATGGCCAACCAAACAGCCAGTCACACACATTGTTTATCATCACTGCAGCGCAGTGCCCTCCAGTTCAGCTGGTGGTGTCTGCCACTTGGCAAGTGTGGCATGCACTGCCCCCTTACATGCAGGTGAGAGGGGAAGTTGTTACATAGCAAAATAATGCTGCGTCTTCTTTCTTGATCATGCTCATTTGCTTCCACCCCTTACACGCCTGGCGAGAGGGCAATCAGTAGAATACATGAAGCATGAAGTATACTAATCATGTGATCTTAAGTTTAAAGATGTGCTGTGATCTTTTTAGATGCATCACACCACAGAGCAGTCAAATGCTCCGCCGACTATCCTCTAACAAGGTCACTGCAGTTACGAGTATGCAATGGTAATACGGTCATAGAACTGTTATCAACATTATCTATTACTAGTATACGAAAGCAAGAAATGTTTTCTTTTATGTTTAAAATATATTTTTCCCTGTCAAGTTGGTGTTTAACTGTATCTGACATACCATCAACATTATTTTTAAACAAAATATTAATTTAACTCGATAGGCAGCATCTTCCAAATAAAATTATATGCCGAGAAACATATACTCGACCTCCCCTTGGCACCAAAAATTGTTTGAACATTGAGCGACTTGTATTACCAAGTGTAAATTTATTTTCAGTAGCTTCTTATGAGGAAATTGGAGGATTTATATTAATTAATTTCAGTATATATATGTCTTCTGAATAAACTGGTATCCTCGAAGTGCCTATTAGAAAACTTTTGTCATCATATATTGCTTAAGCTCTGAGCCCCAGGGCAGCTAACTCCCGACAAGCATAAGTATATGGCAAAATGTGGTTTTAAATGATTAATTATTGTAGACCATGGAGCTCTCTGTCTACCGCTTTCCTCGCAAGAGATCAGCTAGCCTTCCAGAAGTCTTCTAGACCTGCATCCAGCGACCCTGGAAGAAGTCTTCGCTTCCTTACACTCACTACCACTTTGATAGTGAACCCAGAGTCCCTTCTGGTCAACAATATACTAGATTAATTAAGCAACTGTTGTCATAGCTACCTAGCTTATTTTTCTGCTCTTGTTTAGTTTCGCCCCAGATGCCCTTCACCTGGTTTAACGTAATCTACTTCTGCCGGTTTAAGTACAATAGATACCTAGCAGATAGTACGGGTTACAGTGTCTATTCCTCTGGGGTATAAACACGTATTCTTACCTAACTCCACGCACTTATTCTAGGGTAACTGTGACTTCAGACCTCGTAGACTTCAAACCCACATAGAAACAGGAGACAGCATCTTGAAACCCACATCGCAAAAACTACTGTAGGACTGCGAGCTACCCGGTTAAGGGTAGCTCGCAGTCCTACACAGACATAACCCAGTCGACAGCCAGTTGTACCTTAAACCAAGTACTCTGATACCTGGAACACTGTAAGGATGAGCCACAACCACTAGAAACACATGCAATGAAGCAGCTAGACATCCAAATCAGTTAACCCACCTAATCCACTACGTTGAACTTAGCCAGTTGGGGTGACAGGACTGATTCTGGTTGACCTAACCCCTTCTGGTTACACTTTAGTAAGGGAACTCATTGCCTGCTCCTCCTTCATGTGGTAGACTTTAGTACCTTCCAGTATGCTCTTCACCCTTAGAAGTGGTGCAATGTGAACAGCTAAGAGAGAAACTACTGCCTCTAAACATAGCCAGTTGCTCGGAAACCTACTACAGTCTGCCCTCAGCAGCCCCTCCCCACGGGATTGAGCTCAAGCTTCCCAACAAATAGTGAGACCTCCCCTCCCAGTTCCTCCTAGCTCCTTTTCTAGCCACCCCAGATGATCGCCTGAGAACCTTACCCACTCGCAGTCCATCTACGACGGAACATCAAGTACCATACTTCCGGCCTGTGACGTCCAGAAGCCCGCCACCGGAGCCGACCAACTCAGCCAGTATTACAACTGTCACCCCAGGACAAGGCCTCAGTTCCAGCCAGCAGCTGCCGAACCAGAATCTACCCCAAGTGAAACCCACTGCAGGTAACAAGAGTGTCCTTGTCAAAACAGACTGTGCATAGAGCTGTCATCTTCACACCTGACTTTGTGCCGTGTCAAAGGACTACACGCCCCACCCTATACAGCAGCAGGCAACAGATCATTCAAACTCCACCTCAACGAGTTATAGCCAGTGTGTGTGTCCGGCACCAAAGACACCTTTGTCTAACTGTGACATCACTGCTATTTTCAACTAGACGTCACACGTCAAACCTAAGGAACTTACACTCTCTTTGTGCATCACTACATTTTTTTCTAAATACAGGGATATGGCGGGAATAGGCCGCCACGCTACTGATTACATTATTAAAAGTAGACAGAATGCACAAGTCCCTCAGGGTCTCTCTCACGAACATATTTTCCATGTGGATGCATAGTCACACAACACTTTCCTGACCAGACCAGCTTCATCAGGTGGCAAGCATGCCAGCTTTGATGGAGGGAAGGTAGGAGAGGCAGTGATGGGGAGTGTTCTCCCGACCACATGCCACTGGAAGGAGGGAAACCACGTGACACTGCTGGTACTGTACTCACCAAACTGATAACATTGATCTCTCTACCATCATGCTGTTAAATATGGAACTGTGTGATTATCTTTTTTTCAACAGTTAATACATGCGGAGCAGCTCTCACCTAACCGCTCCTTGCCACAGTCACTGCGAAACTGAACAACCTCACCCCTACATGCAGCAGCAATGAACTCTCCTGACTCACTCAATGTGTTTTTTCTACTTCTGTGCATTATTTTCTCATTTGGTTTTCACTCTACTTGTGCATTCTGCCTACTTTTTATAATATTTCTAAAAACTGAATGAAACACTGAAAATATTTTAAAATTTTGTTGTTAAGTAACTTGTATAGCAATGAAAGAGTTTAACAAACATTAATGCGTACCATAACCTTAATATCAGGAATAACTTGATTCCTCTTCAGGTGCAGAGAAATTATACATCTGTTTAACTGTTATAATTTGCAAGTTAAATATTTTGCCAGAGTAAAATGCTGTTATATTGACAGCATGACATATTTCACGTTAGAGAAAGCACACTACAGAAACACGACTTCGCCCCATCTGAATATGGCAAGCCATGTGGGCAAGTTACCCAACAGTACTAGAGGCAGGACACGGAACTCCAAGAAGTTGACAGTGCCTCCACACATCTCCAACCCCTGGCTCCTAGTTTCTTCTGTCTACCAGAATCCATAGAAAACAATCACATCATCACCCTTCCCGAACCCAAGTTATTTTACTTCACCGCGCTCGCCAGTTGAAGGTTGACGAGTGCAACCATTTGAATTTGGCGCCACAGGAAAGGCAGGCAAATCACTGAGTTCTGCACACCAGGTGCCGAGCGAACAGGCGAGATAAACATCCATGGCCCATGCATGTGAGATCACAAGCTCCACCCCCAAGAGGCAGGGCCAAGCCCCCTGCGCCCCTCAAAGCACCTACGATCACACCAGAGATCACTATAAAAGACGAACAAGACCAAAGCCTGATAGTTGCTCGAGGTGGCTCGCCGGAGCGACTCATCCACTCCTAAGGGTTGTGAAGGCCGGAGTTGGAAACCGCGGCGGTGATAGTCTTGCAACACCCTCTTGGCTGTGAAGGAAGAGGGCATCCTGAGTAAGGGCTGGACGTCCTGCACCACAACCACGATGATGCCGCTCTACAAGAGGCCATCATCCCCTGAAGGACGTCACTTCAGCAGAGCCTCCAGTTGTCTCCGCAACGAGCAGTTCCTACGTCGACCTAACCTGTCCTAAACCCCGCATCTTCCAGGTAACCCAAGGTCACTGCGACGTAGTCCCCTTAAGGCCCTTGCCAGGCCACTCTACCAGTCGAGTAGAGAACTCCATTATTTTATACTACGAGGTCTCTTCAGGACATACCCCACGAAGTTCAGTTAGGATCCTTGAGCTAGATTCATGATTAATTAAATTGAATGATTATCAGAGCTAATTGAACGTAACGTAAATGTAACAGGTAGACTTCACTTGACTTGTATTTATTTATTTTTCATAATTAGCTTCCGCAGTTAATTTATAACAAATATATATTTTATTAGCAGTAAAGTATTCCATGGTAAAGTCTGTTACCATAATAACTATTATTTCACTTTACTGTATTTACTTACGTGGATGTATTAAAGCCACCAAACCATTGAACTTGCAGAGATTTATTAATCATAGTATTAATAAACTTCGTGTCCCTTATAAGTTGAAGTACAAGACACAGTTTACTTTTTCTCAGTTCTTTTTGTGTGTACGTGAACTAAAGCCGGCCGGTTACACATAATAGCCAAACGGTAAATACAAGTAACACAGAGCGGTATTCAGAGTTTGGCCAAGGTAATGCTCAGGATATTGCACTGGCTAAATCTTCGGGAACCCCTTCACTAGGAACTCAATACACCTTGGTACTGTGGATGCTTACGTGATATGTTAAATATCCCTTCGGGCTAGTGAATGGCCAGGAGAGGTTAAATGGCAAGACACGTCGGGTCTATTCGTATACCCGGACGTATATTATAGGGCCGCTAACTACATATACCCGGCTTGACGGCACGTACACTCTTTTGTGTGGCAGATCATATTATTTCAGAGTTAATTACTATAGCTCTGCCTTATGCCAAAGACCTATAAGAGTGGCATTAAAAACTGTCTTGAACGGGAATTGAACCTTATTGAGGAAGAAATAAACAGTAATTCAATTCCAGAGCCACAAGAAAGTAACTCATTATTTTTGTTACCAACCCAAACTCCGAGAATACCCTTCGAGTATTTAATTATACTGCATAGTGACACAACCATGTTGGGCATAGATCCCTCAGTACTTTCCTCAGAATATACTGCCATCCCTCCAAGCCCTACCTACACCCCACCTAGCAGCACGAGCATCACTCTGCCGCCAACCGCCCCAGCACCACCAGCAGAGCAGAGCTCCACTGCCTGCAAGACCACAGGTTACGCGTCTGCGAGGAGTGTTGCACAGTGTTTCAAACTTTGTCCCGACATGTAAACCTACACATCCCACGATATATGCTGGCACCTTGCCCAAGCGGAAGTAACCTTCCCCGGGCATGCTTTATGCGACACTCTAATTCCAGAATTTTAAAGCCACCCACAGCTCTCGTACATGAACTTTGTATGCACATACACTTAAGTTCAAGTTGTTCGTCAGGGTTCCTATCCCCAAGTAATCTAATCCTAACATGCCACAAGAAACCTTATCTTGAAGCCTCCCCATTAGACGCGGAAAGAACCCCTCTACTTAGCTAGCCTGGGACCAGGTGACTCCGGAGACGAGTAATTTGATACTGGTGTACATTCCCTGTGTTTTACACACGTTGACTCTCTAGGTTTTATTTCTCACTCCACCAAACATAATAGGTATGGTGCTCCGCTAACAATTCAGGTACAAGGTGGGACCATTCTTCCTACTGGGTGGCTTAAAATTTGGGATTCCTAAATCCTGTGTATCCCCACGTGCTTCAATGTTCACAAGTTATCTTGTTTTGTGATATGCAAAATAAAAATAATAACTAGAGGAACAAGTAGTTTACATGGTAATTGAAATTTTCTAATATATGTGACTTACACAACACCTGTTTCACATTCCTAGTACAAACAATTCGAAGAGATGAAAACATGATAGTCAACAAGTAAACATAATCAGGAAACTTATATTAACTAAACATAGCAGCTAATCTTACCTCTTCCTTTACAGTTTTGACTGGCTTTGCTTTCTTCTCTGTGACTTTCTCCTTCTTATCCTGGTCTTTCTTCACTGCATGTTTGTACAGTTTGAACAACTTTTTTGCATCAAACTCTGTGAACTTTGACACAAAGTACCAGAGATTGCTGAAAAAAATATTTACACATAATTGAATTGCTTATCATTCTCATTATACAGTATAAACAGAATTAAATAGGCCTTTATTAGAGTTATGCAAATGTCACTTATTGCTTCACAGAATGAAGATGACAAATATTATATTGAATGTTACAAAACTGATGTGAAAATTAAAAAATAATTTGATTACACAGCTTTAACAAACTTATAGCAAAAGTCTTAACATTTTATTAATTTGCTCATTATATATTGTCAAATTCACACTGGCACATACACAAATCAATTTAAATTATGAAATATAACTTACGGTTCCTGAATTATTATTTTTATTTTGTCTTTTTGCATGCAAGTTATTTAATTAAAGTGTTTTCCAAACATATCACAATCACCACACATTCTTGTAAAAAAGAATTATTTGTTCCATACTTACTAACAGGGCGCCACAAACTTTTGGTGCAATTTTATTAACAAATTTTTTTCCCCAGGAACTCATTGCAAAAATCATGGTACACACTATATACAAGTAAATATGGTATGCGTTGCTCAAAATAGTTGCACCTAACATCACTTGTATTTCAAAGCAAATTGTTTCACCTGAAAATGTTATGCAAAACATTTTAACGAGGAATTATTATTTGTAAAGATGTTTTCTTTTGTGTTTAAAGGTTGTTTTATCCGGTAAGGTTGATGTATCTGGCGTAAAATTAACATGACTTTAAAACTTCATATTTACTTAACTCAAAGGGCAGCATCTCCCCGAATAAAATGATATGCCTAAAAGCATATACAGTGAGGCGTCAAAAATTTGGACAGTCATTAATCCAGATTCAATTGAACTGTACATAAAATAAGGCAGTCTGTACATGCAATACTGTACATACAATACAATATTTTTTCTGTAATTAACGTCTACCTGCCCTTTTATTAATTAATTTCTAAAATCTGGACAATTTGATAATCCGGAAGGGGTTTGGTCCCAATTAATCCAGATTATCAACACTCCACTGTACTATACCACTTGTCAGCAAAAAATTGTTTGAAGATTGAACGACTTGTATTATAAGTGTTAATTTTCAGTAACTTTTTGCGGGGAAATCAGAGGATTTATATTAATTAATTTCAATAGACATGTAAGTGCCTATTCGACACCTTTTGCAGTCTAATATTGGGTAGATAAGCACAGAGCCGAGTGCAGTGTAACTCATGACAGGGAAAATTAGAGGGCGTGGTTTTGAACGATTAGTTATTGAAGACAGCAAATTATAATTACCTCATTTGTGTCTTAAAATTACAAGTTTTCTTTGCAGTAAAATATGATTAATTACTTTAAAAGACAGACATTTGCCACACGTGCAAAGAGTCGCTGACAGGTAGCGGCATGGAGAGGTCATCCTCCATCGTAAACCAACAGACCACTGCCCGATTGATAACTTCTCCATGTGATCTTAGTTGATAGCTGATAGTGAGTGCGGGACATTTAAAATTTGACTTGCATTTGGTGTCATATTATTTGCATTTTCAGAGGGTTTGAAAGTTTTAGGTCAGCTTGCATTTTGTGTCAGATTACAATAAATTATATATACTATTTTAAGACATTATTTTCTTTATTTAAATGAGTATTATTAAAAGTAATACTTTTTCTAAAATTCAGTGTGTATCTGGGTATCGGCAGTGGTATCAGGGTATTGTATCTGTATTGGAAAACATGATATCGGAACAACTCTAATTATAACCAAAATTTACTGTGCAACATCATTTCATGCAGTGTTATAATACACTCACATCTTGGACATTCTGTATTTTCAAATGCCGCCATGCGCACAGGAACTTACACATACACCATTAAATACAATGGAATACATTTGACAGTGGCATTTTCCAAGTGACAATTGTTCAAATAAAGATTTTCAAATTAGAATAATAAGTGGTGATGACATGTTTTTTCACATCCATTATTTAATTTACTACCGGAGACTGAAAACAAACATCACACATTATAGCTCACATCTGAATAATACAACTCTTGTTGCAAGCACTTTTATACTTTAATTTCCTAGAACAGCAGCCTTAATTTGTCCATGTTTGAAACATGCCTGAAGGCGATAAACTGCAGATGTACCAACTGATAAGAATATCTGTCTCTTTTGCTTGGGCACCCTTCTTAATTGTCTGCTACATCCTATCTTCTAGCTGCTTAATCGATCAATAATTTTCTCAACCCCTCTTTGTTTCCACGAATTCAGCTCTGCCTGGCAACAGAACAATAGCTAAAAAAGGTAAAGAAGGGAGTGAAGAAGCGATAAGGTATTAAGGAGAAGAGAGAGATGAGGCATCCCTACACCTTCCATTCATCTATACAACAGTAAGAAAGTTAACATTCTTTTGACCTCTCCACATGACATGTTTGAAGACCACAATTAAAAATACTTTCAAGTATGTCAACTCTAGAGCGATGCTATCATTACAGCAAGGAAGTACACAATAAAGGCTCTTTTTATAAGCAAGCATATTAACAAGACAGTGCATTAAAAAATGATCGCTATAGCGAATGTGTTGTTATGGGGCAATTTCACTGTATCGCTAGAGAGGAGGACATACCTGCGCCACTCTTTGACCTTGTCTGCATCTTTGTACTCGTCGAGGCAGCGGTTGATCTGGTCACCAATCTGCAGCAGGCACTGCCGCGTGTGATTCACCTGTTCCTGCTCTGTCAGAGACTGGTCAGGATTGTCCAGGGCCTTCAACGCCTTCTTCACCGGCCGCATCTTCTCCTTGCACTGACATACACAACCACCCCATCCTCCACTGCAACTTTTCACATTTTACGTCTCGATGTTTTTTTTTTTAAATATTTTAGCAACATTTTTGAGCAGTAAATATTATTTAAATACATAATGCAATACATGATTGAAAATATGAATTTTCCAGAACGAAAAACTAAAAATTTTACTCAAATTGTTTCTTTCGAACAACTGAGAGTCATTTTATTTTTGCTTACTAGAGATTTTTGAAGTTAATGTTTTTGCTTGAGTAGTAGCAAGTGATGGCCAATGTTTTCTAAGATATAGGTTTCTGTTCGGACTTGTAACCTTGTAAATATGGATTGGTTATAATTATAAATCATAAGTAATTTCAAGGCAGAACTTTGTGTAGTTTCTTTCACTGACCTCTTACTTGTGCGGGAGCCATTTTAAATTTCTCGTATGCCTAATTTGGTGCGTGTTCATCAACTGTCAATGCTATCTCCAGGGTTGGCAGACCTGAGCTACAGGAAGGAGAAAGCAGTTTTGTGTTGGAGATCATGGCAGTAAGATGAGTCATGTGTAGCTGCTGCCAGTCGGTCGTTCTCTCGCTGAAATTTGTTGTACAGTCCACTAGTGGCAATTTAATTTTAGTAGTGTTAAAAACATAGTGCTCAAAATATGTTTAAACTTGTGGCCAAATTCTGGGCAGTTAAGAAAATTCAAAACCAAATATAAAACCAATAAGTCCCCCTTTCTTGGTCCGTCATTACACTTATTATAATTAGTTATAAAGCAGTCAATTATTTTTTTTCAAGAATTTGTAAGGTGCACTGTAATGTAATGAAACATGAATACCTAGTTTAAAAAAAATTATTACCACTTGCTACCACTCTAGCAAAAATATTCACATTCAAAATGTTTAGTATAATACATAAAAATAAGAATACACTCAATGTTTTCGAAGTTCACATTTGAACTCTGTCCACTGCCAAACTCAGGACACATTTTTTTGAAGACAAGCTGGAGATACAACTTGTATTTTACTATTACAATTTACCCAGCCCTTCATACCTTCTTTCACGAATTCCCTACCTAATAATGAAACAATCAGAGCATTTCCCCATACCTTTCAAATTAGAGGAAGAACATTGAAGGACTTTCATGCACATGCTTTAGTTACTAGCTTCAATACATTCCCATTATGTGTGAGCAGTCTCGTACAGCGAGATAAAACCACACTAACAACACATCCAATAATGGAATATGTATACATGACGAGTATCACACAAGATCACACTCATGGTCAATGATTGCACAGAAAATTGCAACTATGCACATTATGAGGAATTGCTACGTCATTCCAACATAAAGTAGCCGCTACAGTACTTCACCGTTGTTCTAGAGTTTACTAGTACGTGTATGGTAAACTACCATGAAGTTTCGTGTGTACAACATCTACAAGTGTCATGTGCTATCAAGCACAGATCTCACATGGACACACCAGCAATAGTTGTAGCCAACATACCTGATTAAAGATAGGCGGCTCCAGATCACCAATTATCTCCAGTGCACGTGGCTCGCTGTTTGCAGTAAAGTGCATCGGACCCATCTGCTTTTTGCTTTTCTTCTTGCTTTCTTTCTTCTCCTTCTTTGCTACCTTCTTCTTCTCCTTCTCCACCTTCACTTCTTCTTTCTCCTTGTTCTCCTCTTCACTCTTTGCCTCCTCTCCTTCCTCCTTCACATTCTTCTCTGTCTTCACCTTTGGTGGCTTCTTGGGAAGCACAAGAAGTGTGCTGTTCATCGCACCACTGCTGTTAACCGGAGTTTCCTCACTTGAACTTATCAGATCTTCTTCTGTAACCTCTTTCAGGGACTTGACCACCTTCCGTGCTCTTTCACGCTTTGGCTTCGTCTATGCAAAAAAAATATTGTATCTAAAGTAAATACTTACTAGAAGTTAAAATATTACATTTTTTATTCATAACTTGACACCTGGCATCATATAAGACTGTAAGCAAAAAGTCCAGGAATCAGAAATAAATAACCTCACGTACTAACTGGGGGAAAATAAATTGGCAACTTGCATAGTCACATATATCAGGAAGAAGTTCATTATAGCATGGTGCCATGGAGAAGTTGGAATTGGTTAATAGATGTTTTGCCACATTAACTATAAATAACAAACAATGCTCCTGTAAAAATGTACCATTATGAAAACACAAAATAAAAAATGGGAAACAAATCCAAATACATTATAAGAATCAGGCTCAGAATTGGAATCAATAAAATAAAGGAACTGACCTATAATAAGCATAATTAAAAATAATAATCCAACATGAAACATTACTGTTGCTCCCTCTACTGCAAACAATGAACGTAGCCATATTTAACTGCAAGTGGCAAAAGACAGTACTAAACATAAACACAATACAGTGATGTTACCTCAAGCATATATGTACACTCAAACCTCACTCATACGGCACCCGATTCATATGGACACCTCATTGATAACAATAAATTTCCAGGAAGAGTGGAGAAAAAGAAATTTAATAAAAATCCCATGGATTATTCAAATAAATGAAAAGCTGTACCATTTAAACACAATATGGGTGGTACAGACTCTACCCTCATGCAAAGCATCACACTGTGTGTAAGCATGCAGTGGAGGGTGGGGGGTGGACAGCAGACATTCATTAAAATATAGAGTTGTTATAATGGAACATGCGAGCAAGACAGATGACCAGTCAGCTGTTCTGCTCTGCTGCTACATTTCTCTTGCCGTCCCTTGGTGGGCCTGATGTCTACGGGGGAGCGTTCTATGGCTGCGGGGAATTATATCCTCAAGTGGAATAAAAACGTGTTTATTTTGGTAAGGAAAGAAACGAGGTGATCGTACACTACTTCCTGTCAGGGAGAGCTTGACAGACGCTGACCTACGCTTGACAGGTGAGGGCGACCTGTTCCTAGGCTAATGAGGGTTGGTAGACAAAGTGCTATGAAAATAACAGTACTGAGCCGATGCTGAAACCCAATGTCACAAATCTGCCAATATTAGTAATATCGGCCCGCCCGAACCAATTTTATTTTTAGCCGATATTGAGACCCAATATTTTTTGTTTTAACCAGAGGATGATAGGGTGGCAATTTATGTGTAAGGGGGGATAACTGCTGCAGTTTTTAGTCAGCAGTTTCTGTTGTTATTCCAAGCACTAAACTGACAGTCACTCCAGGATAGCAAAGGGAGGAAGGGGCATGCCTCCCTGCTGTGAGATAATCATCTACAGGAGTAGGAAAGTGAGGAAGAAGAAGAGAGGAATGCCGCTCCCACTCCACTGTGAGCACCTGCAATGAGGCACTTTAGGAGATCATCTCAGGTCACCGAGAATTACCATCTTGGCAGAGCCACAATTCCCTTATCCTTGTCATATCAGTATTTAAAATCTTTTAAAAGCAATGATTCTTACATTCATAACCTGGGAACTGGCAGTGCTTCAATTTTACTCTCAGTAAAATAAGGGAGTGCTGAATTTAAAAACATTACATATTAATAATTTTTTAATTTTCTGAATATGAACAAAATTTAATTAGGCTGAGAATTTTGATGCACTACGTTGTGGATATATTTTTTATTTTATTTTTTTAAAACATAAATTGTTTAAATTGTCATGACTTACATTAAGAAATAAATTAATAAATTATATTTTGAGTGCTGCTTTTAATATCTGATTTTGAAGAATTAATGTGTAATTAATTTTCCTAAGGTTTTAAACATCTAATAGTATATTGTGTGATATTGACTAACACCAATTTCCTTCAGATTTTTAGTGCAAGTAGAAGGCCTTTAGGCCATTATTCATATGTCCATTGTATCGGTATCGGATACCGGTTGCATTGGCAGGAAGTATCGGTAAACACCTGTATAGCCTCAGTACTAGGAAATAACCTTAACTTAGACTACGCTATGGTGTTCCCTGAAGGGGCCGGAAGTGTTTAAGTGCAACGACGACTTAAACTATGAAGACTGGTGAGGATCGGCAGATTGGTCGAAATCTTCGGCACCAGGAGCGCGGCGAAGGGACAGAACAGACGGTGTTCCAAGGGAGTGGCGTTGTGTAGTGACGCTTGATCCTCTGGGCGTATGACGTCACTGGATCCAGGTGCTGCATGTATCGACAATCGTACTAGAACTACCCTCCAGCAGTACGCTATAGAACTGGATGATCTTGATGCATACTCTCAGTGGCTCGGCTGGTGAACAGAACAATCCGTCGAGCTTGAAGCGTGCATCTTTTCCCAGACCGCGAAGTTCCATGCGCCAGGTCTCTGGGTTGAAGACTAGTAGTACAGACCTCCTACCTCACCTGACCACCACATCCTTCATTACATTAGGCTGTGTTTACCTCTTACTGGCCACTCACTATCAACCTAATTGGTTACCCCCACCAACTTATGCCTCATTATAGGCCTGGGCGAAGCAAAGCTGCTAAGCTAGGGTTAGCTCAGGCTGGGGTTCGAATGGCAAGTGGTCCAGTTGACAACCAGATATTATACTGGAAGAAAGAGGAGGTTGCATGTCAAAGGCATAGCTGCCAAGTTTTGAAAACTAAAATTCTACAAATTAAAAATAAAAATTAAAGACATTTCCTAACATTGATAATTTCTGCACATAATGGGCACCGAACATACAAAACATCAATAAAACCACATTTTGGTTGAAATTTGGAATCCAGCGATAATTACTTTATTTATTAATCAAAGTTTTTTGCCTTATAAATAAACAAAACCTGCAAAACACAAATATTCACTAGTCTTATCCTTCTGCAATGAAGTATTCATAGCAGATTTTGCAACTTTCAGGAAACCGAAATCAAAATTTTATTCATAGCACTTTCGACCACCAGATTTAGCCAACATATGCTGTTAAGAACTTTGTCCATCATAGAAGAACTAAAAGCAGTTAATTTTTTTTTTTTACACAACTGAACACTCATTCCAATTGTGCATTGCTGTTGAGTATTACTAATATTGACAACATGAAGTCATATCATCCCCACAACTGCTTCACGAACTTTTAAATCGTTCTTGCCTCCATGAGAAGTATTAATATCACAGGCACAAAAAACAAAACCCAAAATTGTTTACGTTCCTAGAATGGCTAATTCATGGAAACTCTGTTCTTACAACTTTCTAAAAACACTTGGTTATACAATTTCTTTTTCGTGGTTCCATTCGCCAATTTACGGCACTGTTAAACACGCTTTAACCTTACATAAACTTGAATGTAATCACACATCCATTAACACAACACTCAGGCACTATGCTACATGCAGGAATTCTTTTGTCACTTTGTTCAGATTCGAAAGCACATGGTAATATCTCGGAGAATACATGACACCAGAAAGGTCATAAGCTTAAAAAAATTGACGCCACTCAAAACGGTGTTACTTCATGAACATCTTAAAATAAGACTAAATTTGAAGTATAATTTTTTGCAACATTTTTATAGCAGACAGAAGCAATAATGGCTACTTGATGTAGCAAACTTGAGCCACAGGTTCAACCACTTGAGTAACTACAGAAATAGAAAATGTCCTTTCCTATTTCCACTATCCTCCCAGACTTTCACGGAAAATTCCACTGCAACCACTTCACAGCCTGCACTACCACGCACTATCAATGAGCATACAAATAACTGAGGTGGCTGTATAGTAGTACAATGAAGCATAAAATTGTACATTGTACGGACAAATCGTACAGGTTGGCAGTTATGCAAAGAGGGTCAACCCCCAGCTCAGCAAGCTCCACTTCTAACCTCCTCTGGAACTTACCACCCGCAGTATCTGCGCTGCCTACTACGCCGTCAAAAAAGGCACCTACCTTCGTCCGGCCAGCTATCATTACCAGGGTAATCAGGGCTGTTAACATCACACCAGATTACATTCCATGAAGGGCACATTGCTTGTCTGCGCACCACCCAAAACTTAATGCACAATTATTGATGTGGCCATAGCCAACAACTCAGGCACCGGGGAAAAATTCAGTTTTGATGTCGATACAGGAGTCGCAGTGTTACCACTCACATTTTAGAAGGAATAAATATTCACAGGTCACCATCCTACTTTAAGGGGCGTTGTAGGCGCACAATGTAAAACAAAGTATTTGAATATGCAATAGGTTATCATATGTTAGACCCTCAAACATCTCATATGCAATTCGAAAATTAATTTTACCACAAAGGTTTCTTGTGGTTTTTATCTGTGATGTAAATATATATTTTTACTAAGTGTTTTTCAAGGTGTTAATAGCGAGAATATAACAGATTTTGTAGGGAATTTGAGGGAAACTGTTACATTACTACTTATGGCTTATAAATGGGATCTGAAGAAAATTGTGCACATCGCAGAAAAACATTGTTTCGACTTGAAACTTACACATTTAAGGTTTGATAAACTGTAATGAACGCCACGTGTCCGGCCACACTCGCTGCAATCTTGTACCGATGCCTTGTCGCTCCTAGCGGCCGCCAGGAGAACTGAAGTCGTGGTGCTCTGAAGTGGTGCCAAGTTCAAACACAACAAGTGTTGAATGTCTCATATAAACACTATACTCCTCGTCACTATTCGGACTCAAGCTCACGACACTTTAAATAGGCTATTTACTATTATTTACAGTCTCAACATCCCGCCCACCAAAATGAACATTTTATGATTTATTGAGTTGGTCATGGGCACAACTTGACCACAGGGCGCTTGAGGACTCCCTGGTGAGTCTTCACCTCTGCCACTCTGACGACGGAGTCTGGGCCTGTAAAATTCTTCAGTACTCGCCCTAGTTTCCAACAAAGAGGGGGTAAGTTGTCATCCTTGACTAGCACCAATGTGCCAATAGTGAGGTTCTCTTGGACACCACAGCCCTTGGGTCATTGCTGGAGATGATGGATGTATTCTTGATGCCACCACCTACAAAAGGATTAGTGGATTTGCTGGATAAGTTGCCAACACGAGAGTCTGTTGAGTGAGATGTGATACAAATCTGGCTCAGGCAGCATACCTGGTGGTCCCAACACCAGAAAGTGGCTTGGAGTCAATGCCATCAGGGAGTTGGGGTCGGTGGCGAGAACGCACAGTGGCCGAGAGTTGAGGGTTGACACCACCTGTGTCATAACAGTGTGCAATTCTTCATACCCACACACTTTATGAGCAAAGATTTGGTTGACTTGACTGCAGTCTCCCACAATCCTCCAAAATGCCATGTCACTTGGTGTTCGGTCAGCGCTTGTACCAACACATCCTGCATGCCCTTGTCAATCATTAACATCCTCAATCCCGCCAAGTATCTATTGGCACCAACAAAGTTGGTACCACAGTCACTATATATGTCGGAACATCGACCATGATGATAGAAAACGACGGAATGCCACCAGAAAGGCCTCAGTAGTGAGATCAAATGCACGTTCAAGATGAATTGCCTTGGTGGCAAAACAAATAAATAAGCACATATATGCATTAAGGACTCGGGCCTTCCTCAACCGTGATAACGTAATCTTGAAGGGTCCTGCATAATCGACACCCACCTTCAGGAATGGCTTTGACTACCGAACACGATCAGCTGGGAGATAGCCCATGGGTGGCTCCAATGGGGTAGGACGTACCTTGAAGCAAGGCACACACTGCTTAAGTCTATGTCGAATGAGGTTGCGAGCACCCATGATCCAAAATTCTTGTTGTAGAACTGACTGCAGGATTGTTGGCCATAGTGCAACAGGTGTTCATGAAGGTGGTCGATCAAGAGCTCTGTGATATGATGGTGTTTTGGTAGTAATATTGGATGCCTCTGGTCATACGGCAAATCAGACAAATGCCAATGTCCGCCCACCCTAACAATTCCAGATGGATCCACAAAGGGAGACAACTTGGACAGTGGGCCCCTGTATGGCTGAATTGCCTGCAGTGGCAATCTGCGGCAAAGACTTCGGATTGTGCAATCTTAATCTATACCATCATGGCAGCATTGAGTTCCTCAGGGCAAGGAGGACCAACAATAGGTTTCTTTACATGCAGACTTCGCACAAATCTCAGACAGTAGGCAGTGATACGTTTCATCTTACTCAGAGACGAGAATCTGTGGAACAGTGAAGTGTCAGCAATAATTCCAATAGCATGGAGTGTGACAACCCGTTGTTCTCCAAGCGCTTCGTCAGTGTGACTCCTTGCTGGGTAAAGCTGAGGCCAGTGTTCTGGCGACTCACGCAGCCATGGTGAGCCTGTCCACCACAATGGATGTGCAGTCAACTCACTGGGAAAGATACCTTGAGAAGCGCAGTCAGCTGGGTTGTTTTCTGATGGTACATGATTCCAGTGTTTTGATGGAATAAGATCCTGGATTTGGCTGACCCGATTAGCAACAAATGTTTTCCAGCCCTGTGGTGAGCCATTGATCCAGTGAAGAACAGTCATCGAATCAGTCCAGGCAAAGTTTCGGGAGATGCGACCATAAGAACTGAGGTTATCTTGTATTTTGCGCATGGTACGGGAAAGCAGTAGATCCCCCCATATAGCTCTAGACAAGGTAGAGATACTTGCTTGTTGGGAGCCACCTTTGACTTGCCAATAATTAAATGAACAGTTACTTGACCATCCGGTAAGGTGATTCGCAGGTATACAACAGCTGCGTATCCACGTTCTAAACTGTCGGAAAACTCGTGCATCTGAAGATCTACATTCTGCAGGTTTACAGGCATCAGTCTAGGAATAGCAATGCTTGCCACACCCCGAAGCTCCTTCTGACAGCATTTCCAAGTGGATAATATGTCTGCTGGGGGTGGGTCATCTCAGCCAATATTGCGGATCCACAGATGTTGTATGAGGTATTTTGCCAGCAGAACAGTGGGTGACAACCACACAAGAGGATTGAATATTCGGGCTAAGTCTGATAATATACTTCATTTGGTAAAGATGGTAGAAGTTGGCTGAACCTTGTATGAGAAGGTGTCGACTTCAGCCTGCCACTGGAGGTCTAATATTTTTTCTGTCGGAAGACCACAATTACTGTCAAGCGATAGTGCCTCATTACCTTGGACCATGTCTGCAGGGAGCCCGCCCTTAAAAAATCAATTAAGTCCTTCTGTAATGACAAGACTGCTTGTGTCGTCGGTGCACCTGACACAAGGTCATCTACATAAAAATCTGTTAATAGCACTGAAGCAGCATGAGGAAAATGCTCCCTCTCGTCAGCAGCCAGTCGGTGCAGTGTTCGAAAGGCGAGAAAGGGTGAGGATAAAACACTGTAGGTTACAGTATTGAGTTGATAGTCACCTACTGGATCTTGGTCTGAAGGTCTTCACAAAATGCGTTGATAATCTCGAAACTCTTCGTGAACTTTGATCTGACAATACATTTGCCTTATATCGGCTGTGAAGGCAACAGTATGACTACGGAAGCGGAGGAGAATGTCCATGATGTTCCCTTGTAGCCGTGGACCAGTGAGTAACGAGTCGTTTAGGGACACTCCGGTAGTATCGCTTGCTGAGGCGTCAAATACTGCACGCCATGGTGTGGTAAATAAAATGCAGGTCTCTTAAGCTGCGAGGTAGGTATTGGATACATGTGATCCTGCACTAAGTAATCCATCATGAACGATGCGTAAGAAGCTCTCGGGCTATAATCACGATTTAGCTTACGTTCAAGGTTATGGAACCGATGAAGGGCTTGTACTCTTGTTTCTCTGAAGTGAGACTGGGGATCCTTGAAGGGTAGAGCCATGCTGTACCGACCTGCTTCGTTCCTTCGGCAAGTTGCATCAAAAACTTGCTCGCATCACACATCATCTGAGGTAGGCCTTGCAGGCACTGCTACTTCCTCAATCTCCCACAATTGTCGGACTGCTTCGTCTAATGTAGGTGAGCATGCATGAAGTGAAACACAGTTCATCGACAGTGCAGAGGCAGGCACCCTCCTCATGACTATCCATCCAAAGACGTGTGTCGACCGCCACTGACAGATCTCTACCCTGGCTTACAGTACCGCCCTTCAACACGTAGGGGAAGAGATCTGCACCTATCAATAAATCAACAGGCCCAAGATTGGCATAATGTGGGTCAGCGAGATTAAGCTGGGCCAGGTGGGCCCATGAATTTGTCTCAATTCGTGCAGTGGGCAGTAAACTAGTGATTTTTGGCAAGACAAATGCAGTGAGTGCAAGTTGAGGGCAATCTTGGCCAACTGGAGTTAGCAGGCAATCTATTATCCCTTTCGCAGTGTACACGGGCACTTGAGAGACACCATACACTGGCAATGATGTTCTTCTGCACCTTACACCAAGCCTTCTCACACAATCCTCAGTAATAAAACTTGACTGACTGGCCTAATCGAGTAGAGCATGCACTGTCTGTGAGTTACCAGTACCGTTTGGAATCTCCACCAGGGCAGTAGACAGGAGTACTGTTGATGGGATGTCTCTGACAGGACCTTGAGATATCAGGGCGTGAGAACCAGGAACTGTTGATTCCTCACTGCTGTATGTAGATGTAGCTTCCGCAGAGTGTAGTAGTAATGTGTGATGTCGGGAATTACAGGTATGACAGTTTCTATTTGACCAACATGCCCTGAACTGGTGGGAACCACGTAAACAATTAAAACAAAGCTGGGCACACTTAGCTAACTTCTGCCGTTCATGAGGAGATGCCTCTATTGGGGACATCGATACACTGCATGGTCATCACTGCAGACAGCACACTTAACATTCACATTGGTCACAGTGTTCACAGCAAATGACTGTGACTGGCGTAGTAAGGTTTTTTGTGGCAGCATAGTTGACCCTGACTTAAATTATAATGCAGTGGCTAGTTGCAGTTCAGAGGCCTGATGGTGCCCTTCTAGAAATGTTAAAAACTCTTGTCACCTTTGGCAGCTCAGCTATCTTGTCATTTATGCAAAGTTCCCGTTGGTTGTGCAACATGGGCTTAAACTTGTTCACGATGATATGGAGAAGCAATAGGTCCCACTTGTCTACATTAACATCTAAT
This sequence comes from Dryococelus australis, assembly GCA_029891345.1. Classification (NCBI taxonomy): domain Eukaryota; kingdom Metazoa; phylum Arthropoda; class Insecta; order Phasmatodea; family Phasmatidae; genus Dryococelus; species Dryococelus australis. The sequence goes on along the minus strand of CM056998.1, from coordinate 195,782,379 downwards.
ACACGCAGTGCAGCAATATGTTCATCTAAGACTGACCGTAACCTATTTATTGATGCTGGAGAACCCGGTGATATTGAAGGAGCATGCATGATAGCATCTATGTGTAAAGACACAATAAGTCTTTTGTTATTGTATCGTTTGTTCAATAATTCCCAGACCACTTCATAATTATTTTCAGCAAGTGGCAATGCTTGGATTACAGACAGCACACATGCAGACACGGATGATTTGAGATACGACAATCGCTGCACATTAGTGAGATTGGGATTGTCCATTACCATAGCACTGAATAGGTTGGAAAAGCTAGTCCAATCAGTAGGATTACTGCTGAAGTGCTGCAGTTCAATGGTGGGGAGACGAGGGGATGAAGTGGCTGAACAAGAACTGCGTGCAGGCTTGGTAGACTCCTTCCTAGGTTCTAAGGAGTCACCACATTGCAGTAATTTCATAGAATAAGTCTACAAAACGATCTAACCTTTCTGAGTGTGTTGCAGCATTGAAGTCTGTCTTGTCCTTACTTGTTAGTTCGTAAGCAAGATGATCGTCTTCAAATCCTGAGCGTATATGTGCTAAATTGCGGCAGGTAGCAGAAAACAGCTGCTTTTTGGTTGCATCTGTGGAAACCTTTTTAGTGAGTTCGGCGACCCGCCGTAGCCTATTTTCCAGGCGTTCCATGCATCGCTCTAATGCTGCAGCCTTGTCAGTAATGGTGACTCACAACTTCTTAAATCACAAAACTTCAATCCACAGCTAAAACCAATAGCGGTGTATTTAATGCACCCATAGACCCGGCCAACAAGCACTCAGTCACGATTAATATTACCGGCCTCAGTAAATCGAAACAACAAAATGCACCAGCTCCCACTATTTGAACATCTAGTTTATGATAAATGTCTGTCGTACTGCAGAATTTTGATCACACATGTCCGTTGATGTGTGTTGGTAAACAAAGCCGGTGCAAGTGAGACAAAGACGTTAGAGCAACATCATGATAACAACACAAACAAACCACACAGAATCAAGATACTTGCGTAAACACAGCAAGATGATGGAAATTACGCGGATCTTAATCCAGTCAGGAGGACCAAACATTTCGACATGAAATTTGCACATTTAAATTTGATAAACTGTAATGAACGCCACATGTCTGGCCACGCCCACCACCATCTTGTACTTTTGCCTTGCCGCTCCTAGCGGGCACCAGGAGAACTCAAGTCGTGGTGCTCTGTAGGCGCCAAGTTCAAAAACAACATGTGTTGAATGTCTCATATAACCACTATACTCCTCGTCACTATTCAGGCTCAAGCCCTCACAACACTTTAAACAGGCTATTTACTTTTATTTACAGTCTCAACAAACATAAATACTGAGAACGTAAATAAGAGGTTTAACTGTATGTCCATTTTTAATATTTTGAGGAGAGCAGATTGAATGTTCAATGAGCCACAATAATTTAGGCTTTAGTTGTATTAATATATAATATTGTGTATATTATATATATAGAGATATGTGCACATTCACATACACGAGCACACACATGCACGCATGCATGCACACACACACCAGAGTCACATAATGTTTATAATACAAAAGAGTTAAACTTATTAAAAAATTGCATATTGCATATCACGTTATACCATTCCACAGAATTGTATAAAAACAACGCATCATGTTTGGACAAGTGTAATATTTTACACACAACTCAAAATGGACATACCAGTTTAACATATATAATCTAGATTTGACCATCTAACTGAAACCCTCAAAAATGGAAAATGGGGCACATCAGCTCATGCCATACCACATACTAGAAATAATGTCTATAAGACTACAATGTTGAAAGGGTGCTGGTACAAATACAGTGAAACCCTTATTTTACACTTTTCATGGGACAGGAAAAAATGTTACAAAATGCAGGAAAGTGTAAAACCAGTGTGTGTAATACAGGGATTCTACTATATAAAATATTTTTTTTTACTAAACTGACAACATGCTACTTACAACGCCCATCTTGAAGTCTAGCTGCTTGCGTAACACCTTCAGCAGGTAGTCACACCGTGATTGTAGATTCTTTGCTTGCGGCTTACTCCCCTCGTTGACTAGGATCTTTGCCCCAAGGTCCAAGGAAGGGTCCATCTTTATCGCTTCCCACGACCCCATTCCGTACTGGTAGATCCCCCGCAGCAGCTTTGAGTCATCCTCCACTTCCCACAGTATGTCAAAGTTTGCAGGCTTCACCCTGTCAATGCAAGCATAAACATTTTATTGTCTGCCAGTGACAATTGTTCACGTCACAACTGCAAGCAAAATGAGTGAACCACATTCCCTAAACACGGAAATAGAGGTTCAAAAAATTCTAATGCACAAAGAAAGAGAAGTGAGAGATTCAAGTGGCCCGTAACAGCTGAGATCTTTACACCAATGAGAGTGAAGCAAGGTGGTGACGGAGTAGCAGAACGAAACTGAGGGAGAAACAGCAGATTCTCGATAAAACTTCCTGGCCAACAGTAACATCTGTCATATATTTCAAATGCAAAAATTTGCAATTTACCCCACTGAGAAACAAACACAATTTTCCATGGTGGGAGGTGTATGGCATGACCACTACAAAATCCCATACAACCATGGCACCAAAAAACTGTCAAAGCACACCCCCCCCCCCCCCCAAATCCACAACCATCTACACTACCAATAACACACCGCAAAGCATAGATCAAAATATAAAAAATTTACACAAGAATAAGATACAGTATTACAAACTTATTTTTGTTAAGTTGATATATGTCGTCTAACAACCACAATCACCACTATTGCACCTCACTCAGGACCCTGGCACCAAAACTGGATCAGAAGGAACTGACAGAAGTTGGATTGCACCTAACCTGGTATGGATACCATCTGCCTGACATTAACTTGACATTTCACAACCCAACCTAGCTCAGCCACCACACACTATCTATACTCCATTTATTCACGACTGGAACAGACTTATGAAAACCAACCTTTGAAAAAACACCCTAGCCATTAGCTGCATGCATAGCAAGTAAAAAAAAAGTACTGTAAATGCTCCCACCACTTTTTTTTTATTAGCTACGCATGCAGCTAATGGCTAGCGTGTTTTTTCAAAGGTTGGTTTTCATAAGTCTGTTCCAGTCGTAAATGGACTGTACCTCTCTAGTGTGCAGCCAGTTCGTGCAGCCGCCACAGAAAGGAAGATTAAAAAGCAATGTGTCATTCCCACGCACTCCTGACCCTTGCGACGCCCACTGAGCTGGTATGAATTTGGTCGCAGACCCAAAAAAAATTCAGTTGTTCTTCATTCATAACCTGCCTAACTCTTCGACATGCACTGCTTGGAATTAGACCATCCCTTATACTTTACACAAACAGGAGTTTTGTACTAAGCATATTTCATTAACAAGGATTCACTATAAGTTAACCAGAGAGAAAAAATTGCCAAATTTTTACAATTCTGCACAACTGAATACCTTATTACTGTATTTATTTCTCCAAGATGTTGATCTTTTTGTTTAAATTATGTGATTGATTGAATATGAGAATAGAGAAATTTTCAGATTCTTTATTATCTATTATTTACAAAGAATCAAAGGGTATCTATTTGACATGTGATGCATTCCTGCGCATTTAAGATACACACTCTACTTCATGACTTTGCCCCATCTTTGAGCACGCCGTTTAGAATGGGACAGGTCATTGACGCATGACGCTTTTTAACAATGGTGATTAGATGACTTCAGTTTCAGCCTATGCATAGCTTTGCTTGTGAGTTTCGAAGTTAGCATTACTGTTTGTCACGACTTGTGATGAGATTGTTTTATCTACAGCGTAGGATTGATATCATAAACAGTGTAGATTGTTTTATTCACCGGCCCACCGTAACTATGCATATTGGCAACAAGTTCTTTTATCCACCGCTAGATAGCACTACTAATAGGATTTTTGTTTGTCTTTGCTCCTCATCCTCCAGCCGGCCGGTGACATCACGTTAGCAAGTCATGCATTTGCTACCCCCTCTCGCAGCAACTACCCCTCGCCAAAATACGCCAGCCAATACGCATCAGGCAGCGGCAAGAAGGAGCATAAAAGGAAATAGAGTTTTGGACTCCTGACCATTCTTCAGCCGTCGAGCACACATTGCTCGGACACTGACCAGCCTTCGCATATGACCAGTTTTCTTGGTCCCACTGCTCTAGCCACAAGGGAAGATTTACGCTGCCCCTATTTTTCAGTAGTCCAGCACTTGTTGCTTGGAGTAGACTGACCACTCGTCCCATCATGTTACAGAGGTGTCTCGTCACGATGAACCCTGCTAACCCCAAATCCTCCTTATTGTGCACAGACGTGCCAGAAACAAGGAATTCCTTCCTTGAAGTCCTTTTTAGGACTCATCCTGTCATACCCCAGCTTAGTAGTCCCAGTGCCGTGTCAGTATCTAGGCATCACATTGTTACACACGGGACTCCACAGGCAACAAAGGAAAGGGAAATTACATAGTAACCTATTGTCCACTCAGCGCTATGCACCCCTTACCCCTGCTGTTTTTCACGTGTCACCTATACTGGAACTAAATGTACTTTCAGTTTCTTGGCCAAAGCTTGTTGCTCCCAGTCTACTCGTCACGGGAAGAGAACACAGGTGATCCCAGGAAGGTAACTCATACCAGCCAATACACCAAGTTTAACACACAAGCACCTAGAGCGGCCGTCCTTTCCATCTACAGTGTAGATGGAATGGAGGAGCCCACACAGGTTCACTGACCCTGGACCAACTAGTCAGCTCCGTGTTCAATTGGCTTTCCACTGCATCTCCGTGCCAGGAGATACAGGCATCCTCTGAGTTGAGTTGGGAAGACTCGGCTAAGGCAACACACAGGTGTGTGACCAGAGATGGTGTGGCCTGACTTCCCGTGCACACTGCGCCTCTGCACCAGGTACTGGAATAGGGTGCCCAAGCAGTCCACAGCCCTCACATAGTTTGACACGTAATCTAGAATACAAGGAGTCTACCTTCCTTCTCTCGGACGAGGAGGGTGTTTGTGTGCTCCGATGACCTACTCCAAACGGCGCGGTTTGAAGCAGTAAGTAAAGAAGACATTACTTACTCTGGGTGCCTGCACGAGTTGTCCCCTGCTTGCATCGCATCCACTACCAAGCTCGATCCCAGGGAACAGCGACAGGCCCTGAGAAACCACCAGGATCCTGTGGAACCCGTGACACAGAGGGACTTGTTCACCAAACCCGTATGCACCGGCCCGGAAGGGTACCCATGGTGGGTAGAAGACCACGTCAGCCAACCCGAACAACCACCCACACTGGCCAGTGCATACTCGGTCCCAATTGTACTTTGTCCAGCTCCTCTGCCCGCACCTTATCTCATCTCATATCTGCATCACCTTCACCATCTTACTTACAACCAATTGTTGCACAGCAGCTCACAAAGCTCCGTCGCTCAGGTATTAATTAATTAATTATTTATATATATATATATAAAAAAAAGTTGCCTCTAAACGTAATAATGTGTTATCAAAACCCAATTTCGTGCACTGCCGGAAAGCAACCAGGCCTGTCCTGTATAACAGAAAAGCACCAGTGCCCCATCAGGACTAGACACTCAGTACATAGGAGTGCCCGGTCTAGCCCCTAGACAAAAAGGACAATGCCTCTGAAACGTGTAAGTATCTTACTGCAGTATACGTCACACGTCATCATGAACTCCAAACAGTACTGAAGAAATGTAACACGTGGCTACAGGGTACATTGGCGCCAACAAGAATAACTACAGACACGTGATTATAGCTTGGACTGTTCACCCAGACTCACCCAGAAAATGTCACACCAGCAGCCCCCAGATGTAAAATTTTACTATTGACCAAGCCGCAGGCTCTCTCCAGCGAAGGTCACATTAGTGCCATAAAGTGCCATTGGAGAGCAGCACCTATTTTACCAGCGTCTGCAGAGGAAATAAGGGATGAAAGTGCTGCAGCAGCACTCTGGAATACATAACCCCTGCGAACAAGGCTAATACCTCGCACCACGCACCCTTGAGCACCTCCGAGCTCTTATTTGGAGTTAGTATAAAAGGGCTGACATGATCAACACTCTTCAGTCTCTGCACCTCCACTGCCTTCTTCAGGACCAGAGGTAGCCATCGGGGTGTGTGACCACTGACACCACCGGAGATTCCATCGCCTCTCTTGGGGCCGGGGTCTCAGCCAGCAGGAAGACTCTCCAACCAGAAGCTCACCATCACTTCGGCAGCCGGAGAAGACACCACCATCTACCACCATCGCAGATCCCTCCAGCAGGTTCTGGGAGACTCAGCCACTACCAGAGGTTCCCGAATACTTTGTTACATCCTCTACCACCCACCCTGGTAGCCACTCTAGACCCTGGTAAGGTCACGATGAAGTCCCTTATGGACCACCACACCAGACAGTGTTAACAATTGATGTCAACACCCTTCTGGTAGACGTCCGCCAGTTAAATTCCTTCACAATATGCCCCAACAGTTAGATGTCGTCAATTACATAACTAATTACCAACTTTTCATTTAATCTTTGATTAATCACAGTACATTCAATAGCTCTTGCCAGGGTCGCCTTCACCTGGTTAATTACATCAGGTCATAACGTCCGTTGCAAGTCATGTTATCTTACGAGGTAGTACAGAGCCACCATGTTTATTACTACTTCAATAATAAAAACAGATGTATTCAATCTATTCTCTTTAGTCTAAATTTTTTGAGGCATTGGAAGTCCTACGTAACCTAACCAAGCAGGATTCAAGCCAGCAGATGAGAAAGTAAAGTTGCTCATATACTAAGAGGCCACTCAAGTTCTGCCCAGCTGGCAGTCCATTGAAGGAGCCCAAAAACCTTAAGTAGACATCCACCAGGTGAACTGACTGGACTAAGTAGTTCCATACTCCACCACCTCTTCTTTTGGGGTCAGAACGGAGCTGGAATTGCCTAGTCTGATCAACCCCCTGTGGAGACCTCACCCGGATATTCAGTCAGGAAGCAGTTCCCGTATTATCTGCGTTCTGTCCACCACCTCCTTCGGGGCTGGACAAAAGGAACAACCTTGGGTCCCACATGCCGCAAGTCTGAATACCGTATTTACCCGAAAGGAAGGCGACCATGAATCTAAGACGACCCCTCCCTAAAAAAATATTTTTGAGGGAAAAATATTTAAACCTGAACTAAAGACTATCCCTGTGAAGTGCTGAAAAAATGATTTAGGTTGAAAGTATTTTTACATGGACTTATGACAAACCCTTCAAGAAGAAATGCTATTATATGAATTGTATGATATATTTTATTTACTTTTAAAGAAAAGCTAATCACAATGAAATAAGTGTGTCCAACCTGGCTGTATGGTAGCAGCATCTTTATTACACTGTAGAACTTTAGTGGGTGTTATATACTGGTAACTTATTTTGATTCCAAGCAAAGCACTTCCCCACAAAGCATTTCCTCTTTACAGCAGGGTGACATTAGATAAGGGGACTGTTGTCAAAGTTGACAAATACAGTCTCAGCACTACAAAAATACATACAACTGTTCTAGAAGTGTCGCACATTTATGGTATTTGTGCCTAGGTTTTGAATTGAATACTACCCTGAATTGTACATAATCCCTTATTTTTCTATTCCTTTTCTGTCAAAAAACCTCCTCTTCCTTTCGGGTAAATACAGTATTTGGCTGAACACAGTAGGGAAGAAGACACCTGCTTGTTCTCTGAGAAACTCTCTAAATCCTTTCCTTATGTCATACTCCCAGAAAGGAGGCGTATGGAGCAGATTGAAGAAGGTAATACAGTAAAACCCTGTTAAGATGTTTTTAAGGGTCTTTTCTCCACAAACTTCTTAGCTGGGAAAACATTTTAACTGGGAAAGTTTCATTCAAGGCTAGAATATTACTTGTAACATCAGAAAGAACAGTTAACATGAAACAAAAGTGTTTTTAAATGAAAATGGTGTTTATTTTATCTTAAGGGACCCAAAAAAACCTCTCAAAACAAAAATTATTTTTTTACAGCTTCATGTAAAAATCTTCACGTTTAGACATGATAGAAATAAGTGTTGATGCTGGCAGTCCATGTTCTTTGGCTATAATAATACATGTAGCTCAAGGACTAGAATCAACTTTCTGAATTTTCTTTTACAGTTAATGCTTTTCGTTTAACTGCCGCCAAATTCCAGTCGGTCACAACACAAACATGAATGCATTCAAACTAAAACACGAATAGTCCTTATTAATAACCATACTTAATAACACCATCGAACTTCCAATTGCAAAAAAAAAATATCAGTTTCTAAACATCACGGACGCCGTAGTATGTTCAAGAAGACGTGAAAAAGATAGAGAAAAAAACAACATTTGTGCGATACTTTATGCAAGTTGTGGTCCGTTTCATACTACGGTGCATTGCTCAGACTTTGGAGATGCAAGCAATTTTAGGTATATCTATATGTCCCCTATGAGAACGAGCCCTAAATAAACGTGAAAAATAATATTGTCAGTTGTGCTGCTAACAGATGTTACGAGCATCAATTAGTTGATCAAGAAAATATTTTTGCACTTCGTCGGCAATAGTGCATGAAACGGAATGCGGTGGAACGTATGGATTATTTTGTGATGTTTCAAGTTCGTACGTTGGCCATCCTGACAGTATCTGCTTGCTGACTTGCATCGAATATCACGTATAATCTATGGTATCTTTTACGCAACATAACCTGTTAACGAGTTATGATGTTTCAGCTTTGGTATTTTCTATAGTTTTAAAAATAAAGTTTTGTGTGCACATTAATAAGTAAATTCTCGTATTTATGATTTAAGTTGACTGTATTACACGGGACATCACGAACTTGATGTGTTATATATGGGAAATTTTAACATGGCTTTTATGACGAAACTGACAGGATCAAACAAACCAAACATTTCAGCTGGAAAACGTCTTTCGTGGGAACGTCTACAATGAGTTTTACTGTACAAGCCACTTGTTCATCACAAATTAATTCACAGGGCAGGGTTCTTACCATTGTGAAATACTTACCCCATTGTTTCCCCCCACTAGAAAAAAGTGAAGGCCCCCCCCTCATCCTAATCTAGAGCCCTTCAGCCGAGGAGAGGAGCCCCCTCTTCAGATAGCCATGTCTGGTTATACAGATCTAATTACCCAACAATAAAAAGTCCAACGTGTAGAACCATGTCCCAGCCAGTCATGCATCATATTGATTAGAGAATAAATTTTCCCATCCCTAATTTTTATCATAATGCAATGTGAAGTTTACTGGTAAAAAGTAGTCACGCTTGTGATAAGACTGTCTTATTTCCATTCAAATTTTTGAATATCCTCTCAGCTTAGTAGTAAAGAGACTTCGCTGTATTAATACATGTGTTGTTTAACTACCCACGTTCAACACAAATGTAAAGTAGAATAATAATTGTTTGAGAGTAGATGAAAGATCCAGCAGAAGTGCAGGGAGTAGAAAGTGTGATGTAGCAGTACGGTACAGTGGAAACTATTCATTGAACATGGATGGATCGAAAATCCATGTCAACTGAAAATTTTCTGTGGTCCCAACAAAATTCCTATGTAAATAATGCTAAAAAAGTCAATTTTTGCAGAACTTCAAAATTTATTCTTTACACCATTGATCAACCAAAAATTTCTGTAGCATTAACGAAAATTACATACTCTGATCATTTACCAACTAAGTATTACCAAAAAGTAGAGTTTTTTCCGATACTTCGCCTTTTCTCCGATGTATCTATATCGGGTATGGTATCGAGCCGATACTTTAGTATAGGTTCTAGACAATGAAGTTAGGTTACTACTTTCTTTAGGCACAAAAATTACCGTATTTCGGTTTGTATAAGCCGCACATTAAAAAAAAAACCAGAAAAATAAGAACAAATGCAGTATTTACTTGTGTATAGCGCACCCTTCTTTCACAAAATAAAGGAAAAGATTTCTGCAGTGTGAGTTCTACACGGAAAAAAAAGAGGAAGGGGAAGTGGTAGCCATAAATTGTCCGGATATGTTGAGGGAAGTGGCAGGACTGTATGTTGTCTCATCTCTCGATCTTACACCACTCCTCTCCCTTCTCTCTCTTTCTCGCCCAATGATCCTTCAGTTATGATTAGGTCGAAACCACGCTCCCCCCCTCCAAATTCAACCTAACAACATCCTGTCACGCTGCAAACCAGAGCAGTACAATAAGATTAATTACTTTAAAAGACAGACTTTGCCTCGCGTGCAAGATGTCGCCAAAAGGGGTAGCGGCATAGAGAGGTCATCCTCCTGCTACCCCCGTCCATCAACTCATACACCAACAGAAATGACAAAGCCTGATCGATAACTTCTCCGTGCGCTCTTAGCTGATAGTGGGCGCAGGACAGGATTTAAAATTTTACTTGCATTTGGTGCCATATTATTTGCATTTTCAGAAGGTTTTAAATAAAATTTCGGGGCAGCTTGCATTATGTGTCGGATTACAGTAAATGATATACAGTATTTTAAGACATTATTTTCTTTATTTAAATAAGTGTAGGAGAAATGTTTTTAATGTATTATTAGCAGTAATACTTTTTCTAAAATTCAATGTGAAGGGCACGGAAAACATGGTATCGGAACAACGCTACAAAAAAGTATAACTATCAACTGTACAAACCATGGCATGCGAAGTCGGTATACAGTACATTATGTACAGATGCACAAGTAACACTAATAGATAACACAAATAAAATACATTTCCCAACACACATTGTTTTCGCTTACGTCTCACTGCCAGTCCTATTTATGAAATTTACCACTTCCGAAATAATCTGTAGTTGATTCCGTCACGTCGCACTTAAATCGTACTTTGTAACAAAAAATAATAAACAATAACAATAGATGTCCAAGACTATATATAAATCATGTATTTAGAGAGTATGGAATACCAGAAAAAAAAACAGAAAAATGTGGAAATACAGCACATTAGTGTATGAAATAAGTACTGTATAAGTTTTATTAGACATTCAGCAAGTAATTGCAATGTTTATGGCGGTAGCCGCGTTGGTAGGGACCAGCAGAGCAACCACAAGAAACAGCGGTGCCATATTTACGAGATATTGATTCTCAATGTGACATTGCCAAAAACAATCTAAAGTTTTTCACTTGAATATTTTTCATGGAAATTATGAATGCATATATGTAACACTAATAAATATTCCCGGAAAGTTGACAAAAAAGGCAATCCAAAATTAAGGAAGCCCTATTCACTGCACTTTATCAATCACAATATTCAAGACATTTTTATTTCTTAGCCAGTGTTGTTAGTTGCTCTATGGCTAGTACTTTTGCCCATCTGGAGTTATTTCTGTTCACGTGGTTTCAAAAGACTTCTTTAAATACAGTTTTTATTAGGTTTGAGTATGAGTACAGGAAAAATTAGAGTGGATTGTTTATTTGTGTTTTGTTTATTACATATGAGGTCAACACTCCTTGGTTCCTTTGAAAACTGTATAACAGGATTATACTGTATGATTAATGTTTTCCTTAATATTCCCATTTGCCTTGCTTTCTTTTAGTGCCAACTTGAGAAATACCTAACATAGGCCTATCAATGTGTTCCAACATAAGTTCAATGAGGTTGGGTTATTTTTGGTTGACTAATATGTGTGGTCCACATCTACGGAATATCCGTATCTATAGAACTTTTATGTCAGTCCCCTGGAATTCAGTGGATAAGAATTTCCACTGCAGTTGCTGATGGACTCACTTGGCATCCAGCTGCCACTTGCTGCGCTCAGCTGCATCTGCCGGCAGGACCTCGTTCAGAGGCTCCAGTTCCTTCTCGCACGCCATCACGCTCTTCGCGTTGACCGCTACCCCGCCCAGCTTGAAGGACGGCCCTCGTGCCCTGCCACGCTTGCCGGGAGCCGGAACTGCCAAACAAACATCAAGCGGAGGTTTAGGCAGTTGTAAAGCGTTATTTAAAAAATAAAACAATTGCCTTACTTTGAAAGTGAAACATTTTGTATAAGTTAAGAATGTGTTACAAGAAATTACATAATTATACAAATTCAAGACCCTTCAATACTAATTATAGACACATAACACGTCTGCTACCTGAAATTGCAAATTACACTTTTCTCCACACATGCTAAAAATCATAGATATGGCATAAAAAGATGCTTCCAGTTCACACTAAGAAACGTGGGATGCCATAGATATGAGGTTACTTTGTGTGGTGAACTAGAGCAGAACAGTAATCACCAAAATGGCGATGCGATTTTGCTTACCTGTACACATTTCACTATATGAATCTTAAGTGTGCAATTGTGAATACTTGCAATGTCACAACTTCAATATTCATTAGCTTTCCTGATAACAACCATTGCAAATCCTGTCAAATTAACAAATTTTAGATATGGTCTTTGTATTCAAGTGTGTGCATCACTGCATGGCGCTGTAAACAAAACCAAATTCTCAGCTTCTTCCCTACAAATCTTATCACATTATAGCAGCAACATGAAAAATGAGGATATTTGATTAGCAAGCAGAGGTTCGACGAGACATTTTAATTTGGATCAAGTTTCAATTTGAGCCAAACAGTTGACGCATGCCAACATGTTGCGGTGTGAGGATGCGCGCTCTGCGGATGACTTCACCCCATCTATGAGCCACGTGCGCTCAGGGGTGAAATATATATGCAGCAAATCAAATTAAATGTATTGAACTAAGACAGTCCACAAGCCTGAGTGGCCGATTACATCATTGTCAATTATGTGCATAATTACAATCCCAATTGCCCGTCCAGATTTATGCACGCAAAAGGCACCCCTGCAAAATAAAAAAAATATTATTAGAATTCTACTACTTGACGCTTGGCTCTGGAAGACGTTCCTACATCACGAGAGATGGCAATACCCCCGTGACCTTGTGAAGTCACGGCCCGCCCGCCTTGAAACAAGGTAAAATTTTAATTTGTCATCGCCTCCACACGGGGCGATAAGAAAAGCGCAGCGCTCCTGCACCCTGATAAACCTGCCCCCGTGGTGGAAGGCTACGCTACCTCCCGCACCTCGAAGAACACCTGATACGAGAAAAAACAAGTATAAATACGACACCAGCATCCAGCACTAGCAGATGTGCCGGGCTAAGTGGCCAAAGAAGACGTAGGCCATCCTGTGTCTGCTCAAAGACTCTTCGCTTACCTTGAGTCTTGTCAAAACTCTTCTATCCTACCTTGAGTCTGCTCAATGACTCCCCGCTGCCTTAGTATGCTTAAGACTCTCCGCACCTTAAAGTCTGCCCAAGACTATCCTGTCTAGTCTGACCAAGGACTCTCTGCTCCTATATAGTCCGATCATGGACCCCCTTAAGGCTCCCGTCAGTCTGCAAAGGACTCTCTCTCCTCTCAGAGACCTGCATGTCACAGAAGACGAGCTTCATACGCCTTCATCAGGTATACCTCACCTTAACCCCCCCCCCCCCCCTCCTCGGTATCACCTTACCTCAGTCAATTTCCTGTGACTACGTGGTAGCCAGCCAGCGCATTTTATTAGAGTACCTACGTGATTAAATTCTATTTTAATTAGCAGCTGTAAAATTGTGTTGCTGTAGTTTTGTCAGAGATCTGTATTTCTTTACTCCCAGGCTCGCCTTTGCTTGAATCAAACCACTTATCATAATTTGCGTATCTCGTGTTAATTATAGAGTGTTTAGCCAGGTATTATTGTCTGTCTGTATTTTTTTTTTTTTTTTGGAATAGCAGTATTTCTCCAGGACAATCACCACAATGAACATTACGCCACCTTTAATTGCTTGTGTCCCGTCATTTCTGAAAAGGTATTCCCCCCAACTTGGTATTGTGTGTCAGTTAGTACTACCAGAAGTTCGATGTACTAGAAAGGATGGTTTACTAAGCATACAGACACGTAGGTAATGCAGTGCGTTAGCACTAGTTAACAACTCTGCACCTCAAGTGAGCTCCACGTCCAAGGACGAAACTAGTTCAGTGTGCCCCGATCTTGTCCTGCTGTCTATCTCCCCCTTAATACCACTTGAGATTACTACCCACTCTCTACCACCTTCTCAGCGCTCATTGGCCAGGTTACCCCACTAGTGAATACGAGGACCAGATCAAACTATTAGCCCAGACAGACAGTACTACTCACCAGGACAGCCTCGCTAGGAAGATACCCACGACGACTAGCACAATCAAACTCATGTCGGGCAGATTAATCCGGGTTTCACACCCGGAAGATAGAGAATGCCCGAAGTTTTGCACCATTAAGCTAGCTTCTGGGAAGTTTGTACAAGTTCGTCTCCCGGCCCAGTAAGATTTCAGACCCCGAGTGGCGTCCACATCATCTGACTTTGTTCCAACATGTCAACCCACTCGCCCTGTAAAGATCTCCACCACCACCTAATCATCATCCCATTTCACCCTCCCGGGATCGCTGGCATCCCGCATATTGACGACCCTCACAGTGAGGAGGGAAGAGCTCGCCGGACGGGCAGTTACCTCCATTCGCCTCACTCTGGGGTTTGACTCCCTCCAAGCCCATTGTAAACCTACACACCAACGGCCTAATCCTGTGTACAACCCCCTTACACCTCACCGGCCCATTAAAACAAGTATTATTCACTGTGGTAGGCACGACAAGCCTCTGAGAGGGCAGTCAACGTTCAATCCCCTACCATATAAGGTTGCAACACCAGGTAGACACACATCACAGTGGATGCTTGACTTGAACCGGCTCAAGTTTTTGGACTTCAATCTATTTATACCTTCGGAAAATAAACTTCCTCACCTAAATATTTTATAACCCAAATTATTTACACACAATTTTCAATACTATCATGCAAACTGCAAGGAAACTACAGCGAACTGCGTAAGTCCTGGATTTTAAATGTATCAAAACAAACCAGACCATACAGATTGGAATGTCAGTGACACTATGCACTTACACCACCCGGTTAGCATAATACATGCAGCATTTCTTTGTTCTTCACAACAGAACAGTAACATATTTATAAACCCACTGGCAACACTAATCTAACTTCAGTGAAACACAAAGTCCAACCCAACAAGTGTGACTTCATTAAGAATTTTTTGGTCAAGAATTATACAACATTATTTTGACCAAATTACGTCTTGACAGCCAAACTGACCACTCGGGTAGTAACTCTCAAATTGACCATGTGACACTACGAAGTCATGTTCGTACTTCAACACCTAACAAAATTAATCCAAACAATGCATGTGCTAGCAATATTTTGTGTAGTCATTATGACTCCAATAGCTTAACTGTACTACTAAATTGAAATCATCTCTTAATAATATACAGTTATAATTTTGTTCCTATAATAGTTGTTAGCATTTCCCTTGTAGAATATGACACATAAACTAAACTGTTTTTCCTGCTTATGGTTGCATCTGCTACAACACCATAAAAATCGTAGCATTATTTCTAGTGCACCACACACCAATAAATTCCCTTCTTTACACAACATCCTTCAGAAATGAATAAACATTTGAATGATACATTATCCTCCAAGAAACTAGTGAAAATAATCTTTACACACATTTAAGTTGTATGAGGTTCAATGTTAATTTTTATTTGGCTGCAATGGGTTGTTCTAAATGCCCTTTTAGGGCACCATTTAACATTTATTTATAATATGTGTAATTTTTTTTACCACACACACAGAATGGACTTCATACGAAAAATCCAATATTTTCTTATTTATGGCATTTGAGGTCAAGTAAGTAAAAATATAAATTGAAATGGAGATTACATGTGCAGTAAATGAGTCCAATCCTGGTAAAGTAAGGGATTTCACTGTATTTCAAAGTCTAGGCTATCCAATAGTAGAGTTGTTCTGATACTTCATCTTTTCTTAATGTATCTGTATTGGGTAAGGTATCAGGCCGATACATTAGCATCGGTTATAGACAATGAAATCAGGTTGTTACTTTCGTTAGACACAAAAATTACTGTATTTCGGCATGTATAGGCTGCATGATTTTACAAAAAAATAATATAAAAATAAGAACAAATGAATAGCTTTACACTCGTTTAGAGATGGGCCGTTGCCGATGCAGATAAAGATTAACTGGCTGATACCACGACCATCGGCAGCCTCTGAATATTATTTTTAGATTATTATTCACATATTAGTAGAACTAATTTATTTAACACAGTGTTAAATAAACCAGAATGCTACATTTCGTAAAGCATTAATTTACTGCGTCCATCAATAAGATATCCTGTCCAAAACCCAAAGTATATTCCGAACAATTGTTTTCCGATGATTTGTTCCCATTGATTACATTTTACTGTATTTCCTGCTAGTACATTTGCCACAGATTGTTGCATCATTCGTTTCTGAACACTATTTGAATGAAAAACCAATGCGGATAATCGAGAACTTGTGCTATCGATAGTATTGATTACATCGCCACGAGTTTTTTTGTGATCTATGTATTTTCTTCTTACTGCATTCATAGGCTGGCAATAATGAGAAAGCAACCTGTATTCTTATTCTTCTTATGTGTTTACTGCACTCTTACGGTGACGACCACGGAAACAAATCGCACACACTATGACACTGTATTCAACTATATGTGGTGTTGTTATTGTAAATGGAAAGTGAAATCAAACACACTGGATTCTGACAAGCGTAGTTATTATTGGCAACTTCGACTGCGGTTTTGGTTAGAATGTTAAAGGTCTGAATAAGACTCAACAAGTAATAACTGGTAAAAATTGTCACAAATAAATCAGTTGTAGTCATTTAACCAAGGGCTTGAGAATGGCTCGGCCTACGAATGATTACTAAGCAAAAATATTAATATAAATAAAATAATTTTTTCCTCAATTTCAAGTAAATACTATTTTATATTAAATTGATTTCAATAAGTTAGTTTTAATGACATCATTAAGGTGTTAGTTTAAACAAACATGCATTTTGAAGATATGTATGTATTTTTCACATCTAAAATCCAAGTCCGCATCAGATCGCCTGAAGTTTTCAAGGTTATCTTTAAGGAACTCAGTTTGTAATGAATGCTGTATTGTCTGGTAACAGTTTTTGCTTGACTGTCTAGTTAAACTGTCTATCTTATTATTTATTTTTAAATTTATTTTTGCATTTCATTTGTATGCTGTAGGCACATAATACAATTTGTACTTAAAGTGTTCACAAAACTGAAGACTTCAATTTAAGTAATAAAAAGTATTTCCAAATATTGGGAATTGGAAATTATGACTGTGCTCATCAAAACTGGTATCTGCATCACTGTGATCGACGACATTGGCAGCTAAGAATTGGTACTGTTAGTATCGGCAAAATGTGGTATCAGTCCATCCCTACGCTAGTTCAATAATTTGTTCATTCACCATGTTCGAGCTTGGCCATAGAAACCCTACACAAGAAAATAATTTTGCTGCTACACAGGTGAAAGATATCTTACGTAGTTTGCACACCTGCTGCTGTGCCACAAGTACACATTAATAGATGCAATTTTGTGTAAAGATATTTTACATAGTTAACAAGCTCCCCGCCACAATACAAGAGCACATTGATTGACGCCATTTTGTGTAAAGATATTTTACATAGTTAACAAGCTCCCCGCCACAATACAAGAGCACATTGATTGACGCCATTTTGTGTTACATGTTGCAGTGGTTGTTCTTTCTCAAGTGACGTTATCCCCTGTGGAGTAGAAATTGTGTGTCGCATTTTGTAAACATTGCAACACAATAAAAATTTCCTGTAACAAATGTTTTGTAAGGGAGAAATTAAGTTGGAACATGTTTTGTTATCACAGAACAATAATTTACATGAATACAAAAACTCACTGTGAAGGGCAATGGTATTGAGGTATCTGCAATTGTATCCGGGGAACGATATCTGTATAGGAAAACATGGTATCGGAACAACTCTATTATATAAGAGGATATGATAATGGTTCTCCAGACACCACGGATACTTTCGTAGAATGATACCGCTTTGGTGGTGTCACTTAGTACCAATGGGTGTTATTTTGAACTATTTGTTTGTGTGAGAGGAATCCTTTGCTCAAGTTACAAACATAATTTGCCATAGCTTCCCTAATAATCTTCATCAACTTTGTGTATATTTCCCTGTTTCTCATATCATAACAAAATTTCTTGTTCTGCCCTTCTCACCTGTTAATATGTCAAACACCACTGTTATAACATGCACGACTATGTAGCACACTACAGAAGATGGAGTGTACTGACCAGAGAGGTTGCTATCTTCGTTGTGGACAACGTCATTCTCCTTGGTGCTCTGTTGCTCCGACAAGGCGGCCAAGCAGCGCTCACGGAGCACCTCCCCTAGATGTCGCAGGTCCGCCAGTGGCCGCTCTTGCAGTTCCGCATCACATGCCACCTCGTCCAAGCGCTTCAGTGGTGTGCAGAACTTCTTGTAGCTTCGCACAAACCTGCGAATCTATCCAGCACACATTCCAGTCACACCCCACCCTATACTTTTATCCATTTTGGTATCTCTATAAAAATATTGCCTAATTACGTAACATTTACTGACACATATTTTAAAAAAGTATGAAACATTTAGTAGCTTACTATAATTACATTTACTGCAAGAATAACTTTAGATTTTTTTGTGACGCCATTGGATTCAGTTGACAACATGGCATAGTTAACCATTCTGTATACTAATAATATTCTGCAATTCATTTTTCCTCCGACAAGTCCAATACACTGTTGCAAGATGAATGCATGAACAAAACCTTAAAACAAAACACTACCATATCATTCTCTGTATTTTAACATACCAAAATAAATTAGAAGCTGAGAAGTTAAAAGAGATGCAAAACCACTACTGTACTTCTAGTCTATTTTATTTTATAATACTGTAAAACATATTTTAAACAAGACTGCCATACAGTACCAACAATCACAACCTTTACTAAATTCAAGTTTTTATTGACGTTCAATGATTGAAAACTGAATTCTAAGAAATTATTACACTCAAAAACTGAATTGAGAGAACTGGGTTTTGAATCAGAATCAACTAAGTATATGTGTCGAATTATCACTAGTACTTATTATAGGCAGCAATCGCCTGTATTTCCTTCATTAACTTTTTATACACCAGCTAATTGAGTGGCCGCATAGGAAGTTTAAAACCATTAATATAAAACACTTGTACCAACAAAGGGAACAGAAATACATTATTCTTATACCCAAAGGGGTAAAAAATATTTAATTTATACAAAACTTTGAATTAACGGTAGGGCTATGCCGATATCAGATTTTGCAGATATGCTCGATACTGATACTTTATTGCAGATACTAGGTACTGATACCCATTACAATACTTACTGTGGAAGAATCCAAACTGAAGATGCCATTTCCAACTGCAGCAATTTACTTACAGTTGTGAGATGTTTAGATTTGGATGGTTTTAACCAACACTAAGATGCACAATTAAAGTATTGTATTTACTCATGTATAGAGCGCCATTTCTTCCACAAATAAAGGAAAACATTTCTGGAGTGCACCCTATACATGGGGGGAAAAAAAAAGATAAAGGGGGAATGGTAGCCATAAATTGTCCGGGAGAGGAGGGGGGGATGTTGAGGGAAGTGGTGGACTGTCTGTTACTTCTGCTCTTGCATCTTTCCTCTCTCTTCTCTTTCTTTCTCACTCAGCGACCCTACAGCCACAAACCATAGCTGTGACGTGTTAACGCCCACCTACACCTGTAATAACACCCAGATGTTGCCTGTCGATAATTCTGCCATCCCTCTGTTTCCCTGGCAGAGGCTAGCCAACCTATATCAGGGGGAGAGGGCAAGAATGACTGGGGTGAGAAAAAGGTACAAGGAGACCCATTTTTTGAGAGAGGGATAGCGTGACATTCTAGCGCTGCAAAAAAAAAATACAGTTGGACATGGCTGAAAGGAGAAAAAAAGAAAAAACTAAGCCAAAAGTGAGTAGTAGGAACGAAAGGGTTTCGGAATATTTTTTTATTTTGGCCGTTTGCACCCAAGTTATTTAATTAAAGTATTTTCCAAACATATCACAACTGCACACATTAATGTAAAAAAGAATAATTTTTTCCATACTTACTAAGAGGGCGCCACAAATTTTACTACAAGTAAAAAAAAAACAAAAATACAGTGTTTTGGCGTGTGTAAGCCACGTGCATTAATAGGCACGCCAGGAGGTTTTGATGAAAAATTCGGGAAATTAATATTTCAAGTATAGGCCACATTGAATTTTTGTATTCCTGTAAATATTGTTGTCACAATTCCCTAGAAACATAAATTCTGACTTAATTTCTACCCTACTAAACATCTGTGACAGAAAAGTTGCGTTATGTTGCAATGTTTACGAATATACGTTGCACAATTACTATTCCACAGATGGTAATGTGACTTCAGAAAGCCAAACCACGGCAACGTGTTACACAAAATGGAATCTTCTCAATGGTCCTTTATTGCCATGGCAGGAGTGCAAACTACGTAAGATATTTTTCTCTTGTACAGCAGAGAAATTATTCTCTCATGTATGGCATCTATGGCCGAGCTCCAGCATGTTTTTACATTTTACATGTGCGGGATAAAGGTTATTTTGGTTATGAACTCGAGTGAACAAATAATTGTACAAGTGCCACCCCCCCCCCCCCCCCAACCAATCCTTCTTTTAAGTTAAAACATTAAAATGTAAAATTTCTAAACATGTTTCAGAGAAAAAATATTTTAATGCCAATATCTCATATATAAGCCGTACCCCACTTTTTATAGTCATTTTTTTCGTAAAAATGTGCTGCCTATACATGCCGAAATACGTGGTTATTTGTGACATTTTACCTTTGAGAGAGAAAATAAGCAATATAAGTAATGAACTGAAAGAATTCTACTAGCACTGAAGTACATAAATTCTTCAAAATTGGAGAATACATGCAGCACTCAAAAAATACTTCAGTATTATATAATCTTACATCAGGGCAACTTAAACAATTGAAGTTTTAAACTTAAGTTCTTAAAATAAGAACGGCAGCTATTGCCTCAAAACAGCAGCAGTTAGCCTGTCTTACTCCAAGTCACCACCCTATTTCTTATCCTTTGGTGTTATGGCCAAGCATAGGTAAATTGTGGTATCAGCGCCAAGTATCTGAATTTAGTCATATACTTATGCTACCGATAATATAATTATCAGTAGATTCTGTGGTTTCAGCATCGGCCCTGCACTAATTAACAGAGACTCAACTAACATGGTTTTACAGAACACTACAACTAGTGTCAAAGATGCCTCATGCCAAACAGCAACATCATTATGTTTAGACTGACCTCTACATCACTGAAACCCTTGATGTTCTCTCTCGGAGCCAGTCTTGGCCTCCCTCTTTTCTTGGGCCGGTCATCGTCACTGCCTTCCTCTCCGCTCGATTCACTTTCATCTTTCTTCTTGCGCTTCCGGCCACGACCTCCACCTTCACCTGCCAACACAAACATGAAGTTTGGTTTCTGCAACTGTTGCAGTATACTTAACATGCAGAATACTTACAATTACAGATACAACACTCACTGATATCGCTCAATGTTCATAACCTTCATGTATCATATGGTAAAGCAAAACCGTTACAAAACTTGCTGAAAAGTGATTTTTCTGGTTTCAATAATTATAAGACAACAATTTGGGAACTATGCATTAAGTACCCAATTCAAAGTCCTCTTGCCAAATATTGATTATTTCATCCACTGATTGCCAAATTCCCACATCGGCACGTGAAGAACAATCTTACAATGATACAACCCACAGTAAATTGACATACACACAGCTGCAACAAGCAGCTAACAGGTGAGACCTATCCCAAGTAATGTCACCGCAGGGTCATGACAAGTCAGCAGAGGCCTGCTGACAATGTACTCTGAGCTGTGTCATTTGATACACAGACATACTCTGCAAAAAAAAAGACAGAAGATTTTCATGCTGGATACTGCAAAGATAAGGATAGTTTCCATGTATATTAGGGATGAGTCTATTTCATTCTTAGAATCCACAATACAAATAATTTTTCACTGATAACTGGAATTTAAACATTGAGATTTAAAGCCAAATTCACTCGGGCCAGCACCCGAAAGCATTATGGATAACAAAAGCGAAAGCCCAACTGTAGGGCAAGACTTGTCAACGGTGGAATCACTACTGCGAATTTGTCATGCACTGGGATCAATTCTCCAGGAGACTAATTGCCCACTTTTTGAGGAAATCAGTGTTGTCAGAGCTGACCGAGGAACTGTACCGCCAGGACGTAGCTGAGGAGAAGAGGGCCATTCACCCTGATTGGCCCACTCCAGCTGCGCCATCATGTAACAAAGAAGTGGGAGGGAAAGTGCGAGAGACTGCACCCCTCCCCCACCCTGTCAAAGCCAACATAAGTGCTGGTTGTGTGGTTCATAGTGCTTGAGAAAGGAACCTGTAATAAAGACCACACTTTTAGGTATGTGGAGAGGTTTTGGCATACGTCAACAAAGTGTCAAGAGCATTAGCTGGCATATACGAGATGAAGAGGAATCACAGTCATAAAAAGGATGATGGATGCATCACAAATATTTTCTGCTGGTCCAAGAGAACGCTCTGCCTTCACAATTGGCACCACCAAAGTGCTGGTATTGCCCAGAATGGTACATCCGTTGCAACTGCCCAATGCTCCAAGGCAGACGCTGCAAGAAGGATGCTCAAGCGAGCACCGCAAAGTTTAAGGACCCTGTCCAGAGCAAACCAAAGTCGAGTGATGACACGCAGAAACCGGCGAAAAATGCTGTGGCTGGGGAAAACGGAGTTCACGAGCCTCGGTAAAATAAGTGAGGCCCAGAAGTGGCAGTGTTACAAGGGGCCATCCCAAAGTTCATCACCCAAAACAGAGAAATCTGTCCTCCAGGGTGTGCTAGATGGTATTGGTTGGTGGCATTAAGTTGGATTAATGAGCCCTCGGGTAGTCTCAACCCAAGACTCAAGTTACCTCGGCCATGAAGTAACTCAATGGGAATGCTAAAGGAAGAGACCTACTGCTCAAACTTCTTAACATGGTTTCGCTGTATGTGATTGGGTAAACAACACGCTAGTGCAATGAAAACCTCAGCATCATCGTGGGCTCACCGACATGCATCCTACCAACGTTATCTCATGCAACTGTTTACATATGTTGTGTATGTACATCTCCTCTGCTGGTTTGCAGCCCTGGTTACATATGGGTTGGTCTCATGAAAAATTTTCTGCTGACGAGAATAGAAATTAAATATAAAGTAGGCTGGTAGGCAAAAGATCCCAGAAGAGCTGAGTCTAAGAGTGTACTATACAATGTAACGTAATGTTATTTAACACACCATCAGAGTCAGACTGGTTGATCTGCTGCAAGGTCTTGCGACTGCGCGGCGGCAGATACAAGTCGTCCATCTCTTTTTGTCTCTCCTCTTCTTCAACCTTCTTACGGAAGTTCTCTGGAATTATTTCATCCTACACAAAGCACGCATCACAAATAACAACAATAATACAACATATGTGGTCGACACCACCATTCACTCAGTTTAATGTTACCAACAGAACACAAGAACATGTCACTTTCCTTCTTCGAGGTTGGAATTGCCAGCCATCTCATTAAAAATTATGCCGGTATAGGAAAATACTGATTTTGTTGCCAAAAAGTCTGAAATAAAGTTATTGAAAAAAATTCACACTCAAAATGGTTGCAATAATAATTACACTTCTACCACAGCTCATCTTTAAGAAGGTAGGGATTTTGTTATTGAAAAACTATGTGCAATGAAATCTGATGCATTTCGAAGGATTTCTATCATCTACAGAAATGCCCTATTTTACACTCCCAGATTTAACACTTTCAGTACAATTTTGGTTGTATTAACAATATTTAAGGCATGAATTTTCTTCTCCTTACAATTTCCTGCAAATTGCAAATTTTTTCTTGGCCTCTTTAAAAGTGTAATAAAGAGGTTTCCCAGTACATATTTAAAGACATGAGAACGAAGCAGTTAACTCACCCAGTCCTTGGTGTCCTCGTCAGGCTCATGATCCACAGGAGGCACCTCCTCTTCCTCCAGAGGCACAAAGCTTGCCACTTTGAACGCTGACAGCAACTCATCTCCGGCCATCGCAGGGGCTTCGTCCCGCGTCTCCGCACGCCTCAAGATCTCGTCTATGTCACACTGCAATACGAACACAGCATTGATCAAGCTTTTTTGTACACTTCCTTAACATTGTATATTCAGTCAACAGCCAAATTTGTAATTTTAATTTGAATACTTTCCAAAGTTTCAAGGTGCCAATAAAAAATGTCAGTTTCAAGTACTTTAAACATTAACATCAAAAAAAAAAAAGAGAGGAGAGAGCACTTTAATAAATCCAGCTTTCTCCACTAATCTGTATTAAACTACAATTTTTTTTAAAGAAAAATAACACAGAGGTCTCCCACTATTTTGATTTTATATTTCAACTTTTAAGAAGAGTATTAAACCAATGACCACTGTGATTAATATCACTTTCCAGAAGAAAAATAAAAAATAAAACAAATGCATGCATTTAACAGACGTGAGGAGAAGGGACGAGGAAACCCTTTTTTGAGAGAAGGGTAGTGTGACATTCTAGCACGGCATAAAAAAACAGAAACGTGCTAAAATCAAAACGTAAACATGTTAACATAATACGCCTAATGTGATTTTTCAAAGGTTCGATTCCAAAAGGCCGAATAAAGCATGAATAGACTATATATACGAGTAAATACAGTATATAATATTAGGTATGAAGTGTGTGTGTGTGTGTGTGTGTGTGTATGTATGTATATATATATATATATATATATATATATATATATATATATATATATATATATATATATATATATATATATATATATATATAATATTTCACATAACTTCAGTAAATTTTGACAGGTCTTATAGTATGTATTGTTCACAGATTTAAGTAAGTGTTTTAAATAGGAACCCATGGATATTTAAATAATTTTGTTGTTTTTAAAAATTTATGTGTGTGTAATTGTAATATAAAAATTATTTGGCATAAAATATAAGAATTTAACAACATAGGAACCAATATGTTGACTTGTATTTACCCAGATGTATTTTTGAAATTAAAGAAGCAAATGATAGCAAAATGCTTATGTGCGACCATTCGTGTAACATTGAAAGAAGTCCTATTACAGAAGTATAATCAACATTTCAATGTGCACAATCACTACTTTATTCAAGTGTCGGTCAAGTAAAACTGCAAAATTATTAGGAGAATAAATATTTTACAAATTTGTTAATTCTTTAAATTATATGTATTATATTATGGGGAAAATAATAATAATAATTTCAGCATTCACAAATGTTTACATAAAACTTCTAATTTAACATTAAGACACGGAACACTACTTTCTCTACATCATTACGACCAACTCTACAGCGGGCACACTCTTCTGCCCAGTCAGCCCCTGCTATCATGTGTGCAAGTAGGGAGGCGCAGTATGTGAATATTTCTACGGTTGATTTCAAAAGTGCCCACTTAATTGTGAACAGCAGCTATGTACCATAGTTTCCAAAGTTTCACTGTTTGCATCGCTCCGCCTCACAAAAAAAATCCTGGGGCGTGGAAAGAGACTCACAGCCAATTCGTCGACACCATCCTCCTCGTCCTTGAAGAGCTCCTCGGCACCGAACTTGAGTATGGCAGTGAGCTCCTCCTTGTTGAAAGGAGCCGCAGTGGAGCTGGCCTTCTTGTCGAGGACGGTGCGGCCCGTGGTGTCCATCCGCTGGATGACAAGGTGATCCAACACCATCTTCTGCTTGGCACGTTCCACTATCTCCTCCTCCACAGAGTTGCGAGTCACCAGGCGGTAGATGTTCACCTGCACACCACAGCGGCCCGTCATCGCTACTGCTACTACTAATGCACTGTGAATGAGGTGAGAGTGTATTCTAAACATATCTGTAGACTGGATAGTGAGCAGCTTCGACATTCAGAGTGAAGATTATGGGGAAGAGAGGAATCATGCGTGCACAGGCGAAAAGACCAGATGGGGAAGCTTAGTATTACATGTTAGTGGGGCTGTAAGGAATGCATTGTGTGCTATCTTTCAGCAGATCACCACTGCCTGGGGGCCGGTGCAAGGAGGCAGGCTGGAGATGAATTTCTCTCATGGACACCTGTCCCATGGCAATTATCATGTTTAGTTTTTCATATATTTAAATTGTTTTTCAATGCTGATCAATTAAACTGATATACACTGTAATTAAAGAGTTTTGTTGCAGTTGAAATGGTTTAGATTACTGTCACAAAGAATAGCATAAAAATCGATGAGTATGTACAAACGATTGAGTTGCTGAAATTACTGCAGGTGCAAAATTAGTCGATGCAAGTGTTGCTGTATGGAAAGTGTCTAGACTAGAGACTCTCTGAAAAAATATTCCTTCCGATTACGTGTACTATATTACCTTAAATAATTAATGCACAAAAAAATGTAAATGTTCTTGATTGAAATAACTACTTGTTTATATATAAACTGCTATAATGTAGGTTGAATGTTTTCTTTACTGCAATGAAATTATGTGTTCCCGAGATACATTGTGTCTTTCGTGAAGAAAAAATTAGCGATGGAATGGTAGTTGCCAATCATTGTTTACACAAGCCATGTTGTTGCCCTTGAGTCTGCGGTAAAGGCTCAGCGCCGTGAATAACAGTGAAACAGTATGTATCTTCAGTATTAACCATTAGAATGGAAACTTTCAGCTCAGGTAGCGTCTGTGTCAAAAGTAATGAGGCACACTGTGAGAACAGTTTTGTTGCATTCGCTATTGGCACTTTCATAATTTGACCATGTGACTCATTGGAATTTGCAAACAAAAAGTGAATGTGCAGGTGCCTTGGGGAATTTGAATCAGCTATGCAGTGGATGTACATTTACCAATTACATATTGTCCGGTACCTGGCCTGATTCGTGTTTCATCTTCCTCCTGCCGCCAAGTACTAGTTGTATGTGCCTCCAACATAGGTGAGTACAATAAGGTCACTAGCTTACAAGTGTCAGTTTTCCATACCTTCCCCGCAATACTCTCGTCCCACAATTTAGCTACAGAACTATGATTTCATTCAAAATTCTGCGTTTATCTGCTTCCTTAAGAGCAAGCGTTGGCAAGCGCATAGCGCTGCAACGATTTACCCGCTTCATACTTTTTCCCTGTGATTTGGGTAAAATAAAGGAAGCAGGTAAATTGGTATTGCCATCTGTGTTCGAAATTGCACGCACACTGGGAAGTAAGAGTGATGGAGATTTTTTGAGCATCACAATTATGTAACCTTTTTCTATGAATATTAAATTTTAATTTTTTTTTTGTCTTTTTTTGTGTTCTGTATTTTATCCACACATAGCCTTAATAGTCCTTGTCTCTATTGCGTTTATTTTGTATAGGAATTATACAAATGCCACCATATGATTATATGCTTTAGTATGTATATTACTATTAATGCCCATAATTTGCATAACCATGTGGATGTATACTTGTGTATTTATCATCCTAGTCATAACATAAAACAAGTGAACAGAGCATAATTCATGGCATAGAGATTAGAAGCTAAAATTGTAACATTACTGCATTTTCTGTTAGTAAGATTCTTGGTGAGTTAGGTAGCTCAAATATATCTTAACTTAATTTACATCTAAACATAACCTGTTAATTGTAATTACCGTGTACCACTTTTTGTTGTACTTTATGTATATTTTTATTGTGATTTATACCCAATACGTAGGCCTACTGGAGTTGTTCAGCACTTGTTAAAAATTTATGTTATTTTAGACAGCCAAGAGCATGCTAAATTTAAACCCCATATCAATTTGCCTTCCATTTTCATAGCACTTCCTATTGCCAGTTATCCTAGGGCATTGTATTGATTTAAAATTATTAAAAATAGTACAGGACAATGAAAAGAAATTAATAACAGATCTCGCACAATATATTTCATAGCAATTGAAAAGAATTTGCTCTATGAAAGACAAGCTGATAAAATGTGCAATCACAACCTAGTATTCGCCGTACTACGAAATTATTTTCAATTTTAACAACAAAAACAGACTTCACAATGTTTATAAAACGACACTTTTATTATCGGTAAACGAAACGCGAATATCACAAATTCAACTGCCTTTAGCAACCGGCCATTAAAGTCTACAGCTCACAATCAGCTGTTTCATGTAGGCCTTTCACTGGAGTGTAGCAAGCATAGCCGAAGCTGGGTCTAGTGTATATATATATTTATACCTATCCTTAGTACATTAGATCACTGTGACTACAAACGAAATACACAATATCAATACAAACTGAATGCAGATATGCACGTCTTGGTAAGGTACGGATATATAAATGCTCTGATAACGCGCTGGGACCAAATTCCACCCCAACTTCAGAGAAACTCTCGTCAAAATACGAGCCACGACCAAGGTAGCACCACACAAAACAGTGACGCAGTAGTTAATCAACTATGTCGGAACAATATCCAGTGCGGTTGGACCATTAAATGTTGCGTCGAATCTCCTGACGAACGATATAACACAAAAGTTTGTGGATATGAAAACTGGCGGGCAATAACAAACACCATTTTCCCCGACGATCTGCAAACAACTGACAGTCTTAATCTGATAGTTTCTAGAAGCACCAAGAGCATGCCACCAATGGCAATGGCAGGTGTTAAAATCTGTACACAGTCATATTTACAAAGACGTCTATACACACAGCACCAAACACTCAGGATTTCTAACAAACACAACAGTTAGAAAAGAAAATATTTAAAAAACTGTAGACTGTCCACATCTGCAGTGCATGACATTCAATAAAGTAAGTGTAACATGAACACGAGTGTAAGGTAAGATGTAACAAACCCAAACGCATTTTCCCTAACAAGAAATACCGTCAAAGAACTAGGTGATGCCCACAATTATTGACATAGTGAAAACTGACCTGATTCTTTTGGCCAATGCGGTGAGCACGAGCTTGGGCCTGCAAGTCATTCTGAGGGTTCCAGTCCGAATCGAAAATGATTACAGTATCTGCGGTGGCAAGGTTTATCCCAAGGCCTCCGGCACGGGTTGAGAGGAGGAAACAAAAGTCCTGGAAGAAAAATGTAAGAACATACCAATACATCACTCACCAAGACAGAATTACACTAGAACCCTGTCATAATATTTAGTAAAGAACCCAACAAAATGTACTTCAGAGAAAAATAAAAGAGGTAAATTCCTACAGAAAAATTTGTTTGTTGACCAAGAGAAGGCGGCTTATTAACAACGAAAATTCAAAAATGTAAAAGGTTATGTTATATCATGGTCCTTACAAAAAATTATTTAGTACATTCTCTTTTTTATACATCACAATTGTATACTTATGTGAACATATCTTGTAACAATTTTCTGTTGCCTCACATTTTGCTTATACATTATATTTCCGTCAATTAACATTTTCATACATTTTGTAATACTAAATTAGCTGAACACTGAAATCCACAGAATGGAGAAAGGGCTGCACAGACATTGTAATGCACAATTTCCACACACACTTGTGGGAATGTTATTAATTAACATTAAACTTCTTTCCTCCTCAACAATTGTTTTGCAAGGTATAAACTGATAATCAAACTTCAAGTAGTTGCAAAGTCAACTGACATGGTTGTTAAGGTCTTCCAACCCACCTCTATAGTACCATAATGTTGTTCAATGTTTCTCTTAACTTTCATTGTTCCATCTCAGGTTGAAAACAGACATTTTATGCAATCTTCTAATCCACCATGCACAGAGCTGCAACACCACAGCACTTGAATAATCATGTTTGGGCAAATAATATATACCAATACTCCCAAATCTAGAACACCCATGTTAACAGAAAAAACCATTGCGATGTAGATTGGAAAGAAATGATTTTTCTCTGGAGCTCTGGCAAAGGAAAGCCCAACTACAGCAGAAACTTGCCATAAAAATGTGTGCTCGAACAACTTTCAGCGTTACACACATTTTCTACATTTATTGCTAAATGTGCGAATGAGGAGTCAATCCAAATTTCCAGCCTATAAAAGCTTTACTCTCAAAATGCATAACATTTTTTTTAAGTCAGTGCTTTTAAATGTCCCTTGTTTCCACTAACCTGAGACGCATCTAAAACCACAACCATGGCTTAAGAGCACCATCTGCCCAGGTCAGAACACAAAGCCTCCAGTATTTTTGAGCGGTGCCTGCATACAAAGAGCATTTTAAAAAATGTCCCATGTCCAAATGGTAGTTCATCACGTGATCATTTATCAATGTTAAATTACCAAATACTGACTTTCGGCTAGTGCAATCCTACATACATAGCATGCGTGTGAACCAAAAAAAGTTACGTAAAGTTTATAAAAATATATCAACTGATAGACGGAAAACAGACAGCGTATGTTAATAGTGTTTACATATTTAAATAAACAATTTACAAAGAAGATATATCAGAAAATACGTAAATATCTGCAATAAGGTAAATAATGAGTTTATAAGATATTAATGCAATGGAAAACAATAATTAAAGTGTCGGAGAATACACAAAAGAATTTGTTTAAGCTTGACATCAAGAGAATTACTGTTTTTCTGCTCATAGGAAACATCATCATTAGGAATGTGCATTGAACAACAAATTCCCTAAGATTTTGGGAGCCTGCTAATTCTTGCCCAACATTTAGGGAAAGCCATTTTCCCGAAGCTTTGGGATCCCACACATCCCTAATAGTTTTCCACAATGCATATTTTTCAAAAGTGAAAAAAGGCCAATGTGAGTGTTTCACAGTAATTTTTAGGTATGAAACTTCTGGTACAGGCTACATAACATGACAGGTATACCTATTTTTTCATTATAACAGGATCACCACTGAAAAGTTCTATGAGGCAAGTCAACAAGAGAAAGACAACATGTTAATCCAGCACGCTCCAATGCTTCTACACCTCGGGCATGCAAAATATCTCCAAGCAGATGGTGCTCTTAGCCTGGAACCTCAAGGTCAGAAGATGACTGGGTAATCTGTGAAGATCTTCCCCTGAACGTACCTGGGAGCCTTCGGCATTGAAGTGATCAAGAGCCTGCTTCCTCAGCTCACCCTTAATGCCGCCATCAAGGCGCTGGAACGGGAAGTGGCGCTGCTGCATGTACTCGGAAAGGATGTCGAGCATACGCACCATCTGGGAGAAGATAAGCACGCGGTGGCCTGTCTCCTTCAGCCGCACCAGCAACTTGTCCAGGAGTACCAGTTTCCCCGAGCCCCGGATCAGTGCCTGCAACACATAGCATGCACCCACTGCACACATTCATACTTTATTGTCCTAAACTATACATCAGCATTTCCTCCCATTTAAATATTTACTCACTTTTAAAAAAAAACACGGGTGTCCAGAATCCCAAACATTACGGACAATTTCGGGACTACACAACAATTTTCTCATCTGCCCAGAAAAAATTTTTCCTGGCATTTTCGGGAAACTAACTTAAGTATTAACCAGGGCTGTGGAGTCGGAGTAGAGTCATGGAGTCAGTCAGAGTGTGAGCTATTTTGGGTAGAGTCTTGAGTTTGAGAGCGAAAAAACTCACGAGTTGAAGTCGGAGTCTAACATTACCGACTCCACAGCCCTGGTTCTAACTACAAGCAGAATTACATGAACCTGCATATATATTGACTCATCATGTGATGACTCATTGTGATTTCAACATACGTTTTAATAACAGAAAAAATAATTAAAACTGGTTGCCAACTGGTGCTAGTGCATATGAAGTTACCGTAAACTATGGACACTGAAATTGTGTTTTACAAAAGCAATGTATATATTTAACTAAATTACTCACCGACTGCTGGTTGATGCAAAACTCAAGTTTATTTTTTAATTTTTCATGCAAGTTACACAAACACAGTTGAAAATATATACTACTTAAAAAATATTTTATACTGAACTTGTGTTATAATGATATTACATCATCACGCAATTTGGAAGCTGTGCTTCAAAATGAAAAGTAATCACATATTATTATAAAAAAAGTGCTTCAAATCCAAATGATAAATTTGTACGGTAACAGCAAAAAGTACAAGAAAATAATATACTACAATGTTTATATATTGTCTGAGTCATTATTCTGCTATATTCTCAAACTCCCTCCTCCAAACCTTCTTATAAGTCATTACATGCATGTCATTACACGAAACTTGATTTTCCTGCCCAACTATTTCCTAATGGAAAATTTCCTTTCCCGCACACTCACAACATATCGTTCTCACGACAATATCCAAAAACAAATCCAAATTAACATATTAAAAAATGTATTATAAACTGAAACAAAAAGTGTGGTGATGACATTTATTTTTACTGTGCCAATGAAGTTACCACAAGGTTTTTTTTTTTCTCACTAAAGGTCTGCAATCTTAACACTTTCATGTTTGAGAAAATTCCAATTGACCTTTGTAAGCTTCGTCAAGCCTGAACTATCCTGCTTATATAAGTATACAATATTTAAAAACCATATATTGTAGTGTTCCATCACTTTTGTTGTAAAAGAAGCATTAAAATTATAACGTAAATGTTTTACAGTGGTTGAAACAAAATAACATAGATACATAAACATGCGAGTTAAGGTTACACGTAGGCAACTAGACCACCAAAAATATAAAAAAGGACAAAAAATCAAATTGAAAAATGTGTCGTCCTCCTTTGTGTGAACAAGTTGATGCATGACATATTTAAATAATTGTTGTTTAAATTCTCTCCCCTTGGGCACGCATCAAAGTATTAGACTGTGAGTACTTGAATTCTTGTCCTTTTATATATACATATATACTAGGGATGAGTCACTTCCTCTATTTCACCTATTGTTGGTTTGGGTATAATTCTTAAAAATTGATTCTCTGTTCTCTGCATTTTTTCTGTTGAAAGTATGAAGACCTCGGGAACTTTTAAAAAATCTGGCTCGCCCAAGATTGTATATTTTAGTAGTACTGAAATAGTACATTCTATTTTCAACAAACAAATATTTGGTAAATGCCTTTTTAAGTTTGATGTTGATTTCAACTTACCCCAAGAAATGCATGGAGTTAATTTTCACTTCAAATAACAAAATACTACAACACTGCAGAAGCCATGATTTGCTTTTTATTTTGGAAAACAAAATTAATATCTCAACTACACGGAAAAAAAGAGTATATGTTTTGGAAGGAACATCACGCGAACTTGCGGTAAGATTTCATCATCGCAATTCGCTCAAAGTATTTGTTTATGCCATAAATGGATTACCAAATTGTAGTGATTTATCGAGTCTTGAAAAATCGAGCAGAGTTGAGTCGAGTCAACAAAGATTGACTCGTCACTCAAGTCAAGTTTCTTTTTACAGAAGACAATGTGATACTGGACGTGCAAGTCGAGTCACAGTGCTTTTAACTTATACAGCAACAAATATTGGCACCTAACAATCACCTTTTGTGTCTCACAAATCAATCATTTTACGTTGCTAAACCATAAAAGTTGCGCCAGAACAAACACAATAAAGCTGATGTATGCCGTAACACTTGATTGACGTTTGTGAAGCTCGGATGTGATAAAATAGCGTGGGCATTATATTTGTGACTTGGGTCATATTGCTTCCCAGCAAAGCGCTTCCTCTTTGCCTCCATACTGAGCGACATCAGTTAACGGGACCACTAGCTTGTCAAAGTTAACAGGTACAGTCTCAGCATAACACAAATACGTACAACCAAAAAGGA
This sequence comes from Dryococelus australis, assembly GCA_029891345.1. Classification (NCBI taxonomy): domain Eukaryota; kingdom Metazoa; phylum Arthropoda; class Insecta; order Phasmatodea; family Phasmatidae; genus Dryococelus; species Dryococelus australis. The sequence continues at coordinate 195,748,536 of CM056998.1, read as the reverse complement.
TGAACTGTATTTAAACATGAAAAGCCTTTGTCTCGTGGCGCGTCACACCATCAGCAGATATAGTATGCATACGGTAAACTTGTCATTACTTTTCTCATCTAATTACAGTTTTTAAAACACGTGTTTAAAAAAAAACTGCAAGGTGACAAAAACCTTAAAAACATTGCCTGCTTGTGCACTCACTCGGGGACATAATGCTGACGTACAAGCCTGTAACAGTTATCTTTTTTTTTTTCTATTGATGCATGTATGGTAGGGATGTATAATTTACTTAAATTATTTGGAGGCAAGCTGCGTCAAACCAGGATCTGACATTAGAACCATGAGTCCGAGCACTTTAATGGGGTACCAGCCGATGGCCAGTGTAAAGGACAGATCTGGTAGCCTGTTGCAGGGATACAAAACCCAAAGTTACTGTCGCAGTCCTACTAGTCGGCTGACCCTTTGTTACACATTTACCTGAGAGATGTTCTTCGGAGGTAATGGTTTGTTGCCAGCTGGAGACTCTTACCCTTCTCAGGCGAGGGTGGGGTGGTCGCCTTGGAGACTTGCTCGGACCTTGTAGTGGGCTGCTGACAACTGGTGCTGAAGAATTGGGACTGCACAACCAGGGTTAGAAATACCAATAAGGAGTTCCCCAACCCGTCAGAAAGGCTCAAGTATACGGTGAGGAGGGCCTTCAATCTTAATTAGTGGAGGGAATAATGCTGTCGGCGGTGAGGAGTGATGTTCCTGGGTGGAAGTGCAAAGTGCAACTTCAGATTGAAGGTCACAAAGAGGTCTAGTTTCAGAGGTACCAATTTCACGCCTTAAACTCCTCCCCGGTACCCTTCCGGGTGTAAGGCATGGGGAGATCAAGGTGTAAATGAGACCATGTGAAAGTAGAGCCAGTGCTTTGTGATAACCTAACGTGTATTTCTGAGTACCCAGTCTTGTAATGAGAGACTGCACCATGTGTTCCTTTCGTCCAGCCCTTGTGAGTGGTGGACAGAAAGTTGGATAGCTCAAGTTTCTTCCTAATCGGAGTACCCAGGTACCGTTTGTCAGAGTTATTCCAGCTCCTTCCCGGCCCTATTCTGAGTGGTGGCAGAGTATGGAATGAAATCTAAGTCATTGATTTGCTTGGTGCAAGAGCTTCTACTGCTTTGCACTCCACCAAATTCTACCAGTTTGGCAGAACTAGGATCGGTCTCTTAAGGTGTGTGTACTCTGCCTTGCCTTATTGTTGCGCAGGCTTCACTTTTAGAGTCTAATCTACTTAGAAAATATATGACGTTTTACACAAGGAACTTTAGTAATAACAGAATAGTTAAGTTTCACAAGTTTTATTGTGAGAGTAATAAGATATGGTGACACTGTTCTACCTCCTAAACTAGACATTGAAATCTAAAAACTAAATCTTAAGCAAATCTAGGTAAAGGCAGCCTGGTGATTAATCTAATAATTAAAGGTGTTAATTCATGATTAACTGAAATTAGTATTTAAAAACTAATTCCTGACTGATTTGGGCTATACTGAAGGAACGACTAGTACAAGAGTAGCGTCAATGTTGTTGAGCACTGTCCGGTAGGCAGGGTTGAAGTCCTGAAGGGACGTCATCGTGACCTAATTACCAAGAGGTAGGTTCTGGAATCAAAACAAGAAGGTGGAAGGAAGGGGGAGCGACGTTTTCCGGAGCCTCTGGTATGTGCAGACTGCTAGAAGTTGCGGGATCTGCGGTGGATACAGATGGTGGGTCAGCGGCTGCTAAAGGGTGTTGAGCTTCTGGTCGGCGATGTCTTCTACTGATGGACATTCTGGCCCTTGTGAGCGGTGGAATCTACGGCTGTGCCAGTGGTCGTGCAAACCGAAGGCTACCTCCGGCCCTATACGAGAGCGATGGAAGAGCTGAGACTGGAGGATTCTGTTCATTCCAGTCCTTTTATACTTATCTCATATAGGCGCTCAGAGGTGAGGGATGCGAGAAGCTATAGCCTCGGCCGCAGGGGTTGAAAATTCCAAAGTGCTGAGGAGGCGCTATCATCCCTTATCTTCAGCTCTGCTGAAGTAGACTGGGTGCTTCCCTCCTCGTCGCAATCTGGAACTAGCGGGCCAGGTTGGAGGTAGCGGCGGCTAGGCTAACAGTACAATCTTGCGGAGGGGTGTTGACGTGAGGGCTTCTTGGAGTTTTGGTGAACAATACAAGCTACGATCACGTGTCTGTAGTCTCTCCTGACATTGTGCCATGTGGTACCCTGCAGGCACGGGTCCCACTTCTGTGTGAGTTAATTGACTTGCCTCGGTATGAACAATGCGCTCAAAGATGGGGCAAAGTCGTTTTGTACAGTGTGCATCAAAGATGCAGAATGCGTCACTACCAGCATCACTTGGCTGACATTATCCTTCCTACCATAGTCATTCACTCATCGGCATGAGGAAAAAAGTAGCGTTGTGAATCACTTACCTTCCCAGGCAATTATTGTTTGTAGAAACTGGTCCCAAACATTTTTCTTGGCAAACTGTGACTATAAGAAGGGGAGGAAGTTATAAGGGGTGGGCGTTATACCCATGTACATGGGTATAAGGGGTGGGCATTATACCCATGTACATTGTTATAAGGGGTGGGTGTTATACCCATGTACATGGTTATAAGGGGTGGGCGTTATACATACGTACATGGGTATAAGGGGTGGGTGTTATACCCATGTAAATGGGTATAAGGGGTGGGCGTTATACCCATGTAAATGGGTATAAGGGGTGGGCGTTATACCCATTTACATGGGTATAAGGGGTGGGCGTTATACCCATGTACATTGTTATAAGGGGTGGGTGTTATACCCATGTACATGGTTATAAGGGGTGGGCGTTATACATACGTACATGGGTATAAGGGGTGGGTGTTATACCCATGTAAATGGGTATAAGGGGTGGGTGTTATACCCATGTAAATGGGTATAAGGGGTGGGTGTTATACCCATGTAAATGGGTATAAGGGGTGGGTGTTATACCCATGTAAATGGGTATAAGGGGTGGGCGTTATACCCATGTAAATGGGTATAAGGGGTGGGCGTTATACCCATTTACATGGGTATAAGGGGTGGGCATTATACCCATGTACATGGGTACACATTTACATTTATGGTGCAAACTCGATTTTAACTCAAAAATGTTATACTGTACTCAACTCGACATTCATACAACTTGAAACTCGACTCAACTCAAAACTGTAAATATCAAACTTGCCCATCACTACCAAACTGTACTAAGCATAGTTTCCACTGATAGCATATCAATAGTTTACACAAATTCAATTTTCCAGTAACTGACATAACAGTCCACTGGAATGATAGTGGTGTTGCTAATACTGATAGCATGGAAAATTTCATGCACCATTCATACACCAGGACTGTGACATCTAAGGCAGTTTTAGTTTACAGCTGAAAGAAAAACTTGTTTGCTTATAGCAGCAGAATTGTGTTTGCGTGACGTGTGCTATTTTTTTTTTTGGCAGAACAAATTCTACATACAATAAAATTATATTATAATGTTCATTTATTTTCATGTAACGTCTATTCAAAACAGACTATACATTTGCCAAAGATTACACCTATTAATAATTTCTAAAAACTGAGTGAATGAAAAAAAACTTGAATAGTTGACAACTGGTTCTTTTGATAGTCTAAGTTTACATCTCGCAGCATTTTCTTGTGTTCTATTGACTACACTTATTCCACTATTCTTCTTACACGATTACTGCACTTGTAGGTTGGCGACTATGATCTCCGACACTGTATTAAACTATCCAAGATCTGGTTATTGTAAACAGAACTTGGAATAAGATTATAGATGTGATTATTATTGGGAACTATCGGTTGCAGGTTTGGTTAGTGCTGTAAGGGTTTGAAAACGGCCTGGCAAGAAATGGTGCGCAAAAATTGTCGCAAATAAATAGTTAGTGACAAATTTAACAGGAGGATTGAGCATTGCTCAGATGACAAAGGAACATGGAGAAAAATCTTTAAAATAAATAAAAAATTAAATTATGCTCAATTTCAAGAACTGGTCTTTAATTTACATGAATATTTAATCATAAAATTAAATGAATATGTTGTTTTTATTTTTAATGACATCTTTAGACTGTTGGTTTAAAAAGACACATATTTTAAGGTTAAGTGCGATATTTCTCAGGTCTAAACTCCAAGTCAGCATTCATTGTTTTCCAACATGCTGCATTTTTCTTTGTTGGTTCAATGAAAAACTGATTTAAAAAATCCACTATATATTAATGCAATTGCATTTCCTTTTATAATTTTTTACATCATGTCCAACCCCGATCATCACTAACAAGAAAGTGAGTATTTTCTGAATGAACCATTCAATGCTACCAAGGCATGTATGGTAAGGAATTGTATAATGCTTATGTGGCAAGTGGCTAATCAAGGACAGTGTATATGACAAGTACCTAAAGCATGATTCATAAATTGAAAGAAGGTTGGTATTCAAATATTTGGTTCAATATGCACTGCAAATAAAGACGTAATACCACATTCTAGCCTTTCGCTGTGTAAATTGACGCATGACTCATTTCTGCGCTTCTCGGAAGCACACACTAAGCAACGACTTTTGAGCCATCTTGGAGAGCAGTAAGCCTTATAGGGGCAAGTCATGCCAACAAAACAGTAAATGAGGTGGGATACGTGCATACAGGGTACGTTGACAAGCCCCACCTGATACTACATACACATGAAGGAAGGTTGTGCCAGTTCCATAGGCCCACATTATACAATGGTAAGCAGCAGAAAGGTAGTTAAACCCCTTTTGTTTCTGACATTTTAGATGTCCCTCGCAATACTGGCTTCTTGTTGGTCCAAGTCCTCCTCAGTAATAAAAACCCAAACTACCCAATAACTCACTACTAGCTTTAACTTAGTGCTGACAGTCCTAGTCCCATGTTCGTTAACCAGAGTGGACACTAAGAAGCTCCAGTGTTTAAAAACCTTATACCAACGTGGCGAACACCCAGGCTAGCTGGCGCATCTTCTATTTCAAGTGAATTAATCCTCGGGGGTGTGTTTCGAATCCGTCCTATGTTAGTGTCTAATTTAAATGTGAAGTTTATGTCGTACATTTGTTAGCAGTTAGGTTTGATTTGCCTTTAGTTAATCTAACCCAGACCGAGAGCACACGCTATAAAATATGCTGTCTGACAAGTCATAATTGTGCTACTGTTTTTCTTTTCAATTTTTAACTCAACAAAATAATTTAAAGGAATTATTCAATAGTATAAGTAACATTTGTCTTAGAGAATAATAATTCCAGAAGTGTTTTAAGAGAAGTGCTGCCTATGAAGTCTACAACATGGTACCCAAGGAAGTCGTAACAGAAATGAGACGACTGGTTACTGAAAAAGCAGGAAGGAAGGGAATATTACATCGGAGAAGGGGAACAATACAACTGAGTAACTGGGGAATAAGGCAACAGTAAACCAGCTACAAACTGTTACAATACGAGCCAGAGAACAAAATGTTGTGGCAACATCTAATTACCTGGAATGCTCTTCAGGTGGTGGGCGTTGCTCAAATTCTACAGGTTTGGTGAGGAATGCATGGTTGCAACACTTCTTCAACTCTATGACAATGTTGAGGAAAGTGCTGGACGAACCTTTTACACCCTTCCTCAAAGCATTGTAGTTTTTCGTAAGGATCCATTTGTAGTATTGCTTCTGCAGCACCGTCATCTCTACCCTCAATATCTGCTCCACCTGAAACAATCCTCTAACACTTTACTTATCGCCCTTTCGCCAACCACACTGATGTTACAAGACCACACCATTCATCACCCCTCCACTTACTAAATTAACTAGCTTAATAAAATAGGACTTGTTTAAAACAGCAACCCTGCATAAGAACCACTGGATTATCTGGGGGAACAAGCTCTTAAAGAGTCAACAAGAGACATTAGTAAACCCTTCACTTACATTGTTTCCTTAACTCTCTTTAGGGTTGGGCAAATGTTAGGTATACCAAAACTGTTAACCATTTTTGATTGGGTTTGGCCGCATGATGTCCAGCTCAACAGAATGCAAAACAACATTGAGTTTCACTTCAAACACCAGAGTTCGCCACTGTGCAAAATGGCGGCACGTGCAATAAACAAAAAAACAATTGGCGGCAGTGAAAAATAACCGGATGCACACAAAGTTAACCCAACAAAAAAACTAAGAAGAATGAACTTTGCAAAAAACTGTAAGCTCTAACACATAACCTCACGCCCGCCCAACAAAACTTACAATTTTTCCACACGCCTCAGTTAATCACTGTACACAAATTTCAGTCAAAGAGAAAGCGACACAGCTTGACCGCAGGTCTTGAAACCTGTCCCTGGAACAGGTTGATAGTCTCTACCCTAGGCACACTATCGCTGCCAGGGTACAGCATGCTGACCCGTCCCAACTGCCATTTGAGTGGAGTAAAGTTATCCTCCTTCAGTACCACCAGGTCGCCCATCCTGATCTCATCATGACTCTGGGGCCACCTTCTACGCGGCTTCAGGGTGTACAGGTCCTCCTTGAACCACCGCAGCCAGAAGTGCTGTCTAGTCGCTTCATTGGGAGGCCTGTAAGGAGAAGTCAGTGATGAACTAATAAGAAAATGTGCAGGAGTATGGGGCTTCTAGATCATTCTGGTCTATGGAAAGTGCGTACAATAGTCCTGAGTTCAACACTGCTTCAATCTGAATACAGATAGTAGTCTGTTCTTCAAATGTGAGGACCTGCTGGCCACCAACTCATTTTAGGTGATATTCTGTTGACTTTATAACAGCTCCCCATAATCCCCCAAAATGTGGTGCAGATGGAGGGTTGAAATGCCACTGTATGTCCCTTTCAGCCAAGCAGTCCGCAATTTGGAGTTTATGTAGAGAAGTCATTAAGTGTTTATGCAACTCCGATAGATAGAGACTTGCACCCACAAAGTTTGTGTCACAATCTGTATATATGTCCTTGTCTGGACATGAACCTGTAGAAAGCATTGAGAACGGCATTTGTACTGAGAGCAGTCGCATCTTCTAGGTGAACTGCCTTGGTACTAAGACACACAAATAAGCCTTTGTCACCTTGGTATTGTGAAGGTTCGATGCCTTGATTGCAAATTAATCTCCGAAATCGATACAGACATAAGAAAAGGTATAGCTGACTGTACTCTTCTGGTGGGAAGATTCACCATAACAGGCTGGGTTGGAGTAGCGCTGAATCGAAAACATTGTACACATTTGAAAACTCTTTCTTTCACAGCACTTTTTCCTGACAAAATCCAATACTACTTGTGAATTGCAGACAGAGTAACAATGGTGCCAGCATGTACGGATGAGGTATGGTAGAAGTTAATCACCAGGTTCGTAACATGACTTTTCTTAGGCAGCAGCACTTGATGTTTTGTACTAAAACTGACATCTGCGTTCTGTAAGCGTCCTCCCACACGCACAATTCCATCTGAATTGAGGAATGTGCATAGTCTTCTAAGACTGGGTGAGCACACCTTTCCTTGGCTAATGAGTTCTATGTCATTCTTAAACGAGTCTTGCTGAACAAACTTCAAACATAGCCCTCGTGAATGCTTCAACTTAGTAGTCCAACACATTGCTTATCAGCTAAAATTTTCAGATTCGTAATAAATATAACTACATAGGCCACAACTCTCTGAACCTTGGAACAGGAGGTGAACGTCTCAATACAATCCTGAATACAGAGGCCATTAAATTGACATACAAATGAAATAGCACTCTTGGCCTTCATCTCCACATCACGTTCTTGATGGTGTGATGCAGTGTCCTCAATCTGCCAGTAACTAACTCTCTTCTGATGTCAGCCACTGCAAATACCCAACAAGATCACTAGGTGTCAAGCCCCTGGAAGCACAGTCAGTCGGATTGTCTTGCGATTGAATATATCGCCAATGAATTGCAACTTACATTCCTGAATGTGTGCTACCATGTTTGTCACAAAGATTTTCAGTGTGTGCAGTGCTGTCCTGATCCATGCTAATGTAACAGTTGAGTCACACCATACTGTAATACTTCCAACTGTAATGTGCTTAGAGAGAATACCTTCTGCTGTCACAAGATGTGCTGATAAGCTATTTCATTTTCTAGATACAAGGCGGGAAATTCAGATCTGGCTGAGAACTGGAATCTGGGTAATGAATCTTTGCCATTCTTCCTTCACCTCCTCAGGTGGAAATGCATCTCAGTCGAGGCCCAGGAGTCATAGCTTCTGAAGGAATAGCTTTGCACGGAACACAACCGATATAATCCAGCCCAAAGGGTCCTGGATTTTTGCAATTTCAGAGAGAATGGCACACTTGGTTATGATTGCAGTTGCTTGGTGAATGTGGTACGAGAATGCATCAGTGATTGCATCCCATTCAAGGCCTAGCACCTTGATCACTTCCTTGTTTTCCTGAAGAATAATTGCACACTATCTCTGACACTCGGATATGGTCTCCTCCATTACAGACTTACAGTTGCTTGCCCTTTCCTTAACTCAAAACCTCCCTACTTAAGTAGGTCAATTAGTTCTCCCTGCAACGCAAGGGCTTCTAAAACTGAGGATGCACACGTTATGTCATCTACAAAGATGTCTTCCATTACCACTTTTGCCACATTAGGGTATTTGACCTGTTCATCTATTGCAAGCTACTGTAGAGCTGTCATGGGTGGTTGTAAAAAAAAAAAACCACGTACGTGCACACACACATGCACACGCATGCATGCATGCACACACGTTTTTACGAACTCAAGCTTACCTTTCCCGTATGTAGTTGTAATTCCTCTCCCAGTGAGCCTCATACCATCCAAGGGATTGCAGGTGACCGGGGAATTTACTCAAATGCAATACACCAACCAGAGTACCCACATGCAATTTGGACGGCCACCCTTTCTGTGCACCACAGTAGCCAGAAAGGTAGAGCCCCGACACTAGGAACTCAGTCTCTTGAGGCCGCCTTGCCTGCTCAGCAGCTACTCTCTCCACTGCGCCCACAGCGCCGGAGTTAGTGTTCTCTGAGTTGGGGGAGACTGTTCACTTCTGAGACACTCACCCATGTGCAGGGACTGTCCACCAGTGAGACCTGACTCTCAGTGCTCACCATGTTTCGACGCCAAGTGCTGGGATACGGAGACCACTCACGGTCGGCAGACGTTACACGTGGCTCCTACACCAAGTAGAACAAACATCACCTGCTGTCACTTCTCAGACGTGAGAGTGTGATTCAGCTCAGATGCCCTAAGAGTGGTATCCGAGAGAAGATTAGGCAGGAGCTTACTCCCCTCCTCCTACCTACACTCGCGAAACTCTCACGGAGGGATGAAGCCAAGGCATTGCGCCACCTTCAGATACCAGCCACACCAGAGATTCCTACGGACCTCTTCCAGGAACCCATTCATTTCAGCGAGGAAACACACTCCGTACAAACCTCCACTGGTTATGCATCGCCCAGGTATACCGCCTAAGAGCCAATCCATTGAAACATAAGATCACTCTCGTTGAACTGTTGTGCCCTGCCGTAAAACTACCAGGCCAGTACCATGTAAAGGCCGAACATACACCCACCAGTACCATGTAAAGACTGAATTAAACCAGAAACCTTCCCGGGTGTGAAACACCTAGCACCCAACAAAAACCCTCTCGGCGTACTGATATTCTTCTACACCCTCAGGGCTCACACATCAACGTAAGGCCACGGACTTTCTCTCTTCAGACATGACAGCGGTGACTGTTAAATTTTCTCTCACTTTAAAATTTAATTTAATTTGGACCGCCCATCATAAGGGGAGGGCGATGGAGGAGATCCACCGCAAGTTATTTAAATACAGTATGCGCAGGCTTTAGCAGCAGCCTAAAAGCGCCAGCTTATTAAAATTTTTGTCACTAAAGACGAGGACGTTTGAGGACAGCAGCCATTACGGTGGTCGTAAGATGTTTTATGTAGTAACTGTACATCTGGCATGAACAAATGCTGCATACTAGAACCAAGATTATATGGTGAATAGCGATAAAACCGAAATAACACTGAAATACAAGTTAATACACCGCCAAAAACCAAAATACAAGTTATACACCGCTTAACACCGAAATTTCAGTTAAAACACAAAATAAATTAAATTTGGACAAAATACATTGTTTTATCTGCGAAACTATGACCAACAATCTTTATCCAAAATGTATAAGCTGAGTGACGACGCTAATAATTTAGGTTTTCAGATAATGGGAGGAAAAAATATTAATAGCTGTTGTCATTCTGGCTGAGTGAATAACGCAGTAAATATTGAATACCATGTGGATGGAAAATTATAATTTAATGAGAATAGCAAAATTGTAAAAGCAAATTTTAAAATAATTTTATTTCCAGTATTGGATATATTTTTTCTATATAAAACCATATCCAAGCCATTTATGTTAAGACTGTAACAAAAATTAACATTGTTTAGAAACCTCAACATACAAGTTACGAAGAAACAACACCTTTAAAAAGTAATTTTTTAACCTATGGTAAAACTCTGCCTTACAGACTTTCATAATAAAACCGATCACTGAAAAAAGGTATTTTTAAAAACAAAATTTGCCTTAAAATAACACCACAAAATCATGCCCCTACGCATACATATTTAATTTGCTTGTGATAATCCAAAAATGTTTTCAATGAGGTACTTGTACTGAAGAAATTTTAAATTCCAATTTAATTGACCTAATGGTATGATAAAGGAGTCTATAATTGCTCAAATAATTGAAATTGAAACTTTACCAAATTTTTTCACACACTATAAAATGAACTATTTGAGAAACTTTTGCTTCAAGAATAATTTTTGCTATCACAACGTTAAATTTTTTCACTTAATTGGTTTTGTGATGTATCTTTTTGAGGGAAAAGAGAGATAAATATTTTTTTATTGCTCTGAGTAAAACTGAATAACTAGACTTTCATTCATAATGAGTCTTAGACAGTTTCAATTAATGACGGATTCTGATTTTTGTTGTGCCCAGAGTTGTGAAGCAATATATCATAATTATCTTTTACCTTCAAAGGGGTAATAAATTTCTTATGTCTACACCAGGTATACAGGTTGAACCGACATACTTCGGCAGCGTTTTAAACAGATCATTGGCAACAAAAATGCCATACACACAAGTTGGCTATGCAGCTGCATTTCAGAGTTACAGGGACTTAAATGCAATAAAACAAAAATTGGAAATAGAGAATATCTTAAATACAACTGAATACAGAAAAACCTCTCTATTCCGACCCCATTTATTACGACCACCTTTCTATTAAGAACCCAATCCCGAGGAACAGTGAAAAGTTTGGGTCGAAAATTTAAGTCTAAAAATAGATACAGTAATCTCCCCCAACCGTGGTTTCAGTTATGTGTTTATTTGTTTTTGTAGACCTTTTCTCCAACTGCAGTACTAGTTTCTATTATCCACGGTTTTCAGTCTATGGAAAACTAGCCCTTACTGATGTTAGTGGTCACGCATTTCTCAAGCTACCATCATAGACTTGACATTGTATTCTTTGTCCTAGTCACATGCCACCGCCTCTGCCTTACCCTCCCTGTCTTTTTTCACTTCCATTATCCTTCTTCTTTTGCTGTAAAAACAGCGGCACATTACACAGACCAATTTCTTAATCAGTGTATGTACGATAACATCCAATTTAATTCAATGACCTTTTTTTATTGATTATTTTTAAGTTTATGTGCACCCACGCCTACGTAATAAGCTAATTTTTTATGGTGGGCAACTGTTTTTTTTCTTGTGAAGTCAATTTTATGTGTTAAGTGAATAAAGATAAATGTGTGCAAATAAAATGTGTTCTTATGTTATCAGTACCATATTATGGCGAGCGAGGCCATGTGCGTGTATAGGCAACGTCAAAAGTTTTTGATGAAAAATTCGGGATAGTTAATATTTCAAATAGACCACTAAATATTTATATTTCTGGATACATTGCCGGGCCTCATTGTGCCAGTGCAGAGGCCTACACGCCGTCTACATTTTATATAAATTCAACACATTGATGTAAATCGCATCTATCAACATGTTTTCCCTACGCTGGGCCGCTGTTACGAAGTGAACCGGCCCTGTAATGACGGCAGTGCTGTGGCAGCGGCCGGACACAAAGCATGACCAGCGCAGTGTGCCAACCATGCCTGTCGGCCCCGGCATACGCATCAGCTGAGCGGCACTCGGGCGGCCCTGACGTGCATCACCACCTACTTCACAGCCCAGCCCGAGGATCTAGGTCCGAGCAACAGCAGCGTGGGTGAGCACAATGCCTGCCTGCACTGCAGAGTATCTAGGCGCTCGTCCAGTTATGTACATGGCCAGACCAAGGCGAGAGCATGGCACGCATGCACGTATTGTGCAATGCCACCTAAACTTTTTGATGTATGACCCACGAGACCTGCGTAATAGATATTTAATAATATTATATTTTAATAATACATAGTCTAATCTTTACACACACACTTTCAATGGCCATGTCATACTGTGTTTAGACCTTCTTTTTGACCACAAGTGTGGTCCAATATGCCTTTCTTCAGTATCAAATTATTCAGGAGGCGTCCAGCTATTAAAATATACATAGGAATTATATTTTACTTAAAAAGTGGTCTTTTATGGGCTAGAGATGATTGAACATGAACTACATGCAAAAAATGGTAAGTTTGAGGGCATAGGGGTGGGTTAAAATCTGCCCAAAATTGTTTTATTATGACCCCCCCTCCCCCAACTATTATGACCCTATTCTCGGGAACTGTGAGGGGTCATAATAAAGAGGTTCTACTGTACATTCATGTTGTAAGTCCCACACAAGCTACTCAAAATGTGCCCAATCTGAGTGTAAGCAGACACTGCTAGTATGGCGAGTATAGCCAGTCTTTGTTAGTGTGTTACGGTGAGTGGTTGTACAACAATGCCAGGAATGTTTACATGTGCAGAATACGCAGACATTGCTTTTTTTTAAAAAGATACTGTCACGGAAATGGGCGTGGCACAGCAGATGGATTGGAAAGGTGGGCCAGTCCCATTGCCGACGTCTCCAGACCTCTCCCAATTGGACTTTTTATTGTGGGGCTGCCTGAAGAGTAGTGTTTACAGCGGGCGGTGATCACACACACAAGACCAGTTGCTACAGGCGATAACATATGGTTATCACAGCCTGTTTACGGCCAGATGGTGCACTTTTTGAATAGCTCATGTGAGACATTTAACATGAATGTAGTCAATTAGATTAAAGACATTAAGTAATTCCAATTTATTATTTTCTTGCATCTACGTCCATGTAACTCTGAAATGGGGCTGTATAGCCTACTTGTGCACATGACATTTTTTTGTTGCCAATGATCTGTTTAACACACTGTCGAAGTATTTCGGTTGAATTGCTGAACATCCTGAATGTGTTCTGCATGTAGATATTGAATTCCCATACAATTTTAAAGTGCTTATTTCTGGTTGTCTATTGCTATTTTTGTCACAGTCTATTTCCCCAGATGCTCCCAAGACGAGGAAAATGTTTCAGTACTTGCGTATTGTAAGGTATTTTAAATGCCAATAATTTAGTTTAACTGCAAGGGTTTTATATGTGCAGTTCATATTGACATGTGATGTCTTATGACTTGGTGTCATCTTCGGTGTTTTGTCTGTTGGTCATACATAGTTTTTGTATACATAGCGTATATTATTTTTCCGCATTTGGTTTGCTGTTCTGTTTTATTTGACTCAATACATTCATGGGATTTCCTGGCTTTGTGGATATATATTATATATATTCTTCACCACAGCATACCTGGCTTGTAATCTGTTGTCGCTCAGTATATTTGAGTGTGTTTCTTTGTTGTTTTGTCCCATATTGTTCCCACTTATTTTGTCAGTGTTGTCCTAACTTTTTCAAGCAGGTTTCTAGCCTGTGTTGTTTCCACATATTAATTTTTTCATCCTTAAATTACTTGTCTTATGTAAACATTTTTCTCGAGCCCAGTCCTGTTTTTCCATGACAGACATCTGCGACGCAATGGCGAATGTCCAAAAATCTCCATATAGTCATTCATCCCCATTACACTAGTCATTTAAAGATCATGAAATAGAGTGTGCATCAAAGATGCAGAAATGCATCATGCATCAATGGAATAAAAGTTTAAATGAAATGACAACAAATGAGCAGATATAATACATCAAGCAACAACCACTTGAAATGGGAATGTAAATTATTCTCAATTTTTACACGAGACATTCGCAGTTCAAATGCAAATAATTTGTTAATGACTATTCGCAAACTACTGATATTTTTGAATATTCGCACACCCCTTCTTATGAATGTAAACTGCAACTGGTGCAAAATGTCTACCTGTAAATGTCAAACTGATTCACTTCCAGGATGATACCGTAATTCTTAGGTCTTACATAAAAAGTAAACTTCCATATAACAAATCTTAAAAGATTAGAAATGTTGCTTTGGTCTGTTTAATATTCTGTAATATAAATTTAAATATAAGAATAATGATCTTGTGTCACGGACAACCTAATTCGTCAATTCCTCTCCATTACATTTTTAGTTTTTCAGAAATAAATAAAAAAACGTACGTAAAAGAAACCCAAGAACATTCAATTAACAGTTAATGTCACTCCTTTTCAGATGAGCGGTTTAGTTAAATTTATTGCGTCCTTTAGATTTTTTACAAGCAAATAGATACTGGACTAGTTAATAAGAGATACATAATGAGAACACTAAATTAAGATTTACAATATTCTTCGTCTTTACAGACTGTCCGGGCCTGGGGAGACGTTCATAAACTGATATAGTCTTTAAACTGAACTATGAATGTGTGTTCAGGACTTTGCTGGGACCAAAAAAAATGTTCAGAGTAAGAGCTGCTAGACTGGAAGTCTTTAAACCAAGACATTAATGTAATTATTATTATGACCTAAAGTATCTACCTCCATGTTCACAAACTTCACGTGAAAATAAGAGAAAAATAAAACTTTGGTACAAGATTCACTAGTATATAAGTTTCATATTTAAAAACACTTTTTTTGTGAATATGCAGTATGACAGTATGAGCTTCCGTTGTTTTCTAACAGGTTAATGAGTAAGAACTAAGAATGTAGTGCAATGTTGTAAAAATTTATATACACAAAAGGCACAGGCATAGCTAATTTTGCATGTGCAGCTTATAAATTTTTTTTTCTGAAATAGAGTGATTTTTTTACACGAACATGATGCACCACGGGCAAAGTTTTTCACCCGTTGTAGCCATGCCACAACTGTGGCCCCTTCGCAAGAAGCATGTTATGCCGTACACGCCATTGGCACCGCTCCTCCTGTAATGTCCAGGGTTGCTCGCGAGCTGCCTGCTGGCTGACAACCCGCAATACGCTTCAGCATGTCTACCCCCTCCAGCCATTTCCATCTCCCTAACTGTGCCATTCAATTTAACTTCACTTGAAGGAACCAGTGAAAATTCAGTACTGCAAAGGAGCATTTCAATTTTCTGAGCGTGTACCAACTAAAAAGGCCATAGTCAATCAAATTCTAGACATACAAGAAAATTTTAAGCACAAGAAAAATTAATAATAGTTTCCGTCTGGGTTCTACACATGCTTTAATAATTCATACATGTACCAACAGCATACATTTCATGTTTGAGACCAGTGAACTTTAACAAAAGCCACAAAAAGTGATGAGGATTGCATGAATACCTTTGCTGGTAAAGATTTTTCAACATCTTTCTTCACTCTGCGGATGATGAATGGTTCCAGTTGTTTGTGTAGTTTTGAATAACCTTTTTGTGCTGCATTCTCGTGTTCTTTTTCAAACTCTTCCCAGGATGCAAATCTGAGAGAAAAAGGTGAGAGTAAAAATTAAGGTGTGAAAAAATGAGCACACGTACTTAAATGAAGGAATTTTGAAAGTACAGTAGAACCCCTTTTTTACACTGTTCAAGGGATCCAGCAAAAATGATGTAAAAAACCATTAAGTTTAAAATGTGGGAAATGCTATAAAGAGTTTCAAACTTAATGAAGTTGCAATAAATCAACACTGATATACCATTAATACTATACACAACCTTTTTAAAAAAAAAATTTTAAAAACTGACGAACATAGAAAGCTGTACCAAAATATAAACTAGTACATTTACAAATTGATTAAAAAAATACGGAAGGTATGTAACATTGGCAAATATTGAAGATAGAACAAATAAACTGACAAATATAAGCATACTCAAGAAATTTGCCTAGAACTTTCTTGAGAATGTCTGTCGCAATTTTAAAATTTCGTAATAAAGAACATAAAAATAAGAATCAATTGAATACAAACTGAGAATTATTATTTACTAATGCACTGCAATTTATCAAACTTTCTATTTAATTATGCTTAGAAAAATAGTCTGAGATTTTTGTCTACTTCAGCTGCTAGTGTTGAGAGTACAGTGACGCTGTCACATAATCCAGAGCAACTTAATGTCCAACATAGCATAAAGTTCCGAAAGACAAGTGTTTCATCTACGAGATTGCGAGCGCTGTAAACATTGATTGTACAGAATAGTCATACTTCTCCATGCTCAGTCGTGTTCAGAAAATAAACAAGTGAGCAATGATATTTAAAATATTTTGTTCATAGTGTTAACGTAAAGAAATAGTGTAAATAGCGGGAAACTGAACTATTTGTATTGTAATTAGCTGGAAAAATGGAGATAAAATGGGACCGAAAATAAAACGTAATTTGCGGGAAAAAGTAAAAAGCGATAATGCAAAAACGGGGTTCTACTGTACATAACTCTTCCTACAGGTCTGTTGATGCCATTGTTATCAGTTGTCAGCAACCGTTAGCTACTCCCTCACCATAAACCTTTTAAAAGAATTATACAAAAAAACTGATTACATTTACCAAGTTTTGTATTTGTAACAAGAAGGTATCTATAAATTAAATTTCATGTTATCGCCAAATTCCAATAAAAACTAAATTACGGAGCATATCTTCCACATCGGCTGCAACATATTTAATAATTTATGAGACTAGATATAGTGAAACCCTGTAAGAAGTTTTCCAGCGTAATAAGTTGAATAATTGTGCACCTTGTCTATCTGCAAATGTGTAATTTGGCCCTTTCAAAAAGGTTTGCTTGGTTAGTAAGTATTATTTTTTGAATCCCTTCAGAAACTTTGTGACAAAGTTTTACTGTATTTTATGAAAACAGTCAGTTTATTTAGATATCACACTTTCATTTCACACACAACCGTCAATATAAACTCTAGGCAACAATGCACACATTCTAGTTGTGAATGTTCACTTCGCACTAGCGCTTCGAGGCGGTTTGTTGTCAAACTACTGTAGCTTACTTCAAAATGCATGTTTTACTGCTTGAGAAATCTTTGGTCTACGTTTATTTACATCTTGAAACGCAAGAAAAAAATGTGTAACGTATTTTTACAGTGCCGAAGTAATTTCATGCATTATATAACATAGAGAAGAGTTCTGATATCGCGCGTGTGTCTATATTTTGTATTATTTTGCATTTTAAATAGTATTTTGGTGTTATTTTGTTTTATCGCAATTTACCACAAAATCGTGCATCTAAAGAATGTGCATTAAACAATATATTACAGTTTATTTAGCACCTATTTGTCAGAAATTAATAGTCCGATAAAAAAATTAGTTCCGTAGAGTTTTCAGTTTCGTAGTACTTTGTTTTATTAATTTATTAACAGAGAAAATAAATTTACCTTCAATGCAGGCCACATCCCTGTTTCTAAGCCAAAATTTTGGCAAAAAACGTACGGCTTGTAATTGTGGAAATACAGTAAGTAGATCCTCAGTACGGCTATCAAAGTGTTCAGTTTATCAAGAGCAGCATTCAGTGAAGGGAGGGACTTACTTGTGCGGCATGATGAAATGCAGCAAGCTCCACAGCTCCTTGAGGCTATTCTGCAAGGGCGTGCCCGTGATAAGTAGGCGGTGGTTGGTGTCAAACTCCATCAGTGCCTTGTACAGCAGCGAGTCGTCATTCTTGAGGCGATGTGCCTCGTCCACCATGAGTGCTGCCCAGCTCAGACTGCCTAGGAAAGCCTTGTCCTTCAGCACTATCTCGTACGTCGTCAGGATCGCGTTGAACTTGAGGCGCTTTGAGCCCGCGTAGCACCACTCGTACTGCCGGATCTGCGGCCACACACACATACACATGACACTTCCTTACCAGCATCCAGGTGCCGCGTGCTCCAAAACACATGTTGCCATTATCTGAGGCTGCTTGAAATTTGCCTTT
Organism: Dryococelus australis; assembly: GCA_029891345.1. Classification (NCBI taxonomy): domain Eukaryota; kingdom Metazoa; phylum Arthropoda; class Insecta; order Phasmatodea; family Phasmatidae; genus Dryococelus; species Dryococelus australis. Next base: position 195,730,242 of record CM056998.1, on the reverse strand, counting down.
CATACGTTAGCTGCACACAAACTAAAAATTCTGGCTCGATTGAACAATTAACACGGAAAACTATTGTCACATAGCATTATTCTTTATTAACAGTACAGTATTTTAAAATTACGAAGTTGTTATGATTGCAACACACTATTTATGTATTCTCTGTAAACCTGAAGGATTTGAATAACTTAAGAATATTTTCAACATGGATTAATATAATTATAGTGGATATTTGTTTTAAGACTCTATTTTCCGAGAATAATCTTCTTATTATTATTTTAATTTTCAATAATTTTTCAACTTCTCTGCAATATTTAATTTTTTGATAAATCTAATATTAGCTATACAACTACATAAGAGCTGGTATTCATTTAAATAGTATACATTGGCAACCGTACGTATAGAAGAAACTCTGGTGGATGTTCTACCTGCAATTTACTTAAATATTCAAGTTAGACATCACATCAACCTCCCCGAAGTAAGATTACACTATTGGCTGATGATCGAGCCCGTCCCCCATGGTCATGTAGTTGTATGGCGTGCCAAAGGTTGGCACCATTGGTATCGAGGGATGATACTCACTGTGTCAGCAGACAACCACCAGCAGACAGTTCGAGGGACGGTACTTGCCACCCCTCGCACCCTGCGTCATAGAGGGCCAGCAGACAAGGAGAATATGGGTCAGTGCGTCGCCCGAAGATCATCAGTATGCTTTGCTGTTTCCACCGGTCTGAACTGGGTCAGAGGATGCCAACTCCAGCAGCTTGCTCTACCACACCTGGTACTAGAGCTCTCTACTGGCCACCAGGTCCTCACGATCTACCAGAAGCTCCTCAGTGACTGCACCAACACCTTCAAGACCTTCCAGAGGGTCTTCCCCATCAGTTCCCAAAGATGTTAACCCTCTTGCCTTACATGCTGATAATGGCAATTGCGCAAACACTACCACACCTCGTAGTGGTTTGACGGTTCCTTTTGGACAACTCTCGCTCGCCTTACCAGCTGGTAACTGCACTCTCAACACCACTACCCCTCTGGTAGTGGTCCTTAACAGTCCCTACTGGACACCGGTTAGAGTTAGTTAGGGTCAGTTATTTTCATAGCTACCTAGCTGGATCACCTTGTTCAGTTAGGAACAGGTCTCCTTCAGCTGTATTCACGTACTCTAACTTCTGTTCAACTCAGTGATACTTTAGGAGGTAGTATGGACCACCATGTATATTCTCCTCTGAATATATACATGTTCACATTTACTTCTGAGTTCTCATTTCATAGTGCACTGTGTTAGTTCTACATAGACAACGCGCCAACATGAATGAGGCCGAGAACCGCGCTCAACCAAGTACGAACCATAGCGTAGAACTGCGGGCTACTTTTACCGAGATGCACGTACATTAACATCACATCTATTAGAAGGCCACTCCTATTGTGCATCACATTTACTGTACGGTAGAGCCGCCACCACCACTAGAAAGACATCCACACGGTGGCAAGTCAGTCAAGCCAATCTATACCCCGTCCACCGCTCTGAACTAGGCTGGCGGGAGTAAGAGTTGGTTATGTAGGTCTGACTGCTTTTGGATACCACACCCAAGCATTGTTGACATACAGCATGAGAAAACCCACCACTCTGTAGCCACCCCTCTGAACTGGGTCGGACGAAGAAGCACCGGGTAGGACTCTTGCCTGTATGACTATGGCCTTTGGAAGTACACAAAGCTAGGGACCATTGTCGCCTACTTACTCAGAAGAGTGGTGCTCAGCAGAAGATAAGGGCAGCTAATGCCTCTAAAAGTAACCTGAGTTGTAACTCAGCTCCACCTGCACTTTGCAGCCTATTCCCATGGGGGACAGGTCACACCGGCTGCCAGCTGGTGAGACCTCACCTCCCCAGCTACCTTCCCACACTTATTTACAGCACTCGTCTTGGCCGCCGGGTATCCTCACCCGATAGTAGTCGCTATCCACAGGGGTGAGGACATACCCAATCCCTGGTTCAGGAGACAAGAGGCCAACAGTCCAGCATGGGCCCCAACCAGCTCCATCAACAACACTGCCTCAGCACTAGGTTGCAGCAGCAGCGAGCCACAGCCACCGCAGCTGGGACAGCAGCCACCCCGGACCGCCATCCAGTCAGGTAAACCTGCGGCAGTGTGACCACCACATCGCCGGACCGTAAAACCAGCAGTCCACTTTGTGCCTAGTAGACAGACCACACGCCCTGCTCTCTACACAGGCCGTGCTCAAGCAGATCACCAAAATTAAATTAATTGAGGTTATAATCTCATGTTACTGGCAACACGAACAAACTGTAATTGACCACTGCGACCTAAGATCGTTGTGCGTCAATTCTTAATTTAATTTTTAGTGTTACGGGTATAAATGAGCCAATACAGATAACCAAAATTTAATATTGGATGATATTTCAAAACAAAACTGGTTAGAACCGTTTTATTTTTTGCTGATATTGAGACCGATATTTCCAGACGATTGTATTGGCATCCGATATTGGCTGTATCAGCACGAGGGTACTGGCATCCGATATTGGCTGTATCAGCACGAGGGTACTGGCGTCCGATATTGGCTGTATCAGCACGAGGGTATTGGCGTCCGATATTGGCTGTATCAGCACGAGGGTATTGGCGTCCGATATTGGCTGTATCAGCACGAGGGTATTGGCGTCCGATATTGGCTGTATCAGCACGAGGGTATTGGCGTCCGATATTGGCTGTATCAGCACGAGGGTATTGGCGTCCGATATTGGCTGTATCAGCACGAGGGTATTGGCGTCCGATATTGGCTGTATCAGCACGAGGGTATTGGCATCCGATATTGGCTGTATCAGCACGAGGGTATTGGCATCCGATATTGGCTGTATCAGCACGAGGGTATTGGCGTCTGATATTGGCTGTATCAGCACGAGGGTATTGGTTCGTACTGGTACCTGTAGAAATCTTAATCGGTTCTGCACCAGTTATGAGTGTTAACTAGGCTTCTTTTAATTATGTTTGTTGTTTTGACAGTGTGTGCTATAGCCCGTTGACTGTTAAGTATATGAGAACTGGCTGAACAGAAGCTACTTAAAACTTTACGTCTACCAATTGAACCTCACCTTCAGAACATACTGTAAACAGTCTACAACACACCCTTTGTACACCATCTACTGGTACAGCAGAACTGTCACTCACGAGACAAGCTTCTCTACACTTGTACTGTACGGCACACACCTACCAAGATCGTCTGTTCACCTCATAGTTTACTTAGTTAAGCTCACAGTTAAGAACATTTCTTTATTCTTACACAATAATAGGTATGCATGCACATGTGAGCCTACACATACACACATATATGTATTTAAAAACATCTGTTTCACATATCTGAGACTGTGCAACTACTTACAATGTCCCGGGAAGACACATCGCCAAGGTAGGTGACAATGTTCATCTCTGGAGCCCACTGACAGAACTCCCGCTGCCAGGATGTCATTGTGGACAGGGGTACCACTATGAGGAATGGTCCAAACAATTGTTGCGAGTGGAAGAGGTAGTAGAGGAAGCATATTGTCTGCAAACATACAGAAGTCAAAGTTCTTCATCAAACATTTCCTGCCATTAAATACATAAAAACTCCAAACAAAAAAAAGCTTCAAGACTTTCAGTTAAAAGTTGTTCATGAAGTAACAATGACAAGTGTTCACCGTTTTTAGTTTTTGAATTTCAAAACCCTGATAAACTTTGTCAAACCAAACAAAGAATCCATTATTCAGAAAATGTGAATAGAGAAGGAATGGTCATGGGCTGCATTAAAAAACCATCTTAACAATGGCATGCAGTTATTTAATAAAAACTATGAAAACCAAAATGACGATGTCTAAACAGTGAATCAAATCGGTTTCTTCCAAATGTGTTACCACTGTCCACGCAACGGTAACATCAATTTTATTTGATTGTACAGTAGAACATCAATGAAATGCTCTCAATTCTATTATCCGTTGTTCTCTGAAGTGTCACTTCCCACAGCCATTTTTTTTAGTCCCAGCTGGAATCTTTACATTTCGCAGCTCAGCTTGCCTTCTCCTGGTCTAACCTAGAAAGGCCATAACCATTTAGTTGATGGTTACCCATGCTTAGAACAAGAAAGTAAATACACCCTACCTGTGAACATGAGAATACCAGCCAGAATCTGAGCCACACTTTCTCTAATACTGCTATTCCCTAGATGCTACCAAGCGTGCGGAGGACTTGCATTCAAGAGGATGGTTCGAATTCTAGTATGGCCATATTGATTTCAATTTCTCATGATTTCCTAAAATATGTAGCTCCAACCACAGTCAGGCAATCACAGTTTGGCTTCCCACAGCAGAGTGACGCTACAGGTGTGGTAAACATTTTCACTAATTTGTCTTGTTTATTTTTCATGACCTGTATACCACAGAAGCCGTACATCCAACCATTTTATATATCGGCATGCATCATTTTTCATTTGGTTCATTAAAGAGGAGAGTGAAATCATCAGGGTGTTAAAAAGTTTTGAAACTAGGTAGGCTTACTGTTTTGTTTACAGTAACACAATACTTTCAAGGTCTTCTGCAGTACAATATTTTTTGTTCATGACGACACTTCCCGTGAAATTATTATTTATTAACATCTTCTTTCCACTAATTGCAAATGTGTTGACGTCAAGGGGTTGGAGCGATATCTGCTTGACTGACGTGTGTGTAATATCACCCATCAACGCAAAGGAGTATCCTGTAGCCACATATTGAGCCTCTCCAAGTACTGTGTGCGACTTGACCCACGGCAAAATGAAACAGCATTCAGATGGGGTGAAGTCCAGTGTATGTCAAGGAGGTGCAGTACATCATGTGTCACATATATAAAACCAAACATTTTAAAATGAGAAAAACTATTTTCAATATTATGGAACACAAAAATCAACAATTGAATATTGTCGATTTTTGTTTGTTTTGCCAAGAGTATAGTCAACATTTAAAATAACCCTTATACTTTTTCTGTGTGCATGTTACCAACTGCTTGGAGTTGATAGATCTCGATTGTAGTGTTGTTCACATTATTACAGCTTGGGTGCTTATTGTACTTTATTGAAATATCTGCATATTTGCACTGCATTATTGAAATTGATTTTTATTACTTACTGAGACTAACTACAAAAGTGATACAGTGGAACCTTGTTATAACATTTTCAATACAAAATTACCCTATTATAAAGTTTTCCCTTATACAGGATGAGACCTTTAAAAAAGAGGCCCAGTGGGACGTGTGTGTAATGGAGCGAGGGAATGAGGCAATACAGAACAGTGCGACAACAACAAAGAGAAATGTACTGTAAGTGTCTGCATAGTGACCTTGAGGCATGCTGCGCACAGCTACCGCACGATACAGTCAGTTGAGTGAAGGGCAGCGACGAGGAACGTTGTGTTTCGGTGCATCATGGTGTTGATGGTTCAGCAGCGTATTTTTGTGGTGGAGAGACATGCACGCCACGGTTCTTGGACGCAGTGTGCAGAATTGTTTCAGACGGAGTTTGCGGTGGGTGGGGTTGCAGCGAAGCCCCCTGCCAAATCAGTCATGCAGGAACTGGTTGCAAATTGGCGTGCAACTGGATCCGTGCCGAACAAGCAAAAGGCGCGTCGAAAGACTGTCCGCACTGAGGCAAAGGTGGCAGACGCAGTACAGATAATGACACGCAGTCCACATAAATTCTCTCTGCATTTGTTGCTACAGCTGCAGGTGTCCCAGTGAACCACTACGCAGATCCTGAAGCAGGACCTGCACCTGCAGGTGTACAAATTTATTGTGGTGCATCTGTTGCTGGATGTGGACAAGGCAGCTCGAGTGCAGTTCTGTGAGTGGTTTCTGTCCAATTTTGCTCCAGAGGTGTTGCACGATGGATACGTATTCTTTTGTGATGAAGCATGGTTCCATCTGTCAGGGTACATAAACTACCAGAACATGCACCATTGGTCAGGTGACAATCCACACCTGTTGATGGAAGCTCCACTGCATCCTTAGAAACTCTGTGTCTGTTATGCCGTATCATAATAGTGTTCTTCCAAAAGACCGTGAACTCGGCTCGTTACATCGAACACACTTTATCAATGTTTTTGCAGAACAACTGACGGAGGATAAGAACAACAATGCTTACTATCAGCAGGATGGAACCACAGCGCATACTGCACGTGTAATGACTGTGCACATTGAGTCCGTATTCCACCGCATGAATGTGTCATCAGCCGCAGAACAAACCAACCTATGCCACCCTGTCCTCCAGATTTATCCATCAGTGATTCATTCTAGTGGGGCGCTCTAAGCGGACAGGTATACAGCAACAATCCGCACACACTAGAACTCCAGACCAACATTATCGCTGCCATCCCGCAGCATGTCCTCGCCTATGCCTTTCACATCTTTTGGTGTCGTCTGCACACCTGCCTCGAGGTTAATGGCGGCCTCTTCCAGCACCTACTTTAGGTATTTTGCTGTCCCACTGGACTGCATTTCCTCATTCCCTTTCCCTTGCTCCATTACACACATGTCCCATGGGGCCTCTTTTAAAGGACTCATCCTGTATAAGACGGTCATTTCTTGGGTCCCTTGAGAACTGCTATAAGAAGAGTTGTTCTGAGACCATGTTTTCCGATACCTATAGATACCTCGATACCAAAAAAACTATACCAATGCCCTTTGCACTAAATTTTAGAAAAAGTATTACTGTTAATTATATATTAAAACATTTCCATTAGACTCATTTAAATAAAAAAATGTCTTAAAATACTGTACGTAATTTATTGTAATCAGACACAAAATGCAAGCTGGTCTAAAACTTTCAAACCCTCTGAAAACGCAAATAATATGACACCAATGGCAAGTCGAATTATAAATGTCCTGCGTGCACTATCAGCTACGAGCGTACGGAGAAGTTATCAATCGGACAGTGTCATGTCTGTTGGTTTACGAGGATGGGTGGGGGATGACCCTCCGCACCGCTACCTGTTGGCGACACCTTGCACACGTGGAAAAATGACCGTCTTTTAAAGTAATTAATAATATTTTACTGCAAAGAAAACTTGTAATTGTGAGACACAAATGAGGCGATTATAAAAGATTACTTCACTGTTTTTAAATAAATAATCATTCAAAACCACGTCTTCATGATTTTCCCTATCATGAGTTACACTGCACTCGGCTCGGTGCTTACCTACCCATTATTAGACAGCAGAAGGTGTTGAATAGCAACTTACATATTATTAGTTTATTCAAAGACGCGTGACTATTGAAATAAATGAATATAAATCCTCCGATTTCCCTGCAAAAAGTTACTGAAAATGAATACTTATAATACAAGTCTCTCAATGTTCAAACAATTTTTTGCTGACAAGTAGTAGATTATATGCTTTTGGGCATATACTTTTTTTTGCGAAGATGCTGCCCTTTAAGTTAAATAATTATTAAGTTGTATTAAACAATTATGAAGTTTTAAAGCCATGTTAATTTTACGCCAAATACAATAAAATACCAACCTTACCTGATAAAACAACTTTTAAACACAAAAGAAAAAATCTTTACAAATAATAATTCCTCATTAAAATGTTTTGCATAACATTTTCAGGTGAAACCATTTGCTTTGAAATACAAATTATGTTAGGTGGACCTATTTTGAGTGACGCATACCGCATTTACTCGTGCATAGCACGCACCATGATTTTTGCAACACATTCCTGGGAAATTTTTTTTTTTTAAATAAAATAGCACCAAAAATTTGTAGCACCCTGTTAGTAAGTATGGAACCAATCATTCTTTTTGACATTAACGTACGGTGATTGCAATATGGTTGGACAATGCTTTAATTAAATAACTTGGGTGCAAAAGGTCAAAATATAAAAAAAGTCCGGAAAACTCTCGCTACTCCTACTACTCAATATTTCCAACTTCGTTTTTCTTTTTTATCCTTTTGGCAGTGACTGACTTTTTTTGCCACTACCCTTATCTAAAAAAAAAAAAAAAAAAATAGGTTCTCCTCATCCCTTCTCCCACCCAGCAACCTAGCCTCTGTGAAGGAATTATCAGCAGCAACATCTGGATGTTTATTACATGGGGGTGGGGGGCCGTACACAGGTAGCAGCTCTGTTTTTGTGGCCTGACAGGATGCCATTAGTTTAGGGTGGGGGGGGGGGGGCACTTCCACATACACATAACTGAAGGGGGTCTGAGTGAGGAAAATAAGAGAAAGGACAGGAGTGATTTAAGAGTGAGAGATGACACAACAAAAAGCCTTGCAACTTCACTCAACATCCCCAGACAATTTATGGCTAACACACCCACTTCCTCTATGTTTTTTTGTGTATATTTTGGGGAAAAAAGGGTGTGTTATACAAGAGTAAATACTGTGTTAGTTCTTATTTTTCTTTTTCTTTTAATGTGTGGCATATACAAACCGAAATACGGTAATTTTTGTGGCTAAAGAAAGTAATAACCTGACTTCATTGTCTACGACGGATACTACAGTATTGGCCCAAGACCATACCTGATACAGATACATTGGGAGAAGGCGAAGTATCGGAATCGGAACAACTCTAGTTATATAGACTGTTCAAGGTAAAGTGAGCATTTTGAGACCCTAGTTACTTTTTCCTTTCAGCTATTTTTTTTTCTGTAACTACCTTTTTAAATAAATACTGCCATGTACGTAATAAACACAGTATGAATATTACACAGCACTTGGAAGTTAGTGTCTAAGGCTAAAATAAAGTACAGTTATTAACGGTTATTCCAAATGAGAGGGCTTTCAAAAGTGCTCACTTTACCGTGAACAATCTATAACAGGGTTCTATTGTAAGTACCTCTCCCACCCCCCAAACACCAGAACATAATGTAAATTGGTGCACAATGACTGCCCAACGCTAAATTTGTATAACTTCTTGCTAACCTGGATAGTCTTGCCAAGCCCCATCTCGTCTGCCAGGATGACCGAGTTCTCCTTACACCATGAGTGGATGAGCCAGTTGAGGCCATCCAGTTGGTAGTCTCGCAGAACCAGTACCTGCCAGTAACAATCAACACACATCACTCCGACAAAAACAACAGACAATTACCACAAGTAAAAATCACACACACTACAATGAAACATATCCTGAAAATCATCCTCAGCACAGTTCAATTAAAAAAATTTGAATAGCCCTTGCCCCACAAAATAATTATTTCAATGAATATAAACAAATCTGGAGATTCTCAGTGCAAGATACTTAAATAACTGATGGAAAAAGCTTCAACACAGCACTACAGTGATTAATAAAATTTAATTTAAAAACTTGTTGAGAGATGTTCTTTGGCTGTATTGGCAATGGCACATACAGGGCATTTTAACATTTGAGTGTGAACCATTGTGTTGCTTGGCGCAAGTTCAGCATGACATTACCATGCTAAAATAAGGGGCACAGAGATGTATGAGAAAGAAAGCACACTCAGCGCACTACACAATGTCTTCCATATGCTGGAGAAGGTCTAGAGAGATTCCCACTCTCGATGAGAGGCCGGACGGTGAGCTGCGACCTGCTCCAGTGCCCGGCACTAGGAATATGGATAGAACCCCGGCCAGACCACACGCTTGGTCTCTGAGGGCGAGGATCTCAGAACCTCTGTGGTAGATGAGACGGGGATGTGCGGACATTCCAGGTTCGGGCTTAGGACCCGGCCAGCAGTCGCATTAATCCTGGTTTCCTTGCGGGGAAGAGGACGTGATTCCACTTCCCCGCCTACTGGGAGGCCGAAGCACAGGAAGGCCTCACAGCTATAACCGAGAGGTCTTACCGTATATCTTCCAGAGGAGATCACTGCACAACCACTAGGCCAACTTAACAGTAACCATCCTGTGTCGTTCTGCTGCAGAAGTGCTCTGCCAAGCAGCTCAGGACTCAATATCTGCACCTATCGTTTAGCCAACACCTTTCCAGAAAACATTATTACTTGAGAATTCCTCCTACCTACACATGAGCTATATGGCTGACCCTTGCTTACTCAACACTCTCATAGCATCTTCACACATGGCACCAACTAGAGCCTAGTAGGTAGTCCTTCAATCATTGACTTACCTGTACGTGACTAAGAACGTGGTGATCCTATATTTTCATGGCATTACAATAAAGATAAATGTATGATGTGTGTCTAAAAAAAATGCTGTAGTTTCTGGCTATAAAACTTAGCTGCCCAAGCTGATTCTAAAAACACCAGTTTTAACCATTTTCACTCCCAAAAATCTTGGCATTGAAATGAGGACTTGAACCTTATCTTTGGACACAAAATGTATTTAAAAATACTTTGAGAGTTTAGACACCACTACAAAATATCCAACTAGGTATTTTGAAATTGTGTTTTTTCGACTAAACCTCTGCAAAGCACTTAATGTGCCCGCAAATCAAAGCCCTTGAGTACAGTAGATGTGCTCCAATGAGGAAACTGAACACTAAAAGAACATCACGTCTTAAGCAATCATTATGTTAGTTTTGTTCTTCTAAGAGTGGATGCAATGATAAAGGATGATTCTGTGATGGTCAGCTGTGAGTTGGATAGAGATGCCCCAAGTCCGAACTATCTTCAATAACATAAAGGTGGTAAGTTACCACAGATTGTTATCAAGGTGGGCTGGTCATTATCCTGAGCAGAGAAGCAGATATTCGGGAATATGGAAACTGACAGCAATGCCCAGTAGAACACAGTCAAACTAACTAGAGAACCTGGACAGACCCAGAGGCAGACCATGGACACACACCTTCCACAATCTGATAATGTTAGACAGAATTAGTTGAAAAATTGGAATACCTAAAGGGATAGCTGGGCACTTCATGTATCCCCTGTGGGCCATTCACCAATATGGAATAATGGTAGCAGTAGAATGAATATGTGTTAATTCATGTAATTCCACATGAAACCTCTTTTATAACCAGACTCTCAAGGGACCTGATTTTTGCAATTGGTAATATTGATGTTTGTATTAAACTGTAAAAATAAGATTTTCAACTACCACCCAAATACTCTGTCAGCTAAGTGAAATGATTTCACTTTAACAAACAAATTATAAGTTAAACTTCAGTAAAATAAAGATTATTTTATCTCATGTCTTTCAAAATGGGGGATTTTAATTCTTAAAAAATCCAGAAATTGTGTGTTGAAATGCTCTACCCTTCCTCTTGTGAAGATCATGTTTAAGAATCTCCCGTGTAAAATCATAATTTTTTGTATGAAGTATTAATTAAAAACAATAAGTGCATGTGAAACGAATAATGGTAATTATTATCAACCCCATATAAAACTTTAGAAATAATACTTTAAATATAAATTAATTTCATTACCGTATTTACCAGAAAGGAAGACGACCCTGAATCTAAGACAAAGCCTTTCTAAAAAAAATTTTTTTAGGGAAAATATTTAAACCTGAATTCAAGACAACCCCTGCAAAGTACTGAAAAAATTATTTAGGTTATTTTTAAATGAATTTATGTCAAACCCTTCAAAAAGAAATGCTATTATATGAATAGTATGATATATTTTATTTACTTTTACAAAAAAAAACTATAATCACATCTAACATGGCTGTATGGTAGCAGCATCTTTCTTACGCTGTATAACTTTTGTGGATGTCATTTGTTCGTGACTTGAGTCATTTTGCTTCCCAGCAAACCGCTTCCTCTTTGCAACCATTTAGGATTAGCCAATTAATCAGATTAGTCATTAATCCGCTAAATCTATTTTTAGACCATCCCCATCAACACATTGGGCTAGTGAATTAGAACCCCCCGCCGCCCACCCTTACTACTTAAGCAGTTCATGTCTCTGGGTGACATCAGATAAGGGGACCCTTGTCAAAGTTGACAGGTACAGTCTCAGCACTACAAAGATACGTCCAATTATAAGACACACTGTATTTAAGCATGGAAAGCATTTGTCAAAATCCTCTGTCTCATGGCATGCCAATTTTGGAGAATTAACTGCTTCCTGAGTAACAACTCATGAATAAAAGCCCGTAGTAATGTTGTGCATCTAACACAAACTTAAATACTGAACTAGCAGAGTCACACATTTATGGTATATGTGGTCCTAAGTTTTGACTTGAAGATGACCCCTAATTGTAGACAACCCCTTATACACGGTACTAAGAATAAAAGTGGAGGCTTTGTTCATGAATGTTGTAACAATATTTTACAGTGAGAATATGGTGGTACTCGTGGATAAACACATACAAACAAAAGTCAGGCAAACACATTTTTCACGTGGATGTGCAGTCGCAAAATGTTTCGCTCGTTAGACCAGCTTCATCGTTCGCTAGACCAGCTTCATCGGGCGGCTTAAACATAAGTTAACCCCTCCGCCACATATCAAATTTCCCACCTCACCCTAGTTTGCAGCCTGGCCGCCAAATTCACTGTTTGCTAACCACCGCTCGCCAGACTGCAGTGTGCTACCGCTTGCCACCTGATGAAGCTGGCCAAGCCAGCAAAACATTGCACAACTGTACTTTTGCGTGGGAAATATGTTCGTTTGAATTTTGTTTGTGTGTGTCTATCCGTGAGTACTGCCCTGTATGCACTTGTGCATTCTGTCTACCTTTTATAATGTTATCAGCAGCCTAGCGGCTTATTACTGCATATCTCAATATTAAATGGTGGTACAGCTGCAGAAATACCATTTGGAGTGTGTTGGCAATTTTCTCTTGTAAGGTTGGCACTGTTGAATGTGTGATTGGAATGAGAAAGGTGATAGTGTGGACTATGGACACTGAGAAATGAAAGGGTGTGTGCATATGCATGTGTTGGTTCTAAGGTTCCGTGTAAAGTACATTGGTCATGTGGATGGATCAAGTTTTTCAGTGTCATTACAGCTACGTAAGGCAAGCGCGTAATCTCTTATGCCCTTGGGAGCAATAAGCAAGACTAAAGGCATGCTTATTTAACATACGAATGTAAACTCAACTGACCTGGTCACCGCCCATGTACTCTGGTTGTGACTTGACCTGGATGAACTTGGGCCGATGCTTTTGCACCCGACAATGCTTTGAGGGTGTTCGTTTCGAGTCTTCCCGCTCCCGAAATTCCGTTATCTTCTTTGGCCATTTCTTCAAGATGAGGGAGCCATCCTCCCACGTTGCCTCCGAGTATGGTAAGCTTTCCCACTTTATGTAATAGTCAGGGTGTGCCCCCTCCGGTTTTATGAACTCCGCTGAAATCACACGTACCTTAATTAAGAATGCACTAAATACAAATATTAAGTTTCCTCTATGTGCGCTAAAACCAATTTAAAAGTTACAAAATTTATGACATTAAAAATATAAGTAGAATGGAATTTGTAAATGAACACTGCTAATACAGCACAAACCATCCAACTCAATCACTTGAAGAAAAAACATTTTAATTAATAAATTTCACAGGCTTTCACATCAAATGTCTGCATGTTCTTGTAACTGTGTCATTGCTGTATCTTCTCCCTACAAAATATTGAAGTGAAGTGGCTACAATCCCGAGACAAGAACAAATATTTTACTCGCCTCCAGGTCAATGTTATTAATTTATTTAAACATGTTGAGGTTGCAAGTAGGCTGCGATCGCGTGGAAAATGTATAGTCATTTTTTTGTGAGCACCTGTCGACAAGTACTATACTGTGAGTACTTGAATTCATGTCCTTTTATAAATTTTTACCCATTTTTTTGTATGAAGATATATTTTACCACCTTACAAAACTAATCTCTCCCTTACCATAGAATGTGAATTACTAATAGTTGGCTACACTAATCAGTTCGAAAGATAAATGATTGTGGATACACTATCCATTCACATTCCTTTCCCAGAATAAGAGTTGAAATAACTTTTTCAATTGGGTTGCTACTTGTCGAGTGTCACTATTTCAGGAGTCTTAGAAACCAGAGTTGACTTTATGTTCTTGTTTGTATACTTTAAAAAAAGCAAAAATTATTTTTGATTTTTACAAAATAATATGAACCTAACTACTTATGGAGACTTCTGTTTTCAGCAGAACAGATTTTAACCTCAACGTCTGAATTCAGTTCAAAATCAAAATGTTCAACCAAACTCTTCTAGCTTCCTTTTAAACACAATGTATACAACTAAAAGAAAAATAGTTTCACGTTTGGACGTGAACAAAAGAAATATGCACTATATTAAAGTAAACACAGTACAGTGGATTCTCTAAAATATGTTTTTCACTGGACCAACAGAGAAAAACGAAGCACGAGGGAAAACAATGAATGCTTACTTAAATTTTATACCTGAGAAATAACGTACATAACTTCAAAATGTATGTTTGTTTAAACCAACAGCCTCAATATGTAATTATAAACAATTTATCTATTCAAGTACATTTGTACTATAAATTAAAAAACTTCAGTTCTTGAAACTAATGAAACTTTTATTTTTACCTATTTTAATATTTTGTCCAGTGTTCCTTCATCGGCTGGGCCATTCTCAATCCCTCGGTTAAAATTAACACTACTTATTTATTTTCGACAACCATTACTTGCCAAGCTGTTTTGAAACCCTTATGATACTAACAAAAGCCACAACTGATTGTTTCCGATAATGATCATGCTGTTAAAATACCACATAAACGTATTAGAAATTTTGTTAAAAATAACAAGATCGTAAGATATTTCATACAGTGTCAAAGATTGTGTGATTCGTTCTCATTGTTGCCAACCTACGAATGCAGTAACCACGTAATAAGAATAAGCATACTAAATAAGATGAAATAATTCCACTGGATGTAAACAATACTATTGATAGTACCAATTGTTGACTATCTGCGTTGTTTTGGATTCACGTGGTGTTCAAAAATGAATTGCGCTCGCAATCTTTTTGGAAGTACCACCTGTAATGAACGGAAGCTATGGGAATACAAACCATTGGCAATCTGTGAATGCGATCTGCAATTAGCATTGTTTCAATGGTAATTTTGACAAGACCGAAATAAATAAATGGGAGACACAGTAAAACACAAATAACGGGAACGATTAATCGAGAATCCACTGTACTGTATTTGCGACACACACATACCCA
This sequence comes from Dryococelus australis, assembly GCA_029891345.1. Lineage (NCBI taxonomy): Eukaryota > Metazoa > Arthropoda > Insecta > Phasmatodea > Phasmatidae > Dryococelus > Dryococelus australis. Next base: position 195,715,174 of record CM056998.1, on the reverse strand, counting down.
ATAGAAGGAAATGAGTCAAGAAGACAAGCGTACACATACATTATATAAGCATGGTAAAATTCAATTACAGCAAAACCATTTAAAATGTTCCCTTCTTAAAAATTTTCCTGGTCTTGAAACAACAACTTAATCTGACCAAATTTAGTCAGTCTTATTGTATAATCAATACTTGCAAGTATACAAACGAGAGTGTAGCAGCCTGCACACACACCTATTATCCTCTCCACCTGGTTGTAGCTCTTCATGAGCTCCGACTGTAGTTCAAGCTGACACTCGAAATACTCTATGTCCTCCGGAGTTGCGTGGTGCCTCCAGATGGCCAAGTCCTCCTCGCGCCGTACAAAGTTGTCCAACTTCTTCAGCCCTTTCACCTGTGACACACCTTCCCTCAGCAAAGGACATGGCCAAGGCTTCATTTAAACAAGATTGAGAATGAAACAACAATCCTTATGAAAGAGTCTGGCATAAGGGAAAATTCCCCTGATGTGTGCTGTGTTCGAAACGGGTCACTTTTAAGCTGGCAGTAAATGCACCAAACCAAAATATTAAGTGTGTACTTAATTTTAAACTACTGTTCTGTCCCTCTAATTGCATTACTAAGAATAAACAGTAAAAATACTGTTTGGCATTGACAATCCATAAACAAGCTTATTTTTGTAATAAAAAATAAAAATAAATAAAAACAGCTTTCTGACATTTACTTAAACGACTTTGCCTCATCAGTGCGTACCACCTTGTCGCCCCAGGCGGGGTCCAAACCAATGCTACAGCACACAGAGTACCTACAAGATACACCCCTTGTCACAAGGGCTATAACAGACTCATCAGTTTGTACTGTTTGCCTGCTGTCAAGAAATCAAGCCAACCCCATGAAGCATGAATGAGCCACAGGCCAAGCGGCCGAGACCGCAATCCAAGGGCAGATAGTTCCAGAGCACACTGAGGGATGGCACCCACACCTACTTAGCTCCGCCCAGAGGAGGAGCTCATTACCACCCTTATCCGCACCCTGAAATGACGCCGGGCCAGCAAGAATATTGTCCTGTGCGTGATCCGAAAACGCCAATTGTTTGCCTGCTCTTCAGAGAGTAGCACATCTCTGACAGTTTGCACCATCACCTTGTGTGCTGAAACTTTCTGCTGACTTCAACATCTACCGGATCTTCCAAAAGTTCATCAACAGCAACCCCCAGAAGAAGTCTTCAACACTTCCCTTGCCTGCCTACCCTTCTGGTAACGGCAATACACCCCACTGCCCTTCTGGTAGTGGCCGCCCCAATTCTCTTCAGAACAACGGTACAGAGTAGTTAGGGTCAGTTTCTATAGCTACCAAGCCGAACTGAATTGTTCAGCCTGGAACCAGGTACCCTTCATCTGGCTTGCATAGATAGTACTTCCGGTCAGCTTTCAGTAGTTAGGAGATAGTATAGGAAACCGTGTTTAACCCTCCCAAAATAAATAAGAGTTCTCTCTTAGCCTACGAGTATCACTTCAAGGGTGACTAGGCTACTCCCACGCAAATACCACGCCCAACAGAGTGCAGCAGGGGACAGTGTATTTTACCACCTGTTTTCCTAACCTAGTGTAGGACTGCGGATTCCCCTAACCAGGACGCACGTACGTCAAAAACATACACGCTCGACAGCCAACCATACTGTGCACCCTGTGTACTGTAAAATCAGCCTAAAACAATAGCAAGACAATCTATAAGAAGGCTAGTCCAGTTTGTACTCTGTCCACCATACTGAACTGTCACAGTAGAGAGCATTCAACTGGTCCTAAAGGTCTGACCACCTTTGGACCAACACCCAACACCAACACTTGTTTGTTGGACACCTCAGATAAAACCCATTTTTCCAACCTCCGCGCCGCTGTGTCGCCGGTTGGAGTAAACAGGTACGGCTCTGTGTCGGCTCGGCTAGTTAGTTAGGGATTATTGTCGCCTGCTTCCCTCTCGCAAGGCCAATCGTAGTGCCTAAACTATGCCTTACATCCAGAGGAGCGAGACAAGTGGCAGGAGAAAAAGGCAGCTGCCACCAGCGGCTCTAAATCTAACAGCAGCTGCACCCCAGCCCCTCCTGACAATCTGCAACAATAACCTCCAGTAACAAGCTCAAGTTGCCTGCCAGCTGTAGAGGTCTCACCCTCCCCGTCCTTGTTTTCAGTCCCTACGAAGATGCCGGGATCACCACACCTGAAACTCTCCACCTTCCACTGAGGGGAACACATACCAATAGGAAGAGCCAGTTCGACCCAGACCTACTCCAGCCACAGCACCTCCACTGCACACAGCTTAGGCAGCAACAGCAGCAGCCACCAACAGTAGTCTGTACTGGGTAGCAACTCATCCAGAACTCCGTTTACCCAGGTAACCACGTGGCTGCGAGCCACCCAGCCCGCCGGACGGCCAGACCAGTGTTCGACTTTGTTTTGTGCCGCCAAGCAATGCGCCCTGCGCTACATACTGGCTGGGCCCCAGTCACCAAATAAATGAGGACGAACGCTTTTAAATGCAGTGTGACTGAAGTGCACACCCAAAACCACTTCTTTGACAGTGACGTCCTCTCCTGTTACCGGCGTCAGGCATCAACGTGGTTATAATTAAATACAGTAATAGTATAAGGATGTATTTAGTTAAGTTTCACTCTAGGTTCTACCAAACTACAAACTGAAAAATCTTACACAGTAAAATTTATTTAATGAATATCGCAACTATCCAGTTTGTTCATGTACAAATTAGCCCTGAGCATTCCAACCTGAGAAGAATAAACTTTAAACATGGCTTACCTCTACACACTCTGATGTTACTTATTTTATATAAAATATTCCAGAACATTATTTTTTACTGATAATTTTGAAAGCAATTCCAATAGACATTAACATTCTGATGATTCACATTAACATATCTTTCACAGTACCATACAATTTTCAATTCCCTCCCAAATACCATATGTAAACTATGTCAAAATATTTCACTTTAACATGGCAAATTTACGTTAACTTTCAGTATATTATTTTACATAGTGTCCTGTAAAATGAGTTTAAATAAATGATTGTACATGAGCTTTACATAAAGTATTGATTGTTTAATTATTTCCAACATAAATCAGGTTTCACTTGCCGAATATGGCACATAAAAGACACTCATAACCGAGTTACATTCAGTATATTGTTTATGTATAAACTGCAAACAATCAGTTTTCACTGTCGACTATCAACACCCATGATATTTTTGAATTGACTTATAACCGTGTTGACATGCAGCATAATATTTAATTCTTTCATACATAAAAACATGAATGTGTAAACCGGTAGACTTATAAACATGCTTTGGTAGCACATCTCATAACATACAATAATGATTTTGTGAAATGATGACTTTCAATAATAAATTTTGTAAATCACTATGCTCATAAAAACCTAAAAGTGATAAATTTCAACTTCTAAACAATGTAGAAACTGTGTATCAAACAGAATTTTTTTCTCCCATCTAGACTGTATTTAAACATATACAACATAAAATGAAAATTACCTTCATACGAAATATTAATTAAAATCAATAGGTAGACATGTTACAAATAAAATTGATGCACGACATTCTGCACAGCTATGATGCACACTAGACTTTGGCTTATTTGAATGCAGTTACATTTCGCTAGGCAAGTCATGTCACATGCCTACACGATACTTTCTTGCCATGAGGAATGATATTACAGAAAGGTCAGTCAAATTTGTACTGTTCACTCTCCACTGGAAGCAGACATCACGTCAAACCTTCCAAAGGGAGACTACACTTTCGGTCAAGCCACTGAGCCTGCCATCAAGGTCAGGTAGTTCTACGGCGTGCCAAGGGAGTGCACCACTCATACAAGAAGGAGACGAGGGATGAAACCCGCCACATCAGCGATTCTCCACGCACGCAGAGGACGACGCTAGCAGACAACTCGAGGGGTGGATCTTATCTCCTCCTCTAACAACCTCGTCTCCTCCTGTCTGGCAACAAACCAGTATATAAGGCCCTACGAGACCAGCTGAAGTCAGTATATGTTTCCTCCATCACTCTATTCAGGGCCGGATGAAGCCTACTACTGATAACCCCACCAAAAGCCTCTTCTGCACCTTCGGCAATGCCCTCTGGACCTTCTGGAAAACTCAACAGAATCCTTCCTTACCTCCCTCTGGTAACGGTCGTCGACTGTCACTTCAGGACCTCCGCACATCCTGCCTTACCAGACGGTAACGGCAATTCTACCACTACACTTCTAGTAACGACCATGAACAGTCTGTTCACAACAAACAGGCAGATATTTAGGGAAAATTGTAGTTAACTACCTGGCAGTTTATCACCTTCCCATCAGGTTAGAACCAGGTCGTCTTCACCTGGTTATATGTAGGTATAAACTTCAGTGTCAATTCCAGGTTAGATTTAGTACAATGTACGAGCCACCGTGTATACCGTAGTTCAGCGTGTATAGGCTGCACATTTTTACAAAAAATAGGACGCGGCCTAATTGAGGTATTGTATAAAAAATTTCTTACCCCCAAAAATCTGCATTAAGTGATATTTATAACGATACACGGTGTAAACTTGAACCAACTGACGTGGTCTGACCGAACGTCCATGCCCATGGAACATTTTCTGTGGTCCCGAGACAAAATCCAGATATAAAAAATGCTAAAAAGTTTTTGCCAAACTCAAAATTCAATTGTTACTGCATCGACCAACAAAAATATCAGTAGCTTCGCTGAAAATTACATACTCCGATCATTAAACAACGAATAATTAACAAAAAAGTATAAATATGAACTATACTCGCCAATGCATACAAAGTCTGTATACAGTACGTTATGTACACATGCACCAGTAATACTAATAGTTAACACAAATAAAATACATTTCCCAACACACATTTTTTCCGACGTCTCACTGCCCTGCATTTAGTTCTATTTACGTCATTTACCACTTCCGAAATAACCTCTTGTTAATTTAAGTCGCGAACTTGTTCTTTGTAGCAAAAACAAATAAATAATAACAATGGACGTCTCTGGCTAAACATAGTGTATTTACAGAGCACGAAATTTAAAAAAAAAAAACCACTGAAAAAAAGTGGGAATACAGTACATACGTATATTAAATACATACTGCAGAATTTTATTCATGTTTAGCAAACAACATTTCGGCGGCAACCATGTTGATAACAATGAGCTAGAAGCAGCGGTGCCGTATTTTTGAGATATTGATTTACTATTCGACACTGCAAAAACACCACTCGCAAATTTTCACTTGAATATTTTTTCATGGAAACTACGTATGGAGTATCTATAAAAATGTAACTCTAATAAATATTCTCAGGACGTTAGAAAAGGGCAACGCAAAATTAAGGTAACCCTAATCACTGAACTTTATCAACCACAATATTCAAGACGTACATGAGAAAATAATTTGCTGCTGTACAAGAGAAAGATAATATATAGTTTGCACGCACGCCGCATTGCCGCAAGTGTAGATTGATAGAAGCCATCTTGTGTAACATGCTGCTGTGGTTTTCCTTTCTCAAGTCATGTTACCATTTGTAGAATAATAATTGTGCGATGTACAAAATAAACATCGTAACAAAATACAAATTTTCTGTCACAAATGTTTTGTAGGGCAGAAATTAAGCCGGAATTTAATATGTTTGTATGCAATAGTGATTTAACAACATTTACAGGAATACAAAAATTTGGCACGGCCTTTACTTGAAACATTAATTATCTCTAATTTTTCATCAAAAATTTCTGGCGTGGCCTGCAAACGCACGCGGCCTATACATGCCAAAATACGGTATTATAAATTGAATATATACATGATCTAAACTTACTCCTGAGTACTGATATCCGAGTGTCACTGTGTCAACCTCACGTAGAACCTCGCTAACTTCAACAATAGAACACACACCCTTAGACGGCCACCCGTGCTGTGCCCCTTGGGTGTAGTACGGTAGAGCCCCAACCCTTAGCAAGACCTCCGTGAGGTGGCTAGCCATCCAGGCCGAACTATACTCCACCATCACTCTCTACGGGGCTGGAAAGGGATAAGCAGGGCTTTGTAACAAGTTAAAGGCTTTAAAAAACTGGAAATTTTTATACAAAAAGTTACTTTTAGTGACTCAAGCCTTTTCAATGATTTTTACACTGGAATCAATGCCAAAAAGATAAGAAAGACATAAAGTAAATAGAAAGAGAAAATATCCGCCCCAGCCACCCCTACATTTTTTTTTCTATTATCAACTGTATCTTATTGTATACTACAAATTATGAATACAATGTTTACAATCATTGAATACAAATAGTTCTAATGCTTACAAAACTAAACCAATGAGGAATAAAACGTTCAACAATAGAAATTTTAAAAATTTAATAAGTTACTCTAAAAAATGTCAGTTGAAATTGTTCAATAATCATCACATCTAATGTTTTACAAAAAAAGTTAGATATCAACTTTGATTTCTTTCTTTCTTTCTACATAATTTTCTGTACTACTCACAGTGTGTCTTTGCTTCTCAACTTCTTCTTGTACTTCGCCAATTCCTTCTAAGATAGCTTGTGCTAATGCAGTTTCCTTAAGATTCTCGTTTCGCAATGCCTTCTTCAATCTTTCGTTAGCTTCAGTCAGCAGCTTTCAACCATTGTCAAGTGTCATCTTGTTCTTTTCACATTTATATGAATATTTTTTCATATTTGGCGATAGATTTTCTCTTCAAATCCACTTTCTTCCTTCAGCTACCCTTCTATCTTCCTCATTCTCTTCCTGTCTTCATCATTCTTCCACGTAAGCATTGTAGCTCTTATACGCTACACACCCCACGTCCAAAAGTTTCTTGCTTATGCAGATTAAGTTGGGCTTGTTGTCATATGTTAACAGAGTACTTTTAACAGTCATCAGAGCATTCAGTGTTCTTTCTGAATTTCTACTCATCTAACAAAATGTCGGTAGGCATTGCTCATGCAACTTCAACAATGTTGGGGCAGCTGTCTGCAGACTGTCTCTCATTAGGATGGGAGCACGAAAAAATTTGAGCAATGGAGAGGATAGAGAAAGACTTTCTCATTGTGTGCTTGACACCTTCACAATAATGCTTCTGAGCTTGGAAACCCAAAACGGTTGGTTTATCTTTTTCTGTCACAGCCCACCAAAATTTAATGATATCATCATTAAATACAATTTCAGTAACAGGAAGTAAATGTTGTGAGCTGAAAATACTCAAAAAGTTTTTAAAGTTTTTGCGTTTTGAGGGAATCTTGTTTGCATATTCTACCAAGCAAATTTCCCACTAGTGAATTTAGACTGTGGCTCAACATGTGTATTAGAGGCTCTTCCTTCTGGAAAAAGTAAGTGTACGTCTCTCTCTCTCTCTCTCTCTCACTCTCTTATATATATAAGAGAGAGAGGGGGGCGGGGGGGCTGGAGATACAGCCTATTTACAGTAAAACGAGAACATTTTAAGACCCTGCTAATTATTTCCTTTCAATTTATTTCTATCTTCCCACCACTTTTTAACATACACATTGCCACCACCCTGAAAAGTTAATGTCTTTAGCTCAATAAAAATATTTATTAGTGGTTAATGTCTGTTGGAAGTGCTCACTTTACCGTGAATAGCCTATAACAAACATGACTTCAGTCTTTAATGCAGGTTTTTTTTCAGAAGTCTTGCAATTTTTGTGTAGCTTGGTTTTGTAGTCAAATTAGACTTCCTTTTTGGGATAAAGTGAAGAAAATATTTTATCACCGCATCCCACTGTTCAAGTAATCTCTCCGCTTCTGCCTGTAAAGTGAACCACCTGCTAGGGAGATGTTTAATGAATTGACGTGCTGGAATGTTCAAACTGGCTTGAACATTGCAGTAATTACCCCAGTAAGCTGGCGAGTCAAGGAAAAAATTGTAAATTGTAAAAAACGAGATCAGAAACATCATCTCCAAGTTGTTCAAGTACTTTTAAAAATGCATTATGAACAAGATGAATATTACATGTTCCAATATCTATCAAATGTTTCCTTCTACATACTAAACCCTGATTATTTATGAGAATGGCTACTGCTTTATTGACATTATGTCTATCACAACCAAGCACAAGACGGAAGACTTGCACTGGCCATAGCATAATTTATCTTGTCTACCAAAACTGGAGTTTCCTAGTGCTGGTAAACAATTCTCTTGTTTACTCGACCAGTATCTAACACCAGTCTGCAACTACGTCACACCAGCAGCATTTGTGGTTTCATCATAAAACAACATAAAGAGAGATCCTTTCATTTCTTGTACTTGAGCTACTTAAAATACGGCACCAATGCATCGGTTATGAGGTAGTGAGCTTTGTTGCTGCCAAGAGAAAAATCTCTCGTGGCACAGAGTTCCCAAACATTACTTGAAATGCCAAACCTGTACATGATGAAAATCAATAATCACTTTTGTCCCGAGCATTGTACAACAGAATTGATGAACAGGATGGAGATAGTACAGGAGGTGACACTGTTCACCAGACACCAAAAGATAGAGTTGACTTGAGGCCCACTTTGTTTCAATCTTCAGCTTGTTTTTTGCAATAGCTGCATGCTGGGTAACTGTTAGAAATCCTTTGTTAATATTAGTCTTTTAACAAACCATATAGAAAAGTTCAACATAATTTTTTTCTTTTTCCCCATTGCCTCACTTTGTGACCCTGGGAATCGTCTCTCTCTAACCATGCTTCATGATAATTAACATACATGTAAATGACAACCCTGCTAAAAACCTAAAATTATCTTTACTGTAGCAACAAAACCAAAACTTGAAAACAAAATAAACACTATACGCGATCAGAGAAAACATCCTTCAGTCAAGAGAGAAATCCAATCATGTTACTACTATAAAGAGAGAGTTTTTAGAATTCACATACACACTATATAAAATTGACATTAATGGAACTATACAAAATCATTATTAACAAAGTACTAGGAGTAGAATTAGTATGCTTGTATGTCTCAGCAACAGTCACATAACTCAGTCTTTACAAGTATGTAATTATAATCTAAGTATCTGACAATCAGATGAATCATTTTTAAACTCAAAACGACTAGTATGTATGTATATACAAAATAAGTTTACTACATAAACACTAATTTTTTATCCTCCCGTAATTTTAAAGTTAATTGTAACAGGTGCATAAATTTTCCAAAAAAGATTCAATGAAATTCTCCTGCAATAACATGCTGCAAGCTGGGTAACAGCCTGGAGCAAGAAATATGCCACTCACAATACAATCATTGGGGCACGATTAAGTGATTGACAAACAAAGAATTAGAACAATAGTGACAAAAGTGAACAATAAAAAAATTACCAAATAAAAAAAGTTAAAAAAAAAAAGAAGTTAAAAAAGTGACTCCTTACGAGCCCTGAGTAAGTGTTGGTTCCAAAGGACTGAACCCTATGGATACCACACCAAATGTCGTGGCGGACAGCCTGAGCCAACCCACCACACTGTTCACAGATCTTCACACGGCCGGACGAAAGGAGTACGGGGTATAACTCTTGCCTGGGTGCAAGGAACAGGTGGCCTTCCAATATTGATGAGGTGAGTGTCCAGTGGTCACTGGTCTTCCCAAGCCCGAAGTAGTTCCCCTAATTGGCACCGCTAAGTGTACGGTGACGTGGGGGCAAATTCAAGCTGGCAAGCCACCTCCCAAGAGACAGTATCCCAGTGTCGTGACTCTACCATTCACTGCATAGGGCAGAGAATGGGTGGCTGGCCTTCCAAGGATGTTTTGGTCTGTTGTCAGCGTAGATTCGGAAAGAGCAAAGCCCGTATCCTGCTGTCTTGTCAGATCCGATGATAACAAGAGGTAGGAAGTCTGAGTGATGCTCGAGAAGTTAAGTAAGATCAATGTTTACTTTACCATAGAGGATGGTGGAAGCACTACCTCCTATCCACTCGGGCTTGGTGGAAGGTAAAAACCCTAGCGTAAAACAGGGGATGGCACACTGTGCAAAGCTATGGGAGTAAGCAGGAAACAGTTTACTCCTCTGGGCGAGCTCTACTCTCTGGTTGTTCACAAGGTACCGAACGCCATTGGTTCTTCTTTATTGAAGGCTGGAGAGGATCTTCAGCCCCGTGAGGTAGCGGTGAAGTAAACTGGAGATGTGTGGGCCTCTGCATTGATTACTTGTATGATGAGAGACCAGGAGAGGAGTCATAAGACTGATCGAGAACTAAAGCAGAACTAACGATCTGGAGGTCGAGGCGCATCTCCTAATATACTCCTCGGCCATCTCTTTCTTCACTGCCCATTGGGCACCTACAGAGGGGGTTAGCAGATGCAAGTCCAGCACCTAGATCCCCGGTGCAAGCAGCATAGTGAAGAGTTGAGGGATCTAGGCATTATATTTGTGGTCTCATCCCACGGCACACTTCTGTACTAGGCCCAGACCTCTTGCATGGTCCCGGTGGCTCATCGGGCCAAAATAAATTCCATTATTGTGACGTCTGACTCGGCCCGGTAGATACAACAATCTTGTAGGCAGTGGTAGTGACTCAACTCCGTTCACAACTGCTAGCGATATAGTTGCACTGATAAGTAGTAGTAGTTTATTTGTAAGTATAAAAGACATGCATCATTGTAGCAATTTTAACCACGGGATTGAGCATTGTAACAGGTTACTGTCCTGTCCTCTTGTTGTAGTTCTCAGTAAACACCAACAGACTAGCTCAGCTTGAGTTGGAGGCTTTGACTACATCATAATAATGAAAGTTTGTTGATATCAGGATTGTCAATAAATAAAAGAAGTTAAATGTTTACTGGAAATTTATCGTCATCTTGGCAAAACAAACTATTGACACTTGCAGCTGACGAACAAAACAAAAAACAAGACAGAATGGCAGTCATCATAAAAAAAAATTTCTCACTCAAGACTTATGAAGACAAAAGAAAATCGTTACTTCTCTCCCCCGGCTTCCTATTGACTCCTCGCACTGACGGAAAATAAATTTAATAGATATTTGAATTGAAATGTCCGAAATACAAAAGAAGGTTAAAGTCGCGGGCCCTGGTCAGTACGAGTCACGTGATCACACGTTGCAGGCAGTACTGTACGACTGACAGCTGACAAATCATCGTGCTGCGACGAACTGTTGTGATACCGGAGAAAGGTCGTGCTTCCCTATATATTGGTAGAAAGTTTCCTCATTGAAGACATATTGTTTTCAAGCAGTCGGTCACGTCATGTCTTCAATGAGGAAACTTTCTACCAATATATAGGGAAGCACGACCTTTCTCCGGTATCACAACAGTTCGTCGCAGCACGATGATTTGTCAGCTGTCAGTCGTACAGTACTGCCTGCAACGTGTGATCACGTGACTCGTACTGACCAGCGCCCGCGACTTTAACCTTCTTTTGTATTTCGGACATTTCAATTCAAATATCTATTAAATTTATTTTCCGTCAGTGCGAGGAGTCAATAGGAAGCCGGGGGAGAGAAGTAACGATTTTCTTTTGTATATATATATCTTTTCTTATATATATATATATATATATATATATATATATATCTAGCTGCAATGCTACAGCATGACTTAGCCAGTGAAGAAACACAAATTTCTCTTAGTTTCAAGAATTACATTTTTTAATTTAACATGAATATTTGATCATAAATTTACTTGAATAAGTTGATTTTAATTACATCTTTAGGCTGTTAGTTTGAAACAGGCATGTATTTTATGGTTATGCACCTTATTTTTCATATCTAAAATTCAAGTCTGAATGAATTGTTTTCCTGCATATTTCATTTTTCGTTGTTGGTCCATTGAAAAATGAATTTTTGAGAATCTACCGTGTATGACGTAATAGATTCCAATGTGTACATTTTATTTTGTCAAAATTAAAGATAAATAACAATTATACCTTTAAAGTTCAGTGGAACCCCATTTTTACATATACTAATTTTACAAATGTCTGTATTTTACACCAGTTATTTTTTGTCCCATGCATTAGTCATACAGCTAAGACTTCCATCTTTTTACATTTCCCCACATTTTACAAACATTTGTTTCTGGTCCCTTGGAAATATGTAAAAAAAAAAAGTGGTTTTGCTGTACATAGTATTGTAGTCACAACTAGAAAATACATTTGAAAAATACTGAATGGTTGTTTCAAAGACAAGCCAGGCTGCTGGAGCATTCACAAGTAGAAATGTACACTTGCCTTTTGTGTTTTAAGAGATGTTTCCGACTCCCAAGTGTTGTGTATATGCGACCACCCCTTCCACTTGATCAGGTACTGTACTTCCGTGTTTTCCAGATCATGTGGGTCGCAGTCATTTTGGTCACCGTTGTCCTCAACTGCATACATAGTTGTGATGTTTCCCGTCACTGCAAGTGTCAGGTCATCTCTCACACTGATCACTACACCACCATTAACAACAAAACACACACATTTATGCAAATACAAGAAAGGGTTTCCTTCTTGTAGCAAACATCACAACATTCAAAATTTATTTTCGGTTATTTACGTTGTGTTGGAGGGTTCCAAGCAACGCAACAAATATTATTAACACTTCTAAGTGCTGCCAAAACGATATTATGTTGCAATGAACTTAAAAGCTGGCAACATCATATTACATAAATTAAGGTAAAAACAGTATTACTCTTATGGCTACACATGACAATGTCATTACTAGTGTTTATAACACTCACCGTTGACATGCCACGAGCAGTCATTCTCTCATCTAGCCTCGCTACAGCCACGGCCCCCTCCTAAGAAAGCAGTTACGCCGTACACGCCACGGCATGCCTTGAAGCTCAGGATTGGCTTGCCCAGTTATTAACGCCTGCTGTGCCACAACCCGCTTCACACCACGTCGCCACTCTATACTCCTCCAGCCTTCGGCTGCAAGATGGGTACTCGCCGCCTTCGGCCATCTCCTCCAGCTCACCGCTGCCACACTCTCTAGCTATCTCTCTCTCTCTCTCTCTCTCTCTCTGCCTCTCTAAGTCTCTTCTCTCTGCATTTTCTCTCTCACCACACCCCACAACCCCTATGCTGGTCCTGTGCACCGCATATAGAGAGACTAGCAGTCCTCAGTTTGAGGCTGTTTCTCCATCAGTCTAGTTGCAGAACATCACGCTGCCCAAGAGCAGTCTGACACCGCATCTACCCTCGCAGAAAGTCACTCTGCCTGAGAGTCAACAGACTTCTTCATCCAGTCACTACCATTCGCAGCACTGTCAAGAGTTCTGCTCTGCATGAAACTGCCTCGCTGCCCACCAGCACACTGAAGCCTGCCGCGCTTCCTGTACCTCATAACTCACCCGCAGTTGACTCGAGTTCGAGTACTGCTGACTTGGGGTCAGCCATATAAAGGTTATCGAGCCAGACTTAGTACAGAGTCACTAGGCCCGTATTGTACACCGGGCCACCTTGAGAAACGACTCGCCTAGTGTCGAGCAAGTAACCCAGGGCAGGGACAGTCACGACAGCCGGGACTGTCACGCATCAATTATATCATCTTGCTGACAATATTTTAACTGTAATTATTTTTTACTTCCATACATTTCACACCCATATTCATTTGGACAGACATCTATAGCGTTCCTCCACTCAAATTCTCAGAGGTAACATGCTGGACAGAAGAAACACACTTTCACTAAAGTATGCAGGCCTTTAGCTCCTCAATATACTGTACAGAACATACTGTCAGATTCTTCCCTTTTCATGCTGCAAATATCTCTTACATTTACCTTAAACTCATTACATACTACCATGTTTCAATAAAGTTTTCATTTTTAAGAGAGCACTTATATTATAAGGAATATTTCTCTCCTAATTTTAAGGATGAAATACCTCACACTATGATTAATATTATCAAAATTCTCTTCAGAAAGAAAATAATCATCAGATATGACACTCATCATATTTCCATTTGTGTGTACCTTCAATTGTGTGAGGGCCACATACTGTATTTACTATACAAAAATTTACAAGAGGGGATTGTACAAAAGCAGCATATGGTTACGCTGCAAAGTAGCAACACAATAAAACGATTCTCTAAACAGCCATGTACAAACTATACACAATGCTGTTCTTACCTTTGTACTTAAACAATGGGATTTTAACCACAGTATGTACGTAATACCTCTCTGGCAAAACTTCACTATTTATCTGATTCACTGCAAATAACAAAACTATGTTTTGATAGTGGCTGCTAAACTGTAGAAAAATTACGAAATATCTAAAACCCTTCAAAATTAAAAATTATTACAATATCAGACAAAGACAATTACAAACCTCCATACTATTGTATATTATAAACTGTGGCCACCTGCCGTACCACCTGTAATCAAACAAAAAAAAAAAATAGTCTTTCTTTTTGACAGATGTGACGGGGCTTGTAGTGGAGGTACTGAACCTGTGCAAATGTCAAAGCAAAAATGAAAAACAGGATGGATTGACGTTGTCTAATAAAGTAAGCAATCATCACTGCAGCTGCCATTCATGTTGTTCTAATGCCACTTCAGTTACAGATTATCTAGTGGAGACTGGTGTGTCCAGAATACAGGGCCTACACCACCTCACAAGTTGTAAAGAACCATTCCTCACCGCCCTTCTTGCCACGTCGCATGGCCAGGATCTTCTCTATGGTCTCAGCATTGTCTGGCTCTGCCGCCGCTGCTTCCGCCTCATTCCACTCCACCTCCATCAGGTCGTCTGAACCAGTCTTCTCATCACTATCCTCCTTGTAGCTGATAGCAGCTGCCTTTCTCCTGTTGGTATTCCTGCCCGACAAAAACAACACAATGCCTCACACACTGCACCACTTTATAGTCCTATAACTACTAGGATCCGGAGATATAAACATTTGAGTAAAGGTTATAAGTAGGCTGCTAGGCTACCATTACACACCATGTGCGACATCATACTCTCATCTAACCTCGACACATCCACAGTCCCGTACTAAGAAGAGACGTTAAGCTGTACACGCCACAGCACACCTTCAAGCAAGGGTGGCTTGTCCAGTTGTTGCCACATGCTGCGCCGCAAGCCGCTTCGCATCACGTCACCGCTTTCCATCCCTCCAGCAGTCTGGTGGGTGAGGGGAAGTAGAAGCAGCTCTCTCTACGTCTCTTCTCTCTGCATTTACTCTCTCACCACACCCCGCAACCCCTGCGCTCCACGTATAAACAGGACTTGCAGTCCTAAGTTTGAGGCTGTCTCGAACCAGTCTAGTTGCAGAACATCACGCTGCTCAAGAGCAACCAGACATTGTCTCTACCCTTCGCAGGACATCACTCTGCTGAAGAGTTGACGAAATTCTTCAAGTCGGCACTGCCATTCGCAGCATTCGAAGCATGCCGCACTTCCAGCTACCTTGTAGCTCACCTGCAGTTTACTTGACTATGGGTACCACTGACTTGTAGTTGCCCTCACGCCTTGCACTGCAGCGTCTTCCAAGACTAGGTGAATTACCAGTTGGCAACCTAACATAGGCCCTACATGCCTCAGTCAGGGTAGAGGCTGAAAGCTTACCCTATCACTCCTACTGGTGATTCTCAAAGTGCAGCGTTGGAAACTTGCCTTCCTAGGCCTCACTAGAGCAGTCATCACTTGGACTATCTCCCCTCCAGTACGTGCCTGGGTCCACCAGCGACGTCTTGCTTGCCAGGTCACCTGCTTGGAAATGATAGGCCAACCCCCAAGGAGCCCCGCTCTACGCGACACCTGGGTCCGCCAGCAACGTCTCGCTTGCTAATTTTTTATAAATACTCAAAAAGAATGATTTAAACATAACCTGCCTCTTGTGAACTACATAACTAAAACAGATTACTATTTATTTTATCCATGAACAGGTAACGTGAAGGAAGAACAGAATGTTACCTAATCATGTAAAAATTCTTTCCCGCAGTGTAATTACCACAACAGTCTAAGGAAAAAGCAGCTTCAAACGCAGCAGTGGGCTTGGCTTACCTGCGGTAATCATTGTCATCTTCGCTGTTGAAACTCGACTCCGAGGATTCGCTGTACCTTCGTCGAGCAGGCTTCTTTGGCTCTAGCTTGCTTCTAACTGGCTTCCCTCGCCTTGATGGTGGTTTGCTGGGAGGCGGTCGCTCCCTGTCCTCATCATCAGATTCAGAATTTGACGTGTCCGAGTTCCAAGTGCTTATTCTGATAACATTACACAATGTACTATTTAGAAACTGATTATGTATAAAGTATCATTACAATGATATAAGAACCTCACTCCAGTCAAAAGTAACATATTATCAAACACAAATAAAGATTTCCTTTTTCAAGATGTGATAATTACATTTAAAATTTTCAAAGCACTAGACAGAATCTTGCTTTAAAACTCAAATTACAATGAGTGTGTGTACATGGAGAGTGCATGAGTGTGTGTCTCTGACTGTATGTATGTGTGTGTGTCTATCTGTGTGTATGTATGTGTGTGTATGGATTTGTGTGTGTGCATGCATGCATGCGCAAACACAGAACAAACACAGAAAAATTATTATTTCAACAAACAGTTACACATAAGCAATGCTTAACTTTTATTCCATATGGTCTGGCTAGGATGCATTGCAGGATGTTAGCAGACACAAACTACCTTTCAAACTGTCAGCAAAAACTAAACTAAAATTGAAATAAAAAAACAAAGTATAATGCACACAAAAAAGAAATCTTACCACAAAATCAGTTTATAAAAAGACAGAATTTTTTTGAGGCAACTGGAAAAATCTTGCAAAAATTTCTCAGTGAAAATGTAAAGTGGAGGCAAATATTATTTCCACCATAATGTATCATCAACAGCAGGATTATTAAAGAAGGAACAAGGTGCTTGTACACAGGATGTACACTGAAATTCCATTTTTGAATTCCCTCACTTTTCCTTATTTTCCAGGCAGAAACTAACCATTTTCCCTGACCTTAAAAGACCAAGAAAGCAGGGCAACACTTTATTCAGCCAATTTATATTTCTCAACGCTACTGACTTCACACGAATTCCCATTACAAACACACAAATATGTACTTTATTTTGTACATATAGACCCTATGTCACTTGGCAAGATATATTACTGCCAGTTCACAAAATTAAACATTGAAATTATAAAATGCATGTGCTCGCAATTACATCATCGTATATTCACACAACTGATGACGACTTTTCAAGAGTAGCAATTATTTACATTTTCCCTGACCCAGGTGAAAATTCCTGACATTCCCCTGATGTTTACCTGTTACATTAAACTCCCTGATTTTTCCCTGAGGGTAGACATCCTGAACAGCTATCAAACCACATCTACCTTCACTAACTTATTTCAATCACTATTGGCTCCTGATGAATTGATGACTTTGCAGGCAGTTTTCTGCTCCCAAACTCTGCAATAAATTATCACTGGCAAGCACGCCTTTATGGAATCCATTTTTCAGTACACGCATACAATCACACGCTGTTGCACTGAGTATCCGAACCAACACAAACCTCTATCAAGTACACAGGACTGAAAACACTGTGCTTCTCATACACAGACGTATTGTACACTTCATGTGAGTGGAGTATATTTAGACAGTTCTAGAAAAATAGCAGTGCAACAACATATCCTTCAACCGCAGCCATTCTGTCAGTGAAGACACCAACGTTTCTAGATAAATGCTAAAAGTCCAATGCAAACTTGAATTTACCTCGTGATTTATGTCATGGTAGGCACTGAAAGGTTGATGTTAGCTAACTGCTGTCCAGTAATCAACGAAGGATAATATAGCTACGTTGTCATTCCAACCTGTTTTATTTTTGTAATGGTTGAGTAAATCTGCTGGGGCTCTGTTAATTTTATTTGAAGGATTATAAGGAAAAAAAAGTAAAAGGGGGTACCTTAAACTATAGTTTGGTTTTTTTGTGGGACTGTGATCTTTTGTGGTTCTTCTTATGATACTGCGTAATTTTGAATTGCATATATCGTTTTGATGGAACAGTGAAAAATTTTGCTTGTACGGAAATAACATTAAAATTATATCAATTTGAAAAATTTGACTTCAATGAAAGAATAAACCACCATACATACGTCACGGTTCGTATAGATGCAGCAATAAACACACACACACTTCTAACAAAGTTAACCTTACACTCATATTTACAATACAGGACAAACAAAATATATATTATTTTCACACTACATAACATTTGAAAGTGTGGCATTTCAAACATTACAGTAATTGATTAGAAATATACTATTTACAAAATATGCTAACATACTGTTTGTCATTCGCAACCTCTTGAATAAGTGTTTTTCGATGGAAATCCTTGAACGATTACTTTACTAAAACCACGTTTGACTATCACTGATATGACATAATTTATTTGCAGAAACAATCAGTAAAATCAAGACTTTGCCTATTTCCTGAAACCAACAAACTTAAACTTTGAAACATAAATTATATTTGTGTCACTGCTTGGCGGACACCGATTGGGAAATAGTGGAATGAGTCATTTTACGAAGCGGTAAACACATGAAAATAATATTAAATTTCAATCAAGAAAATGCACTACACAGTACCTACACACATGCTTAATTAAAGCAAAAACCAAAAAAATTAACTACAGATCTAAATATTCTGGCAACACTAACTACTCGCATAAACATAATGACATGATGAAAAAGAGCAGAAGTAAAATTGTGTTCACTAGCTGGAAACGTTTTACTGTTTACAACTGTCCACAAGCTGTGTCATGATTGCTAAACATGTTTTTAAAACCAAGTCATTAAAAG
This sequence comes from Dryococelus australis, assembly GCA_029891345.1. Classification (NCBI taxonomy): domain Eukaryota; kingdom Metazoa; phylum Arthropoda; class Insecta; order Phasmatodea; family Phasmatidae; genus Dryococelus; species Dryococelus australis. The sequence continues at coordinate 195,696,399 of CM056998.1, read as the reverse complement.
TAAAAAAACAATGCATACTGTTTTATACACATAATTTAAACTATAAATGTTGTACCTATAATTGAAGTTTTAAGTCGCAACTTTCTGTTCCAGTACAACAATTTTCTTCCTTAGTCGTCAATATTTGCCAACATAACAACATAAATCTCTCAGCCATTCGTCAGCTGATAAAATACTTTGCAAACAAGAGCAGTTACTGTGTAAGTTGGTCACATTGCCTGTCAAATGTTACCCCACTTACAGGAAGGAAATGGCCAATATGTACGTAGTACATTTCGTTACATTATGACCAATAGTTCTATATTTGTGAGCGAAGATGAGGGACCAACAGCTACTGTAGTGAAACGTCCTGTACGATAGTGATAAGTGACAACATGCACAAGACTAACCTGCCCTTTGCTACTCTCTTCGCAGGAACCACCTTCTTCTTGGCGTTGTCGCTCGAGTCACTTTCCGCAGCCGCGTTGAGACGATCCGGTTCCTTCCGCGACCGTCCAGACCGGCGGATGCCATAAACGTCTGGGCACTGTTCCCATATCTATAGCACCAAGAGATCAACGAAATAAAACACACGCCAGAGGTGAATCCAGCAAATTATTACTGGAGTAACCCTCTTTACAGTTCACATGGGCTCGTACTGGGAGTGGAACCCATCCCCAAAATTACTGGGAAATGGCCAGGTGCAAAATAATTGTACACTGTAATTAAAACACACTATTTTCAACCTCTTCATCTAACACATAATTCTTACAGCCTGTTTCACCAGACACATACACAGTTAAATACAGCACCGAGATGCATTATGAACGTACGTGAAAATTACGCTCTAAGGCAAGGTCAAGGCGTCATCCCTTCCAGTGCAAAAGTGAGAAATGTTCTGGAAACTCACTCTTTTGTAGCAAAATGACTGATAACAAAAAAAAAAAATGAATGCCATGAAGCAACTAACCCTCACGGCCGACTTTTAGAATAGCTGAATCTAGACTGCCAATATGACATCAGCCATCGTAATTTAAGGCAGTGAAACCTGTGGTGGTATCATACGTAAAGTAAAGAGAAATTTAACTCACACACTAAAGCATGTATGCATTTATAAAGTAATTTGCTACTCACTGAACACATACATAGTAAGTTTCTATGTATGTGTTCAGAGAGAAGCAAATTTAATCTTTATAAAGGCATTCAATCATACACAGACAGTTTATGAATATACAAAAAAGATGCAAACAGTGTCGTATGGTAACTTGCAAATTACCTCCCAGTCTATGTCTATCAGTTCACTATGAGGGTTTTATTTACCAGATGACTGGGTTAGGTTTTAGTGTGTCTCTTTTTAAGAAATTAACACGACATCAAAACAATATTAACAAGATCTAAGAAAAAGCTTCGAAATTCTTTTAAGAATAATAACACAGTCATCAGTTATGTTAAATTTCTACGACCGTAAATGCATGCTGTTTGTTGGCGACATCTCGCATCGGAAGAAGATTTACCTGCTTTAGTTCCTTCTTGTCGGAGGAAGACTTCGAACGGCTCCCATCGCTCTTCTTCTTATCCGAGTCCGAGCCGCTGCCCGAGCCTGACGCTGAGGTGCTCGACATGGACCCACTGGAAGAAAATATACCAACACATATCCCATGTACATACTCTCTACATGCTGCGCCCCTTAACCACAAACAACAAAACATTTTAGGAGTTGCTCAAAGTACACGTATGCACACATATGTGCAAAACCAAAATTTCAAAACACTGTCACATGAAATTTGGAATCCATTTTAGTTTCAACAACATAGTTATTGACACAAAACCAATTATTTTGTCATTACAGCTAATTGAAATGAAGGTCATGTGCGATTCAGAACGAGTCAACTCTGAATAAAAATGAATTAATAATACTCATATAATCTTTTAACTAATTCATTCATATTGCATTTTTATAAAAAAGTTTGGCTGTAAAAAAATTGAACTCATATGTATGGTAGTACAGCATAAGGTAACACGCATAATATAATTCTATGAAAAGAAAATGCATTTGTAATAAATACGCATTGTAATAAGAATGTGTGTACTATTGTAAAAAGTATCACATTTTTTAAAATCTGCGAATCCCTAAACACTTGGAAAAGGTACCTTAGTGCTGCCTACAAAAAATTGCTGCAGTATATAAAGATGAAGACTAACTCAAACAAGTAAAAAATAGAACACATCATCTATAATAATTATTACGGCGGGGTCAAAAAGATTGACGTATATTATCACGGGAACTTTCAATAAAACCTACTCCGGAAGAGTACAGTGAATTCTTGAACTTAAATATTACATTTGTAAAAAATTGGTGGCATTACCATTCACTGCCCAGCTGTCCAGCACGTTGCATAGCCGAGAGGCAAGCAACAGACATATTTCTAACTTTGTAGACATTTTCTCACAAACCACTCACCTAAGAGTTATAACCATCATGGATTTAAAAATGGTAAATCATATCTATTATTCAAACTTTATCTCAGCCCTAGGTTTCAACATTTTGTACAATAATAACGTGTAATGGATGAGGATGATATACGCCATCAGTTTAACAGATTTCAAAACAACATACAGGACAATTTTTGCTTGATCTCTAACAGTTTCTAATATTTCGAAATTAACAATTTGAAATACTCATTTTTTAGAAGTTTTATCCATTAATAGCCTATCCACTTTATGTAATAAGTTGTTTTGTTTTCTATCTCATTTTGAATAAGGAAGTACCGCACAGAATACCCAAGAATTCAGAATAATCCTGTAAAATATAGTAAAATATTCACAGAGTATCAACATATTGCACATTGTTCCGTGTGTTACCTGGTCCTCTTCAGCGACAACACAAAATAAATCTGGTTAACAAAAGGTGAATTATTTGTATAAGCTGTTTACAGTAAGGTGAGCATTTTTGAGGCCCTAGTTACTATTTACTTTCAGTCATATCTAATCCTATAACCACCTTTTTAAATAAATATTGCCACTTAAGTAATAGGCCCTACACACAGTGTGTGTATTCCAGGGCTGGAACAGTTATGTTAAAAAATTTGGTTATTTGGTTTCCAAGACTGGAAAAAATATTGCACAGATATATGTAGGTAATAATGAAATGAACTCAACATTGAAGTGAGTGCTGTCCCATTTAACATTTCTCTATCCACTTGGCAACTGCGCCTAACTTAACACAGTTCTATCCACTGAACCACTAAGACCCCACTTGGAATCGCTCTATCCACTGAGCCACTGTGGCCCCACTTAATTAACTCAACATTGATGCAAGACATTTAAAGTAAACAAAAATAATACTTCATTACCTTTATATCTCTATGCATTAATACAAAACTTTTCATATGGAAAAAGTAATTTAAAAAATGAGCTTTTAGGGTAAAAGGTAATGATTGCAAAATCTGATCTTGCTGAAATTCGAACTTAAACTGTATTTTACCCTGAAGATTCACTCTGCAAAATTTGAAGGACTTCTGTTCGAGTTTCAAGGGACTTAGAAGTATTAAAGACGGACGGACGGACAGACAGAGATTGTCTACTTATTATATAGGATTATTCCAAATGAGCGCTTACAAAAGTGCACAATTACAGTGAATAAACCTATAGCACAATGTCATATGCCTCATGTATGATGTACATTGTTAACTTAGGCCATGGTTTCAAGAGAGAGGTCAATGACACCGTCTGGCAGACTACGTAGTAGTGCCACAGTTTGAAGTCCCGACTCAAGTTTCAGAAGAAACGTTTAGCAATGAAAATGTGCGACAGTAATAGGTGAGTAAACTGTGTTAATAATTGCGACACAAAGCCAGTGGAATATACAGTTCACTCTTGCAGCTTGTTAAGTAGACTAATGTACACAATACATGATGACCAGTATGACTCTCGAAAAGAAGTGTTTAAAGTAATAATTAACACGATGAAAGATTGAATAAATGCCCAGAGCTCTTGTGCCATCTGTACAAGATTTAAAAAAATTAAATTTCACAACTCTAGTATGGAAAATATCTTGTCAACAATGTAACAACAAAGATGTTACAATGACTAACCTAGCACAGTATCTACAAGTAACACAAATTACAATCACAAGCATTGAACTTCAACCCACCTGTCCGATGCAGAGCCAGACCCTGCCGCTGACTCCGACTTTGATGACTTGCTACTCTTTGACTCATTCTCAGATGCAGATCCTGACGGCTTCTCAGATTCGGAACCCGAATCATGGCCCGACTCTTCACCTGATCCAGACTGCAAAAATAATCATTTCACTAAAAGATTACAACTCATCCCAATTTTTAATAACTTAAAAAAAATAAATAAAAGCCATGAACACTACTTGTTGAGAAGTGTAAATACTGCACCTTTTTTGTGCAATTGTGGAACTCTTACATAATTCTAAACTTCCCACAACAGTTGCAAACCCTACTCTTTATTCTTTCCTGCACTTTTAGAACCAAGTGGGTTGAGGACGAAGGACGACTGGTCGCCATCTTGGATATCCCCCTCTTTCCCTTTGCTCCTGGCCGCCATCTTTGTAGCCAGTACATCGCCATTTTGGAATGTTGAGATGTTATTTGCAGTTCGTATGTCGTTCGAGTAAGAACTCTCTCTCTCTCTCTATGCCAGTTCGAGTGACACACAAACTAATTGTTCTGTTAGAGTATATAAGCGTGCATCCTGTCTAAGTTCTTCGGCGGTTGTGATGGAAGGCAGATCATCACGAGTGGAATCATTTAGTGATAGTGTAAGCTTTTGTAATATGAAGACAGCAACAACGGTATGTAACACCATCAGCAAGGGTCTCTGGAAGCATTACAGAAACAATGCTGTTGTGGAAATACTTTCACCACAAGAAGCCACGCACGTCGACATGAATGTAGTCATTGCTTGTTCAGTCCGGCGTGCCAGTTCTTCTGTGTTTACTCATAGTGATATCCTATATAGACATTGAAAGAAGTGCAGTAAAGGTACTTTTCTGTCAACCATCGAGAAGTGAGTGCAATTATTGCAGCAAGACATTCGCGACTAGGTTTAGCGCCAGACAACATGAAGACATTAACTGTAATACTGTTTATGTGAATAGCGCTACCTTGAGTGCTAACTACAGGAAATGTTCTATAAAACTAGACTAAAGCATAAATATTCTTGTTGGATGGAGAATGTGTGAGTGTATGTAAGTAACACTATGTAATTTTTGACAAATGTGTGAAATAAAGTTAAAGTGTATGATAAGAGTTTTGTTTTTATTCACTTTACCACCAAATATACGTTTTCCCCCCTTCCTGTTGTAGCAATACCTTGATGTATACAAAACAAGTAGTGTAAGCTCTGAGGAAATATTAAATATATGTATATATGTTTGGTGTAGTTATTGAGATGGATTTCTCTGGCAATTTAAATGGTAATTAGAAGAGACATATGAGACTTTTTTGATGAAATTATTTTTCCAGTAGTCATCTGTGAACAAAGGAAAGAAAAATATCTATTAATTAATGTGATATGGGATATGTTATCCACCTTCAGTAGCAAATTTTTGGCACTGTATTGGGTGTTTGAGATTGTATCTGATTGAAGATGAAGTATAAGTCTACATGGTGATGTGATGATGATATGTGATGACATTACAATGATGTGATGACATGATATATGACGTGAATTGCGAACGGATGGCATGGATTGTGCAAATGAGTTGTGTGTTGCAATATGGTTAGCAAGAATTGATGGTCATAATTTTTTTTCTGCTGGAACATTTGAAATGCTGATTTGGTGTTATTGTCTATTGGAATGTGATTTTGTTAAGTTTGGATCGTTGACTGTGGTTTACTGAATGGACGACAGTTTTAATTGAATGTGTGTGTTGCTAATACATGACAAAATGGTTTATCGGAGTAATTCGCTGGACTATGGAATGCTTCGCTGGAATGCTTAAATTATTGCTTTGTTGTCCTGGATGGCATGAAGGGAAGTGTTTGGTATAACCGATATGATGTAATGGAATGTAGGAATTGTTTACGTAATGGATATTATAAGTTAGCATATGTAGAAAGGTATGTTTTGTCTATCTTTTTAAGCAGAGAGTATAATATTACATAAAGTTATTATGAGTTATTTTTAACATGTTTCAATTTGTATTTGACTGTTTGGGCTATTAGTTAGTTGATATCTCATTAAATTATGATTGGGCGATGGAGAAAGCTGGTCGACATGTTTAATTAATAATAATGTGATATGGTGAGGTCTCTGTTTCTGTAAAGAAGCTATGATATATTGTGATGTGTGGGAAAAAAATATTATACATAGTCTGAAAAATAAATGAATGCATAAAACAATTACAATATAACATGTGTTTTAAAATGAAGTATGTGTATAGGAGATGAGATCGTTCTAACATAACTTTTTTTTATGGCAAATGTTCTCTACTAAATAGATTATCTTGGGTAACATTATAAGTTACAAGAATTGTTTATTTCTTGTATGTGAACTGTATGTGGATATAGTTTTTTGAAGAGTTTCGCATAAATATTTTTTAAAAAGCAGTACATTATAACTCTTATGATATGTGATGGGTTTAGAATATGATATTTTCTTCCTTGTATGTTACTATGTTCATGAAAAGTGTAAATGGTCGGTGTGTTTAGGTAGACCAGAATGGTGTCAAGCTATTAATGTTAAGTATTTACTTCAATGTGTGTGTGTTGGAATAGATCAAGGTAAGTTTTGTTGTATTGCGATAACATGTTAGATATGCTCCATATGGCGAACGGTAAAGTTGTTATTTGCATGTGTCGTATGTTTACCCTTGTGGGCTGATGTATTAGGTGTTTGTGACCTGTTCGGGCGGTGGGGAACAAACGTCTTGTCGACACGCATCCTTACCGACAATCTTGGAAGTAGTCTTCCTCTCATTTGCAAGTTGGTTGGCCATACTTGAGTCTACCATTCGAGAGATCTAGCCTCCTGGGACATTTGCAAGTTGGTTGGCCATACTTGAGTCTACCATTAGAGAGATCTAGCCTCCTGGGACATTTGCTAGATATGTGCACATGAATTTGGTGTTATTTGCACAATATTAAATTAATATTAACATACATTTAGTAAAATGGTATATGCATAATCACCTTCGTTGGGATTTGAAGCACAGAATGTAATAAATAAATAAATATAAATATAAATATAAATATATATAGAAATATAAATATAAATATATATAGAAATATATATATAAATATAAATATATATATATATATATATATATATATATATATATATATATATATATAAATATAAATATATATATATATATATATATAAATATAAATATATATATAAATATAAATATATATATAAATATAAATATATATATATATAAAGGTTTTATATCTTAGTTAGCTTCGTTGTGAAATTCTTGTCTGTATGGTAAATGCCTGGCAAAATAAGTTAACAGTAAAGATTATTTTCTTTTAACATAAATCAATAATGTTGATTTTTCTGTTTTGTTTTTGAAGCATGTCACGATTTTTGAGGTATAAGGTACGTTTTTTAAGGGATAAGGTACTTTTTTGAGGGATAAGGTACGTTATTTGAAGTATAAGGTATGTTTTTTGAGGAATGTGGAATAAGGAATGTTTTTCTATGATATGTAGAGTAGTAATTTCATACAGACTTATGTTGAATGTGTCATTTCTAAAGTGTATGAATTTTTGGAAAAAAAAAAAAAAAAAAAAAAAAAAAAAAAAAAAAAAAAAAAAAAAAAAAAATTTATATCTGTATGCTTTAATTACATATATCTGTTATGCAGAGTGTGAATGTGTAGGCTTCCTAGTTAAGGCACTCATCTGCATCTTTTCCGCGAGTCCGTTGTTCTCCCTTCCAGAGATGACAAACTGATGGAGTGACAGGTGGTAAGTAATTCTTTGTTGTTCGATGAATTGTGATAGCTTGGTAGAGAGAGATGATGTAGACAGAGTGAAATAGCTAATGAAATGGCATTTGTTTAAGTGTTCGTTGTGAAGTGTGAAAAAAATTGCATGCAAGTTACGCATAATATGAATCATATTTTAGTCGGAAGTTAACTTTGGTTCTGGTAATATGTGTAGTTAGAGCGGAATGCAGATGAGAAACAAATACCCTTCTGCATATGTTAGCAGTGTTAGTCGAGAGCTGGTTTTCATACGGTGATGTGTAAAGTCTCATTTTACAAATAAAAAGTAAGTATCTTGAACGGGACTCAATTCAGTATCAACCTGCCTACCTGTTGTCCTACAATGTTCTGATATCTCTGGCAGTTCCACAGGGGAGAAGTGAATGTGTGTGTATACATGGGTGAGTGGATTGGTGTGTATGCATATATGTGTGTGAAGTTAATGAATTAACACATTTCCCCATCAAACAAAACCTAAACCTTATGATTATTCACATTTCCCATTAATAGTTACTCTGTGACATTTCTCAAGTAATAATCCTGTATCTAATTAATTTTACCCGGACGGGATTCAAATCCATGCCAGGGATTCTTCAAAAACTAACCAACTATGCTAACAAAGCACCCCACCTTACATCACTTTAATATACTAACTAAAAAAATATTTAAAAAGTTTCAAACCCATTAAAATGGATCATACTCAAAACAAGAGAGTAATCAATTCTGTTTAAATGTCAGAAAAAGCTCACTTCTTTCTCTCCGACGAGACTATATGCGTGATTGCGTAAGTAAATGCAACTATTGTTTTCCCGGAAAAGAACACTCATCGTTAGTTGTGAATCTGCAGTCGATATGTGATTATGCACCTGCGTTTCCTGTAAATTCCCAAAAATTTCTAAGACAAAACTTACAAAAATACACCAACCGGGAGTCGAACCCGATAATCTAGAAAAAATTACTAATTCCAAAAATTATTAAGTGTCCTGCCCAGTAGTCGAACTCTGTAACTACTCTTGTATTCCTTGCCAATTACATGGTTAAGTAAGTATGGCCTAGCACAGTTACATTATTACACAATTATGTCATACAAGTGCATTCCCCTTCCACACAGACGAGTTGAGACCAGCGGGGGACACTGAGCAATGAAACATCTACGGAGCAGTAGCTGTAAATGCCATACCCCCTTCCCTATCTCACTTGCATCATTCAATGCATAAATATTAAGTGACTCGCCTAGGAATCGAACCTGGAAATCCAAAAATAACATTACATGAATTACCCTTACCAGGAACACAACTCAAAAATAAATTTTTGTTAAAATAAAAAATAAAATAATATTAAGTGCCCAAAGGGATGAGTGCCCAAAGGGTTAAGTTAGGTTATGTTCAGTGGCAAACTCAAAACAAGGTGGAATGATAAGAGCAGGAAAAAACAACATGGAAAGACAGAGCAGGAAAAACCAAGACAATGGTAGTGAATGAAAAACAACATGGAATGATGTGGCATGAACAATGACATATTGGCCACAAAAATGGTGGAATCCAAAATAATGTACTGGCTACAAAGATGGCGGCCGGGGACAGAGGGGGAAAGGGAAATCCAAGATGGCGGCCAATCATCTTTCGTCCTGTACCCCACACCCTGCCGCAGCTCTCTCATATATCTATCATTTATGGTTCTGCGTGAGTGTGTGGGCTTTCTTAGAGTGCTCACATACCGTGAAGATAAATTGTGAATACGAAGGTCTGCCTACGACAGCTACGATCATGGAGCCGCGACCTGCATCATCGCTCACTAAAGTCCTATATGAATGGTTGAGTCCTATACCAGAGGCAAAATTTACAAGTCCTGGCATGAGGTAGAATGTATGTGACTAAGTTAAAAATATATTCTAAATCCTACACAAGGTGTAACGAAGGTGAATTAATGAGAAAATTTCTCATACAGCTTTGCAGAATTTACGATGAAATGAAATAACGACCTGCAAGATGTCTGAAGTATGTATACAGAACTGTGTGGTGTTCGTAAACTTCATGAGCACCGTTTGTCTTTTCTACTTCCTATCCCACATAACACACACAGTGATCAAATGCATTCAGTTTAAATGCACACCTTGCCAAGAGCCTATATTTTGTAAAATGGCGTGTATCTATTTATGCCGTGGTTGCCTGTATTTTATAGGCCGTTCACGGTATATTGAGCAATTTTGAAAGTGGAGCGAATGAAGAGATTTGGACGGCTCTTAAAATCAAAGACTTGAGAGTCGATGAGAGTGATTGAGGTGAGAATGGAACTATAGAGTGACAGAGCTATGGTGGATGCTATGAGAAGAAGTTAATTGTGTCACTGGTATGGGACTGTGTGTTTGCTTTATATGGTCTGTGTGCACGAATGGTTGAGGTATGCTAGAGTTATAGTGGGTGGTATGGTTGGTAGGGAGGTATAAGTGGTGTTGGTAGGTAGAACAAGTAGAATGGGTTTTAGGTTATGGGCTGCCCTCAGTTGTATAGTTGCTTGGTACACTTGAATTATGATGTATATTGTGTTTGGTGCATAGGGTGGTGCGGTCTATTAGTACAGCAGATGATGGCATGCATGAGTTAGTGGGCTGGTATGGCTTGTTTATATGTGTAACTGATGAAGTTACATGGGCTGAAATGAAAGTCAATATAATTGGACTGTTATGACTTATCAGTAAGCCTGAGGTATGGTGGTTGATAGGGCCTGTATTGTTAATAGCATGACGGAGGAATGCTTGGGTTAGAGTGAATGGCATGGTTTGGACTGTATGTTTTTGGTTGGTATGGTGTTTAGTTGGTATATTCAGATGGTATAGTATGTTGTAGTGCTGGGATGAGTGAGGTAAATTTGATATTTTTTAGATTTTTTTATATTAATTTTGTTTCATATGTCCGAGCTATGGTGATCAGCATTTTTACTTGTATGGATGGTTGGTATAACCAGGTGGTTTGTTAGAACGGTGGTATGACGTTTGGCTGGTGTCTGATGGTAATGGTGACATGAGAGGCATGCTGGAGTTATGATTTTTGGTATATTTTTTCTGATTTTTTGTAATTTTTCTTTGTTTTGTAGTATTAGAACTTGGGTAGGTGAGGGTAGGGGGTGATGTTTAGGGTGCTGGGATGAGTATGAGGTTAACATAATATGTTATTAGAATTTTTAGATTTTTTAAAACTTTTTTTTTGTGATTTTGTTATTTGTTCATTCCTAGATGCGAGCTTGATTGATTTGACAAGGCCGGTCAGCCGAGTGCCTCGTGAGCTTGTCGATAGACGTTCAAAGACTTGCGAGCAGTGTGGGAAGAGGTACCGAAATAGGGATGCCTTGTTGTGTGGACTAAATGACCTTGGAAGAACTAATATGACATGCCACCACATTGATACAGGAGATGCCACGCTCATAAAGAAGCCACCAAGATGACTGCAACTAGCTTCGTGTGAGGCAGTTGAAAATATACTGAAGGAAATGAAGGAGTTAGATGTGATACTATCATCAGTTAGCCCATGATCACCACCCATTCCATTGTACTTGCCAAGAATAAATACGGCTCTGTGAGGTTTTAAGTAGGTTACCGCCAGTTTAAAAAAAAAAACTTATCTGCTGCCAAGCATAGAAGATACATTTAACACACAAGCAAGTTAACAATGGTTTTCCACTTTGGACATGAAGAGTGGGTACTGGCAGTACGAGGTGACACCGGAGGACCAAGAGAAGACTACATTGTGCCCAAGGGAAATAAACCTGACGGTTCAAAGTTATGCATTTCAGGCTATGTAATGCCCCTGCCACCTTCGGATGCCTGATGAAAAAAGTTTAGCCTTTAGGTATCTGTCAAGTTTATCTACATGACGTGACAGGAAGGACACTTGAAAAGCACCTATCTCGCTTGGACTCTGTATTCCAGAAAGTGGCCGCAGCCAACTTGTAACTGGTTCCTAAGAAGTGCCACCTGTTTCAAAAGAAAATAAAATTCTTGAGACACGTGATTTCCACCCATGGGATTGGTATAGAGACAGAGAAGACCGAAGAAATAAGAAATTGGCAGATGCCAAATGACGTAACTGAAGTGCAGAGTTTTCTGGAATGATGTGCCCGCTACAGTATTGCCAAGCCATTACATGAACTGACTGAGGCGAAAAGGAGATTTCATTGGACCAGTGGGTTTGAAGATTCTTTTAGAAAACTAAAGAAAATTCTGATATCTCCTCCAGTCCTGGGTTTCCCGAAATGTGAGGCCGTATTCATTTTGTACACTGATGCTAGTGATGTAGGAATTAGAGCCAAGCTATCACTGGTTCAAGATGAGAAGGAAAGATCACTAAGATGCTTCAGTAAGGTATTGTATAAGCCTGAGCGAAATTACTATGTTGATGCAGGGAGCTTCTGTCCATGGCAAAGGCAATCTCACACTTCCACCAATACCTTTATGGCAGACATTTTATTCTAAGAACTGACCATGCTTCATTCACTGACTACTAAATTTTAAGAACCCGAAGGTCAAATAGCCAGAGGGATACAGCATCTTCAAGAATATTACTTTGAAATACAGCACAGATCTGGACATTTTCACAGCAATGCAGATTCACTTTCTAGGAGGCCATGTGAGCCATTTTGTCATCATTGCAAATGTGAGGAAGTAAAGAGTGGTGAATCGGTGAAGGTATGGAGGAAAAGAATTCAAGGTTCTCTATCTTGTGATGGAACACCTACGTGGAGTGATGAGAGTATTAGGAACGACCAGATAAGCAGCCATTATTAAATTGGAAAGAAACTCGCTGTCTGCCAAAATGGGTCCAAGAGATATCTAGTCTGAGCACAGCAGTGAAAACCTACTGGGCAGTGGAATTCCATTATACTGAAGAATTGTGTACTTTCCAGAAACTGGGAAAGCAATGATTAAAAACACACACATTTACAGTTGGCCATTCCAGAATGCCATGTTCCAAAAGTCTTAAAAGAACTCGCTGCATAATGAGGCAGCCAGTGAGCACTTTGGTGTTAGACACTTGATAGAATTAGACAGATTCTACTGGCTTCAATGTCAAGAGGATGTTTAGAAGAGGTGCCGATAGTGTGACGCCTGCACTGCAAGGAAAGGTCTAAGACCAGAGGGCAAGGTCACCTCCAGAAATGCAATGTTTGAGCCCCATCAGAAAGGATGGCAGTAGATATTCTGGGCCCTTTACCTGTCACAGAGAGGTAATCAGTATCTACTGATGGCTCAAGATTATTTTACTAAGTGGCCTGAGGTCATTCCCCTCCTGAACCAAGTACTTTGGCGGAGGCACTTGTAGAAAATGTCTTTGAGGTTTGGGGTTCCACTAGAACTCCATTCTGATCAGGGAAGAAAATTTAAAGCTGTGGTCTTCCAGGAGATGACACACCTTCAGTTGGAGGGAATGGTCGAGAGGATTAACCGCACTCTTGAGCAGTACCCGTTGAGCTTTATGGCAGACAACAAAAAGGAATGAGATTCAAAGGTGTAGATTCTTCTTGCTTAGAGCTCAGCAGTTCCCGCGTCCACAAGGATAAAAACATAAAGGATGCTGTTTGGAAGAGAGCTACACCACCTCAGTGTCCCACTGTTTGACCAACCGACAGAAGGGGAAGCGGCAGCCACTAATTATGCCAGCGAATTACGTAGCCGACTTGTTGGCATTGATGATTTCACTCGACAGCACCTCAAAATAAATAGTGACAGGATGAAGAGACAGTATAATAGGAGAATATTGGGAGAGGTATTTCAAGAACAACTGGTGAGACTACACAACCCACGGAGGAGAAAGACATACTGCTCAAAGGCACAGAAATATTGGGAAGGTCCCTACAGGATTCTGAATACACTCAATGATGTGGTCTTTTGGATTTGTTGGTAAGGCTCTCGGACGAAGCCAAAGGTTGTCAACATCGACCGACTGGCACTCTACAAAAGTCCTGACATTGAAGAATCTGTTAAGGATGAACAGACTTGAGGAGAGGGTAGTGTTAGGTGTCGCTTGCAAAGAGTGAGCAAAGATGACAGTCCATTACATGATAGCAGCAGCAGCAGCACGCACAATTGTGGCAGTGTATCAGTTACAAAAAGTGAGCCAAACAATCTTTTGCAGCACGACGCTGTTGACCTTGGTTGTATTGATTTCTGAAAGTATCTGAAGAATGCTCAAGATTTCTGACCTTGTTCTCTCAGTGTGACTTGGGACATGAGCTTTCGAGATGGCCACAGCGAACTGTATAAATATTATGATGGGCCTCCGGGCCGCGAGTGGAATTGAAGTTGATCAGTAAATGAGTGGCTCAGTTCCGAGTGATCGATTAGACAAATGAGGGGTGAGAGAAGTGACCAGCAGAAGGGAAGTTTGCAACTGCAAGTATCAAGCATTGAGGGAAGCGGCTGGCCGCAGGTTTGAACCCTGCCATATGATTGGCTGACCTAGTAATCCCCTTCAGCACAGCCAGTCAATGAAGCTTGAAACACACTCACCAGCACCCATCACGGATGGTTGTAGCGGAGGTCGCTTACCCGGAGTTGGTAGAACGTAGGATTTCAATTAGCTGATAGGGTGCCTGATACCTCCCCTTTTTGAATAACTGTTTTGGCCAGCGATTAAGTTGTGTGTCGCTGTACGCCCCTTTCGCTCATTTTTTAATAATTGGAGGTAGTGTGTGTCACGACACCAACTATGTGCAAAAGAATGAATATTCCTACGTAATTAAGCCCCCAATCCTGCTTTTTCTACAATGAGAGCAACTTCCTACACACCCTAGTGCTAAATAAAATAGTTTTACCCTGGGAGAGCTGAAAACCCACAGTACAAATAGGCTATACCAGTTTTCTACATTTAGTACTTTAAATCATCCGCCATTAATTCTAGACTTTTCGCACACCGCCAAGTTAGATTTTGCAAGACCAGTATTAGGCGTACCTGAATTTCAATTTTACAATGGCCAACCAGACAATTTAAAAGCCTTATCAGGGTATTGCATTGAACCAGAACAGCACACATTGTGCATGTTTTATGACCATCCTAAATAGTTTAAAAATACAAAAGAGCAGGAAAATCTGATGCAAGGTAATTGATCCAAAAGCAGGGTCGACTCTTTGCAAAGGAATGAAAATTGCATGGCAGACCCAGTGCCTGGTAATATTGTGTCCAACATGAAGAACCCAAAAGCATATTGTATCTTCAACAAAGTGAGAGCTCAAACACAAAACAAATTCCAGATTCTGTGTGGGGCAGTAATGGTAATGGACTAATCAGGACTTCATATTCAGTGCAGGGAGACGGGACAAAAAGCATGTGGCATATCCAGTGCAGGGTGATGGATCAAAACGCACTGCATATCCAGTGCAGGGCATTGGACCAAAAAGCAACACAGACCCAGTGCAGGACGTTGGACCTGAAAGCACGACGGATCCAGTGCAGGGTGATGAGCCAAAAGGCATGGCAAATCCAGTGTAGGTTGATGGACCAAAAAGCACGGCAGATAAAGAGTGTGCAGGATGATGGACAAAATACCCAACTGATCCAGTGCACGAGAATGAATTGAAAAGCACAACTGGCTATGTTAACGACAATGAATTTATAAGTACAACTAGTCCTGTGCAGGGTGAAAAATCTATAAGTATATTTAATCCAATTTAAAAGCATGTCTGATCCAGAACTGGGCATTGAATTTAAAAGCACGTCTGATCCAGAACCGGGCATTGAATTTAAAAGCACGTCTGATCCAGAGCAGGGCATTGGAATGAAAAGCACGACTGATTAAATGCAGGACATCAAATTGAAAAGCATGACTGATTTAAACGCAGGACATCAAATTCAAAAGCACAACTGATTAATAGCAGGGCATCAAATAGAAAAGCACGACTGATCCAGAGCAGGGCATCAAATTGAAAAACACAGCTCATACAGAGCAGGGTTCTGAATTGAAGAGAACAGCTGATCCAGAGCAGGTTTCTGAATTGAGGAGTATAGAAGATCAAAGCAGGGTTCTGAATTGAAAAGCACAGCTGATCCATGCAGAATTCTGAAATGAAAAGTACTACAAGTCCGAAGCAGGTTGAGGAATGAAAAAGCACAATAGAATCCATGCAGTGTGACACAAAAAAAACACTGTAGATCCTGTGCAGTCTTGGAATTAACAATTCAGCTGATCCAGTAGAGATAGACCAAAAACAAAAAAATATTCCTAAACATTTGCTGATATTTTCACAGAATTTAAAAGCACAGCAGATCATGTTCTCTGTAATGGATCCAAAAAGCAATGTAAATAAAGCTGGTGCTGTGCTGGTAATGTTCAGGAGATAGAGCAAAAGGTATGGCTGGACCTTGTAGAATTATTAATTGAAAAATACAGGTGCACCGAGCAAGTTAATGGTCGGATAGCACATCTGTTGCTTGGTGCAAATAAGATATCGGAAGAGCTCACTGTGCCTTGCCAAAGCAGTACCATATCATTCTAAGGATAATAAAAAACATAGTATTTGTCACATTCAGATGAACACACATCAAACAAGTATGAGAATTACATTCAGTCATCAACAAAGTCAGTCCGAAATGCTCCAACGAAGAACATAGTAAATATGAACTAAGTGATAATACATTGCAACAAATGGTCCGGCACAAGTCATAGAAGAAAATAATCCTTAAATGCATAGGGCACAGAGAAAAATTATTTAACACGAGACAGTTCCTTGACTAAAATGGTTGAAGAAAAGGTTGGGGTGGGGGGGGGGAAGTTTTGGAGTGCATACACAAGGAATTAATCTGTAAATGGATTGTTGGCGATCCTGCATACAGCAGGGAACCTCTTGTCACCTAGGTCGGCCAGCCTGCTTCTCAAACTGGAAACAACAGTTAAGACTGCGTAGTAGCCAAGTGGGAAATGATAATGGGTACCGAATTGCCAATTCTGAAGGACATGAAAGATACTGCAGAGCCTAAAAGGCTTAATACAGAGATGGTCAAGCCTAAACCATAACATGCCATCATGCCCAATTAGAGACAGCCCCTTACCCAAGAATCTTCAAAATGCCTAGCTAGTTCTGTACAAGGTGGATGCTGTCTATGTACAGAGATCCACAAGTTGTACAAATGTCCAGAGTTTTGTAAACAGTCCAAAGAAGCGATTTTCTGTTGGTAAATAACATAAGTTGTTTGAATTGCTTTCCCCCATGCATCATTCCACCAATTGTCCATCTTTTTGTCGGTGTGGCTTGCCACCATATCTTGTTACATTTTCAACAAAATTGTGCAGAAACCATGTCGCCAGAGTAGTCTGAGGATGTGCCAGCTCAGAGTATTGGACCCCAGTCTTGTACAGTACTGTCTGCCGTTATGCCTGATGTTAGTACTTTTGCACACATTGTATTGTTGTCCACTGCCCTTGTTTGAGTTCTTGATGCCTCTGGAACCCCAAAGATAGCAAGTGCTCTTTGACACCACCAGCCAAGAGAGCATCAGAGGGTTGTTTCCCGAGGCTTGGCCTGGCCTGGCAGCAGACCCACCTTCCAATTCATGGGTTGCCGAACACACTAGTCAAATGACGCCAGATCATTAACGTCTATTATGATGTTAGTGATTTGCAGTTTGCCATAGAGGTGTTTGTGCTTCCACGCATAACCAATGGTTTTCCGGTTTCAAATTGTCCCAAGTAGTGTGCAATTCTGTCGCCGCTGAAATTAGCATATCCAGCCTTCAACACTACTGGGCCTGTTACTCATTGGCGCAGACTTGTTCCTAAGACTCTTTAACTGGAGGTAAGACTGATGACACTGGCATGGCACTTGACTCAGTATTAGCATGGATTCTCATGGGTCAGATAGCACCAAAACATCCATTTTCTTTAACAATTTTGCATATCATTGTTGACCTCTCTGTTGGAGGACTGTATGAGGTGCTTTTGGGGAGATGAGAAATACCCTCCAACAAAACATCTGCTGTCATGGTGAAATTGCAGGACTTTGTGAAAATTCGTAACCGGGACGAGGCTGGAGATATGCGATCCTATTGCTATTTTGCTCCCCAGTGCTTGAGTTGAGTTCATCAAAACCACAAGCTCTAAACAAGTTGCTTCAATGAAACAAGTTAATTGCTTTATCAGAGCAGTGAGATAAGCTTAAACGTTTTACAATTTGCATTTTTGTGAACAGTAAATTAAGCAGACACTGGAGATTCTTCTGTAATAATATTACAGGGATTACTACTGAGCTAGACACTACCAATTCCAGCGCTGCTAGGAATATTTGTTTGCCATCTAGCCTAACTGAATGCCATCAGGAATTTTTCTATATGAATCTGAAAATAATTTTATTGAAATAAAATTTAAAGAAACAAATGAAACTAAGATATGAAAGTTAATTGAGCCCAGTATCGACTAAGTTTATGTAGTATAGTTCTAACCTGCTCTCCTTTCTTTTGTGCAAATAATTTGGTTTTCACATGCCTTTGTTTAATATGTTGATTGGTTAACACAAAATGTGTGTGTGGGTGTGTGTTGGTCTACCTGCTGCACGTACGGTTAGTTTATCAGCCTGCCACTGGTCCAGGCATAAATCACCACCAATCAGGTGAGACACAGGTTGTTCAATGTCTTGCTATATTTGGCACTATTTTAACTATCTACATCTCTTCATCATTTGTGTGTTTATTAATTGTGGTGTCAATGTTACTATTTACATAAGCCAAGTGAACCGAAGCAGCAAAGTCAAATACTTGTTACACGCTCAGCTTTTACTAGTGCTTGTGCCATCTGCATTCTGGTTCGGCTGGAGTTGCTTATACTAGTTAGCATATGCAAAGACTTGCCATCTTTTAATGCAAATTAATGCAACTGGTTAATGAGATTCTTATTCGTACCTACGTTCATACACATGTGAATCACCACCAATTAACTTGCTTATGGCAGCCAGCACACTCCAGAGCTACATATTGCCATGCCTGAACCCATCACTACTTCACAAATGTGTATGAATTAAATAGCAGCACCATAATCAAAAAGGTGAACTAACAGTAATATATATTTGCATTTAAGTTATTCTGGATTGCACAACAAGTACACAAATTGAAGATATCTGTTAAGTTATTGTGTTTACATGTAACCAACCACACCTTAATATTCTACTTTTTTTTACTTGGCACCCTTACAAGGGACCATGTACGTGTAAGAACTCACGTCTGCAGCAATTGCATGCGTTTTTTTTATGACAAAGTTTTCCAGATTTTTTTAGTTATGTCTACCGTTCGAAGGTAGCGCATCGTGGTCCGCTTGTTGCAAACATCACGCTAGCCTTGCAATCTGGGTGCCAAGAAAGAGTTTAATGACAGCTAGAGAAATTCTTAATGTAATTTTTTTTACACAATAGAAGATTTTGGGCGGCCAGCACGTATAATTTCGGACGGCCCACATCGCAAATAGCGACAAACCCTAAGGTCTTCATGTCCAGGAAAAACTGAATGTGATAGAAGTTCTATAAAGTACACGACTTAACCATTTTTGTGAAAGGGGGAGAGACAAAATTACAGTCAAGTTATTCATTGGACCTCTTTCATTTTCACTCAATTGGTTATCCCTTTTACTGTCATTTTTTTAATGTTCTTTTAATCTAGCATATATAGTTTATTATACTGTTACAGTAACTCTTTTTCATTTTAAAGCAAACTTGAATTCTTTCGTTAAACTTGCCTTTTTAACAAGCCCTCTTGTTCGTTCCCAATTTACGTATGACTATACAAACATATTCATTGCCTCCCGTAGAATCTAGTAGACATAGTACCTCTCCCACCGCTGTAGTTGCGACCCCGACATAGATGTACCATACAAGCCGAGGAGAAACAGCTATTGCTTTACATAAACCGAAGTTAACTATTAGAGCTCGTCATTATACGTGCACACACACAAACTTTTAAAATTTCTGAAACCTTTTCCTTTGGTATGAAGCTAGATTTATTTACTTTAAACAAAACTATAAATAATGTAGTAATTAATACCATTAACAAAAACATATAAACATTCTAATAACAGGAAATCTGTATGTAACTGTAATCCCTTCTTTGAATTAAACCTATATTGAATTACTGAAAATCACAGTCGAGAAATGTTTTCCTTTTATATATAGAAAGCGTTGAATGGATTTTATAGTGCATTTTTTTATTACTACTCGTTTGACAGCGCGATTCTGGAAATTGGTCTCAATGGTAATAAATTTAACAATCTGCAGATATTTGTGAAGAAAATGTTAGTAAATTACTCGCCATCTACAGCGTGCAATGGTAGGGAATTGTATAATGTTGTACATGTAGCAGGTCCTCCAAATAATCACTGTTAATTACAATTCATCGATAATTAACGGGAATTTAGACATCATACTTTAAAACCATTAAAATAAATAAGGTATTACAAACTACTGTTCAAATGCCACCAAGTAAAATCTGACCATGCTTCTACTTAATTCATTAAAAGTGGTTAGAAAGTCCATTAAATTATGAACGAATATTAATTCGGAATACAATAGTGTGTGAGTAAATAATAAAATGAATAATAAATATTATTTGCTTATAATAACTAATTAAATGTTCAGTACGAAGTAAAGATATTTTCAGTTTGTCACAGAAGATTAGACATTAGACTGTCTATATTCTTGTTTAAAACTAACATTTTTTACAAGTTAAATAGGCGCTGGGAATAAAAGCCTAATATGTGCCTTAACCAACCCCCCCTCCCCACCAAAAATCATTTGAAATTGTAAAATATTTGAAATATTGAATAAGAGTTTGTTCTTTTAGAATTTGCAACAAAACAGAGGAAGAGTCTGTATTGCTCGGAGTCTTGCTATGCTGGTCTGCTATCAGTCATCTGATTACACTCGCAAATAAACATTGTGCAGTTTGAGGGGATTAGGGGCGAGGAGGTATAGAATCCCCCGCTACAGATAGCTAAACTACTTGCAGCTATATGCGGACATTTGTCTGCATCGCAGACTGCCAACTAGCATTCCACCTTAACTGATATCATCCACCAACATAGTACTCTTTAACATGACATTACCTGTGTGATTGTTACAGCAACCTGTAATGATGTGCATACAATGAGTATCCTTCACAGATTGTGTGCTATCAATAATACAATCTCTCTAGAAATGAGCAGCTTAATCATTCACAGACATGCATGTATGGCATCGCAAAGACCTCTCGAGACACGTGGGCACTACACTAGTCAAGATTTAGTCTCCAACTGCCCTTCCCTAACCTATGAAACTCTTATGCTGCGACATCATTTTATGAGTGGAAAGTTTGTAACAAGGTTCAATGCAGGTCCCTCAAGTATGTCGAATATCTGACCAAATTTTTTTATAGATACAGAGCTTAGAAAAAAGCCTTTATGTATACTTTGTTAGTGTGTTCCCAAATTGTGTTTCTATGGTACCTGATGTCTTGAAAGTAATTGACAGCCATAGCCTGGTAACTATATTCCTACAAACTGAACTTACAATACCCAGCCATTTAAATAATATTTGCATTTAAAGAAACAAACTTGATTCATCCTGGGATAATCATGTACGTAATGATTCGGCAATAAGTATCCTGCTCACAGCAGCTTTAAATAGAACATTTAAATATAATTATTCACAAATATATCTAGTGTTCAGTAAAAAAAAATTCCACAGGTTCAACGTATCTTGTGAACTTCAATTCTTGGTGGCACTTTAAAAAAAAAAAAGTGTTTTTTTCTGACAAATAGTTTCAAAATGTTATAATTATATAGTATTTACACCAAATAGCATTGTTTTTCAGGCGAAAATCAAGGCTGATCGATCACACAGGGCTCGTAGGACTTAGGTATGATTAGTTTTGACATTTGTACCAGAAAATTCTTACTATATCTCAAAAGGTTCAAATGAAATGCGAATTGTTGCAAAAAAAAAAAGTCATTCTATGGATTCCCCTCCTAATGAACGTAATTGTGTATGTAGAATGATAGAACAGTTGTGTACATATCAAGAGTATTTCAGAAGAACAGTGTACAGTTTTATGAATTGCAATAATGATTATTACATTAAATAACTTATCCTGTAGAGTTTTACTAGCAGGTGGGCCAAATTTGCCATTAACCACTTTAATACACTGTGCAAGCTGTAAACAGTATTATGTAATGAGCTGGTGCGAAAGCACCCCCTCACTGAACTAATGATACTTTGAATTCTATATCATTTTCACAACATACAACCCACCCGCATTATAGGTTAAATGCAAAGAGATGCATAATTCAAGAAAGAGTTAACACAAGCCATAGGATCCAAAGTGTTGTGTTCTGATATACAACCAATAATTACTGTCCCACATATTAACTGCTTGCTTGCTTCATGTCCCCTGAAATTCCATTTTGGAATAAACAGAATCATACAATTTTTCCTGACCTATTTTTAGGAATGAAACATTCAAATATCATAGTTTTCCACTGCTGACAGAAAAAATATGCTATCAGTGAAGATTATTAACATCACACTGCAACAGACCAAGTAAGCTAGGCCAACATTTTATTTAACCCATCGATATTTCTCACGATACACACCATCAACACAAGTGCCAAATACACACACTAAATTATTTAATTTTGTAAATAGGCCCTATGTTACTTGGAAAAAATGTATTATTCATCAGTTTGCAAACTTAAGATTTTTCATTTTTAAATGTATATTTCCATTTTCTCTGACCAAGGTGAAAATCCACAAATGTTCCCCATCATATGAAATTCTCAGTATTTTTCCCACTGTATGGACACAATATTATTTTATCAAGTACACAATGAACTTTGGATGGGATTAGACACACATATCACTGATTTCCAAAGTCAGGAGTGAAAAAAGCAGAATTTCCTTTTAAAAAAATCCCAAAATGGTAAAACTTGTCCATTTGCTCAAATTTCAAAGTGTTGTTCTCATTCATTGCCAAACTTAATTCTCCATAACTTTGAATATGACTGCCTCAGCACAAAAATCCTTTTTGAGTTATTTTCAGAAGAAAAAAAAATGCTGTTTTAACCATAGTATCTGAAGCTCCACTCGAAAATGGTGCAAACTCAATTCACTCTTATTTGGGATGTCCGCAGTAAATTAAAAACACACACAGCTTTCCCCCAATTTTTGGAATCCACTATACTAATTTGACTGGCCTAATTGGGTTCAGCAGATATGAGAAAGGAGATACGGGAAGGAGAGAAAGGGAAGAAAGCATGGACAGAGAAAGAGGAAGGGAAAGCATAAATAGGCCAAGAGAAAGGAGAGGAGGAAAATGATTTGTGTAGATAGAGAGAAATACATAGGACATACTCTCAAAATTTAATATTGCAGACTGCAAATAATCCTGCATCTACACCTCCGCATGTGAACTCCGATTGTCAATTCGAACAGTGAGAAGTGAACATGATCTTTCTCCACATTTGCCTCCTTGAAGTTCTGCAGATTCATTTACCTGTCTTGCCATGATCAACTGGTTCAGAATCTCACATGCAGCAGTGTCTACAATCCTCGATAAATTCGAGAAAAAAAGTTAAGTGTGCTTGGAAACTGGAACTACAAATTATTTGTATTGAAAAAGTGGGAAGTATGTTGATCTCATGGATGAAGATTGGGCAAATGATAAAGAGATACAAAACTGTAAACAGGAAATTTTCATGGTAGTGTAAAACACTTCACAGAGTTTATATGGTATTCTTACACATACGTGGGATACGCTTTGCTTCAAGTTCTCATGCTGCTGCTACTACGTAATTGCTCATCCAATGACAAAACCAAAATTCAAAGTAGAATTGCCTGATGCAGATCAATAATGGTCACAACTGCTCGCATTTGCTCCTGTTTATTGTGGTACAAGATATTTCATCATCAGAATCTTACAAAGTGTAAACATTGCTGCACGTCACGTTCGAATATTTCACTGCCACATGACCATGGTCATCTGCATCATCTATATTACGAAAGGCTGTTCACGATAAAGTGAGCACTGTAAAAATGAACCTTAGAAAAATGTCACTGCCCTTGCAGGCATAAATTGAATGGGCGCAGTGGCATTCACCCAGTAAAGTTGGCAACAACAAATGGAAATTAGTTCCCTATCGTAACGTCTAAGAAAAAGTGTAGATAATTTGATAACTTGAAATAATTTTTTCACTTTTGACCGACGCACGACTAGTGATGAGGCCAAGACAGCATGGTTAATTTTACATAAGACGGTGGAATAATCAACATGTATAAAAGTAGACCTTCCAGGGCTTTCAACACTGCTCATTTTACCCTAAACAGCCTATACCATAGTATATTTAATATTTATTAAACCTTTGCAACATGTGTAACTTTTGTGCAAAAAATTGTTTCTCGCATTGTCAGGCAAAGTGTTTTTACTTTAACTACAAGGCTATAGAGTATTTTCATTAGGAATTTACAAGAAGAATCCAAGTTAACCAAAGTCGGTTAATAAATTTTTTTACTCCGTTCATTGAAAAACTGAAAGGGTCAGTTTACTTAAGTTTGGAATATCTACAGAGTAAGGCTGAGCCTTTAGTCAACTATGCGGTAACCCTCCTCAACCCCAGGGTAAATCACCTTGGTCAAGGTCAAATGGAAAACAGCATGATACGTAAACATTGCAACAAAACGTTATAAAAGGTATTCAGGTTACAGGCAAAAATAAACTAGGGACATTTAAAAGGGTTGCCAAATAAACACGGAAATTATATATCACTGACTTTCAAGGATAATTTTCCTTATTTCCCCCCGTCCATTTCATACAGTTTTACACCAACTTTTGCACTAATTTGCCTCAAAATGGGAGGACTGGCATGGCAGGGAAAGGTAATGGCGATGTCTAATGGATAACTTACCCAAGGGGTGTGATACAAATGTCACCGCAGCCAGGTTTGCATGGCTGGCACGGATTTAGCATCAACTGGAGGAGTCTCAACCCCCCCCCCCCACCTCATGGTTTGTTTTTGCAGAATGTACTTCTGCCAAATAACTTTCACTACTTTTTATAACAAAGCACATATAACAGCACAATCAATGTAGTTTAAGGTACGCTCTTTTCAGCATAATTTAAAACTAAATAGGATTAAATTTTGAAAATTCACTTCCTTTAATTTTGTGGGTTGGTTTTTATCTGCAGAAAGTGGTCCAAATAATTTAACCACAATGCTTTTGTCTTCATACTACAGCACACAGGGTGCAGTACGCACAGACTCACCTATGAAGCACCTCTAGCACTTCCTGTAGTGGCGATTACAAGTCGCTAGATTTTGTCGATTGTTCAGTCCCTTTCAGTTTAAGCCTAGTGTTACTTAATGTGTTACTAACTACAAAAATACATGGGCTTGTCCAAACTGAATATTGTCAGTAGGTCTACGTCAATAGGAAAGGTTTCTGACATCTGCTTCTTCTCGCAAGACGATCTGCTCCTTGAAATACGCATATTATTCTTGTACTGTTTAAAAATTTGCTGGGATCATCAGAAAATTCAGAATTTAATTCACTCCCAGTTTACAAATACAGTATATATATGCAGAATTGCCATTTGAGATGTTAACGAAAGTTTATGAAATACTGTAATATAATTAAGAGATTTTATACAAGGGAATGCAATAATTATTAGCAATATTTCCCAGCTCTAGCACCTTAGCATATAGTTTCTTAAGTATTTGTACTAATCAACAAAACTTCAAAGTATATTTCTATTTGATTTTTGAGTGCTTTAAATGTCCTCGTGTAATAAGCTTTGTTACAAAAATGTACATTATTCTTCCCCATTTTGTAAAAGTTTCTATATTTTACAAATTAATGCATATACATTTATATGATTTACACTTACATAGAGAACAAATAACAGTAATGAGTACAAGTTATTATACCTATAACTAGTTACTGCATCAAAACTAATAGTGCTGTAAACTAATTAATATCGCATTTGAGAAACGCAACTGTACGGAAAATAAGTGATCATGTACGTAGGATTTCAGTTCCGTAAATTCATTCTCTTGGCAGGAATGTGTTAATTTTTAGCCTCATACGATTTGAAATCTTTCAATCTTATCGAGTACAGGTCAGGCTATTGCCATTTTGCAGAAAATCCCTATTAGATGGTAGTTAGGAAGGTCAACTACGCTTCTACAGCTAGTGTGACTGAGCATACACACTCGCCATGTAGTGAAGATTTCCCTTCGTTTCTAGTGGTTGTGACCAAGATTCTTCTCTACATATAGCCCAGGGTTTGTACTCAAGAGTGGCTAACATTATCCTTACAACAAACAAATTCCCCGACATTTCCAGGTATCCTGTTACATTTCCCTGACCACTATGCAGCCAATATTAAAAATACTTTTACTTTGTTTACCAAAACAAATTACAAAATCTTTTTGGATAGCAATAACATAGCTTTCATTTAGGATGCCTACCTATTCAAAAACTAATAATAAAAACTCCAAAAAAAAAAAACCGATATAATGGTAAATGGAAATAGCAACAGGTGACAGAGGTTAAATACTACCGTTCTTAGAACCAGAAAAGTCATGATACAAGGACACGACACAATACAATGTATTCATTCAATGAGAACCAATAAGTGTTTGAATTATGTA
This sequence comes from Dryococelus australis, assembly GCA_029891345.1. Lineage (NCBI taxonomy): Eukaryota > Metazoa > Arthropoda > Insecta > Phasmatodea > Phasmatidae > Dryococelus > Dryococelus australis. The sequence continues at coordinate 195,669,809 of CM056998.1, read as the reverse complement.
TTAATTTAGTAAAGAAAACATTTTACACAATGCCAATGCTTGCTGCAACAACCAAACAAAAATCAGCTGCAAAAATATGTGCAGTAATAGTTACTATCGAACATACTACAAAAAATTGTCCCCAGACAAACAACTTGCTACGAAGGTGGAATAAATTAAATTAACAGTACAATTCATAAGATGACATGTAGCAGAAGTACTAGAATACAATATTAATTTTCTTATTAAATACATTTGAAACTACTTTATCTAATCATTTCGGTGACATCTCACACATCCCTGACTTTTCCAGAAATGTAAAATTCCCTTATTTTTTGAGGTTTTCCCCTAATGCTAGCCACCCTGAGTACTCTGGTAATAAATATATTTAAGCACTTTTCAATTCAAAAATATTCCTAAAATATATTACGATGACTCACATGCATGTTCACACTCACTCGCATGTGCATGCAAGCTGGGCTTACAAACAATGCTGCAGATAAATTGTTTCCTTGTCTAGCAACCAGATTTCCATAAAAAAAATTTTATGTACCTATTTGTTTTACCCCCTACAACATAACCTTTAAACCACATTCAAGACTTCAACCAGTTCTACAATCGAAATGTTAAAAACAAAGTTCATTATGTAATTATGTCTCACATGAGTTAAAATTCATTTCATAAAATTTATTCCCATACACATACATATATATAATGTATACATATATATATATATTATGTATACATATATATATTATATGTGTGAAAAACATCTTCCAGGGAGATTTTATTCTTCAGGTTACGGCGCTCTAGTTGTTTTCAAAATCATAAACACCATACTTTCAGAACCTGTTCTAGCCAAAAATGTTAAAGACACATAACACAATGTTCTAAATTTGAATTTTGAGTTTATGCCATCTCAAGGTAAATCTTTAGTGATAAAGAGTAAACCTAATTGCACGACATGTTAACCTACTTAATAGTTTCATCATGTCAATAAGTGCAGTATCAGATTGTCTTGTCGACATTACTTGTGCTATGCTTAGGGAGAGTGCATTGTCCAGTAATTTGAAATACTTTGAAGAGCAGTCAAGTTGATTTAATTATCCTATTTTAGAAAATACCATGTGCGTACTACTTTTGAAATGCACTTGTTTTTAATACGTTTGTTCACATTAGAGCAGAGATTTTTTCTAGCAGCTTCCACTAAGTTTCAGTATCTGCCACTATGTGCACTAGTGGGTTTCTGGCAGAGCACTAGAGTTGCAGACTTAGTGCAGGCAATACTCTCATTATAACCTCCGTTAATAGTCAAGAATTCTGTGCTCAATATTCAGGCCTGCAACTAGTAGTGGGTCACGTGAATTGAGGTCAACTAGGTACAAAATTTTGTTCTGCACCAATATTGTGTGTACAAAATTTTTCTGAGATCCCCTGCAGTACCTAAGCCTTTTTCTGCTATCAGCAGGGATTTTTGTGAAACTGATTGGCCAGTTCACCCTACTTACTTCTCATAAACACCTATGGAGAACTTATTGCCCATCTAACATGCACATGTTTTATATAATTACACGTGTGTTCACAGTAGAACAAACATTAACCTTCAGAGCTTTGCTTCAATCTCAAAATAATAGTAATAGCTTTTACCACTGGATTATCTTATTAATCTGAGCTTCCCATTGTAAATGATGAAATACACTTCAAACTGAAAATGTTCGCCAACTGCTTTAGGTCGGTTTATAACAAGATGGTATTTCAGGGATTACTAAGAAGGGAATTTAAAAACAACAAGGATGGTTCTCACCAAAATATTTTATATTTATGGAGTCATTCTTAATAAGGGTGACTTCTCAAGCTTCAAAAGGTACTTAACCATGGAATGTTCCCAACGTTTAATCTAAATTTAAACATGTAACTACTCGGGGAATAGTGATGAAACTTCTGTAAGTCAAAGGAGGCCTCTTACACACAAAAATGACCACAGTAAACATATACCCCAATTATCACCTTAATTTACAAACACCAAATTAAATTCTTTGTCACGTTAAATACTTCAAATTTAGGGTCGAGCAGAGTAAAAATTGCATTCTATATAAACGAAAACCATGAATATGTACAAAAAAGAATTAAATAAAATGATTTTAAATTCATTGTCAACTTCTCTGTACAAAGCAGCAGGCAAGTCATGTCAAAAACTTTTGACATTCCCAAGGCAATGACACGTCAAGTGACAAAACAAAAAACTTCTTAGCATGAAACCTTGCTTGTATCGTTCATTTATTTTTTAGCTTACATAACAATTACCTAACTAGAGGTGTACAAACCCCTTAAAATAATGTTCCACAAACTGTATCCAATTGGCAAACTAAAAGCATCCAAATGATGGTGGAAGCCTGACATGTCAAGCATTCTACTACACTCCAGTTGGTTATATAATATCCATGCCTTGAATGTAAACAATAACCCAGTTCATGATAGTTGTTCTATCACTATTAAACATAATGAATATAATAAATTACTATTAAAAAAATCTACCACTACTGTGCGTTATTCATCCAGATTATATTTCTTGCTTGTGCACAATCTTGGGCTGTGTTCGTAGTGACCAATTAATGCTGTTCGTGGTAAACAGAGTAGTTTTGAAAGCTGTACTTATAGTTATAGCTACTAGTCAGATTACGTAGTTTCCCCCTACGTTAATATTAACATGGCCATGGACCTGATCCCTACATTCATACATCCCTTCCCAGTTCCCATGAAATATGAACGGGGAAATTTGCCCATTTCTAACACTTAAAAGAATTTAAAGAATAAATAAAAAGTCATTTTAGTGTCCACAGTTGTTAACTCAGTGTTAAGAAATATCTACTTTCCCCTCAATCATTGCCAACTATGTGCATGCCAAATATGTTCGTTAAAATACATGCAAGTAGTGTAAACGTCATTTTTCAAAGATTGTTTCTAAAGCATTCAATTTACCATGAACAGCCTTTAGTGTTTTGAAGATTTGCTTGGAAGCTGTCGATAGTCACTTATTAAATGATGGTTGTATTTTGGTAATTTAATATCTTATAATAAAGTTTTGCTGCAGTAGAAACTAAATACAAAAATGCTAAATAGCTCACTAATTTTAGTTAGTTAATTTAGGTCATATAACCCGATAGTAAACCAACTGCCCATTTGAACACTGCCTCAATTTTTCACAAATACACATCAAGTATAATAACCCAGTACACACAAATAGCATCTGCAAATTATACCTTAAACTATTTACAAACTAAAAAAAGTACTTCATTCATAAATTTAAAAAAAGTATGCTCTTTCATCTTAATTTCAATTACTGTACACCAGAACCAATAACCTAAACCAATATCCATAAGCATAGGCCTGTTATTTTATTGCATAATCTGCCTATAACATAACCCACCTTTCACAAAGTACATAAATGATTTCTTGACAACTATTTCTCAACTATAACAAATACTTCCACTCTCTTAACTAACCTAGTAGTTAGCAAAAAAAAAATTAACACCTCTACACTCCCTAGCAAGTATATGAATATATATGCAGTACTTGGGAGTACAAATTTACCCCTGACCTGGCAAATCAATTATACTGACATATGCAATGAATAAATTTCATCTCTGAATCGAATATTATTTATAACCATTATGTACTTTACATGGCATATCATAGCCAACTAAATTACAAAAACCTTAGCAAATTTCTTTGCATTATTATGTTATTCAGGCAAAATAACTTTCTAAAAACTTACTGCTTTATCATCTTCGAATACACAATACTGTTTAAACCCCTAAATAAAAGGAATTCTCTTGACCAACTGCACTGAACTATTTCCCAGATTTATACAAAAATATTTTCAGGAAATAATAAAATTCAAAAACTATGCCAGTTAAGTATATATGGGCAAAAACCACTTCACAAAACCAATTACATCAACAATAATTTACATCATGAACGTCTACTGCAATCCTATTCCTAACCACATACAGTAAGTATGGGTTAAGTCAAACTTTGAGCTTAAATTGCAAAAATGGGTCCATCTTATAATTCTGAAGTTTATGCACAAGGGAAAGGCAAATAACATGGACAACACTCGGGAGGCAACATTTCCGTGGAACTCTCATTATTATTGCGATTTTAGCGTAAATTTGTAAACGTAAACAAAACAACATGGTCAAATGTGACAGTTGTTTAACAGTTACTACTAGCTAAAGAGTTTGAGAACTACAACAGCTGTTTCCCTCCGTAACACAAAAATAACGTAAGAATTATAAACACACGAAACATTAGTAATATTACTTTAATTTGCGATTGTAATCGAAATATAATAAATAATGTATAGGTTAGGAAGGGGACGTAACCTCAAAGCTAGGTTTCCTGACCAACACCTACACGTATGCGGTACGAATTTAGGTAATTCTTTTAAATAGTGAATAATTTAATAAAACCAAATACATTATTTTAAAATTAACGAGAGATAACTTCCTTAACTTCCTTACCTGTCTCATTGTGTTGTGTACGGAAATTATTTTTTTTAAGTCTCCACTTACACGTAATTCCGAAATAATATCACTAAATAACAAACACGCATTGTTCTTGTTGCTTGAAAATTCACGTAAACACCAAGTAAAACTGTTTACACTAAATGTACTGTGCCGTTTTCGCGACTCCCGTCATGCCAAGTTGGCTGCCATTCGCGAGTCCAACACGAGCGACTGCGATTATAATGTTTTATGTAGCCACTGTTAAAAACGATTAACTATATATACCGCACTTAATAAACTAATTCACATACTCTTCTCCAATATTACCGCACTAAAATACACTGCTATCCCGCGTGTCTACGCAACAACAAGCGTTTAAATACCGTACAACGCACAGCTTCCTAGAGATGTCGGCCATGTTGCCTTCTTCTACAGACACCAGGTTACCCAGAATGCCTAGCGCGCATTACGTGCCAGACTTGAATGCAGCCACACTCGCTCGAAAATACGCTCGTGCCCAGATGTACCACTCACATTACAATTTACCGTCCAAGATTTTTCATTTCATTATTTTTTTAAACTATGGTAACAAAACCACTAATTACCATGCAAAAACCCTATAAACAATCGAAACGGTTATCTCTGCTTTACCACCTGAAAATAACTTTAACTTTGAAATTCTTACTGAAAATCAATGAGAACGCCCTACTAGGCATGACGAAGTATGGCTGAAAGCAATATGGCAGCCAGTTATTCCAGAAAATAATTACAACACAGGTTCTTGTCCTCACTTAAACACACATAAAACTCAAAAGTAGGGAGGGAAATGGTGTGAAAATACTTTTGAGACTAGGTAAACATAAGTTTTCCAATATTTATTTACTGTATTTTATTCATACAAATATTCAAATATATTGATGACAATATTATAATGGTATATTTCATGTTGGTTTCAATAGGAAAATTTTTTCACAGCCTTCTTCGCTTTCTTGGGCGGGGTGGATTGTCTGAGACCGGTGTGCTGTCAGTGACAGACACAATATTGAGCCCACCCATCTGCAACCCTTTGATGGCAGACTGAAAATAAAAAGAAAATACAATTTCAATAACACTGCCCATTCTTAACTTATACAGTAATAATTGTGTTTATGGAAACACCCCTCTCCAAGGATATTCTGGAAAAGAAAAATACACAACACAGCTATTTAACCAGCTTAGCAAACAACTTCCACAGGTAATTCAGACTGAAATGGTGTGTATAAACGGAACTGAGTGCAAAACGACAAGTCAATACTTAGAACCACAGCAGTATAAGGGAATTCAGATATTTATAGTTCATTCACAGTTACTTCATACTGTTTTGTAGCTCTGCTGATGTTCTACTTTCAGGATATTCCTCCACGTCATAGAAACAAAGCTTAGAAAATTACACAGACAAGACAACATGTAACATTCGTAAACACCAAGTGTAATAATATTTTGCGTAAAACCTATTCCTTACAAGGCGTTACCAACACACGTGTTTTCTAACCAATTATGTTAATCTTCATTATAAATGAAACATTAGAATTTATAGATAAATATAAGTTAATCAGAAACTTTTATGTAAACAGAAGTATAAAATGCTATGATACATGGTATATTTAGGATCAAAGGTTTGATTCAAAACTTGTGAAGAAACTGCTAATAGACTATACACATTAATTCTAATGACAAGAATAAATTTATAATTTGCATCCCATATATTACAGATGATATTTACTGGCGTGGTCAAAGGCAACATAATTTTAGGGCACCAAAATAATCAAAATGAACACTCAATGCTTCACATAGGCGGCTGAATGTCTCATGCTAGCTGCTGCTCACCACAAATAGCAAAAATGTTGTGAATTGCATTTTACTGATTACATTTCAATCATTGGAAAATTCCTCCACTAAAGGCTGTTCACGATAAAGTGAGCACTTTTGAAATCAACTTTTGAAAAAAGTCCCTGCTCCTGCCTGTATATATTTTAACGTGAGCACTGAGTGACATGCGCCTAGTAAAGTTGGTAACGTTAGAGGGAAAGTAGAGCCATAACATCGAATAAAAATTGTTAGGTAACAATTTGCGATAACTTAAATTGTTTCTTTCGCTTCCTGTTTTTTTTAATGCACCAAAATGTAAAAATTAGTCAATTTGTAAAATGTTTAATTTTAGATAATTTTACAGTTTCACTTGAAAGACTCGTGAATAAAGAGATGAGGCCCGTGGTAACATTAATTTTTCATAAGGCAGAAGAATACACAGCATGCATAAAAGTAGATATTAAGCAGGGCTTTCAAAAGTGCTCGGTTTATCGTGAACAGCTTATAATTGCAGGTTTTTTAACAGAATAGCTATAATATTCTTCATGCTCAATTCCAATTTTGGAACAATTCAATTATCTTGGGACTGCATAGCTTTTATGTCCCAAACTACACTCAATGAAATATGCAAATACAAAAATAATTAACTGCATATACAATATTCCTACACCACCAGCAAGGAATTATTGCATATAGATAAATTATGATGGAAGAGAGCTCAATGTCAACGTGGCATTTCACTGGGCGGGTGGAGACCATAGACAAGGGAGATTAGTGGAGACCTTTCACATGACCATGTTCCCATACTCTACCATTATGTTTCTAATGTTTTTGAAGCACTTGCTTTATAACTCAAAAAAATCTTACATTAGTCTACTAGCGTAATTTTAACCATAAATGTTGTAATTGTCATTAAATTTCTACATTATAACTTTTAATGTAAAGTATAATTTTATTCTACAATCATCGCAAAGCCCACCAACATAATAACACGCATCCTGCAAGAACCATCCACTGACACAGTACTTTGCAAATGGGGATGTTTACTGTTTACATACTGTGAAGGTTGGTTACAATGTCCGTCAAATTTTACTGAAGTTATATAAAATGGAGTATACTATACATTTGACGTAAACCACCACCGACAACCAAAAAAAATTTAATGGAAGCCAGTTTAGCAATTAAAATGTGCTATGTATAATCAGGTGTGTTACGTGCCGAAGCCCCTCAGGGTACATAAAGCTGCAGTTTGCACGTGTGGGTTCTAAACTCCATCCAACAATTAGTTTCCACTCAGTTCACCTCGTGATAGTAAGCTAGCTACTTAGTGGAGGGATAGATATGGTCAACTCTAAACATAGAGGTCTTCAGAGCTGATAGTTAATTAAATTAAATTTGAATTTTCCATGCCAACTCACTCACATAGCATCTGGTATACCAGCTTGTGCATCTGATCTTTTAGAAGCTTGTCGAAGTTAATATTGTGTAGTATTTGCTACAGAGAATTACAAGAGCCGACACAACAATATCACTGGTGAAGAAGTTAAAAACAAAAGCAAATATAAATGGCAACACTGGAAATTACTACTTACTTGAATAAAACTACACCAACAAGTAAATAAAAAAAACATCCCCTTAGAGCGTACAAAAAAGGCAAAACAAATTAAACCTAAATGCCATAATTATTATTTTAAGAGGTTTCCAAAATTGTATTTACAATGCATCTCCCAAAATGCAAAAATCCACGTGGTACAATTCAAATAGTTTTCCGAAGACCACCTAACTTAGGTGAATTCACAGCTTATAAAGTTTGAACACTATTGCTGTTGTCTTGGTAGCAGAACTTCAAACATTGAGGAATGAGGGACAAATTGACCCGGCCTGCATTAAGAGGGTGTGCTACACATAAAACTGCAATTCTAGATAATAAATTTTGCTAACTTTGTGAGTGAAATATTTTACCTGTGTGATTCTTTTTTACTCTTGAGCTATTTTGTGCACCTTCAATTTGCATGTTTTAGTGCAGCATAAGATATTGCACTAGTGGAATGTGTAATTATGTCAAAATATTTGTGTACCACCCTTCTACAGGACATATCCCAGCATTTGCAAGGAATGGTTGTAAAAAACCTCGAAAACAAAAATAATGATCACCGAACTGGAAATCAAAGCCAGGTAAGCTACCATGTGGCAAATTATTAACTTTCCTTTCATTTAAAAAGAAACCACCACCACAGTTCTAAGGACCTGCATTACTCAGGAAAAGTAGAGAATGAAAGATGAATGTGGCATATCCTGTGCAGGGTCAGACCAAACTAACAGAGCAAAAGTCCCACAGGCCAAAAAGTAGGAACACTTGCAGCAAACTAAGTAGGTGATGGTTCAACAAGCACTCCGGATACTGTATATAAAGTGACAAACCAATAATACAGCAGGAATTTATGAAAGACTACAGATCTAAAAGTAACAGCTGTTTGTGTAGCAAGACTATACCCAAAAACCACAGCTGTTGTGTAGCAAGACTATACCCAAAACCGCACCTGTGTGTACCAAGACTATACCGAAAAACCACAGCTGTTTGTGTACCAAGACTATACCAAAAACCAAGCTGTTTGTGTACCAAGACTATACCCAAAAACCAAAGCTGTTTGTGTAGGAAGACTATACCCAAAAACCAAAGCTGTTTGTGTAGGAAGACTATACCCAAAAACCAAAGCTGTTTGTGTAGGAAGACTATAACCAAAAACCACAGCTATTTGTGTACCAAGACTATAGCCAAAAAACCACAGCTATTTGTGTACCAAGACTATAACAAAAAACCACAGCTATTTGTGTACCAAGACTATAACCAAAAACCACAGCTATTTGTGTACCAAGACTATAACCAAAAACCACAGCTGTTTGTGTACCAAGACTATACCCAAAAACCAGCTGTTCCTGTATGAAATTATCACCCAAAAACACAGCTGTTCATATATGAGACTACACCCAAAAAAAAATTTCATGTGCAAAACTTTGCACCAAATGCAAAAGCACCAATCATCCTGTCCAGGGAAATTATGCAAAAGCACAATAGATCCTGTCCAGGAAAACTATGCAAAAGCACCGCATATATTGTCCCGGAAAACTATTTAAAAAAAAAAGCACCGCAAATCCTGTGCAGGAAAACTATACATAACTACCGCAGATCCGATCCAGAGAAAACTATGCTAAAGCACTGCAAAACCCATCCAAGAAAAACTATGCAAAAGCAAAGCACCACAGATCCAGTCCAAGGAAAACTATATACAAAAGCATAGCAGATACTGAGCAGACAACTTGGTGCAACATCACATCAAATCCTGTACAGACGGCTTGATGCAAAAGCAAGCCAAATCCTGTGCACACAACTTGATGCAAAAGCAAAACCAAATCCTGTGCAGACAGCATGATAAAAAAACATGCTAAATCCTTTTCAAGGCTATGGAGTATGGTATGTGTATGTTGACAACGAATCCAAAGGCATAGCAAATCATGACTAGGGTTAACAAATAAGCAGGGTAGATCCTATGCACAGCAATTAACACAAACTGGTGAATCAAGTTCGTAGGAATGAATGAAAAACCACACCATATCCTGCAGAAACCTGGGATGCAAATCACTGTAAATCACTTTTACAGAAATGGACTAAACCCAAAACAATTTTAAATCCTTATCAGAGTATTTCATTGAACCAGAACAGCACACACTGTGAAAGTTTTATGACCATCCTAAATAGTTTATGAATACAAAAGAGCAGGGTAATTGATCCAAAAGCAGGGTTGATTCTTTGCAAGGAATGAAAGTTGTATGACAGACCCAGAGCATGGTAATATTGTGTCCAACATGAAGAACCCAAACGCCTATTGTATTTTCAGCAAGGTGAGAGCTCAAACTCAAAGAAATTCCAGATTCTGTGTGGGGCAATAATGGTAATGGACTAAGCAGAACTTCATATTTAGTGCAGGGCAGGGCAATGGGCCAAAAAGCACGACAGATCCAGTGCAGGGCGTTGGACCAAAAAGCACTACAGATCCAGTGCAGGGCGTTGGACCAAAAAGCACGACAGATCCAGTGCAGGGCGTTGGACCAAAAAGCACTACAGATCCAGTGCAGGGCGTTGGACCAAAAAGCACTACAGATCCAGTGCAGGGCGTTGGACCAAAAAGCACTACAGATCCAGTGCAGGGCGTTGGACCAAAAAGCACTACAGATCCAGTGCAGGGCGTTGGACCAAAAAGCACTACAGATCCAGTGCAGGGCGTTGGACCAAAAAGCACGACAGATCCTGTGCAGGGCGTTGGACCAAAAAGCACGACAGATCCTGTGCAGGGCGTTGGACCAAAAAGCACGACAGATCCAGTGCAGGGCGTTGGACCAAAAAGCACGACAGATCCAGTGCAGGGCGTTGGACCAAAAAGCACGACAGATCCAGTGCAGGGCGTTGGACCAAAAAGCACGACAGATCCAGTGCAGGGCGTTGGACCAAAAAGCACGACAGATCCAGTGCAGAGCGTTGGACCAAAAAGCACGACAGATCCAGTGCAGGGCGTTGGACCAAAAAGCACGACAGATCCTGTGCAGGGCGTTGGACCAAAAAGCACGACAGATCCAATGCAGGGCGTTGGACCAAAAAGCACGACAGATCCAATGCAGGGAGTTGGACCGAAAAGCACGACAGATCCAATGCAGGGCGTTGGACCAAAAAGCACGACAGATCCAGTGCAGGGCATTGGACCAAAAAGCACGACAGATCCAGTGCAGGGTGTTGAACCAAAAAGCACGACAGATCCAGTGCAGGGCATTGAACCAAAAAGCACGACAGATCCAGAGCAGGGCGTTGAACCAAAAAGCACGACAGATCCAGAGCAGGGCATTGGACCAAAAAGCATGGCAGACCCAGTGCAGATCATTGGAGCTGAAAGCACGGCAGATCCAGTGCAAGGCGATGAGCCAAAAGGCATGGCAAATCCAGTGTAGGTTGATGGACCAAAAAGCACGGCAGATACAGTTGTGCAGGAAGATGGACAAAATACACAACTGATCCAGTGCACAAGAATGAATTGAAAAGTACAGCTGGCTACGTGCAGGACAATGAATTGAAAACACTAGTAATGTGCAAGGTGAAAAACCTATAAGTATATTTCATCCAAAGCAGGGCATTGTATTGAAAGACATGTCTGATTCAGAGCAGGACATTGGATTGAAATGCATGACGGATTAAGAGCAGGGCATCAAATTGAACAGCGTGAATGATCCAGAGCAGGGTTCTGAATTAGAACATTGCTGATTCAAGCAGGGTTTTGGTTTGAAGAGCACAACTGATTCAGAACAGGGTTCTGTATTGAAGAGCACACACAGCTGCTTCAGAACAGGGTTCTGTATTAAAGAGCACAGCTGCTTCAGAACAGGGTTCTGTATTAAAGAGCACAGCTGCTTCAGAACAGGGTTCTGTATTAAAGAGCACAGCTGCTTCACAACAGGGTTCTGTAATGAAGAGCACAGTTGATTCACAACAGGGTTCTGTATTGAAGAGCACAGTTGATTCAGAACATGGTTCTGTATTGATGAGCACAGCTGATTCAGAACAGGGTTCTGTATTGATGAGAACAGCTGATTCAGAACAGGGTTCTGTATTGAAGAGCACAGATGGTTCAAAACAGTAACCTGAATTGAAGAGCACAGCTGATCCAAGCAGGATTCTGAATTGAAGAGCACAGCTGGTCAAAGCAGAATTCAGAATTTAAAAGTATTACCAGTCGTCCAAAGTAGGGTGAGGAATCAAAAAGCCCAGATGTTCCAGTGTGAGGTGATGGATCAAAAGAACTGCTAATTCACTACAAGGCAATGAACTGAAGATGATGGATCAAAAAGCACAATAGAATCCATGCAGTGTGACATAAAAAAACACTGTAGATCCTGTGCACTATTGGAATTAACAATTCAGCTGATCCAGTAGAAATAGACCAAAAACAAAAAAAATATTCCTTAACATTTGCTGATATTTTCACATAATTTAAAAGCACAGCAGATCATGTGCAAGAAAAAGAACCCAAACGTATGGCAGATCATGTTCTCTGTAATGGATTAAAAAAGTAATGTAAATAAAGCTGGTGCTGTGTTGGTAATTACAGGAGATAGGTCAAAAAGTATAGCTGGACCTTGTAGAACTATTAATTGAAAAATACAGGTGCACAGAGCAAGTTAATGATCGGACAGCACATGTGTTTCTTGGAGCAATTTACATATCGGAAGAGCTAATCTCACTGTACCTTGCCAAAGCAGTACCATATCATTCTAAGGATAATAAAATACACAGCATTTATCACATTCAGATGAACACATAACATCAAACAAGTATGAGATATATTCTGTCATCAACCAAGTCAGCCTGAAATGATCCACTGAAGAACATAGTAAATATGAAGTAAGTGATAATACATTGCAACAGATGGTCCTGCACAAGGCACAGGTAATAGAGAAAAATAACCCTTAGATGCAAAAGCCACCGAGAAAAATTACTTCACAGGAGACAATTCCTTGACTAAAATGGTTGAGCACAAGAAAGATGGTTGAGAATTGGTAGTAAACGATCCAGTGTTTGGAATTAATATAGTGTACTCTGGACATGAAATTAATTTGTAAATGGATTGTTGGCGATCCTGCATACAGCAGGGAACATCTTGTCACCTAAGTTGGCAAGTCTGCTTCTCAAACTGGAAACAACAGTCAAGAATAAGTAGTAACCTAGTGGGAAATGATAATGGGTACTGAATTGCCAATTCCGAAGGACATGAAAGATACTGTAGAGCCCAAGAGGCTGTTAGTTCAAATACCACCAAAAGGCCTAATACTAAGATGGTCAAGCCTAAACCCATACAGGCCATCATGCCCAATTGGAGACAGCCCCATACCCAAGAATCTTCAAAATGCCTAGCTAATTCTGTACAAGGTGGATGCTGTCTATGTGCAGAGATCCAAGAGTTGTACAAATGTCCAGAGTTTTGTAAACAATCCAAAGAAGCGATTTTCTGTTGGTAAATAACATAAGTTGTTTGAATTGCTTTTTCCCCATGCATCATTTCACCAATTGTCCATCTTTTTGTCGGTGTGGCTTGCCACCATATCTTGTTACATTTTCAACAAAAGTGTGCAGAAACCATGTCGCCAGAGTAGTCCGAGGATGTGCCAGCTCAGAGTATTGGACCCGTCTCCTACAGTACTGTCTGCCGTTATGCCTGATAGTACTTTGGCACTCATTGTATTGTTGTCCACTGCCCTTGTTTGAGTTCTTGATGCCTCTGGAACCACAAAGATAGCAAGTGCTCTTTGACACCACCAGCCAAGAGAGCATCAGAGGGTTGTTTCCTGAGGCTTGGCCTGGCCTGGCAGCGGACCCACCTTCCAATTCATGGGTTGCCTAACACACTAGTCAAACGTCTCCAAATCATTTACGTCTATTGTGATGTTAGTGATTTGCAGTTTGCCGTAGATGTGTTTGTGCTTCCACGCATAACCAATTGTTTTCTTGGTATCAAATTGTCCCAAGAAGTGTGCCATTTTGTAGCCGCCTGAAATTAGCATATCCAACCTTCGACACTCCTGGGCATGTAGACTTGTTCCTTGACTCTGAACTGGGGTAAGACTGATTACTCTGCCATGGCACTTGACTCAGTATTAACATGGATTCTCATGGGTCAGATAGCACCAAAACATCCATTTTCTTTGACATAATTTTGCATATCATTGTTGACCTCTTTGTTGGAGGACATTATGAGGTGCTTTTGGGGAGTTGAGAAATACCATCCAACAAAACATCTACTGACGAGGTGAAACTAGAGGACTTTGTAAAACGTAACCGGGACCAGGCTGGAGGTATGCAATCTTATTGCCATTTTACTCCTCAGTGCCTAAGTTGGGATCATCAAAACCACAAGCACTGAACATGTTGCTTCAATTAGGAAAAATATCTTTATAAGGAGACACCACTGAAACAGATGTATGCAGGATTACCTAGCAATGGGGAATATGGTGAAGGTTGCAGAATTCCATTTGTATTCCTCCCCAGCCTACTGCGTACCATACCACTGTGTAATTAAGCCAGCTCAACCACCAAATTACATGTATTTTATGTCATTTTCAAGAGTTCAACTAGTTCAACTGTGCTGTTGCTAATGGAACCCAGTTTGCAACAGGTTGGAGGTGAGAGATTTGGGCAGCTCTTAACGAGTGTTTTAAGTGCCGGAATATCAACGAGGTACTAATTAAAGTCAGACACTGCATGAAATGGGCTTTACTGTTGATATCAAACAAATTTATTACCAAATTACTGTATATTCTAATGTGAGCAGTCCAGTGGAAGACTACAGACTGAAAACTGTGACAGTGAGGTTTCTTCATCCCCATACTTATCAACTGAAGATGAAAGGGGCAGATTTCCTGCAGCTGCTAGTAATCTTCAGTCTGAGTTTATGTTGGCTGGTAAATCAAAAGTTGCGCCAGTTAAGTCTCATTCTTTGCCCAATCTGGAGCTCTGCTCTGGTGGTGCACTTGTTAGCTTGACTGATCAGGTACTGGAAATATATTCCACTGCCTTTCCCTATTCAATCATTCATGCTTGGACACTCGCAGGCTTTTTGTCATGGATTGACTCCTCACCTCATCAGCTTAAGACATCTGTTGCAAATAGGGTGAACGAAATGCATGGCAGGCTTTTACGTTATTGTATGCAATGTTGCGAGATTAAACCATCCTCGTGCTACGGGAAACCTGCCAACCAAGGAAGTGTGGCAGAAGAAGCTCTTCTCAAGGACACGGGTTACACAAGGTCTTTTTTCTATCAAAACCAGTAGAACTCTTGTGGCTCCTGTGTTAAAGAATTATTTATGTTGACACACATCTTTTTCAACAATGGAGACAAGACTGAGATTGAAGTTTGCATTTTCATTTGTCCCTATATAATTCGAGATTGTACCATCTGCCTCGCAGATTGTATTACTCACCGGCACACCACAACTATGTTTATAGGCAACAAGTTCTTTACTCCCAGCTAGATAACGTTAGTAGTAATTATAGTTTGTCTTGTTTTGCATCCCTTTCCAGCCAGCCGGTGACATCACAGAGGCAAGCCATGCATTCACTATCTCCTGATCTGCGACACCCCCCCCCCCCCAATGCCTTAGTGGCACAAGCCAATCAGCATCTGGCAGCAGCCCGAATTAGAATAAAAAGACACAGCCAGTGTCTCCAGTGCAGTCTTTGTTTCTAGCGCTCACCACTCAGATCCTTACCAGATTGAAAGTACCTAGCACTCACCGCTGCTCAGGAATTGACCTATTAAGGACAGTTTGCAGTACCCATTGCTCCAACACTATACCCCTTTTTCCATAGCTTAAGCTACGATTGCGATAAGGTTAGTTAATGTTAGACCCTCTCCTCGATACTTAACTTGTAAAACCCATTAACCCTGCTGTACACGGACGTATCTGTAGTTGACCCTCTACCAGCCATCATAACAGTGTATTCTAGCTGTCCTGCTAATATTTGTGCCATTGACCAGGAGCTAGGGTTCATTCACAATATGTTTATTTCCTTACTGGAATAGAACGTGGGTCAGCTTTTAATTTGAATTCTTTCCTGTAGACGTAGCACCCTCCCATAATAGGACGGCAGGTGATCCCGGGAAATTCAACTCAACAAAGCCAAACACTAGTTTTACAACCTCACACTAGCTTTCGCCACCCTTCCCTCCATCCCCTGAGTTGAGAAGACTGGGACAGGGCCACACACCCGTGTGCGACCTTGGACATGTGAGACCCGACTTCCCTCATGAACTGCAATCTCTGCCAGACTTGGGAATAGGGTGTCCTCCAGTCCCGGCCCACACGAGATGCCACATGTAAGTTGCACAAGGAGCCTGCCCTACCGTGTTGATAAAGAAACAGTACGGTAAATCATCTTCAGATGCCCTACTCAAAGAGGAAGGGCTTCAACGAGAGAGTGCAACAGATTCTCTTAGCATCTGGCTGAACAAGGGTATTAACCCTCCCTGGTCTCTCTCAGATAGCTAGCTTAGCACCTCAAGTTCAAGCACTCAAGACATCTTCAGGACTCAGTGGAAGTCGCTGTCCCAAGAGACA
This sequence comes from Dryococelus australis, assembly GCA_029891345.1. Lineage (NCBI taxonomy): Eukaryota > Metazoa > Arthropoda > Insecta > Phasmatodea > Phasmatidae > Dryococelus > Dryococelus australis. The sequence continues at coordinate 195,653,317 of CM056998.1, read as the reverse complement.
TCTTCAACCCTCCAGAGAAAACAGGACCGACGAGGAGCACTCTTAGAGGGTAGTTGGAACACTTAAGTCAATCCGACCAGCCACCAACACCAGTCGCATATTTGGTACCTGCCATACTGCATCCTGCTCCTCTGCCAAAACCTCAATTCTCAACCACTTGCTACACTGTACCAGTACCAGCCTCAGCATGCACAAACACTGCTCCAACCAACCGTCATCCAGGTATATCCAAAGCGATAGTGACACTTGAGTGCCGAATTGTGTTGCCTATGCCTGATTTTGTATCCTACCGCAAAGCCCCGGCCAATCTTGTATAACGGGAAGGCACCCCACATATATAGAAGCACCTGACTCAACTTCTAGTCAAAAAGACTGACCTCTGCAGACAGACATCAAAAGTTTTCTTTCAAATTATGGCACCGAATAAATATTGTGCTAGCACCAGTTAATGCAAAAAGGGAAGTGGTTCAGTAACAAGGTACATCTATATTTAGAGGATTTTGTTTTTCTTTTTAACTAAATCATTGTCAATAACTTTATGAAAGCATGAATCTTAAACAAATTAACAGTTTGACAGCAAGAGCATATGATGTCTGGGAATATTCAACTGACATGTAAGGAAGGGAAGAGCAGTATTTCATCTACATCAAAAGCAATATTAGACTTGCCTGGACAAAAATTGTGAGGAAGAGAGTTACAGATCTTGATTATTTAATCTTCGTAGAGCAGAGAAGTTTGTGTTAAAAATATGGGAGGGGGTATAACAACAAAAATTATGACAGCTATACTTGAGAAATTAGGTTTCATGGTTTCAAAAAGTTCCATAGCAGAATTTGTTTCAAAGTCTGTTTTTGTTACAGTCTATTTCATGTAAGTGGGATAAATTTAAACAGTTCTAGGAAAGTAGCACAGCCACAATGTATTCTTCGACCACAGCTGTTTTGTCACTGAAGGAAAAGACGTTTGTAAACAAATGTTCTGAGTCCAATTCACACTTGCATTTTCCTCTTTCCTCATGTTGCCTGTCATGACAGGCACTGAAAAACTCGCGTCATCTAACTTCCATGCAATAATTAATGTAGGATATTATTGCTAGGTTGGCATTCCAAAATGTTTTATTTTTGTAATTACCTAATTAAATTTGTTGGGTTTCTGTTTACTATACTTCAAGATGAAGGGGGCTTCAGTTTAACGTCTTTCATGAGACGGCATTATTTGATATTCTTACGAGTTGCATATTATATTGATGGAGCAGCCAAAAAATTTTGCTCTTATGGAAATAAAATTGAAATTATTTAACTTCGAAAATTTTAACTTAAATGAAACAAAAAAAAACTATACATACGTTGCTATTCATATTTATAAAGATGCAGTAATATATAAACACACACACTTTGACCGAAGTTAACTTTACTCTCTTTAGATTTATGAAAACAAATACTATTCACCCACTACAAAAGTGCGGAAAGTGCAACTTTTTCAGGCCACATGCTTTTTAATTATTATATTAACGGTCTCCAAATACATTTGCAAAACACGTAAACCAACTGCTTGTAAAATTCGCAACCTCTTGAACACACATTTTCTATGGCAATCCTTGCAATTTTACATCATTAAAATCATGTTTGTTTGTTACTAGAATTGAATAATTAATTTGCTGAATCATTCAGTAAAACCAAAACTGCAAAAGTTTCCTGAAACTAACAAATTTAAACTTAGACACGTAAGTTATATTCGTGTCGCTGTATTGTGGACGGCAGTACGGAAAATGGCAGCACGAGCACTTATACAAGGCAGTAAACATGTGCCGATTAATATTTGCATTTCACTCAAAAAAAACGCACTACAGCGGTACCTACAAGCAACTATGCTTGAAAAAAGCAAATAACTACCGATTAAATATTTCAACACCAACAAGATATTTGTATAATAAACACCATGAAAAAAAGGCACATGCACAATGGCTTTGACTGTGCTGGAAACTAGAAACAAACATGACTAGCCATTGACTGGAAACGTTTACTGCTCGTATGTGTTGAAAATGATGCCATAATTGATAATTATGTATTTAAAGTCCAGTCACTAATAGACAAGAAAATTAAATATTGTTTTAAAAACATAATTTAAGCCATAAATGTTGTAAGTATAATAAGCACCTGCGAGTACTCAAAATTCGAGTTGAGTAGTTTTATTTGTAATACTCCGGCTCGACAAATACTGAAACTTGTAATCCGAACATGTCACATTAAAGATGCTCATAATTACTGTATTTACCGGGAAGGATGAAGAGATTTTTTGACAGAAAAGGAAAATAAAAAATGAGGGGCCATCTCCAATTCGGGAATAGTCTAATTCAAAACCTAGATGATTTTGACAAAGACTTTGCATGATTAAATAACCTGTGTCCTATGGCTGGACATATTTTTGTAGTGCTGAGACTGTACCTGTCAACTTTGACAAGGGTCCTCTTATCTAATGTTGCCAGGTCATAAAGAGGAAGTGCTTTGCACAAGCAAAATGGCTCAAAGAACACCCAAAGTTTTAAAGTGTGCTTGAACAAATTTACTGAGATGTTGGCAGAGACATCTTGCTTGACTCAACTCGAAGTTGCAAGTTTTTCAAACAAACTCGACTCACCTGGAAAAACTTTAACTCACAGGTGCCTAAAGTATAATGAAGATTTTAAATTACAATTTTTAATTATGAGTACTATTTCCTTCCAAAGCCATCATCAAAATCAACTTAACAACACTGATCCCACAGCAATTCTTCAGCTGATACAATACTTTATGAACGAGAGCATTTACTGTTTACATAGTGCATAGTGTGTACTGTACGTTGGTCATATTGTCAGATTTTACCCCACTTATATGAAATAGGGTATGTAAAAAATAAAATGACCGGCACAAGTTTGTAATGGAATGAATGACATAACATGGACAGGGACGAGTTTGTGCTACCATTACAAGATACAACACAAAGACTAGTTGTTTGTCCTATGCTACGTGCAACTATAAGTGAAAATTATTACATCTATATTTAATAGAAGTAGCTAATCTGTAAATTTAAGTGTTACAGAATGTTTTCACTATGAACATAAAAATCTACCAGTTCGTCTACTCAGGAAGTTTCATAACATATACACATGCTTTATCAATTTCTGTTTCTAATGTATGCAATGTTGCTCTTTATGCCTATAATTGTAATTTATAATACTACATTCAGATTTTATGACATACGTATTTTAACATGATAGGTGCTTGACAAATGTGGCAGCAGGACTCTGTCGTAATGCTCATCAATAGGCTAACACGGAGCAGCCAAGAAGTTATAGGTATACGTCTCGGTGACACCCTTACTGCCTGCTTTCCTCTTCAGACTCAAACATGCTAAAATGTCTAGTGGGCAGGTCCTTTAACACAAACTAACAATTCAGAATGACGTGATTTTACAGTACCACTTGTGTTTATAGTTCACAAAATACTGGGTTAAACAGTTTCACGTCCGCTTGTTAATAGTGCGTCTGCTATTCACGGTTATGTGAGCACTTCTTACGGCCCTCCCTACAGGCATTAACCACTAATAAATATATTTTATTGCAGCCTCAGATGTTAACTTTTGAGGGTGGTGAAATGTAAACACTGTGTTTTATTAGTCACATGGCCATGTTTATATTAAGAGGTGGCAGAAAGATAGAAATTTACTCAAAGGAAAATTTTTGTAGGGCCTTAAAAAGTGCTCACTTTAGCGTGAATAGCCCAGTGTGGACTGTATTTATAGTAATAACAAGCATCACTATAAAATTTATTTTTGAAAACAATTCATAAAAGTACATCATCTTAGGTTTTGTATACTCGCCCAACATTGACAGAGGAGAAAATTCAATTGCTATTTATTTATTTAACTATAAGTAACGATTTGTCAGCGATGATAAAGTCACTTTAGACTATGCTGCCATCTAGTAATGCATAGAGTACATACTAGGTATGCTAGGACTGAATGTGAGTGAAACCTGAGTATTGGAATTAGGTTATGTTATCAGATTGGACAAACCAAACATCCCATAAAATTTGTATTGGTTAGGAATATTAGTTGATAATGAAAGATACTTAGGAACAGCATGATATATTTTTGTTCATGTAATTTACAATTTCGGTTAGGGGTGATGCCTGTGAATACTGTCAACATTACATAAAACTAATGGCCCAGGTACAACTACTACAAGCACGTCACCAACTTGAATTACACTATTTCAAGCACACTGTAATTCAGTGTCAAATATTTACAATCCCGATAAACAATAAACACATGAGTAATCACTGTGTACAGCTATGTTCTTTTGTTTAATTCTGAACTTCGCAAATAAAGTTTCGGAAAAGTTTTGAAGTGACGTTAATTGCAAAAACTGGAACTAAACTAATTTTGTATTTCAAAAACATCTTTGTTTAATTGCCAATATGTCATTATTAGAATGGGCGAAGAATGATTCCAACAATTTCTGCAACACCAAGATACACACATTAACGGCACCAACTGTTAAGTCAAACCACTGTCGTAACGGTATTGATGTACTATAAAAATACAAACAAAAAGAAACGAAAACAAAAAATTACATGATAAATAAATCACGCAAAAGATTGCCATTTAAAGACTGGACTGATATGGTACAAAACAAGCTGTAACAGGTACGCCAAACTAAAAATAACACTATTTTAATTTTTTTCCCAATATTTACAAGCTCGCATTTGCAGTGTTTCCAATTTAGCATTTCTGGTGGTAGAAGTAACAATCTTTTAACTTATTTTAGCTATATAATATAATATTGTTACTTTAATAGTGATGAAATAGGGAGTTAGTGACTTTTAAACTCCCACTAGCAGCAGAAATAAACTTTTCTCTACTGATAATATACGAACCGGCAAATTTTCCAGTGTACCGAGTGAGTGATCTTCCATAAATATCTAATGGCAACACAGTACCTCAGCAATTATTTTGTGCCCTTATAGTGATGTAAACAATGTATATTTCCTAAACTTTAAAAGAGAAAATTAATGAGCAATTTTATTCTGCCTCATGTAGCAACAAGAGGCCCTTTCTGTTATGGCATTAATCACGGACATTTGAAGAAATTCTAGTACAATTCCGGACAGTACAATTTTCGACAACCATGTTTCTTACCAAAACAAAAATGAAAGTTTGTCATTTTTAGTTTTCATTTTGATATACCGAATATTCGCACAACCCTAGTCGAGTACGAGAGCTTTACCTTAATGAATAGTTTTAACTAATAAAACCCAATAAAATGGGAATTTCTTAGTAAAGTATTACTGTATTAGCTATGCTATAAACTACAAATTTAAAAAAAATTTCACCTCCACTCTTTTAAACAAAGAATATAACATCACAAAATATTGGTGATTGTAAACAGACACCGAATGCAGGCCGTCCCCAAACTTTCACACGCTCTGAATAAGAAAATTACATTGAGTTTTGAATGTGCCGTGCACACTATCATTACGTGGTAATTGTGTAGCTGAAGTAATTTATTATATTTCTCTTTTTGAAAGACATTTCTGACAATATTTTTAAAAAATCTTAGCTGTAAATAGAAGAGTTTAAATGCCTACCACACAATGAATTATAAAACATTATATAATCTATTTCCTGCCATCCTGAAAGAAAAAAACACTGGGCAAAACTTGTAGCACTTTGTTCTATTAAGCTTAGTTCACAACTGAAAGCATAAAAGTACAGTAAACTATAGAACATTAAACATGTGCAAAAGAACAGACCATCATGTTTTCAAACACTGGTTCACAAATGCATGTTACAGTTGTTTGTACGAGAGGTCCTGAGGTGTAGTATAAAATTTTAGTGTTCAGAAGGATCGTATAGGTTAAGTAAATGAATTTATTTGTTACTGTTAAATTTAATAAGCAATTAAGTCTTGTGATGAACCAATTTGGTGTTTGCCGTCTGAACAAGATTTGGTTCACAAACCATATTTGACCTCAAACTTAAATCTGTTAGTTCTTGTTTTATAGTCTGAAACCATATTTTAACAATAATATGAAACATACAAAAAAAAAAGACAAGATTGGATTCCTTTTTTTTTACACAAAAAGTAAAATTACCTCATATCAGTTTTAACCTAAATACCATTAGCAATATAGAAATTTTGATCTAATGCCTAGCATTTAAAATCATACACTTTAAACTAATTTCTTAGCACTAAAAACATTGGGAGTAAAGAAATAGGCAGTGACCCTATGAATGATCTGAAGTAAGCATTAACCAAATACAACTAGTCCCATCACTATTTTAAAAACCTCCTACTTATTTCCAATCATTTGCTTAGACTGAATTCAAACTTACAAAAAATATATACAATTTGTGTGTTAAGTTATATAAATACACACACAACTTTACACTGAATCATGAACAATATCACCTGTAAACCAAAATACAAAAATGTATAACTTATGCAATATTTAAAATAGCTGTTGCACCTTCTGCATCATGAGCTCAATTTATGCTTCAAATGCAATATTGTAGCCTTCTTTGAACACTCACCTTTCAACGTACCTTCATTAACAATAAGAACATTTTTATTACACTTGCTGATTTATACTTTGCATCATGCATTTAGTTACAAAAAAAAACATCAAGTTTTTAATGACCACCACTTTCCTGGATTTAACCGATCATACCAAACTAAACAAAAAACCTTCACCTTCCGCAATGGGATAACTGCCCTACAAAATGCAACGAATAACCCTATTTACTAAAGTGCAGGGCATATTGCAATAAGCAACTCAATGATGCATTTTCCCCACAAAAATTGTTATTCCCCAAGAACATTCTCTTCTTGACGCAAGTGATACATTAATGTCTCGAAACCATCTCCTAATGTATACCAAATATTTCAACAACAAAACACTTTATAGTGACTAAACTATCAAAGTCGAAAGAAAACATTAAAAACCACGCCTTGCCAAACCAGTCCTGTTAACAATTTAAAAAACTACATTAGTTCACCCCTCCCCCCCCCTAATCCACTATTTATAGTTACCCATCATGTTACTTCATTATTTTGATTACATGCATTAATAGGTACTCAAGAAGTTCAAATACTGTTTGGAAACAATAGTGTGAATCAGTGTTACTCGAATTAACATCTTACCACATATAACATATAAGGTTAACAACATTTTCCATTTCTCATTTTAGGATTAGAAGTGATGGTTTCCCAATGGATGATTTTAAAACCAAAAACTATCCTGATGAGTTTAATCTGAAAGATGTAAACAAAAATTGTGCAGATTACAGGCTCACTTCAGGTTATGCTCCGGGATCAAATATTCCAATAACTGAAGGTATTTTTGGATCTATACCAGGAAGACTCAAATTACAATATTATAATTCAATGGGTTCTTAGCAAAATCTGATATCAGGTATTGAATTGATTGGTATTTTCTGAAATTTGGAATGCACAGCTGTCAAATGCAGTAAATCTGAACACACAATATCCCTCACAATAATACCTAAAGAACACCACACTGATGTAACAGCCAATTGCACACTGTTATTCAGACCAGGAGGGGAGAAAGCAAACTACCGAATTACAAATTTGATGTTAAAAGTTCTTATCTAATCATGTTCTTTATAATCACTTTTTTTATCTTTCCTAGTAATCTGCACAATCTTCCATTTAGTACTGGTTTAATACTGGTCTCATTTTATGCTGTGACCCCAAGCTTTAAAACAGTATAGGCCAGGGCTATTCGTGTCCACATTTCGTAAACATACTCTTGACAAGCAAGTTCTGACTTCAGTGGTGTGATTTCGGTGGCTATTAACATCAAGGTCTTGAGAGCTGATTAGGGTAAAACGAGGTATGGAGCAGCACCTTCAAGGGCGGGGAAAGCCAGAAATCCCCGAGAAAAATGTTGGCACAATTCCACATGCAAAAATCCAGGATTGACCCTGCCGGAAATCAAATCCAATTCACCTAAGTGGTAGTCTCACTACACAACATGGCCCCTTCTAACTGGTGAGTAGTCTCACTACACAACACAGCCCCTTCTAACTGGCAAGTAGTCTCACTACACAACACAGCCCCTTATAATTGGTGAAGTCTCACTACACCAACATGGCCCCTTCTAATTGGTAAGCAGTCTCACTACACAACATGGCCCCTTCTAATTGGTGAAGTCTCACTACACCAACATGGCCCCTTCTAATTGGTGAGTATCTCACTACACAACATGGCCCCTTCTAATTGGTGAAGTCTCACTACACAACACGGCCCCTTCTAATTGGTGAAGTCTCATTACACCAGCATGGCCCCTTCTAATTGGTGAAGTCTCATTACACCAGCATGGCCCCTTCTAATTGCTGAGTAGTCTCACTACACCAACATGGCCCCTTCTAATTGGTGAGTAGTCTCACTACACCAACATGGCCCCTTCTAATTGGTGAGTAGTCTCACTACACCAACACGGCAACTTCTAATTGGTGAAGTCTCACTACACCAACACGGCAACTTCTAAATGGTGAGTAGTCTCACTACACCAACATGGCCCCTTCTAATTGGTGAGTAGTCTCACTACACCAACATGGCCCCTTCTAATTGGTGAGTAGTCTCACTACACCAACATGGCCCCTTCTAATTGGTGAGTAGTCTCACTACACCAACATGGCCCCTTCTAATTGGTGAGTAGTCTCACTACACCAACATGGCCCCTTCTAATTGGTGAGTAGTCTCACTACAGCAACATGGCCCCTTCTAATTGGTGAGTAGTCTCACTACACCAACATGGCCCCTTCTAATTGGTGAGTAGTCTCACTACACCAACATGGCAACTTCTAATTGGTGAAGTCTCACTACACCAACATGGCCCCTTCTAAATGGTGAGTAGTCTCACTACACCAACATGGCCCCTTCTAAATGGTGAGTAGTCTCACTACACCAACATGGCCCCTTCTAATTGGTGAGTAGTCTCACTACACAACATGGCCCCTTCTAACTGGCAAGTAGTCTCACTGCACAACATGGCCCCTTCTAACTGGCAAGTAGTGTCACTACACAACACGGCCCCTTCTAATTGGTGAAGTCTCACTACACCAACATGGCGCCTTCTAATTGGTGAGTAGTCTCACTACACATCATGGCGCCTTCTAATTGGTGAGTAGTCTCACTACACCAACATGGCCCCTTCTAATTGGTGAGTAGTCTCACTACACATCATGGCCCTTCTAATTGGTGAAGTCTCACTACACAACATGGCCCCTTCTAATTGGTGAAGTCTCACTACACAACATGGCCCCTTCTAATTGGTGAAGTCTCACTACACAACATGGCCCCTTCTAATTGGTGAAGTCTCATTACACAACATGGCCCCTTCTAATTGGTGAGTAGTGTCACTACACAACACGGCCCCTTCTAATTGGTTAAGTCTCACTACACCAACATGGCCCCTTCTAATTGGTGAAGTCTCACTACACCAACATGGCCCCTTCTAATTGATGAGTAGTCTCACTACACCAACATGGCCCCTTCTAATTGGTGAGTAGTCTCACTACACCAACATGGCCCCTTCTAATTGGTGAGTAGTCTCACTACACATCATGGCCCCTTCTAATTGGTGAAGTCTCACTGCACAACATGGCCCCTTCTAATTGATGAGTAGTCTCACTACACCAACATGGCCCCTTCTAACTGGTGAGTAGTTTCACTACACAACATGGCCCCTTCTAATTGGTGAGTAGTCTCACTACACATCATGGCCCCTTCTAATTGGTGAAGTCTCACTACACCAACATGGCCCCTTCTAATTGGTGAAGTCTCACTACACCAACATGGCCCCTACAAACTTCAGGATTTCTGGAATACTTTCCTTGTTGAGTGTTTGATACTATCCACCCACCAATGACCCACATTATTTTCATTTAGACCATTTCCGGTCAGTTTATATGTTAATGGCTGTTGCATACATTACTATCACTATTTTACAATTTGAACAACAGATACCCTATTGTCACAAATTTTTACTTCCAATGATGAACTACTATGAATGTTTGCAATCTATGTTTCAGCACTGCTTCTCTGATTAATCAGTGTTTAAGTGCCATTTTTACCCAAAAATAGGTTGACCTAAAAGAAGAAGACGTCTACATCTTTACTTTAAATAGAAAGAACATGGCCTTTTAATTCAGTAGGAGTACTTTATCTTGACATTTAAATAAAGGTTTTATGTGGCCGAAAACTTTGCAGTTTATATTCTAATGCCAACCATTCTGTTTGTAAATGAATTATTTGTTCAAGTTTTTATGACTGCTGAATGGCGGGTTGGTAATTACATAGATGAATTTCACCATCACTTGTTACCACACAAGCAAAAACACTGACCTTAAAAGTTGTGAAAATACATCCACCCTCAATTTTTTTTTAAAGTCAAACGTGGAGTAAATTGTGTATAGGCTATTCATTCACGGTTACTTCACACTTTTCTAAAGCCCAGCTGTACTTCCAGAATATTCCTCTGTCTCTTGCAAACTATGCTTAACTAGTCTGGAAAATTACACCGAAGGACACCGCACTGCATTCATGTGCCTCAGTTGTAATAATATTTTGCATGAGAACTATTGCTTAATAGCCATTACCAACACACATTTTCTCCCTGTTTTAGTTATTATTTAAAAATGAAACTATAATTTATAGATCACATATAAATATATCTATGTAACAAAAATAATTACTTTTATAAACACGAGTATAAGACTTTTGATACCTGGCATATTTAGAAAATAACTCACACCACATATGCGAAGATTTTTCAAAGGTTCAATTAAAAAGGAGTGAATAAACCCCATACTTTGGTTCAAATGAACTTTTCCTTATATTGTATCTGTTAATTGTAATAATAAAACCAGACACTAACAATTTTTTCTATTTTGTCAACTTTCTGAATTTTTTGATAGTTCCCCAGAATGACTAGTAAGATCATAAATTTTGGGGATGGCAACACTGTTGTTATTCAGACTGCACTGAGCATAACTACACACTAGTATGTATACTGGGAAGGTGGGAAAAGGGGGGGGGGGGGGTAGTCTGGTGCTGCCTAACCTATCACTACCAGCAATGAGCACCACATGCAACACGGGTTAAGTTATTAATGGATTTTTGCAATTTCTTTGTATGCTGAATATCATTATACTGTAACAGTCCAAATAAGTAAAGCCAAAATTGTATTCAGTCTATCAATTTTTTTCACGATACATACTATTGACTTCACACAAATGCCCATTACAAACACAGCAATGCTTTACTTTGTATGTATAGGTCGGATGTCACTTGGCAAAGACATGTTTATTGCCAGTTCATAAAATTCAAAATTGAAATTTTAAAACTCCTATGCTAACAACTACCCCTATATTCACAATTAACAACTTTTGCAGAGTAGCAATTGTTTACATTTTCTCTGACCCAGGTGAAAATCCCCTTGACTTTTCCCTGTCACATGAAAATCCCCGACGTTTCCCTGTCGCATGAAAATCCCAGACTTTACCCGGTTTTCCCGGTGGGTGGACACTTACATAACTGTCACCCAGAAATGAAACTAATTGCTGTTCTCTTTCAAACTTTCCTACTGTGTTAATTGGACAGTAACTGCATACACTACCAGGAAAACCACAATCAAACTGAGAAGTGCTGCACGAATAATTACACTTTGAAAGCAAGGTCTTACCTATCCATTTTGGCCTTTAAAAACACCCTATTTGTCTGTAAAAAAAATAAAAATTTACACAGGAAAACTATATATACATAAGAACTTGCGCTAACACACACACAACATACAAACTATTTTTATAAAGTTGAATACATGCACACAACTTCCCTTTATTTTAAAGAAAACTCCTCCAAGCCAGAAAAAAATTAATGGTAAAACCAGATATACTTTTCAAGGGACAATACTAGGGATGCGTTGGAGCCAAATTGTTTTCCTATTCACACTAGTCCGATGTCAAAATTATACGTTTTTATTAATGAAATATAAATATATGTATTTGACAGGGACTTATCCTGAAAATTTTGGCAAGGCACGCATCACGAATCTTACTTTAGTTCACTTTACACAGAGGAAATAAAATTAATAATACCAAAATAAAAATAAAAGGTTGCTGGAAATGTCCAAGTTCCTTACCACCCTTTTCCTCTATAACTCTTAATCCAGTATTCAAATAGCGTGATTCACTGGTCAAATCAAATTATTTTAGATCAAGTTTAAAATTTATTTAAATACCTAAAAGTCAACAAAAAAAACTTGAATTTTCTAGTAGCACGTCATTTAAATTTGAGCAAAGGCAATGTTATATGCCTGCCAAAACGAATAATTTGAAATCTGTTAAAAATCTTAATAATAGCCTGGCTAAACACATAATTAAAAAATAAGATTGCTTCTGAAGTTTACAAAACCTAATTTACTTTTAAATTTGAAGTGTTCAAGATTTACTTCAATTGTAACATTTACCATTTGTTCTATAAGTAATAATTCAAACAGACATGGCTAATCGCACAATCAAAATGTTTATTTTTGTAAAGGTCAGGATTAAATGTTTGTACAAAATTTCTGTCTTTGTTCTATGTCTTAAAATTGTAGAGAGTGGGCATAGGTCTCCCATTATAAAAAAGGTCTAACTTCTCACTAAATGCACATAACTGGAATGATTTATTAAATACACTTATTAAAATTTTACTTTTAAACTACTGTTTAAAATACAAATTCAAATCTAACAGTAGAACATGCAACCCATCAGCCACTAAAAATTGAATACAGATATATAAACTCACTCGCTAGCACGCTGAATGCAATGTCACCTTGTGTGCATTCTCACCCACATTTTGCGCGAGCTTGCTGTGACGTCACACCAACTAAAGGAGTGTTGAGAATACCACAGAGCTATGCCTCGACGTTTTATGGAACTATTACCATCAATTATAGAAACATGCACCACGCACGCTACCACTCGGCGCCTTGCCATGACGTTTTGAGTAACTATTAGGAAAAGAGAGGCTTCCAACCCAGTCCCTTGTGACAACAAAAATTTATTTTTATTTCAAAGAAAAAATGGGAAGTCTATAGTTAGGAAATATGTTCGCGATTGAATTTTATTAAAGCACACACTGCATGCATTGCATTCATGGAGAATGCGCACCTGGTATTTGGGTAATGTATTTGGAGCAAAATTATACCAGAGTTGTGCAGAAATGATTTCCAAGGGTTTTCAAAATAAACGAAAAAGACTGCAAAGCCATGTGTGTGTGTGTGTGTGTGTGTGTGTGACAAAAACAGCTGTGATACAGCCTGTGTTCACATTTACCATGAGGAAATAAAACATTTTATATTGTTAACAATGTTTAATATAAATAACGTTACTGGGGCAATGTATTCTGCGTAAAACGGTACGCCCAGTTATGCAGAAAAGACAACTGGGGGGAAAAGATTTATGCATACCTCTGCGATACAGCCGGTGAAGTACATATACGAGGAAATTATACATTTTATGCTGTTTAAATTGGTTAAAAATTGAGCGAGCAAAAATTCACAAAAAAGCAAAATACATGACAGCACATATGCATGACAAAAAGTGACAATACGGCCCATGATAAGTTTCCCGCGAGGAAATGAAATGTGTAAAATTAATTAAATATTTTAACACGTAGACATTTTATTTTCTCTTCAAAACTTTGTACAGTAGTATACCTTATAAATGCCGAAAAATATTTAATAAGAAAAACCAAAATGTTGCATCGCTAGCAAATGACTATTCTAATATCACAGAAAAATAAAATCTCTGTGTATTAAAAATAAAATTATTTTAATAGTTTAAAATGTTAATAAAATACTCTGACTCTCAGAACAAGATTTACGTGTAAAAAAGCGACTAATTATTAGTAGGCCTACTAACAACACCGTAACGGAACAAACATTACAACATGTAAACAATTAATAAAATACTAAGACCTTACCATTCATTATATATTTTTTTTGTCCATACAGTTTGGCAAAAATAAAGTTAGTTGGAGAAAATGCCACGGTAAAATACAACACATTTGGAAAGTGCACCATTTTTTTTCAATATTGGTTACACACAGCAGCTGCATTAAATATTCCCCATCTATACGGACACGTAAAACAAGGGAATGTCGCTCAGAAACACTTGTGAACTGTAGATAGTTTCTCTGCTAACTTTTTTAAAACATGGCAGTGGCATTATTAAATCAAGCATATTCCTTATGACATAAGGAAAAGAGCAAGTTTATAAAAACATTGCAAGCGCATGCCTGCACCCATCTCCGTATGATTTCATAATTTTACTAGTGTGTGACGTCCTGCCTCTTGCTACCACCCCTCATGTTAGAATCACAATCCAATAAATGCATCCCGAAAGTAGCTTTAAGTCTGGAGAAAAATAAAAAGTGTCCAAAAAAAATCCAAGCAAATAGTGCCATGAAGTCACCAATAAATACAAATACAAATTGTTGTTAGTGAAGAAAGGCCAAAAAATGCAACATATTACACTAGACAATCAAAAATGTAGGTAGTTGCAAGCAAACTTCTCAGAAATAAAAACAGGACCAAGATTGGTGGGGAAAAAAAAGTGTAGGAAAGGTGGAGTTCTGTTTTTTCCACTTGCCTGGTGCTGCTGCCACAGGGTGGGGCGTGGAATGCAAAGTGCTGCCCATGTATAACTCAGCGAACAGCTGTCAAAGGTTAACAAACTTGCTTGTGGACAAGGACTTTCGATCCATCTATGCTCAATGAATTGTTTCCAATGTACTGGGGTATGACTTGTGCAAAAATTTATATAAACCAATGAAAATTGGAGACTAATATATTTGTTTTGCTAACATTAACAATTAGTTGCTGCCTGGTAGATATGGAAAAGATTTCACAGAACACATTTCCAAAGCCATTGCAAGAGTTTATCTAGGGTCTTTATATTATGACTAGGGATTGGTCGAGTATGCATTTTTCAAGATTCTGATTCCAGGTATTTCGTTTATTAAAAAGAAGCATTTGAAATTCAATACCTAAATTTGAAAAAAAAAAAATATATATATATATATATATTTCGCACAATAACATTTATTTTCGTGAATTCCAAGTACGCTGATAATATTAATATTGAATCATAAGCAGCTGTGTGTCTAAACTTATCGGAAGTGAATTCGCTAGAAAACTTCTTAGGTGTCCATACTTATTGACTTACAAATGAAGTTGATTTAAAAAAATTGACACATTATGCTTTTCAAGTGTGTTGGAAAAAAAATATAAAGGAAAACACTTTTGTGATGAGACTGCTACAGTCAAAACTGAATGAAAATACTGTAATGCATTGTTGCAGCAGCCCAAAATGTACAAGGTTTTCTTCCCACGGCTTCCAAGTTATATTTGAAGTTTGTTTCAACTTGTTATCCCTTCTTGCCAGCTCTACGTAACTTTTTATCCAAAGCACATGTGTTTTTAACCTGCAACATATTTTAAAATAAACCTTGGTTGGGACGTGTTGAAAAGTTGCAGTTTCATTTGTAAATTTACTCAAATACCATTTATTTTTTACTTGCCTCAGTTTTTTCAGATAGATGTTTATTTATATTGCACATGCATGTAGAAAGCTAACTACGTAAAGAAACCTTAAAACTGTGTTAAAATATGCGAATAGAACACATTCATGAAAAATACTGCTAGTAACAAGAAGAGAATGTGCAGGAAATGTAAACAAGTCATTGATGTGGACTGCATACGCACGCCAATCATGTAGTAGACTGTTGTGGCACCAAAATGTGTGCACCAGCGCTGTTTCACAGACACCAATGTAATTCATTTCAGTAAATGGTGATTAAAAAATGCTTTATTAAACGTTTGGCAGATCAATTTTATTTGCATTTTGTTGTATAGAGTATTTCGCTATATGGAATATTTGAATGTTTTGTGGTTTAGTGTAATGTACAGTGCATTATTTTATGCCGAGTCATTTACTCAGAGAATCAATTTTATTGGTACTCTGTACTCATTTTAATGGAAAAATCTGCAGTAGCGAAGAATCAAATTGACCAATCCCTAATTGCAACCTGTATAAGCAGTTTTTCAAGGGAACAAAACAAACATGATGTTACTGACAACTAATGAGCCTACTTTCCTCTACATGGGTACAAATTAAGTTTAGTGAAGTTCTTAAAATTCAGCTAGCTTGCAATCAACTGAACCACGGAGATAAGATTCAGAGTATCAACTTTGGATGTATTCAGTCAAATGATTTGGATAGGGTTCACTAACCTTGACATACTTTCTCAACTTTATTAAATTGACATTTACTCATAAGTGCGCATCATTCAGCCACACATTTCAACGGAGTTTGACTGATCCTACACTCTACAAGACGTCAACCGTTCACCAGCCAAGCTACCGAGATTATGTATCAAGGTTATCCAAGTACTAAAGTGCACCACCGGATGGCACCACTAGTACGATAGCAGCATGCAGCGCCAGCCAGTGATACACCCAGAGGATCAAGTCATCACCCTCCTCCTCTCCGTGACCAAGGACGAGCCAGGGAAGAGTATAAATACTGGAGCCAGGCCCTTGGACTGCCGATCTGTGTGTTCCTTCACAGCACTCATGGCGCGAAAGATTCCTACCGCTCTACCAGTCCTCGCCAGTTGTTTGTCATCAAACATTAGGCACTTCCAGCCTCTTCAGGGCAATACCACTTAACTTCCACGGGGCCTCATCTTAGATACTCTTTCCACATGCCAGTCTATCGTAGTGGTACCAGGAAAAGCGTAAATACGGCTGAGAATATCAGCACGAGCCTAGCCACACCCCCACCGGTCTCCAGAGCCTCAGACCCCAGGAACAGGAGCAAGCTGTCTGCAGCTTAGAGACCCCTCTCACCAGCCAACGAACCAACTATCTTCAAGCCTACCAGAGTCGACGGCACAACACACCCAGTATTCTTGGCCTACTTGAGCAGATGAGACACTTCACTCAGCCTAGCTACCTGTGGTTTTGGGGGACTCCTGTCAGTCTGCCAACGCCAGCGTCAACTAGTACCTGCGAGCCCCTGCCGACCAGCACACCAGAATCAAGGGCCAAACTGGTTGCACCACGGTCAGAAACACAGCAGCTACCCCGCAGATCAAGCCTCACCCAGGCAACCCAGCGAGAGTGGTCCCACCAAAACGTAAAGCCATACTTGCAGTACCAAATTTCGTGCCATGCGCACCAGTATCACGTAAGGACTACTGTAGTTCACAGCATAACCCCAGGTACATCTGCTTTTGCACTCACCAAAAACACTTGAGGGTCCTGACATACTTCAGTTGTCCACAAGATGTCACACGTCACCCTTAAATATTTACGCAGCTATCATTTTGAATATACTGTAAATTCCCGATTTTCCAAGGTTATAGGACTGGCTAAGTGTTCACAACTGATTTTTACAGTTAAAGCAATTGGGAGAAAAATGGCTACTTTATGGCTACAAATTTTACAAAGGTTAAAATATAATCATAAAAGAATTCAATTCTTTGACAGCCAGTGCGTGGCATCATAAATGATATTGACGCATAATGCTTTTAGGTATCTTGCACCGAGTTTGAAGCTTAAAATTATTACGTTGAGAGTGAGATTGTACTGTCTGCCTTGCAGCTTTTATTATTCACCAGTCCACTGTAATTATGCTAAGACAAGCAAGTTCATTAACTCCCCACTAGATCACACTAGTAGTAATATTGCTTGTCTGTTGTTTTGCTTCTCCCAGCTGGCCGGTGATGTCACAGAGGCAAGTCGTGCATTCACATCCCCCGCTCAGCCACTACCCCTCGCATTAGTGGTACCAGCCAATTAGCATTGGCACCGGCCCACGGCGAGTATACAGGCTGAGACGGCCCACGTCTCTAGACCAGACTTCCTTCCCAGCGCACATGAATCGGGAATATCATATTGAAAGCAGTTTTGTTTCCAGCACAAGCTGCTCAGATCCAATTAAATTGACGTCTTTTCCAGCACTCGTTGCTCGGAACTGATACCACGTTCTAAGCTTAGCTTAACAGCCAGAGTGTGTAGCACATGTTGCTCAGGTCCATATCAATTACCACGTCAAGTATTTCATTGTTGCAGTCATTCCAGCACGCACTGCTTGGAACAAGTCAGTTGGGAGATATTCCACTACGAAGACTACCATCCTGTCACTTCTATGCTGTTTCCCAAGCGATTGTCAGCTATATAGTTACATTGTTTTCTTCAACACGAAAACATAAATGCAAGAGTTTCTGCAACAGTAATTCTCAACGCGTTCCCTTGTTGAGTCTGTCACCTCTACCGACCATCCTAACAATAGCTTTCCAGGTCTGAAGCCCGCGTCGCTGACCCGGAGCTAGAGTGCTCCAACCACATTGTAATTTTCTTTTAAAAAATAAAATATGAGTGGAACTTTAACTTGACTGCCTTCTGTGTAGTCTTGGTACTTCGTAGTTACCGTGGTAACATATTTGCTGGTATTCCACGGGCGTTTGCTCAACCGAATTATACGCTGTTGTAAACAGATCATTCACTAGTATCGGCCAGCTTTTCCACCAATCCTTGGGATTGTGGGAATGGGGGAGCCTTGCACAGATACACTGAGAATCCATATCACTATCTAGCGATTATTTTTCCTCGGAGCGGACTCTGCTGAGGACTGATAATTCTTAAATAGAGAGTTACCAGGTCACGCACCACAGGTGAATACCAGCAAGTGCACTGCAGCTTGTTGGGTGAGTTTCTATGTCCTAATACCTTAGGTCAAAAGGAAGGGTTTGAAGGAAAAGATGAGCACAACACTCCCAGCATCAGGTCGAGCACATAAGTATCAGTGCTCACTTGTAAAACAGTTAGTGAACAGGCACAAGCTCTCAGTCGTCTGCAATAGCCAAGAGATATATCCGTACCACGCCACCTGTTTACACCACCGGAATGCTCTAGACCTGCAGTTTACCCAGATTGTTTTGTAGAGAACTTACCTCCTCCAATCATGGCTCATTTGAACCCAGTCGTTCTGCTTCCTACATCTGTGTATAGCCCACAGAAAATTTCCACGGCACTTGCACCATCTGTCCCACCTGCTCCTAAGAAAAGTTGCCATATTGAGACATCACCCAGGAGACCTTACCTCCACTGTACCTGCCAAGTGCAGTATCATGCTAGTAGAAGCTGATTTTTTGGCCTAACGCATAGCCATACAACCAATTCAGTATTCGGCCAAAGCACCCGTACCCCAGCCCGTCACGCATCAATATTAACATCACGTACACAAAATCCTGCATTAGCCGATACATGAACGATTGCGAGAAAGTTTCGCTCTGGCTATTTTGACAACCTACATTTGCAAGACAGACATTGAAGAAATATGCGGGCATTAAGGAGATCAGACAAAATGTCTATGTATATTATATTGTTACAAAAGAGCTGTTATTAATGTAACAAATTCAACTTCGTTCTGGGATGTGTACATGTTTAAAGTAGGGGTGGGAAATTTGATTTCTCGATTAGCTCGATTTTTGCTACAATCAACATAATCGAGAGGAAGTATGAATTTATTAGTTTTTGATTATTTCAGCAAAATATTAGTTTATCGTTTAATAATTAGGCCTAATTTATTTCAAAAGACCGTATTTGTGATGTAAAAAGAAAATTACAAATTACAGACATTGTAAAGTAATTAATAGTTTGTGATTTTTGTTTTTAAAAGAACTCTTGGCTAGAAAATGCAAAAATCGTTCAATTTTTAAGGAATGACAAGAAAGGTTAAGTACGTATTACTTTAGACCTGCAGATGTCCTGCTCTTTTTCATTACCATTTGTTTTTATTGTTGTGCACTTTGGAATTGTACAATTTTTCTTGGAACCAAGATAATCGAGAATCGAATAATCAAGCTTTTTAAGAGTTAAAATTCAGAATCTATAATCGAGAAAAAAACATTGTCCCATCTCTAGTTTAAACTAAATGGAACACCATATGTGATAAGTTTAGTTTCGTTTGTCTCTTCTTCATAGGCCATCGCTAGTGTTTGCTTGTAACATTTCCACATGCATGCTTCATATTAAAGTGGCCGCAGATCTGTCGCAGAGTATTTTTCAAATATTTCTACATTAATTTGACATATATTTCAAACCTGAGCTGTTTTGAGTACGCAAGAGGTGGAAAAGTTACTTTTAAAATGACGTAATAGATACTTTTGTGACACAGCAGCGAAATAGATGACCGTGCTGCCATCTGTTGGACAGAGCACGCAGTTTTCTTCGGAAACCATGCTCCCATGAAATTACTAATTTTTTATGTGTAAAATGCAAATAAATTCTCAATAGTTTTAAATTTTCCACAAGCTCTACACATTTACATGTGAAGCGATTCTGATTACTAATATGTAATTTGGATTCTGCCTGCAATCACCAAGCCATTCTGAGGCCGGCTTGCCCATTGTTTATTTTATTTTTTGTCCTAACTCCGTCCCACTTCAGCAACAAAGCAGAAATAAGGGTTATTTATTTATTAAAACCACGCATTGTTTGTGATGGAATCATTTTTGCGGCAAATAATATTTATGTTAGAGTGATATTTTCTCATCCAGTCGCACTTCGTGCCACTGTTAATTTATAAATAGCCTCTGCATGTTCAAACTACTGTAAAACACACAATCTCGCCTTTTAGACCAGCAGGTGCCAGTTTTAACCATAAAATAAACAGATATGCCAAACATATCAAAATAGTTATATGGCCACCTTTTTGAAAACCAGTGTCTGGCACCATTTAAATTATAGCCTTCTGTAGGTGTGCGAAATTGTAAAAATTAGTTGAAAAGTCCAGCAAAAGAGGATCCTGCATGCATAAATGATGCTGCTAATACTGTGTGCATACAATGTTTGGTTGAATTCTGTTTATCAGTTTCATAGTTGAACAAATTAATTAAACCTCATTAAAACATACCTGCCACACATGTTAATTTACATACCCCCTTATAGGTGCTTACGAACAGTAACCTGGTTGCTTTCAACAATTCAGTAACTCTGGCGTTTTGAGAAGGCCGGAACTCAAAATTAAGCCTGAATATTTAGTGCAGTAGTCATACTGTGCTAGATGTTGAAGACTATTTGTTAAATTATGTTATGACATTTCAACTAAAATAGATATATAGTTCCCAATTTGAAAATAAGTGTGGCATACCTAAAACATGTTAGTACTACTGCAATAGTTTACCATATGGTAGTAGGAATCTGTCAATTGGTTCCAGAGATATAACAAAAAAATTATACTTATTCGTGTGGCACTACCTTACAAAATGAACAAAAGAGGCTCCGTGTACACATATTTGATGTTTGTTACATACACTCCCAGCATACAAAGTTGGAACTGAAAATTGGTTATAATCCCAAAATAGCAAGATAGCTGTCAATTTGAAAATAAGTGTCTGATATACAGTGGAAGCCCGGTATACAGCTGATCTGGTTATACCGCGGGGCAATTTATGTCCTACAGCCTGAATAAATAAGTGGAAAGTGTGCGGTCAGGTAAACCTGTGGTCTGTCGGCGGGTGGTTGAGAGTCGGGGACATTTATGGACGGGCGGAAAGCACAGGCGCATGTTCTCCCTCCTTTCAGCACCAAGATATATAAAATGTGTTCTTATATTACCATATTGGCGAGAAAGGCTGTGTGTGTGTGTGCCAAGTCAGAAGTTTTTGATGAAAAATTCAGGACAATTAATACTTCAAGTAGACCACACTAAATTTTTATATTCTCGTAAACATTGCCGGGCCTTATGCCAGTGTAGAGGCCAACAAGTCGCATAAATTTCATAGAAATTAAACACAATGGCGTGAATTGCATCAATCAGTATGTTTTCCCAATACCAGGCTGTTGTTACGAATTGAACCGGTCCTGTAACAATGGCAGTGGCGGGGGCTGTCTGGCCACCACCTGCCAGAATAATCTAATAGCGAACGACAGACAGCTGCCAAGCCCCGACGATCAAGATACAAGCGACAACAGCCAGCCGCTACGTCAATCTCCTTTAGCTCTATGTAATCATTATAATTATGATGTAGACAATTTAATTATAATGTGTATATATATCGGCAATGCGGTATGTCTTCCAATTTAGAAAAAAAAAATTCTGAAATTTGTGGCACGTCTCAAAACTCATGCTTCAAAGTCATTTACTGGTCTATAGTTAACTTCCTACGAGGTATAACTCTACGTAATCATTATAATTACGATGTAGACACTGATTATAATGTACATATCCCGGCTAAATGATATGTGTTCCTATTTTGAAATTTTTTTTTCCGAAATTCGAGGCGCATCTCAAAATTCATGCTTCAAAGTGTCATTTACAGGCCTATAATTAATCTCCCAAGGGGTATAGCTCTACACAATCATTATAATTATGATATAGACATATATATACCGGCTATAAGGTATGTATTCAGATTTTTGAAAAAAAAAAAAAAAAAAAAAAAAAAAATACGAGTGGACGAGCTATTTGGGCAAGGCTTACTGCAGAAAAGCGCCTTTCTTTGCATGCCACAAATAATACCTTTTTTTTTGTTTTAGTTTTCCTTTGTAAAATGCAACCGACAAGCAAGCGACATATTTCAAAACATGTGAGGCACTGACAGATCCCATCTGCAGTGCAAGTGTGCACTCGACCGTTGGACATGAGCTGCTTTTCTCATTCTCACTTCCTCCCATACTGGCCCAGCAGGAGGCAGGGGTGAACCCCCTTCTTCAACCCACATGACAAACAACTCGCAGCTAACACACCACCCTTGGTGGAATAAGTACATCCTTTGCCTGGAAAATGCAATAATTTTTTAGTTACTCCTGCTTGAATGCATGTGACCCTTCTTCACAGCGCGTTTCTCTTCTGTTTCTCTCCCTTGGGTGCTGTCAAGTTCAGTGCTCCGTGTTTGACAGAGAGGTACCACGCCACATTAGAACACTGGCTTTTTATACTACTGTACTGTCACTCCTAGAATAGCGCGGAAAGTTATGACACGGCTCCGAGTTATGTCCCCCAACAGCCGCATTATATCGGCTTTTACTGTACTTGAAACATACTCGTACGTACCAACTGCTGCACTACTAATTTTTGCCAAATTTGATAGGAATCTGTCCATTGTTATTACACAAAAACTTTATTAAATCATGTAGCGCTACCTTACAAAATGGCAGAGAGAAGCGCTTGTAGAGGAAAGTGATCTCGCAAACCTTTCTTTCCTTCAGAAGGTATGCCTCCCTTTCTATTTTACTGATGTGGGTTGGAGCAATATCACACAAGAAAATAACAGCATATTGCTGTATATAGTTGATAAACTTAAAATAGTCAACCCAGTTAAGAAAAGAAAAGCAAAGGTGCAAGAATCTTTGAGACAGACCACCCTCAATGCAGACTTTCCACTGGTGCGCGTGTGTGTGTGTGAGCAAGGTGAAGTCACGTGCGTGCCCGATGTGCAGGCTGTTATTTACACGGTCCATCTGCACTCGGAACACCAGTTGCTGGGTCTCTGATCTCCACAAACCTGCTAAGAATATTGGCTTGCACACACAACACAACTGTTTTCTACAGCCTGCTGTATTTCATATCTCCCAAATTTAACATCAGGTATGACTTCTTGCTCGCAGCGAGAGCACGTCCATTTCTGCTCATCAAAGCAGGTAGATTATTACAGCAAGACGGAGCATCTTTTTCACTAATGATTTCATGCTGTGTACTGGTGGTCAAATTATGCTTCATTAGATGGAAAATTTTTCAATATTCACAAAAGCAATACTTGCTAATTATTTGTACTGAAGAATCGGTACTCAGAACTACTGCAACATCAACTGGAAACTAACAAGTTCCTACACTGGCAGAAGCACAGATTCACTAACATCAGCACATTCTGAAGAAACAGATGAGCATAGGCATAGCTCTAGTCAACACAGATGCATACCTTATTGGGAGAGGGGTAAGGGGGAAGAAGTCCACCTCTACCCAACATTCTTCTATTTTGTTGCAGTCATATTTTTCACCTACATACTGTTCTATTATAAAAACAGACTTTTTGCATTCCTTCACTTGAATAGAATTTAGGTTTGCTTGGATTAATGTTCAGATTTCCATCAACTGATGACCCAAATATGCCATTTCACTTGAATTTTAATTTATTCACTTACTGCACTGCCTATGCCACAATGCCAGTCTAGCTCTCCAATCATTTTGATTTGCAAAATAGCCATCTCTGAACAGAATTCATTGCCCTATGAAATTAATTTATACTTCATCAATGAAAACAGTGTAAAATGTGTATTTTATGCGGAAAAGACTAGGTCTAGTTGTGTGCTGCATATTAGCCTGTATGCAAAACCACTGTCCCATTTTTTTTCTATGACCTGCACAGTGGTAGGGCCATATGCACAGACTCGCCTAGAAACACTACCACTTCCTGTAGTGGAGATTCCAAACGTCACTAGATTTTGTATCAGTTGTAGTTGTAGTACTAGTGCAGATTCATGAAGTTTAGTATGGATGGTCACTAAATAAGAGGATACACGAGGTTGCCCGTAATTAATAACGTCAATAGATCTCAACCAATAGGAAGTTGCAGAAACCAAGACTTCAGATTCTTCTCCTAAGAAATAAAATGGAGAGGTTTGTTCCTCGAAATACACATATTATTATACTGTTTAAAAATGTCACATGCTGGAATCAACAGAAAACGCATGTAAAATTATAAATACTGCCAGTCAGCTAATATATATAAACGGAATTGCTATTTCTAAAATGTTGTTAAAGAAAGTTTATGAAATAATGTTATTACAAGATTTTTTGAAGGGATATATGAGGTAAGGCATTAATTAATTAATAGCAATACTTAACTTATTTTATTGCTATCTGAACAAATACGCAAAGTTAAAAACCACCACAGTACGATTTTCTAAATATAATTTACATAATCTTTATTATAGAAATGTAGACGTGCTGTAAACTTTCCTATTATTTGAAAATCAAAGTGTATACTTTTAAATAACTTACAATTACATACAAGAACGACTAAAAACCTGATATATATATATATATATATATATATATATATATATATATATATATAAAATTAATTATTTGTAGCGCTATCTAGTGACCGCAACGCGTTTCTTACTGTTGCATATTAACACATTTTTTACAAACCGAATATGGATGAAAAATTAAAATATAATTGTATAGGTAGTGTTCCAGTTCCATAAATACGTTTTTCTAACCAGAATGTGTGAATACACAGCTCCGCACACATTAAAAACTTTAAATCTTAGTCAAACACAGATTTTTTACCACCATTTTGCAGAAAATCTACACTAGATGGTAATTTAGGGACGTCGTTCAGCAACTAGATTTATCTACTTAAAAATTAAGGGCTGCTACTGCAACTTAAAGTAACTGAGAATATGTAGAGCGAGTAATCTAGTGTCGATTTGGTTCGGCTCTAAGGGTGGCGACTAGATACTTCTCTACATACAGCACTTTTCGACACTTTACAAACAAGGATGACTAATACTCAGGGTCCCCCCACGAAATACAGTGAAATTGGAAGTTATATCATGGTTTCCACTAAATCTACCCTTTTTTCACAAATCGCAAAATTTTCCACAAAAAAAGACGTTAACACAAATATTTACATTCTTCAGATACAGTAAGTAATTGTTAACAATTAATTGTGTCAACAATTATTTGTACTACCAACAGGGAAAATTTTGCAGCTCTTCATAGTATTTCGTAGCGATTATCTTTGTGCCGAGATGCAGAAAACAGTTACTATTTTTTATCGCAAACGTATAATGAAGCGTGTAGGTTTCTACATTTTTGACATCAAGAATAAAATAATTATGTGCAAGTTCCGTAACATGCGTGCCGACCAAGTTGTGAAAAAGTACTTGGCTGTTCTAGATTTCGAGGTTAGGTGGATTAGACGGAAACGACTGATTCCATCCGCAATATAGCAACACGAAAATACTTTTACTATCAAATTTAAGTTTGTTGATTTCAGGAAACATGCAGTGTTAATTTTATTGAATGGTTCTGCAAACAAATTATCTAATGCCAGTGACTAAAAAACTTTATTTTAGTAATGTAAATTTGCAAGGATTACAATATAACAACACATGTTCAAAAGGTTGCAAATTTTACACACAGTAAGATAGTGTTTTGTAAATAATGTATCTGTAAACCAGGGCTATAATTATTGGACTGCACGTGGCCTGAAAAAGCAGCATTTTCAACACTAAGTAGTGTGTGAATAATATTTGTTTGTGTGTGTATATAGTAAATTCAATTGTAAGGTTAACTTCGGTAAAACCATGCATGTGTATTACGAATACAGCAGAACCTCTCTATTACAACCCCTCACAGATCCCGAGAATAGGGCCGTAATATAAGGGGGGGGGGGGGTCCATAATAAAAAAAATTTATAACATTTTGGGTTGATTTTGACCCACCCCTAACACTATGCTACCAAACTTGCTTTTTTTGCATGAAGTTCATGTTCAAACATCTCTAGCGCATAAAAAACCACGTATCAAATTTTATATAAATATGTATATTTTAATAACTGAGCATTTCCTGATTAATTTGACACCAAAGAAAGGCATATTGGACTACCCATTGGCATAAAAAAAGGCCTAAAACAGTATGACTTGGTCATTGAAAGTGTGTAAGATTAGACTGTGTATTATTAAAATTTAGACAATGTATTATTAAAATATAAAGTTATTATTAAACATCTATCACGCAGGTCTTGTGGGTCATACATTGCTATGAGGCACATAGCGATCAAAAAGTGGCTTTGTGCAATACGCATGTGCATGCCGTGCTCTCGCTTTGGTCTGGCCGTGTACGTAGCTGGGCGAGCACCTAGATCCTCTGAGGTGCAGACGTGGAGGTTTGCTGCTGAAGCTAGGGCCTAGATCCTCAGGCTGAGCAGTTGTGTGTCTGTTGCTACAAGATTACTCTGGCGGGTGGCGGCCACCTGCCGCCACTGCCGTCATTACAGGGTCGGTTCACTTCGTAACAGCAGCCTGGTGTTGGGAAAGCATGCTAACAGATGCAATTCACATCAATGTGTTGCATTTATACGAAATGTAGGTGGTGTGTTGGCATGATGAGGCCCGGCAATGTTTACGGGAATATAAATATTTATTGTGGTCAACTTGAAATATTAATTATCCCGAATTTTTCATTAAAAACCTTCTTGATGTTGCCTATACACGCAAACGGTCTCACTAGTCATTATATGGTACCGGTAATATAAGAACACATTTTATTTGCACACACTTTTCTTTATTCAGTTTACACATCAAATTTACCTCAGAAAAACACAATTGCCCACCATAAAAAAAAAAGCACAATACGTAGGTGTGGACGCACATAAACTTCAAAATAATCATTAAAAAAAGGGCATTGAATTAAATTTGAAGTTATCATACATACACTGATTAAGAAAATAGGCTGTGTAATGTGTCACTGTTTTGACAGCAAAAGAAGAGGGATAATGGAAGCGAAAAAAGACAGGGAGGGTAAGGTAGAGGCGGCAGCATGTGACTAAGAAAAGAATCCTGAAACTCCCTGCTTCCACAGACAATACACCAGCTGGCATTAAGTAAATTATTGCTTCACACTACTTGAGACAACAAATGTCGAAGTCTATGATGGTAGCTTGAGAAATGTGGGACAACAAATATCAGTAAGGGCTAGTTTTCCATAGACTGAAAACCGTAGATAATAGGAACAGTACCGCGGTTGGAGAAAAGGTCTACAAAAACAAATAAACGCATAACTGAAACCACGGTTGGGGGAGATTACTGCATCTATTTTTAGACGTGCCTCAAATTTTAGACTTTATCGACCCAAACCTTTCACGGTTCCCATTGATTGGGTTGTAATAGAGGGGTTTTACTGTACGAACAGATATGTATATAACGCGTTTTTTTTCCACTGAAGTTAAAATTCTCAAAGTTACAATATGGAGTTTAAATAATTTCATACGAGCAATGTTTTCCACTGCTCCATCAAAACAATACGAAACTCAAAAAAGGCCACTCTTAAGAACCTCAAAACAATACTGTCTCACGAAAAATGTTAAAACTAAATTCACACCCCCCCCCCCCCCTTCCTTTTCACCACTCAAAATAAAATTAATAAAACTCCAACAAATTACAAAAATATAACAAGTTGGAATGCAAACCTAACTATAATATCCTACATTAATTACTGGATGGAAGTTGGCTAACCTCAGACTAAGTGCCTGTCATGACAGGGAATACGAGGAAAGAGCTGTGGTGGAAGGATACATTGTGATCATGCTACATTTCTAGAACTGTCAAAATTTACCTCACATTTATTAAATTAATGTTTTCTTTTTAAATTAATTAACTGTAGTACTGCTGTTTCCTGTATTTATTTAATAATTACTGTTCTATTTCTTGTTCAGACACTGAACACGTGCATTAGTATTCTTACAAAGCACACTATTTTTACCAATTTTTTTTTAAATTTAAAACACAGAAATTTGGTTTATTTTTTTAATATGAATGCAAAGAAAGTCATTACTGATAAGTTACAAAGTTACAGACATTTAGCAATGCTTTCATTTTAAACACCAAAATTGACTACGCTTTCATTTTAAATACTGAAATTTAACACAGTTTTAATCATAAAATACAGAAATTTAACACAGTTTTAATCATAAAATACAGAAATTTAACACCGCTTTTCACAATTTTTTGCACCGAAATCAGACATTCTATTTTACAGTTTTCTGGGGTCTCTAGTAACATGAAACGTTACTGAGCATACGAAACGAGCCATCTAGTGATGATTTCCCCGTATTTCTAGTGCTAGTGGCAACTAGATTCTTCTCTGCAAATGGCCCGTGGTTTATGTAGCTGGAGTATCATTTTGCTAGTAGTTTACTTTCGATCAACTTTATGGTGAGTACAATAAGACACAGAATGAAAGTGAAAAATTTTGAATGTCCAGCGCACACTCGTTCAGCTCAGAGCGCATGGAGAAGTTATTGATCTGGCAGTGTGTTCACGGCAGCGGGTGACGGACGGGTGGCGGCGGTGGAATTACCACTCCACTGCGTTACTTGTTGCTGAGTGCAGACACCTTGCGCCAATGGTGAATGTCCATCTTTTAAAATAATTAATTAAACTTAACTGCAAGAAAACTTGTAATTTTGAAGACAGCAACAAATAAATAAGAAAATTATAATTGATTTCATCAGTGTCTTTCATTAACTAATCAATCAAAATCACGTCCTCTGATATTCCCTGTCGTGAGTTACAGCGCACTTGGCTCGGTGCTTACCTTTCCATATTAAGACAGCAAAAGATGTCAAATAGACCCTTACATTTTATCAGTTTATTCAAATAAAAAAGTGTGTCTAAATTGTCCAATTTCCCTGCAAGAAGTTACTGAAAATGAACTTTACAGTTATAATACAAGTTGCTTTATGTTCAAACAATTTATGGTGACATGGGGAGATCAAGTATATGCTTCTGGACATATAATTATATTTGCGAAGATGCCCCTTGAGTCAAATAAATATTAAGTTTTAAAAACATGTTAATTTTACGCCAGATACAATGAAACACCAACCTTACAGGAAAAACTAACTTAAAAAACAAAAGAAAACATTTTTGCAAACAATAATTCCTT
This sequence comes from Dryococelus australis, assembly GCA_029891345.1. Taxonomy (NCBI): domain Eukaryota; kingdom Metazoa; phylum Arthropoda; class Insecta; order Phasmatodea; family Phasmatidae; genus Dryococelus; species Dryococelus australis. The sequence goes on along the minus strand of CM056998.1, from coordinate 195,623,518 downwards.
GTTAAAATGTTTTGCATAACATTTTCAAGCAAAACCATTTGCTTTGAAATTCAAGTGATGATGGGTAACTATTTTGAGCAATGCATACTATTGATAAAATTACGTTCACCAGACTCACATTTGCTCTAGACTGGCATGTGAAGGCATTCGAAGCAGGTGTGGCAGAGAGAAAATGGAAGTGCTTTAATTCTTGATAGACACCTACTTCTCCTCTCTGCACGTGAGGGGTAGAAGGAAGCTGTGTGGCTGAGAGCAAAGATGCCAATTCGCCACACTTGTTTGCTATAGGCAACCACTTCCCCTCTCAGGAAAGATGGGGAAGCAGCAAGCCAGAATAGCTCGCCGCACCATGCCAGTGTCGACATACATGTTGGAAAGACAAGATGCTAGACGAAGCGTCGCAGAGCAGTGATAAACAATGGTGCGCATGATGGTACTTCACATTCAGTTACTAGACGTTTGCTTAAAATCTATAGCTGCAGGAAACATTAGGTGAAGGGACCCGAAATATACTTCATTCGACACACCATGCAAAAAATTATACAATCTGTTTATGTTAACATTATTTACTTTGGGACTTTGCCAGGACCACAAAAAATTGTTGGTGGATGGGGTTTATTAATACATGTGATAACTATACAGAGAGTCAACTGTACACATATCTGGCATATCATTTAATTTAGAAGACTTCAGACTATTGAGTTAAATTAATACTCTACGAAAAAACCATACCGATTTTATGCCAGATACAACTGAATGTAGACATATTATTTTATTAAACAAAACATCGCGCTGCATGACATTTTTATCATTTTGGGAGACAAGGGGATGCTTAAATTGTGCAGACCATCACCTTTGAACACAAAACCTGCACAAAGTAGCATGCAATAACGGAAATGTAAAATATTACAAGTAATTGATAATGACAGCATGCCCTTCAAAAAAACCTTCTAAATACAAATTTTATTAAAAATTCTAAAATCAATTATCAGTACTCACCATTCTACCAGGTCCGATACCACATACTCTGACCCTTAAAGTTTTATATCCTCGCTCCAAAGCCATCTGTAAGAAAAAATCACTACCATTACTAATTTAGCTAAGACAAGTCTATAGCCAGTTATGATAATTAGTGATGGGACAATTCTAGGCTTTAGTCGATTCCGAATCTCTATTCAATTCCAAAATTTTTGTTTGATTCTCGATTCTGAACTATTCGATTATCAACAAATGTTAAATACATTGCAACACAGTTTTACAGTTCACACACCTTACATAGGGGACTACAATAACAAAAGCGAGAGAAAATAATTTTTCTTAGATGAATTAGAAAATTTAGTGGTTTTAACTATTTTATCTAGTACTCTGCGGAAGAAAATTGTAGTTTTGTAACATAGATATGGCCCTGCCAGGTAAAACAAATGTGTCAACATCGTGTGATTTTACTATTGATTTTGTTGCGATTAGCAGCGTTTTATAACACCAATGAATGTAAGAAAAACAATTCAATCACCGTGCATTGGCGATTAAATACTTACATTAGCACAGACAAAATATCCAAATGATAAGATATTTTATGGTCTTTTACATTGGCTGCAGCAGCTTCCATAATTTATGAGACTAGAAACAGTCAGTTTAATGTATAAATTTAGATATTGCAATTTCGATTCATGCCATTTTATGCGCAACTGTCAATGTAAATAAACATTTGATTCGATGCTGCGGCCATAGATTACTGCACACATTCTAGTTATGAGTGTTCACTTCACACCATTGTTACTAGCACTTGGAGGCTGTTTGTTGTTAAACTACTGTAGCTATTTCGAAGTGGATATTTTACTGCTTGTGTAATCTTTGGAATTTTGTTACATAAGAAAAAAATGTAAAAGTATTTACTTGAAGTGTTGTATGGAGAACTATGATTTCAGAGATTTAAACATTTTCTTGAGATTAAATCGAGAATGTTTCCATCTAGAGCACTTCTTGATATTGCCAAGACTCGCATGTTTACAGTGCTGAAGTAAATTTGCATATATAACTTCAGAGAAGAGTTCATTTCTTGTGGAGAAAGTTAATTTAGTGAGATATTGCACATTTGTCTGTATTTTGTGCTATTTTATGTTTTAGCTTTCATTTTGATGTTATTTAGTTTTATCGCGATTTACCACAAAATTGTGCCTCTAATTATGCCTTATTAAATACAACTGCAAAGGCACACAAGCTATTTACATTACATTTACTAGCACCACCACGTTTGCAGAATATGCCACCTAGCAGAAAATTTTACAATTGAAAGGAACCCGTGAATGCAAAAAATCTGAAGACATCGATTCTTCGATTCATGCCAGAATTGGCGGAATCAATAATTGAATTGTCCCATCGCTAGTGGTAATCTATGCTGATGGCTATTATAGTCAATTCATAGTTCCTACAAACATTTCTGAAGCCCCACCAAGTTCTACTTCTCTAAGATATTCCTCCGCCTCATGAAAACAAGCGTAACAGGGTCTAGAAAATTACACCATTTATATTATATTCGTTATGAATGAAATAATAGTATTTATAGATAAAATATGTTTAAGTTCAATTTAATAAAAATTAAGGTACTTAATTGTTAACAGTAGCGTAAAATGCTTGTGATACTACATGGAATATTTAGGAGAGAACAAAATTGGTTAAAAATGGAGAAATTTTACAAACATCAGATTCAAAAAATGTGAGGAAACCAACAATTGACTATAAAGGACCTCCCTAGTGATAAAATCTGAAATGGCAATGGCAAATAGCATTAACAAGCATTGTGTGTGTTCCATTTCATCATTTTAAGCTGCGACAATAGATTTTTACAGCAATGTTTTCAGAAAAGATACAGCATTGTTGCCATATTTTAAATACAGCTTTACAGAAGTAAAAATTACATAAACAGAAGGCTATTTACAACAATTTTTGTTGACTATTCAACAACCACATATGTTTTTCAATAACCAAATTTGTAAATTGGCAACAAAATATACATTTTTTTTTACATTTCTGACCTGAAAAAGGCTTACATTGAAAATCAGATTATTAAATACTGTATGTTGCTTCAAAACACAGACATGCAAACATTTCCCCATCCCGTTTTTGGGACATTTACAGTACACGGTAAAACTCTATTTAAGAAATTCTGAAAGGACTCAAAAAATAATGCTCATTAAACCTGGAAAACATTTTTAAGTGTCAAATTACAGATGCGCAGATAGACACGTGCACAATTATTCACCTCATTAAGCAGGAAAACTTCTAAAGTGGGAACTTCTCTAAGTATATTGGGTGCCGGCGAATTGTTTAGCTTTGCTCAACTTCAATTATTGTCACCCGAAAATAAACATTATGTGGCTCGCTGGGGAGGCCATGGCATTAGACAAGTTGTGGAATCCAGCGGTGTGCAGCCCGTAACTTTGTATATCCTCCGTGGCCAAACGTATTGTTGTGGTTTGAAAATTGACAATACGTGATATGGAGGAAGCTGCGGTGAGAATAATAGAGTTACCCATAATGTACTCATTTGTGGTTTGAGTGCTGCATCTTTTGCTGTGGGATGCCGACATGTGTGAAACGGTCTCATCTCTTCTGCGTCAAATTACTGGGGCCGAGAATGCCTACACTTTTGCGTAACTCTGCGAGGACGCACGGAGTCGCCACCCGAGGGAAACAGCTGGAGAGATGCTGACTTGATCACGATCTTCAGCTGGTGGTTCTACCGTATGGCACGTAAGATTAGTGCCACCGCCCAGGTATGTCCGACAAGTATAATTAAGACTTCGCACCCACCCCCCTCCCGCGCTCTGGATCGCAAGTGCTACAGTCTTGGAAAATGATCTGTCGAAATTTGCAGCTGAAAAATAAACTCTCCGAAGCACACACGTTAGCGACGTTTAAGAGTTATTAAAATAATTGTATTGTTACTTTTATACAATTCTTTTCATGAGTTGCAAAATAAACTTGTCCAGGCCTGCCAGGACAATAGAGATTGGGCGTACAAATTGTTGGCAAACTATTTTGCAATGTAGTCAATTTATTATTATATTTAGTATGTGTTGGTTTTTAGTAACTTTTGAATAACCTTGGCGTATTTGTTAATGAAAATTGATAAAAACCTTGTAGACAAGAGTGTGTGCATAAAGACATGTATTAAAACTAAGTGTCAGATGCGGCAGTGAAAATTTTTGTAGTCCCCCCTTCCCATCAGTGTTGTTTCAGTGTTTCCAGTGGTAGTAAAATAGTAGTTTTAAGAATCTTCGTATTGCCCAGTCGATGGGTGTTAAGTCCAAAATAGCTTTCTGCCATGCAACGATGTTAGTGCTTGGTAGTAAGGGCAAGAGTGAGGCAGCATTTGACCACCTGATACCCTGTGGAGTAGAGGGCATCTCAACGGCAAACTGAAGAAAGGAGAAACTACAAAGAGCTTTCAAAAGTACTCACTGTACAGTAAACTGTCAAAGCCAGCAATCCAATACTCTCAAATTTCACAGCCTAGTTTTTTCAGTAATGCCAGCTACGGCTCCTATTTTGCTGACTAGCACTAACAACCAATAGCTCTTGCTTTCACATACCACTGGGTGGCACCCTGTGTAGGGCGAGACTGATTAAAAGCACTATTTTAATAGAGATACAGAGACAATGCAATGCTGGTGAAACAACATACTGGTGGGTGATTTAATTACAGTAGTATATTATCCAAAATATTAACAGATGTGCATATGGTGGCATCATATAAAATACAAAATATGTAGTCAGTCCTGACAATTCCACACCAATTTTTCTCAGTTAAACAAGCATCAGTATGTTAATTTGTATTTTTAAGTTGTCAGTAGCCTTCAAAGTTTAAAGAGAAAATTAAATGTATTTGTCATTCATTACTGTCTAGTTCATTTAAGAATTCCTTCTGTGTGTGGCAACATGTCCAAAATAAAATTATCATTGCACATACAAAATCCTGTATCAGCTATGCATGAACGATTGAAAGAGAATTTCATATTGGCTGTTTCCGCAGCCCTGTCTTCGCACAACATATCTCGGCAAAATATGCAGGCAGGAACGAGTTATTAGACATAATGTTGATGCATGCTCTAGCATGCTGCGCTACAGGACGGCACACTCTACAGCCGACTTCGCCCCATCTGAGCGCACCAAGCGCGGAGCGAAATCAAATTCATTGACAGCTGACACTTGATCATGGTAAAATATAATGTTTTCCCACGCACACTCAAGAACGAACAAGCCAGAGCCACCCCAACAGAGAAAATAAAACATTTATTTAAAATATCCTACGCTACCGTGCCTGGCCAAGAAGTTCCAAACCACCCTCATGATAGCAGCACCCCCATGGCCTTGTAACGTAAAGGCTAGCCGGCCTCAGACTGAGGCGCATGAAAATGTCAACGCCTCCAGCTCCTGCAGCAGATAAACCAGCCCGTGTGTGGAAAGGCTAAGTTAACCCCCCCCCCCGGCCATTCATAGGAAAACTGCTGATTCGGGACAATTTTGATATAAATAGGACCCCCAGCAACTGTAAATGTCAAACTCGCGTAAAGATCGCGAGCCCTCTCCTATCCCGTGGAAGACTCTCCCTCAGCAGCCCGCACCAGGGCTCAATCTCCACACCTCAACAGCCTGTACCAAGGCTTGAACCTTCCTAGCATCTGCTCAAGACGCAGCAGCGCTACTCCAGCCTAGCTGACCGGACTAGGGACAGCTCTCATCGTCCATGGTATCTCCATACCTGTACCCTATACCCTGACCTCGGTCAACTTCCTTGACTCCAGCAGTAACAGGTCATTGCGGAATACCATTCCCCCTGGATAGCATACCGTATATATTTACCGTGTAAATAGCATAAAATTCAGATTCAATTATCATTTAATTATTTTGATTAATTTCTCCCAAGCTCGCCTTCACCTGTTAAATAATATTTTGTGATTTTCCAACATATTCTAATTCCAGCATTTGATATATTACTAGTGACTATTAGCTCTTAGCTTGTACTGCGCAATAATTCTAACCTAACACTGCTCGTTTCATTCTTGCCATGTAGTGAGCTGAATACCTTAGGGAGGAGAAGCCTGATAAAGGATCCCTCGCTGAGAATTTTGTACACCCGCCGCTAACAAGGACGCACTGTCTCTGTGCGTACGTTGCATATTTACAGCAGCTCCACTGGAGTAACAGTAAATTTCGCCCTGCTGCCCCACTCCAGATTGCTCGTCTACCAAGCCCGTAGCCAGTTCTTATCTTTATTTATCTTGTGACCAATATCAATGCGCAAGCAACACGGTGGGTAAGGAAGCCGTCAGATGCAACGTGAAAAAAGAGCCGCCATTACACAGACCCAACTAAATCTACTAATTTAGGATTCAAACCGCTGTGTACTAACTCCGCAAGACCTCTGGACTATAGTCATTTTACCCCCGTATTGTGATACCCCGTTACAGCGGTGGCTAGGGTGGTGTCCTCTGGACGAGAACCTCAAACTAGACCACTCAGAACAGCTCTTCAGAATGTGCCAATTGGATTGTTATCTGGTAAGGTAGTTTGGGTTCAACACCAGAAAACAGAAACCCTTCCAGTTTTCTGTTCGCTGAAATTGGCTTCCGGGAAAGTAATAAGGGTTCGAACCCCTGTTGAGCAGATTCCCAGAGCATCTGGCGCAAAATCCCTGGCATGCTCGACAGCCAACGAGGTCGTGGCAGATCAACACGGTTGGCCCTTGCCAAATCGTCCTTCACCACATCCATTCATAAATTGTGCAGCCGATTGAGCATTCATTTCATAGAGGCAGCTGGCGTCTCAGCTAGTGACTGTTAGTGGTTGATACTCCGGATCACCTTGGGGTTGGACTCTCCTCCACTCAGCAAAGTCAAAGAAGGTAGTCAGCATGCTAACCACTTGCCTAGCAGGCCGCAACCGCAACGAAGAGCAAAAAACCCCAACCACCAGAGAGTATAGTGAGAGTACCACCATAACCCTACACTTTACTACTACTACTAGCACGCATCAATGTACAGTAAACTCCGATTAACAGTGTTAATCGGGGCCAGAGAAAACACAAATAAGCGAATTTGTATTTAAAAACCCAGATAATTGAATTTACACATTTATACTGTTAATGGAAGTGATATTGGCTCCGAAAATAGTGATAAAAAAAGAGTACCTATTATATATTTCAAAGCAAACACAAATCACGCACTATATGTGCAGGATTTAAAGTTCACAATACTTTTAACTGATATTTATATTGAACCAAATGTAGTTAATTCATGGCGCATCGAGTATACACAGCCTTTGGCCGGCTCCAGGCGAGCACGTTGGGCGGGAGACCCAATGCGATAGATAAGCGGTCCGTAGTTCTGGGAGTGTGACGCTTTCTCAACATGCGTCGCTCAGACCCTTCCTTTAGATAGCAGAGTTAGTTGAAAGTTAAGAATGCAATGCAATGTAATGGAGAATAGACTATAACGGGACTTTAAATGAGGCAACCTGGCATTTAAACAATACAGTAGAATCAATCCCCATTTTGAAAAATAACCCTTACAATACAACAGATTGTTAAAATTTTGCAGAATTACAAACACACACAAAAGTATAAAATCTTGTGAAATGTGTAGTATTCTGTTAACATATGCTCAAATTGTTTTATTTCCAAATTTTCCACAATAGTTTAAACTGTCATGTTACGCTTTATTGACAATGCGAAAACGATTAAACAATGACCCGGGTTGGCGACCGATAAATGGGAAAGACTCATTTCATCCGAGAAGCAGATGGGGGGGGGGGGGGGGTAACCGAGGATTTTGTAGTTTTGGAAGTTTCACTTCAGGAGTTGTCAAACGTCAATTTTTTAGCAATTGTGGCGAGACATTTTTACATTAACAGTGAAACATATTTCTACAATCACTGGAATGCTGCACATGCGCTAATAAATAAGAAAACAATAAGTTATGCAATAACGACTTCAAAAAATATATAAACAAAGCACAACAGTTACCTGTTTTTTAAAACACGTCTAGTGTATTTTACAAACAATTAATTGTTTTATAAAACATTTACGCATGTGTTCATTTTGCATTTTTGCTAACATCCGCTGCTAGATAGAAAAAAAACGAAATACCAAATCACCATTTCTGTATACAATATCGGGTCATGTGATCACTTTGCCAACAAAATCTGCCATTTCGGACACGGCCCGAGTCCGACGCGCTTCAATGGACAGAAATGGATGTGTCACACAGGTCTCCGACAGGTTGACAGTTTCAAGAGACAAACATCAGCTCACGTGGCACAGCAATAGACATAATTTACTGCTGCTGTTTATACGACACACTTTACAGCATCGCATGACCGCTGCACGGATAAGCTGAAAACCGGTTATGCGAAGCACGATTACGCAGGAGTGTACAGTATATTTATGCTCTTTTATGTCATTACGAAAAAGCTGTTATTAGTACAACAAAATAAACTTTGTTTTAGAATTAACATGTAGGCATTTCAATTAAATTGAATTTAAACCATGTGTGATAGCAGCTACTACTCGACTGATAAAAGTCACTATGTGCATGCATCATATGCCACAGACGTGTCTTATAAAAAGAGTATTTGGGAATATTTCTACATCAATATGAAGCAATATATTTCAAACCAGAGAGGGGTCATACAATGAAAAATTTACTTTTAAAAGGACATGATTAACTTCAGCGATACAACTTCAAAGTAGGTGAATATGCTGCCATCTGTTAGCCAGCATGCACAACTTGCTTCCTTAGCCACGCCTTCATGAAATGACTATCTTCATTTTTAAAATACAAATATACGAACAAATTACCAAAAATTTACATTTTCCATGAGATATATATATATATAATGTAACATAATTTCCGTGTGCAGCAATTCTGCTTGCTAACAATGTCTGTAATCACGAAGCCTTTCTGAGATCAGCTCGTCATTTTGCATTTTATGTTTTGTGTCCCCTCCCAATTCAGCTATAAAGCAAAAAGAAATTTTATTTATTTATTAAAACCATGCATAATTTTGCGATGGGATAATTTTTTTGGCAAAAACATTTATGTATGTGATGTATTGTCATCCATGTGCTCTCAGCACGTTTGATGAGACAATGTCACTTTTACTCTCAAAATACTTTACTATTAGGAATGAAAATATGTTGTCAAACAATGTCCCCAAAGTCTTAATACTTCCATGTTTAACTCGTAAAAGGTGCAACATCCAAACTGCTACTTCATAAGAATAACAATAACATCTTATTAAAGATTTCAAATCAAATTCGCGGTATACAACGATGCTCCACAGTTTATATTGTGCTTTAAGTACACACGTACCCATATGACTAGTTGTAGGTGCATTCAGCAAAACGGACGAGTGTTACAAATGCAAGTAGACTCTTCTGATTAGAATTAAATTTCAAGTGTTTGCAATAGCAGTATTGAAATTTAATGCTGATAATGTTTGAAATGTTGCAGACGTCAGAATTGGCGACTGGAAATCACAGCTTGATTTCAAATACAACACAAACAATTCACAATCTTCCATTAATGCAGTCACGAACAGTAAGTTTAACGAGACAAACAAGCTAACAGCACCTCAGTATTTATTATTCACGCCACTCAAAACTTGCATTGCGAGAGAAAATTACAAAGGCAGGAGGGATGTTAGTTCCCTCCTGGCACCCTAGTGAGCTCCCACACCGGCATTAATACTTTAGTAGAAAAAGTTTGTCCAAAAACTGAAGTAAGTGAAGGTCACTGGTGCTTGCCTTACCACACAAGACATTTCTTCGAGAGGCTGGTTGTCCAGTGTTAGCAACCAACAGGTGCTTGGGGCTTGAATCGCCATGTGCTCTCCTTCACTCCTTGCACCAGTGTGCCAAAAAACAGTCCAAAAAAGGGCATGGCGTAGTACGGAACCCCTTCAGAAACCAATGCCACCTCCCTCGCTACCAATTCCCCACACCATGCCAAACTGCATTGTAATAAAAATAATCAAAATTATAGAACATTCTTGAAGGTAAATATGTCTACGAAAGTGGTGAAAGCTTTTATTTACGACTGCTGACAACCTAACTGCGATTTCAGAAAAAGCAAATGCATTACAAACATTCTAACACACCCAAAACTTCAAATACTGATAAGCAATTACCATTCCTTGTAAAACCAAACTAAATTAACCAAACATCTTGACTTAATTATTACAAACCGCATCATTACAATATGAATGGGATATACATATTGTCATCTACTCAAACGACTTGATACTGCAGTTAATTCATTAAAAATTTGCATGTACAAACTATATACGTATGAGTTGTTAATCACAAAATACTATATTATCATGACTGAATATGTGCTGTCTAACAACTTCCCCGAATTTCTAATACAGTCAAACCCAGACATAACAAACGTATAGGTAACAAAAACAGCAATCTAAGTAGTTTACTGAAGCCATCAAAAAATCCCAAAAATTTATGAGAATAAATTATCCTTGCTAAAATGGAATTGCAATGAAAACCTAACAAAAATACTACAGTTATTCCGATAGTGTAGACAATAACATTAGGTTATTAATTTCTTTAGACAAAAATTAAAATATTTCGGTGTGTATATGCCGCACATAAAAAATAAGAACAAATAAATTGCATCCACCAACAATTTTTTGTGTCCCTGCGAAATTCCTATTTAAATAATGTTAACATAAACCTTTTATCGTTTATCATATGTTGCGCTGATCTAAGAATATTTTGGATCCAGTCACCTGATTTCCCACAACTATAGTTTTTAAGCTGGTTGTTTATGCAAACAGCCAATAACTAAATGTGAAATAAGTCACATGGCCGCCGTTTATAACTGCTCTGTAGCGCACTAATACCTTGTCTTCTCAACGTGTCTGTCAAAACAGTGACAGGAAGTGCAAGGGGCGAGACTGGCTTTCTACTTCCCTCTCGCTAACCTTCCTTTCTGTCTCTCAGCCATGCACCTTTCTTCCTTCCCTCACATGCCAGGATGACGCCGAGAGGGGAAGTTGTTGAACAAAAGATAAAGCACGTCCTCTCTCTCGGCCACGCCCGCTTGGCTTGCTTTCCACACGTTGCCCGCCGGCAACAGAGGAAATAAAGCGTGCCTGGGAAATGTAATTTTATCAAGATAATGTGCTGCTCAAAATAGTTGCAGCCAACATTACTTGTATATCGAAGCAAATGGTTTCACCAGAAAATGTTATGCAAAACATATTAACAAGGAATTATTATTTGAAACTATGTTTTCTTTTGTGTTTAAAGTTTGTTTTATATGGTAAGGTTGATGTATCTGGCCTAAAATTAACATGACTTTAAAACTTCATATTGAAAGGGCAGCATCTTCGCGAATAAAATTGTTTGAACATTGAGCGACTTTCATTATAAGGACCCCCTAGAAACGGTTAATAAAACAAGACCAATTTCGGTGTTATATGTTAGAGGCGGTACAAAATTGCGGTGTAAAATTCTGTGAAATTTTTTAATAAAGTAGTGAAAAATTTTTTCTGCAAAATTAGCAAGCTGGGGCAACCGCCTCAAACCAGTCACTGGAAATTAATATGTTTTCAACTAACAAAACTAGCATGGTGCAAACTTGCTCAAAACCAGCAAAAATTTCAAAAAAATCAATGAAAATGAATTAAAATTACATTCCTTATAACACAGTGATAAATATAGTAGTAGTTGCGTCCCTATCTATGATTTGTATGCCACAGTGATGAAAAACTGTTAAACAAGCCTAGGTGGCTGGAGTGAGTGAACTGCTCATGTAGGCAAGTCTGTTGCCCTTGACCGCCTTCACGCACGAGAGCCCAGTGTTGGGTATTTTACATACTCGCAGGTGAAAATGTGGGTATGTATTTACAAGTTTCGGGTAAAATGCAGTTATTCTGCTCTCTGAGGCATAAGAAGTTTTAAATCGGGGATAAATATAAAGTGACCATCACTTGACCCATTTAAATTTCTTAACAATGAAATTTGTTTTCATTTAACAATAATGTTCGACCCTCATACATCATGTGTTAAATGTACTCAAATTGGTGAATTATGTAGTGTTACAGCTTTTTTATACAATACTTCTTGACTGTAAAGATGCTTGTACACAATCTAATTATAGAATTCAATTTATTGAACTAAAATATCACTAATTGCCTTTCACAAACTTTTTAATGAAACCAGTTTTAAAAATTCTTATACAGTAGAATCCCACTGTAGCGAGCACGGCAACTGCGAGAACACTGGTATTACAAGGTCTTTTTGAGGAACCGTCAAAAAAAATCTATGAAACATTATAATTTTTCGAGTTGAAACATACAGCGAGATTGTGAAGAAATTTGAATTCTCGCGAAACTCAATTCTAAGATTCCAATCCTGACTCTCTTATATAAAATGTATTTTACGGTATTGTTTATGTTGTTTTTAAGCATAGCATAATATTGAAGAAAGTAGTGACGGTTCAATTCCTGATAAATCTTTTTATATAACATACTTTTTACAGTGTAGATAAATCAACTAAAAATGTCTAGATCTAGAGCTTATCTTTAATAAACAAAACATCCATTTTGAAGTTTTCATAAATCGTTAATAATATTACAAAAAAAATACAAGTGTCATGTTATTAAATTCAGTTATGCACATTAAATTATATCTAGTGTAAAATAATACAAACGCAAAATACATACATTTAAGACAAAACATTTGAATAGCAGACCTAAGATGTTTAGCTTCTTGAAGCCCTTTGGAGGTTTGATTCTTTTAGTAAGACACCTCATTGATTGAATTACTTGTTACTTTATAATAAGAGGATCTAAATTTGCATGACAGAGATGCTCAAATGCAGTTTGATTGGGGCGGACACTGTCGGAAATTCTGTGTTGAAGAATTGCTAGGTTGACATTTCAAGCTGTTTTATTTATGTAATTCCCAAGTTAACTTTGTTGTGATTCTGTTCATTTTATTTTGAAGGAAAATAAAAGGAACAGTGACTGGTTGGGTGGCTTAGTTTTAAGTCTTTTGTGAGACTGCAATGTTTTATGTTGTTACAAGCGTGTGTGCCATTTTGAGTTCCATATTGTTTCAATGGAGATGGAGAAAATTTTGTTCTTATGAAAATAACATTTAAATTATTGTAACATCGGAAACTTTAACATCGATGAAAAAACAAAACCCAATACATACGTCGCTATTAGATTTTCTACAGATGCAGCAACTCACACTCTCTCCCTCTGACCGAAGTTAACTGTACACTCGTTGGATTTGCATTATACACATAAATAAATACAACGCCCACAGAGTAAATACACAATGGCGACACAGCATCACTACTCACAATTGTTATGTTTTCTCTTTCCAGTTCCATTGTTGGCACCATTTTTACTGCTCGCGATACAGTATTTATAGTGCTGTTTGCAAAGAATACAGAAATTGTCGACTGGCCTACAAGCTTCTGGTAAAAGTACGATATGGCAGACAATACATTGTACCATATATAAATGTATCACACTGTGTGCAGAAAATATCAAAATTGTCCACACACATGCAAGCTTCTGGTAAGAGTAGGATATTTACCGTACTTCAAAAAATACATTGTACAGTAAATACATATGAACTAAAAAAAAAGAATACGAAAAAAATCAGACGCATCGTCAAGGCTATCAACTTCCGTAATAAACGAGCAAGCCTCCGTAATTCCATAACTGAAAGTTAAAATCAGTAATAATTACGGAAAAACCTTAATACTTGGTACTGCGAATTAAATTCGCAGTCATATTTTCCAGCAGTTAAAACAAACCACCTTTCATAGGAGCATAGGCTATATAATGTAATGTAGAGACAAAGAATTCATAATCAATGGCCAAAACATTGATTAATCAATTCCGAGTATTACGTAAGAATTAATGGTATTGAAGGATTGAAGAATCAACTATACCCATCCCTAGTATTAAACACAAATGTCTGAACAAACATCTTAACATAGCAAATAACACACATAAATACAACCATTACAGTTCAGGCCATAATTGTTAACTATATAACACAAACGTGTATAACCATATTAACAATTTTACCTCTTAACTGTTTAAACATTAACATAAACAAACACTGCACAGTTCCACAACTAATAGTTCCAAAATGTTATGGCATAATTTTTTCTATCATATAGGATTCAAAATTAACAATCATCTGCATTATAAAAATGCTGCAGTAAAAGGAAAGTATCCGGTTTTACAAACGATTGAGTTCAGGATACAATGTTGTCATTCACTGCTACAAAAAATTACTTATTTGGTCATTTTTATTATTTTGCTTCCAGTGTGTTATTGTTCAATGTCTTTGAGGTGACGTAAGTTTGTTTCAAAATTTGTACAAGATCTTCATTTCTGGCAAATTTTCAAACCAAACACGTAATCGTGTAAATTTTTCAAACAGAACTAGAACCAATATTCTACATGGCAAATTTCTAACCGAACAGTTTAAATTTTTACAATGTCTTACATCTCAGTGACTGAAATTTGAAAATGCCTTCTCTTCTAGTTTCGCCAACGTAATTTGACCCTCTTAAAATTTTATTTCCCTTGTTTGAAAGCCTAAATTTTTAGTTGTTTGTCTGAAATGTATTCTTTTAGTAAATACACAGGTACATATGCGAGAACATTTTCAGATTAACAATACGATCTGAAAAGGGTATACACATGCAATGACAAAAGTGTGTCGCACATACGTGCTTTATAACAAACACAGATCTAACAGGTGTTAACTTCAAATGCATGGTGTTCATAAATAATTGTACAAATTTACGACTGGCAAGGTCTTTCGGTTGCCACAGCGAAGTGCAAACAACGTACGTAAACTTACCGAGCTCAAACTTATGGCAGTCGCCTGGGCTGCAATGTTGGTGCCCTTTCTCGTGTTTTTGAATCCTTCAACACCACATGAGCGTGTCAAATGTACCACTCCTGTAAACAATTGGGGGGAAAAAATTACTCCCTGTTACACATGTGCAGGTACATAGTCTCAAAAAATTTAGCATAGTGTATAATCACCTTTGTGGTCTGTGATGGTGAAGATTGTGTTATTCGGTGATGACCTAATATTGCAGATGGGCAAATCTTTGAATGGAATGCCACTGAACAATACATTTGGGGTTCTTTCATCCGGGAACATATCTTCCCGACTGGAACAAAAAGGACACAACAAATTCTAAAAATATAACACTGGTGAAATAAGGATGGTACAACTTATTGTCTACAACCAAATGTGAAAAATTCAGGCAAGAATTTGTGGAATCTAAAAATCAATAATTGAATTGTCCCATCACTAGACTTAACGATTACGCAACTACATAGAGTGAGCATCCACGTATTTGAACTAAATGGAAAAAAGACACTATAATCAAATCCCAATTGGAAGCGACATGAAAATCTACCTTTGAAAAAACACTAGGCATAACATGTCTACCTGTTTTTTCAATAACCTGTATTCCACAAATAAGTAACACTGTGGTTAACTTTAAAGTACTGTATTATTGAATAAATGAACCTTTATCTTAATATCTTCTATAACTTGTAATATTTATTTCTTTTTTAAATATGTATTAACGAGTGCAGCGACGTGTTGGCAACGACCGATAAGAAATAGTTCGCACTTAAAATATCATTTTAACCACATTTTTTAGTATACTATTTGTAAATTAAACGGTGCCTATTGAAATATTTACGTAGCCTCAATGGCAACATATCTCATTTTTAAAGTTTAAAATAACAGCGAAAGATATTGTGAATAGGCCATAATGGTACAATGTTGTTTCATCAAGTGAGAAAGCAAGTGAAAAACTGTATGCTGGGCGAGGCTTGTCGCTCTCTCTCTCTTTCTTAGTTTCTTTTACACACTGGAAATTTCACATCGCTAGTCAGCAGATATTATACAAGTTTTCAATTGTGGCATATTTCAACTTATTACAGCAAAATAATGATTTTTGAATTTGTAATTTTCAACTATATTTATTGAGCTATGTCGTGGAAAACAAATATGTTAGTGTAAAATTACCAATTCAGGCATTTTTAAAACGTTGTAGAGCTGACCTAAATGATGTTAAGAGCCCTAAACTATGAATATTCATATCGAATGGTTTTTGGAATATGACAGAATTCTTAGAAAACAACACATTTGACAGGTATAAAAGTAGAAATCACATTTCAATATTTTTTAGGTGTAGTGAATGTAAACATTGATTTTGAAAAATGCTGAGTGAGTCGCATGGATACGAAATGGGCCTGCAAGTAGATATTTAGCAGGGCTCTGAGAAAGCTGCTTCCAATGGGGAATGGACTATATAGTTTTAATTTTATTCTGACAGATGTTGCATTTTTCAGAGAATGTCGATTTTCTTTGGTTATTAACACACAGAACTATTTTTAATATGATTCATAAAAACAATCTTCCATTGAAACTAAATAGTTAGTTACTTTTTTTCAATTTTGCCAAACTTGGTTAATAGAACATGATTTTGCCCACTTCCAAGTATGTATTTGGTATGAAGTATTAAGCTTTTAGTATGCAATGTAAAACACAGAAATACTAAATTACTAACGTTAACAAAATACTATCAATGGCAATACTGGTTATTACTAAAGAAACTAAAATGTTCAACAGCATGCAAAATTTACACGTCCACAATTATTTTCTGAATTATTTTGTTAAAAGCCAAAAATAAAAATATACTGCAAAATCAAGCAGTTTCAGCATCTTAAAAATATACCAAATAAATTAGATTAATTGGATACCTTACTTTTAAACTTCATGGCGTTCCAGACTTGTCCACTGCTTACCTGTAAAATATAAAATACTGAGATTAAATTCAATTTCCCAAGCATTAAGCAAATTGAATAATGATTATGAATCTAATCTACAGTTATACACAGAAAGCTTTACGAAAATTGGGCCTGAAAAATGTTCCAACTCGCACCGAGACCCACACAAAATGGCTCGCAGACAGGCCACTGCCGAGATAGCACACAGATAGCCAGTGAAATGTGTTGCGGGAGAAGTTGGTATGAGTGAGGGAAGGTTGTAAGTTCTGCAAGTCTGGGAGGGGAGTTTAATTTGGGAGGTGAATTGAGTTTGCAACTGCGTAGTAGTCCAATTGTGGGTGTTGAGAAAATACGGGTGTTACTTAATTATAGTGCAGATATTATTAACAGGGTTTGGAGTTTATAGACATTAGAAGTGAAGGTAAACATCCCACGGGCTATCAGCAATACATCACCAAGGAGCTATATTGACTGCTTACATGGGCAGTGTACGGACCATGAGTGTAGATGTACTGTATCTTAGTGTGAGAATTCATGGGCTTACACAGCGCAGCCATCAAGCCGTGTCAAATGCAGAAAAGCCAACCAAATTGTACCTACATACACAATAGGTTCAAATTTATACTGTGATCCTTTGTAAATTGTATTCTAGCATTGTCCAGTCACAAAAGCATAGTCCAGTCAGAGTCCCAGCACCAACAAGGGAATAAATCCCCAAAACAGCGAGTCAAGGCATGCCGGGTCATTTTTGTCTGTATTGAACATAAAGCACTCTGAACATATCTGCGAGGCTTCAAATTTGCTGTAAAAATTACATGGTGTGTAGATGAGCAATATATCATTGGCACAGCCTCTTGCGATTCAACAATAATGAAGTTCCATGAAATTAGTTTAGGTCTTCCTGCATCTCGCATTACAAACAGAGTTTTTACATACATTTTAGATAACTTTTTTCCCCTACAATTTCCCACATATTCACAACTCTTCCTACTATCACGTTTGGTAGTATGTACCGCGAACATAGTGATGCTGCAAATCAATTTGTAAATGTACGATTAGTGAAGTCAATTTACACAATTTCCAGAATTTTCCCCACCGGAAAAGCCACGATACTCAACAATTACCCTTCGGAATGTCTATCATATTATTTTTACACTTATTTGTATTATACCAAATCTTGCTAATAACTATACCTGTATGCTCGAGATTAAATTAGTGATTCTTCTGATCAAAGTGCGCTAAAATATGGGGGGGGGGGGGTGGAAATTGAAAATTATGGTTATAAACACAGAGTACAGAAGTTGTCAATTCACTTCTGCACCATCACTTTGAAATACTCTACAAAAAATTTTCTTTTTTATATTTTTCATACTTTAAGTTACTGTCTGAACTAAAAATGCCAAAAAGTTTACTTACTTTTGATACAGTATTGGAAGAATCACTTTATATAGCAGTGTAAAATTTTTTTAATTTTCAGGTAATGGTACCTACCAATTTTGCTGCCATCTTTGAGCCCTAGGTGCAACGAAGTGCTGATGGCTGATGAGCTCTCTGATTGGCTAAAGCCTCGCTGGTGTTGCAGGTGGCTGGCACCAGCAAATTAGCTGAACTTTATCTTATCATAGTCATTGGACACAATTACCATCACTTGACAAAAAACCGACAGCGAATGATTATGTAGTTCTACGATTAAATCAGAGCACGAGCAGAATGTACAACTCCGAGACCACAAAATAAATGCATGGGCCTCTGTAGAAGACATAGTGGGATTGCCAAGCAAAGTAAAAGCTCCGCTGTTGGGGGGGCCTTATATCGAGATCCGTGCTATTCCGGGATTGGCAGAGTACAGCTGCAAGTAAAAAAGCCAGTGTTCTAATGGGACATGGTACCTAGCTGTCAAACACGGCGCAAGTGTTATTGACTGCCGTAACTCATGAAACGTTAAGCCACTGAAGAGGGTCACATGCATTCAAGCAAGAATAATTTAAAAATATGGCTTTTTCCACGCAAAGGCTGTACTTATTCCACCAAGGGTGGCGGTTACTGTCTCTCGGGTTGGAGGAGAGGATTCACCTTCCCCCCACCACCGATGACAACCGTCGAATACACACTTGCACTGTAGATGGGATCCATTAGTGCCGCACATGTTGCGAAACATGTCGCTTGCTCATCAGATTTGCATTTAACAAAGGAAAACTAACTAATTATTTGTAGCATGCAAAGAAAGGCTGCTTTACTGCACTAAGCCTTGTCCACAATAGCTCATGTGCAGTCCGTGAGGCATGTCCTAACGTACGTGTCTTCCGGACAATACAACTGTGCACTTCAAATTTCTGAACAGAAAGACATACCGAATAGCCAATATACACACTTTATAATCAAAGTGTCTACATCATAATGATAATGATTAAGTAGAGCTATAACCCAAAGGTGAATAATTATAAGTAGCGTTATATCCCATAGGAGATTAACTATAGGCTTGTAAATGATTTAGTCCCTACCTTAACCAGAGTCTGAACCTAGAGCCCCTCGTATCACAAGCCAATTTTATGCTGAATGTGTCACGGAAGTCTGCATCCCTTTCACAACAGTATTCCAGCGTATTTTAACTTATTTTAGTTAAACATTTTGGCATCAAACCCTTGTAATTGCTTAAATGTGTTACACTATACAACGCATGCACATTTCATGTTAACTTGTTAAGTGCCAGTAATTGCTCGACATTAGGACACTTGCAAGATTGATGTACGGCTTAGAACGTGGCTGTGATCATGCCAACACTGATCCAACACCGAGATAAGATGGAACTGTAACATTTTTTCACCCGTTTACAAGCAAACAGCAGAACAGGTATATTAGGTTCTCATGAAAAAAGGAACACTAGGAATTCTTCCGCCTAAGACATTGCACCACACCAAAGAAACTAATATTGGCTGTAACAAATCACTAAAAATAGATTTCTGCTCTGTAAGGGGGGAGAACATGTGCCAGCATGTCCCTGACCCATGACCACACGCCTACCTAACCACACGCTTTCCACTCCAGTGAGGCACACTTCACTGCAGGAGGATGCACCACTGGGGCCGGGGGACATAATTCCCCCGTGGTACAACCAAATATGCTGTATTCCGGGCTTCCACTGTATGTACTAGCAGAGTAAATCAATGTTAATTACATTAAACTGCAATGCTTATTGTACAAAATAAACTAAACTTCTTTTAAAATAACAGATCTCCCGCTGGAAACTACTCCTCAAATATGTAAACAATTGAGCATTCACAACTAATGTGTGTGGCGATTCTTCCATCTAGCTCACCAACAAACTACCATTGAGACGCGTATTTACGGGAATGGGCAATTAGTGTTTGGCTACTAGCCGACAAATCAGAGCCCACCCGCCATCAGCACAGTTCATTGTACCTAGAGCTTTACCAGAGTTGCCAGATTGGGCAACTTATCATTTGGGCTACTTCAAGGCACAATTTGAAACAAAAAATGTGACTATCGCAATTTGGACAATTTTTGTAATAAATTTGCCGTATTTGGGCTACTTGGATTAATTTATTTACTTAGTATTGGTACATTTTTTGATTGTGAACAAGATAATTCTCATCAGTTTTTTAAATGGCAAATACTGCAGAGACAATGTAAGATGGTCTCTTGTTCGAAACCCTTGTAAAGGGCCGGCTACAATCACTGTAGCATTCCAGTAACAAAATAACGTGAAAATTTACTGGCTACAACCACAGTAGGTAAACTGTTATGCTGCCGATGAGAAACAAGCACACAAAAAAAAGACAGCCTGCACATGTATCGCAAATATGTACCTACATGTTGGCTAACCTGATAATTGCATTTATCTACACGCGATGAAAAAAGTATTGCGGGAATCGTGTTTCAGGATATTTAAATTGTAGTATACATGTTAATAATCGTATGGACTATTTAAATAAAAAGAAATCTGAACTGTACCGCAAAGTTTATTGAACGCTAAGTAAGGGATTTGACAAGCTTCAGAGGGTGTGGAGAACGCAGCGGGTATGCAGTCCATGCTTGCGAGATCAGAGGGAGTGGAATGTGTTGCGTGAGGAACTGGTATATGTGAAGGGGTTGGAAAGTTCAGGAATTGGAAGAGGAGTTTTGTCGGATACGGGAGTGTTGAGAAAGCACGCCACCAGTCCGAACCCTAATTGTGAGTGTATTGTTACAAGCTTGCACTGCACCACTCTCGTGATGGGAAACGTCTTCTTGTGATTGGCTGATGTAGCACTCTTAGAGAATAGAAAATATTCAATCCTCTTTACCCAGTTACTGCGAGCAGGCCGCCACCTTACGCTGTTTTTGTATTACAGCTGGTCCCTATATATCAGCATGGGTTATATATTTTTTTTCCTAATTGAATATTGCACAGTTCTTTATGAGTGACTTTAATTTTGTGTAGGCCTAATATGTTTTTTGGTTACAAAACAATTAGTGCTTCATTAATATAAATTATTATAACAAAAATTTTAATATTTTTTTTTAATGCATTTAATGTGTAATAAAATTGGGCGATATCTGGACAACAAAGATTGGTGGGCTTTACTCACCATTTTTAAAGACGAGACATTACACAAATCTCTGTGCCACTTATTTCTAGAGTAGATCAAGCTAAGAAGGCTGCATCAATGAAGGTAAAACAGAGCAACCCTCTAATTCCAACTTCACTCATTCTCCACAAAGTTAGAGACCAATTTATTTGTGTACTATCAATTTTCTAGAGATCCTAATTTCTATATCATGGTTTACAACACTCCTAATCTTCAATGCCCAATTTTACCTCAATCTGTAGTGAAGTCGTTTGAGATGATCATTTAAACATTAAATTTACTATTGTGTATGCTAGGCGTACTATAGGCTATTCACGGTAAAGTGAGCACTTTGGAAGCCCTCTCATTTGGAATAATAGCAATTAGATTTATTTTATTTTAGCCTTAGGACATAACTGTTGTGGATAATACACACTATTTATTATCTACACTGCAATATTCATTTTAAAAGGTGGTTAAACAATTAAGTATGGCTGAAAGGAAAAAGTAACAAGGCCTCTTAAAAAAATGTACACTTTAACAGTGAACAGCCTACAGAAATATATATAACAAACCACTGATCTGAAAACACCTCAATTGCACAAGTGTCGTGCTGTTAGAATAGCTTGAAACCACGATTATTTTACATGCAAACACAACTATCGCCCTTGCACACAAGTCGGGAATTGCGAACCCGTAACACCACTCCGTACTAGAACACTAGACATTTAACCAAACCTTTTACGTATCAGTTTAAATTGCCAATTTTAAACCTGCAGGATTACTTTGAGAATTCCGAGGAAAAATAAGCGGCAAGTTTACAAATCGTCTGACCTAAAGTTAAAGAAGTTCGAAGACTTCCGCCTTCGCCATTTTCTCGTACAAAACTACCAATTACACCATGTTCTGTTCACGTTAAACTTACCTTTTAATAATAGAATCGATGTCTACGGCTCTTTCCCCATCTGTTCCTTCATCTTTAGCGGGCAAAGAAGCTAACATTTCTTTACGATCTTCTGCCTTATTTCGTGGCACACACAAATGGAAGCTTCTCGACTCAAGCCATTGAGAACGTGAACATACCTTTACAGCTTTTATAGGCGTTGCACACATTGCCTCGCCAACAATATACAAGTGTTCGATTTTCCTTATCACATTTCCAATGACGGTACATTTTCGAAGCATTTTTTTGCAAAATTTATAACATTTAAAGCGGAGCACAGCCTCCTCCCTTCCACTCACACGGGCAACTCCCAGGGAAAGAGATCGAAACCAGCCAGCTAACGAAGGTGAACAGCTACACAACACGCACACAGAGATGTTCGTGTTCCATGTTTTACCCGGCTGCGTTCAGAAAAACGTTCCCCAATAACCACACAATTTAAATCGTATGAAAATATTATATCCATCATCATAAGAAATATTAATTATTTAGCTAATATATTTCTCACTTTTTTTTTTTGCGTTTAATGGTGTTTCAATAAACAAAAATAACAAGATGCAAATAAAACAAAAGAGAAACGATTTTGCTCAAACTACCAGTACAAAACAAAAAATTCAAGAATATTTGTGTGGTGAAATGGGACTTGTGATACTTAGTATATATCACAGAATTAGTATGAAAACCCGGAAAAATAATATGAAGCTTTTAAAAAGTGTAAAGCTCATAAGTGGTACTGAGAAGAATGTCAAAAAACTACGCCGTGTCCGAAGTAAAAAATTCCTAATTTTGTAATTTGTCATTTTGTAAGTTTAAATACAGACGTTATCGAAAGCCAAATTTTTAGCACACGCGGTTAAAGTCGCGACTCGCGTGTACACGGCGATAGTAATACGCGATAGTTTCTATCGCCGTGTAAAACAGACCATAAATATCGTTGTGAATGAATCATCGCGATTTCAGCACGAGCTAAATAGTTGATGGTAACTGTCGTGACAGAACATGTCACTGACGTTAAAATATGTACCATCACTATCACTTCGACAGTATAATTGCAGAATAATTTGGAATCAGTTAACATAACAGTCCAGAATATTTCACAAAACATACAACACTAGCCCTCAAATTATGAACCTGGGGTTTCTGACTTTCCATTTGTTTGTTCAGAACATTGAACATATGTAAATCAATATTGCTATGAGTGTTTTGTTTCTGAAACATACTGATTTAAACTACATATATTTCAGGTGCTGATTAAGTTACATATTAAATCGATTAGAAATATTAATCCGTTTTTTGCACTGTGTGTGCAAGATTTATTCATACTGAGTTATACTGAGTTTAGGATTCGTTGACAGTTGATCACATTTGGAGGTATATATTTAATTATTGCTGAAAACAGCATTCTGCAACTATAGTTCATCCCGATTGGCAGCGACTTATGAAAATCAACCTTTGAAAAAACACACTAGGTAAAACATGTCAACCTGTTTTTTTTTTTTTTTTTTACCTGTATTCCACAAATATATCACACTGAGGTTAACTTTAGAGTACTTTATTATTGAATCGATGAAACTTTACCTTAATATTTTCTATAACTTGTAATATTTGTTTCTTTTTAAATATGAATTAACAACTGTGAGGGCAGTGACGTGTTGGCAACGACCGGTAAGAAATAGTTCACAGTTAAAAAATTATTTTAACCTGGTTTTTTAGTATCCTATTTGTAAATTAAACAGTGTGTATTTAAATATTTAAATATTTCATTTTTACAGTTCAAAATAACAGCGGAAAATATCGTGAGAAGACCATAATTGTACTGTGTTTTTATCAAGCGCGAGCAACTTTGAGCGAGGATTGGCGCTCTCTCTCTCTGTCTTTGTCTCTTTCGTACTCGGAAAGTTTCACTTCGCTAGTACGCGGCAATTATTGTACATGCCTTCAATTATAGAATATTTCATACTTATTACAGCAAAATAATGATTTTTGAATTTGTAATTTACAACTGAAAAGAGATTTTAATGTTTGAATACTTATTTTAATATATTTAGATATGTATGATGGCGGGGCAGAAACAAAGTGAAGTTGGCAAACATTGCGAGCCATGACATGGCGAATTTGATGTTTTACCAAACGAAGCCAATATTATACTTTCTCCGAAAAATACTTGAAATTACCACATTACGTTTGCAGACGTTGTGTTTTTTTAAACCTACCTAAGAAAGTTACGATGTATTGATAAATCTGTATTTCCGCGGCAATAATAAATATACTGTTACGGTGCGTTTAGTTTCCCGCTGCATGTGAAATACTGTGGCGTTTTTTTATGATAGTTGCTGGATCTATGTGTGCGTGATTTAAAATATTTGATGTGAACTACTTATACGTTTTAAATGCGAACTGTTTTGATGAAGAAGTTATTTATTTATATCCACATATGTTTATTTATCACAAAGTTGTAACTTTGCCCTTGGTTCTTGAAACACAGAAGTGTAACGTGATTTACCACCAATCCCAAAAAAAATAACCAAGCCCAGCCCCAATAAATTGCAATAAACCTAATACACTGTAAGTAACAAAACAGAAAAATATGAGTGGAATAAAAGTTACGGTAGGCTTAATTGAGTTCACCGCTATATTTTAAGTTTCTGTAACAAATAATGAGCGACACGAGTAGCATGTTTGGATTTAATGTCGCTTTTTCGTTGGACTATCTATTCCTTCGTTATTCGAACTGAGGCCATCCTTTTAAAGTAATGCCCCAATACATATCAATAACAAAAAGTTAAATACCACAGTTCATTACCCCGCAGTTGTAACAGTGTTAAACACAGTCGCTGCAAAATATTAACGTGCATTACGTGTAATGTGCTATGTCGTGAAAAAAAAAAAAAAGTTAATGTAACGTAACCGTAAGAACTATCGTTAATTCAGGCATTTTTAAAACGCCATAAAGCTGACCTAAATAATGTTATATGCTTAAACTGTGAATATTCGTACGAGATGGTTTTTGAAATAAACTTCCGACAGATTTATTTGAAAAGCTGTAAACAGGAAACAACACATTTGACAGTTATAAAAGTAGAAGTTACATTTCAATGTTTATTTTTACGTGTAGCGAAAGGATACGAACACATGCACACACACGATGACACGTAAACATTGATTTTGACAAATGATACATGGCAGTCACAGGGCAATGTTTGTTTATATTTGGCGGAAGGATACAAAATGGGCTTACAAGTAGATATTTAGCAGGTCTCCGAGGAAGTTGCTTCCAATGGGGAATGTCATTCTAGACATTCTCGAGCGTAATGCAAGCTGTGAACATACGGTAAATGCTACCCGGCTAGCCCCAAAAAAATTTTTGTAAATAAGATATTTTATTAAACATTGAACACAGCGTGAGTATTAACTACTCCAATGAATCGTGTTTATCACAAAATAATCGTTAAAAACTATTATTTTGGTTTTATTAAAGTAGATGATTATTTTTTGTAATGTGTGTCTGCTGTTGGTATTAATCCAGGCACCTACCACCCCTGAAAAACACTTCAAAATAAGAACGTTACAACATGGAAGTATCGGCTCTTGTCTCCTTACTTGCTCTGTGCGATGATATCTTATTTTTTAAGATCTGTATGTTTATCAGTAGATTCCTAAAGTAATAGGTGAACTACTCTCTGTAGTAGTGATGGGTAGTTCAGGAACTACCACTTCATTTTGAACTGGTCTTCAAAGAGAACTTGGTACATAGTTCACCACGACATAAAAGAACTAGTCTGTTGCGATATCGGTCAGTCATTCTCTCAGTACCAGTAACGATGCCAGCTGTGCCATGTGCGCCACTGTGCATTTTCAGATAAAACATCGAACATCGTTCGTCGCTCCCTGCAGCTTCCCACCCCCTGCGAACCCAAGGCATCACTCGGCACACCATCACTCCATGACTGGCCACATCGCCACGCATACTCCTTATCTCTCTGCCTCTATCTATCGGTATCTTTGTTTTCGCTCATTAAGCACTGCCTAAAACCGTAGGGATCGCAGACCTACCTAGTTCAATAGTGACATGAGTCGCAAATCGGTCGGGAACTGCAAGACACACAGTGAGAGACAGTTGGCAGACCTATGGCCAGGCAGCGATATTTCGTTCTTTCTCACTTTCTCGGGCCAACCGGTGTTCATATCGGGTAGTTTGGTATGAATTGTTGTCAGAAAAGTGCATCGCAAACGGTTCTGAGTGAAATCTGTTTTCAACCTTTTCTAATAGTGATAGTGTGTATTACTGCCTTGTGTAATATTCACGACATCGCGTTGAAAATGAGACAGCTACACCTACCTCCATCGCAGTGAGTAATCATCGCAATCTTCACAACACTATGCCGAGGTTTCGAAGGATCAACTTGCTTGTACCCCGTCCCCTGCTCCCTCTACTTTGCAGAAAGATTTATTACCTTCTGATCAACGCCAAACGAATGTGTCATTGTACAGTCGGACACGTCTGGGCCCGTACATTTCTTTGTCGAAAGTATGAACAAGAATGTAGGTAATCTTCATCCTGTGTCTGTAGGGAAGAAACTACACTGATTATCTAACGACATCATGCAAATTCAAAGGGCGGATCAAAATCGCCTAAAACTGACTATGGAAACGGCGCAGGTTACCAATGATTTACTTACACATACTCATCTTAACCTACATCAATTGAAAGGGACCAGTCCACTTTCCCTTCTTCAAAGACACGGCCTTATATATGCAATCCCATTGGATCTATCAGAACAAGAAATCTTTAATGGTATTGAAACTCCATATGAATTACTTAAAGTAGAACGAATGTCCAAGCGTTTTTATGAATCCAATGAAACAGTTTCCCGACACACCAAACTTATTGCTCTAACCTTTTCGGGTCAACTATTAGCCGACAGGGTCTTGGTTTATAAACACCTATACAGTGTTAAACCTAATATCCAGTCAGTTAATTTTCTGCAATAAGTGTCACCGTTTTGGGCACACTGGAAAGAATTGTCGCACTACAAAAAGCCATAGCCCTGCTTGTGCAGGTGACCATCAGCTTTCGGTATGCACGGCAGAAACGCCTACTTGTCCCAATTGCTGTGGTTCCCATTTGGCTACGGATAGAGAGAGAGAGAAGTGCCCCCATTGGATCGTTGAACAGAAAGTAAAACAAACAATGGCTATGTTTAATTTAGGTTATTCTGCAGCGAAGAGGAATGTTCTTGATGAGTCCACACATCTTAAAGATACATATGGTGCTTTATTACATTCTGTGAGTCCTGGGACTAAGGACTATCGTACCCTCTTTCCTAACAGGATTCCAGTATGTGGAAAAGAAATTCCTGGAGATTTGGGTGTACCTTGTCTATCTCCTCCGATTGCTCTCCTCACATTTGCCACTTATGCTGATTGTGTTAAAACCTCTGCGAAACATCAGTTAGAAGATACTGGGAAGATCCCTGTGAAGGCTATCGTTTTACAAGGCCCAACAAAACTGCATGTTGCTCGTCGTATTTTGTCTCCTCAACAATCTTCGATGTCGATATCTGTGGCCCAGTACTTTTTTCGATTTAATCCTGTTGGTGAACACACTGGTAATGGGATAGTCCTCCATCGAGTTCAAGACCACTCCGTACAGGGACCACCAGCTGTGGTGCGTTATTCCCAAGGTAACCCTTCGGCCAGTTATACTGCTATCTGTGTTATATAGCCTTGAAATTAATAGCATTAATGGATCTCCTCATGCTACAAGGTAACCCTGACTTGCAGGACGTTGTCACCGAGGTGAAGAGGCTTGTTAGTGATACAGTAAGAAGCTTTTAGCTTTCTGTTCCTTTATACATATCATATTATGAGAATACTACAGTGGAATTGTCGGTCTGGTCACTTCAACGCGGACTTCTACAGAATTATCTTTGTAGCACACCTGCTGATGTTATACTGCTACAAGAAACACACTGGCACTTTGCAGGTAACCAACAAGGTCTCTTTTCTGGGTATACTATGTATCATAATGCTCCAATGAATGAACATGGTGTTTCCATACTTGTCAACACTGTCATATACTCTGTGGAATTACAGGTGTCCAACTTGCCTGATAATGTTGAGGCAGTTGCAGCTAAGGTTGTCTTCCATGATGTCGAATTTGCTCTACTTTCCATTTATGCTCCACCGTGGCATACTACCAGTACCTTTTCCTGGGACAGACTGCTTGGGGCATACGATAATGGTGCCATAATAAGAGGTGATTTTAATGCTCATCATACATTGTGGGATGATGTGAGGTGTGCTCTGGCAGGGAAGAATCTGGTAGAATATATTGACACCTCGCCATATGTGCTATTGAATTATGGCAGTCCTATAGGCTGTTCACGGTAAAGTGAGCACTTTTGAAACACTAGTTACTTTTTTATTTCAGCCATTTTAAATCCTTTAACCACTTTTTTTTTAATATTGCACTGAGATTAATAAACACAATATGTATATTTCGCCACACTCGGAAGTTAACGTCCAAGGCTAAAATAAAATACATATATCGAACATTATTCCAAAATAAACACCTTTCAAAAATGCTCACTTTACCACGAATAGTCTATACATATGTGGGAGCTTATGATAAACGCAGTTCTGCCACTGATCTCACGCTGTGTACTCCCAGACTTGCCACAGACTTCACTTGAACCGTGCTTAATGATCCTATGGGTATTGATCATTTTTTAATTTGAAATAATTAATTAGGATATGTGTACAACTACTCCTATTACTCATCCTGATTTGCAGCCCTTTAGATACTCCTGCTATAATTTCCGGCGCACCTCATGACAGGCATATCGTAACATATAGTACATCATATAAGCTTCCCCACTGTCTAGGGTGGTGATGTCCAAACTATGTATGATCACTTTCGGAATTTGGTCACATCATCCATTCGGGTCGCTACTCCATGTAAATCTTCTTGGTCTGGACACCGCAAACCATATTGTGGATGGTTGATTTCTTCTTGTACGTCCCTTAATGCAGATAGACGTTTGGCCTTCCGCACATACAAACAGCATAGTACGAAGACCAATTTTTTGCTCTATCAGGGGGTACAAGCTCGTTTTAAATAGACTGACAAAACTGCGAAGAAGGATCGCTGGCGCTCTTATTGTCAATGGTTCTCCTCTGCTACCCCTTCCCGGTAAGTCTAGAAGGTCATCTGTTCTCTACGGCAATTCTCATTCTCTCCTCGATCCGGAAGTTTGGGTTACTCTACTCTGACTGCTATCCATAAACGTTTTTCTCCTGATTATGTCCCAACCTATGATGAATCTCATTGTTCTCATTCTCCATCTGCATCTTACCCCAAGAAACGACCTGCTAAAGACACTGCTATCTTAACGTCTGAAATCAGCATCGCAGAATATCGTCACTGTCTTCGGGATGGATGGAAATCACCAGGAATAGATGGGATTACATATCAGCATGTCTGAGAGCTTCCACAGGAAGGCCATCACCTGTTGCTTTGTATCTTCAATGGTATATTACCATATCAGGAAAATCCTACCCAATGGCAAGAACACATAATTTTGCCCATTCTCAAGACTGGTAAAGCTGTAACATCGCCTTCATCCTACAGACCTATCACACTGTCTTCTTGTGTAAACAAATTCTTTGAAACGATTTTGAAGAATAGGATGTAATGGTGGCTGGAGACTAATCACCTCTTGTGCAGGGAACAATTTGGCTTTCGCAAATGACGGACTTCTCTGGATGCTGTTACAGTATTGACAAAACGGGCTAAGGACGCATTTGCTAGCAAGAGTGTTTAATGTGCATGCTTTCTTGATATTCGCTTTCCCTTTGATGCAGTAAACATTCCTGTACTTTTGCACAAATTAGCTCAGATTGGGCTGCCACTTTGTCTTGTTCGCATGCTCAAGGCTCGCCTTCAAATTAGGATCACTTACCTTAAAAATAGACATCTATATTACACCTGGAAGGCTGGTGTAACAAGGCACTCCACGAGGTGGTGTTCTTAGTCCTATTTTGTACCTTATCTACACTCAAGATCTTATCTTCCATCTTTGCCCATATGTTCGACTTATTAGTTATGCTGATGATGTTGTCTTGTTTCATTTGTCCTCCACTGTTGGTGATGCAGTATCAGTTATAAATGATGCCCTCCAACATCTTGGCGCCGGGATTTGTACTCATTGTCTGACACCATCAGTTCACAAAACTAAGGCTATGCTATTTACTAGAAAACGTATTGACTAATCACAGATCCGTCTGCTTCTTTGCAAATACGCTTTAGAGGTGGTGACAACCACT
Organism: Dryococelus australis; assembly: GCA_029891345.1. Classification (NCBI taxonomy): domain Eukaryota; kingdom Metazoa; phylum Arthropoda; class Insecta; order Phasmatodea; family Phasmatidae; genus Dryococelus; species Dryococelus australis. Next base: position 195,592,807 of record CM056998.1, on the reverse strand, counting down.
ACTTATTTGGTCATTGTTCTTGACTCTACTCTTACTTGGGTGGCTCAGATAACTCACCTTACTGTGAAGATACAGCAAACGTTTCAGTTATTGAAAATGCTTGGACACTCTGCCTGGGGTGGTGATCTTCACACTCTGTTACTGTTTTATCAAGCATTTATTCTTGCCAAGATGGATTATGGTAGTGTTTTTATGACTTCACTATGGGATACCACCCTCGGGATCATACATTGTTTACAAAATGCTTGTCTACATTTATGTCTTGGGGCACTGCGGTCCACTCCCATTAGGGCACTTCATGTTAAGGCGAATATACCACCATATGGCCTACATAGAAGGATGTTGGCTATCGAATTTTGGATCAAGGCAAGTTATTTTCATGAATCTCCTCTCCATACCATTATAAATTATATTGGTATTGATGTTCTTGGTTGTTTTTGAAATATCGCCCACTTTTTCCTTGTGTGAAGTGCATTACCACCTATATGGTGAACTTTCCTGTGCTTTTTTATACATGTAAGGTGGACCGCTTATTTAGAGAATGCAAATGCTGCATGAGTGGTGGAGAAGTTCATGCGCTATACCGGCACTGTCTGAGCCAATATCCCAACTTTCTCCACATCTATACTGATGGATTGAAATCCCTACATGCAGTTGGTTGTTCCCACTATATTCCTGCATACAAATGGTCTGGTTTATTTATGTTATCGTCTTCCGATTCTAAATTTTATGCTTAAGCATATGCTATCTTAAAAGCACTTGAGTATTGCTGGACTATACCAGACCAAAATCTCTGCATATTTACAGATTCCAACAGTGTCGTCACTGCTCTTGCCTCTCTCCATTGGCATTGTCAACCAGATGATATTATCTTACAGATTAAGCATCTTAACTATACTATTGAGATCATGGGTGCTATGGTTGTGATTGTGTGGCTTGCCAGTCATGTGGGTATACCTCCCAATGACATGGCTGAAAAACTGGGAAGACTGGCTTCTGACACAGGGACGCCGATTACTACTCCAACTCTAGATATGTTTGCTTAAATTGCAAAATGTCACCTTCTCGTGTTTGGGAAACCCAATGGCGAGAATGTGAGGTTACACCGTCCTACAAGTATATCCAACCGCACTTACAGACACAAGCATGGTTTGTGGCAAATTGAGGAAAAAACTTTATTTGACTATGATTATCCAGCTGAGGCTAAATCATGGAAATTGTAATGTTCATCTTCACACGTTACAACTGGCCGAATTTCCTAATTGTCATTGCTGAGATGGTGCGCAGGTTATTAGTCAAATTTTATTTCATTATCGGCAAATGCAAGCTAGTGATGTGTTATATGACTGTTTACATCAATGTGGAATTTCTACGCCATTTGACAGAAGGAGTGTTTTATACCCTTATCAGATAAACATATATGAAACTCTATTTGAGTTTTTAGTGCACAATAAATTTTGTCTATTAACGGCAAGAGAACTAAATTTTCATCATCTGAAGCTACTCTCTGCACAAAATCCATACTATTGATCTGTCTGTAGCGATACTCGGCTGAAGCTGTATTTGAAGCATTATAATATGGCGTGATCTTTTGACTCTGTCTCGATTTGTATTATTATCGGGTGTTACGACGTCTCCCGAGTAAGTGTTGTTCCAGTCTCTCTGGAAGAAGATTGTACGTCTCGCTTCGGCACCGCGACATGTCTGCATAGAGGGTAAAATGGCGTACCTAACTTCTACATCTCACCAGACAAAAATTGTTAAGTTTCAAAATGCTGTAACTGTCAGTGTTGTTCCGGTTTTCGTAACTGACGGATGTCTGTGACCTACTTCGACCAGAAGCAGTATTATTTACATCAAATTATCGATTGGGTACTTTTCCAACCTCACTAATACGGGTAGAAGACAGATTTTGCTATGGGTGTACGGGAAACTAAGGCCAGAAATGACAGAACTGAACTGAACTCGGGCTGACCCCAATTGCATAGTCGGTTGCACACTGGTCTGTGGTGCGAGGGGTTCCGGTTTCGAAATCCAGTCAGATTATGGATGTTTGCGTCGTCCATTTAACTTGTTTCATCTTCATTGGCACTAAAGATCTCGCTAATACGGTGTCGTAAAACCCCCTCACTCACTCGTACTATAAATACGATGTTGCCACACATACGGAAATTCCCATATCTGTAAGAAAATACATCTGATAGCCGCACTAACACGAGTATAGCTAAGACAGTAAAATACAGAAAAACGCTCATTAATATAAGGTCATGTTTTACACACTCGCAATAAAGAAGTTAAAAACTGATTTTTTCTAGTATATTCACTCATTATATCGGATACAGCTTTTTGAGATTATTTGCATCATATTAAAATTATATTATTTCTGTAATTAAAGTTTTGTTCGAATGTTTATAATACTGGTACGTATAAATGCATTGTGTCGGGTACATTTTTGTTTAATGTGTAAACGCCTGACTTGGAAAAATTAACTTTTCACCTAGTTGTCATTCTCAACACAACCTATTATAACACTGTAGAGGTCGTTACTATGTGTCAAAATTAATTGGGTGTTATATTGCACAACATAGGCATGGATTACACATTATAACGATAATTTCACTATTAATTTATCTTACTGCTATATAAAAACAAGTAATTTCATATACTCACAATAAAGCACTAATTGGTTAGCAGTTAAATTACAAACATCACTGAATTGCTTCTTCTCTTTCCGTTTCAATCTTGCTTACATGCTTCTGAAGGAAACAGAAAAAGGCATATCTAGTTCTTGGACCGCGTAATGTGATTCACTGGGATGAAGATAATTCAAGATCCCGTTCAAATAATTATAATTTTACATATCTGACAGCAGTTAATTCGACTTTGGCCAATGTGAATCTTATAATATAATTTTCATTAAATTTTCTCACTTAAAACTAGTGGTTTGTATCATATTCATTTTTACCATTGCACATTGGTATCAGTTATCATTTAATTATTTTCAAGCAGAACGTGTATGATTGTTAACTTCTAATAAATATTTACAGAGAAAATAATTGGGTGATATACCCTTAAGATACTTTAACATATTTGCGCTACCTATTTCGGAATATAAAAACTACACTTTTTAGAAGAAAAAAAAAATATTCAAATCCGTATATAATTATAACAAACTATAAATAATGAATAAATAACATCACAATATCCATACTCAGATTCTGCTGTCATAGTTTACAAAAAAAAAAAAAAAAATTAATGAATATTATCATCAGTAATTAAAAAAAAACATAACTCCATGATTTTTCTTTTTCCACAGCCGCAAAAACAACATCCAAGTTTTCATAATAAAACTTCATTTAGCTGATTCCAAAATGGTAAGATGCGTTGGAATACTATAAACTATTCGTCAGAAATGGAAACGACTATTTGTTTGCTATGAAAGTGTTTCAGATGGTGCTGCTATCTAGTATTTGGGTGGAAATTTCATTAGTAATATCTATTGAAATAAAAATAAAATATCATACAAAAATTAAACCTAATGTTTTAAGGGGTAGAAGATAAAAACATAACCCAGTAAACGTAATGACTGACGAAAACCAGTAGGAACGAGACATATCTAAGACAGTTTGTTCGACCGTTACAATTAAATTTTCGCAGCAGGGCTGAACGCTCTACCGATGGGCAGAGCATAATTCCGGTCGCCGGATATATCAGGATGGACGCAGGGCAGGGCAGTACAAGTTAGCGTCGGTACAGACAGCCAGTGGTTGCCATTGTAACCAAACACTGAGAGGAAACGGAAGGAGATGGAAAAGGCCTGGCAATAACAGAGCCTACGTTAGACATTATTTGTTATGTTCATTAAAGGGTTAATGATTAGTTTTGTTTTCTGTTTTTATAAAGCATTGATAATATGTTATCATTTATCTCAACACGCACACAGTGTTTTGTACATTCCATTCATCAGTGTGCTATGTTGAAGGTTCATTATGTAATTTTAAGTGTATGTTTCATTTGTCAGCATGATGCAAGGTAAAGTAGTGCAGCTCTGGCGGGCAGACCAGCCGAGGCCTGCTCGCATGTCAGGTGGGAACAGTAGTCAACAAGGAGCATTCGACGAGGTGGTGCATATGACGTGAGCGCATAGTGGCATTCAGCATCTTTGGTATGGACATTTAACTTGCAATAGATTCTTAACTTTTGGAACCTTTTCTCCCATCTAGCCGCCCAGTATGCCACCTGCCTTCCCTCGGGAATTGCATCACCCAGCGAAGTTTAACTTTACCGTAATGTCTTGTGTCATAAGCCGTTTATCAATATCACTGCAGTGGCCGGTTCTCGCCACTTATGTTTGTGTAAAGTGCTCTCCTATAGGGAGATAAAATTTGATCGGAATAAATACATATGTGAATTGAATGGCACACAATATGTTTTCTATCGCCATATGCATGTCAGGGGACAGACCCTCATAATACCTACCCAAACAAGTCTAACGCCATTCATTTATTTTACAAGTGTAGTTTAAGCATTATTCCATATCTTATGGATGTGTAGTTGGCCATAACAATCCAAATACACAAGTGTTAAATAGCTAGTCAATTTTCCTGCCAAGATCAGCATGACAGTATGTAGTCAACCCACCAGCTACCATTTAGCAAACACATATAGGATCATTCATCTGGTGTAACAATCAACAGGACAGAAGTCACCAGCATCATTGACGAGTAGATTGGGACCATGTGTATAGCATGCAACCCCGAAATCAGCAGAGTCAACAATCACCTTGAAATCGCCTAGACGGTGTCTGGGGCAAAGTGGATAAAGCACAATTGTGTAGATTACACACGTTTAGGTAATTTGAGATGTGTACTGACCACTGCGAAACTCAATGACCAATGATCTTACTGGTTTAGTCCATAATTTGTTCATATAACTGTAGCCGAACATAGAGCATGCAGATCATTGGCTGTGACAACGAAACAAGTGTAATGTCGACTTAAGTACAGTACGCATCATAAATTCTTTCATTTGTAGCACATGAAATCGTAAATTAAAGCGAGCCTGAAAGGGTTAATGTATGTTCACCTGGACCCAAATGTGACTGGAGGCACCGGATCTCCTGCTCAGCCTTCCACCTCCTGGCCACTCGCCGGCTCCAGCCACGCAGCAAGATAATCTCTTGTGCTGCGGAAGGTGGGTTACCTGCCAGTGGCCACGAAAGTGGTTCTGCTGGACATGGCGTGTTTGATGTCAAGTGGGAATGGGGCTATGATTGTGGAGTGGGTGGTGAGAGGGATGTGTAAGACAGCAGCCTGAGTGATGGCACTGGTGATGGTGACTGTCTTGGCATCGATGTCTTGTGGAGACTGAAATGGGTCCAGCAGGTTCGGAAGTCGTAGGGCAGGTGTGAGGGAAGTAGTGGAGGAGGAAGACCATTCCTACGCCACAAGACCATTCCTACACCATTCCGACACACCTAGTGGCATCAAATTAGCACCCCTCCATGTGGCCAAATTGCACATCAATAATTTTCACACCTAAATTTTTCCAAAAATGTCCTAAATTTTTAAATTCTTCGCTAGTTTTTCCTGGTCATTGATATTCCCCGCCTTTTCCTGCCTACAAAGGCGAGAGCACGACAGCAAGGAGTCGGCAGAGGTAGCAGCATCATCGGGACGCTTGTGGGATACCACGCATATGCTTAGAAGTGCGTCATCATTCAGAAAGTGATGCCACGCTACTAGCCATGCCACGCTGTTTGGAGGGAAGAGGTCCAAAATATCAAAATATACGTTTATATAGAATTGGTTCCCCTACTGCTGTTGGTAGAAGCGTGAAGGAGAAACTATGGGGTGGAGGCTACCTCTCCACCATCCCTCTGCATGCACTGCCACCGACAGCGACCTGACCCCCTCGTGCACACAGTGTGTCAGTTGAGCATCAAGTTGATAACCCCTGTGCCCAGGACGAGCAGGCCAGCGGCAGCGTTCGTACACCCACATCTACCACACACTTGGCTTGTTTACAAACAGAGCATGTCTGGCAGAATGACAGACAGCGTGCTGACACTGTGATATCCAGACTGTTTGCGCCCTGTGATAAGCAGTGGCCAATCTATAAACGAGAGTAGTGAAATTTGCCGATGCTGCCACAAGACCAGCTTTATCATCAACTTCGCCAGTGACATCTAAGAAACAGTAAAAGGCAGTTACAGTGAAATAACACAGAACAATGCGAACTTTCCAACACGAGTAAAATTTGAGGCCGAACAATTTCCAAATTACACATTTTCCAGGTACTGTGACAACTTGTTATGTAATGACTAGGGTGTCATTGTACTATAGTACCTGCAGTGTAGCACAAAGTATCACCAGGAATGTCTCAGTGACACGGAACAAAAATCACCCGTGGGACATACATTGAAGTGCTTATTGTGTCATGCGACATCAACAAAGTTCATGCAGGGCGTAATCGAACACAAACCTTATCTGTAGACATCCCACATGATCAGGTGTTGGAAATGTTAGGACATTGGGATAATTATGTGGCAGTAAGCATTACTAACACCTTTTACAAGTGATAGTGGTATGGAACAGAAGCAATATTTCAGGTGGAGATGAGCAAGACACAGGAGGGGGGTGGCAGCAGAGTAGGGATGGGATGCAGTGCGAACCTTAGATGCCGCACACTGCCGTCATGCATGTGGCTAATGTAAAAAAAACCCCAGCCACCCGAATCAACCACAACTCAAGTACCGTGCCCATTCCAGCCACTCTCGCCATTTTTCCCTCCACTACCACCGATGTTTTCCACACCTATTTATCCATCAATATTACCACATTACCACATAATTTTGCTCATTTCCCACCCATTCACCCACACATGACAAACTGCATGGGAACAATAGCACCACAAGCAGTGGGAGTAGAAAATGCGACATGAAGCAGAACCGTGTAGTCTACCGTACATCAACAGCCACAAAGGCAGATCACTGCAAAAACACCGTCAAAATTTCATACTTTGCCCTTGTTCGATGGGACACCAAATGAGGATACGGCAGCATTTGTAGAAGATTGCAGATCCCGCCTTACCAGGTATGGAGTAATCTACCAGCTGTGTCGGAGTGCAACTCCATGGAGACGCATGCTCTTGGTGGACATCGCTCAATCATTATAGACTTCAGTGGGAGTAGTTTCGACACTCGTTCCAGTGCAGATTACAAGGGGTCTTCACCTCTCTACAGGCCCAGAGCAGGCTGACTCTGACCAGTTAACAATTGAGTGAGTCACTTACAGCCTTTATCACCTGTAAAAATCATCTCCTTAAGCACTTCCATCCACATTAGCCAGAGCGAGAAGTGCTCGAAGTCATTTCCGAAACAGCCCAGCCTGAATTTAGAGCAGCTTTAATACTTCTGCTTAATGGCATGTTAGAAGATTTAATGCATGCTGCAATTATTTTGGAAAGATTATACGTACCAACATGCCATGATGGAAGTGTAATCAAATATTGGAACGATTAGAGGGAAGAGCATGTAAACAAACCTCATCAACATATCACACCACAAAATTTTCCACAACAATCACGTAGTTATAATGGACAGTTGCATGAAAAATTGTATAGTGGGCTGCTGCATGACAAAATTAATAGTGGACAGACGTATGGAAAATTATATAACAGGACCAGAATCGGAGCGGAGCCATGGGGTCAAATGGTCAGAAACCACAACACAGGAATTCAGAAGGTAATACCAACAATCCACGACAAGGATGGAATCTGGATTATCTATCCCGATACCCATGCAGGTACAGCCAGAACCAACAATATTACTGGCACAATAATTTTCCGAACAATCCACATATAAACAGATTTAAAGAATAGGCAGAACGTAAACAGCAGGGAAACTGGGTTGCAGTGGTGAAGAAGCTGAATGTTTTCGATGTCCTGCCCGCTACAATTTGGACCACAGACAAAAAATTAACCACACAGCTAATTTTAATACAGCAAATTAGTAGCAGTTACGTGCTATTTATTCGCATTTTGGTTGCCTTCAATGGTATGTTGTGTCATTCTTAAATTAAAACTGCAGCCTCACATAATTTCGTACGACTGCACTTTGTACACAAGTAGGACGTGACGTCTACAAGACCACGTGATTTGGTTGGCCACGAACGAGCATTGTAGTAGGGCCATAGGACAGACAGTAGTAACGATTCAAGTCCGTAACATGGAGACGAGTATAACAGTCATTGTTACACCAGACATCCGTGAGGATAATAATTTGGGTGTATCATGTCTGACTGAACAAAACACCATCATATAGCTCGCTGCAAGATGAATTCACTTTGGCACGAAAGAGAGACACAAGCTATATAACTAGGATTGCTGTTAGATGGGTAGCCTACCCAAATTGAAGCTAGGGGAGTTTAACATCCAGGTCCTGCTCTAGCAGCAGGCCAAGTTCCAGTGTGTCCTTGAGGAATGCCGTGGCGTATTTAACAAAAATTGTGCATTAAAAAGAACTACCATCGCCGAGCTGAGATTCTGCTTGTAGATGAAAAGCTGGTATACACCAGCCCGCGAGGCTATTTACCACATCAGACCAGGATAAGAAAAAAATAGATGCAGGATATGCTTGATGATGAAGCAATAGAGCCTACGGATAGCCCATTCAATTAAGCCATCACCTAAGCACCCAAGAAAGACGGATCCTGGCGATTCTGTATTGATTTCCGGTCATTGATGCAGGTAAAATGCAAAACACTTCCACCATACATCAGCATAAAGGCCGCGTAAAGTGCACTGGGACAGACTAAAGTTTGAACATCCCTGGACCTCAAGTGTAGCTATTCGCAGTTACCAGTGAAGCTTGAGAATAGGCCGAATACTGCATTCACTGCCCCAGATGGGCGGCGTTTTCAATTGTGTGCTATGACATTTGGTATTAAATATGCACCCAAAATGTTTAAGGTAATGATGGCACATGTACTGGATGGCATTATTGGAGACTATACGCTGGCATATCTCGATGACGTTATTATGTGGTCAAACAGTTGGGACGAACACATACATTACTTAGCAGTAGTCCTGGATAGGCTCTTGATTAATGGCCTTAGATGCTCAGTTGAAAAATGCCATCTCCGGACAATTCCAAAAACAGCTAAAGATTATTGATAGCTATCCGTAGCCTAAGATGCAAAAAAAGTTCCAAGGTTCACGATAATCACTGCACCATTGATGGAAGAGTTTTCACCGCAGGAAAGGTTTCAGTGGATGAACGGGGCAGAGAAAGCATTCATAGTCATCAATCAGATCATGCCCGACACTATCATGCTACGATGCAGGCATGAGTTTTGTACCTCCAAACTGATTCGAGCCTGGAGAGGATTGGTGCAGTATTTTACCAGGTTAGCCACAATGAGGCAATCATCCTGAATGAAGCAGAATGGGAGGAGATTTTTCCGCCAAGTTCATGGGACCCAGTGTACGTACAGCAGATAACAGTCGCAAACAATGAGGGTGTAATAAGCAACCTGCACCAGAAGGTCGTACAGGCACAAAAGAGTTGCACGTTCACACAGGCAAAAGTTGGACAATGCACACACCAGGGAGTAGAAGGATAGTGAGTTATAGATGACAGACTGGTGACCTGTTCTACCTAACAGCCGGGGAGATGGAGGGTGTATGTCCCCACGTGTGTGAGGGATCAAGTTTTCACCTTTTCGCATTGTGGCAGCGTGTCTGAACACCTGGGCGTTGAGCAGATGGTGCGGAACGTTTACAACCATTTATTCTGGCCAGGCCTTAGCACGGATGTAAGAAGATTTGTGCAACAATGCCAGGCATGCGAAAAAGCAGTTTGAGATGGATGGTATGTATTGATTTAATGGGGCCGTATCCAAGGACAAGAGGGCGCAAGCGATTTCTTTTTGTATTAACCAAAAACTTTTTGCGCTGGACAGAGACGTGCCCCACTAGTGAAGCCATGGCCGGGCATGTAGCGAGAGTCTTGGAGGAGCAGTTTTTCCATAGTTGGGGATACCCGCGGAACCTCGTGACGGACAACTTCATGCAATTAACCGGCCGGAAGTGGTGAGAGTTGTGCACACAATGGGGAGTCAACCATGTTACAATGGTGGTGTATCACCTGAGATAAACTCGACAGAGCATAGATATAAAGAAATCAAGACACAGCTATGACTCCGCATAGGTGAACAATATGCCACCTAGGTGATCACATACCCGCCATTTTGTACACGCTCTGGAGGAGGGTAAACACAACAACAGGGGTGGTCACCCACAGAGGTGTTGTTAGGCTCAACTTTGGCCTACCGGGAGAGCCAAATGCCCGCAACAAGAAGACAGTAGCGAACTTCCAAGCATGAATATACAGATACGAGAGCATTGGAGATGTATACGCGATGTCTGGCAACAGCAGAATCGCTAAACGGCAAGATGACTTCCGGTCACTAACAGCCCGCCGCCAAGAATGCATGAGGGGTAGGAAGTTTATGTGAGGATGCACCCCCAGACCCCAGCAAAAAAGATTTCTGTGCAGGGTTAGCAGCATGTTGGAGTGGGCTGCACTGCATGTTACAACAATATGGACCAACCACTTAAACCATTCACATGGGAATATACATGCTGGTAAATCGGGATGACATCCGGGTAGCCCTGGGTGCAGTCGACGACTAAATAGGTCCCGATGTGTCCCGACACCACGACAGCGAAGCCAGCCACAATCAGATGCAAAGGTAGGGGCAAACGCGAGGTGTAGCAGCATTTCAGAGGAGAAAACTCGCAGAGGAGCCACCCATGCGCACCAACACATGGAAACCACCAGATATGGTACAGGATGGACCAGCCTTCGACGAGCTCCAGGAGGAAAGGAGCAAGCAAGAGAGTGCATCTAAACTTCGAGTAGGAGTACAGAAGAAGAAAGAGAGCATGCAGGATATGCCTGGCATCGTTACACCCCACAGGGATCCTGTGACAACGTGAACAGAGAGCATGAGGGGTGAGGTGCAAAGCAGTGTTGAAGCATTCAATGAGGGAGCAGAGTCGGTACAAGTGTAAGAGTAAGAGTACGGGCAAGAGCAAATGAATAATCAGGATAAGCAGCAGCAGGTACATTTTCAAGTGTAAGTTGATCATGCAGGCGAAAGAGTGTTTGCAGGGGTTGTTCAGCCGGGTTGCACCCAGAAAAAGCGAAATCAGCAGGACAGCAGAAGCGAGGAAGGAGACATCTAGGACAGTGGATCAGGGAACTCACTTTGCCTTCGGTGGTCACACTCCAAAGCACACCTGCTAAAGAAGTGTTATCAGTGCAGGCAGCTGAAGTTTCCTACCAGGCAGGTTCAACCACCGGCAGTGTATCATGTGGCAGTGCCACAGGAGCAGAGGTACCACACGAAGGCCTGTATCTGTTGCTTGTGAAATCGGATGGCCTACAAATGGTATAAAAAGGGGGTGGGGGAATTTGAGGTGTACCATGTGTCCTCACCCCGAAGACAGCTGGGTTGTGCGCTTACCAATAGGCAGAGTGTGCACCCAGTAGCCGGAGCGATCAGGATCGGCACAGAGCAGTGCAGTGAAAGGGCACGTCGGTGCAGAGCAGCAAGTGTTTGCCATGGTAACCAAAGACTCTGCAAGGCAGAAGGAGATGGAAATACAACTGGCAATAATTGAACTTGAATATGTCCAGAGCCTACCGTAGACTTTATTTTTTATGATTATTTTCTCCAGCAAAAAGATTGTCTCTTCAAAGAGTAACCACTCTTCAAACAAAATAAGAGTTTATTAATCTGAGATACCAAATACAGGCGTGGCAAATAATCAAGCAGACTTGCTAACCTTGTTCATTAACATCATGTAATTCTGTAAACACACTAACCCCATAATAGCAGCATTTAAACGTACTCCAGAAAATTGTAAGCATCACACAATCCATTAGCTGGCGGAACGAAAAATAAATTGTTCAGGCAGAACAGATTTTTTGGCAGGAAAAGAGTACTCACATAAAATTGCCTAAGTTTGGTGATTGAAACTTGTGATTTGCTTGAAGCAGGGATTCAAGTGTTCTGAAATATATTTTATTGTTAGTTGCCCTTGTTTCTAACACAATACAAACATGCATTATCATGCACGTCAAGCAGAGATATTACAGTGAGTCACTTCCGTCCATAATCTTATGGTGCAGCTTGTGTATATTTTTTAAGTACCTTGTATGTAATTTTTAAGAGGGTTTTAATGTACTGTGTTTGAGATATATTTGACGTACACAGAGAGCACAATGGGTCCAGCTAATAGAAACTGTGTTTTACACTCATAGTAGTGGCTGACTGTATAATAAATTATGGTGTATTTATCCCAAACCAGAATCACAAGGACATGCCGCTAATTTAATAAATAAGTATTTCAGATATAAGAAAATTAGTATTGTGCAATATAATGAAAATGTCAAAATAGCTTTGTGAGGTTAGGTTGTTACGAACCTCCACAGCGTAGCATAGACATTGACCACGCAGGTTTCCTAACCCTACTTTTACAAAAAGTATATAGATGCATGCAGATGTGAGAAAAATGAATATGAACACTTCAAAGTACATATAAAAATGAGTGGAATGACTTAACAACTAAAAATGGGACAAATTATTTTGCCCACAGTCGAAAGGAGGAGTCATGTATTGTGAACACAGTTAGGACATAATTTTAACGTTAAGCTACCAAAAACCCGTGTAACAAATATTTATATTTATATTAATATTAGATATTTTAAGAGACAAATGAATGTGTTCTTGTGTTATGTTTTGTCATTTGAATCCATCTTAGTGTATTATTAATTTATATTATGTAATAAAATTAATGATTAGGTTTTTCGTAAGTTGTGCAGGCTAGGCTGGAATATGGGGAGACGGCCCACCCGATGCCAAGAGAGTAGTGTGGTAACCTTGATATTGTGTGGAAACACATCGTCACATCCTCCCCAGATCTTCGCCATTTTTATATAAATAATGTAGAGTATCAATAGTCAAGCTTTTGTAAAGGAACCAGGGAGAAAGCCATACAGTAACCCAGCATGTCTTTTATACATCTGTGACTTAACTTTTCATGAAACTATTGTTGGTTTCGCACCATTTTATCAGTTTTATCATTAAGAGATTGCTTCGCAATATCTTAACCAAAAATGTTCATGGTAACAGCGTGTGATGGCCGAAACAATCCCTCATCGATTAGTATAAGTGTTTAAAGGAAGCTTAAGTAGAATTTACTAGACCAGGCAAAAGATGGATATAGTTTCGCCGCTCTTCAAGACATCTACAGAGACACTTGCGCATCTGGTGCCGCATTTAGGTGATCGGCACACGACACAATGCATTACTTCGTGCTTTACACTAAGGGGAACTGACACTAGCTGCTTCCCCCTAGTCAGTTTGTTGCAGGGAGGAGAACTCTACTGGGTGCTCGTGCACACCGGTTCAGAAATGCACAGCATAAGTCAATGGGATTTGCTACTTCATGAGTGCGGAGAATAGTGGTCACTTAAGGGCTTGTAACATGAGCGCAAGTGCTGAGCAAATAAGTGCACAGTGCAGCACAACCACGTGCACCAGCGTGCACATATTTGCAAGTAGATCCCTAATGTATTATAAGTGACCAATTGGGCTTCAATGTACTGTTTCTTGTTTTTCTTTACTATTCATTTCTCACGTGTTCCACCCCCATTTATTCTCATCCAATGTTTTTAGTGTACGTTAAAGGGTTTATGTGTCTTTCTGTAACTATTTATGCAAGATTTATGAGTAATAATGCAACATGTGTATGCTTTTGCAGAGTTTTTGTGTGTCACAACATAGTCTGTGCATCCCGCTTGCCCGCTGATCTGGCCAGTGTGCCGCAGCGCAAAGTATAGTCATTCTACAGTATCTCAAGGAGTCGGACGTGCAGACCGATGGGACCACTTTAATGTGCTTGAGCGCCGAATCAAATATTGAACAAATCACTTTCACTGCAATATACTTTAGATTACTGGAACCTTGTGTGTTTTTGCCATACAAGACCTCTCTGTTCCTCCCTTCCAATGGAATAACATTGCCTGGTGATTTTAAGTTCTTTCCTCGAGGAACATTGAAATAAACCCAGCGAATTAACACATGAAGACTGCATCATCAATCGGGTTGCCTACGGGTCCCCATCTCTCCTGCGTTTTCATTGAGTGTACTATGCAAGTGTTTCTAATGTATTCCAGAGTGTTTTTGTCTTAATACAACTAAATATGGGTGTGTGAGTCGCCCTGAGCCCTCACTGCACAGGAAGCATAGTACAGGTACGTGTTTTATTAATCATGATGGACAATCCACTAATAGAAGTAGATCGCCGTGGATATCTACATCATCGATTTGATATTGCATCTCACAATGTCTGGCACCTTCAATCAGCATTGAAGGTTTGGTGAGAAATTGTGGGAAAACTCCTACCCAAAATTCGCAAACCTTAAAATTTACAATTTTGCGCTACCATCCTGTCAAAATGCTGGCACTGGCTCGGACATAGCCTACGACAGCCGTCATAATAATTATTGCCCAGGAGTTGCAAACAGGGTAGTGTAAAGGAATGAAGCAGGTTTCATTGCAGGTTATTGGCATTTAAGGGGTTTGTTCGAAATTATTGCAGTGTTATTGTCGGCATCTGCTTGCGATGGAGAAGAAGAAGAATAACTCTTTTTTTAAAAAAAGAATAAAAACTTTATTTTTCAATCTACCAGAGACGATTGAGTTAGTGTTAATGTTTTTATTATTGCGGCATAGATGAGAAAAATTGTTTGTCAATGGGCCGGGGGGGGGGGGGCGGTGTGTGTGTGTGTGTGCGTGTGTGTGTGTGTGTGTGTGTGTGTGTATATATATATATCTATATATACACACACACACACACACACACATCACACACAAATAACCAACACGAGTCGCATACTTGAATTTAATGTGCCTTTTTCGATTGACTGGTTGTTCTTTCGTTTTAATATTTATCCCAACTGAGGCCTTCCTTTTAAAGAAATAACCCAACAAATATCAATAACAAAAGAGTAAATACTGCAGTTCTTTACCTCGCAGTTGTAACAGTGTTAAACATAGTCGCTGCAAATTATGGACGTGCATTGCGTAAAATGTGCTATGGGGTGGAAAAAAAATTATTGATTTTAAAAAAACCTTAAGATACATAATCAATTCAGGCATTTTTAAAACATAATGAAACAGACCTAAAAAATGTTAGAGGCTTAAAACTCTGAATATTCGTACATAATTGTTTTTTTAATAGGCCTATACCAGTTTTTTTATCAAGGAAATTGTGGGGTAATAAGAGGAAAATATGTACTTCATAATAATATTTACTCATGGAATTTACCGTCGGCATCACCTGGCGTCAGGCCATTCAACTCTTCATGCAAGCAGAGATGTCAAGAATGCAACATATCACAGTGGAGCTCCTGAGCCGGCGAAACAGTACCAAGTCGTGTCATGTGTCAAGTTGAAGGTCTTGTACAATGTGTAATTAGGGTTATGTTATTTGTTAGGGAATTGACGCAACAGCACCTAGGCCTAAGGGTATTCACCACGTCGTGCCAGCAGAGATATCAATAATGCAACACATCATCACACTAAGGCACCTGAGTTGACAAACCAGGGCCATATGCATGTTATGTGCCAACTGTAAGGGTGTGTAGAAAATGTAAATAGGGTTATGTCTGCTGTTAGGGAGTGTGGGATGTGTGTTCATTTATGTATGTGTATATCATCGTCCTACAATGCCACAAGGGATAGTTATCCATAATGTGTATCAGTGAGCACAAATATATGAAGCGAGGTTACAATGCAACTTGTACAAATATCAGTGTCTGTATATCAGGCCTACGTCTGCCTCATGCTTTTGTTTACTTTTAGTGTTTACATTTTGAGGGTCAATGTTTATGTAGTGCCATATGTTATATCAGTGTTTTATTTTCCCGTGTTACCTATGTCACATTTTTTGGATTCAAATTGTCTGTTTATATTTTATTATTGTTTTAGTGTATTTGAGCGTAATCCTGTGAGTATGTAATTAATATGTTGTTGAAGGGACGTGCACTATACGTGCCATTTTTAGCATCTACTTTTAGACGTATCTATAATATTTATAGTCGTTATTTGCAGAACTATTAATACATTGCTAATTATCCTATTATATTTTATATTTTAAAGTGCCTTCAACCAGTATTGACAGTATTGAAATACTGGACTTTCATGTCAAGTTTTCAAGTCAGCCATTCTACAAAACGACGCATCAATGTGAAATGGTGCACACAGCCACATGTTAAATCAAAACTATAAAATTGTAAAAGTAATTTTGAACTTTTTTATATGGAGATTAATATGAACTCACTTGTTTTGCCACGAATATAAATCATATAGACGTAATAAGTGACTGGGAACCGACCCTATAAAGATATTATTGTATATTTGTACATGTCAATTTTGAGGTTAAGTTGCATTAGAATAACAATCTGTTCGAAGGTGTGTATTTATATATAAATTTTTCAAATATGCATATGTTTTGTTGTCAAGAATTTTTTGATATGTACTTCTATTCTGCTTTGTAGAACTCGTATTGTTTCATCCATTGAATTTCACTTTAAGTAAGATTTTGTCACATGATGTTTGGTAGGCAGCATCGGCAAGTGAGTAGCCTCCACACAAAAACGATAAAGTAGTAGCGTATTAGATCTTGTGAGAGTACCACCTCGCCACAGTGCTCCGGGTACTTCATCTTTGTTCATTAGTCATCATGTAATTCTGCATATTTCACGTTAGCATACTGGAACCTTTTGTTTATTGCTAGCCCGGAGTACTTGGTATCTCAACCTAGGTTCGTCTTTTATTTGACCGAGTCGTTATATACCACTTAAGTTCAAAGGCCTGGCATTGTGTCATGGTGTCTCGGTGGGTAGTGACAGGATTTAAGGAGCGGTGAAATTTTGAAGGTTATTTTACTCGTGAAGCCAGTCATAGTGGATGATGTCGGGTGAGTCGGTAGAGACGAGGTTTCCTTCAGGGTCGTTCGGTCGACGACCTATGCTATCTTGGACTGCTGCTCCTTATAAATGCACCATACAATTATTCAAAATGGTTAGTGCGCAGTATCCAGTTTGTGTCAGCTCACACACTCATGTTACATAATATTGCAGCATACAGAAGTTCACAGATTAAGTTGACACAATGACTTATCGGCTAGTTACACACCTACCTTTACCCACACGATTCTTGCAGAGTAACATATAAAGAAAATACATATTAAGACACTGGGTGAAAAGGGTGCAGGTATTCTACGGGCCCGTGGCCTTAAAAGCCCAAAGGCCACAAAATAATGTCGCCATAAAAAGTTTTCAATGTGCAAATTAAACCGTTTATTTACCAAGGCTCTCAGGCCTACACTTTACATATATGATCTCACTTCACGGCTCCAACGTGCCGGTAAGGTAACGCTGTAAAAACGGAGCGAAGCCAAAATAAAATCATGTGCAAGGTTCAAAGCTTCTCCCGGCGATGCAAGCATGGTCAAAGAGGGAGAGTGGTGGTATCTCGGGCAGCTAAAGAACAATGGTTCCAGTGAATTAAAACTATGGAGACTGAATTATTGAAAAACAAAAGTTGAAGGTTGGCCGAGCGCCCAAAACCCAAGCTGTGGTAACACACAACCACCCCCCACCCCCAAGGAACCGTCAGGCAACTAAATGCTCGTAACTGACTGACTGCATGCCATGGCGAGCCAGCCGAGTTTAGCGGGCTGACAGGCCACGTGGTTCTACTTTCTTAACATTGCAAAATACATTATAACCCTTTGTGATCCTTACCTTGTGTTGGAACATTCATAAATGATTCTTACAAATTACATTTCATATGGAACACATTTACATTTGGGTGAATGAGGTGATGATGGCACACAATGTGAATGATATGTATTGAAACACTGAAAAACCGACTTTATTTACTCTGAAATGTACTGAGGTTCTTTCCTTGCTTGGATAATGTAAACAAGTGAACGCCCGTGTTTACATATTACACACAAAACCCTACAAAAAAAAAAGATATCACTGAAAAACAATATCTATTTTATATTACTGTGCTACAGTGGGTGCTCCAATGTCACGTACTCAAGTTTGCATTGCGATGTTTCCACACTTGCACTGCACTACTCTTTCTACTCCGCTCGTTGGGTGCCCATCCCAATTGCTCATCTTCGTGGTGCCACGCCTGTCAAAGGGGTTTCGGACGGTACATGTGACACACGTCTGGCCCTACGGCTATTTTCATCTGTGTAAGAGCCCGTCTGGCTAAAATGGTGGTATGTAAACTTCAGTGCTCTAAAGGGGAGGAACTTATAATAAATATGTACTGGTGAGATGCTGACATTTTTTTAATGATTAGCCACCTATCAGTTACTTATCCTTTTTTTGTAACTTTGTATCGACAACATGTTTTTAATAATGGCTTTGGGTAGCCAAAGTAACCCATCGGGTTATCAGCTGGCATATCAGGGGACCGACATCCCTGAGTAGACCAGGCGATTGGAGTGTAGTTTATGGCTGGCAGAAAAGTTTTTCAACTGGTACCATCTATCAAGATGTGAACATGAGAGCAGTCCAACAGTCGTCGGCCTTCACGACTCGAGAGGAGGAATCTCTAGCATGAATAATTTCTTCTTCGCACTGTGGGCTGGCATAATTATCCCTGGCAAATAGCATTTCCGCTACACCACACATCATACCCCCCTTTTCCAGCATGCCTAACATCAAGTGGCTTGCCCAAGTGTACACTTCTCTGGGCATTCCTAACTGATACCACTGCACTGTATGACAAGTTGGGCCCAACGCGGGGCCTGACGTTTCCCACCAACTTTCCCAACACCCATCTACTTCAATTTTATCCATGCATCATACTTGTGTACCATTCCCGGTAAACTGCATTCTGAATCACTACCCCATACACGGCATGCGACAATGTGGGGTTATGTATCTCATTTTCCTTTGAACTTTGTGCACCATTCCCTCTACTGGCGGATTTTCCTATCATGCAACAAGAAGAAGCGTTAACAGAAAAAGGGAAATCTACGAAGAAAAGCCAGAGCAAAGTGAATGGGAAAAGTGCACCAAAACGAGCATTGCTGTTCGCTATTTTAAAACCCACCTCATTACCACACAACCAACTTGGTGACCTAGGTCGGCAATATTGAGACTTTGCATCAATGAGGGGAAGCGACCACCAGCCTTCCACCCCTCCATCCGTGCTGCGACATGCTGGCAGAATTCACCCCTCCCGCACCATGCATGTGGGTGTCAGGTGGTAGCAGTGGACAAGTGGTCCGTCAGAAGAACCAACATGCTGTCACCACACAACCATGTCGAGTACCCGACCAATGAATTTTTGATCCATGGAGCACTAATGGAAAACCAGCTTCCCTATGCATCCGGTGTTTACGAACTACTGTACCACTAGATCCATTCTCGCCTGTATCTGTCAAGCTCACACCGCCATGCAGCGCATGTAACAAGGAATCGAGAAGACGAACCAAGAACTCTACTATAGCATGCTAGCTCACATCAGCATGGGGAAGAATGTGTCTGTCATAGCTGTGTACATGTCTGTCACTGTCCATAGACACAGAATTAGGGGGGGATCGCTACTGAGGAAAACACTACCACTGGTGTGAAGGAAATGGAACTGCCACACTGGCATGTGGCAATCGCAAATGTGTCTACCACGAAGGTTGCATCATGCCGTGGGCTCGTACAACAAGGAGCAATATGTAAGACATGGATTTCTCCCACTGTGTACTTGAACAACAGAGTCCACAACTGGCCCCACCAACACATCTTCGGGCGGAGGAGAATGTCGGCCAGACGTGTCTGACACCGACGCAATACCATCAAGAAAATCGACATGAAGTACTGCACCATTTTGTGGACGACTACCCACTCCACACACCACAGTTGGTATTATCTCATCTTGCACAACATTCGACATGACACTGCTACTGCAAACAGCAATCATGGCAGCCTATTACACAGCCCCGCCACCCGTGATGGAGAATGTAAACAAACACCAATGTTGCCAACCATATCCAGCGACACCAGCCCAGTTCCAGTCATTACCAACCTACACAGGTACAGCGGGTGAAGACCCCTGAGCTTTCATGCAGGACTCTGAAAGACACTGAGTTGATATCGGGTTGATCAGGAAGATTGGCGACATTCTTTAGGCGAAATATTTTCAGCAGACGGGAAGACCTGGTGGTGTGGTATAGCCCATTACGGGTTAATGCGGGAGGAATTCTTAAGGAACTTAATTTGCAGGTTCGCCACAACAATTACATCACTATGCGCACACAACCAAACTCGTATGAGGGAACAAATGGTCGAGTCACTCTACGACTTCGCCACCAACAAAATACATTTAATACCTACATATCATCTTGAACTTTCACTACGAGATGTGTTGGAGGCAGTGGCAAGTTCAGCTAGGAAAGAACATCGCCCGGCATTAGGTTCCGTCATCCACACGACCGAGTAAGAATCTCTTCAAACCGTAATTCTACTGGATGCAAACAGCACCGCAATGCCAGATAACGACCGCAGTCTACCACAGCCGTGGCGAGGCATAAACGTAAACAAAGAAACCCGCCCACGGAAGACACTGAACAAAAATTCATGAAACGGTGGCAGCCAACACCAAAACTACTACTCAGCCCCAGGGTGAACGAGTCGAATCGACACCACACAACTGCCCCGAAATTTACGAACAGTAACCTACCGACCCCACGATCTTGTAGTTGGTGTAAAGGACCAAACTGGCATAATGAGTGTCCAACATGGGCCTATTTCAACCCTATGGATCAACAACACAACAACACAAACCACCGCTGGGAAGTGGACTACGGGATTAGGGCAGCCTGAGGCCACCCACCCCAGGCAGCTACAAGAACAGAACGGAACCTGCAATCACAAGGCCAGATTACGAGTGAAACTGAAAATTTCATATGCGCCCGATCCAAGTGGATGATAATCCTTGCATAGCGTTAGTAGGCATAGCAGTCTCTCATAATTTGGTTCGTGATAGTTACATCGATCCAACAGAAATCAAGAAAAAAAAAAAAAAAAAAAAAGCAATCCAATTAGCCACACATCAACACACAGGCGATGTTATCGGCAAAGTGAAAGTGACGGTAAAAATACGGACCATTACAAAAACAGCATCAAAAGCCTTTGTCACCCACGACATCAGGGAATATGGCATCCTAAGTATTCCCTGGTTGGTGGAACAAAAAGTAATCGTCAAACCTGCCACTCGACGTATACATTTTGGCCACAAAGAATGTCGGACGATATACAACCTGGAACCTCGAGAATCAGACGACACACCCACTGTCTCCCTGGACAACCTTGACCATGCAATTTCCCCAGAGCATCGCGAGGCTGAATAACCAATGCTAAATGAATGGAAGGTTGGATTTACCGTTGCCATCCCGTTACGCCGAACCACGGTTGCAAAACATACTATTAAATAAACTACCGACACACCATTGAATTACAGTTCACGTCGATACTACCTGCATCAACAGGAAATAATTCAGGAGGAAATCGCCGAAATGTTAGCTGAAGGGGTTTTCGAACCACCAGAAAGCGCATTTAATGCAGCAATCACCTTGGTGCCAAAAAAGATGGCACCTGTTGTTTTTGCATGGATTTCGCCGCCTTAATCTAATTACGTGCTGTGCTCGACCATTGTATATCCACATTCAAGATGCTCTAAATACTGTGGAAAAGCTAAAAAAAACTGACAACAATTGACCTCCGCAGTGGGTATTGGCAAGTCCCGGTAACACCCACAGAACGGCACAAAATAGCATTCACCGCACCCTACGGATCTTGTTTTCATTTATGCGCCATGCCATTCGGACTGAAATGCGCCCCGTCGACTTTATAGAAAATGATTGTCCACGTCCTGGATGGTTTAATTGGCACCTGCGCATTGGCATACCTCGACGATGTGATCGTTTGGAGTTAGTCGTTGCCAGAACATCTGCACCACCTATCACTTGTGTTCGAGCACTTGGCGATAAATGGCCTTACATACACAATCAAAAAGTGTCATATTGTCAAGAAGAATATCCACTTCCTAGTTCACCTGGCCAGCGAGCACGGGAGAAAACCAGTGTCAGAACAATTGAACCTCATTCAGGAGTATCCGGTACCCACAACAAGGATACAGTTAAGAAAATTATTTGGATTAATTAACGGGCTCCGAGAGTACATCGACCGCTTTTCAATCATCACTGCACCACTGACTGAATTAAAGTCACCAAGTGTAAGTTTCCAATGGCAACCCACACAGCAGCGAAGCTTCGAGGATGTGAAGTGGAGTTCCCGCGAATGCCAAGCTCTGTCGAGATACGACCTCAGCCGACACTTGTACGAACAAATGGACGCAAGTGAGTAAGAACTCGGTCTGGTAATTTTCCTGCTGTCAGAAGACAACGCGCAGCAATTCGTCGACTTTGGAAGCACCAAGTCCATTCCAGTAGAGAGGTGGTACAACGTGAATGAACATGAGTGTCTAGCAATGGTTTGGGGTTTGAAAAAGTACCGAGCACTGCTGAAATACAAATGCTTCATACTGCAGACTGACAACCACTGCCTACTGTGGTTACACAATAAGAAGGAAAGTCGAAGTAAACTGACATGCTGGGCTCTTTCGAAGCAAGCATATTTTTTCGAAGTTCAGCATTTGGCAGTTATCGAAAACCAACACGCCGACTACCTGTCTCGAACGCCAGGAGAAGAGCTTGACCAGGTCGAGGAAGCGAGGGAGTATGTTTTACCCCCTACCCCTTCTCATACACGAAAAATATCTACATCACACGAGCAGTATGCAAACGTAATCATCGTGCAACCGTAAACAGCCTTCTTTATCACAGTGATAATGCATGTGGTAAACAAACAAGCAGAGTGCCCCATCACACATAAGAGGACTTTGGAATGCGAGCAACGAGTCAACGACCGGTGGCACGTGTTGAATGGTAACCTGGAGTAATGTGCAAACCACTACACTGACATCTGGAGAACGTACATGCTGCTTGCGGCCCACAGTATTGTGTTACAGTGCGCACATTGCAAGTATTTTGAAGGAGATCCTGGTGCTTAACACACCCGCTGGAATATTTTGAAACATTTATACTGGCCAGGAGTTTCAATTTTCATCCACACCTTTGTACACGACTGTACAGTCTGCAACAGATTCGAGAGCCGACACATGGACGGTGCTCAGCAACAGCAACCCTGCACTCCGAAATAACTGATCGAGATGGTAGCCTTGGATTTAATGAGTCCGCATCCTAGCACCTCGACATTCAAGTGGTGCATTGTCGTGGTAACTTTCTTGATTTCCAGGTGGATTGATGCATATCCTGTGCCCACCACCTGCGCATCCACCATGGGAAAAGTGGTAGACAATGTGATTTTCGCATATTGGAGATAACCACTCACGGAATGGAGTGCGCGCCACTTAACAACAGCTGTTTATCATCCACCCAGAAACACAACTGAAACATGCAATCAGGAATTGAATACCCAGCTGTGTCTAAGCGTGGATGAAAATCACACCTCGTATGTGGAACAACTCCCCGCTGCCCTCTTCACCCTCAGAATGCGGGTAAACCAGGCTACAGGGATGACACTACACCAACTGTTTCAGGGTCGTAAAATGACGCTCCCAGGCGAGTTCATTGGCGGACCAAGAGATCGCGCCAGCCGCACCGAAGGAGGCGAAGAGAGGAGAGGCGTGCATGTGCAGCGAGAGAAGCGAGTGAAAACCAATGGCCCTACATCATTCGATAGTAGCCTGGCTCATCCCGATCCCCACCACTACTCCAACCGGGTCAGTGTGTGTATGTCAAGGTGCATAATCAATGTGCAGGGCAGAAGAAATTTTGCATCGTGTTAGCAGAGAAGTGAAACGGACCACATGTTATCACTTAACTGGGAGATACGTTCTATGACGTGCATTTTAAAACTAGGAGAAAAGCGGTATTATAGGCCATGCCCTCAGGCTAACAAGTACGCAAGTCAACAATGCACCGCAATAAAGTTATCTGGCAGAGAGTGAGGGCACTACAAGTACTCTATTGGAGGTTACACTTGTCGGAAGATTGTTTGCTTCGCCATCGAACCCACAGCCAGCTGGCCCGCACTACGAAATTTCATTGAGAGGGAAACAGCAGCTCATGTCGCCATAATGCCGCCGAGACACACACATCACGACATAACAACAATAGACAGGGTGTGCAAGAAGTAAACACATCCCTGAGATATCAGCAACCCATCACGCCGGTGAACACTACAGACACAGGAAGTGAGCTGAAGCGAGAAATCCAAGGTGAGGGTACAACCCCCCTAAAAGCAGATGTCGCCCACACAATGGCGAGGACAGCAGCAGCGACGAGTCGGAAGCAGGGGAACTCTCCTCCCCTCTATAACACATGAAATGTCAGAGAAAACAACGGTACACCACGTGCCTAGCCTAGGGCCATGCCCCTGGTGCAACCACAGTCCGCGAAGTACCACAGACCACGCGGGAAGTACGGCCATGCTGACCGGCACAACAACAACAGGCCAAATTGACATCCTGCGACCACATGCACCCATCTCAGAGCAGCAGCAGCAGCAGTGAACGTCAGAACGGAAGAGAGAGTTGGCATTCAGCGATCATGTGGGCCAGCAGAACAACAAGCCAATGTTTACAATCTGCGGCCATGTGCTTTCGTGAGAAAACAGCACAAGGAGGTGTTTTGACAGTTCTATACTCTGTGCGCCCAGAGCTCAATATCAACAAGAGCCACATGTGTATCAGCTGCAAAAACGAGAGAAGCTTCAGCCACCGGGGAGATCCTGCAATGAAGTGTGAAGAGGAAACGCCGCAGGAATGGCCTCCGGAGGGGAGGGCGTTTGACGCGCCATATGCTTTTGTTTACTTTTAGTGTGTATATTTCGAGGGTAAATGTGTATGTAGTGCCACATGTCAGTTTTTTTTTTATTTTCCCATATACCCATGTCACTTAGGTACAAGACAAATTGTCTCTTTAGATTTTATTATTAATGGTTTAGTGTGTTTGAATGTAATCCTGTGTGTACGCAATTATGGTGTAGATTTCTCATGTTCTAAGAGGCTTAATTTTGTGCATTTACTTACCGGCCACAGCCTTGGCTATTGTGACACGTAGACATATCGTATAATACATATGGTATTTATTAACGTAACCTTTAATTCATTGTAAAGCATTCTTTTATATTTTATTTTTTAAAGCGTGTTCAACCAGTATTGGCAGTATTGAAATACTTGACTTTCGTACCACATTCCAAAACGACGCATTAAAGTGGATTGGTGCATACAGCCACGAAACAAATAGCTACACAAACCGTAAAATTATTTTTTAAACTGTTTTTATGCAGATTAATATGAACTCTCATGTTTTGCCACAAAAAAAAAACATAGGCGTAATAAAATTGACTGGGCACACACAGATCTTATATTGATATTATGGTTTATTTGTACATATCAATGTTGAGGTTAGGTTGCCACGGCATTGTGGTCTAGTCGAACATGTGTATTTTTTTTAATTGTGCTTTTAAGTTTTGTTTTAAGAGTTTATTTATATGTACATCTCATCGGAATTGTAGCCCCCATTTTGTTTCGCTGTATTTCACCTTATGTGAAATCATGTTAAGTGATGTTTGGGCGGGAGCGTCGCTGAGTGGCCTCCGCACCATACTAGTAGCGTCTTAGATCTCTTGACAGTACCACCGCGCCGCAGTGCTCTGGGTACTTTATCTTTGTTCATTAATCATCGTGTAACTCTGCTTAATTTACGTTAGTCTACTGGAACTTTTTTTTTTATTTCTTGCCCGTATTACACAGTCTCTCACCCTCGGTTCGTCTTTTACATGATCAAGGCTTACTATACCATGGCCCTACAGCCATTTTCATGTGTGTAAGAGCCCGCCTGGCTAATATGGCGGTATGTAAACTTTAGTAAATAACTTAATAATAAATACATACTGGTGAGATGACAATTTATCATGATTAACCGCTTATCTGTCATATAAAATGTTACGAAAAAGGTTAAGTTTCACAGTGTTTTTAATAATGGCGTTGGGTAGCCAAAAGAACCCTTTGGAAGTGAGCTAGTATATTAGGGTGGCCGACATACCTGACTAGACGGGGCATTTGGAGTGTAGCTTACGGTGTGCGGAAAAGTATTCCAAGTGGCTTGCCTAAGCGTATCCTTCCACAGGCATTCCTAACTGACGCCAATTCACCATACGTAAAAATATATTAATTGCGAAAGGACTTAACCAAACCAATACAAACACCGAAATGAATAGTGGGGAGGGCAATGAAGATCTGGGAAATTGTGGGTTAAAAAAATGCAAAATATGTACATTTTCACTATAAACTTTTATCCGTAAATTTTTCTACAGTTCATTGCCCTCCCTATCAGGTGAAATATTGATGCGGCTCATAAAATGTGCGTTCGGTTTTAATAATAGCATGGATTTATACCATTTTCCAGATATTTCTTCCTGAAAAACCCTCTGCTTTACATTACCTCGACGATATGTTTGCATTGACCGGAACCTGGTTTCCGTGAGCACCCACAAAATATAATTTCCATGTCTGCCTCAAGACACAAAAATAATGATTTTGATTACGAGGTCAATTCACCAACTTTGTGTTATGATGCCAGACTGCTGTAGTGTATAAATAATTAGCATTGCAGTTGAGCCGATACACCACAGCCCATTGCACCTTGAATATTTCCGAGCACTCTATTAAATGGATACATAAATCGCTTATATGCTCTCATGCATAGGCTCACACATCGCAATCTCAAACATGCAGGCTGGTTAATTCACAACACTACACTATACATCTTCTCAGCGGCTTGTTTAATGCCATTTAGAACCTTGCAAAGCAACATCCTCAAACTACACTATTTCCAGCCAGAAAGTGCATCAAAATGTCCTATTGTATTTTGTTGATTATTTTGGGTTATTATGCGTGATATTCCTAACTGCTACACCCTACCATGGACCTCTGTTTTGACTAAAATTAAAATTGCGGACGAAGGTTCTGTTGAGAATAGACTCATAAATGTCAAACCAGGTTGTTTTAGCAGATTTCATTGACCACAATGCAAACATAACTTCGGATTAACTAAACATTTCAGAACAACACGAAAAGGTGGATAATGCAGTAAACAACCACAACTACCAATACACTAAATACACTACCAACTTAAAATTTTGTCGAACACTTTCCCACAATGTCAAGACTTTAGAAGTAAAGGGGAATGTATAACTGTAGTTTGTGGTATTTAATTTAACATGTCCCTGAACTTGACAAACTTTACTCTGCCTAATGGCTTCGTCAGAACATCACTCACTTGTATACTCAATAGATACAATGTTGTTAAAAACTTACAAAAAAAAAAAAAAAAGACTTTGATGCCCACATGTTTCAGTCTGTGGTGAAACTGAGGGTTTTTGCACAAATTTATAACAGACTGATTGTCTTCAAACAACCTTACAACAACGCTGGATCCTACCAAGCTTTCATACAGATTTTTGAGTCAACACACTTCACTTGTGGCCATGCTTAATGCTACAAATTCAGACTCTGTGGATGACAAAGCAACGGTAGAATATTTCCAAAAAACCCAGGACACAATACAACTAAAAACTTTAAAAACAAATCCACCAGTCGACTTTCTATCTGACCTGTCACCTGCCCAGTCAGAGCTTACAAACCTACTATGCTGTCTTTGCAATTTTCCTTTTTGGTAAACAACACACTTAGTTTTAGCGCAAGACACGCTTTAATGCTATCCACAAATCCTCACTAGCACACGATTGATACTTATAGCTAAGAAGACATCTGGTACGGAACACACCATAGCATACATCAGTGAGCCAATAACGCGTTTGCACCTAAGTTTCTATTTCGTGACGTTCTGATTTGGTTCTGTTTAACATGCTATGGTCGAAATTCTCTTCCATAGGAGTAGAAGCAGTGTTACACCGAGACATATCTTTAAAATTTACTGGAGAAATGTAATAAGTAGTCTGATTTATAACAAGAGTGTCATCCCTCACGTTTTGTGAAATATGCATTCCCAAATAATTACAAATTTACCCTAGATCTTTAATTTTGAAATGTTAACTCAACAATTCCTTTACATATACCACCTCTTACTATTAAAAGCTAGTAACAAATCATCAATATATCACAGCAAGTATGTTTTGCATTCACCTTCAATTTTGGTGTACAGACAATATTTATAATCACATCTCACACGGCCTGTTTCATTACATTATGAAACATTTCATTCCAATTTTTTGGCGAGTCTTTCAACCCATACAAAGCTTTCTTTAATTTATCTACTGTACCTTTTCCTTCGTCTTTAGGTTCACAATAATATCACTTTGATAAAAAACATACACATCACCTTTTATCTCCCCATACAAAAATGCACTACAAACATCGAGTTGATGAATTGTGAAGTTTTGCTCATTATAAAAACTTACTGATGTTAACCTAGCAACTGGACTGTAACTTTCAGAAGATAACACATTTTGTAGAAACCCGCTTGCCATAAACCTCGCTTTATAAGTTACCCATTCCCAGGTATCATTCTCACTCAATGCTATCAGCTCCCTATCAATGGCTTCCCTCCATTTGTTGCTGTTTACACTAGACACTGCTTCTTAAAATATTTTTTGGTCATCATCAACCATATTACACAAACCAAGATTATAGTCCTCCTGAAAGGATGACGACTTAATGTTTCTTCTTGGTCGTAGATTGTAGCCTTCTCCCTCGATGCCTTTATTTTCCATTTCTGTTGTAGCTATCCGTTCTAAATACTCACCACTGCTACTATATTGTATACCTGTGTCTTCATTTACATCCTACCCCACTTCCTGCAGACTATCTTCTTTCTCTTTCCCTCCACAAATTTCAGTCTCATCCCCGTCAGACAAAAACTCTTTATTTCTTGCTCTCTGTTTAGCTCTTCTACTTCATGCTTCAACTCGTGTAGCAGGAAGACGACAACACGATGCACTTTGACCTTGTTGCTTAATGGCATAAACACACTGTAACCTTTGACATCTTCGTCATATCCCAGAAAAACACCTGTCTTATTTCCCAAATATAGTTTCAACCTCGTGAGCCAAAAACTTCGAAGTCGTTCGAGTTAACATCCTTTTTGCGATAGGCTTAATAAGGATTTTTGCATTCAACGGACTTGGACACGATTGGTTTAGTATGTAGACTGCAATGTTTATTGCTTGGGGCCAAAAAAGCATGAGCATACCCCCAAGTATCATACAGTCAGCTTCTATTAAAGTTTGCATCTCTCTTTCTACTCTGCCATTTTGTTGGGGGCGTGTAGACAACCCTTATTTGGTGCACAATCAAAATGAGTCTTGTACTTGTAACTCAGTGTTAGTAAACTCTAGACTCTCGTCCCTTCTCAGACACTTAATTTTACATTCAGTCTCCCTTGCTGCTTTCATTATGTATTTCTTAATGCCTGATTTCACTTCAGACTTGTGTTTGAGGAAATAAACTTTTCTATATCCTGAGTAGTCATCCAACAATAAAAAATACTTCTCACCACCAACTGATAGGCTTTCCATTGGACCACATACGCCAGCGTGCGCTAATTCTAACCTCTCGGTCGCTCGAGATACACAGTTTTCCAGACAAACACTCTTCACATACAAAATGTGTGCTTTTTTCAATGAAGTTTATACTTTTCATATTCAATAATGAATTAACATGCTGAATGTTTTGATGGCAAAATAACTGATGCCACACTCTTAATTTTTCAGTCCTTTTCATCACACTCACATAAAATTCAAAAATGCTACTCAGATTAGATATGGGGCCAAAATCTTTCATCACTGATTTAGACAGCTCAGAATGTGTAATAAAAAAAATATATAATTGATATAGTTTGTTTACACGTTTAGCAACTGTACGAACTTCCCCTTTGTCATTTACAAAACTGCACTGCTCACTGGTGGACACTAAATGAAGGTCTTTGTCCGATACACAACCAACTGAAAAACTATTGAATTTCACACCATCCCATGCATACAACTCCACTGTTCCATGTCCTATCACATCTAAAAGCTTTCCATCACCAACAGTTACTTCACTTGAAAACTGCTTGTTTTCAAAAGACTTAAACAAATGTTTGTTACCCAGATATGTTTGATAGCTCCGGTGTCCATATACCAGCAGTTATCATTCAGTTCCTCTTCTGTGCTGAAGGTCATGGAAGCATTCACTTCATTTTCTCTATTGTCAATTTTAGCCTTAAACACCCTTCAATTTGCTATCAGATGACCTCTCTTCTTGCAATAGTAGCAAGTTCTTGTTTCCTTATTTTTGTCCCAGAACCTGTTCAAATGTCCATCCTTTCCACAAGTGTAGCATTTTTTTGAACTGCTGTCGCTTACACTGGCCAGCGCTATCACTTCTTCATCTCTCGAATATATTCTTTCTTCTTCAATCAGAAGCCCTGATGTCGGTTCTTGCACAGATTGCATTTCAAGTGGAACAGACTCCCACGCTGAACAAAAGTGTTTGAACAGCTCGGGTAGTGACATGCGGACTTCCGTAATCAACATTTTGTCTGAAATTGGTTCTCTGGCTTGCTTCAACTTTACCTTAATTTCTTCCAACTTAGACATGAAAGTTGCTACAGAATCTTCCTTAAACTCTACTAGGAATAACTTTTGTTGAGCAAATGAACACTTACGGAGAGTCCATGTTACAGACTGACTTCAACATCGACCACATTTCACTAGAAGTAGTACAAGATAAAATATGCATGAATGGCCCTGATCCCATTCTTGTAACAATAAGTTCTTTTTATTCTCTCCCTCCACAGGTTCAACTTCTGCACCACTAACAATTCCGAAAAGTCTTCTTCCTTTCAGAATAACCTCCATCTGGAACTTCCACACTGCCCAGTTGTCTCCTCCAGACAACTTTAAACTCGAACTTAGCTCCATGATCATAAACTTGCGAATCCTTGTTATGCTGCAGCTACAAAAGGAGACACGAAATGAAGCAGACGCCAGTCCATTTAGAAAATCTCAAAGCGATGTGTCAAAAAAAACTGCCAGTCACGAAAAACAGCCTTGAACAACTGGGCCCATAACCTAATGAGAATAGACTCATAAATGCCAATCGCACCAAGATGTTTTAGCTGATTTTACAAACCATAATGCAAACATAACTTCGGATTAACTAAACATTTCAGAACAACACAAAAAGGTGGATAATGCAGTAAACAACCACAACTATCAATACACTACTAATTTAACCTGTTATATGTATTTTTTTTTTGTTTCCCCTCTCCTCTTACCACCCAGCAAGCTATCGAAGAATACTTCCCTAGACTGGTCGTCTGGATCATTGGTTACCGAGACCTACCACAACAAGGTGAAAAAAAAACTCTTGCATGAACCCCAGTGTGCTGCAAGCCCATTTTTTATCCAGAGAATCCATGAGGCAATGTATTGTTTCTATCCACATGTACGCGACGTTTGTCGTCCATCCAAACAAGTGCCAATTTATTACAGCATTCTGAATGCAACTGCTATTTGTATGAGCTTATGCCATGTACAATAACTTGAAAAGCCTTCTCTCTGTTTAGAACACAGGCATAGTCTTCTTCCTAATAATACACTTCTGAATTCCTTTAGCATCTTGTAAATGTTGCCTGCACATCTGTAGGCATACAACTTTACATGCAGCCCTACTAACTCCACCATAGGTAAACCATTACACTCGTCTTTGAACTTGCCGATGACTTTTTGTTCTTGAGCGAGTAGCAAGGATGGCTTGTGGGAATTCGTCTAGGAAAGTGGGATCAGAAGACATGTCATGATAAAGGTCGAGAGTTCTTATCTTGTAGATTATACTGTCGGTGTTCACGTAGGCAAACTGCAAGTTCTCACCATACCTTGTCTTCATTAGATCGTAATGAAGATCATGCACGAGTACCCTTGACAAATCCAGCACTGCCACACCAGCATAAATTGGCTTGTCGAACAGAATAGCCTCATGCTCTAGCTTGACGAGCGAAAGATTCTTTGAATAAATTATTCTGTCTTTGAAGGCCAGTTTTGCGACGAGTTTCTTGAGTTGCTTCTAATTGCAGACGAGGCTCATTCTGTCTATTACGTTTGTTTTCCATGAGCTTGCTGAAGACTGTGTTGTTTGCCAGCTTGGAAAAGTTAATTCAAAATTGTTTGCTGCTGCAGCACGTCTTGTTGTATTCAACTGATGTATGGCTGTAGCCAGGTACACAGCTCAAGCTCTAGCACAAGTAGAAATGAAAGGCCCATTCTACCGTAACTCAATTTTCATCGAGAATCAAGCAATTTAAGCCCAAAATTTAAGCGATTTTGCAATTTTTAAGCTACTTTTTCATGTTTCTAGAAGCTCCATTTCTCACTAATTTTCAATTTAATAAAACAAGCCATTTTCATTGAAAATCAAGCATTTTTACCCCAAAACCAAGCAAATTTTTCACTTTTCAAGTACAATTTCCGAATCTTTAGTAATTTTAAGACAAACTCGAGCATAATAAGCAAAAATACAGTGAAAATATTAAAACATATCATTTATATAATGTATAGATTTTATCCAGCAAAAGTAAAACACCAATAAGACATTTTAATGTCTAAAAAGAAAGAAAAATCTGAAGTACAGCCATTACTGAATCCATAATCTCAAGCATCACAACAATCCAAACCATAAACATCTTCTCTAAATTAAGAACATTTATTTCATCTTAAATCATATTTATCGATTTTTATAACTATTTTGAAATGAACAAGGTCCAATTATTTATCAATAAAAGTTTCTGTTTCTATAATTTCATATCCAATATCCCAGAGTTCTAAAAGTTATACAGTTTGCTCAATTAACAATATTAAAAAATAAATATACATTTTATAAAAAGAAGTGATATGAGAAAATTTTGACTAGAAAAATTATTTTTATTTGATCAAAAATTCGCAAATATTTATAATGCAACCACTCAACTACGAGTCTAAAAAATTGTATCAAGATATCGAAACTATTAATTATTTCTTTAAAATGGTTCACATTATCCATTAAATAAAATAAAAAATTTATATATCTCCAATTATATTTTCTTTCAAATAATCATAAGTTAAATTTCGTTGGCTAATTAAAACAGCATTACAAATTGTATTAGCCTCAGCAGCTTTTTTAAAATCTACATTAAATTTTATATTTGTTTTATTTTTAACGACTGCTGTTTTTCTATATAGGCAGTAAATAGCATATAATGGTCTTCTTACCCAAAATGAATAATAATTTATATCGCCATGATAGTTTGTAGTTGGCTTATAATAAAAATCATTATTTCTATATATAATATCCAATTTTGTTCTAGAATCTCTAAAATCATTAAAAGCCAGAAATGTTTTAAGGCCCAGATCATTTTCAAAATCCAGATTCCAATTTTCTTTGGAAAAATTTCATTTCTTCCATTTTTAACAAAAATATTTCTTACAATACAATGATCAAACATTGAAGCATGCACATATTGCTCAGCGCGATTTTTTCTATTAGTTTGGAAACCCACAATTACAAAATCAGGCATGTCAAATTGCAAATTATTAAACTTATCTTTATATCAAAATTGAAAACAGTTGCCCCAGCAGGAACTACTTTTTCTAAAAATTGCCAATACTTAAAACCAATATGAATTCTAGGATTTTTACACATTTTTTCTTTGATTGGAATCAATGTGTTAGCTTCGTATTCAACAATAGGTCGCAAAATTTCTAATTTTTCAATAACAATTTCACCTGGATCAACATGAGTTTTATCAACTGAACCATCTGAATTTTTTAGTTTCTTAAACAAACAAACAATTGTTATCCGATGAAGTTCTAAAACAAAAAGTTATTTTATAACCACCTTTCGAGTAAACTTCATTATTATCGCGAATAAAGCCAAACAAATATCTTAATGGATACAGTATTTCACTTATTTTATCACTACGAACAGATTTTACTCGAAATTTATTACCACCAGAAGACTCTAAATAATTTTGTTCGCCTGGTGATCATAGCAAAATATTCATCATTGTGGATTATCAATAGCCTCAATATTATGTCAGTGTTTCGAAATTTCTACTCTAGAAAACTGAAATGGAAATATTATTTAATTTTTTTGTATTATGCCTCATTTCCAACTTTATCTCTTTTTAGTAGGCAATATTTTTCCAAAACATATGCATAGTTTGGAAAAGAAAAGCCGTCCTCAATTGGAATATTAAACTCAATTCTATTATTGTAAATATTCAAATTCCCCTCGTTTGATCAGTTGGGGGAAAGTTTGTCTCTCAAATTTATCAATACTTTTATAACTCATTTTATAAGTTAAAAAAATTATATATATACATGAAGGATTCAGAGGGAGATCATTGAGTGAAATTGTTCATCGAGAGGTCTAGAAATTATAAAAAGAACCCAGATGGTAGAATATGAAAAATACAAGAAAAAAGATCTACCATTAATAAGTGAATTACAAAATATTGGCAAAAAAGTAGAAGTGAAGAAAATAAAAAATTAATAACAGCACTAGTACCTATTGCTAGAAAAGATTTAGATTATCCACCAACACCAGAAGAAACAGCTTTTGAAAGAGGATTTTCCCAAAATCACTAGTGGGTGTTACTCCATTAAAAAATTTGCCACCTATAGCAGGTGTTTCTACTATAAATCTCAGAAAATATATTTCTAGAAATATTTAAGGCATTAATGATACATTTGGTTCACGAGGAGATTGGCAAGGTTTTAAAATTTGAAATACAAAAGTAAAAATAGATGACGATTTTTTATTTGTCAAAGATAAAAATATATATATAATTAACAGGCCTGAATAATTTGTTAACAAAACTTAAGAAAAATGATCTTGTAGATAAATTCACTGGTGAAGATAAATTCACTAATAAGGACTATAAAAATAATGCAGAAATTCTTTTATTAACCACGAGAACTTCAAGGAGATCTCAGATCTACCGCCGCATCATCATCGATGCCGCCACGGTGACGTCTGGCCCGTAGAGTGTGCATCCACACAGCGTAGCATGTTGGCATGCATCACGCTTATGGCTTGCCCCGAGGCTCTCCGTGCTTGCTGATGGGGCATAGTCGACCCATAGTGTCCGCAGTCGTTCTGCGCAGCAGTGTAGCATGTGCATATTACACACGCACGCACACACGCGTGCGTGCACACGCGTGTGCGTGCACACACGCGTGCACACACGCATGCACACACGCATGCACGCACACACACATTTTAATTTCATTCCTATCACTAATTAGGAAGTCATTACTCTAAACAATGGCATATACAGACATCAAGATTGTAAATATTGAGCAAATTATTACAAATTTGCTAGTACTACATGAAAATTTGTTCCCTGTCCCAACAGTTGACCTTGCCATGGTTAAATTTTTTTATAAAAAAATTGTCTCAATGGGCAGCAGCAATACTATAACAAATAAGAAAATGATTAACTGTACTATCTTCTGAGAACTGTCTTCCTCGTGTTAAAAATGTTCAACACAACTGGTTGTACGAGTTTGTAGGGAACAAAACTGAATTCATGCTGTGAAAAATTATACATTATTATTTTGCACGCACCAATATCTTTATTTGTAAACATTTTCTTTTACTGTACTACAAAAATGTACGTGAACATGACATATTACATTCTTAATGCTGGTAAAATACACTGCATTCTACAACATCCTTTCATTAAAAATATTTTATGTAAAACCTGTAGGTCTTGAATTTATTTATATTCACAGTTGAGACGTTTATAACCTTCGTAAGCTCAGAGTTGTCATTTACAGCCAAAATTTACCAATACATGTAGATATAGAATTTAGCCTTAAGATACTGTACTCAGGAAAAGCAAAGTTAAACGTTTTAGCTAAACATTCACTAAATATTTCACATCAGAAACTGGCTAAACACCGATATCTCTTTCTTGGTGATACGGCAAATCAGTATATTTATTAATTTATAAACAAACAAATGGTTAAGAAATTAGGGGGAATAATAAAAGTTTTCGTCAAAAATAAAACAAATCTTGCAAAATGCATTACTTGAAAGCATTGTACGATGATAATATTTCCACCTGCTTCAAATATCATTCCCCTGAAAAATATTACAAACTTCAATTTAGAGATATTTACATACACAATTGCACATTAACCCACAGCCAAAACATGAGCAAGTTAACTTCTGAAAATTCTTATATTCCCACACAACTAAAAACTTGCAATAATGAATACGCACAGTGCATTCTCACGGAACTAACAAAAATTCCAATACATGTGGATTTTCAATGAATGTGGGCTTGAAATGCAGATAAATGAATAATGGGATCACACAATGTTTCATGGATGCCAACTTTCAATCCATGTGCGTTCAATACGTAGAGGTTTGATTGCATAGTGTTTTCAGTTATGAAGGCCTGCTTAATTTACAAATAATGTTTACAATTCACATGTAAATAAACGTGTGTGCTGCACACGCGTTAGGGTTGTCGGGTATTTGCCGGGTGTCAGCGATTAAAAAAAAGGGGGGGAAAGGGGGAAGATTTTTCACAGCTAAAGCTGGAAAGGGGGGGGGGGGGGAGAATAGTTAATTTGGGTGCGGGGAAAAAAAATTCCCCACAGAAACGGGATGGGATCAGGAATTTGTCAGTACACTAGAAAATTTACAAATAAGAAATTAAGATTAATGTATTACTAAAAAATGTTTTCAATACTTTAGAGCAAGCCTTGCATTTTACTGGCACATTGTCTGGCATTTTTTCCCCCGTAAAAATGCCAAATATACACTTTTTATATCCATAATGCTTCTAATGAACTACGTAAACAAATGGTAATGTAAGTAAATAAAACATTAAAAACTAACTTAAAATTAAATAAGTACCAAATTGATGTGTCGTAGATATAGGTTACCGCCACTACGAATTACACAGTATTTAAACTTTCACTTGAAACTACAAGTTTATTGATAAAAAATATTGAATGAAAATTTAATTGTGTTACATCGTGCACTCTCACGTACGGGTGATTAGCAAAATAAAAACGCTAGCAGTACTGTTCCTAACAACGACTATCATTGGGCGACATTCTAAGTCACGTGACCTGCTGACCACTAATGTACCACCTTAGATGAAGATGTGTCGCGTTCAGCTACTGTTTGGTCGTATAACCTATAAGAACAAGAAGCATGTGGCCGTAGAAATGCACAATCATTCCGATTTTTCAGAGCTTATGTGGAAATGCAGTTGCGTCATCACCAATTTAAATGTAATTTTACATGTATAGATTTGATATGCCTTTCAACCCGCAATGGAATTACTTGGTAGCGTTTCTAAGAAGTTCTCGAAAATAAACAAAGTTAAGAGAGCATGAAAATAAAAGACTCCTTTATAGCTATCTCAAGTATTAAACAAAACTGGATGACACCACTGTTCTTGCAAGGCCACGTCAGACAGATACGGCCGACACACTCCATCTCAGCACAGGCTGTGTCGGGCATTCCTAATCGACACCAAATGGGATTTTACATTGTAGTGTGAGAACATGGCCTCTCTTGGTCAACAGAACAAAACTATGAGAATTATGTGAGAGACAGTATCTACTTCATGAACTAGTGATTTACACACAACCACAGCAGAGCTGAGAGAGCATGCGCATTATTGGTTGTGCCTGGTGATAAATAGGATTCACGATTTCAAATTAATTTCACAATAAGACAAATCAAACCCTTTTATTACTTGAACCATATGTATCCGACACATTTTATTGTTAATATTTACAATTATAAAGTAGATAACCACATTAAATGTACGTAAAATCATTTTTTCCAATACTATCACTGTGCGAGAGAAAAAACGTACTTGGCCTCAGGCAATCCTATTACCAATACTGCCATGGCAGACAATGTGTTAATGCTTGTGAGCAGTGTGCATTAATTCAGCCACTAAACTATGTGCACAGGAAAGTATTTATTCACACACTATAATGCCATTACATCAATAAAAACTACTTATGTTTTAAAAATATATGGGGCCTCATGTTTCTAAAACAAGTTTTTTACTTTCAAAGTGATGGGGAAATACCATTTATTATGTGGAATGAGCAGTTATTTTTTTTTAGGAATGCATACCAAAGTTTGTTTACATAGAACGGCCAGTGGCAAACTTCGTATGCATTATATTTACACGAGACATTAATACTCATAGGTACATTGATTTGCATTTATTTATTATTCACTAATCCTGGCTAGATTAGGGCCGCGATGGTCCACTCTTACGTATGTGTTGTATAACACAGAAATAATAGCGAAATAACCTTAATTATTTTTATCCCAAAAAATTTATGGGAAAATTATTTCCCACCCGACCTTTTGGGAAAATATATTTACCGAAAAGTCTGGATCCTACCCAGCTCTAATTGTACACCCTTTCTCATACCTTATGTAGTGATAAATATGATATAACGTGTACTGTGCAGTCTTTTTCTAACAATAATGAAGTTACTGCTCTCCAGACAACAAAAGAAGGCTATAAACATGTTTGTTCTATTTAAACACAACACTGACACCAAACTACTGCATTCAATATATATATATATATATTGAATGCATATTGAATATATATATATATATATATATATATATATTATATATATATATATATATATATATATATATATATATATATATATCTCTGTGTGTGTGTGTGTGCGCGTTTTTAACAGTTATTACTTTGAAAGTACAAAACTTTGTTAACCACACAGTTAAAATTAAACAGTGCAATCAAGGTGAAGTAAATTTACCTACGATTTCTTGGTAATTTAAAAATTTTGTCCTAAAATCTTGTGGATCGGAAAAAAACATAAGAAATGGTTTTACAGGAGAAAGAAAAACATAAGCTGTAAACATTAAAGGAAAAACTAAAGACCAGGCAACAATAGATACATACACATGCATGTGTATGTGTGTATATGTATGCACATGGGTATGTGTGCATATACATGCATAAAAGTGTACACACATGTACGTAGGTAGGTAGGTATGCATGCTGAAGTTAGATAATACATGTAAAGAATGAATCGTTTAAATATATGCACACTTGCTTTTTCAATACGTACTACGTACATTTAAGCATGTGTAGGAAAATGGAAGATATGTGACAAGTAATTCAGACTAAAAGAAAATAAAAATAACTACCAAAAATATTATAGTAATTTATTTCCTGCAGATATAATAAGTAGTCACATTAAACATCGTATAAAACAATATGTAATTTATTGAGATCAACTTTTATTCTCCTCGACACATGAGAAGAGAGAAACAGCACACTTACTAGTACGTTAAAAAATTTTCTCACAAGTCTCCAAAAAAATTCTGTCCAGAAGGTTAGTTTACTGCTACACTAACAAATGTGTGCAATTAAAAGGCTTGTGAAAGTAAAAGGCAAGTTAATGATGAATTTCTGTCAAACAGGATCACTTTGCGCGCTGTGCAAAATTAAAGGCGAAGAACACTCAGAAACCAAGTAGAATGTTTTGCCACATGGCTCCAGCTAAACTAACACTACACTGGTGGGAATGCAAACTAAAGGTACTCCACTATTTCTGTTCCACTAAAACATTTTTACGTGCGAAATAACAGCCAGCCTACTAGAAATTTAACGCCCACATAAATGTTCAATCTGAAATTAAATCATTAAAAAATTCAAATATCATGCAAGGATTAAACTAATTTGCAAACAGGTTGCCCTGAAATTAACATCCCTAGGACTTTCAATGCTTAAAATTACCAAATTTTTTTTTACAAGGTGAAAAATGAAGCAAAACAAACAAAATTGATTTAATTACAAAAGAAAGCAAGTGAACTTGCAAACTTATATGATGAAATTTATATGTAAACTACACATGATTAACGAAACCAATTTTAAAATTTTAACTTTTCTTTCTGGGACTGAACACTAGTACAAAACATTTTGGTATAATCTTTTTTCTAAACTTTCTAATGATCACGACAAAACATGACTAATACAAAAAAAACCTAGGTAAGACAAGCTATTTGCTTTTCACTGTAATAAGTTAAAAAATGTGTGCATTATCCCATGTGTCGCTGAAGCACTTTTAGAAGCAGAGGTCTTCCCCACTGAAAGACTAGCACACATCACGAATAGCACCTGGGATGTGTTTTGTGACGAGACAGCTAAGCAAAGCCAACACCAAAATTTTAAAACACTGAAAGGTTTGAAATGATTTAACATTAACAATAACCGGCACAATGTGTGTGCCACATCTATTACATTATTTGACTTCCCTGCTGATGGTACAGTACATTTACTACATAAAAGTTGTTAACATAACCTTACTGTCCCACAGTAACAAAGACTACAAAACACCGAAACGTGTAAATACATGTAATAGATACTGCTTCAAGGTGACCAGAAATCTGTACAGTTTACAATTAAAATCATGTAAGTGTTACAGATAAAGTTTAAAGTTTAACGCATGAACAGAGCTGAAAACAAGATTTTAAAGCATAATTACTACACATTATAAAGTAAAGAAATTAAAGAGTTATCAGAAGCTGCTATTGTGTGCCTACTGTGTTTTCATGAAGAAGTGGAAAAGTCACCTTGAAACTAGGATTACAGCACTGAATACATCAGAATTCATTATGCTAGCAAAACTATAGCAATTTTTTTCCTGAAAATTAAAAATGCTACTATACTGTGAGGCAGTCCATCTAGAAAAAAAAACCACCAGATGAGACATTGTAGTTCCCATGGAGAGCAGCGAAGAATTTCTAGCCTGTGTGGTGGTTATAAGCATGGCTGACACCCCTCTTGAGCTGTTCATAGGTGATCCACAACACGACGTTCCAGCTGACCAGGCGGTAAAAGGAGGGCACAAACCTGCCACAACACACACACACACACAAACTCTTACACTGTATGCGACACCACTACTTCGACCAGAGCTGCCACATTTGGCGACATTCCATCATCTATGCTA
This sequence comes from Dryococelus australis, assembly GCA_029891345.1. Classification (NCBI taxonomy): domain Eukaryota; kingdom Metazoa; phylum Arthropoda; class Insecta; order Phasmatodea; family Phasmatidae; genus Dryococelus; species Dryococelus australis. The sequence goes on along the minus strand of CM056998.1, from coordinate 195,551,532 downwards.
GTTTATCTCCACGGTAATAACTTGCAACATCAACTGTCAGACAAGGGTTCTATTAAGCCGGACAAACGAGCAGGCTAACTTAACAGCATTGAAGTTTGATTTATTGGCCACTGGTTGGTCCTTGGCTTGGTATAGGCTGGAGTGCGTGGCTTTATTGCATGTAACAAAATCAGGTGTAGGGTTGGCGGCTTTCCACATGGTTGGAATAAACACAGACACTTTTACCGTCAGGGGGCTTGACCCCCCCCCCCCCCCCCCATGGTGGACTGCTGGATCTGATGCCCAGTGGTACTTGACGGTGCACCACGTGTGGGTGTGGCTCACTGGCGACCTTACAGGTCGGCTGAAAAAGGGGAAACTGGGAGGTGAGGCCTCTCCAATTGTAAACTACGATAAACCAGGTGAAGGTGACATGGGGCTAAACTAACAAAAGCAGAAAAAGGCTAAACAGCTATGATTACAACTGACCCTAACTAATCAATGCTGTTGTCCAGAAGGGATTCTGGGTTCACAATGTAACAGGGTGTTGAAGACGGGGCCGCTGGGCGAAGGTCTGAAAGACTTCTAGAAGGTAGCGGAGCAAACTGCTGAGTATCAACTGTGGCCCACGAGTTTTGACTTGAGAACCCTGCCATAACTTTCCAAAATAAATTTGTAAATGGCCCGCAAACAAGTAGTCCGTGAAATATTTAATAAATAACAGACTGCAGTGATGCACTGAAATAAATTTTGCAAACTAAGTGTATCGATTTGAACCAAACGCAAAGACTGCAACACACAACTAACTTTATATATTTAGAAATTTATAGTAAAAATCCTCAACATTTTTTGAACTCAAATTATACTGACTGACAACATTTTTGTATCCTTTACGAAATAAGCTAGAATCTATCAAATTTGTTGCGCTGATTGCAAATATAGCAATAAAAGTTTAATATTAGGTCTAAATTCAATGATACACAACCTTAAAGGGGCAATTTACATGATATTAGGGATTTTCTACTACTTCAGCTGTTCAGGGTGGAAGCACTGTACAATTGGATGCATAAGTCAGCTGTTTTCATTTGTTTCCATTTCTTAACCTCAATGTTGCATGTTATTTCAGTAAAAATTGGATACTAGCTCTAGTTATTATAATAAATTGCCTGAAAGGGAATTTAATAACAGTTTGAGCTATTAAGAGTGGTAACACTGAACAAATTGACACCTTAGATGTTTGTTATCAGTTTTCTACCATTGTTGTTCTGTGAATGTTTCCGTTTACATCTCGTAACCTGTTTTGAAAGTGTTAAGTGAAGAATTGGCCAGAGGAACTGTGGTTTTTTTTGACTGCTGCACACAAATATGCCTCGCTCTTGTGCAAACAGTGTTGACAATTTTTGTAATGTGTGTAGGGAAGGGACATTTGCAGGACAGAAACTTACTATTACTCCCTTAATACAAAAGGTTTATTTTCTTTATTTTGGGTGCCAGATTGGTGACCAAGATAAAAGCTGGGCACCTCACATTTGCTGTAGCAATTGTGCTTGCAATCTCAGAAACAGGATAAATGGCAAAGGAAGCTCTATGCCTTTCGCTGGGCCGATGATATGGAGAGCGTAAAGATCATATTACAGATTGCTACTTTTGTTTGGTGCCTCCCCTTAAACAACGGATTTCAAGGAAGAAAAATTGGACAGTGCCCTACCCTAACCTTCCATCAGCAGTATGTCCGATACCACACTAAGAAGATCTTCCTATACCTGAACCACCAGACAAGTTATCATCTTGAGTAAGATTATGAAGCAGATGTTATCACAGGTGAGCCAAATAGTTCTGACCCGCATAAAATAACTCAGAATGAGCTGAGCGATCTCATAAGGGATTTGGAACTTTCCAAAGATAAAGCAGAAGTTTTGGCATCAAGACTGCAGCACTGGAAGCTTCTGGAAAGTGATGTAAAGATATCTATCTACAGGAATAGAGAGAAAGACCAAGCCGCTTTTTTTCCCCATAGAAGACACCTTTGTAGCATGCACCAACATAGACTGACTAATGAAGGTTCTCAACATAGATCACAATCCGCAAGAATGGAGACTTTTTGTTGATTCTTCAAAGCTGAGTTTGAAAGCAGTTTTACTACACAACAGAAACGAGCTTCCATCAGTTCCTATTGGCTATGCAGTGCACATGGAAGAATCTTATTCGAATATGAAACTCATTCTCAGAGTCATTAAGTATCATGAATTCCAGTGGCAGATGTGGGGACCTCAAGGTGGTTGCTCTTTTACTAGGCACGCATGCAGTTAGGGTATACAAAGTTTTGTTGCTTTATTTGTGAATGGGGCAGCAGGGCACGTGCTTTACATTACACAAAGAAAGACTGGACAACCAGAAGCCTTCTAGAGTCAGGTAAAAAAAAAAATGAATCCTTGGTTGATTGACAAAAAATTCTGCTTCCACCTCTTCACATTACGCTAGGCTTAATGAAAAACTTTGTTCAGGACATGAACAAATATCGAGAGGCCTTTAAATATCTGAGAGCAAAATTTCCTCGGCTAAGTGAAGCAAATTTCAAAGAAGGTGTCTTTGTTGGTCCACAAATCTGTAAAATTTTTAATGATCCACAGTTTAAGGTGACGCAAAAACAGCATGGGAGAGTTTTAAGGATGTTTGTAGTAATTTGTTAGGAAATAAGAGGGCTGACAAGTATAGAGAACTTGAAGTCTCACTTTCAAGCTACAATAAACTTGGCTGCAACATGTCTCTGAAAATTCATTTTCTACAATCTCATCTGGACTTCTTTCCGGACAACTATGGAGCATGGTGAGCAATTTCCTCAGGATATCATTCTCTCAGAAATGGAAAAAAGGTAATGGAGTCCTTCCATGTTAGCAGACTACTGCTGGACTGTCACCAAGGATGCTCCAGAGGTAACCTACAAACGTCAAGCAAAGCAAAACCGTAGAACAGACCTTAATACTGCCAGATAACTCAAGTGTGGTTTGGTGCTAGACGTTTATTTATTTTGAGTTAAGTAATTCCTAATATTGCAAAATGTAAAACGTGGCAAAGTTCAAATTTAAAATTAAAAAACACTATGTGGGTGACTTACTTCAATCCCCATTTTCCACATATATGGTTTGCAACTTTGTCACTTCTAGAATCAAGCCACAGATATACATTTTTTGAACTGTATATATTTTACTAAAAAAGTATGCAAAATATTTTGTAGTAAACAGCATTTTCTTTATCGAAATAGTTACTTGCAAATTAATTTTAAATGTAATTTTATGTAAACAAAATTCCGCATTTCTTACATTATAATATTAAAGCATTATTAAAAAAATAGACCATAGTAAAATTTTTAATTGCCATATTTATTTTTATTATATGTAACTAAATGTAAAAGCTAAAATGATATATACAAGATACAAATTGTTACTTAAAATTTGTTGGTCAGTGTTACTCTACCTAGTATAGGAATGGAAAACGGTCGTCTTAGAACACGGATATCTCTCACCAAGTAACTCGCACACCAATAACAGTGAGCAATGGGACTCACAATAGGAACTTAAGATCTGGATTTGGCCATCACACACAAAAAATTTCCCAACCCTGGTCTGTACCATGGATCCCCTTGTTAGCAACTCTGTAATAAAATATTAACACATTTAACGTTCAAAATTCTCGAAATGATGTACAAAAATGAGAACATCCACAACACCATTTTATTTTTTGTTGCTCTAATGACACACAGTTACAAACATATTTCATAAATGATGTTGCAACTCAATATACAACATACCTGTTTATACAACTCGTACCTGTAACCACAGTTGATTTCCTGACAGAACGTTTGTATTTTTGACTCACTATTTACTATTCCCAAAATAAAGGAAAACATTTCTGGGGTGCACGCTATGCACAGAAAAAAATGAGAAAGAGTGAGTGGTAGCCATAAATTGTCCAGTGATGAGGTCTCATCTCCCCCTCTTCTCCCTTCTCTCTCAGCGACCCCCCCCCACTAATGGCATCTTTCATTCCACAAAACCAGAGCCGCCACCTGTTTACGGCCCTCCATCCCCTGTAATAACACCCAGATGTTGCCGGTCGACAATTCCGTCACCCCTCTGTTTCGGTGGCAGAGGCTAGCGAGCCATGTTCTTGAAAAAGAGGGGGAAGAGAAGAGACGAGGACTTTTTTTTGATAAAGGTAATGTGGAAGAAAAAAAAAAAGGCCGGTCACTGCTGAAAGGAGAAAAAAGAAAATTAAGCTGGAGCTGTTGAGTAGTAGGATAATTAGGTTTTCAAAACATATCACAATCACCACACACACTTGCCAACAGGGCACCACAAATTTTTGGTGCAATTTTATTTAATTTTTTTCACAGGAACTTGTTGCAATAAATACTGTATATTATATATATATATATATATATATATATATATATATATTATATATATATATATATATATATATATTATATATTAGTTTCATAATGATGATCTGTCACAAGATAATACAAAAGTAACATGTACACAAGAGAGTATATTTTCCTTCACAATACACACAATTTGTTGTATGTATATGCTAGTAAATGTAATATTGTGTGCATTTTAGAATACATGCACTGAAACCCACAAAATAAATTTCCAAGCTTTAACAAACTCATTAATTTTACACCTGGTCTATATACACACACATATTACAGTGGACTCCATAACTAGCATTTTTCAGGGACTGTCAAAAAATATTCATTTATGCGGAATTTCAATAGATAAAGATTTGCCGGACATCCCGGAACGAAGGAGACACTGAGGTATATTAAGGAAAGTTACATCTGGGTACAGAATTAGCCAAGACACCAGGCATTATATTACCAGCTGCGAGGCATGCTGCCGCAGCAAAGCTTACCCTGCACTCCCTCCTACAGCGAAGCCCAGATGCCCGACCACAGCGTGGACGCACCTGGCCGCCGATATAATGGGACCCTATCCCTGCAGCACAAGACTCAATCGGTACTTGTTGGTGGTTACCGACATGTTCTGGGGCTAGGTGGAAGCATTCCTGCTCCCCAGTCAGGAAACATGGAATATCCTCCGGAAACTGGAAACTGAGATATTCCCTCGCTGCGGCTATCCACAGACCATCCTAACGATCCCTTCTATTCTTTTCAGCCTCCGCTGAAGAGAAAATGCAGTCAACACCAGCCCTAACCAGCTCCTCCTCAGACGATCTCTCCATCATCCTGGGGACTAGTAATGGGAAATGCCTACACCGGAAGACGTCCGCCTGGCTGCTCTAACTAGGGCCACAAAGGTGAAAAATGCCCAAAACCAGTATATTACCCGGAAATACCCCCCACCCTGCATAGCAGTGCATACATTTTCCATGGATAAAAAGGTCCTTTTACAAGGTCACCCACTTAGCAAGGCGAAAGGCCACTTCAGTGCTGACCTAGCCAACAAGCGGGATGGCCCATACCATGTTGTGGGGCAACAAGGGAACATATACTGGGAGGAGATGCGAAAACATATTCTGAAGGTGACTTGGGGGCAATTTCGACAGTGTCCCGGCGAAGGCGACCACGACCTATAAAACGAGGAAGAGAGGGACGATGACCCTCCTCTGAGGGCCATTCCAGATGTGAAGCCCCATACATCACAGAAACCTAAACCACACACAAACGCAGAGCAGAGGGCCCACCTCTCTATCTTCACCAGGACGATATCACTACCAGCTTATAGAGGGTAGGGTCCATACCCGGCTCTTATTTCCGGCAGATATCGACCCGACGTGGCCAGAAAACCATTAACACAGAATCTGAGCTATCTTGGCAAAATCCTCTGGACAGAGGACCCAGTCAAAAACCTCCACATCCCAGCACCATCTCCGAAAGGGATGAATCTCCACAAGCCATCGAGGTAGAGGTCCACAAATTCCGGCCCAGAAGGACCCTGACGCTATACGTTGCCAAAGTCCCTGATGCTTTCCCTTCTGCCCAGGAGGACGTGCATCACCACAAGGTCAAGGTAACAGATGCCTCTGCCTCCAGACTCAGCATCATCCATGACATCCCAGGAGGGTGTAGATACTCTTACTACCAAGGAGGGAGGAGAACTATGTGAACCACTCCCTCCAACAGCCTCAAGTGGTCTAGCCGCCGGATGACGTTGAGATCTACCCTACACTGACTCATCAGTCCAGCCTGGAATGATGAGCCCAACCACGTGGCTGTTGAAGCAGAGGTCTCTGATGAGCCTATGCCTCCAGGCCACTACGCTGACCAAGGAAGGTATAATTTCTACATTCCGAGAGGGGAGAACCGATTCCCCTGACTGCCTGACTCTCCAAACCGCAGGGGAAGCAGCTTCAACTGACCTGCTCCCTCCGACGGCCTCTCCGGTCTTGGTACCAGGTGGTGTTGAGGCCAAACCATGGATCCACTCTCCAGCCCAGAAGGATGAGCCCAGTAGACATGGAGGTAGAAGTCTACGAAGAGCCTCTTCCTCCAGCCGCCACCACCACATCGGCCACACCAGTCCAGGAGGACCTGGCTGGTTTCCCGACCCCAACGGATGGCGTCCAGGTCACCAATGCTTCCCCTCCAGCCCGGGAGGACGTGCATCACCCGGCCGTCGAGGTAAGGGATTCCGAAGAGCCCCACGACGGCCACCTCAAGAAAGCCTCTTCAGGAGGAGGGTGCTACCATAAGTTCCCAGGTGCCAGGCCGCCACGAACAGGCCCCCACCCAGGACACGAATACTGGACGCAGCCGCCAAAAGCAAGAGATGCATGCGCGTGCCTGCCGCAGCACTTCACAACCTGGACACTACAGAGAGTCTCCTTGGCGGCTCAGTTCAAGGTTCATGTGACCTTACCCGAAGTACGTGACCCTAAGGAAGAGGGGTCAGCCAAGGCAGGGGATAACCCTATCACACCGCAGCAGTGAACCCCATTCATAGTGAGTTCACAAAAACATTCTATCTTTACTATCAGCCATAGATGCTATGGGTAAGCATAGTGGAAGTACCAGTAAATAAACAAGAGACACTACAGCAAGCATATGCTGACTACCAATTTTTGTTATATATGTTTAAATTTTCTCTCACATTAAAATATTGTAAATAATTTTATGTGCATGTTAAAAGTCGTGTATTTTCAAAGGATAATTACCAGTACTAATATGTTTTAAATATCTTCAAAAAAGTTAACTATGTTAGAATCAAACATTGAAGGGTACATTTTTTCAGATTGTGTAAATCATGTGGTCCATATGCATTATTATTATTATTAGGTTACTTATTTTAAAAGGTTACTCATGTTAAGTAATTAGGAACTTAGCTAGGACCAGCTTAGGTATCAAAAGGCCTAGTGTCTTGTCACCTGTTATTTAGAAATGTCGCAAGTAACTTTACTTGCCATGTGACAATATAGAAACTATAGCCAAAGCTACATTTTCCCTCACCCTCAGCGCCATGGCAAGTAGTAGCTACTCTATACCACACATCCCTCATGAGTGGGATTTTGGTTTACACTTCAGTGTCGCTTCTTTTGTGTTCGCCTGTAAATTGCCTTTTTACTGGAATAAACTGTAAATTTACATTTAATTAACATAACCACAGCTCTCAGCTGAGCTTGTGAGCGAGCACTTTAATGAACGTAGGGCAGCGGTGCACCAATAGCGGACACAAAGATCGCGTTACCCAGCATCTTTCCTTCACAAGGGAGCAAAGAACTCGCCTAGCAGCCAGCTGTTTGCCCGCTGCTCATCGTCAACCAGCCCACACACCAGGTATCCGCCTGGGAGGGGGGGGGGGAGAGAACTACACACTGCATAACTGCTTCCAGAGGCCATGCAACCGGCAGCAGATAGGCGCGCCTCAGTCAGAGTGTGCACACAGAGCAGAGAGCACAACAGACGTGCAACCCAACCTTCTTGTGCAGTGACAGTGCTACATATTTCCCACAACATAGTGACATTTTTTCTCGCCTAGATGGTTCTACGTCACAACTGAGGAGACACTGCACCTCTATAGCACACACTCGACTTTGCCCCATCTGAACGCTGTTTCATTTTGCCTGGGCAAGTCATACAATAGTACTGAAAAGGCTGAACACATGATTACAGGATACTCCCTTGTAATTATAGATATTACAAGACACATCAGTCCAGTTCGTACTGTTCACCGAACTCTCCAAGCAGATGTCACGCCAACCCCCCCTTTCCCTCGGGGTGAGAGACTATATTATCTGCTGAGCCACCGAGCCTGCCACTCAAGGCCACATAACTACAGCACACCGAGGGAGAGGGCATCATGCACCCTGCGGACAGATACGGGATGAAGTCCGCCGCATCAACAATTTTAAATGCAGTAGACGATGCCAGCAGACAATCGCAGTTGACTCGAGGGGAGGAGCTTATCTCTTTTCTCACCCCTTGCCTACTCCAGTCTAACAGTATATAAAGTCCTGGGCGACCCAAAATCTTTAGTCTGTTTCTTCCACTGCTCAGACTTGGGTCAAAGGAAGCCACTGGCAGTTTGCGCTCTCTCCTATGCCTGCCGATTCCACCGCACCCTTGAGCACCTGAAGAAGCCTGCCATCGACGTCAACCCCTCCAGACTGTACGTGCAGCAACTCCTCCTGGACTTCCTGGAAGACTCACCACCACCAGCTCCTGAAGAAGCAGACTGCTCCTCCTTTACCACACCTTGGTGTCATCGACAGTCCCTTAAGGACTAACAATCCTGCCTTACCAGATGGTAACGGCAAACTTCAGCACTACCCATTTGGTAGTCACCACCATTGGCCTCTTCAGGGCAAGGTTGATACACAGAGCCAGTTGTAGTAAATTACCTAGAAGCATTATTGCCTTCTCAATCAGGTTAGAACCAGGGTCGCTTTACCTGGCTGTATGTAGGTCTAACTTCAGTGTCAATTTCAGGTCAGTTGTAGGAGGTAGTACAGGCCACCGTGATCTAAAACTGACTTCTGAGTACAATAGCCCGATAGAATGAAGCAGACAGACCATGCTCACCAAAGCTAAAAACACACACCCATTAGATGGCCACTTGTGCCATGCTCCTGGGTATGTATTATGTATTTACAGCACTGTAAGCCAACGCTGAATGCAAGGCGACCCCTAACTTTTAGACCCTCGGGGGAAAAAAATAACACGATGGCGAATGCAAGAAGACTTTTGAACGTATCCCGCACGCTGTATCAGCTGAGAGCACGTGGTGGGGTCTTCGTGCCAAGTATTTCATGTCTGTGAATGGTTCGTGGCAGGAAAGAGATGGCAGAGAGAGAAGGAAAGGGGCGGAAATGGTGAAAAGATGTGACAACTAAGTGTCACAGCAAGTGACTGTGGGAATTAGAAAGAGGACAAAAAATGCCTTTGCGTGTTACGGATCAATACATCTGATAGTAGAGTGGGGGGGGGGGGGGGGGGGGGGGGGAGTTAGCAAGATGATGAGAAATCTTTGTTCAGCGCTCACCATTTTCAGGAGAGAGAAGAAGAGAGCATGGGAGAGATAGGAAAAAGGGAGTAGCTTGGAGGTGTGCGAGTGGCTGGCAGAGCGATGTGGGCGGAAGCGCAGAGAGGCTAGGAGGAGGGATTGGCGAACTACGGGAAGAGAGCGAGGAAGAAGTAAAAGGGACAGACCAGGAGCAGGGAAATAAGGAAGTTTGTGCATTGAGGGAGAGCATGGAGGAGGCTGATGCATAATGGAAGGGAATAAAGGAACATACTTTATGTTTACACCATGAAATCAAGTACTTAACGATCACATCTAATTATGTCACTTAAAAATTTAGTTATTTATACTGCTACCTTACACCAAATGCTGTACACTGCTGTGATTTTTTGTTTTTTTAATTTTAATATCAATTTTCAAGAATAGCACTACTACTGGAAAAAAAATTGTACAATTATTAACACATGACACAGGGGTACTTCATGACTATTTATTGCACATTGCTTGGCCCTGGATGAACATCATTTTCCAACTGGATAATTTCTTATCACTTTCATCCCACAAAGCATCATCATCTGTATCGTCCAGCACATTTGAAACAGAGCACTTCTTAATGGTTGGAACAATCACGCCACTGCTAATACTTTGCCACGCTATGTCTATCCACGCACACACCTGCGACAAGCTCGCACATTTCACACGTCCAATAGTGGTCAACATCTTGTCTTCTTTGCAAAGCCAGTCTGTGTAAAGTTTTTAAGTGTGTCCTTGAATGGTTTATTTATGCAGACATCAAGTGACTGCAAAACAGACATCATTCCCCCGGGAATAACTGCCTGGTCGGTCTTTCCTTCTTTTAACGCCTGCTTCGCTTCTTCTGTTCTGTGTCCTGCATAGGCATCCAGTACGAGCAGTCTAGGTAGCTTTAACAATGCTCCAAGATGGCGTTTCCATACAAGCCGAATCCATTCCTGCACATTCTCGGGTGTCATCCATCCATTTTCATTTGCTCGAATGTCCATGTTCTTTGGAAAGAGTTCACTTTTTGGTAAGGTCTTGCGTTTAAAAATAACATATGGTGGAAATTTATGTCCATCTGCTGTGCAAGTCAGCACAACCGTCAGGTGCTATTTTTCGCAGCTGGCAGACGAAATATTCACTTCTTTGCTTCCTTTCGTGGCTACAGTGTAGTTCGCAGGCATGTTGAAATATACAGGAGTCTGATCAGCACTTCCAATCTGACCAAGAAGGTAATTCTTTTCTCGTCGCAGCTTAATGATGTAATGCTGGAATTTCATCAGCTTTTCTTCTTGGTCCCATGGCAATTTTTGTGCAACTGATGTTCAGTGGCACTTGGCTCTGCCCCAAGGCGGTTGACTTGTAGGCTCTCAGCACGAGGGAGGGCGGCGTGCTCGCTGGCTTACGTAACGTCAGTTTCCACACGTTCGGAAACGCCATCCAGGGTTGTGGCAATCCGCAAAGTCCATGTACTAAAGTTAGCACGGTTTGACTCTTACGTGGGTGTATAATAATAATAATTTAAGAACACTTGGACCCCTCTTAGCCTTGGGGCCATTCCAGGGTTTTTGGAGTCTGTTGTTGGCGTCCATGAGCGCATTCCCCCTCGGACCAAGGTCCTTGGCATCCCACACCCCTTTCACCCCTCAGAACATTCTCAGTGGTGGCCACCTGTCACCTGGCCCGTATTTCTCCTGTGTTCGGGAGATCCATCTACCACCATCATGGATACCTGGGCATACTCCCCACTGCCAGCACGACTCCTTCCTCAATCTGGATAGACTAGGAAAAGGCTTACCATAGTTGACCATATTCCAACCAGGTCTTAGTGAGTGGCACTCCGGTGACTCCGAACAGGGCGAAGAGGAGTATTGCTTCCAGTAGTCAACACTAACTCCACCACTTACACCCATTACAGGCTGGTCCTCCGCCCCACTCCTAGTCCTCCATCGTGTCACCCCCACATCTCACAACCATTACAGGCTAGTCCCTCTTCTGCATCCATGGGCTGTTTCCATCTCTCAGTGGACAACTAGGAGGTGTGCAAATCCTCCCGCCTACGTGGATGTAGTAGGAATACTAGTTAGATGAGACAATCGTTTGTATAAAAAATATGTGAGAGTGGCACGCGTAAACCTACCTACGCCTATGCCGTACACCCAGAAGGGCAGTGCCCAGAGGAAGTCAAGACGGGCTGCTTACGCCTCCAAAGCTAGCTTGAATTGCAAACCAATTCCTCCACCTGCACTTAGCAATTCACCTCAACAGGGCAGAGTTTTACTGAGAAGCCTCACCTCTCAGTTCTACCTGAGCCACTTTTCCTTCCACTCATTAAGACTTCAGTATCACCTCATCCACTGGCCAAGGCTGGGTTTAGCCAACCCATGGTTTAGGGGCTAGCAGTCTAACAACCACCAGTCCGCTCCAGACACAGACAAGATAAACGGCTCTCCACGTCCTGGTGAGACCAACGGTAGCCACTCCACATGCCCTCACCTCAACAGGGGCAGCCCCTTTAAAGGATCTGCATCCAGCAAAGTAAACCAGTTGTAAAAGGGCCAGCCTGTTCATGGGCTGTGACAGAATCTTGATTTTGTACCACTTCGAGAAGTCACCAGACCTGTATTGTATACTGTATGAACACCAGTTAAGCATTGAACCCCTCTCATGTTTCTCGTAATACTGGTGTCGTGAACCAAATGCTGACCACGACAACCACTTCTTACCGCTCAAATCACGTCACAATTACTTTAATGACATTTAACCTAAGGTGTCGTGTGTCAAAGTTTGACGTGGCTAGCCCAAGGAACTAGCGCTTCCTAGGGAGACATGCATCAAGGTTATAAACAATAAATATTGGCACTTAACAATACCTTTTGTGTCTCGGGAATCAATTATTCTACATTTCTAAACTGCTAAAACTGTGTCAAAATAAAAATATCTTGGCTACATGCCTCGACACTTGATTGACATTTGTGATGTTTGGCTGTGATCAAATCTGATGGGTGTTACATTCATGACTTAGCCATTCTGCTTCCCATTGAAGTGCTTCCACTTTGCCGCCATGCTGGACAGGCAACATCCAATAAAGGGACCCTCATCAAGGTTGACAGGTACAGTCTGAGCACGACACAAATAGGTACAACCATATGATGCACAGTATTTAAACATGAAAAGAAGGTATATGCTTAACTGTAAATTTGTCATTACTTTTCTCATTTTATCATCTAATAACTGTACAGTTTTAAAAGCATATGCTTAAAAAAAACTATTTGGCAACAAAACTTTAAATGTGGACTGGTTAACTGATGATAGTGAGCGAGCAGACATCTTTTTTCTATCAGCATCACGTGGCTGAAATTACCATTCCTACCATAGTCGTTCACTCGTTGGTGAGAGGAGAAAAAGTAGCGCTGTGAATCACTCATCCTGGCAAAGAATTATTCTTATTGATAGAAACTAGTCCCAAACTTTTTTCATGGTAAACTGTGTGGCCGCCTTCAGTTGCTGCTGATGAGCACTGACGGTTCATCAGTGTTCATCAGCTGTAAGGGAATAGCCAGCAGTAAACAACAAATATTTGTCAACTTCATTTCGAAACACACTGAAATGGTTTCAATAAAATTAAATAAAACTGAATTACAGATTTATTAATTTCCTTATTTCTCTCTTGAGTTAAAAGAATTCATAAGCATAAAAAAATCAATTATTCGTAGTCGTTAGACTACAGGAAGGCAATTTTTTTTTAACAACTATAAATCTGTTTTGAGTTTATTTTGTACTGCTTGTGTTTGGAATTTCAGTAAGGATTATTTTGTATTTAAAGATCCTGCAATATGTACATTTTAAATAGCTGTGAGAACCTACAACCTGAATCACCCACCAAAATCATGTTTCACTGACACTGCATAACCTCTCCACCTCAGTAAACTCAGTGCTTTCAGTATTTAATATAGCCTTGCACAGAGTGCTGCCCAGCAGCACACAGAAACGAGTGCCAGTGATCATCAGTGCTTGTCAGTAATATCGGAACAATAGCAGAAGTTACTGAAATTACTGGCCAGTGAAATCGGAAGTAACAGAAGGCGGCCTATAACTATAAGAGAGTAAGTTATACGGGGCGGGAATTATAGTCATGTACTTAGGTACACATTTACAATTATGCCACAAACTCGATTTTTACTAAAAGAATTTTATACTGAATGCTACTTGACTCAACTTTATTACAACTTGACTCAATTCAACGCTGTAAAAATCAAACTCGCCCATAACTAGAATATACTGCCAGTAGTTTTGAGCTTCCTACATATTAACCCCCTTTTTTTTTTTAAATAGATAACATGTGTAATAAAGAATCCATCCCCAGGTTTTGCCGAAAAAATTAGGTGCACCTTAGACGCTAGTGACTTAGAATCAAGTAAATACGGTACTTCACAAGTCTATGCAAACCAATTATTATCACAAATAGCCACAAATCAATTATTAGATACCGACTGTCACATTTTCCCCATGACTTGTGTAGACTACATGCACTCTGCCTGCAGTACTGCAACAGTGTTAGGTAGGTTTAAGGAAACAACTCGATTGCAGGACTCACCCCTTGTAGAATGACTGGGCTCCCTCCTGAGCAAACATGCGGACTGCACACTCTATGGCACCCTTATACTCCCCGGGAGCAGAGTTCATGTAGCGAGTCTTCACTACATCCACTGGAGATGCCATCACTGTGCTGCACAGGCCTGCACAAACACAATGTCCCCTCTCACTTCATGTATGTCAATGCTGCTGTGTGTGTTTAAACACTATTACCATTACCTATAACTCTGTAACTAACCTATATGTTCTGTATACCAAATTACAAATTACTTTACACCATGGTTTGTTATATTCTAGTTTTTTTGAGCTAATTGAACTAACCATCCTTAAAATCTCATTGTAAACAGAATGGGGAAAAAAAAAGTTATTAACTGCGGTATAGGCTAATCAAGGATGATGCATGCTCCTCCTTTGCTTTCTGAGAATAGAGGTTAGGGTGCTAACCACCCTGCTTGGTTCGACGGAAGAGAGGGGAATCGTTTACCAACCAGGAGTAGCCAACAGGCGTGGTCTCTAGTAGGATTTAGTTACTGAACTTGGTACAAGCTGCAATAATACACTAAGAATTAATAAGGGTAATGACACAAGGGCTTAAGTTAAAATAACAATAAACGGACAAATTAAGATTTATGTAAATTTTATTATGTTCCTTAGGAAAAGTGGAAAGTCCAGTGTAATTAATAAAGGAAGTAATTAACTAGTTGGGAGATAATTAATAAAAATAAATATGCAGAAATTAATTCACAGAATTTTATAGGGTTTACTAATTTACAGGAATTTATCCAGAGGGTAAACTAAGGTACGACGACCTGCTACCGCAGAGTCACGGAAGTTTAATGGGGTAAAGGGTGCATGGTGCCGGAAGCAGGATTACCTCTGTACGTGTTGCTGCCCTCACAGTCAGCTAGTGCAGTAGTGGACGAGCCTTTTCCAAGCTTCAGGAAATGGTGTCAGGCCCTGTGTCAGGCTGAGGAGAGGTGAGAGAGTCTTTTGCAGACCACGGAAGGCTCACCGATCTATGCAGCCAGTGAGCCCGGCGTTTCTGCTGGAACATGGTAGCTGACTTCTTATATAGGAAAAAATAAAATTCCTTGATCAGCTATCTTCCGGGAAACGGGGGTGGAGTAGCCTTCCAGCGCAGGGGTAGGTTTATAAGGGTAGTGGCGGTGCCGCTCATTCTTATCTCTCTGCTTAGAGGCGACAACAAATTAAAACTCCTCTTTCCGAGGCTTGCGGGGTATGACGTCACAAGGTCGCAGGTGTGCTGCCATCTCGTGGGTTTGCTGGAACTTCTTCCATAGCTAAATAGTCTGGTAGTGGTTCGTCAAATTTTTTTTTATTTGTGGGGGTGGCGCTTGCATGAAGGATTTCGGGCAGGCTGTACATTTAATAATTAAACGCGTCAATTACTTTTATACTATGCGGCTGTCCAACGCGTGGAGTCTCCTTGCTCTATACGTGAAATTACTTTGCCACTGTTACCAACTTGTCCCAAGCTCTCCTTGGCTCAAGATGGGGCTAAATTGCCCGTAGATCGCATATCTGCGCTGCACAGCATGTTGGCATGTGTCGTGTGTCAAGGTAAAATCAGCCCTTTTGGAAGTCCTCTCATTTGGTATTATTAGTCAATATTTTATTGTAAACTTAAGGCATTAACTTTTGAGTTTGATGAAATATATACACTGTGTGTATTACTTATGTGGCATGGCAATATTTATATAAAAAGTGGTGGAAGGATAACAAATTGCTGAAAGGAAAAAAGTAACAAGGGCCTGAAAAGAACTCACTATACTGTGCACAGTGTATACCATTAAAATGGCAGGCTAAATATATAGTTCAAAATTATACTATAGTAATACGTAATTCAAGAATTTGGAGAGAAAAAGAAAGAAGTGCAGCAGCACTTTCTACTGTGCTGTACATGGAGTAATTTTTTATTGTTCTTTTTATGTATGTATTTACTCCAGTTGACTGCACTCTAAACTGTTCACGCACCATTTTTCACACAAGTGACAAACACTATAGTGTTTTGTTGACTAAATTTGGACTCAAAAATAGTGATGATTCCAGAAAAATCATGGAGGAAACTATATTAACTGCAAATAAAGTGGGTCTTTAACATACGAGCATTAATTGCAGCACATAGATTGCAGTCCAGTGTAATACTGTAACTGCGTGGTTAGTATACAGATTATAAAATATCTCTTTACCCGCTACAGTTCTAGAGCAAATACAGCAGGAAGGGTTCATAAGCAATAATGTTTAACCAGTTTGGCAAAAATGCACTGCAAGTTTAGGTAGCAAAAATTAATCGCAGAATCATGACACCCAGCTTAAAGCACCAATGGTTTCTGTCAACTGATTGACACAGATTCAACTCTTTGAGGTTTAAATCTGTGTATCTTGTATTAACAAGCAGTTTTTGGTGAACCAATTAATCCATGGATGAATGGACAGAAGTATATACAATACTTATCCAAATTTAAGAATTTTTAAGGGTTATTTTTACTTCCAAAATATAGAGGGTCTTCATTTTAACTTCTCCTTGTGTACAGCAATAATATTCAGTATTTTTTAACTAGGCATAGTATCATCATAGAATATGCCACGTAACAAAATCTTTAAATATGGAGACTGTACTGCCCAACAATAAAAACATGTATACAGGCATGGCCCAAAGAAATGTGACAGACTTTGGCTTTAATGCACTGGAATACAGTATACTGTATCTCAGTAACTGCATATAACTGTCAAGATTTTGTTTAAATATTTTTTGAGCACAAATGGTGCTTTCTGCTTCAATTTCATTACTAACTTTTACATACTGAGTAATATAATTCATGTAAGTTTTTGAAATCAGTGTATACATGGTAAAATGTTAAAGGTCGCTATAAAAATTCTGTTCAATTACGTGTCTAAATAATTTGATGTTAAATTATTTTTCATCATGATCAAAATAAAAATAAGATAACACATTTTCCAAGTTGGCCTGTAT
Organism: Dryococelus australis; assembly: GCA_029891345.1. Taxonomy (NCBI): domain Eukaryota; kingdom Metazoa; phylum Arthropoda; class Insecta; order Phasmatodea; family Phasmatidae; genus Dryococelus; species Dryococelus australis. Next base: position 195,534,462 of record CM056998.1, on the reverse strand, counting down.
TTGTGTAAGATGGTAATACACTACTCAAAAAATTAATGAATGGTGAACAACGCCACCAATCAAAGTGTGAATTAGTGCGGCATTTTGTAAGTGCTCCAGGATATTTCACGTTTGGAAGTTTGTAAAAATGGCAACGTGAAAGTTTAAATCAGATGCACACACCATACTGGTATAATTCCAGCAGGTCCATACTTTAATACAGTAAAACTATTATCTATGATTGCAGAAAATCAAAATACTGTATGCATACAACATTAAGTTCTACAGTGCATACAGCAGTAACAGAGTAATTATTAAAACTAACCACATTGCATAACTAATGGGCTGACTTGTAACTTCTCAACTTTGGACTCCTCCCTTTCCGCCCAACACATAACATCTTGCTGACAGTAAGGCCGTTACGAGACTGAGCAAATTGCTCCAAGAGGAAGGAACGGGATAGGAACCCACCATTGCCTACAGTATGAAACCATACCAGCATTTGCCTGGAGTGATTACGGGAAACCTAAATCAGGATGGCCAGACTGGAATTCAAACCCAGTTTACCTTTAATTTGAGCCTAGAGGTTCAACCACCTCGCTCTGCCTTCCACTCAGAAATGTGTGTGCGCGTCACCCTGATCTGAACATGTATAACACTGCCTGCAATAGTAATAGATGTTACAACAAGTCTAATTCCCTGTACATGAAACCCTCCATCTACTTACCAGCAAACACAGCAGAAGTGAAGTGACACGGTACAGAGTCATCCATGAGCTTGCGGGAGAGGATCATGTTCTTGATGATGTCGTAGCACACAATCTCAGACACGTTGATGATGGCATTTCTCCCCACATTAGGGAACGTGCCTGCGAACATGCCACTCAAGCACCATCACTCATGTGATGCACACAACAATCTGCGAAGAGTTCCCTGTCCTCTTCAAATAATAACTCTTATGATGCAGTTTGTAGTATCTATGTTGAAATTACAACCATGTACATTTTTTTTTTAAATTTTTAACCAAGGGGAAATTGTCACTAACGGGAGCCCGACAGTTTTGTTGTATTTTTAAAGTATGCCTTATTTTAGCAAACAAGTCAAATGTAACAGCATTCTGTAATTACTCGATACCTGTTCAGTCATCACCAGCTGTGTGTGCAGCTATGCTCGCAAAGCTAGAAGACAAAGGCATAATTACATACACTCAAACCTTAATTTTGTGGCACCTGTTTTGAACTGATACCTTGTTCGTATTGACAGATTTTGAGGTAAGGTAAGAAAAAAAAACTGCGGTAAAAAACTGAAAAAATAATTTCAGCAGGAGTATAACAAATTGCAGTGAAAATTAATTGCAAAATGTTGGAATCCTGCGGAAATAAGAAATTGAAGACTGTACCATTTCAGACTGCAAGGTGGAAATAAAAATAAAATTATTACAATTTATAAGTTTCTAACAGTGTCGAGAAACAACTCCATGCCCTAAGAAATGACAATTGAATCAGAGTCAACAGACTGACAGGGCACATGAGCACTATTACAAAAACTTGCTTCATAGTGTTGCATGTGGTGTTTCAAAAATGGTAATTAGACGACTTCAGCTCATCAGTATAGCACAGACTGCATCTGATTTCTACTGAGTTTGCATTACAGTTGGTCAAGAGACGCAAAACATGGTACTGTTTACTACGGCAAGAATGGACGTTCCAGCCAGTAGCTTTTACCTGTTCATAGGCCCACCGAAGCTATGCGCCTCAAGACATCAAGTCCTGCTAACCACCGCTAGATAGCACCGCTAGTATGTTTAGTAGTTTTGTCTTCCATTCTCCCAGTTGGCCGGTCACGTCTCCTCAGAGAAGCTATGCTTTCGCCACCTTCTGCTCAGTGAAAACACCTCGCCCAAGAGAAATCAGCCAATGAACGCTGAGGCAGCCGCCCAGCAGAGTATAAATATACGGAGTCTCGGGACCAGTCTTCCACCCCCCACTCGCTGCCAGAAATGACCAGTCTGCATCTTAAGATTAATTTACACTCGCATAAAACTTCTCCACCATGCTAGCAGCAGAAGACCAGCCTAGTTCCTTGCTATACCTTCCCTCTTCACCGCACTTTCAGTGACTAAGAAACCCCTAATCCTTGCTGTCCTTCCACGTCCTGCTTGGTAATCCAAGCACCGTGCCAAAGAAACTCGTGCAAAGTCATCTATACACTAGACACTGCGACCCATTCCGGGCAACAATGGTTTAGAGAGTTTAGTCCAGTTAACTAGATTTCACAGCGCTCTACTACCCTGCTCCTTCGTAGCTCAGGACCAGGTCGCTTCTACCTGGCTTGCATAGGCTTAGCTCCTGATAAATGGAGGTAGTGCGACACCACATGTTACTTCCAATCACACGGAATAAACATTGAGTCAAACTATCCCCGAGTACCACATTCCTACACACCTATCCCAAGTTGACCGTCCGCCTTGAGGGATATGCAGGCGACCCCAGGAATTGATAATCGAGCAAAGACACTTTTTGTTAACCCACAGGCACTAGCAACGGCCAGCATACTCTGGTAGGCAGAATGGTAGAGTACGCACTCAGGTAGTCTGCCTTCATACCCGCTTTTCAGTCCGGGGCACGCCCTCTTCCACCGCACTTTTAATGCCGGAAGGGGTCGTTCCCTGGATTGGGAAGACTCGGCAGCAGTCAGCAGACACTCACGTGGCTAGACACGTGTAAAGTACACCATCCCTGCATTTCGCCTTGCGCACAAGAGCGTGTGTGTTGTGTACTCCAGGTGCCTTATTCCAGAAGTAGTGGACTCAAGCAAGTGCTAATTACCTCCGGGCATTCGCAAGAGCTGACCCCTGCCCTAGTTACAGCCATTGGACAGCTCGCAGCTAAGGAACAGGCCCAGGCTCTGCGCCATCTTCTCATCCCCGCTGTTCCAGAGATACTGAAGAATCTGTTCCACAACCCAATAGGCTTGACCAAGGAGGTACACCCGTGGCTCGCCAAGTATCTCAGCCAGCCGGACCAACCACCGACAGAGCCTATCACATACCTCACACCAGTTGCTCTGTCCCCACAGACAAGGCTTCACACACGTATTCAGCATCCAGAAGTACCTGCTGCACCCACCCACACACACACACAATTGTTCAGCCACAAGCTGGATCTAGTACCAACAACGCACGTTGCTCAGGTATACCGCCAAAGCACTAAGCCTGAAGCGAAACATCAAGTTGGCAGAACCTGACTTTGCGCCCTTTCTCAAAGCTACCCGGCCAGTCCTTTATACTGAGCACGCCCCAGTGCAATTCAAGGACTAAATCTAAACAGAGAGCCCAGCCAGAATAGGGTACACTTGATTTAGTGCCCACCTTAAACTCTCTCCCCCTCGACAGTGTTCTAGTCGACGGGCCGTCACTGTTCCTCCAGAGATGTGAAAAGAGGAATTTGTGCGCACCAAAGTAGTCGTAGGAGTAGTTTATATGCAATTCTGATGTAGAAGTTGACATGAATCAAATCTGGTTGTGATGGTTCACACAGATGTCATATGGGCAAACTTTGGGTAAATATAACTAATGTGTAAAATCAAGGTCTGAGTGTACCTTATACCTGTAATAATACTTTTGCAGTTTTCAAATAATCTCAATGGTGACAAAGCAATGTCAGTTATGACAAAGATATAAACATATAAAGTTGCCCAGGCAGTTACCATGTTTACTAAACAGCCTCCGAGAACTTTATAAAGTAAGAAACAAACTACAGCATATTTTAACCTTTTATGAAAACTGCCTGCAAACTTTACGATGTTAATAGAAAGAGAATATGATGTAGAGCAATTTTGAAAAGCTGCAGTGTGTAGGTACAATCTGTCAGGATGTTAACTGTAAAATTAGGATAAAATCTCAGCTGCTGTTTAGCGAGTTAAGCAGGTATCCTTATAGAAAATTCCTCAACATTTCCTAGACTCTTCCACGTATCCCGTTACATTTCCCTGACCCACTTTCACGGCAATTATTAAAAAGATTTTTAAGTTTTTTCTTTAAATAAATTACAAATTTTATTGGGTTACAATAACATAGCCTTCATTTATGCAGAAACAAATATTTATAATTAAAAAATACGTAGGTAACTACAATAATGGCACATGGAAAAAGGTAACAGATTAAATACAAGCATAGTATGATCAGAAAATACTCACTATACAACACACACACTGGTAAAGTTTGGACATCATTATAACTTGCTGCGAATACTGTTTCTGGTAGCATATGTGCCTAATCCATTAAAAATCCAGAGATATCATTTGAGAACATGCAGAACAACAACATAGTAACTGACTAACACATTGCTCCCCAAATATAAAATTGTTACAAACTCAAGAAAAAAAACTGCAATAAGTCTTAGGTATACACACATACTGTGCACGCAAGATTTTACAGCAATTAAATTAGTGTTTTTGAGATATATATATATATATATATATATATAAATTTTACTACACTTACACAAAACATTAAAATCATTATCTGGCAACACTGTCTGTAAAATTACTTATTTTTTATTTTCGGCTTCATATTGTACAGCACTTCTAGAAATGATCTATGAAGTCTCGTACCTTTCCACAAGCCAGCAATGCCTTCTTCACGTCCAATCATCTTGTACGCCTGAATGGTGGAGGTGTAGCGCTTCACCCCGTTGGTCCCTTGCTGGGCCTGGAACCGCACCTTGACGACATCCGTTGGCTGGGCGATGAGAACACACAGGGCTCCAGTAGTCACACCAGATGCCACACATGCCGCAACGTGGACACCGCCATTAACCTTCTTCTCTCCTGCAAAGAAATCTGACCTCAGCCACCGACTTTACGTACAGCACCGGTACAACAGTAGAGTACCTAGCAGCCAACACAACTCCCAGAAACAAAACCTAGACTCGTGGCCGTACGTAAACTATGAAGGACCATCTACGTAAGGACACGATCGTCACCAGCTCTGCATGTGGGACTTGCAAATGGCTCAAACTTTTTCTCTGTCTATATTTATCTTTAACGCTTTCTTTTTCTTTTCTTAGCTTCGTGCTTACTGTTTTCAATACATGAACAAATGCGAGGGTTGCGACACGAGCGTAGCGTACCGTCCAAAAGTCGCAGGTATATGTTCTTGAAGGAATCGTAGAATCCGAGGCGAACGGAGGCAAAACACATCTGGCGCTGGAGGCCAGCAGAGAGGCCGTTGTACAGACTCCTGGAAGAAGAGCTCATCACGTGCCAAGGAAAACACTAAGGGGGGTGGGGGGGAAATGGCCCTACTGAAACACTGAACTAAGAACTCGCCAAGACACCGCAGCAAGCTGACAGCCACATTTAACATAAGTGTGCTGACGAGCCCACAGCACGTGTACTGCTGCAGTTCTCAGTCGAGTGTTTCCTTTGTAATAACATAAGAACAACTGTGGGAGAGGAATGTTTCCAGAAGGGACTGGAGTGTTGTTAAATCTTCCAGTTTTAATACTTACCATTCTTTAAAATGAAAAAAAAACTTTACTTAATAAAAATCAAAATAAAAAACTAAATAAGTATGGGAATTTGTGCTTATTAAGTGGATGAAATAATGTGTTTGGGGAAGAAGATATGACGTTTTTATAATACTCACTTTGCACCCTCTTGCCTAGCGATGGTGGTTATAGTGCCTACGACGCCTTGATACTGCGGAGTGTAACCACGTACCAACAGTGCGCTGTTGTGGGAAACAGCTACTAAAGGCCGGCCCTCTCCTTGGATCTGCACACACACCCACGCAGAACAACCATGCACCTTGATAAGGATTATCTGTACACCACTCACCTCACATAAACAATATACATAAATTCTTGTGTTGCAGCATAATTCATTCATCTTTATTTCATTACTTGGGTGGAGAAATTAAACCTCACTTGAAGGTATTATTGTGAACATTAATTAATTTGTTTTGATTAGTAGCCAAATTTCTAGTATAATGTGTTTCTGAATTAGCGAGTTTGCTCTCTGTGTGCATGTGTACGTGTTTGTGCGTACACATGTGTGTGTATGCGTATGTGTGCATGCATGCGGACCCAGATCAACGCCTCCCCTGTTTTTCTCCACCTGAAAAAAATCTCTCATTTGCTTTTTTTTTTTTTTTTTTTTTTGCACAGTGGAGCTAACTGCAATCTATAAAATATCTGCTTACAATATGTTTTCTGATGTGTAACACGAGAGATTACAAAACTTGTATTAAAAATCTGTGTGGTCAAACTAAAAGAAATTATTACTGAGAAGCAGAGCTGAAGTCAACCAATAATGGACTCCATCTCTGCACATTCATTATTTCTGCAGACCTAATAAGAAAATTTCTTAATAATGTGTGTTTCAGTTGATAAAATGAACATGCGGTGGTTTGCAAATGAGTGTCCCTCACATTTCTGAAGATAAGCAATGAGGCTGCATAAATAATTAATGTCTCATATTCTAATAAAATTGTCATTTGTGTCTCATCTTCACATAATTCGACAAACACTACTACAGCTGTTCCTAACTGAAATATTATGGAAATACATGTCCAACTATTATTTGATTCTTCTAGTTAGCTTAATGTGAATTCCTACACTATTTAAAAACTTGTGCTGTTATAAACTTGCTTTTATTAGGCACAAATTCCTGTCTAGCTTAATGACAATGCTGTATCTGTATCATCATGAGCTGGAACATTTTAAATGTTAACTTCCTAACACCAATCTCACTGGCACCCCGCAATAGAATTCACGTAGTAGGTTTACATTTTGCCCTGGGTAATGTTTACCAAACCAAGTGAGCACAAGGTACAAACACGAAAAAGAATGTGGCAATACAACGGGACACAAAATGTTTCACAATGAAGATTTTATTGTCAGTACACTTTATCGATATAATACAATGACAACTCACCTCAAGGTATGACATAAGAGTAGGTGTGGTGTAATAACTAGGTGAGTGTGGAGGGGGGGGGGGGGGGCGCACTCATCACCCTTCCCTAAAACCAGTCAAGCGTGTTAGAATGAGAATAAGTGGCCTCGCTAACTGTTTTAGTTCACGAGATGTGTTGATATTTTGAATACAATAACTAACAAATTTTTTTTTTTATCTTTGCATTTGGGATAACTGATTTCTCTCCATCTCTTGTACCACATGCCATTCAACTTTTGATCGTACCAAAATAAAATTTATAAGAGAAACAAATGTCTTACAAGAAGCATGTAAAATTTTGATCCCTCTTGCCTTTGGGGAAGATGGCACCTAGGTATGCCCATTTAAGTTGGAGACATTCTTTGTTTCACCTACTGAAGAAATCCAGTCCACACTTACAGCAATAGCAGGAGCTAGGTGAATCAACCCACATGATGTTGCATGTAGGAAATATGTGTATCTGGTTTGTGTGTGGTGTAGTTGTTCTCATTTATTAGAAGTTAGTATTCAGTAGAAAGCAGATTATCCGAACATCTCTTATATGGACAACCAATTATCCAGACTCATTTCAAAAATAAAGATAATAGAAAAATCACGAAAGTCTCTTTTGTCACACTGTTTCTCTTATCCGCAGAGCAGAGACACGCACTAGTGTCAGCACTTATGATGTTCACTTTCATGCGTTGTTCAAGTAAACATCTGGGAGAGATGTGGTTACTTGTTACCCAATTTAATTTTTTATTTGATGTACAGTTTCTGTTTTGAATAAGCTTACTATGTTATATGCATGTGTAATAAATTATACTTTGTGTGAAAATGATTTTATACAAATTCTTTTGTCTTCATTTTCAACATATTTCCATTATCCGGATTTTAGATTATCTGAATTACCTTTGGTACCTGTCAGTCCAGATAAACAGAAATTACCCATTAAAAACTACTTCTAGATAAATTGGTATCGCAATGATCAATAACCTACGGGGAAATATAAAGTCAAAAACAATTTAAATGTTGAATAAAAGCATAAATATTGACAATTTTGGTAAACAAGCAATTGAAATGTATCCATTACAATGTACCTATACAAAATGTATTCACGTTCCTTCACAATATAGCGTACCTGCAGGCGAACCTTGGCCGTGTCAAGCGGGAAGGTAACCAAATCGGCAACACAAGCCGACATTCCAGCGGTGAGCGCAGTGTAGCCCAGAGGCAGATCTCTGTCCGTCTTCATGGCTCGAGCAGAGAAGTCAAACAAGCAGTAGATAGGTGGCAAGAAAAAACTGTCTCAATCAAGCCAGTGCAACCTAAAACCTGAAACTGGAGAACCATACACTGCACTCTTAGCATACGCAACTGCAAAGACCCTAATTTACAACATTTTTTGAAGTTATTCTTTGATGCATGAAATCATGGGCTGACACAAACACTTTTCATTTCTGTGGAAACCACATTAAAGCCTGACTGACCACAATCACAGGAGAACTTAGGAGATTACAAGTGAATAGAGCATAGTTATGAAAGAAGCAACTTTTTAGATGTGTATACAAGGCTTAGTCAAGATGATGGATAGCCTGTATACCTACTACATTACTAATTTAACTGTAATCTCCCACATTATGAGCTAGTTTCGTAATGCTTCCCAAATCATCAGAGGTTACAAGAAATTGAACATATTAGGACAGTTAAATTTACCACAAGGCTGCATAACTGCAATAACATCTAGATGAACAACCAATGTATAACCAAACTGATAATGACAGTGATAACGTAAGTAATAAAAGCAGTTTATTAAGAACAAACAATGGTTTTGAAACCTATATGATTGAACAGGAGCATAATCCTACGACACTAGGCGTGAAGTTGTCTGCTCCAATGTTTCTATTCACACAAACAAAGCACAAGAAATGAGACCGGCTGTACTTCACCTGCCTAGCAATAATGTTATAAAGTACAAAGTATGGTACACAGAGTGAACAACCACCATTGTAACAATAAAATTAGGCTCTTCCAGGTTGGATTCATCTCAAAATTCAGGATTAGAAGTTGAATCTACTAACAAGAAAACACCACTATTCTTATGAAATTACATGTTTGCTAAACTGCTTCTGTTAATGGTGACGCCAGTTAACAGCCAGCGGCGTTCAGACCTGGCGCTCACCACTCACGTGACACGTGGATAAGCACATGCACGAAGAGGCCATAACCTGGACTTTCCTGTAACGGGTTATTTCTTTTGAAGTGTAAACCATGTCTTTCTATTTTATTTCAGGGTCAAAGTGTTCTAAAATGTTAAAATTGTACGTTCATAAAATATTGCACCATGCTTGGTTCAAATTCATAATGTGCATTATTATTCCGGCGTAAACGCCTCCATATAGAATCAACAAACACAGAAAATCCATAATTTAAAAGCTTAGAGTGATTACGTACTTGAATTATTTGTGTGCCATTTATATAGCGTGCATAGCACTTCCACTTGTGTGAACCCCGTAGGCTGCCATGGTAGGTCCGCGCGACCCCTGCCTCTGGGCAGTCCATCGAGGAGAGCTGGCGAGGTAAGATGCTGTCACCTACGCACTTCCAACTTTTTGCACCGAGTTAGATTTCCGTTAACCTTTGCCTTGCGTACGTTTTGCCAGACATTCCCCAGGATTATGCTTCCACTTAAATAAATAACTTGCAGCCCTCGTGGTTTTTTGGAATTTAAAGAGACAAGGAGGAGAAGATGTCGGAGAGGCCATGCGGCCCACGCAACTAGTAAATTGGGCGCCGTCCGCCTATACTAAAGGCTTTCCATTGTAATTTCTGCTAATTCCTACGTGCAATATTAGGGGTTATATTTCTATGTATGTATTCCAGGGTATTTCTTATATTTAATTGTGTTACGGTCACATCGCCCATGGCCACGCGGTCAGATATCGCCAAGTCCATATCTGCCACAACCATGTGCTTCAAGGATCTATTTTGTAATATCATTTACACTTTAGTAAATCTCAGGGTTATATGTAATAGTTTATTCAGGGTTCCGTGTATTTTTCATGATTGATGCTACTTGTATGTATGGCCAAGTGTTATTTTGCACATGTTGATTTTTCCGCTATCAGGCGTGCTACGAGCTTTTGTATGCTTTAATCAGGAAGGGAATAACTTTCCTCACACCGATACCACTTTGTCCGGTAATTATTTGCCATGTGCACAAAAAACAAACTACTGCAATTCCACCTGCACCACGTGGTCCGCTACGCACTGTATCCAGCGCCATCCACGCCATCTAAACATATCTTCATGCATCTGTGTGTTTATTGTGCCTATTCATATTGTGACCCATGTTGTAATCATTATTTGTGTAATTTGTAAGGTGACATTATTTCCGTCCTAGCCGACTATGTGTAAAGACAGTCACCACACTCACCACGCGCTGGGAGACGCATCCCGACGAGACCACGTTAGTAACGTAAAATAATTACACGTGTTCAGGGTTTATCTTGTAATTCACAGTGTCCTGTCTCTAGGAAAAATCGATACAGTTCCTCCTAGCGGCTGTAGACCTCTTTCCTTGTGGGGGCTGTGTTCTCAAACACACCGGAGAAAACCATTCATCTAGGAGTGCACTAGAATAATTGCGAACTGGGGAAGAACCCAACAGAATTAGCTAGACACGTTAGAGTTTCAATCGATAATTAATCTTTCAGACACAATATTGTGTAAGGAAATCAATAAATGGTATGCTGCTCTTGTGTTAAATATGTGCATTTATTTGTAGCGTCAGAACAGCCAAGTCCCGCCATTTTTCAGTGATAAAATGTTTAGTATTGATCTGTGTTTTGTAAAGACGCTTGGGCGAGACGAACACACAGAACCTACAGCATCCCTGAGAACCCTTATTCTTTATGTGGGGTGTCTGAGAAGCACCGCTGACACCCACCTACCCTAAGTAAATTGTGTCATCGTTCGTCTCGTGTCTCACCCGAAGGCATCAATGAAAAAAATAAAAACAGCCTGATGTTTTAAATACTTCTCAGAGATTACGAATCAGCCAAGTGGTATGCATTACTTATCCAAACAATAGCCCAAATGAGAACATACAAACAGAAGCATATTCCTATGAAAGGTGAATGTATACATTTAAGACTCGAAAACTTTAGAACAGCTTCCCGCCAAACAATTTCTCGCAGAATTAATAATTTTCTATTTTAAACACTCGTCATAAAATAGGTACCCGGTAGTTAAAAAATTCATTCACAAATTTAACTGTTATAAGTGACAAGGAATAAGGGCTTGTCTTAGATTTCAATAGCTGCTGTAGCAAGACAAAGACAAGTATGTGTACACTACACTACATGAGAATATGTTTAGCCACCATGTCATGTCAACACGCACGAGAATAATATATTTACACTGCTACTACGTGGGTGCTTGTTCACTTGGTGCACAAGCTCTGGTGAGTTCGAATTACTGAATTACTATTAAAATGCCACATTTAATCACAGCTTACTTGTCCTCCTTCAATGATTCTCACTTGTTACAATTTAATGTGTAAACACGTGTGGAATAAAACACTAAGATAACCTGTCTTGAACTAACTAAAGTTTTCACCTGTACCCCGCTCTGCAAAAAATTATGTTTAGACCAATGACCTGTTGCCACATGCATTAAAATATTACCTCCCATTTCTCCTAATTTTCCCAACTTTCATGTAAATTTGCTACAATTAAGGCAGACAGCCCGACAGGTGAACCATACAAATGGCACTCCAGCCTTCCTCCTGGAGATGGAAGCACCTAGAATTGTGCTAACACACTACAGCAGTGCCATGATAAGCAAATCCAAGCCCAACAAACACCAGAGATAACCTGGTTACCACTATGATGGGAACCTTCCATTTGCCACCAGACCAGCAACCTACAGAACCCACCATGACAAATATTAGAAGTCGCACACTTCCTATTAAGAATCATGAGAATTTATACATTGATAAAATACCTGCATGGCTACTAAATAAATGTTAATAAAATTGTCCGACTGGGCAACATAAGAATGCAGACAGGACCACTACAAAGAAGCTCTTAAGCAGAATAATACTACACAGAAGGAAATACAGTGGGAAGAAACTCAGCGCAGGCAGACCTGCGATTAATTCTGCTGTAATGAACATAGATTTATATTTTATAGTAAGGTTACCGAAGGCACATATGTCATGCCAACAGAATATACAATTTTCAACTTAACTGGTCCTGTTAGTTAATACTACTTGTCAGAGCACTCCAATTATCAACACAAGTTGATTTTATTTTCGAAAATGAGACTGTGCCAAAACAAACGCATGCAAGAAAGTTAATAATTGTAGTTATAATGTTAAATGTAAAAGCACTAATCTCCACAAAAGTTCACCTATCTAATTACAAATGGTTTTTTACTGCAGACATCTGTGCGAGTTAATTCATAGTTGTTTAAATATACCACAGAATAACCACTGGTTAAAAATGTGGGCAATGAATTTACTTTGCTTAACACATTCCAAAAGAATATTCAAACTGGTTATGAAACACCCATGTTTTACTCAACAACTAGTGTACAATAATAGAGGCCATAAATAATACATATCAGTGGAAAGAAACTTACACACGTTACACATTTCCATTTTATTTCCAGTTGTATGATAACACTGAAATCTTCCAATAAGTGCAATGCAAAGAAACAAAGTTGAAGTTATTGAACTCACCTGGCAGCCACCCTTGCGAGTCCCGAACAGAAAAAAGTAGCTCTACTGTTCTTCTCTAAACTCGTCATTAAAAGAAAACTTGGTGCTACTAGGGTTCCAAAAGTGGCACCCGTGGTACAAAGTTGACACACAATTATTCATACTCCTGCAACAAAAAAAAACACGCAGACGCACACTGTCAATTAAAGGCAAAATTGCTGGACTTGATTCTAAACAAAAACACTCATTTTGTTAAGTAATTTAGGTAAGGTCAGGCAACAGAAAGAAGAATTTGAAGGGTTGAACTGTACTTTCAAGTGTACAGATATAAAAATTGGCTACTAATTTAAATAAATTTAATTAAATTTTCTAATGAATATTATTGCAGTACCATAGTGGAAAGTAGACGTGTCTAAATTAATATTTATACCATGGCTTAAGAAGGTCTATACAAAACTTTCGACTCCAGTTTGTCAGTTTTACCACTACTCCGGAGCCGACTCTGGGTCCAATTACAAGCCTAAAAATTAAGGTAGCAAAATTATTGAATAAGGTATATCAACCCTGGGAGAATTAAAAATATTATTTAATTTTACAGCATCATATACATGAAGTTTACATTACATTTTTACACAAGAAAATTTAAAGTCCAATGGAAGTACATATGCAACAAAGTTCGTAATACAAACACAATTTCTTTAATTCACATAGAGTCTTGAGTTGCTATGTTTTCAGTGTCCGTGACTCCGCAGCCCTGATTACACTTCCAACCTGTTAATGGTGAAGTTCAGGGGAAAATTTAATAAACATATACATATTTGTTTAGGTGAGTGAACCAAACACCTTTTGTAATACTGTCGAAGCTCAGCCTACAACAAACAATTTGTAAGATGTTAACTGGTATCACCTCAAAAGCAAAGAAACTGTGGTTCCAATAAATCAACTATCATTCTCAGTTAAGTTTTTTTACTCATGGCTTGTCAACAGCAGGGCCATTTACTGACCAAACTAGTATTCATAATTAGCAGCAGAGAAGGAACTGGCCACAACTAACATAAAAAAACCCTAACATTATACACTTCAGTGTTTTCATGGAAAATATAAATCAAAATGGTCAGACAGCAAATCAAACCCAGGGTCTCCTGACTGTAGCTCCAGTGTGTTACCTTGCTCACTTCAACAGTTTGTCATCAAACACAAGCTATTTAAATTTATTCTGCAACCAATTTTCACACAAGAAAGTAATTATCACTTTCTTGGATGTTGAAACCGACCACGGAAGTTATATTGATTTTATCGTCTGAATGAGAGAGTGTGAGAGAGTGGGACAGTGTGTGTGAGAGTGAATGAGAGAGAGAGAGAGAGAGAGAGAGGAGTGAGTGTGAGGAGTGAAAGAGAGATAGAGAAAGAGAGCATGAGAAAGAGTGAAAGTGAGTGAGAGTATGCGTGTGGTGAGAGTGAGAGTGTGAGAGTAAGCATGAGAGTGAGTGTGATATGAGAGTGAGTGTGATATGAGAGTGAGTGTGATATGAGAGTGAGTGTGATATGAGAGTGAGTGTGAGTGTGTGAGAGTGAGTGTGTGAGAGAGTGAGTGTGTGAGAGAGTGTGTGAGAGAGTGAGTGTGTGAGAGAGTGAGTGTGATAAGAGTGAGAGTGTGATAAGAGTGAGTGAGAGTGTGATAAGAGTGAGTGAGAGTGTGATAAGAGTGAGTGGAACTGTGGGGGTGCTCTATGGTGAGGTCATTAAACACACACAGAAAAGTTATATTAAAAAAAGTAGGAACATCTACATATAGTGAAAAAATAAAGTTAAAAATATTAAAACCTCCACAAGAGAAGAAAATGCAAATGAAGTCAAAAACACAAACAGATTAGAAACCTCAACAGGAGGCAAAAAAAAGTCACAAAAGCAACTCACAAAACAGTATAAAATACTCCAGAGGAGCGACAAAAAAAAAAAAAAAAATCACAACACATTAAAAAGACCTGTCGCATGTAAAAATGGGAATACGTCTCTCACAGACATACCTGCATCACACAGCATTCACCCTAGGTAATCAAGAACAAAGTTAGACATGCCTGGTCATATCACGACACCCCACCAAAATGTGCCGGACAGGCAAGGGAGTGCCACAGCCATCACACTCATGAGCACTTTGACAGACCTGCTTAAAATCTGCTTGTACACACATTGTGTGTTCTTCCACCTTATGTAAAATTAACATTGCTATGGGCCTCAACACTTTATTCATGCGTCGGTCAAGTGAAACTGTGAAATTATTAGAAGAGTAAACATTGTTACAATTTCTCTCTTTAGAAATCAAGTGAGCTATACCAAGTTCCTTAAGGGATGAAGGTCTTAAACAAATAAGAATTAATTATAATTTCCTTATTTTATTTACAAAAACTACAGCAAAATTCTCTGAACTCAAATTCCCACAATAAATTAAAACAACTACTTACTATTCACAATTAACACCAATTAATAAAATTTATAATAACGACAAAGAAATCAATGAAATTAAATAAGTCCCAATAGACAATGTATCAACCTATTCTATTATTTTATAATTTATGCGTCCATATTTGACAGTTCAAATATTTACAATAAAATCCGTATTACACTTCCATTCAGTCCCACCTCAGTTCAGTCCACGTCCCGCCAGTCGCAATATTTTAGAGTCCTCCAAGCGCCCTCACGCACAGTACGCCCTCTCGTCCATTCAAGCCACGAACACCTCACTCGCCGTTGTCCTGCAATCTCCTGTCGTCGTTCACACTAACTTCACTCGCGCACAATCGGCCAGGCGGCCTCCATCAAAGACTGACGGCCGCTGGGTTGCGGCAGTATATATAGTGTCTTAGGCCACCACCTAGAATCTTCCCCAACTCGCGTGATGGGTCGCGGAGGGCAGAGGCGCCAGCCAGTCTCACCAGAACATTCTTGCGTCGTCGCTAAACGTATCTGAAACTCTAGCAGGCTAGGAGGAGGTCTGTGACGCCAGCAAGTCTCGCCGCTGTCTGCATTCACGGGATTCCTAGAAGGGGAGCTCAGGAGGCAGCGAAAGCATCGTTCCTGGGAGAGGGGGGAGGCCGAGGTTGGTCTCCGATTACGGCGTGGGGCAGCTGAGTCGGCGCCAGCTGCAGCACGTAACAATATTGTACAAATCTGCTCATTTTTACACTTCGATGCATTAAAAAATACAGAAAACGAGATAAATAATTTAAGTTATTGCAAATGGTTACTTGACACTTTTTATTCGACGTTAATATATGGAATTACTTTCCCCTTCACCCAGTACCAACTCTACTGGACACACGTCACTAAATGTGCCCGATAAAATATATCGGGTAGGGGCAGCGACTTGCTCACTTTATCGTGAACAGCCTTAACCTATATTTATTTCATGGGAACAGAACAGCCCCTTTTCCACCCAATAATGTATTTTCCTTTTTTCATTGGTGATAACAGTACAATACCCACTTCTTGTTATGGAAGAAAGTGAGCCAAACGCAAGACTGTTGTGGCAATCACTCGCGCTCCGGCATCGGGAAGTACGATCGGGACGTAGCACCCTATTTATCGGTACTCTTCCCCCCATTAAGTCATCTCTGCAGTCAGCGTGGTCTTCAGAAGCTTTTGCTCGTGCAGTTCCCAGAAGCTGACTGGCCACTGGCGATAGACATGTCAGTGGGTTGGGGTCGATGGCCTCGGATAAGGCGGCCCCTCGCGCTCGCTGGACCCTGTCTCGACGAGGACCGTAGCGGGTCACCAACTCGGACTGTCAACAACCGAGGAACTACACACGTGCGTTCAACGCACTATAAAGCTCCTGTCATACTGTCAAGTTTTCATCTTCAACTAAGTCTGACAATAACAACACAATACCATCTATTTTTCCTTCCAACAAATTTTATCAAATAATCTTGAATGTGTGTGAAAATGTGCCACACTGTCAAATTTTTTTTACAGCCAAGAATCTAATTTGAATTATCATTTTCGTCGTGAGATAGTGGGTTTCGTTTTTCCATGTAGTCCATTACAAGAAGAAATGTAAGGAATGCTGCAGTTTACTTTCGCTTTTTTACCAAATTCGAATTTTATCTATCCGTGATGTTTCCTACACAATGATATTTAATGCCTCCGAGTTCGTAATATTTAGTGAAATATTCACTTGTTAAAATGCCATTCATACCCAGGCAGATTCTACATAACCTACTTTGTTTCCAGAAATTGTTCGTTATTTTCAAGTTTGTTGACGTGCATTTTTGTCGTACACGATTCTGATTGGCTGAGACTGTCAAACATCAAAGAAATTTTAGAACCGCTCCAATCTTCGAATGTTTAACGGAAACTGAAGCCATCTAACCTTCTCAGACAAATATGGCGACGTTTCAATGACGTCACAACTGTACAACATTATTTGACCAAACTTATTGGATGCAGTTTGACGGAGAAATTCGAGTGCGGGACAGGGGCTTAAAGCTGGGTTCACAATTGAAAACACAACAGTAACCACAGAGTCTGCACAAGTGTTCCTGACAGTGCACGAAGGAAATCGTTATATCTAATTTATTATTACAATTTCATGAGGCAACAGTCAATCAGAGCAGATTGTAACACTGTGAACGAAGTTGTATATTTAAACTGAAAGAACAGAAATGTCGCAAGATAAAAATGTAGAGGAAAGAACAGCCTTTGAACAACCCATATTGGCAGTAGATTATTTGTTTAGCATATGGTATGTACAATAATGTAATACGACTAGCCTGACGAATACATTTTTGAGCCACTGTATACGCTACGTACTTCGTCCCTATTGTATTTGGCCAGTTAGATCACGTGGTACAGAGTCAAGTTTCACGTATCACGCAAAAGTGACACATAGCCAACTTCATTTCTCTTAGTTGCGTGGGCGTGCTTGTTAAGTTAATAAGTTAGTTAAGTTAAGCGAATAAAAATAGAGTGCGGAGAGGCTTCGACGGCTTTAAACATCGAGGTCTTGAGAGCCGAAGTGAGAATGGAGAAGCGCCGGAATGCAAGGGCGAAGGAAACGGGATATCCCCGAGAAAACCCGCCGCCGACTAGCGGCATCGTCCGGCACGATTCCCACTTGCGGACACCCGGGAGTGACTCGGCCGGGGATTGAACCCGGTTCGCCTTTGTGGGAGGCGAGCAGTCTAACCGCTCAAAGCGAGAAAGGGACCATGGAATCTAGTAGATAAACTGGCAAGGAAGACGTTTGGGGAAAAAAGAAACCATCAATCAGTAGAATACAAATTGGGGAAAATACACAACAATTAGGGAAACATATAAAGTTATGATGGACAAACTACTGTCTAATCTTGAAGGGACAGAAGAAGAAGAAATAGAACTACATACTTTGGAAGAGAAAAAAAGTCTGAAGAAATTAAAGAAGGAGATATTGAAAATGCAATAAAAAGATGCAGCGTTAAAAAAGTCCCGGGAATCGATCGGACAACAGTCTAATTAATAAATAAAAGCTGGGAAACATAACAAAAATTATAAATAAATGCTATATATTAAGCAGAATCCGGAAATATGTAAAACAGGAAAGATAGTATATTATACAAAAGTAAGAATAAATTAAAAACAGAGGTTTCATCTTACAGACCGATATGTCTCTTAACATTGGGCAAATTATACAAAAGGATAATATATAGTAAAATTAAATCTGAAATAGAAAAAACGCTTCACGATAACCAATTTGGATTTAGAGAAAAAAAAAATCAACCGAACAAACAATAAATAAGGCATTAAATTTAATATGAACAAGTACAAAAAATATTTAATTGGCATTTCAATAGACACACAAGCAACGCATTTTCAACAGTGAAATTGAAAGACATTAACGAACAGATTAATACAATACCAATAGGGGAAAAATGGAAAGAAATTTAATGGGACTATTTGAATAACCGAAACATAATAGTACAAGATAATCAGACAACGTTAGAAGGGG
Organism: Dryococelus australis; assembly: GCA_029891345.1. Taxonomy (NCBI): domain Eukaryota; kingdom Metazoa; phylum Arthropoda; class Insecta; order Phasmatodea; family Phasmatidae; genus Dryococelus; species Dryococelus australis. The sequence continues at coordinate 195,515,840 of CM056998.1, read as the reverse complement.
AAATAAATCGCAGCTGTTCTAAAGGATCAGTAATATGGCCAAGTCTATGGAATTTAGTAATAAATGATTACATATTACAAAACAATAATGAGGATTCAAAAGTTGTGGCATTCGCGGACGATATAATATTTATAGAAGGTAATACAAAAAAGGAAATAGAAGAACGGACACAAAAAATAATGGATAAGTCTTTATAATATGGATGAAAAAGAAAAACCTTAAATTATCAGTAGAGAAAACAGTTGCCATAATTTTAAAAGGAAAATTAGCTAAAAGACCACCAGTGATAAAGTATGACAAACAAACAATAAAAGTTTAAAAAGATAAATAGTATACTTGGGCCTTATTTTGGATAATAGATTAAGTTTTGTCGCATATGTTAAATATGTAACTGAAAAAGTTAAGAATATATTTTTAAAATTAAAACATACGGTATAGAATATAAAAAATTATAGTAATAAAAATAAGAAAATAATATACCAGGCATTATACCGCAATATTATACAATAAGCTAGCACTTGTAACAAAAATAAAATTGAAAATACACACATTAGAAGAATACTAAGAGCATCGCAAATATATGTATTGATAGAAATAATGAATTCAACACCAACAACATCATATGTATCCGCAATAACTGTTAGTAACGCAATACCAATAGTCTATAGCATAAAATATAGAAATATGATATATCAAATCAAAAATGAAGTAGACTAAATACAATACAACGGAAATACATATAAGATAGTCGAGCACAATAACATTTGGACTGAAAAAATATAAATAATGAACCTATTAGTTTAAAAGAATTAAATAACGAAATCTATAAACTAAGTGATATAAATTTGCAAACATAGTAGGATGGAACAGAAAACGGCCTAAATTCAAGCAATTATATTAAGAGTATACAACAATGGTATTAAAGTAAAAGCAATATAAATAATAGTGTGCTGAAAGTAATGACGGGAAACTGTCAAACTAAGGAAAATTTAGCTAAAATAAATCAAATAGAAGACGACAGTAGTCAATGTGAAAAGGGAGCTCAGACGGTATACCATATTCTGTACTTGTGTGGCATGTGTAAAGAAGAAAGGAAAGAATTAGAATAGAAATTAAAACATTTTACTGACAAGTGGCCATTACAAAAACATAACATATATGACAAGGAAATTGTAGACATAATAAATGAAAGTATTAGTAAAATATATGATTTGGTAAAAACTATGAATGATGATTTAACTGAGTAGTCTAGGAAGCGGATGAGAGTGTGCTGGAACTAAGGGAATTATTGAGTGTGTGTGTTTGATCGTTTAAATTAAATAAAAATTATAAATAACTCTCTCCTTTAGATAAGAAGCATAAATTTCAGGAAATATTAAAAATTGAAAAGCCCCAAACATGAAAAAGTTAAAAGAAGAAAACAAGACCCGAAATGAATGCAAGAAGAATTGAAGGAAATATGGAGAAAAAATAGAAGGAGAAAGAGAAGACGAGGAAAGGAAATGGGTAGGAGAACAGAGAAGGAAAGTAGAAGAACAATAAAAGAGAGGAAAAGAGGAGAAGCAGCAAGAAAGAGAAGAAAGACAACATCTGAAACGGATGAAAGAAGAACGGAAGGAACTGCGGAGAAGAAAATCTAAATGAGGGAAAGATGTGATTTGTGATCATATATTGGTTGATGTATGTATATGTGTCTGTTAAAAAAAAGGGGCGTAGGAGCGGAGCTCCCTTCCCTCGTCCGCAGGGAAACTAAGGCCTGGGTGTCCAGAAGGGGTACTTCGATGTCCTGGACGATGCTTAGGTCGGAGCAGAACGGTGGGCGAGGGGAAAAAATAAAAAGGACAAAATAGAAAAGTACACACAGGGAGGGGGCTGGGGAACTTAGGGTTCGTGGGCGGGGCCATTCGGCCGTTGGGTGCCATGCCGGACCGGCCGAAAGGCTAGTTAGCTGTGTGCGCGTCAGACAGCGTCTGGTCGCGCGGGCGGATTCGTGGGAATCCCGGTCCCTGGTCTGTTCCGACGGGGGTGGCGAAATGGGGAGGCGGCCGAAAGGGTACCCGTCGGGGAGCTGTCCGGTCGGGGTAGAATAGCTCACACCCTTCCTAGGAAGTCTGAATGATGCTTTTGAATAGAAATAGAATTTGTAGCTCAAATTACGGGCGCCCAGGCGAACAGCCCCCCCCCCCAAAAAAAAGGTGAACATATATAACTTATATACTGTCTGTTAAATTGTAGTAGTCGTTATAGAATTGGACACACTGGATAGCTGTACTGCTAAGTAGGGTTAATGAAAAAAATAAATATAAAAAAAAGTCTAACCGTTCAGCCACCGCGGTCCCGAGTGAAGAGCGATATACGCTGTTCATGGTAAAGTAAGCCCATTTTAAGGCCCTTGCTTAAAATTTCCTTTCAGCTTATAGTATAATTTCGCCAATTTTTAATACAAACATTGCTATGTAACTAATAAACACAGTCTATAAAAATAATATATCACAAAAATTAACGTCCGAGATCACAATTAAGTATAATTTTGGTTTGTTTTTATTACCTGTTGGGAGGGCCTTAAAAAGTGCTCACTTTACCGTGTATACGCTATAAAAGCAGTGTCGCATGTTCCTGTACATACTACTTTAAATATAGTGTACCAGAATTTCCATACACCAGAATCATAATAAAAATGCCCATTTTAAATATTCCCACGGAACGAAAGAGAAAACATAAACGTGTTTTCGGACGTAAAAAGTTTCTTATAATTTGTTCGCAAACAGAAATCTCTCCCAGATATTGAGCAACTTTTGATAACATGTGTGTATAACTTAAGCTCTGATCACCGTTAGGCAACCTCATCTGGGCGCAATCTTGAGATATTTTCTATGACGACGCGGATTAGTGATCGGAAACGCAAAATAAATATCAACTCGAAACACATATTGTGAATACACGTAAGTATTACAAACCAAGTATTTCATACAACATGGAATTAATTAGTGCTGAGGCAACATAAACTATTAACAGATAATAACGGAATTAGTTTACGAGAGTTGAAGAAACGCGTTTGTATGTTATCTTAAATCAAGACATTCTTATCATGTGTGTGGCGAAATTTATTTCAACCGTGAACATAGCCTTACGCTTGCGCGGTTATATCATAAATTAAACGGAAACAGCGCTGGGTTTATTACTAAATCAAGCGAACATGGGTACCGCTTTACGTCACAGCAGCGGGATATACACTAAGGCTGGGTTCACAATCAAAGTATGCAAGTACAAGAGCGTAGAACATAACCGTAGAACATTCGCACGACCGGAATTCACGAGCGAAATTAATTCACTATTGAATACTTAAGTATTAATTTTAGCCAATGAAATTGTGTCGGGACTGACGTCAGTGTTGATAAATAATGGAATTACGTAGCAGATTACGATTTTGTTGCTGCGTGAATTCCAGTTCTCAAATTTCGATCACTGAAATCTTACACTGTTTACGTGCCCATTTCCGGTTGTAATCGAGTCTGTCGCCTGAAATCATATACACGGCTATACAATTCCAAACTGGCGTGATTTATCTTAACGTGAACCCTCAAATGGTTAGGATTACACAGTCTAATATCAGTAGCATCAACTTCCGCCATACCGAAGGGCTCTTCAGCCACAATTGAGCAGATGCGTGTTTGATCTGACTGCGCTGTCGCCGATACAGCATCAGATTGGTTAATGTGACCTGTGACGTCAGATGGCGATGGTGCAGACCATAGACTAAATATGAGGTAGACTGATCTAGCTGGCTGCGCACAACCAATCTCCGTGTCCCAACATTGAACTGCTTTTCTGCCAACACGTCTAGTGAAAACGGCGTGGTTTCGATTTTAGGCTGATTTGTAAACAAGTGCTTAGAGATGCTGCTATACTTCCTCCAACTAGTTTGTAATGCTCTTTGATTAAATTCAAAATGGTAAAAGCATTTTATTATTATAATAGTGCTTGTCATTTAAAAACTAAGATGTAAACAAACACGTACATCACTATAGACCACGTGAGAGCCCGTTGTGTAGGATTGGGGTATGTCAATCTTGGGTACGTGCGCAGAAGACGAATATGCGGTCTACTTCATCTTTAGTTTATGGAGCAGATGGTTGGGGGGGGGGGATGAGGTGCCGACCAACCGGAGATGACTAAACATCTTTCGAGGTCAGCCAGGACGGTCCTCAGAGTCGAGGCCAAAGAGATGCTGTGTTTATACACGGAAGCGAGGAATCGAGCGAAAAGTTACGGTTCGTACATAACATATTTAACAGCTAACAGACTCGTCTAGTGGTTTCAGTATGAAGAGCTAGACTATTTGCTAAGCAATACAGTGCGGCCAAGGTAAATTTTACGTAATATAAATGACAAGCAGTATAATACACGGCGAATGTCGAAACAGACAGCAAATGTACACAAAAATGGTGACTTTTTTTTTTCTTCAGACGACCACAATTTTAGTGCGCAAAGCTCGCCGTGGTAGATAATCTGCATGGACTGAGCACGGTCGAACAGACACATCTGCACAATTGTGGCAAGGCCTTAAGGTTGAACTATGGCAACTGCCTATGGAGCACTGCACCCGACTATACTACGTGAAGAACTCAAAGTAGTACAGACACCATACAAACTGTATGCTTTATGGTGTACGTGAAAGAAGAATGTATATATTTTGCAACATTTTAAAATATTTTTACTAAAATATACTTTTTAAATGTAAAAAATTAATCGATCGATATAGTCCGCATTTTTAACCAAATTTAAGCGCATTTCCGTTTTGAATGCTTCAGAAAGCAGAATTTACATGAAAATCTTCAAGAAAGATCGTCATAACATTTACTATGATTGCATGTAAGAAAATCATAATAATAATGTATCATATCAATTTCATAATAAACTTTATTTACGTCGGTTTCAGTCATAAATGTTTGTGACAAATTAGCGCACATAAAATGAATTATAAAAATGATTCCCTACATTATTATTACAATTTTCTTACACACAATCATAGTTTACATTATGATGAAGTTGGAAAAGGATTGTCCGACACAAATTGGCGTCACCAGCTGGGAACACCGCCTGCCAATCATCGCCTGGTAACCTACTAGCCGCCCGGAAGTCCAGCCAATAAGGGGACCTTTCGCAGCATGCAGTAGCCAATCAGACACAAGGCCCGTTCCCAGAGCCTCGCGCCATCCAATCACAGAATGGATGCGCCCACATAAAATAAACCGCCACGCAATTTCATCTCCGTGTACGGATCTCCTGCGTGGATACGAGCTTTACACAAGCGAAGTCAGAATTTACGTCTCTGTTCCATTTACGAAATCTCTCTCCCCGTGACATAGTACAAACCGTACCATTAGAATACAGAAGATATATGATCGGTTTTGAAGTCGTCGTAAAAATTTAAAACGTTAATGTTATGTAAATCTCCATACATCACGGTCAGTTAATGTATTTTATGTAGGTACCTGTTAAAAAAAAAATATATATATCTTTAAAAAATTATTTTAACAAATTAAAAAATATAAACAATTTTATTTTAAGTGCCCACTTATGTGTGCTTTTTTTTTTTAGAGTGTTAGTTTTGTCATTTATTTTATTTTATTTTGACACGACGGTGATTTATTCAATATAACAAAATAAAAATCGTCACACAGCAACACAAATGTATTCCTTCAGTGTCAAGTTTTACAAGAATCATGTTGATGATAACCATACTAAAAGTGAAGTGATTATTGCGGGCACCTGTTTCCTCGAGGTCAGAGATCACTGGAGCAGTGCGAACGTCCACACGCGGCCTACGTATTACACAAGAGGGAAGTGTGTGCGGCCAAGGTCCCCCTGCATGTGCGGCATGTGTGTCCACAGTCCAGCTGATAACGCACACCTCATGTGCTGACCGCGGCCGGTCGCGCCGCATCGCGCCGCTGGTCGGCGGGTCCTCTCAGACATCTATCTCACCCTCGCATGCCGCCGCTTCGCCCTCGTAGGCTCTCAAGACCACGCCGAGTGGGATGGAACCCCTCGTTCAAAGTCAAGAAGCGAGGGAGTATCCGCCGTGACGCTGTAACGTGCTAACTAAATCTGTAACATAGGGGGATTTATTACACGCGATGAAAGCCCACAGATTAAACTACGCCCGTTATCTTTCCACTCTTTCTCTTGCCGCTTTACGAAACCGCACGGGCAAGCTTTAAAACCGCGATATTTGGCCATTTCCAGGAATTTTTTTTTTCCAAGAACACAATATGGCAAAAGTAAAAAAAAAATGGAGACATAGATAATTATTATTTATTATCTTTTCTGATAAAAAGTCGTATTTGCAGAACATTTATTTACAGAGAAATGCGTATTCGCGTAAAAACGCGGAGGTCCATCCCACACTTGAAGAGACGCCCACATCTCTCACTCTCAATTCACCCGCAACACATGCTGATGAGAACTGGAATCACCGATGCAGGGTAAATATTATGTTCGCGAGTGAGTGGAGAATATTGGGCTGCTCTTAACGTCGAGGTCTTGAGAGTCGGTGAGGGTGAGACGAGACGAGTACGGAGTAGCGCCGGAATGTAGATCCCCGAGAAAACCTCGTCCAGCACGACCATCACATGCGCAATTTCGGGAGCGAACCCGCCGGGCAAATCTAACCCGGATCGCCTTGGTGGAAGGCGAGTAGTCTAACCACTGCTCCACCGCGGCCTCTTGTCAGCAACGTCAGTTTCGGAACGCCTGGCAGTAGTATTCATTAAAATTAATGAAAAGGTATTAAATTATGAATTTTAAGTATTATCTTATTTCTCCCTTGAGGTAACACTTCTCACGCATATAAGAAATTATTAATAATTTTTTGACTAAAAAATAGTATTTTTGTAACAAAATTATCTCTGTTTTAAGTTTATTTTTGTACCGAGTTTGTTCGCTATTTCTGTAAGCGCTATTTTATATTTAATGATCCTGTCATATGCACATTTCAAACATCTTGCGTACCTACGCCAACTTGAATCGCCCGTCAAAATCTTGTTTCACCGACACCGAACAACCCCCGTGGCGTCAGTAACCAATATAGCCTCGCGCAGGGTGCCGTCCCGCGGCACGCGGAAGTGTGTGCTGACGGTCAGTGCTCGTCACCAATATCTGAACACTGGCGTTACTGAAATTACTGGCCAGCCACCGCTTTCTAACCTTGACGCACACGATACGTAATACAGAAGCGGCTAGGTTTGTTCGAGTAATACGCTGTTTCTACTATCTGAGAGCAAGTGGCATTTGTCACGAGCAGCAAAGTTGTAAAACCAGCAGTTACTATCGGCAGAACGACACGAACGACGAACAGCAGAAAACGAACACGATACGTAATACAGAAGCGGCTAGGTTTGTTCGAGTAGTACGCTGTTTCTACTGAGAGCAAGTGGCATTTGTCACGAGCAGCAAAGTTGTAAAACCAGCAGTTCCTATCGGCAGAACGACACGAACGACGAACAGCAGAAAACGAACACGATACGTAATACAGAAGCGGCTAGGTTTGTTCGAGTAGTACGCTGTTTCTACTATCTGAGAGCAAGTGGTATTTGTCACGAGCAGCAAAGTTGTAAAACCAGCAGTTACTATCGGCAGAACGACACGAACGACGAACAGCAGAAAACGAACGTCAAAAATTAGTAAACAAAATTTGATCAAAAAGATGTTTATAATCATTATCGTCTCTGTGTAACGTACGTGTATTTAAATTTTTGGCTACTCAAGATAACTTACTTTTAAGGATAAATATGTCTTAATTATTTTTATTTCTCTCTGCACTTCTTACAGGACACCCAAACATACTGTTCCTTCAATCTGCGAAAAAGGAAATTACTATTCGTAATCGTCAATCTCAAGACACTTGGACGTTTGTAATTTTATTTTGGCAACAATTTTTTTCCCACCTTGCTGGTTCTGATATTTCTGCTGTACCTCGGCGAGCAAGAGCAGAAATAGCTACTTTTCATAGCACAAATAGCAACTGCTACCGCCACCCGAACAGCGTATAAAGTAAGTGCTTCCGGTAACACGAACGGCAACAGCATTAAAATAGCAGAATAGCAAAACACGCGAGCACATCAAATATATACTCCATGCTGTACACGGTTAAGGCGGCCGCCTAGTGAGCGGTGCGTGTGTTTCCGTGAGGCAAGAATCGATGAAGCGCTTCGCAGGAGGCTAACCGGCGTATGTAAAGCGACATCGCCTCTTACACTGTAAAAATATTTTAATTTTTTCCGAGGAATTGTTTGTATTTTTAAAAAATCTTAACAGTACAAAAATGTCTCTTGTAAAACTACCCTGACATCGAAACTGTACGTTCCGCAGGCTCGTCGCTTCGCTGTCTTCTCAAACTTGGCGCTCGAGGTCGCACAACCCTCAGAATTCAAACTGTCGGTTCAATTCTTATTTCTAACTACCCTATTACTAAGTGTTAAGTGTATCCCGAGGATAGGACGGGAGCTAATCGCGTCTCAGGGCGGACCCCTTACACCTACAAGGGAAGGAAATCATGCAAGGAGGCATGCATCGCGGCAGAGAGATTGGGGCCATGACAAACTATAACTAAGAAGAGACTGGGAAAAACAGGCACAGACACCGTTAAAACCCAGCCGACAGGAAAGAATTCAAAATTATTGCACGCATTAAATAAAAATACTACGGGAGAAAGAATGTTGGATATAATTGTTTATTATTAGTAGAGATGATGAAAAACTAGTAGAGAAACGGCACTGTTGTATGGAAATGGCGCTGGCTTAACCAGAGTGATGCTTGCACATCACTATGGTCAACTGTCGGTTCGGAGGCCCGTCGAGGCTTAAATAATATCGCTGGCCCGAATTAGAAGGTTCCCCGCACCGCGAATCACGCTGGAATAGGATACGGCAATGGCCAGAACATTCTTTCGCAGATAGGCAACATCAGAAATGCAATCCGCTAAAGGAATAGTCACGATAGGCTTACCTGGAACACGCGGGGGCACGCCTTTGCAAATCACCGCGCACTTCTCATGTTACTAATCCGTTCTGCTCTTGGCACGCTGTTCCACTCGCTCTCGAGCGCGATGGCGGCGCAAAGCGATGCAGACCAGCAACACGTAACAATGTTTACTTTAAGAACAATCCCATAGTTTCTCTTGACGGGCGCATTAATAGAGTTCAAGCCCATAAAGTGAGTACTTTTGAAATCAACGTTAGGAAAAAGTCACTGCTCCTGCCTGCATATATGTCGTTAAGTAAATTTGGTAACGATGGATGGGAAAGTAGTTCCACATGTTAACGTCAGATAAAAAATGTTAGGTAACCATCTGTGATACTTGAATTATTTATATTGCATTTTTTTATGCTTCGAAGAGTAAGAATTTGCAGATTTTTAAAATAGTTATATTTCTAATAATTTTACTGTTTCACTTGACCGACTCATAAAGAAAGCGATGCGGCTCCATAGCAATGATAATTTTACATAAGGCGGAATAACACACAAAGTGCATACAAATAGATTTTAAGCAGGGATTTTAAAAGTGCTCATTTTACCGTGAACAGACTATAGCGGGGTGCGTCCTGCAAGGGGAGAGGCAGCTGGGCGCGCAGCCTAATGCCGTGCTAAAAACATAAGTCTCCGTAAGATCAGTAGCGAGTTTTCCGATGCGCATCGAATATTTGCGTAACAGTTTGTACACAGCCAGGCCGTTACTCGTATCAGCTGTTGCAGGCCGGGCCGTGCCGGCGGTTCATACGCAGGCATCTCGGGAGGCGAGCTACTAACACATGTGGCGACCACATTACTGCTTTTACAAAAGTATGTAGTATTAAGCTGGATTCACAACCATCCGTCGGTCACGTGACCTTCAACCAATCACAAGGCAACTTTTTTTCCCCTTCGTCCGTCAAGTATATCTCAAACTTTAACTTACGATGAACCGACGGATGGTCCACCGCCTTGTAATATCGTTTCTTGAACATGGAAAACAGTCACTTGTTTTTGGTCTGAATATTTATATTTTTAAATACACAAGGCAGTGGAATTGTTTACTTTATGTTTCACCTTTGCATTGAACTGGAGTTGACTTGTGGATTTTAGGAGGAAATGATAATCTATTTATTACATTCATTAAAAACATATGTCTGTGCGCGAGAAAGTTAGTGTTGTTGGGTGGTAACACTGAAAATTTTCTGCCCGACGGATGGATGTGAGTCGCTTCCAACTGACGGACGGTCGACTGACAAGCGACGGATGGTTGTGATCCAAGCTTTACTTTTAATGACTCGTATGTAGAGTTGGAAGAGAATGTTTATATAAGGCAATGCAATATATTAGCATATACAGATGTTAACAACTTCCATTCTGAACAATGATGTGCGACGGCATTAAAAAACATTCTGGTTGGCTGCTGGCAGTAATCACGTGATAGTAGAGTCACGTAGCCATTAAACTTGTAAGGATATGCTAATTTGATATACCTACAACCGGTCAACTGCCACAGCTACAAGCGAGTAGCAACGTCAAAATCTGTCTGTGGTTGACACCGCATTATGTACGTACAGATCATTCACCACATTATCAGCCTGCGATATAATTACATGAGCATTAAACGAGAGTGGCCCCCGAATCACGTGTGGAGGCTGGATGTGGCGCTATGTCATGCATGATTGTAAATCACATAAACCTCGCACCGCAAACATTTCGGAAATTAAAGATGCTATTAATGTGCTTGTTTCACACAACTAAAGTTTAGCAAGGGCCCATAATTTCAGCCCATAAACATATTCTAATTTAGAATTAGAATATGTATTACGTGAACAAAGTTTAGTCAGCGTAAGCCATGTAAGCGCCCGGAAAGTGGCTTTTTCCGACTTGATTAGAAAACGTCAACATTTCTTTACTATTCTTACATTAATTGTTAATGTATTATATACATTAGGATTCCTCACTAAGTTCACTAAATGACGGACACACGCGGCCGGGCGACTTTTATATTATGTACAGATACATAGAAAATCATTTTACTCTCTAACGGCCCTAAATGTGTTTTTTTTTTTGTACTAAAGACTGTTCATCAACTTTAAGGAAAAAATTGAGCGCATAGTATTTGAATAAATATATACCAAAATGTTAATTTTGCTGGTTCAGAAATGTACAAATAATGAAAATCACATAGCGTACAGAAATGAGATAATCCACAAGAATAAACCCAAGAGCTACTTCAAGACTTCTATAAACATGCATAAGGAAATATTTTTGCCGTTTCGAAAATTGTGGAAATAAGGAAATTCTCGCGCATTTTTTATTTGTGACTGTCCCGAAACTTTTAGAAAATAACTTTTGCTAAACATACCTTAAATCGAATTACGACAAGATCTTTCAGTTGCGCTTTTCAAATTCTCCGCGAATTGTTTGGTTTGTTCTATTTGTACATTACAAAAACAGTAACATATTTACATGTGATTGTGCAGAAGAATTTCACCTGAGGAAAAGGCAGTCGCAGTTAGGTGTCCACGACCTGAACAATAGATGGTAAAAATACAAAAATAACAGTCTAGTTTCCATCAAGTTGAAGACTTCACGCCACTAACTCATAGTACACTAGCCTCGAGTCTGTTTTAAGTTCGGTTGAGATATTTTACTGGAAATCAAACCTACAATCCTCTAACGCATTGATTTTCAAAGTGCTGTTCACTTGTTAAAACACTGTTTTGGGTCAAGTACTTCGAAGTTTATCCCGACATAACAGAGCAAGCGCTATGATTATATTTACCTTTATCAATCACTAAAAACGAAGTATAGAAGCAAACTATATATTGCCAGTGATTTACGTTGTGCAATTTCTTCTATTCAACCAAGAATTGGGAATCGTTAAAAATATACAACTTCGTCCGTCTCATTGATTGATTTGTTCACCGCCATGTGTTTAATCAGCATTAAAATTGAACGATTAAATAAAACTTTCGATACTTTAATCCGTTTTGTTTTACCCTTATAATAATGAAGCTGTGACACGGGGGGGGGGGGGGGGTAGTTTTTTTTTTTTTGCAGAAGGGAGGCGTGATAAACTTCAGTTTGGGAGCCCCTGCTCTAGCGCATCTGTTTTTGACGACGCCAAAGGCCATTGGTCCACAGAACGAAGGGCAGTTGACATACATTCCGCTATCAGGTAAGTGGTAGCGATTACACTGACAGCGATGATAGTCCAGAGGATACGTAGCACAACACTGTGTGATTACATATTTAGACAACACGTGGCAGGACAGCAGTTACGTGAATACGACACACGCTTGGGCTACCTGGACGAGAAAGGTGATCCTCCACTCCGACACTACATATAACTTCGTGATCAATAGCACAATTGAAATAAATATGGTCTCGATCGATCGGACATGCGACTACGAAATGTGAGCGTGGCCTTAAGTTGGCAAAGAGTACACGCGAGCGCGAGTGGGGGCCCCCACGCCGACTGGGCGAGGGTAGAAACTTCCAGGGCCCTATTTCATAAAAGGCGACATGTGTAACATATACGACACATGTAAAATCCGGCAAATTTGTCAATATGTCATGACAATGTTATGTTACATAAATAATACAAGTTCTCCATATTTAACAATAAAAGGGTAAATTGTCAGCCTTAAAATACAGTTTCATAAACGCGACAATTATATGTCAAACCCAAAGTTTCATTTATTACACGCTAGATAGCTCTCAGGTGCGCTTACGATAATCTATCGCAGCCTTATACGAGATGCATGCTGTCTATTCCTAACACAAATAATTAAGCAGTAAATAACAATTCCACCCACATAACTTAGTTCACTCTAGCAGCAGAATGTCGAGTAATAGGGATAAGATGACTATATTAAAACTGATCAGAGAGGAAACTGTTGCGCTATTTGGTCAGAAAAGTTTTTATTCACACAATATTGAAACACAATTGCACTGCTATGTTATATAAACATTACAAATTACTGGTCACATAGGAAAGCTTGCCGGTCACTTCTGTAGTGATAATTCCACAAATTTGTAGATATGTCATCGAGTGATTATACTTATCAGTTTCATAAAACAGTCTGTAGTGTAATACGAGACACATTTGCCGGATGTTTACCCGTCAGCTCAAAACGTTTGTGAAACAACCATTTTTCTTTGTGATAACGAACTTGTAAACTTGACAGTTATTATGAAACACACATTTGTCGGATTGTGAACCTGTCTGACAATTTCCTGTCACCTGTCGAGTTGTAACTTTTATGAAACAGGCCCCAGGTTGACATGCTTCTGTCAAGATACGTTCGTTTTGTCGACAGCTGGCGAGAACGTGCAAAGGCTGCCGTACAGCAACTTCCGATTGAACCACTCACTAGCAGATCTGTGCCACTCACTAGCAGATCTGTGCCACTCACTAGCAGATCTGTGAAGTCTTAACGTTAACTCCAGTAAAGACCTGCTTAAGATCTACTTGTATGCACGTTGTTATTCTTCCGCCTTATGCAAGATCAACATTGCCATGGGCCTCAGCACTTTATTCATGCGTCGGTCAAGCGAGACTGTGAAATTAATAGAAAAGTAAATATTGAACAAATATGCTTATATTTACACTTCGATGCATTAAAAAACACAAAAAGCGAAAGAAATTATTTAAGTTATCAGAAATGGTCATCTAACTAACACTATTTATTCGACGTTAAGTTACGGAACTACTTCCCATCCATCGTTACCAACTTTACTGGGCGCATGTCACTCAGTGCGCCCATTAAAATATTATGCAGGTAGGGGCAGTGACTTTATTCCAAGGTTGATTTCAGAAGTGCTCACTTTATCGTGCAGCCTTCACACAGCGTAACTGCAATGGGAGTACATGAAATTTAGTGTCGGTGGAAAAGTACAATGTACTCCCGGGGAAAAGTTTGTCGGCGTAGTCCATAATAATAATAACAAAAATAATTATGATTACTATTATAAATAGTACTATATGATAATAATTTCACAGAACGCATTTAGTTACCGACAAAGTTACAGTAGAGAACTTGAAAAATGAACCCAAATATTGTAAACTACTGCCAACTGAAGGGGAAATGGTTCTCGTATTTTCAGGTTTCGCACTCGACGGAAGTGGAAATGCTATTTCGAAATTTAGAACAGCAACCATTTTAAAGGTTTGGCCAGAGTTCGGAGCCTTGATGCTACCGCGCCATGACCCTGTTTCGGTTTTAGAACGTTATGAAACCGAAATGTCGTGCCTTGACCTTCGTCCGAACTGTATAAACACCACGCCTTCGCCTTCAAAAGACTATAGTCCAAAGAGCACGGAAGGAGGAAATGTTGGCACTCCCAAATCAAGTTATCCATATTTGCTGGACAAACTTGGAGTAATTTACGATTATTAGTTGCCAACCATGCAGCATGAACTTTCTTCATACTTTACCGCAGTTTTTCATAACATGTGGAATCAAAGAAAAAAACTTTGTACAAAAACGCCATGGGCTCATTCGAAAGCATTATATGATCAATTCTATTTATACGAATGTTTTTCCCAAACTTTTAATAACTGTGAAAGGAATAAAGCCTAATAATTAATAAAACATGAGTTTGCAAGCGTAATTAGGCCACTGTGGGCATGGAGGGGTAGATTTTCGCACCTATCTTGGTATTAGAATTTTCGGAACTTGGTACTCAAACATCTAATTACACACAGTTTACATAAACACGTGTATTCATTGTACAGCAAATGTTAAGGAACTCTTTAACGAGAAGTGTGCCGGTGTACACAATTAGTGCTCAACAAGGACATTAACGGCAGTGTCCGTGGTTCAGCTTGGATTTCTGTCCTGCCAGATTACCCATCTGAAATATTCATGGACTAAATATGAAGGAGACTGATTCTTCGTCTTCCGCGCATGTACTCAGCACTGCCTTATCCCAATACCAATATAACTGTCACTCACATGGTCAAGAGTGTTGTTTGCATCTGAATTTTCTAAATACAAGATCTTTTATACAAATAAAATATTTTTCCCCAATTTCAATTTAATCTAACTGCATTCAAATTGGTTGGATGATGTACGAAAATTGGGTTTGGCTGTGTTGGGGACACGGCCGTTTGTTTTGCGTGAATACGTCTACGTTGACGCGCTCGGACGCCTTGATGTTTATTTTACGTTCCCGGCACCGCTTCACTCGATCAATGGGGTTTTAAGGGTATCACTGGATTGCTTTTGAGATGGTCTTTCCAACCGTATACGATTTATGTATTTCGACTAGGCTTTTTGACGAGTATAGGCCGAAATTGTGTTAAGTTTTCTCAATTTCTTACATTAAACTCGTACAATTTAATCATAATCACGTCGCGCAAATTATTTTATACACACAATCGATTGATCTTGACGAGAGCTGTGGATTGAAACTTAAACGAGAGTCGTAGCTTCTCCTAGTCAAAAGTTATACTACGCGCGGCGAAACAAACTCAAAATGCGCCCCCCCCCCCCCCCCCAATCCACACACACACCACGAGCGATGCTTCGCAGTCCTCCGTCACATATTCTTTGATCTCTTGGCAATCGAGTGGTGTAATTGAATTTTGAATGTACATGATAGATTCGGAGAAATCATGTTCTAATCTCAAATCCTAGGCACGTCGTTAATGATAGTCCAATTGGGAGGAAATCAGGTGAATGTTGAGACACCGAGACCAGTTTAGCGCAGCGATCGAGATCATTCTACCCCATGTTCACTTTAGTGAATTATCAGCTACGGTTCTTCTTCCCTCCATGCTTTCTTCGTGCGAGTCTTCCAGAAGATACATTTAAAAGTCAAGGTTATCATGGATCCACAAAGTAGCGATTACAAAATAACACAGGTTGGCACCTGCCATTAGCCTGGGCCAAACTTGCTTCTGCAAATACACGAACCACAATCTGACGAGAAGAGGTGAGGCGTACCCCTAGTTGACAGCACGCAGCAGGCGAAGGGCCAAATTTTCTAACGACATATAACTCAGTTTTGAGTTATTTTTTGTACTGTGTGTTCGGAATTTCAGTAAGGACTAATTTGTATTTAATGATCCTGCCGTACGCACATTTTAAATATCTCTGAGAACCTACTACAACTTGAATCGCCCACCAAAATAATGTTTCACTGACACTGTATAACCTCTGCAGCATCAGTAAACTAGGTACTTTCAGTATTCAATATAGCCTCGCGCAGGGTGCCGTCCAGCTGCACGCGGAAACGAGTGCCAGTGATCATCAGTGCTCGTCAGTATTATCATTGAGTAAATATACACACTAGAGTGGCCGTGGGATATGAAAAAGTCAGACCAGTTTAATGTGTTAGATCCGCTGTTGATCCAGGGGAGCGCTAGTGTTCTCGACGACGTCATCCGCGAGGTGTTGCCAATTCCGCAGCCGATAAAAGTATGTTTTAACACTGGCCTCGGCTCACCCACGTGTTCGTTCAAGTTCTGCCAGAGGCGTTGCAGTTGTGAATACTCAACTCATGTCGTAGAATTGTGTGTTCGCGAAAATATGCAGCGATATCAACTACCGTTTGGTTTCATTTACCTCTGCGAAAATAAATTATAAATATATAACGGTCATTGTTCTTAATTATAATATATTATTTTACTATAGTTTAGGTGTTCATGACAAAACACGAGTACTGTTAGCACTTACAATTACAAACGTCATATTAATAATGAATGTCGTCATACATCACAGTAAACTTTTCGTTCCGTTCTTATGTGAAAGGAAACGGACAGGAAATAATGGTCTACAATTGAACACTATGTTTACAGTTTGGGGTTGTGATCTACTATATAGGTGACTGTTCGTACAAATTATCAGTACGTTCAATGTGTAGATTCGGGTGTCATCAAGGCTGTTCCCGAAGCTAGGAATGCACTTATGTATATAGGCATGCTCCACTCGGCTCGATACGTGATACATTCCTATAGACATACTTATTTGCGTTCTTTACACCAACTAGTTAGCTGATAAGTTTCTGAACAAGCATTTTGACGGAAAACACTTGCTGAATATGTGCTGGAACGTAGACGCATAGCTTTAGAATTGTCAATCCATTAGCAGCTGTAGCTGGAAAGCACATGACAATGAAAGTGATCCTATGAACCAATCATAGACTTTTTACAAGAAAGGAATGAATATATATTTTAGTCAGTAAACGCAGTTATCGATAATGTATCATTAAAACTGGTAACTAGAGGTAAAATTCCTTTTAACACTAATATTGGTATTAATAAAAATTAAATGTCGGATATTGATATAACGTTTTCACTCATGCATGCCTTGCCTTGTAAAAACATTGGCAGCGTTCTCATTGCTCTGCATATTAACTATAAATTCAAAGCCACGCCCGGTTTATAACAAATCACGACGAAAACTGGCGTTTCTCAAAAGGTAATGCCTCCATTCCACTCTTTATAAAAATAAATATTAGAACCAACAATTATTAACTGCATATAAATAGATTTTCAAAATAGTAGCTTATGAACTGTAAGGGCGCGAGACGTACACACATTCGTTTCCCTGTGTACTTGCGTATGTCATTTCCCGAAATATGTAAAACATTTACGTACGTAGAAGAATGTGAACGTTATATGAGCGTGCATCTCATCAAGCAAAAAACCTTTTGCACACTGCGTGACATCCACGGTTTTTTACGAAACCATTAAACGTGTCCCCATGAAACCAATGTATTAAAAGAAACCACACTTCAGGCGAGGTACGTATAATACTCTCACTACATCACGTACATTATAAATGCTATTCCCGAGTCCTCCAACGTAGCTAAAAACTGTTTTTCACACTGTTTATCACATAATATACTGGCTGGAAGCAAGTGAAACTATTATAGGGACCTGCACAGAACCTTCCTACAGACTTTCCACCAATAGAATGATAGCGTCACCGCTTAAAGTCCCATAGGCACACGCAGCACAGCGGAAACACTGCACGCCAGTTCAGCGCCTTGCGCGTAGGAGCGAAGTGGCATAAGGCGAGTGTGTCAGTGTCGCCCTTAGTACTCCCGCGCTTTCCTGCCTCTCAGATGCGCTAAAAAAAAAACCTCCAAGTAGGCGGCGCCCTTAATTGCCTCGCGACGTAGACAAGGAACAGAAGTAACCTTGCCTGGCTGACGGGGAAGTGTGGACTGGCCTTCATCCATGTTGACAGTGGGCCGTGAAGGTCGGCACAGGCGAACGCACCTAGGCTGCCCTGACACAGGTATGAGGGCACAGGCGAACACACCTAGGCTGCCCTGACACAGGTACGAGGGCACAGGCGAACTCACCTAGGCTGCCCTGACACAGATACGAGGGCACAGGCGAACGCGCCTAGGCTGCCCTGACACAGGTACGAGGGCACAGGCGAACTCGCCTAGGATGCCCTGACACAGGTATGAGGGCACAGGCGAACTCGCCTGGGCTGCCCTGACACAGGTATGAGGGCACAGGCGAACTCGCCTGGGCTGCCCTGACACAGGTATGAGGGCACAGGCGAACTCGCCTGGGCTGCCCTGACACAGGTATGAGGGCACAGGCGAACTCGCCTGGGCTGCCCTGACACAGGTATGAGGACACAGGCGAACGCACCTAGGCTGCCCTGACACAGGTATGAGGGCACAGGCGAACTCACCTAGGCTGCCCTGACACAGGTACGAGGGCACAGGCGAACTCACCTAGGCTGCCCTGACACAGGTACGACGGCACAGGCGAACGCACCTAGGCTGCCCTGACACAGGTACGAGGGCACAGGCGAACGCACCTAGGCTGCCCTGACACAGGTACGAGGGCACAGGCGAACGCACCTAGGCTGCCCTGACACAGGTACGAGGGCACAGGCGAACTCACCTAGGCTGCCGTGACACAGGTATGAGGGCACAGGCGAACACACCTAGGCTGCCCTGACACAGGTATGAGGGCACAGGCGAACTCACCTAGGCTGCCGTGACACAGGTATGAGGGCACAGGCGAACTCACCTAGGCTGCCGTGACACAGGTATGAGGGCACAGGCGAACACACCTAGGCTGCCCTGACACAGGTATGAGGGCACAGGCGAACGCACCTAGGCTGCCCTGACACAGGTATGAGGGTGAGTAGCGGCCAAACTGCTGCACTTGGTATTTCTTAGTTCGGGAAGAAAGTCTTCTGTTGGTTTGATGCAGGGTGAAATGAAATTAGATCGCAGCTGGTGTGTATTGAGGGGGACAGAACAGCCCCCGCGCCGATGCCAGTCATCGTGTGCGCGCAGGCGCCCTTGAAGTTGAGCTACTGTCTTACAACCCTGCTCAGCCGCGATGCATGCGGCCATTATAATAACTAAACCCGACCTAAGGCGTGTAGGGCTTGCCCTGAGAAACATCCCATTATCCAACCGACTTAGCTACTAACAAACATGCTGGAGGGCAACACAGAACTGTGAAGGTGCTCACGCTGGCGTAGCGGGATCTGGGGGCTCACCAGATCATATATATGTAAAAAGATTGCTGCACTTTCCCTGGGCGGCAGACTAAAGCTGGACTCACAACCATCCATAGCACCCGTCAGTCAGTCATCCGTCTGTGTTTTCGTCCGTCAGCTAAAAGCGATTCACAGCAATCGGTCATCCGTCTCTCCTTCTGCAGGGCAAAGTTTCAGTGTGACAACTTAATTATCGAGATCTTTCTTTAGTTGGGTTATATTATATTTTGGTTCGAAATACATTTAAAAAATACTTTGGGGGGAATACATTTTATTAACGCGATAAAATTTATACAGAATTATTGTTTCAAGTTCTAAATTCCTGAGTTTGCCACCAAATGTTAAATAAATCCATATCCAACGCCTTGCATTTTATTTCAAAGTGCGTATTCGAGTCTACAGAATGTCGTCAGGCGGCGTTGGCCCATCCATCCATCCGTCCGTCGAGAGTTAAAGTTTGCGAAATATTTGACGGGTTGGCGGATAGAAAAAATAATTACCACGCGATTGGCTGATGGTCATGCGACAGCCGGACGACTGCCTGATGCGACGGATGATAGTGTGTCAAGCTTTAAGGGGCTGGAAATGATCTGAAAATTATTGGAATAACTAATCCACCGACATGGATGGTGAGGTGTAAAGAGCAGCCCCGGGTAGGCGACCGTAGGAGGACGAAGTCTGGATAGGAGATGCTATGTTCTTCCACAATTCTGTCTCCTGCTACTCGGCCGCTACTACAGAGACGTTGAGTTGCAGTTACAATAAACACTGAGTAACCTGCCTCCCGTGATCTTCCTCTCTACCCCGTGGAATTCTTCGAGTGCGCCACCTAATTTAAATAGGCAGGAAATATACGTTATCGGCTAAAATTTTCAGTAACAAGTTTGTAAATTTGTAGGGAAACAATACAACTCGCTGAAGAAGAAACCCGCTTACGATATTGTTAAATATTTATCAAAATCCGTACGCTTAACCAGGTTCTTTAAGAATTAAGAGATTTGGACGGCTCTTAACATCGAGGTTTTGAGAGCCAATGAGGATGATTGAGGTGAGTATGGAGCAGCGCCGGAATGAAGAACGGGGGAAACGGGAGATCCCCGAGAAAATCCGCCGACGGCATCGTCCGGCACTATTCCCACGTGCGAAAATCCGGAGTGACCCGACCGGGGATTGAACCCGGGTCGCCTAGATGGGAGGCGAGCAGTCTAACCGATCGGCCACCGTGGCCCCAGGTTCGTTAAGGGATGTAGGCCTTAATTAAATAGAATTTATTTAAATAACTAAATAAAATACTCGCCATTCAGTAGCTCACAAATTGTAATCACTATTTTACAATTGATAAATACTATCAGTACCATTTGTCACCATAAATAAATTAATGTAATCAAATAACTAAAATCAGTCCCAATAAACAATTTATCAAAATCTTTTGAATTTTTTATTAAATTACTTCTGTATTTATCAGTTCCAATATTTATAATCACACGTTCATACAGAGCCACCTCAGTTCATTCCATATCCCAGCAGTCCGCAACATTGTAGGGATCCGAGCGCCCTCGTGTACAGTAGCTATTCAACTCTTCGGTTAGCACGACCACGCCGTGTGAACACTAGTCTGCCGTCGTCTCATATCCTCCGCTGCACCAGACTTCGCCCGACTACTGCACTTCAGCCAACGGCCTCCACAAAGAACTGCGGACCCTCCGGCTGCGGTGGTGATTATAGCGTCGTCGGCCACTGCCCAGAAACTTCTCCGAATACCGTGTTGCAGGGAGAGTCCTACGACGTGTTCCTATTACTGCACTAGGTGCCGGCGCACTGGCCGAGTGTTCCAACCACCGGAACTCGCTCTGAAAGCAGTCGGATTTTCGTATTCCAATTGCGAGTTGCACTGAACGAGTGCGCACCGTGTCAGGAGTCAGTTCTGCTTTTCAGAGCAATGTGGCGGCAACCTGTGATTATGAAAACACGATAATTATTGAGCTGTTGGGAATTTTACACTATCTAACATTTCGGCAGCTGAATCATACATAATTGGTAATATGGAACGAATATGCTCTTGGTATATTGAATATATAGTTTGTAATTACAGCGTCTATGAGGTTAATTTCACCCAGTGAATTGTGTATACATTTTCCGACGAGTTAAAAAAGTGAAATCGGAGAAAATTATCTGTACGAAATTTCACTGATTTAAATCCTTTTATCAACATCGTATTTAAAAGCATTTTCGCCAACGTTTTACGCTGTTTTCCAGTTGTCAGTGCATAAATAATATACACTCGTCTCTGGCAATCACGTAACACGTGCACTTTATCACTTTTCAGAGCGCACCGAGTGCGCACTCAGAGCAGTCAATTGGAATACGCGACTAGTTGCCAGAATATTCTTGCCGACCCTCCCAAGTCGTCAGCTTTTACCGCCAGCTAGGTCAGCTGCCAATCATCTCCCTGCCGCGCGATGACGGAGCAGTGAGCGGGTCTATCTGGTGGGAGGGAAATATCAAAGTGGGTCACCCTCTCTCTCCCTCCCCCCTCCCCCTCGGGACGCCTATAAAGTAACAATATTTTCTTTTTTAACACCTTACAGCAAGAAACTGAAAATGTTTACAGCCGCCTTGTGAAGAGAGTGTCAGGAGGGAAAGGCGTATGCAAAAACGCCGTACAAAGCCGTACTGGCTTGTATAGGCTATTCACAAACGACCACGTTTGAAAGCCCTGCATAAGATCTACTTGTATGCACCTTGTGTATTCCTCCGCCTTATGTAAAATTAACATTGCCATGGGCCTCATCATTTTATTCATGCTTCAGTCAAGGGCAACTGTAAATTTTTTTAGAAAAGTAAATATTTTACTAATCTGCTTGTTTTCAAACTTCGATGCATTGAAACTACAGAAAGCGAAAGAAATAATTCAAGTCGTCACAAACAGTTACCCGACATTTTCAATTCGACATTAAGACATGGAACTACTTTCCCTCCATCGTTACCAACTTTACCGGGCACAGATCACTCGGTGTACAAGTGAATTGGTACTCGCAGGGGGGGGGGAGGACCAAGTATATTTAGACCTATCCCTTTACGAAATTCATAAGCACGATTGTAGGGAACGAAAATGAAAGGGCGGGGGAAACATGAGATCCCCGAGAAAACCCGCCGACCAGCGACAATAGTTGCCCTGGGAACACACCACTATCTACAAAATCCTAATCGTGTTTTTTGCACGACACACACCAATACACAACTACGTGAATGTGAAGTACGCGAACTAAGGTTACGGGAGCATAAACACTCCACGCCTACTATTACTATGCAACGTCTCGTTAGACAATATACTTAATTACAGAACATTTCGTGTTGCTGACACTGCTAACGATGAGAATGCCGTTATAAATATTCATCCCTGTGCAGGATTCTTCAGTAAAAAAAAAAAAAATCGAATGATGGAAGGAGATAAATTTTTGGTGGTTGTAAAATCTCATAGTTTGAAACCATTGCTTATGATAATAAGTCAAATGACATGTGTTGTGTAAAGCTTTAAATATTAATGTAATAGTTAATTGACGACGTTTGTAGCTTTAAATAATTCATTACAATATTAGACAAATTATCTTTTGTGGTAAAGTAATTATTTCGAAAGTATGATTTTGGTTTCCATTTTTTAATGTGAAATTGATTCAGGCCACTTTTGCAATGCGGTTTTAAAAATAAATTAAATGGCTTGAAGTTGAAAATTAATTTACATACTTGCCTGTTGCTGGTGAAAAGGTTATTTAGGAGAGAAAAAATTTGGCACTATAAGGAATAAAAGGTGACTATTGTACACGCTTTGACTGTATTCATTCAGCATGAGTTGGTAAGAAAAAAAAACTATTTCTTTAACCTTTGTTAATAGAAAGATATAATATATTTCTGGATTTTTGGAATAATAATTGTTAACTAATTTGCGCAAATACAGTCAGTCTGTTAACAGAAGGAAATAAATATTAATACGAAAATAATAATTTCAATTACTATAACGACTCCTGTTAACTAATCAAAAATAAAATATATTATGTTGTAATTCATAAAATATTGCGCCTGTTGTAAATTGGGTGTTTGAAATGAACGAAATGGCGAAGTAGATAGAAAAAGGATGCATCTATTGTCTAACGAGACGTTGGATGGAAGTAGGTGTGAAGTGTTTTAAATTCCTGTTACTTTTGAGTGTTTCAGTCTACCAGTGTACTTCACATTCGCATAGAGTTGCGTATTGGTGTTTGGCTTGCAAACCACGCGAGTATGGTTTTGTAGATGGTGTGTTTACCAGGGGAATCGTGCCGGACGATGCCGCTGGTCGCTGGGTTTCCACGGGGCTCTTCCGTTTCCCCCCCCCCCCCACCCTTGCATTCCGGCACCGCATTTAACCCTCATCGGCTCTCGAGACCTCGTTTTTATAAGAACCGGCCAAATCTCTCAATTGAACTCCACTCGAGGCCGAAGCACAAATAACACGAGAGTTTAAGAAGCCACAACAGTTGGGAGTTTCACAGCCTAATACATCCACACGTATCAGTGGCTAAGCGCATTCAACGACCGGTAATTACTTTCTTAGAATTTTACCACGATACTTGATTTTTGTTCCCGCATAAAATAACAAGATGGAGATTTCTGGACATTCGCCATTGCGATGTACATCTCTGTCCTGTTTTTCCATTAAAGACACCCGCATCGCAATGGCGAATGTCCAAAAATCTCCATCTAGTCATGAAATAATCCGAGAAAAAGTACGAAAATTATAAAAAATTACTTAACTTGTAAAAAATGTATACGAATTTAAAATTGAATTTCTTTCCCGCAAATTTTAAAATTGAACTAAATAAATACAGTAGCAGACCTGCCAACTTGTAAAGTTTGAAATCAAGAAGATTGAAGAATGCTTAAAATAGTGCGTAGTCGGGTCGCGGCATTTTGTATAAATATTTTCTTGTTAATCGAGCTGTTACCGGTATTGTTATGAAAATGCGAAATTATTGCTGTACGTTTTGATAATAAATAAACATAATAATTATTTCTAGATTCAACAATACATACTTCTGAGTTTCGTGTATCAACTGAGAAAAAATAATATTGCATATAGCCTGGCAAACATTACTTTTTTTTTTTTTCTTACAGAAAAATTCAGCTACTTACCAAATATTCCGACACCATCCGCACATTACGTGAGTAACAAAATCAAACATATGAACACAAAAATTCTGGTAATCGTTCGAAAAATTCCCAAACAAAAACATGCACTTTTAAAGAAGATTTGTTACGTCACTTTTTCCACCATCACAAATAGTCTTGTCACAGCGACAAAACTCATACTTTTCTCCTTTCTCTGATTTCAGAGTGAATAGAAACTGCTCAGAATATGCAGATCGTATTATTTTATGTTTGTCACACATCTTACAGCTATTATGTACGTGCACCGGACTGTCAAGACAAACTAAAGCCGACGTATTTCAGGCAAATCATTATCAAAAAGTTTCTTCGAACTTCAAATATTCCTAAAAGAGACTCGTTTACACACAACTCACAAGTTCCACGCCATGTTATTTGACGTATCGGCATGCAAAATCGCACTGTTGTTTTGTTACTATAGGCTGTTCACGGTAAAGTGAGCACTTTTTAAGGCCCTCCCAGCAGACATTAACCACTAATAAATGTTTTACTCCAGCCTCAGACATTAACTTTTAAAAGTGGTGACTGTATACACCGTATTATTAGTCACGTGACAATGCTGATATCAAAACAATTGCTTAAATACAAGAACTGGCTTAAAAGAAAATTTCGGAAGAGCCTTAAAAAGTGCTCACTTTACCGTGAGCGGCCTATACATGGGCGCATGAATACAACGGTACAACTTCGTGCGAGTGTTTGCCGATATTTTTAATTTACAGCATTACCACTGCTAACAGATGCCTATGGCACATAAAATACAGGAAGCTGTGATTTCACATAAATATTATATGATTATTTTTACTAGACAAGCAAGCTGGTGACACATTAAGGTAAACAGTTTACAAATACACACTGGAGAAACTTGTTGCCTTGGCCATACCTAACCTACAAATATGATGCGACAAATTTACTTACCAAAATCGGTTTTACTTTTGTTTGCGTCACCTGAATGAAAGCTCACTCCCATTCTTTACCGCAGCAAAATTTAAAAATCGGGAATCAACACCCATCAACTTTATAATACGTTTTCGCGCCAATCCGACGTCATCGCATGAAATGCTCGACTCCCAGACCTCAAAATAAAAACGTGCAGTTGATGTACAAACACACAGGCAAAGTTGACATAACCTTGCTACTGTGTAACTTATAGTAGGTATTACGTTAAAATATTTTCAACATCTAACTCTTCATGGCCACAAATAGAATATGTCTCACATTTTAAAAACCCACAAATACTGTAGTATGAACTTCAAATATTTTTCACTATCTAACAAGTTACTCGCGTGAAGAGACAATATTAACGACTTTTAAAAACTGAAACGTGCGTGTTCCCGCATTCAGTTGTCATATGACTGGGTGCGTGCTGGGTAAGATATTTATCTATGTGCTGCGCCCACACACACTTCAAGGTAACCATTTTTTTTTTTTTTTTTTTTCATGCGGAATAAACTTACGTACGTTTTCGACATTTACTGTCGCCATTGTCACCATAATAATGGACCGTAGGAACATAAAAACCACCTAGAAATTTTATATAGTTAAAAACAAGGCAAAATAAGACTACATAAGAGCGAATTCAACAGTTGCTGCGCGTGCATGAAAAAAATCTCTCACGCGTGCACGTTTCCGACTCGCAGAAAAATTCCTGGCTTTTCCCCATATTGCCAGATGTCCAGGTTAAATGGCCACGCCTTGAATTATCGCGAAAATACGACGTATAAGTGACGCTTTCACAGAGGCCAAGAGCCCGGCCGCCGCTAATGCATGAATGATGGAATCCGGCCGAGAGAAAAATCGTAAGATATGGAGAGTTCCCGTAAAATCGTAATGTGCGAACTTTTCCGTAAAAATTACGGGAAAATCATAAGGGTTGGCAGTTCTGCAGTAGGCAACGGCTCAAAAATTGTCCACGTCATCAGAATGTCATAAGATTGAATGAATACATACATTTCCCCCCGTAATTTTGTAAGCTGTCCACACGTTTAACCGACGAGATAAAATTGCAAGACAAGAGCCAAACGTCAAACCATTATACAGCGCTGCGTCAAGGCTCCCGGAACACGTGGGCTGCTGCACAGAGGACAAATCAGTTGCACGTTTCCCGCGATTCTGGAGCTAATGTCCTATCCCGACACAAGGTAACGAACGTTCTTCTGTCCTTAGTGCCCTCTTGTAGAAGATAGCTTATAAACACCATCGCCATTTCCTTTCTCTCGCTCCTTTTATTCAACACAGCGACGTGATTTATATCTCTTGGGGAATGAAGCGATGACTAAACAACTCCTTTGTTCATTTTCAAAATTATACTGCCGCCGGTAGAATTCATTTATCAGTGTTGTTTTTCCTTGGTGTAAGTTGTCTTTTTTCATTCTCATTATTTACGGTTTCAGATAATTGCCTCGTGCTCTTTGCCATGTTTATTTTTTTGTTGCAGCCATTGCTCCGGTTGTTTTCCTGGCTTTGGTAAATTCACTTTATGTACAACAGAAGAGCTTGTAAATTGGCTGGTGTGCTGTCACTAACTTTCGTATTATGTTTGCTGTCATTGTCTGTACTTTACGTGTCAAACGTATAAATAAAAGAGTCTACGCAACTCGGCTCGTTGCACAATGGAGTCGCAGACGGCCAGAAAACAGTTTACAATCGCGCGGAAAATGTATGGCCTTTCCAATACTCGTCATATTTGAAGGTGATTACGTATTTCAAAGTTTGTGTATCTTAATATACAAGTTCTAATTTCAACGAGTAATGCAAGTTCTGAAGGTACACCACAGGTTCTATCGTTGACATTGTACAGATTTTCTAGTTTGCTTAAAAATGTTATTTTTGGTGGGCGGTATGTTTAGGTTTGTTTTAGTTTGTGTCAATTAGTGCATGTACTTGGATTCAAATTCAAACTTGGCGCTAACTGTTGCGAGTGCCATGGCCGGCGGCCATCTTGACTTATGGTGCTATCTACGAATGAAAGCAGTTAGTTACCGCTACCCCGTGGACGTCAACGCAGCTGGAATGTATTACAAATATATTGTGTGGAAACAATCGGATATATACGTCTCGAGGTTGCTTCTCGGTCGTCCGCCATCTTCTCTGTCGCAGCTCCGTGGGTACAGCAGAAATTTATAACACATTCTATTACCGTTCCAGGCATGCCCGTGGGTACGAAGACTGTTATACCCGCAGGCCAGGGAGGGGGCTGGATTGAAACCTACACTGGAGCAGAAACTGGGTAGGAAAACTGCTACGGAAATGGGCATCGTGTAGAGTCGGCTTAACCGAGTGTCCTTGGTCGTGCAACCACAGTCTGACAGCCATGCAAGAAGTTTTAGGAAACACACAAGATTAACAACTAATATTACAAGAGATTATCTGTCTTAGGCTATATCACCCACCAGTAATCCGATCAATATTTGCTGAATGATAAGGATAATCAGTCACAACGGCAACGATTTACTACAGATCGGACACACTTATGCACATAGTACATAGCAGAACTTGGTATAAATAACACAATAACTAAACCTTCAGAGAATTGGAGCTAGATTATTTGACTGACAAGGTGGAGGTCTTGCCTGCTCGTGGCGCAATCGAACTGTGAACCAATAGTCATCGCTCCCTTTCCCCACTATCACAGCAACATAGAACGTCGCTGAGCGTCTTAGAAAAACTGTGTGTTTCACGTAAATACGTCTCCGTTATAAGGCAATTTTTTCTTCGGGATACGGGAACGAGGTAAAAGTAACTGATACTTGAACTTTGTTGCTTAAATCGACAGATACGGACGAGATTTTTGTTTGGCACCAGAGTAAGCGCGCTAGCACATCGGATTCGCGGAGAAAACTGACTGGAGGTTTTCGCCGTCGCCACGGACCCCCACCCGCGACGCCAACTCAACTTCACGATCGCACCGCAGTATTATATCCTATCGAACAAGACCGCATTTATTCCAATCGTGTTATTAATCACGAAGTTAAAGATTACCGGAATGAATGATCCTGCCAACGTTACATCGCAGTTTGCATCCTGGTATAGACTGTTCGAGATATAGTGAGCACTTAGTTAGAAATCAACCTTAGGAATAAATCACCGCCCCTGCATGCATGTATTTAGATGGGGCAATGAGTGACATTCGCCCAGTAAAGTAGGTAACGATGGATGCAAAGTTAAAGTGTTAGGTAACCATTTGTGATAACTTAAAATTATTTCTTTCCTTTTCTGTTTTTTTAATGCATCTAAGTGTAAAAATGGGCAGATTTATAAAGCATTTACTTTGTTAATAATTTCAAAGTTTCATTTGACAGACGCATGAATAAAGTGATGAGGCCCATGGTAATGTTAATTTTACATAAGGCGAAAGAATACACAATGTGTATACAAGTAGATTTTAAGCAGGGCTTTCAAAAGTGCTCATTTTACCGTGAGCAGCGTATACCCCACGTAACTTTCTGATTTTAAAGACTTATTCGTGTTAAAACTTGACTGGATAAAGGGGAAGGTCAACGATCTTTACGAGTGGCGAAAGTTCTAGTAGTGTGTGGTGTGGGGATTTTTTCCCCCCTTTTCTTTTTAGCTGCGCTGTTTAACCGCCGCGACGACGGAATCGGCACGCACAAGGATACGAATCGATAAACTGTCTTACAATATTTTGTCGTTCGACGGTGCTTGGTTTTAAATACAGGCGTGTCCACAGACGAAATGTTCGTTTAGCTGTTGAGAAGTGTCATGGAGAACTACACGACTGCAGCGACTTGTTCCTGGTATGGAGCGCGCAGTGTTAGGTATAACCGCGTCCATCGCAACAATTTGTTGCCCCCCACAGGAAGTGACTACAGTTTTAGAACCGGAAACAAGAGGGTAGGAGAGAGGGAAAGGCTACAGGGGATACATTGTACCTCCTTTCATGCTGATTGTTAATGGAACAGGGGGTGCTGTCGAAACTTAGAACCACACAGGACAAAATATACAAACGAAAACCAGTTGTGTCATGTTATTCTAATGTACATCGGTTCTTATACGTGTCCCTGGTGTACGATAGTTCTTAACCGTGTGTTTCTATTTTACGACCGTTCTAACATGTGTTTCGGCTGTATGATCGTTCGGAGTTGCGGATTTCGGTTGTGCGACGTTTCTAACATACGTGGTTATACTGAGTTTCTAATGTATGTGTGGCCCCGTGGACCACAACCAGCCCCGCAAAAAAAAAAAAAAAAAAAAAACATGCGCACACAGAAGTGCTGAATCTCATCTGATCGAGACAGCTATTAAGTACGGCTAGCCAACAAACAGCCGACTGCAAGGCCACCTTGTTCCACGCTCATCTGCGATGCATGCGTCCCTTTCAGCACAGACAGGACCTAAGGCTATAACAAACTACGAATTGTTAAAAAATCACGTAGTCTTCGCCCCGGACTACATTAGGTCGGGAGATAAAGACAACAAATCCTGGCAGAAACGCAAACATAATCTAGTTGGCCGAACGCACTATACTTAACGTCGGGCACATCCCTGCACGGTTGGACAATGGGGCACTTCGCTTTTCTCTTCATCAATATGCAAGCCGTTTTGAGGAAATTCGTGCGCACAGAGAGAAAAAAAGCAAAGAGAGCGCGACGAGAAACGCTAGTTACATGTGTTAAGATTGAATCTAAAATGTTAAAGGCTGTTCATGGTAAAGTGATCACTTTAGAAATGAACCTTAGAAAAAGTCACTGCCCCTGTATGCATATATTTTAATGGGCGCACTGAGTGGCATTCCGTCCTGTAAAACTGGTAACAATGGATGGGAAGTAATTCCATATTTTACGTCGAATAAAACATGTTAGTGATAACTTAAAATTATTTTTTTCGCGTCTATTTTTTAATGCACAGAAACGTAAAAATTAGCAGATTTGTAAAGTACTTCCTCTTCAAATAATTTCACAGTTTCACTTGACCGACGCACGAATAAAGTGATGAGACCCACGGCAATGTTAATGTCAGATACGGCGGAAGAACACGCGACGTGTATACAAGTAGATCTTAAGCAGGGCTTTCTAAAAGTGCTCAGTTTATCGCGAACGGCCTATAAAGAAGATATGCACAAAAAAGAGAGAGAGAGAGAGAGAGAGTATTCCAACCATGAACGTGTGCCCTACCAGGAGCGTGGATGTAGTAGACATTTCAGCAAGACAAGACATCAGCGTGTCGTTACATTAGGGTCAGCCCTGACTAACATCCCATGCTGCAACCGACACGCTTGCCAGAGAGTCCACAGAACTACGCGCTGGGGTTGCTAAAAAAAAAAAAATAATAATAATCGTCTTGTACAAAAATCTAATTTCAACTAATCATTCATTTCAACAAGAACACACGCGAATCTTTCAGTTTCCATGGCGTACTTGTTTGACACATATCGCAAATAATGTCATCAGTAAATGTTTTAAGTTAAGCAATTAATCAAGTAAACAATCCCGAATGAGTAATTTTTCAAGGGCAAGTTACAGAACAAAACTTAACTCCAAGTGTAAAGCTAAAGAAACTATGCATTGGTGGTATGATCGTAACTACATCAAGATTCAATTTTCTTAAAGGTCTTGCGTTGCGAAGCATTTTTGGAAACACCTGCAGCGCCGATAAATGCTGCTAACAGTGATTAAGCACAACTGTCATACTGATTGATATATTTCTCTACGCTAATAAATCTGACAACTTCACATCTGAAGTACCGTGAATTATCTCCAGAATATATTTTACCCACTCCACACGCTATTAATCTCGGCGACTTTGTTGATTAAGTGTTTGCATAACCCAAATGGAGTGAACTATAAGTCATTGTGCGTTGGAAGTATTTTGAAGACGCTGCCGAGCTCGCCAAGACTTATCATATTATGAAAAGATTATTAAATAAAAAACTACCTATATCCGGACCGGTAAGATTACCAAGAATACTAAGGCGGTAGTCGCACAAACAGGACGAGACTGATCATCACACGGAATAAACATTAGAAAATTAATTTAATATTGCCAAGGAGCTTGTTACATCTTAATGATAAGCTCCAATTTCTATACGCGATTCCACGATTGGCAAACTACTCAATTCAATAACTGTCAGCAACTTCATTAGGAGACAGGAGAAATTATTTGTAAATCTTTTAAAACTAGGTAATCGTAATACTTGGTAGTTTCCACTGTTCGTACCCCCCCCCCCCCTCCCCAACTTTCCACTCTTCGCCTATTTGTTCTGCGAAAGCACACACTAAAGACTGTTCAAAATGATCACTTTCGAAAGCCCTACTTGAGATCTACTTGTATGTACACAGTGTATTCTTCCGCCTGATGTAAAATCAACATTGCAGTGGGCCTCATCACTGTATTCATGCGTCGGTCAAGTGAAACTATGAAATTATTAGAAAAGGAAATATTTTACACATTTGGTTACTTTTACACTTCCGACGTATTAAAAACGGAAAGCGAAAGAAATAATTTAAGTTATCACAGATAGTTACCTTACGGTTTTCATTATACGTTAATTGTGTAACTACACTTTCCATCCATCGTTACCAACTTTACAGGGCGCATGTCACCCACGCAGGCAGGAACAGCGGTATTTTTCTAAAGGTTGATTTCAAAACGGCTCACTTTATCTTGAACAGCCTTTACATGCGGTGGAATATCGAGGGGAGGTAAGTCTCCTAAACTAAATTGACACCTCCTACAGATGCAAGAGAATGAACAGTGGCGTATTATTGTTCGCGTTCGTGCAACCTTCAAACGCGACATCATGCGCTTTGTTCTGTGAACGGGTGTATTGGCAGATGAGCCCATAGCGCTCAAATATCACGTCATTAATGCACAACGCCACACCTTGAGCAATCTTCTAGAACAGTTTCCTGCACATACGGAATACGCTACCTCTCAATTATAGAAAATTGTTTTATAACTCTCTTCTCTCTCTCTCTCTCTCTCTCTCTCTCTCTCTCTCTCTCTCTCTTGTCTTGCTTCTATTTTAAACCACGACCGTTACTACAGTGAAAGTTCATAGCCGATTAAATTAACTGAGCACTTTTGCAATCAAACTTAAATCATCTTGAGGTGTGTTGTAAAAGGTTTTTCGTATTTTTAACCTCCTGAGTTCTGGGAGTGTACGATTTTTATTTTATTTTACCTCACGGTCGGCAATGGACACAGCCAAATCATACCAACATATTATAATAAACTTAGATCATTGCTGCATAAATTTTACTGAAAACACCAACTGCAGAATTCATGAACTAAGGAAAGTAGTTCCGCATATCTCAAGTCTAATTACAATAGTGGTATTTCAGTTAGTCGCAACTTAAAACAAGATAGTTTGTTTGTTCTGTACATACCAGAACCAGAATTTGAGTGTGGACAAAACATTTGTTCTTACGAGCCTTTCGTGCTCAAGCATTTACGGAAGCCATGCTTGGGATCTACTTTTCTGAACAACATGTATCCTTCCGCAATGCATACAATTGTGTACTTTCTCACTTTATTCTAACGTCAATCAAGTAGAACTGTGGGAATGTTAGGGACATTAACAATTGCTAAAATGCCAACCGTTACTCATCCGTATAAGAAATATTTAAAAAAATTATATTTGGTGTTTACAGATTTAAACATGGCACTTTTAACGCGACGTAAAGATGTGGACTACTATTCCTAAATTGTAACCAACTTAACTGAAAACAAATTTTAAAGCATGATATACAGTTAGGAGGGGCATTTACATGCTGATTTCAAAAACATGTTGGCAAGCGGATAGTGACAGAGCGTGATCGAGAGAGGAGCAGGCAGATGATTAATCGTGAGGAGCATTGCCGACCTGTCCTGCGTGCTGAGACCTTAGCCTCGGCAGGATCCAGCACGCAGGCAGCGGTAGGGGACCCCGCCCCTCCTTCAGTCCACGTGTATTGATTCCCGGGCGTTGCCAGGTCGTCCAGGGACCCGGCCAACCTGCCTCTTCCCCGCCGACACTGCTGCCAACTGGCCCTCACGTCCAGCAGACGTTCGCAACGCTACAGCACACTGCCAAGAGGTGCAAGGTTATGCACTTAAACATTACATTGCGCAAGGAAGCTGGTAAACGTTAAAGCACAATTGACGTATTATTCCTGTAGACTAACACGATTACTTGAGCAGTTTTAAATAGCTTTTCTTGTATCCTTCTGCCTTATAGACATGGAAAGAAGTATACTTACAGTCACAGACACAAAGCCGGGTAGTTGGGCTTAACGTCTCGTCGACAGCGAGGTCGTTAGAGACGGTGTAAGTTGCACAGGGAAGAGGAATTAGGTAAGTAATCTGCCATGGCCTTTGTTAGGGACCCATCCCAACATCCGCATGGAGTGATTTCTGAAAACCATGGACACCGAAATCAGGATGGCTGGACCGGGAATCGAACTCGGGTCCTCCCGAATGCGAGTCCAGTGAGTTACCACTGCGCCACCTCGCTCGGTCAGACACACAAAGAAACAACTTCTGCGTGCTCCAGGAACAAACAGTTGCACCTCACGTTTAATAATGTACTAAATTATGTAAATAGTAGGTAGATTACTAACATACACATCTATTAGTTCTTTATTGAATTAACAAAACCTGTCTGACTGGAGGCATTTCGAGTCTGGCAAGTATTAGCACAGTAGTTTTGAAAACGGAAACAATGGGCAGGCTAGTTTCCTGCTACATTCCGTCGTCTAAAGCTGCATATCGCACTTCACAAGTGTTATATGGTGTTACTCGATAGCTACAGAATGCTGAAAAGGGTCGCAAGAGAAAAACTACTGGAAACGAGAAGAATCATAGTTTCATTATGTCGTAAAAACATACACAGTATTCTGAAACAGACCACTATTGGGGAAGTGATTCGACTGTGTAAAGCGCAATACAGTGATTTAAAGAATCGAAAGCTTCAACAAACCGACCAAGATTGGGTCATCTATAAAAAAAACGGCCGACGGGAACCGCGGAAAGTGATCAAGGAAAATTTAAAAGTTACATTACATCATCTGCAATATCCGCCTACGTGCAAGCAAAATTTTGAAAACTAATCGCACAATGAAAAATAACTACTTGGCAATCGCGCCGTATACAGAGCCGGGGCACCGAGAAAAAAGCCCTGCATTAGCAAGATGAATCAAAAGAAGATGTCAGCATTCGCAAGAGACAATTTTGGAAACGGTTCGGGATTATAGGGCGACTTTAGCTCTCGGAGGAGAGTAAGTTTGTCATTTTTTCATAACGCTGGCTGCATTTTGGTATGGAGGAAGTCCAAGACCGAACTTCCCGCTAAGCGAGCGAAAAATTGTGCCAAGGACAGAGCAATAACGCGAGAAGTGCGCGGCGATTTACAAAGGCGCATGCCAGGTAGGCCTATCGGGACTGTACGCTCCTGACCTTCCGCCTGACGGAATTTCTAAAATTATCTCTGAAAGAAGATCTGATCATCGCCCTTACCTCTTACATAGAAAATTCTAGGTCTGGCCAGAGACTACTTATGCCCGGTTGCACCATCGTGGTACGAAACTCGACCCGAGATCGTATCTAAGATCGGCACAGAAAACTGTTGCACCATTCGAGTTCAGAGCTGGATTGGAGACCCGAGATAAAGTTAATTTCGAAACGTCGAAATTGGCGGTTCGAAATCTCGATCCGAGATCAGCAGCCATGCCGACAAATGATGTTTGAAAATACGCCAACAGATAACACTACGTTCGATTGTTTTCTTGGGAAATAAAACACAACAGTATACGTATTTGAATATTATTCTGTAAAATTCGTACAACAATAATTCACTTAAAAGAGATCAAACATCGTACACCTAGTTCTATCTATAGTGGAAAAAAAGCCTACTTCCATGACGTCATATATTAGGTACCAATAGCATAATTTGTCTCATACTTAATTAACATCGATCTCTTACGTTGGAACCACGATAGACGAATCGGAGATCCAAAATCATGAAATTTCGAGGTTGCAACACGTTTACGATGGAACCAAGATCAAACTGAATCCTGGTTCAGAACTAGGATCATTCGATCTCGGACAGGGGAAGATGATGGTGCATCCGGGCATTAAGGGGGCCGCCTAATAGGCGCTTGAAATGTGTTGGGGAAATTCGTTTTTTTTTAACGAAACTATTTTACGTGCGCCCAATGAGCTAATTTACGAAAAGAAAAATCATAACTTCTTTTAAGAGATGCGACGTAAGAATTTCCGCCTTTTAAGAGACTGCCGGCAAACGTCTGAGAATGAAACTGATATAATCCCATGAACGCATCAACTTTGCCGTAAAAAACAGCTTTCCAGAATAACGGTATGAAAAAAAGCGTTGGCTGAACTTGATCTTCGTGATATCATGGGATTATGCCTTCATTGCTTGGATCAGCTCCTCCGTATTAAGTAATATGGCACCGCCTCCTGTAAAGCACTGGTCGACCAAAATGCAATATGCGCGCCAATTTCACTACCAATTACGTGCATAGTGGCGTCTGCGGCATTATCACGTTGTTCATGTTCGCCTTCACTTCAGCTTGCTACTTTCTGTCCTCAGGTAGCCCTTCTTAAAGAGCTGGTCCCCCACGCAATGGCGAACATATCCCGAAAAGTCAATTTCCACAGCAAATATTCGATGCAACCGGGTCTGCGTTCAAATACATGTTCTTTCAATTTCGCTTTCACTAGAACTGTGCTACTTTGTTCAGGAATACCCTGTTAATAATTTGTAGTATGAAGTCTCGTCCGTATTCCATAGTGAGGATAACTTCAGCGACTTACTTGCATGATTATATATATATATATATATATATATATATTATATATATATATATATATATATATATTCTCTGTAACCGGCGTCTTTTAGAAATTTTTGAGTTCTATAAAATTTAAACAGATCTCAAGATCTTGATTAAAGGTGCATACAAATTTTTGGAATGACCTGTACTATCATCCGTCAATAATATATCCAATAAGTTATTGACACCTTTCGTTTCGTTCTCAAAGAAATTTACATAATATCCAATAACGTCCATTTATTTTTTTTTTGCTTTCATAATATTAAAAAGTTTGAAAAATAAATTGCATAATGTTTTCCCCGCTATTAATTCTAATAATATCCGTGCATCGAAATCTAGCAAGCGTCCACGCTGAAATACGAGCCGACGCAAATTCCTCTGGCACTCGAAAAAAAAAAAAAAGAAGAAAAAAACTATTGGCCGAGTGCTTATGCTTTGAATGCAATTACAATATTTGTGTGCGTTCGTTATTGCTTACAAATTTCACTAACTTGCCTTCTGTTGCTAAGCACTGGTGTCCAGTTTTCTTCCTTTGTAACATTTTTACTTTACGTGTCGTAATTTGAGCACAACATAACCGCAAATATGTTATGTGGGTGCACGTGGCTTTAGAACAAGTGGAAATGGGGGGGGGGGGGGGTAAGTGGCCATACCAACTACTTCCGTGACGTTTCGTTATAAATGGGCTGTCTAATAAAAGAGCTCCTCGGTTTCGTAATGACTCAAGGCACGGACAGTTCGAGCGAGTTGGCAACACTGCTCCCCTTCGCGCAGGCCATGACGACACAGGCCTACAGCTGAGTTAGCTGTCCTCCGCGACCAGCTGTCTGGCGCTGGCGCCGCGTACACAGCGCGGCGTGACTACGGCAAGTGTATACTGTGCTTGCCAGCAGCTCTCTCCAACTTCAGGGACGCCACACGTGACAGCAATCATTTCATTTTATTCCTTTATATTTACACGCAGCTCAATTGTATGACAATATAAAATATGGAAAGTGAAGTGAATCTATTTTAATATAACTGTAATAATTATTTAAAGTGAAGTGAATCTATTTTAATATAACTGTAATAATTATTTAGTTACATAACTAACTTAAAAAATCTACATTAGTTTTATCTTTAAAAAGGAGCAAAGTAAAAAAAATCTTCCAGAAAAAAAAAGGACATTCAGTGTCAGTGTATGGACTAAATCTACGTAAACCAAACAAAGGATGCTGCAAAATTGCATGGCAATACTATGGTAAAACATCCCTAAAGTCTGGAGGATGAAAAAACGTTATATGAATATAGGTCCACAAACACTTCGTTTCTGTATAGCCCGTATTACGTAATGTACAGTGTATGGCCCGTGGGCTGGATCATGTTACTGTGGAATGCCATCGCAGCGTTCGTCTGCATGATACACGACACCTCACACTACACATAGAACAGTAGGAACTGCACAGGAATGAGTTACACATGTGTGAAAGCTTATGGTCGGCACTAAAGGAAATGTTCAAAATGTCCTCCATTAGCACGAACACATGCCTCAACCC
Source organism: Dryococelus australis (assembly GCA_029891345.1). Classification (NCBI taxonomy): domain Eukaryota; kingdom Metazoa; phylum Arthropoda; class Insecta; order Phasmatodea; family Phasmatidae; genus Dryococelus; species Dryococelus australis. Next base: position 195,477,803 of record CM056998.1, on the reverse strand, counting down.
GCCGTTACCTGAACACCCAGATGTGTTGATGAATCCCTGGAGAATTCCAGATTGTTTCGCAACCCGCCACAATATGGTTATGGAGGGTGTCCACATCGTCCACTGGGTGGCATACACAAGCGCCTTTAAATGTCTAGCGGATTTAAATCAGGGCTGCCAATTACAGCTGCAATGGCATTCCACAGCAACACGATAGAGCCCGCGGGACATATACTGTACGATGTATTACAGGCTGTAGTATAGAAACTAAGCGTTTGCGAACCTATATTCATATAAAATGTTTTCATCCTCCAGAGGAGAGGTATGTTTCCCCGAAGTACCGACATGAAATTTAGCAAGGTCCTGTATTTAGGTTTGAAATGTAAAATCTTTAAAACCCAGTAGTAACAAGTATACTTTACAAACACAGGTAGTCACTTCCCATGTCAATATTATCTTAGGGGCACTTGCCTACCGCTGGCAGCTGCGAAATTTAAATAGGAAATCCAATGTTAAAAGAAATTTCGCTTCAGGGCGTTAATTTTAAAGCTAGACATAAAAAAAAAATGTATTCTTCGCGAACTGTTGAGAAGATCCTTGCGAGCAACGAGCGTGCCTTTTCAAATACATATATGCAGTATATCTTTTTTTTTAACATAAATTAAAAAAATTCCCTGCAGAGCATACATGTTGTGAAAATCTCAGTTTTATGGAACTTCCTGACAAAGTGTGAGAGATTCTGACGCCCTTGTTCGTTCTCCAAGTCTCAATACTTTGTCGAATTTTACTCTGTGTAATACTTTAAACAATAGAGAAGCGAAAACGTAGGTTTTCAGACGGTTTGACATCGTGTCGTCTTGATTAGAGTTAACTTTTTAGGGCGCATTTGTGCCCTTGTTGCGAATATGGACAGCAACAAACTGACGTCACGTCCTTTGATGTATTTTCCTGCGGCCATAAGCCAGTTGCTGCTATCAACAAGAGCTTACTTCATAACTTATCAAGTTCGCCATAACGCACGACACTTTGAAACTGTCTCTCTGAAAAGTATCACGTTACATCAACAAGGATGACTTTTTTATTACATTACAGCACTTTCACCAATTCTTTCCTTATCATTTTCTTTTGACATTAATATCTTGACTGTAGGCATGACTGATCTAAAGCAATCTGAGCGAAGGTGACAAGTCAATATGCTCAACCAGAAGATAGGTATTGTATTGGAGGAAACGAGCTACACAGTTTTTCAAAAATATTTCGAGAATGTCTGTGAACTGAACATTTACTTGTACCTCCCACAGCCACTTGCCATTGGCGTTTATCGCCACAGCTGCGCGCGGATAGTAAACGGATTACGTACTTACGACGAATAATTTATTCCGTACGGAGTATTATAACTATTTTATATCTACAGCTATAATCGTCAGATTTACTGAACATTTTAGACTGTCTTATCACGACCAGTCACTACTTGAGATCAGGTACTTCGCAATTGCTAAAGACGAGTGGTAGCACTGTGATGGAATACAAGTACTGCACTTGTAACTGAACAATGGCAGTGGGCAAGTTGCTGATATTTTGCAAAAAAAAAATAATAATAAACTGCCACTTCGGCGTCGTACATAACCGAGCAACACTTTCTTTTCAACACTGGAGCTATACTATACATTCCCTATGCTATTACACACCGCAACTTTCATACTAAAAAATATCACGACACAGCTTCGGTATATCAGTGGTGGCGCAGCGATATAAGCCGTGTCCGAACCCAGGTATATACTTACACCCTTCACATACCTTTGGCACCAAACTTGATGAATTCGGGCAGACAGTTTTGTTTGCTTCGGTGCCAGTTATTAGCCCGCTAACCACTCAAATATTCATGTATTCCGACTAAGAATTTGATAATTGCCGAAGGTTCTTTAATTTAAATAAAAACTAACCAGCAGTTAAAAAATTTAAATTTTCCGAGTGGTAGAGAAATTCTGATAACTTTCCACTGAATAACACTTTTGGTCGGTTCCCAGAGCACGACTGATCAAATATTGAAAGCCGCACGGAAAATAAAAAAAATAATATTTCAAAATTTATTTCACATTATTTGTATATAAATATTATATATATATTTCATTCTTTTTAAAATTATTTTTGGACTGTTTTGCAACTACAATACGAATAACAAATGCAAATCCACATCCAAAAACTCCCGTTAATTGCACAAGAAATAGCACATTAATTTGTGGACATTAGTACTCATACGAACAACGAATCCAATATCCATTGTAATGAAAAAATAAATACAGCATTGCCCATAATATAACAAAATCGTATATACCTACGAACATCTAATGTTTTGCCAATACTAACGGAATAAGTAATACACAACCTGTACAATTATTATATATAAACTCTTCAGAAGCTTTCAAGGGCGTTTTAATATAGCTACGAGAAGCAATTGGCTATATGTTATTGCTTTAGTCAACGTAGGTTTATGGAACTGAGAAATATAAATTAAGAAGAAATCACTGCAATTCGTCAACACCGCAAAAATTAATCCAAAGAGATTTTCCTTATAAAACAAATATGTAAAATACAATTCATGTCCAATGTAAAATGTAGTCGCAAAACATCCTCGTTCCACAAAATACGTAAGTAATAAGAATTATTTGCTTACGAGAACGTTAAAATGTACAAACAACATATTCTACGAAATTACAAATAACTCCAGTGTTTGCTAAAACAGTAATGATTCGTTTTCTTACGAAGATGTTAACATTATGAATTGTATACAAACAATGACTTTCCTAAATTGTTAATGGTTCTCGGACGGCATAAATACTAAAAACAAAAAATGTCCATCAAGCTCACTTTTATTAATTTACTAAACAATTTAAAAAGTACTTACTATGTACAGTGGACTCGCAGCTTGACAACTGACGTTTCACCAACCACTTTCTTGGTATATGAACGTTCAACGGCCAATCAAAACGCTTGGAAAACGACCCGACCCTGCCGCAGTCAGAGAAAGTGTCGTATCGATTATATCAAAATGAGACGTTACTCGATAGTACTTAGTGATGCGTCCGATGAGAGTGCGCGCGCAACCTAGCGAGCCACAAGCTAAATCAGTCCGGCCGTTCGAGTATAGGGCATGTTGGTGTGGAGTGAAAAGAACAATCTAGGTATAATTATAATTTAAAAAAATATCGCAACCTCACTAAGATTATCGAATGATTCATTCATATAAAACATCTTAGAATACGGCCTAATAACATATTTCCCCCCAAACAAACCGTAGAAATATATTCATTACCAATGTACGTAATGAAGAGATTTAGGTGATTCTTAACAGCGAGGTTTTGAGGGAATAACAAACGTAGGTAAAATTATTTCATTCGCTGAAAAACATCCCCATAAAATGATGCATATATGCAGAAGGAAAAATTATTTAACACATGATTGTATATTCTGTTAGCACCTCGAGAATCAAATGTACTTTGAAAGTAAAGTTAACTTAATACAATACCCTTTATCAAAAGCTATTGAATAAAATTGGTGTGTTTTAGCTTCAAAATAATACAAGTAAACGAGATTTACTCATTTTAAGTTTTATACATTTTGTAGAACTATGCATTACCACAGGGTTTTTCAAAGAGGTGTAACAAGGCTTAATTTCAATTTAAATTTTCCAATTCTTAAGTTACATACTTAAGGCAGACCACCTGTAACTAAAGTTTGACGTGTGCCCATGTTAACCCCTTCTCCAGCCCGTTTGCCCTCCGCACCAGTTTCGTAACGCAGTGTGAGCGCACGGTCTACGATCTCTAGAGAAGTGCAGCGTGGCAAGGGACGACGCAAATACAGAGCAGAGCGAGCTGCAACCACGTGCGCTTGGTGCAGGAATCTGAAAGTATACCCTGTAAAATTTCTGTTAATTATTATGTACTGATGTGTTTTACGTGTCTCATCCGAAATCTGTTTGACAGTCGTGACGCCAGAAATCTCCGCAGTTGGGATGCGCACTCAACGACCGAAGCAGCAAGGACAGTGCAGTGCAAGTGTGGACGCGACGTGAACCAAACTTGAGCACGAGACGTCAGAGCACTCACTGTAACATAGTAATACAAAAAAATTCTTGTTTTTCAGTGATATATTTTATGTAGGGTTTTGTGTGTAATATGTAAACACGGGCATTTACGTGTTTATGTTATTTAAGCAAGGAAAACCCCAGTGGATTTCGGAGTAAGTAAAGTTTGTTTTTCAGTATATGATTATGTATAATTCACAACGTGTGCCATCCTCACCTCATTCTCCCAAATGTAAACAGTGTTCCGTATGAAATATTATTTTTAGGACTCGTTTATGCATGAACCAGCGCAAGGTAAGGAATGCCAAGGGTTATTATTTATTTTGCAATGTTAAGAAAGGTGATTCGCATGGCCCGCCAAACTCGGCCGGCGCACCATGGCGTGCAGTCAGTCAGCTACGAGCATCTCGGGGGGGTGGCCGCGTGTTACTACGGCTCGGGTTTTGCATGCTCAGGCAACCTTCAAATTTTGTTTTTCACTCATCCAATCTCCATGGTTTTAATAATCCGGAACTGTTGTTCTTTAGCTGCCCGAGACACCAACTCCCTCTTCCCCAGTGCTTGTGTCGCCTGGGGAAGCTTAAAAACCTTGCACATTAATATTATCATCGGGTTCGTGCCATTTTTACAGCGTTACCTCACCGGCAGGTTGAAGCCTTGATGTGTGATTATATATGTAAAGTGTAGGCCTCAGAGCCTTGGTAAATAAACGGTATAATTTACGCATTGAAAACTGTTCATGCGAACATTATTTTGTGGCCTTCGGGCTCTTCAGGGCACAGGCCCTTGAATACCCACTCCTTTTTCACACAGTGTCATAATATGTATTTTCTTTATTCGTTGATGTGCAAGTATCGTGTGTGTAAACGTAGGTGTGTGACTAGCCGATAACTCAGCGTGTCAACTTAATCGGCGAGCTTTTGTATGGCGCAATATTATGTAACATGGGTGTGTGAGCTAACCCAAACAGGTCACTGCGCAGTACGCATTTGGAATAATTTTACGGCGCATTTATAAGGAGCAGCAGTCCAAGATAGCATTGGTCGTCGGCCGAACGACCCTGGAGGAAACCTCGTCTCTACCAACTCACACGACATCATCCATGATGTCTGGCGCCTAGGTAAAATAACTTTCAAAATTTCACTGCTACTTAAATACTGCCTCTACCCACTGATGTACAATGGCGCCACGTCAGTACGATTAAAGGGCAAGGTAAGTTCACGCAAGGGGACACGACCAATAAAGATGCCTGACTTCGTAGCCCTAAAGCCCTCAGTGTTTTCAGAGTGTCCTTTTGTAATTTTCTGTAACGTTCATTCACATGTTTTTCATTTTCACATCATCCACAATTGTGCAATGTTTTGTTATGATGAATATTATTTACAGGGAAAATTTTCGAAACAATGTGTGTGCATGGAAGTAGTGCAGCATGGGGTGCCAGCCCACCAAGCCGGCAGGCACGCCACATGGAAAAAGTTCAGTAGACGTTCGTCTTTCCGAGGGTGTGTGCAGCGCCATGTCGGGTCTCGTGTTTCACGTGCTCGGGCAGCCATCACCATGTTGAACTAGTAATTTCGCTACAATAGCTATTTAATATACTGGAACCTTTTTCGTTCCAGCTGCCCTAGACTTTACCGCCCCTCACACCTATCCAGTGCTTGTATCACCTGGGTAGGCTTAAATTGCACTTAATTTATTTTATGTGACCATGTGTCTTTTCACAGTATCACCCGGGCTGATGTGTTCGTAAGCAGCACCAAATGTAAGTTTTCCCCTACGGGGCTGTAGGTATGCAACTGAATAAATCGCAACAGTGACGAATTACGACATGTGGTTTATTTCCAGTTCGCAGCAAGGCATTTAAGGTACGGGCCTTCTCCCACCAATTTTCCTAAAGTGTAACTTATCGTGCAAGTATGTTTGAAATGGTCGATATAACACGTAACAGCGCTTTCAATGGGCATGTGGGGAGCCCAGATATCCCACAACATAACAAGTACGGTATTCAGTCAATCAGTATAACTTTTATGTTATAAGGAGACACTAACTGCACTTGGAGGATTGACTGTGGTCATCGACCGAACGACCCTGAGGAACAAGTCAGCAGCTGCTCTCCGACTTCACGATATTGTCAACCCGACAATATCCAGCACCCAGGGTAATTATCTCCACCAAGATACCATAACTATAGTCACCGCTTCTCACCTAACCAATGTCCTTATTGACCAACACCTCGGGACTAGTTGCCAGCCTTCTGTGCATTACACAAACGTCAAGTTAACACCAATTTTCTTAGGTTACATTACTCCCACATTTCGTACGCCCTTCTCGAAAGCCATTTCACCATTTCGAAAAAGTTCTTTCGTTCGTCACTTCTAGGGATGACGAATATTTCCCGGAATGGTTCTGGAGAGAGGAATTGGAACTACGGTTCTGAGCAAGACAAATGAACAGTTCTGTTGGAACGCCACACTATTCCACCACTTATCCTCAGAATATACACTGCATTTGTTTACACTCCTTTGTATTTTACAAATATTTATTGAAAAAAAATTATGAACTACGCCTTGAAATTTGTATACTACAAGTATTGTTTTAGTACGCTGGGTTACTACAGTATCGAAATATTTCCAGTTTTTCCATACCTTATTTATATCAGAACAGTGGTTATATTATGAAATTGCTAAACGGGGATGGTTCCGGCTCTGAATTGTTGCAGAAATTGCATTGTAAGCCCAGCAGAGACAAAAAGATTCCAGCGATTGGATGGGTAAGGTAGAAACCGAATATTCTGCTGTATCTTCATAATCCTATTTCATTTCATTGTTGATTTTGAGCCCCTGGAGGATATCACGAGGCAGCGTTAATTGTTTCTCATACAGGATACAGTCTAGATGCAAAGAGACCACCAAGAGAAACATTTTGTCAGAAGTGGCAAGGATTTTTGATTCTCTTGGGTGGCTCTCTCCTCTCGCCATGTTTTCGAACCATCCCATCCAGACTCTTTGGCTGGAGAAACTTGATTGGGATTCTAAGCCTCTAAGTAATATTGTTGAGAAGTGGAGCCAGTTCAACAGTGAGCTACCACTGTTAACATTAGTTGTTGCCAGGCAAGTAATTGGCGCTGCAGGTTCCTCGTGTGAAATGCATGGCTATGCATATATGCATGATAGGCTATGCTGCAGTGGTTTATTTGCACTTCACCATGCCTACGGGAGTCACCACACATTTAGTAGTTGGCAGATCTAAGGTTGCTCTAGTGAAAATTCAGTCCATCCCAAGGTTGAAGGTTTGTGGGGCTTTAATATTAGCTTGTCTACTTCATCGTGTGGATCACATGGTAGAGTTGTTCGTCACTGCCATCACCTTGTAGTCTATTAGTGCCTGGACAGACTCGCAGATTGTTCTTTGTTGGGTGAACTCGTCTCCTCACCAACTGAAAACTTTTGCAGCCAACAGGGCGAGTGAGATCCAGGAGCTCACAAGGCCATCCTGGTGGAAGCATGTTTCATCAAAGTCCAATCCTGTGGATTTTGCTCCTCGTGGCCTCATGCCCTTTCAGCTAGTAGGGCACCCCCTGTGGTAGTTAGACAAAATTGCTTCGAGTGATGTCATTGGTGATGCATTTTTATTCACAATTGCCATAACTATCGTGCAAATCGCCTAACTGGGCACCTCACCCCAAGTGAATTAGACAAGTCCCTTCACATTTTACTGTTTCATGTTCAGTCTGTGGTGTTCAATGATGAGCTTGCTTCTGTGCTGAAGGGTCAACGACAATTTTTCCCCCGATTCGAAATCTCGCCCTCTTTGTTGATGATACAGGTCTTTTGAGGGTGGGGGTAAACTTTAGCACTCTGACCTCCCCTTTGATAACAAGAATCCAGTGCTGCTTCCCAAGACCCATGTGCTGACCGACCTCATCATTGGACACTACTATGAAAGGAACCAGCTTCCTGGTATTCGTACTTTGCAGGGCATTTTTATGAAAATTTTTCGGATTCTTTCAGATAAACATGTCATCACACAGCGATTGTCCTATTGTGTGCACAGGTGGAGGGCAAAACCACCATCGTGCACAACTCTAATGGGCGATTTGCCTGCCACGAGGGTTCAACAGGCGAAGCCATTTGCTAAGGTACAAATGGATTATGAAGGGCCTATGCTGATAATGGCCAGCATGACCCGCAAGTCATCAGTGTTGAAGGGCTATCTCTGCTTATTCGTTTTGCTGTGCCACCAAGGCAGTTAATGAGGAAGTTGTCTCTAACCTATTCACTGATGTTTTCCTGGCTGCCTATAAACATTTAGTTTCTCGTCGAGGAAGGTCTTCTAACATCTACAGTAACTATAGAACGAACTTTGTCAGGGTCCACAACTATCTGATTGAACTCCAGCAGCTTCCGTCATCATCCTTCCACCAGAAAAGGGTTGTCGATGCATTCATACTCCATGGAGTGACACTGTACTTCAAACCACCTGCTGCCCCTCACTTTGGAGGCTTGTGGGAGGCTGGGATCAAGTACTTCAAAACACACATGGTATGTAATATTGGGGAACAAATACTAACCTTTGAGGCGTTGTGCAGGTGGAAGCTGTTCAGAACTCCAGACCCCTGTGCCCTCCAAGTCTGAACCCCAATGGTTGTCGCCCTTAGCCCAGGACACTTCCTGATACTTGAGCCCTGTGTCGCTGTGCCAGAACCCAATCACGTTGATGTCAGCCTAAACAGGCTGCTGATCGAGCTGCTACATCAAGACATCTGGCAGCATTGGCATTGGGAGTGTCTCCATACTCTCCAGCAATGCTCGAAGTGGCAGAAGCAAGGAGCAAGAATCGCTCTCAGTAAAATTGTGTTAATTAGGGTGGCATCTTGACCGTGTGGAAGAACTTCATCCAGGAGCAGATGGTATTGCACGAGTTGCTACAGTGTGCACTGCCAATGGAGTTTTCAAGCATCCAATTTTTAAATTGTGCCCACTGCCCAAAGAGTGCTAAGTATGTTGAAATCTCGGCATTTCAAGGTGGGCAGTATGTTAACTATGGATTTGTTAGAAATTAATACTTGTGCAGTACCCTGTTTTAAACATCTAGCATGCCTGATTTGGTGCGTTCATCACTTGCCAATAATATTTCAAGGGTTAACGGTCCTGAGCTTAAGGAAAAAGAAAGCAGTTTTCTTGTTGGACATCATGGCGGTAAGTCGAGTTGTGCGCAGCTGCCGCCAGTCTGTTGTTTTATCGCCAAAATTCGTTGTACAGTCCACTATCGGCAATTTATTTTTAATAATGTTAAATTCCCTACAACAGTTGGCCTGTATGTTGATGAGAGGGTACAAAATCTGGGGCTACTGTTACTACCCTACATCTATTTGGTACTTGATTGTCGAGGTGGAGTAGGATGGTCTTTCATGCTGCTGCACATCCTTTGCAGGCGATCCCCGTGTCAGAGGAACTATTCGGCTGAGGGTCTGGTATTCTAGCCTATGCCAGGGCCAGTTCAGACACTACTGTCTATGGTGGTATGAACTGTCAAAGTAATCAACTCTCTTACAGCAGCCTGCAGGGTCCTTCTACGACTTTTACTAAAACTACCCTGCTGGGTGTAATGCATTTAAACTCTGGTACGAACTATTGAGGAGAAACTGGTAGTTTGAACAGTCCTAACATGTACTTCCAGGTCACAGCTGTGTTCCCAAAGTCCATCCTTTGCAATTACAGAGCTCTGGGTGGGTGACCCACAAGAGGTCAATCTGGTCTAAATACGCCTAGTCCCACTTCTGCCTTTCCGAGCTGTGAGAGAAGGGTGATTGTCAACTTACCCTTGGTGACTGCAGACGGGGCGACCTTCTAGAGCAAACTTCCGAAGCGCATTCATTAAGTGGTCTAGTGGTCAGCATTCTTATGAACATTCTCTGACCTTCGCAAGCTGAGAGCCAGGGTTATACTGGCCTCTTTTATACTAAACTAGCTTTAACCCGCAACTTCGCTCTCGTGAAATTTAGGACTTGAAATAACTACTTGGGTCTCTTAGCCACTGGACTACTGTGGCCCCACTATATGGTTTCTCTACCCACTCAGCTACTGTGGCTCTTGGAAAGGAATGGGAGACAGCCCATAGCCAAAAAAGAAAGGAGAAATGTTTAACAATGTTTTTTATGCAGTAATCCTAAGAAAAGTTTAATCCAGTACCTATGTACTGCCCTGACCATTATAATTTAGGAACCGTTTGCGATATTATCCTGAGATAAAAAGAATCCTATGTCACTCTCCGGCCGTCCTACTATATCTGTGCAAAAAATCAAGTCTATCCGTTGCTCCGTTTTGACGTGAAAGAAGGACAAACAAGCATACTTTCGCATTTATATAGTAGTAAGGATCTTCCAAGCTTGGTGGTCCTTGGGTGCGGGGGTGGCTAGCCTCTCCCCGCAGAGGTTGTTTATTCTTATTCTGAAGGGGTGCCTTTCATTTATTTTTGTCTCGGTTGGAGGCGTTGACATTCCTTATCACCTCAGCAAGAGGCTGGAAGATGGAGCTGCTAGAGTAGACTGGGATACTGCCCTCCAGTGGCGTGCTGTGGAACAGGCACGGCCTTTCTGGAGGGTGCCGATGTCTCAGCCAACAAAAAAATCCCCCTTTGGGTGTAGGACGACAAAGTGATTGCTTTTGAAGTGGTTTGACAAACAGTACAAGTTAGGGCCACGTGTCTGTAGTCACTCAAGATGTGCACCAACATATCCTGTATGCACGTGTCCCGTTATGAGCAGCGTAATCAGCAGTGTGCGCATTTCCAAAGAGCAAAATGCACCACGAATCAAGTATTAACATCTAGTCACCGAATTTGAAATCTAATATTTGTAAAGGAGGGATGATAGCTTCCTTATAAAATTGTAACACTTACCCTGACTCAGTATTCTATTTATTTGAAATCAACTTAAGTATTTCTTATCATGTTGTAGGGCCTATATTGGCCAGGTTATAGGTAGAAACAAATGGACATTCTTTTGTCCATGTAGACGGTAGAATTTATCCTGGTAGGCCTAGACAAATTATTGGAGACGGCTATTCAATTTATTAAAAACGAACTGACTGGTGCTACTTCGTTCACAAGACATTTAGGTATTTGAATCACTCTAGCTACTGGGCCACTGCAGCACCATTTGATATATGTAGTTCTATCCACTAAGCCACTGCGGTCGCACTTATCACTTTATCCACTTCCAATAAGGCCCCACTAGATCTCGCTCGGGCCACTACAGCCCCACTTATATGTAGTTCTAGCCACTGCAGCCCTACTTGGAATAGCTCTAGCCACTGTGCCTCTAGGGAAAGAAAGGACAGTCCATAAACAAAGACAGGAAAAATGATGGAACTTTTTTTAACAATGCTTTTTTTATGCAGTTATAATATTAAGAAAAGCATAACCCAGTTTTATATATATATATCCCCCCCCCCGATCATCATATTTTCGGAACCGTTTGAGATACATATCTAGATGAAACAAAGAGTGTGTGTGTGCGCACGCATGCACGCACACACGTGTAAATTTGATGTTGATACGGACAGTGGTTTTAGAGTTAAATCCGATCGGACAGGCATACACAAAAAAAATTAATATTAGATATGGCTTAGTTTTCACTTATATAATATGAAAAAATAATTAAAAGAGGAAAATTCGAAAATCAAGGACAAACTTCTATTTTATTTAATTGTATAGATTAGTAACAAAAGGCTGTTAATTTTAATAATGTTTTTGCTTCAGCCTTAGTTTGGTAACCAAAGTTATGTCAAGAAAATGCATTTTCTGCCTTGGTAATCAATCATGTATTGGAATATTCATTAAAAAAATTTATAGTTTCTTCTAGTTTTGCTTTGTCCTGAAAAGAACTTAGAAAGATAGGCAGTGCAAGGAATACTTAGCATTATACTTAAAATAAATATACCTGAATAAGAATCTCTCACACAATTTTAACAAACATTTATGGTATACACCTGAATGTAAAAATGTAAATTAGCATGCTGTGCAATGAGGAATTTGAAAGGTGTTTCTGTGTTTAATACATACTAAAAGTTGTGATTTTTAGTCCTATGAAAAGTTTAAATCTTAATGCTGTCTCGTGATGTTTTAAGGGCTGTTTTTTAATCTTGCTTTGTCTAGCTTGGAAGTGTTGCTCTCTATAAAAGTAACTTCATTGAGTAGCGAAAATGTAATCAGTTTAATGAACAAATGAATCTTTGTAGCAGTATATTTTGCGGAAGTAGTTTTTTGTAAATATTTGGTGCTTTTGCATGATTTGTATTGAAAATAGGTTAATACAAAGGCCTTTCCCATACAGTGTGGGTGTTTCTAATTTTCTGAGATACTGTGCGTTTAAACTGTTCTCAAAGCTTTGTTTGCAGGTTATGGGTTTCCTCGAGTCGTCCTGGTTTGCAGGACGCAGCGAGCACCACACAGTACCAAACAGTTGCTAGGGCCAGAATCCACGAGCAAGACGTAGCTGGGGAAAACCGTTCCGCTCATCACGTGTGGCACGTGCCCTAGGCCACAGTGGTGATAATCACATTTTGTTGCTAGGACATCTAAATGGTCCAACGTTTGTTTGGAGCCTGATGGCCCTTCAGTGGAAGGCAAGGGGCTCGGAAGGTACTGACTAAAGGTGCATCTTGGTCCCACATTCAGCTAGCTAGCCAGCCATAGCTTTCCACCACTTGCTTGCCATGTACTCAGGACTGTAGAAATACCACTACACACACCTGAATCTGGGCTGTTTGTGGAGATTCGTCCTGCAGTCTGAGCTCCATACTAACAACTTTAGTTAATCCTATGCTGTTCATGCAAGCTTACCAACATACAGTTCTAGTTTAAATTGCGCATGCAGTTTAAATTTAAGATTTGAATGCATCAGCTGGGATGAACAGAACTTCCACTTCTACGTTACACATGCTAACATTACGTATACATTTGTTGGCAGGTGTTAAATACTAAAGAGTACTTTCAACACTGTTTAAAGAAGGAAATGCTTAAATTTTTTTTATTTTTGTACATAACAGTCGACAGATTCATAAAAAATAATTACTTAGACCGGGTACACAAATAAGGTACAAAGAATATTCCGCACAGAACTAAACACTTCTTCAGGAGTCAAGCTCACGAATCAGCTGATGGACACCATCTGCTCCCTCCCTATTCACCTGCTCGAGGATGGCTGTTGCCTTCTTCAGCCGTTCAGTCGTAGCCTTCACCTATGCACACACACATACACTCCCTGCAGTCAGCTGTTAAGGTTGCCACACACTGGAGTGTTGGTGGTAGAAGGCGACAAAGCTAATAAGACAGACTAAGTAGTATAAGATTTAAAAAATACAAAATAAACTAATCCCATGGGTTACCACACGATAGAAATGTAATCACCAAATAACAAGCGCCCGCCCGCCCACACACACACGCACACGTTATGATGCACAACGCACACCCTGACATTGCCTCATCTGAAAGTGCCTTGACTTGAACCAGGTGGGGTTACAACAGCACTGGAGACTGGTCACATGCCTGGAGAATACGCCCCTAGTCACGGTGGTGCTATTACAGACACTTCAGCTTGTACTGTTGACCTGAAGTCAGACGTCACGTCAACCTCCCCGAAGTGTGATTGTACTATTGGCAGAGACCACCTCCCAAGGTCACGTAGTTCTACGGCGGAACAAGGGATGATGCTAGCGGTGCTAGAAGACAGCTTCTCTCAAGAGGTGGAGCTCACCTATAAGTCAGCGTGCTGCCCAGACGCCAGTTGTAGTTGTTCTTCAGCTCTGGTAACTTGCTCTACCACTCTTGTGCTACAGCTCTCTGCCATCCTTGAAGTCCTAGTGACCTACCAGAAGATCTTCAGCGACCTTACAGAGGCTCTTCAACACTGCTGCAGAGCAGCCTCCGAAGATGCCGCTCTTCAACACTGCTGCAGAGCAGCCTCCGAAGATGCCTTCAACACTTGCCTTACCTCCTGGTAACGGCAACCGCACTGCCCTTCTGGCAGTGTAAGCACCACTACTACCGGCTGGTAGTGGCCCTTGAAGGTCTTTTTGGACACAATACCACCTGTGGTGGTGGCCATCCACAATCCCTCTTGGACATTGGTTTGAATTACGTAGGGCCAGTTACTTTCACAGCTATCTAGCCAGATTTCCTTGTTCAGTTTAGAACCATATCTCCACCTGGATTCAAAGAGTCTGAATTCCGTTCAGCACCAGTTAACTAGGAGGTAGTACGGGTCACCGTTTCTATTACGTACGGAATAAACACACGTTTCTCTTAAACCACTGAGTACTATTTTCTAAGGTTTTTGTTCCTTCCACAGCAGACGAGGACCCACCAGAGCAAAGCAGGAGACAGCGTACTTGAATATCTACTCTCCGAAACAAGTGAAGGACTGCGGGCTCCCTTCACTGGGTGCATGTGTGTCGATAACCCACATGTTCGAGGGCCACCCGTACCGTACACTCGCGTGCAGTAAGGTAGAGTCCCAATCACTATTAACTCAATCAAAGAGTCATCAGACCGCTAGTCCAGTTGATCCACTCTGTCCACCGCGCTGTACTGTCGCCAGAGGAAGTGACACACTGGGTCTGGAGATCTGCCCTGACTTGGACCCACTCCCACTGTCATTATCTGGCACCTAGAGGACATCCAATGCTCTATAACCATTGCGCCTCATGTCACTGGTTAGAAGAGCACCGGGTACAACCCTGGTCTACATTGGCGCGGCTTTGGTTTTACACATAGCTAGGGAACTTCATCGTATGATATCTTCTTGTGAGGCTGTCCGTTGTACCTGTCCTTACGCCATACACCCAACGAAGTGGTACCAGGTGGCAAGACAGAAAGGTCTCTTCTACATTTGATACTAAGGGGAGCTGCAACCAGTTCCAGCAGCACTTTGCAGTGTAACCCCATGGAAACGATCTCAAGCCGCCTGCCAACTTGAGAGCCCTCACCTCCCAGGTACCCCCCATGCTTTATTCCAGCCTCCCATCAAGACCACCTGCCGACCTCACCCAGTGGCGACTGACATCCACCAGAGACGTAAAGTACCGCTGGGACCCTCCAACCCCTGGTTCCAGCACAGATGGGCTCAACCCCGCTCCAGCTGCCACACCAGCAGCAGACCAAGGAGCTACCCCGGGTCACAGCAAGCACAATTAAACCAGTTGGAGTTTGTCTACCCCTCTGCCAGAAAGTCAAAACATCTACTGACTACATACCCTGCCGCCAGTCCTCGCACCCGACTGTGTACCGGTTAAGGTCCTACTTGGCAACAGTAAGGGCAAAGTCAGCTCGATTGTGTTACTGACCTCCACGACAAAACTTTGATTGGCCATGATGACCTCTCTCAGCCAAAGGTCATCACATGTCAGTTAAATATAAATAAATTTAGCATATTTTAATTTTTTTCTTTAATTAATGAATTGTCATTTGGTGATCACATATATGTCAAGCAACAGCCCACAGCATTAATTTACGTAGTAAATATTTTCATTTGTACAACTTAGTACTGTGTTATTACAGCTTAAACAAAACAGAACAATTTTGTATTCAATTTCAATGTTCCATATAATTAGAAAGAATTTTTTTGAGAGTCCAACACCCTAAAACTAGCAAGACGTGTCTTTTCATGTTATGACAGTGTTTCGTTGTAAGTGGTGCAAAATAACACAATGTACAAACATTGTGGCATGCCTGACTAAGGATACCTTTTTTAGCCAGTGCAATGAATTTTCTTACTAAAATTAATAAATCAATAAATAAAAAAAATAAATTGTACACTGCACCATTAATCCAATACACTAACGGCCCATAGCAGCATACGTGAAGTTAACCAAGATGAATACCCACAGCTGGTGTAAAGGCAGTGAACTACTTTTTCAAGGGCAACTGCGACACAAAAGAGAAGGCAGATTTGCAGCAGAAACAGGCCGTGCCGGGGCACCATTATTGACCTAATATGTTGTATTGGTTTATGTGTAATGCTTATTTACACTCATATCTTGAAATCCAAATCTAAAGTTGAAGCCAAAAACGTAAACGAGTCGTCAATTAATAAAAAGCACAAAACCAAAATTTGAAACTGTGAATAAAATAGTAATCCAAAAAAATATCATAAGATGATATCAACATGCAATGCAATCAATTCCAATCACAATCCATAATCAGAATCCAAGAAGAAACGCTAGTCAAAGTTATAACTAGGGATGGGCAGATACAAACGATACAGATTCTGAACTGCCGAAGCCGCCAATTACATTACAGTGATGCCGATACCAGTTTTGACGAGCACAATCATAATTCTCAATTCCCAATATTTGAAAATACTTTTTATTACTTAAATTGAAGTATATGATTTTACGAACACTTTAAGCACTTTGTACTGGATGTTTACAACATAGAAATAAAATACAACACTAACTTTTAATAATAAACGATAAGCTAGACAATTTAACTGGGCCAATAAGTGACTTGACGGTCAAACAAAAAGTGTTATGGTAAAGTGAGCACTTTTTAAGGCCCTCCCAACAGGCATTAACCACTAATAAATATATATTTTTTGCAGCCTCAGGCATTAAATTTCATGGTGGTGATGTATACACTGTGTTTATTGGTCACATTGCTATGTTCATATTAAACAGCAGCAGGTAGATGGAGGAAATTGGATGAAAGGAAAAATTTATAAGAGCCTTAAAAAGGGCTCACTTTATCATGAACAGCCTATACCAGACAATACAACATTCATTACAAACAAGAGTTCTAAAGTCAACCTTAAAAACTTCAAGCAATCTGATGCGGACTTGGATTTTAGATCTGAGAAATACCATACTTGAAATTGAACAAATTTTTTTTATTTATATAAATATTTTACACTTGGTATTCCTGCGTTGCTTGGGCCATACTCAATCCCTTAGTTAAAATTAAAACTGATATATTTGCAACAATTTTTGCCAATTATTTCTTCAGACCTTCAATGCCTTAACCAAAATCTCAGTCGACAGTTTTCAATAAGAACTACGCTAATCAAAATCAAGTGTACAGTAGAACCTCTCTATTTGAACCCCTCATGGTTTCCGAGAATAGGGTCATAATGGAGGGGGGGTTAATAAAAAATTTGGAAAATTTTACGCAGATATTGACCCACACCTAATCCCTATGCCCCCAAACTTGCCATTTTTTGCATGAAGTTCATGTTCAATCATCTCTAGCA
Source organism: Dryococelus australis (assembly GCA_029891345.1). NCBI lineage: Eukaryota > Metazoa > Arthropoda > Insecta > Phasmatodea > Phasmatidae > Dryococelus > Dryococelus australis. The sequence goes on along the minus strand of CM056998.1, from coordinate 195,460,491 downwards.
CACTAAAAAACCACTTTTTAAATCAAATATAAATATATATGTATATTTTAAAACTGGATATCTCCTGATTAATTTTATACCCAAGAAAGGCACATTAGACCACCTCTTGTCGTAAAAAAGAAGGCCTAGCACAATATGACGTGGCCATTGAAAGTGTGTGAAAAGATTAGACTATGTATTATTAAAACATAACTAAATACTGTTGGAGATGCCTTATGTTTGAAGCAAAACACACAGAACTTTATTGACAACATATATGAAGATACATTGAATCACTCGTGTGCTGGGGTTAGCAGCGAATACATTGCCATGCACACGTAGCTGGGCAAGTGCCTAGATCTTCTGCAGCGTGGCCGGGCGCAGCAACTCACATCTATCGATCGGTCCTAGATCCTCGGGATTGGGCAGCTGTCAGTCAGTCACTGCAAACTGGCGGGCGGCGGCCAGCCGCCCGCCACAAGATTATTCTGGCTGGTGAGGGCCAGCCAGCCACCGCCAGTGCCGTCGTTATAGGACCGGTTCGCTTCGTAACAGTGGCCCTGTGTTGATAAAACATGCTGATAGATGTGATTCACATCAATGTGTTGAATTTATACTAAATGTAGGCGGCGTGGTTGCCTCTGCACTGGCACTATGAGGTCCGGCAATTTTTACAGGAATATAAAAATTTTGTGCTGTCTATTTGAAATATTAATTATCCCGAATTTTTCGTCAAAAACTTCTGACGTGACCTATCGGCCTTGCTCACCAAAATATGGTAACAAAAGAGAAACATTTTATTTGCACACACTTACCTACCTTTATTCACTTTACACATAAAATTGACTTCACAAGTGAAAGAAAGAAAGAAAGAATGCCCACCAAAAAAATTAGCATATTACGTAGACATGGGCACACATAAACTTAAAAAAAATCATTAGAAAAGGGACATTGAATTAAATTGGAAGTTATACATGCACTGATTAAGAAACTAGTCTGTAATGTGTCGTCGTCTGTACGGCAAGAGAGGAGGGATAACGGAGGAGAAAAAAGACAGGGAGGATAAGGCAGAGGCATGTGACTAGGACAAAGAATCCTTACTGACCCGGCTTGCAAACTCCCCCCCCCCCCCCCCAGGCAATACGCCAGTGTCCCCTTCTGGCATTAATTTATTGCCTTATGCTGCTTGGAACAAATGACAAAGTCTATGACAGCAGCTTGAGAAATGTGCAACCACTAACATCAGTAAAGGCTCGTTTCCCATTGACTGAAAACCATGGATAATAGAAACTTGTCTACAAAATCAAATCCACCCATACTCAAACCATATTGGCGGAGGGATTACTGTATCTATTTTTAGACGTGCCTCGAATTTTCGACTTTTTAGACCCAAACTTTTCACTGGTTCCTCGGAATTGGGTCTTAATAGAGAGGTGGTCGCAATCAAGGGGTTTCACTGTATTTGCTTTCACCTTCCATTTACAATAACAACAGTGTCATAGAATGTGTAATTCGTTTTCACTGACGCAAACCTACGAGTGCAGTATGTGCATAAGAAGGATAAGAATACAGGTTACTTTCTCGTCGCCAACCAACGAATGCAGTAAAAACAGTAAAAATGTAAGAAGAAAATAAAACAAAAGAAAAACTTATCCGATGTAAAAAATACTATCAATAGCACCAGTTGTCAATTAAGTGTATTGTTTTGGATTCATGTAATTTCAAAAAATGAATGATACACAAAATCTTTGACCAATGTACCAACAGGAATTACCCCAAAATGCAAACAATGGAGACAAATCATCGAAAAAGAATTGCTCTGAATATATTTTGGTTTTCGGACAGAATATCTGATTGATGGATGCTGTAAATTCATTGTGTTAAATATCAGATGCTGCAAATGCCAATGGTCGGGGTATCGGCCGGTTAATCTGCATCATCCCATCCCTGGTTAAAACTGTCCAAATCTCTAAAACATCACAACTGTAAGTTGACCTACAGAAAATTTTATGTTTGTATACTAAGTAAGTAAATTGCTTTATTTAGAAATGGCTACTTCAGTTTGGATTCTTCCACAGTAAGTAATGTAATGGGTATCTTTATCTGGTATCTGTAACAAAGTATTGGTATTGAGGATATCTGCAAAATCTGTTATCGGTCCAGCACTAGTTATGATCTCCCAAATTAAAGAAGTTATGACTGCCCAACTTTAAGAATGCAACAGGGGCGCTGACTTGTAAAAATATTGGGGAAGGGGCATTAAAAATGTGAATTTTTTTATTTGTTTTTTATTTGTGTGGCTTACTGCACTGACACAGTGCTAAGGGTTTAAAGTAGACATTGGTTGAACATTCAAATTTCGAAGGGAACTCAACTTTTAAGGTTACGTTCTGGTTCAGTTCAAAATCGATTGCCATGTCAAAGATCCTAGTTTGGTTCATTGGTTCAGAAAAACTTACAGGAATTCGTGTTTGTTACCCATTGGAAAATGTGCTAGAAAGGAACATCATTAATGAACTTTGCTTTGATAGGAACTTAAGTATTTACTCATCTACAGAGTGCCCTTTCCCCCCCCCACCCAAAATAATGGAAAACATTTCTGAGGAGTGTTAAGAGTGGCAGTCGTAAATTATCCACTCCTAAACTGTCAAGTGATGCTTAACGGGAAGTGTAGTGGAAGAGTCTACAGGATTGCTACCTGGGTGAAGAAGGGAAGAAGCAACACAGTTTTTTAGAGAAAGGTAGTGTCACATTACACTGTGAAGACCCACACACACCCCAGCAAGCCAACTGCCAAAAAAAAAACCCATCCACCCACCTCAGTTGTTGAAGTTATTCTTTTAATGACCATAAGGTTACCCTGACCTTACAATATGCCACAATATTTTGGCTTTTAGACCCACAAGTTATTTAATTAAAATATTTTCCAAATACATAGCAATCGCCACAAATTAATTTAAAACAAAAGAATAATTTGTTACATACTTATAAAAAAGGCCCCACAAATAGTTGATGCAATTGGGGGGGGGGAAAAAAAAAAAAAAAAAAAAATCCCCTGTAACTTGCTGCAAAAATCATGGCGTGCGCTATACACGAGTAAATACGGTACTTCACTTCCAGAAGATGGAAAATAGCAATGAAACAACAAAAATTACAGAACAAGTCATATTTGATTATTGTTTTTGTAGCAGTGATGGCAACATTATATATTGAACAATATAGTATGTAAAACCAGGTGCTATTCTGTATTTAAATGATTGTATAGAAAATAAGAGATTTGCTTGAGTTTTTGAAAAATGACATTTTCAATTAACATTTTCTTTTGTGTTGCTTATTTGTGGTTTTCACATACCACAGCTAAAACAACTAGAAAGATACATTTCCCAGCGTTATGATAAATTATCATTTCAACCAAATCTAACCAAAAGTTAATATTATGTTAATTTCGGCCATTATATTTTGGAACTATTAGTGGTGAAACTGTGCAGGTTGTGTGTGTGTGCATTTTGTGTGTGTGTCTATATATATATGTGTTTACTGTTTATTTTAGGTTTTAGGCTCCTATGTTTAAACAATTAGACATGAATTATGAATGTGGTTGTATCAGTTTGTGTTTTATACTTGAACAACTAGGGGCTGAACTATGAAAGCTGTATGTATACATGTTGTCCAGACGTCCAGTAACAAAACACTCATAACTTGAGTGGGCAACACTGCTAAAATGATCCACGGGACCACTGTAATCAATATTAAGTACTTAATTTGCAGATATGCATGTGTGCACACACTGATTACTGTTTAACATCCAAAATCCACTGTAGTGTTAAGGTGGTTCTACATATTTGTTTTTTTGTTATAAATGTATATACCAATTTAGGGCTGACCTATTAAGGCATATGTGCGAGGATAAGACATTTTTTGTTTTTTAAAGTTCGGTCCGAGTTCAGTTCGACGAGCTATAGCACAGTTTGGTTCGTGTACAAATCTAAAGGTTCGGTTTCATAAAAATATTCTGGGTTAACTTCTAGTTCGGTTCAGTTCCAAAATCTGGGTTCGTCCCATCTCTAGTTTAAAGGGCTGAAATATTGTTGGCAGTACGCAACCCCAAAAAATGTTTTGGGGCTACTCAATAGGTAGAGACCTGAAAAAGTAAGTGTTATTTTTGTTAAAAACAGCTGTTATTTCCTTGCTACAAAAATGTAGTTTTCTGGATGAGAATTGCTCCAATTTCTAATGTGGTCTTTATAAAAACATACATAATTTGAGAAATGTCACTATTCGTAAAACCTGAAACTGACAATGTTATTGCTATTGATAAGCTGTGTTTTTTTTTATCAATTATTTCCTTGTAAAAGTTCCTAACTCCCAGAGAAATATACAGTTATGGTTTTAAAACAAAAACATTAGTTTCCTTTATCAACATACAACATTGAAAACAATTTCAGATTTTACTTAAGATTTTGTATTCTGCCACACCCCTGGAAGAATAAAGGGTCACAAAGCACTGGCAAGGGCATACTGTTTCATGAATAGAATAATGTAAAAAATGTATACACAATAATAAAAGCACTGTTGAAAGAAATAATACAAGTGCCTTGTACAAACAGAAAAAAAAAGTAGAGAAATCTTACTATACGTTTTTGAACTATCTAAACTTTCAACAACAGATTTTTTTCCGTTAGATCCGCTGAAAAAACTTTCGTTTCTTTAAAAGTGTCATTTTTTACCGCATATATTTACAGAGAATGTGTATGTTAAAAACACAGTTAACTGGACGAATACAAGTTTAAAATATGTAATAAATAGATTTACAAATACACAATCTACCAAAAAGTATTTGGGCACCCGTGAAGATCGGTAATTCAGTACGTCAGTTGACTTGTGTGGCCGCCATACGTTGCAGGCCGGTGTAAAATCAGTTGACAAGGAGATGGCACGAGGTACAGAGCTATAGGACTTTGATAAGGGCATGGTTGTGGGCTACCATCTCAATGGGCTGTCTAGCCAGGCGATTGCACGGAAGGTAAACAGGCCCAAATCAACGGTTGCATTCGTCCTGCGTAAGTGGAAGGTCAATGGGCAGTGTGTCGATGCTGCACGTTCTGGGCGGCCTCTAATCTTGACCGACAGTAATAGCAGAACCCTGAAACGTGAAATTGTCAAAAATTGGGCACAACCCATAACTACCATCCGACAGGAGTTTCATGCAGCAACACGAGTATCGGTTTCCATTGGAACATTGCGTACAGAGGCCCACCGACTTGGATATTTTGGAAGAGCAGCTGCACATAAGTTCCATATCACGACAAGTAATAAAACTCGGTGACTCAGGTGGTGTTTGGACCGTCGCAACTGGACACTGGAGCAGTGGGAATCAGTCCTGTGGAGTGATGAGTCTAGGTTTACATTATTCCGGTCTGATAGACGTGTATCGGTGTGGCGTCTACCCAGGGAACGGCTTCTGCCGGAGTGCATAGTGCCAACTAGGAAAATATGGTGGTGGTAGAGTGATGGTGCAGGCCTGTTTCATGGCCTTCGGCGTAGGACAGCTAGTGTTTGTCCGTGGTAGCATGAACACAAGAGGCCTATTGTAACATTTTGGATAATGAAATGCTCCCAACATTGTGGGGTTTTTACGAAATGGACCCGTGTTACTTCCAGGATGCCAATGCCATGTGCCATGTTTCAAGGGCTACTATGCAGTGGTACGCCAACAACAATGTTCGCCGATTGGTCTGGCCCATCCAGAGCCCCGACCTCAACCCTATGGACAGGGGCAGGGAAAGAATGGTAAATAAAAACTACAAATATCGGGCCAAAAAACTGGTTGAAGTAGTGTAAAAAATCGGTGCAAAAAACTTGAAACTGTGTAAAAACTTCAAAATTATTAATAAAGCAGTAAAAAAAATTTGTAACACATTAAGCATAGTAAATTTGTGAAACTAAGCAAGTAAATGCAGGAAAATAGAAAGCTTGCCCTCCTCCCTTTGTACACAAAATAGGATGTTCCAGGTGAAACATACTGGGATTCAAAATGTTAGTGGTGAAATTTTTTTATAAATTTAGTCAATTTTTTGGCCCATTTTGGTGACTCTTTTGTTGATGCTTTATTCAATTCATCAAAAATTTAATTGAGGAAAAAATTGGTTTGGTAACAGCACAAAAAGAAAATTGTATACATTTGGTCAAAAAATGCATGCACTCAAACATATTTCATATTGCAACAAACTCTGGCTACACAAAATTAAAATAGCAAACACTTAATCGGAAAATGCAAGCACTGTCAATAATTACTACCACATTACTTGGCTTTTGGTATGTTCTTTTGTCAGCCATTATATTCCCAACCACTAAAAAACTCTTTTCAGTGTCTACATTACTGACTGGAATACATACTGGTTTCACTGATTTAGTGTAGTACATAAAAATTCCCAACGTTTTTCAACTTTAATGAAATTGTTTATTGTGTAATTTCCACACCGGTGCGAATAAAAGCATCATATTTATCACATTTTGTTCTTTCGGTAACGTTACAACTTTTGAATCTTAGTAATTGGAATGATATTTCCGCACGAGCAAAGTTTTCAATTGCATCATCAAAACAATGAGCAGTTATAATTGCTACTTTCTCGCAAGAGGCGCAAAACAACCTCGTCTCGCGAAAGATGATAAATGTGACAAGCCAAAGTTCTAAGCCCCACCAATAAAATAAACAGACCTTCAACTAATATATTACTTCAAAAAAATAAATAAATAAAAAAAAACTACACCAGTTACAATTCACCCTCACATAACGTGGATAATTTTAAAAACATGTTACATGAAAAACTTACCTGGAAAAAAAACAAACCATTTCGTAATACCACAGATATACGAATCTATGGAGCGTACTGTGTGCCTTTGCAGCATAAACATGCGGCCAGCAATTCATAGTGATGGAAAATTTTATTACCATCTTTTAAATAAGTATTTGGTAATTTTTCTATTTATCACATATGTACACTACCAACAAGGTTACATTAATTATGTGACGAAAAGTGAACAATATAAGTTTATTTTAGAAAGTCGTAGAGATCAGTTTATTTCCGAAACATAGCGACGTACCGTAGGAATAGATGCTCGTTGGAGGTATCGCTTCGGCAGTGTTACTTCGATGCACCAATTGTGTCGACTTCCCGATCCAGACTACATATTGAAATGGGTTATCGAATTTGCGCAGTAAACATTAGGATTCACAACATAATAATGAGATTGAAGTGTTTATTATGAAAATGACCCCATTTACAAAAACCACAGGTATTAAAACCAGAAGGAATTTATACTAACCAAACAGAGAAGTGAAAATATTCTCATTCTATAAAACTGTCTGGTTTCCTGTGGAATTTCGCCTTGAACTTGAAAGAGAAATCTCGTGCAACTCTTAAAAATAATGATTGAAAATCTTATATTTCGTGCGATATTTCACGAAAAAGCAGAATTTTGGACAATTTTTTGTAAAACAAGAAAAATGACCAATTTCGTGATGTTTCACAAAGCAAAAACGGTAAGTGACACCACCAAAATAACCCCAATTGTTAAGAAATAGGCTCTACTAGCTTATATAAAAAAACCATTTATGAAATTAAGGGGTCCCTACCTATAGAACATCTTTGGGACGAATTGGATCGCCGGGTGAGGGCTCGTCAGGCGCTGCCAAAATCCATTGCTCAACTCATGGAATGGTTGCAAGAGGAATGGCGGCGAATCCCCGTGGATGTCCTGCAAACACTCGTAGAGAGCATGCCAGACAGGGTGGCTGCTGTTATAGCCACAAGAGGTGGACCTACGAGATTCTAACGGGGCGACAACCACCGAGCAAACATTGTGGACAGGCGCCCAATTACTTTTTGGTAGATAGTCATATTATACGTAAGTAAATGCATATAAACACATTTTTCATGGCCGCGCTGCTCGCTTTGTAAAAAATAAAGAATTGGTTAAAACGTGACGATGCTACGAATATAAACAAGCGAGCCAGTTCGTGTGACTGCCATAGGTAACATGGTGCTTGTTGGACGTGAACACTACAACGGTGTGTTTTCCTAATGAACAAATAAACTTTTGCTGTGCTGTAGAATATTCACTCAAAGTGATGCATCATCACTTGTGCTCATGTTATCTATGGTTGTAAATACACGTGATGAAAAGTAAACATGTATTTGTTTATGGTGACAAATCAAAGAAATCTACTGGCCAACATATTCATGCATTCGTATGCGAATATCCAAAAAATTATCAAATACGTCTTAAGAAACTATATGACGTAAATAATAATTCGTAAAATACTACAGAATTTTGTACAGTTAGTAAATTATAGCTGAAATTCTCAAAAACTGCAATATTTTTATGTGAAAATTCGTATAATTTTTTGCTTATCGCGTTTGCTAATTTTTCAGGCCTCTATCAATAGGTAATGCACCCCTGCTGTCGGTGCTTATCGAAAGCACCAACTTAAAATGAACAACCTGTAACTTCAAGAAGACGTCAACTTAAAAGAAGCACTTTATGAGTAGAAAATTTTACATCGAAGTACACAAGGTATTAATCAGACGATAGAAGTCTGGTGGTTATCTTGGATAACCAAGGCTGCATAAATCAGTATTCCCAAGTTTTTGTGTTCTGATTTCATGACAACCAACTTTATGAAGTACCCTCATGAAACCACTGCCATTGGTGAACACATTAACCACTCTACAATCAGCTTTCAAAGCGATCACTCAAGGTAATGCCTATGTGGTGATGCAGAGAAACCAAAATATCATGTCAAGATAAACACGTGGTCTACTCCCTGCAACAGAGTTTAGCATCACTCACCTTATCCATGGCACACTGTAATACCAGGACATCAAGCGGTGGCGGCAGGGACTCTTCAGTACCGGCAGTTGGCAGCTTACAAGAGGCATGGTCCAGTTGGGGCAACTCCACTTTCACTGACATCTGCACCCAGGAAATTAATAACATTGTAGGTGCAAGCCACAGCAGAAATGTACTGGGGAAGGAAACCAGTTTCCTTGATTCACTAAAATAAACAAAAATGTGTCAGAGGAAACACCAGTGAGCAGAGACAACACAGTAATGAATAAGGTGGCAGGCTCGTGACCTAGACGTTTGCGCTTAAGCCCTCCTGGGTATGGTCTGGTACACACTCCGATGTAATTAGCGTGACATATGACTAACTAGATTTGGAGCGTTTCTGCGGGCAGACTCGGGTGTACTGGACATGCCTCAGGAGTTCCTGGTCTTATTCAGACTAAAATCTTGTGTAGGCTCCAGGAATCCTAAGTGGTTTGGCCCACTCGTGTTTGGTCCGCAGAGGTCACTAGTTTAGAAATGAACCACAAATTGCAAGTTATTAAAGCTCAATTAAATTAACAAAAATACGTGAGAGGGAATTAAATAAATATCTCACCACGATTAAGTTTAGCATAGTGTATTTATTGCTGCTTCGTGAAAACAAAGGGGATATGTTGTTCTGTTCAAAAATAGCTAAAATTTATGTAAATAATTTTACGATACGTCAGGTGAAGGCAAACATGAGTATTATAATTCCAACTAAGAAAAACTCCAAAATGCTATTCGCAATTGACAGCGAAATAATTAGGGGTGGTTTTGTGTAGAAGTGACAACGTTCACGGCCTGCTACTATGGTGTGCGAAGGTAGACACGGGTAAGAGGATGCTGGGATAAGGATGCAGTGATACCTTTGGATCTTTATTAGGGGTTTTCTCCACAGGCTGTGAGGTTGACATTAGAGCTTCTGGAAGAGCCATTTTCTGGCTGCTGGAGTTGGTGAGGAGAGCCTTTGCAAGCTTCGAGGACCTTCAGGCTGGAGAGTGGAGGGCTTTCTTTAGGCTTGAGTGTCTTCTGTAGACCAGGAAAGCACTCCGACCTCATACAGACCGGCGGGCCAATGCAGACTGGGGGGTTGCTAGTCTTCCATTGCAGGGGTTGGTTATTTAAGGGCAGTGGGCTGTGCCACACATTTCTTATCGCCCTGGCTGGAGACTGTTGACATATTTACTGCCTTCTCATGAGGCTCGGCGACGAAGGGTGTGGCCAAAGGGATGCTGCTTTCCTGCAGTGTCTATCTTAAAATATTTTATCTTTCTCTGTGTGTCCGTGACTCGGCAGGTTTCGGGGGTGGCGATCGCATGCCAATTTCTGGGCGGGCAGTACAATCTCAACCAAAATCCACATATCTCTAGCCGTCCAAATCTGCGTGGAATCAACCCTGTACCCACAGGATTGTCTGCCGGCGTGTGACTTGCCCCATAATTCTATCAACATGTGATGATGGGGCAAAGTCGAAAAGTAGAAAGTGCAGACGCGCTGCGCAGTAGGGTGGTATGTGTCAATCGCCCATCCCCTGAAGCGACGTAGACCCATTTCAAGCTATATCACTTCTGCTTCAGATACCGGGGGGACTACTCCTCAGCCCTTCTAATGGTGATATACCTCAGTTGCAGCTCTAGACTCTCACCTCTTCTGTGTGCAGGTGGTCAGTTGAGTTGCGGAAGCCCCATTATCTGACCGGGCGGGCAGATGTTCAATATCACTGGGTTAATGACCTTCCTCCCTCTCCTTCTTCAGGCCCTTCTCTCTTCACTTCCGCTGCAGTCTTGGGGTGGTGGCGCGGTGTCTCATCCCAGCGGCCTGTTCATTCTTCGCTTCACAGCAGGGAGGAGAGACTGAGGTGGAGATTTTACGGGAGCAGGTCGTTTTTGTTACGAACCCTAACCTTCCTGATTCGAGGACCAGCTCACATACAATGAAAGCTGTGTAGTTGAATTTACAATTGCGTTATACAAGTTCATTTCTTTGTAGTTTTAATGAACAGGGAGTCTAGTGAAATGCTGTTTTGAAATTCCCCAACACTTCCAGGTTTTCCAGGCAAGATTTAAAATTTTTCATGCCTATTTTTAAATAATTTGGGCACGGGAAAAAATATTTGAGAGTTAAATATACATTATGTAACGCTGTCAGAACCGAACCTGCAATAGGATTCAATGCAACGGATACAGTAAGCTTACAATATTACATAGATAAAAATATTTTGACAGTTACAAATTATTCTGCATTATGTCCTCCAAAATATAAGCTCACCTGTTTACTGTACTGACGCGTGCCTGGTTAGACTGACAGGCACGTTGGTCGAGAATTTTTCCGCTAGACCAAAAGCGGGGTGATAGGCTCGGGTTACAAGGCCGAAGGTGAGGAGTGTTGGTTACAACTTACTCATGCTGTCATCTTGGGTGTTGTGGTTTATCCGGGTTTCACACAGTAGTGGCGAGATTGATTCACTCCGAAGCGACAATTCCAGTTGTAGGCTTCACCGCTCCAGAAGTTTGGATTTGTCCAGCCGTACCCTGTCTCAGTATGGTTTAACAACCCTCTTAACACAAGGTGGCACGATGGATGGCTGCACAAGCAAGGTGACAAATATATTACAATTACCGGAGCAGGCGCGATTGCTTGGTGTCTAAGTTGGGCGACGCTGTCCTGCTCCGCCTGCCTTTCCTCCGTAGGACGAGGTAGTGCACTCAACTGTATGGCGGCAAGGAACGCTGTGTTTTGTTCCCTACGCTTTTTGCCGTGCCTCACCTGGTAGGGCATAGTCAGTGCTTACAATATACAGGATACACCCTAACGAAGAACAACCTTACAGTGTATGTTCCGGTTTAGTTTGCAGATACAGGCTTGGTAATTGTCTCCACTGATCCACAATGCTGTGCGGGCCTCTGGATGTGCGTTCATAGACGAACGAGAGGCAGGACTCAAGTTACAGTTACCCCAGCACTAACAGTGCTTTGGTGTAAAGAAGTAACCTGGGTTTGTCGCCCCTCCTTGAATGAAGGTGTTGATAGTGGCTGTGGCTCCTCTGTTCCTCTCCGCCAGCAGTAGACAGTGCTCTGACAGTTGGAAAGCAACAAATGGCTGTCTAATGGGTGTGTGAGAAAACTGATGGGTATTTATTTACACAAACACCTAGATGACTCGTACGTGCTACCAATAAGACTGTGCTGCGGAAGTACTTAACCTAAGCATTAATAGGTGAAGAAGACCCGCTCGTAGGCTACTGAAGTACAAGGGAAATAAAATAGCTTTACAGTCGCAACTAGCACTAACTGGGTTTGCCTAGAAGAGACCCTAACTTAACCTGAGGAGCCAATACCAGCAAGTAGTGGCAGCTAAAGAACCAGGAGGTCAAAACAACTCAAGTGTTACATCAATGTTCAATGTCTTCAGGTAGAAGAAGCTTCTGGTGACGTCAATGCCAAGAGGTGGTAGAAGCCTCTGGTAGATGGTGGCTGCAGCCACTGGAGAACTGGAAGTTCTTGGAGAGAGCAGTGAGGGACTAAAGGTCAGTAGAGAGCCTCAGCACAAGTGTTGAGATGAGCTACTGGAGATGAACTCCCGACCTCGGCCATGCACTTCCTTACATACTGTTCCTCAGGAGTGTGTGGCGAGCACAGAGTGGGAGGTGTGACGTGCCCCTGCGACGTCTGCCTGGAGTGTGTGGGGTGGGAGAACTATCCTCTTGTGCACATGGTATTTGCCTCGGGCGCTCCGATACCTTCAGCGGTGTGGCGACACTGTCTGCCGGGTGTATCAGGGGGAGCTGGCGTGCTGCATTGCCGCTTCAAATATCTTCAGTATCATGATTCCAAAGTGCGTTTGAGTTGAACCCACTTTCTACGCATTCATAACATGCCGTGCTTGATTTGCTCCTTCACGTGTGTAAACACTCTTAGTATTTGGAAAAAACTGAGTATCTTCCATGTCTCTGGCGAGAAAACTTCCTGTTAAGACATCTGGTAGTTGGTTCCTGTAGTTGTACGTGGATGAGCTGTAGTCATTTATAATGTAATGGTGTAAGCGGCACGCATCACTCTTAACAAGCTTTGATTTCTGGCTGGGCGGTACAATCTCAATCAATATCCACGTATCTGTTGCCCAAATCTGCGTGGAATCAACCCTGTAGCCATGGGATTATTTGTCTGCTGGCGTGTGACTTACCCCGTAGTTCTTCAACATGTGATGGGACAAAGTCGAAAAGTAAAGAGCACAAGCGCACTGCGCAGTAGGGTGGCATGCGTCAATATAAAGCAGATGAATGTAATTTACGTACTGAATATGCACACAGTATTTATAAACACTGGCATCTTTACTCATCTCATGTGTTTTGTGGTTATGTTCTTGGGAAATTCGGCATTCAAAACTATTGGGCGAGGTTGGTGATGGTAGCTGGCTTCTTGCATCGCAAAACCGGTTAAAAAAATTCCAAAAATAGATACAGTTTTAGATTGTGGCCCGGAGTTTGATAAAGGGAAGTTTTTTTTTATAAACTGACCAAATTGCTAAACTGCAATGTAAATACAAAAAAGTTAAGTTTGGGGGTATTTTAAAGTTACTCAGGCACAATATAAAATATTAAAAATAAAATTATTTGTATCGGGAGGATCGGCCACGAAGTATAGATATCTGTAATATCGGTAAAATGGTGTTTGTACTCATCTCTAGTTATAACCCTTCCTTGGTACACTGGTAAGCGTCACTGTACCCGGTGGCTTCAAACGCAAGCTACAATTTTAACTCACCTTTCGAACTATGCTACAATCGCACATTTACTTCAGTTAAGCCAAATTCTCTTGTATAACTTTCGTTGCTTGCTTCTGCATATCTAACAACAACAAAATTAAAATCAGCATTGTCACATGCCATACATCCCCCCCCCCCGATCATGATTCGTCCAGCCTCAATTATCCAATTTCTATAACAAAAACACATGTTTTCTTATAAGACAATTATCTTTCATAGGATAATATTAGAGATGGGACATTCAATACTTCGATACCCCTCGATACAGAGCAGTATTGAAAGTATCAAGTATCGCAATGTTCATATCAATACTTTTATTCCATACTTTTTATCGACACACGTATATGGCTCGGTCTGTCATTTTCCCTATTGTCACGAAGCGGCACAGTTTATTTTCGCTCTGCAGTTTCTAGTTTCTGAAAGCCAGTGAAGTGTCGTACTTATTGGATAATTCAGCTAATTATTTTGTATCGATGGCAGTGAAACGTATAGTAAGGATTGCAACAGAACATGTATTCAGGAGTTGCAAATAGGAATTACAAACTGTAAGTCAGTGTGTATTGTAAATAAAGTATTTTTTAATGGTTATTAGAATGTTTGAAATGTACGTAGCCTAAAAAACCACCATATCAACTCTGTTTTGCAGTGTAAAATTAAAGAACTTCATCAAAAATATTTATGTCCCGACTGTGTTTAATATTCAAATTGGTACAAACTAGATATTTATACCATTTTTTTTTCAGAGAGGTTTAAATTTGACAGCTTATATAATAATCTGAATATTTCTTTCATACAAACAAATTTTACTCTCGTCAATTAAAACAACATGTACTGTGATTACAAATGATACAATCTCATAAAAAGAGGCGTAAAACAATGCCATCTCATGAAAGACGTTATAAAGTCTCTCTCAACCCCATCCAATCCGTTGGTAATAAAATTAATGGGGCCCCACCAGTATGACTTAGCCAATACAAAAATAAGGTAAGTTAGAATGGTAACCTACATTGATCATAGTATTCGTTTACGCTATTCTTTTATTCATAGACAGAGCAGCTGTAGCACAAGGATACATTGTGGCCGTGCTATGTTTCTATAACTGTTAAAATTTAATAAACTTATAGCCGGTATTCTGAATGCAAGTACATATTTCAATTTTTTACGTGCCATTTGTGTTTACAACTGGTATTTCATATATATTTTACGTGTTTTATGTGTGCACAATCTGTGAACACTACCACAGCAAAACAAACAGAATAATACATTTATCTTGCTTCCGGTAACGGAACAATTGCTATTGTTTTTTAACAGGCGATAAACAATTCCCACATTTCCTCTGTGTGACTTAATAAAAAAAAAAATTTAATGCTTGTTTTTCTAAATAAATTTTTTTAAGCTGCTGTAGTTCAAAAAAGACATGCCTGATGTGATGTGTTTTAGTATTATAAATTTTTTTATAATTTTTTAACACTTGACAGGCTTACCGTAGATGCATAAGTTATATAAATTTCAACTTTGTTTCCATCATCTATAACATCAACTTACAGAATTTTTCTTTGATCGAGCTGAGAACGGTATAGAGTATATCGAAAACATGGTATCATCCCACCCTTAGTTAATATACATGATCAAATCGGTGCTACACTTTATGGATGCTAGACTATCACTGCTGTGCACACAGTATAGCGAAGGAATACTGTGGTGTACTACAGTATAGCGAAGGAATACTGTGGTGTACTGTAGTACTGTTTCTTCACATTTTTTAAAACAAACCTTTGAAAACTTACCCCATTTATAAAGTGTTTGGTTGTTTCCTAAATATGTCATGTTTCACAAGTGTTTTATACTTGTGTTCATAATACTGTAGTACCTTATTGTTTGTTAAATAGAAATATATCTCTTTTACAATTCTTACCACTAAAAACAATGAGATAATAGGTGTGTTGGTAATGCCTAGTACGAAATAGTTATTTTATAAAATATTACTACACTGAATAGGCATGAATGTGGTGCATTGTCCCGTTGGTGTAATTTTACCAACTTAATTATGCTTTTGTTTGCACGAGGTAGAGGAACATCCTGGTTGTAGAACTTTAGCAGTGCTTCAGAAAAGTGTTAAGTAACCAGGAATAGACTATATTACCAGAATCTGCATCTCCTTCTTGAGGGTCTTGGACAACATCATGGAGCACTGGGTGGGGTACGTTTTGCGCTTCTCAGTCACATTCAGGATGAGGTTCTCGCACTGCTCTGCCAGGCCTGCGCAAACACAGCCATCATGCTGCAGTCGTAACGACACGGCCCACTGATGTGACTCCACACACACACACACACATTGTTCCTTTGTTACTACTAGCTCAGCACAAACTCGAGCACTAGCTGCTCAACATTAACTATAGTTTTTTTGGTCGAGAGCAGCCATAACATGCAAATGCTGACACCCGGTAATAACATTATAAATGAAAATACATGGTAGACACCCACAAAGGACAAGAAACCGCCAGACCAATGATGTGGCTAGGAGTGTGGTCCAAACCAGACACTACAGTATAAAGTAATGGAGGGTCAGTGACCACGCCAGGAGCAGACTAGGATAAGGATGCAAGCCAAGAATTATGCGAAGAAAATTAAATTTTCTACTTATGACTATCTGACATCCGCAAGTCCAAAAGTCATTTTCAACACTATCACTACCTGTTAGTGGAACCATGGAATAAAGATTATGAATTAGCGACTGTTAAAGACCCACTAACACAAAACTAATCAATTATTAAAAAGATTTTTTCTTTCAAAAACTGGTAGCGAGAGAAAACTGTTTTACATAGAATTGTATTCCTGGAAAAACTTGTTTCTCAACTGCATACAATATTGTGGGAGAATTACCCCTCTGAACAGTAAACACACACTACCCGAGTTGGGTCTCAAATGAAAAAATATGGACTGTTTAGGAATAGATTAAAACTAACATACATTTGAATTGCATTTCTTTTATTTCAACTTGTAAATGCCTTCGTATTTAAATTTAACATGTTACAAATTAATATTTTTTATTGGATCTAACAAAACAAAAAAATCCCTACTACAGAATTTGTTTCATAAAAGAATATATTGAAAACCCCGAACAGACTATTACTTTACAGCCATCGCTCTCTAGTATAAAACATCTGTACAGAATTCCAAATTCTGTTTGCTACATATTGCACCACTTTTTAATATATTGAACATTCTGGTTTTTCCATCAAACATTTCCATGTAGATGGTTGCAGTATGTGAAAATGCAAAAATATAAATGAAAATTATGTTCATAGAGGAGTATCTATAAATTAACCACAACACACATGTTATTTACTAAAGTGAAGTTAGCTTTGAATCTCAGATTTGAAGCTGTACAAAAAATGGAAATTTCCTGGCGACAACCAACCTGGGAGGGGGGGGGGGGTTTATATATATATATATATATATATATATATATATATATATATATATATATATATATATATATATATATATATATATATATGCACTTTTTTTTACATTAATAACACACAGCTGGAGTCACAATATATGCATCTATGTTAAGGGGGAAGCTCATTAATTTCATTATAGAGACTTTGAAGTTCGCAATTTGAACACACACCTCGAACGTAGTGCCAAGTTCATAGACGAATATTAAAAAATCTCGGAACCCGGACTTTTATGCATACCTTGATACTAACGGCACGTGTGAGTAACATGCATATGGTCAGTATTACCTGCAAATTCAGCTTTTTTAAAAATATTTGCCTATGAACTTGGCACTTTGTTCGAGGGGTGTGTTAAAATTGCGAAATTCAAAGGCTCGCAGCATAAAAATGAAATCTCCGAACCCGGACTTTTCTGCATATCTTGATATTGAAGGCACTTGTGAGCTAAGTGTGGCATATTTTATTAACTTATTATGATCAGTTTACATTTTATAAGCTTTTTAACATGTTACTTCCGGGCACCCCTGTGAGCATTCCCGACGCAACCGTGTTGCAAACATGCGGTTCTTCCGCTAAATTTTCGAGAAAAAGGACTGGTACGGTAGGTCTGGGACATCGATATATCTGCATGCAGTTCATGTCAGCCTACGCCCCTTCACAGCACAGTATGATGCCGAAGGAACTCTCCAGTGGCTCGCTCCATGACGTGTGCTGGGGCGCTCTACCGACAATCAACCACGAGCTCTTCGGCAACCTCACCAACAGCTCCCAGATCTGCAAGAGGTTCTTCAGCAGATACACCAGACGCTTCTAGTCTTACCAGAGACTCTGCAGCCTAGGAAACTGCAACAGCTATTTAAGTGGCCACCCTTCTGGTGATGTCAACCAACCACTGCCCTTCTCGTAGTGGTCCCTGCAAGTCCCTTCTGTACAACGGTGACAGTATAGTTAGGGAGAGTTGTTATTGTTTTTATAGCCACTTAACCCAACTACCTTGTCCACCTGAGAGCCATGTTACCTTCACCTGTTAATCATAGATTACTTCTGGTCAACTCTTGTTTGATTACGACGTAGTACGTTTATAGCCAAACCACGAATATAATTTCCAAAAGAGTATTTGTGCTATTTCCAGGTAGACACCATGTCCGCCAGGGTTAAGCAGGAGACCGCGGAATATTACTCAACCCAATTGTGAACCATAGTACAGGACTGTGGGCTCCCCATCAGATGCACGTACGTCGAGACATACACATTAGACAGCCACCCGTTACGAGACTGGTAGTAGTGACCCTCCAAACGCCCTACTCCAGATGGAGTGGTACTCAATGTCGAGCTAAAAAGGCAGTTATAACGCCTCTGTAACACCAAACAAGGTTGTAACCCAGATTAGTCTGCACTCTGCAGTCTTAACCCCACGGAACAAGCTCAAGCAGTCCACCAGCTGGAGAGGCCTCCACTCCCAGCTTCCTCCCACTCATTTACAGCATCCGTGAAAACAGCTGGGAAGCCACATCCCATCGTTGTTGCCTTCCAGAGGAACGAGAATGTTCCTTACAGTATTGCTAACCCCTGGTTCAGGGGCAGCCACCACACCAGCCCGACCACAGGGCGTCTACCAGTTCCAGCAGTTGTCTCTCTACCAACGCACCAATAACCGCAGCTAACCCAGACCATCAACCACCCAGGTAAACAAACGCTCGTGTGTCTGGCAGTTCGCAGGACCAAAACTGTCGTCCCAGACTTGTGCCCAGCCAAAAAGCCACGCGCCTGGTGCTTTACGCTGGCTTGGCCCCAGCATACCAGTGCTAAGCCAGATCTGAACTGAACCCCATGTTTCTGACCTAATGTAAGCCAAAAAGTTCCCGACTGTGACGCCCTGCCACCAGTTAAGGACGTCATACATCAGTACTTATGAATTATAAAACTTTCATAATTTATTACACATGGTTTTCATTCATACAGTAACAAGCATGAAAAAACAAAAATTCTTTAATTTGTTTTTGTTTTGAAAAACACAAGTCTTGCAGATGTCAGAAGTTTGTTAGCCGAATGTGAGGGACATGAATGTAAAAAATAGACATCACCAGTACAGTCTATTAAAATTTAGCATGAAACGGTAGATGCGAGGAGAAAAATGTTGCAAAGCAATGGATTATCCACCCTGGTAGATTGCCGCAAGTACAAGTAAGCAAATCAAAGCAAAGAAAACAAAAAATTGTTGTACATTTATGAAGAGAACATGTTTGGTGGTACCTCCTCATAGTGCAGTCCATGTTGAATGCTAATTTTATAACAATCCAAGCTCATGTATTTTTCTCTATGCATGCTAGCAGTTGTTTAATGTTATCAATTTCAGTTGTAAGACTCAATTTTATTTAATGCATCTGTGATCATATTAGTAAAACCCGCACACCCAACTATGTAGTAAAAGTGGAAATGTTCAGTCTTCATTACTTTCTGCAGTCCCAAGCGACAAACCCAAGACAGCGTGAAGGGACACTGGAAACTTACTCTCAGCTGACGGCTGCTGTGGTGCCATCGGGAGCAAGTCATCGCTCATGACTGCACGGTATCCACACAGCATTCACAGCTGCCAACACACACAAACACGTCACACTATGTGTATCATCACTACATCCTGTTAAATAATTTATGCTCAAATGAATTAGTAAATACACAAGAGTTTTCCATGACAGCATTTTCTTTTATTTGTACCTCAATGTTTTTATTTGCACATGCTTGTTTTCATGCAGTTGATATATTTACATGGGACAATAGTAGCGCACAGTGAAATAATTGATTTAAGTTGCACAGAGTGCAAGGTATTGCTATAACCATTATAATAAGTAGACTAGGCAATATGAACAACTACTCACAGGGCGGTACTCGTAAATACACACACAAACAAAAGTTAGACCAACACATTTTCCACGCAGATGCTCGGTCGCATGGGAAATGTGTTAGCCTGACCTTTGTTTGTGTGAATATACGAGTATCGCCCCGTAAGTGCATTTTGCCTACTTTTTATCTTATAATAAGTAGCCTAGCGGCCTATTCCCGCCACATCAAATTTATATTTGCCACATCATTAATTAACATTATTCATTTTTAATTTGTGGTGTGATTCAAAATGCATATCTCATTTGATGAGAGCCTTTGTAAGCCACTTAACTGTATTTTATTTGCATCATCAACTAAAAAAATGTGTCCATTTAGAAGAACCATGCTAATGTAGGTAGGTTATCATGTTATGCTCTTTGCACAAAAATATATTTCCAACATTTATTTTGCTATGCATTTGACAAGATTTAGAAAATTATAAATGACATTTTTTATTTCATTTTTTGGCGAATTCAATATTACCATTTTCTTTGCTCATTTAAGATGTGCAGAAGAAGGTGGGGGGGGGGGGGGGATAATTATAGGCCTACAGTGTTTCTTTAAACACAATTTTGCAGCCTGTAAGTTTGTATCTAATGTTATCCACAGTAAGAAAACAGGACGGTTCTCACTAATAATTAATGCGATGTCCACCTCCAGCAGATGTATAGCTCTGTGCTGATATTGTACACTAGGGCAAATTCCAAACATTGCGGTGCACGCTCTGCAATGCAACATCTACCAGTTTCTGTTTTGTATGGGTTACTCAACCTGCAGATGAACTGAAAATAACCTGAAATAGTAGTAAATTACTCAATATGCGAGGTCGGTAAATAAAACTGACTCTTCCAAAATTTGCCGTTTCCAAGTAAAACATAGCAATAAAAGACAACATCAGATGAGACGCAAAAGATTTGAAGAATCCTTTAATAAAATTCTTTAAATAATGTTAATACTTTATTGACTAAAGGCAGCGTAAAATTTAATAAACATGTTAGGTATGGTTGCAAGTAGGCCGCTAGGCTATCGAAAATATATAAAAGGACAGGAATTCAAGTACTCGCAATGCAGGACTTGTCAGCAGCCACTCGCACACAAAGGAAGATGACATTTTCCACACGGATGCACGATTGCGTGGAAAATGTGTCGCCGTCCTTTGTATGTGTGTGGTGTGTGTGTGTGTGCGTGCGTGCGCGCCTGTTGGAAAGTGCTACTCTGTGAGTACGGCATGCACTTCCTAGCCTTTTATGTATTTTTAAAATTTAAAAAAAGTAGAACTGCTGTATAAAGAAACATTTTTTGACATCTAGGCTCAGTCCGGCAACGAAGAAATTAAAATTAAATTTTTAGAGATTTCTACTTTATATATTTGTCTAAAAGGAGTAGATTTCCTGCTAAATAATTTTGTACAACTGAGTGAAAATCACAGAAATGCTTATTCTAACACGGAATTCAACTATTTTGCTAAAAGGAAAAGTGGTATAAAACTACCAATATCAATCCTAATCTTCCTAATAAATCACAGTTATGTTCAATGAGGATAAAAACATATTATTTTAACTTTACTTGAAGTTAATTCATTAGAGTATTGAGACCTAGTAGCCAACTGTGATCAGTGTGTCAACTGCAATCAAACTGGTCATTTACAACAATTATTTCACGTTGCGACGGTTCGTCAGAACACACCTCAGCAGTGCAGTAATGGCTACAAAAAGATGCAGTGTAATGAAGTGTGTTAATGTGACAACTCTTCAGTTTCCTCTGCATGGAGTTTACCTGAAATAAATATCTCAGCAGTGATCACCTATAGAATTCACGAGTATTCTTTAAAAATATAACCCAATTAGCACACTACAAGACACATCAGCAATTTGCCAGAGCAAAATTGGACAAAATATTAAAACCAGGAAATTATGTACCATACAATACATACTTCACACTATTTAACAACATCGAAGGAAAAAAATCAAAACATGCTGGTTCCAAGAAATACTTAAATGGGAATTAAAATTGTTAATGTAATGAGCTTAGTAAAAACTTTCATTTATTATTTCAACAGGTAGTAAATGTGTTTCTCAAAGGAACCAAAATAAAACCACAATTAACTACAAGTTATAGTTCAAAAATACACTAAATTTTGGATGTGCAGCAAAAATTTTATTAAATTAAAGAGGAGTTGAAATTGCATGTTACTTACATGGCATCCCAATCAAGAATCATCTAATAAAAATTGAAAATTCTGCAACATCCTAACAAAGGCGTAACACAAAATATTGGAATTAAATAATTAGTCTTGGTAAAATAATTAAATCCAAAGCACAAGTACCTAAACGAAAATTTAACAAAAACTATGTAAAAAAAACGCAACAGAAATGAAAAGAACATGGGCCGTGTCCCAATTCGCCGAGAGAGTACTCTCGCTCACTCTTGACATCACAGAGAGTCCTCTCTGCTATCCCAACTCTGAGAGAGTGCGAGAGGGTGAGTGAACGACTATGTGCACACTCGGTGCTCACTCTCGTACCCTCTCTAGCAGCCATGTTGTTTTCAAGTCTAACCTCAAATATCCAGGCATATATTGCTGTTTCTAAAGCACTGTTAGAAATATTTTATTGGCTTAATCATTGTGATCTTGAAATGCGTAATAACAATATCCCGTTTGATTTGGAGCAAAACAAATAATGTTATTATGTTCACATTTCATTCAGGTTGATTGTGTGCATATTATTAAATACTGTTTTTAAATGTGCAAAAATGTGACGTTAAAATAAGTTAATATTTCAAAAACCAATGTAAATTTCTTCGAGGAAAGTGAAAGGCTGATCAATGTTATATTTCACTATTTGTTACTAACACCGAAGGCTTACAGAGGCCACAAGTCTCAATTCACTAGAGTGAGAGTGAGCACACTTTCGAGATGGGACAGGGCCACGATATAAACAAATTCCCAATTATTTAATCTCAAAAGCAAATAAAAAAATTAACTGATGAAAATTTCTACCTTCCAGCAATAAAGATACTGAAATTAATTAAACATACTCTAGACTCACTACATTATGTACGTACTAAAAGTCTAGACTTCCACAATACATTACAGTACTTTCAGCAATAACTTAACCACAATATTTACAACGTAGACTAAAACTAAGGTTAATAAAATCAAAAACTACAAAAATTGAATATACCTCAGAATTGTCCAGACATTAGAATCGAAACTCCACAAATTTGACGTTAAATGGGACAGCACAAGAACAACGGCGATGTCGTAACCAATATGGTATTATTGGCGGGAAAACTCTGCTCGTTACTTTAGTAGTTGTTTAACATGGAACAGGATGTTGCATGTAATGACGTATTAAAGCGACTACAAATAAGTGGTTAACAGGAAGTTCTAGCTGCCATCTTACTGTAGCCAAAATATGTTGTGTTTAAAGCCATTGAGAGAAAAGTTACTTTCGATCATGTTGAACAAAGAGAATGATGAATAGTAAATATATATATATTGCAATGCGCATGTGTAGTCCCAATAGTTTATTGTTGACCTGTGTTAGTGGTGCAATCAAATAATTTCCTCGTAAAACTACCGATCGTGAGTGTGAGATAACGCGACCCAGTGTACGATTGGACGACAAAAAGCAAGTGTTTTAAGGCGCGTTTACACGATGATAGTGGCTATCACATAAGTGTGTTAATGTAACTGCCACGATAGGATCTGTTTGCAAAAACACACACGCGATCTATAGTTCATACTCCATTGGAAGCAATTTCTCGGAGTCCTGCTAAATATCTACTTGCAGGCCCGTTTCGTATCCTTCCGCTAAATATAAACAAATATTGCCATGTGACTGCCATGTAGCATCTGTCAAAACCAATTTTTACATGCCATTGTGAAATTTACAATGCCACAAAATTCATGTGCCATTGTGAAATTCACGAAATAAAATATTCCTCCCTTTCAATCCATATATATATATATATATATATATATATATATATATATATATATTATATATATATATATATATATATATATATATATATATATATAATTCCCCATTGGAAGCTACTTTCTCAGAGCCCTGCTTGCAGGCCTGTTTTGTTTCCTTCTGCCAAATGTAAACAAACATTGCCATGTGACTGCCATGTAGCATCTGTAATAATCAATGTTTACATGCCATTGTGTGTGTGCATGTGTTCGTATACTTTCGCTATACCCAAAAATAAACATTGAAATGTGACTTCTTCTTTTATACCTGTCAAATGTGTTGTTTACTGTTAACAGCTGTCAACAATGCCGAAATGGGACTACTTTCTGAGATGACTTGCATTATTAACCTTTGTGTTAACGAAAGAAAGTTATTAAACATATGAAAACCACACAAATTTCCTAGGACATAAACACTGGAGAAATGTGATGGACAAACACTCTGCCGAAGAAGAAAATAAATAAATAACTTAATACCTTGCCAACAGACAAAATACAATAACACGCAAAAAAAAAAACATATATATTTTAATGGAACAACACAATAAAAACTTATAATTAGGCCTTAAATGTTTCAGTTCATTACATGAGCCTACTTATTTCCTCCGTGGTGCCATGTGTTGTTATGGCTACCACCGGCTGCACTTTCCCTGGCGTGCTCTGCTCTTGTACTGCCCCTCGTCACTCCGGTAACCAGGGGGACACTCAAAGTAGTGTGCGCAATCCCACTTCTAGAGTTGTCTGACAGGTATAATGCAGGACAAATGGTCTTAGGCTGGTAGACGCACATGTGTCACCTGAAAACATATACTCACATGAAAATTTTAAATCTCTGAGCTCTTGAAGATACGTCTACATCAGTCTGATTTTATTTTGCCATTGATTATTCTTACAGCTCTCTTCTGCACGTGAAACACTTTTCTGCTGCCAGTGGAACTACCCCAAATAATTATACCATAACACATGATAGAATGAAAATTTGCCATTTTTGCTGTATTTTAGTTCAAGACCTCTGCAACACCCATCAGATCGAAACATGCTGAACTTAGTTTAAGTAAAATATATGCAATGTGATATTTCCAGTTATGTAAATTGTCTACTTTTAAGCCAAGAAACTTGATCACAGCAGTTTAAATAATTTTGTCTCTGTTACTGCTCACATATGATTCAATGTTAATGTGTGCAACGTACTCCAACCATAAGGCAGTTTGTCCAGCCATTGCCTGAAATGCCAGAAGCAGAGTTGTGCACTTTACTGGCATGTAGAGTGTGCACCCAGTTAGCGGAGCAATCAGACTCAAAGCAGACGCAAGGGCACGCCAGCGAAGTGCAGCTGGTGGTTGCCATACGGATGCAAGACACCATGGAGGAAGACACAAGTAAGCCTGTTATATTGAACTGAGACATTTTAAGGCCTAATTAAAAACGTCGTGTTTTTCTAATTAAAGTATTTTGGTTGTTTTGTGTTTATTGTTCTGTCATTTCTTTCCAAGGTAATGTGTATTTATTTATGTGATTTTCACACCAAAAACTTTGTCCATATCAATTCACCAGGGTATTATGCTGTAAGTGTATTTATGTAATTTTTAAGAGGTATATTTATTTGTTAACAAATCATTAGTTTAGTTTTTGCAAGTCATGCCAAGTGTGGGTAAGCCGAGGCGAGTCCGCATCGCCAAGTGGGGAAGTCAGTCAGCGCACAGCAAGTCAGGGAGGTGGAGCGCATGCAGTAGGCTCCGGCATTTTTCGCGAGCATATCAGGCGACCATAATTATTTTGCAACTGGACATATAATTACAATAGATTTAACTCATCTGGAACATTTTTCTTGTCTAGTCACCCAGTAAGCCACCTCCACTCTCCAATAGATTAGCATTGCCCTGAGGAGCTTAAATTCTCACATCATAATTTAATTGTCGAAAGATGCTTTTCTGTTCCAGCACATGGCTGGTCCTAATAGCAGAGTGTTTAGTGACAAGTTCCCTAAGAGAAGGGGTTGTAATCGTAAACATAATAAATTACGTGTTTTCAAGTCAGTTGTTTATTTATGATCGCATCATGCATTTAAGGGGACGGGCCATGTTAATACTCCCTCAACAAATATGTAAGTTCTAATCGACCGTCACTTTGATGTCGTCTCGCCGACGTCTGGTGCCAGACAGGTAAAAACTATCCAAACCTCACTTTTACCACCCCTGAAAACATATTTCCATTATTTCCACCATCTCACTGTAGTCATATATAATGTCCTCGGGTGTGGTTAAATCTGCCACCTAAAAATTTTTACGTCAGAATTTTACGCTTATTTTCAAAAAATTTCAGCATATTTTCTTGGAACTAAAATTTTCTGCTTTTTCCTGCCTGCGAAGATGTGAGGACGGAAGGAAGGCAGCGTCGGGATGCTTGCGAGATGCCGTACAGATGCTTGGGACACTTGCCAACATTGTCAACAATTATGACATACCATTTGTAGGGTGAGCAGTAGTGAAGGAGAAGCTATGGAGTGGAAGCTACCCCTTCCCCGTACCACAGCACTCTTCGCTGCCGACATCCAGCTATCCCCTTTCGCGCATCGCGCGTCAGCTGTGGTGTCGGTCATCAACTCTGCAAGGGGTAAGAAGGCCAGCCGCATTGTCAGAGGGGTGGGCGACCCCTCTTCACAAACCACACATGTCTACACCAGTCGTCTGCATCTCCCGTGCACGTGTGTTTGTTGTCAAACAAACCATGGCTGGCAGGACAACTGGCAGTGCGCCAGCACTGTGGTGCCCTCATAGTTTATGCCCTATGGTACCCAATTAACAGTTATTAAGCTCAAACAATGCCAATTGTCAATGCCACCGCAAGACGAGTCCAGTCAACAACTGTACTGGTGACAACGGTGTAACAAAAGACAGTCGCAGTGAAATATTGCCGAATAGTACAACTTTCGTATCACATGTAAAGTCTCAACATGAACATTTTCCAAATTTTAATTTCCCAAAATAGTGGATAGTTTGATGTGTTATGAACAGGGGACAACAATATTTCATTGTGTACAGTGTGATGTAAAATACCATAAGGAATGTCTCAGTGACACAGAGCGGAGTTCAATTGCCGGACTTACATTTGTTTATCATGTCACACATCAAATAAGTTCAGACAAGGCATAGTTCACATGCAAAATGGAACCGCAGACACTCCACGTGATCAGGTGTTGGACCTTTTGGGTCAATGGGACAATGATGTGGCTGTAAATGAGAACAGTAACATTTCGCAGATCATAGTGCCATGGGACACAAACATGTGTTAGGCGTATTGGCACAAGGCAAAGGAGGGGAATGGCAGCAGAGTCGGAGAGGAGAGCAGAGTGAAGCCGAGACATCAGACACTTCTGCCGGGCACGTGGCAAGTGCAAATAATATCCCGCCGCCCGAACCTAAGCCCAATCATCGTGCCGCATGTGTACCCACCATCCACACAATTTTTCCCGCCAGTACCTCACATGTTCCCTGCACCTGTCTACCCTACAATAGTGCCGAATTATCAAACCACTTTTCCAAGTTCTCCACACGTAACAATGATGCCACTAACTACAGGTATGGAAAACGCAGTCCGAAGTGGAACTATAGAGCCCACCCAACCCCAACATCTGCCACAATCATTCGTTGTGAAAACACCATCGAAGTTTCAGATTTTGCCCATGTTTGAGGGTAAAGCAAAGGAAGACCCAGCAGCCTTTGTGGAAGACTGCATATCCCCTCTCACGAGATACGGAATCAGCAGTGATGAGTGGGCCAGCTGCATCGGAGCACAACTCTCCGGAGACGCGCACTCATGGTGGGTTTCACTCAGTCACTATGAACATCAGTGGAAGGAGTTTCGATATGCATTCCATTCCTGATTTCGAGGTGTTTTCACATCTATACAAGCCCAGAGCAGGTTGACTCTGGAAGGCCAACAATTGGGCGAGTCTTTAACTGCTTCTATAACACGTAAAACCAACTTGTCAAACATTGTCATCCAAATTTCCTGAACGTGATGTATTAGAAATAATTGCAGAAATGCCTCAGCCAGAGTTCAGAGCAGCTTTAATACCTTTGTTAAATGGAACACCTGAGGACCATTTGCATGCCACAATCATTTTTGAGAGAACGCATGAAACATCCTGCCAGGATACAAATGGGTTAAAATTGCGCCACAAGCCAAAATATGAAACCTAACTCTGGCACATCATATAATTTTAAACCACATTCTAGTAGTCATAGTACACCAAATGCATGTTAAACAGTACAATGTGCAGCACGGGAATTGGTACAAGGGCAAATGATTGAAGAATGTAAAAGCAAAAACAGCAGAGGGGCGGAGCAACAGCCTCAAGTGGTCAGTGAATACCGTATCGAAGTAGAGCAAGTATAAGTAATCCGCAACAGGAGGGATAGAATCTGGATAATCCACCCTGTCACCCATGTAGGTATTGTCCAATGCCACAATATCAGTTTCATAACAAATGCCTGAACAACCTGCACATGAAACAAATCACGTAAGCAACAACAGGGAAATGGGTTGCAGGGGTGAATGTACCGGACACTTCCGACACTTCACCCACAAATTTTGGACAACACCAAACCCAAAACTAACTCCGCACTCGTACAGAATATTAGCAGCAGTCAAGCACCATTTATACATACCCTAGTTCCCAATAATGGTCAGTTGTGCCATCCGTTAATTGACACTGCATCCTCTCAGAACTTTACACAACCGTACTTTGTACACAAGCAAGACATGACTCCTACAGACCATGTGATTCGGTTGGCTATCAAGAGCATTGAATTAGGGCCATAGGACAGACTAAATTGACAGTTCAAGTACGCGTCATTGAGACAAGAACAACTGTCATTGTCACATCAGAAATACGTGAGGAAGCTATTTTGGGGATATCTTGGTTAACCGAACAGCACACACTAGTGGAAACAATCACAAAAATGATACATTTTGGGGCGAAAGAAAGACCCAAGGTGTACAATTTGGTTCGCTGCCCGACGGGTAGTCTATCTGAGGTCAAGTAAGAAGATTACGACAACCAGGTCCCGTGCGAGTACCGAGCCGCCTTTCAGTGCATACTTGACGAATGCCATGATGTAATCTGAGGAAATGATGCACTGAAACTTACAACCGTAGCGGAACATGCGATACCACTTGTAGATGAAAAGCCAGTTCACACTAGTCCATGAAGCTATTTACTGCACCAAATGCGGGTTATCAAAAAGCAGATACAGGAAATGCTAGATGACTGCATAAACTAGAGGATGGACAGTCAATTCAAATCTATAATTACGTTAGCTACAAAGATGGGCGGAACATGGAGGTTTTGGGTAAATTTCCGACCACTAAATCAAGCATCACACAGCGCACTTACACCTTATGTAGGTGTGAAGGATGAACTAAGGGCAATAGTACAGGCAAAAGTTTGGATGTCCTTGGGTATGAAAAGCGGATATTGGAAAGTGCTGGTAAAACTGGAGTACAGTCCGAAAACAGCTTTCACTGACCCAGACGGTTGTCGCTTTCAATTTCTCGCGATGCCATTTGGTTGAAGTGTGTCACAACATTCCAGGCAATTATGGTACATGTGCTGGACGGCCGAATTCGGAACAATAGCTGATAATTAACAGCTATCCACAGCCGCGAACCCGCAATCAACGTCGAAAGTTTTTCGGATTGATAAACTGGCTGCTGGAATATATTCCAAGGTTCGCAACAATCACAGTGGCCTTGACGGAACTTTGGTCAACGCAAAGGAGGTTTCAATGTATGAGTGAGATGGAAAAAGCATTTACAAAGATTAAGCAGGCATTTACATTGTGTGCGACACTAGCATGTTACGATGCTATCAAGTATTTGTACCTTCAGACTGATGTCAGCCAGGAAGGAATCAGTGCATTATTGTACTAGGTCGGCAACAGTGAGGAGAAGCATGCAATCGACTTAGCAAGCGCAAAACTAGGGCAGGCCTAAAGATGCTACAATGTGAACGAAAGAGAATGTCTAGCAGTAATATGGGAAGTCAAGCAATACCGAGCATATATTGAATACCAATGGTTTACACTAAGATCCGATAACGAGTGCATCATTTGGCTACACAGCATGTGAGAGGCCAGAAGTAAGTTGACGCGATGGGTGTTATAGTTGCAGGCATATTATTTCATAGTTGAGGATGTGCCTGGAAATAAAATCGAATTGGCAGATACTTTTTCACAGAACTCTGATAACGGGGTAGTTGTCAGAGATGAGACAAGTTGGGAAGACATTCTACAGCCAAATGCACGTGATCCAGTCACAGAGGTGTATGTACAACAAATCACAACCATAAAACAATGAGGGATTAATCAGCAACATGTACAAGGAAGTACTCGAGGCGCAACAAAATTGCAGGTTCGCTCAGGGGCAAATGCAACAGTGTGCACAAAAGGAGTTTGAATGATGATGCTTAGTAGACGACAGATTGGAGATGTGTTCGGTTCAACAGCCAGGGAAATTGAGTGTGTATGTCTCCACGTTTGCGAGGAATCATGTATTCGCCTATTCGCACTGTGGCAGCATGGCTGGACACCCTGGTGTTGAGCAGACAGTCAGAAATGTCCGCAACAATTTTTTTGCCCAGTTTTCATCAGAGATGCGAGATGTTATGTGAAACAATGTAAGGAGTGCAACTAGTATAAAACATGCCAAACAGAAGGGAGGCAGCAACAGCGCCCCCGCATGCTCCGGAAACCATTTGAGACAGTATGTCCAGACTTGATGGATCCGTACTCCAGAAGGAGGGGTGGCAAGAGGTTTCTGATTTTGGTAACGTATAAATTCTCACACTGTACAGAAGCGTCCACACTAGCGGGGCAAGAAGGAGCAATGTCCCAAATGCTTTGGAGGAACAATTTTTCCCATGCTGGGGATTTCTGCTTTACCTATTAACTGACAATGGCTTGTAATTTACTGGCAAGAAGTGGAGAGAATTGTGTACATGGTGGGGCATTAACAACTTCAAAATGGCTATCTAGCACCTGAGGGCCAACCCGATGGAACATCGAAATCTGATCAAAGCGCAGTTACAGCTATGTGTAGGCGACTTCCACACCATGTGGAAAGACCACATTCCTGCTATTTTATACACTTTGAAAAGATGAGTCAATGCTGCAACAGGAAGATCAACCACAGAGGTGTTATTGTGTTGCCATTTACGCCTTCCAGGAGTGGCAAAATGCCCACAGCAAGGAGAAAGTATTTAGTTACCCAGTACTGATACACAGGGAAGACGACGGCAAATGTGTTAGCAAGAAATAAGGCAAAGGCAAGATCAGTATGCGGCATGGTGACTGCCGGCCACGTACTAACCACCACCGCTGTTGCATGTAGGGCAAGCAGAGTACATGCGGACACATCCACAATCTATGACAAGAAAAGATTTCTGCACACGATTAGCAGCAAAGGGGAACAGGGCGCATCACTCACTGAAAGTGCACAGACCGACCACATACACAATCTGCATGGCCAGAAGAAGGATGAGGGTTCATCGGGACGACATCCGGCTAACCCCAGCTGCCGTAGACGACGAGGTCGGTCCCGGTGTGTCGCGACCACATGTCGATGTAGACCGTGATGGGTTTGCAGAAGAGCGAGGTGAGACGCGAGGTGTGGCAGTACTTCAGGGGGGAGATCCTGCAGGGGACCTGCCCATGCATGCCGGCGAGAGTGTATCACTAGGTGTGCAGCTAAACGGAAACACCGCTGACCAGCTCAGTGCTGAGCGAGATGAAAAATAGGTGCATCAGCACTTCAAGAGAAGGCAAGATAATGGTAGGAAGTTACAAAGGAAGCACCCCGTGTTGAAACACCCAGTAGGGATCCCGTAATGCCTCAGGAACACCCACAAGTAATTCAGCAAGAGGAGTACGTGAATATATGCAAGGGCACACCTGCTCAGTGCATCCAGTGGTTGCCATAGCAACACAATATACCACAGAGGAAGACACCAGTAGGCCAGTTATATTGAACTGAGGCATTGTAAGGCATAATTAAATATTTGGTTGTTATTATCTAATTAAAGTATTTGTGATTGTTTTGTGTTTATGGTTCTGTAATTTCTTTGCAAGTATGTGTATTTATTTATGTGATTTTCCCACCAAGTGTTTTGTCCATATCACTTCACAAGGTTTTGTGTTGTAAGTGTATTTACGTAATTTTTAAGAGCTCTATTAATTTGTTAACTCGTCCTTAGTTTAGTTTTTGCAAGTCATGGATTAAAGTAGTCCCATCTTTATGCATGGGTAAGCCAAGGCGAGCCTGCATCGCCGAGTGGGAAGTCAGTCAGCGCTCAGTAAGTCAGTGAGTGTGAATGCATCCTGCAGTTTCTGCCGTTTTTTCCCATGTATGCGGGGCGACCATCATAATTTTGCAACCGGACATATAATTACAATAGACTTAATTCATCTGGAACAATCTTCTTATATAGTCGCCCGGTAAGCCACCTCCACTCCCCAGTGTTTTAGCATTACCCAGGGGAGCTTAAATTTTCACGTAATGTTTTTATTGTCGAAAGATTCTTTCATGTTCCACCACATGGCCGTTCCTAATAGCCGAGAGTGTTTAGTGTCAAGTTCCCTCAAAGAAGGGGTCGTAATCGCAAACGTAATTAATTACGTGATTTCAAGTCAGTTGTTTATTTAAGTTCGCATCATGCATTTAAGGGGATGGGTGCTGTTAATACTCTCTCAACCAATACATAAGTTCTAATTGTCAGTGTAACCAGTCTTGTTCCGACCTGTATGGGCATTTGGTTTGGTCGTAACAATCCATGTACGTGAGTGTTAAGAATTAGGCAATTCTCTGCCATCAATGGTATATAGTCTGCCGACCAGATATTGCTTAACAAGCACCATTCATCTTGAGTAATTTTCAATGGGGCAGAGGTCAACAATCATCGGTCATCACCATCGCCAGGAGATTTGGTCCGGGTGGACAGCCCGCAAACCCGAGATCGAGGAAGTCGAACATCACTTTGACATTGTATTGCGACAACCTGGTAACCACCATCGAGACCTCACTTTCACCACCCCTGAAAACCTATTTCCATAATTTCCACCGTCACACAGGCGTCATTGTTTCTCCTGTTCTTTGTGAGGTAATTCATAAGATATGTTTTATCTAGGTTGAGTTTTGATGTGTTTTCAGCAAACCATGCATTTAACTCTGTAAATGTTGTGTCAATTTTTTGTGTAAGATTATTTACTGAGTTTCCAGAGACTAAGATGTTATTATCAGCTGCCAATAAAGTTGGAGTAGTGACGCCAACCATGGCTTCCTCCTAGACCTTTTGCCCATTGGAGCGAAGGTTTTCGCCACCAAAATGCTCACTCTACTTGTAGTACAGATTATTGTGTTTTTTTTAGCAAGTGTCTATCTAGTGCAAGGCAGTGCAGAGTGTAGAGTAGGGTAAGCCATGTGTAGCAAGGGGGCAGTTTATTGTAGGAATGTGAGTTAGTGTACAAACAGCCAGCCTCTCGGCATAGTGGAGGAATATGTAATTAATTTATTTTGTGTTGAAATATAAAATATATTATTAACACTTCATACAGTATGCAATCCTATTGCATAACTAGGAAATACGTACATATCAAAGCCATTTTAAGGCATACCAACTTTTATTGGTGTTCTCTGAAATTTGTCATTTTTTTACATTTTATGTTTTTCACCTCCACATCATCCATGAACTTGTATTAAGGGTTAATTATGTTTGTTGGAGTTTTTAATTTTATTGTGTACCTCCTACACTTGTGTTTGACTCCAAGTAAGTCTAATGAAATTTTGTATAAGAAATTAGTGCCATGTGATGCTCGGGCCTGACACCGTCGACCCTCACGTCCACGCCCCAAGTCAGACATCGCTCGGCAATTGTGGGGTGAGTCACGTTGTCGTGTGTCACGTCACATGTGCCCAGGTGCCGTTCAATCTTTTTTACTAATCACTTTAATTTGCAATAAACTTTAACTAACGGAACCATTGTGCGCTTAGCCACCCAGGACAATACTTCTCTTCTCTAGGATGGTTTGCATCGTCCCTGGGAGCTTACTTGTAGCATACCTGGTGTAGATCCCACTTGGCTTTTTGTTCAGTTTCACCGTCACTGACCGGTCAAGCTCGGTACTCATGTAAGTCTCTTCCTAGGGGAGTATGTAGATTCAAGGACGAATAAATAACATCACCAGTAAAGTGTGTGTTTGATTCTGTCTATGACTTGGGGCACATAAGGGCACAGGACCCTCATTTCCCGCCAATTTTAATGTGGGAATTTTACGTATTTGTTTCAAGTGTGTATTGTACTGCAGTATTTTCAATTCAACATATTAAATTTAATGTGGTGTGTGGTCCGCCATTACAGTCCACAAATATTTTCATTTAATTATTATTCATCATTCTACAAGGAGCCAGGAAATGAAGGCAGTGGTCGTCAGCGACATGACCTGGAGCATCAGCAAGATTCAGCTCAATTAACTTTGGCCCAGCCTTTGGCCTGGTGCCGGGTAAAACCTAACTTATTTACCACATTTCCAATTAAATGTTCCTTTTTACTTACCCACACCAAGGAGACAGCTCACCTGGTGTCAATTGTTTCTGGGGTTAAGACACAAGGTAGATCATTTATATAAACTAGGAAAAGTAGGGGGCCTAATATTGATCCTTGTAGGACACCATGCTTGATTTTCCTTGGTTCAGATTGAATGAATTCGTTTTTCCTTTGATTCACACTTGGTGTTTTCTGTTTGGTGTACCTAAGACTCACTAAAACTTTATTTTTCGTTTAAGTATGCTGCGAATTATTTAATGAGGTCGCAAAATGTTCCATTAGATGGCATATTTTTATCAAGTGTATTAAGAATGCTATTTGTCTTTTTGAAAATTGCATCATTTGTTGAGGAATTTTTTCTAAAGCCAAACTGGGAATTTGATTATAGTATGTGATTCTCGAAATGTTGCAGCAACCTCCTTTAAATTAGTTTTTTATTTACTTTTGAAACGGATGTAAGAAGTGATATATAGATCTATATTTGTTTACATAGGTATTGTCTCCTTTCTTGAACAATGGTGTTACTATAGTCCATTTGAGT
Organism: Dryococelus australis; assembly: GCA_029891345.1. NCBI lineage: Eukaryota > Metazoa > Arthropoda > Insecta > Phasmatodea > Phasmatidae > Dryococelus > Dryococelus australis. The sequence goes on along the minus strand of CM056998.1, from coordinate 195,425,404 downwards.
CTACCTGGAAACAATAATGTAATGAAAAAAATGATAGATTTTTCGTTGTGTATGTGGACAGCATTTCAAAATTTAAGAATTTATTGTAAAGACCTATATTTTTTTTTAAATTGTGATATTTATAAAATCAAGAAACCCAGGTGACTATTAAAACCTTGATCAGGGAGGGATAGTCCATGAGTTGCAGCATTGTTTGAGATGAGAATCTACAATACACTTGGTGTTATCACCTCCCAGCGAGCAGCAGCATTTCTGTGTTATAGTACATTCCAACACGGTGATAAAGTTGACCGTGGTTCTGGAACTAAAAATTGTATTATAATTTTTTTTTTGGAATGTAATATATAACAGTGGTGTTGCGCTCTGCTGGCCTGAGGTGATAACACCGCTGGATATTCACACTAATTCTACGATTTGAAATTTTTTATTTATGTACTTCATGTCCATAGAAGAGAGCAACCCCTTTAAAAAACATTTGACAATCCTGTACCATGTTTTTATTTGACGATCCACAAGTAGGATTAATTGTTTTTGTTTAATACCGGCAAAATTGTGCATTCGCGCTCAGAGTGCATGTTTACGTGTTATGTGCGACGATCCAAAGTGTTTTGATTATTTAAAATGAATGAACACATGAACGTAGAAGAAATTCTGGTGGAACGCAAACTATTTCCATGCGAGGAGTCAAAATTTGAATCCGGAGTTTGCGCAGTATGTACTAAAGTTTACTGCCTATTAGTAATGTGATAATTTAAGTCATCCGATATTAAAGTTCCAGCCTGAATAAGCATCGCGTGTGTTCGTATGCCGCATTTTCGAAAATTCATCAATTCACCATTAGTTGAAAACATAAGTGAAAGCTTCGATTCCCAGGCTTCGAAAAGTGGGGGGCGTGAGTAATCAAACTTCAAAACACAGGGACGTGACGCGGTGATGAGCGGGCGCAAAAAACGGCATAACAGCCTTTGAGATTGCATTACGAATGCCCGCCGGTGTAATCCGAAGTTGCGTGTTCAGCGGCGTGTCAAATATATACTAGATATCGTAGATCAACGCCTTCCGCACTGAAGCCGCAAGACTGAGTAGTGAAAAGTTTTATTAAAAGGTCTGTGGAAGCTGTCACCAATGTTTTATTAAGTCTTTAAAAATCGGACTTTGCCCACATTGGTCCAAATCATGTGTCCAGAGGCTTATATAATAAGAAAACTTAATTGTGGTACAAACGCCACACCACATGACCTATACCAACACATAACTGTAGCATACAATTATTCTTAAAAGTCGGGGTACTGTGCCCCCAGTTTCCAGATACGCCCTTCGGAAGTGCACCCTCTGTGCACTATCCTGTTACAAAGAATCAAGATTTTATGTTTTAAAATAATGAAAACTTAGTGTGGTACAAACACCGCAACACGTAAGCGATGCTAACACTTAAATTAATTTTAGTATAAAATTATGATTTGACGGCTGTCATGGCATGAGGGGAAGCAGGTGGATGCCGGCTTCATAGATTTTGAGAAGGCATTCAATAAGGGGCCCTATGGAACATTGATGAGGAAAGTGGAGGCGCTGATACTGGACAGGTGGGTAGTGGAATGGATAGGGGGCGAAAGCAGAGGGTGAAAGTGGGAGAGGCAATATCGGAAGAAGAGGAGGTTTCGTCATGGGTACCACAGGGAAGCGTGCTGGGTCCTTTGTTATTTACCATAATGGTAAATGACAGGGGTTTGGGGATTAGGGGAAAAATCAGATTGTTTGCAGACGATTGTGTTGTATATGCTGGGGCGGGAGAGGGGGGCGGAAATTTGCAGGCGGACATTGATAAGATATGGTCGTGGACCAGAAAAAGTAAAATTAAGATAACTGTAAGAAAAACTAAGGTAATGAATTTCACAAGGAAGAAGATGATAAGCAGGGACATGCATTTTCAGCGTCTTTTTATACAAATGATAAGTTATGAAGATTGCTTTGTCTTTGTAGTTTTCATGTATGATTTTGAAGTGTTATATGTTTCTCAAGGGTAAATAATTTGTGTCTATTTGAGTCTAGTGTTGACTTGCTATTTCACTAAAGTTACACAAATATCAATTAATTTCCATTCAGAATGTATTCTAATTTGGTTCAGAAACATTTCTCATAAAAGATTTTAATTAAGATAGGATTTTCCTTTGTCGGCACTGTCAAAGAAGCTGGTACTCATTGTGCTAGAGAGAAAGTACAGACGGTCTAACAAGTTTGCTTTACATTGCACACAATTCTACCAGAGCCCTGAAGCAACTCACAAATTTGTATAAAATCTCTTTAAGTCACAACAAATATTTTAATTACACCCGAGTTATTAATTTACATTATTGTTTTGGCGGCTTGAGGTGTTAGCTGGACCATTGGGGATGGAGGTTATGTGGGCAGGAACCTCGTTCGCATGGTTACCATGTTGGGCGCCAGCTCTCGCTGGAGAGCATGAGTTGTTGATGCTGGGTTTGTGTGGTCGACCACCCATGTGCCTGTCCGCCAAGTGTTCTGCCGTCTCCTGCGGAACTGCAGGTGCTGATCATGTTGAGCTAAAATCCAAATGCGTGGTCTAGTGAGGGCTGTCTGTCTCCCTCAACACAAACTCACTCCCAAAAGGTTGTTATAGGCCACCTTATGCCTGAAAGTTTAGTCGTGAAAGCAGGTAAAATGACCCGTGAAGTTGTCTATGAATAAAGATGAGTGCGAAGTCCTTTCAACGCAACAATTTATTCTGAACTCTCATCTCAGGTATGTACACGAGTTATTTCTTTGTTGTAGCGAGAGAACGCTAATACAGTAAAATTGGCGCAAAGCCTACATCATGTTTTAAAGTGAAATATTAAGGTCCGGCCGTATACAATACGGACCGGACTACGGAGTGGCCTCTCCCCAGGCTATATAAACAAATGAACTAAGGGTCCATGATAATAATAAACTATTGTAAACTAAACGACCAGTGCACAAAGGTGATGGGCCAAGGGAGGCAGACACTATGTCCACTCTGTCTGAGGATGGAACAATGACCCAATTGGAGTTGGCGTGGAGCTTGCCGACTGGCCGAGCCTTCCCACTCACACATGAAAAAATTAAAAAATACAAACGTAATGATGATGAATGAATTGATGGGTAGCGATGGCACACTGGTAGGATGGGAACGAACATCAGCACTTTCACTTTATTATATAACAGAAAATATAAAAATTTGTAAGATATAAAATCACATGTGATTTTTGATTGAATAGTGCAGTGGGGGTGAATGACAAGATGGAGATTTTTGGACATTCGCCATTGTGATGCAGATGTCTGTCATGGAAAAATCAGGGCTGAGCACGAAAAAATATTTAAAAAAACAAGCAACCTATGGATGAAAAAATAAATATATTTATACAACTCCGGAAAATTCCAAAAGGAATATAGTAAAAAAACACAACAAACTAATTACGAAAAATATATGTATTTATACATGACTAACATATAACAAATAGAAACTAACACAGGCAATAAACCTGCTGACAAAGATAGAGCAACACTGATAATATAAGTAAGAACAAAATAGGACAACATAACAAAGAAACGCACTAAAACACAGCAGTTTAACCAGACACGACAGAATGCATGCCAGGAATGCTGTAGTCAAGAATATATAGGCACTTAGCCAGAAAATTCCATGAAGGAATAGGAAAAAAAACTATATATGACCAACAGACAATACGACGAGGAAACTCGCAGAACAAACAGTAGTTCTCCCACGACTGACAGAATGTGAACTGCAATCTGATCCCGTCTTCAGGCAGCGACACACACGGTCCGAGAACACAAGTGTGACTGACGAGACCGGAAAAATGTGGGTTTGTATAGTCTTTCTGCCACAGCCAATGACAGTAGAGTTGTCTCCTTATAGGCTGTGCAGCTAAGAGTGGCTATGATTGGCTCGTGTGGTCGTGTATGGCTTGTGTTTCTGCCACAGCCAATGACAGTAGAGTTGTCTCCTTATAGGCTGCGCAGCTAAGAGTGGCTATGATTGGCTCGTGTGGTCATGTATGGCTTGTGTTTCTGCCACAGCCAATGGCAGTAGAATTGTCTCCTTATAGGCTGCGCAGCTAAGAATGGCTATGATTGGCTTGTTTGGTCGTGTATGGCCTGTGTTTCTGCCACAGCCAATGACAGTAGAGTTGTCTCCTTATAGGCTGCGCAGCTAAGAGTGGCTATGATTGGCTCGTGTGGTCGTGTACGGCTTGTGTTTCTGCCACATCCAATGACAGTAGAGTGGTCTCCTTATAGGCTGCGCTGCTAAGAGTGGCTATGATTGGCTCGTTTGGTCGTGTATGGCTTATGTTTCTGCCATAGCCAATGACAGTAGAGTTGTCTCCTTATAGGCTGCGCAGCTAAGAGTGGCTATGATTGGCTCGTGTGGTCGTGTACAGCTTGTGTTTCTGCCACAGCCAATGACAGTAGAGTGGTCTCCTTATAGGCTGCGCAGCTAAGAGTGGCTATGATTGGCTCATGTGGTCGTGTACGGCTTGTGTTTCTGCCACAGCCAATGACAGTAGAGTGGTCTCCTTATAGGCTGCGCAGCTAAGAGTGGCTATGATTGGCTCGTGTGGTCGTGTACGGCTTGTGTTTCTGCCACAGCCAATGACAGTAGAGTGGTCTCCTTATAGGCTGCGCAGCTAAGAGTGGCTATGATTGGCTCGTGTGGTCGTGTACGGCTTGTGTTTCTGCCACAACCAATGACAGTAGAGTTGTCTTCTTATAGGCTGCGCAGCTAAGAGTGGCTATGATTAGCTCGTTTGGTCGTGTATGGCTTATGTTTCTGCCACAGCCAATGACAGTAGAGTTGTCTCCTTATAGGCTGCGCAGCTAAGAGTGGCTATGATTGGCTCATGTGGTCGTGTACGGCTTGTGTTTCTGCCACAGCCAATGACAGTAGAGTTGTCTTCTTATAGGCTGCGCAGCTAAGAGTGGCTATGATTGGCTCGTGTGGTCTTGTATGGCTTGTGTTTCTGCCACAGCCAATGACAGTAGAGTTGTCTCCTTACAGGCTGCGCAGCTAAGAGTGGCTATGATTGGCTCGTGTGGTCTTGTATGGCTTGTGTTTCTGCCACATCCAATGACAGTAGAGTTGTCTCCTTACAGGCTGCGCAGCTAAGAGTGGCTATGATTGGCTCGTGTGGTCGTGTACGGCTTGTGTTTCTGCCACAGCCAATGACAGTAGAGTGGTCTCCTTATAGGCTGCGCTGCTAAGAGTGGCTATGATTGGCTCGTGTGGTCGTGTACGGCTTGTATTTCTGCCACAGCCAATGACAGTAGAGTGGTCTCCTTATAGGCTGCGCAGCTAAGAGTGGCTATGATTGGCTCGTGTGGTCGCGTACTGCTTGTATTTCTGCCACAGCCAATGACAGTAGAGTGGTCTCCTTATAGGCTGCGCAGCTAAGAGTGGCTATGATTTACTCGTGTGGTCATGTATTGCTTGTGTTTCTGCCACAGCCAATGACAGTAGAGTTGTCTCCTTATAGGCTGCGCAGCTAAGAGTGGCTATGATTGGCTCGTGTGGTCGTGTATGGCTTGTGTTTCTGCCACAGCCAATGACAGTAGAGTTGTCTCCTTATAGGCTGCGCAGCTAAGAGTGGCTATGATTGGCTCGTGTGGTCGTGTACGGCTTGTGTTTCTGCCACAGCCAATGACTGTAGAGTTGTCTCCTTATAGGCTGCGCAGCTAAGAGTGGCTATGATTGGCTCGTGTGGTTGTGTATGGCTTGTGTTTCTGCCACAGCCAATGACAGTAGAGTTGTCTCCTTATAGGCTGTGCAGCTAAGAGTGGCTATGATTGGCTCGTGTGGTCGTGTATGGCTTGTGTTTCTGCCACAGCCAATGACTAGAGTTGTCTCCTTATAGGCTGCGCAGCTAAGAGTGGCTATGATTGGCTCATGTGGTCGTGTATGGCTTGTGTTTTTGCTGATGTTTTGTGCTGCAAAGATGTTTCTCTCTTAATTAATGGGATCCACATATTTTTTAACTCAATACTCTGTTGACTGCAAAATATTAGTATTGCTAATTATAAAAGCTGATTCCGTGATTTTTCTTTTGATTTTGTCGGCTTCCTGAGTGAGTGGAGTTGAATTTTGTGGATGTTTTCCCAAGCATGTTCCACAAGTCTGGATTTTTTAGTTTCACTTTTTTAGCAATTGTTTTTGTTTTCTTTAATTCAAGTTGCGAGAACTCTGCCAGTTTCACGTATGTACATATAGCCACGTTCGCAGGTGATCTGATATACACAGTTGTGGGTTTGTAGTTTGTCTGTTTGCTGGTTTCACCCTGGTAACTATACTTTTAATAGTGGGTTTTTACCGGAATGCTGTTCGTAGTCCATATTTGTTTCCCAGACACGTCTTCTTTTTTAGAAAGACCCTGAACATGAGGGATAACTAGGGTTCCGTCTGGTTTTTTTCGGTCTCTTTGGGATTAAGTGGTCTGATATGTTTTATCTGCTGCCTTATGATGTTGGCTGGATAGCCATTAGCCTGGAGTTCATATTTTATTTGATTCTGGTCATCCACAATAGATTTCTTGTTTTAGCTCTTGATAATCTCAGCTCAGTTAGCTAATGTACGAATTATGTCAGTTGTGCTTTTTTGGGTGGTTGGAGGCAAAATGAAGGTATTGGCCAGTATGTGTTGCATCCGGCGTGAATCGTCACATGCTCTACCCCCACTCCTCGCACCAAAGTACCAATAACCTAACCAAAAATAAGAGCATTGCGTGGTACGGAATCCTGTTGGATACTTTGCGAACCCCCATCGCAACCACCTTCCCATGTCAGCCGAACTGCGTTGTAGTAAAACAATTGAATTTCTAGAACATTCTCAAAGTAAAAATGTCTACGAGAGTGGTAAAAGCTTATCTCTGATTGCTGATGGAAATGCATCCTCAACTGCGACTTTAGAAAAAGTAAAAGCAAGCACATGACAGATAAACATTCTAACATGGTCAAAACTTATAATTCTGATAAGCAATAATAATTCCTCATAAAACAAAGAAAATCAAATAAATGTCCCAATTTAATTAATATAAACTCAGTCATTACACAATGAAGTAAATACATGGTTCCGTAAAATAAGTTAAAATGTTGCTTCGTAAATACTGTAGGCCTAAAAAAAGCTTTTGCTAGTAGCTTGCAATAAAAATGTGCCTGTGTTATGAGAGAAGCTATAATTATTGTTTTTACTACTATTATATTATGATAATATTTTATGTAGTAATGGGCTACGTAACAAATTAAATTATTACTGATGTAAGTTTCTATATAGAAGTCAAAGCTGCTGACCATCACGTAACATGAAGTAAAACCTGGACTTAAAAACATTTCTCAATTACTGCAAGCAAACTGATATTAGCATGGCCAAGTTTTGTGTTTTTGAAAGTCAGGATAGTACTTATTATAAGTAACAGTCCTTGAAATTTATATGTTGACATCCGAATGTGCCGAACAAATGTTGTATAATCTCTTTGATGATCTGAAAATAGGTGAAACTCACCCAGAGTTTGTCCTTTTCAGGTGATCAGATGTAACAATGAACATCACCTTACACTTTCTTCTTCACTCTCTTCATCTTCACGCAGAACACTTGCTGACACAAGCACATCTTCCTCAGAGCTCTCCATTCGTTGTTCCGACAACACACTTCTGTTGCACGCGCAGCGAGACAAATTATTTCCAGCATTTGAAAGTCACTGCTGGTGTGTACGATCACGTGAAGGTTTGCTGGTCTGCGATGACCTAGTCTGCGCGATCCCTAAGTGACGTGATCATTGAAGAACCACCGCCTTAGTGCACAAATTTGTCTTAGCTATGACAGATTTTGAAATATTACTTCCATTGTTGTATTCGCCATACAGGTAGAGGCATGCCTACTACAGAGGTTCAGTTAGAGGGACGTTTGGATATAATTACTTAATTACAATGAATATATTAACATTGACAAAAATGTTTGTGACCCCGTTAATACCTAATTGGCTGTATTTTAATGTCCTTCATTTTCTTTCAGGGCAAGACTACAACACTACAACATAGAAATAAGGATGTTGAAGTTCGTACCAATACTGTGTTCGCAGACACTAACAAAGTTGAAGAGATGATCCACGAAAGGCTTGGTCCGTCGAATGCAGTGACCGACCCTCTCGAGCCCACATATCCACAAACCAAGTACTGCAAAGAACCAAGTTGCGAGGCTTTACAGATACATGGACTGCGTGCTGTGGACATCTCTTTTTTTGTCGCCAGCCTCCAAGCTCTGGACTTCCACAGTCTTATAGGTTGTGGTTTCCGGGACATGTGCATCGTGCATGAGAAGATGTATGGCTGGAAGTCTTGTTTTATTTTCAAATGTAGAGTGTGCAGTGCCGAACTTCCTGTAAAAACTGAGGAAAATTGTCAGGAAGAAACTAGTTTGACTGTACCTGTAAGTGGTGATAACATAAAGGATGTACCACCAATCACAGGTGGAAGTTTCTCCAATATTGCTTTCAGTGAGAACCACAGTATCCTTTCAGAAGTGGTAAGTGCAGAATTCTCAACTACATGTACTATTAACATCTAATAAGTATTTTTTTTTTATGTATGGCACACGTTCCTGACATATATTTGGGTATTTTTAATATTACTGGTGTATTTTAAATCCTTTAGGTTTGAACTGTGGATCCAGTGGGTCACTTACTTGACCCCAAGGACAGGGTAGTGTATACACACGAGTAGTTCACACGTTGTTGTCTTGTCCCCTTGACAGTGCTTCCCAATGACAATAAAAGTGGGTCTCATCTCACATTGTGGGCAAGATGAAGAGTAACCATGACACTCGAAATGCTTCTTACTTAACCTCTCCTGAATGCTAACTTTGTGAGGGGCCAACACACCAGACACCAGTTAGCCATGCCGTCTCCACCCGTAGAAAACACAACTTCTGATCACCCTAACCAATTTTACTTATTACACATTATCTTCCCTGTCCTGTCTACGCCAGCAATTTGGTTTTCAAAGAATCATAATGAAACAAATGGTAAGAGCATACAAGACTCAATCTTTAACTCATTTAACAACCACCAAATTAATGGTTTACAATGTACGAGATAAGTTTAAAACAATATAACTTTAATATTCTCTTAACCATGCGTACTTCTGACTCTTTTATTTGAGAAAATACTTGCTTACCTGCTGAAACATCTTCCTTTCATTGTTTCGACTAACATTTCACTTCCTAACAGTAAAACCTATGACCATCTGAAAGAATGTAGCTTCCGAACAGTGAAAGAATTATAAGAATCTGCCTTGTAGTTTCCAAGATTAGCAGTTAAGTATAAACAAATAAACTGACATTACCTCTTTATTATATAAGTATCGATTTTTACATAATTTTGGGTAGCATCGAGAATATAAAGACAACTAGAATTTCCATCTAATAATTAGCAAAAAAAATTCAAAATATATGCTCTAACACTTAATGTCACAATCCTAATGGGGATGCCATAATTTGTTTTCAAAACATTAATGTTTTCAAACAGATTCTAAATATGAAACAATTCAAACAGACAAATGTTAAACTGTATCGGGTGCTACCACAAACTGTATTGCAAGCCTCTCCAGTACTTTTCCTGTACTCAATGTGAGATTGACAGGCCTACAACTACCAGGATTTTTCTTTCCCTCCCCTTGCTTGTAAAGCAGAACCACCAATGCCTTCTTCTAGCCCTGTGGCAACTTGCCTTCCTGTAAAGATCTTCTCTACAACAAAGACATTTCAAGATATCTACACAGCTCCCACTCTCCAAACTTTAGTGTTCCCATCTGGACCATGCTACTCTTAAATCCTCTTATAACCTTAGCTATTGCCTTCTTCTTTATCCTGAGCGTTCTGTACATTTTACTTTTCATCTACTGTCCCTTTGCCAAACATCTTGCTCCTCAAACACTGACAATTACTGGGTTTGCAGTAACTCAGCTTTTTATTTATCAGATGTTACACTTAAACCCTCCTTACTATTCAACACTGGGGTACCTCCCGCCCCTAACTTTCTTAAGCCCTCCTTACTATTCAACACTGGGATACCTCCCGCCCCTAACCTTCTTAAACCCTCCTTACTATTCAACACTGGGATACCTACCTCCCCTAACTTTCTTAAACCCTCCTTACTATTCAACACTGGGGTACCTCCCGCCCCTAACCTTCTTAAACCCTCCTTACTATTCAACACTGGGGTACCTCCCGCCCCTAACTTTCTTAAACCCTCCTTACTATTCAACACTGGGATACCTACCTCCCCAACCTTCTTAAACCCTCCTTACTATTCAACACTGGGGTACCTCCCGCCCCTAACTTTCTTAAACCCTCCTTACTATTCAACACTGGGATACCTCCCGCCCCTAACCTTCTTAAACCCTCCTTACTATTCAACACTGGGACACCTCCCTCCCCTAACTTTCTTAAACCCTCCTTACTATTCAACACTGGGATACCTACCTCCCCTAACTTTCTTAAACCCTACTTACTATTCAACACTGGGGTACCTCCCGCCCCTAACTTTCTTAAGCCCTCCTTACTATTCAACACTGGGATACCTCCCGCCCCTAACTTTCTTAAGCCCTCCTTACTATTCAACACTGGGGTACCTACCTCCCCTAACTTTCTTAAACCCTCCTTACTATTCAACACTGGGATACCTCCCGCCCCTAACGTTCTTAAGCCCTCCTTACTATTCAACACTGGGATACCTACCTCCCCTAACTTTCTTAAGCCCTCCTTACTATTCAACACTGGGGTACCTCCCGCCCCTAACTTTCTTAAGGCCTCCTTACTATTCAACACTGGTATACCTCCCTCCGTTAACTTTCTTAAACCCTCCTTACTATTCAACATTGGGATACCTCCCTCTCCTAACTTTCTTAAACCCTCCTTACTATTCAACACTGGGATACCTCCCGCCCCTAACCTTCTTAAACCCTCCTTAATATTCAACACTGGGATACCTACCTCCCCTAACTTTCTTAAACCCTCCTTACTATTCAACATTGGGATACCTCCCTCTCCTAACTTTCTTAAACCCTCCTTACTATTCAACACTGGGATACCTCCCGCCCCTAACCTTCTTAAACCCTCCTTAATATTCAACACTGGGATACCTCCCTCCCTAACCTTCTTAAACCCTCCTTACTATTCAACACTGGGATACCTCCCGCCCCTAACCTTCTTAAACCCTCCTTACTATTCAACACTGGGATACCTACCTCCCCTAACTTTCTTAAACCCTCCTTACTATTCAACATTGGGATACCTCCCTCTCCTAACTTTCTTAAACCCTCCTTACAATTCAACACTGGGATACCTACCTCCCTAACTTTCTTAAACCCTCCTTACTATTCAACACTGGGATACCTCCCGCCCCTAACGTTCTTAAGCCCTCCTTACTATTCAACACTGGGATACCTACCTCCCCTAACTTTCTTAAGCCCTCCTTACTATTCAACACTGGGATACCTCCCGCCCTTACCTTCTTAAACCCTCCTTAATATTCAACACTGGGATACCTCCCTCCCCTAACCTTCTTAAACCCTCCTTACTATTCAACACTGGGATACTTCCCTCTCCTAACTTTCTTAAGCCCTCCTTACTATTCAACACTGGGATACCTCCCGCCCCTAACCTTCTTAAACCCTCCTTAATATTCAACACTGGGGTACCTCCCTCTCCTAACTATCTTAAACCCTCCTTACTATTCAACACTGGGATACCTACCTCCCCTAACTTTCTTAAACCCTCCTTACTATTCAACACTGGGATACCTCCCTCCCCTAACCTTCTTAAACCCTCCTTACTATTCAACACTGGGACACCTCCCTCCCCTAACTTTCTTAAACCCTCCTTACTATTCAACACTGGGATACCTACCTCCCCTAACTTTCTTAAACCCTCCTTACTATTCAACACTGGGATACCTCCCTCCCCTAACCTTCTTAAACCCTCCTTACTATTCAACACTGGGATACCTCCCTCCCCTAACTTTCTTAAACCCTACTTACTATTCAACACTGGTATACCTCCCTCCCCTAACTTTCTTAAACCCTCCTTACTATTCAACATTGGGATACCTCCCTCCCCTAACTTTCTTAAACCCTACTTACTATTCAACACTGGGGTACCTCCCGCCCCTAACTTTCTTAAACCCTCCTTACTATTCAACATTGGGATACCTACCTCCCCTAACTTTCTTAAACCCTACTTACTATTCAACACTGGGGTACCTCCCGCCCCTAACTTTCTTAAACCCTCCTTACTATTCAACATTGGGATACCTACCTCCCCTAACTTTCTTAAACCCTCCTTACTATTCAACATTGGGATACCTCCCTCCCCTAACCTTCTTAAACCCTCCTTAATATTCAACACTGGGATACCTCCCTCCCCTAACCTTCTTAAACCCTCCTTACCATTCAACACTGGGATACCTACCTCCCCTAACTTTCTTAAACCCTCCTTACTATTCAACATTGGGATACCTCCCTCTCCTAACTTTCTTAAACCCTCCTTACAATTCAACACTGGGATACCTACCTCCCCTAACTTTCTTAAACCCTCCTTACTATTCAATACTGGTATACCTTCCTCCCCTAACTTTCTTAAACCCTCCTTAATATTAAACACTGGGATACCTCCCTCCCCTAACATTCTTAATTTACCTATACAACTTCCTCCATTCCTTACCTTTCACTTCCTGTATCATGCTGCCTAGGTATTCATTGTTTGCTTGCCTAATCATCCTTCATAATTCCCTCCCCATCTTTTTCATATGGTCCCTAGTACTATCCAGTCCTGTGTTCTTCCACCATGCGTGTATTTGTGTTCACTTTGACGTCTTCCTGACGTCCACATATCCCTTGTGCCCGTTTGTGCCATCGCAGACGCATCAACCACGCAGCAACACTTGACAGATCGCCATTAGGTCGCGGTCCCGATCAGTGTAGTTCTACAAGAACAGTGTTTACACTTTTCTTGCCGACTGTCGCCCTGCAACTCGTGGCCATAAGCCATAACATTTTATATTCATCACAAGAGGTAACTCTCGTGATGAATTGATACGTGGCCTAAATGAGTGTGTCCCGTGAAGTCACGACCGTTAGACACAACAGCTATTGGATGGAACACTGGGGTAAGTGGCGCCCCTTTATCCCAAAGCTTTACAATATGCGCAATGTCAACGAGCCTCATGGCCGAATCCGGAGTGTGACGTGGCTCCAATAAGTGTCAACAGACGGGGAATAATATTCCCAGAAGAAGGGCAAAGTGGCGAGCTGCTCCCTAGCAGCATTAATTTATTAGAGCAATTACAGTAATTTTTAGCAATGATTGCACCATACTTAACTAGGAAAGATGCCTGCTTTATCATAGAGAGTTGGTCAAATCTCACAGAGGGGACAGGGCATAGCTCCACCTCTAATCATGAAAGGCGTGTGTCGTCATATCCTTACGCATTTTGGTAATTTTCATCATAACAACATACACCCACAGTTACGTATTAATTATAAGAGCTTACATATATTCATCCATCGAGAATCAGCCACGTAAGGCATCATTTCATTTAATATAACCCTTCAAGTGCGGTAACATTCTCGTGATGTCATAGTCTTAGCCATATCTGGGGCTCCGGCGTTCATGGGTGTGTCACCAATGTGTTTTAGTTCATTACTTATAATTATGTACAGGGTTAGTTTCTTTAATCATGATAATTATTAAGTTACATTTTTTATATGTTTGCATTTGGTACGGGCTCGCCGGACGTTCTGCGAGGCTGCAGCCATGTTTTTCAGGCAGACTTCAGCCAGCACTCGGGACGACCGGCAGGGCAGGTGGTAAGCTCCCACATACCCGCCTCGGCACTTCAATTTAGGCTGCATATATTTCACCGCCATAGTTAACGTATTTCAGGAACCTTTAATTACTTTTAATACAGCCGAGGGGAGGCCTTCCTGCATTCTAAGGTAACATTCCAGAACTTCACGCATCAGGATGCATTTTTTTACTTATTTGTCACCTAAGGCCCTCGCCATATTTTTGCAGTAGCGACCACCAGCAGGTAATGAGTGCCGGGTCCTCTTATCAGATGGTACACATTCATTTGTGCATTAACATTCAGTTGTACCTTTTCAGTAATAAAACTGTCATATATAGACCAACGTGTTTTATTGCTTTTTAATCTCCTGAGTTCATCGGGTACTGTGCCCTAATAGCAGCATCATTCTTACGTTTTGCATTTACGGGGCCTGCCTCCCTTAAGCAGGGTAAAATCAGTGATAATATAGACGTGTGAAGTGACGGACAACTTTGCCCCTTGGAAAAGAAATATTATCTGGTCAACGTAATTTAATTTTCAATTAAATTAACTCTCCTTCACATTGACCACCTATCCAGAGTAACAGTCGGCCGTATGACCCCATTCATCATTGTTCACTCTACTGAAACTTGGCGCCTGTGCATATCATCGGATCCTGTTCTACACCTGTTCGCAGGTGGGATCCGAAAGCTACACGATCACCTCTGGAGGCGCATCGCTTCAACTTTCTCTTCATCATTTTCTTGTAGTGCTATTATGTAAGTTAACATGCAATTAAATCAACAAATTACATATTTTCTGCCAAAATATGTAATTTAAATTAACACGCAACTACTCCTATATTACTACTTGACATAAGCAGAGGGCTGGGGAAGAGAAGAGCATGTAGTACACAAAATCTTATTGATCCTATATACACACATATTTCTACACCTTTTCCGCAGAATTGCATGCATTAAGCTCTGATTTGACCATGGAGGTAACTGATATTATGCTTGCAAGTACCATAATGCTTTAATTCAAAAAATTTTTATAACAGTTACAACACGAAAATTTAGTTTACAATTTCCAAAGTTTGGATGCCCATCTTTAAGACAGCACTTAATCAAATTTTAAGATTAAAAAAAAAATTTGGAATTTCTGGTGGTCTTTTTTTTTTTTTTTGGGTAGTAAATTTATGTATGGTAGGGCAGTGCATCTTGTGGGAAGAGAAAAATATGCCTGAAACTACCTTAGGAGTAACAACTGGGCCGCTTACTACTTTGGTTATTTCACTAAGGCTATAGCTTACACCTTCCTTGGCGCAGTGGGTAGAGCACTTGCCTTCCATTAGGGCAAACCAGGTTCGATTCCCGGTGGGTGTATTTTCACACGTGGGAATAATGCTGGATGAGGATGCTGCCGGTTATCAGGTTTTCTCGGGATATCCCATATTTTCCCCTGCCCTTGCACTCCAGCATTGCTCTATATCCACCTTGTTTCATCCTCATTGGCTCTCAATACCCTGTCGTTAAGAGCCACCCAAATCTCTCCACTCTCCACCACCATCTTTGTTGGCATTTGTTTATTATTGCTAGATTTCACTTTCAATATCTTCCTCCTTATATCTCGTTTTACATGTTTTGATGTGTTATTTATATTATGTTTTTGTTATATGTTTTATGGTTGGGTTGCTAACATCCAGAGATACAATTTTTGCTATATATCTGTAAGTAGTGGGTTTTCTTTAATCATTTTTGCAGTTGCTTTGCATGTTATTTTGGTTGAATATATTTCTTTCTTTTCATTTAGTATTTATACTTGGTTTTATTTAGCGTTGGACCAATTCTCATTAAATTCTGATCATGACACAGTAGCATGTACAGTCTGCCGTGCCCGAACTTCAGAAGTAGGAGGTGTTGATGGAGGGTGCACATTTCATATCATGCATTGTGTTCTGATTGTTTCAGGCTGTCGCTGAAGATATTTCTCTGAAGCCTAGTGGAGCAGTTTTTCTCCCTGTCAAGGAGGAGGTCAGTGATGAACCGGTGAGTACATTATGTGTATATACGTAATTACAATCCATGTAGTTCATCATACAAGGGTTGTCATGGGAGCAGACATGGGTTACATTAATTGTTGACCTGTGCAAAAAAAAAAAATGTGTGATAGACTGTTAAAAAAAAAAAAGAAATTATTTATAAATATTGATAGATTTTTTTTACATACATAAAATCTTTTGAATGCCTTGATGATTGAAACTATTATATAAATTCTCCCTGATATTCATGACATGTAGTAGTGTAGGAATCAAGTTAGTCCAGCTAACTGCAACCAGATATATATTTTCTGGATGGTTGGGGCGGAGGATTGGGGTTGTGTATTATACAGCGGATGTGTCTTGTTTGTACTTAGGCCTGGTTATGTGCACATTGTGTTTTTCTCTTATTTGTCGGTAGTGGTTATGTTTTCAAGTTACTAGTGTATTCATAGCCAGTTTGCCTGCAGGTTCATTGTGCTATGCAACAACATGTGAAGTGTGTGGCAATATTACTTATGAATGAGTTATAAATTGCAATAATAAACCTTCCACAGTATACAGTAAATTACCTTTATCACTGCCTGGAAGAAAACAAGACTTGGTATTGTTTGTGTTGTTCATAACAGAGCTATGAGATAAAAATTATATTTATAGTTTAATATTCAATATTATAGGAATTCATATTTGTTGGTAAAATTGGCGTGTTGGTTATTTTATTCAGGAGTGTGTCATCTTTCAAAAAGAGCTGAATGACTAGTGTATGTTTACCTTGACTGCGTGTAGCAGACCAGTTGCCTTAGTATTCATAGAAATCAATAAGCACTGATCCCACGCAGTTGTCTTAACATACAGCTGCCTGTTGAGATGATGTGGGTGGCTCTGATATTGCAGTCGGGGGACGGCTTCCAACTGTGCTCAGGCAGTTCCTCAGTTCCAGTCTGGACCAGTTTGGACAATACTTCTGTAGGCGAGGAGGAAGTGAAGGAAGAGATAAACACGCAAGAACATCCCATGGCCACCACTGTTGGAAACCACACAGGTATGTGGTACAGCCTGTAGCATTACAATGTATTAGCATTTATATTTTCGGGAATTATTTTAATTGGCTATATTTCTGTGTAAAGGATAGTAATTGATTTAATATTTAGAATATAGTGGCAATAATAATTTTGTTTGTATTTTGTACATGTTCATTTTGTAAATTTATTATTTTATTCGAGTCATTGCATCAGTAGGAACATTATCATAGGATGACAGTGCGACTTTTCATTGGTTTAGGAAGCTAGGCACGTAGCCGCCGGGTTGCACCATCTGAGGACACAGTTGGTCAACGTGACCCACGACAGGCATGTAATACTTTGATTTCGAGACCCACGTCAGAGTTCACAGGCTATTTTTAAACATTACCGCACTTTGCGAAGCCACAATTGGACCACGTTTACTTGATACAACATTCAGTGAATATGTATAGGGTAAGCGCAGGTTTATTTTCTTCACAGTTTCTCAGTCGTTGCAGTTCATTCTCCAAGCCAGTTCAGCGATGTAGTGTTCGTGTAAGGCAACGAGTTACCACGCTGCCATTCTATCTCTTGCTTTGTTTTATTTTTTTCTACGGGTGTCATTATTATTATTATCATTGAAGAGTCTAAAACTTTCATCTGAGCTAGTTCGAGCTGGTGTTTACTGCGGGCTCCAATGAGGACGTACAGCAAACATTACAAGCCTTCACGGGCAGATCGCTGTACTGATAGTCTCAGGATTATTTTTTATTACTTTCTCACAAGTGTGAATTTTGAAAGTGCCCTCTGTGATTTACTTCTAATTGCATCATTGAAGTCTAAAGAATTTGGATGAATCCTTTTCAGAAAAAACAATGATGGTGCACTTTAAATAAAAATTTTTGAGTTTTTAATAGCGTTGGCACGTTTTGTATTAAGATAAAAAATACTTTAAAAAACTAGCACATATGAAGCATAATTCCTTATTTTTAAAATACATGTATAGGAACAATAAAATACTTTTTGTGTTTTATTTTAATGACATGGAAACATTTTTTAACTTTTGTGGGAAAGTTATAGAACATTGATGTGCTAAGGGCGATGTCATCCAAATTTAGCCACACCACAGCCGTAGCCCTCTCCCAAGAAAAATGTTACACTGTACATGCCGCCGGTACCCCTGTTATAAAGCCAGGGTTAGCATGCAGCCTGGCTGCTACCACCTGCTGGTCATATCTGCAGTTATGAGGAATAATTTTAATTGGAAGATGTCTACCTTTTAGATATTTGTTTCGTGGATGGATATGTTGGTTTTTTAGGAAACTATAAACAAAATGTCTGAGTTTTATACTAGGCAGATTTGCCGCACCGTGTTTATACTAATTTTGGAGGAATGATTTTAATTTGAATATGTCTACATTTTAAAATATTGTTTCGTGAATGAATGTCTTATTTTGTAGGAAACTGTAGACAAAAGTCTCATCTGCCGCTGCATCGTAGACCAACTCGCTGTACTTTTTTTAATGATAATTTTGACAGTAATGCATGTTCATACCTGCAGTTTTGAGGAATAATTTTAATTGGAACATGACCACGTTTGAAAATATTATTTAGTGAATGAATATTTAATTTACAGTAAAGGTAGGTAGGTAGGTAGGTAGTAAGTGGGCTCAACGTCTCGTCGACAGCGAGGTCATTAGAGGTGGTGCAAATTGCACAGGGAAGAGGAATTGGGGAAGGATTGGGAAGGAATCAGCCATGACCTTTGTTTGGGACCCATCCCAGCATTCAACTGGAGTGATTTTGTAAAACCATGGAAAACCGAAGTCAGGATGGCCGGACCTGGAATTGAACCTGGGTCCTCCCGAATGTGAGTCCAGTGAGTTACTGTGCGCCACCTCACTCCGTAAACTTACAGTAAACGAAAGTCTCATCTGGCACAGCTTCTTAAACTGATTCGTTGTCCTGTTTTTATGCCAATTTTGACTGTGATATGTGTTCATCTCTGCAGTTTTGAGGATTTCCTGGACTTTAAATATTGATTTTCTCTACCTCTATCAGATGCAGGAAAATAATCTTGATTTTCCTTCTCCCTCTTGCTGTCTCATGCAGCTTTTTGGCTCCCTATTTTTCGTAACTATGAAATATGTGTAACCGTACACTTGTAGCACCAAATCCTTGATCCATTTTGAGTTGGGAAAAGTTTCTTATCCAAATCTTTCCGGGAAACCCACATCTCTGCATGTGTCTGCTTCAGACTCGACAAAGAGACATTATTTTCACTCGGTATAGTAGCTGCAACTGTGTTAGTGTCAAGTAGGCATTATCGCTTCGCCTCCTCTCTCCATGACTCACACTGTTCGACATTTGTAACGGTCGGCCAGGCGCTCGGAGTTACTCCACACACAGTGTATATTCATGTCTATGTTAAATATGGCCTGCATTTTATTTTTTATGCTGTTGTAGTACAATATAATCACTTCATGCTCACTTTTAAAGAAATCACATTTCACAGTCTAACCAAAGCATATGTGCTAAAATAAGATGATAACTGTTGTGGCAATAATGAGAAATTTATACTCCCCACTTTTAGGTTATGATACTGTGAAACGTTACACTTGAACATGGTATAAAATAAATTCCAGCCTTAGTCCTCGCTTTGCGTTTAATTTTTGCAAACTAATTTCTTCTTTTATATTTAGATCCCTGGCTGGAGTATTATGGCTTGGACACCCAGCTTGCCTTGCATGGTGTGTGACGCAAGATATTATTGGAAATCATCATCATGATCATCATCTCGGTGAACACAGTTGTACTGTGGAGAATGTGTGTTGTCTTGATTTTTGAGGCAGTGGTTGTCCGCCATCTCTGAGGGGAAGCAGGGGCCCACTTTCTGTGGAGGTGATGGTATGAGAGCCATCATTACTGTTCTGCGCTGTAAAATACCTGCTTTATTCTTATGCTTCTCTTTGTGTTGAAACATCACTTTGATTAATTATTATTGCTGCTTTTGCTTAAAAAGTACATATCCAATTCACCAAGGTAGCAAAGAGTGAGAAAGATGCTCTGTTGCCAGAGTTACCACAAAGGTAAGCAGAAACTGGACAACGACCTGCTGTAGATATGGCATCTCTACAGGGTGGTTGCAGTATTGTTCCAACAATTGGTTGTAAAGTTACGCAATCTGTTACCTGTCAATTTTATCAAACTGCACTGTTGTGTTAGATAGTGATCCTAGATTATAGTTGATGGTAGAAAAGGTGTTTTAGTTGTAAAACTTTATATGAAAATTAATGTAATGGATGGTGGAATTGGCAATTTAGGTTCCCAGGAAAGTGAAGGAAATATAGAAGAACCATTAAGATCAGAAGTATTGCCTGGAATCCAGCCAGACTCTGTGGTATACCATGACTTTCAAGGAGATTACTGCAACTGTGAAAAAAGAACTTCAAACTGTAGGTAAGTGTCTTACAGAAATTAGCCACTTTGTTATTTTTTAAAAGAAATTTTCTTTCTGAGAACGTTTTGGAGAAGCCAGTTTTCTTTTTAAAGAAATGGGGTAGCCACAGTGATTGTATGATAAACCTGCAAGTAACAGCTATTAGAGTTTTTCCGATGCCAATACCCCGATACCAGTGCCCTTTGCACTGAATTTTAGAAAAAGTATTACTGTTAATAATACATTAAAAACATTTTTCCTAGACTCGTTTGAATAAAGAAAATAACGTCTTCAAACACAGTGTATAATTTATTGTAATCTGGCACAAAATGCAAGCTGACCTAAAACTTTCAAACCCTCTGAAAATGAAAATAATATGACACCAAATGCAAGTCAAATTTAAATATCCCGCGTGCACCATCAGCTAAGAACGCACAGAGAAGTTATCGATTGGACAATGTAATGACTTATGGTTCGGGGTGAGGGGGGTGGTTGCAGGAGGATTATCTCTCCTCTCCACGCTGCTATTTGTTGGCGACACCTTGCATAAGTGGCAAATGTCTATCTGTTAAAGTAATTAATCATATTTTACTGCAAACAAAACTTGTAATTTTGAGATAGAAATAAGGCGATTTTAATTGATTTCTTCACTGTCTTTAATAATTAATGATTCAAAACCACGTCCTCTGATTTTCCCTGTCTTGAGTTACACTGCACACGGCTCGGTGCTTACATAGCCATTATTAGACAGCAAAAGGTTTGGAATAGGCACTTATTATCGGTTTATTCAAAGATGCGTGTCTATTGAAATAAATCCTCCGGTTTCCCCGGAAGAAGATTCTGAAAATGAACCAGTGTTGAATCAACAGACATGTTGGGAAGACAAGACATCAGACAGCGTGTCGCAGAGCAGTTATGAACGGCGGCACACGTGACATATTTCACATCCAGTTACTAGCTGTTCGCATTAACAAGCGTAAAAACGATAGTTGCAGGAAATCTTAGGTGACGGGACCTGAAATATACTTCAGTCAGTGTAAAATGCGATAAACGATAAAAGGTTATGTTAACATTATTTAATTTATCCGGGACCACAAAAAATTGTCGGTGGATGCTATATATATATATATATATATATATATATATATATATATATATATATATATATATATATATATATAGAGTGAGGAATAAAGTAGAACCTCGTTAATTTGAAATGCTTGGGACCTAATTTTTCGACTTCGAAATACATAATTTTGAATTAGCGAATTAAAAAATAACTAAGGCCCTGGGAATAACTACACTTTCGAAGTTACAACCCTGTTTTGGGAAACCATAAAATTTTTGGTTTCAAAAAGGCAAAAATGTGAAGGTTGCATTTCTTTTGGTCATTAATTAATATGTTAACGTGCAGTAAAATATAAGGTGTTGTAATTGTTGCCTTTAATTGGTATGTCAATATATATATATATATATATATATATATATATATATATATATATATATATATATAAAAAAGGTAAAGTTTGGTTAAAAACTGCAGCCGTGGTAGCCAGAATCCTCTCGCTCCCTCTACTATGAATGCACTTCTGGCGAATGTTGCGCCAGGCGCTGGAGCTTAGTGCTGTGCGGTCGCTTGCTCCCTTCTTTGCTCCCTCCCCCCCATTTACAGTCTACCCTCCACCAGGTGTCCGTCATCCCTCCCCTTAGCCACGCCGCCCACACTGCTCGCTTCCTTCATCCTCCAGCCATGCCCCTTCCTCCTCCATCCTCCAGACATGCCCACACCACTATTCTCCTTTTCTCTCTCCATCGTCGTCATCAACCCACACCCACACTGCACTAATATTCCTTCCTCCCTTCAACTGTCACAACTGGTAGCCCGGAATTCTTTGTCCTACTATGCCTAACTTCACACAGTGCGTGGCACTGGTGCGAAAGAGGCGATGAAAACCAGTCAACAGACGTGAAAACTCTGGCACAATCTAATAAAATCCTATTTTTCCGTTTGGAGGTGAATACACACTTCGAATTATATATGATTTTGAATTAATTGACTTAGAATTATCGAGGTTTTATTGTATACACACAGAAATATGGTAATTTTTGTCTCTAAAGAAAGTAATAACCTGACTTAACTGTCTACAACCGATACTAATGTATCGGCCCGATACAGATACATCGGGAAAAGGCAAAGTATCGACCGATACCAATACTTAGTATTGGTATCGGAACAACTCTAATACCTACATATATGAATGTTTGTTTTAAGCGAGGGCATTGGATATTAGGATTCCGGATGCATCCACTATCTTGGTTGACATCACAGCCAAGGGTCGCACTTGTCAGCCTGGAGATGCCATGTTTGTGTACATTATTGACCCCAGACCACCATGTTCTATGTGAGTATCTTAACCACAAAAATCTTTAACAAAAAATATATTTAAAAATGTTAAAAACTTAAAAAATCGAGGAAAAAATTATATTACTGATTCTGAGCACCATTGCAGATGAATCAAGAAAAAATTTTAAAAAACTCTAAATATACTTAGAAATAGTTTTAAAAACTCCTTTAAAAGTTTAAAAAACCTTGAATAAAAAAATTATGATATACTGTAAAAAATTTACTCTTGTAGTCACCAGTACAACATAAGCAAAAGAATCCATCAGCCACGGTATACCAAGAATGGCATCTTCCCTAATGTCTGGCGAAATCATGGCAGTGGTGGTTGTTTCGATATCCTGAACACGCACAATGACTACTGCTTGCCCTCTGTTGCTTTGCTGATTTGTTGCTAGCCTGATTACGTTATTAGTAGGCTCAACATCGGTTTCACTCACAAAGTGTGACGAATGAAGTTATGGGAAGCTGCAGTATCAATCAATGCATGACAATGACAATAATTTACTGTGATAAGAATGTGAATGAATTTTGCAGTTTTGCTACTAACCTTTGCTCACCATGAAGGCTGCCAAAATCCAGGATGCCAGCTGTCCAAAATAAATGAAATAATGACTTGTGAATGATGAGGATGATGGCGTACGTGAAATGTAATGAGCTGATCCTCCTTCAGATACTTCCTACTCAGCTTCCCATTTGCGATGTAAGCACCCAAGGGGACACTGTCTCGTGGGCTTGCGCAGTGGGATGTATGTGTGGGGTAGGGGAGCTATCCGGCATTTTGGCACAGTTGGGGGTAGAATAGTGGTTTTTAACTACCTTCCCGGTGCCAGTGTGGATGGTACACTTAGTGACTGGTGGATGATGAACGGCCAGAGGTGGAGTAGGTGGTTTTGATACAGGTGTGGGCTTCTGAGGGTAGTAATAACTAACGAATTCGTAACTAGGTCACTGCTAGCAGATACCCATCCCGGAGTCAATTTTGGACTCGTGTTCACGAGCTATGAGGAGTGAGATTGGGCGTGGTCCTGGTGCGGTGACCTCTGGTACTGTCGACGGGGTAAAGTTATCCGGGACTGTGGTGGTTAACTGAGAGTTGATAGAGCTAGATAATTCTCTGTGGAGGGCCCATAGGGCCTGGTGACTTCGGATGGGGCGTCAACCTCCCATCTTCGTTATGAGGATACTGAGTCAACAAGTTAACACAATTCAATAAAATTAAAATGCACTTGGCTCTCTTGCTATGTCAACAAATCTCACGTCTCCCATAGTCATCATTTGATAGTCCTCGGAATGATTTCTTAGTCACTCAGAGGCCCTACCAATGAGAACGACAGGCTAGAGTTGGAATGCGTCCGCAGGCAGGCGTGGATGTTCCGGACTCGCCCAGGTATCAGTATGTCTTTTCAGACTAGAGATATTTTCAGACCCAGTGATACTGAGGAGTTCGGCCCACTCGCACTTGGTCTACAGAGAGAACTTTTAAAACTTACATTGAGCCAAAATATTTAAAGCAATTCTTATGTAAAAATGAATGGCTCAAAGATAAATTGACAAAGTCCACAATTAAAATTTATGTTGAGCCAAAATTTAAAGCAATTCTTGCGTAAAAATGAACAGGTCAAAGATAAATTGACAAAGTCCACAATGTTAAATATTTTATGTAGCGTTTATTTAGCTTTTGTGAAAAAACAGGGAAATCCAGTTCTTTTATAAAATAATGAAGTTTATAATTTACCTCGTTCAACGCCAGGTGAAGGCAAACCTGGTTATTTAGATTTTCCAAAATTCTATCAGTTTTACAGCAAGGTACTTTGACTGAGGGGTAAATTAGGACATCGCGATGACCTGCTACCACTGAGTCAAGGACGACTCTGGTAGGGGGTGCAGGGTGCAGACGTGGTTACCTCTGAAGTACTTGCTGCCAGAGCTGGAACTGGAGTGAGCTTTCGCAAGGTGCAAGCTGGGAGAGGTGGTGGTCTTTTCAGACCCAGGAGAACCCACTGACCATTACGGTCAGCAGGCAGACAAAATTTGACAAGTGTGTTTCGAAGGTTCCTTATGTAGTCCAAATTTCATCTTGGTGGCCCTCCAAGGGGTGCGAGGGTTGTAAACCTCTCGACACAGGGGGTGGTTAACTTTGGTAGCAGGCGGCACTGCAAATTTCTTATCGCCTCGGGTGGAGGCTGACGACAGGTTTACCTCCTCTGCTCGAGGCTCTGCGGCTCTGACGTCACTGGGCACAGGGGTGCTGTTATCCTGTGGTGACTTCGTTAACTTTAGTATCGGAGTTGCCTGGTCCGTGGCTCGTCGGGTAAAACAATTTTAGGTTGACGGGGTGGCAACCGCATGCCGGAGTGTGGGCGGGCAGTACAATCTCATGTAGAGCCTACTCTAGGATACCGCTCCATGGGAGTTGGACTGCCAGTCTGGGGTCAACCCTTCTCGACGCACACTAGGGGTGCCGGGAGGGTTACTTCCTTGTGTCTGGGGGACCGGCATCTATGGGGCACTCACTGCACCAGTGAACACATCCCAGATGTGAGCGGCTTGTCAGCTTGTAGGTTGCCTTTCTCAGCACACACTAGGGGTGCCGAGAGGATTAGGGCTCTAAGACTGGGGAGAACGCCCTGTAACGGGACACACAGTGTTGAGACCACTGTCAGCGTCATGCAGCTTGACTGACTCTTCATCCCTGTGTTGGAGTGTAGAGTGATACGGTGTGGTAGGTGGCCCCGTCACCTACAATGTCAAAACTAACATGTTCACTGCCCCACTCCAATCAGGTCTGGTTGTAGATTTTGTCCACATGCCATTTATCTACAGTGGTGGTATTCAAAAAAGGATGGAACGGGCAAAGCCTGCCTCTAGATCTCCCTAGGGTCTTCAGTTCCTTCTTGACGGGTATGAACTGTTAAGTCCACTAGAGTAATCTGCCGTACTCTGTAGACTCACCGTACTGAATAGACCCACGGCTATCCCGACCATTTTCGAGCGACCAACCAGGATCGCCGAGGGGTACCATCCAGTGATCCACGCTAACCTCTGCGGTGCTAGCGAAACCCGTGAAAGGAGTTTCCCCCTCAGCCACTGGAGTACCTGACTTGTCCACAAACTCCTACAAACACCCAATCAGCCACCACAGCTATTGACACCAACCAGACACCGGAGACTGCTCCACCCATGTCGTAGGATCAGCATAAACCGGAATCATCCCAGGGGACACACAGCCCAGGTATACCTACACAATACCAAACCTTCACCCGCCGAGTGGTCCAAACAGAGTCCGACTTTGTGCCCAGCCTTCAGCCCACGAGGCCAAAATTATACACAGGCAAAGCACCCACTGCTCATACAGAGTAACTCTCCACCTTTAAGATGTGAGTAGCCTAGCATCTGCATAGTCACTTTGGGTCAGAGATCGTACTCACCGCCAGAGTCGGTCACGCGTCAAATGTAAAGATAGATATAGGTATTTGAAGAAAAAACTAGCATCCGTTGGTGGGGAGTCTGTGCCATTTTCCATCTCTTTTTGTAGCAATACCTTCAACATTATTTGCTGTAGCGAAGAAGAATGCTGAAACTATGTACATAAAATAGTAGAAACAATGTATTTTTTCAGTGTTTTCTAATTTATTTGGGTCCTGGAAGTTGTGCCTTCATTCAGCACTGGTTATTTGACATTGCATTGCTCATGTATTTTGTTATATTTTCAGCTTCCCCCAAGATTGCCAAGGAACAAAAGAAGAGCTACCAGAGGCCTCAAAATCCACAGGTTTGCAAATACTATTTTCATTCAACATTGTCTGCTTTTCATCTGAATATTAGGCATTGTAATCCTGTAGAGCAGCTGTGATATTCCAGCCATTTTGGATGTCACATGTCAGGATCTTTACTTTAAAAATTTGTTTGTTTTTATTCTACATTATAGGTCATAGTGTTTTGTTAAAGTGATTGTGCTGTAATAGCTTTTTTATATCAACATGTCATTAAGAACAGAAAGTAGTAGTTGACTATCCTGAATCTAGGTTACCTTACCTTTAAGGTATTAACTCCAGGAAGTCTATTTTTAACCCTGCCAAACTGTGGTGTGTAAAATCAAATTGCTTTTACTGCCGTAAAACTTGCTCAAGACGTTTCTGCATAATAGGTTTTCCAGCCTAATAGGGGGATGTTTTTAATTCCCTAGATCCCTTCCTTTTAGAATTATGGTAGTAAATCCCATTTAAAAGGTTTTGGTTGAAAGATAACCCACATATAATGTTCAAAAACTAATGGACATATATTAAAAAAAAAAAAAAAACATTAAATTAAATAATTTTCCGATACACATTGTTCGAAAAGACATCACAAATAATTTATAAACATTTAGCGATAACTAAACCTGACCCCCATATTGCACAGGGTCCAAGGAAGTTTAGACGAAGTCTAAACCGCACGCCGAAGAATATTCCACGAATGTTCAACCAATCATCTGCTCGTGCTCATATTGATTCAATGATACCATTTTATCTAAATCCAGTGCCCCAATTTTATAACGGCCATCTTGTGAAACCTAAACCGCATGCTGCAGACTGTTCCACGTATGTTCAACCAACTATCTGCTCTTGCTCATATTTATACAGTGTTCCTGTTCCAGCTAACTGCCAGTGCCCCAATATTATAATGGCCATCTTGTGAAACCTGAGCAGTACGCCGCTAGCTATCCCCTACTCTGGCTGTTCACTTTACTTGCCGGCACTAGCGCAAATAATATCTATTTTTTCAGGCGCAAAATCTGTCAAAAGCGAACAAATACTGTGGTCTTAAGGGGGTTTGGTGTCTTATCGTACTATTAATTATTCAATTTACATTTTTCACAGAGTTAATGCAGTATGCCTTAAAACATTTGGAAAAGGTCGTATGCCTTTAGGCATTTACGAAAAGTTACCCCGTTAACTCTTATCAGGGTTAAAACTTTTACTCTGTGCTTCCAAAAAGTGATCGAGTTAAAGTTAACTCGCATTCGGAAAGTCACCTGGGTTAACTCGATCCTCGACTCTATCAACTCTTGGCTAACCCTGTGCGACAGCAGGGTAAACTTGGTCTAGCAGATGACACATGAAATGGCGCATAAATATGTAAACATTGCAGCAACAAAAACAAACAAGTAAATGAAAATGAGTTTTGAAATCTGGAAAAGATCAAAATATGTAAACTTGTAAATGTTTAGCTGCTTTCGCCAATCATTGTAGCCCGGATATTAAATTTTATACCTAACTGAGACTGAATACAAAGGTATTGTATTATCGCAGTACTGCTTAATACAATGTTTTTTTTTTGCATTGTTTGTTCATAACCTAATTTAAGAAAAACTCTTTATAGTTATCATCACCGTCATCTAGCACAGTATTTAATAACTGCACTAAATATTCTTTGAGTTCCCGCCATCTCAAAACCAGAGTTACTGTAAAATATTCAAAGCAACCTGGTTAACCACAAGTGATCGTGTAAACCTGGTCACGTGATCGAGTTAACCCAGTTAATTTTACCAGGTTACTTTTTGTAAGTGCTTCTTGTTTATATTGGCAGTTGTTTTAGTAAACAAATAGTGTTAGGAAAGACGTTTTACTAAAAATAATTTTATTATTTAAAATGTTAGTGTTGTTTAAAATATTTTTAGTATGGATTTTATTAAAAAGATTCATAATATGTCAGCAAAGTGTCTGTTTTTCGTTCAAAATGTGTTTCTTTTTAATTATGTTGTGCTCACTCGCTGCTGAGACGTTGACAAACTCAAAACGTAGCAGATTTTCTATGAGAAAAATATATTAATTAATTTACTTAGGTACATTTAATTTTGTTATTGATAGAGGAATTAGCTTTGTTAGCACACAGATGCGGTCTGTTGCATTAACCTGCTCGATGCAACTTGGCTGTGATTGCAGTTGCACTACGTGATTCAAAGCATGTGTGTTCACAGACGATAAAACTTCCACTGAAAGTTAATTTTAGTAAATTTATGCCTATATTAATGTACTCTCATTTTTCTACCAAAAATTGAATGAAAAACGTGAAAGTTCCTTAATAGACATAATGAAATTATAAAGAAAATAGTAGTGAACTGAAAACACAAGGCAATGTTTTATCATTTTATAAGTTGAATTTCTGCGTAGTATTTAAAAAATATTATAAGGGCATTTCATATTAAAATTGAAGCAAGTATTTTTTAAGAAGTGCTCCAAACCCAGAGGGTTAATTCATAGTGCAACAACTTAGTGTATGAAACTATAAAAAATACGACTTTTCTAGCTCAAATCTAAATTTTAGCACATATACAGTCATTGTTCTATGTTGAATAATTTATTTTTTTGTGTTAATGGAGTAAGTCCATGATAGAATGTTTTTCACTAGGTCTCGCAACCCACAAACCTAAAATATTTTTCCCGATTTTTCCCGAATTCCCGTGGGAAATTTCAGATTCCCACCAGAATTTTTCCCAATGGCCAAATTCCATTCCCGCACACCACTAGTTATTTTCGCATATAAGTGCATTTTGGCCTTTTTAAATAAATTTTGTGCGTACGGTGATGGTTGTAGTGCGATAATTAAAACATAGGCGAGGTAAGTGTGATGTTTAAATTAACAGGGCCTGTGTGAAATGCTTAGATTATAAGTAAGTTGGGTATTTTTTAATATCGTTAATTTTAGATTGTGCAATTTTGTTGAAATTTAAAATCTCTTTTCCCCCCTAAGAAATTTTCCTTGATAAGAAGGTTTTAGCATCCAGTCCGAAAAATGTCTTAACAGAGTTCTACTGTATTATGTATGTTGGTTTTGTAACTGTTAATTTTAATGAATTAATGCTCTGTGGGTAATTTGACAATAAGAAAAAGACACTGTTTTGCTTCTGAATTACAATATTCATAATCATTACGTGAACTTTTTGTGTCCTCCATTTCTTAATTTGTGTGTGTTGTTTCAAATCCAGATAAGAAAAAGGCCCCTGTTGGTTCATTACCTTTCAAACTGGAGCCTAGGGATAAGCCATACGGGTGCCCTGAATGCAACAAGACCTTCATCCTGTTGAAAGAGCTAAAGAATCACCTGCTCCTTCACACAGACTACGACAACATTGTGTGCAATATCTGTGGAGTCGAGTGTGACCAGCACACTGTACTAATGAAGCACATGATGGACCATGCTATTGTGAGACCATACTGGTGCTCTAAGTGTAGCAAGACATTTGCCAACAAAAACAACCTCAAAAATCACATGATGACACATGCGGGCAACAAACCTTTCACCTGCCACATGTGCGACCTCAAGTTCACTACAAGCAGCAACCTCAAACGGCATGAGGCCACGCACACGGGTGACAAGCCGTACGTGTGTGCTATCTGCTTGGCGTCGTTTGCTCAGAAGACCTCTCTGGTCATGCATATTACCACCCACAACAAAGAGAAGTCCTTTATGTGTTATGTCTGTGAAGGGACTTTCACTCGTATGCAGACACTTAAACAGCACCTGCTCACCCACCAAGGTGAGAAGCCATACAAGTGTGAGACATGTGACTCGCGCTTCTCTTACAAGAGCAACCTGCATCGCCACATGGCTAGGCATACAGGCCACAAACCGCACGTCTGCTCTCTATGTGGTGCTCGTTTCCAGTACCGGTGCGAATTGCGCCACCACACGACATCTCACGATGACAACACACCTTACACTTGCAGCTTCTGTGGCACTAACTTTACCCGCCCCCAAAGCCTACAAGAGCACATCAACTCCTCGCACCCTGGTGAGACCAAATTCCAGTGTGGCACATGTTGAAATAAGTAGACGGAACTGGAGCTCATGATGGGGCATGTGCTGAACCACACCAAGACATAGTAGACAACTCATGTCATTGCTAGTGGCTCACCCGTCATACCTCTGTATTGCCATCTGTGTTTGTAGGAGATGTATTGTGCGACAAAATCAAGTACAGCCCCGGGTGGAGATGGTAAGAACACTCGTGTTGCGATGTTGCCTCGTGACAGCGTGGGAGAGGTATTAGTAGACAGGCGAGCAGGCCCTCCCCATACACTTCGTTCAAAATGCAAGAGACAGTCAGTACCAGATGGGAAAGACGCATGTTTTACTTTAAGAGAAAAGCACAGTATATACAATATTGTCAAATATAACTTACAAGAGCCTTTTTATGTCTTGATTAATGACTGTTAGAATGCTAGAAACATAACATCACATCCTCCACCCCAAACACGTTGCCATGAGAGGTGTGTTGGACTTGAGTAACATCACTTGTCACTGTCACTGATGCTACTACTATAAAGGTTCAATAAAACTTGAATCTTTTCCTCCATCAGTCTGTTATTTACCCAATAATCGTTTTCTAGTTTTTTCATATGGTCACATTGTTTTTTCCAAGTCAGCTGGTGAAATACCTACTGTCTATTGCTGAATGAGTCAATTGCAGAATGTCTGAATTCACAACATTAACATTTTTGTTAGCAACATGGGATTTATCATGCTCCAGGTTTTCTTTATTGGGTGTAGATTCCAATAGTATGGCAGTAATAGGATAGTCGTGTGTCCTTGGGACGTAAACAGTTTATCAAAGGTATAAATGGGAGGTTGCGGATGTAACTGAACCCTTACAAGCAGCTCGGATTTTCTCTCGTCTGCAAAAAAAACAATGTTATTTATCAGCCAATTTTTTATGTTGGTAATGGTAAGAGACATAGTTGGACTTTTTTTCCCACGAACGCTATGGTGTGTAGTATTATCGAGAACAATAATGCTTGGGGATGGAAAGTTGGGACACCATTTCTTGAAAGTCTTGCTATTCATTTCATCATGATATTCTCCAGTTTTAGTTTTGGCTTTAAAAATAAACTTCGGACCCTCGATGAAGCCATTTTCATTACCTGTGTGAACTGTAATTCATCGCCGGCCTATATGGTTGTTTTGTACACTCCTGCTACGTCATTATGCTACCAATACGTGTTCACAATGTAATTAGGATGAATCCTTGTCTCATCGATGTCTGTTTCTTGTCTGTCATTTTCCCTTATAGTTCGAAGTTATTTTGCACGCCACATGACAATCTAGTTTCTTTACACTAAGTATAACTGCTTATTTTTTTATTTTTTGAACTTGAAAGCCAGTGATGTGATTAATCTTCTCAAGGTTTCCGTACTACCTCTGGAATTAATTAATTTTGCAAACACTGCGCCCGCAAGTTTTTTCATCCTGTAAAACTCTTGAACTTTTCTTCGCACCACTCCAGCATCAAATGAATTGAACTGGCTGCTGATCCAGCAAAGATGACGGATATGTGTATTGCAAGTCACATGTCATAAAATGGCGCTAATACTTATAACTTACTGGCGTGACACAAACTTGGATGTAAAATAAAACAAGTTGCCTCAACAGTTAACACCACTGTACTCACAGATTGTAGATAAGTCCGTTTACTCACTACTGGCTGGAAGGAGATGAGGCAAACTGCAGTGCAGGGAGGGGCGGCGTGTGTGAGAGAGAAGTAGAAAGTTAGTTCACCATTTTTCCTGGGGCTTCACTAAAGTTTGTCGAGCTGTAATGATGCACCAGAGGAATGCTTTCATTCTGGTCATTACAAACATACTACCTACACTATTATATTCACATCATGCACATCCTCTGCCCCTTTACGTTGCTTGCTAGTGTAGAGGGATTCTCCTTTCAGGGTGTTGTCCTAAAGTTGTGTCTTTATGGCATATACACCCGTGTCTATCCAACCTGTGGAAGTCGTGGCAAATGCTGTAGGGCACAGTGGTTGGTTGGCGTATGACATTAGCAAGGAAAGAAAAGGTGCAAATTTCACAGTTATTCAGCATACTCAGCTGCATCGTTATCTGCTGTGCTGCCTGGGCCTAGTGTGGAGAAAACTGCTTCAGATTCTCCCTTGACTGTGCAAGCTCTTTTAGGAGTAGTAGTTGCCCATTCTAATTGCGAGAGATATCTGAGAATAACAATACAATTTATAGTCTGGTTAGTCAGTTTTATTGCTGAATCAGTATTATATTTTATAAAGTGAAATCATGTTTTGATATAAACTGTAATATCTCATTCCATTTTAGAATTTTATGTTATTTATGTGTGTTAACCCAGTGGTAATCATCACTTTTAATACATAGAAATAACTTGTATTTAACTTTATATAACTTATCTGTGTGTTTGTCATCATTGGGCACATATGTAGGATAATTATGTTTTGGGAAGCTGGTATATCTGTTTGTCTTGGTGTCTTCGTGAGAATAGGTGTAGAGTTATTACAAGAAGCAGAACTTGACTCAGAGCCCAATGCACTATCAGCAGTAAAAAAAAAAATAAGTGCCATTCTGTATGAGCTTGTGACTTGAGTTTCCATTCTAAAAGATTTGTCACAAGCTACTTTCCAGTGATATTATAGGTGGTTTACATTGTACTCCAACCCACTAAGAGGTGAATTATCTGCACAAAATTTGTTTTGAGGGTATTTTGAGGGTAAGCCACTGTTAAATAAAGTTGTGCACCTAATATTTATGAGGATTAAAACTCGACTGAAGTTATGGGTAATAAAAATTTATCATAAAAAAAATTCTCAAAACTAAGCAAAAACCGAGAAGAGACATTTTAGGCCTTACAAGGTGCTCATGAACATACATGAAGATTACTGTTATTTTTTACATACTTACATTTCTTATAAACTGTTATATAACATAGTCAGGATATTATAGCTATGAATACTTGAAAATCAGGCTAGCATTTCTATCAAATTTCCAGCTTCCATTTCCAATAAGATTATCACTTATAACCTGTTTGTTACATTATCTTTGTAATGTGAAGTGATATGTCTTGTTAAATGTGTTATCCTTGGTTTTATCAGCTATGTGATCACTGTAAGGTGGTGACGCCTGCTAACAGCCAGCAGCGCTAAGAGCCCATGATGGCGCTCACGTTCCGCACGTGCGCAAACAGGCCGATAATTTGAACTTTCCTATAAATGTTAATTTCAGGGTAAAATGTGTTACGTTGTCTCTATAGTGTTCAATATGTCTTAAAATGTTTTTAAGTGCTTGTACTGATTTTAATTGTTTTGTTATGAATTTTGAAAGTACCTGCGGCACCGAGATTAAGAACACTTAATATTCTGGGATGAACACCATCACAAAGAGACGTTAAAATAATATTGAAATTCATATATCAAAATTATAAAATTTAAAACAATATTTTATTTAATTTGTGCCATTTAATTTTCAATATAAAATATTTCACTTGGCGTGCATAGCACTTCCGCTTATGTGAACCCCGTAGGCGGCCATGATAGATCCGTGCGATGCTTGTATCTGGACAGTCTTGCGAGGTAAGACACTGTCACATGCGCACTACAACTTTTGTTCACTGATGTAGGTTTCCATAGTCAATTTAGTTTACCGATTAATCTTTGCTTGTGTACGTTTTTGCCAGACATTTTCCCCAGCATTATGCTTCTGCTTTACTTATTCTTACGCCCTTGTGGCATTTTTAACTTAATCGAGGAGAAGGATGTCGGAGAGGTCACGCGACCCACGCATTTTGAGACACCATCTACCTATGTTTATGGCATTTCAGTATAACTTCTGCATAATAGCTACATGCAATTTTAAGAGCTATATTTTTATGTATGTATTTAAGGGTAATTTTCGTGTTTGGCTATTTTACGGCAACATTACGTGTAACCACGTGGCCGACTGAAGCCAAGCCAATTTATATGCCATCATTGTATTTTAAGAACTTATTTATATAACATTGCATGTGCAATCATTTATTTCAGTGTTCTATGTCAGTTTTATTCGGGGTTCAATGTATTTTTCATGTAAATTGATGCTTTTGTACTTGACCACGCGGTCACAGTAATGTTTGATTTCACCGCCATCAGGCATGTTTCAAGCCTGTAACAACTCTAATTGTAAAGAGAATCATTTGCTCAACATGAATAATATTTTATCTGAATTTAGTTTGCCGTTTCCATGCAGAAATATTGCAATTTCACCTGCACCACGTGGTCCGCTACGAACTTCATCCGGCGGCATCTGCGCCACTTAAGCTTGTTTTCACACATGTGTGTGTTTATTGTGAATATTCATCTCGTGTCCCATCTTATTTCATGTCTCATTCAGGGTCAATGTAATTGTGTAATTAGTGTACAGTGCAATTATTCCCATCCTAGCCGGCTCTGTGTATAGGCTGTCACCACACTAACCACGTGCTGGAGGGCGAGCCCCAGCGAGTTTGCATTAGTGATGCCGAGTAATCACTCATGCTAATGTGTATTAAGGGAATTCATTTGTAATTCAGTGTCCTGTCTTAAGGGAAAAACCGTCAGTCCACCCTAGCGGCTGTCGGCCCTCTTCTCTTGTGAAGGTTGTGCTTTCATGCACCTCGGTGAGATCAGCCATTTAGGCGTGCGCTAGATTAATTACGGGTTGGGGAGCACCCGAGCGGAATTGGCTAGTCATGACCGAGATAACCATTTTATTGGCACGTTGATGTGTATGAACGATATCAATAAAAACGAGTCTACAGTGAACTCAATTTTTTATTCAGTAGCGACAGTGTCCAAGCCACATATGTTATATCTATTGTTATTTCAGTGATTTTTATTAAAAGTTTAGTATTGCCAACGTGTTTGTAAGTACGCACGGGCGAGACGGACACACACAACCCACAACATACCTGAGAACCCTGAGTCTCAATAGTGCGATGATTGGGAAGCACCGCTGGCGCCCAAATCACCAGTAAGTATTTGTGTCATTGTTCGTCTCGTGTCTCACCCGACGGCGTCAGTTGTAAGAAATAAAACAAGAAGTGTACGAGTAGTGAGCCCCTGAAATGGTTGGTTGTCTTGTCGTTCCCTACGAACTATTGTACTACAATTAACGTAATCATGAAACATGGTGGCAGCGGGTGTTTCTCGTCATTTTCGGCTCGTTTGTGATTTTCGTTGTGTGATTTTATTGGTTGTGTTTTCTTGGATATTCGTCATCTTTATTTACGATGAGCGATAGTAAAGACATTTGATTCAGTGGTAAGTCCGCATTGTCGTGTTCTAATGGGGTGATTCCATATTTGGATTTTACCAAGCATAACCATGCCGATAGAGTGTGAACATCATGTTGCCATTTTACTTCATTATTTTCAGCCTCATGCACTGCAGATATTTAACTCGTTTGGTTTGGAACTGGATGCTGTTAAACATGACTAGCTTATTTTCGCTTTCTGCAATTATTGTTCGTCCAGGAAAAAACAGATGATTGAGAGATTTAACCATTTTTACTCGTCACCAACTACATGGTGAGGGGTTAGAAGAGTTCTCTGTTAGTTTGAAGAATCTAAGTTTGTGTTGCGAATTCGGCTAGCTGAAAGACTCCATTGTTAATAGTATCTTAATCTGTGGACTTGCTGTGACATAACAATATCCGACAAGTGCTCCTACAAAAAGATTTGTACACTCTGGAGAAAGCCTTGGAAGTGGCAAAGACACTCAATCAAACTGACAAAAATGCCGAGCTGTTCCAAAAGGCTCAAGATGTTCATCAAATGCTGGAGCTACGATCGTCTGGTCCCAGGCATACTGGTCGTCAAGGCAGATGTCGGAACAGGCAGGCGAGACCTCAAAGTCTGTTCACTGTGGCAAATTCCGTCTGCAGCACAAGTACCCAGCTTATGTACAGGTATGTTTGAACTGTAACAAATTGAACAACTTCAAGCGAATGTGTAAAAGCAGGGTTAAGACGGCTATTAATCTTGTTCACAATTGTGATGATGACTCTGACTTCTGTATATCTGGTATATACTCATTGTTTTCAGATTTAAAATCGTGGTCTATCAATGTAATTTTTAATAACATCCCTGTGAAATTTTTGTGAGACTTGGGTGCTCAGGCAAATGTCTTATCGAAGAGTACTTTTCAAAAGTTGGGATTTAGTGACAGTGTGTTAATGAAAAAGAATCCCCTGCACTTTTCTACTTTCAGTGGTGATAAATTACCTGTGCTTGGTTGTGTTGAATTGCACTATGTTTTCAATAAGAGAAAAGAGAAAGTCCTATTTCATGTTCTGAATATTGAATGCAAAGATGTGTTAGGTATTGAAACCTGTATCAAATTAGATTTAATTAAATGTAAGCTGTATTATAAGATAAGGACTGTGAATCAAATCATTTTATTGCTAAATATGACGATGTTTTTTTCCTGCTATTGGATGTTTGCCTAACGAAGTGCATCTAACACTAGATCCAGATATAGAACCACAGATTGAACCACAGAGGAATTGGATAGATTAGAACAGTTGAAGATTGAGGAATGTACCTGGTGGGCCAGTTCAATTACTGTTATTGAAAATCCCAATGCGTATTTGTCTTGATCCATTGTATTTAAATAAAGCCATAAGAAGGCCAAGATTTCCCATGCCAGATTTTGAAGATGTTAAAAGTGAACTTAACAAATCAAAATTCAACATGCTCATCACATAACCGTGATTCACCATATCTGAAAAAACAAAGACGGACCAGTCGTAATTTTCTATAAATGTATCCGATGATGCAAGTCACATAACCATTTTCGTGGAGGATAATTTTCGCCTCTACTTTATTTCGAACCATTTTTGGAATATTTATGTTTATGCTGATCTTGCCATCGCCATTGCTGTTTACCCTAACTCCACTTGTTCTGCCATTCATTTACTTCAACAATGATGTTTATGTTTTTAATTTCCATATTATTTGCTTTGCAATAACATGTTTAGAAAGTGTAGGCCACTTAAAAAAAGTTTGAATCTTCAGCCAATAAACCATCTATGAGTGCATGTATGAAATTTTCCTTGTATTGATCAAAGTCAATGTCGGGTTGTCGTATCACCCCCTCGAAACGATTATTCTCATACAATAGATTTTTACTAAAGGGGTAAAATTCATGGTCATAAAAGGAACCTGATCTTCGACACTTCCCTATTTGTACTCGGAAAAGATGACGCTGGATGAAATGTCCAGTTTTTCCACGTTAAACAAAGTGTTCTCCAAATGACTGATCTCAAACTGAAAATTTGTCTCGATCGTGCTGACTATACAATTCTTACATCTCGGTAATTACACTCTTATCACCACTTCCACTTAGACTTTCAATTTTGTGGGTAATTTCTCAATCAACACACACAACGAAATACAAAGCGACATATTCAAATCCAAACTGGTACTTGGTTGATCCGATTGATGACTTTACCCACCCTTCCTCGCAATAACCACCAATGTCGTTTCCCATTTTCACTCGACGGTCATTTGCTGTAATTGGTTCCTTGTCATTTCGCATTTGTCTGATTGATGACATGTATTGTCTGACATATTCGTCAGTCTGATCGAGTGATAAAGAAACAACTTATCGCGATGAATTGCAAGTTATGGAAATTATGATAGCTTCACCCTCTTTGAAGGGATCGTAAAAGGGAACAAAAGACACGAGCTCATCCTTTAGAGTCCATATATTGATGGGACTTAGTTTTTTTAAATAATCATATGTGCTCAGCCATTTGGGAATGTGATCTCGGACAGCAGGCAAGGAACACTATGCTGAATTGTCCAACACAAACTTGAATGCAAATCCCTCGTTCGATTGCGAGTAGATGTGAGAAAGATGACAAGAAAATACACGTACATTAACAAAATCCATCACTATGGGTAGAATTAGGTGAAAGTTGGCCTTTTTGGGCTGATGTGTCACCAGACAAGACCCCTTGATGTAAAATGGGAACGTGGCTGCAATAACGTTCTCAACAAATTCAATCACACGATCGCGCCAAACAAGGTTCTCTTCGTAAGAGTCGAAATTGTGTTCCTTGTCGACATCAAAGTCCAAGATTATGCATTGGTAAGCCAAACATTATTTTTGCACAACCAGCCCACAATCATACTCTGCTCCACAATGTTTTTTTGTCGACCAATGAGCAAACCTACACTTTGACACAAGATTGTAATTAAATGGGGAAATTTCAGTGGGGTGATTTTACGGAGTTCACTGGATCCGATAATGGAGATGATTTTATTTTGGTCATATTTGGTGTTGCACCGGCCGATTGGTTGCATTATTATTCTATCCAGATTCGCATCGACAGTTACTTGGCCAATTTCCTCAATGCATTTCATAATTTTCCCTACATGTTCCCGCTCCTTTTCCATTTTAATCGAGTCAATAATCCTTTTCGCGAAATAAGACATATATCAGAATACTTACAAACAAGAACGAGACAAGAATGTTGATCGAAGTGGTATACAGGAAAAAAAAATAGGGCCGTATTCTCTCGCCAGAAATGCAGAATACAAACAGTCGAGATTATTCCGCAAGTATTCGTTGGTCTCGCCTGACAACATTGATTTGCTGTGTTTGACTGGAAGAAAAACAATTTATTTTTCGTCTTGTATACAATGCTATGCTGGAAAAAATACTTTTTTTTATATTGTTTTTACAAAAGGTGAGGGAGGAAATGAAACTATGTGCCATGAAAAAAAAGGAGCTTCTTTTTTGTTTATTGCAAATACATTCGTGATTACAATTTCCATAATATATGCATATTACATTGCCACATTTTAAGCAGCTGAGAAACAAACCTTTTCCAAAATAATACAATCCGAGCTATGATAAACTTTCTTTATTATACTGGGTCATTTGTCGCCAATTCTCATAGTTTTGTTTGTGCATTTCAAGTATTAATCGCATCCACAATTCATCTCGATGTTCTTTGTTTGAAACCAGTCTTTTTGCATTATCCTGCCAAAAATTAAATAACCCTAGTCTTTTTTCGTACATTAATCCTTGTAATTGTAACCAATCGTTTCTGATTTAAATTTGCAAATAACATTTTACATATTTATACGAGGTTGATTTTGTCCATCGTTGCAAAAAATCCAAGCATGTTTCCTTAAACGAAATTTTCACGAATAAAATGTAAATATACATGATTAACTGTTTGAAAATACACTTTAGTAGATTTTGATAAACTCGCCCAGATTTTCATATCTCGAATGTCGCTTTCATTTACCAAATTCACCATTGCTATCATCTCGCTCACCACCCTCGTCGTTGTTGCTTTCAATTACCCACCACCAAGTGGTTTCATTTACAGAAATAAGTGTTATTTGTTTTTCCTCTCGGCCTAATATGCGGGGTAGTTATATATCCATGAAATATTTTTCTCATCTTCGATGCTCGAATGAATTAATATCATTAAATAATCTAGCAGGAAGTTATTTTCCGTGAGTATTTTAAGCATTAATTTTTCGTTTCTGTATCCATCGAAATACATGGAACAGCGGATAATTTTTTTTTCAAGTAAACTCTGATAAAAATTGGCATAATTATCATTTCTATTGCAATTATTTTCGCCAGCCAACATTAAATGCAACCATATTCACATCAAAGCCAATTTCGAACTTCTCCATCCCCTATAAATTTCGGGAGTCATTAAAGTTTCGCCATATTTGGGTATGGTCACACCGAAGGCCGACCGCTTGTTGAGAACATCCATCACCATAGATATAATTTTTTGCATGTCGTTTGGATGGCGAAAATATTCATCTTTAATTATGTTTGAAATTTCCATCGATGTAATTTTTTTTTCCATTTATTACCCAACGAATGTAATTAACATTCATTTGCCAACGAAAATATTCCATCGGAATATTCAATGCGTTGCATTAAGATGCAGTGTTACATGATGTGTATAATGCTGAAAATCAAAATCGTTTTTGGCGATGTCATGAGGTCTTGGACAAACTCGGGTTTTGGAAATGGCGAAAAAAATGAATGAGTAATTCCATACATGATAAGGTTGGTGTTTTTTTTGTCTTATAAAAAATTAGTTATTTTTTTTGCACTCTCGTATATATAGGCATCTGAAATCATTTGTGCATTTGCAGTGACTGCGATAAGTTTCGAAGTGGAAAGTAACTTGACTATTTCCAACAACGAGGTAGTATTTCAACAAGCTGTTTAATGAATGTGGAGCTGAATGTAAAGAGCATCAACTTGAAGCTGAACCCATACAATGCTCTTTGAGAGACGACTGGAGACATCAACAACAAGTACAGCGTTCAACATGGAATACTGATGGTGATACTGGTGATGAAGGAGAGGTACATTTGACTGATGAAAATGTAAATGAAGAACAAAAGTCTTATATAAAAGAATAAAAAAGGTTTGATATAAAAAGAACAAGACTTTGATTTAAAGGAAGTGCAAACATTTATTTTAAAAATGAAAAGACATAGTAGTACCAAAAGTAGTGATGGGTATTCAGGGCCTTCAAGCGACTCTAGCGAAGAGGACAAAAAACCTACTCTGAGTAGAAAAAGGCCAGAAGAAAAATGTAAGCTGTTGGAAAATATTAATCTAGCTTCTGTTTTAGTTGTTGATTTTAAATTTGGCAGATATTATGGGAAAAAATATCCACTGGAGTTTGGATATGCTACACGAGGATAAAACATTTTGTATATATCTAGACCCATTTCATACATACACTTGGTAAAGAGTATGTCTAACGATCTCGAACAAAATCACAATTTGTACACGAAAGAGCATGGAATACCCTGGGAAATTAAGGGAAAAAAACATCTAATTCTAAACAGTTTGTTCAATTTTGAAGGAAGCTTGGATTAAATTTATAAATGTAGCAAATGAAAGGGGCAGGTTAGATATTTACGAAAAAAATGAGTGCCCAAGAAGAAAATAGTAATTTTCCACATGAGCGGTTCAAATGGACCTGGAAAAATTTGCCAATGCCATTCTAGAAAAAGAATGTCTTGGGCCTGTGCCCTACCCATAGTTCGGTTGATTTGGGATTTAACTACTAAAGATGTGAAAAGAGCAATGGGAGATTGTAATAAATATTTTTTTTTTCTGTGCGTAAGCAAGTGTGTATATATAAGGAAAATGCAAAAACTCATTTTGTATCGAAATGGACTTTGAACAAGCACAACCACCCCAAGAGTGGGCCGAGGACTATGGCCAGATGAGCTTCTGGAAAGAAGCTACAATAGAATATTTGTCATAGCCAGAATTTATCAAAAAATTCAATCAAGCAACAACTTTGAACGAAATTCCACAATTAAACTACATCAAAATATCATCTACGGGTGAAGTTGATTTGGAAATGGATAAAACGATGGTCATCGACATGCAATTTGGTGTTTATGCTGGTGAAAATGTTCCCCTAGAATTTGGTGTGCTACGATAAAGGGTATTTACATGGCTCATGTTCAAAGAGCAGTTCCATTTTCATAACTACTTACAAGTATGTTGGGTGATTTTGGGCAAAATTTGTACCTCTACTGGAAAATACACGGCATACCTTGGAATATTCCACGTAATGAAGATCATCAGATGATGAACATTGAAACAATTCGAAAAACCGTAAACTAAAGTTGGATACAGCACATCGTCGTGAGAGGTGTTAAAAAAAATACACTTTCTGATGCAGTTGGGAGCGCCTGCCGAGAAACTCGTATTCACTACGCGAAAATTTCCCATTGAATGTGGCACCTGCAGTTTTCATAAACCAAGTACATATCAACAAAGGTGTTCTCTGGCAAATGTAGATTTTATTTGGAACTATCTTGTCAGAAAATTTAATTATCGGTATAACAACTCTTGTGTAAGTGTAAAAAGGAATAATTGTATAGTGTAAATAAATCAGTTTTTTTTTTTGTGTGCGTGTGTGTGTGTGTGTGCGTGCGCGCGCGTGCAAGGAATGTTTTTTATGTCATAAATGAATCAATGTATTTGTAAAATATATATTTATAAAATAATTAACCAAATGAAATGACAATTTTTTTTTCATTATTAGTTATACCCTCTTCGATTTAAAAAATGAATGATTATTCATTTCAGTTATACAATACAAAGTTTGCTATGAGAAATAAATTTCAGATTACAACTATTTTAAAATTTGACAGTTTTTGTACGAATCTAAAAATCTTAATTAAAAAATTTGTTACGACTCACATAAATTACTTCCAGAAATATTTATGGATTTACCCTTTTAGTACCGTTATATTCAATATGGTGATTTGCAAAGTGGCCGATTTATTTTATGTCAATCTGAGTTTATCGACTGGTTTAAAACTTGAAAACGATGGCGACGGGGTTATGTTGGTGTTTAATCCTACAAAAAATAAAATAAAATTAGTGAAAATTATGTTAAAATTCTTTTTGCATATGTCGCATTTTTGCAAATATCTATGAAAAATTTTCTGTTTGCATCACAATCTCATCCCAGATCTCCAACTCCGCCCCAATCATCACCCAGATGTCCACAATCGCAAGATTCCAATCAAACACATACACTGGGACCTAAGATCACCTTTCTCGATACTCCCGCAATCCCCGCGCCATCATCATGTCTCGACAACAAACATATTCGCGTCTGTTCCACAAACTCGCATGGACGAAGTGTCGAACCATGGTGACGACAATGATGGCTGTTGACGAAACTAGAAGGGGCTTACCATCTGAAGGTTTCGATAAAGAAGAGAGGGTGGCATTACCTTTAGTCGATCGTCAAATACCACCCCATTCCAAAACCGCCGACGACAGATATGAAAATAATTTACGCCAACCATTCAAACATAATTGTACGGTTAAATCAC
This sequence comes from Dryococelus australis, assembly GCA_029891345.1. Lineage (NCBI taxonomy): Eukaryota > Metazoa > Arthropoda > Insecta > Phasmatodea > Phasmatidae > Dryococelus > Dryococelus australis. Next base: position 195,381,987 of record CM056998.1, on the reverse strand, counting down.
CAAAACGAAAACTCTGAGAGGAATACCAAGAACGTAGACGATTACGTCGTCGATGGTATGTCTACATCTCCCGAAATAACAATACCTAAAATGAATGGTGATGGTGGCACCCGACAATCATAATGTTCCCAAAATCGGCGATGAACATGAGGAAAATCGCATTCTCAATGATAATTTATGGATAAGATGATGTAACTATTTCCAACTACTAGATCCACTCTATGGAAATGGTTACTACACACGCATTAAATAATTTCAGTAAATCGAGCAAAACTAATAATAACAATTATTCGATTAATTTTTTTTTTTTTCAGTTTCTTTTTTTACAACCAAACAAATGCATATATATATATATATATATATATATATATATATATATATGCCGAATTTATACCGAATTTACAGTAAATGAAATCTTGATTCAAATCCATAATGTGGAAAAATGAAGTGTATATGTATGTGTGTATATACATTATATATGTATATATATATATAATGTGTATATACATATATATACATATATATACATATATAATGTATATATACATATATATACATATATATATACATATATATATATACATATATATATATATACATATATAATGTATATACATATATAATGTATATACACACACATACATATACACTTCATTTTTCCACATTATGGATTTGAATCAAGATTTCATTTACTGTAAATTCGGTATTTTTAATCATAATGTAATTCTGGAAAAATTTCAAGTGTACACTCAATGCATTCTTGACATGGCCGTACATGTTTCGAGACTGTGAATTATACTCTAAAGGCAGCAATTCCTTGCATTTGAGATGTTTCTTTCGAAGCAAGTCGAGTTGCCGCCTCAAATTTATTTTTTGTTCGCAAATTACGTAATACTGAAAATCAAAATTGTCTTCATTCAATTTTATCACCAAGAAATTTGGTTTCAAACAGTTTCTTATTTTTTCTGTACTTTGGTGTTATTGGCTACGACAAACTATTTTGCAGCTCGAGCCAATAATTGTCTCTTCATAACTTCCACGTCGTTGGTTCTTTCTCCGAGTTGTTTTGTCAATTACTCGATGTGATTCTGAAACATGCGTTGTTTACCCTCGCGAATGCACGGGAGAATGTGTTCGTAAATAAAATCTTGAAAATCTTCCGCAAAGGGCATTTTGGAACACATAAACAGACTGTAAATAACTGGTTCGTTGATGAAGGTGGCGTGGGGCTGCTCGTTGACACTTACAACTGAAGTTGTATTTGTTGCCAGTTCGTTGAAAGTTCTTCTATATTTCTCTTTCACATCATTTGTAATAGCTTTCCTGTTGTTTTTCTATCCAAATAATCCAGCAACGGTTTTTGATTTAAACCATATATTATTTCGTCTATCCAAAAGATAAACAATTTTGTAGTTGTACAAGAATTGATGATTTTTCAAATCCAATATATTTTATCCATTTTTTTTTTTTTTTTGTTCTCGTTGGCAAGAGCACTTTACATATGCACTGTTCGTCACCAGTTCTCACATTCTGATCTCTGTTTGAAATGTAGCTGCGTATATATTGCCCTACCCCCTCCATTTTTTTGCACTCGGGGAAAAATATAAAAAATCTATATATAAATTTTTTATTTTATTTTACTTTTTTTTTTTTTTCTCTCTTCAAAAACGGATACATTGAAATATTGTTGTGCACATCAAAGCTCGTAAATTTATCGTTTTTTTTTCGGATTGTACATCATGCTATCTTTTCTATTATTGTCATAAACCCAGCACGTAATTTAATTCATGAATGAGTACCTGTTGGTAAATAATAGGACCATTTATTATCATTGTCAAAAAATAAACTTTTGTAGGGAGGTAGGAATGCATGTGCCCATATTGGACCTTCGGCATCGAACGGATCTTCATCTCCATGGTCGCAGCTGGTGAATTGAATAATGGCGATATCGGAATCGCTTCTATTAGCGTATATAAAGATTTCAGTTTCAAATTTCCGTTTTTACACTTTTGGAAAAATAACTGTGGGCTTTTCAAAATTGATTGCTTATTGAGATATGAGACTATTGTGGAAAATAATATTCGAAATTTAAAAGGAAATTCATTTTCGCTTCTTTTGTAAATTTCCTGTATAAAGTATCGCATCTCTGTGGAAAAATAAATTAAAACTACAACGACCCCGGGTATCCATAATAATAATTTAAAAAATATAAATACATGCTACTTATGAATTGTTGATATTTTGAATTTCATGAAAGTTTGTCAGGAAATTAACGTGGGTTGGCGGGAAACATCTCGGTATGTGTGGTTGAAATTCTAAATCACCCAATATCATACCGGCCTTGCATTTACAATCATTAAATTTAATACTGGGCATTGTCAGATCGCTCGTGATGATTCCATCCTTGCAGGCGAACGGAGTCTGAGTCCCATTATCGTTCCACACGAGTGGGTAAGTCGAGATACACGCCCATTCAATTTCCAAAGGATCAGTACTTTTTCAACACACTGACTATTCTGTGTTTGGAATCACATGGAACAATGTTTGCACGACGGGAAGAGGTTGTGGGTGATTGTTGGGTTATAGTTGTTGTTGTTACTGCGATAGGTGTTCCTTTTATTCGTGGATTGCATTTGTTTTTATCGTAATCGAGATTCAACTTCAATAGCTCACACAAAATTTTACAATCTGACGAATCGATACAGCGAAAAGGTAGTGATAGACAATCGACCATCTTGTAAAACATGCCATTATTTGTAAATTTTTTATGCTCGATTCGATCACCATAGTTTTCGGGAATCATCCAATGCACTGCATGTATTCAAAGCGTAGCCAAGGTAAGAGAAATGCAAACAATAAATTTTTTAATCAAAGCTTTTTTTCCCACTCAGTCAAAGAAGTCGTTTTCCGTTAAACAGACTAAACATAGCGGAAATTTATCCACGTGTATTTTTCGACTATTATTATCGCCTTTTTCGAAAAGCTCGATTTCAGTTTTAATTTTGCCCGAATCCGTTTCCACCCCCGTCGATTCGTTAGGTTCTTTGAGACTGGTTTTCATTTCACTCAATTCCTCCAACACAGGCTCGTCTAAAGTACTTTCTTCAAGTGATTGCCGTACTACTATTTCCTCACTTTCGATTTCGGTTTCCGATTCGTTTTCACTTAAATATATTTCGACTGGTGCGGTTTGTTGGCTCTTGAATCTCCAAGAATGTGGTTTCGGGCACGGATCTGTAGGAATTCAGTTCCACCAGTACCACTGTGGATTCTTCAGCAGTATTTACAAGTTCAATTACTGTTCCATTTTTGCGGAAATTTAAATCAGTCGGTGTTATAACCGGTTCGTCAGAAATAATGTCTTTGGTTTCAGGTTCATTCAATTTGCTAATTTCGAGCGGCTCGTTCTCATCGACATGATCTTCATGGTGAACAATGCCGATACTGTGACTTTGTTAAAACGCTCCCAATCATTATCTACATTGTGTAACATGCATTCATCTTCGCTATCGTAATCACCATCTTACCATTATTGTCATCATTTGCTTTTATCGCGGCCATGTTCGGATCGAGTAGATCCAACACTTGGTCGGTTTCCATGTGAAACTCGTCTCTAGTTATATCACCTTCGACCTCCCCGATCATAGCAATTTTTCTGCATCGTCAAAAGTTTCGTCAATATTCTTTAAATATAGTATAAACACTTAGAGAATGGATTTTGTAAAGCGATAAACGATGAACACATAAATGGACTAATTATCCGAAATGTCGCCAATTAAGTCGAAATCTCCTCCACGACGAAGGTTTATCAGTGTTCGCCGAAACAAGGTTTCTGTCCTTGGAAAATTATCTAAAAATTGAGTCACTGCCAAAATTAACCGGTTTATTATGAACGGGCATTTATCCCGATCGTCGAGAACCACTTGGTCTATAATTTTTGGCAAAAAAAAAGAAAATCTATACACGAGTGTTGATTGATTAACTCTTTTAAAATCACGTACATTTCACGTGGTTTTTTATATTGAATATACAATTTTTTTTGTCGATTTTGGAATGTAACGACATTTGAATATTTCTCCATCTTGCGTATGATGCAAAAATTTATTATATATTTCAGTGGAGTAGGAATCATCGTTTAAGATAGGATTTTTTGGAGAATCCAAAATGGTATCAATGTATTTGTTTATTTTTTCTTTATTTAGGGCCAATTATATACGAAAAAAACATACAAAAAACACACTTTACAAATATATATTCATTTTAAATAAAACATTCAAAAATACAAACATTTTCCATCACACAAAGTCCACGGTGGATGATACATCGTGAGAAAAGTACTGAGTCAACTTCACCCTTCACCTCCTCTAGAAAATTTGGTATATGGTTTTCGAGGTCGTGGATCGAGTTGGTGAATAGGTATGGGGGCAGAAATCTACTGTGCTAAATCTTGTATTTTTCCAAACTTGAAACATAGATATGTTTGTAATCCCTCAGCATTTTTGCACTATACTCAACGCACACTTGTAACGTACCCACCCTTCATATCAGTGTATTCCATGCACATGTAAAATCGAATTTCGGATAACTGATTTGGTCTTGTCACTGAAACCAGTTAGCTTACACTGAGGTCCAAAAACATAGCGTTGTTTGCGATTTGTCTCAATGTCGAAAATAGCCAACTCCTTATGTAAAATGTTTGAAGAATTTCAAAATCTTGAAAGTCAACAATGCAAATCGAGTGAACTTCATCATCTACAACAGGCACGAGAACATTGATGGCAGTGGATGCAGCATCACCATCCTCACACTCTCACAGTCCGCCGATCTCCATCGAGGAATTTGGCCAAGACGATCTCTCCATCTCTGATGTATGCGAAGGCAAATCATATACATCGAGACACTGAGCATTGTATCCACAAATAAAACATTGACATAAGGAAGGTTGGTGGGCACATGCTCCATGTTTATCACACCTTGTCGACATGATGCTCTTCTCGATGACAAATATTGATTGATACAATTCGATGCGTTCCTGCAGTTATATACCATCGAGTTGCCAATAAATTTGTTAAAATTTTATGTGAGTTGGTTGAGTAAAATTAGCTGAAGGTCGGTATCGTTCAACATTTGTTTATTTACATAATTCTATGTGGATATTTTTTTACTTTGCCCAAGTGCAGTTTGAGCTAATCTCGGATCGACTGCACTTGCACGTACCAAAAAATTATTTCGCCAGGCAGTTTTTGCGTAGTTGTGTTTTTTTTTTGTGTTATTCCAAGGCAAGACTTTTGGACTTTGGTCAATTTGTAGATTGTTATTCTTTTTTCCTTCGACAGTCATGGGACTTCCGTCGCTTAAATACATGTTCTGCACATTGTAGCGGTTCAGTTTAGCCCCTCGCCGATAAGCCGAAGTGATCATGGTCATTTTAAAGGGTTTTTGGTAAAATGGATCTAGATGTTACAGTTCGCTTACAAATGTGTTGCAAACAGTGGTGCAGTGTGCTTGAGTTTTTGGTAAATACCCTAAAATAAAATATGAAACTAAATCTTGGAAATCTGCCAAAGTACCACCATTTTTCATGAAATTCATGTTCTTTAAATGGGACCTGATGCATTATTCGTATCTTCTTTTGTGAGTCTTGAAAAAAATTAATGGATTAGATTTGATCAATATTCTTATCATACAATGATTGTCAAGGAATACATTTCTATCAGTTCATCAACAATGTTTTCAGGTAGACTCCCTTAGTATCGTTTAAAGAGTGGATGAATTATTTTCACCGGCACAAAATGTTTCTCTGACCAAATGTACCGGAGTATCATTAGAGATGTAATAAAATTGGTATGTTTTCGATCGATATCTCTAATTTTATCGTGATCTACGAAATAGACACATTTCTTCAGTTCTTTGTTCAACGAAAATGTCGCACCTATTGTTAAAATGTTTTGTTTTTTATTTTTGTCGATTGTGATAAATTTGTTTACCTTATTCGGACACGAACGCCACAATTTTACCAAAGAGCTGGTAATTGCCAATAAAAGTATGGTGTCTGTGTACGAATGGCACATGAACCTGTAAAACATGTTGAGATTATTCATCAGTTGTTATATAGTTTCTTCGTACGTGGATTTCCGACCATTAGAGATGAAATGTAGTTGTTACCCTCATCATCATCCGAATCGGCCGTATCGCCATTGCAGATATCAGGTTTGTTTGAAACGCCACAGTTTAAAAACTGATTACAAAAATTATACACCCCTTTATACCAGTTGTGGGTTTCAATTTGGAGCAGCATTTCCTTGATTGCCATATTTTTCTTTGAATTTACACTCATTGAAAAACTACAAGCCTTTTTACTATGGGAAGATGAGACAAGAGAAGAGGAAGGTTTCACCCAATTTCAAGACTTTGGGCGTGATGATCATATTTTCAGAGATATTCCGATGTTGGGCCAGTTATCTATCCTTGCATTAATGTTCAACATTAATTATTCAAACATGATAATTTCTGAAAATACTAACGGAGTTGAACTGTTTGACTGGACGACCGACAATTTGGTTTTCACACGCAATGCAATGTACGTAAACGCAACTGCTTCGTACATGTGTTTTAAGTACCAAGTGTGTATACACAACGTGTTTGACAAATTTCTCGACCCGCAAAACCTCATGGCCTACGAGTTGGACTCGAAACATCCTTCGAGTTCGGTGTCGGTAGTGATCTATGTACACCACGACTGCAATTATGCATTACTCGAAAATATGTCCGAGACGCGGAAAAAAGATGAGGCCAACGAGATATCCATCGATGAATCGTAAAAGACGACGACTGTAAAGAGGTTGAGATCGCGCTGCGTAACATATAATTATAAACACGGCAGTGTTAAGGATGTGTAAGCTTATCATTTCAGAAAATGCATTATTAGACTTTTTTCGAAATATTCAACTATAGTTCTCCATTGTGGCAACCACTTTCTTCAGCTACCAATCTTTTTTTTTTATGTTAATTTTTACGTACGGAATTTTTTCGAGTCGAGATTGTACAAGATCCTACACAAATGGTTGGAAATCCCATCCACGTGGCCCGATCCGAAATCGGTCTGGGCCAAACGACCAAAGGCTCAGTTGATACACACTAGCAACACAAAACTCTTGTATTCGTATGAATATTTGTACTTGTACAATCACTTTGTGCAAAATTACAACAAGATTATTCCCCTTCCAGAAGATTTACACGAGACTTTTGTGTCGTCACCTTTATCAGATTGTTGAAAACATACATGTCTCATGAAATTACAAAAAAAAAAAATTGATTTATTTCACATATCTTCGAAAATTTCGGGGCCTCTGGCGAACGTCAACAGCGAAAGTGGAATTAAATCCATTGCAGTTGAAAGTATAACCAATCGAGAGTTTCAGACGACAGACACACCGGGTTCGGCCACGATATTAAACACGCCCATTTTCAGCGGAATCCAAGCCGAAGATTGCGCCATGGAAATTAAGTAATGAATATGTTTATGTAAGAACATTTTACAAAAATGATTGTTAAAAATCAACCTTGTATTTTATTTCAATGCGTGGTAACTAACAGTGCCTTTTCATTACCTCTACTAACCAAATCCAATAATACAGAACTTTATGAGTTTTATAGTTTAAATCAGAAAAATTCGACACCTTTTATGGGACGAGAAGGGGATACAAACTCGTATGTTGGTGAGACAACCATCAGCATTGGGAAAACTACTGCACAGACGGAGACCTTTTACGTCGTCACTTTTATCAGATTTTTGAAAACATATATATGTCATGAAATCACAGAGGAAATTGAGTAATGCATATATGTTTCTATAAGAACATTGAAAAAATGATTGTAAACTACCTTGAAGGAAGCTATCGAAATTTCATGTATAAAGTAAATTATAATAGTTAGTATCTCATTGTCCAAATCTGTATTCAGCTGTAAATTAAACTGGTTCGAACTTTGTTGATCACCACAATATACGTACACCACATCCCAATTGTTAATGTTATGGGTATTTGAGGTATTAAACTTGAACAACTCGCAATTCTCTTCGATAAATTGTAAATTATTTACATACGATTCAATAGTAAGTTTCAAGTTTTCGGTATCTAAAACCAATTTGCCTTCTGCGGACGTGCTAGAGTTTTTGTGGAATAGCATTTTTGTGTTTGCATCATCCTCGAATTGCAAACAATCGTTTAGAACTTCAGGGGAAGCATTTTAAATGATGACGAGGTTTCTCTGAGTATTTTCAACGACTTGGAAATCATTACTTTTGTTAAATAAATTGGTTAGATATTTTTTTTTAAAACGATACTGCTATATCCCGTGCTTGCTCCAAGTACTTGCTCAAATAATACAAATCAGATAAAATTGCTTCGAATAGTACTATTGAATGGAAATAATGCTCGTTTCTCCCGGATCTTTATCCTCGTAAATTGCAGAAATCCCTGGAATACCAACAAAGGATGAGAGGTTTACGACATAATGGCGATCATCAATCGCACTATACATATATTCGGCATCTGATGGAAATTGTTCGTTCACCGAAGGTTTGTATGAAGAAGCAGTGACCATAAAATCATCATTGTTGTTGGAATTCACATATTTTTTAGGGTTTTCGCTAATGACAAATCTTAGTGTTTTATTCCACCTGATCGTTTGGACAATCGCTTCATTTTTGTTTTTTGTCGTAGAGCAGGGATGTGTTTAGATCTCCTATAAAAATGTATTGATGCACGGAACTATTGGATATGGTCCGCATTTTATACGAAACACCAGTAAGTTGTGTATTTAGTTGATTTTCCTTAAAATTATCGTTTAGCCTAGCCGTCATAACAAAAATAGGCGTGTATTTGGTCCATTGGCTTTTAACCATGGCCAAATTCATCACCAAAATGCGAACAAATTGTTCGGAAACATTACGAAAAAATATGAAAATTAGAGAACACATAAGTTTCGCAAAGTAATTGATCAATGCATCTTTCGAGTTTAACGAATTTCGCATTTTATTGATAGCTATTACATGAACTTTCCTACGATCCATCAAATTTAATTCGTGATTGTTTACTATGGGCCAATTTAAATCTACTGGTGAATAAACAGCTTCCTCCGAGGATTCAAACACTCCCTCTTGACTATTTTGCTCGTAGTTATTTTGTTCGAACGAAAAGATAACATTAGCCGTACTTACATCCAAATCCAAAATTTTTGTATTGTTTAAAATCAATTTGGGAAAACAAATCACGAATGTATCAGTGGAAGGAGTGGTGAAGAAGAGGAGGGGGATGACGAGTAGGAAAACTAGAATCTTTGATCGTCGTTTCGTCGCTTAGTAACAGACATATTTTTTAGATTGCAAATCATAAAATAATGTGTGTTTACAAGAAAAACATTCAGTGCTGATATTGCGCATTTGAAATGTACTTTTTGAACCTGAGATTGTCCATCAGAGATACTGAATTGCTTTCGATTTGAAACAAAAAGGTGGATCAAATGAGTGCAAAATACTGATATTTATTAGTATTCAAATCAGTATATTCAATTTCGTCATTCGCCATGATAGTTTTTGTAATTGATATTCGCTTGTAGTTTTGGAATTTCAAAGAAGAATCTATAGTGTAACTACAAGAGGGATAAATGTACGAATTGTTACCGGATGGAACATAAACAATGATGTGTTCTTCTTTTAACTTATCGAGAACGGGAATCTGAGCTGTGCTGAGCACTAGCAATGTAGAATTATCAATCACTACTTTGACCAAATCTTTATTCGATGTCACCACTACACTATTCTTTAAGTTATTCAGCACGACAAAAACTAAATTATTTTGTAGCTCGAAATAGTCGACAGGAAGGTTTATCAAATTAGTATTGGATTTATAAAATGGAGACGTGCATTTGAAAAACAAGTGTTTGTTTGATTAGGTGTTGTAAATTATTAATGATTTGTGCCGCCAACCAGTCATTGACTTCATCGAGAACGGAAATTGACAAATTTCCCAATTCAGTATTGGGTTGTAAACGAATCTCTTTATCTGCGTACTCAAACGTTTTCGCCATGATCGCTTCGTTAGAAAATTTTATGATACTTGGTGTTCGAATTCTACCCTTGATATACGACTTGACCGCCGCCATAGTTCGAGCATCCAAACCATAGGTAAAATCACTATCGATTTGGCTGATGGTGGAAATCAATAATTGTAAAGCGAACACGTTTTAAAATTCAATAATTTAATTATTTATGTCTATGTAGTTCATTACTAAAACTGTATATCCTTCAAAATCGTGTTTTACACATTTGCCCGATTTAGAGCCAACATCCTGCATCGACATGGTTTAATATACAGTCTCGCGAGGTAAGTTTTTTGCAAGTATCACGAATTCAGTTTTACTAGGATCGAGTACTTTGTCAAAACTATTAATTATTTTGGCAAGGTCTTTAAACGAATTCGATTCGGCAACCATTATGTATTTCTTGTATTTATCCAATATATCAAAATTATTAAATCTCAGACGATGTTGAGAAACTTTAAGTGACTTGAATTCGGGAAGATTTAGAAAAATTTATCTATTTTCTGATTCGATTTCCGCCAAGTCGATGATATTCTCGAAAGAAACTGTTTCCACATTATATATTTAAAAAAAAATCAAATGTTTCAGCACAATTTTGGTTTAATGCACAAATAATGTGGTGTGGGTCATTTGTCAATACGCCAATGTGTGAACTTTTAAAAGTCGCATAATTTGTTTCCAAATTATGTTAACATTGTGATACAATTAAAAAATCTTGTTTAATACGTTAAATCTTAATTCCTCTTTTCCCACCTCTTTTAGATATAAATTATCCGGAAGTTTTGCCTCAAAGTTTAGAAAAAAAGTATAGTAATTCAATGATAGTTAATTTTGTAAACTGCAAATAAAGTTTTTATAATCGGTTAATTTTATCGAGTTAGTAAGGAAAAAATGTTTCGAATATTCATTTTTTAGACCTTCTGAAATTGTAAAAGGCCCTTTTTTAAAATGGGCACCACCTAAATTGTAATTGTTTTGAAACTCTCCGAACTTCCCATATTTTTATTTTAAGTCTTATATACAAAAAAATGCATCACCTTCTGCAACACATAACCTTTTTATTTACACTATATCGAACTAAAAAATATATATATATATTGGTTTGTATTTTTTTTAACGACAAATAATCTACTATAAAATGTTCAGTTTGTAAGTAACTTTGTTTATTACACCGGCAAAATCCATGGTGAAGGGTTTAAAATATCACAATAGTTCCTTTATTTTTTTGGCTGTTCCTCGAAAATCTCAGCAAACATAAAAAACTCATTTCACGGATCAATACCTTTGGAAAAATCGTCAAGTATAAATTACGAGTGAAGCATGGCATTCCGGCTAAACGAGACTTGAGTTTATGTTTTAGAGATGTGCTGAGTAGTAATGAAATGTGTTTACGGGCGCAACAAATTCCACGTGAAAATCTCGAGGACAAGTTAATCACCCTTGTATATTCATCGAATTCCGAACCAAAAGCTGTGGAAATAACGACAAATTCTATGTTGGCAAAGTTAACTATTTCAATTAAACAAGTACGTATTTAAACAACTTCATTTACGTGGCTCGATAAGAATGATGGTGAGTTGGCTACATTTAAATACATAACGTTAAATGGACCTACCGGCAGTGGGAAATCTACATTATTGCATATTTTTCTCGAAGAAAAAAATACAGAGTTTTTTACACGACCCCGCAACACATTCTATTGCAAAATATTAGTTGAATTTTTCCAAATGGTGAAGCACACTTTTAGTAAACTGTTGACATGACATATCGCTTATTCACGAAATTTGCGGCGATAATTTTTTCCTAACCACACAGTTTAGGAACACGGATTCGACATACCAGGAATTTCTGAAAACTTTAAATACCGCTCCAAATTGGAATAAACTGCTTATATGTCATTTCGGCGTACACAATCGTAACATGAGTTGTTTCACTCTGGATTTTGAGTATCCGGTAGAGTTGTTGGCAACTGTGACTGAACTGAAAATCAAAACGGCTTCACGTTTGGCACTCAACGCAAAAGAGATTATGAACTGGGCACAGGAAAAATTGGTAAAGTTTCCTGGATTTCTTTATGTCTACAAACATCGAAGCACACTATTTCAATTTAAGTGTGTCGATTGCTGTTCTCGCTCAAATAAAAACATTTCTAAAGGAATGTAGCTGCCGGCTTGATGTGACTGAGATAGACAAACAGAATATTTTCAGTAATCGTTCCCGGTTCACTCCGATTTTCTTTTCAAACGATAAAAAAACATTGATAGCGAAGAAGAATGAAAACCTCAAACCCGTCTACTTGCCGCAAATCGTTGGTGTCCCCTACTGCAATTTAATTCATGATCATGGAGTATTCATCGGTGAAGTTTTATATTATTTGGGACACATTGGAGACGAAATACTCACGTGTGACGAGGATAAAAAAACCTCTTTCTGATACCAAAATGTTTCTTCAAGATGAATCTCTATACGATAGATAAATTTGCCTTTCAACACGCATGTGAAGCTACTAAAAACAGTAAACTCTTGTTATATGGTTTGCCACTTCAAATGGCGTATGGAAATACAGTTCAGAGCAGTATATGATTAACAATTGATCATGACATTTATGCAAATTTGACGGGATGTACGCTTGAAGAAATTTACGTAGTCTTATCCAGAACAACTAACACGAATAAATTGAAATTTATTCAAGTGTAAATACTTTTTTGTAACTATTGTAAATACATCAACTAATATTTTTTTTTCCCCTAACACGTTGTGATATCTTGTCATTATCCTTGTTATCCTACTTATCCCAACCTTATGTGAAACATTTTTTTTACATATTGTAATTGTATATAAGACAATGAATAAAAAACAGCAAATATACGTGTTTACCGTTACAGGATATATTTTACTAATTGGAATTTTAGGTTTTGATATATGGAAATTTACAAGTAAAATCCAAGGCTCGGTGAATACACAGTTGGTGAGAGTACATCTTTCGGAGGTGCTACTAATACAGGAGCTGCAGCTGCCAGTAATTAAGTAAATTAATATTATACTATGAAAAAAAGTAATATCTTGTGATTTTATCTTTGCGATTAGAGAGTTGCTAAAATTAAAAGTGCGGAGAAAATTCAATAAAAACATGACGCATTCTGAATTTATGGAATCTGTTAAATCTATAAAACTAAATCTGCCGCTGTACTGGGATTTTTTTACATCTGACAGTCATCACAAATAACAAATATTTTTACGATTCCATATTGAGGTTAAAAGGCGTAAATATATATTAGTTAATGACTGAACGCGATAAACTCGCTTCTGAAATAAAATTCAAAATTCCGCAATTAACCCATTGTTTAAATTTTATATATCTTAAGCAGTATACTATCCAACAAAACTGTTTGGGCCTGCACGTCACTCGCGAAAATTATAAAACATTTTTGAGAGACGAACAACAGGCAGAAAATGAAAATGTTAAACAGTTGAAAAAATTACTATATAAAGATAATTCCCTATAATTTCAAATTGACGAGTTCAGGAATAAAGTTGGTTTTGTACGACACAAGTACGAAAAAAATTCATTTCTTTTCTAATTACCGTGAAGACGTATTGGCTGATGTAGAGATATTATGGGAGGGTGTTCCAAAGACAAACGATCCCCCAAAAAAAAAATTTAAATCTATGGCACCTCTTATCGATACCTTGAGTTATTCACAAATTTGATAAATAATGTCTGTATTCCTCACTTACCTGTCGGTAAAATACGATGAAAACGCCATTCAAACATCGGTGCAGCATGTATTTTATGTACTCTAATTACGGCCGGTACTTTCTCACTGCCCATATTATAGTGAGACATTCTCGCTCATTTACATCGTAATGGCGCTCTGCGCTACCCAGTTTTGTACTCGCAAAGTCAATCACATGATGTTTTTCCCCATCGTTATTGTACTGATACAACACAGTGCCAAGCCCCTCCTGGCTGGCGTCAGTCTGCAGGAACTAGTGGCACACTGGGTCATACCTTGCTAGTGCAGGGCACAATAGGAATTTTTCCTTAATATTCTAAAAGGCTGCTTCCTGCTCGCAACCCATACATACCCTTTCTTTGGTGACAACAGGTCCATGAGGGGTGCGGTGATAATGGCAAACTTCTCGATTTGTTCCCGCAACCAGTTTATTAAACCAAAGAATTTCCTTAGTTGTTTATGTGTGCATGGCGCTTAATGACAGTCAGTCTCAGTTGTTTGGTGTTTGGCCTTTTACCTGACTCGCTCACTATGTGGCCTAGAAACCCTAAGTCAGTTTTTCCTAAATGACATTTCTTCACAGTGCATATCAGACCATTTATTTCTAATCTCTCCAGAACGATTGAGAGATGATGCAGGTATTCCTCCCACGTCTCAGACCACAAAACATCGTCCAGGTAGGAGAGTGTGAATTCACCTATGAGGCTATTCAATACTCTTACCATCAAGCTCTGGAATGTTGCTGGGGCGCATTTGAGTCCAAAGGGTATTACCCAAAACTGGTACCTCCTACCATCGGGGGATGTAAAAGCATTCTTCTCCTGGTCTTCCTCGCATACTGGAATCTGTCAGTAGCCACTACAGGGGTCCAGTGATGACATGATTTTGGCCCTCCCTAAAGAACTCAAAGCATCCTTGATGTTGATGTAAGAGGGTATCGGGCTACACATGACCTGATTGATGGGCCTGAAGTCTACCCAAAACCTCCTACTCCCATCCTTTTTCGGCGCTAACGAATCCACAATACAAAGAAACTAAGAAAATTGGAGATAAAGATAAACTTCAATAATCAATTCACAAGTTGAAGTTGACTGCCTATATTCACAACCATCACTCTTACTTGATCACGAAATATTTATATCCTATTTTCAGGAAAAAAAAAAAAAAAAGTATTTCTCATTATATAATAATAACTAATAATATATTGTAAGTTGGTTCCTGTCTGCAGAATGGAATATTCGTATGCAATTGATTCTATTATATGATCCAAGTAACATTGTAATGTAATAACCAATGAAATAATGACTAACTTCTCCGGTGCGGAATGCTAGCCAGGTTTGGCAGCAAGCAGGCCACACTGACTATTTTCTTACACTAAACAAATTACACTGCACATGCACACATTGCTTCCCTGCCTGCATTCGTGGTATCAATAATTACATAAGAACCATTTAATGTATATAAAATGCTAAATGAAATGAAGTGAGTATGAAGCACATGATAAATGAAAAGTACAGAAAAAGAGTAAATAGTACACTGAGGCCCGCAGAGGAACTTAAAATATATAATAAGCCATTCATGATAAAGAGAGCACTTTTGAAAGCCCTACTAAAGTTCTACTTTCATGTCCTTTATGTATCCTTCTGCCAACAAACATTGCCATGTGACTGCCATGGGATTGTTACATGTTAATAAACTCAATGTTTACATTTCGGGACTGGTAAATGTAACATGTATAATATTATATATAAAACATGTAACATATATGATGTATATACCACATTATATATGTGTGTATATGTATATATATATGTGTGTGTATATATGTATATATATACATATAATACATATATATACATATATATATATATATATATATATATATATATATATATATATATATATATATATATATATATATATATATATATATATATATATATATATATATATATATATATATGCATGTATTTATTAAATTATGCATATATATTGTAAAATATACAATATATAAAATATGTAATTTATATAATTGTTTAGGTCATGTCAAAGCTCCGGAAGACAGAAACTTTACACAACAAACAATTTAAAAATGAATGTCCTAGCAATGAAGTCATGGAAACTGTAAAATAGTAAACATAAACTTGGGTGGTGAACAAGGACCAAAGCGGTATATTAAAAAAGGGCACACAGTAGTTAAGCCGATAAATAATTTGGAAGTGCAGCCGAATCCAGATTTCGAAATAGACCAGCACTACTGCACACCCAAGGTAAAACACCGCTTGCCACACAAATTACCAAACATTAAAAAATTGTCCTGGAAACATAATGTTTCCCAGGACTCACCACTTTCTAAGTGGCCCATCGCTCTGTAGCATGACTAGTAAAACATCAGCTCGAAAATCTGGTAGCTGTGTTTGGCCTCAGCTGACCAAAGTGAAGTGCAACTAAGCCATCAGGAAAAAAAACATACATCCTGCAGGCATAAGGTAGTGGCATAGCGAAGCTGACATCTGAAGTGTATAAAGTAGACAGAGCGAGGCCGAGCAAGGCCTTAAATAAACAACCACAACAAATTAAAAAATAACGGCGCAAAAAGGGGAAAGGTGAAAGCAGGGGGGCAGAACAGTGTGGTTAAACGAGGGGATCCGAGCCGAGCAAAGAGTACACCACTGCACAAAAGTAGATTCTGCTAATAAACTTAATGTGACACGCTAATGTGGCAGTATATGAAAATATGTAATATATAAAAAATTAAAATATATAAAACATGTGCATGTATATGTACATTTTAAGGATAGTTTTATATGCACTTTAATAAATGGTGATAAATATATTTTAACATAGGTATATCACATATATATATAATAAAAATAATTTATACTAAAAATATAAACATATAAAACAATACATTTGTGTATACATACATTTTTTTTGACACTGTTACTCTGTGTTCGTACCCTTCTGAGGCCCTCCAAAAAGGAACTGATCATATATACTGTGAATTGAAGTAGTAACAGAAGGGTATACCAGTCTTGTAACTAGCATCACCTTCATTTGTACAAAATAATTCTTAAAATAAAGTATATTATTTATAAGCAAGTGAAATGCCTATCTGGTGATGGCCACATTTCTGGCGTCTCTTTTGGCCCAATTGGGTGCGACATTTCCTTTTTGTCAAACCAACACAGACCTATGTTATCAATTGAAAACGTACTAAAAATCAAGAAAGTGTGTATTTTGACTTCATTCCTTGGGAAGATATTTGCTTTTATTTATTTCTGGATAATCACAACCACTAACGTTCTGTAACTCTTTTAGGTAACGTTTATAGTAAAAATTGAAATGTAAATAATTTATCATTTAAAAAATGTCTCAGATCAATTGAAAATATTTATTTTTGAAAAAACCTGCTACAAACTCTATGTACAGATCTTAATTTATTCAGTACAAATGCAGCAACATAAACAAACTAATATTATTATTATTATATCAACTGTAGCCAGGTCACTGTGATTTTGTGTTTTGTATATGCTTGTCGCAATAACTGTGAATGTGTTAGGTATGTAAATTGTAGCCCGCCTTTATTGAAAGCTAGCTCACACAGCTTCTTTAGAAATACTTAATTTAATGCCTACACTGTGTAATGTAATCTAACCTTTACAAAACATGCATTCACAAGTAAATAGGAGCTCTGGGAGTCTTTCTTGATATTTCCCAAAAGGTAGCAAGTTGTCTTGTCGAACATCCATTTCGAAATTTAAACATGGAATTATTCTAAAACTGTTGAAAATTAGTTGTAAATACGTTATAATTCTTACTACGGCAAGCATTACCAAATAAAACAATTACACTTGCATCAAGAAAGAATATCGGGAACAAGCACAGATTCAGGTCTATAGTTAATAAAACCAGCTTCAAGATTTTATAGTTTATAGGATATTGGAACATCTTTGGTGTAGCATCAAACTCTGATGTTTAAGTTATGTTAACAATAGTAAAACTTAACACAGTAACTTAGGATGAATAACTACATTAACACAAGTTTGAAGTTAGGCCTACATTACAAAATAACACAGTGAAATAAAAACGTGTCAAATTAATGTATAATTATTGATGGCAAAATTTGCACTTGTTGTCAAGGCAGATTTCAGAAAGGTTACATGGATAGGCCTAAATATGTACATACACACGTATTTGAGGTTAGGCATGCATTACAAAACAACACAGTGATATACAAATATGTAAAATTAACGTATAATTTTCACTTATTACCAAGACAGATTTAAAAGAAAGGTTACGTTGGTACATAGGCACACATAACTTTTTATATTATTTGTCAAACTTAGGATTAACATGTACTTCACAAACTCACATGAATGTATTAATGCCATGTTTCTGCTGACGTTCATTTACTTACATTATTGTTATTTAACTTTCCGTTTATAATATCATGTTTCCAACTGTCGATTCCTACTTGTTCTTTTTCAACGATTTACTTCAATAATGTACCGGGGATAAGCGGGGAAAACATGTTGTAAATCCTGTTTGGGGAAACATGCCGTAAAACACATTTACTCTTACCTCGGGACAATTGCAGTTGAAATTTTCATCATTTCTGCAACGGCTTCATCTCTCCTCGACGAACTGAAGAATAAATTTCCGGTGAGATTTATAATGTCTTCCTGATGTTGACGATTGCATGTTATTTGTTGGAATTCATGACTTTACACAAAATCACTACAACACAATTAAACACTATACGACCTATAATAAAACAATGATGATTGCAGATAAGCTGAAAAATAAATGTGAAATATAAAAAAAAAACAACTTCCAGCTTTCAAACTTGTAGATTGTCTCGCAACCACTTCACACAAGCAAAGCCAAGCAACAAGCATGAAGGAATCACAACAACGGGCTGTTGGTTTTGACCCGTTTGGTTTTGACTGTTGCGCCAATCACGTGACAAAATATAATAATGAGTTATGGTAAATACATTATCTTTACACCAATAATTAATTAAAACTGTATAAAATAAACTTCAAACAACTTAAATAGCCACAAATTTAAGCATTACACTTGCAATACAGCGTAATTTCTTAGAACTATTTTTCAAATTTCGCTGCCAAATTAACTGGGTGTGTTCATCCCCAGCCTGTGCAGTAACATACATGGTTATACATACGTAGTTGCAGGCAGTGGTTTTTTTTTCAAAGGTGATTTATACTATGTTCACTTAAACATGAACGTCCTTTAGGACTGTTATAATACATGTTGTGTTACTTGGCATCCCTGAAAGTCTCGTAGTTAATGAATATTAACTTATGCCCTTTTTCACTAGGACTCCTTTTGAAACACGTGCATGCGGGCGCACGTATATGCTCTGCACCTTGCACTAGCTTGCTCTGTACTTGCGCACTCGCCACGAGTATTTACTTGACCACCACTGACTGTACTCGTTAAGTAGTTGGTTTTGGTAAATGATAGGGTGCATTGTTGTACTGGTGCACACGAGCGCCTGGTAGAGTGCTGCTCCCTGCAGCGTTTACCGGTGACAGTGGGCAAACGGGCTTAGGTGAAACAGCTGGTGTCAGAATATCGTTAAACCAGAAACAGCTTACCATATAGAATCCTCCATAACATTTGCAGAACCCTTTCGGGGATTGTGGAGTTTTATTATGAAAACTTGGATGGTGTGCGGTACAGGTTGTTTTTGCAACTGTGGAAGAAAAAAAATCGTTATGTGATGTGCCTTCTTGAATTCCAGAAACAAATAAATATATTTCAGAAAAAATAAATAAAAGCTCTGATTTACGTTTCTTTCTTAATTTGTGAATCATGTATGAAGCAGTGGAGGCTGTCAATTGTAAGGGTATTTGTTATTTAATTACAGTTATTTATAATGAAAAATGAGTAAAAAATTTATTTTTAAATAAATTATATTCTGAAAAGTATAGTTAGTAAACTACAAAATAGGTAGCGCTACTTTATAAATATTCTTAAGAGTATACATCCTAATTATTTTCTCTTTAGTTACTTTTTAGAAGTAAAAATCCAATTTTTTCTTTTATAAAAATAATTGTATAAAAATTGAAATCAATGTGTTAAAGTACAAATGAGTAGAATTTAAAGAACTGGTTTCAAGTTTGTGACATTTTTATAAAAATTGTATTATAAGTTGCACTTTGTTTAGTGGTACGTTAACTAGAAATTAAGTTGCTGTCAGCCAATAACTATTCGATAATTTGAACGGGATCTTGTCTTAATACGGTCTCGAGCGAGGATAGTAAATTAGCAACGGATTGCTACGAATAAATCCATTGTGTCGGAACCATTTATGTTGGGTGTGGTGCATGCCTGACTTGGAAAATCTAACTTTTTATCTGGTACTCTCGCATTACAACCCATCACATTGTTGAGGTCGATACTGTCAATGCTAAAAGTAATTTGGTGTTATATTACACAGCATAGGCGTGGGTAACATAGTGTAAAGATATTTTCACTATTCGTTAATCTTACTTCTATATATATAAAAAAGAAGTAATTTCATCTACACACAATAAAGCACTCACTAATTCTTTAGCAATTAATTTACAAACATCACTTGTTTGCTTCTCTTTCCATTTCACGCTTGCTTAGATTCTTCTGAGGAAGGGCAATGGAACTGTACAAGAGGAAACAGAGAAATAGTTCTCGGACCGAGGTTACACTTGCGCTCTGCAGTTCGCTAGTACACGCGATCATTCGACTGTGACCTAATAGTTCAAAAGAACGGTTCCCAATGAACTGTTCTCAGATGTGACTAGTTCGGAACGACCTAGTTCATTCTAGTGAATTATATTTCCCATCATTACTTCCCACCGCAGACCCGCGTGTGCAACCGACTACGCAATTGGGGTCGGCACAAGAAAGAACGAAAGATCACTGCATGGCCATAGGTCTGCCAACTGTTTCACGCTGTATGTCCTGCAGTTCCCGACCGATTTGCGACGACTCGTGTCAGTATTGAAATAGGTAGATCTGCTCTACGATCCCTACAGTTCGAGGCAGTTCTGAACAAGTGAAAACAAAGATACCGATAGACAGAGGCAGATAGATAAGTATGCACGTTGCGATGTGGCCAGTCACAGTGGGAGCTATAGCCCGCGGAGGGAATGCTTCAGGGAGCGACAAACGACGGATTATCTGAGCATGCGTAGTGGCGCGCCTGGCGTAGTTACTGGTACTGGTCTGATCGATATCACCTTTTATGTCACGGTGAACAATGCACCTAGTTCTTTTTCAAGACAGTTCAAAACGAACTGGTAGTTCGTGAACTACCCATCACTATTTTATACAGTGTACTATATACATAAAATAATATAATTTAACTATCTGTACTACACTTTTTAAAAATTTTGTTTGTACGACAATTATCCTGCACAATGATAAAAACACACTAGAATGTAGTGAGTTTTTTTTATTAGGAAATGGTGGAACATGTGTTAGTTTTAAATCAACAAAGGAAATGTTGTCATGCATAACGACAAAAAAATCTATCTGCCAGCGATCAGCAAGGTAGAAAACGATAGGCAAGAAATTGAAGAAAATGTAGTAATTGTTGTGTAATCTTCTGTACGTAATTTTTTATGGTGTTCGAAATTTCGCAAAACAAGCAAACTTTATTTTGGCAGCATGTAACCTGAAGACAAACTTTTGTGATGTATTATTTTTTAATTTAGAGTAATACTTTTTATGTATTCTTGTAAACAATCTCACATTTAATTTACTTAGGTGTAATTTTAATTTCATTCATATATTTTAATTGGCACATAATATGCTGATAGTTGACTTGTGGATATTCCACTGTCGTTGTTTCTAAATTTGCTTTGCAAATATAGTACTTGTTTACAACATTCGGGAGTTTAGTATAACTTTGTACAAAATGCTATAATATATTGTAAAAGTCACGATAAAATGTCTCGTTAATTAAGTTTCGAAACTACCGAAAATCGTTTCCACAGCGAATTGAAACGAAACTCATCTGTAACACCCACAGCTACAAATTGTTTTATAAAACATACCAATGATTCAAACTGTCAATTATATTACATATATGAATTCATATTAAAATAATGCTGCGTTATAATAGATTATAGTAACATATTTTTGACAATATTTAGTCCATGAGAATAAAATCCCGCACTGGCTTCTCAAAACCACGAAAAATTGAGATGAAACTACCAAATCGAGCATGTGGCCTACATGAATTAACATTATACTAAAATTGGACCGTTTTTGCAGAAAGGAACCAATCCACCAAATTGTAAAAAATGAGCCTAACATGTAAACTGAATAGTTACACTTTATTCTACATTCTGATTAAAAGAACCAACCTAAATTGTATTGCTCTGTAATTTTTTTTTTATTTGTTAAAAATAACATTGAATGCCCTTTTGCAGAATTACATTCTGCAGAAAGAACCCTGTGGTTTCGTTCTTTTCTGCAGAACATTAAATTACAGTGCATTTATATTCAACAAAACAGCTCTATGTGAGTTGTTTCATTATTTTGTTGACACATAAGTACTATTAGTTATATGATCTTAGGAGCATACTCTGTAATACATATTGTTTAGGTGGTTTATTCATTACTATTCATTACACTGGTATTATTAAGGCATACATATTTTTACTACGCATACCTTATGGCAATGTCTCATACTCAGTTTTGCATACTTTTATTGCCATTTTTATGTACTTCCCTAAAATAAACTTGCTTGTTTTGAATTTGACGGACCATAATCATCGCCTAAATAAATGTGGCATCGCTAGTCTCGGTAGTCTGATTACTTCTAAAACATGCAACCAGTGACTATTTGTGTTTCAAAATAAGTGGGGCTTGACAAAAGCTGTACACAACTCATTATTTAGATGGGATAACATGAATACTTGGCGTAATAATGTTGTAGATAGATAGTTACTTACATACACGAGAAATACTTCCCAAGCCATATTTTTCAAACTTATAAGAAACAAGGCCACGTGCTCTAATTTACAACTTATTGGATTTAAATGCAGCTTATCTTGCAACTAATGTACATACCCACTGCATAAAACTCTGAACCAATGCTTTCTACTGCTTATGTGAAAAGTTATTAAATATGAAAATACCAACTTTAATGATGGCCATATCTAAAGATGATAATGCAGGAATATCTTAGATGTTTTCAGCGGACGCGCGTTGGAAAAGTAATTAAATATTCACCAAGAGCCCAACAAGCACAATTGATTTACTGAACAAAAGCAGCAAGTCAGCACATTACAATACTTCACATTTTTCACAGCAAAAACATGTAAATCTTATGAACGAGGTTCAGACATTTTACATGTTAGCGTGTTATTTCTACATTGTCTACAATATCAGATTGCCGTAACAGCCGGAGATGTATTACTGAAAGTTAATACATACTCCCGGAAGGACATTTGTAGTGGATGTAAATTATTACAAGAGACATTTATTTGGATATATGCTTAGCATTTGACTGTTTGTCGCAACAATTATAACCTAGACAATATGTAAGAGAGTGAGTGAGAGGGTTTTGCGGCAATTTAACAGCAAGGTTTTTTACCGCCTATGATGGTGAAACGTGATGAATGGTCAACACTTAACATCTATGCCCTAGCCAGGATTCTAACCTGTAACCCCTTACACCGCAGACCGTCGTGTAACTGACTACGCTATGGGGGTTGGAGAAAATATAGGGAAAAACAGGATTTGTACCGCTCTCAGTATTAAAGTTATCCCTTCTCGTACACGCAATAGTCCACTTATCTCGGAATTCTTGTTGTTTTGGGAACCTGTAGTATTTAATATTAATTCCTTTAGTTTTCCGATACTGATTAGTACACCCATACACTGCACAGTTTGGCATTTTCGGAATGTTTCACCAATACTACAGCCCACTGTTGCAACATCAACTATGGGGATTAGGGCAGTAGGAATGTGGTGGGTGGGTTCGGGCAGCTGCGACTCGCACTATGTCACGAGGAGAAGATGCGCATGGTTTCACCTCCCCACTATTCCCACCATGGCCCTTATCACTGGTGAATGGTTACTATTGACATTTACAGCTACATAATTGTCCCAGTGTCCCAATAACATTGATTTAAAATGGAATGACGAATCACAAATTGAACCAATGCATCGCCTAACCAAAGAAGAAAATATATTATATAGGAACTCAGATGAATGTACTGAATGTGGATGTGAATATACGGAGAAAATAAAGTACGCCACCAGGATCATAAAACTGGAAAATTCATTGATCCAGTATTTATCTTTTGAATATATTGAATTGATATTAGCATACAAAAATGGTAAAATTTTGCAAATTTTATTTCTTTTTGCTTGTATATACTATATGGTATAATAGCTGTAATTAAATCAGCTTTCTAATTAAATCATGAGTCATTAGATTATAGCTATATTCATTTTTTAAATCTCTAACTATAATTCTTAGCTCTCGCACTGTCTTCTCACCAAACTCAACTTCAAGATTGTGCGTTGGCATTTTTATAGTAATAAGATTATATATGTAAATGTGTTTAAATTAATGATAACAATTTTTTAACTATTTGTCTTCTTGTTATGATTGTATTTCTTACTACAACATTTTTACATATGGTTTTGTGTTTGTCCTTAGTATTTTTATTAAGAGAAAATAATTTTATAAAATTATTCTCATTACAAACTGTGTATTTTTTTGTTTGATAATTACCATTTTGAATTTAATTAAGAATATCTTATTTTCTATTGTGTGTTTTAGTATTTATGTGTTTTTTTTAGATACATTATAAAAGCATATTTTCCACGTTCGCATACCACTTTATTTAATGCATAATGATTTTTAAAATATTCACTATTAAATTTTTTTAAATGTTTGTCTTGGCCTGTATTTTAGACCATTCTGGTAGTAAAAATAGTCAATGTTTAATAATTCACCACACTTTTAGCATTGCTTACATATGATATTGTATTATATTGCGAGCATATATTTCATCTTATTTATGTATAAATTAATTTATTATGAAAAATATTCATTTTTAGAATATCGAAATGTATAAATTCTATTGATTTGACTCTATTTTATTTGATTTTAGCTTAAATTTGCGTGATTTTGGGAAAGAAAAATCCGAACGCCTATTTTGGAAAATGGTAAATTTGCTTGATTTTGGGGTAAAGTTGCTTGATTTCCGGTGAAAATTGCTAGTTTTTATAGTATGAAATTATCTGCATGCCATTTTTGGAAAAAAAAAAAAAAAAAAAAAAAGTTTCAAATTTGCTTGACATTTGTTTGATTTTGATGGAAATTTGATTGTTTTTTAGAATGTGCAAGATCTTAAATTTGAAACTATAATTTTGGAGCAAAAAAAAACTTGTTTTTGACCTCAAATTGTGTGTTTTTTGTATGAAAATGTGGGGTGAGCCAGGATCCCCAAAACACATCTACTTGTATCATGACCAAGGAACCATATGTGCTCGCACACACTGATATGGAAGTAGATCCCAAAAAATGGCCTGCAGTAACATTGCGGATATTAGCAACGATCATGAAAGTAAACTCGTGCAATAATATGTACTGCTACCCTAAAGCGTTATATTGACCCCGCGACCCTTTACAAGGGTACTTAGTGTAATAGTGTGTTATCCATTTTCATGTGTTTCACCCGCATTAAATTTCATGCAGTGTTTGTTATGTGTATTAAAAGATTTTTTGTTATAGTCCATTTATTCACGTGTTAAAATAAGCAAGATAAGAGGAGCAAGAGTTATATGTTTTGTTTATGCAGTGTAAGAAAGTAGTTCCCGCGGCTTGCCTTCGCCGGCAGGCAAACCACATGGCAATAACAGTAATTTTACTTGTGTCTCGAAAGTGTGGACATGCAAACCGACGTCGTCGCGTTTTCGCACGCCCAGGCGGCCAGCAACTTTTGTATCAACCACGTTCATTATAATAGCTTAATTTAATCCATAAATGTTTTCGTCTGCCGCCCGGGACTCACCACATCTCATCTTTCCCATGGTTTTAATCGTCTGGTGAGAGTTCAGTTTATCACTAATTCTTTGCGGCCTAGCACAACTTTAACAGTGTAACCGTACTGGCTGGTCAAGCCCGGGACTTATGTAAAGATGTCTTCTTAGAAGGATGCTCAATAAAGCCATTGATTTATGCTAGAATGTGCCTGTGTCTTCATTCGGGTAGCCTTCGGGCATTTAGGTGCACGGGCCCCCACCTTCCCCCATAACTGTAACATGTATTTATTAGAGCACTGTGTTTCTACAATCATCACATGTTTTACAATCGTGTTTTGTATGGGTGTGTTGTTAGCCCTAAGAATCCACCGCGTAGTACGCGTGCTAATTTCAAATTAATCTGAGGAGTACAGCGCCGAAAGGCTGCCGCCATTCGTCAAGGGCACACAGCCCTGAGTCAACAGTCAGCTTTCTGCATCAAATTGGCATTGTTCCATATGCAATGCCTGGCACCCGGTTTTAGTATCAAACCTCGCCAAAAAATTCCTGGTAATTAAATTTGCTGCTCCTCAAAACCAATTTAACCATGTTTCATCCGACACAGCTACATTAAATGTCTCCCAACTTTGTGGTGTATCCTTCCACTAACATTTCCTAGCTTCAATTTGACCAGCACAAATATTCTATAACAATTTTACAAAAAATTTTTAATTTTCAAAGGCTTCTAAATCCCTGCCAAACTTTTCCCGAGTACTCTGACCACTACCCACGACGAGGGAGCAACAAGTAAATTGTAGTTGTGCAACCAGAGCCGTGGGATGCTGTACAGATGCCTTTAGGACACCAGAGAATGGTACATATGGTCAAATGGAAAAAAAGCATGCAGGGATTGGAAGACCGCCGCCATTGTTGTAACCAGAAGGAGAATACCAGGAAAGTGGCCATCTTGGAACAGCATAATGTCAGCCATGCCACCCCTACGCAGCTGTGGGCAAAGGAAGTGTGCGTGCCAACACCCCCTCCACCCGCGTAGTACCAGCCGTTCCACACAAAGGAAAAACCAAAGGAAGGAGAAACAAATGTCCTCCCTTCCATGCTCCCTACATATCGCCGAACAGCTGAGCGGGCTGTTGCCCCCTGCACCGTGTCGTGCCGAGCAGGGACAGCCACATCATGCCATTACCTGCACTGCACTGAGTACCACACGCTCCCGACTCGCTTTCAAACAACCTGTGTCTTCTAGGCCATGACCACGTGTATTTGTTGACAAAAAACGATGGCTGGCCAGACACTTTACAGCATGACAGTGCTGATGTGTACCCATTGTTTCTGCGCATTGCCACAGGACTTAATCTCCAAGTACGAGTTAGGCACTAAATACTTCCGATGCAAGTGTAAGACGAGACCATCGAACAACTGCGCCGTGGACAACTGCGAGAGTGAGTTCAGGCAGAACTTTCCACAGAACTTTTCGGAACAGAAACCTGTAGAAAATTCTTCGAACATTAATCAACCCAGCTGGTGCCATGCCTTTTGTGGAGGGGTCAAGGTTCATTACTTTTAAGTTGCACACAGTGCAACACACAGTACCACACAAGGTGCATAAACACACAGGAACAAAAAACAGTGAACGGACTCGTTTTTCAGTATAGGCAGTGTAACATACAGCCGGAAATGCAGAACGCAACAGCATATAATTGGGACACGTTTTTCAGTGCACTGCAAAAAGTAAACACATGCAATCGCAATTGATGTATGGGAGAAACAAGTGGAGAAACTCAGAAAGGAAACACGTGTGGAACAACATCACATTAACAGTGTCAAACAGAAGCTGAACGAGCAACTGCAGAGGGAGCGCCTTTCACATGCAGTGACTGTGCGGCCACTAAGAAGGAGAACCCTGCAACACCACACATTGAGAGCATGCACGAGGTGTCAGCCAGGATTTCGACACCTGTGACTCAGTCTGTTCCAATGCCAACCCTACCACTCTTGCCTCTCCCGCCAATGCCACAGACACAGTTCTTTCAACCCATACCAGCATATTATTCCACTCCAATGTTCACTCTGCACTATCCCGCAATGTTGCGAAACCTACCCGGTATTTTCCCAAATGCCACACCAGGAACTTATGTGCCACCGAACTTCAACTCGCAACCACCATCAACAAGTCAGAAACAGCAAGTTGGCCAATGCCCGCATGTTTCCAGACACTACCCACATTTTATGGTGCATTCAATGAGGACACAGTAGCTTTCACACACGACTGCACAAAACTCTTCCCAGCAGTATGGAGTCTCAGAAGATGAGTGGCCTGGTTGTGTTGGCAAGCAGCTCGAAGGCGAAGCTCTACAGTGGTGGAAATCCTTAAACTATTATGGATTAACATGGACAGAGTTTTTACATTCATATCAGTGCAGGTTCGGAGGTACGTTTGCATATACAAGCCCAAAGCAAACTCACTTTATAAGAGCAACAACCTGGAGAAACACTGACAGCATTCATCAATCGCAAAACCCGACTTGGTTCGCAGACTCTGCCCCGAGTTACCTGAACGTGAGGTACTTGATGTCATCGCTGAGACAGTCCTGATGGGGTATCGAGCTGCCCTATTTCCCTTGCTGAACAGTGGCATCGAGGAGTTCCTGAGGGCTGCGATCATCCTCGAATGGAGCACATGTCAACTGTGTCGCGAAACTGGAGGTGCACGATGACCCAATGGGCCTCACGGAGACAGGGACGACCGGACCAGGAACGTGAAAGTGAATCAACCGTGACAATACAGACAGCAACATGAACCACACTGAGAAGCCGACAATGGTCACTACTGCACAAGGGGAAGTGCCCAAGACACAAATGCGAGGGGTTGTAGAAGTGGCAGCAGGTATGTCAAATGGGACAAGACACTGCCACCCAGGATGCTGTGCCATTACTGCAAAACAGAGACCTACCACTGGCACAATGAGTGTCCGAATATTCCCCACAACAACAAATAGCATCCTGATACCACTTACAACCAACAGAGAAACGAGAAGTAGGGGTAAAGGTGCCGGACATGTCATTTACCCCTGTCCCACAACACAAATGAGCTTTAACACCTCAGCAAACTCTTGTACAAAAGGCCAGTAGTAATGGTGCGAAATTTATAAGGGTCATTGTGTAAGTCAATAATTTTCCATGTCACTCACTAAGAGATACTGCAGCATCTCATAATTTCTGTCAATCCAAATTTGTGCATGAAAGTGATGTAACACTAACACACCATATCATTCAGCTTGCAAACGGCTAACATGTGAAATCAATGTTAGGACAGACTGCAGTAACAGTAAAAATTCGAGATTTTGAAACATTAACAACCACAATAGTCAGAGTTGAAATTACCGAGAATGCTATATTGGGAGTACCATGGCTCACTGAGCAGAACACCATTCTGGAACCTGCTGAGAGACATATTAATTTTGGAGCTAAAGAGAGGAGAAAAGTATACAATATTGACAGCTGTATGGCCGAACAAACACCTAGAGTCCTGTTAATGGAGTGCGAGCATGCCGCACCGGTATAACAACAGTCTGCTTTTCATCGTCTGTTAGATGAGAGAAAAACTGTTTTTGCTAAACATGAAACATTGCGAAGGACTACCGTAACCGAGCACGAGATCCCGTTGACGCAGGAAGGGACGATATATTCGGGCCCGCATAGTTACCTTCCCACCAAGCTGAGATAATTAAGGAACAAGTTGCAGAAATGTTAGCAGATGGGGTGATCGAACCGACAAGGAGCAGGTTCAACTCAGTGATAACACTAGTACCGAAAAATGATGGGACCTGGTAATTTTGTGTAGACTTCAGGCCCATAAATCAGGTGACGTGTTGCGCATTGCCACCATATATCAGCATGAAGGATGCCCTAAGTTCACTGGGAAGAGCAAAAATTATGTCTTCACTAGACACTTGTGCAGTGGCTACTGGCATATACCAGTACACCAGGAAGACCAGGAGAAGACCACCTTAACAGCTCTCGATGGTGGAAGATATCAATTTTGTGCGATGACCTTTGGGCTCAAGTGCACTCCTGCCACTTTCCAATCCATGTTGGTCAGGGTGCTGGGCGAGCTAGTAGGAGAGTTTACCCTAGCATACGTCGACGATGTGGTAGTATGGTTGGAGATGTGGGAGGAACACGAATATAATCTCTTGCTAGTGTTGGAGCTTTTAGCAATAAATGGACTGACGTGTGCATGAGCAAAAGCCACCTTGGGAAGACAGATATGTTGTCCTTGGGACACATTGTTAATGAGTCAGGGAACTGGCTTAACACCGAACAGCTGGGGCTTATCGAGAACTACCAAGCACCGCGCACATGCAAACAAATACGTAAGTACTTTGTTTCAGTTAATTGGTTGTATGAGCACATTAATCATTTAGCGATCATAACCACATCCCTTGAAGACTTGTTGTCCTTTCAAAAACGGTATATGTGGGGAAACACACAAGAAAAAACATTCCAGGAAATAAAAGAAAAATTTCGAATGTGCCCCACACTAGCAAGGTATGACCCAGCGCTCCACTTGTACCTATAGATGGACGCAAGCCAGGAGGGACTGTGCTCAGGCCTTTATCAGTACAGCGATGCATGCGAGAAGCAGGTTATCAATTTTGCAAGCGCAAAATTCGGCAGTACAGAATGCAGATACTATGTAAATGAAAGAGAATGCCTGGCAGTCATTTGGGCCGTCAGAAAGTACCGTCCACATATATGGTATAGGAGGTTAACGTTACACACAGACAACCTGTGCTGAATAGCATGAGGGAGGCAATTAGCAAACTCACCCGGTGGGCACTATTACTGCAGGCCTATGACTTTATAATCGAGCTTGTCCCTGGGTGAGAGAACGAGTTGGCTGACACACTATCATGGGCTCCGAACCACGAAGTTACAGTACTTGATGATGCATAATGGGAGGAAGTGCTACCACCTGACACACAAGAGCCATTCCAAAAAGTACATATAAACAAAGTTGACATAGCAGAAACAGAAGAGATCGTTTCAGACCTGTATAAGGAAGTATTAGCTGCACATGAAAACAGCACGTTCGTGCAGGAAATGAAAACAAAATGTGCGTGGGAATTGTGGAGGAATGGCAAATTTTTGAAAATCGTGTGGAAACAGGTTCCCCGCATGACACAACAACATGGCATATTTATGTACCACCTACATGCTGAGATAAGGTGTTTATACACACTCACACAAGTGGAATGGCAGGGCACCCAGGTGCAGAGAAAACTGAATGCAACATTAAATTGCATTTTTTTTTGGTTGGTGTAACACATTGTACTAGGAAGTGGGTCAGGCAGTGTGAGGAGCACAATCAGTTTAAGGCCTGCAGGACTGACGGTACACAACAGCAGCAGCCTATACAGCCTAAAAAGCAGTTCGAAAAAGGCAGCATATATTTAATGAGGCCCTACCCTAAATCAGCCAGTAGTAAGCGAATCATACTTGTAACAGACAACTTTTCTCGCTGGATAGAAGCCTACACATTAAACAGTGCACGAACGGGACAAATCACAAACGTGTTGCAAGGGAAACTCTTTGCCAACTGGGGCTACCTCAGGGAGTTATTAACAGATAACAGTTTACTGGAGAGAAATGGTGAGAAATATACTCAGTATGGGGAGTGTGGCACATGAAAACTGCGTTGTACCATCCACGATCAAACCCCACGGAGCGGCACAACCAGGACTTGAATGCAAAACTGCGGCTCTGTCTGGGGGGGGGGGGCAGCAAAACCGCATGGCCAACCACCTGCCCGCCACACTCTTCACACTTTGCTGCCTCACAAACGCGGCCACAGGAAGGTCACCAGCAGAAGTACTCCTTGGAGGCAGTTTTTCATTGCCGGGCGAAAAGAGCTGCCCATCAGTGAAAAACAGCAGTACAACTGAAAGCAGTGGCGGGCACGACAAGAGGCGCCAGTGCATGTAAAGAAAGCAGAGCCAACAGCAAGCGCACTACACAGTGTGGCGGCAGCCTGAATCTAGACACACTCCCCTTTGTTCACACCAGGGCAAATGTTGTACATCAGAACTCACCCGCAGTCCACCACCAGGAAGAACTTTTGCATAGGATTAGCACCAAGCTGGACAGGACCCCAACGGGTCATGAAAGCCTTGGCCAGACCAGATACTTGGTCCGAGTGGGAGGAAAAGTGGTCCCGACACACTGGGATGACGTACACGCCACAGTGAGGAATGTCGCAGGCAAGAAGCAGCAAGTGTCCCGGAGAACCAGGATGGCGAAGCACCTGCTGAGCAGCGGCCGTCAAGCAGTGAGAGTTGGAATGGCCCAGCACCTCAAACAGAGGTAGTGCCACCTGGCACAGGCGAGATCTTGATGCAGAGCACCCCGTGCTCCCCAGGGATCAGGAAAATATCAATACCACTACAAACCAAGCCCTGACATCAGCACTGGACAGTAGATTGGGAGCTGTAAGGTAATAGGAGTCAAGCAGAGTAATTACAGAGCGTATGGAACCGGATCTGCCAGAGACCTGCATGGCCATCCAGGAGACGCATGACGGCGTCGGTGCTGATGAGCACTCTGGCGATGTCATCACAGTGTAAAGTGGATCAGCACATCACTCAGTGGTATCAGCAACAGATGCAGAAGGTCCAGAATCACCCGACGTACTTGCGTCACCAGAGGTGAGCTTTATGGCTGGTGTCAGAGAGTCTGATGGCGCAGTACCAGGGAGCACTACTGTTTGACCTAGTGAGCTGGAAACAGCACCAATACTTAACTTTGGGAGGTACGAAAGCAGAGGAAATGAATCCCATCGGAGAACCACCATTTTCGAGAATGGAAACTGACAGCAGTTGGGGGGGTCACGGAGCAGTTCCAGCCACCTGTAGGAGCCTCAACACATCAGCGTCAGCATATGGTAGCTGTTCACCCGGGTCGCCACCGGAGGCAGCACTCCTGCCACATAACGAAGAGTAGCAGTGTCGACAGTGATGGAGACAGCGAGGGTAGTGGATCTGCCAGCTCACTACCACTATGCTGAACAAGGCAGAGTCATCCGCCAAGGGACTGCGCAGCATACAGTATTGTTTTGGCGCTCCGTAAGTGGCAGACACACAAGCTGTAGCAATGAGAGGTGCAGCAGCAATCGCATAGAAAAATCGATGCCTTACGTCCACATCATGGGAAGCGGAGGAATTACTCCTGCAGCGATTTAGGTTACGGCTGCAAACAGACCTTCGTGGTGGGTCGCTCCTAGCCTGTTTGCACACCGTGGATACTTCGCAGCAGGCATCAACCCTCTAATGAGCACTCGTGCGCACCGGATCTAGCAGTGTGCCCGAACGAGTGTATTTGAAACTCCGCCAACTAGTGTGACCAGACTGGTATGGTGCAGTGATAGTGCAGTGCAGAGCAGAGCAAAGTGAGTGCAAATAAGTGCCACGTGACGAAGGAACCATGTGCGCTCGCACACACTGATATGGAAGTAGATCACAAATAGGGACTTGCAGTAACATTTCAGATATACTTGACGCTCCCGAATGCAAAGTCACACAGTAAATTGCAATGCTACCGTAAAGTGTTTTTATGACCCCGTTGTCCTTTATAAGGGTATTTTGTGTAATGTTGTGTTATCCATTTTCATGTGTTTCACCTCCATTTCATTCCATGCAGTGTTTGTTATGTGTATTAAAGATGTTTTGTTATCATCCATATATTCGAGTGTTAAAATAAGCAAGGTAAGAGGAGCAAGTGTTATATGTTTTGTTTGTGCAGTGTAAGAAAGTAGTTCCCGCAGCTTGTCAGACCGCCTTCGCTGGCCGGCACGCAGAATGGAGCTAACGGTCGGTTTTACGTGTTTAGAGAGTGTGGACATGCAGACCGACATCGTCGTATTTTCGCGCACCTGGGCGGCCAGCAACATTTGTATCAAACATTTTCATCGCAATACCTAGCTTAATTGAATCCGGAACGGTTTTTGTTTGCTGCCAGGGAATTTCCACCTCTCACCCTCCCCATGGTTTGCATGGCCTGGGGAGACCTAAGTTTTTCACATTTATTCGTTGTGGCCTAGCATCATTTTCACAGTTTAACCCTCCCAGCGGGTCAAGCCTGGGACTTATGTAAAGTTGTCTTCGTAGAAGCACGTTCAATAAACCCACAGATTTGCGTTAGAATGTGTCTGTGTCTTCATTCGGGTAGCTTTTGGGCCTTTATGGGCACGGGCGCTGACCTTCCTGCCGAAAGTGTAATATTACTTTATTAGGGTACTGTGTTTCTATAATTATCAACTGTTTTACCATTGTGTTTTGTATGGGTGTGTGGTTCGCCCTAAGAATCCACAGTGTACTACACGTGCTAATATCAACTTATCCTGAGGAGTACAACACTGGAATGATACCGCCTTTGGTCAAGGGCACACAGTCCTAAGTCAACAGAGTCAATTCTCAGCATCAAACTTGCATTGTCCCATATGCAATGCCTGGTGCCTGGGTATAGTATCAAACCTTACCGAAAATTCCTGGTAATTAAATTTATGTTTTTTTACTGTACCAAAGTGTAAAATTGAGCTGATTTGAAAAATCGTCTACTTTACAAATAATGTCCCAGTTTCACCTTACCGACGCATGAATAAAGAGACGATAGCCTAAGATTGTTAATATTACGTAAGATGGAATAATACACAACGTGCTTACAAGTAATTCTTAAGCAGGTCTACCAAATTGCTTTTTTTTTTACCGCGAACAGACTGTATATACATGGTGATGTCATTTCCGGTAACAAATACGCATAAGTAATAATTTCTTGACAATCTGAAAATTGCCTTAATGCGTAACCGTACAAGTTGTAACGTATATACACCACCATTATTACCACGAATGTTTCTGTCGTCACACAGTTTGTATAATTTCTGCCAGAATGTGAGACCATTCTAGCATGAATAGACGTTTGGTATCCGAATAATATAATCACGTACAAGGAAAGTAAACATCAGAGTTAGTATGCAAATGTAAGTACTGCATGTATGTAGTGATAATCCTGAAACAGTTAATTTGATGAAATCTTACATAACTTTAACAAAAGCCTTTCGGGCATCATGTATTTTTATTACGAAAACTTGGATTGTGTGTGGTACAGATTGTTTTTGCTACTGTGGAAGAAGAAAATTGTAATTTAATGTCCCTTCATACATTACATAAAGAAATAAATACATTTCAGAAAAAGTAATTTTAAAGGCACTAAATAACATCTTTTTTCATTTACATGCCATGTAAGCAGCAGTTGAAACTGTCTATTGTGTGAAAATTAATTATTCTTGTACAGTTATTTAAAATAATAAAAAAAAATTTCCTATTAAAGTTGTAGTTAGTAAACTATTCGATAGGTAGCGCAAAGATTAGAATATTTTTTAGGAGTATACAACCCAATTATTTTCTTTCTAAATATATCTTAGAAGTAAATACGAAATTTTATTCTTTTGAAAATAAATGAGTGAAACTTAATGTAAATCTTCGAAAGTACAAATTAATATAATATGAAAGACTGGTATTAGGTGGGTATAACGTTCATGGAAATTATATAATAAGTACCACCTGATTCCTTCTCTTACATTCCCGGCCGGGATGTGTTTGTGTAGTGTAACGATATACTTTGGAGGGGATCGAGTTAGTCCCGAATAGGCACATTTCAATGAACTAGGTCACCCCGCACTGGTGAACGGTAGAGAGCAAGTGTAAGTTCGGTCAAAGAACTAGACAGGCCTTACTCTGTACATCGGCTCAAGAATCAGATAGTAGTTATGGGAAATATAATAAACTACCATGAGCTAGGTCGTTCAGAACTAGACACAATTGAGAACAGTTCATTGGGTACCGTTCCTTTGAACTCTATAAGTCACAGTCGAATAATCACGCGTACTGGCGAACTGTACAGCGCAAGCTCAACCTCGGTCCGAGATCCAGACAGGCCCTTCTCTGCCTCCTCCCCTGCAGATCCATTCCCCCTCCACAGAAGAATCAAAGCAATCGTGAAACACTAAGAGAAGCAAATAAGTGATGTTTGTAAATTAATTGCTACAGCATTAGTGCTTTATTATGTGTTGACGAAATAACTTTTTTATATAGAAGTAAGATAAATGAATAGTGAAAATATCTTTATACTGTGTTATCCACGCCTATGTTGTGTAATATAACACCAAATTACTTTTGGCACTGACAATAACGACCTCAACAATATTGTAATAGGTTGTGTTACGAGAGACAACCAGGTTAAAGTTAATTTTTCCAAGTCAGGCATGTACAAACTCAACAAAAATGGTTCCAACACAATGGATTTATTCGTACCAGTATTAGGAATATTTTAACAAAACTTTAATTACAAAAAAACTTTAATTCTAATATGATGCAAATAGTCAAAAAGCTATATCCGAAGTATTGAGTGAATATATTAGAAAAAAAAAAAAAACAGTTTTTCACTTCTTTATTGTGAGTGTTTAAAACAAGACGTTACATTAATGAGCGTTTTTCTATATTTTACTGTCGTAGCTATATTATTATTAGTGCCGCTATCAGTTGTATTTTCTTACAGATACAGGAATTTCTGTATATCTGGCAACATCGTATTTATAGTGCGAATGAGTGAGAGAGTTTTAAGACATCATTAACAGTGATGTCTTTAGTGCCGATGAGGATGAAGCAAGTTACATGGACGACACAAGCATCCATGCACTGACTGGGTTTCGAACCTGGAGCCCCTCGCACTGCAGACTTGCGTGCAACCAACTACGCAATTGGGGTCGGCACGAGAAAGTAAGAAAGAACGAAAGATCGCTGCATGACCATAGGTCTGCCAACTGTCTCTCACTGTGTGTCTTGCAGTTCCCGACCGATGTGCGACTCATGACACTATTGAACTAGGTAGGTCTGAGATCCCTACAGTTCGAGGCAGTGCTGAACAAGCGAAAACATAGATACCGATAGACAGAGGCAGATAGATAAGAAGTATGCACGTTGTGATGTGGCCAGTCACGGGGGAAGGGTAAGCCGGAGGGGGGAAAGATGTAGGGAATGACAGATTATCTGAGCATGCACAGTTGCGCGCCTGGAGTAGTTACAGGTACTAACAGAATGACTGACCGATATCACAAGACTAGTTTTTTTTATGTCGTGGTGAACTATGTGCCTAGTTCTTTTTAAAGACCAGTTCAAAATGAATTGGTAGTTCGTGAACTACCCATCACCAGTACATATCAGTCTGATCACTGATACTCTATTGTGGTGCAATTTGACTGCTTTTTTCTAAAAAGTAATCAACCCACCAAATGGGAAGAAATTAGCATAACATATAATCCGAATCAGTACACCTTACTCTACATTCTGAAAAGACCCAACCTAACAACATATTGTTATGTCATTTGTGCTTTGTTAAAAAAATAACATGGAATGCTCTTTGGCAGAATCACATTCTGCAGAAAGGAACCACGTGATTTGGTTCTTTTCTGCAGAACATTGAATTACAGTACATTTATATTCAACAGAACAGCACCATGTGAGTTGTTTCATTATTTTGTTGTCACATAAATACTATTAGTTATATGTTCTCAGGAACACACACTGTAATACAGATTGTTTAGGCGGTTATTAGGTATCCTAAATGTGTTTTTAAGTGATTGTAGATCTACACAAAGGAAAATTTAAGCAAAGACAAAAAAATTGATGAGCTTTGTATATCGAAATATCAAGAATAGCATTGTGGCATATGCCTTGATTCTCCAAAAAAGTTATTTACTCCACGACCAAGACGAGTTCATAAAAGAAAATACGAAACATCAAAAGAAAAAGAAATAGAAATGAAGAATATTGCAATCACAATGGTGTAAACGTTGTGAAATCTTTCAAAGATAACCAATGCAATTACTCACAAAAGTGCAAAGAGAGACTGCCACCAGAAGCCAGAAAAGAACTGTATAACAAATATTGTGAGATTGGCTCATATGAGGCAAAACCACTTTGTCCCTCTGCACTACTTACAGCAAGTCGTATTGTTTCAGTAGTTTTTTTTGTGTAACTGCATAAAAGATATAACAGTTTAGGTAAAAATTTGTTTACATATTGCATTGTTTCATTGATTATTACATTACAATGTTACTTGGATCATACAATAGAATTAATTACATACTAATATCCCATTATGCAGAAAGGGACCGGCTCACAATATATTATTAGTTATTATTATATGAGAAATACTACATACTGTTTTACCGAAAATAGGATATACATATTTCGTGATCAAGTTAGAGTGGCCAGTCAACTTTATTTTGTGAATTAATCATTTAAGTTTATCTTGAACACCAATTTTCTCAGTTTCATTGCATTGTGGGTTGGTCCCTATATGCAGAACGTGGTACAATTGTAAAAGAAATTATAACTTTTTTGTGTTCGTTGTTTTCAAAGAGTATGGAAGGGAAAAAGAGATTTCACTGATGGATTGAACTTCTTTGCTTATTACCTCTCTCTGCGATCGGGCCA
Organism: Dryococelus australis; assembly: GCA_029891345.1. Taxonomy (NCBI): domain Eukaryota; kingdom Metazoa; phylum Arthropoda; class Insecta; order Phasmatodea; family Phasmatidae; genus Dryococelus; species Dryococelus australis. The sequence continues at coordinate 195,343,583 of CM056998.1, read as the reverse complement.
CTAACGCTTCTCTTGTGACCAACATAAAAAAAAAACAAATCAGATTTTGGTCGTGGCAATTTTATAACATTAAATTGATCAAATATAATTTTAGATGGCATGGTAAGGATTTTTTAGCATTAATGATTACCAAACTGATGCACTGTAATTAAATTGGTTTGTATTTTTTCTTTCAGGGTGATACTTTTATCCCAGTTTCCAAGCATACCAAAAAGCTTATTTTCAAAACCAATTTTGTTTGTTTACTGTTAACTGTAGTATTTGAATAAAAGAGACAAGTATTTAGGCAAAGTATGTTATAGGAAATAATTTAAAGTTTGTAACCACATAAACAGACCAAATGTTGCCAATTGATGTATTTGTATTGTTAGGTAGCACTGACAGAAACACATTTCATTGCTGCAGTTAAAAATATCTGTGCAAATTACTGTGCATAGGCTAATAGTGACACTGTGTTTTTTTCCCATCCGGAAGAAAGCCGGTTCAAAATGAGGAGCTGGGCATGTCGCTCTCTCTCTCTCTCTCTCTCTCTCTCTCAGCTTTCCCGTAGCCTGGTTGCCTACGTCCACGTGCTTTTTTTTTTCCCCAATATGGGGGGCGATTATACACAGTGCCTTACAAACGGAAGTGATGTGGCGAGATGTCAATGACACGGTGTGTTTCTGAACGAAGCATTAAGTTCGTACTCGTGTTTTTAAACTTCCTAGGCAAGTTACAATGTTGTAATAAATATGTGTTTCCACGGCAGTAATAAATATACTGTTGCGTGTCTTTCATTAACCGCTGCGTGTAAAATGGCACGGTGTTGTGTGTGGTGGTCGTTTGGCTGGCCCTTTGTGTGTATGTTATTCAAAATATTTAATGTGGACTATTTATACATTTTAATTGTAACCTTTTTTATGACGAAGTTAATTATTTACAGCCACGTCTGTTTATTTATCACAATGTTGTACCTTTGCCCTAAGTGTTTGAAACATAGTTGTGTAACGAGCTTACGTTTCTGTGATTTGAATGTTCGCCATTATCACTACAAAATACTAAGCCCAACCAGATAAATTTAAATAAATAATATAATAAACCTAAAAATCAGTAAGTACCAATGCATGTAAATATTAGCAGAATTAATGTTATGCTAGGCCTATATGTTTGCATGTTCACCACTATCTTTTTTACATGTGTCGATGCTACAAACAATAAATACAAGACACGAGTTGCGTGCTTGAATTTACTGTGTCGTTTTGTTGAACTTGTTTGGTTGTCCCTTTCTTTTAATTTTTATTCCAAATAAGGCTGTCCTTTTAACGAAATAACCCAACACATATTAATGACAGGTTAAATACTACTGTTGTTTCCGACACAGCGGTAACAAACATCATTGTGGCAAAATATTAATGTGTAACATGCTATATAGTGTGTAACAAATAGTTATAGAGCCGACCTAAATATTGTTATAGGCCTAAATTGTGAACATTAGTAGGAAATGTGACAGCATTCTTTGAACACCTGTAAACAGCAATAAACACATTTTACAGTTATAAAAGTAGAAGTCACATGGCAGTGTTTACATTTACATGTAGCAGAAGGATACATAACCAGTAAACAAAAGTAGATATTTAGCAGGTCTTCGGAAAAGGCCGAAGTTATCGTGAATCAACTATATTAATGTAATGAATTTGTTTTAGATGGTTAATGCGATGTCCGATACACTATTGCTATCTCTTATGAACTGTCGAATCGCTACGAATGAATCGACATAATCGTGACTTGTTTCAAAACTCTTCTCACTGATGACGTGTAAGGCCCGTACACAAATTGAAAATTTTATCATTTGACTTTGCTTTTGCTTTCCGACATGTTGTTTCTTATAGAGGTTGATACAACAGAACTGACAAAGGTAACGTCAAGTACTATTGACTTTAAGATTTCGAAAAGTTGTGAAACAGCCCTTTACGTCTGGAGTAAACACAGTTTTAATAATGGCTCATATGTTGGCGCCAAATAAATATGAAACACAACTATAATTTAATTTGGGGAGAGTGGCTGAATTTCTGAATACTTTTGTAGAGGGGAAATGAACTTGTGTTCCGCCACGTGATATCACTCAGTAAAGTGCGCCAGCTTAAATTAAGCAAGATAAAAAAACCGAAATTATGTTTAAGACTGTATCTCATTGACCCACTGGTGTATGAACTTCTACCTGCGTACATATGTGGTTAATTTCATAGCTCATACACCTCCCTCTTGCATCGTATTCATTCATCAGATTGTTGGCTATATTTATAAAATTTGGCATGGGATATTAGTGGTCTATTCATGCAGCTCAGTAACACATCTGCTCGAAGCCAGGTGGACTCCGACTCCAGACGTTCTCTGCGTACCCAACTCACCTTGTTACACAACATGACAAACCACAGTTTGCCAATCAGCTGAAAAAGTATTCTGACTTGCAAAGACTTAAACCTACTTTGCGTTATTTCAGATTCAGTTTACATATATTAGGAGAGGATCCAAATCAACAAATCATGCAGAGATAAGAATACGAAAACATGTCAGACACAATGTAATACCCAGTAATTATCCATTTATTAAAAAAAAAAATGCATATAAGCGCAAACTTAAAAAAAATCAATACTGGAAAATAGAACTATCAAAAAACCCTGAATAGTGATGACAGTATTAAAGAAAAATATTTAGAACCTACACTGCAATTAGGGAGTGGCCGGGCATAGCGGTCGTTAGCATATATAAAAGTCCGGCATAACATACTGACACTGTAAAATTCCTCTCTTAATTGAAAAATCTCTCACTTCAAAATCTACTAATTTTATGCCACTGGCATAGCTGCTGCTGTTAGAACAAAAACGCTCTCACTAGAATTTCTTGTGGTTAATAAATATGTGCTGGATTAAGCTGCAGAGGCCTAGCCAACATGGCGTCGGGTTTAATCATCTAGAACAAGCGCCATCTTGCCTGTACTATATACGAAGCCAAATTGAATACTGTATTTCTTACGTTAGTGTAGAGTTGCTCTCGAAGAAAAATACCATTTTAATTTGGATGGACAGGATAGGATCAAATTTTGTAGGCTCAGGATGCAACAATAAGAAGTGTAGGGTTTCTGTCTTACGTGGCTCACGAACATAGTGACGTCTACTTAACTATTTACTAAACAGCTGCTTAATACTAAAACGGAGGAGCTCTTACACACACTACTCGACGTTAATACACAAAATAAAACTTAAAGCGAGCTGTTAAATCCGAACACCATAACATATAACTTAACATCCTATGTCTCATCCAACTTCTGGATGGGCATCCTGTTCTAACGTCTCGATGCTTCGGAAGATGGTGGCAGAGAGATAGAAAGAGGTTCTAACCGAAATGAACCTACCTACCTTATGTTGGACTTTTCCGCCAATAGGGGTGCAGGGTTTATACCTGCTGACCAATCGAATGGCTCACTGTGTAAATCTAAACTGATTTACTCCAAAACCGCCTAAATCCCTTATCCGTAGAATTTAAGGTGTCGTAAAAATGTAATAAAAATATACAAAAATAACCCTGAAACATTAACCATCAGTTGAGACTGTGAAAAAGTAATAAATATAAAATATTAATTTAAAAATACAAACAAAAAAATGAAACTAGCCAATTGAATGTTTTTAAACATGAATATTGCCATTCGTACGCCTAATTATTTAAAATCCTAACCATGTGAAAATAAACAAAATGTAAATAAATAATATATGCCACAGCATACAGAAGATTATGAGTGTTAAATGTAAGCAGATTTAAACGTGTAAAAAGTACATAAATTATGTTGACAAGATGTAGAAATAGTAAGAAAATGTGAATGTTACAGACAGCACCTCCTGTCTCTTTGATCTTTACTACAAGAGACAAAACAGATACTTTATCAAACAAGGGGTAAAAGTTCAGAGTTTAAAACATTTCGGCATTGTTGAAGTGTTCATTCTGTAAAATGTTCATATAATAATGTCTTAGCAGTGAGAATAAGAAAACACGCATAAATATATCTTATAACACGTTAAGAAACAAAACAAGGAAACATTTTACACTTTAGAAAGAATCAGTACAAGGGAACACGGTTTTGCATTACATTGTTAACGCTGGGTTTTTTAATTCAAAAGAAAAAGCTATTCCTAGCAATTGGTCAGCGACCACCAAGGTTTTTGTACTACCATCACTTATTATTCTTACAGTTCAACCTTTTTTTAGCATAGTCTGTCGGCAGAAAAAGATGCATGCTCAATTCGTGCTCCAATTACATGATTGGCCGCTAGTATCGTCCCACCGTCGAACACTGCTGACAAGGTACAAAGTGGTAGAGTGTCATAATACCTGGGTGGAATACCTGCCAACCGCACTCTTCACCCTCCACCGGCATGTCAACGCCGCCACATGGCTGGTCCCCAGCTAACATCCTATTGGACCGGAACAACATCCTACCAAGAGAAAATGACTGCCCAAATGCAAAAGAAAGTAGTGGAGCAAGGAGGGAGAGACATCGACGCCAATATCAGGAGCCACTGCAGTATCAGGAAACACATGCAGCGCAATGGCTGCTGAATACCACCCGACCCCCACTTGCACACAAACCAGGCCAACAGGTGAATCTACGTGCGCATCCACAGTCAACCGTCCGGCGAAACTTCTGTTTGGGTTTGGGTTACATGAAAAATGAGTATAAAATGTGTGGCTTATAAATGCTGTACATTAAGACTGTCGCAGCCACTTCCTTACTATGCATAATTTGGCATCACATTTCCCCCCCATTTCTTAATTCTCTTTCCAGGGTTTGTGCCAAATTTATTTCCTCGAATAAAGAGCCCACAAAAAAATCCCTGCCAGGTGTTTCAACTGACTTCTGAAATTTGAAAAGTCGAACATACTGTACATGTGTCCTAGTTGCATTCTGTCCCACATTAAGTGCCAAATGTTGCAGCTACGACAACCTGAAATTTGCACTGACGCAGTGCAGAACAAGGAACACTGCTCTGCATCTGCGCCAGTAATCACAGCTGAAATTAAATACCATACCAGTCGTAAGCAGTGACAAGTCTTCCTTGCCTAGGACAAGTCTTCCCCTCCTAAATATGTCATGTATTAAAAGCCTTTTATACTGTAGTTAACGAAAGTATCGTACTTTTGGTTAAACTGAACTTCTACTTAAATTTAATTATTAAATTGTAATTATAATGTATTTAGGGTTGTGCAAATGTGACTTTTTTCTGGCGAAACGAAATACTTAATGAAAGTTTAACGAATTTTCTAACGTTATAGCAGGTTATTCATTATAACAAATTCGTTGGAAAACCAAACCGAAAATATGTAGGATATGGAGTATTTACCAAAGGGGGTTATTCAACATTTAAATTTTCATTTTATGTAGTTATTTCAGTTATAAAATAATGAAAACCAACAAGATTATTTAAAAGCAAAAATTCTCTTTCCTGGTGCAGTAAGTGAATATTCATTAAACACCCAAAAATTCATCGAAATCGAGAATTTTTGTTTCGTTATGACTTTCGATAACCAAATTTCTTACTGAAATGAAAATTAATGCGGTCATTTTTCGTATTCGTTTCGTTAAACAGAATATTCGCACAACCCTAATAATATATCATATATATGAATAAATATAGAGAGAAAATAGTTGGGTAATAAATAATTGTCATGCAATGTATGTATTAAGAAACTGAGTGTGCACGAATGTGGTGCGCTGTCCCTATAGTGTGTTTCTATATACTAGGTTAAGCTTTGTTTGCATGAGGAGGAGGAATAGCTTGGAAATAGAACTTTAGCATGGCCTTAGAAAAATCTGAAGTAACCACGAATGGATTATATCATCAAAATCATAAACACTGGATTACCAACACACTTTGTTTGACATTCTGTTTGTGGCCACCCTTCACAGTTGAGAGCTACTCTGGGCTTAGTTAACTTTCACAAGGTTTGCAAAACTGTACTCCCCGGTTTAAACAACTCAACGACTGCTGATTGGCCGATCGCCACTGATTATATGATAATCCCTGCTTCCTCTGTCTTTTATACCCTTGTGGGAGGTGGGGCAGAGTTAGCCAAATCATGTACAAATGACGTATGCCAGTAGGTAAGCCATTTCGCAATGCTGCCAGCGCACACACACGCGATTGACTCCCCGTCTCATTTACACAAAGTGAGCTGTTGACAGCTCGAGTATCCAGTTTTTCTGACTGGTGGCGCCACGTCGTGGAGAGCTAATGACACTACTCTGCAGCTCAACGTCCAAGTTGTGTGACGTCCACATACATACTTGCATGATAGACTATGCTTGTCACCCAACAATCTGTATACATGTAGGCAGTGTGCAAGGTGACATGTGGCGTGCCGTGCGACAGAATGTGCTAGTTTCTCAGTGTAATACTACATAGGCAGGTGGGTTTGCATTTCCAGTTCTCAATGAACAACTGTGTAATGTTGGTAAGGTCAACTAGTGAAAGTGTGTAAAGATATTTCAGTGATTGTTTTTTAAAAACAGTGAGTAAGTCATGTGACATGTGTTATGTAGTCTGCTGTAGCAACACTGAAATAAATGCACAGTATTTACTCAATTCTAAGTAGCACATTTATTTTCGAAAATATTTCTGAAAACCAAGGGAGCAGCTTAGAATTAAGTGCATCATATTTTTTGGCCCAAAATAATTTTTTAGTGCAACTGTACTATTTTTTTAAATAATTTTTTTGAGTTTTTATGGCTATATAATTGATGATAGACGAGATATATATATATATATATATATATATATATATAAGTTAGAGAGGGAGGAGAATGACAAAGGGATGGGAGTGTCGATTGTCGCTAGATCTGAGTTCCCTTTTTCCTGTCTCTCCTCTCGATAGCTGCTCTACCACTTTGGTTACTTGGTGAAGTGCGTTTGAAGGAGGACAGTACCTGGGGTACTCGGGTGCCGGCTAGGTCGAAGGCCCTCCACGTTGGGAAGATTGTGGTAGTTCATATTTTCTTAAACAGTGCCTAGACCAAGGGGAGAGGTGGGCAAACCCGAGAGAGAATTTGACCCCGTGCTCTTCCACACACAAAACCCTATATCTAAACACACTTAGATACTCCAATACAATATGGGGGGGGGGTCATATTTGAGGGGGCAATACAAGCTCATTACCCTATTATCCTGGTAGGGTACAATTACTCCCTCTTCAGAGGTAGTCGGTGTACATTATCTTCTTGGGACGAAATTCTCTAACACATGCCCCACTCAACATTTTGTCGGGCACTGTACCTGGTTTGCTGGAGGTTCAAGCACGCTTTGCTTGGCAGGTTGGCTCACCAGGCAGGCGAGGTCTGGAACAGCTGCAGATGTCAGTTGCAGTGATGCAGGGCAGAGGTTCTGGTTGTAAGGTGCAAGTGGGTTAATATAAGGTCGTGGGCGGTGAATTCCCAAAAGAGAGTCACCTTATTGTAATATTAAGGCTATAGCCAGATGGGCCTTACCAGGTAGTTTGATCAAAGGTCCGAATAGCAGGACTGGTGGTTGAGATGAATTACTGTTACTGTGGTGATTATTGCTCTCAGTTTCAGTAGTATTAAGATTTCTTAGTGCTTGTAGTGTTCCTCTGAGAGCTCGTCTTCGTTGCCTGCTTTTACTACCATGCTCTGCATAAGGTATTTGAGCTGTACGAAAACCAATCTTGGAGAATAAAGCAAGCACTAAAACAATGACACTATTGTCTTGTGTACTTCCAGGAGTCAGAGCCGCCAGTCTCAGTTCCCACTGTACTGCCTTTTCAGACCTGAATGGACTACGAAAGACGTAGATTTGCCGGAAATCTGGGTGTGCACCCACCCGGAGTCGAACCTGTCGCAAGGAAGTTCAGTTTCCCCTCCAGCCCCTTCAGACTGGGAGGGAGAAGTAGGACCCCTGTTCTGATCAACTACATCATGGATTAGTGTTCCTATTATATGCACTCCCTATGATCTGCCGGGATGGCAGGCACCAATTTGCTGTTCTAAGCTGTGTGGGTATGATTACCATGGAGGTAGGAACTGTGTCACTTGCTTTACCTTGAATGAATTGAAATAGAAAATAATGAAATCACTTTCTGGGGGTAAAGACAAGGGTAACACACCATGAAATAAATACTCTGTAACAAATAAATTTTAAATACGTTTTTACTAAGTGTACACATATGGAAGTGACATAGTGAGTTCATACTCGCTCCTACTGTTATGATTATGTAAAACAAATTAATTAATATAATAGTAGGAAGCTCGATCCAATCAAAATAACCAGGTGAAAGCGACATGGGCAAAACTATGTATGATTTTAATTTGTGGCATTAAAAATTATGCAAGGCAACTGAAAACTTAATTTTATGTGGGTTGTTCTTAAGGAACTTGTTTGTTCAGGATACCTCGCGACCTGCTTTCAAAAGGATAAACGTAGAAAGGAAAAATAATAGGTGTGTTTGGAAAGGAAGATGTCTTCTGTAGCGAAGCTGCACGACTGTGGTGAAGTATTCGGGGTCACCGACAGTAGGCACCTTGTCCAATTGAACACTTTGAATGTGGGTCTAGTGGTCAGCACATCAACGGGCAGATAATCCTCGGCCTTGTTCAGACTGGAAGGTCAGTTAGGCTGTCACTTACCATACTTGGTCTAGTGGCCGTCGTATCCTTAAGACAGTTCTTCGGCCTTATGCAGACTGGAGGAAAGCGACAACTACGCTCGAGTCCTGGGATGACTCCTATTTATATTAAAATTCTGGGCATGTAATCTTCCAGAGGGGTGCGGGGTTGGCTAGCCTCACTCCGCAGAGGTTGCTTATTAGAGCTTAGTTGCGGCACTACCCTTTCCTTATCTCTTGGGGTTGAGGCGCTGATATATCTTATTACCTCGGCATGAGGCACTGGAGGCTGCGGTGACCTTGTAGAATGAGTGCTGCACTCCTACAGTAAACCCTCGAACATGCTTATTTCTGCTAAGGATGTTGGTGGTTGATTGAAAATTAAAATTCCTGTGTTGGGGTTAGGGCGAACACGTGATTGCTTTTGAGTGGGTAGTACAATTTACACAACCACGTGTCTGTATTCTTCTTTGCCGCGATACTTGTAGACCCTATAGGCACATGATTTCTTGTACTATAGAGAATATGACGTGCCCAAATGAGCACTGGGGCTCGACTTTGGGGCAAAGTCGCAAGTAGAGAGTGCATGCCAACTGTGGTGAAGTGTGTCACATGTCAATATTAATAAACTGAAATATTCATTTCGAATTTTTTAAAAAAGCTATTTAAATTTTAGAAGAGTTTTGTGGGTTGGATTAAAATTTATTTAAGTGTGGTGTACATGCTACATGAAATTAGCCATATAAGTTACTTGTTCTACAGATGGAATCGTATGCAGGATGTGAAATATGGTTTTTCAAAGTAATTTTGTAACAAAACATATTGCATACATGCTCCATAACATGAAAAACATCCTCCAAACAATAGAAATTTCTCCAAGGTAGCCGATTAGGCAGATGTGTTTTTGTGAAAACAGGCTCTTGGGCAACATGCTGTATCTTTGCCTGTAATGAACAGTCCAGCTGTCGTGTTTTTGTGAGAACAGGATCTTGGGCGACATGCTGTATCTTCGTCTGTAATGAACAGCGCAGCTGTCATGCCAGGTGCATCCCATAAATTGAGAGCCATTATCACTCAAAATTATGTGGTGATATCCCAGCGGGTGAAGAATTCATTTTGTATTGTTTTGCTCACTACACGGACGCATACACTGGAGACCGGGTAGGCCTCCACCCAGCACAAAAAGAGGTCCGTTATTACCACAGTAAATCTCTTCCCTGATGGGGTGCACAACAGTCTTAAAATGTTCACGTGGGTCACCCGGTTGTTGTGAACTGCCAGTATGCTTTCGAAATGATTGCACCTGTCGCACATAAGCACGAATGCATGCACGTGTGTCGAAACACCGGGCCAATAGAAATACTTAAGCACATTCCTGAGGGTCTGTTCAACTTCCGGATGGCCGACTAAGTCACTGGCGTGCGCACGGGGCAGGACAATGTCACGCCGAGGCTGGAATGTACACACACCACACGTTTCCCCCATTTCCAGCACGGGACTCACACACAGTCATCTAACACACGCCAATCCTCAACTGTTTGGTTTGCACATATTTCTTGCCATATTGTGTGCAATGGGGCAAGACATTTGAGCTTTTACAACTCCATCGTGGACTGATGTTAGTAGCAGTGGCGTCTCATTAGGGCAAGCAAGGCAATCGGAGCTTGCCCAAACAGTTTCCTGACAATGTTATATTTAAAATAGATATTAAATTCTAACCTTATATTTACTTTATGGTAACTTTTCTCTCGTGTGGTACACATTCTACTCGGGAAACAATACTGTACATTATAAGAAAACAACTCGTTCGTTGGGTAGCAAAACCAAGATGTTTGGAAGCGCTGTAAGTAATGCTTTCAGCAGGCAGATGGTCGTAATGGTTTCCCAGCCGACGGAGTTGATGGCAGAGTAGGAAGACTGCCCGGGGAGAGGCGGGGCTTATGGTTGCGTCGACCTGTATTAGAAGCTACGGTGGTAGTGCTTTCTTCGCCGAACTGAAGTGGACATAGCCGAAGCTTGCCTAGCCCAGGTAGTTGGTGTGGTGTTGTTTACAGTAACTAGATCAATGCGTGGACAAGTTCATGCACACAACCCGAATCGTATTGTTTTTATTTAATTTAGTTTTGGTGCTGAGAAAGTGATACCTATTTGTTAACGATGTATACCCTACATAAAAATCATAAAATTAGTGTGTGAGACTGAGAACCGTGTAGATAGAATGAGTGCAACAGAAACATGTTGATGTAAGTGTTCAGTGTGTGTGGATTACGAGTGAAGAATTTTTCCAGCAGTGCTTTCACTTTTCAGGAAAGATGTGACATAAAAGAGGGTAGACCAGCACATGAACTTACGATCACGACAAAAGACAAGAAAGGTAATTTTTTTTACGTAATTTTCAAAAAAATGTTTATCAGAAACACTCATGGTTAGCTGGATGTAACAGCTTAAACAAGATTGTTTTGCTGGCCATATCTATTGTTTTCAAAGGATGTTAACACATGGACTGCAATTGGGTATTGTGATCTTAACAATCTGTGAAATACTGTTCAAAAACATGAGCATTCTGAAGTTCATGTAAATTCGCTTTTGTCTCTTAAAGAATTTGGTAAAAATAGAGATGACTGCATTCTATCTTTACACAAGCGAATAATCATTTTTTCCTCTCTACACTTCTGTACAAACAAAATTGTTATGTATGTAAATACCTCTGTCGACAGGTATTAAAATAATATTGATATTGAGTGGACAAGGTTTCGGGTTTGATGAAGGTATCTTTGTTATATTTTTCACTCGGGCAAATTTTATGTTATAAAATATTAATATTTTTACAAGCTGTGTGTTTTATATTTAGGTAGGTACGAAAAATGTTTAAATGCACCATTTAAATACAAATTTTCCCAGGGGCCCCAGAGCCCCCTTCCCCTTTATTGGGGATATCAATACCAGTACTGCCCTCTGTACACAGTAGCTTGCCCATGAAATTATAGCACGTATTGCCACTGGGTAGTAGCGGTGAGGTTGTAAGTACGATTACTGCCTGGCACTGCACTGTTGCATCATCCGGTGTGTCAGGGGGGAGGGGGAAGATGTCTTCCCACGCCTCTTCATCACACACCACTGTACCACCTGGGGAATAGGAGAGGTGGTTGGCCAGCTGATTTACAACCCCTGATACATGCTGTACTTCAAAATCATAAAACTGAAGAAACAGTGCCCAGTGGGTTAGCTTGCTCCTACTTTCCCATGTATTGTGCAGCCACAACAAACATCTATTATCCATTGGAAGTATAAAGTGTTGGTATTCTAATAACTGTCAGTACTTTTTGAACATCCACACCACAGTGAGGCACTGTCTCACGTTAACATCATAGCGCATTTCCACTGCACCAAACTTTACGCTGCTGTAATCAATTATATGACCGACTCCGTTGTCTGCGAGGTGGAAGAGAACTACTGCCAGTCCCTTTTCGTTTCTGCTTGTCTGTATGTTTAAGTGGCCCATCGGGTCTTGCCGTACAAGGGCAGGGTACTCCCGGAACTTGCGTTTCACTTCACCAAAGCTGTTTTGTTGTGCCGGCATCCCCTTAAATCATGCATTCGGTGATCTCAGCTCAGTCAACGGTTTCGTGATAATGGCTAAACCTTCGATGTACTCCCTTAACCAGAGTTAATGAGCCCAAAAACTTCCAGAGCTGCTTCTGGGTGGTGGGGATGGCATGATATTCAACAAAACTGAGATGTTCCTCTGTCGGGCGGCTGCCGTGCTCGTTCACAACATGACCCAGAAATCGAATGTCGGCTTTTCCTATGTGGGGTTTACAGTTAGTGCAATTTAAACCATTGATGGCCAGGCGTTCCAAAAACCAACGAGAGATGGTATATGTGTTCTTCCCACGATGACGACCAGATGATGCCATCGAGGTAAGCGAGGGCGAATTCCCTAATGAAGCCATTCAGAACTCACCATCATCGCTTGGAAAGTGACCGGAGCACACTTCAAACCAAATGTCGGGGCACTAAACTGGAACTGCCTGCCATCAGGCGCTGTAAATGCTGCCTTGTGCCTGTTAGCTGGGCGTACTTGAACCTGCTAGTACCCGCTGTGCAGATCTTTGGTGTTGCTGAGCGAATTGAGGGCATCTTTTATTTGGATGTACAGCGGCGGAGCACTCTTCGCCACCTGATTCAACTTACGTAAATCCACACAAAAGCACCAGGAGCCTCATTGTAAGAGGCCAAGGTAATAGCAGAATTTAACTCCCTCTCTCTCGATTCAATAACTCTCTCTTGTAGCATTTCCGAAATTTGCTCCTTGATGATACACTGCTGGTGTAGGTAGTATCGGCGTGTGCGTCGAAGTGGGTTTGTGGCTGAACATACGTGTATGCTCATCGAGGAGGTGCTGTACAGCATCTCGGTGTTCTGGCAGCACTGAGTAGTCTGTATATCCAGTTTCATGTCTGATACTGGCCCAGCTGACCATGAGTTCAAGTTGTACATGGTGCGTCTCTCCTTTCTCCCAAAGTGAATACATTGAGCAGCTGGTTCGACTACCATGTGCTGTTCAGAGATCCAGGGAACACCCAATATGACATTTTCTCTGAGATTGTTGGAAACATAAGCTATTATGATGGTTTCAATGTCTTTTATGAAAACAATAATTTCCACTTCTCCTGCTATCTCGCCACTGTGTTGGAGGGTAGCCAGGTGCACTGTTTTCTGAATTGATTTGACTGTACTTACGTTAATAAAAGCTGGCCGAACGAAATTTTGTGGTGTTGCAGTATCAATGAGAGCCCTGCAGCTGTGTTTGTTCATATGCATGTAATGTGGATGAAACGATTTGATGTTCCATTAATTTTGGAAAGGAAATTAAAAGCTGTTGCTGAGTCTGAACGATCTTTGCTGAACCAGGGCGGGTGACGTTTGGCCGCCCTACCCCCAGCATTACATTTCCCAGTGGTGACACAGTTTTGTTGTTGTTTTGCTCTGACCCTTCACAATGCGGGTTTGTTATTGTTTTGCACTGGTACCTCACGATGCAGACATCGATTGTTCCATTGTGGTCCACCACATCAATAACAGTGGTTGGGAGGAGACCAGCTAGTAAATGGCGAACGTACATCGTTGCATTAGCATTTGTTGATACTGGAGGTGCTACAGTCCCGGTCGACTTGGAAACTGATGGTTGTTTTGAAGTAGCTGGAGATGGTGGATTTTACCACATCTCTAGTGTCCCGGATCTTCAAATGTCGGTTTTCCCTATGCTGTTGCACACTCTCGCGGTCGCGAGATGTTGGAGCTGGGATGCTAGAGTTCAACAAAATCACTGTCTGTATGAAGTCGTGCTCTGTAGCATGAATAATTTGTGCAGGAGTGGCATGATTCTTGGCTCGCGCTTTGTTTGCCACAACCTCAAGGTCGTCCTTTAGCGAAAGTCCAGGATGATATGTCCGCACCAAATTTATTTCATTGTCACAACATTATACAATGGCTCCTCTCCTTGTTCTTCAAGAATGAATTGGCTCCACGCACGAAGTGAGGTGAATGTGCCTGCAAAACGGCACAGGAATGCAGTGCGGAACTCGTTCCACGTGATGCCATAGTGAACGACTCCGCACCACCATATCTTTGCATCGCAGCTGAAGCTCTCACCAATGCAGCTTTGCCAGTCGTTCACATCTACGCTGTACCAGCTGAGACGATTTTCAGTCTTGTAAAAATGCAACAGGGTCCTCATTTTCGATCCCTGCATAGGTTGGAAGCATTTGAAAACGTGAAGGCATGGTTCTGGAGTGTTCCATGATGCAATGTACTTCAGGAACATGTGGTGTGACAGGTGTTGCTGTGTTGTCCTTGTCCAGTACCTTGGACATTTGGAGAAGTGTAGAGCGTGTGGTTGGATAATGAAATGACAGTAACATTTCACAAGTGACCACTAAATGGTGCAGCAAAAACAGTTGCATTACACACAGCGTTCGTGATGTGCATTGTGGTTGCGTGCTTTCTCCACAAAACAAGGATCATGTATGCAGGTATCCACCTGAGTACAATGCAGTTGACATGTGACATCTTTAGCGAAAACCCCCTTAGGTGGTTCGGGCTTGACATTCCTGTTCTGCTGATTGGGAGGCGATACTTATGTATTACACTGAGTGCAGTCAATGTAGTTGGTATCTCTTGTTCCCAACATCGCACATTCTTGCGATGAGATGCAATGCATGCGATACACTCGGAAACACCGAGTGCATGCGAGTGTTGCATTGTAAGTTCCTTCGCACCAATTATGATTAGCACATTTTTGAATTGTTCGCCTAAAATGAATCGGTGAGCGCCCTTGCATTGTTTGGTATTCAGCACATGCAAAGCGCTGGTACATGGATAGAGTTAGCAAAGCCCTGGACATGACACAGTCTCACACAACTCACACACACATCCTCCGGTGTGCCGGTGATGTTACTTCCCAATACTCTCTCCACTATTTCGGCATTGTTATGATCCGCTTCCACTTGAAGCTGCCAAGCTGCGGTAGAATCGTGGCAGATACAATTGTTTTTTCCTCAGGAAATTAAGGGAAAACAGGTTCGGTGAAAATGTGGGATGCAAGCATTTCCTGCACAAGGATGTAGGGCTTTCATTCACAGTCTGTCATTCTAAGCAACCCGAGTCGCTTAAACGACACGGCTGACATGAGGTTACCATCGTAGAAGTAAGTTTGTTTATGCTAGGCCATGTGGCCTCACGGTTGTCACACCAGCATGGTCATGATGCAGGAGGATTGGTCCCTGCTCGAGCGGCAAGGCATGTCTGGAGGGGGGTGGCAGGTGCTATGCGCCCCTCATTCTTGGACTGGCCCAAGATAGCAATAGGGCTGACGTCATGGGCTGTGGTGATCGATGGTGATCCGCAGGCCCAAGATGGCGGTTCCCCCAGCATTGTTGACCCATGCTGATTTTGGCACCAACATATTGTTACTGCCGAGTAGCATCCTTTTAAGTACTATCCAGAAACAGCGTAAACCATGAAATTAGATGGGCGAAATTTTGCCAGAAGCAAAAGTTAGATAACCCGTGAGTTTAATCTGACTCTAAACATTGTGAAGCACATGATCACATGTGGTCACATGGAAAAGTGCACAGAACAGGAATATTTAAAGCATTTGCACTGATGAAATACAAGATATTCTTGATGAACATGGGAAAATACTGAGGTATTTGGTGGGCGTAGTTTGACGACATGTCAATCCGATGTTCCAGACAAGGTTATGTTGGCAGGAATTAAAATTTGGATAGTATTTGGCCAAAAGGAAAATGGCATCCTCAATGCACATTCATGATAAGCCACACACTTAGGCAAGCCAATTGACGGACGCTTGGTTGGACCATTGGGGGATGAAGGTACTGGACAGGTACAATGAATACTTGAGTAGATTTTTCCGGGAGTGTGCCAGCTCAGGGAGAGCACAATGATGCAGTGTCATGTGACTGATGGCCTGTGGCTGTCCTCCAATGTCCTCCGTCGTTAGAAGTGCTGGTGCTGTAGAAACCGATGAAATAAATCCTGTAATGCCTAGTATAGTGGGGGCCATAGGCCCCCCCCAGATGCTACTCACTCTCGAAGGTATGTAGGCCTCCCCACATCATTATTAAAAATATGTACTTAATTCAGTTTGCAGGTTACGTGGTCATGGCGTGACCAGAGATAAATAAGGAATTCTGTGTTTAAATTATGTTATTTTATTCACCTATAACAATCCGAGAAAAGGCAGTGACATGAGAGGTTCGCTGTTTAAGTGGGAGACCACTGAATTAGACGAAAGGCATGGGGATGGCATGGCATTAATAACACTTATACCCCGGCCGTGAACAAACGATCTAGGGATGTGGGGTGGCACTCGCTTCGAGCAATGAACATGAAAAAGTTCAAGTAAATTACATTAAATAAAACAGAATTACGTAGCGATTGGTGACAAAATGGTGTAGGATCGGAGTGGCGCGACGTGGGGACCACACCCCGCAACGAAGTTAAGGGGTTTGTGCGGGGCCCGCTAGTTCACTGGAACTCTCGCCTATGATCACGTGACTGTGATCAGCACATTACAAAATGAATGTAAATGTAATAAAATGGCCTGCTGCCATGCAAGCGAGATGAACACAACAAAAATTACTTATTAAATATAAAATATATCAGAATGAAAATATAAAAAAATATATCTCACTTGTGGTGTGCAATGTTGCCACACAAAACATTATCTACGAAACATCCCCATGTTTGGGGTAGATGATGGGCTTAAGGGATTGCTCCTGGATGAAACTATGATAGGACACGTGACACAATAAAAGAGCACTGAAACATATAAAACAGATTTGTATGGGGTTAGGGATAATTGGCCATGTGGTCTGCCCTGTTGCCATTCCTGGCTATTATGTATATGTAAATACTGAAAAAATGTTGTGCCCAGTATTTTGATACTGCATGTGTTGTAACGTGATGATAAAAGACACAAATAAAATAGGCACAAATAACTATGGCATTTTAAGTCACTAAAACAAATATTATTATTATTTACAATGTTCCACGGGTTATATAAATACTGCAGCTCAGATTATGCAGTTTGGTGTGACTCAAACACACTGGCATTTCAGCCCTGAATCAGACAACTGGTACTTAAATTATAAACACAACACTCTTAAAATTAACAAGACATTGGTGAGGCGAACACCTCTGTACTTATGTGCGGAATGTTACACCTAAATAAATAAATAAATAATTAAAACACACATGTACATGACACATGTATACACAACATAGCACTAAACAAAACATGTAAACACTGGTGTAAATAATAATTAAAATATTTAAGAAAAACACATCTCGAGTGCATTGGGATGCACAAAACAGACAATACCCTGACACTGACAAGATAAAAATAATAAAAGCAAAGCAAAACAAATGACGCACTATAAAAATAAACAAACGTATGTGTCATTGCTAAAGTTCAAATTATATACAGCACACTGGTTATCTCACTCGCACATACATTGCACTTATTGACATGGTGTGCTGTAGGTAAACATGTGGGTGGTGGGTGAAGCTCCAGGTAGGTAGTGGCAAATGGGATAGTGGAACTCTCGGCTGACATCAACCTCAGTTTATTGTGATGTGAGCACACATGATACTCTTACCATTTGAACTAGAACAGTGTCCGAATTCGCCTGAAGTACATTCTTGTATTTATCTGTCTCCAGAAGTGACGTAAGAGCTGTCCGAATTGCAAATGACGTACGCAAGTATACAAGTAAATGAAGTCGTATACTTCTTGCATAATACTTGTGTATTATGTGCCGCCATTTTGAGAAGCAATTTGTAGGTTAAAATTGATTTACGACATAATAATCTTACTTAAAGATGAATAGGGCAACATTAATAATTCGTATACAGATAATTTTGAACTGAGTAGATAATTATCGCATGTTTCACCTTAAAAAAAGGTCTAAGCAATAAATTTGTATTAGGCCTATCTTCCTGAGCTAAGATAAAAAAAGTTATCTCCAAACTGCTCTTACATACAATAATGCAAGACAATAAATGTTAAGGTTAACCAAATGGAAATATTATTTAATACTTTTTTTAACCCCTAAAACCTTTCGGCAAGTAACAAATTCTTAGTCGGAATATATGTACATTCAATGTAGTTAGTTGGCTAATAACTGTAACCGAAGCCAACAAGACTGGTTGTCCGAATTCAGTAAGTTTGGCGCCAAGGGTGAGTGAAGTTTGCAAATATACAAGTATGGATGCATATATCTGAATTCGGACACTGTCTTAAAGAACGCTGGGGCGAGAAGAACAGGCAAGATTATGCCGGTTTAGGTCGCCGGGAACAACAAGTTGCACTCTCGGTGATCTAATATAAATAGCTTTATTGACTAATTACTTCCAAGAGGTAACTCTTAGGGGATACTAGCAAGCGGTCTGATAAAGTGTCCCCACAAGGTTGACGTGACGTCATGGTGGCTCAGTGGGTAGAGGCGGAATTTGAGGAGCAGTGAATTTTTGGAAAATGTATTACCCGATGCACCAGACATTGCTGGACAATGTCATGTGAAGTCGGTAGCAGAGTTTTCTTACAGGCTTGTTAGGCCGACGACCATAGCAATCCTGAACTGCATCTCCTCTGAAAAATACACTGTGAAATGTAATCCAAATGTGTAGTGTGCAGTGGCCTGTTCGGGTCAACTCACACACACTTGTTACTGATTGCTGTTGCAAAAAAAGTTCGCCAAATAATTATATTTGCAGTTGGCGTAGTGATTTATCGGATAGTCACATGCCTTATGTTTTAGACGCATGATACTTGCACATTAACCCTTGCGAATAAGACTGGTATACTTGGAAAAAGGGCCCATGCCCTGAAGAGCCCTAAGGCCACAAAATGATATCCAGATGACACAGTCTCAATGCGTAATTATCCATTATATTTAACAAGGCTCCCTGGCTTACACTTGAAGTACAAATCAAACACTCCCGTGCTTATAACCTGCCGGTTAAGTTAAGCAGAAAAATGGTGCGAAGCCTATAAATAACTAAGTGCAAGTTTTACGCTTCCTCGGGCGATGCAAGCATTGGGAAGTGTGAACACGGGGGGGGGGGGGGGGGGGGAGGCGGTGTCCTGGGCAGCGAAAGAAGAAAGTTTCCGGTAGTTAAAATATGATACTGAATTAAAATGATTGAGACGAAAGTTGAATGCTGCCCTCGCGCCAGACCCGAGCTGCGGTAACACGCCCGTAACTGACTGACTTACACGCTGTGGCTCTGGCCGAGGTTGGCGGGCCACGTGGAACTACTTTCTTAACATTGCAAACACTGGAAAATACATTGCACTCTTACCTAATACTGGAACATGCATGAATAATTCTTACCTTTAACACTGTATAGATGACACTTGCTATATTTGGGTGAATGAGTGGCACATGTTATGAGTGGTACATGAAAAGAACACTGAAAACTAAGCTTTAAGAACACTGCATTGCACTTGGGTTGTTTCCTCTCATATATTCGATGAACACATGGACACTCGTGTTTATAAAAGTACATACAAAACCCTGAATAATAAAAACACTAAATATTAGGGTCCACTACAGCATGTGGTGCTCTGACGTCACATGCTGGATTTGTGTTTGCGTTGCACTGCACCTTACATCACACAACACTGCACTGCTCCCTCGTCGAGTGCGCATGCATACTGCACAGTTCCACTGTGTGGCTGCTGTTAAACGGGATCTGGGACACGTGGCACACATCAAGGTCACAGCCATCAGTTGCAAACATGATTGGAGCGAACATGGGGACTGTGTGTGTAGCAGTGTTTATGCTCTTTCAGTTTGTGACACATCGGCTGTCCCGCTGGCCGAAGAAAAGTGCTATGCGACCCAGTGCAGTGCAACAAAATTACGGAATAGAGTTACCCAGTTAGTGTTAAATTGCTGTACACGTGGAAGTTAAGTAATACATAAATTCCTTTGTAGTTGTGTGAAGTGAAGTCCCACCTAGATCCACGTTCCACATAGGATGTCACCACATAGCATGGTGACGTCACAGAAAGTGCGAGGTGGTTGTGATATTAACAACCTACAACAAATTCTCTTGAGAACGAACGATACCCAACAAGATACAAATTTTCTAATGTGAGTTTTATAGCAAATAATTAGCAATACATACTTATACTGCCATTCTGTTTAATCCATCACCATATGTTCGTCTCACATTAAATATCATGCAATGTCATTCTGCAAGTGCGGCAGCCTACCAGTGTTGTCATATGTATTGGCACTAATTAGAGTTTTAGAGACACAGCAATGTCGCCAATGTGTTTAGATTAAAAGGGCATAATTATGTATTTCCTGCTGTCACATTTAATTTGTCAACAGTTTCTAACATATATAACACTGCGATTAACTATAATGTATTGTATTCCTGAATAAATGAAACTTTAACTTAGTACCGTATATAACTTGTAGTATTTATTTCGTATTAAGTACTAATTAAAAACAGTGAGAGCAGCGATGTGTTGGCAACGGCTAGTAAGATATAGTTCACAGATAAAATGTTTTAACCTAGTTTTAGGTTCGTTATTTGTAAATTAAACGTTGCCTATTGATATATTTAAATTTATGTAGTACTGAAGGAAATGTAGTTCATTATTAAAGTTTAAAATGTCAGCAAAAATTATTGTGTGTAGGCCCTAGTGATATAGTGTTTTTTTTTTTCGTCAGAGGAAGAAACGTAAAGCCGGAGCGGAACCCCCCCCTTCCTCTCTTCTCTCTCCTCTCCTCCTCTCTTCTCTCCCTCTCTCTCTCTCTCTCTCTCTCTCCTCCCCTCTCTCTCTCTCTCTCCCCTCTCCTCTCTCTCTCTCTCTCTCTCTCTCTCTCTCTCTCTCTCTCTCTCTCTCTCTCTCCTCTCTCTCTCTCTCTCTCTCTCTCTCTCTCTCTCTCTCTCTCTCTCTCTCCTCTCTCTCTCTTCTCTCTCTCTCTCTCTCTCCTCTCTCTCTCTCTCTCTCTCTCTCTCTCTCTCTCCTCTCTCTCTCTCTCTCTCTCTCTCTCTCCTCTCTCTCTCTCTCTCTCTCTCTCTCTCTCTCTCCTCTCTCTCTCTCTCTCTCTCTCTCCTCTCTCTCTCTCTCTCCTCTCTCTCTCTCTCTCTCTCTCTCTCTCTCTCTCTCTCTCTCTCTCTCTCTCTCTCTCCTCTCTCTCTCTCCTCTCTCTCTCTCTCTCTCTCTCTCTCTCTCTCTCTCTCTCTCCTCTCTCTCCTCTCTCTCTCTCCTCTCTCTCTCTCTCTTCTCCTCTCTCTCTCTCTCTCTCTCCTCTCTCTCTCTCTCTCTCTCTCTCTCTCTCTCCCTCTCTCTCTCTCTCTCTCTCTCTCTCTCTCTCCTC
This sequence comes from Dryococelus australis, assembly GCA_029891345.1. Taxonomy (NCBI): domain Eukaryota; kingdom Metazoa; phylum Arthropoda; class Insecta; order Phasmatodea; family Phasmatidae; genus Dryococelus; species Dryococelus australis. Next base: position 195,322,008 of record CM056998.1, on the reverse strand, counting down.
CTCTCTCTCTCTCTCTCTCTCTCTCTCTCTCTCTCTGGAAGTTTCAAACTGCTAGTGGTAGCAGGAAAATACACACGTTTTCAATTTTAGCATATTTAAAATTTATTACAGGAATAATTATGATTTTTAAGTTTGTAATTTGCAATTAAAACGAGACTTCAATTTTGAATACTTACAATAATATATTTATATGCGATGGCGGGATGGTTACAAATCTGAAGTTGGCAGAAGTGGTGACTGGCGACATAGCATGTTGATCAGAGGAAAAAGAGACTGAACACTGCATTATTATCTCTTGTGAAAAAAAAAAACTGAAACGTAATACTTAAAGTTTGTACATGTTGTGATTTCTAAACTTACTTAGGCAAGTTACGATGTTGTGATAAATCTCTTTTTCCACTGCAGGAATAAATATACTGTAACATGCATCGTTACCGCTGCGGGTGAAGTTTGTTGTCTTTACGTTACGTTGGGCCTGTGTGTATGTTATTGCAAATATTGGATGTAGGAAATTTATACATTTTAACCATAAACTGTTTTTATGACGAAATAAAATTTTTTTAAAGTCAGATCTGTTTATTTATCTCAACGTAATTTTTCCCTAGGTGCTTGAAACACAATTGTGCAATGTGCTTACGTTTCTATGATTTGAGTGCTTGCAACAAAGCCAACAAAATACTAAGCCTAGCCAGATAAATTAAATAAATAATTAAATAAACCTAGCGAACAGTAAGAACCAGTGCATATAAATACGAGCGGAGTAAAAGTTACGGTAGGCCTATTTGTGTGCATGTTCACCACTAATTTCTTTTTTTTAAGTTTGTCGCTGCTACGTACAAAATATCAGCGACACGAGTTGCGCCCTTGAATTTACTGTGTCTTCTCGTTGGGCTGCTTGTTTCTCCGTTGTAATATTTATTCAAACTGAGGCCGTCCTTCAAAAAAAATTATCCGACATATATCAATAACAAGAGGTTAAATACTACGGTTCTTTCGCCTGCAGTTGTAACACGGTTAAACACAGTCGCGGCAAAATATTAACATGCATTACATGTAATGTGCTACAGTAGTACGGCAATGCATGATCATGACAAGGGTCCGGGCTCTACGGCTCTGGCCGCCATCTTGTATTCCGACATTTTGGAATTTTTCGCACAAAATCGCTTGTTTTTAACCAGAAATCACTTGTTTTTACCTAAAATAATTTCAGACATATATAATTTTTCCCAAAAATTACTTTCTTTTTAAAAATTTTTTGTTTTTTCCCATCAGAAAAAAAGGGCTCCCCCAGAAAAATACTTCAGAGGGCTCTGGTAGCCAACATGGATTCCCGACTTCCTGCTATGACATCCCGGTCACACGACCACAATCTTGGATTCAGGTGACTTTGACCTATGGTCTTGACCTGGTGACCTTTAACCTTGAATTTAAATTTTTTAAATCCAAAAATATCCAAACATCCCAAAAAAATATATTAAAAATCGTGGAAAAAATCAAAATACAACAAAATTCGTAAAGATCCCAAAAATCCAAAAATTATCATTAAAAAATATTTTATAAATTTAAGGAAAAATTATATTAAAAATTTCTCTAAACATACAAAAAGAAATACAAAAATTAAAAAAAAAAGTCTAAAAAGTCTAAGAATATATGTTAACCTCACACTCATCCCACAACCCTGAACATCAACCCCTACCCTTACCTACCCGCCTTCCAATACTACAAAACAGAAAAATCACAAAAATTCGAGAAAAAATATACCAAAGATCGTAACTCCAGTATGTCTGCCATGGTATCATATCATTACCATCATACACCAGCCAAATATCATACCACCCATCAAACAAATCACCTGATTCTACCAACCGTCTATACCAATAAAAATTCTGACTACCACACCTCAGATATACGAAACAGAATATGAATAACCCAGCTGACCAGAAGTACTGGGTACTTTACCAACCATAACACAGCATACGTCAGTCATTCCACACATATCACATTGTAGTCATACAATGCAACATAACAACTACTCATTTCATACCATCCACACCATCCATTAACCACACAAACCATAATATACTAGGTGACAACCCTCCAGCATACATAACATTAATATAAATCACTGTATCAACCAACAAACCAGTAAATTATGCCGACCATCAATACCAATAGCTGCTCCAACAAATCCTACCAGGCAACACAGCAAATAACCATAGCAACCAAAAACATACAGCCCAAACCATATTATCTAACCCAAGCATACCTCATTTATGATATTAACAATACAGGGCATATTAACCACCATACCTCAGACTTACTGATCAATCATAACAGTAAACTCTATTGACTACCATTTCAGTCCATCTAACTTCACCAGTTACCTATATAAACAAGCCATATCAGCCACTGTAACTCATGCATTACATCTGTTCTAACAACCACCACCACACGAAATATACCCATCGTTCATACCTCGTACTATAACTCAAGCATACATCAACCATTTAGTCCACATTCACCTTACCGAAAATTTACTTGCTGCTCATACTTCTGCTCTACTGGTAACTGTATATTAGTCACTATACCACCATACCAACCATCCATTATAACTCAAGTCATACCAGGCCACCCAACACCCCATTTCCTATAACCAAAATAAAATTCAATTTAACTTCACCACCCAATACACCAAACACAATATTCATCATAACTCAAGTGTACCAAGCAACTATACAGCTGAGGCCAGCCCATAACCTAACACCATCCTACTTATTTTACCAACCAACACCCCTTATTCCTACCAACCATACCACCCCCTTTAACTCTAGGATATCTCAACCGTTCGTCCACACAGACCATACAAAGCAAATATACAGCCCATTCCAGTGACACAATCAACTTATTCTCATACCATCACTGACCACTCATACCAAACACTATAACTCAAGCATGCCTTCGCATTACAGGACTCACCGACACACATATACCAACAATCGCAAGACATATACACTGGAAAACATATAATCCAACATTCATTCCATCTTTGTTAACCTAAATGTACCAAGCAAATTTACAGTCTAGACCAACCCGCAACACCAACATTATTACTATCTGTCAAACTATCATAACTTAATCTACTAAAGCCCAAAAAACCTAACCTACCTTAACCTACTGAAGACCAGAAAAAAATCAGAACTATCCTAACATAACCTAACCTACCAAAGGTCAGAAAAATCATAAATAACCTAACATAGCCTAACCTACCAAAGGCCAGAAAAATCATAAATAACCTAACATAACCTAATATACCATAGTCCAGTTAAAAATTATACTTATCCTAAGCGCACATATGAAATACATGTCTAGTATTATTTCAGCCGGCCAATCGTGCGAAGGCACTGATACATTACATAAGGTGTAGGTGAAGAATATGACCTTTGACCCTTCGACTCTTTTACCCTTTGGTCCTTTTGGCCCTTTGACCCTTTTGAGGTCTCTGAACCTTGCTGGCCAAGGAAAAATGTTGACATCACGAAGGCAGGCCAGAGATACCCGAGCTGTGTGAAACCGGATATTATCTTGATGGAAAATGGGATATTCAAGCTGCACCAAGAAGGGGAACACACAGGGTCGCAGAATTTCCTGGACGTATCGCCGCGCTTTCAGTGTTTCTTCTATCACCACCAATGGGATGCAGGAATAGTAAGAAATATCACCCCACATCATGACACCTCTCGTTGGGGCGTTGTGTTGCTCTATAATGAAGTGTGGATTATGACACTGGTTTGGATGTCTCCAGGATCCAGACTCTGTCTGGATACAGACAGAACTGTGATTCGTAGCTTAACACCACTCGTCGCCAATCCACAAGCTGCCTGATTATGGTAGATCACGTGTGTTCGGTGATGCTCAGGTCGTAATGGTAGACGTCTTAAGGGACACTGCAACAACAGATTCCACTCTGCTATAGGCTGTTCACGGTAAAATGATCACTTTTGAAAGCCCTGCTTAAGATCTATTTGTATGCACGTTGTGTATTTTTCCACCTTATGTTAAATTAATATTGTCGTGGGTCTCATCACTTTATTCATGCGTCGGTCGAGAAGAAACTGCAATTATTGGAAAAAGAAAATATTTTACAAATCTGGTCATTTTTATACTTTGATGAATTAAAAACAACAGAAAGCGAAAGGAATAATTTAAGTTTTGACAAATGGTTACCTAACACTTTTTATTCGACGTTAAGATATGGAACTACTTTCCATCCATGCGTTTCCAACTTTACTGGGAGGATGTCACTCAGTCCGCCCATTAAAATCTATGCATGTGAGAGCAGTGACTTTTTCCTAAGGTTGTTATATAAGTGCTCACTTTATCGTGAACAACGTTTAGCAGAGTGGATATGGAACGTGTCGACACATGCGTGTTCCCAGAAGCCCCTGGAGGATGCGCAATGATGCCGAGGAGTGATTAGAGCCTGTCTCACGATGAAATGATCCTCCCTTGCTGGTGGTCCACCAGGGTCGACCCGAGCCTTCTCGACGGGTGCGTGTAGCCTCCTGTACCCACTGCGTTCAGTGCCGACTCACGGTGTAGGTAGATTGGTTCAAGTGGCGAGCAATGCGCCCAAACTTCCAACCTGCCTCTAGGACGCCTACGATGCTGAACAAAGGCTTGTCGAATGTGCCGTCGGGACATGCTGCGCTTTGTTCACCGAACTTCGCTCTGTGGTTCGCACTACTCCACTTAGGCCTTATTATCGGTGTTTTTGAGCTATACCTTATGGAGGGAAATGTATGGCCCCTAGTGGCACATCCGCGCAAGCAAACCGCATTAAAAACAAATGGGACACATGTCGGGCTATAAAGATACGGTGTTGCAGCCGTCCTTGTACTCGTGCGATTCATACATGGTGATCAAATTTTTTCACACATGAGTGTAGTTTCTCGTATGCCGTAGAATAGAAAAGGGGCTTTCAGCTGAACAGTTAGTCAATGAAGCACTGAGTATTATTTTGAGTGTTATTTTTACATCTGGATACACTTTTAAAAAAACTTATTGGTGTAGAAATGTGCATGATTTTGTCATGTTGCCATTTCCTTCATCTTCGGATGCTCTTTTATGTGTAGTGACTCTCATATTATGAATAACTCAAGGTCATTCTCGTAATATAAAGCTATAATATGTACACTATATTTGCAGCTCTTCTCTAAATGTAGCGATAGTTTCATTATATATACCTACACGAAAATTATCTGATCCTGTCTTAGGAATTAGTTCTCCATCCTTAATCTCGCCAGACATATAGTGCGCATTCCCCCTCAAATTAGTTTATATATAAGCTGTTGAAGGACTTGTAAAAAATCCATAATGGTCAAATGGTGTGTTTTAAGTTAAGTAGTTAATTGTATGTTTTTATGACAGCAAACAGATTTTTGTTTGAGTTCAAATAAAATTCATGTAAGGTTCTGTGTACAATCGTATTTTTATAGCTCTCATTGGTAATACAGTTATAACGTACTATATTAATTGTGTTAATTAACTGTCAAGTGTATTCGTTTCCATTTTAATATCTGACTGCACGCAGATACTTCGCACGCTGCGATCATTTTCCGCAACAGCAAAACCTTTTAATCATAAATCACAAACTCCGCCACTTTATGTGTGTTGCGATATATATAAAACATTTGTTTAAAATGAAAACAAACTACTATCACCCGTCAGCTACTAGCGGAGCGAAACTTTGAAACCCGAAACATCACAAAGATCTACTAGAAAGTCTCATGATCCATCTATACCAGTTTGTGTCCCCTAATAAATATAAACTGGAAGATGGTAGTGGCGGGTACGGAGACCACAAGGACTTTATTAATATTATAGAACAATTGATTCCGAAACACTTACCAGTCACTTATATGTACTACAGGTCCTGGGGGCCGGGGTGGAGCCAGACGGGTGAATTGAGTAACCAACCTGTAATGGGTGTAACGCTCTGCCTGGTGGGACAACTCGCGACCCATGCGGAGCGATTGTTCCGTCTCGTTCATCCCTCCGGTGGAGATCTGTCTCTCGGGTGCATGAGCGTGATGCGGCCGCATGTGTAGTCAGGAGCGGGTCAAGCCCCATCCCCTTGAAACGGGGTAAGATGCGATTATATAGCCTCTCTTGCTCAAGTCCATCTCCACCTCCACGATGGTAAGGGCTGGAAACACAGTGGACAACACTGTGGCTGACGGAGTGAGGACGAAGCGCTGGACGCGTGACGGCCCCACCAGTGCACTGGTGATCGGTCACGGCGAGAGTACATGCTGCTCCCAGAGGTGGCTTGTATTTCTCGCCTGCGGTGATGACCCGCGAGCCGGCTGCACGTCTCAAAACCGAGGCTCGTAGCGTATCTCGAGGTGGCGGAGCACTAACGGAGGGATTGTCTGGCATCCCGGAGGTGTTGGGTTTCTCTTGGGTGAAAACTCGGTGTGCAGCGCACAGCAATGTGCAGAATAAATCGTGGGTACCCAGGGGATCAGCGGTATTAGCCCCGGCCTCGGCCGTGCTGATCAAGGGTTGGACTCTGGGTGGCAATGGTTGATTACCCTAATTCTCGGGGGAGACGTCCTGGAGGAAAGCCCTTACTGGAACCAAGCAGCGATCCTACCTGTCTTGGGAAAGGTAAGGATACTTTCCTATGAAGGGGCGCAGGTTTGGTCCGCCAAGAAGAGGACACATTTACTCAGTGAGAGAGTAGAGGTTGGACAGGCCTCGGCCCCATCAAGGTGGTGCGTGTCGGCAAACCCGGCAAACACTGTTGATAGGTGAGGTGGTTGCACTTCCACCCACCGCGATTGGAAGGAGCGTATCTCTTTCTATTGGCTGCATTCAACTGCGATCAATTAGTAGCGTGATGGCTGTTCTTACAGTACGTGCTATTAAAAGCCTGGCTAGAGGATGACCTGGCAAGTCATCCTCTTATTTAAGCTTTGTAAGTCTTACCCCTGTTATACCCTAAGGGCTGAGGCACAGGGGGACCGACACATCAAGGCATTGGATAGATGCATAACATATGTACTACATTATTCTAGCACACAGCTATACAAAAACACTGGTACATATTAGTTTTACTATTTTACATGTCATGTCATACCGCCCCTTAAAACGTGCCACTCTAGTCCCGGGCCTAGCCGGCCTAAAGGGAAATCCATTCCTGAGTTTACTATTTCTGAAGTTTCATAACATTTTTAGTTATGAATTTCTTAAATCTCTGTAAGCAAGATGTATTTATATGGAGTGTCAACAGTTAATATCCAGATAACAATTTTGTTTAGGGAATATTTTGTTTCTTCGATTTCTAACAGAAATATTTCTTAAATAAAAAGGATTAAACCATTAAGCATGAACTTTCCTTTTACTATTATTTTTTCTATCAGTTTAAAATCCACTAACATAATCAAGCACATCAAGTTTAAAATTATTGAAATTTATTTTTTCCTCATAGAAATTAAAAACAGTTATTCCAGTAAGAACATTAACAATTGCCAGTGATAAAAACCAAGATGTATTTTAGGATTTTTGATATTTTTTTGTTTTCTTTATATTATAGTACATGCATGATCCAACTACATGCCATATGATTTATAATTTCTGTATAATTATTTTTCATATATCAACATAATAATTATCTACAGTGAAGTCAGCTTTCTTTGCCTGATATACAATGAAATAATTATTATCAAAATAATTTAAAAAGAAAGTAATTTTATTGCTACCGTTCCAATAAATTTTGTTCATATCTCTATGAAAACCAAATAAACACCTCAGAGGATAAATAATTTCTTTAGTTGACCTTTATAAACGTTTTCTGCCTATTTTTTATCTATAGGTCGGAATATTTGTCTTTGCCAGATTTCAATATTATATAATTCATCTATGTATTAAAATTGTGAGTATATAAAAAAAAAAACTGTGTATATAAAATTGAAAAACCCAACAGAAATTTATAAAACAACAATAAACATAGAATATCGACAAAGGAGAGGAACAAGCCGCTAAAGTTCAAATTCATATTAACAATTAAGAAATAGTAAAAAAAAAACTTACGCATTACAATATGATAAATTAATTAAGTAAGCATTGGTAGGTAAATACAAGAAGTAAGTAAATAAAATCAAAATTGATGGAATTTTTTTAATGCAACAGTTGACTGAAAATTCAGATCAACCATCACCTAAACCAACTTCATTTAAATTATAATTATTCCCAGATTTCCGAATTCAGGAAGGCAGAAGTATTTTAATAAATAATTTGGAGAATTTTAAGAAAGCCTATCAGGAATTAAACCATTATCAATTCAACAATTAATTTTAGAACAGGCATTACTGAAAAAAAAAATCTTATTAATGAAAAACATGGATTGCAAAGTGATGGACAAAAATTTCTTAGAAGATGTTAAAGTAAATATTGAAAATAAAAATATATTCTTTGTAAATGAATATGAAATAAGAAAATGACGTACTAATTTGCCAACAAAAATTAAAAACAAATATATCGAACAATTTGCCAACAAAAATTAAAAACAAATATATCGAAAAAAAATACACTGCTATATATATTATATATATATATATATAATTATATATATATATATACACAAATTATTTTAACAACGAATTGTGATTTTCAAATATGTTATTTAAAAAAATAAATTCAAATTAGGTTTTTTAAATATAGTAGAAATATTAAATCAGTTTATGAAAATAACACCATATGCACTATATGATCCAAATACTCAAGAAAATCATATTCCCCAAGAACTCCAAAATCTGGCGAAAGAATTAAAAAATATTTTAATATACCAAATGTATTTGTATGGATGAATATAAATTATGTAAGACAGTTGTAAGAATATTAGTTATCAATGGTGAAGGAAATGCTGAAAATAAAAATTATTTATAATAAAGTTAGTATTATGTGAAGGTAAACTAATGCATTTTCCAATATTTGTAAATAATCAAACATATGTTCATAATAAATTGGGCTTTAAATAATTTAAGTATTCCTGAAATGCATCTCCCAGGATATAATTGCTGTGGCCCATTTAAAGAATTAGATGAAATAAATAAACTTACTAAGCAAGTAAAATCCCCAACTAGTTCATCGAAATCATAAAGATTTAAAATCAAGACATAAAGTTGATAAAAATTTTAGAAAAAGAAGCTAAAGAAATTGTGTTAGATGAAGACACTCCTACAAGCTAAAAAAATTAGCATTGGATAGTGTGGCTAGAATTAAGTTTTCGAAAAAAAATAGGCATGTGAATTAAAAGGCATTAATATAAATAATATTTAGTTTTATTATGATTAGATTCAGCCTCTGGATCCCATCTAGAGATAATAGTTTTTATATTTTGAAATCAACAATAAAATATTTATAAATGTCATTACATCTGTAAATGAAAGTAAAAATTATAATTTTTTATATACCAATCAATTGATAGAATATTATAATTTTATAGATCTTTAAAAATAGATAAATCTCAAAAAAAAAAAAAAAAAAAATCAAAGAAGGAAAAGGATTTGATTTAACATTATCATTAGCAAATTTTTTTAAAAATATATTCAAATATAAAACTGAGATTGGGTTAAAACATGGTGGATTTCTTCCTGTATAGCAGCCAGTTCTATACAGGACTATCCAGCTAAGATGTTCACCCCAAATATCTTCAGGAACGTTGAAAATATCGAAATTTTTATTTCGAATTCGTAATTGGCACTAGAAGGCTCATAAGACACCATCGATGTTTGTTCCGAAATGAATAACTGAGATTACGATATAAACTTTTCTCCCAGGCGCATAACATTTCATTAAGCGGCAAATTCAGTGACGCTATTATTTTGGAAATCTGGCCAGCACTTTATGAGATATAAGGGGGTTTACATAGGTGTATGCATTTGACTGCAGCTGTGGTGAAGTAGGTTGCATCATTCGCTTGGAGATGTGCCTTGGAGAGCTTCTACACGTGTACCTACCTCACTGCACACATTGAGCGAGCGGGAAAATACGAAGGTACTAACGAGCTCCGTACATTGCAAAATACGATGTACTGCATGTTTCCGACGCTTCTGTTGTATTGGCATGGACTCTGAAACAGACGCGATTGCTTGGCTAATTAATTGTAATTAAGCTACGAACATCAATTAAACAAGCGTTTTATTTGTAACATCGTATTAGATCTAAAAATACAGGTTCCAGACTAACACTTATAACATCCGAGTGTGGGACACCTTAAAAATAAACGATAAATCATTTTCATCAAAACTGTAAAATTATTTCAACATTTTTACTAAGTAGTAAAGTTCCCCTGGCAGTGGATTTATTTAATTGTAATAATTCCAGTTTAAATATAGTAGATAGGAAAATTAATTATCATTATATCAAAATTACACTTCCTAAAATTAATACCACCTACCCCCACCCCCCTAAAACTTACATTAAAATTTTAATTAATTTTTGGATTATCTTTGTTTAACAGAGTTCGTGCCTTTTAATTGGGATAAATGAGGGGGAGGGGGTATTAAAAAGATGTCCAAAAGATCCCCCTTTCGGCTACTCCCTAATAGAAGAATTGAGTTATGTTAGACAGGAAGTCGGTTAATTTAATTTTTATTTATTTAAATATACGTTACTAAGATCAGTAATGGCCAATAACGAGCACTGAAGCAATATAAATTTGTTCTGTTCTGTTCTGTAACATCTACACCATGAAACAACCTTTCGCATGCGCAGTGTCCTGGTATGATTACTGCATGGGACTTGGAAAATTCATGTGTACCATTATGCAATTCTAGTCCTGTACAACAGTGACTAGTAGTTCTCGAGCAACGATATTCATTAAAACATTGATAATCACAGGTTATATAGGTCCCGGATGTTGTAATCAGACGCTCTTGGAGAAGTGACAAGTTATTGTAGTCTCTCACGTCCTCGTTCAGTTACAACATTGATAATCACAGGTTATATAGGTTCCGGAATGTTGTAATCAGACGCTCTTGGAGAAGTGACAGGCTATTGTAGCCTCGCACGTCCTCGTTCAGTTACAACATTGATAATCACAGGTTGTATAGGTTCCGGAATGTTGTAATCAGACGCTCTTGGAAAAGTGACAGGCTATTGTAGTCTCGCACGTCCTCGTTCAGTTACAACATTGATAATCACAGGTTATATAGGTGTCGGAATGTTGTAATCAGACGCTCTTGGAGAAGTGACAGGTTATTGTAGCCTCGCACGTCCTCGTTCTGTTACAACATTGATAATCACAGGTTATATAGGTTCCGGAATGTTGTAATCAGACGCTCTTGGAGAAGTGACAGGCTATTGTAGTCTTGCACGTCCTCGTTCAGTTACAACATTGATAATCACAGGTTATATAGGTTCCGGAATGTTGTAATCAGACGCTCTTGTAGAAGTGACAGGTTATTGTAGTCTCTCACGTACTCGTTCAGTTACAACATTGATAATCACAGGTATATATAGGTTCCGGAATGTTGTAATCAGACGCTTTTGGAGAATTCACAGGCTATTGTAGTCTCGCACGTCCTCGTTCAGTTACAACATTGATAATCACAGGTTATATAGGTTCCGGAATGTTGTAATCAGACGCTCTTGGAGAAGTGACAGGCTATTGTAGCCTCGCACGTCCTCGTTCAGTTACAACATTGATAATCACAGGTTATATAGGTTCCGGAATGTTGTAATCAGAAGCTGTTGTAGAAGTGACAGGCTATTGTAGTCTTGCACATCCTCGTTCAGTTACAACATTGATAATCACAGGTTATATAGGTTCCGGATTGTTGTAATCAGACGCTCTTGGAGAAGTGACAAGCTATTATAGTCTCGCACGTCCTCGTTCAGTTACAACATTGATAATCACAGGTTATATAGGTTCCGGAATGTTGTAATCACACGCTCATGGAGAATTCACAGGCTATTTTAGTCTTGCACGTCCTCGTTCAGTTACAACATTGATAATCAGAGGTTATATAGGTTCCGGAATGTTATAATCAGACGCTCTTGGAGAAGTGACAGGCTATTGTAGTCTTGCACGTCCTCGTTCAGTTACAACATTGATAATCACATGTTATATAGGTTCCGGAATGTTGTAATCACACGCTCTTGGAGAAGTGACAGGTATTGTAGTTTGCACGTCCTCGTTCAGTTACAACATTGATAATCACAGGTTATATAGGTTCCGGAATGTTGTAATACAGACGCTCTTGGAGAAGTGACAGGCTATTGTAGTCTTGCACGTCCTCGTTCAGTTACAACATTGATTAATCACAGGTTATATAGGTTCCGGAATGTTGTAATCAGACGCTCTTGGAGAAGTGACAGGTATTGTAGTCTTGCACGTCCTCGTTCAGTTACAACATTGATAATCACAGGTTATATAGGTTCCGGAATGTTGTAATCAGACGCTCTTGGAGAAGTGACAGGCTATTGTAGTCTTGCACGTCCTCGTTCAGTTACAACATTGATAATCACAGGTTATATAGGTTCCGGAATGTTGTAATCAGAGACGCTCTTGGAGAAGTGACAGGCTATTGTAGTCTTGCACGTCCTCGTTCAGTTACAACATTGATAATCACAGGTTATATAGGTTCCGGAATGTTGTAATCAAGCGCTCTTGGAGAAGTGACAGGCTATTGTAGTCTTGCACGTCCTCGTTCAGTTACAACATTGATAATCACAGGTTATATAGGTTCCGGAATGTTGTAAATCAGACGCTCTTGGAGAAGTGACAGGCTATTGTAGTCTTGCACGTCCTCGTTCAGTTACAACATTGATAATCACAGGTTTATATAGGTTCCGGAATGTTGTAATCAAGCTCTTGGAGAAGTGACAGGCTATTGTAGTCTTGCACGTCCTCGTTCAGTTACAACATTGATAATCACAGGTTATATAGGTTCCGGAATGTTGTAATCAGACGCTCTTGGAGAAGTGACAGGCTATTGTAGTCTTGCACGTCCTCGTTCAGTTACAACATTGATAATCACAGGTTATATAGGTTCCGGAATGTTGTAATCAACGCTCTTGGAGAAGTGACAGGCTATTGTAGTCTTGCACGTCCTCGTTCAGTTACAACATTGATAATCACAGGTTATATAGGTTCCGGAATGTTGTAATCAGACGCTCTTGGAGAAGTGACAGGCTATTGTAGTCTTGCACGTCCTCGTTCAGTTACAACATTGATAATCACAGGTTATATAGGTTCCGGAATGTTGTAATCAGACGCTCTTGGAGAAGTGACAGGTTATTGTAGTCTTCACGTCCTCGTTCAGTTACAACATTGATAATCACAGGTTATATAGGTTCCGGAATGTTGTAATCAGCGCTCTTGGAGAATTGACAGGCTATTGTAGTCTTGCACGTCCTCGTTCAGTTAAACATTGATAATCACAGGTTATAAGGTTCCGGAATGTTTAATCAGCGCTCTTGGAGAAGTGACAGGCTATTGTAGTCTTGCACGTCCTCGTTCAGTTACAACATTGATAATCACAGGTTATATAGGTTCCGGAATGTTGTAATCAGACGCTCTTGGAGAAGTGACAGGCTTTATAGTCTCGCACGTCCTCGTTCAGTTGCAACATTGATAATCACAGGTTTATAGGTTCCGTAATGTTGTAATCAGACGCTCTTTAGAATTCACAGGCTATTGTAGTCTTGCACATCCTCGTTCAGTTACAACATTGATAATCACAGGTTATATAGGTCCGGAATGTTGTAATCAGACGCTCTTGGAGAAGTGACAGGCTCTTGTAGTCTTGCACGTCCTCGTTCAGTTACAACATTGATAATCACAGGTTATATAGGTTCCGGAATGTTGTAATCAGAAGCTCTTGGAGAAGTGACAGGCTATTGTAGTCTTGCACGTCCTCGTTCAGTTACAACATTGACTATCACAGGTTATATAGGTTCCGGAATGTTGTAATCAGAGCTCTTGGAGAAGTGACAGGTTATTGTAGTCTTGCACGTCCTCGTTCAGTTACAACATTGATAATCACAGGTTATATAGGTTCCGGAATGTTGTAATCAGACGCTCTTGGAGAAGTGACAGGCTATTGTAGTCTTGCACGTCCTCGTTCAGTTACAACATTGATAATCACAGGTTATATAGGTTCCGGAATGTTGTAATCAGACGCTCTTGAGAAGTGACAGGCTATTATAGTCTTGCATGTCCTCGTTCAGTTACAACATTGATAATCACAGGTTATATAGGTTCCGGAATGTTGTAATCACACGCTCTTGAGAATTCACAGGCTATTGTAGTCTTGCACGTCCTCGTTCAGTTACAACATTGATAATCACAGGTTATATAGGTTCCGGAATGTTGTAAACAGACGCTTTGGAGAATCACAGGCTATTGTAGTCTCGCACGTCCTCGTTCAGTTACAACATTGATAATACAGGTTATATAGGTTCCGGAATGTTGTAATCACACCTCTTAGAATTCACAGGACTACTGTAGTCTTGCACGATCCTCATTCAGTTACAACATTGATAATCACAGGTTATATAGGTTCCGGAATGTTGTAATACAGACACTCTTGGAGAAGTGACAGGCTATTGTAGTCTTGCACGTCCTCGTTCAGTTACAACATTGATAATCACAGGTTATATAGGTTCCGGAATGTTGTAATCAGACGCTCTTGGAGAATTCACAGGCTATTGTAGTCTTGCACGTCCTCGTTCAGTTACATCATTGATAATCACAGGTTATATAGGTTCCGGAATGTTGTAATCAGACGCTTTTGGAGAAGTGACAGGCTATTGTAGTCTTGCACGTCCTCGTTCAGTTACAACATTGATAATCACAGGTTATATAGGTTCCGGAATGTTGTAAACAGACGCTCTTGAGAAGTGACAGGCTATTGAAGTCTGCACGTCCTCGTTCAGTTACAACATTGATAATCACAGGTTTATAGGTTCCGGAATGTTGTAATCACACGCTCTTGGAGAAGTGACAGGCTATTGTAGCCTCGCACGTCCTCGTTCAGTTACAACATTGATAATCCAGGTTATATAGGTTCCGGAATGTTGTAAACAGACGCTCTTGGAGAAGTGACAGGTTATGTAGTCTTGCACGTCCTCGTTCAGTTACAACATTGATAATCACAGGTTATATAGGTTCCGGAATGTTGTAATCAACAGCTACATGGAGAATTCACAGGCTATTGTAGTCTTGCACGTCCTCGTTCAGTTACAACATTGATAATCAAGGTTATATAGGTTCCGGAATGTTATAATCAGACGCTCTTGGAGAAGTGACAGGCTATTGTAGTCTTGCACGTCCTCGTTCAGTTACAACATTGATAATCACATGTTATATAGGTTCCGGAATGTTGTAATCACACGCTCTTGGAGAAGTGACAGGTTATTTGTAGTCTCTCACGTGCTCGTTCAGTTACAACATTGATAATCACAGTTATATAGGTTCCGGAATGTTGTAAACAGACGCTCTTGAAGAATTCACAGGCTATTGTAGTCTTGCACGTCCTCGTTCAGTTACAACATTGATAATCACAGGTTATATAGGTTCCGGAATGTTGTAATCAGACGCTCTTGGAGAAGTGACAGGCTATTGTAGTCTTGCACGTCCTCGTTCAGTTACAACATTGATAATCACAGGTTTATAGGTTCCGGAATGTTGTAATCAGACGCTCTTGGAGAAGTGACAGGTTATTGTAGCCTCGCGCGTCCTCGTACAGTTACAACATTGATAATAACAGGTTATATAGTTCCGGAATGTTGTAAACAGACGCTCTTGGAGAAGTGACAGGCTATTGTAGTCTTGCACGTCCTCGTTCAGTTACAACATTTATAATCACAGGTTATATAGGTTCCGGAATGTTGTAATCAGACGCTCTTGGAGAAGTGACAGGTTATTGTAGCCTTGCACGTCCTCGTTCAGTTACAACATTGAAAATCACAGGTTATATAGGTTCCAGAATTTTGTAATCAGACGCTCTTGGAGAATTGACATTCTATTGTAGTCTTGCACGTCCTCGTTCAGTTACAGCATTGATAATCACTAGGTTATATAGGTTCCGGAATGTTGTAATCAGACGCTCTTGGAGAAGTGACAGGTTATTGTAGTCTTGCACGTCCTCGTTCAGTTACAACATTGATAATCACAGGTTATATAGGTTCCGGAATGTTGTAATCAGACGCTCATGGAGAAGTGACAGTCTATTATAGTCTGCACGTCCTCGTTCAGTTACAACATTGATAATCACTAGGTTATATAGGTTCCGGAATGTTGTAATCAGATGCTCTTGGAGAAGTGACAGGCTATTGTAGTCTCTCTCTTCCTCGTTCAGTTATTATCACGTCAAATGGCGTGCTACTTCATCATGCTTTTGAAAATGACACCATCACAGCAATGCACATGTCCATCGTTTGCGAGGGAAGACTACACGAAGGTGAACTTTTCCTCGATGGCGTAGTACATGCTCACGATACGGTGCTTCAGGTCATCTGGAGTCGTTGGGAGTTGCTGGGTAAGCTTTCTCCTTGACCATACCAATTTAATAGTCTCTAAAGTCAGGTAAATCGTACGTGCGCCATAGGATGATGCTTCCGCGCCCAATCCACCGGTCGGTCAGAAAAACGTTGTCGAGTGCGTTTCTAGTTGCAAGTGAATTGTGTGCAGGATACCCGTCATGCTGATATACTCACACGTATATCCAGATGAACATCTTCAAGGAGAGCAGGCAGCACTTCATAAATAAATTATGTGTATTTATTTCCATTATTTAGTCAATGAAGTAGGGATCGATCACAAACTCGCCGATCAACTCACACCACACATCCCCACTCCACTGTCTCTGGTGTTCCAATTGCGTCAGCCCGCTCGGGTTCTCAGTTGACCAGGAATGAATATTCCTCAGGTTCACGTTGCCATTGTTGCTAAACGTGGCTTCGTCGGTGAAAAGAAATCGCTGTAAGAATTGTCTATTGTTCCGTATTTTCAAACGAATAGACCCGACTAAATTCCACCCTCCTCGCATTATCACGCTCATCTAATTGCTGATAAAGTGATACGTGGTACGGAGGAAATCTGTACACTGTAAAAAATAATGTTAAAATTACTTGACAAGTGTAAGGTAATACTCGCAAACTGGTGTGTGAAACATGGTTTTCCTTTCGTGTAAGGTAAAATTACCGCGCTCTGGAGTAAAATTCACGTACACAGCGGTGGAAAATCCTCTAAATGGACGGGAAAATGACGATACAACGCGTGCATCCCGTCAGCATTGTCTCAATAGCTATGTGGGACGACCGGCGGAAGAAACACTCCTTTAACTTACTAACATTCACCCGTACTGTCAAGTTGTCGTGCATGTAGATGATGGCGCATCGACCTATCGTGATAAGAGGACCATGGTTCGCGCCCGCCCATCAGCAAGTGTCCAGGATTTTAAAGTTGAGGTTTCGGTTACTATTCGTCAGAGGATATAAGCAGTAAAAAAAAAATTAACAATACTAATACCTCATGTATTTTTTAACATAATTTGATTATACAAGGTAGTTAACATTGCCTTACTTGTATGAACTTTCCCCCCACTTTTATAAGGTACTTTTTCCATACGATTAGGGAACAGTACCTTACTTGTTATATAAATTTACTCCACATTTGACAGGTAATTTTACCTTACATGTAGAAGTAATTAGCTTGCCTTACATGTATAGGGAATTTTACCTCGATTTTTCGTACAGTGTGCCATTGTATAACGCGAACAACACTTGTCTGGTTTGTTTCCGCGACTCTCAAGAGTTCTGTTGTGCTCACATGTGGATTGTGAGCAACTTTCTCCAGTGTGTCTGTTGTATACGTCCCTCCTGTTGTTGATATCTCCGCGCTTCTCACCAGGGTATTCCAGTCTCCACTGGCCAAAAGTTCCCTGCAAAGTCTCAACAGTATCGTTCTCAAAGGATACTGTTATAACCAATGCATCTCTGGGCCTAAAACTGCCTCTGTCGTCTCATTTAGTTTACATTCACCGTAAATCAAAAGCAAATCAAGTTTCTCCCCGTTGGTGTACTAAATTTGCTTTTGCTTCGCCAGATCTCACACATACGGTACAACGGTAGCATGTGTGCGATGCCTTGTAGCTAGCACGTCACTTGTTCTTTATTGTGTTTAAAACATATGAGCCGAAAGTGCATATTCGTTGATAAGCCAAACAGTTTTTACGAGAAGAGCATAAAGATGTAAAAGAAGTTATCTTATGAATAGTTCTAGATAACTCTGTGTGTTGTTCCTATTTCCCATTGTTCATTACTGAGTTTGAAACAGGGGAGACATATTTACATGGTCAATTCCCGGCTTTTGAGCGTCTCGCTCACGAGTTCAATGAAAAAAATGTTGTAACGAGCTATAACATGGCTAACAAATCATAAATTATAACATATGGCAGTTACATACAATAATAGAGTAAAACAATGTCCCTAAAATACTTGCGTTTCACGACTTTGAAATACGAAGAACACGTGTTGATAATAACCTGCCTCATGCCTTACAAATTAAGAAGATACTTCGTTCGGGCACCTGACTTACGAAATAAAAATGAAATGTTTCCCACAAAAAAAAAAAACAGCAGTGCATTTTCTCCATTTCAGGGCAGCAGGGAGTCCGCTCATTTAACCTTCTGACACCTGAGAGGTTTCATCGCACGCTCCTCCAGAGTGCTCAAGAAATGTCACGATCGTGTAGTTGGCAGAAATACAGTCGACATGTCTTGTAGACGTGCACTGTAAAATACTTGCACTCGTTTTCAGTTCGTTTCTGAGTTATTGGAGCAACGTTCAGTTAATTGAGCTGTCGCGCCTCACGTCACGACCAATTACTAACTGTTTCTCTCGCTTGCCCCCGCGGCTTCCAAGCGTGAACTAATCACCATCTCTCGCGGAATGCGAGTTGTAATTATTTTTATTTTAACGTGAATGGCTACAACTGGTGATGCATCACGGAAATGTCAGGCATGTTAAGTTTAATCACTCTATGCACATATCTACAATATTTTCTTACGCAATACTGGCTGCTGTGCAAGTGAGGTAGTATTTTCTTATTTGACTGGACCAGTGAGACTTCTGATTCTGTGACGCTGAACCTCCGTGATTCATCTATGAAAATCTGCGAATGTGTTGCCCAGGCATAAAAGTATCAGCGAATCATAAAGGTTTTGTGACTCCCACTACACGAAATATTGTCGCGAATAATTACCATCTCTATGCATGACTAGAGCTCGGTGCCAAGATGGAAGTTTTCTTGGAAGAATCCATGCAACCTGCATGACTTGCTGGTATGGATTTTTGTACGATAGATATAACCAATTATAGGCTGTTCACGGTAAAATGAGTCACTGAAGAATTATTTCCTGTCCATTTCCTTTCACATAAGAACGAAATGAAAAGTTTACTATGATGTACGACACCATTCATGATTAATATGAAGTTTGTAATTGTAAAGGCTAACAGTACTCGTATTTTATCATGAACACATTAACTATAGTAAAAATAATACATTATAATAACAAACAATGATCGTTATATATTTATGATAATTTATTTTCGCAGAGGGAGATAAATAAAACCAAACAGTAGTTGATATCGCTGCATATTTTCGCGAACACATAATTCTACGACATAAACGGAACACGAGCCATGGTCGACACTAGTAAATCATGAGTTGGGTATTCACAGCGGCAACGAATGCTGGTAACTCGCGTGTGACAGGCTCGCCTCTGGCAGAACTTGAACGAATACGTGGGTGAGCCGAGGCCAGGGTTATAACATACTTCTATCGGCTGCGGAACTGGCAACACCGTGCGGATGACGTCGTCGAGAACTCTAGCGCTCCTCTGAATCATTCGCGAAACTAACACATAAAACTGGTCTGACTTTTTCCTATCATATGGCCACTCTAGTGTATATCTTTACTCAATGGTATTACTTATGTGCCAAAATTGGCGAGAATTGGTTGAGTTGTTTTAGTTATATAATGTAACCACATTATTTAGTCATGCAGTGCTATCTTTCAAAATGGTGGGCAATAAATATCAATTTCTAAATCCAATGCATACATGACGCATTGTCAATATATACATTTTGGTTGTAATAGGTTGAATGGTACCCGAGATATGACATATGAACCTAAATTTTTAAAGGCCGCCATTTTGAAAGTGAGCGTTTGGCGTGGACGAAAACTATAAAAGTCAGGTTTCCTTACCATGTACTACATATATATATATGTACCGAGTTTGGTGGAATTCAATTCAATCTTTAGTACCTACATACAATAAAATAGTTTTATATCTTAACTATATTTACGTGATATTTTCAAAATGTTTTGTTCAAAAAGTTTTACTCTCTCAGCAGTATGAAATGAAATTTCCCCCATCATTTTAAATGACAACAGCCTAATAATTTCGTGGAGTAACAGAATACGTAATTCACCAAATTCTTCCCAGTTTCGCACGGCAATACGCGCCATGTAGTCATACATTCCTGCGGGTGTCTTTTCGCATGTAAATACACACATAGCCTGAGCACTCGTCTAAAACGTCAAGATTTCGCTGTGCTTCGATTTTGCGCGAACGAGTTTAAACATCAAAATTTGCTTCGTTAACGTTAGACATATGAATGTTAAGACGGGTGGCCTTAGGTCGTCACACATTGCACTCAATATGTGTAGCTACCTTCAACGGGCGTGCTGTGCTTCCAGATCATCAGTCATACACCTCAACACTTATGTGGCAAGATGCTCACACTTGTTTTAGAAAATCAGCTTTCATTGTAATTTAATGTTGTTAGGTTTTACACACTTCTGGCCCGTTGAAAATGTTTCTCGAAATGCCTTCTTAACAAATAATACTTTCATTCCTTAACTTAAAATGTCTCCCAAACCGTGCCGTTTAGCAAGGAATTGACTGCAGTATAAACAAGGTATCACACACGATATACCTATTTCTGGAATCTCAAATGAGATCTAAATGTATCCTTTCAAATTACATTTACAATATCGAACATTATTACACAGTTAGCATGGCTACATCCAAAAACAAAAACTCACAATTTTAGTAGCTTATTTTTATATTCACCTATCAGTGTTGCAGTAATACCTCACAAATACAGTCTTTAATTAACTGCGTAGTTCGTTTTTATCATCATGTTAATCATATTAAACTACGTCTGTTAAGGCTACATTGACGTTGTGTCTAAATTAACATGTCTACATTCACAGAAATGCTTTGCAAATAAAAACTCAGTTTAATTGACAATAAATGTAACATCCACAAATGTCATTCACTCTTGAACACTACCTTCATCAGAAGTGAAAATTCATGGAATCTCTGGACGGTTAAACGAAGCAAGAATATTATTATATCGAAATAGATTATTGTTTGGGAATTGTTAGGCAATTTGCAAAATAAATCGTAGCCTTATACCCATTTCAGTGGAAAGAGTACGTATTAATACATTATTAAGTGAGCAGTGAAACTATTAAATGGCTGAAAGCAAAAAAGGGTTTCTTTAAACACTTTATACAAATTAACAACTACATTTGATAATAAATCCAGTGAAATAAATAACATTAATATCGCATGTTAAAATTACAGAGCATCAACATTTTCTAATCTCCCCAAATATCCCTATTGGATGAACTTTAATGTATATTTTCTCAATCGTTAGCTCTATAACATTCATCATAAAAATTTAGTTTTAAAATAGTTTTAAATATCAATAAAATTGAACAAAATTGTATGTCAAATGAACATAGTTTAAGATGTCAAGAAGTTCTCCCAAGGGAATTCTGGAAGTCGTTCTACAAACGCGGAAGCACGTCGTATACGAAAAAGCTGCTTTATCGTGTTCGCTGATTGTGTAAGAACTGTACAATACAATCCACGTCGAGTGAACTAACTGGATTCCTTTGTATGATGTAGCAAACTAAAATAGCATAATTTTATAAGGAGTACCTTGAGAATAGAAAAGTATAAAGGGGGAGGGGGAAGAGAATAATCGCACCTAGCTCGAGCCCTTTTTCCTTATGTGCGAAGATACTTATTTTGGATATCAAATACGAGGTTACCCTTATCGTGATCTTAAAGTGAGAAGCTTATGAAACGCTCTCAGCACAATCTTGTGTTGCAAGACGAAACCACAAATTTTAGAAATGAGAAAATGACGTTTGTGTTATTACTGTTATCGTTAGTTTCATGTATATGATTATCTACCTGTTACAAAGTAACAAAATATATTTTAATTAATAATGCCATGCTAACAATATATATGTTACTCGCGACCGTCACATGAGTTCTAAGGCAAACCAATTTGATTACATGGCTGAGCGTAATTTCTATACACTAAATTGAATTAATTTTTTTCCTGACCTGATCGAACTGGTTGTTTTATTTGACAAACACTTTTCGTGTGATTTAAAAGACTTTATACATAATAATTTCTGTGTCTGACATGCCAAAGTCGTGGGATACGGGTCTAGTATCGGGTAGGCCCTACTCAACCCCAGCGATGGGGATCAACTCTTCGTGGCATCGACTCCGCTAGTGAATGAAACACCTGCGGAGAGATGCTGGCCCATGCAGTCTGGATTAGCTACCCACAACTCCCTGCTGTGTGTGTGTGTGCAGGATCTTGGGTGCTAATGGACCTCCCCACCACGTCCCATAAATAGTCGGTGGAGTTTATATATGGGCGAATGAGGTAGCCACAGCAGTCGTTGAATCTCTGAAGAAGGCTCCTCGAACCAATTCTCTAGACAAGTGCACTTCCAAGGTGTAATGATACCGTGGCGTCACCTTTACGTAATGATATCCCATTACTTTTGGTATGTCACTTTATGTATGTCTGTATGTTACATATCTACGTTCATTTAAGCCTCACGGGTATAGTTCTGAACGCACGAGTGTGCGTGCATGAAATTCAGCATTTTTATTATTCAAGAGTTCAAATTGTCTCATTCTAAAGAACGTATGAGATACGCCGGGAAAGAATTGAACGTATTAACAGTTGTTGAAAACCAATTAGAACCCAATAAATGCACTTTAGTTTTTTTTGGGAACCATACCTCTAAACTTACGTACATTGGGGTTCGTAAAGCGTATCACTTACGAGGCTGGCTAAAAATAGTATAAGGTTAGGGTTTAAAGAACAAGTATTTTATAACGCATTTTGATATGCTTATCACGTAGCCACATTGATGTCTTAATGATTGTAGTTAACCTTAAAAGAGCACATGTTTTGTCTCGTTAGTGGTAATTTACGAGAAACCGCTTTAAAAATATGGCGTAAGTTTAACAGAATTATACTGTGAATTTCAGACAGCAGATATACGTGATAAACGCTATTTACTGGCTATCATGTATAACAGTACAAGTGTAATAGTAAAAGTTTTAATGTATTTGTATTAACACAACGCCCAAACGAGCCCACGACAAAATGGTAGGAACGTATAGTCTATTCGCGACTTCTTCACAATTTTTAAATTAAACCATTGAAAAATCTCCCCATGTATGACATGTTTGTTTGTTTCCTTAATGCTCTATGTATCACAAGCATTTATACTTGTGTTGACATAAAAGTAGCTTATTTTTAGTTAAACCAAGCTTTCACTTATATTTTATTTATAATTTAAAATATTCAATTCAAAATTAATAACAGGGATATAATAGGTCAGTTGGTAATGCCTAGTAAGAAACAGTTCTTATGCAAAGCAGTATTGCATTTATTGCGCACGAATGCGGTCTGTTGCCCTGTTGGTGTAATAATCTAGACTCGGTTAAGATTTGTTTCCATTAGATGGCGGAATATCCTGGAAGAAGAACTTTAGCAGTGTTTCGTACCACCTTCGTGACAGACACGTGAGTACACTTAAGTACCCTCATCATAACACAAGGGTGGCACATAAATGGAAGGTGGGATCTAGGTTCCTGGGTAAACTAGTGTTTACTACATATAGGGGCGTGCTCCTGTTTTACTTATTACATTAACGTCATAAATAAGCAACACGCACACTGATGGTGTAGAGCCAATTTTATCAATCACAGCTCGACAGTTAGAGAATTATACATTACTAGGGCAATTTTTTAAAGAAAGTAAATAACAAACTTTTTTTTCTTTGGAATACATTTAGTTTTATTTAAACATGTTTCGCCACAACGAGAGCATTATTCTGTAATCTGCATAGATCTACATATAAATAAACATTTAAAACATGAGCATATACAGTTTTTTTAGTATTATTCTATTGGTTTTGTTTACATATTTGACAAACTATAATTTTTCTTTTATTTTGGCCAATAAATATTTCATCAGGCACCCGCGATCACCTATTTTGAAATTTACATTCTAAAAAAATCGTTAAACTATTTAGATTTTTTTAAACTGAACGAAAATAGTTGAAGACAAAACAATTTCGTTCTTGAACCGTCTAAATTCACAAATTTTACACTTGACATGATGTCGCGTCAGTCCACAGAAAAGGCTGGAGCACACCCATAGGTCGTGCGTTGGGACACGTCAGTTTTATTCAAGGTGGTTGGCGGCCATGTTGGTGACGTCAGGGGCAGCGTGCTTGTGTCTGCCATGTTAGTACCTTGCTTACTCCGGTCGGGAATGGTTGTCGGGGAAATAGGGTGTTCGGGATATTGCAAATGCTACATCGACAGAGTGTGGACTACCTTGGGCATTTGCGCCAGTTGTTTCGTGCATTGGTGCTGTGAATTCCTAATGACGAGTTTGTGAGGAGACATGTACATGCATCGGGTGTGTAACGACCTGCGAACAAGTGAGTCAAAACATCGTGCAACAGGCAAAAATTTTAAATAAATGTTACGTCATTCCTTAAGATTATGAAGTTAATGCGATATGACGGTAGAAAGAAGCAGAATCGTGGCCAAAACGTCCATGCCACGAAAGGTTGTACGGCTCACATCACTTCACAGGGATGATATGGTTGGCCACAAGATTATCGGCGCATGCGATAAAATGCTAAAAGCCAAGAACAATATAAAAAAGGACCGGAATCACAAAAATTATATAACCACGTCGAAAAATAAAATATTCGCTGTCAAACCTAACCAAAACGGCGGATAAAAGTTAACTAACCCTAAGATGATGAAGGATTCCAAAAATAGGGCGTTTCAAGACGACTACATGCGGTGAGAACGACGAAGAAGGAAGTAACATGAAGGGAAACCTATATATATATATATATATATATATATATATATAGGTTTCCCTTATATATATATATAACGTTATATATATAACGTTATATATATATATATATATAACGGTAGGCTCTGGACTTCGTGGTCTCGCACAACTAATCGATACATAAATCGAAAGTCTAGAAAGAAATATAATATACTACAAATAAGTTTTTCATTTTGATACTTAGAAATTAAGACTTCGCACAATATTATGTACGTTAATAATTAAAGGATACGGATAAAACTATTTGTTAAACAAGAAACATTAAAGAAATAACTATAAAAATATTTAAACATTACAAAATGTTTAGATTACAAGGTTTTTTTTACAACTTAAAAGTGAATAAACAAATTTACTATAAAAAACCTTTTGAAACACATCTTTTATTTATAAATGCATAAAAAAGAGAAAAATTATTATAGTAGTTACAGAATTTGTAGAACTTGTAAGACGTGGTCGAAAAGTCGTAATAAATTTTACTACAAATTATTATGTTTACATACATTTATATTTAATATATAAAAGCTTGGCGCATCATAGAATGTATATTTGCATAAGCATAGTAAGCACATATCTTGAGTAAGGATTTTAACTTTTCACAATATAAAATGTATACCTTATTTGCGTAATCTTAGTAAGCACATATCGTGTGCAAGGCTGTTAACTACTCGTAAAATTTATTATGGCTTTTCGACCACGTCTTACAATTTCTACAAATTCGGTAACTACTATAATTATTTTTCTCTTTTTCGTGCATTTATAAATAACAGGTTGGCTTTAAAAGGTATTTTATAGTTAATTTATTTTTCAATTTTTAGTTTCAGTAATTTTTTTTCTTTGTATATGTAGACTATTTATACATTCATATATACATTCGTGAGACTAACAAGACTAAAAATGTGCAGTTAGACACTGGTAGCCCCTTCCAAACCTTAGGCTGCAACATGACGAACAGTATTGCGCAGCAGGCAGACTGCACGCCGGTTCAATGCATATAGGTATAAATGAGGTCGGACAGACACTGTACATACAAACAATGCAAGTTAAACGAAACCTTGTAAAAATATTAAGCAGAACTAGAGAATGTTCCAATAGAATATATATATTGCGAAACATCAAATAAATAAAAATATAATTACTGAATAACATATTGACATGAAATAAGGGCCAACACAAATGGCACAGCAGGGCTTTAGAAAAGTAGGAAGTAGCCGTGAATGGATTACACAAGGCCAATTGAGCTAAGTTTGACTTCGATACTTCAGGGGAAAGAAGAATATTGATGTAGTTCGTGGCTTCGCACAAACGACGCCTGTCTAAAGTTCACGCACTACAGTTAAATAATCGTAATGCAATTTGTAACGTTAAACTATTGTACAAGATGATTCAGCAAAGCGCGTTCACCACGATAGAGGATTTCTCGGAAGATTGCATGCAAGCAAGCATGGCTGCTTGGAGGGTTGGTTCTACGGAAGATATAGTCAACCACTGGCCATTTAAGGTTTCCGTTATTGGCCGTGTAAAATTTTTGGTGGAAGGTTCTTGCAAGGTGGAAGGTTCTTGCAAGTATTTTGTATTTGTTTTATTCGTTTATTCGTTGTTACTTCCCATTGTTTAACGGTCATTTTTAAACGATGTTCGACGGCCATTTTTACCGCGCAGTTTCACTGATACACCAGACAAATAATAATTAGAGACGGAGCAAGTTGCTCAGATGTTTCACTGGTCCATCAGTCAGAAAATAAACCACTGAGAAAACAGTGGAAAAAATGACTGACGAATCAGTGGGACATGTCACTGAATTAATCAGTGAAGGGAATATGGCATTTTTTCACTGGTTCATCAGCTAGATTCACTAAAGTGACTTATGCATCAGTCAGATACGTTTGACTGATTGAAACAGTGAAATTATCACTGATCCAGATTTAGAGTGCAGACCTTGGCGTTTTTGACACTTGTTATATGTGAGGCATGTTCATGTCAACGCTTGCAAAACCGACGTAAGTGGTTCATTGGTATAAACTGTCCATGATTAATGGAGTACTTTTGAAATCAATGTTTGAGTTGAGTTGAGAGATTTGTTCGGCTCTTTAACCACGAGATCTTGAGAGCCGAGAAGGGAAAGCAGTAGGTTTAGAATACTGAAATTATTTATTTTGAGTTGTGTTTAAAGCGCATATACGCAAGAGGTTCCTTTTTTCGCGAAAATATTTAAGGACAAGCTGTGTTCCAACGTACTTTAGTTCAGAATCATTTTGGGGATTGGATCATTCGAATTGTTACACGTCTTACCTGACTGCTTGCGCCTCATTTGGAACAATAGTCAATAAATGTATTTTATTTTAACCTTAGATGTTAAATTCCAATTGTGGAGGGATAAACATAATGTGTTTATTACTTACATTGCAATGTTTATTTTAAATTACGTTTAAAGGATAAAAAATGCGGAAAGAAAAAAGTAACTAGGGCACCAAAAGTGCTCACTTTACCGTGAACAGCCTATAGCAGAATTTCTTCACACAAAGCCAAGTGGTCAGTAGCAAACGAAGACTGCAAGTGTTCATATAGGACAGGGAAATATTTTCGCGAAAAACAGGTGACCCTAAATAACGTATAGAAATTTTAAATTTGTTAAACATTTACGATTATAATTATTTTACAGTATTTCACCTGACCCACGCATGTAAAGTAATTAGGTCCATAGCAATGCTAGTTTTACATATGGCGTAGGAATACACAGAGTGCGTATAAGTAAATTCTATGCAGGGTTTTCAAAAATGCTCAGTTTACCGTAAAAGCCCATAGCTAGAGACCTGCAAAATTCGCGTTATTAATTAAGGACAGACTAAATTCCAAGTTAATATGCGTTTGACCAACTTCAACCATTGGCTAAAAGTATGCTTAGCTCGCCTTGGAGAATTCCTGAGCCAATAATATAAGTTCAGCGGTGGAATGACCAATCCCTTTTGAGGAGATCAAACAGATACGTGATGTTGATTACAGTGCAGCGGCCAATGAAACCACGAATTGTGGTGACTTGATTATAAGGTACGTCACCGAAAGAAAACGCGAATTTTGCAGGTCTCTACCCATAGCACGTTGGGCTCAGATTCATGTGATGTAAGCCTGGCAAGTTAGTCTCTAGGAGCTGGTTGGTGAACTACGCTCCGCCATACTGCTGGCAGGTGACGCCATTTTTCCGGCGTTTGTCGCTGGAGCTGGCAATACACGCCG
Organism: Dryococelus australis; assembly: GCA_029891345.1. Taxonomy (NCBI): domain Eukaryota; kingdom Metazoa; phylum Arthropoda; class Insecta; order Phasmatodea; family Phasmatidae; genus Dryococelus; species Dryococelus australis. Next base: position 195,293,487 of record CM056998.1, on the reverse strand, counting down.
TCATTATGCCACTGTGCTCTTAACCCTTTGAGCAGTATGCATGTTTATACTCGGACCAATTTTATAAGGACATTTATTTACTATTCAAGACAAAACTCGCACCTTTATAGTTGTACTTTTTCGCTGGACTTTGTCGGAATCTAAGCAAAAAGTTACAACTAGTCAACATTCCAATTCGTTAGAAAGAAACTGTATTTCTTTTATAACTTCTCAAAGGAACACGGTGGACTGTAAAACCTGTTAATATGTCGCGACACATTAATTTGTACACAGTCAACGCGCGACTTCATTTGCCGACTGTCAGCCAATAATAAACGCTTCAGAGTACAGTAGGCGTGTCCGGTGTAGTCAGGACCAATAGGACGATGGTAAGTGAAGATACAGAGATAAACACTAGTGATAGTCCTGGAGTGGAAAATGTAAGCAGCTCCCTTTATCCTTATCTTCATTGCCAGTAAATTTGCACCGTAGGATACATACAAAATACTCTTATATAAGCATCATAGCTTCTAAGATGATGCAATTTGCTGCGACTTATGAACACAACACTTTTAATTATTGCTGACCACGAAAGTGATTTCAATAAGCATTGTTGAGACAAAAAATTTTGTTGGTGCTAGAAAATCTTAATCTTTTGTGTTGTCCATATTAAAATAACAATTTTTGTGGTTGCAAATCAATTCTCTTCTGTTACTACAAAACACTTTTATTTTACCTGCATGCAGCTCTGAGTACGTTCCAATGAATATTCCTCTGTCCTTGACGATTAAACTGTCATGGGAAAAATTTCATTGTTTCTCTCAGGGAAATATGGATCTTCGAAGAGCACAGAAGGCAGTGCCTTAAAATTAATTTCACACACACAAAGAGGCATTGTGTGCTTTTGTTCAAATGAATTCAATGGGTTTCAGTGCTTGTTTCGTATGTAAGGACACTTTGGGACGCAGACAACTTGACAACCCGAATATCATGAAAATATTTTATGACCACATGCGACCAAAAAGCAAAAAGAAATTGCTGATGTACTCGTAGGGTAATGAAATCTAACTTGCGCGGAATCCTTGTCATGAAATGTGGGCGTTCCTACTCAGCTGGCTGAGAATCAGCCAACATAGTGTTTGTAATAGCGTAATCCAAGGAATATACGTGCTATGGTGGATGAAGGGGATGGTGTAGCAGTGATGAGAAGCTGGGAATGGTCAACATGTTTGCATTAGAAGCAGGGGGAGAGGTGAGAATTGGCGACATAGCTGCATAAGTAGTAGAGGGGGGGTTGGCTGGTAAAAGGGCTAAATGGTTGCATATGTAGCAGGGGTGGCTGGGAAAAGGGCGACATGGATGCATATGTAGCAGGGGGAAGGGGTCGGTAGTGGGCGATATAGCTGCATATGTAGCATCGGGGAGGGGTAAGAAGTGGGCAACATAGCTGCATAAGTATCAGGGGTGGCTGGAAATAGGGCGACATGGTTGCATATGTAGCAGGGGGAGGGGCTGGGAAAATGGTGACATGGTTGCAGATATAGCAGAGGAGGGGCTGGGAAGTAGGTGACATAGCTGCATATGTAGCAGGAGGGTGGTTGGTAAAATGGCGACTTGGATGCATATGTAGCAGGGGGAGGGAATGGAAAGTCGGTGACATGGTTGCATATGTAGCAGGGGGAAGGACTGGAAAGTCGTCTACAAGGTTGCATATGTAGCGGGGGGGGGGGAGCTTTGTTTGGGCGACATGTTTGCATGTGTAGCATGTGGAGAGACTGGAATGTCGGTGACATGGTTACATAAGTAGCAGTGGGGGGGAAGGACTGGAAAGTCAGCGTCATGTTTGCATATGTAGCAGGTGGGAGGGGCTAGGAACTGGGTGACATGATTGCGTTTGTAGCAAGGGGAAGGACTGGAATGTCGGCGACATGGTTGCATATGTAGTATGGGGGAGGTGCTGGGAAGTGGGTTGACAGGGGTGGATGTGTAGCAGGGGGGAGGGACTGGAAAGTCGGCAACAAGGTTGCATATGTAGCAGGGGTAAGGGCCCATGAATTGGAAACTTGGTTGCATATGTAACAGGGAGAGGGACTGGAAAGTCTGCGACACGGTTGGATACGTTGCAGGGGGAGGGGCTTGGTGTGAGCGATATGGGTGCACTCTAGTAGTAAGTGCTGAAAACTTGAGTAAAATGCTGTTCACGATAAAGTGAGCACTTTTGAACCTTATTAAAAGTATCTGCACCTGCCTTCATATATTTTAACAGGTTCCCTGAGAGAAATGTGCACAGTAAAGTCTGTAAGGATGAATGGAAAGTTGTCACATATCTTTACGGCGAATAAAAAGTCTTAGTTGACCATTTGTAATAACTTAGTATATATTTTTTGCTTTCTGATTTTTTAATGCATCAAAGTGTAAAAATAAACATGTTTGTAATATTTTACTTTTCTTTTGGTTTCACTGGACTGATGCTAGGATAAAGTGATGTGGCCCGTGACTGATAATTTTACAGGAAGCGGAATAATATACAATGTGCGTACTAGTAGATCTTAAGCAAATATTTCAAAAGTGCTCATTTTACCGTGAACAGCCTATACCAGTGCTGCACTGTGATAGGGCACTAATGATATTTGCAAGGAGGGGGGAAGGTTGAAGGGAACGTTGTGGTAGAGGAGAGAGTTGTGCGATTGTGATTGATTGGTCGACCTATGGGTGGTGAGTAAATGTTGGTTTTGTGCAACTAGCTGTTCGATAAATTTTCTATGCATAAAGCTATGGAAACCAAAATATTCTTGTCTGAAGCATTACGGATGTTTTTGTTTATTTTTGAAGAATCGGAGCTTCATGATGTGCTGAAATTATTTTCTTCTAGGTTATCCGAATATATAGCAATGGACTCCTGCCTCCGCATATGCACCATACTGTACATACTTGAACATTTTCCGTGGACTTGGCATAGTTATTTTACGGGTCGCGCATTCGCCACACTTCGTTGAGATGTTTTTCTATTGGTGATGGGCAGTAAATTTTATTTTCATTTGTGGTTTGAGGTACTTGAATTTTTTTTTTCGCAATAAACATTACATTCTCGGTTTAATTGTTACTCCTGGACGTCCCGATGTGTTTCGCAGCCCATCTTACACACGGCAGTCTCTTGTGCATATGCCAGGGGTCGGGGTTTCGCGTTTCTGACCTCTGTACATGCACCAGTGCCGTAGACATGACGAAGTCCATCTGGAGGTGTGAAACAGGACACCATTGGGTAGCACATACCGTTGTTAATTTTGTTTCGCTCGTGCGTGTGATATTACGAGAGGAATATGCGAGCTCAGTTTGAATACCTGCATCGGGGATATTTTTTTACTGATAAATATGTACTTATGTCTGTGGTCGGACGGATGGTATAGAAAAAATAATGGTTCCTCATAAATTAAAAGTTCGAACAAAAATTACTAACCCTTCAAATTCTGGGCACGTAACTTACCTTTATTCGCCTCGAAATATCTCTGGCGTTCGGAAACAAAATCCAGAAAACACATCGGTCCCGTCGACTTCCTAATATCCATTCGTTATTAAGGGAAAGAGGAGTCGTATTCTGTTTCATGTCGCTGCCTTAATCAATCTTAATGGGAGTATATTATTTTTGCGCACGAATGAACTTTTTCCGAAAGGACAGGTGCATCTACTTTACGAGAATGTGTGAGATTCGTGTTTTTTTACCAGTTTCGTTTATCCATATATAGTCTGTCACATTTTATAGGGGGTACTATGTAAATTGTAAGTGTATATACATATAAATGGAATAGGAATATACACATCATGGTGTATGAAAAGGCTTGAATACGAAGTGAATATGTACTGCAGCCATTCAATGTGCATAATTATCGTGTTATCAGGTACATAATTATCGTGTTATCAGGTACATAATTCTCGTGTTATCAGGTACATAATTATCGTGTTATCAGGTACATAATTATCGTGTTATCAGGTAGGTATGCAGATACGTCGAATGCGAAAGCATTGAGTGGGATGGTTAAAAAAAAAGATTAATAGAAAACAGGATGTGAATTGTTATGGACAAAAAAAATTTTCTCTGTATTCAGCAATGCTGGTATTTTTCCCACAGATAAATCTCGAGTATGGTTTCATTTTTGGTCTCGGCTTCGTTTATTCACAATTCATAAAACGATTTATTTTGTTTAGTGTGTTTCCTTAAGTGTTTAATTTGCAATAATTTCCAAGGATGGCATGTTTGGGGGGTTTCTTCATAATCACACGCGATTTCATTTCGTGTGTGCACTTTGCTGTGTTTGTCTTCCCCTTTCTTTGTGTTTAAGTGGGTGTCCTTTCAGTCATCATAACTAATGATTTTTTAAAGCTCCTGTTTATTCTTCTAGGTGATGTATATTAATTATTCATATTATTTTATAAATCCTGCCTGCAACGGTATTTTAAGCCTCTCACATTGTTATATATATACATATATATATATATATATATATATATATATATATATATATATATATATATATATATATATATATATACACACAGATTCGTTTTTAGATTACCTACCTCGGGGACACTAATCCGTTGGCTTGTATATAATGTTGTATGCCTAAATCGAGACAGGATGGTCCAGTTAATATTTGGACTGTGAAGAGAGAACATCGTCTGGATCCAGGATGGAATTATTCCAGAACAACACTGTTTGTGTTGTTATTGCGAGAAGAATTTTACTAAAAGCTACAATGCTCGGTGGCATGAGGTTAACTGTATTCAGAATGCACGTGTGCAAAATGCAAACTGCAGTTTGGTCGGCGAAGTGACAACCTGGAAAGACATCTCGAAAGCTGTTACCGGTCTCCTACACTCCCTGCTGTAAGGTTATCTGTCAACATTGCATCGGAGCTGTACAGAGATAGTAGCTGACGAAACAGGCACTGGAAAATCATCGAAGCAGAAAACTTCAGCTGTGAACGCCATCGGCAGTTCGTTGCTTCCATCAAGACTGTCGTGCAGCTACTGCGACAAGACTTTCGCAAACGCTTATGAAGCACGAAGGCTTGACAAGAATGATTGTGTGAGGAGTGCCGTTTGCATGGGCTAACGGTGAGAGAAGGGCTCTAAGCTGTTTGCACGCACCGACGGTTTAAATAGGCATTTAAATCTCTATACAAGTGATGTATCATCCACCGGACGTTGAATGAGCAGACCATCCTTCCTCTGTGTGGTTTACAGCGAAAACTGGCGCTAGTGCAGCTTCGACTGGTGAATCAGATGCTACTCTTGCCAATTTGACATCGCAACCTATGAAAATAACGTGTGAGATGAAGCCGAATGCAAATGGATTTTTCCTGAAGCAATCTGCATTCAGGGGTCTTCTAAAAGATGACGTTGCTCCAAATCTGACAGCTTCGACGAAAGATGTTGGTTCATTTTTGGCATGTATGAAACAATATTTCATAAACCATATTACAGAGGAGGTGGAAAAATACGGAGGTGTGAAATATAGTATATAGCTGGAATGCAGCTATACTAAACCAGAGCCATACAATACTCAGCACAAAAGTAAGGGATTCAAGACCTCGAATGTACCTGAGTATAGTGCACACAACATCGAAGAGAGTGTTGAAAACAGCATTAAGACACTCGACTCGTTAGATCATCTGCAGCTGAGAACGAGTGGATTGGGAACAGTGCCTAGGCATGTGAGAAGCCATTGGATCTGCGATAGTTGTAACGCTAAGGAGTCCACAGTGCTGGGAAGAAGTTTATATCTGGGCTGCTGCAACCTCCATCATCTGTGTGAATGAGCCATCGCCTGCCATGATGCCACGAACTTCGATGAAGCCTGTATTTTAACTTTGCACGACCTCACATGTTTGAAGTATGTATCGTTGCATAAAACAACAAACCGTACCTTAAGCACAGCTATTTAATGCGGTTGGGATTACGTCATGTGTGGATATTTAAGTTGGTGGGTTCATGTTACGTGTGCCAGAGATAACTTACCCCTGCAGATACTGCGACAAGGTATTTTCACACAAACACATCGCACAGCACCATGAAGTTCATGGCTGTATGAACAATCCCAACCGCATTAAATATCTCTGCTTAAGGCGCGGGTTGTTTCTTTATCGAAACTATACTTACTGCAAACATGTGAGGTCATGCAAAGTTAAAATACAGCCCTCATTGAAGTCAAGGTATCGTTTCTACAACAGGGAGTTCTTGCAGCCTCCATCGGCAATGTGATGGATGGTAGTTTCGATCCTACGGTTCCTCTGCCAAAATCGGCTGAACGATGATCCTGTGAGCTCCACACCGGGAGCAACATCTCTTTCAACAAAGACATCTTCATTCTTGGTTTCTGCTCCGTTCGACGCGACGACAGCTGAACCAACTGGGTCCACTAGTGTATCATCCACAGAACTCTCACTAGCATATCTGTGTCGCTTTTGCTGCAAGGACTTTGCCTTCAAGCTTACTGCACGACGACAAGAAGTTTATAAGGGCCAGAATTGTTGCTTTCGTGTTTAAAGAAGAACTGAGTTTTTTTATGAGGATAATCACTTAACATGAATATGTTTTTAGTACTTTTGTAGTAATACATTTTAACACATTTTAAAAACAAAAATGTAATTTTTCTTAGTGATCCTATATCGTAACCAGTCTGTTATAAAATTATTTCATTCAAAACATCACTATGAAGCAATTATTGGCTAATCACTGTGGTTATAAAGGGCTAAAAGATACATTGATTGGGCTAGAAATGATATGTACTTGCAAAAAGTTTCACAAGCCTGTCCCCTAAGAGTTTACAAATTATATTTCCCTAAGCCTATAAATATTTTCTTGCTTATGAGCCAACATGTGAAAAATGCTGTTTGCTGCATAATTAATTAAAACGAATATAAAATAAACTTTTAATGTGAGCATAATATAATTTAAGCTTCAGACCTCACTGAAAAAACTAACGAGATATTATAATATATTGCTTGCCTTTAAATACATTAAACAAAAACAGCTCCAAAATATAGTATTCATAAACCTTATATGAATTGGTTGAAAATAAATATAACAAAATGTTGAATACATCAAAAATTTTGCAATTCAACAAGGGAATGGCGGTCGATGCTTTTCGAGACAGTTAGCATCCGGTGGGGTGTTTATGGACGTGTCATGAGGAAAGAGTAATTCCAGGGGGGGGGGGCTATAATGGACGTGAGCTGTAATGTGTGCGGGGTGGTAGGAGGAGTATCTTTAATTGGAGGGGGCGTATGTATTGCAAATCTTCAATATAATTTACGACGATGTTTGGATCAGTGATATAAATTGCTTTAATTTTTAGATACTTCATTTAAGAAAATGGGTTTGATGGAAGGATGGAATTTGGAAAGGAGGGAGGGGGATGAGGTGGCGTGACGAGATTGGATGGAGTTTAAAGTGCTGGTGAGGATGTTGGTAAGGTGTGGTGATGAAGGTACTGAGTTTTTATTTTGGGTGGGGGGGGGGGGGGGTAGATCTTAAATCCAATATGTTGGTCCTGACTTTGGCTTACGTAATAGTTATGACATCATGAACGTATGCGTATTGAAAAAACGAGTCCGGTGATATATAAAACTCAATAACTACGACTTCCAAATGTTTAATTATTAAAGTATATTTAAATCAAAATAAATTTTTTTAAATATTATTATTTTATTAACTCTTTAGATTCCTCATTATGGCTGATTTTCGGGATATTTCAGCCACCTTGAGAAGACAGTCCGCCACATTGAGGAGCAACAACTTCTTTCGCCAATTTTTGGAAATTTAGAAGTATTTGAGAAGAGGGAGGGAGGAATTTTGGGGACAAATCAGGCTTTTTAGAAACCTAAACGGCCCATTTTGAGGGAAAAAGGGAAGTTTCAAAGCCCCGGCCGTCCCAGCTACCTCGACAACTCCGAGGTGACTGGTGGCTCCTGGCTCCTATGCCCTGTGCCCGAAGGAACTTTTCATACCTACTGCTGCCGACGTGTGTGCAAGTACATATATAGAGTCGCACACACCAGCTAATGCTTACTTTAAAATACAAGCAGCTTACGTAAGTAATCTTTGGCAAAATTTCAATTCAAAGTTTTTCAGTAAACTTAGGACCATATATTATGCCGAGTGCCTCAGACCATCCTAGACTCTACAGGAATGTGTGATTTTTATAATACTGTGAAAGTGTAGGTCTTTATGAAAGCTGAATTTACCATTGTGACTCCAGCTTAAACTGATGTACTGTAAAATCGAAAACCCTCGTTTATTTTCTGCGACAGTGTAAATTTATGAAATGATAACACTGAAAATATGGACTATTATATGACAGGATACAAGTGAAATTACAAATTAAACTTTCAGCTTTTCTTTCTATTGCTGCATTTTCAAATTAACATTTGAATAATAGATCATTTTAACCGTGAAACACAAACGCCAGAGCAGCCTATATCAAGAGCTTCGATGATTATTATTATAACCAAACTGCCAGTGACTGACGAGTAGAACATCGACAAGACACCAGCCATCGAAAGTGGTTAATTTCGCCTTGGAAACACTGATAAGAATAGTTTTGTCTTATTTTCACACAATTCGAAAATAAGCAATGTCATAAATCTCGTGACAAGAGGCAGTTTATGCCAAATACCGGAGGAGAGACAGACTTGAGATCGCCTTACAGTATTATTTTGAACCGGTGCACAGATTTACTCTAAACTTGATGGCCACACAACACCTGACTTTTCGACCTAGCCGGGGGTTCAGAATCAAAATGGGGACACTTAAAATGTATCTCTATTGTCATTCTTTTCCCAGGCTACTATTTAATATACAACTAGGCTGAAATAAGGCGTAGTATACCAAAATGAAATAAAATAACTTCTTGAAAGGCTGTAATGGGAAGTGTTGGAGGTCGTCTTAGATTTGTATATTTGTTACTTACGTTCGTTTTCAATTTTTGAAAATAAAACTTGGTAAGGGACTAGAACATAATGTAATAATATTTTAGAGGCAGTTATCGTATAACATCCTGTGTAAAGATCGCTTCTGTAATCACTAATCACTCTAAGAAGGTAATAAGTAATTAATTCCCAACAGATAAACGTACTCCATCGATAAAGGCTGGATAAAGCTCTGCAACACACTTCATGCGCCAGCCAGGCGGAACCTCTAAGAACAGCAAGTATTATGTTAGCAGCACCAAACAATCTTAAATGAACGCGGGTCTGAACGAGTTGTACAGTCGCAACCAAATCAAGTGAGACTTCGGGAAATTCATGGAAAACCAATCCTTTCCATCTCCAACGCTCACTCTACGCACAAGCCTCCAGGTCCTGCAGACAGCTTATGTATAATCCATTCACGTCTACTTCCAACTATTCTGAAATTATTCTAAAGTTCTACTTTGAGGCTTTTCTTCCACCTCGTGCAAACAAAGCTTAACCGAGTCTAGAAAATTGCACCTCGGGAACAACGCACGGCATTGAGAGCCCTCAGTTTAATTATTTTTTTGCGTGGGAATTATTTATTACTATGCGTTACCAACACACCTCTTTCTTATATATATTAATTAAAATTTAATATTACTAATTTAAAATAAAATATAAATAAAAGTTCAGCTTAACCGAAAATTAATACAAAGTGTGTTTACAATAAAGGGAGCACATTTGAAATCAACCCTTTAAAAATGTTACTATCCCTACCTGCGTGTGTTTCAAACGAGCATACATAGTGGCATGTATCCAGTGCAGTCAGTAACGACGGATAGAAAGTAGTTCTATATATCAACGTTGAATTTAAAATATTCGGTAAACATTTGTCTATACTACGTTGATTTATTTTTATTTCTGATTTTTTAATTCATATAGACCTAAGTTCATGGATTAGAAAATCTGTAAAATATTTACTTTCACAATAATTTCGCACTTTCCGTTTACTGGCGCATGAATAAAGCCATCAGGTCCACGGCAATGTTGGTTTTACCTATGGCGGAAGGATACACAATATGCTCACAATTAGATCTTAAGCAGGGCTTTCGAAAGTGCTCATTTTACCATGAATAACCTATACATTTATGTTAGCAGTGGTATAAAAACGGCTGTGATGCGTGAGATACACAACGAAACACGTCATATATGTATATGGGGTGAGTATTCAAAGGTTTGATTCAGTGAATGTGGTATCACTGCGAATAGACTATACAAGCAGATCACGGGCATTCTGAGGACTTGCGTAACTAGCAGTTGTCAGTAATAACAGTGAACACGAACAGCGCAACCACGCGTGGCAATAGACATAAAGGCTGTTCACGGTAAAGTGAGCACTTTTGAAATCAACCTTAGAAAAAAGTCACGGCTCCTACTTGCATATATTTTAACGGGCGCACTGAGTGACATGCGCCCAGTAAAGTTGGTAATGTAGGAGGAAAAGTAATTATGTACCGTTACGTCGAATAAAAAATGTTTGATAACCATTTGCGATAACTTAAATTATTTATTTCCCTTTCTGTTATTTTAATGTATATAATTGTGAAAATTAGCAGATTTATAAAATGTTTACTTTTCTAATAATTTCTCAGTTTCACTTGACCGACGCATGAATAAAGTGATGAGGCCCATGACAATATCAATTTTACATAAGGTGGCAAACACACCCAACGTGCATGCAGGTAAATCTTAAGCAGGGCTTTCAAAAGTGCTCATTTTATCGTGAACAACCTATACCAGCGGAAACGAGTAAATGGAGCGAAGTAAGAGAGAATGTGTTCTACAATACTTGGTTTGTCGTTGGCAGGAACACATGCACACAGTCACATGGAACAGACAACCCTGTTAACTTCTCCATATCCGCCTCACCATGCCCTGGACCCGGCAACTCGACAAGTACCACACTGGAAGCTGCTATACAGAGCTCAGTGGCGAGGTACTCAGGCTGTTTCCTAATTCACCTGAAGTACACACATGCACCCAGTCACATGGAACAGACAACCCTGTTCACTTCTCCATATCCGCCTCGCCATGCCCTGGACCCGGCAACTCGACAAGTGCCACACTGGAAGCTGCTATACAGAGCTCAGTGGCGAGGTACTCAGGCTGTTTCCTAATTCACCTGAAGTACACACATGCACACAGTCACATGGAACAGACAACCCTGTTCACTTCTCCATATTCGCCTCACCATGCCCTGGACCCGGCAACTCGACAAGTGCCACACTGGAAGCTGCTATACAGAGCTCAGTGGCGAGGTACTCAGGCTGTTTCCTAATTCACCTGAAGTACACACATGCACACAGTCACATGGAACAGACAACCCTGTTCACTTCTCCATATTCGCCTCACCATGCCCTGGACCCGGCAACTCGACAAGTGCCACACTGGAAGCTGCTATACAGAGCTCAGTGGCGAGGTACTCAGGCTGTTTCCTAATTCACCTGAAGTACACACATGCACACAGTCACATGGAACAGACAACCCTGTTCACTTCTCCATATCCGCCTCACCATGCCCTGGACCCGGCAACTCGACAAGTGCCACACTGGAAGCTGCTATACAGAGCTCAGTGGCGAGGTACTCAGGCTGTTTCCTAATTCACCTGAAGTACACACATGCACACAGTCACATGGAACAGACAACCCTGTTAACTTCTCCATATCCGCCTCACCATGCCCTGGACCCGGCAACTCGACAAGTGCCACACTGGAAGCTGCTATACAGAGCTCAGTGGCGAGGTACTCAGGCTGTTTCCTAATTCACCTGAAGTACACACATGCACACAGTCACATGGAACAGACAACCCTGTTCACTTCTCCATATCCGCCTCACCATGCCCTGGATCCGGCAACTCGACAAGTGCTACACTGGAAGCTGCTATACAGAGCTCAGTGGCGAGGTACTCAGGCTGTTTCCTAATTCACCTGAAGTACACAATCGTGCGCACCTGTCCTCGGAAGGGACACCACTTGTTCTGTTCAAATTGCTAGTGAAGTACGCAAGTGCACAAGTAAACGAACATGTATATACCCTTCTCGCGCCCTAGTGGGCTTACATGCACCACAACTTCGAGAAACACATAGTAGGGTATTACTGATTTCCGATATTACAATTTTATTTGAAGACTAATACAGGAGCATCACAACTTCGTGGGTTACATAGGCTAACGTAAAACAAACAAGCATGGTAATGAATATTACGTAATTCCAAATTAATCATATCTTATCTTTGATCTAACTATATAATTGTTAGGAATTATCAAGTTGTTCCGCGACGAAATGCGCGTGAAACAAAGCGATCAGCTGGCTTACAGCTGTTGTAGAAGCAAACAATGTTACCTGTCCTAATTCATCAAGTCTGAAACCAAGGGGTAAGTGAAGTACTGTTATGGTTGCATAGAAGAGGGCCTTAAGTAGACATCCTCGTCTGAACCCGGCCTCAGAGTAAACCAGCACGCCAAGGGTTGCGTCAAAGTATTGCAAAAGCGAGAGCAGCAGAAACCCCCTCCGCCAGCCAGCTATTGAGGGCGGTTTAGCTAATAACGCGCCGATATAGGCCGACACGAGGCGGGGCGACACGAGTGTGATCTTTCCTCCTCCGGCCAGTGTCCAGGGAAGATCACAGCATGGGTCTGACCAACCGACGCCAACCGATCAGCTACATAGTCTCCGGCATCAAGTTCAAGCTAGGGACTGTCCATTATAGAATATCATATAACAGACGTGAGTTAACATAAGAATGTAATAATAATTTTGTATCATTAATTAGTGCTCCCCCCGAGAGATTTGATATTTCAGTATAATGCCATTGTAAGTGCCTTGTTATTTATATGTCTCATAACTAGAGATCTCCTGAAGAATTCACGGATTCATTACAGGACGAGCTAAGATTCAAAATGTGTGCGTATTGGTCTACACGGTGGTCTACAATGGCCGTTTTCCACTGTGACAGCAGACAGCCAATGTGTAGTTAATATCAGCATATTTGTACATACGACTGTACAGTAGCCTGCAGGTCATTGAACTCGCGAATTTTTCAGGCCTCTACTCATTATATAAAATAATCTGCCTCAGTATCAGTAATAGTTCTACCACCATCTTGTCATTCAGCTACGACCACTACCATGATTCACTACCATAAAGCCCCTAACCCTTCTCTCTCGTATAAAGTCAACCACATATCGGCTTTATAACACTATGCTAGGGTGCAAGTACGCTCATATATGCCTGGATTCGGACACGGCCTTAGATAGGTTTATGGAGCAGTCAAGAGGCGATTGTGCCTCTTGGAGAGAGTGAAGTGAAGAAATTTGGACGGTTATTAACATCGAGTTATTGTTGAGGGGAGTATGGAGCGGCGCCGGAATGAATAGCTGGGGGAAGAAAGATATCCCCGAGAAAACCCACCGAGCAGCGGCATCGTCCGGCACGATTCCCACATGCGGGAATCCGAGAGCGCCGGGAATCGAACCCGGTTCACCTAGGTGGGAGGCGAGCAGTCTAACCATTAACCCACCGCAGCCCTAACCGCGGATATGCGGCCTCCATAATTACGGAGGAGCAATCTGAGGCAAGCCGGTAGAACTAATGAGGCTGGGGGCGGCTACCCCATCGAAAGGGTGGGAACTACCCCCTGCCTGGACCGTGGTGGCAGGAGGGATGCTGCGAACAAAGGGCGTGGCTGGATTGAAGGATGTCGAAGGGAACGAGGTGAGGTTGCGCGCGCACTCCTGACCCCGGAGGGCAAGGGACGAGAATTCCTTCGTCGCTCCATCTCCTCTTCATTCGCCCGGCTAATTGCTTAGTGGGGCTGCCCGGCAGGGGGTGCACTCTGCGGCGCCTTTGAAGGCAACCGGCCTAAAGGCTGTTCACGATAAAGTGAGCACTTTAGAAATCAACCTTAGAAAAAAGGCTCACTGACCCAGACTGCATATGTTAAAGCGGGCGCCCTGAGGGAAATGCCTCCAGTTAAGTTGGGAACGATGGATGGGAAAGTAGTTCCGTATCTTAACGTCGAATAAAAACTGATAGGTGACAATTTCTGATAACTTAAATTATTTCTTCCACTTTTTTTTTAATTCATCGAAGTGTATAAATGAGCAGATTTGTCAAATATTTACTTTTATAATAATATCAAAGTTTCACTTGACCGACGCATGAATAAAGTGATGACGCCCACAACAATTTTAGTCTTACATAAGGCGGAGGAATACACAAGGTGCATACAAGAAGATGTTAAATAACGCTTTCATAAGTGCTCATTTTACCGTGAACAGTTTGTGCCTGCAGGTGAGCCACATTTCAGTTATTATCTCAGTGGTTGCAAGTCATCGGATGAAACATTTCTTCAGAAATAGTACTGTCGCAGATATCAAGGCCCTTTTACAATTTTGCTGAAGTTCATCGGCAATCCGACACACTGCGACATTCACACTCTATGAGCCGTTCACGGCAAAGTGAGCACGTTTTGGGATAGCCTCGTCAAACTATTGCCAATCAATAAATCTCATCATGGTCTGGGCTATGTTAAGTTTACATAAGGCGGATGAAGACACAACATGCATACAAGTAGACCTTAAGCAGGGCATTGCGCTCATTTTACTGTGAACAGCTCAAACCCATATGTCGGTTTGGTTTTAAAGACGCATTCCCGTGAACATTCAATACTGCTTTCCAGGAGGAGAGGCACGGTCCAGTAACTTCTGTTTCGATACGCAAACACAAGACTACATTTGCTGCGAAGTGAGAGGTGCATTTGTGTCAGGTTATAACGAAAAGCTGTACACGTGCTGAGCAATCACATGCATTTAGGTGTACAAAGCAAACAACAGGAGTCGATCGATTAATTTGATTAGCAAGCTGATATATGGAGCAAGTTGAGGAACAAACACGCTGAGATTAGTACACAAATAGCCATTGCTTATATGAAATCTAAAGTAATTCACAATTACAGTAGTTGTAGGATTTAGGGAAGTTGGGGCCAAGGGCATCAGGCATCGGATTCGGATTCGTCCGACCACCATATTGTTACGTCACCCGTCCGCCATCTTAAATGACCTTCACATTGGGCATTCACCTTTGACCTGTGACCTTGACCCTGATGACCTCTGACCCCAAAAACCCGAAGAATAGCGAAAAATACAAAAAAAAAAATATAACGAAAAATTGATTTACTAAGTCGTTAAAAACAACTAAAAATTCGATTCAAAATTTATAACAAATTTATTATAAAAATATATAATTAAGAATAGTTAAAAAAAAAAATGTATAAAATATTGTTTAAATTTTATTTTTATAAAATTTTATTTTAAATATTTCATAATTAAAAGGCCTTTAACCCAGGCGGACATTTTTCCTTTTTTTCCGCGAAATTTACCTTTTTTCCTTAAAAATTTCCCTCCATATTTTTTTTCTCCTAATTTGCTTAAAATATTTGTTTATGAAAAAGTAACTAACCCGGGCGGCCATTTTCCCCTTTTCCCTCGAAATTTCCCTGTTTCCTTAAAATTTCCCCCAAGAAATTTTTATTTCAAAAATTGTTTAAAAATTTTAATTAAAAAACTTTCAATTCCGGAGGTCTCCCTCCACACCCCCAATTACTAACCTCTGTTCGAATCCAGCAGACGACTGACTCCCTCGCCTCCATTCCCCTCACATATACTCATTCCGCCATCTTCATTTTTTCATTCGTCATTTGTTTACATGCGACTGGAGGCAGCCATCTTTGTTTATGTGTTACTGGAGGCGGCCATATTTGTTTTTTGTACATCATTTGTTTATATACGTTACTGGAGGGTGCCATGTCGGGATGCAGCCATCTTGCTAGATGCAGTCCTCCGTGTTCTAAATTTCATTTGTTTTATAGTTTATGTCTCACCTTTGTGCGACAACCCGATTATGTCACCTGATAGAGGACTGTACCGAATGGTGACATTGATCATTCCTGCAAAGTACTTAAATTTATTTATTTTCTTATATATAATGCGGGAAAGGATTTTTGAAATAAAACAAAGCATATACTTTTTTTACACAAAATTTATTCTACACATATTAAGATATACAAGTTTATTAATATTATTCGACGTTCACTGCTCCATATCCGCCTCGGCGACCCAGGAATTTTAGCGTGCAGGGAAACCCCACCACTTGATGCAGGCCCTTCCATTACGCTGTTTCAGCACCTTTCCTACCAAATACCTGACTGGAATTTTCGTCGCCCGGATCTCCTCGGTGTATAAACCGCCATGGATGGGTACGTTGTCCAGATCCTCGAGATAGTAGGTCCTCGGAGAATAGTTATGTATACGTCGCACACGAAACAGTTCGGGGCTCCAATTCGCTGCGAACACTTTCTCGAAGACATCTTTCTGTTTGGAGATGAGCACCGGTCACCGATCTTGGCTTTAGGCTTGCGTGGGTCCTTCCTCCTGGGAATAGCACACACAGTCAGAACCAGGGAGTCGTCCTTGACATCTTTGGGCTTCATGCAAGTGGTCTGTAGAATTATGCTCGCCCACAAGTTTCGACAGTGGCTCAAGCCACCTGTAGCTACCATTTGCTGCGAAATGCTTTAAAATCTTGCCCTTCAGAATCCTATTGAACCTTTCGACAATTGAAGCTTTGAGATTACTGTATGTGGAATAATGATTTATGTTATGTTTCTTCGCCAGGGCCTTGAAATTTGCATTGTAGAATTCCTTGCCCTAGTCGGTTTTGAAATTCACTGGGATGTGTCCTTCGCTCAACACATATGCGTTGGCCTCAGTGATGTCACATGCATTCTTCGACCTGAGCAGCCTGGCCCAAGAGAATTTTCTATAGGCGTCGATGACTGTAAACATAAATTTGCAAGATTTGTTGACTTGAGCATACGGTATCATCTCGACTAAGTCGGCTTGAAACAGATTGTTCATCTCACAAATCATAACCTTGCGACGGCGGTAGTTGCGCCTGGCAGCCGCATGCAGTTCATTGGCGATACCCAATCGATTCATTGCATGTAGCCCGCCTCCTTAAGTTCTTCTATGATTGAAACTATCTTGTTGGTGTGGGAGTAATTTCCAACACTATGCGAAGCAAGCAGTAGCTTCAGCCTATCCACCAGCTCGTTCGGGTCGTCCCAGAATGCGTAGTCAATGTTCTTGTCGACGTCTGTCTTCCTCGTACCTTCGTCGCTTTTCAGTGCTAGGCCGCTGAAGAGATCTGCTATAATGTAGATTTTTTTCGTGATCTTCATCCTTATATACACCGGTCTCGGGACCGTTGTTTTGGTAAAGTTAGGCGTGGGTTCGAGCAAAGTCTTGTATTCCAGCAGGTCGGATTCTGTTAAGTCCCTGGGCTCCTTGCGAAATAAATTTCATATAGTCCGGGGGTTCCACATACCATGTAATTGCCAAATCGGATGCTCCCACCTGGTAGAAACTCTATTTCATCAGCACTGAGGAACCAATCATCATTATGCCTGTATACACCATATGTAGTATCATTATTATGAGATGTGTATGATCGTAGGTACCGTCGAGCCAAAGCATTCGATTTCAGAGGTCTCTTCCATACTTCCTTCTTCTGTGGCAAATCCGCATCCGATCCATCGTCCTGATCCGACTGTACTAATCATGCTCTCGCTTCTGCAAAGGCTTAGCGGTATTGCCGCTTTCCTACTTTACAGCTACGGGTGCTCCATAGCTCTCTCTGAGTACATCGAGACGATAGGAAATGGGCTTAAAAATTTCTTCATTTATATGGTCGCATAAAATTTTGACTCTCTTGGCGAGCAAATACTTTGAGCGGACAGACTGATCACTCGATGTAGTTCACTGCCAATGTCCGCCATCATACTGAATAAGAATTCTCACTGTCGCTCTATTTTATAGGTTTAGTCGTGAGTCTCCTCCAACATACTTTCGATCTTGCTCAGACGTTCGCTGTAATTTGGAATATCTGTTTTCGTGGCGAGGTGGGAAATCGAGGTATCGAATGTATGTGTCATATATCCTTCCAGATTTTTCAGATTCTCTTCATTTTGTGCAGATGCTACATTCAATCTGTCGATAATTTGCCTTTGAACACTCGTCACGTGCTCATCCATGGCCACCATATCGCGGACAATCTTCGTTTTCACACGCCCCATCTTCGCTCCAAGCTCAGACAGGTAGTTTCGAAAGAATGCATTTTGGTCGGCCAACATTCTGTGCAGTTCCGAAATGATGCTCTTTGCCAGTCTCGAGGACGAAATGTTTAGTAGCAGCATCCCCAGATCGTTCAGGTTCACCAACGTTTCGAATTATTTTTCTACCAGCATCACAAGTTCCATCATCCCCTGGTACGAGACGACTGCCATTCTTGTCTTTATAATAGCATATCTTGAGGCTACTATGCCCAAATTTCAATATGCTGTAACTCATTCTCGACGGTTGGCGATGAACTGATCGAACCCACGCCTGTACCTCCCATTATATAGGGGCCAGTCCTTTATGATCCAAAAATCCGTATTTGTCTTTCCAGCATAAAGCACACATACATTTGAAATCTGATAGCGTCATGTCCGTATTTACATGATCGTCGTAAACGTGACGTAAATTAGTGTCGTTCATGCGAAACATCACCAACACATTAGCATTATCGCGAAGCATCTGTTTGGGTATGCGCGAATAAGTCTGGCCGAGGTACACACAGTCCACGCATGCATGCAGCCTCATGCTAAAGTATTCTTGATTTCAAGTTTGTTTCTCGCAGGCAATGTCGTCGAAGACAAATATCGAGTTTCGTATTGCTTTGTTCGGAGGTACGACGGCTTCGTTTTATCGCTGCATGGGAAATAACCTACGCCATCCACAGCTTTGCAGTGCTCGTACCAATCGCCGGTATTTCGATTGCTGAAGTGATTTGGAGTATAGGTAAACGAACCGGAGACCGTTCTCTTCTTCCAGAAGGCTCAGTAGGACGCACATCTTGCCGCACCCCGATGGCCCTGCGATGATGAACCTCACTGTATTCGGAAATAGGCTTCCATGCCACGGTTCGTGGTCGATAGCTCCATCTTCAGCATGAATGCGTATGGGTAAAGTAACATCTTGTTTAATGATCTGTATACTGTTTTCGTCTGCTTCGTTTAAATCATACATTGAGGAGGAGGAGAAGGTAGCATATACAAGCCTCTTGATGACATAAAGAACATTTCAGAATGTTTGTTCAAATTATCACGATGAGTTAACTTTCTCGGGCAGAAATCGCACTGAAATGTCGTATTGCAATATGTGGTACGTCTGTACTGTTCCAAGTCTAGCATGATACTGAAACAAAATGTATAAAAGGAGAGTATATATACTTTTCTCGCTCAGTTCACCACGGTGGCTCGAAGAGGTAAGACTAGCTGGAACCAGGGTCGTCGAACTGCTGATCAACAATCTACCATTCGAGCTGCACATTCCCGGATACAGGTTCTGTGGGCCAGCTAAAAGGCTGTCGCGCAACGAGACAGGCATAAACGCCCTGGACGAAACGTGCAAGCAGCACGACATTGCCTATCCCAGGACAAGGATCTGCAAGCCAGACACCGGGTAGACAAGATACTTTCACAGAAGGCGGACGAAATAAGAAAATCATCAGATGCCAGGCTTGGAGAAAAATAGCAGCGTGTGGTGTTTCCAACTTGATGAATGCCAAAGTGATGATGGGTATGGGTGATAAGACCAAAATAAGGGCACAAGTGAAAAGAAAAGCAGTTACAAAAAGAAAAAAAGTCGAAGTCTAAGAAAATATCTACCGGTGGATTTTTTCCATTGCTTTTGCCCGCACTCGCAACCCTTGGAGGCCTAATCGGAGCTACGAGTGGTATTGCTCGAGCCGTCAATACAGCATCGGACGAACGGACGCAGTTGACCGAGGCACAAAGACATAACGAAAGTATGGAAGCTGTCGCCATGGGTAAAAAAAAAAGGGCAAGGCCTCTACCTAAGACCATACCCAGTAGGAGGTGGAAGTGTGCAGAAGCGATACAGCAGGAAGAAACAATAATGAAATCTCTACCGAAACGAGCACTCACGAATGTGGATTTGGAACTGTTTGCACACAAATTGAAAATACCTCATTTTCGCGTAGTGTTTATGAGAGATGGCTTGCCCGCTAAACCCAAGAGAGCAGAATGCGCCGTAATTAAACTGGATAAGACAGCAGGGCCTGGCACGCACTGGGTAGCCAACGTAAAAAAGGGAAAACACGCAGACTATTATGATAGTTTTGGGAATTTGCGTCCTCCACCCGAATTGCGCTAGTACCTGAAAAATTGTAATATAACTTACAATTAATGAACGGTGCACCTGCCTAACACGTGGAACTGTGGATATTTGTGCCTTCACTTCCTGGTTCGCTCGTACAAGTAATTGTATAAAAAGACTATACACAGCAAGTAAACCCTCAGTCATGTTTATAACGCTTGCCTTGACAGGTCGTAGCTCCGAGCTGCGTGCGGTACATTTTCCGCCACTCGACCTGGAGGGGAAATGGAGCATAGGCCTTGTCTATTTTAAAACTTACAATGCGATACCTAACATTCATTAAAAAAATTCCAAGCTGTACCTCGTAAAAAGTGGCAATGTTTCCCATGAAGTTTCGTTGCCTGTCGGCTCTTATGAAATAGACGATATTGCAAGGTACATTGAAGATTCGCTACCTCCCGACACTGAATTCGAACTACGTGGGATTCCCAATATTCTGAAGAGTGTTATCAGATGCAACGAAGATATCGACTTTACGAAACCGGATACCATCGGACCGATGCTGGGGTTCGAGCCGCGCATCTATGAAGCTGGTAAAACATACGTGTCGTCGCAGCCTGTAAATATTTTATCAGTCAATGTGATACGAATAACCCGCAATTTGGCGAGTGGCACATACCTCAACGGCAGGCCGAGCAATATGCTGCACAAATTTTCGCCTATAGTCCCTCCAGGTTATAAACGGTTCGTGGCACCGCAAAGCATCATTTACGTTCCGTTAGTCGCGAAGAGAGCACACGAGGTGGTTGTGACAGTTGTCGCACAGCGTGGAGAGTTGTTGAACTTTCGAAGCGAAGAAATCACCCTACACCTGCATTTGAGAAGATGGGTATAATATTTACGCCTACCAGAAGCTATAAAAGAACGTATCGTGTAAAACCTACCATCATATGTCACAGGCCTCCAAGGAGTTAACATGTGCTAGCGAGATCATCCTGTGTAGTCTCGGTTACGAGGTCGATCGCAGTGGAAGATTTCCTAAACTATGAAGAGCCAGCCTTTTTCGAAGGCAGCATAACGAAGGTGGAATTTCATGCGTACCAGCCGTTCCTGATCGGACCGTACACACTAGCATTGGGGGTTCGGATAGCAGTTCAACACCAAGATATCTGCATTCTTCCTTGCCAGTCTTTCGTGCGAATCAGGGGGACTCTGACGACATAAGATGGGACCAATCCAACATCGACGAAAATAATGAGCAATGGAATTGTTCACCTGCTCGATCGCATCACCTACTTTCTCAGCGGTGGCGAGGTGGACCAGTCTCGGGATGTGGGCATAACCTCAATGATAAAAAATTACCTTCCGCTCACGCCGAATGAGCTGCCTGTAGCCAAGATGGCAGGCTGGGGAATCGAAGATGGCTACAGTGTTCCCATTTATGCCGAAAGAAGGTTCGAAGCATGTGTTCCGCTCTCCATGCTATTGGGATTTGCCGAAGACTACAAACGAATTATCTTCAATTCTAAGCAGGAGCTGGTGGTAATGCTCACCAATACACATTTGGATACCGTAGTGGGTACGGGAGAAAACCTGGAGACAGTGGAACTGAACCTATAGTCTATCGAATGGATGCTACCTCATGTGCACTGTAGAACGCCTACACATGTTGCAGAATGTGGAAGATGGTAAGAACATCGATGTGGCTCTTAGGTCGTGGAGTCTGGAGACATACCCCGGATTGCCAGCAAGCCAACACATTAACTGGATGGTGAAGACCAGCTTTGCTTCTGAGGAACCGAAATACATCATTGTTGGGCTACAGACAGGAAGACAGCACAATGTAAGAGTGAGCCATTCGCAGTTCGACAAATGCCAAATAGAAAATGTCAAAATATTTTTTAATATCGTAAGCTACCCGTATGTAGACATAAAAACGAACTTTGTAAATGGGCAGTACCTACTGGCACATCAGATGTACACTCAATTACAAACTGCATATTATGAACGCACCCAATCCCCAATATTGAGCCTTGATACGTTCAAGAGTTTGGCCCAGCTCATGATATTCAATATGAGTAAACAGGACGATCGTATTACCTCCAATGTGATCGACTGCAGGATCAAATTCACTACACAATATTCCTGCCAACAAGTACACATTTTGCCTGATTCTTCACGACCGGCTTGTATCTTACAATTGCCGAGACAGAACCGTCAATATACTGTTATGAGTGCAGCTGACTGTTTGCACACCGTAACAGTTTACTCGTCTTCTAGCATCGCCAGCTTCAAGTGGTGGGGTTTCCCTGCCCGCTACAGTTACAGAGTCACCGAGGCAGACATCGAGCAGTGAACGTTGAAGAAGATTAATAAACCTGTACATTGTATTATGTGTACAATATATTATATGTAAAAAAGATATGCTGTGTTTTATTTCAAAGAACCTTTCCCACATTATACATAAGAAAAAAATTATAGTAAATTTAAGTACTTTGCAGGAATGATCAATGTCACCATTCGGTACAGTCCTCTATCAGGTGGCATAAACGGGTTGTCGCACAAAGGTGAGACATAAACTATAAAACAAATGAAATATAGAACACGGAGGACTGCATCTAGCAAGATGGCTGCCTCCCGACACGGCAGCCTCCAGTAACATATACACAAATATGGCGGCCTCCAGTACCATATACAGAAAGATGGCAGCGTCCAGTAACATATGAACAAAGATGGCTGCCTCCAGTAGCATGTAAACAAATGACGAATGAAAAAATCAAGATGGCGGAATGAGGGGAATGGAGGCGAGGGAGTCAGTCGTTTGTTGGATTCGAACAGAGGTGAGTAATTGATGGTGCGGGGAGAGACCTCCGGAAATGTGTTTTTTAATTTAGATTTTTAAAACGAATTTTTTAAATAAAAATTTACTGTGGGAAATTTTTAAGGAAAAAGGGAAATTTCGAGGGAAAAAAAGGGGAAATTGCCCGTTACGCATATGGCCACCTTAGCTCCCGATCGTTGTCGTTTAAATTTTATGCCATCTCATTTCGTTCATTTTAATTTGTAAAAGTTTGTGTTTGTACGAGCTGAAAAATAATGTGGGACTTTGAGATTTGCCTGAGCTGGCACATATGTCCTTGTAAAGGAGTAAGACTCTTTCCATATATAATACTAGTCAATTCCAATAATTAACTTAGGTTTTAATTCATGTTAGAGGTTTTTTAAATCAATTTTTATACCTTGTGATTTCTATAGTGTATCTGGACTCATGTATGCTATTCTAGGTTGCCAATTATATACTAGTATTATTGAAGCAGGTTATTTTTATAATTAAGGAATGTTGTGTGCGTTCATTCGCCCCGCCCTGATTATCTCTGTTCTATATTTTCTGCTATACGAACTTCATATAGCCCCCCTCCCCCCCACGTCTTTACATATAAACTAATATAATATGACACAAGTATGCCTACAAGGTACAAGGCAACGTACATAGGAATAGAAACCTTAGTCGAGTTACACAAAAACATTCCGGCCGAAATATAATAGAACTAAAATAATGTGACCCACAAACTATCTATTAAAACAAAATAGTAATGACTTATGACAATATGGAGCAAACTGTCAATATAAGCCAGATATATCAGCGACTGGAAACAGCAGAACATGTGGTACTAGAATAGCTTTAAAAAGTGACTGAAATAACGGAATATTTTACCCCTTCAAGTGTATCGTAGGTAAAGAAAATAATAAGATGTTAAACTAAATACAAATAAGGGCAGGAGTGAGGTATTAAATTAAATTAATACAAAACAAGGAAAGTTATAAATAAGTAATCAGAGTAGGAATAGAATAAATAAATAAATATTGGAATGACAATATACTAGTACTCTGATGGCAAAAACAAGGAATATAGTTTCAGCTGGTTTCCAGGACAGAGCATGCACGTAAGTCGGGCCCAATACTCTTGGCTGTACAAGTTGTTCACGGTAAAATGATCACTTTTGAAAGTCCTGCTTAAGCTCTACTTGTATGCACGTTGTGTACTGTTACACCTTATGTAAAATTAACATTCCCATGGGCCTCATCACTTTATTCATGCGTAAGTCAGTTGAAATTGTGATATTATTAGAAAAGTAAGTATTTTATGCATCTGCTCATTGTTACACTTCGGCGCAAATAAAAAAATAGAAAACGGAAGTAATAATTTAAGTCATCACAAACGGTTACCAAAACTTTTTTATTCGACGTTAAGCTATGGTACTATTTCCTCTCCATCGTTACCAATTTCACAAGGCGCGTGTCACTCAGTGAGCCGGTTAAAACAAATGCATGTAGGAGCAGTGACTTTTTTCTAAGGTTGATTTCAAAAGTGCTCACTTTATCGTGACTGGTCGCACAGCGACAGCCATGTGAGAAGTAGACGACGGCTGGGAGACTGTTCTGCCACAGACAAGGTGTTGGGAGGTTTGTGCAGCTCATGACGAGGTTTCGAGAGCCGACGAGGGTGAAGCGAGGGGGACACGGAGCCAGCAAGAGAATGCAAGGAAAGCCCGCCGACCAGCGGAGTCGTCCGGCACGATTCCCATGTGCGACAATCTGCTCGCCTTTGTGAGGGGCAATCGATTCAGTCATCAAGACAACCGCGATCCCAGTACAGACAGGATAAGCACACAAGCTAAATGATGGGAAAATGGTGAGGGGTGGGGAGAGACACGATAAGTGAGCACTTTTGAAATCAACCTTATAAAATTGTCACTGACTCTACCTGTATATATTTTAACGGGCGCACTTAGTGACATGCGCCCAGTAAAGGACAAAGATGGTAACGATGGATGGGAATCAGCTCCGTATCTTAACGTCGAATAAACTGTAATAAAACCATTTCTGACAACTTAAATTATTTCTTTCGCTTTCTGTTTTTTTTTTGCATCGAAGTGTAAAAATGAGCAGATTTGTTGAAAATCTACTTTTCTAAAAATTTAATAGTTTCATTGACTAACGCATAAATAAGGTGATGAGGCCCATGGCAATGTTAATCTTACATAAGGCGGAAGAATGCACAACGTGCATACAAGTATATATTAAGCATGCCTTTCAAAAGTACTCATTTTACAGTAAATAGCCTATACCAACAACATTGGTGACCAGAAATGAAACCTCAATGTTAGCATAAAGACAGGAATCAACAACGAGGTTTCGGAGCTTAGCAGAGACTTGAATGGGCCATGATTGGCGGTACGCTATAGACTCGGCAAAGAGTAGATAAGTAAACAGTGGTTCCTTTTATGTGGGTGTTACATTTTTTTCTGATTGGTTGAAAGAGGCTATTGGAAAGGACCTCACGTCTCATTGGCTACTGGACATTATAGTAATAAAATCTAGACCCCCCCTTAACCCTTTTGGTCCTCCAGATCTTACATATTCCCCTCCATATCTTTCCTTATTATATCCGTCACTTATTAATTTAAATCTATTTTGCATACATTATATATTATAAAGTTTACCACTGCCAAGGCACGTACTAAAATTATTTAAATTCTCTTGATTTATTTTAAAACATATAGAACCAAGCTAACATTTAAAAAAAATAATCATATCTTCTTTGGAATTTTAATATTTAAATCTTGTGTACTAGTATATGGCCTGGAATTATCGTCGGCAGAGGGAGAGGTGACTATTTGCCTGAATATATTATAAATATCCAGTTGCCCGCGGGAACCAATGCGGAAGCTGTCACCTAGGTCCTTTTTCTCCCTCCCGTTACAATTTATATTACAGTAGCATTGTTATTTATATAAAACTGTTGATAAAACCAGATCCATTTGATTACATAATATACATAAAATCCTAAAGATGAAAACAAGAAACAATCATACATGAACCAGAAACCCATCAATATTAAAATCCCCAAACAATAACACATTTTAATCTTAATACAATCAAAAGCATCACCATAATTATATGTTTGCAGTCAAGACCAATTTCTACTAATTACCCCCATTAAAGACAGGACATCCCTTGTTCCGCACTAGCCTTGCCTGCAAGCGTGGTCCTGCTGAAGCCTCACCTGGCAGGGCAATCAGTTACTTGTCCTGTCCCCCTTTACCTATTCCTAATATAATAAATCATCATTCATGGTCTTGACTACAATATATATGTTATTTATATAATTCTTAATACTTTTATAAATATTATTAGCATATATAATAAACTTCACTAGAGGCCATCTAGCATCCCTATCCATCAATTTCCTACTTAATTCATTCCTTTCCACTTCAAACATTTTCCATTGATATAATACATTATACACATCTTGTACACTCTCATCACACTTACATCTATCAGTATTGACTTTATTTTATTTTTTAATGTGTTCTGACTTGACAGTGTCCACTTATTACGTTTTTAACTACTTTATTAATATATATTCTACTGACCTACCAATCCTATAAATCTTTAATATAATTTTTAACGCAGAAACCATCTTCCATCTTATTCCATTCTTCTATCCACTTATCTATTGCAACCTCATATAATATCTTCTTCATCTCCTTAATACTAACTATCATATTCTCCTCTTCTTGTGACCCATCTACATTCGTCTTGAGTTAAACCCGAGCATGTTTGTCCAGCTATTACTATTTCTTCCTCTGTATATTTTAACTTATATATTATATTTCTGCTTATAACCGCATAGTCAATTAGTATCATTTTATTTAATATAATATAAGCAAAAAATGAAGTTGTGGGTTTCATATCATATATCCGGATTAAAATGTACCGTTTTTAATGATATATTTATTATGTATATGTGTGTCAAAAACTATTATAGCATATAATATAGCATTTAGAAACAAATATTTGTATATGACTTTTCTGACAGGGGTTATAATTTGTGTATTTTCCGATTTTATATTTTATTCTATTGCATAATGTCCTTAGCTTATCGGTGATCATATTAATATCTGCAGTAAATGTAAGTCTATTGTCCATTATTACTCATAGATATTTAGTTCGGGTCACCACCTTAATACTTTTACCTTTATATTTTATTGTAGGTAGTCTTGCATCAAGTTTTCCTTTTACATTTATTAAAACAGTTTTATCTTCTGCAATCTCCAGTCCATTCTCTTGTACCCATACTTCTAATTTCCGCATCTCTTTTGCAACTTTATTTTCCATACCTCTTCTCGTGCTGTCTCCCACTATTAGTAAACAGTCATCTGTATATGCCAATCTATCTACGTATTCGTTCTTAGGAAAATTCAGATATCTATTAAATACAACGTTCCATATGATGGGTCCCGGACAGAGCCATGAAGACACCCTCTATTCATTACTTTGTCAAAAACAATAGAATTATAAAAAATTCCTACTCTTCTCTTATTAAAATAATCTAAAATTAACTTATTTTCATTACCACTTATATCTGAATCAATAATCACTTTTCTAATACTAACCCATTCCAACGTAGAAAAGGCGTTCGTAATATCAATTAAAATACACATTTTATATTTAGGCTCTGTATTTCTTATAATCTCTAGAACTCTATATACAGCATTTTTGGTAAACCTATTCTTTCTTAATCCAAATTGATTTACATACATAATTCTTTCTGTATTAACCATTATCATATTTAAAATTATTCTTTCCGTAATTTTACCCGTAACTGATAATAAACATATTGGACAATAAGAGCTTGGGGATTTGTCTAGGTTTCTATTCCCTTTATAGATTATTATAACTTCTGTTTGTTTCCAAACTTTGTGGAATATGCCCATATTATAACATTTATTTATTATTTTTAAAAGTTCTTCTTTTATTTCCTCCCTCAATTCCTTAACAACCTCAATTGATATATTACCTTCATCAGGAGCTTTTTTCATACCACTCTTTCTTAAAGCCATCTCTAATTCTTCTATATCTATAGTATTTCTTTCTTCTCCTTGTATTACTATCCTATTGTAATAATCTTCCTCATTATTATTAATATCCGGCGTTAATTTGTTTGGTAACTTTATACATGTTTCATTTATTCCCTTTGGGTTAACACCATCGATATTAATCGTACCAATTTTTTCATAACTTCTTATCTTTCCTCTTATCAGTTTATCCAGTAAATTCCATACATTTACTTTACTCTCCTCTTCAATAAACTCTTTCCATTTTTCTATCATATTTTCTTTTATCATTTTTAATATATTTTTCTTTCATTTTTATATTATTCTTTGTATATTGTTTTGGCTTCACATATACTTTCTATTCTTCTTTTTCACAATCTGTTCAATTTCTCTTAATTCATTATCCCCCCACCATATATTTATCTTCTTCAAACTATTGTTGTCCCCTTTATATTCTTTTTTTGTATACAAGCATAGTGTATTATTTAATTTAATTTAAATATTCTTTCTTATACATCCCATAGCTCACCTTCTTATAGATTATATCTAAATCTTATTTAACTCTTTTCTTTACTGTCTTCCAATCTTTAACCACTAAATGCAATCTTAATCTATAAAAATTTTCATTCTCATTCCAAATATTCCAATTCCATTTTATTATATTATGATCAATAATGCTACTTTCAATATTCCAGTTATGATTTTCTTCTCTTACCCCGCCTGTTACAAAACTTATATCAATATTTTCTTCCCCATGTATTGAGTCATATGTATAAAATTCGTCTTCTACGCTTAAGGCATTAAAATGATTTTGATACATAAAATCTCCAACTACTATCCCTCCGTCATCCCTTATTTTAGAATACCAAATTGGCGAATATGAATTAAAATCACCTGCAATTATCATTTCAGCATTTTGTTGGTATACAATTGTCTCTTCAATTTTATAAAAAAAATACTTATAATACTATTTTGGGTGGGAAATATACATTTATTATATTTACTTTCTTATATACAATTTTTATTTTAATTACAACTATTTCTTTCAGCTGGCGCCTATTGGATCTGCAACAAGCTACGCTTTTCTGTGGCAATGGTTGCCTCTTCACGAGGCGTTACGAGTTGGTGGCACAAAAGAAACACTTTAGAGGTTAGTTATATTTAACATTTTTATAGGAGACATAGAAAGGGCAGTCTTACATAATTGTTTATAATAAATATTTATGAACAATTATTTTACCATTGTTATGTATTTCGGCAGTGCTGTTGCTCCTGCAGGAACTCTTCGCATGCCATCGCGACGCAAGATATTATGCGAATTACTGTAAATTCATCTTTTTGCCTACACATGTGCTCACAAAGTTTAAAACCATCATCCAGGATCAGCCTTTCCTAGTTTCTCTATGTGGGTTTCCAATATTGTGGAGACTCCAGCTGTAGTTTTAGGAATCTCGTTATGCCCCACACCTCATTATACGAAGAATTCTCTACGCACTTAAGACAATGAGTGCCTCTATTTCCGGACATGGGTTTTCGAATGAGATATTTATTTATTTTCATTTTTAGCCCTTCCACGAACGTCGTCAGTTAATTTAGAAAAAAAAACACATCTTGTGTATCAGTTTTTGAAAAGTTCTTGCGGGAATTTTGGGGGAGTTACCAGAAAATCACGTAAAACGATGATGCATATAACTACGTAGCAGTACACTAGGTCTGTGAGGAGCTCGCCACAGCTGGGAATCAATAACAACGTGTTCTTTATACACACCTTTAAACAAGTGTTGAGCCACATGCAATTGGATGCACGTGAATGATACTGATGTGCTCTGAGATAATCGGTGTATTTAAAAACAATCGCGCGTCACGTCTGACGGGGTATTCTGTACAGGCAGTGTGAATTTCATCCCATACTTTCACGTGGGGCGTGAGGCTCATAATACCGAATGCACGGCGGTGTAGAACATTTCATGAGGCGTGTATATATACAGATAATATAACTTTATAAGACATCCAAGCATAGCGTAAATGAGTGGCATATTGACTTGTAACGCCATCTTACAGCATGAAGTGTTCTGGCTTCGACACTCATGTGGGGCACGACTCTGTAAGTAGTTCTCCATCTCCTTCTCTCTCCTCCTCCTCTGTTATCTACCCCTCATCTGGCTCGATCAACCAGCCGGTATATAGAGGGAATGTAATACGTAAAAAAACCTAATTAGTGATAACAATAAAATTAAATATTAACATATTAATAAGTAGTTGTTCTGCCCCCGCTAAGCAGAACAGATTTGATGAAATCCGCTCTCTTTCCTTTTTTTCTGCAAACATTTATGCAGCATACGAAACGTTTCAACGATATGTTACAATAACACATATTCGGCTGCAAAAAAATAGAGTAACATTTCGTTTTCGTCTGTATTCGTTATTTGCACAAATTTCGTTAAGCGCTCCGCCTGACTGACGCGTGAGTTGCGTTGCAGAGGTGTGGAAGAAAACACGTGAATCAAAGATGGTTGGGTATTTTGCAGTGTTGTCCAAGTACGAAAGAAAAAAAATAAAGAACGAAATATTCCGTGTCCAAAGACCAGTTTTAAGTCCTCATTTCAACACAACAAATTATTATATTTGGAGTGAAAATGGCAGAAATAGATATTTTCAGAATAAGTTTTTGCTGCTTAATTTTCAATACAGAATTTTCGGAATTGTCTTTAGACACGCATCATAATTTAATTTTACTATACGTCAGTTTAGTTGTCGACGGAAGTAACGCACGTCAACTGAAGTCCTTGCGCGTAGAAGCGACGAAACATGTGGCGAGTAAGCAAGAGTGGACCTTAAGAGCTCTCGCGTTTAGAATGAATGAATGAAAAGATTTGGGCGGCTATTAACACCGAGGTCTAGAGAGCCGATGAGGGGGAAGCGAGGTGAGTGTGGAACTGCGTGGGAATGCAAGGGCAACAGGAGATCCCCGAGAAAACTCGCCGACCAGCGGCATCATCCGACACGATTCCCACACGTGAAAATCCGGGGAGCGAGATCGACGGTAATCGAACCAACTTCGCCTAGATGGGAGGCGAGTAGTCTAACCACTACACTACCGCAGCCTTGTCAACAGGGGAATGGCTTCTTTGACTGCAGTGTTTTGTAAGTGAATGCTATATGCCAGCATAAGGGACACCGAAATCAGCCCTGCGTTCGTTGCTTCTACTCTAATTACAGTCACGTACGTGAGACTGACGACATGCTGTTATGAAGTGATCAGGCCTTAGCTGAATGGCCTGCTTGATCACACCTTCAAACATTGAACCATGGCACGAGCGAGATTGCGATAACACCTTGAGAAAGACAGTTTCAGAAACCCCCTCCACCGGACCAGTAAACGGGGCCGAAGATATTAAACAACTCGCCCGATATAGGCCAACGTAAAACTGGGAGCGGCGTCTTTTGTCGTCGGGGCAGCGGACCAAGAGTATATGGAGATGGGTATGTCCGGCCGTCGTTAACCGCCTCCTAGAATCAGCCTCCGGCTACGTGAACAAGATGGAGACTTTCCAATTAGATTGTAATCTAGTAGTGGCGTGCGGTAATATAACTTAACATAACATATTAGCATCTTGGTATTCAATTTAAGCTCCCCCGATCAACAGTCACGTAAATAGTTATAGTATAATCCTTATGATCAATAAACCCCATAATTCGTAACAATGTGGATGATATGTTCCGCAAATCGTGATAAATGAGCTTGAAACACATGTTGAGACAATTGGAACTGTAATTAAATTAATTTTTACCTGCTTGTAAGTATATTTCCAAGTTCTGGAAAGCTGTTATGAAATGGAAGTTAAGTTGCCTTATTTTAACTGGGGCCAGAGGCTCTGTAAAAGTTAAAACTGTGGAAAAAGGGGAGCTGTAGATGTTGAGACCCACATCAAAGTACAGACCATAAGTTCAAAAGTCTGAAAGAAATTGGTGTCGGGAATATTTTATTAAGGGTGCACCCACGTTCCATTTAATGTAGCCTATAGCGAATTTGAAAAATATGAAATTGAATATTTTACGCATATATACTTTAGCCCACAGACAGTGGACAGTGGATGTTGTCGCACAAGATCTGTTGTGAATCTGTGATTAAAGAGCTTGGTTTGGCGCAGTAAATATATAAAATGCAGTTATATATATATATATATATATATATATATATATATATATATATATACACACACACGCACACACCCACACCTAATGAACGCAACAAGAACAAATTCATCTAACTTCTGTGCGTTACGTTTAACTGTATTGCGAAATTATTTTTCACTATTTTCAAGCTAGCAACGCCAGTTATTTGGACTCTAGCTACTAAAAGAAATGTAGTTACAAGGTTATTTAATTGAGTATTGGTCCAGTAGAATACTTGTGTAGAGACGAGGACAGTCTTGTCCCTAGCCGGTATGATTATCCGGTTTAACGGAAATAAAGCCGAGGAAAAAATGTTCTGCTTCAACAGGTCAAAGAAATGTCTAGAATTAAGATTGTTGTGGCAGCACGACTTATTGACGCAGTAAAGAGCGGGACACTAGAGTAATTTTAAGTGGGTGCGAATGCTATGGTGAATCCTCCCACAAAATTTCGGGGCAGTTGAGGGAATAGAATGCACGCCTGTCCTTTTATCCATACTGCCGGCACTGCGTCCATGATTCTGGCATCGCCAAAGACCACAGCTTCATCAACCCATCAGGACTGCCCCTGTGCCAATGTTCCACGTGATCATATGAAAGCGCTTTTGTTTAAATCAGCCTGATTTGTGACCGCTGGTCCTCAAACAACAGGATCACGACCAAATATTACACACTCCTTGCGTCCATCTTTACGCTATCCTCAAGATACAGACATAAGAAGAACAAACTATCATGACCAAAATGTCAACCTTACAAATAGCAGAGTGCTTCAGTGTTGAAAAGTGTCAGTTGCACTATCACACTAACTGTGTTAGAGCAGGGGAGAAGGATAACCAACTCTACCATAAAAGCCACTATTTTAACACTGACTCAGATTCATTCAACAATCCCAACATGAATCAACACCATTAAACAATAACAGTATGGATTTATTTAACCATCCAACCATAAATCCATTACTTTAATAATTGTAATAAAAAGGTATACTGAACCATCCAAAAAAACTTTCAATCCTATCAACACTTCATGATTGATTCGGCTTCTCAGTTTACCAAAAACAACAGTATACAAAACTGACTGCAATACCACCTAATCTCATACAATCTATTTGTTTTAAAAAGTAACAATATCAGTTTCCTTGCTCCAGAAACCCTGGATTACAACTTCACCCAAGAACCTGGTTCACACTGTTTCACAACACACAGCGTGACAAGATATAACCCTAACAACCTATATCTAAAAAATTGTACATTATTCCAATACAACATTGTATAGTATAAACCTTTACAATACTGAGATATGACCTTGACTAAATTTCACACCAAAACAACCTGCATGTAGTGAGTGGTCTCAACATTTCTCTATGTACTATTTTCCCAACCGATCCAGGTTACAGCACTCTCGGAGGGGGACTTATTCATCCAACCATTCACACAACCAAACACAACACCAAACCACCTGTGGTGGCCGGGAATGTTCTCCCCCACAATAACCACCAAAGTGGCCAGTACTTTCTTTTCCACACTTCAATCACCCCCCCCCCCCCTCTCTTTCTCACACACACACACACACACCAACTCCAAGTCCCAATCCAAGTTTTCATTTCCAAAAAATAAAACCTTTGTCCCATACAAAACAGGTATTCCCACAAATTCCTCCTGCTATCTCCTTCCTTCGTTCCCCACTGTTCCAGAACCGTGCTCTTCCTTATAGTATGACGGAAAATTCTCATACAATCTTCATCACTAACAGTTCCTCTGGAACTTTACCTGTCCAATTCGGGAGTTGAAAAACTAAGTCCCGCGATCGCGCGTCCAGTCTTGGTACCATTATGAGTTCCTACTTGCTGAAATTCCTCGTAGAAGATTAATTAGTTCGTGGCCATACTCAACTTTATCACCGTCGGACGACTCTCTCTTCTTACCAAGGAGGACCCCACCTTGCCCCTTGTTTATCGCCCGCTCTCCGGCGGGGCGCCAAACCCTTCGCGCGCACGTCTATAAATACCAGCCAACCTCCCTTCCCCCACATTGAGACCACTCACTGCAGCGCAATCTTTACTATCGCGGCACCCCATATACAGACGTCGCGACCTCTATACTAGCAATACTCCACGGCCACTTCGCGGCGGGAAGACACAACCAATCAGAAGCTTATTAACTAAAATATCAACTTCTCAGCCTTAAGGTTGGCGGACCGCAACTCATCATACATCACATCTACGCGGGTAGCGGCGCACTAGGGTTACTGAAAGCAACTCCAGTCATTTACAAGACAACCAAAACAAATATAAACCGTCTTTTATTTATAGTGACTGCCACAAATCCATCACAAATATTTAAAAAGCCGGATGTTTAACTCGGCGTGATAATTTTTAAAGCTGCATAAAAGTAGACTGCTCTATTCCTACAAATTTGAATGATAAATGTAATTATCCCAAGAGAAACGTCATTTGTAGTACACTGCGACCGTTACCACAAATAAATTGTTTTTATAGATTGTTCACGGTAAAATGAGCACTTTTGAAAACCCTGCTTAAGATCTACTTGTAAGCAAATTGTGTATCCTTCCGCTGTATATAAAATAAACATTTCCGACGACCTGATCACTTTATTCATGTGTCAGTAAAGGGAAACTGTAAAATTATTACAAAAGTAAATAATTTACAAAATTTGTTCATGTTTACACTTAGGTTTACGCATTAAAAATACAAGAAAGAAATATTAATCACTGCAGTATTGACAAATCTTTACCGAACACTTTTAATTAAACGTTGTGACATAGAACTACTTTCCCTCCACCCGTTACCAACTTTACTGAGGGTATGTCACTACGCATGCCTGTTAAAAATACTCGCAGGTAAGGATTGTGACATTTTTCAAAGGTTGATTTCAAAATTGCTCCCATTGCCGTGAACAGCCTTTAACGCAATGACTCCCGGCACAAAACATATCTACCCTATAGGAAACTCGACTTGCGAAACATTTTAGATTATCACACATTTTCAAGCCAGAAAATTTGTACTGAAGTCATGTGATTGCAAATTCCATGCCTAATCTAAAACAAATAATTGTATTTGGCTGCTGATAATCAGTTTTCCTTCAAAGGCATCGGTTTGGGCGACACGTGTGAGCAAATAAACCTAGTAGTGGTTCCTAAAAAAAATTGTTCACGCAAACAATGCACTCAGATGCTTAACATAACGGCGTTTAGTTTAACGCAAATGATCCATACACAAACCAATATATATATATATATATATATATATATATATATATATATATATATATATATATAACTGCACTTAGTCTCGTCTGGTAAGCAGGCACCTCCTACGTAATGATTTTAAGTTTCAGTAAGATACTGAAATAGTAATATTTTGTATATTAACAGGTAATTTTACGAACGTTTACAATTAATATTCGAAAATGCATTCCGTACGTACGAAGTGTTCTTCACATCTGTAATATGAAAATAATCGTTTATATGGCAGTTATGATATTCATGCCACTTATGCATCTACCTTTAAATATCAGGAATAAACACAAACTATTTAAATAGGCGGTAACATCTCAAAATTTTAGTGGCACAGGAAACCGGAACTGTATGTTAAGTTCTCTATGTAAAAATAATACAGAATGTCCGAAAAGTATTTCCCTGATTACTAACTTTATTTATATCTGCCACATCTAAGATGGAGATGAGAAACTGGGGCCAAAATGTTAGCAAACTAACCAAGTTTTTCGTTGCAGGTTTCAGTAACGTGGCTGTAGTGTAAAAGTTGCAGTGTCCAGGAAACCGGACATGTTCACAAATCAGGAAAAAGCTCGGCGTATCCTCTGGTACTACAATACTCGGTCACCAGAAACAGTCCAGAGTAACTTTCATGGAAATATGCCACCGATGATAAGCTCAAGAGCAGAGGGTCTGTTGCTGACTTGCCGAGTACTGGCTGACTATCAATGTAAGCTGAAAGAGTAGAAGCAGCGGGACAGTCTTTTGTGAGAAGTCCCCAAAAAAAAAATCAGTGCGTAGGGCGTCACGTGAATTACAGATGCCAAAAGTTATCTTCATGATATCTTACACAAACGTGTTTGCTGTTTCGTGCATACAAACTGTAAATTGTTTAGGCTTTGTTGCCCAATGATGAGACGCGTTGGCATGACACTGCAGCCAGAATGTTATCACGTATTAAGGGCGATAATGGCCATCTCGAATGCGTTGATTTTTCGGGCGAGGCGAACTTATTAGTCAGTGTGTGTAGTGAACAGGCATAACGTTCGTATTTGGGATTCAGAGCTGCCAGGCGAAGTGTCAGTGAATGTTTGGCGTGGGCTTCCGCATGGCAAACTAATTGGACCATACATTCTCGCTGAGGGGACCATCACATATCCAGTGAATCTGCCAGGCGAAGTGTCAGTGAATGTTTGGCGTGGACTTCCGCATGGCAAACTAATTGGACCATACATTCTCACTGAGGGGACCATCACATCTCCAGTGAATCTGCCAGGCGAAGTGTCAGTGAATGTTTGGCGTGGGCTTCCGCATGGCAAACTAATTGGACCATACATTCTCGCTGAGGGAACCATCACATCTCCAGTGAATCTGCCAAGCCAAGTGTCAGTGAATGTTTGGCGTGGGCTTCCGCATTGCAAACTAATTGGACCATACATTCTCGCTGAGGGGACCATCACATCTCCAGTGAATCTGGCTGGATATTTTGCAATTGTTTGCTGTTCCTCAGTTGCCTGATTATCGTTCAGATATCATATGTACCGTCTCATTGGGGTTTGGAGGTTCGTGCCTATCTTGATACGATATTTCCTGAACAATGGATCGGTCGTGATGACCCGACAGCCTGGCCTCCACGCTCCTGCCGTGCTGGCTAACGTATGGACAGAAATTGAATCTCGACTAGACGTTCTACCAAGGGTGCTCGCGGGGCAACTTATTGATGTATTGTCCCGTTGCAACAAAATAATTGGTTAGTTTGCCAACAGTCTTGCACCGGTTTCACGTCTCTATCTTACATATAGCGAATATAAATAAAGTTTGTAATCAGGGAAAGACTTTTCGGACATTCTGTATTTTCACCATAAAAATTCGACAACTGAATAACTGTTGCTCACAACTGCTGTAATTTTTGCCTGCACTTATAAATTGCTTTTAAAAACAATTAGTTTTACATATTTCTTATACGAAACTCAGTCTAGAATTCAACAACGCTAATAAAATTGTTTCCACTATATCACTTCATGAACAAAAAATTCCACAAAAAGCAAACTGTAAATGCACAGAAATCTTTAAGAATTTAAGGGAAAATTTTTTTATTGGAGAAACGATGTATCCGTATTTTTATAAAGATTCCTTGGTAGGTTTTTACCTGTATTTTTCCTCCAATTCACTGTACCCATCTGTAATTCACTGTACCCATCTGTAACTCGATGTTGAGGAGATCTCTGAGCCCCGTCAAAATAAAACTTGAAACATTAGCGAATAGATAAAACACTGGAAAGGCAAGATATTACTTTTAACTTTAAATTCTATTTAAAAAGAAAGGTTACAATTTCAAAATGTGTTTTGTAAAATATTTTGCCAAAAATGTACGTTGGGAGAGCATAAAAATCTGGAATAAGGTTTTTTTAATGAGCAGGGGGGGTCCGCGAAAATATTGACCTAGTTTTAATTTTTTGATTGTTGACTCAGACACATTCCGAATTCACGCCTGTTATGTGCGCCTTTATCTGATGGTCACGTGTCTTTGTGATAATAGTATGTGGTATATTTGACTGGACCAGTCACAGTTACGTTACTATACGCTGTTCACGGTAAAATGAGAATTTTTTTAAAGCCCTGCTTGAGATCTACTTGTACGCACGTTGTGTATTCCTCCGCCTTATGTAAAATTAACATTGCCATGGGCCTCGTCACTTTATTACTGCGTCGGTCAAGTGAAACTGTGGAATAATTGTTATAAAAGTAAACATGTAACAAATATGTTCATTCTTATGTTTACACATAAAAAAAATTAATGAAAAGAAATAATTTCAGTTTGCACAAATGGTTACCTAACACTGCTTATTTGACGTTAATATGTGGGATGATTTCCCATCCATCGTTACCAACTTTACTGGATGCATGCCACTCAGTGCGCCCGTTACAATATATGCAGGCAGGGGCAGTGACTTTTTCCTATGGTTGATTTCAAAAGTGCTCACTTTATCATGAACAGCCTTTATACGGTAGTGAGCGTTTGTGATTCGCGGGCAGCTACTTAAAACGCACAGTAATCAAAGCCAGCTAGTTGCGAAAGTGGATCTCAGCTGAACTGTTTTGAAATGCCACACGACAGCAACTCTGTTCGCGAAAATAGGGTGGCCCTAACGATGACTAAAGTAACGAAAATTTTGCTAAGGTTAGGAACAAAACGAGATTCCTTATGGACAAGTTTGGCATAAGGAGGCTGGTGTTCCAAAGAGGTCACTTTTTAGCTGGCCTTAAATAGAGAAATTCCATTCAGTGTGGGGAAATTTCGCCCAGATTGTGATATGTACGTACCCTGCCAAATTATTAAGTATTAACTTTATTTTTACTTATTATTCAATCTCCCCAATGGTGTTTAGAAGAATCGAGAGTAATAATACTCTTGAGCGCTCATGAACCAGCTTATTTAAGTAAGAAATTACGAAATTAAGTGCGGAATAAATATAGTTGATATCAAAAACTATTTTTTTTATTCA
Organism: Dryococelus australis; assembly: GCA_029891345.1. NCBI lineage: Eukaryota > Metazoa > Arthropoda > Insecta > Phasmatodea > Phasmatidae > Dryococelus > Dryococelus australis. Next base: position 195,254,463 of record CM056998.1, on the reverse strand, counting down.
GCAGTTTTATTTAAATAAAGTAAATTGTGTAAGCCAAAGTTTTTCTAAATCCAATTTCAAAACAGAATTATTAAACAACAGGAAGAAGTATTTCATTAAATTTTTCGCTCTTGTGGGCAGAACAAACTTTTCCTTTATATAGGTTCTAACAAAATACATGTCAGAAGGTTTTACTCATTTAGATTTAATTTATGGATCCTGTTTACAAATACATTTTGAGTCATGGCTGTACTGTAGTATATGGAACGAACTATTTAAATACAACTTTGGTTAGAGTCATAGAAACTTGATTAAATTCCTAATTATTTGTATTTATTACCATAGTGTGATCTGTGTATTCGTAAAAATGTTAAGTTTTGATATGTTATATATGTTTAAGTTATTATATGTTATAACAAATGATCGGAATGATAAACAGACACAATTCATGGGAGATGTTAAATCTCCGACTTACTGCTAACATTATTTATTTAAAAAAATTTATCTGTGACAAAATAAGCAATTGATTTCCCTAAAATAATCACACAACAGGTCTGATAAATTTCCAAACATATTATTTGACTACTAAAATTAACTGAAGAATATTCCGAATATGGCTTAGTTCATCAGTAGAGCTTAAGAATAATTTAATGTCGCTCATGGTAATTTAATACCACACACTCGGACCACTGGACTTGCCATATTATTAAATTCCATATACAACTTCATAGCAATTTGTTGAATGATAAAATAGTAAAGAAAAACCTTACTTGAAGAGATCTGCAGATATTAAGGCACAATAGCTGGTCTGCCAGACTGCCTCAGAAGGCATACCTGCATAAAGAATAATCCTCCTGCAGGTAGATATTCCCCGGTGTGTTTAGCAACGATATTTAATACTGCTTAGCCTCAATACTGAAACATCTTCATTAAATTCGTTTAACATCACACACATTAGTCATACATGCCACTTCTGGATGGAGGCCGTTTGTTCCTTCTTTAGAATATTTTTTATAGAACATAAAATTCTCAGTCCAGTCCTTCCTAACAAACAGAAACACATCTGCATTGTCACATTCCAAAACCACTAAGTTTGTTTTCTGCTGGGCACACTTTCATATTCTCTTACCAATAAGAAACATATAACACTATTTTAAACATTAATTTCCGTCATTAAAAATTATGCAGCTAAACTGTCAATCTAGTAGAGTGTGGATAAAAGTTGTAGTATGTTTTTGACATAGTTAACATTGACTGATTTAAAAAAATTGCAATAGGTGAAATTACATATTAATTGATGTGACATGTAAAATAATTTAAATTAAATCATTCAAATGAAGTTAATAACATATGTTCAAAATATTTAAATAACCATAAATGGTGTGTGTAGAAATGTAGAAATAATGAAGTGCCTTGTGGAGACCCCTATCAGGAAATTCCTAACAATGTTATACTATAGAGAATGAGGATAGTATAAAAGAGTCTTAATTGAAAGCGTCATGGGTACCAACCCGCTCCCTTTTGTGAAGGATATTTTTTGTGACATTCTTGGGACAGAAAAAAAAATCAGGTCAGCTTTCTCAGTTACGTTGGGGGGGGGGGGGTAGAGAATGCCCATAAGACAGACCAAACCAGGAACTATTGAAAATTAATATGATAATTATTTATTTTGTAATGAAACTGTTTGACATGCACGTAGAAAATTATATTAATTTAAACACGTTAAAATTTAATTGAGACGCAATAACGGGGCACTTGCAACCTGAAACCGACAATTATGTTCACTATAGTTTGTATTGGGACTACCTGATTGGCTAGGACATTTAGCCGCGTTTTGAAGCCGTGGTCTTAGGAATTCTGTTTTTTTTTTTTTTTTTTTTTTTTTAACTCTCGCTGTCAAAGAGGGCGTGAGGCACGCCATGTTTTGTTAAGTTTCTCGTTGGTTTATGGGCGCCCTGAGAGGTCAAGGACAGCTAACGAGAGCACGGTGTCTGCAGTTTTATTAATTACGTTAATTATACCCTCGCCCCGAGCGGTTCGCCTGATAGGTCGAGTTTCAGAAGAGAGAGCGGACCACTCAGATCGCATGTCGTCGGGATGTTGACAAGAGTGAGACGAACAACAGCGAACCGACTTAACGGCTTCCGGGAAAACGTTACGAAACATCGTTGTGTTTGATTTACAACTTCACCTCGTAAAGAAATAGTGGAAATGTTTAATTAAACATTGTGGTGACAACATGGTGGAGATGAGCCTTATTTAACGTAATGGTTATAAAAAAAATCTGTTACAATTTGGTAACATGTTACACAAGTAACACGTTCCATTGTGTTTATACCGTTATTTTTGGAACGTCTTGGGTTGCCTCAACCATATACTAAAGATGAGGTAGACCGCTTATTTGTCTTCTGCGCGTGTACCCAACATTAACCTACCCCAATCCTACACAACTGTCAAAGTCACATGGTCAACAGTGATGAATATGTTTGTTTACATCTTCATTTTTAAATGACAAGCACTGTTATATTAATTTATTACTTTTACCAGTTCGGATGTAATCAAAAAGCATTACAAATTGATTAGAGGAAGTATAAGAACATCTCAAAAGCACTTGTTTACTAAACATTGTTCTAAACTCAAAATCATTCCACGCCATTTTTGCTAGACGTGTAGGCAGGAAAGCAGTTCAATGTTGGGGCACGGAGATTGGTTGTGCGCAGCCAGCGAGATCGCTGTACCTCATCTTTAGTCTATGGGATGCGTTACTTTAAAGTAGCTGTCTGGTCCATCCCCGGTCGGCTTGGCAGAAAAGCAGTCTAAGGGCCTGTATTACGACTTCTAGTTACGCATCAGTTTAAAAATTAATTTCCAGGTGGTGCAAAATAGTTTATATGACCTGTAGTTATTCTTAACTAGAACTGTTATCAAGGGTTAAACTATATATCACTTCAAGTGGTAGACAAGCACTTATACAGTTCGATAAGCTTCAAAATGACATCTCAAACATCAGGTGGTGGCGGTAGTGTGTTGATAATACGCATGGAGGTTATACAAAAATAATAATTGTGGTTTCTGGATATTTTGAGTGTTATGTTTAATATTTCTGCAAAATGTAAGTAAACCCGGCGAATGTCGATAACGACACAGAAGATTAGTTTTGGAAATTGTATTTTTAATGAAAAAAAAAATCGAAAAGAAAATATTAGCGCTAGGCTTAATATCATTTCGAGGAATCGGATGCCTTTAAATTTGTGAAATAAAGGATTTCCGCCTTCCATTCTCGAAATATTAAAACATATAATTTAATTAGGAAACACAGGCACTAACCTCAATCTTGAATGGTAAGATAAGATTCATATTCATTGTGATAAAGTGTATGGAGGTTAAGTAAGCTGTGCGAGGGTTGATATCGCCAGTGACAGTAACAATAATGAACAAGTATGTTGTTTTCCTGGGATTATAAAGCCCAGCATTCCATAGTTGGACATTTCGTTAGTAGTTTTTATTTATTCACTTTTGTTAAAGAATAATTAACATATTCAAAACGCATTTCTCGTTCATTACTGACAACTTAACATATGCCATAACACCAAAAACGTTGTGACTTTTATTGCCAACATACACAGTAACGAACCAAAACCTTGGAATACATATCTAAAGGATAAGTGTTCACGATAAAGTGAGCACTTTTGAAATCGACCTAAGAAAAAAGTCACGACTAGTAACTTCATACATTTTGACGATCGTACAGAGTGACACGCGCCCAGTAAAGTTTGTGAAGGTGGAGGGAAAGTAGTTCCATATCTTAACGTCAAATAGAAAGTGTTAGGTAACCATTTATGATAACGCAAATTATTTATTTCACTTCATGCTATTTTTAATACATCGAAGTGTAAAAATGAGCAGATTTGGAAAGTATTAACTTTTCCAATAATTTTACAGTTTCACTTAACCGACGCATGAGTGAAGTGATGAAGCCCATGGCATTGTTAATTTTACATAAGACGGAAAAAATACACAACGGACATATAAGTAGTTCTTAAGTAGGGCTTTCAAAAGTGCATCATTTTACCGTGAACAGCATTTAATGGACTGTTCATAACACATATCACCATCAAATAGCTTATCTATGGAATAGCTATTGCACACATATATCTAGAGGTGGTAATTCAAGTCCTAAATGTTGGAACAAGGATCTTAGTGCGTACCTCTGGCCCGTAACCTATAGGCCCTTACACAATTGAAAACTTTAACATTTGACTTTACGTTTACTTTTCGACATGTTGTTTCTTATGGAGCTTGACACAATGTAACTGCCAAAGTTAAGGTGAAGCGCTCTTGACTTTACGATATCGAAAATTTGAAATTTAAGTTCAACGTCAAGCAGATATTTTGCCGAGAATCTAACAGAGGTTATGTGGAGAGTGGGTTATTTTATTGTAGGGCGATTTTAATCTCGGTATACCAAACAAAGCTCGTCTAAAATTAAATTAATGGCGAACAAATATAATGTGGCGAGGAAATATATGAATTGGCATATTTTAATAAAGTAAACAAATAAGTTTTTCGTTTTGAAATAAACTTTTAATATAAATTTTAAGCCTATATTTATAAAAAAAAAACAGCGTGTATAATACATTCCCAGATAATATAATAATTATTTACATAACAAGATACACATTTATTACGGATCTGGCAGAACCGATGTTCAATTGTCTGAACTCTTGACTTTACAATATTGTATTGTGTATTGGTGGTTTCGTCAGAGGAAAGGAAACTTAGAGTCAAATGTTAAAGTTTTCTACTGTGCAAGAAATTTTACTCAATTTCCGTCTACGATGCAGCTGGCAAACCTGAGTAGAAGGAACAGCTGGCAAACCTGAGTAGAAGGAACAGCTGGCAAACATGAGTAGAAGGAACACTTGGTGAAAGTGCAAGCGGTTGTGTTGATAACGCGGAGTGTGTAAGGACGGGTATAGTATAGAAGCCTGCGCGGCGCCCTGGTGAAGGAGGACGGCGTGTTATCTGCCAGCGAATCCGCTTGCCTCAGCGATCGCGGTCACGTCTCAGTCAGGCCTTATATAGCAGTCAGGCGTGTGTGTGCGTGTGTGTGTGGTATAACGCGCACACTCGTGCCGACACAGGTGGACCCGTTACAGCTTCCTATGCGCCTTCTATGGCGGGGAGTCTATGCCCCAGAGAGCGCCGAGCTGAGCCATCCTCGCAGATCTCACGTCATCACTGTGGCTGGTCCGCTGGTATACACTTACAACTTTTCTCAAGTCCTGCTAGAGTTACGCTTTCAGCATATTCCTCCGCCACGTGCAAACAAAGACTACAATGTACGAGGGGGGGGGGAATAACCTGACTAATGTAAGGTAATATTCGTAAACTTGTGGGGGAAATATAGTTTTCCTTACACAGGTAAGGTACAATTACCGCACTCTGGAGTAAAATTCATGTACATGGTAGAGGGAAATCCCATATAACAATGCGAAACTTACCTAACGACGCGTCCATCGCCTCAGCATTCTCAACAGTCTTGGCCGGGGGGGGGGGGGACCAATCCTTTAACACGCTAATATTCACTGAAGCTGTCACATCGTCGGCGTGGTATGATGAATATCACATCGACACATCGTGACAAAGGGCCATAGTTCGCGCCCTTCCACCAGCAAATGTCGAGGAATTTAGTGTTGAGGTTTCGATTACTATTCGTCAGATGATATAGCTAGTAAAAATATAATTAATTTTCTCTTACTGGTATGGGATTATTCGCCCACTTTTGTCGGGTGCTTTTTCCGTACGATTAGGAAATAGTACTTTACTTGTCATGTAATTTTACTCTACATGTAAGAGGTAATTGTACCTTACACGCAGAGGTAATTAGCTTCTCTTACATCTAAGGAAATTTTACCTGAATTATTTTTTCTGTGTAACCAAATATACAAAATTTCGCCCAAGGACAACGCAGCGTAATTGCGCTCACTCAGATTAACCATTTTACATAAGAACTATATCTTACACACATATTTTATCTCTGGTTTTATTATTATCTATTATAAATGAAATATTGGTATCTATCTATACATCTATACATACTATATAACAAAGTCGCCCGGCCGCGTGTGTCTGTGTATTCGTCTAAGGCTTCTAAACTGCTTTGTGGATTTTGATGCAGTTTTCATCATTATTTAGAGAATTTCTTGAGGACGGTTTAGGTATATAAAAAATTTATATTTAATGTAACGATGGAGGAATGTCGAAGTTTTATAATCAAGTCAGAAAAAGCCGCTTTTCGGGCGCTTACATGGCTTACGCTGACTAGACCATAAGAGATACACCAGAGTAATGCACTACAGAACTGTAGATCTCAAGAAGGTCCACGAAAAGTCCGTGACAGCATGTGTTTATATTTTAAGGATGTCCCACAGTAATAATTTGTTTCTTTTATAAATTGTTAAGAATATGGGTTCACTTACGAACACAACACAGTATTAATCCTATGTTAGTTACTTTAACCGCATTTAGTGCTTATACTTGCCGTAAACATAAAGAACGCCATATTTGTAAATCGCACCCGAGCGAGGCCTGGGAGGGTCGCTAGTTCCTAGATAAAATATAAGATTAACTTATATATAATTAAAGACAAGATACTTTAACATTAACAGAAGTATGAACACTTGTGATACATGACACATTTAGGAATAAACCAAACACGTCATTTATAGGGAGATTGAAGGTGTTGTGAATATATAAGAGGAATACATAGTAAAGGCTCTTCACAACAAAGTGAGCACTTTTCAAATCAACCTTTGAAAAAAGTCACTGCTCCTACATTCATATGTTTTGACGGGCGCACTGAGTGACATGCGCCCAGTAAAGTTGGTAACAATGGAAAGAAAGTAGCGCCATATCTTAACGCCGAATAAAAAGTGTTAGGTAACCATTTGTGAGAACTTAAAAATTATTTATTTCTCTTTCTGGTTTACATATGCATAGAAGTGTAAAAATGAGCATACGTGTAAAAACATTTCCTTTTTAAAATAATTTCACAGTTTCACTTGTCCGACGCATACATAAAGTGATTAGGCATATGGCAATGTTAATTTTACATAATGCGGAATAATACGCAACGAGCATAAAAGTAGACCTTAAGCTTGGCTTTCAAAAATTCTCATTTTACCGTCAACAGCCTATACAGATCTCTGACCTCGTGAAATTGTTCTCACTCGTTAGGAGGGGTAGGGGGTTGTGCACGGAGGGGAGTGAGGATCTCAGTGACAGCGGGTATAGGCTGTTCACGGTAAAGTGAGCACTTTTGAATGCCCTCTCATTTGGAATAATAGCCAATAAATACATAATATTTTAACCTTAGACATAAAATTCCGAATGCGATGTAATATATACATTGTGTGTATGACTTACTCGACAATATTTATTTTAAAAGGTGGTTGAAGAATGGGAAATGACTCGAAGAAAAAGTAACTAGGGTTTCAAAAGTGCTCACTTTACCGTGAACAGCCAATAACTGAGCGGTAATGGAGTGACGTCATTTGCGAGTGTGCCTAGTGAGGATGTGCAGTCTCGTTTCACTCCAGTGTTCGTTACTTCTCGTTACTACTCAATCGAAGACTCGTTACTTTGAACTAGTTACTTAGTTACTAGTTACGTTTTTCGGACTTTCAGAAGAAAGTGCGTAGGCCGTGAAGAAGTAATAGTTACTACAGTTCCTTACTCATTCCTTACTCGTTACTAAAATAGTTCTACTCGATCACCTTATTCCACAAGAATAACAATATTTACGTTTACGAAACTTGACTATACCCGTTATTTTTCACAAAATAATAAATAGTAGATAAGTTATTGAACATATAATATATGTTAGGTATTCTTTTGGAACATAATTTGTTCGCGTTAATTTATAACATATAACCACGGGGATTGTTGTTGTAACACTTTATTGCTTAAGAAAACAACAACATATAAAAATAATTTTTATCGTATTCTCATTCTATTTTTAGTTATTTACACATCACAACTTCACAAACGACCGTATCATAACGTTTATTTTGTGTTAATGTAAAAATTCTTTTTTATTTATTTTGCCTTTCTATCCTATTTGTGTAATACTTTGAAAGTTACTTTTCGTCCATGAGGTTGCATGGCATAACACTCTTTTGTACTGATTAATATACGTTCAGAGCACTCATATCAATATAGTAATATTGCTAAGGTCAATACTTTCAAAATGCACGGAACTAGGTTAAACGCTAGAACAAAGCAAACGTTTACCCCTCCCACCACAATATGAAACTGACTGCTTTAGTTTCCAGCCTCCATCTCACCCCTTCGACCCCACAATTAGGTGGGAGGAGAGGAACTAGGAACTAGGTTAAACGCTAGAACAAAGCAAACGTTTACCCCTCCCTCCCCAATATGAAACTGACTGCTTTAGTTTCCAGCCTCCATCTCACCCCTTCGACCCCACAATTAGGTGGGAGGAGAGGAACTAGGTTAAACGCTAGAACAAAGCAAACGTTTACCCCTCCCTCCACAATATGAAACTGACTGCTGTAGTTTCCAGCCTCCATCTCACCCCTTCGACCCCACAATTAGGTGGGAGGAGAGGAACTAGGAACTAGGTTAAACGCTAGAACAAAGCAAACGTTTACCCCTCCCTCCCCAATATGAAACTGACTGCTTTAGTTTCCAGCCTCCATCTCACCCCTTCGACCCCACAATTAGGTGGGAGGAGAGGAACTAGGAACTAGGTTAAACGCTAGAACAAAGCAAACGTTTACCCCTCCCTCCCCAATATGAAACTGACTGCTTTAGTTTCCAGCCTCCATCTCACCCCTTCGACCCCACAATTAGGTGGGAGGAGAGGAACTAGGAACTAGGTTAAACGCTAGAACAAAGCAAACGTTTACCCCTCCCTCCACAATATGAAACTGACTGCTGTAGTTTCCAGCCTCCATCTCACCCCTTCGACCCCACAATTAGGTGGGAGGAGAGGAACTAGGAACTAGGTTAAACGCTAGAACAAAGCAAACGTTTACCCCTCCCTCCCCAATATGAAACTGACTGCTTTAGTTTCCAGCCTCCATCTCACCCCTTCGACCCCACAATTAGGTGGGAGGAGAGGAACTAGGAACTAGGTTAAACGCTAGAACAAAGCAAACGTTTACCCCTCCCTCCCCAATATGAAACTGACTGCTTTAGTTTCCAGCCTCCATCTCACCCCTTCGACCCCACAATTAGGTGGGAGGAGAGGAACTAGGAACTAGGTTAAACGCTAGAACAAAGCAAACGTTTACCCCTCCCTCCACAATATGAAACTGACTGCTTTAGTTTTTAGCCTCCATCTCACCCCTTCGACCCCACAATTAGGTGGGAGGAGAGGAACTAGGAACTAGTTACTTTTCTACTATAGGATGTTCACTATAAAGTGAGCACTTTTGAAATCAACTGTAGAAAAATTTCACTGCCCTGCGTATATTTCAACGGGCTCACTGGGTGACATGCGTCCAGTAAAGTTGGCAACGACAGATGTAAAGTAGTTCCATATTTAACGTCGAATAAAAAGTGTTAGATAACTATTTGTGATAACTTAAATTATTTATTTCACTTTCTGCTTTTTTAATGCATAATAAGTGTATAAATAAGCAGGTTTTCGAAATATTTTCATCTGTAATAATTTCACAGTTGCACTTGACTGACTCATGAATAAAGCGACGAGGCCTGTGGGAATGTTAGTTTCGCATATCGTGGAATAATACATAATGTACGTACAAGTAGAGCTGAGGCAGGGCTTTCAAAAGTGCTCATTGTGCCGTGAACAGCCTTCATGCGTCTTTGCTCCGTTCTTCGGCACGAATCCTGCCGAACCTGAACAGCTTTGTGAATAGCTACTACAGTAACGAGTATTTTCAAGAATCGGCACTCGTTACTTCAGCACAGTAACAATTACTAAATAAACGAGTAGTTACCACAGACTACAGATGGGTTAGACCGCTTATTCGTCTTCTGCGCATGTACCCACCATTAACCTACCCCAATCCTGCACAACTGTCAAAGTCACGTGGTCAACAGTGATGAATATGTTTGTTTACATCTTAATTTTTAAATGACAAGCACTGTTATATCAATATATTACTTTTACCAGTTTGAATGTAATCAAAAAGCATTACAAATTGTTTATAGGAAGTATAAAAACATCTCAAAAGCACTTGTTTACTAAACAGTGTTCTAACCTCAAACCCAATCCACGCCATTTTTGCTGGACGTGTAGGCAGGAAAGCAGTTCAATGTTGGGGCACAGAGATTGGTTGTGCGCAGCCAGCGAGATCGCTCTACTTCATCTTTAGTCTATGGCAGTTACTGTTCGCCCATCACTAATGCCTAGTCCTGCACAACTCCCCCGCAACACGTGACTGTGACTGCTACAGCCAGGCGCTAGTTCACGACCGAAGGCTGTAGGCACCGACTTGACTCTACACGACCCGCCCGCCATGTTGACTCGGTCCGGACATCGCAACCGCTTTACACGAACCTTGACGTAAACTTAAGACTCTCGCCTAGGGAAAGGAATGTTGGTGTGAGTGGGCAAGAATCGACGAAGCGCTACGGGTCCGCCATATCACCATACATCCATGTCCTACAGACACACAGAGGCTGTTCACGGTAAAGTGAGCACTTTCGAAGCCCTAGTTACTTTTTCTTTTCAGCCATTTTTATCCTGCAGACACCTTTTTAAGTTAAATATTGCCATGCAAGTAATGAACACAGTGTGTATATTCCACCGTACTCGAAATTTAACGCCTAAGGATACAATAAAATATATTTATTGACTATTATTATAAATGAGAGGGCTTTCAAAAGTGCTCACTTTGCCGCGAATAGCGCATATAAATCAATTACCTGGACCTGTTAAAATGTCTGTACGTAAAACCACACATGGGTGCAGGGAATTTGACGAGGCAATTAAGAGTTTGGTAGTAGGAACACGCTGGTTAACAGTCGGTCTATGTGTAAGCAGGAAGAATTTTCCGTTAGAGTTGATGGTTATTAGACCATTAGTCTCTGATGTATTATGTATTTCCGTAACAAAGCTTTTGACGGCAGAAACATCAAAAATGGTGTGAAATCAAAGTTACTTCTAAATGAATTTAGTGCATACAATTTGTATTCCAGCACATCAATTTATAGTTAGTAATTTAATGATACCAAGTTATGACACATAAATCTACTGAAAAAAGCGCCGCTGCTTAGAAAATAGGAAACTAAATCATAAATATTTTAGATGACTTACGAAAACACTGTTTGTAGGTAAACTGCGGAGGGATTTGTTTGAGAAGTTACCATAATAAGATGTTTAAGTATACATTTCAGGTGACATCTTTCAAAATGGTGCTTTGTTTAAGGAGTTAAATGTTTTAGTTTTAAGTGGACACGAGGAAACTGGAATGAAGCCAGCTTAGTCTCAGAGCAGTTTAGTTGCTCCACAGATAGATTGAGTGATACATATTGTAACGAGGAATCCATTTAGAAATTGTGTAGATCTTTTTACTTAAAAGTTCTTAATTCATGCAGTTAGTAGCAGTCATATTGGTGTGTCGATATTAATTTCGGTAGTTCCCGAAATATGTCGTATTAAAAACTTTTTAATCCAGTTGACGGGTTCTTCAAAAAATTAGGAAGAAATAGCAACTAATCAATAAATGCAATAGTGTCTAAGTGGTTTCCAGAAGATAAACTTTCCTTTGAATAAGTTGATTGTCTTGTAGACGCGGCATACGTACCTAAAATATTTATATGGCCTCAATTTTGAAGACGAATGTCCGATATATCAAGTTGTCAGTTTTGACTTGGTCGCTTCTGTTGAATTGTTTGTATTCATCGCGAATGTAAAAGAAAACAAAGAAACAAGAATTTGGAGAGGACATTCGGGGACTATTATCTCTACTTCACTCCTAGGTGATCATACAATTACTGTTATTATTATATATATGCCCAGTAAAATTCTGAATGTATTCCAATCACACTACAGTTATTTAATATAAATATACTTATTTTATTGTTATCTCATGTATATTAACTAAATAAATGTACCACATATTGTCAGGTGGTAAATAAAATATTTATTTTTTGTTACGTGCGTAAAATTCTTCAAATTAACCTAGAATAATAATTTTCTTGATTCACATTACCTAAAAATGTCGTAAATGTTTGCCAAGCAATTCAGGCCCCAGGGTTATCAACTCTAACTTCCATAAAGAAACGACTGTGTGGCATTAAAGCGCTAATAAACTAAGCGTGGCAGCATATTCAATTTATAAAACATTCCGATACATTAACACATTTACGTTTTTTGTTCAAACTCCGCCAACGAGGGTGGCTGTGAGCAGCTCCTTCTTCTACCAACCTCTTGTCTGTTTACAACTGGCAAGCTTTATTAGCCATTTACTCCCTCGGTGGACTACCATAAAGGTGATTAATAACTTAAGGGTATTCCCGTCGGGGATGGAGGGTGTGAGACGCTTGTGTAGACAGGCGCCATTAGCACCCTCGCACGTGTTATCAACGAGCGAGCACGTGGGAGAACATAACTCAGCTCGCAGCAAAGACAGCCACAGTGTTCAGCGTTCCACAGCAATCTAGCAGCCGCCCAACTTTATGGGCTTAATTATGCGTGCGGCAGACTTGCCATGTCATAAAGGGCAGTTTTGAAGTCGTGTAGCGATATTTAATTCGTTACTGAGATAACTGTATCTGCAATCGTCAGATGGCCTATGGCATCCCTTGTTGGAACACGCGTCTTATTCTATAATCCATTCACAGTTATTTCACACTTTTCTGAAACCCTGCTGAAGTTATACTTCCAGGATATTCCTCCGCCTCGTGCAAACCAAGCTTAACCATGTCTAGTCAATTACACCAAAGTACTACTCACCGAATTCGTGCGCACTCAGTTGCATGAGAACTATTTCTTACTAGGTGCTACCAACACACACATGTTCTCACTGTTTCTATTCATATTTATTATAAATGAAATGTTGTAATTTATAAATAAAATTTACGTAAAACTTCAATTTAATAAAATGTAATATAATTTAATGGAAACAGAAGTATAAACCTCTTGTGAGACATGGACTATTTAGGAAATAACTAAACACGTCATACATGGGGTGAATTTTCAAACGTTTGAGTCAAAAAGTGTGAAGAAACCGTGAATAGACTATAAGCAGTCGTGTCTATTATAACTAAAATAAACTTTAGTCTAGTCACGGTTAATTAAATACTTTTGAAATCTACCTTTAAAAACTTTTGGAATCTACCTTTAAAAACTGTCACTGCCCCCATCTGTACGCATTTCAATGGGCGCACTGATTACCAAGCGTCCAGTAATGTTAGTAAAGACGGATTGGAAATAGTTCCACGTCTTAGCGTCGAATAAAAAGTTTTAGGCAATCATTTATATATACTGTAATTATTTTATTTGCCTTCTGATTTCTTTATGCAAAATATTTACTTTCGTAATAATAACTTCACAGTTTCACTTTACCGACGCGACGCAGGAATAAAATGAGCAGGCTCGTGGCAATGTGCATTTTACATGTCGCGGAAGAATACACAATACGCATACAAGTGTATACTAAGCAGGGCTTTCAAAGGTGCTCAGTTTAACGTCAACAGACTCTATGAAATATTTCAATATAACAATTTTTTGAGGACAGGAATTAAAGTCGAATTTCGTCGCCCATTCAGTAATTTGGTTATTAAAACGTAAATGTGGTCGTTTAGAAATGCCAAAGTCTTGCAAAATAGCTGTAAGTAGCTTAGCCTCTGTTTACGATATTTGTGTCCTATGTACTTAAACGTTTTTTGTGTAATCGTTGTTTACACGTAAACGCGTCTCTCGGTGAATAAAAGCAAATGAAAGAGAGGGTAAAAAACTATTATCCATGTCCCTATCTTTTTACTTTTTTCATATTAAGTGTATTAATAAAGAAAACCATTCGTGAAAGTGGTCAAATATAGCATTTTTAAAGCTTGCCTATGCAGTTACCATTATACGCTGGTAGTTTGATTTGCTTACTTTCATCGCGTGTAATATAGATACACTGTTACAGATCTAGTTTACACAGTACAGCGTTAGGACGGAAACACTGCACGCCCTGCGCGTAGGAGCGATGAGGCGCTAGGCGTGCGTGTTAGTGTCGCCCGTATTGCTACCTCGCTCCTTGACCTTGGACGCGCAGCTACGTAGTCCCCTGAACATGTTGCTATTTTAAAACCCCATAGTCGCCTCTTGAAGTTCCGAGGAAACAGAACAAATCCGAAACTTGTTTGTGCTTATTTATATCGCTGTCTTGTGCGAGGACAAGTATCGTCGGATATGTTATTTCAAAGAATCCCCTATAACTACTTGCATGTCGGTCCAGGAAGCAGGTTTCGTGGAAGCTTCCACCTGAGCTTGTATGGAAAATGTTATCACGGCGTACAGGTTATAATGAAGACCGTTGCCAACTTTACTGGGCGCATGTCACTCAGTGCGCCCGTTAAAACATATGAATGTAGGAGCAGTGACTTTTTTCAAAGGTTGATTTGAAAAGTGCTCACTTTGTTGTGAAGAGCCTTTACTATGTATTCCTCTTATAGTGTATTCACAACACCTTCAATCTCCCTATAAATGACGTGTTTGGTTTATTCCTAAATGTATCATAAGTGTTCATACTTCTGTTAATGTTAAAGTATCTTGTCTTTAATTATATATAAGTTAATCTTATATTTTATCTAGGAACTAGCGACCCGCCCAGGACTCGCTCGGGTGCGATTTACAAATATGGCGTTCTGTATGTTTACGGCAAGTATAAGCACTAAATGCGGTTCAAGTAACTAACATAGGATTGACACTGTGTCGGGATCAGAATTGACAGGGCGAATTTTGACACAACGTGTGTGTGTGTTCCTCACCTACAACACATTATTTTTTTTCGACTCCGCTGGCGACCATGTCGTCATGCGCTGTTTCGCTGCTCCAGTGGAGAGATTCGTGCGTCTCTTAACATCGAGGCCTTCAAGGCCGATGTCAGCGAAGTGAACAGCGCCGGAATGCAAGGGCGGTGGGTAAAGGGATATCCTCGAGAATACCCGCCGCGACCAGCGGCAACGTACGGCCCGATTCCCACATGCGGAAACCTCGGGAGCGACTCCTCCGGGAATTGAACCTGGTTCTCCTATTTGGCAGGCGAGTAGTAGCCTAACCACTAGACCACCGCGGCCCCGTTCAAAATGTGGCGTAGCTACTCTCAGCGAGCGAGGCCAGGGACGTGGGTTACACGTGCTGTTGACGGACGAGCAAAAGCTGTTCACGATAAAGTGAGCACTTTTGAAATCAACCTTAGAAAAAAGTCACCGCCCCTACCTGCAAATATTTTAACGGGCTCAATGAGTGACTTGTGCCCAGTAAAGTTGGTAACGATGAAGAGGCAAGTAGTTCCATGTATTAACGTCGAATGAAAAGTGTTAGGTAACCATTTGCGATCACATAGATTATTTTTCTCGCTTTCTGTTCTTTTTAATGCATCGAAGTGTAAAAATGAGCAAATTTGAACAATGTTTACTTTTCTAATAATTTCAGAGTTTCACCTGACCGACGCATGAATAAAGTGATGGGGCCCATGGCAACGTTAATTTTTACATAGGGCGGAAGAACACACTACGTGTATACAAGTAGATCTAAAGCAGGGCTTTGAAAAGTGCTCATTTGACCGTGAACAGCCTATAATCACGAGAGAAGTGGCTGTTCTCTTGAACAGATTCCCGGCGCGCACACCTCCGAAGTTACTACGTGGCAGCCGTCGTTTCTTTTCAAATTTCCCGACCGAAACGAATTCCCCCAAGTTACCCGCGGCCGTTAAGACTCCCCCCCCCCCCCCGGCGTAACCCTTACTACCACTTACGACGTCATCACCTACATCTAGAGCCGGTACAGGATCGACGAGGTGGAGAAGGACCTGCGTGCCGAGATCATCTCTGCGGACCGTGTTCAATTCTGTATTTTCTTTTTAGGGGAAGGGATTTTGGATTGGTACCATCTTCTCTGCGTGTCCCAGGGCGACCTTGGCGGGTGCCCCGATCAGTTTATCAGCAAGATTGGAACTGCGTAACAGTAAGGCCTCTTTCACACGTCGCACACTGAGAGAAACATATATACACAGATGCCAAGTCATTTTACTTGAAAAAAAATATATATATATATATATATATAGGATTGTTGTGCAGTATACTTCGTTGAATCATATATATTTACTATAGAGCTTAGTTCTTTGGATCTACCTTATCCCACTTCTGAAATTCATATATTATATATATATATATATATTAATGTGTAGTAGAATTATTAATACTATCACATATATAAATATATATATGATTGTGCGAAGTCTACTAAAGAGCTTACCTCTATGGATCTAATCTACATTCTCCCACTGCTGGAATATATATATATATATATATATATATATATATATATATATATATATATATATATTATATATATATATATATATATATATATATATATATATATATATATATATATTTAGAGAGAGAGAGCGAGTTGTGTAGTAGACTTCGTACAATCATATATATCCATATATATATATATATATGCATATGATTGTAGGAAGTCTACTGTAAAGCTTACCTCTATGGATGTAGGCCTATCTTCTCCCACTGTTGGAAAATTACATTTAGTCCGATGAAGCATTACGACATTGATATAATCCATTCACGGGTACTTCGGACTTTTCTGAATCCCTGCTGAAGTTCTACTTCCAGGATATTCCTCCGCCTCGTGCAAACTAAGCTTATCTAAGTCTGGAAGATTACAAAAGAGGGACAACGCACCACGCTCGTGCGCACTAAGTGTAACAGTATAGGAACTATTTCTCACTAGGCATTACCAACATACCTATTTTCTCCCTGTTTTTCATTCAGATTATTTATAAATGAAACCACTATAATTTATAGATAAGATATTAATAACATTTCAATTTAAGAGAAAAAAAGTAACTTGTACTAACACAAGTATAAAACGCTTGTGGTGGATTTAGGAAATAACTAACCACGTCATGCATGGGGAGATTTTTCAAAGGTTTGATTCAAAACCGCGAATAGACTATACCGTGCAGTTTTTATGCAAGGCGATACTTTGAAAG
Organism: Dryococelus australis; assembly: GCA_029891345.1. Classification (NCBI taxonomy): domain Eukaryota; kingdom Metazoa; phylum Arthropoda; class Insecta; order Phasmatodea; family Phasmatidae; genus Dryococelus; species Dryococelus australis. Next base: position 195,237,256 of record CM056998.1, on the reverse strand, counting down.
AACATATCGAGATCTGCAAGGGTTCGTCTACTGGGAGCTAGCACGTGATGTCGCCTATACCACATGCTTCAACGGTGGATACTGATTCGTTAGGCGAATGGAAATTTGCTTAATTTTTTATAAAAATGCATACTCTTTTAGTCGATTATTTTTTTACATTTAAAAATACATTTTACTACAATATTTTATAACGTTTCAAAACATGTACGTACATATATTCTTCTTTCGTATACAGCATAAATCGCAAATTTCTGACAATTTTTATAGTATCTGTACTACTTTTTTTATGAGTTGTTCACGTTGTATAGTAGTCGGGTGCAGTGCTCCATAGGCTGTTGCTTTACCTCAACCTTAAGAACAATTAATTTGGTGAAGAAAATGCTGCTTTTATCATCAACACCTCTCCCTCAGAGCGAATTCCGCACCTTCACACGCTGTCCGGGATGGAGACCGTGCCGGACATAGCCGGACGGGTGGTGTATTGCATTGTGCAGATGGGATCATTCACACACACTAGTTGTAACCCAGTCAGTATAGACGTTCCCAGTGATTTTGCAACTGCGTGTGTCTGATTGTATACAGTGGTTCGTTTACGAATAATTTAAAACGAATTATTCTTCAGTGGAACTTGAAGCTATAATATTGCGAGCTGAAGCACGTGATCTTCAAATAAGTATGCGAAAGGCACCTTGTTCCCTTTTCAGAAGCATCGTGTGAACACAATGAAATCCACGCTGTTTTGCGGTGACTGTGTGCTGTATATACAGCAAAGCTATAGTCTATCACACTCCTTTGCAAATAACTGCGCTAGCACAACTGGCCGATATTCGGCCGTCCGGCGTGACGTCACACACACACACACTGTGTGCGCCGTATTCGCACAGAGTGTTCATGGGTAATCTCTATTATAGGCTGTTCACGGTAAAATGAGCACTTTTGAAATCCCTGCTTAGTATGTACTTGTATGCTCGTTGTGAGTTCTTTCGTCATATGTAAAATTAACATTACCACGGGCCTCGTTACTTTAGTCATGCGGAGGTCAAACGAAACTGTGAAATTGTCAAGAAAGTAAATAGTTTACAAATCTGCTCATTTTCACACTTCGGTGTATTAAAATAAAATAGAAAGCGAAAGAAATAATTTAAAGGCAAACCCCAGTGGGCGTCGGCTCGCTGACACTCACTGGCAGCTCACTTCCATTTCTTTCAGGTTTACTGGGAAACCGGAGGGAATAAATAGCCCAACGAGCTATATAGTAAACATAGAGAGTGTGACTGAGTGATTACAGCGCTCTTAGCGGAAGCCGTCGGCAAACTGTCCCGCCATTTTCATTCCAGTCAAAACATTGTCAGCTGATGTTTAGTGTCATGTTACCGAGAATGAGACGTGATAAGTGTTTGAACATTACTATACTGTTACGTGTGGTTTGTTAACAGCTGCGTGTAAAGTGGCATTGCTGAGTGTGTGTGTGATTTCAAATATATTAAGTACATTATTTATACGTTTTAATTGTGAGCTGTTTTTTATGACGAAGTTAATTATTTACATCTACGTCTGTTTATTTATCACAACGTTGTACCTTTACCCTAGATGCTTGAAACACAGTGGTGTTACGTGATCCCAACAAAATACTAAGCCCAGGCCGATAAATTTCAGTAAAGCTAATAAACAGTAAGTAACAATACATAGAAATATGAGCGGAATAAAGGTTACCGTAGGCTTATTTGTGTGCATGTTCACCGCTATCTTTTAAAGTTTGTATGACAACAAACAAGCAACACGAGTTGCGTGCTTGAATTTAATGTGCCTTTTTCATTTGGCTAGTTGTACCTTCGTTCTAATATTTATTCCAACTGAGGCCGTCATTTTAAAGAAATAACCCAACAAATATCAATAACAAAAGAATAATTAGTACAATTCTTTACCTCGCAGTTTCAACAGTGTTAAACACGGTCACGGCAAAATATTGACGTGCATTACATGTGATGTGCTATGTCCTGGAAAACAAATATGTTAATTAAAAACAACTGTAAGAACTATCGTCAATTCACGCATTTTTAAAACGTCATAAAGTTGCTCTAAATAATGTTTGAGGCCTAAAACTGTGAATATTCGTACGGGATGGTTTTTGAAATAGGCCTATGACAATTTTTTGATCAGGGAAATTGCGGGGTAAAAGGAGTGGAAAGTATGTACCTACTTCATAATATTTACACATGGAAATACATGAATTGTCAAAAAGACATAACCAAACCAATACAAACACCTAAATTGATAGTAGGGAGGGCAATAAAGATCAGGGAAATTGTGGGGTAGGAAAATACAAAATATGTACATTTTCATTATAAACTTTTACCCCTAATTTTCCCACAGTTCATAGCCCTCCCCATCAGGCGAAACACTGATGCGCCTCATAAAATCTGCGTTCTGTATTAATAATAGAGTGGATTTATAACATTTCACGGATTCTCTTTTCTAGTTTTTCAAGAAAACCCCTCTGCTGTACATTACCTCGACGATATGTTTACATTTACCGGAATTTGCTTTCCGTAAGCACCCACATGATATAATTTCCACTTCTGTCTCAATACACGAAAATAATGATTTTGATTACGAGGTCAATCCACCAACTATGTGGTTTGATGCCAGACTGCTGTAGTGTATACATTGTATGCATTGCAGTTTCGAGCCGCAACAAGACAGCCCATTGCACCTTCAATATTTCCGAGCATTCAATTAAATTGCTACATAAATCGCTTACATGCTCCCATGGCTTATACACTGCAATCTCAAACATGCAGGCTGGTTTGATACTAACACAATTCTTCACAAATATTACATTCACAACACTGCACTATAAACTTCCCAACGGTTTGTTTTATATCATCTTTAACCTTGCAAAGAGAAATCCGCGAATTACACTATATTTCCAGCCAGCAGGTGTGTGAAAATATCTAATCGTATTTTTATTTGTTGATTATTTAGGGTATGTATGCGCGACATTACTTGCTGCTACAACATACCACGGACCTTTGTTTTGACTGAAACGAAAATGGCGTACAGAGATTCAGGTCGCCTCAGTCTCAAAACGCTTCCGCCACTCTTAGGTTTACTATATAACTTGTTGGAATAGCCCCATAGCGCCACTCTATGTTTACTATACAACTTGTTGGAATAATCCCATAGCGCCACTCTATGTTTACTATATAACTTGTTGGAATAATCCCATAGCGCCACTCTATGTTTACTACACAACTTGTTGGAATAGCCCCATAGCGCCACTCTATGTTTACTATATAACTTGTTGGAATAGCCCCATAGCGCCACTCTATGTTTACTATATAACTTGTTGGAATAGCCCCATAGCGCCACTTTCCTCACCAGTGGGTGCTTGCCCCGCCCTGGCTGAAGCCAGTATCACTTGAAGATTCCTAACTGCAGCACCCTCTCTTCACTAGTCTTTCTATCTCTACAAATAAAGCACGAGTTCCAACCCCTGTCTTCCGTAGCATTTCTGTTTAATGCATGAATCATTTTGAATTTTTTCCTGTCGACTGGGTTTTTACGTTGTCTCTGACAGTTTCCCCCAGTCTCTTGGTCTCATCTTAGTTATAGTCTTAACTATAGGTACACTCAGGGAGGTAGTCATACCCTTAATCGCCGGACATGGCTGCCCAATCCCTCTCTGCCGCGATGCATGTCTCCGTGCATGATTTACTTTGCTTGCAGGCGTAAGGGGTTAGTCCTGAGACGCACCTACCCACCTGGATTTTACTCAACACTTAGTAATAGGGTAGTTATTAATTAAAATAATTTGTTTCCTGTCTCGATCGCGAGGGTGTCCGTCCTTTCCAATTTGGAAAAAAAAAAACCTCTGGGGTTAAAATTCACCGGTTTCACAGGCGGCCCAGCCAACAGGGAACATCTCGCAGCTTACGGGAGCCAATAAGACACAAAGTACACTCCCAGAACTCCTGCGCGACCAATCAGAGAATGTGTAGGCCCACACGTCAGAGGAAGCGCCAATCTGATTTGTCGTTGTACTCTACATACAATTATTATACTGTGTCAACCATAGACTAAATATCAGGTAGACCGCTTATTCGTCTTCTGCGCATGTGTTCAACATTGACCTACCCCAATCCTACACAACTGTCAAAGTAACATAGTCAACAGTGGTGAAAGTGTTTGTTTATGTCTTAATTTTAAAAAGACAAGCTTTTTATATGAACAAAACCCTTCTTACGTAATCAAATCTGATTTAATCAAACTGCATTACAAATTGGTCAGAGGAAGTATACATACATCTCAAAGTATTTGTTTACAAATCAGTTTTTCTAACCTGAAATCCAAACCATACCGTTTTCGCAATACGTGTCGGCAGAAAAGCAGTCCAATGTTGGGACACGGAGATTGGTTGTCCGCAGCCAGCGAGATCGGTCTACCTCATCTTTAGTCTATGTTGTCGACGCGTTCATAGTCCATTCACGGTTACTTACAATATCTCTAAAGTCCAGCTGAAGTTCTACTTCCAGGCTATTACTCCACATCATGCAAACAAGGTCCAACTAAGTCCAGAGAATTACACCAAAGGATTCGCGAGCGTTCAGTGTGATATTATTTTCCATAAGAACTATTGTGGAGTGCACCGTGCAGGCGAACACCACCAGGATAGCCTGCAACGTGGTATTGGCCCTGTGTGGAGGAGTCAGAACTGTGAGGGTATTGTCGATCGACAGAACTGCTGGTGTGCCCTAGGGAATATCTCAGACAGAGACAGCAGATGTATTTATTATGTTTGCCCGGTTGACCTGTACTGTCAAAATTCCCCACTAGCAGAGACTCACAGATTAAAGTTTAGAGTGTAATTGGAGAGGCCTGAGGATAATCATTTTGAATGAATGTAACCGTGTGCATGCATTAAGCAACAGTGACAGAATATTTATAGAAAACAAGAAAAACTCTCTTAAAATTATTAAGAAACCCTTTTAATATTACACCTAATATAACAAAACATATCACTGACATAAAAAACCCTTAAGACAATTGCAGACAATACATGCATTATACCATACACACAAGACAACAGAAGACATGGAATAACATAAAGAAGAACCAAAATAGTTGCCTAAACTTAAGTCAAACGATATGCATGGAAATTATTATGTACTCTGGCGAGGCTCATGAATTTCTTTTGCTTGTTCAAAATTATTATGAAGCGAAAATGGATTGCTGACTATTCAAGCTCTGTAGAGCTGCCAAATTCTGACATTCCCAGGCCACTTTGCATGTCTCTTTGGCCTCTCCAGTGTTCTTGCGAACTAGGCTTTAACTATTCCTTTTCAAATTTGCATGTCACGACCTAAATGTTAACATTACCCTACATTTAAAACTGCTAAAAGGAAGAGTATTCAACAGTCTCATGGACGTCGTACTTATTTTTGAGGACCAGATATTGATTACCTCAGTTGCTGAAGCCAAACGTTTTAATGGCGCATATCATAGCTGTGATGTACTCGACTGAAGAACGCTCAAATTATATCCAGCAAGAAATAAACTGCTTAATGAATCCACGCTATTTTAAAACAATACCTTTCTTATTCACACAATCATAAGGAATATTTTTATCAATAATTTTTGTAGATAGTTACCAACTTTGACCTCTATGTCCACGTCAACCAGTATACATTTAATTATTCCTGCTAAGAAAACTGGCAACTATAATCCAAATCTTGTTATTAACTTTACAATAAAATTATACGGCACTGGAATCAAATATGTATGCAAATTAAAATAAATAACATGTGATTCCATACACATATAGCATCAGCAAGAAGTGTAAAAATATGTCACATTTTAATGCAATAAAATACTGGGACTTTCTATTTCTCTTTGACCAGAAATTTAAAAGGAACTTACCAACATATCTTTACTGCATTATTCTGTTCCAAAGGTAAAGAAACAAGTCTGTGCTCTATGACTACTTTTAAATGACAATATCTGTGGTTTCTACCACCACACTATTTCTTACTAGGCATCACCAACACACCTATTTTCTCGCTGTTCTTTTTTATAGTAATTTCAAGCGGAATATTAAATATTAAGAAAAGTTAAAATTAACCAAAAACAAAGTACTTCTGTGATAACACAAGTATACAACGCTTATGATGCATGACAAATTCTAGAAACAACCAAACATATCCTATAGGGGTGATTTCTTACATGTTCGAGAAAGGAATTGTGAAGAAACTGCGAACAAACTATAGTCTCTGTCTTCCAACATTGGGCTGCGTTTCTGCCAACGTTAAGGTTAGAACACTGGTTATTTAACACGTGCTTTCAGTCAGTGAGTGAGTGAAGAGATTTGGGCGGCTGTTAACAGCGAGGTCTTGAGAGCCGATGAGGGTGGTTGAGGTATGGACCGGCGTCGGAAAGAAACGGGACATCCCCGAGAAAACCCGCCGACCAACGGCATCGTCCGGCACGATTTACACTTGCAAAAGTCCGGTGACCCGGCCGGGGATTGAACCCGGTTCGCCTTGGTGGGAGGTGAGCAGGCTAACCGCTCATCCGCCGTGGTCCCAAGTGCTTTGAGATGTTTGAATACTTGCTCTAAATATTTTATCATGTAATTAGATTACATTCAGCTGGTAAAAGTGTTTTATTCATATCTATGAATATGCATTTTTAAATTAAGATGTAAACAAACATCCTCATCACTGTTGATCACATGACTTTGACAGTCGTGCTGGTTGTGATAGGTAGGGACATCCAAATTTTAGCGAAAATATTTCCGCACATGCTGTATTTCGATATCTTTCGACCTTACCAGCAGTCTTCGTTTCCTTATTGGCGGCTTGTCTTAGCGAAAAGACATTTTCCTACTCAGCCGGCCAATCAGAATTGGGTAACTTCAATACTGTACGGCTGTGATTCGCGCGCGCACGTAAGCGTAACACGGAAATCATCAAATCAAGAAACTGAAACTGAGCTAAAGTGTTGTGAAGTAAAACTGGTCATGAAATCTTTTCGCGAAATTCGGGTGTCCCTAGGAAGGGTCAATGTTGTGTACATACGAAAGACGAATAATAGGTCTATCTCATCTTTAGTCTATGGGTGGAAGCCATGGCTGTATCTATGTGTCCCGGACATCTAAAGAAGCTCATAGAACCAAAAATAATATTTAAAAAGTGAAAAATGAATACGGCAACACTGAACAACATGTAATTATTTTATTCCGATTTAAAAAAATGTATACATAGTGAAAATTTATGCTTCAAGTGTTTAATGAATTGTAAGTCAACTCTATGTGTGATTTACTGTGGTTGCCTGCTTATAGTTTTGCCGCTGGAGTACACCATAGTTCTCGATGTTCCTGGTTGACACGGTGTTGTCAGTAAACATTCTCTTCGGTTAGAGATATACCCAAAAGCAATCAAGAATTTGAATTTCTGGGCTGAAGTGAATTTTCATTATGTGAGCACTTCTGCTTCGTAATTAAAACGTAGGTATACATTGATGTTTGTGTTATTGCTGCAAATAGCTTATAAAATTAACGTAGTGGAGAGATTTAGGTGGTTCTTAACATCGGGTTTTTGGGAGACAATGAAGGCGAAGTGAGGTGAGTAAGGAGCAACACAGGAATGCAAGGGGGGCAGGAGATCCCCGAGAAAACCCGCCGGCCAGCGGCGTCGTCTGGCACGATCCCCACGTGCGAAAATCCGGGAGCGTCCCCTACGGGAATTGAACCCGGTTCGCATCGGTTGATGGCGAGTCATCTGACCACTACACCACCGCATCCAATATAAAATTATAAAATTTGCCATAATAGAACTGGAGGATAATATTTATTGACTGTAGTTGTATCGCTGTCTCTGCATAAATATATTACAGACTCACAATTAAGTAGCAGAGTGCATTAACCCTTTAATTCCCATATTAATTTATAATTTCTAGGGTTACAAATAAGAAATTATTTAATATGTGCTGGCAAAGAACGTGTTCCGTTCTCACAGCCAATAAGCTGTAGGCTTTGTGTTCAGTGATTACTGGTGTGAACCAATCAAAACGTAAAGTAGAGCATGGTTTAGGAATTATTAACTCACAGGGAAGATGATCGGGCACTGAGCCTCACGGTGTACGGTGACCGTAAAATATAACCTTATTTTGCAACATATAGCCAACTGTCTACAATGGGCATGAAAGTGTTAGTACTATTATTATTGACAAATTCAATTTAATGTTACGTTTCTCTAAAATAATAATTTATATTTTCAAAATAAATAATCTAAAACCGAATACAATTCTTCCTACTGGATCGTTACCCGTAACCAAATCACATAGTAAATAGTTCACAGAGACGAAATGCCATTGCGGTTCCTTCGATGATTCCATTCTCTGATTGACTGCGTCGAGACGGACCATGCGTCTGACTGGCTTCTGCGCGCTGCGAAAGGTTCGTTATCGACTGGACTGCCTGCTGGCAAGTAGATTACCAGGCGCTGATTGGCTAACGGCGTTCCGAAGACACCAGCTTGCTAGCGTGTCCGGCTCGAGTTCGCGGTATGAGCTGCTTCTCCACTTCTGTACCGTCAAGTACTCTGTGAGAAAGTTTTCTAAGGATGCCACCCGGTTGTGACAGGAGTGAATAAAACGTTCTGAGAAAACCCACACTGCAAGGGATTGCAGTGCTCGCAGACAAGTGATGTAGTACCACTCTCTGCTACCTAACGTGAGACACTTGACTGCGGCATTCTGCCAAACGATGGGCCAAATCCCGATCAGGACAAAGGTGCTGTGCGCTGCCCCCCCCCCCACAAAGTGGGCGGGTGGTGGCAACAAGTGAAGGATATTAGTCAACAATTCAGCCAACTGAGTGTGAGTTGCCACAAGTCCTTCACCGGCTAAGAGGGTAGTGCAGGAAGGGTAAAGACAGCACCAGGTGGGGTGGTGGTTTCCAACCACTAGCCCCAGCCAGAGAGCCTCGAGGTTAGAAACCTCACTACCAGTATGGAGTCAACACCGATGTTGACCAGGTCGGACTCCTGGTTCCTCATGTTCCAGGAGCCACCTGTTAAACTTTACAAGGGAACCATGACTTGGGGGGGGGGGGGTTAAGTGCAAACGATAACCCCAGCTAAAGGAGCAGACAAGGCCAAAGCTTTGTACTACATAAAGTGCATGACAGACAGCGCTACAAACTGGAGCCAAGTACTTCCTCCAACAAAGGAGGAACTAGTGTGGATAAGGAAAATGTATCCTCTGGTTGGGAACCAGGAAGACAAAGTGGCGGAAAAACTGGTCTTTGACTCTTACGATAAGAGTCAGACGATGGTGGAGAAGCTTCTAGCGACAGCTGAGGGCAGCATCAGCCAGCCAGAGGAGACAGTGACAGCTAGGGAGAAGGAGAAGGACGCAGTAACTTCATGGTCAGAACCTGAGGTGAGAGGGCCCCCTCGGGATAAGTTAGTGGAGCAGACCATTAGTGCTCTGGAAGCACAGTAGGAAATGTCCAAAGCAATGGAGGAGGTGATTGATTACGCCATGGACGAACGGAGAAAGGTCAACAAGGAATGGGCAAATTTCCTCATCCAAAGGGTGTTGAGGATGAAGGCGCTGCTTGACCTGCAGTTGATAAGGAGTGCTGAGTTAGAAGCGGAGAATAAGGTATTGAAGGCAGTTCTCCAGCAAACAAGCCAAGGAACATCTAGGCTAACTCAGCCCCAGGCAAAGTCACAGTCCTTCGCAGATATCGTGAAGGACCAACAAGCGAGGGAGGAAAGGGGTGAGGAAGAACCCCAAGAGCATTTTAAGGAGGTCAAGGGAATAAGGCAGGTGAACAAGTGCACCATCGTCGTCTACCCTAAGGAGGGGTTTCGAAAGAAACCAAGGAGAAGCTGAAATCGCTGAATCCTGTACAGGAATAGCTTCAAATCTGGAATGTGAGACAGGTGGCCAGGGGAAGATTACTTCTGGAGGCCGAGGATGAGAAGACTCTCCTCAAATTCAAAAACTAAGAGCGGATGGAAAAACTGGAACTCGGGTAACGGATCCCAAAAGGAGATGACCTAAGGTCATCATGTTCGACATTCCATGTGAACACAATAACCCCATGTTTCTGGAAACTGTGGTTGCAGAACTTCAGAGAGTCTCAGATTAGCGACAAACAGCTAAGGGAGAATGCAACATTGCATTTCAGGACTGGTCCTTGGGATAGAGACAAGGTAAACCTGGTCTTCGAAGTGACTCCTCCCCTGCGAAAGCTTTTGGTGGACAGTGACATGCTGTACATTGACTTCCAGAGGTGTAAAGTCAGGGACTTTGTGGTACCGGCCCAGTGCTTTAAGTGCCAGGGATATGGCCACATTAAGGATACGTGCAAGAGTGAGATGGCCTGCTCCTTCTGTGCAGAGAAAGGACACAAGCTCTCATCAAAAAATGTTGGAACTGGAACTTGACAGGACCCAGTATGACTAGTCGTACTGCACCTCTATGGTTGGGGCAAATTAACCTGCAGGGGGCTGCAGTTCCTACAGTGAAACTGCACAAAGTACTGATGAGGCAACATCTGGACATGTTACTGATGCAGGAAGCCTACCTGCTCAGGGGGAAAATACCAAGTCTTCGAGGCCAGTTCGCTCTTTTTGGAGAAAATCCGATGGCAGGAATATGGGTATGTAATCCCGAGATAAATTACTCTCCGATGGAGGCTCTGTCGATCACGCATCATGCATGTGTCAAAGTGGAAATGGGAGGAAGGGGTGTGATGATTATATCATCATACTTCCAGCCCCAAAACTTACTGGAAACACACCTAAATCAGTGGGATAGTATATTGAACAGAGCAAGCGAAAAGAACATCTTTTCGGGGTAGACATCTATGCCAAACTGGAGTTATAGAATTCTCCATGGTTGAACGACCATGGGGAGGAAGTAAAGAGGTACCTCATGGAGAGAAACCTGCAGGTTATGAACACACAAGGACATAAAGTGACCTATATGTCACCAGCCCATGGTACAGAATCGTATCTCGATGTAACCGTGGCGACAGTGCATGTGGCTGGGCGTGTTGGGGACTGAAGGGTTTCTGACGAAGTAGATAGTGACCACAAAATGCTCCTGTTCACCATCCGTATGGATGGTAAGGGAATGATCAGACCAGAAAGACCCAGATATGTGACTGCCAAAGCTAACTCGCCCTTCTTCGACAAGATGCTGCTCCATGGTGTTGGTGAGTATAAAGGGAATAAACAGCAAATGTCCCTGAATGGAAGAGCCGAAAATATAGGGGAAGTAGTAATGAAAGCCTGTGTGGAGGCAATTCCTCAAACAAAAAGGAAAGTGGCTCATCATCCCTGGTGGGATAATGATCTTGAGGTGATGAGGAAAGAGGTGACATACCTCAGGAAGAAGTTCAAAAGGACTTAACACCCAGAAAATCGGCAAAGAGTGGTGGAGCGGTACAATGTCGTAGGATGGGAGTACAAGAGAGTATAGAGAAAGAAAAGACAAATAGCTTGGAGAGAGCTATTGACAGATAGGGGAAATGAAGACCTATGGGGCTTGGTCTACCAGATGGTGACAGGAAAGGTTAAGAACTCAGAGGTGATAAATGCGCTTGAGGCTGATGAGCATCTGTAGCAGTCACCCGAGGAGATCACGAGGCACATGACGGAAGTCTTGTTCCAAATGAAGATCGGATAGGGGAAATAGTGCATCACCTCCAGATACTGGCAATACAGTAGACACCCATGGAAACAGAGGAAACAGAACCATTCTACTTACAGGAGTTGGACAATTTGGTTAAAAAACCAAACTCAGGAATGCTCCAGGAATGGATGATATGATGGGGGAAGTGCTCCTCCTATTATATCCGAGGATACACGAGGAGTTTTTGGAACTGTTCAATGACTGCCTACAGGAAGGTACTTTCCCCATGGAGTGGAAGAAAGGCCTCCTTATAGTTATCTATAAGGAGAGGGGAAGGAACCCGAGAAAGGCCGAATATTACAGGCCCATAGCCCTCCTACCAGTATTAGGGAAAATGTTGAATCATTTAATAAATAGGAGACTGATGGGATACTTGGACGTAATTCAAGGCATCCACCCTAAGCAATATGAGTTCGTACGGGGTAAAAGCACAGAGATGGCATGGTTGATCAGGTGAGAACTTATGACCAGACATAAGTACTTGCGATACTATTGGATATATTGGGGGTGTTTGACAACTTGTGATGGTCGCTGATTCTGTGACAACTTCGGTTGTTGGAGTGCCACAAGAACATATATGGATTGGTGAAAAGCTTTCTGAGCGAAATAACGTGCACCCTGGATATGGGGATGCACAGAGAGGAGAAAGCGCTTTCCAAGGGCTGCCCGTAAGGGTCAGTCATTGGACCACTGTTATAGAATGTGATATTTGAGGGGCTGCTAAGGCTGGACCTTCCGCATGGTTGCGTGATTTATGGTAATGTGGACACAGAGAGAATTGGAACAGAACACGGATAGTGCCCTGTGGAGTATTCATGGGTGGGCTGAGAAGTCTAAATTGGAGTTCTCAGCAGAGAAAATGAACGGAATACTTCTGAAGGGAAACCAGAAGCGAATTTTGTTGATCAGATTCAGGGGCAGAGTGCCTAAGATGGTCAGAGAACTTAAGTGCTTAGGTATTATCCTGGAAAGACGTCTGGCATGCAATGCTCACATTGGTTATGTGGCGAACAATACTATGGTGATGATCCAGAAGCTGAGAGTAGTAGCTCCTGCTAATTGGGGACTCAGATACCGGACATTGAAGTTAATGTACAGGTCGGCGTTCCTGCCCATCATCACGTACGTGTGTGGGGCATGGTTCCCAGAGGTGGACAGGGTCCATGATAAAAGAAAGATCATAAGTGCACAGAAATCAGCACTGTTGTGAGTCACAAATGCTTACAGAATGGCCTCGAATGAGGCATTACAATTGGTAGTAGGGAAATCACTCTAGATTTGCTTGTGAAAGAAAGAGGTGAAATTGCCAGGAGAAAACCAAGTGGTATTACTTCGGAGGAGATCAGGACAATGAGAGAAACCATCCTGGCATCTTGGCAAACTTAATGGGAGAACTCGGAGAAAGGAAGACATGCATACAGACTCTTCCCAAGTGTCCGGGAGAGACTTAAGCTGGAGAAGTGGCTTGATGTGATTCATTATCCGACCCAGTTCTTGACAGGTCATGGGAACTTCCGTGAGAAGTTGTTCTCAATGAGCCTGGTTGGCGACCCCAACTGCGGGGTGTGTGGGGTGTCAGATACTGTGGCCCACGCATTGGAGTGCCCCAAGACAGAGGACCTCAGACTGGAATTTGAGGGGAAACATGGACCCCTCCACCTCGGGCACATGCTCAGGGATAGGAACATAATTAATGACATCATGGAATATCTTGCCAGGATAGGTAAGAGAAGAGAAGGATTCTATGTCTGGTGGACGAGTCGCCGGCTGAGCAACGGATTCGGGGACAGTTCGGAGAACGAGGATGACACTGACTCTCGGAATGGGTGAACACATCTTTCCGAGAGTCGTGTTACTTGATGAGTGTGAGGAGGGTCCTCTCGCCTCACAAGTAACAGGAAGCCAGCAGCAGCTGGTTCCCATACACGGGCGAAAAAAACAGAGTAGGGAGAAAGGGAAGAGCCCTCGAGCCCCCCCCCCCTCCGCGAAGTCTGATGCAGGTAATGGAAAACAAAGGGTAGGAGATGAGTTGCTCTAGCCCAGCTCTGCAGCGAAAGTCATAGAGATGGGGCAACAAGAACCCTTAGACCGTAGTGAAGGTAGTCAGAGTAACAGAGATGGCTGGCCCTGTAATTGGAGTCCTATGGTGTTTGTCCAGGAGGGTTTTGCCTGTGCTGCTTGCAGCGTGAGCAAGCTCAGAAGGGATAGTAGGAGAAGAACTATATGTGAAAAGAACCATGCCAGTAAGGTATGGGAAATGGGAGTACCTATGGAGGAAGTTCAAACCAGACAGCCAAGGGAAACCGAGGCCTATAGGGAGATCTTCCTCCACAAGGAGTTGCTAAGGAGAAATGCAGCAACCCCGGTCACACAAAGAACAGTGATGATAGACTGACTGGATTAAAATAGCATGGTCAATGCCTCAGTGCAGGATTGGCCTGTTCAAGAAGACCCAGACGACCCACAATGGCTCTAAAATGAGATGATACGGAGAGCTATACTCACCAGACTGGAGGATGTAAACATGCCCATGGCTGCACTGGCCCTTGTTGTCAGGCTGATGGAGGGAGGGGGGGGAGAATCCTCTTCCCACGGATGGAAACTGTTAACAGGCTTGTCGTCGCCCAGGCAAACCTGCCGACTGAGCAGCAGGCTCTACTGAGTCTGCTCAAGGAATGTTACTGGCATAGAGGTGAGCGGTTCGATGAAGCCGAAATCTTTAGGGATGCTGTCCGTACATACGGGAGGTGTACCTTCGACTATAGTAAACGCTTCACGGGCTTACTGTGGTTAGTCATTAGTCCTTCTTTTGGAGAGCATCCTGCAAGAAGATCAGGGATACAGCATTGGAAACCCCCCCAGAGGGAAAATACCTGATGTGACAATTACCTGGATGTGACTGTTGACGATATGGCTATGTTTAAAGGTGCAAGAGCTGAATTTCCTCTCGAGGGAATCCTGATTGAGGGAGGATAAACGCAGGGGGAGGGGGATCGAAAGGAGTCTATAGGCCCCACTCTCGGCGGTGCCGAACTCAGGATGGAGGAACAAGAATGGGAGGAAAAAATAATGGAAACCACCCCCTCCCACCGCATTCCCCTCAGCCACGCATAGTTCATGTCATCCCCGGATAATACGAGACTGGACGGGGGAACCTGCCCAGAACCGATGACGACCAAGGCTGATGGCACCGGAACGAGAGATGTAAACTGACGGAAGGACCTTGAGGTCAAGGAAGTGATAGAGTGTGTTATGTATTGCATATGTGTGAGTGCAAATGAGACTACACCGACAGTCTGCAGTGTGGTTTCGACAACGCCCTTTGTGTTCGAGGGCGAGGTGGCGGGGAATGTTTCTGGTTACTGGACATTCCCCAAAACTTAGTCCGTGCACACTCGAATGCACTGGGCCAAGAAAGTTACTAAAGAGGATGCCGTTATGCTTAAACTGAACGTTGAAGAAGGAAACGCACGGACGCGATAGTTAAAATGTGAGTGAGTAGATTAGCGTAGTTTTTGTTTTACCTTTCGGACCAGCATGACAGTTCGAAAAATGCAAAATTCCCAGTGGAATCCTGAACATCTAAAGAGCCGATTTAGCTTTTGTTTGAGGGAGTTGTTTGAGCTAGAAAGAAGTGCTCCAGGCATGATCTTCTAAATAGGTATCGGCCACCTGGAGAGGAGGATGGCGAGGCCAGCGCCGGTTTCAGCGGGAACTTTGTGAGAAAGTTGGGACTTATGTGAGTTAGTAGCTCGCCTGACGTCGACCCAGCTTCAAACGGAGCGAAATCAAAGGCAGGATTTACAACAACCCATCGCGTCCGACCGTCCGTCTTCCGCCCATAAATCACGTGACCAACAGACAATCAGAGGTGGCCATTAATTCAATCCGTCAGTCTGTCAAAACCTTGGTAAATCTAAGCTCACAACCATCCGTCGCTTTCGTTAGCCGCCCGTCCGTCAGTCAGCCATCCGTCGGTTTTTTTCGTCCGTCAGTTTGAAGCGACTCACAGCAGTCCGTCGTCCGTTTATCCGTCGGGCCAGAAAATGTTCAGTGTTACCACCCAACAACACTAACTTTCTCGTGCAGAGACAAATGTTTTTAATGAATTTCGTAAATATATTCTTTTTCCCTAACACAATTTATCAGCATTTCCTCTGAAAATCTACACGTCGTCTTCAGTTCAATTCCAAGGCGAAACGTTAAAAAAGTAAACAACTCTACTGCCTATATTCAGACAAATAAACAAGTAACTGTTTTCCGATAGCCATGTTCAAGGAATGATATTACAAGGCGGTGGCCCATACGTCGGCCCGTCGAAAGTTAAAGTTTCAGATATATTTGAAGGATTGACGGATATAAAAAAAAAGCTGTCCTGCGATTGGTTGAAGGTTACGTGACAGACGGACGGATGGGCCACTGATAATTGTGAGTCCAGCTTAGGTTTTAGCTTTTGACGAACGAACGGATGAAATTTCCTTCCTTGTAAACTTTCACGTTTTATTACTCATTCATCCCGAGTTCTTTACAAACCTGTATAATGTGTGCAGTATTTCGTTTTATTACTCATTCATCCCGAGTTCTTTACAAACCTGTATAATGTGTGCAGTATTTCGTTTTATTACTCATTCATCCCGAGTTCTTTACAAACCTGTATAATGTGTGCAGTATTTCGTTTTATTGCTCATTCATCCCGAGTTATATACAAACCTGTATAATGTGTTCAGTATTTCGTTTTGGCTGTCTTTTGTTTTCATATATGTTGGTTGATGTAACTGCAAAAAGAAATTAAGTTACATTTTTCCTGAACAGTAATTGTAAATTAGGTTTGGAAACATGAGCTCGCTTTATATGATTTTTGAAATTTTTTTACATCGATTAATCTCCGTTGCGTACGTTTATGTGCGTTTTGGGCACTTATAAACCTAATGGCACCAAAAATGTTCACTTTTTATGGACAATTATTTGCTATTTGTGAGCATTTTTGTTTTTATTAGTTGGCAGCAATGAACTTACGACGTACATACGGAGTTTGGTTGTAATTCGCTCGGCTGGCAGACGGACAAATGTATGACGGACGGACGCGACGGGATATTGTAAATACTGCCTAAGAACCGAACTTAAGAGTTTTTTCCGAAAAACCGCAACATGTGAACGAGGCCTAACGCTGGGAGAGACGGCCACCATGGTCACGACTTCTGAGACCGCCCCCGACCCTCGATTGGCCGAAGAAGATCACAATCTTCGCCCAGGGGTCATTTTGGGCCCTTGAAGAATGATGGGGGAGGGGGGATGGAGAGAAAGCTCCCTCCTCTAAGTACCCCTGCGTGCAACATCAGCCGCTATCGTGATACTGAGTGAAATTGCCCGTCTTTCAGCTAGGGCTGTGCGATATGGCGATGTATCGATCGTGAAACAATGTATATACCTATGAAGTATCGCGATTGCGTTGTGCTTGAACACGTATAGAGAGACATGCCGCATGTCGAACTATCAGCTATATGATTTGTTAGCGATTCGCGATATTAGCGGTTTTGCGATATTGCTTATGACTAGACACACTCTATTTTGATGAAAATAATTCACGACTAGTTGTCTTTAATGACACTTTATCTCAGATCCACTTTCGTGACTGGATTGTTTCCGTGTTAAACGCCTTAGGTGTCTGCGCGCGAATCACAGCTCAACAGTATTTAGATCATACCTAACTCTGATTGGCCAGTCAAGTAGGAGAATGTCTTCTCACAAAGACACTCAGCTAATAAACAAAATACAACTGCTGACATGTCCGTAAGGAAATGAAATGTAACATCTTCGGAAATCTCTTCGCGAAATTCGGGTGTTCTTAGCTATGATCCTGTATCACTGTTATGAAAATTATCCAATACTCATTATCTCTTCGCGGTATTTAAAAATACTAAAGATTTTGATTTCAAAAATTATAATAGCAATTTTATAATGGCACATTTATTATTAGGCGTTATAGTAATTCAGCAAAACACCATTACAGATATTCGTAGATATTCCGTTATTTGAAATGGTAGTAGAAAAAGTATTTGCGATGTCAACGACCGATTTCTCTGATGACAACATCTGCGATATCATAAGGTCGATATCTGCGGTGTCAATATCTGCTATAGCGATGCCGATATTCTCGGTATCGATATAAAAGATATTTTGCAACATGTCGTCGTCGATATTCAATACTCTCTGGAATCGATGTATCGCACCGATACTGATGTGGTCAGCATCTAGATGATAGTGAAAAGTGAATATCGTACAGCCCTAGTTTCAGCGCGAGAACTGAGGTTCATCTGGTGACTGACAGGCAGCCTTCAGCTAGTGCTGCACTCTAGGAAATTATTCGCAAATTTACCCCATCTGTGTGTATATGTATAGATATAGAGAGAAAGCGCGAAGGGTTCGCCATATATCTACGATAGAGATAGCGAGACTTTAAAAATGCAGAGGCGAAGTAACTTTTTTCCGCGAACAACGGCCGCGCGCACGCCAGCAAAATGGCTTTACTTGCCACCAACATTTCGGGACGCCGTTCGCCAATCAGTGACTGGAAATCCAATTGCCAGCGGGCAGTCAGGCCAATTGGGAATATTTCGTAATATGCAGGAGCCAATCAGAGAATGATTACACTCACATCTAGGGAGCCGCCCCTTCGTCTCTGTTTTCTTATTTACTCTGTGATCGTATTTTTGACCGAAGGCAATGAAATTAGTGAGATGTATAGATTTGGGAGGCTCTTATTATCGAGGTCATTAGAGCCGATGAGGGTGGGACGAGTGTGAGAGTGTAGCAGCGTCAGAATGCAAGGACGGTGAAAACGGGAGATCCCCGAGCAAACCCAGCGACCGGCTGCATTGTCCGGTACGATTCCCACATACGATTATCGGGAAGCGATCCCGCCGGGAATCGAACCCTGTTCGCCTGGATAGCGGACAAGTAGTCTGACCTCTATACCACCGTGGTACCTACAGCCAAATAACCCGATTACCCTAAACCCACACATAGAAATACAAATTCTGGACCAAGCAAATTTTGTTATTGCAACAAATTATGTAATAATAGATATGAGATTGTCCCTGGAATTTAAATATTTTATTTGCTTTAAACTAAATATTGATTTGACTTTTCCATGATATTTCTAATCTTTGCAGTAGCCAAATCGATTAATTGAATGTACTTGTAAAATTGTTATTTTTACTAATTACTTAACGATGATGTTGGAATGACCAAATAATTGTTCAGCTGAACAATTTATTTGTAATTGATGTATTTGGTACAAAGGAACGAACGCAGATGTTTACAGCAACAGCAGATTAGTTAAATGATGACTAAAATATTCTTCAATGCAAACAAGTACTTTATAAGCAAATATATTTGGTATCCGAAACAAAATATTTCTCTCAGTGTGTTCGCAGTACCAACTTAAAGTAACTTCAATGTGTGTTCCGCACACTGTTGTGTACACCGGGGATGAAATAGCTAGCTCTTTCAGTAGCTGATAAACACACAGTTTTTGGCGTTGCAAGTAACACCGAGTGAGTGAAGAGATTTGGACGGTTCTTACAGCGAGGTATTGAGAGCCGATGAGGGTGATTGATATGAGTATGGAGCAGCGCCGGAATGAAAGGGCGGGGGAAACGGGAGATCCCCGATAAAATCTGCCGACCAACGGCATCGTCCGGCACGATTCCCACTTGCGAAAATTCGGATTGAACCCGGATAGCCTTGGTGGGAGTCGAGCAGGCTAACCGTTCAGCCACCGTGGCCCCGTTGCAAGTAAGCTTATTTTTTTCACCGGGACTGTGCTTGTATGGGCAAATCGCTCTGTTGTACATCGCAGCCGATAAAAAGCCGTGTTTTGTGCGTCATGTAACTGACAACAGGTTTTTACGAGAATGTGGAGTGTAGCCTTGACATGGAACACTCGCGCACGTAAGGGACATATAGTATATTCACGGTTTCTTCACACTTGTTGAATCAAACCTTTGAAAAATCACCCCATGTATTAAGTGTTTAGAGGTATTCGAAATATGCCATGTGTCACACGCGTTTTATACCTCTGTTAACATAAAAGTGTATTAGTTTTCGTCAAATTAAAGTGTTACGTATATTATGTTTATAAATTATATTTCATTTATAATAAATATGAATAAAGACAATGAGAAAACACGTGTGTTGGTAGCGCCTAGTAAAACATGTGTGTTGGTAGCGCCTAGTAAAACATGTGTGTTGGTAGCGCCTAGTAAGAAATAGTTCTCATGCAAAATATTGTTACAACTGAGTGCGCACGAATCTGGTGCGTTGTCATTTCGTGAAATTTTCTAGTCTTAGCTAAGCTTGGTTTGCACGAGGCGGAGGAATATCCTAGAAGTAGAACTTTAGCAGGGCTTCAGAAAAGCACGAAGTAACAGTGGCTGGGTTAGACCTCACTGGAAGATATTTTCTGTTGAGTGCAGTGCGAACGAGAGAAGCCACTGCGAAACTTGCCAGATGTAATGTGAAACTCCCGATGCCATACTGGTTTCTTGTCTTGTCTAGCTCTTTTATGTCATCAAAAAAGAAAATCCCGAAAGTACACTCTAGATTTCAATCAGTGGGAAACCACTGATTCGCAGCGAGATTCAACTACTCTAATCAGTGAAAATGGCTCAATTTAGAATCGGTGGAAAACAACAAGTTGTTTCAATGAAATAATTTATCTGATTGAGAAGAGCAATCAACAGCATGCGGCGAATTAAATATAGTTTTTATTGAGTTTAGCCAAATCGTTGCGAAAAATGAACGCATCGATAGCCACAGTGACTGTGCAATTTAACGTAATTAAGATAAAGTAAAGAAATTCAAGGTGTTTAGGGTTTGAACCCAGAGCATTACGTTTCTAGACAGTTACCTCACCAATCAAGCGCCAATACCAATGTAAACTATTATAATGGAGAAAATATTGGAATTGTATTGTTTATCAAAAATATGGAGATTGAAAATGTACGCCCTTTCTTTCCATTTTTAGTTTAATTGGTAACGCCATGAGTGTTAAAACAATTAGCAGGCCTACATATGAGTGTACTCACTCCGCCACCTTCAAACCGAGCGCTACAATAATAACGTGGGAACGATATGAAAGACGTGAAGGCGCATCTTCACATTGCATTGTGAAATTATATCGCAAATGACGAAACACGCATTTTAAAAAGTATATTTCATGGGTTTTATTTGTTTGTGTTGTTAGTCCATTCGATACACCTTCTTTAAGTGATCCATCAGTTCAAAACAAATCGCAGATAAACATCGAATGAAATGGTAAATGAATCAGTGGAAAATGTCACTAAATCAGTAAGTGATGGATTTTCTCTCAGTTAAACTGATTGAAGTGACCGTTGAATAATTCAGATGCTATCTAACTGATTTAAACAATGGGATTCACAATGATTCAGATTTAGAGTGTACCCTATACCTAACTAGCTATTGACTTTACGCAGCAGTACATACAAAACGGCCGAACCACGATCGCGTATTTGTGTCACAATATTGTTTTTGCCGAATTCTGGTAGAATTTAAATTGTGACGCAATTATGAGTCTGTAGTTCCCTTGTAATGTATAAAGTACAGTTTAAGGTCAATATAGGCTGTTCACGGTAAAATAAGCACTTTTTAAAGCCCTGCGTGAGATCTGCTTGTACGCACATTGTGTATTCTTCCACCTTATCTGAAATTAATATTGCCACTGGCCTCATTACTTTATTCATACATCGGTCAGGTGAAACTGTGAAATTAGTAGAAAAGAAAATATTTTACAAATCGGCTCATTTCCACACTTCGAAGCATTAAAAAAAAACAGAAACGAAAAGAAATAATTTAATTTTTCACAAATGATTACCTAACACTTTTTATTCTCCGTAATGGTAAGCATTAGCCGTGCTTGTAAGCTTAGCAGGGGATGGCTTACAGACTAACCTAACTTAAATCAACACCCATGCCTTACCCAGGATTCGAACCCATTGCCCCCCGTACCTCCACCCCGCACCAAAGTTCGGTGGCGCACCAGCCGACTGCGCCACGGGAGATCGGCGAGAGAGGATGCGACTCAAATCGTGGCTTCGCCGTCGTAAGGAATGAAGGGAAACGCGAGGAGGGGGCAGCGAGGGACGAGGTCTGTAAGGCCTGCGCGACCATAAACTCGGTCAACACCACAACATTTTTTTCCTCCCACGGTGTAGGCGCTCGTTATCTTTACGGCCTACCGCGGCAGTTTGCTTGGCGAGGAGTTCCTCGTC
Organism: Dryococelus australis; assembly: GCA_029891345.1. Lineage (NCBI taxonomy): Eukaryota > Metazoa > Arthropoda > Insecta > Phasmatodea > Phasmatidae > Dryococelus > Dryococelus australis. The sequence goes on along the minus strand of CM056998.1, from coordinate 195,215,255 downwards.
TGCAGTCGGCCTGGAGGCTGTGGTCTTCCCCGCGGGGTATCTTCACACATCACGAGTGCAACTTTTGGAAAATTAACTACGTTTATTACGTGTTTGGTTGTTTCCTGAATGCCCCATAGAGACCGGCAAAATTCGCGTTATTATGAGAGACCCGAGAAATTCGCGAGTTCAACGACCTGTAGGCTAGGCTTCACAGTCTTATATACTCTCATACAGATATCAACAATTTATTGATTAATTGTTGTGGTAGTTAAAGACAGTGGTTGGGCGCACGATTTATTGCATGTTTGTTATTGACTCATTTGTCTTCAGGAAGTGTCAAACGACACGTCGACCAATTACAATCGTAGCATGGACGTACAAGTGTGTGAATTACAACTTGTCTAGAAATGAACCCGCGAAATTCTCGGGTCTCTTAGCTGTTATTTGAGGAAATTTTAAACTAGAAGCTCTTCTACCTTTGCAATACGATTTTCATTGGCCCATTTCTTTTTTCGACACGCCCCGGGTAACTCTGCGCCAATAAACGAACAATTCATAATCGTGTGCTCCAATCACGTGCATGTTACCCAGAAAGGAAGTGACCTCACATATAGGTGGCAGCCAATGGAGAAACGACGAAATTAACGACGTATTAACGCGAAATTTGCATGCCCCTGCCCATTTATGACAAGCGTTCTGTTAACAGTGACCCTTTCAGATCCACTTTAATTTGCAGTTTCAAGTGTTACAAACTAAACGTTTACTGATGTATGCTTTACTTAAATCGACAAAACACTTGTTTCGTTGCCAAGGCCAATGAGCTGTATGCTATGCGTTCGGATATGAATGACTTATGAGCTAGACCTGTAAGACGGTTTGCGAGTCGTTTGCCCACAGGTAAGTTAATTGGTCAGTGAACTTTCGCAGTATGCAAGTACAGACCAAAAATTACCTACACGTGCGTTGTGTACATTGGAGCTGAATGGGTTAAAGTATCTTTAGGGGCAATGATATTTCGCGAAAAGATTTCGAGACAAGATGCAGTTTAAAGTTATGTGGTGTCGTCCAACGTATTTGATTGGCTGAAACGTGTTTTGGTCCGCGTAAACTGTACGCGCACGAATTACGAAGGTACAGATGTCGGCTTACGGAATTCTGAGTGGCTCAGTGAAATAAGAAAACAACGACAATCAACATGGCCACCGATTTTTTTCGCGAAAATTAATAAGATCGAACTTTTAGTTGCATCTTGTCTATATATTACAGTATTTAATTCATAATTGGTGCAAATAAAACCAGGGAGAAAATAGGTGTGTTTGTAATACTTCAAGGCGGTTCACGATAAAGTGAGCATTTTTGACATCAACCTTAGAAAAGCATCACTGCTCCTACCTGCTTATATTTTAAAGGGCGCACTGCGTGACATGCGCCCAATAAAGTTGGTAACGATGGAGGGGAAAGTAGTTCCATATCTTAACGTCGAATAAAAATTGTTGGGTAACCATTTGTGTTAACTTAAACTATTTCCATCGCTTTCTGTTTTTTTAATGCGTTGTAGTGTAAAAATCAGCAGATTTTTAAAATGTTTCCTTTTCTTATGAGTTTACAGTTTCACTGGACCGACGCACGGATAAAGTGATGAGGCCACTGCCAGAGTTAATTTTACATAGGGCGGACGAACACACAACGTGCATACAAGTAGATCTTAAGCAGGGCTTTCAAAAGTGCTCATTTTACCGTGAACAGCCTATAGTAAGAAATAGTTCCCATGCAAAATATTACTAAGCTGAGTCCTCACAAATGGGGTGCGTTATACCTTGTGTGTGGTTTTCTGTTCTTGGCTAAGCTTCGCGTAGGAATGTGCTGAAAGAAGAACTTTAGCAGAACTTCTGAAAAGTCGGAAGGAACTATGATTTGACTATAGTATTGCGAACAATTGCTTTGGACAACCGCGTAAATTCAACCTATCGCTAGAAAAGAAATTATTTCCCTTGTAAGAGTTCGCCAGAAATTACACTAAATATAAACATAATACGTAATTTGGCCGTGTTCCGAGTGCACTCGCACTCGGCAATGACGTCAGAGAGCGCGGTTACAAATTTTGTGCGAGTGCGAGTGTTTATTTACGAGTGTGCACTTGCATACTCTCTATCCGTGCTCGCAACAACCGCCGCTCTTTTGTCTTCGCGTGACTTACTTAAACAAATATATTATAGGCCTATTTTGGGTTACGTATTACAATTTACGAATTTATAAAGTTATACTATATTACTAAAAACAGTGGAATGGCACAGGGATAAGTATTCTTTCACTGTAAGTTATTGCAGTACATATTTTCCAACATGTATGCTGTGTAAATGTATTAATTCATAATATTAGAATAAAGGGAGCTAAAATTCCGAGCTCAAAGTGTTGATTGCAGATCAAAGGTATAAGTTACAGTGAAATGCTGTCACTATCTCATGAATAAATTAACACACAATGAAAAAAGAGTAAAGGTGTAATGTAATAAATAATGTTAGTGTAACATATGAATCATTTTATACCGATATCTTTGTGGAAGTGTTCCTGTTTTTAACATGATTTATAATACTGTAGTTTAGTAGTGCCACATAAGCCACGATAACTGTTAGCTGTAATATATATTTATAAATTGTTTTGAGTCTTTATGCAAATATTATGTAGAATAACAATCGATTGCAGATAGTATCGATTAATTTGAAGAGTACGAGTGACGATAGTTCCATAAGGAGAGAGTGCAAGTGCGAGAGTGAGTGTGAGTGCTGGCTATTTGGAGCACAGCCGCAATCGATATATTAATTATCGACAATTGAAGTTGACGTACAACGTTAACTTCACCTTTAGTTGATTAGTACGGACTGGAAAATTTCGCGGATTCATTTTAGGACAAACTAGACCTCAAACACTTGTGCATTTCTGTTATGTCTGCAATAGGATCACAGTTTATTAGACACGCCTGGGTGAACTCTGAGCCAATAACAGACGTACAAGGAAACAAGCACCGAATACCGTGCCACATTTTCATAGTTATTGATTCACATTTTACCTCATCGTTTACACAGTGCTACTTGACCAGAAGAGGTTTGAACAAATTGAAACTAATTCTCCACCACAGGGCCTTGGAGCAAAGAATCCCAAAAATGCAGAATGTTTCAACATTAAGATAACTATATACTTCACATCGAGTTATCCTAAAAATATTGATAACACACTTCAGTGGCGGATATAGAGATCCATAAGAGAGGAAACTACTGTGGTAGAATAACTACTATGCAATGACAGAAGGCTTTGCTCCTGCCAACAAAAATCTTGTTTGTAGGGGGCCAAAAGTATATTTAGTTACCCCAATAAAATATTTCGTTGAGTAAAAAAAAAAAACTTGAAAAGCAACAAAATTTACTTCGTTCATCTAACAAAACACACGCTTGGATAGACAAAACCCCTGTGTTTGGCCAAAATAAAAACGTTAAACTTTCGGGAAAACAATTAGTTTAATCAACTTTCTATATTTGTTCGGCCTCTCATTTGGCTGCGTTCGAAAATACAGCTTGAGAATTTTATTGATTGTAATTTTTGTGACGATTAGTATAGTAACAGTGTTTGTTAGTGCGTTTATTGATGTTTAATATTGGTATATAATTCTAGTAAAACATTACCAATATAAAGCTAAGAAGAATAAATATAGGAATAGGAATATTTATTTACTCACATTGTCCAGTATTTGAAACCCTTTGAGGGTTAATTTTATAAGGACATTTCTTTACTATTTAAGAGATAAAACTCACAATTGATCGTTTTACTGCTTCGCTGTACTTTGTCGGAATCTAAGTAAAAAGTTACAACTCGTCAACATTATAATTCGTGAGAAAGAAATCCTATTTTTTAAATAGTGTCTCAAATGAACACGTCTGACTGTAAAACCTGTTAACCTTCCGCGACACATTCATTGGTTCACAGTCAACACGCGACTTCACTGGCCGACGGCCAGCCAATAATAAACGCTGCAAAGTACAGTAGGCGCGTCCGGTGTATAGCCAAGACCAATAGGTAGAGACACTCGAATTTCGCGAAAAGATTTCCGCACATGCTAGATTTCAACACTATACGGGCAAACAAGCAGTTATATATTGCTTATTGGCGACCTGTATTTGCGAGAAGACATTCTCTTACTTGAAGGACCAATCAGAATTAGGTTACTCCGATACTGTACGTGTGTGATTTGCGGATATACGTCTAAGACTCGTGACACCTATAATATCCAATGACGAAAGTGGATATGAGTAAATGTGTTATGAAATACAACTGACCGTGAAATTTTTTCACGAAATTCGGGTGTCCCTACCAATAGGACGATGGTAAGTGGAGATACAGAGATAAACACTACTGGTATTTCTGTAGTGGAAAATATAGGTAGTTCCCTTCAACCTTGTCTTCATTGCCAGTAAATTCGTGCCATCTTCAGAGTGTTAAAACATTCGCATATCAGTAGTGACTTCAGGTGAGGTTGCTAGAGCGTAGCGCTCGTTCGCAAACCATCCACGTCCCAATTTCGTTCAGGCTTTGACAATAGTTTTTAATGCGCCTACAGACAAACAAATCTTCAGTTGGACCAACCAAATCTTACAGATTGAGACAACCACATAAGAAAAACAAAATAATATGGTTTCAGTAACAAAATATTTCATTGCCTCTGTACAACCAATTAATAAGTGTTTGCATCAAACCAGCTTTGTTTGGTTCAAGAAAAACCTTTTCCTCGTTGTGCATTTTGTTCAAACCACGTGATCACGAGTATGCTTTCAGGTTTAATGATTTATATAAATGTCACTAATTAGTGCATAAGTAATCTAAAGACTTATGAAAAGATTCCCTGTCGCTAAATTGCGAGTAAATATTAATATAGGCCATTCATGGTAAAAAAAAGAACTTTTGAAAACCCTCTAATCTGGAATAATAGCTAATAAATTATATTTTATTTTAGCGTTAGACGTTAACTTGCGAGTGCAATTGAATATACACACGGTGTTTAATACTTACGCGGCAATATTTATTTTAAAAGGTGGTTGAAGGAAAAAAAATGACTGAAAGGAAAAAGGAACTAGGGCCTCAAAAGTGTATCCTTTACCGTGAACAGCCTATACTGAAATATTATGTATGTATATATCTGGTTTCAAGAACAATCTCATTATATTCAGTTATTCACGCTAAATTAAGCACTTTTGAAAGCCGTGCTTAAGATTTACTTGTATGCACGTTGTGTATTCTTCCGCCTTATGTAAGTATATTATTGCCGTGGGCCTCATCATATTATTCATGCGTCGGTCGAGTGTTTTTAATTGGCGTGTAACCAAAGAGAAATATTTAAAGAATGGGATGGGTACCCACGGGTTTTTTTTGTGGTATAATTGTTTGCGCTAATACGTGCATCTCGGTAAATAAATGTTCTGCAAATACGATTTTTTTTGTCAGAAAAGATAGAAACCATTATCTATGCCCCCCCCTTTTTTTTACTTTTGCATATTACATGTATTCTTGGAGAAAAATAAATGGTGAAAATAGTTAAATATCGCATTTTTAAGACTTGCGTATGCAGCTTCCTTAGGTTACAAGAGAAAAAGTACAAAGATACGGGCGTAGTTTAACCTGTGTCCTTTCATCGCGTGCAATAACACCCCACTGAAACATATCTGAATTACACAGTACATCATCACGACGTAAATGCTGAACGCCTTGCGCATAGGAGCGATGAGGCACTAAGCGTGCGTGTTAGTGTCGCCCGTATTGCTCCCTCGTTTCTTGACATTGGACGCGAGGGTCCATCCCACTCTTAATCTACGGGAGAGGTTAAGTGAGCAAGATCGAAGCTCTTCACCTTCTACCCTGACTGCATTTTTTTTAACTACACATTCCTCGCCATGTTGTTTGTATCTGGTTATAGCAATATGCCGGTGATGAATGTTCTGAATGAATACGTAACATAACGGAAGTAGGCCTACAAAAAATAAATAGCACAGCACGTATAAGCGGTAGTCGTCTGTGTCTAGCGACAGTCGACACATATTTTGAGTGGCCAGTGCCTTTCACAGACTGTCAGCGGGAAGGGTAAGCCGGGCTCTCTCACTCGCACAATGTTCTTCTCTTCCCCTTCCACCACTCGCTCAGCATCTTCCTAGTTAGCGTCTACTGTGCCAGGCGTTGACATGCTCCCGCATAGTGACATCTACTGGCATGTGCGGCTGGAGTTTATAAAACAAGAAGCTATTTCACATCTGTACGTTTATGTGTCGGGAAGATTCACGCACCTCTTGGCTTCCACTGGGAGTTGGAAGGGTCTGTCAGATGTCGAGAGGACCAGCCTGTTATGGGTATAAGGCTTAACCTGGCGTGGGCGGTGTTGACTACGGGAAGTTCACTCCCTCGCTGCCCATTGTTCGGTCATTGCATATCACTCGCTAAGGTCTGGTTGGGATTAGGTAAACTACTGAGAGCCAATCCCTTGTCTACTCTTGCTCTCGGACGGTCACCGGATGGGCTTGAGGCCTGGTGGGAGTACAGTTGACCGAAAGGGAATTCTACTTCCTCTGTCGCTCTATGGGCCAGGCTGGTGACCGGTGGGGTCTAAAAGGCTAGCTGATCTGAGATGTGTCGGAGCTATTGCCAGCTCTAGTAACGGAGAGCAAGCCCATGCGTGAAACCAGAAGGTGCTAGTGATGCATCTCTTATAGCATCTCACAGCCCCAAGGGACCACTGCCCTAGTGCAACAAGTGCAAGGTACCGCTTCTACCCTAGAATCTTCTGCCCTATGCCAGGATTTTCTAAAAGTGATATCTACCTCCCAGGCCAAGCATGAATCATGGGCAATCATGATGGTGGTGCCTGGTGGCGGGTCGGTCGACTCCTTTACGGTCAGTGGAACCCTAAAGTTGGGTTTCAATGTGAAGAAGTTCAGACTGGAGGGACGACTTTCGGGTTCGCCTGATCGTGGAGAACCCTACATGGAAAGGAAGGAGGAGCATGGGCTGACCTGTATTTCCCCACTGATTCCCCTTGAGGGGGCTCAGAGGTCAGAATGAGGTAGGACTCTTGCTGGCATTGGTGAGTGCATGGGCTATATGCCCGGGTATCCACTACATAGAGGAGTTCTCCCAAACATAGCACAACGAGGAAGGCCAGGTGGGAGCTGGCAACAATGGAGAATGATCCTGAGTGGAGGAAGCGGGTACGGGGCGCCAAGGGCCGGCACACGACTGGTCTCTGGTCCGAGGTGACTTATGTCTGTGGAAGATGAGAAACAAGAAAACTTATAAACCCCGGAAAGGCCTGTAGTCTAAGAGAGGTCATGAAGGTTTATATTGTATAATGTACTTTTAAGTATTCTGTAGTAAAATCTAAATTACAAAGGTGAGGGAGTTAAATCCCCTTCAGCTACTCCCCCTTCCATTTTAAATTTGTGCTTTTAAGAAAGTCGCAATCCAATGTTTCAGGACTGTATATATTGTAACATCTGGACAGTTAAGAGGGCGTAAGCTCAATTAAATGAACGAGAGAAAAAAAAACAAGCACGCTGAAAACATTTAAAAGAACTCGAAACCAAAAAGATAATACGAGCAACCTGGTTGGGCCGAGAGAGGATTTTTTTAGTTGTTTTGTTCAGCAGTACTAAGTTAAAATAAAATAAAAATAATTCCACATCACATCAAAGTTAAGAAAAGTTAACATGGCAGCATAAAGGTTGATGAAGAAGCTTCGAAACTGGTTTCTATCTTGCTTAATTTCATGAAAAAAATAGGAGACTTGTTTCGACGATTCTTTAAATTTTAACATCTTCCATTATTATTATTTACATCCCCCTCTTTAACAGTGTTCTGACAAAGTCATCCGAGAATAAGAGAATGAACTTAAAAACCAGAACTACTGGAAGCCCATACAACTCGGAAGACCTAAAAATGGCATTAAAATGTTATGCCTAGCCTTCGCAGACGACCTAACTATACGAGCAGTTGACGAGACCACAGCAATCAAACAGAGAGAAACTCTCATAGAATGTGCTGAAAGAGTTGGCCTGCATATATCCTTCCAAAAAACTCAGTTCGTCTGCTCAAAAATCCCCTATCAAAAATTGATCACATAATATGGACAAATCGAGAGAGTTCTATACTTCAAATATTTAGGCGAAATCGCCGAACCCACAGGAGAAGGGAAAATGGCACAGAAATTTCTCATGCAAAAACTTAGGAGAGCCTATGGTAGAACCGAAAACATTTACAAACATAACTGTTTGGCCATACACATAAAGGTCAGGCACTACAACACAGTTATCAAAACTGAAGCCCTGTACGTCAGCGAAACCCTTACACTCCACAGAAAAGGTGTTCTGGAAAACATCCTGAAAGAATAATGCAGAATAATAAGAAAGATTCTCGGGTAAAAAAAAAAAAAAAATGGATACAGACTGAAAGCCCGAAAAACAACAGAAACATTGTTGAATCTCGCGGCAGACATCAGAAAAAGAAGATTAAGATTTTATGGACATATCCACAAACTCCCAACAGCAAGACTCACTCGCAAAATTGTGACCTACATAGAACAACTGAAAACCATGCCTTGGGTCCAGCAGGTCAAAAATACCTAGAAAATACAAACAAAAATTCGTCAGAAATTTTGAACAAAACGCGTACAGACCAAACATTAACAAATGGAAAGTACTGCATGAGAATGAAGTCCCTAAGAGACCGGGGATGAAGTGAACTGAAGAAAAGTAGAGAATCAACCGGAGAGTAGGGGGAAAAGAGAGAGTAGAGCGAGTATGTCACTTCTGGCCCACCTCTAGAATGACCGGAGGATGGGGCAGATAATCGATTGTTCGATATATCGAATATTCGATATACCGATATATCTATTAGTTGCGAATCGACTAGTCGATTAGCAGCTAATTAATTAGTGTAATTAATCAAATTACTTGAAGAATTCGTTAATTAAATTTTTTTATTGTTGGATGTGAGATTTCTTTGATTTTCATTGTTGTAGAAAGGGTTAATTGTCATAAGGATGATACTGACAGAGCAGATTTGGTGTATACTCTGTGAGGTCCTGAGGCCGACTAACCAGAGGGGTGGGTTGTAATTCCTTACATAGGAGATGATGTTGGTGTAAGAGTGGTAAAAGTAACATTTTTGTTTGTGGATGGAGTGAGACCATGCACGTCACTTTTGGCCCACTAGGCGAGTGAGATGTGGATGGACAGAGACCACGTATGTCACTTCTGTAACACTAGGCGAGTGAGGAGCGGATTATCGATAGATCGATTATGAGCAAGGGCACGCATGTCACTTCTGGCCCACTTGTAGAATGTCATGTGGATGGAGCAGGAGTATGCAGGTATCTTCTAGCCCAATACGATTTAAGTTCAAATAGCCAACTGAAATAAATATGAATCGTTAAAAAGTAACTTTAATCAAGCCATTACAACATGCAACAATAAATCGAATTAATATTGACATCAGACATTAAAAATTACTTTAATCATGCGACAACCATGAGGCAAATTCATTAAAACGACTTACCCCGAGTACGTCGCACACAACTGAACGGAAACATAATTTATATTAATACCATAACAAAATTCCTTGATATTTCAAACATCTGAATAAATGACATGAAACAAAGTTATTCACACCAATCGAATCTCACACATTCAAAATATGCAAAATTGTTAACGATTAGATTGAATACACAAAATCCTACAACAAACTATTTAAATAATAATACAGGAAGATATATTATACACACACCCAGGAACTAAATAACCATCGCACACTAAATTACTCACTTATCGCCCTCAAAGCTAGGACATCTCACTTCACAAATCAATAAAAAAACACAATTTACAATCAAAAATACAACTACAAGCACAGACAAGCTAAAAATATACCTCAAATTTAATGGCCGCCCACACTGATCCACACAGTCCAAATCTCCAGGTGTCATAATAATTTCCCCCTGACAAAAATCCCCTCCAACACATACTCACATATACGTCACCCTCATTGGCTCTCAAAACACACATCAAGGAACGTAAACATAAATTATCACCCAAACATCTGTTTTTAAAAACCCATAAGTATAATCATTTCACAAATGCCTGTTTTGCTAGCTCTTACGACCGTCATAGCACTCGCCTATTGCGAAAGCCTACTGCGAAAAACCCCATCAAATGTACTTCGTAATATCACATAATAAAAATGCACTACCGTGATCCTGTTCTTACAAAAGCATACGGCAGCGGATCGTCACCACAGCTCCGACTCGCCTATCACACGCATTTCCCATAAATTAATAATAAAAACATTTCAATTAAATAAAAACCTAATAATTATCTGAACACACGAGAAAAAATGTAAGTGTATGGGATGTGACTCACTGTTCACCGCACCAGCTTCTCCGTGACACAAATGGTTAAAAGAAAATTGCCTCAAATTCTAACAAGACACGAGACCACACATATTGCCTTTTCACCCCAAAATACTTTAACACGTTGCCGGTTAGAATAAACCTCTCATGTGGCCAAGAAAGCAATATATTATTCCATTGTCGGCAGGATCAAAGATATTTGTCGCAAGTTCTAACGATGCTCAAAACCATGCATTTCGCCGTTCCACCCTGTCTGCTGCGAAGCTCTGTCGCCAAGGACAAGCCTCTAACACTGCTAAGAAGACAATATATTATTCTGCTAAATGCTTCTGACGACGTGAATACACGGTGCCGAGACAATGCAGAGCCGGGTGATAGCTAAGACAAGCAAGGGAGAGTGAGAGTTTCGCTCGCTTTTCCGCCTAGCACGCCTGCATATGGACACGCTTCCCCGACTTTCCTTGCAGACCTCTACTGCGCCTGCAAGCTTCTTCGCCATCCCCTTAATCCACCTCTCCCCACCCACCTCCACTGAAACCCCAGTGCACCCATCCTCGCCAGCGCTAAACAACACCCTCGAAATTATAGCCGCCACTTCCCCTCCCCCTTTTTTCCTCTGCATACCAGTAAGGCACGATGTGTGGCCAGCAGCAGTCATATCGGCCTACACGATTGTCTTTTGTCACACCCTCCAAGGACTCCAGGGATCGAATCACGGTGACAGCTCAGTCATTCGTACCACGACCGACAAAGCCTCGCCATTCATCTCGTGCGACAGTGCTCATCCCAGCTCCTCTACCAACTCGCTTTCGCGAGAGAACAAAGAGTAACACCTGCCTAGCCCAGATACTCACGACTCTGTCTGCTCGAGAACACACATTTTGCCGATCCACCCTGTCTCCTGTGAAACATTGTCGGCAAGAGTAAAGAGCTCAGCACAATATGTCATACCGCACAGCTTGGTCGAACAGATTGCTCTTGAGACCATAAATGTTTACCGATTCACCCACACATTCTCCGCCACACGCCAAATGCCAACTCAAGCTCTCACACTGTCAAGAAATCAATAGATTAGTCACCTAACTGCTTCGACCAGCGAATAAAGTCTCTCCGATCACCAAGCCAATGAACTTCCCTTCCCCAAACTAACATCCACACAGTACCCAGCGCTGAATGCATATTCCCTTTCCCACGACTATTCTTCTCCCACCCCTGTCCACAAGGGCAGAGTAACCATTTCCAAGTCATGTTAATAATAATGAATGTTACTTTACCTCACCCATCCCACTGACAAGTAAATTATCGATACTTGGAAACTCCTAATGCTTTGAAAGACATACCCTCCGATGCCAAGCCTTACTTTTGCTAAAACACTCTCATTCAATATCAGAGTTGTAGAAAAATACACTGTTTTAGCACATTTGCTCAGTCTTTCTTCCTCGGGGAATACATAACTTATAGACATTAAGGAAGCTCCAACATTTCCGAAGCATTGCTCCGAAACACATAGCCCACAGTCATTCAAGCTCGACAACCAATCTAGAACATTTTCCTTCAATGCAGAAAAAAAAAAAGGATTTCAGCTTTAAACTAGTTCAACAAATAAGACATTCCACTATGGATTATGTATATGATAACTCCAACACATGCGATCTGGAAGAAATGATACTTCCGAAACCTGTGCATACTACATTCTAGTTAAACACAAAAAAATAATTATCACAAATAAAGTTGAGTCATGTGTCATAATATTATTTTTCATCGATTTACATGTTAGGTTTATAACAATTTTACAACCATTAATCCAAGAAAAATAAAATCAACAACACAAATATTTTCGCTCCTTATGAACTGGAAAATATTAACCAAATACAAATAATTACATCATAAATTAAATGTAATAAATTACTACCCAAACAACAGGAATGGTTGCACAATAAATTGTATATCCATTCCCCAGCAATATTGATAGGTTCATTAAATGAATAATGCATGAAATATGTTTTAAAAAACTTGTTATTTCATATCAAAATATTAGAAATCATAGTATTACAATCTTTTAAGATCTTGATTTTTCATCCATGAGTTGTGGGTTTTTGTAAAACCCTTCGATCCAACCAAGGACATATATTTTTTTCCATTCATTGATTTTATCAACCAAATATTAATTTGGAGAGCTGACTTTTTGCAATTAGTGTTTGAAAAAAACCACCTTGTATGGGCTGATCATCATAGGTGTCTAGATAATATACTCTGGGAAATGAATTACTAATTGAAATAATTTTAAATACTTCATAAGACCAATTAGTTGTATACCGTTTCTCAAAGATTCCTTTCTGCTTCGAGATATGTATGCATTCACCAGTTTAAACTTTGGTTTTCTTTTGTAAATTACTATAACATTATTATAAATAGTTTTCATTAAACTACTGTCCATAACTTTTTCGGGCACCATCTAGATAGTTCTATGATATCTGGAATTATAAAATTTAATTATTTCAGGCAAAATGTCAACTCAAATATAGTTACCATTCGACGTGAAATGATTGTATATTAATTGCTGAATCGACTTATTAAATTGTTCCACAACACTCGCTTTAAGCTCCTAATACATTTTGTATTGATTGATACCATATTCGGTAGTTATTTTCCGGAATGGTACACAAAAAAATTCATATTGTCTGTCAGTTTGGAGCGAATTTGACCTTCTCTCTTTCTAGATGATCTTCATTGCATTGGTAACTTGTTTTCCAGTTTTGTTTTTCCAAGATATACCACAACCATACTTTAAATAAACATCTATTACAGTTAAAATGTATTTTTATCCCTTATTGTATTTGGAAAGCAATGTCAATTCACACAAATCTGCTTGAAAAAGATCATTTAAGTCTTTAGTAATAACTGATCTTCCAGGATGTCTTATCCTTGCAGGGGTGTGAAGCTCTTGAGCAATCTTACTAAACTTCATCCATAATATAACCATCATTCTTTCAACTGTTCAATAATAGAATAAATTTCATTTGTATGTGAATTATTCCCAGACTCTCTCGAAGCGATGATAAGTTGTAATCTGTCGACCAATTCATTAGGATTGTTCCAATAAACAGAAGAAAACCAGTTGTCAATTTAATCTTTACATATTACACTTCCAACAGTATCACTTAACAAATGTAGTTTCTGATGATTTTCATTATTATCTAAAGGTTTATTTGAATTCGTTCGACGGATATATCTCTATATTTCTCCAAATCGATATCTGAATAACCATTCGGAACTTTTTAAAATAATAATTCAAATAATCTTTCACTGACATAATTTGTGTGATCACCTACTTGAATTCTATTTTCAGGCAAAAAAATAATTACCGAATCTCCAGAAATCATACATTTCCATGTCGATATACACCAAATACCTTATCGCATGTAGAAGAAGTTTGTATTAGAGCTAAATAAGTTTGTGTTAATTAAGGCAGCTTTTCTTCTTTTAGGTTCTTCCAATTTAATTTCCACTGGTGTTTCGTTAAACATATTTAGCACAGAATGTAATGTATCCATCCTACTCATAACAGGTTTTAATATTTCTTCATTCAAAACATCCCTTTCCATTCGAGCACGTTTAGCTTGTAAATATTTCGCCTTTACAGCAGATTCAACTTTATGTAATTCTGAAGTAGTGTAAGATATTTTTCCTTGTTTTCATTAACTTTCAACTACTTATATATGAATTAAGTCGATGGTTTTCTCGCCGGTGTATTATATCGATTAGTTTTCGCTTTTTCAATCTTATCGACTTTATTCAAAAGTATGTCTTATTTACTTACAGTTTTAACTCTCAAATCATTACTAAAATAGTTTATTCAAGATTTCAAATCATCGATTTGCTTTTTCAAGTCCATTTGTGTAGTTAAAGCAGATGTTTTATTGATCAATTCAACACATATATTAAATCTTTTGGTCCATTTGTGTATCAAATTGTTTTGTAATCGTATTGCTTACCATTTCATTATTTACATTTTTTAAATGTTCTATACATTTGTTGGTTCCAGTTTCTATATTTTAATAATCACATTTGTTAATATTTCCGAAATATAACTAATATTAGCAGGCACTTTTGTAATAGTTTCAATTATGTGTACTTATTTCTCTTGCATGTGGGTCGATTGCTATTTAAATACATTTAGTGTAATGGTGTTTAAGTTTTCCACGTAACATTTTTATTTACCATATTGGTATCTTTTACAGCTATACCCACATTACATAATATATGTCCATTAAAATCACAATTCCCATTGTGATTTCTTGTTAAACAGGTATTGTAATGATTGTGTTTAATATAGCTATGTACTAACATTGAAATACTTATTATTCTACATCGGGAAACAAAAACCTCTCAAACCCAGACATACATATATCTTCCTTTATATAGGGTAAGAGGTGGTATAATTACCAGAAAACCATACATGTTTTTCCAACAGCAAAAACATATAATAGAACTTTGTAAATGTCATATCACCTAAAATATGATAATTGCAAATATTTTGCAGATTTATATTGTCCATTTTAAACACAATTAACAAATTTGCATTATCACACAAACTATGTTTAGGTAAATGTGCAAACCTTTGTGATGGATAAAAATAATCGACATTTGAATGTCGACCAAAACCAAAGTATCGTTATATTTCACCCTGTGGTTATCACCAAACATAGTCAAATATAAATATGGAATTGGGTAATGCTTCATTCGGAGACACTATATCATCTTTATTTGTAAAAGGGAAATATCGCATTCCTTCAATTAACAACAAAATAAATTCTAACAGTGACATACTAAAACAGATTTCTCCACTTCATGAAGGACTGCTTGTTATACAACATATATTTTATGGTAAAAGAATAATCTTTTTCTGTTCAATTACATTTTATTTCCTATCTACAGTTACCAGTAGATGTACATTTTGTTTTATAGCATTCATTTCTACAGTATTAGGTAACATACTAATGTAAAAGCTATAAATGTAGGTCTATATATAGGTTCGCATTCAGTTGAAAACATTGGCCCATACTAAACCTAACAAAAAAGGACATGGAGTATTGAATACATTGATTAACAAATTACCATTTGAATTGCATTTACCAAAATACACTTATTGAATACCCAGAACTAAGCTTGTAAAATGTTTAGCACGAAACAATCCAGGAATAAATACTTTGGATGATGATTGTAAAGAATACAGTATAGTATATGATCGAACAAACAATTTGAAAGAAAGACATATAGCAGTTACAATACTAGCCGATAAAGCAGCAAATATAAGGAAGAATCCACCTACATCTACAGGAAAAAAGTTAGGTGCTTGGGTCGTTGACAAAGTTATGCAGGCAAATGTAAAAAGAGGCATGCGCGTAAAATGCCTCAATAGTATTCCAAAATGTGCATTATCAAATAAAGATATTAATGTAATTGTAAAGAAACTGGATATTCCCTATTTCCGAGGTGTATATGAGAGACGAATTACCAAAGAAACCAAATCTTCACGAATGTTTGATTGTTAATTTAGATTCGAAACAAAATGAAGGAACACATAGGGTTGCATTAATTAAAAACACAAATCAATCATTGTATTATGACAGTTTTGGTGATTTATGTCCTCCAATTGAAATACGTTATTATTTGAAGAAAACACACTTAAGGTACAATTACAAAATGGAACAATTACCAAATACAGTCAATTGTGGTCATTTATGTTTATGTTTTTGACTATAAATGGGATGTATAAGTCAATGTAAAAGTAAAACCATTTAGTAATATGTAAATTACATTGATATTAAGTGGAAATTCGTCACAATTGCGGTCGGTATAGTTCCCAGTTTTGGAGTTAGATGGAGAATGGCAAATAAGTCTAATCGAATCCGTTACTTATAACAGCATGCCAAATATCGATACAGACAATCAATCATTTACATTCAACAATGGTGAAAAAACATAAGATTGTGATACCAGTAGGATCTTTTGGATGACTTAGAAATGTTCATTAAAATGATATTACCTGAAAATGTACAATTCCGATTGTGTGGAAATCCAAATATGTTAACTAGTGTGATGTATAATAATGTCGATATCGATTTCATGGAAGACAATTCAATTACAAAGATGTTAGGTTATGAAATATGAGTATATCCAGCTAATCAATTGCACAAATTGTCAAAACAAATTAATATATTGTTGATTAATGTATGTTGTATAAATGTTAATGTTGTAGGCAGATCATATTTGAATGGAAAACCGACAAATACAATATATGAATTCACATGTGCCATGGCTCTAGGTTACAAAATAATACATTGATATATCTTCCAGTAATAGTTAATCGAGTGGATGAATTAGTTGCTAAATTGTCGATTAAGATGGTAAACTGCTTAATTTTAGAAACAAAGAAATTACCATTTAATCACATAAAAAACTGTTAAAAATACACGTACATTCTGTGTTTATTACAATCAAAATGGGTATTGTGTATAATAGTCAATGTGCTTGTAAAGTAGGCACTTCATTTGAAAACTATGTTTCCAAAAACATATTTGGAAGAGAGTAGCTATAAAAAGACATAAACAGAAGCATAAAATGATCATTATAACAAGATACCTGTAAAGCAAACACAGGACAACAAATTGTTTTTAAAGGAATTAGGATAAACCGTTAATAGGAATGGCAGACATACTTAATGTTGAAGAACAAACAAGTTATGAAGATGCAATCACCAATATGGAAATACATGTATATGAACCGTTTCGAGCAGGTCCATATATGTCTCCATTGGAAATAAGGATTGCTATACAATATCTCGATATTTCCTCATTACCATCGAAATCAAGTTTAAGGTTTAGAGGAACAATTAAAAAGACAGCCAACACAACTAACCCAGCAACTACAGCTATAGAGAGAAATGGAATGTTTCATTTAATCGATCAAACACTATCGCCCAGGAGCTGTAAACAATCTTTATACAGGGCTTGTGGCTGGGTGGAGCAAAGCTAATCATTTCACACTACAAATAAACCCAGGCAGAAAATGCGAAGTTGTTATACCATTAAGTGTGGTTTTGGGCTTTGCTGAGGACTATAAACATATAACATTAATTAGCTATTATATTTGGTAACATGCATTTGAATGCTCTATATAACAAGGAAGGTGTAACATTTGAATTAAACAGTGTCGAATGCCTAATGGCACATACTGAAACTAACACACATGATGTGTAAAATTTTTAAAATATATCGAAAAAGGGAAGACTCTAGACATTGCATTCAGGCTGTGGGCTTTGGAGACATTTCCTGATCTACTGGCATCACAAAAAGTTATTTGGAATGTGAAATCAAGTTTTTCATCACAGAAACTCTGACTTGTCATTATTTGTTTTCAAACAAATCGATAAAACAACTTAAAAGCTGATAGATCAGTATTCGATAATTGTGATCTGAAAAATATTAGCTTGTATCTAAACAGTCAAGCTTAGCCCTATACCAATTTAAATGCAAACTTTGGAAATGCAGAATTCCTTATTTGCTACAATATGTACTGCAAGTTCCAGGAAATGTATTATAACAAAATCAGCTCACCGATCCTAGAACCTGAATCATTTAAATCCAGAGGAATTGCTATTTGTATTTGATGTAATCAAACAAGACAACATGACTGCCAATAGCATAATTGATTCACGAATTGAAATTATTGTAAATACGCCAATTATGGCAAATACACAAGCTTATGTGTTGGTAATTCATGATAGATTGGTGAGCTATAATGTAAGAGATAAGCTATTGAAGATAATAATTTGAGTCAGTAAACAAGACATGGTTTTAATAACATGTTGTGCAGTGTGAAAGGATTTCAATCCCCAAAAAAGTATATAATTAAAGAATTGGCTATTACTGACATGGAAGAACACACAACAGTATTATGCTTCAAACCACCATTCCACTGGAAATATCTAAGTTTCTAAGTACAAGAAAACAAATAGATGGGTAACCAAACACCATAAAAGTCTGCAGAAGAAAACTCGATATTAATGCTAAAATGGTCATTGATGCCTGATGGGTGAAACAGATTATGAATATTCTCCCCCTGAGTCACCAGTGGATATTATATAAGTAATATGGCATTATCTGGAATTTGTGGAATTTAGCATATAAAAGTACTTTGTTTGTGCAAGTCAATACTTTGTAAATATGGATCAAGATAAGAATAAGGTCACGTGCTCGTGCATACAGAAATCAAAGTGTAAATTGAATATTACCAAGTTAATTGCATGTTGTAGTAAACCTTTTAGAAAATGTTTTGGAAAGTAACAGTTTTGCTGTTTTTGTAAACAAGTATTTTTCCACTCAACTGCAATTCATGCCTCTGGAAAATCTTGTTTGTTTCATTTCAAAAAGAAATATTCACTAGAAGCCAAAAAAATTGTAATGATTTAATATCTTGTCCAGATCTACCAAAATGTTCTGTTTATCGTGGAATAAATGTATTCGCACTTTTACCAGAATATATAATACTACAGATATTGTCAAAGGAAAGAAATGATGTAAATAAACCCTTTTGTAAACATCTAATTTTGTCAATATGTAATTTATAGCAAAATTAATGGTTTAAAACTACTTTTTTTCATGTTTTACTGACCTTAATAATGCATTAATTGTAATATCCACATATAAACTATTTCTGACTACATAACCTTTCATTACGTGCATTTAACAAAAAAGGGTTGTGGGTGGGATATTGATTAAACAATAGTAAATTGGAAAGCAATTTAATACATTTCAAACAAATAATTAACTCCAATTGCTTCCTAGAATTTATAATTATTCTAATTACATATCGAAAACTATAAAATGTTGATACTTTTCAGTTCCATTCTAGACGGTTACGGAAGCAATGAGGGCTTTTCTGTGTCGTTTCTGTGGTAAAACATTTACAGCTCTACACAGCATGTGTCGATACAAAAGAAGAATATGTGGAATTAGCAATTCAAGCAAACAGTTTGTGTGATTTCTGCTATAAGCAGTTTTCTTGGAGTTATGCTTTAAAGCGACATTATAAATTTTGCAACACTTTATCACAATCTGCTCGACAATCAGTACAACAGAGTGTACTCCTAGCACCACACAGAACAACACTAGCACCACGCAGCACCACACTAGCACCACACTAGCACCACACAGCACCACACCAGCATCACACAGCCCCACAAGATAATACCACACCACATAGCACCACACAGTTGAAATTTCCTCTCTTACCCACTGTATTTCCTTCAAAATATCGCAATATTTATACAGGCTAAGAAGTAAATTGCTTACTGCTTTGTCCCAGCTCAATTATGAAGAATTAAGCACAGCTTTTGCAGGCAGACTGACTGATGCTAGGATATGTAACGACCAAACAGATACTGATATAGACTTTCAAAGATTTTCTTCAGGGTGTAGGAAGCCTCTGCTAGAATTAACTACACCAATACCCCGACCAATATCTCTTATTGCAAATATATCCTGTAAATATCTGAAATCCATTACAGCGGAGGAATCCTCTGATGAAACTTTCTACTTTCAAACTCAAGATCTTCCCAATCTATATTCCACAGATAATAGTCACCTATATAACTCTACCATAGTACCTTACTTAACCACCAGACTTGAAGAATTTAATGCTTGTGGAAGTGAGTGAACTTAACAACTAATAACAAAAATGGATGTACACATCTCCCAATACCTACCCTTCACCGCTGGTCGGAAGTAATCCAACTTAGTGTTTATAAGAGGATATGTAATCCAACACTGTTCCATCACTCGCATCACCCTCATTATCTCTCAGGACCTCCCAAGCCATCAAATTCTCTTCACTTGCTCCGATTACACTCTGTATCATAATAAATTCAGCTAAGCCACCTTCAACTAGTGAATCAAGCTTCCATCCATCTCAAGAATGTGTGAATCTTCTAATCTAACAGTCAGCGAATCACTAATTCTCTGTAAATAAAACCATTTCACAAAAGTTGAGAGAATAGCAAGTTTGTCTCCCTGCATCATTAACTAAAATGTTAATGCCAGAATCGTCTCCAGATATGAACTTCACTATGTCAAATTATAATGCTTAAATTAATAAAGAAGACTGCATCTATATGTGAATAAATATTTTTAGAAAAAATGTGATTTTTGTAAATGTAAATAAATGTTATGTTTGTATGAAAATGGAATATAATAAATTGTATTTCAAACTGAAACTTTGTTTTATTTAACACACATATAATTTAAAGAAATGAGTGAATCATTGTTTACATGAAATATATTACTTTAGCAATCTATGGTCATAACTTTTACAAAAGTCAGTCACTCAGTTTAATGACTGACATAATATTTTGTTCGACCAAACAATACTGTTTTGCTGTGAAATCAGTTTTGGTGAATATAACTTATGAAAAAATTTGTTAATTTTTAACACAGTAATGAATTGTGTGTACATGGAGAATCGTCTTCTGCATGAGAGAGCTTTTCCCATAGTGCGCGCTGAACCATGACAAAGCAGGACATGTCTGCATGATAGAACCAGAGTGTGGGAGACAAGGGAGGGAGAAAGTCCTGTCGAGGCGTGAATGTATCGCGCTAAGAGGGAGGGGTTTTCGCATCGAAGTAAGGCTGACGGAAATGTTTGAAACGAGTCTTGAAAGGAGACAATGTACGAAAGAGACGAGTCGAGGATGAACAGCGGGTGATAAGTAAGATTCTTTAACCCGTAGACCATCTCAAACCTCCAGCTATCCGGAACGCAAAGAGCTGTATTTCAAGCTTAAAGTAGAGATTGGAAAAAAGTTTTTTGTGTCTGCTGAAAGCAGTGTTCCAAGTCGCTACTTTCTTTCCTGTTATGCCGACAAAGTGTAGCCGACAAGGCTTCGTCAAGGACGGCATGAGAATCATTTGTGAACAACTGACATAGACAATAACTTTTCACAAGTTCCCGTTCCCGTCCCCCTTCACATTGACCTGGCCTAACAAAAATTGTATGCCTTTATTGCTTTGGACTTCGCAATACAAGCCAATATACGGAAATGTGTAGAGGTATGTGTATTTTCTGCGGAGATGATTCTGTGGGGAGGGGATGAGTATCATTTGTTGGGCGTTTACCTGGGAGTTTGTAAATTCTTATAAATAGGAGTTTAACCTAGACACACATACACTATTGACTTTAGTGTTCGTGGAAGTTCTATCTTTTCAGAAATGTCTCATTTTTATGAGGAATATTTCACAATTTTGTCTACCCAGCTCTTGAGAGAGAGCTTCTGGAATTTGATTGGTCGGAGCTTGATGTTGCTGCGCTAAGTCCATTGGCATCTCCAATGCCACCTCCAGTGAGAGTGATGATGTTGGTCTCAGCATGAGCGATGATGCTGTCTCCAGTGAGACAGCATCACTGACGTCTCCAGCTCCAGTGATGCCACCCCCAACAACATTGGCACGTCCAGCGACATCGCCACCTCCAGCATCACTGGCATCTCCAGCTCCAGTGATGCTGCCTCCAACGACATTGATGCCTCCAACAACATGGCGCCTCCAGCGACACTGACATCTCCAGCTTCGATGATTGGTGCAGCTAGCTATGCCTGCTTTGGCATGTACATCCTGGTATGAAGAAGCACTATTTGCATGTGAGGAAGACAAAGTTGAAGAATATGTCGAGAGGCATAGGAAATGTAGTTGTAAACCAGTGGACTTGAGTTGTAGCAAGATACCGTTCGTGAGTCTTCTTTAGTGAGGAACTCTCAGAATTTTAAATTTTTCAAATGTTGTTCATTCACCGCCTCCCCCAGCTTTCACACCATCTCCACCACCAATATCTCACTCCTCCTCGCAATTGAACCCCCTCTCCATCTCAAATCCTGCACCTTTACCTGTTTTTCGCCCTCTCATCCCAAAAAGGTGGAGATTGATTCTAAGTACAAAAGCAATTGAAAGAAGACTGAGAAATTGTAAGAAGTGTTTTTAGTAAATGTGAAATGTTTTAATGTTGTATAAATTATATAGTTAGTAAATATTTGTGAATATTTGTGAATATAGTTAATAAGTACATTTTTTGAAGAAAAAAAAATTAATGGTGAAATGGAATGAAGTGACTTGTTATTTCATAGTTTGAATTCCTTTTTTTGTCACAGTGATCTGATAATAATTATTGTCTTTTTACATAACGTTTATGTCTGGATTTGAACACTAGCAAGTCTGAAAATGAATGAACTCTGAAAAGTAATGGAATTAAGGAGACTTTGGAGAAAATCTTGTGAATGAACTCTGAAAGGAAAGGAATGAGGGGGAGTTTGAAAAGCTAGCTGAACTCGAAAAATACACAATGGTGGAACAGGGGGCAAGGTTGTTGGAAGGCAAAGTGGGATGGGACAACTTCAGGTAAACGGATTCTTGCCCCGCAGAGCAAGGTTAAGAAATGGCAAGCCTCACTAGCTGGCATCGACTTTGTCTTATAACCAACCAAAATACTTTTAACAATTTCCAGAGGAAATACAAACTTATGATTTTTACTTTAACAAACAAAAGAAAAAAATTACTAAGGCTGATGGCTGCTGTGAAGAGATTGTTCTTCAAATATGTGCTGAAATTTTTGGTATACACAAAGTCTGCATATATTGCAATGAAATGGTGTAACATACTTTTCACACATAATTAAACACAAATATTTTTTTTAAATGAAACTGTTTCTAAACTAAATTTGAGAGAAGTCTCTGAAGCAGTTTTACGGGTAAGCTGACGACAATGTTATAACATGAAATGGGAGAATCGTGAAAAATCCTTTGAAAAAATATCTGAATATACTGTAAGGGGTAAACCACAACACTGAACACTCTGGCTGTAGGAAAGCATATCTTAAACACCACTTTACAGTAATTAAAATATTTACTATATAACAAAGATGTATACATATTTTAGTAAACATGTGTATATTTTACAAATGAAATCCATTTTTAACGTATTTGTCCTGTGCAGAACTAATATTCATTACGATACTTCTCAGAGATAAATTTTTAAAATGTAGGTTTCACAAATACAAGTTTGAATAGTGTAAATTGGTTTTAAATGTACATGATTCCATATATTTTTTAGTAAGGCAGACCGATTTTTTTATATTATGTACACTTTATAATTTTTTTGAATCTATATTTTTAACATAATGTTATAAGAATGTCTGTTAAGTTTGTAGCTTTTTATTTAACCATTTGTTGGTTACACTTAATTAAATATGTTAACGAAGTGTTGAAACATGTTTTTCAATTCCAGAAAATTATTTTGGTTTCAAATGTGTTATTAACATTGAATGTTTTGGAGAATAAATTCCTTTTATACTTAACTCGGGCTGTGATGTTTGAAAGTTATTCGGTATGGTAGGCTTGTCTCCACAGGCGAGGAGTAAACTTGCCCTATTGACTCCTACAGCTGTCTTGAGGCGTGAAATATTGAATCGACTCCTTTGACATTGCTGACAACACAGTCAAAGGAGTGACTCTCGCATTCTGCTTGGTCCTTGGAGAGTTTAGTTACAAGCGAATAGGTGAGCTGGCTGCAAGGCCTGGGGCATTGAATCCAATTAATATACAACACACTACTTTTTTCTCTCACATGTTCGAATAAATGCTTTGGTTTTTATTTAATTATGCGATCGTCGAGAGTTACACAGCTAACGGCAAACATTCAGTAAGAACAGGATCGTGGTAGTGTGTTTTAATGTGTGATATAACAAAGTATGTTCGCTGGGGCTTTTAGCTGTAGGCTTTCACAATAGGCGAGTGTTGTGATGGTCGTATGAGCTAGTAAAATACGTGTTTGTGAAATGATTATATTTACAGGTTTTTAAAAACAGACATTTAGGTGATCATTTATGTTTACGTTCCTTGATGCATGTTTTGAGAGCCAATGAGGGTGAAGTACGTGTGAGTATGTGTTGGAGGGGATTTTTGTCAGGGGAAATTTTTTTGACACTTGGAGATTTGGACTGTGTGGATTAGTGTGGGAGGCCATTACATTAGGGGGAGATTTCTAGCTTTTCTGGGCTTGTAGTTGTATTTTTGATTGTAAATTGTGTATTTTTATTGATTTGTGAAGTGTGACATCCTGGCTGCATGGCGATAAGTAAGTAATTTAGTGTGCGATGGGTATTTCTTTCCTGGGTGTGTGTAAAATATATTTTTCCTGTTCTAATATTTAAATAGTTTGTTGTAGGATTTTGTGTATTCAAGCTGATTGTTAACAATTTTGCATATTTGGACATGTGAAATTCGTTTGGTGTGATTAATTTTGTTCTGTGTCATTTATTCAGGTGTTTGAAATATTGTTAAGGAATTTGGTTATGGTATTAATATAAATGTTGTGTTCCATTCTGTCGTGTCCGATGTACTCGCAATAAGTCATTTTAATGAATTTTTCTCATGGTTATCGCATGATTGAAGTAATTATCTCGTGTATATATTATTCGATTTATGTTGTGTGTGGAAATCGCATTATTAAAACACTTTTTAATGTATCATATTTATTTCAGTTGGCTATTTGAATGTAAATCATAGTGGTCTAGAACATACCCGCGAGCTCCCTCTCCATCTACATGTCATTCTACAAGTGTGCAATCACTCATAATCGATAAATCGATTATCTGCTCCTCACTCGAATAGTGTCCCAAAAGTGAAATATGTAGTCTCGCTCCATCCGCACCTCACTCGCCTAGTGAGCCAGAAGTGACACACATGGTCTCGCTCCATCCACAAACAAAAATGTTACTTATAACACTCTAACACAAACATCAACTCCTATAAAAGCAATTACATCGAGCTCCTATGGTCAGTCGGTCTCGGGACTCACAGAGTCCATACCGAATCTGCTCTGCCAATATCACCCTTATGACAATTAATCCTTTCTAGAACAATGAAAATCAAAGAAATTTCATATCCAAAAATTAAAAAATTCTAATTAAAAATTCTTTAATTAATTTGATTAATTATATTCTAATCGACTAGTCGATTAGCAACTAATCGATTAATCTATAAATCATATATTCGATATATCGAACAATCGATTATCCGCTCCATCCTCATATCATTCTAGAGGTGGCCAGAAGTGACATGCTCGCTTTAATTGAGAGCTCCATGAAAACTCAGAAAGTGTAATCGAAAATCTTTGCATCCCATTTTTACAAAGAAAAATAATTTTTTGACCTCGCCACGTCCCAAATAATTAAAAGCCATTACTCACGATTGGTCCGCCAAAGCAGTAGGCAGTAATGACGGGATCACATGCAGATATCTCCTAACAAGTCTACAACTGAGCTACTGAGAGACAGACAGACTGAGCGCGACTAAGAGCATGTGCCCTGATCCAGTCCTGCTATTCGCTATTGTAGGCCATCGAAAACATTCGATTATTGAAGCAGCAAAACCGCAAAGCATTCTAGCAGCAGGAATTGTGACATTATTTGGTAACGAACTTACACAGCACTACAAAGGTATGCAAACAGGTCAGGAGTTGACACAATACACGTTACTGGCCCACATAACACAGAACCGAGACCATTATAAAAATACAAGTTACAAGCCTACGCACAAAAAAAAAAATTAAGAACTTCCATGAGTAAACTGAGATAATAAATATAAACAGGAAAAAATGGTGAAAAATGGCTGAAAGGAAAAACTAACAAGAGCCTCGTATATATGTAACACTGCAGGGGGCAGTGATACCAGATGGCGGGACATTTCTGTTTTGCCGACAAATTTTTAGCATTTGCTTTGGAAAAGGGGAAAATTGTGTAAAAACGCGAATGTCTAACTTACTCTACATAAATTGAAGTTTTCATTTACAGTTTAATAATTAGGCACGAACTAGCATAGAAAAACGTACAAAGACTACACATGTATAAAATATTACAAATTCATGAATACGGAAAATATGGAAGATAACAAGAAATTTTTGCCCATCGGGCAGGAATTTGTTGGTGATGTGGCAACACTGTCGGCAGGTTACGTCACGAGGTAGTCACCAGTATGCAAACATAACTACAGCCCCTCCTTCTCGAACTCACAGCGAACTTGCAGCCTCCTCCTGCACAGGGGCCGCTGTGGCTGAGCGGTTAGCCTGATCGCCTCCCACCAATGCGATCAGGGTTCAATCCCCGGCTGGGTCACTCCAGATTTTCACATGTGGGAATCGTGCTGGACGATGGCATTGGTCGGCGGGTTTTCTCTGGGATCTCCCATTTCCCCCACCCTTTCATTCTGGCACTGCTCCATACTCACCTCAATCACCCTACCTCAATCACCCTCGTTGGCTCTCAAGACCTCGCAGTTAAGAACCACCGAAATCTCTTCACTCCTCATGCACATCTGCACTCTTTGTTCCTGCTAGATTGAGGTCGTGCCATGGTCTTTCCTGCTCACCACACTTTGTACTCCCCCGTAGCCTCGCCATACTCCATGTAGTCCATTCGCGGTTACTTTCAACTATTTTCTAAAGCCCTGCTAAAGTTCTACATCCAGGACATTCCTCTGCCTCGTACAAGCAGAGCTAAACCAAGCCTAGAAAATTCCACCAAAGGGACAACACACCATATGCGTGCACACTCAGTTTAACAATATTTTGCGTAAGAACTATTTCTTACAAGGTATTACCAACACACCTATTTTCTTACTGTTTTATACATATGAATTGTAAATAAAACATTATAACTTATATGCAAAATATTGCCACACTCCTCAAATAAGTAGCATAATACTAAATCAGAATTAACAGCAATTATTAATATTCTCGTACAATGTTGCTGTTTTGAAAATACATTGATGAAGTGAATAGATACAGTTTGCATTCACAAAAACTCAAAATAATACCAATATAAACTTTAACTTGTACCATTCGTATACAAGCTACGTTTTACCACGAGCTTTCATTTAGAGCACACATATTTAAAACAATTACTCTAACACAAACAAAAGTGATTAAAATACAAATGTTCATCAAAATACACATTTACTAATAAATGGATTGGAGGGCAGTCGTCTAGACCCATCAAAGCCTCAAATCCCACAAACTAGTTTTAAAAAAATGACAATAAAATATATTAACAGTGGGAGGCGGTCAAAGTGACCCTCCAAAGGTCTTTCCGTTAAAAATTGATAGCGATAATACCAAGGATACACATGGTAGAGGAATGCTCTCACAAGTGAGTTGTGGAAACGAAAAATGTATATTAAATAAATTATTGAACTTGGGTGGTGCACCAGGTACAATAATGACACTTTGAATCGAAAGGCACAGCAGACGCGATGCCATAGTTAAAATCAAACGTAATTTATAAAGGCAGCCAGAAACAAAATTTATAAATGGGAATCAGCTACTGCACACCCGAACAACTACACACACACATGCCACATGAAATTAAAAAACCTTTAAAACCATACCGTGAAACACACACACACACACACACACACGTTCTCCACGACTCACCATAATTTGCTCCATCGCTCTGAAACAACAAGATGTTGTCGTCGATTGAAATCAGCACATCAGAATTCTTGTAGAAGTGTGGTACGGGCAATCGAAGTAAAGTGCAGACGGCGCAGGGCAGAACAGTGACGTAACTTGACCACGCAAGTCCTTAAATAAAAATATTGCCGCCAATTACAGAGAATGCACATGCAAGAGAAGGGGAAAAGGAGGAGAGGGAGTTGTTACAACATCATGAAGGGGCCTTAGTTCGACAGCCTGCCTGAACACGCCATCACACACGAGCTGTAATGAGGACAGCCAGTTGCCGCAATCGGGACTCGAATTCCCAAATCCCGGTAAGCAGGAATCCACTCCACCAGGCAGGGAATCAGGCCAGGTTGTGTTATGCGATGCCGATATGAGGTGAATATAGAGTGGCGACAGGTATCCTTTTCCATGTGACGCCGACCAAGATGGATGTCCCAAGAAGCCTGCTGTGGCGACCGCCGTAACTCGGTAATACTTCATCAGGCTCCGGTTACTTCTCAAGGTGGGACAATTACAATATACTAACGTGGCTCTCAGTAATGTTGTGGATGTAATTAAATTAAAAATGCTCCCCTGACCTTATAGTATTTTATGTACTCTCCAGGTGTTTTATTATACAGCCTTAGAGTAACCTATAACTTCTTATATTTATTTACACCACATTCTCCACCATTTTGATATCCCTCCAATCTTAACAACAAGTACGGATTCTCCACAATATAAGCAAGTTATAACAGAGTGTCAAGGAGAACGAAGGAGTGAGTACCGACCACGAGGAAGGAGAAGGCCACAGACCGGAAGTATAAAGAGCGCTCACAAATGTAATGAAGACGGAGCAGTCGGCGCTACCTGTACCCCATAACCTGTGTCCTGATGACTAATCTCTCTTCCTAAGACCATGTTCATAGCTAACACAAACAATCCACAGACAGTACAAAGATGAAGTTACTCAAACTCAGGAGGTAGATTCTCTGGGCCGTTCTCGGTATAAAGTGAGCACTTTTGAAGACCCAGTTATTTTTTTCTTTCAGCCAATTCATATCCTTCCACCACTTGTTAATGTAAACTCTGCCATGTGAGTAATAAACACAGTGTAGGCCTCTACATTCACCATACCCAAAACCAAAAGTCTAATGCCACAATTAAATGTATTTATTGGTTATTATGTATGATGAAACATATTTAAAAAATTGCTCACTTTACCATGAACTGCCTACATTCACAGGCAATTCATAGATTCGTAGAAAACGCAACAATATAGGTAAATGTTCAATTTACCCAAAAAATAAGGTAGCTTTTATGTTGACAGAACTAAAAAAAATTATTGTGATATATGGTGTAGTTATAAAATATCCAAGCTCGTCATACATGAGGTGATTTTTCAAATGTTGAAATCAAAATGTGTGAACAAAATGGCGAATAGACCATAGACCGTTCACAGTAACTGAGACTTCTGAAAGTCGTACCTAAGATATTCTTCTCTGCCCATCTAGTAACCTTCGTCACAAGTAAGATTTGCATTGCCATTGACCCTCTCACTTTATTCATGCGCCAAATTTCAGGTTTAATTGTGAAATATGTGAAATAGTTACGGATGTAAATATTTAACAATAAGCCAATTCTCACTCTTATTCGCCTAAAACAGACAGATGATATTTTAAATAAATTCAGTGCTTACAAAATATCAAAGTTACGCTTTTAATACGAAGCTAAAGATACGGGACTACATTTTTCGTAATACCCTGCCAACTTAAATAGGAACAGCGGCCAGTGTGTGAGTGAGTGAAGAGATTTGGGCGTCTCTTAACAGCGGGGTCTTGAGAGCCGATGACGGTGATCGAGGTGAGTATGGAGCAGCGGCGGAATTGTAAGGCGGGGGGAAATGGGAGATCCCCGAAAATACCCGCCGACCAGCGACTTCGCCAGGCACGATTCCCACTTGCGAAAATCCTGGAGTGACCCGGCCGGGGGTTGAACCCGGTTCACGGCTTGTTTGGAGGCGGGCAGGCTAACCGCTCAGCAGATGCGGTCGGTGTATCCGTTCACGTACATGGTGCTAGGGGCAGTGATTTCTTTCTTTAATTTGAATTTAAAAGTGCCTGGTTTATCGTAAACCATCTATAACAGTAACACTTGACGTGGTACCACGGGACACGGATGTGAAACAGCAGCTTTAACGCGAAAACATGTTGCACACTCCAGCAAAATGGCGCCACTGTCCAGCAAATATGGCGGAACTTGGTTCGGTTCGCCTCTCAGTCCTGGGCCTATACACCGTATTTCAAGCTGTTTTTTGGTTAAAGTATTACAATGACATAATTAAGTTCCCGCCAGTTCTACCTAGAAATGCAAATATTTCAATCGGATCATTTTCAATTACCATACCAAAAACTAAACACTATTCACTGTAAACTGAGCACTTTTTAAAGACCTGCTTAGTATCTACTTGTTTGCACGTTGTGTACCCTCCCGCCTTATGTAAAATTATCATTGCAATGGACCTCATCACTTTATTCATGCGTCGGTCACGTGGAACTGTGGAAAGGGAAAGAATTAATTTAAGTTATCACAAATGGTTAACTAACACTTTTTATGGGACATTAAAACGCGGAACTACTTTCCCTGCATCTTTACAGGGCACATGTCACTCAGTGCGCCCTTCTAAATCTATGCAGCTCGGAGCGGTGACTCAAAACTAAGGTTAATTTCAAAAGTGCTCACTTTATCGTGAACAGCCTTTAGGTTATAACAACATTCTAACTGGGAACTATTTGTAACAAGCTACTGCCAACGCTTCGGTGCTCTCAATGTTTTTAATTCGTTTTGAATACGAAATAAATATTACAATTTATACAAGTTACAAATTTTAACGCTTCATTTTTTTTAAATATAAATCTTTGAAATTAATCACAGTGTTGAATATTGGTTGTATGCGAGTATAGATCAGACAAAAACCGCGAGTTCAATGGCATGCATGCTAGACTCTGCAGTCTTATGTACAAATATGTCGATATTAACTGCATATTGGCTTGCTGTCACAGTGGAAGGCAGTGATTTGGGCAGCGTTCTCCAGGAGGTGCCAAACACCGTGTGGACCACTGGCTAAAGTTATGTAAACACACGTATTTCGAATTATATCTTGTTTCAAAGTGAATCCGCGAATTCTTCAGGTCTCTATATATGAGTTATTTAGATACCAGATGAACAGGTTTCTCTTGGAGTTATTTTTCAAAGGTTTTTGGCAAAAAGTGTGAAGAAGCCGTGAATGGCTTATAAGATATTTATTCTTTTCTAAATCCGTATTTTAACTCTCTGAGAACTACGTCCGAATGTAGCTCGTGCACAACCATTTTCATAATTATTTTTTTTTGTTTCCATACAAAACTCGCATGGATGTAGAATCTTTGTTATACTTGTACGTGACAAACCCCTACAAGAACATTTTAACACAGCAACAATGATTTTCCGAACTAAAAAACAATACTTTCTTATACTTACTCGAAAGGAAACGTTCGACTGCAAACCCTTTTGCTCATTGAAGGACACTTGATTAGGGCAAATCAACTTGCCATACCATTGGCCGACGACCAGCCAATAGAGAACGTTAGTGTTTACAGTATACGTGCCTGACGTCGCGTGAGCCAGTAGGATAGTCGTGAATGGAAATGCACAATAAATAATAAAACCTTTGATCCTAAAGTGCTGGCGACAGGCGATTCACTTCTAACTAGTCCTGAATGACAGTGAATGAGTGCAGACTTCAAAATGTAAAACTATAGCGACAACGCTGAATCGTTTCTGAACACGATGCTCTATTAAAAGTTTATAGTCACAGCTTAACATTCTGAGGAAGCAGTTCACACGCGATGATTCCTTATCGCCGAGTTTGACCTCAAGGCGTGTAATATTGTTGACTAGGGACTCCACTGAACACACTCACGTCCAGTTTGACCTCAAGGCGTGTAATATTGTTGACTAGGGACTCCACTGAACACACTCACGTCCAGTTTGACCTCAAGGCGTGTAATATTGTTGACTAGGGACTCCACTGAACACACTCACGTCCAGTTTGACCTCAAGGCGTGTAATATTGTTGACTAGGGACTCCAGTGAACACACTCACGTCCAGTTTGACCTCAAGGCGTGTAATATTGTTGACTAGGGACTCCAGTGAACACACTCACGTCCAGTTTGACCTCAAGGCGTGTAATATTGTTGACTAGGGACTCCACTGAACACGCTCACGTCCAGTTTGACCTCAAGGCGTGTAATATTGTTGACTAGGGACTCTATTGAACACACTCACGTCCAGTTTGACCTCAAGGCGTGTAATATTGTTGACTAGGGACTCTATTGAACACACTCACGTCCAGTTTGACCTCAAGGCGTGTAATATTGTTGACTAGGGACTCTATTGAACACACTCACGTCCAGTTTGACCTCAAGGCGTGTAATATTGTTGACTAGGGACTCCACTGAACACACTCACGTCCAGTTTGACCTCAAGGCGTGTAATATTGTTGACTAGGGACTCCACTGAACACACTCACGTCCAGTTTGACCTCAAGGCGTGTAATATTGTTGACTAGGGACTCCACTGAACACACTCACGTCCAGTTTGACCTCAAGGCGTGTAATATTGTTGACTAGGGACTCCAGTGAACACACTCACGTCCAGTTTGACCTCAAGGCGTGTAATATTGTTGACTAGGGACTCCAGTGAACACACTCACGTCCAGTTTGACCTCAAGGCGTGTAATATTGTTGACTAGGGACTCCACTGAACACGCTCACGTCCAGTTTGACCTCAAGGCGTGTAATATTGTTGACTAGGGACTCTATTGAACACACTCACGTCCAGTTTGACCTCAAGGCGTGTAATATTGTTGACTAGGGACTCTATTGAACACACTCACGTCCAGTTTGACCTCAAGGCGTGTAATATTGTTGACTAGGGACTCTATTGAACACACTCACGTCCAGTTTGACCTCAAGGCGTGTAATATTGTTGACTAAGGACTCCAGTGATCACACTCACGTCCAGTTTGACCTCAAGGCGTGTAATATTGTTGACTAGGGACTCCACTGAACACACTCACGTCCAGTTTGACCTCAAGGCGTGTAATATTGTTGACTAGGGACTCCAGTGAACACACTCACGTCCAGTTTGACCTCAAGGCGTGTAATATTGTTGACTAGGGACTCCAGTGAACACACTCACGTCCAGTTTGACCTCAAGGCGTGTAATATTGTGACTAGGGACTCCAGTGAACACACTCACGTCCAGTTTGACCTCAAGGCGTGTAATATTGTTGACTAGGGACTCCACTGAACACACTCACGTCCAGTTTGACCTCAAGGCGTGTAATATTGTTGACTAGGGACTCCAGTGAACACACTCACGTCCAGTTTGACCTCAAGGCGTGTAATATTGTTGACTAGGGACTCCAGTGAACACACTCACGTCCAGTTTGACCTCAAGGCGTGTAATATTGTTGACTAGGGACTCCACTGAACACGCTCACGTCCAGTTTGACCTCAAGGCGTGTAATATTGTTGACTAGGGACTCTATTGAACACACTCACGTCCAGTTTGACCTCAAGGCGTGTAATATTGTTGACTAGGGACTCTATTGAACACACTCACGTCCAGTTTGACCTCAAGGCGTGTAATATTGTTGACTAGGGACTCCACTGAACACACTCACGTCCAGTTTGACCTCAAGGCGTGTAATATTGTTGACTAGGGACTCCACTGAACACACTCACGTCCAGTTTGACGATTAGAGGAAGGTTATTTTTTGGCCACTGATCTTCAGTTCGAGGCTTACTGCCCCCCCCCCCCCCTTTTTTCCCCCTGTTAGTAACTGACTTGTCACCCGCGAATATTACTTACATTATAAACTATTCTTATTCTAAAGACTGTTCACAAAAATGTGAGCACTTTTGGCATCAACTTTAGAAAAAAGCCACTGCCGCTGCCTGCACATATTTTAAAAGGCGCCCCAAGTGACATGCTCCCACAAAGTTCGTAGCGATAGATGGAAAATAGTTCTATATCTTAATGTCGAATAAAAAGTGACAGGTAACCATTTGTGTTAACTGAAATTATTTATTTCGCTTTCTGTTTTTCTAAATTCATCGAAGTGTAAAATTAACTATATTTGTAAAATATTTACTTTTATAATTTTCTCTTGACCGACGCACGAATAAAGTGACGAGGTTCATGCAGATGTTAATTTTACATAAGTTGGAAGAATACACAACGTGCATACAAGTAGATATTAAGCACAGCTTACGAAAGTGCTCATTTTACCGTGAATAGCCTATACAAGCGGACGCAACGCCTACAGTTCATTGGTAGAGACCTGAAAAATTCGCGAGTTCAGTTACCTGCAGGGTAGACTCTGCAGTCTTATGTACATATATGCCGATATCAACTGAACATTGGCTATCAGCTGTCACAGTGGAAGGCGACAATTGGACATCGTTCTTCAGGAGCTGTCAAAACCGCGTGGACCAATGGCTTAACATATATAAACACACGTGTTTTAAATTTCAGCTTGTCCCAAAATGAATCCACGAATTCTTCAGGTCTGTATTCATTGACTGTGTGAATGTAACAAGTTATGCGTCGTCTTAAAGTACAGCAAGCGTCATAAATTTTCTTATCTGCAACACCTGAAACCAATCAATTAAATTCAGGTTCCCCATGCAGGTGTAAAGGATCTCTGGTTGTGAAGACAAGATGGGATTTTCCACTTCCCGCAACGGGCTTCTTCGACCTTCTAGTCTCTTCACGTCGTAGCACTTTACTTATAGTCTGTTCGAGGTTTCTTCATACTCTTTGGAATCAAACTGTTGGAAAATCACCCCACCTGTAACATGTTTGCTTGTTTCCTAAATGTGGCATGTATCACAAGCGTTTTATACTTCTGTTAGCATATAACTACCTTGTTTTTCGTTAAATATAACTTTTACTTGCATTTTAATATCCAGAGTTATTTTGTGGATGCAGACTAAACTTCAAGATACTATATGCTCGTATGACTTCTGCCATTGGTCGACCACTCGTGTGACACATCCCAGGACCGTTTTTAGCCAATTATAAACGTTCATCGGTTGAGCAACCAATTTCGTGACGCCGTACAATGGTCAGTAGCCAATTAAAACACGAATTACGCTCAAGTAGGTATAGTGTAGTGAAGTCTAGCGTGCTATCAATTAATAACGCGAATTTGGTATGTCCCTACTCATGGCTTGTGTTGACGTGTCGAGCAAACGAAGTGAATTCAAGAAACAGAAATATGTTAGTGCTACGACTGTATTTATAGGTCAATAGAATCATCTGCCTCTTTACTTTTAACATTGAAAATTTTTGAACTCGTTTGGAACTACTATTGCTACGTCATGTCAGCTTCCCTACGCTTTCTCAGAACAACGTTACAAATGCTTATTTCAAAAACGCTTAATAAACGACAAACTGCAGGAAGTTACGATGTACGCGATGGCGTAGTTCTAACGGTGTTTCATACCCAAGCATCACGAACACGACAAATTCAGGGCGTACATTCGATCTTATCTTCTCGTGAAAGTGATCGTCAAGAACAATGTTATAGGAGGTTTGGTGCAGCTCAAATTACATGTCAGTCTTATCCGTATTCTAGGACGTAATAATGCAAGACATTACCCGAGTTAAGGAGTGGTCGCGCCCTTATTTATAGAGCATCGATTTAGGTGAGTTTTCTCTTCACCGCCATCCACGCATGCGCCGAATGCCTTGGATAGCGGTACAACATTTTTGACGTTTGTCTGACAGTTTGGTTAATTTATTTGGCTCATTTTCACCTTTACGGATATGTGTTACCAAATTTTCATATGTGCACAAAACATGATGAATGTTATTCTTCAAATTATTTGGGATTTTTATCAAGCTGTCATCGAAATAATTCCATGAAATAAAAAAATATATCCCTAAAATCTAGGAAAAAATAGTTTGCACTCGACCAGCCTCAGTCTGCTCATGACTACAATGGGTGACGGTCAGTCTGCAATAGAGTTGTATAGCACAGTAAGTGTGTCTAGTACATACAGGACAATTACGAATACGGTAAGTGTAAATACAGAAACGAACAGAAATTCTAATTACTGTAGAGGTGAATATATAGGCAACTTACCTTTACCTTAGGGGCCACGGTGGCTGAGCGGTTAGCCTGCTCGCCTCCCACAAAGGCGATTAGTGTTTAATCCCCGGCCGGGTCACTCCGGATTTTCGCATGTGGGAATCGCGCCAGACGATGCCGTTGGTCGGCGGGTTTACTCGGGCATCTCCCGTTTCCCCCGCCCTTTCATTCCGGCGCTGCTCCATACTCACATCAATCACACTCATTGGCTCTCAAGACCTCGATGTTAAGAGCCATCCAAATCTCTTCACTTCACATACCTTTACCTTGTCTCCAAAAGAGGCTGTACTATTTTCATGACGCTAAATAAAGTGGAGTATTTTTTGAACAGCTAGAAAATTTACTGCTATTCCTGTACACTCTCTGTGCATGTGGCAGTAATTAATAACTATCGTGGAGTTGGATTAAATTGAACGGACTGCGACCACTCAGCAGCGAGACATAACTAGATACCTGAGAATTTCGCAGGGGTTCATTTCTAGACAAGTTGGAATTAACACACATGTACGTCCATGCTACTTTTGTAATTGGTCGACGTGTGGTTTGTCACCACCTGGAGATAGATTAGCCAATAACAAACATTCAATAAATTGTGCACCCAACCACCGACTTTTACTACCACAACAATCAACCAATAAACAGTTGATATCTGTATGAGAGTATACAAGACTGTGAAGTCTAGCCTACAGGTCATGGTACTCACGAATTTCTCGGGTCTCTAGACCTACCTAGAGACTGGAAAACTTCATGGATTAATTTTAGGCCAAGCTATAATCTTCAAACACACGTGTGTTTCCGTTATGTTGTCAACTGGATCATAACTTTACCGACACGCCCAAGAAACTCAAGAGTCAATAAGATATTTGCAAGGAAACAAGTACCGAATCCCATGCCACAGTGTCTGAGGTAAAACTGGCTACTCAACAGGACAGCTCCCAGTGAGTGTACATCGTAGGCTCAGAGTACAGTGGAGTCTAGCCATCAAGGGGTTTGAAAAGCGAAATATTCCTGTCCGTACTGTCACATATTGTTTAAATTGTAGTCAAACTCTACTTGTTGTTAAGGTTATTGTATGGATGTAACTAAAAATCAGGCGATTACATAAAATACTCTAAGGTCGGGGGAGAATTTTAAATTAACTACGTCAACAACCTTACTGAGAGTTACGCTTGATTTTGTACTTGTCCCACCTTGAGAAGTAACAGGAGGCTGTAGAAGTATTACTGAGTTACGGCGGTAGGCACAGCAGGCTTCTAGGGACGTCCATCTTGGCCGGCGTCACATGGAGAAGGACGCCTGCCGCCACTCTACATTGCCCTCATATCGGCGTCGCATAACACAACCTGACCTGATTCCCTGCCTGGTAGAGGAGATTCCTGCTTACCAGTGTTTGCCCAGTGCGAGTCCCGATTACGGCAACTGGCTGTCCTCATTACAGCTCGTGTGTGATGGAGTGTTCAGGCAGGCCGTCGAATTAAGGCCTGTTAATGTTATCATAAGAGTGCCCATACGTTTGACAACAGCTATACAACTTCGTTTTAGTGTGTGATGTATGGGACCTGCACAATTTGAGTTATTATTTGGGGACATGTTCAACTTCAAACACGTGTATTACCTTTGCAAAAAGTTTCTCATTTAACTATATTTGAAATGATACGCCATGGGTAACTCTGCGCCAGTAAATGAACACTTCACAAATGTGTAGTCCAATCACGTGCAGTCCAGTCTAAAAAGGAGTGACTTCGCATCCATGCGGCAGCCAATGGAGAACCGACCTTGGCTCACGTATATACAGCACTGTGAAGTTTAGCCTGATGTTAAATAATTACTCCACTTTTGCAGGTCTCTGGTGATGTACACATTAGGCAGCAAGCTATAATCACACAGTGGCTAAGTACACTGTGAAATTAATGGGAAAATTACCAGACAAGTGTAAGGTAATATTCGCAAACTTGAGTGAGAAACATAATTTCCCTTACGGGTAAGGTAAAATTACCGCACTGTGGAGTAAAATTCATGTACATGGTAGTGGGAAATCCCATACATGGATGGGAAAATTGCCTTACGAGGTGTGGATGTCTTCGTCTATTTGTAACTATTTGTTCATTGCATTTTATTTATATTTTTCCTTAGAATTAATTTTTATTGTTTAGTATACCAGCTGTCCAACATGGCTAAGGTATAAATGTGAGGTATAAATGCCACACTATGGAGTAAAATTCAGGTAGATAGCGTGCATCTCTTCAGTATTCAATCAACAACTAAGTAGGGCGGGCGTAAGAAACTATCGTGTAACACACTAACATTCACTGATACTGTCACGTTGTCGTCGTGGTGTAATGTATAGTGCATCGGCCTATCATTATGTAGTACTATGGTTCCCGCCCACCCACCAGCAAGCATCGAGGATTTTAATGTCGATGTGTTAGTTACTATTCGTCAGAGGATACATGTAATAACAAATTAATAGTACTAATACTCCGGGGTATTTTTTAATGGAATTTTATTATACAATATAGTTAATATTCCCTTACTTGTATGGGATTTTCCGCTACCTGTACGGAATTTCCCCCCACATTTGTCAGTTAATTTTTCCGTATGATTAGGGAATATTACTTTACTTGTTATGTAAATTTACTCTACATTTAAGAGGTAATTTTGCCTTACATGTAGAGGTAATTAACTTCCCTCACATGTTAGGGAATTTTAGCTGATTTTTTTACAGTGTACACAGAGACGAAATTCCGAGGCAGTTCCTTTCATGTGGCCGTAACCATTATCTGACTGGCTGTGGGAGGATCTGGAAACTAACCTTGAGTGTTATTGGTTACTGCATTCTGTGATAGGTTCCATATTGACTGGCCTGCCGGCTAACAAGTAGGTCACTGGGCGCTGATTGGCGAAAGGCGATCCAACATTTGCTGGCTAGTGGCTTCATTGCTGCAGCGTAAACACCAGCGACCCTTGCGACAGTTCTTAAGAGGACTATGTAGCTGCGCGTCCAAGGTCAAGATTCGAGTAAGCCATACGGGCGACAATAACACGCACTCCTAGCACCTCATCGCTCCTACGCGCAAGACGTGCAGTGTTTCCGCCGTAACGCTGTACTGTGCAAATTAGAACTGTAACAGTGGAACTTTATTACACGATGAAAGTACGCAGATCAGTCTACACCTGTATAATCGTACTTTTCTCTTAACGCTCAAGTAAACTGCATTGTAAGCTTTAGAAAATGCAATATTTGACCATTTTCACGAATTTTTTTCTCCATTAATACACTTAATAAGATCAAAGAAAAAAGATAGGGATATAAGCAATAGTTCTTTTATCATTTCTGACAAAAAGTCGTATTTCCAGAACATTTATTTACGGAGATACGTGTTTACGCGCAGACAATTTCATATAAAACGTTTCAGTACATAGTCCTCTTATTGCGCACTGCATAGTAAAAAAGTGGGCGTTATCTTTTGAGCGCAGTTCAGGTAGA
Organism: Dryococelus australis; assembly: GCA_029891345.1. Lineage (NCBI taxonomy): Eukaryota > Metazoa > Arthropoda > Insecta > Phasmatodea > Phasmatidae > Dryococelus > Dryococelus australis. The sequence continues at coordinate 195,175,607 of CM056998.1, read as the reverse complement.
GAATTAAAAGCAGTGACATAGCTAATAACATTCAATAACGTAAGTAACAGATACTCAGAAATAACGTAAATCAGTGAGTCAAATATCAGTTATTACTCTTTTAATCACCGAGGTAGGTAGAAACTGAGCAAGACCTATAGAACTTTATTCACTCCTTTTCTCGGAGGTAAAAGAGAGAGTTTTTCTTTTATGCCTACCGACTGGTTTTCTAACCGCAGCATTAATGTCACTTATTGACGGTGGGACAGAACGCCGAAGGTAAAAATAACAATTGCAGTAGAAATGCTATTTGAAAGCGCGGTGACGTTAGATTGCATACGAAGAAGTGGTGATGTACGTTTGTTAATATAGTAGTGGATATGTGCCAGTGGTGTCCAAAGTAGCAGATGTTGCGCCACCATTCAAGCGCGATGATCGGAAAATGTTTGATATTAATTTGACGACAAGCTGGACTCCCAGTATGTAGGCGTCAGTTTCTTTGGCAATTTGATGGCTTTAATAGGCACGCCCTGAAAGATTTTGGATGAATAATAAAACCTGCAGAAGGGCAGGTGTGGGGTAAGACTGGTTTGTTACTGTGTAGACACCCGAGAAATTTGTGACTGCAATAACCTGTAGGCTAGACTTCACAGTCTTATATACTCTCATACTGATATCAACTGCTTATTGGTTGAATGTTGTGGTAGTAAAGGGCGGCGAGTGAAGATATTTGGGAGTCTCTTAACAGCGCGGTCTTGAGAACCGATGAGAGTGGTTGAAGTGAATATGGAGCGGCGCCGGAATGAAGGGGCGGGGGAAGCGGGAGATCTCCGAGAAAACCCGCCGACCACGGCACCTTCTGGCACGATTCCCACTTGCGAAAATCCTGTGACGCGGCCGGGGATTGAGCCCGGTTCACCTTGGTGGGAGGCGAGCGTGCTAATCGCTCAGCCACCGCGGCCCCCTTAAAAGGCAGTGGTTGGGAGCATAACTTATTGCACGTTTGCTACTGGCTCATTTATCTCCAGGGTGTGTCAAACCGCACATCGACCAATCACAATTGTAACATGAACGTACATGTGTGTGAATTACAACTTGTCTAAAAATGAACCAGCGAAATTCTCTGGTCTCTATTAATGGGGCAACGGCTAATTAATAAACCACTGATGTTTAGGGGCATGCAAAATTCGCGTTATTTCTTGGCATCAAGCTATAATTCACAGTACTGTATATACTCGAGCTGGCGTCGTTTCCCCATTGGCTGCCACGTATATGTGAAGTCACTCCCTTTTTGAGTAACCTGCACGTGATTGGGGCACACGATTGTGAAGTGTTCGTTTATTGGCGCAGAGTTACCCAGGGCGTATCGAAAAAAGAATGGGCCAATGACAAACGTATTGCAAAGGTAAAAGAGTTTCAAGTTGAACATTTCCTCAAATGATAACGCGAATTTTTCAGGTCTCTACTGATGCTAGTTTACTCAGGAGAACGGAGTCTATCCTACAGGTCATGCAACACGCAACATTCTCATGTCCCTAGAACAAAACTCGCCGCTGAAGCTGTCCCGCAGCGCCTGTCGTTATTCTGGACTAACACTAGCAAGACGACACAGTTGCTATAGGCTGTTCACGGTAAAGTGAGAACTTTAGAAGTGCTAGTTACTTTTTCCTTTCAGTCATGTCTTACCCTTTAACAACCTTTTAAAATAAATAGTGCCATGTAAGTAATAAACACAGTGTGTATATATTTATTGACTATTATTCCAAATGAGAGGACGTCAAAAACGCTCACTTTGCCGTGAATGGCCTATAGTATAAACATCTAACAGTAGTATGTCTATGGCCATTGGTAGGAACACCCGAATTTCGTGAAAAGAAAATATTTACGCACGTGCTATATTTCAATATTCGACGGTCGAACCAGCAGTTTTCATTTTCTTATTGGTAGCGTGTCTTTGTAAGAAGAAATTATGCTACTCGGCAAGGTGCACAAAATTAAATAACAACGCATTTTCACACGCGCCCCCCCCCCCCCCCCCACACACACATATATATATACATAATAGTGAGTTTCACCTTTTATAACACCATTATGGGTCAACATAAAAATTCGATATGCACTTTCGTTTTTTTCACCTTTCATTTCGTTTCACGTAATAATCATAGCGCTCGGTTTGAAGGTTTAGACTGAATTAAATGTGGTTAAGTGAGTGCATTCATACGTGCTACTTGTTTTAGCTATCCTAATGTTACCAATTACTAAAGTGAAATAAAAGAAAATGAAATGCCATACAGTTAAAAACTATATATTTTTGGTGAAACAAAATACATCACATATTGGATTGGTAGCTCGAATTGTAAGGGAACTACCTGGAAGAGGGAAACTGCGGATTCAAATCCTGGACACCGCAAGTTCATTCTTCGTTTTTTTTTTTTTTTTCCATTTCGTTAAATTATACACTATAAACAGTGGCTATCGAAGAATTTTTTACTTCTGGAAACGATTTGGCTAAATTCAGTAAAAACTGTATTTAATTCGCAGCATGCAGTTGACTGTCACTAATTAAATCAATGAAATAGTTCCACTGAAACATTCAGTGATTTTCCATCGATGCTAAGTGGAGCCATTTTCACTGATTCGATTAGTTGAATTCCACTGCCAGTCAGTGGTTTTCCACTTATTCGAACTTAGAGTGTACTAAGGGCCATGGCCGACTATATCCCAGTTTCGTAGGCTCCGGACTTGGCCAACTGGCGCTCTGGGGAAGTATTACTTTAATTTTCGGCACTTTTTTTTGTAATTTAAAATTCATAATGATAATTTTCTTTATGCAGCAAGCTTCCAGAATTCGGCGCCACTTAACTTCTTAAAACAATCCAACCGGTAGATCAATCTTGTTACTACAAACAAGTCCCCAAGGCAACGGTAAGGAAGTTGAATAAAAAATATGAAAATAAAAGACAGTGCATAATTAATATGCAGTTAGAGGTTGCTATTATATCAAATGAGAATCTAACGCCCATTAAATAATTCCAAGTTTATCAAAAGACAGAAAATCTGTGAAACCTGACCAGAGAATCATCACTTGAGGCAATAAAACGACTGCCGCTGCAATTTATAAATAAAATGATGACTATGTGGATGTAGTCGCAAATGAGACGATGAAATTATATTTTAGTTGCATTATAACGAATCGATCCTCAGTCCTCAAAGTAAATGGCACTAAACCAAGAGTCCGTGGAAAACAACTGCTCCAGATTCAAGCGCTCCAGTTGATTCAGAAGATACTGACAACTAGAGACCCTATCATTTCGTCTTATAATCCAGTATCAAGGTAGGCGGCATACACATGTGTGTCATTGTCCCTCCGTTCATCCGACAAGCCCTGCTTAACTCACGGCCAATGGGAAACATTGAGCATTCTGATAGCTTCGTTCCGTGTGGCCGAGAGGAACAGGCGCAAGGAGTTCTGTCTGTGGCGACAGCCAATCAACAAGTGACCTCTGCTCAAGTGTGCAGAGGACTGTGATGTCTAGCTTGGCGACGTTTTATAACGCAAAATTGTAGAAAGAAATAGTGTTTTTGTATTATTGTACTAAAATGGGCTTAAAAGACCGCTCGTCGTGGTTGCAGTGATTATATTTATATAATTTAATTTATTTTAATTCTGTAAATAAAATAAAAGAACCAAAGTTGATATTTAGTTCATTCACACAGATTTTATTTACAGCATTAAATTATCTATCTACATGATTACGCTTTTTATTTACCAGCGAGCACAATATTTAGCCCTTTGATGCTGGTACAAATTCCTTGCCATCGAAGACAATGTTGAAGTGAGTTGTCTATATTCTCCACCACAGCAATAACAGTTTCGTTGGTATCTGTATTTCTACTTACCATTGTCTTATTGGTCCTGGATACACCTGCCACGCCTACTGTACTCTGCGACGTTTATTATTGGCTGGCCGACGACCAATGAAGTCACGTATCGGCTCTGCACCAGTTACAGTGTCACGACGGATGTAACAGGTTCATCGTGTTCATTTGAGAAATTAAGAGAAATAAAAGTTTTATTCTTAAGAGCTCAATTGTTTATTAATTGTAATTTTTCTACTTATTTCCGACAAAGCCCTGCGAAACATTAAAGCAATAAAACTGTGGGTCTGGTCTTCAACAGTAAACAAATTTCCATATAAATGTAGTCCCGAATATATACGTGCTTACTCCACGAAGGCCGCACGTCTAATTCAACTCCAAATAACGTTCTTCTCAGTGTGTCTGTTCGGTTACAGTCATTTAAACCTTTCGTTCCCAGTGTGGACTATTGTCTACATGTTGCACAGGAGGCTGTATACTGTGAGGCTCAGTGTCCAATGATCTTCTCAGTAGGTAACTGATCTCTGTAGGCTGTCCACTGACGACGTTTGAGGCCCTCGTTACTTTTTCCTTTCAGCCATTGTTTATCCTTTAACCACATTTTCAAATAAATATTGCCATGTAAGTAATACTTGCTCTGTGTATAAAATATAATTTTTTCTACTACTATTCTAAATGATAGGGCTTTGAAAAGTGCTCACTTTACATTGAATAGCCTACAAACCGTGCTACTGCTCTGCGTTATTCCTTGTTCTTATCTCTGACAACTGTGCACAACGCCAGCGGCTCATTGGTTGTATTAACGTAACGTTATCTCTGTCAACTCCAGTACAGCACCCATCAAAAACTAGACATCTTAAATTACTGTAGGAATTATAGGGTTAACCAATACTCGTCACTAACACACGTTCAGCCTTTCTGTGGCCATCATCTGCCTATGTCTTTCGCTTACGCGTGCACTCCAATAGTCCAGCCTGCTAGTCATACCCTTCACTACTCTGATGCTCGCAGTCGCATGACGCTACTCGTTGCTACTACAGCTCGCTACACCATCTCCCAGACCCCCGACTCTAGCAAACTCCCGGCCCGAAGGCCCGACGTTCTTTTATACTCGATGACCTTGACCTGGAAGGTTCGCCGAACCCTCTACGCTCAAAGTTTATTCAGGGATATCTATCCATTGTGCGTGACTAAACCGTATCATCACTGACAAACCGCTGGACCAATTGAGAACATATTCACACCATATGTTATTCAGGTGGCTAGTAAGGTTTTTATTAATGTTTCGTTCCGATAGGTGGCGCTGGAGTCAAACCTCTATATTAATAGGCCGATTTTGCTCATACTTGCACGAAATGTTTCTTGATCTAAAATAAATTGTTTTATTGTGCTTTGCATTCGGTAGGTTAGTTTCCGATGGGTGACGCTGGAGTCTAACTTCTATATTTATGGGCCGATGTTGCTCTTACTTGCAGGAAATGTTTGTTGATCTAAAAGAGAGAATTGCCAGCGATACGACGGTCGAACATATGTCGACGTACCAGACGTAATAGAGAGGACGCATTGAGAATGCAAAATATAACGTGAAAGAGGCGGAACAACGTTCGCCGTGATGAGCTAGTTTATATAGAAAACTATTTTGTTAAGAGCTCGAACCTTTCAAACAGTACCAAAACTTTGCATGTGCTAAAGCCAAAATTTAAATTTGTAGAAGTGAGAAGTAATGCATTGATGTATACCACTAGACCCCGTAAAGGTTTTGTTTCTGCATATCGTCTGCTATTACGTAGGTGCAAAATGTGTATATGGTTAAACCTGCAAAGCAAATTCTTAGTTTCCAACCGTGCCGGTTCACTCCGGATTTTCGCAGGTTGGAATAGTACCGGACGATTCCACTGGTCGGCGGGTTTTCTCGGAGTTCTCCAGTTTCCCAGCCCCCTTCATTCCGACGCTGCTCCAGACTCACCTCATTTCACCCTCATTGGCTTTCAAGACCTCGATGCCGCCAAAATCTCTTCACACACCCAAACGCACTATAAGAAACCACGTGGATATGATTTGAGGTTAGGATGCCGTTTATGGAATAAGTTCTTAGAGATGTTTGTACACTGCCTACAAGCTAGTTTCAAAGCAAATTTTATATATTCAAGTTAGTTGTAGCATTTAATTCTTGAAAAAGTTTGAGTCTATTGAAAATTCTGACTTAAACTAACTCGTTCGTCAGTGTTGACCACGTGACTGACTATTTTCCCCATAGACCAAAGATGAGGTAGACCGCTTATTCGTCTTCTGCGCATGTACACATTAATCTACCCCAAAAGAACACAAATATCGAAGTCGTATGGTCAATGGTGATGTAAGTAAATATACTAGTCACTCGGCACTCAGTGTGCTCTTTAAAATATGCATATGCCGGTAAGGCCATTGACATTTTTCAAAGGATAATATTAGAAATGCTCACTTAACCATGGACAGCCTATAGTTAAAAGGCACACTTTTTTCGCGAAAACAATTTCAGCACAGGTTGTGTTCCAAAACACTTTATTTCGGAATCACTTTCGGGGTTGGATTATTTGACTTGTTACACGTCTTAACTGTCTGTCCGCAAATCACGAGCAGTCAGTATCGGAGATGCTTAGCTCTGATTGGGTCACTCGTGTAGCAGTCAGTCATAACAGAAAGACAAAGTAAGCCAAAGGAAAGCTTCACGTGTTCTAACCTCCGCGTACGTTTTCTCGCTAAAAAAAACACCTCGCCCTACCTATAGTTTAAGTGGTGGCACTCATGCAAATTTAAGCAACGCATCAAATGTGGAACGGTGTGCACCAACGGGCTTTCGTAGCAGATGTGCTTCGTGTTAGTGATTGGTCGTTCGCGAACGATCCGTTCAAAATGAACTGATCATTGAGTGAACGACATTCCTACTAATCGCTTGCCACGAAACGAATCGATTCTGTTGAGTCGATTAAAAAGTAACAACACGAGCCGATTGGTTCGTAAAACAATCAGGAATCAAGAGTTATCAGAGCTTGTAGAACAAGCGTCTCATGTAAGCGCAACGTTTTGTAATTCGACACCGGACAATCACAATCAGTAGTTTGGAATTTCATAGTTCACTTACCCGTACACAAAATCTTTAGCGAAAATGAAACACAAAGCCATTAGGCACTCAGACGCCTGCAAAATTCGCATTATTATCCAAGGGCAGACAACTTCAAGTTACTGTGGGTTTGACTGACTTCAGCCATTGGCCGAAAATATTTGTGTCACGTCCTGGAGAAATCTTGGGCAAATAATATAATATCAGTGGCGGAGTGGCCAATTTCCTCAAAGGAGTTCAAGCATGTAGGTTACGTTGATTAAAGTGGAGCGACTAATCAAATCACAGACTGTGCTCACTTGTTTGTAAGCCAGTGGAGTCTGTTCTCTCACCGAAAGATAACGCGAATTTTGCACGCCTTTAGCAATCCCTTGAACTAAAAGAACAGACAAAGACTGTGTAAATGGAGAAAGTAATAAGAGTCATGACTCTAAACGAACGGCAGTACAAGAGAACGAAATGAACGATTATTTTGAACGAATCGTTACACTGAACAGATCCGAACGAATCGTTCTGCCCATCAGTCCTTCGTGTTGTAGAGAACGTTTGTTTGGCAAGGCGAGGCATCTCTCGCGCGCCGCTAGTTGCCGGCGTCGCCGCCAGATGTCTCGGCGCGCGGCGCGCATGCGCTCTGGCGACGGCGCGGCGCGGGCCGGCCCGCCGTTCAAACTCCGGCCCGCGCAGCCGGCTCAGTCTGCACGCGTGCTCGCGCGCCGGTAGGTCGCTTAGTGTCGTGTCAAAGCCGCGCCGGAAGTAGCCCGGGGCCCATGCACGCCACTGCTGACGACTGACACGACCTCGCGATGTGCAAACCACGACTGCCCGCGTCACTGCCGTCGGACTTGTGTTTTGGCACGACCGTTGCTTGTCGCGAGTGAGTACCGGGTTCGGAAAATACTGACTTGATATGTGCAAACGTTAAAAATCTTAATGTAAAAGAAAATATACATCAGCTTTGCAGTGCGTTACATTCCCCCAAAAATTTCAGTAGCAGCAACTACGCTGGAAATGTGCGTACGGGTCGTCTGCCTCTTCCAACACGAAACTTGCAAATTTCAAGGACAAATTTAAATTTCCCCATATCAAAAAATTTCTCTTATTCCACCCTACTATCCTACACAGTTCCACGTCAACAAGGTGAGTGGGTTTTTGTGCGATTCCGTCGGAAGGAACATGTGGCGCGGAGATTCGGGCGGTGTTGATTGCCGCGACTTCTTGTAGATGTGCAACTCGATTTAAACTGGTCCAGCGCAGCATCTCGCGCGCACGGCGAGATACCTCCCCCCATCCACCTCCCTTCTCTACTTGCTACGCCCGAAACCGCTTCTCCGCTGGACCTGTGGTCAAGGACTCGTAAAAACCGAGACACAAGAGAGTCCGGAGATAGGAAAAAAAAAGGAAGATAAAGAGTTGGCGGAAGAGAGAAGGAAGAAGGGAAAAAAAGGATCCCGAAACAGCGTGGCATAGTGACAAGAAAAAGTTAACGTGCGAGAGAGCGAGAAAAGACAGGAGCAAAAAGGAAGGAAAAAAAGAGAACATGACGCGGGAAATCAGCTGGGCGTTGAGGTAAGTTCCGTACTTCTTTTTTTTTTTCTTTCTTTCCCATTACGGCTTCCAGGAGACTTCATTGTAGCGGTTTATGTCGGCAGCGTTTCTTTGCTTTTCGGCAGCGATGTAAAGAGGTGCGCCATTATATCTTTAGGTATTTCGAGATTGCTTTCTCGCAAATAAAAAGATGTAACCTATATTGTTGATCAGCTGTACTCGGCAGTCGCCTCACAGCATCTCTGCTACTGTTACTAAAGCTTTCTGCCTGATGCTACGAAGATAAATCCGCTGAAATCTACAACCGACGACATTGCAATGGAATATTTCATTTCTTTTCTTTTGGATTATTCGTGGTGCTTGATGTCACGTGACGTATTGAAATAATATCAATAAATACGAATGTTAAGTGAAATTCGTTGTTCTTTGCTCGGAGTTCGAGCGGATGTCGACTGGTATACCACTGAATATGTAGTACGACGTAACAAAAAAACCCCGTTAATTTACCACACAATAAAGGACCAAAGGTGGATATTTCCCCTTATATTTCTTGTACAAAAAAAAAACCATCGTGGATTTTTTTATCAGGGACACATTCCACATTTTACCACGCAAAATAAAAAGAAGAGAATGACTTAAACCCAAACAAAATTAAATAAATATTAGCGCCTTAATAAAATTATATAAAAGAAATAACAAACCATTATAAACATATACATCAGAACTCTACCAAAAACAACAAATATTCTTTAATTTTTAAGTACAAATAACGCCAACACTTAATAAAACAGCAGGCCAGTATACATTAGTAGGAATGGCTGACAGTAACAAAAATAATTTTAAAAAAACGTGACATTAAATTCAATTAAATAATAACACGCATTCTCACAGGGCTATGCTCGTTTGCAGCACGTTTAACGTGGAACTCCGCGCGTGATATTGAAGTAATCGGTTTTCTATTGATTATTAATGTGTTAAAAGGAAATAATTTAGAGAGTACGTCTGTAGCAAAATAGCTAATAACCGTACCCTAGTCCTATATACCTGCTGCAGTATACAGTCGATAGTTAGTTCGCCATGCATACTTTCACTATTTCCACGTTTAAAATCATACACTGAGAGAAAATACCACAAAATATTTGCTTGTATAGGGCCAAAAATATGTCTAGTTGCCCCAAAAAAATATTTTATTGAGTAAACAAAACTTGAAAAGCAAATAAATTTATGTTGTTCCTCTAACAAAATACACGCTTGAATAAACAAAACTTCTGTGGTGAACCAAAAGAACCTGTTACCTAAATATTTTGTTTAAACAACGATATGTATTTGTTTGGTCACTCATCTGATTGCCTTTGGTTGAAAATACATCTCGAGAGTTTTTATTAGTGTTTATTAGTACAGTGTTTATTAGTGCAGTTATTGATGCTCAATAATGTTACAAACGTTCTACTAAAGCAAGTTTAACGGGTAACTAAAAGGTACAGCTGTAAAACATCAACCCTTTGAGGAGTATGCACGTATATATTCGGGGCTTCCTTCATGTGGAAATGTCTTTACTGTTGAAGATCAGACCAACAACGTTATAGCTTTAATGTTTCGCAGGACGTTTTCGGAAATAAGTAAAAAAAAAAAAAAAATAATACAATTAATCAACACTTTAGCTCTTCAGAATAAATATGTTGTTTTAAATAATTTCTCAAAAAAAAAAAAAATACGATGAATTGTAAAACCTATTACATCTGTCGCGACACTTTACCAGGTGCAGAGCCGCGAAGTGCCTTTATTGGCCGATGGCGAGCCAATAATAAACGTTGCAGAGTACAGTAGGCGTGTCAGGTGTATCCAGGACCAATAGGATAATGGTAAGTGGAAATACAGATACCAACGAAACTGTTATTGCTGTGGTGGAGAACATAGGCAATTCACCTCAACCTTGTCTTGGATGACAAGAAATTTGTACCATCCTGAAATAGATAAATATTTATTTACGCATGTTTTCTAATATTAGAAATTTACGTATTTAAAAACATTCGAATTGTAGTACATCTTTAGTCAGTTTAGGCGAGGCTGGTAAGGCATAGAGCTTGGGTCAGGCTTCCAATGGTTTTCATATGTACAAACCAGTAACCCTTTCAGACAAAAATAAATATACAATTTTAGGCGTTGCAACATACTAATCTTTTGTTCGGGACTGTACTGATATCCAGACGACACTGTCTTACATCGGGACCAATATGTGTGCTTTATGTTACCTGCAGCAGTGGAAGCTACGGAACTTAGTCTGAGCAGCGAATGATGTCTCGCACACGTAGCGAACCTTTCTCATTGGACGGTATGTTCTTCTGAGTACAGTACAGACCATTCAAGCCACTTCATATGCAACGTCCCAGGTATACCTAGGATACAGTGACTGACAGGGTTAACTTGGTTGCACCAAACAAATTTGGTTTTATTCAACATAACCTCGTTCTCGGCGTAAATAAGCAAGAAAATCCAGGAATCCGTATGGCTCGTAAAGCTTGCCCTTAAGGCGCTTCAGTAAACACGCGCGAATGGACATTTCGCCTTAACGACCTGTGAGAAAATATACAGAATTTTGCATTCCAAGGTTAACACATTGAGCTCTGCACACATTTACTGGCACTTAAGACAAATTAGAAGTGAGTCACCTATATCCACTACTGCAAGAACACCTGCTCTGCTGCTGTCTGTGTTAGAACTCACCATCGTCCTATTGGTGCATACACCAGACACTACCCTGTACTTTACAGCGTTCATTATTGGCCGGCCATCAGCCAATGGAGAACCGATCTGATATCGAACCAATAAAATGTCCTTTTTTCGTATAAAAGGATTTTTAATCAATCATGTCCCTTTGAGTGGCTATATACGAGAAGATATTCTGTCGTTTGTACTATGGTTGTTACTGCGCTGTGGTTGTTACTGCGCTGTGGTTGTTACTGTGAGGTCACGTTGAACACTAGTCGAACAAAGAGTGCACATCCATGCGAGTTTTTTTTCCTGAAGAATAAATAAGTAACTATGGCTCGAGCTACACTCGGGCCATAGTTACATACCTGCAAAATTCACGTTATTATTTGAGGAAATGTTAAACTTGAAGCTCTTCTACCTTTGCAATACGTTTGTTATTGGCCCAATCCTGTTTCGACACGCCCCGGGTTACTCTGCGCCAATAAACGAACACTTCACAATCGTGTGCCCCAATCACGTGCAGGTTGCTCAAAAAGGGAGTGACTTCACATACAGGCGACAGCCAATGGGTAAACGACGCCAGCTCGAGTATATACAGTACTGTGAATTATAGCTTGATGCCAAGAAATAACGCGAATTTTGCATGTCCCTAGCCATAGTCTACAAAGTGCGATCACAGAGAGGTTGCAATCTCCGGGCTCCTTGAGAATTACCTCCGATCAAACATTTATTAGTGCCACGTACACAGAGCAAGTTAGGAGACGGGGGTGGACTTATTTTAAAGTGTTTTTGTTTCAGGGTTGGTGGGTGATAGGGGGCTGGATTGAAACCAACAACGGACACGTGACGAAAACTAACCACCTACTATAATAAAACAAACAATATAGTTTTTAATTATTATTTTGTGATAAATACGCTTAATTTAAGTAGTTAATAATCACGTTGTGTTCAATTTTTAAAAAATTGCTTATTTGTAAAAAAAAAAAAAAAATTGAGGCGATTGCCAGGTATCATTTACGGTATGTTTGCTGCTTGCACTATTCTTGAGAGGCTCTAGAACAACGTTTTAAAATTATGTAATTAGAATCTACTTGACTAACACAATTTAGTTGCCGAATGCTGTATTCGGCAATAATTAAAAATATTCGTGCTGTTTCTGTTAGCCCTGTCTTCTAAATATTTACGTTATTTCTAAATTTGACCAACAGAATAGAATAAATATTGCACAAGCAGTGCAAAAAACGGATTAGATATTTCTAATAGTTTTAGTAAGTTATTAAATCAGCACCTAAAATATATCTAGCTGAAATCTCTGTGTTTGAGATACAAAACAGGTATATTTTTGAAGAAAAATCGGCGATCTGTGCCATAAAATTATTAATTCTAGTGGTAAAATGTTAATGTTGGTATTTCCACAGGCACTTACTTCAAATAAGACGATTGTAAGCCCTATCTACTGTCACCCCCCCCCCCCCCCCCGGGCTGTGTGCGAGTCACCGACTATCGATCTTACTGTTGCGATCCTCGACGCTTGATGTCCCCGCCTCGCTTATCGAGTTACTTTCGAGCTCAGGCGGCGATACGGACGACATTCGGATCAAGTGCTCCATCGCCTCTATGTGTAGGGTTCTGAGCTGGCGTGCAGGGTTCTATAGTCTATTCGCGGTTATCCACACTTTTTCGAATAAACCCTTTCAAATATCACCCCATTAATGACGTGTTTAGTTATTTCCTAAATATGGTGTGGATCGCGAGCATTTTATACCTCTGTTAACATGAAAGAATCTTATTTTTCGTTAAATTTGTTATATCTTTATTTTAATTATAAATTATAATATTTCATTTATAATAAATATGAATAAAAATCAGTGGAGAAACCATGCGTGTTGGTAGCACTTCGTAAGAAATACTCATGTAAAATATCATTACCACTGAGTGCGCACGAACTCGGTGCGTTGTCTTTAGTGTAATTTTCTAGACATAGTTAAGGTCAGTTTGCACGAGGCGTAGGAATATCCTGCAAGTAGAACTTTAGCAAGGCTTCAGGAAAGTGTGAAGTGACCGTGAATGAGTCGTTTTGCGTGTAGCTATGCGCAGGGACAGTAAAATGCATGTAGTCCAGACTCCGCAGTCTTTTGTACACTAGAGCCTAAGCTGTTCGTTCACTGGCCGCCATTTTAGTGAACAGCCTGTTTCAACGTTGACAAGGTAGAGTGCGGCACAGCGTGCTATTGGTAGGAACCCGCGACTTTCACGAAGACAGTTTGTATTCCACGAAACGTTAGCTCGTGTCCAATTTCGTGATTGGATGATTGTTGTGTTACACGACGTCTTAAGCTGGATTCACAACCATCCGTTTCATCCGTCAGTCACCCGTCCATCCGTCCGTCAAGTATATATCAAACTTTTAACTTTCGACGGACCCATGGATGGTCCACCACCCTGTAATATCGTTCCTTGTACATCGCTGTCGTAAAACAGTCATTTGTTTATTTGTCTGAAAATTTTTCTTTTTAAATACACACGGCAGTGAAGTTGTTTACTTTTTAGGTTTCACCTTTAAATTGAACTGAAGACGACTTGTAGATTTTCAGGGGAAATGCTGATAAATTATGTTAGGTAAAGAGAATATATTTATGACATTCGTTAAAAACATTTGCCTGTGCGCGAGAAAGTTCGTGTTGTTGGGTGGTACCACTGACCGATTTTTTGCCTGACGGACGGGCGACTGACGGAAACGACGGATGGTTGTGAGCCAAGCTCTAGGTGTCCGCGCGCGAATCACAAACGTAGGGTGTCGAGGTTAGGTAATTCTGATTGGCCAGTCACAAAGACACGTGGCCAATAAGGAAAATCTGCTAGAACGTCCGTAGGATATTGAAATGTTAGTATGTGTGGAAATAAATATTTTCGCGAAATTCGGGTGTCCCTAGCTATTGGCCCCGAATAGTTCACGACGTGTCTAACGAATTACGGGCCAATCACAAGTGTTTGGAGTATAGCTTGTCCTCAACTGAAATCCTGAAATATTCCTATCCCAATCTATGGGACTTTCAGAAACGACCCTATCATTTTATTGGCGCAAAGTGTATAGCAATGATCATTACAGTCTCCTATAATAGCTTTCGTTCATGTTCGGGTACTATGTTTTAACACTTAACAAAACGTTTTGAGGTAACCAAAAAAAAATGTCGACCACACAATTATTTTATCAATATAGACATGACAAAAAGTTTTGTAGCGCCAGCATTTTTTTTGTCTTTCCAGTATTTAGTGGAAACTACAAAATGACGTTTGTAGTCACCAATAAATTTAATGTGCTGTTGGTCAGTAATGTGTTCTAGTCGCAGCGAAAATGTTATGACGACAGCAGCAATACTGGTTAATGAGGTTCACAAAGGTGTTTTTGCAGGTTGTGGACTTACGTAGGTAGATATGTTGTAACAACAATTAAACACTAGATTTAAAAACCTCTCAAATCCGAACCCAGCGTCTTATCATCACGCTGCTTTGCTCGACGGTAAAGCGTTGTCTTCAGCATCCATGTGACAGAAATCGTATGAGTGGCACACACGAGGCTTGCAGTCACTTTTCTGGAATCAATTACGTGTAACGTTTACTTACTTGGAATAAAGGAATGATGTGATCAATTCATTGGCACTGAAGAATATCCTCGTGGGTTAGTTCGTAACTTAGTGCAAAGAACCGAGCACAGACAAATATGGCGTCGTGGCCAGACGGAAGGTGGCCACTTCCAATATCCCAGAGCGCATGCGCAGAATATAACGGATGTAGTTTTGCAGTCGCAGCAAAATGTTTTACTGTGCAAAACATGGATGCGGTAGCTGTCAATTAAATATTTCGTGGCAGCCCATAAACGTTTTTTCATTAAACAAATATGTTATCGAGCATTAAATATCTGTGGTACTAATCAATGTACGTTTTATTGGGCACCACAATCTCTTTTATAACAATAACAAAATTTCGCCTTAGAAAGTATCAACCAAACTGTTTTTGTAGCCACTGACACACACACACACACACACACACACACACACAGATATATATAAGATATATATATGTATATATATATATATATATATATATATATATATATATATATATATATATATATATATATATATATATATATATATATATATATATATATATATATATATATATAGTTTTCGAGCTATTGGCACATGTTTGGAAATGTCACAAAGCTCTAGTTGCATTTGGTATTGTGCGGAACTCTGAACTCTGCCATAAATGGACAGATATTATTTTTCTTTGATGTTGGCAGCATATTGCCGAGCAGCTCTGCTATTGAACTGACACGGCAGTTTTGTGGCAGCGGTGACAGTTCCCTTAGAGAATGATGTCCTATGTAGGTATATTATGAATTAATCTAACTCTGAATTCGTAATTTTAACATCATTTAAAGTAAAACTAATGTACTAATGTACTACAACAAAACAAGTCTATTGCCATTAAAAATTTTCCATTTTAAGTAGTTGTACTCGTTGCCACATTTAAAACACACACACAGATATATATATATTTATATATATATATATATATATATATATATATATATATATATATATATATATATATATATATATATATATATATATATATTCCCAAAGGAAAAACAAACCCTCGTAAAGCAGAGCAAATTTGAAATAAATCCTTAAAATAGAATTGGTACTTAAACTAATGGTGTGATCTTAAAACCAGTAAAAATTCATGAGTGGTTTCAAATATATTTATTTTGTTCTTTTGTAACTCTTGTTTTTTTCATTGATTTTTCAATTAACACCTCTTGCCTTTTTTCATTTTTAATACAATTAGTCAGAAGCACCAAAGTGAGGATATTGAACAATACATTAAATAGTGTATGGGATTAAAATGTATATTATAGAATTTTAGTATTTCTCTAACCACAATATATAACCATCCTATGGGCCTATAAGCCTCCATGCTAATAAATTGGAGAAAAATGTTCAAGTAAATATATATGCAACCTGCCCTCAAGGCGATTCCCTATCACTAAAGCAGTTCACAAAATATTGTCAACAATTTATATTTGTGAATAAGTTTTGATTATACTGCTGTCTTAGAATAAAGTCCCTCCAAAAATAAAGGCGGCAAGCCAACACTTTACCGTCAATAAAGGCAAAGATATCATATAGATAAATTGTCTCTATCCAAAATGATCAGAGATTACATAGCAAGATAATATATATTTTAATCTTATAGGTCAACATCTTAACTAGTGGCCAAAATTTACAAAAAGTTAATATTTTTATTCTTCACTAAACCTGATAACAAGATTTTTATTTTATTTTGACCTTTTCGTATGGTTAACATTAAAAGAAACACCAATTTAGGTGGACAAGTTTCTAAATGAATTTTTTTCCAACATTCTCAAAAGATTAAATCCTGGCTTTATATAAGTGTTACGAGACCAATCAAACATGACGCCTATGAATTTTATCTTTACCAACTTCAGAAATAAACACCATTTCCATTTTTTTTATTGTAGCTGGATTAAAATTCTTGAATTTCAATGTAAAACTTTGGGGAAAAAACAAATAAATTCCCATTAAAACAGGAATAAGACTTGGCGCATGGCTAGCAAACATTTAAAAAGAATGACCTTTAAAATTTGCTGCCAAGTAATTTCTGCATGCTGCTAATATTCTCAACTTGTGACAATCTGAAAGTTCTCTCGTCATCTTGGAGCCTGTCTCCTACCCAGTACACCAAGTGTGCCTGTTTCAGGTGCCATAAGGGCTATGCAGATAAATTTATTTATTGAACATTACTTAACTGGTGGCAGAAGATGACTACTTATGGGGCAGTGGCAGAATCCGACCCAAAGCCAGAGGTGCACCCACCATTTATACAAAACACATAGCAATTTCCCCGGGAGGGGTTTTCAAATACAACGACCAATACAAAATACAAATAACAAATTAGGGGAAAGTTCGTAAAAGGAAGCATTACTCCTTATAGGGGTTGATTTAATGTAGTCCAATCCCCTTCTTAGGACCCCACTCATTTACAACTATGGGCCGCATACGTGCTCGCACGTCACGAAACTTCCGGCGTTCACGCAGGCTGTAGGAAGTGATGTCACAGGCGCGGGAAACCTCACACGCCCTGCCGATTGGCCACCTAAACGTGACGACAGCCTCCTAGTTCCTCGGAGCGCCGCACGTATGAGCACGCCAGCGATCAAGTTGCCGGGCGCTCGCCATACATGCTTGGACGGGGCTGGTAGTAAGTCAATACCTCGAACTGCTGCGAGAATCTACGCTGGTGGTAATGCTGTCGAATGGTGCAGCCCACCTCGGGCAGTGTCCTTACATGGTACAAACAGTTGGGATGTGATAACACCCACATCTTCTTCGCAAACATTGATTGGGCAGTAGAAAAGTTGCAATTTTTCCGTGATGAAAAATATTTTTTTTAAGCAAGCTCCGTGCTCCAAAAGATGTCAAAATGTTGGGTGAGGCGTCACAACATATACATGTGTGTATGTATATATATATAACATTAGTCATGGAAATACATTACTTAAACATGCAGTACACTATCTTTATGAACTAGGAAATGCTCTTCTTCAACACCTGCAAGAAATATAGTGAAAGTTGTATCTTCGCCAAGGAATATAATGAATGATAGGTTACTAGCTGTTGAATGGTAAATTCTAAACGGAGGTGTTTCGATCGTAGACGGCTGTTATCACACATTTGGGGCATCATGTTATCTATGTACAGTTGGTTCGCTGTTGATTAAACAATTTTGAAAACAACTTTTAAAAACATTCACTGAAATAAATAAATTCGTGGGACAAACAATATTTGTTCCTGACAAAAAAAAAACTGATATGTTTATCTGAGGCCAAATATATATTTTGATGATGCAACAAAATATTATAGTTAAAAAATGTTGTGTTATAATAAACACCGATTCTGTTGTTTACAAAAACAAAGCAATTTGTTTGTTTGAAATAATTAATAATTTGGAAATTTTGAGGGAAAATAGCCGTCGGGATATAGGAATGAGAGAGCATGAACAGCTCCGATCCCTGACGCGTGGCGCTGAAGTCCTTAAACATACCAAACCATTCTATTCACGAGGGGTTAAGGGTCGGGGTTAGACGTATGAATAATGTCAGTCAGGCTCAATTATTCAGTGAGGTTTTGCAAATTCCCTCGTTTATGGCTATTGCGTTATTTTGCCAGTTGTTTATGAAATTTGTTGTAATAGCATCCGCTGGCTGCACATCTGCCTCGCTCGGCGTCGCTCTTCATTCTGCAGGTCGTAGGAGTGTGAAGTCCACGTGACCACCGGCGGGAATCGTAGCTACTTAACTGTGGTGTAAAGCCAGTAGTGAGGCTGCTACACTACCGCGGGCCCTACGTCGCCTCGGCGCTGAAGACCTCAGGTGTTAGGCGCCGCCTGGAGCCAGCACTCTTCCGCTCGCTCTCAGGACACCTCTGGAGGTTCAAGGTCACCGGCCGCCCAGCCGCACAGAGAAGCGAGGAGCTGCGGCGGGTCCTTTGATGCGCGTGTTACGTGCTCTCTCATTGGCTGAGCGCCGCTACGGGATCCAGGAGTCTGTGGTTACTGCGCGTGCGCATTTTCACCCATCATTTCTCAACTATAAGGATACAAAACGAAAAAACTATTGATTAGTTACCTATCGAATAAATCAAAAGGATACGATAAATGGAAACGATTAATCTATTCTGGATAGTCGATTCCGAAATGTTAAGGGAAAAAAAGTATTTAAAAATAAGCTTAAAACAAATTTGCACTTGCAATTTTAAAATAAAAAAAGCAATAATACATTTTTGTTGCCATATTTACATTAAGTTTCCCTGGAGAAAAATTACTAAGTGGAAAGGCTCATAGATTCTAGATAAAATCATAATTTGGCTATACTTTGACATCAGGCAAAACTCATTATGCTACCTACATGTAGCCCTAATTCGGCTGAGGTTTGCAAAATTGGTTTAAAGAAAGTCGCTACTTGCACAGATACTATAAATTGCAGAAACATAATCGAATGTAATTAATAGATTTACCAATTAATTTAAAGAGTAAAACTCGATTCCAAAAACCGATTAATTGCAATGAAGTAATCGATTACCACGTCAATCGATTCGTAATCGAACATCCATACTTTCAACACAGTATACCAACCTAACAGGACACCCTCAACTAACCTATGATAATGGGTGCATATAGTTGACACTGTTCCCTCCAACTTTTCTGAAACCTGTTAAAGTTCTGCTTTTAGGATATTCCTCCGCCCCAAGGAAGTAAAGTTTAACCGAGTATAGAAAATTACACCAAAGAAACAGCGTACCGAATTCGTGCGCACATAGTGTGATGATATTTTGCATAAGAACTATTTCTTACTGAAGAACTTGCATAAGAACTATTTCTTACTATATTACAAACACACCTATTCCCTCACTGGTTTTATTCATATTAATTCAGGCCTGGTTTAAATCTTATAGTTTATATGTACAATATAAATACAATGTCAATGTAACAAGAAATAGGGTAGTTTTATGTCAGAAAAATAATAAAACACTCGCGATAGGCCCTACGTGACATATTTAGGAAACCTTCAGACTCGTCATACTTGGAGTGATTTTTCAAAGGTTTGATACAAAAAGTGCGAAGAAACCGTGAATAGACTATACACTTAAGAACTGTTGCAATAATTGTTTAGCATGTTTCCGATCAGTGTATTTTGAAATACAGTCGTGTGAACTAGCCGTTCTAACATGTGTTGGAGTACTCGGGAATATCATTGAAGTGTTGCTCGCACCTCAGATGGATTGCGTTTTCTTCCCGTAGACAGGAGTAATGGGTACACGTTAAATGGTGTTTTCAACCGTTCCAATAGCACATTCATTTTCGGTATCTGGTATTGCGAATAAGACTTTTCGAAGCTTGCTGTACATATATCTCATAAATAACTAGTTTTGTTATTGCCACCAACAAGCTCTAGGCACTGTGTTCGGTGATCAGCGATATGAACATTCAATATCGACAGTAACGTGGTTTAATCAGTTAGGTTGGACTTACGACCATCTGTCGCCCGTCCGTCAGGCGTCACGTGATCTTCAACCGATCAACTTCAACTTTCGACGGTTCAACGAGTGGACCACAGCCGTCTGACGACATTCCGTAGATGCGCATACGCACTTAGAAATAAAATGCAAGGCGCTGATAGGGGCAGTGACATTTTTCAAATGTTCCTTTCAAAAGTGATCACTTTTCCTCGAATACCCTTTACAGACGGAAATAGAGAATGAAAACTGCATTCAGACTTGAAAAAGTACTTAAACGCCACTCGGGAACTCACGCCACTGAAACAACATCGAACAGTTTTTTTAATGACAGCAATGCGATTGGCGCTCTACACTCCGTGGTGTGAGTGAGTGAAGATGTGTGGGCGGCTCTTAACACAGAGGTCTTGAGAGCCCATGAGGGTGAAGCGAGGCTAGTACGGATAGCGCCGGAATGAAAGGCCGGGAGGAACGAGAGATCCCTGAGAAAACCCGCCAACCAACGGCGACATCCGGCACGATTTCCGCATGTAAAAATCCGGTAGAGACCCCGCCGGGAATCGAATCCGGTTCTCGCAGGGGCTGTAGGCGAGTAGTCTAACCACTACACCACTGTGGCCCCTACACTACACGGAAGGGAGAAGAGGGGCGGCAGAGCAGGTGGCGCCGTTAATGAAATAATCTAACTAGTAGTAGAGTTTCCACTTTTGTATATAGTCTATTCGTGGTATTTGTGGTTTCTTCACACTTTTAGATTTTTTTTTTTTTTTTTAAATCGTCTTATGGTTGACATGTTGGGTTGTTTTCCTAAATGGTGGCATATATCACATTGTGTTTTATATTTATATTAAGTTGCAAGTATTTCATGTTTTGTTAAATTGGGCTTTTACTATTTTTTTTTTGCAAATTATAAGCTGTTCATTTGTTATTTATGTGAATAAAAACAGGTAGAAAATAGGCTTGTTGGTGATGCTAGTAACAACTAGTTAATTATGTTAATGCATTATGTTAATGAAATGAGTGTGCACGAAAACGGTGCGCTATCGCTCTAGTGAAATTTTCTCCACTTAGTTAACCCCTTCAGTCGAAAATAAATATATAATCTTAGACGTTGCAACATACAAATCTTTTGTTCAGAACTGTAGTGATATCCAGACGACGCTTTGTCTTACATCGGGACCAATATAAACCTATCTGTGCTTTATGTTATCGGCAGCAGTGGTTTATGAGGCTACGGGAATTTGTCTGAGCAGCGAATGAATTCCCTCACACGTAGGGAACCTCTCTCATTGGTCAGTACGTTCTGCTGTGTACAGTGCGGATCATACAAGCTACTTCATATGCAACGTCCCAGATAAAGGACATTGTCATTGAACAAATTAACCCATTCAGACCCAGTGTACACATTTGTTTACATTACGTACGTGTGGGTAATTTTTGATCTGTACTGCACACTGCGAAGCTCAATGACCAAAGATCTTGCCTGTGGATAAATTATTCGCAAACCGTATAATTGGTGTAGGTTATAATTGGTTCATATAACTGTAGCTGAACATATAGCCTACAGCTCATTTGCTGTGACAACGAAACAATTGTTGTGTCGACTTAATTACAGTACGCATTATAACGTTCTTTGTTTGAACACCTGAGACCGTAAATTAATGTGGGTCTGAAAGGGTTAATCTATGTTTGCATGAGGTGGAGGAATACCTGGGAATAAAACTGTAGCAGGGCTTCAAAAAAGTTGGAATTAACCGCGAATGTACTATATTCCTTAATTTTTTCTTCGATTTGTGGTAAACTTCTCATACGCTCTATTAATGTAGCGGCTAGGGCGCTTGCCTCCCACCAAAACGAACTGGGATCGATTCCCGGCCGGATCACTCCCGGATTTTCACACTTTGGAATCGTGCCGGACGATGCCGCTGGTCGGCGGGTTTTCTCAGGGATCTCCAGTGTTTCCCCACCCTTGCACTCCGGCGTTGCTCCATACTCACCTCGCTTCACCATCATCGGCTCGCAAGACCTCGTCGTTAAAGGCTGCCCAAATCTCTCCACTGAAATCCCTCATTTGACGGATGGGGAAACGAAATGTCTATATTGGAATGCACAGTTAACATTTCAAAAAGATATTCAAGTTAGTGGATAGTCATGTCAAGAAAAATATTAAATATTGTTCTCGATAAAGTGAGCACTTTTGAAATCAACCCTAGGAAATAGTCACTGCTTTTACCTGCATTTATTTTAACGGACGCACTGAATGACATGCGCCCAGTAAAGTTGGTAACGATGGAGGGAAAGTAATTTCATATCTAATAGTCGCATAAAAAGTGTTTGATAACCATTTGTGTCGACTTGAATTATTTATTTCGCTTTCTGTTTTTTTTTTAATGCAGCGGAATGTAAAGATAAGCAGATTTGTGGAAATTTACTTTCATAATAATTTCAAAGGCTCACCTGAACGCATGAATAAAATGATGAGGCCCGTTGTAATGTTAATTTTACATAAGGCGAAAGAATACACAACGTTCATTGAAGTAGATATCTACCAGGGCTTTCTAAAGTGCTCATTGTACCGTGAACAGCCTATACCTATATGAGGCCTGCCATGTGACGAAAATAACGCATAGTGTCCTGCCACTTCTGAATTTCCTGGCGCATTGATCAGGGTCCAGTGGCGTGTTGGGGGGGGGGGGGAAGTAAAGATCATTACTTTCCTTGGTTCCTGATAGGACGCCGTCACCGGGTCCTGGTACGTGCTGCAATGAGTGCACACGGGGCCCTGACTCCGTTAGTCGCCTTAACGGGGCTCGACCCTGAACCGGCCTTGATACGAGGACGGAATTCTGCTTTAACCCTCTGAGGAGGATGCACGTATATATTCTGGGCTACGTTTATATGGAAATTTCTTTACTGTTGAACACCAGACCCACAGTTTTATAGCTTTAATGATTCGCAGGACTTTGTAGGAAATATGTTAAAATAAAATACAATTAATCAACATTTTACCTGTTAAGAATAAAGCTGTAATTTTTAATAATTTCTTAAATGAACACGATGAACTGTAAAACATGTTACATCAGTCGTGACACTAACTAGTGCACAGCCGAGAGGTGACTCCATTGGCTGACGGCCAGCCAATAATAGCGTTGCAGAGTACAGTAGGCGTGGCAGGTGTAGCCAGGACCAATAAGATAATGGTAAGTGGGAATACAGATATTAAAGAAACTGTTATAGCTGTGGTGGAGAATATAGGCAACTCATTTCAACCTTGTCTTCGATGGCAAGGAATTTGTACCAGCCTCAAAGAGTTCAAGTTATTACGCATGCTGTAAATTAAGTTAACAACGGCTTTATCAGACTGCTGTATCTTAAAACATACTAGCCGGACACTAGCCGAATTGCGATAGGAGCTTGTATTGAACTTTACTACAGATTTTTCATCAATAAAATGATAGGGTCACAGCTGTAAGTGCCATAGGTACACGCAGCACTACGAGAACACTGCACGCTCGTTCAGAACTTTGCGTGTAGAGGCGATTGCGCTCTTGTAGTGCGTTAGAATGTAGCCCTTATAGTTCCCGCGCTTCTCGGTCAGAGAAAGGAGAAAAATGACGCAGGCAGACGGGGACCTTAAGCCACATCACAGAGTACTAGATAATACAGAGGTGAATGTGTGGCG
This sequence comes from Dryococelus australis, assembly GCA_029891345.1. NCBI lineage: Eukaryota > Metazoa > Arthropoda > Insecta > Phasmatodea > Phasmatidae > Dryococelus > Dryococelus australis. The sequence continues at coordinate 195,151,606 of CM056998.1, read as the reverse complement.
TGTATTTGCGAGCTCCAGCCACGCACACCAGCAATATGGCGGGACGTCGTTCACCAATCAACTCCCAGAGACCAGACGAGAGCCCGGCCAATTGGGAGTACTCCGTGACGCACAATAGCCAACCAGACTAGAGGCCCGCTTGTACAGCTTCGCCCGGCCACCGTCATCACGTTTGTTCATTCATATTGGAAATTTTGTTTGACGAACTTACGTGTGAGGGTCAGATATTGTAAAATCGCTCTAACTACGAGACTGCGGGTTCAAATCCCAGGCAGGACACTAACGCTTGTTGTGATTTTTGCGTGTTTAAGTTTGTGTTAAAGTCCTTTCATACATACATACTCTAAAAAAAAACCCTTAGAAATGTCTTTTGTATGGCGAAGGAAGCCTTTTTTGAACTGCTTTGTTTACAGTAACACAATATATCTATAACTCAAAGAAAAAGTTATAGAAACATAGGTTTGCTGTTAATAAATGTTTTCTTCATGTGTTTTAATGGCAATATTACCTTCCTTATAGCAAAGAAATAAACAATTTTTGAGCTGCTTTTGTTTACGTAAAAGAATATTACTTCATACCAAATATAACGGCTTAGTGATATTAGATTTTTTTACATCGTACGATGTAGTTTTCTGTGGTACAATGTGATTTTCTGTCGTACGATGTAGTTTTCTGTCGTACAATGTGATTTTCTGTCGTACGATGTAGTTTTCTGTGGTACGATGTGATTTTCTGTCGTACGATGTGATTTTCTGCCGTACGATGTGATTTTCTGTCGTACGATGTAGTTTTCTGTCGTACGATGTAGTTTTCAGTACGTAACTGTTGGCGCGCAGTCATGAACTAATGTAATCAGTAGTTACGAAACAGCAAATGAGCGAACTTGCATTCCTCCTGCAGACCTTTAGTTTCATTCTGACTTGCAGTGATTATCCAAATCACTCACGTAGTTTCTTCCCAAGAGGCGAAGTTGTTTTAATATGGCCCATGTTACTACCCGACATAACCTACATATCAACAGCAGCCTGAACACGATCATACAAAATTATCGTTTTATTAATTTTCTCATATTTAATAATCACTGTTGATTCCCTTAACTCGAATATTCTTTACAGTAACCAAACGTTGCCGCAAAGAATTCTACTTATATATTCTAACGACAATTCAAGGTTATTATAGCCACTAATACATAGACCAAATAAAAATTAAAATTGTGGGAAACCTACTTTGCAATGGTTCATATATAAACATCTTCTTAACGGCTACAAATCACGTGTTGCAGCATAGGAGGTGTGTTTAGAATGCAGAGGGGATGTTAAAATACAAAAATTTACAACTATGTATATAAAAATTACCAGTCCGATTAGTTCCAGATAATTTGCTGAAAGTATGCAATTTGGCCCAAATATGTTTAATGTACCATAACCTTGGACACGGCATTATGAGTAGAAAATGAGGAGATAATGACGTCTCTGAAGCGATGGGCTGTGGAGGAAGACTAGCTTGAGGTGTCACGAGACCGAGGCAGCAGTTCGCGTGGAAACAGAAATAGCCGTAGTATGGTTCATTTAGCCAAATCCTCTTCGGCCGGAGCCAAAAAACGCCACAGCTCTGATCGACGGACCAGCAGGAAGATGAACGGGCCGCCCGTTTTAAGGCGTCGTGTTCCGGAGAGTATTTGCTCCTTATTAACAATTTCCCTGAAGACGCGGTTCGAGAGCTGCAATTACTGAGAGCACGGCCAGGTAATTCCTCCGAACCGACGCATCATTACAGATTACCCGCTAAACTTTCGCAGTTCGGGGCCGCCACAGAGTAGACCACTATACAGAGGCGAAATGCTGCGTGTGGCCGCGGTGGTGTTGGTCTACTCGTCTCACACCTAGGGTAACCGGGGAATCGAACCCGGTGCGGTCACGCCTGGATATTCGTTATGTGGGAACCGTGTCGGACGATACCTCGTCCTTACATTCCGGCGCTGCTTCATACTCACCTCACTCCACCCACGTCGGCTCTTAAGACTTCGATGTCAAGAGCGGCCCAGTACTCTCCACTCCATTCAGTGTTAAAATAAGCACATTAAAAAAATATTAATTTTTCTAATATCACGGGCAGCAGGCTAGACTGCACACTCCTCTATACACTCGAGACACTATCGTGTGCTTATTACTTGCTGCAATCAAGTGAGGCCTCTGTACAAACACTGTTCAATGCTTACTCACACTACTGCTTCCTGCTCCACTAAGTCTCACAGTTAAACGAAGGGGTGTCTAAGAAACTGCCGTCCAATCACAATGGAAGGAGAGAAGAGCAAGTGTTTGAAGGCTACCTTGCCACCGAACAAATTCGCGAAATACACGCGGCTCTATCTATTACTAGGCCGAATTAAGCGACCATGTACATCGCAAATTTAATTTTACGTATGACTGAAAAATACGCACTGTGCACTCTCTCGATCTGAATTAATGATTGGTAGAATTATTTTACTCTATCTTCTACCGGCAAATCAGTTGAATTCACTGACGTTTTACTGCCAGGACAATGCAATTCACTATCAATCAGCAGGGATGAAAACATTTCGCGAATTCATTTGAGGACAAGTTGGACCTCCGACACTTGTACACTGAAGTTACCTTGGTAATCGAGTCGCAGTTCATTATGCACGTCCTGGATGACTGAGCCATTAGTAAACTTGCTAGGAAACAAGTGGCAAGTGGCATACTGCCAGGTGTGTAGTAAAATCAGCTACTCTCTGTAGCAGCAGCCAATCAACAAGCATGAAAGACTAGAGTGTACACAGGACTGTGGAGTCTAGGCTACAGGTTATTGAACTCGCTAAATTTTCCTATCTCTACGAAAAGTAAAAATCAGTGATATCAGCAACTGAAATTATCAGTACAATTTTACTGTTACAAGTGGAGCATTTTAAACACATCTGCAGTGAAATTTGTTTATTTAGAGGGGTTTCTTTAACTCTTTCGATTTTAGAGTGCGTACAAGCAGATAATGAGCAGGACTTTCAAAAATGCTCAGTTTTGCCGTGGTCAGCCTTGACGGAAGTAATGGAGAAGCAGGCAAATCAGTTTGAAAACCAGTGAATATGTCTCTCCTTGAAATTAGTTTCAGCTCACTCATTATTACGGTCACTTTATTTCACTGATTCAAACGTCGCTTCGGGGAGTCAAAAAATGCTCCATGTTTATGAATAGGTTAGGTTTTAAAACTTTAGCGAAGCGGTTTGAATGACGTACTGTGTTATCTCTCCATCGTGCAGTCACATCTCGTGTCGTCTGTCATGGATGACAACGCACGTCGAAAATTCGTAATTCGACTGTTTTCATCACCGGCCTGGGGCGCTCCTTTATTATACAGAGTGATCATGAACTAGGAACAAACTTTTTGAGATGATTCGTCGTATGGAAAGTACGGTTCAAAATATAGTACGCGATTGTTAACTCTTTCATTACTATTGTAAACAATGTCTATGTTGCACTAGGAAGATTATGTTTGAACGGTGCTGTACTCTGTGATGTTCAGTACCCACTGATCTACCCTGTGGGTAACTGGATCGCGGACTCTGCTACTGCTGTAGCGAAGAGATTTGGACGGCTCTTAACATGGAGGTCTTGAGAGCCGATGAGAGTGATTGATATGAGTATGGAGAAGCGCCGGAATGAAGGGGCGGGGGAAACGGGAGACCCCCGAGAAAATCCACCGACCATCGGCAACGTCCGGCACGATTCCCACATGCGAAAATCCGGAGTGACTCGGCCGAGGATTGGACCCGGATCGCCTTGGTGGGAGGTGAGCAGGCTAACCGCTCAGCCACCGTGGCCCTCCGCTCTACGTAAGAACTGATCCATATCACTGAACGCCGAGAACAAAGCACAATATTTATTGTTTGCGACTACGAAACAAGTTCTTTGCCGGAGCACGTACAGCACGCGCAACAACATTGTATTATTTGCCACACCATAAACAATAAATTAACGTGGGATTGAAAGGGTTTAAAGGAAGGAATATTCTCAAAACAAAACAAAAGTAACTCACACTTTGCACTCTGTACACATTTCCTGGGGAACAAGACAAGCTTTAGGTCTCTCACGTATATCCTCCAATAAAGGAACGACAATTCTGTTAGTTAGGGGCAGGTGTTTTTAGCGAAAAGATTTTAACACCAATTGTACTCCCAAAAACTTTAGTTCATATGCACTTTCGTGGTTGGATGATTTTGAATGTCACGTACCTCACGTGTCTGCAGCGAATCATGGACGTTCATTATCGGAGTACTTTATTACGATTGGGCGAGTCAAATACGAACATATCTTCTCACGTAGGCGTGCGGTGCGGCCTATAAGCAAATGAAGTCGTGTTTGTGGACGTAGGATGTTGAGGTCTAACATTACTACAAATATTGTCGGAACTACGCCTGCTTCCTCACTTGCCACCGTCATATAGGTTTCCTCCACATGCGAAACGTTTTCTACACTAAATAAAGATTGTAATTGGTTTGCTATCAGCGTGTGGACTGTCGAGTTGATAGTCTTCTAGTCATATCTCCTTTCATATATAACAGGCGATACAATCGAAATGGTTCATTCCATTTGTTGTAAAAAATATTTTAATTTTCAATGACGATTATTAGTACTAATATGTGACGTAGAGTTATTTTAAGATCTTGACAAGCATTAAAGAAACAATGAATCGACACTCACGCGAACTTTGCTTTCAGTGGAAGATAAATTTTTCGTTTTAAGTGTGGCTCGAGTTACGTTCGGGCATAGAATTCCAAGTGTTAAACGTAGTTTTTTCGCAAAATGTCAGGAATTACATGATATGAGAAGACATATTCGTGAATAGCGTTAGCATTATGTAATCCCTGCATTGCGTGATGAACATTTGGAGGTGATGAACATGTTATCAACCAACAAAAGTGCGATACCCATGAGTGATTATGGATTTTTATGATGTAATAATCATCTGTACATCAAAGGAAAACAAGATGGTTTTTTTAGTGTGACAGTCTCAGACGACCTGTTGTCGATAGAACGCGCAACGATCTAAAGGATGTCTTTGGATCGAGAAGAAGTTGAAGATGGGTATGTCCGGCCGGTGTTAACCGCCTCCTAGAATCAGCCTCCGGCAACATGAACAAGGTTGGAACTTTCCAATTAGATTGTAATATAGTAGTGGCGTGCTGTAATAAGATTGGTAAATAATTATCATCTTGGTATTCCATTTAAACTCCCCCGACAAATAGTCACGTAAATAGTTATTTTATAATCCTTATGTTCAATAAACCCCATATTATACTTTTGTGCTCTACCTAATCATAACCCATTACTTAGCTACGCCCATAGCCGCTTTCAGGTATGAATTGACTTAAAATCTAATACGTAACAATCCCAGATTCCGCAAAAGCTTGTGCTAGATCCGTCATAGCGGCCGTTATACAAGCTAGCATCATAACACGTGCCATAGTCACGTTGTACGACCAGGTTTGGTGATAGGACACGTCATATTGCCATTGGCCGAATCCACACCGGCTTTCGTACCTGGCCAATCGCATTGCAGTTTCAGAGTGTTAAACGCTCCCCGTGGCTACTGCAAGAAACGAGATGACAAAGATACCAAAAAAGGATGCCTCAAATTTGACTGTATGCTTCGAAATTGATTTAAAAGTCTAAAAAGAAAAATAATAGTTACTGTGAAAGCTTTTAATTACTGTTAAAATTGTACTAAATATTCAAAACATTACCTACACAATGAGAATTGAAAACGAACGATTTTAACTAAACCTTTGTTTGAAGTTATTTAAACGCAAGTCAAGCATGTGTGAACCGGAAGCGCTATGGTAATGCCATGTCACATATATCGAAGTATTACATTTTGGAGTTCGAAATGCCATCAGACATGTTTTATCTAAAATGCTGAATGCGGCTAATAACCTAGCAGGCCTACGATGCCGGGTGTATTTAAAGCTAGAATGCCAACTCTTTGGTAATACAAATTTTCTTAGTTGGTCCGCATAGTGGTTTAATATTTAATATACCGGCTCTGGTACGAGGAGCTGTAAAATAATTTTCAAGAACAGGTATGACGGCAGGTATATGCTGTTCAGGTTAAAATGAGCACTTTTGAAAGCGCTGCTTAAGATCTACTTGTATGCACGTTGTGTATTATTTCGCCTTATGTAAAATTAACATTGCCATGGGCCTCATCACTTTATTCATGTGTCGGTCAAGTAAAGCTGTGAAACTATTAGAAAATTAAGATTTTTAAAAACCTGCTAATTTTTACACACTGCTGGATTAAAATAAAAAAAAAGCGAAATAAATAATTTAAATGATCACAAATGGTTACCTAATAGTTTTTATTTGACTTTAAGGTATGGAACTACTTTCCATCTATCGTTGTCAACTTTACCGGGCGCATGTCACTCTGTGCGCTCGTTGAAGTATATCGAGGCATCGGCAATGACTTATCCTAAAGTTGATTTCTAAAGTGCTCACTATATGGTGAACAGCCTTTATAATGTCATATAGGCTGTAGGATGCTAAGTACGAAAGCTGGTACAAAAATTGCCAGCCATTCAAAATAGTACAAGTCCGTTGACCAAACTTGGTAAGAAATGCAGTCATGCCACGCGACAAATGCCACGACGGCTGGCGGCTGTCGTAGTAGCTGGTATGACAGCTGCCGTGGCAGATCTTTCACTAGCTCGTACGGAATCCGGTGTCGTTATAACGTGGCTAGAGCCTGACGTAGCAACACGCGTCTTGACTGTAGATGAGATTCCTCAGTAGCCGGGAAAATCTCTCTTCTCCCCCCCCCCCCCCCCCCTTCCTCCTCGTTTCTAACTCACTCATACTCGCATTATCCCACGCGCGTCCAACAAGTGCAGATTTATCGTAACGTTTCGAAGGTAATCATGATCGATACTGATTGATCGATACGACCCGTCACTTCCCGGACAGCTGTTTGTATTGATCCTCCTCTCTGCTGCTCAGTTCACCTGTACGACGCCAGCAATATTCCTCGCCCGAGCGATAAGCTACGCAAGATCCATTTATTTTTATTATTTATTTTTTGAATTCCTGATTTTTTTGTAGCGACTTATCTTAGTATAACGAAAAACCAATCAAGAAAACGACCTTCGGAATATTTTAACAGGGCGTTCATTAACAGCCTTGTCTATCTATACTGATTTATAGCGGATGTGACTTGCTCGGTTCACTTCAGACATTGTCTAGCTGTTTGTTAACATATTTGTGACTCTCACTGTAGTTGAAATTTTCACATACTGAGCGATATGACTTCGGTGGGAAAAAAATATTTCGATAATTAAGGACAATGCAAGTAGTAATAAAAATTAAAAGATTGTTTTGTATCGACCGCTGCAATCTGGGAGTGGTTTTACTATTAATTAAATTAAAACAAACTTTTGAACTGTATTAATATCAATGATTAAACATATAAATGTATTTAATTTGTACTTCAATAAGCGTAATTAGCAAAAATTGCTAAATTAAAAAATGATTTCAATTCCATTGATTTTTAATTAAATTATAAATATTTATTTAATAAATGTAGTAATCGTATATAGCAAATCTACGTCACGTTTGAATTCCAGAGGTTTTGTGTTTGATTCGAGATCCGACGATACTAATTTCTGATTTCCACGGTTCTCCGTAATTACTTGAGGCGAAAGCTCAGATACTCCATCAAGGGGAATATCAAGTGGACAAGTTGACAATATCAAGTGTCTTGTTCACATCCTACGATAAGGATGAATTGCGGCGGCGTTGGAAGACAGTATAGACAAGCTTCACGTGTCTTCTGTTTCCCCAGAATTTTAAACGGTGCACTGAAAAAAAGATTTTGTTGGGCAAACTAAATTTGTTTGCAACACCAAATCGTTCGTTTCTATAGGGGCAATTAAATATTTTGTTGATGGAATCAAATTTTTTGTTGCTCGTATTTGCTTATAACAAACAAGTATTTAGGTAAAATTAACTTAATGGTTTTGTTGGTCCAACGTACTAAATGATCTGTGTGTACCAAATATTTCGCCTGTTCAACCAAATTTTTGGATTTGCTGTATCATATTTTTGGTTGGTTCAACCATATCCCTAACTTTGCTTTACCAAATGCTTGGTTGGTCCAATTAAATGTTGGGATTTAATGTAGGCCCTATCGAATGCTTGGTTGGTACAACCACACGTTCATCTTCACTGTGTTAAACATTAGGTTGGTTCAACCAAATGTTTTGTTGGTTCAACTAGCGACTTTGTTCTCCTGTACCAAGATGACTCATTCGTTCACCTGAGCCCCTTCTTTCACAATGGTGAAAGTTTTGTTCGGTCAAGGTGAATCCATACAAATATTTGATTCATTTTAAAAATCAAATGGGTGAAATACTTGCTTACACTGCACTATATATTTTCTACTAAAATAACAGTAGAACTCAAGAAGTTACGATCCGCTTAAAATGTGTTAGTGTATGAAGTTAAATAATTATGCCTTTAAATTCATACACATGAGTAAATTTCCCCCAAATAAGTTTTCTTGGTTCATAAGCATAAAGTGTTCTGTCACATCCTAAACTTCGTAAGGTTCCACTGTATTTGATGTTCTAACATCAATTTACAATTACAGTCATCTTCTGTAAGATGTTATAAATATATTTTCCACTATCACTCAATTTGAATTTTTTTTTTTTTTGCATAAAAGATTATTTTAGAATTTGCTTTGTTTCAGGTTACACATTTAAAAAAAATAAAAAGCTAAGGGAAAAAACGGACCACTCATGGAGCAATGATAATATGCTGAATGAAAACTGTAAGATTATAATCTAAGTTAATTGCAACAGAATACCTCCCGAAATAACCTAAATGGAAAAATAAATAAATAAAACTCTAAAGAGTTCAAGCCAATGGCGAAGTAATCAATCTATTACATCCTACACTTCAAATTTATCAGCGATTCTCAATTTTTCTTCAGTTAAAATGTTTTCTCGATGTACATTTCTAGTATGCGAAAATTCGGGTATCGAGCCCTGTTCGGCTTGGTAGGAGGCGAGTAGTCTAACCACTACACCACCGCAGCCCCCAGCATATTCGGGTAGAGGTATATTTAATGACGTAAACTACGAGCACGTCACAAACCTATCCAAAATCAGGGAAAGTAGACCTACGAAACTGATGTATGTATGTTTAACATTCATCAACAAAAAAAAAATGCGAGTTTGTAGTCGCCGTTTAAATTTCAGTTCGATTTAAAATTTGGAAGTGTGAAAAAGTGTAGAAAATTGCAGTAAAAATAATACTAATTAAAAAAGTAGCGACATTTGGAAGATATTGTAAAGATAAAAATATTTATATGCATAATATTCCTAAAAAAAATTTAAAACTATTATTTTACGAAAACTGAAGTCATGGGTTCGTGCCTCAGTGCAGGCATAGTTGTATTGGATGATTTCAGTTTAATGTAACCTGTGGCTGCTAAGCAGCGAATAAGTCCGTGGGTTTACGGGCGTCTTGAGTGTAGGCAGCTACACACATCGGCGGCCATGAACTTATTGTCACTCTTACGTGTGTGTGTGTGTGTTTATACAGAATGATGTATCTAAATTCGAACTACAAACTTCGGCTGCAGGTTAATTAAGAAAAAATAAATTGAAGAAACACACACACACACACACACATATATACATATATACACACACACACGACCTATTGTCTAAAGTTAATACTGAAGGTGATACACAGCTTTGAGGTTGGACCTGGAACACTTGGTTATTGCAAATATTGGAGATAATATTTAAGTTGGAAGACCGATTGTCTGTATAATGGTTAACTGAACAAAGATCTTCAAACACTACAACACTTTTCGCTGTCATCAAATTATTTCGTGTAAATAATTACTGTTACTGCCCCGATTTCAAACTGTCGCGGTAGCATAAACTGGATTCAAAGGATGGAATATTAATCCTCATGTGACAAATAACGTAAATGTCACCTTGTATAAATACCCTTAACATCGCCGTTGTCGAATAATTCGTGTTTTCCTTTCAAGATAATCTCTACCAATACCTGGCAGGCGGGGCTCGCACATTACCCAATAACACACTTCTGCGGCTATTGAAGGGAGAGGGAGATTACAGAGAGAGGGAGACATTACAGTGGTACTGTGATAAACTTTTTATTGTACTACAACTTCAAAAATGTGTTACTACGTCCCTTAGAATTAATTTTAGACCATATGTCGTACATATGTTTTCAACTTCTTTTTTCGTGATTAACCTACACCCGAAGTTTGTCGGTCAAATCTAGATACTTCCTGTATGCGTGTGTAAATGTATTTATACGTATAGCCTATATTATGGTGTCACGTGGGTCTTCCCTCTCTAGAATCGCGACACGTACACACTGAATCTGAATCAGTGAAAATTTCACTATTTAAATCAGTCACCAGCACCTTACTTATTCACCAGTCACTTCAAACAATTTAACTGACAAATTGGTGAAAAAATGGGTCGTGCCTGTGTTGGGGACACGGTCGTTTGTTTTGCGTGAATACGTCTACGTTGACGCGCTCGGACGCCTTGATGTTTATTTTACGTTCCAGGCACCGCTTCACTCGATCATATGGGGTTTTATGGGTATCACTGGATTGATTTTGAGATGCTCTTCCCAACTGTATAAGAGTTCTGTATTTCGACTTGGCTTTTTGACAAGTATAGCCCTAAATTGTGTTTAGTTTTCTTAATTTGTTACATTAAAATCATACAATTGTACCATAACCACGCCACACAAATGTGTTTATACACTCAATTGATTGATCTTGACTAGAGCTGTTGATTGAAACTTAAAGAAGCGTCGTAGCTTCTCCTAGTCAAAAGTTATACTACGCGCGGCGAAACAAACTCAAAATGCCCCCCCCCCCCACCCCTTCAGGCTTAAATTATGCTTCGCAGTTCTCGCGCAACGTAACATTTCTTTGATTCTTTAGCAATCAAGTGGTGTAATTGAATTTTGAATGTAGACGATAAATTCGGAACTGCAATGCCAAACTGTATCCCCCGATTTTGTTATCATCGGGTTTTCGCAATGATGGATCAGTTAAACAACGTATATCACATGACGTAACAATGCGTAAACTAATAAAACCAACAAAAATATTATTTGAAGTGTGGGTTTCGTCTTTTATAATGCAGGTTTACGAGGCAACATGAACATTTAGTCTCTCATCACGCTTTAACGTGATCATGGTGCTCGGTTTGAAGGATTAAGTGTGGTATGGATCCCCGTGGGACCCCCACGTGCAAGGTCAAGCAACGAGGTAGCGATACGAGCGACACTAACACACACTTCTAGCGCCTCTTGAGGGGGGTGGGGGGCGGCTAGGCTGCTCGCCTCCCACCAAGGCGAACCGGGCTCAATCCCCGGCCGGGTCACCGGACCCTTGCAAGTGGGAATCGTGCCGCACGATGCCGTTGGTCGGCGTGTTTTCTCGGGGAACTCCCGTTTCCCCCGCTTCTTCATTCATCTCAATCACCCTCATCGGCTCTGAAGACCTCGATGTTAAGAGCCGCCCAAATCTCTTACTCACTCACTCTAGCGCCTCGTCGCTCCTACGAGCCAGCATGCAGTGTTTCCGTCGTGACGCTGTACTGTGCAAATTTGATCTGCAACAGTGGGTCTTTATTGCACACAATGAAAGGTCACAGATTACGCCCGTATCTTTGTACTTTTATAAAACCGCATAGGCAAGCTTTAAAAATGCTATGTTCGGCCATTTTTACGATTTTTTTTCTCCAAGAATACACTTTATATGAGAAAATTAAAAATAGGGGCACATATAAATGTTTTTAAAAATCTATTCTGACAAAAAGTTGTATTTGCAGAACATTTATGTGTCAAGACACGCGTATTCGCGCAAACAACCATTTCACGAAAAATGCTGGGGTCCATTCAACTCTTAAGTTGCTCTAACTGTGGTGAAGTAAGTTCATTAATATGTACTATTTGTTTCAACAATCCTTATGTTACCTACTGAACTAAAAACGAAGAAAGAGCATATTATATAAATAAACACTTTTCAATAAAGGAACACAATAAAATTATATATTTTTTCCCTTTATAACCAATGTTGGCTGGGTAGCGCGATTGGTATAGTAATGGCCTAGAAGCGAACCGAAGTTGGTTCAAATTTTGTTCACCGCAATGAGATTTTATTTTCTTTAAATTATATTAAAATGGAAAATATGAACTGTGACTATTGGAAATATGTTTATTTCTTGTAATATTTGAGCTAAATTCGATAAAAACAATATTTAATTTTCCACTTATTCAACCAATGAAATTGTTTCACTGAAAAATAACAGCAGTTTTCCACCTATTCTAAATGGAGCCATTTTCACTGATTCAAGTAGTTGGATTTCACTGTGAATCAGTGGTTTTACACTAATTCGAATTTAGAGTGCTGTAAACTGGAGAAAATATTTCCAGTGCTAGGAAGATTCGTTCTTCTCATAGTTCATAATAGCCTTAATATTGTTACGGGCTGCAGCTGGCACTGGCGGCGAGCTCCCGTTATGCGCGGTACGGGGTTACCCACCTCGATCCTCCTCTTCCCTGGCTCGTTTCCACCCCCCTCCCCTCCTTTACAGGAAAAAGAGCCCTGCAATGATTGACAGCGGCAAGACGTGGCTGACGTCACGGCCCCTCCTTACCACCCTGCTGAGGAGCCGACGAACATACAGGAGGCACAAGAACATTCTAGGAATTAGGACACTCGACGCAACTAGGGAATTAGCGAAACTTCTGGATGACGGCCTACGACCCTATAAATACTGCAGCGGCCCAGCGGCCAGCAGTCTGGGTAGAAGCCTTAGAGCTGAGTGCGGTAACCGGGACATCTGTGAAGTGAACGGACGATGACGGGATATTATGAGACGACGGCGGACGAGGTGTTCGTGGTGAGAATGGACGAGAGAGAGCTTGTTTTGGAACCCGAAGAGTGAAGGCTAATGTGCGAGAGGGCGCTCGGAGAACTCTAGAACAATGCGACTGGTGGGACCTGAACTAAACTGAGGTGGCACTGAATGAACATGTAATACCGATTTTATTGTAAATATTGGAACTCTCAAATATGGACACATAATTTATAAAATAATTGAACAGGTTTTGATACACCGTCTATTGGGACTGGCTTTTATTTATTTTATTTCATTGATTGATTTGAGGTAAATATAATTTGTGTTAACTTCAGTCATTAATTGTAAATAATAAGTGATATAAATTTGTTGTAAGATGTCGAGTAGAGAGAATGTGGTTTTTGGTTATTGTAAATGAAATTAGGAAATTGTGATTAATTGTTTCATTTAATTAAGACCTCCATTCCTACGAAGTTAGTTTAGCCCACTGCATTTCGAGAGAGAAATTGTAACAATATTAACACGAAACATTTTAGCGGTCGATGGCTCTTCATGAGAACCCATGCCGGTTGGCATCCCTCACCAGGAAAGTCTCAATTCCCAGGATATCTCGATAATCATCGCGCAGTTTGTTGTAAGTGGATGACGTCACACCAGAGCACGTGCATCGCGTCAACTACGCACTGTGGGCGAACCTGTTCAAAGTTACGCTCCTTTCGCCAAGTGCTCCACTCCACAAGAAAGTATTTAATGGCGTCAATGATTAGCTAGATTTTCTACTCGAAGCTTGCGGAAATGACGAAACCAGATAGGGAATGAGTTTAAAATGGCTTTAATCACGAGGTAATTTCCACGAAATTACATACCGCATTGAGTAAACCGAGGGATGAACGAATGAATGGCGATCACGTTTAGAGTGCACTGAATATTAAGTGTTTAAACGCTCAAACTAGTTGAGTTATACCTGCTCTTCGTGAGAATTTAGCGCGTGGTTACCAAGAACAGCACAATCACTTTGCTAACGGGTGTAATTTATAAATTAAAAAACTCCGAGGTTATTGAAAGTTTTCGCTGTACGGAGTCATTTTAACAAAATGTTTGTATTCGCATTAACTGTTACGTATTTTTACTATACCATTTATGCACATTAAAACAGTGCGAATAATTGTGAACCGTATTCCGTAGTTTTAATAGCCTATTATTCCGTTTTTGTTTGGAGATTTAAAATGTATGTATTTAAACTTTCGTACGTTATTATTATAAGACTTAAGTTACTTGAGAATGTCGACCTTTCTGATTGACGACCGTAAGGTGGTTATACCGAACAAAAACAATTACATTCCAAAAACATATGGGTGGATGGCAATCTTATTAACGCAGTTTAACAAGGACTGGAGTGAATCGTTCGGATGTAAATATTTTCAAAACAGAAATTCTTGATATAGTACTCAATCATAAAAGTTTGTGAAATGCTGTATTTTGGTCGTATACAGGACTTTCTGTTGACAAAATTGTATTTTGTCTGATTTTCGTATATTTTTCTATTCCCTTTCTCAATATAGGAAGTTCACGGTAAAACGAGCACTTTTGAAAGTCCTGCTTAAGATCTACTTGTATGCACGTTGTGTATTCTTCCGCATTATGTAACATTAACATTGCCAAGGGTCTTATCACTTTATTCGTTCGTCGGTCAAGCGAAACTGTGAAATTATTATAAAAATAATATTTTACAAATCTGTTCATTTTAATACATCGATGCATAAAAAACAAAAACGAAAGAAATTATTTAAGTTTTCATAAATAATCACCTATCAATTTTTATTCGACGTTAAGATGTTGAACTATTTCCTACCCATCGCTACCAACTTTATTGGGCGTATGTCACTCAGCGTGCCAGTTTAAATATATGCAGGTAGGGGCAGTGACATTTTTCTAAGGTTGATTTCAAAAGCGCTCAATTTATCGTGAATAGCCTTTACCTGTCAGTTTCCGCAACGTGCAGTTTTAAATTGGCAGCAGATTCTACCTGCAAACTGCAGGCAATATAAGTGAGGACTGACTTATATATATATATTACGAAACCCAGCTCATTTTCCTGGGAGTGGTATTTTTTTTGACAGAAAGTGAGAATTATTTTCTTCCCTCTCTCTTCATTACGTACTGTAATGACTTCTCTGGTTCTCTGTAGTGAGTCAATAAAGCAACGGTGTTTTTCTAGCTACTTAACGGTTGTTAAAAACATTATTCTAAATAAAATGCATTTGTTACAAGCCAGTGAGTCAGTTATTACTAAGGAAATCACCAGACTCATCTCGTTTAAAATTAACTGGCTTAATGAGTTTCATCTTAATGATTTGCAATGAAATGCCTCAATCAGAAATTTATTTCAGTGCAGATGTAAAAAAAAATACTACGACGCAATGAGATATAATTAGACAGACATATGTAATTAATAGCCCTAAATATGCATAGTATGATCTATAGAGGAATCTCACTATTGACAGTAGCATACAAGATATTATCGTATATCATGCTTAAACGTTTAACCCCCTATACCTAGAAACGTATTGGTGAATATTAGTATGGATTTAGACGAAACAGATCAACGGTAAATCAGATTTTTTTGTATACGCCAATTAATGGCAAAGAGATGGGTGTTTGCATGCGATATGATGCACCGTCTTATAAAATTTAAACAAGCATACGACAGTGTTGATAGAAACAGTCTTTGGGAAATAATGATGGAAATTGGAGTTCCCCAAAATGTTCATATGTATTAGCAAAGCTAGTGTTACTAGCTCAAGATAGCCGTATTAAAATAGAGGGAATGATATCCGACCCTTTTGATACAGTCATAGGATTACAAGGAGATGCAATATCGCCTATGCTCTGTAATGTGATATTAGAAAATAGTATTAGGTACTTTAAGACAGTGAATGAGGGAATACCATTAAGTTATATCCATT
The DNA here is from genome assembly GCA_029891345.1 of Dryococelus australis. NCBI lineage: Eukaryota > Metazoa > Arthropoda > Insecta > Phasmatodea > Phasmatidae > Dryococelus > Dryococelus australis. Next base: position 195,135,700 of record CM056998.1, on the reverse strand, counting down.
AAGTGTAAGGGCGTGCAGATGATATGGATGTATTGGCAGATAGCAAAGAAAGGCTTGATAAAAAGATATGTGAAATAGAAGGGCAAAGGGTAGGACTTAGTTAACACCACAAAGACAAAATTCACGAAGACGGCAAGGAAACAAGAACAGCAAACATAAGTGGAACAATTATTCAATGTGTAAAAATTTACGTATTTGGGGACAATCCTGACTGACAGAAATGAAGTTAGTAAAGAAACTCTAGTAAGAATTAATAAAGGAAATAGAAATAAGGCAGCTTTGTTTAAGATGTTAACAAATAAAAGCCTTTCCGGAAATTGAAACTAAGAATATATAATACTATTATACTACCAGTAGTATTATATGTGTGTGAATGGAGAACGATGACATTGAAGGATAACGGAAAGTATTAAGTTTTGAGAATAGAATTTAATTTAATATATATATATATATATATGTGTGTGTGGGGGGGGGGGGTTCACTTAGATATAGTTTAAATGGAGAGGGGATATATAGGACCTCAGGGGAAGTGAGAGAGTGTACGAAACAAATTTTCATTGCCAGTTATGTTAGGTGGCGTGGGCTGTCATGAGTGGGATATGTGGCACGATCAGATCAGACTCGTGTTACAAAGAGAATTTATGATGTAATTTCTGTTGGAAGAGAATATGGCTCAAACCAGAAAAAAAAATGGCGAGGCATTGTTGAGGAGACCAAAACATTACCAATGTTGCTAGGCCACCGAAAGTAAGTAGCAAGTAAGTATTATTTAGTCCATAGGTGCTTTTCACCTCAGGAAAACTATTTTACTGTGTGTCTCTAATCAAGAACTGTAGGCTATAGTGGACAATGTCTGTGCACTAATTGCGAACAAAGCGTTACAAATGTTATTAACATAAATAACGAAGTTTCATTATTTTTTAGTATTATTTCCAAGGCATAACTCGTTAGCAAAATTTACTTTCTATAAGTTGATTCTGCACTCGATTTAATGATAAACTACTTTCAACTCTTCACACGACCAAGCAATGTGCGTATTTTCGGAAATTTAAAAGTAAGCCTTTAGGTTCCACATTTTGTTTATAAACGTTGTACGAATTATTTCAAACAATATCTTTAGTGATCTACGATATTTGCTAGTTTTTATCTACAGAGATTTTTCTTTTTGTTGCAAAAACTTTAGAATATCCATAGTACATATCAAATCGTTTGTGAATATGATCACACTCGAATTTCGCCTTGGACAGGTCTGTGGCTTACTTCATAAAAATAATCGGTACAACCAGAAACAGCTTTCAGTTAAAGAGTTCGATATTCTTTATGGTTTTTTAATGGAATGCACTTTTTTCTAGTTTAATACAATACTCATTGGGTAAGAAAGTTTTGATATTATCAAGGAGTTAAAGATCATTATTAATATTTGTGTATGTGCTAACGTAAATGTTTTAATACCAAACTCCGTACAAGTAAATTAAGTGGAAAGCCGTGTCAGCGGTTCAGTTCTTCAGAATAAAGTAAATAACCTTCATAATATTACCACTGTAGATTATTTAAGGGTTGCTTTTTTTCAGTGGGGCTATTGAGTACAATAGTTAGTTTAAAGCCTAAGTAATTGAGCTCAGTGCTATATTTTTGTCTACAAAGATTAAGTAATATTGGAAATTTCTTTGAACTGCTGGACCTTATACTTGAACAAGTTTTGTTCACCAAAAGCTACGTATTATTTAGGATGAGACACGCGTATAAATGCGAACTCTCGGTTAATAAGGTTACATTTATTAACATTTCATTCCGGGGTTAAGGTTCCTTTCATAACGGAAGTACATATGCAGTTTCATGATGGTTATAATGATATTCGGTTTTTGCGTTACTGGACATATAAAATGAGGTTACTCGTAACTATAACTCGACCAAAGTATATTGCTATTTCGGTTTCACAACTAACATCATGCAAGTAATGAAATTGAGAGTATTATTTTATTTATTACGAGGAAAAACGTAAAAGTCAATTTCAAATAACTTGGATAAAATCATAATCATACACAGGGAAGTTTGGAAATTTATAGTTAAAAAATTCAACACATTTGGCTGTTACAGTATCGGAAATTTATGGGGAAATATTCATTTACAATTTAGCTATAAAATGAATAAAAACGAATTAGCAAAAAAAAATAATGAGGGAGGGGGGAGGGTTCGGCATACCTACAAGAGACATTCCTCGAATAGCAAAATTAATAATAGCAATTGGGAAAATATTGCAAATCGTATAGGATAGACACAGCAAAAGTCACTGCATATAAACCACTCCACAATCTAGGATGTAGCTGACCATTAGAAATGAAGAAAAACTTAACTATTTGAGGCACTGTCTAGGTAACAAGAAACAAAGGAGAAACATTTTATAAAAAAAAAACCATACTATGAGTGATTTGCCCCAGTTACATTAAAAAGGCAAACTTTTGCTCATTTTCATACGGGCGTGTGTAGCTAACTGATGTTATTTAAGAAACTTAAAAAAAATCAACTGTCAAGGCAATAAATAATGTGTGAAAAAGCATACGAATGATATAACACAAAACCGGTGTATCGAAAATACGGACTTGTTTTTGTTGTCTGTTTGCTAAAGCTAAGTCAGTTGTTTGCACCGCACGCAGTTCTGATGATGATTATGCTAATCAAAACATACTCGAAAATTGCTGAGAGTAATCATCGCCGAAACACTGTGGAAATAAATATTCGCCGGTGGAGACTGTAAACACAGGAGCCAAGACCGACCATATATGGTCAAGTATCAACTGCTCTCTCGTTTACTGCAGTTTTTTTTTTTACCCCCGATCCTGATTACCCAGATGGCACGCTGGCTACAGCGGTGTGCGTTCATTATTCCGTAACTACCTTCCGCGGCATGGCATGTTCAACAGCATTCCAGGACAACTGGCCGTACTGATGTATAGTGGTTCGTAATCCATCGTTGCCACAACAGTTTTCCAGGACAACTGGCCGTACTGATGTATAGTGGTTCGCAATCCATCGTTGCCAGAACAGTTTTCCAGGACAACTGGCCGTACTGATGTATAGTGGTTCGCAATCCATCGTTGCCACAACAGTTTTCTGAATGGAATTCCTTTGTTTCATTTGCCCCAAATAAATTTTCCATGAGCCATGGTGTTCTCGTCGTATGCGTTTTTTTTTTTTGTATATGCGAAATGAAAATTTATTCGTGAATTATATCGCACTATAAAAACACCCGCAAAAGGCGACAGTAATAAAAGAAATACTGAAACCTGTTGGACTTAATTTACCTCGATCACGCTGGGCAGACAGCGGACACGCTGTAAAGCTGTTCGCGTGCAGGCAGATGTCATGTGTTACTGTGTTGGTGGTGAGTTGGTAGCTTAGTTCTACGACCATAACTGCGACCATTCTGCAGTAACTGCAAGACAAGACAAAATGTAGTCGTTTCAGTTAGCACTTTAGTTCTGCCCATCGTCGCATATCCAAACTTACTTTATTTTCAAATATTTCCAGTAAAATTATTATTTACAACTAGCTGTGCTCGTAACTTCCTTCGCGTGGACTTTGGGATTTGTTTAAATATTTTAAAAATATAATTAGAAAATATATAATAATTTCTATAATCAAAACAAAAAATAAATTTTAAGTTTTAAATATTATTAAAATAGAATTTAGAATTTTTTTTTATTTTTAGATGGAGAGTAATGATTGTAAATAATATTATATAAATTAATGTATATAAATAAATATATATGTATGCATATATATATATATTAAAAATAATAAATGAGATATTATTTGTTTTAAATAATTTATAATAATTTATAACTTTATTATTGTCTAACTTACAATTATATACAAACAAATTATCTAAAGTAATAACCAATTGTAATATATATATATATATATATATATATATATATATATATATATATATATACATTTTTTTAATAGCTTCGTAGAAACTTTGTAATTTAAATCTCAATGATATGAAAGCCTCTTTATAAACCATGTTAGTTACGTTCTGTTATTTTCAGCTGAAAATGATACATTTGTAGAGTCTCTAACTCGTGAGCAATCTACGTGTACCTACCAGTGTGTATTACAACTACTCTGTCTCAGGTAAACACCGGCTCTCCCTCAAATTTGACCTTGTGATTTATTTACTGTCATTTCAGAACTTTTACTAACGGGGAACTGTAGCCTTTTAATTCGGAAAGTATAGTTAGTTGGGATTATACGTATCAGTAGTATAAACACTGTGTCTCCTTTACTACAGCCGGTTAACATTTTAGCTTTGATGGTGTTCGTGATGCAACGTCCCTTGACCTAATGCCATTACAAAGTTGTTATTTTCAGCTTAAGTTCGCATGAGATTGGACTGAAAAATCCGATGACCAAAGAAAGTTAATACATGTAGGAGATCGTGGTGATATTAAGGAGTCGTTCGTTGCTCTATTATAATATATATATTACATATTTTTAATAGCTCCTTAAGTTTATATTGCGCAGTAGCATGACGGGAACGCCAATTTTGAGCTGTATTTTTTTCGTAGACCAAAGAGTCACGAATCAAACGAACTTATGTGGAATATCCTGTTCGAGTGTAAACGTCCTTCCTTTTCATGTGTACTTTTAATTGCGCTAGAAATTAACGGTCTTATTCTTTCAATGGTGATACGATATTATCTCTCCTGACTGATCAGATTGATTTTCACGTTATAATCTTTTCCTCTTTGCATCGGCACTTTTTGATGAAAGATTCGTTTTATTTTATTTTATTTTTTTATTCTAGTCACTGCTGGAAAACACGTTTAGACTTCTTAATCAATACACGAAATAACATTAATGTTGGAATTAAAAGTGTTTTGTTTTATTTATATACAACAAATTAAGACAAAAGACAAATCTATATAATCTGCAAAAAAATACGTTTTTAACAATAACCCTTTTGTGGAGAAAATACTAATGAAACAAAATGTAAATTAAATAAAAAAAATTACCTTCAAAATAATTTAAGATATAGAGATTAAAAAAGAGATTGTAAATATAAATACCGTCTATGATATCATATAGTTACATCAAAAAAGATTTATCAGTTTTTAAGCCTATTCTAGGCAAAAATCCAGATAGACATATAGACAGACAGACAAAAATTTTAAAAACATTTATTTATGCGTCAACATCGTGTAAATAGCATATTTCGCTTATGTGTTGTAAAAATTTGGAATCGCAAATAGACACATATTTTTTATTTATTTTTATTTTTATTGATGTTTATTAAATATGCAATTGTTGTTTCGACAATAACCCTTTCGAGGGAAAAAAAGAAAGTAAAATAAAAATTATTAAATTAAAAATTTTTTATAACTTCGAAACCATTTGAGATATTGATATGGAAAAAAGAGCAGATTTTAAATCTATGTGTCCTCTATGATCTAAGAAAGTTTCATCAAAATCGAGTCAGTCATTTCGGAGCCTATTCTGGACCAACATCCAGACAGACAGACAAAAATTCTAAAAACACTTATTTATACTTCAGTTCCATTTAAATATCATATTACGCTTAGATAATTGTATCAGTTTTGAAATAACAGACAGAACTTCAATTTTATTTATTAGTATAGATTATTTAAAAGACTATTGTTGTATCAACAATACGTTTCGACAATAATCCTTTTGCAAATAAATAAGATATGAAAAATCAAGAAAGTGATATGAAAAAATTAATTTTCTTAAAACCTATTTGAGATATCGAGATCAAATAAAGAGCAGATTCTGTTGGAAAGATTAAAGTTTTAAAACAATATTTATTTAAAATATATTCTGCCATTTAATCTATTTGCAGGTAGAACATGCCTCACATATTATTTAAAATTGTTATACGAAACTGACAAAGGTAAAATTATCGTCCTCTTTAATTTCAGGCAGTTTTTTTTTTCCCCATTCAGAATCTCTCTATCTTTCATTCGCGGGTATAGAGAAAGGGAGATAAAGTAATGATTTCATGGTAATACATATTCACGGAAATCCAAAATTTAAAGTAATATCTTAAAAATTATTGAAAGCATACTTTAAGATCTTACTTCGTATAAATTGGAAGTGGTTTAATTTAAACTTATTCAAGGTAACGTCAAAGCTTTCAACTGTCAACATTTTCGTTCGTCAAAAGTTGCATGAAATTAAATTAAATATGGCCTTCTATTTCTCTAAAAATTCGAGTCTCGCCAAATTTCCGATTTTGGCTGAAATAAAAAGAAATATACTACGTTAGGTTCAGTCAGAGGAATTTTTAGAATACTCTTTTATTACATATTATTGTTAAATGACTAATCTATACTACTGAAACAAATATAAGTGCCTGTCTTAATTTTCGAATTTTCAAATTTTATTTATTTTTTCGTATAGTATAATTGATAACTATACCATAGCCAATGTTAATTTTTTTCATGTCTGTCTGTCCGACCGGATTTAACTCGAAAACCACTGATCGTATTGACATAAAATCTACACAGTCTGTAGACAATAACCCCAGTACACACTTAGTCTTTGTTTCATCGAGATATCTCAAACTGTTCAGGAAAAAAATCATGATCAGGTATGTACATAGATACTGGATTAAACTTGTATTAGGACTTATTACTGCATTAAAAAAAATTGTTAAAAATAAAGTTCCGTCATTTCTCCTTTCTTCTTTGTCTATGGGCTGTCCTCCTTTCCTTCCAAAGGGGGCAGCGATGGCGCAGTGGCTAGCGTACTCGCCTCCCACCAAGGCGACCGGGTTCGCTCCCGTATTTTCGCATGTGGGAATCGTGCTGAACGATGCCGCTTGCCGGTGGGTTTTCTCGGAGTACTCCAGTTTCTCCCGCCCTTGAATTCCAGCGCCGCTCCATCCTAGGGTCTCATTTCATGTGATGTTCAGGGATGACAGGCAGCTGCGGGTCCTAAGCCCGTCACTCCAAGGGTGTTGCCTCGCCCTGGGTCCACCCCCCCCCCTAAGCATTTATTTATTATTATACCTTCCAGTGGCTAGAGTTAATCCAAGTGGGGCCACAGTGTGTAAGAGAAAGTATGAACACTGCCCTGGTTTTCTAGTCAAATTTAATGTATACAGGCAGAACTGCATAATTGAAGTGCAACGACCTGGTAGGAATCCATAGCAATAAAATTAACCTCAAACATTAGCCCACAGGCAGTTAATATGCATACCGCAAACCATCGTCGAAGTTGCTGGAATTCCACACCAACAACGCTACAAAACACATGGGAAAACATAGGAACCAACTATGTATTTATTTAAAGCAATGAAGGACTTCCAATTTTTAAGCAATAATTTAACGTGGAAAAATATCATAGAAATAAATTGCCTGACAAGTTTCATTCCTTGGTAGTGTTAAAAATGCAAAAGATATGCACGCAGCAGCTGGAATAGGTATATAAAGGTATCTCTCATTATGCCTCCTACAAATGCCAACTAAGTGAATAGAGTATTTGAAAGTAAAAAAAAAAAATCTAGACATATTGAATGTTGCACAAGTTTTGCAGAGTAGATTTAATTCAGTTCAAAATAAAAGTCATTAATGTTCTCACACTTGGCCGTTACATTACGTGCCTGTATAATTACATATTTAAAATGCTCCTGGCTAGCACAGTTTATGTTGGTAGAGCAATCAGATACTTATTTAAATCTCAGGACTTTGTGACCACTGAAAAGTGTCGGGAAATTATGCTGCTTACTTTAAAAGTTTATTAAACACTCTCAAGTACATGTAACGGTCACTGTACATTAAGGTGGGATCATACCTTATATAAATATATATAGAGTTTCTCACACTTATTTTATATGTAGACCTATTCTGACGGTAGTACCGTGTACCGTTGGCATATAACTCAAATTGTAATATACTTATTTGGGTCTAATTGGTCTAATTAACTTTAAAACGTTTAATTAATACTTTTAACGTAGAAATAAAGCCTCACTGGCCTGCTGCCATTGTGACTCACTTAATTCAAGATGGAGTAGGGAACATTCCGTCACCATCCATTATCGGCAGCGGTTAAATATTCAAATTAATACAGAGTACATAGGGCTTAACCCAGGGTGCTTTACAATACCGTGACGATTCAAAAGGTGCACCTAAAGTGTTGCCAACTTGCCCACAATTAATAAGTTACCTGATTAAACAAAATTAAAATTATAACAGTTCACATATTGAAAATTAACATTTCAGCTGCTGCGTGTCCTTTAATATTACGTAGAATTAAGAAAATAAAATTATAATATAACAGTATTACATGTGAATCCTATGACGACCAGAATATTTGTTTACAAAATAAACATGCGTGTACTAGTATTATAAATTTTCATGCTAACTTAAAATGTGTTGAAATGCAAATCGTACGTGCTAAATAATCAGACTTTACAAGTGGTTTAATTGATAGAACTATATCAAATGGGGCCTCAGTGGCTAGCGCGATATGATTATCAGGGATGTAAATAAGTCCTGGATTAGGCTTTTCAAAAAATTGTTTAAAAAAAGTTTACTTTATTTCTTCTTTTTTCTTCTATGGGCTGTCCTTTCCTTCCCAAGATAAGTGGCTAGGTAGATTCAAAGTACTAAATATCTTGCTAACGAAGTAGCACTGGCCTGCTAGTATTGTGGATAAAATGCTGTAAGATGTTATGGTATCCAGAGTAACCGATTTATTTTGCATGCCTAATTTATATTATTCAAATAAAATGCTTACTGTGTACTGTGAATTATCTAACAAAGAAAATAATGTAAAGTGCTACTATTCCATAATGTTTTCCATTAAATGACCATTTCTCGACTGCAGCAAAGGCATTGTTGGTAGTCTCCTAAGTTTAAAATTGTACTGGTATAGGTCAAACATATGACACGTAGCTAGAAACACACACATGGATCAAATACAATAATGATACCACAAACTGCACTTTCGTAAGAAATGAAGGCGGGAACTGCCTATTCTTTACAAGCACGAAAAACGCTGAAGTTGGTTTGTATTCTAGTGCTAGAACGCGCACAAAATACCGGAGTCCGCTACCATTTGGCCTTGCCACAGTTCGGCACCGGAAGTCGATATCTCTACTCATTTCCACGTCGATCCAATCTGAAATATGCCCACGCACACATGTGACATTTGGCCCAGTTTTATCACCTCTCGGATAACAACTCAATGACGTCTTTTAATTCGTTGCATGGCTGTACGACTGTGGCTTGAATGACTCGATATTGTATGAATTATCTGGAATGTTCTTGCACGGAGAAAAAAATTTCGATGGATAAAACAAAATTTGTGTACCCAACCAAATTAACTGTTTATGCACAGTGTAATATGATATTACAGGATCTATATAATTTCGTTTATAATTATTATGGTACAGAATTTTAAATGTGAATTATTTTGTTTAACGTTTCTGAATAGTTCAATCTTACTTTTAATTTTCAATTATCTGTAAATTCAACCTTAGGCTAGGTCATCATTTCATTTATATGAATTATTATATAAATTATTTTGGAGTTACGTTCGTTTTTCTGAGTTACCTAGGGTAACAAAAAATAAGAAACTCTGTTATAATAAGTTTAATATTCTTATGTCTAGACTTTTCTCTGGTTAATGAAAAAAAAGCCAGACATGTCGCAGCTTGTACTTAACTGAAATGATTATATAATCTTCATAAAGTTAGGTAAATCATCATGCAGTACCAGCAGATGTTGGCAAAATTGTCAATGGAAATGGACCATTGAAGTAATCCCATGAGTAGAGCCACTAATTTTTCGCGCAAAATCAGATCACACGGAATTCTTCAAAACTATATATACATCTCGGCTGTTGTCGTACCTCCATTGGCTGCTGGTGTCGTTTCTGCATATTCTCAAGCCACTCAGTATCAGGAACTCCCACACTGAGCCTTCGTAATTCGTTCGCAAACAGTTAACGCGGACCAGAACGTGTTTCAGCCAATCAAAAAAAAAACTGGACGACCCCACAGTACTTTGGTGAGTAGCTCGTCTGGAAATATTTTTTCGAGAAATATCACTATGAGATTTCTGGAATTTTAATTTTTGGAGGAGGTTGAAGTCTCCTACGTCACCGGTGAAAAGGCTTTACTCTACTGTGATTGATGCCTTTTACAACACCCAGTTTCCAGCTATCACTCTGCAGCAACTGTAACTGTAGCATCCAGTGATTTCAATAATCATTTGAAATGTCTCGGCAAAAATCGTATTTTATCTATGCAAAAATCTAAACTTCCGTCCTGTATCCCAGTGGCCAGAAAATAATCGAATTGTTTACCACTGAAGCAGTCGGCAAATTAAATATTTTTTAAACGAAACTTTGAGGCAGAATCTACCAAACATTCAGTATTACGTAAAGAGTGCGATACAAATTAACGAACTGGTTACAAGTTTGAATTAATTTAATATTAAATCTAATTTTGTAAGGAAGGAGGAAGACAGTATCAGAATGTTTAATTTCTTTAAACCAAATCAAATGTGCAGCATTATAATGTTATTTTATTGATCATTACTTAATGTGTTCATTTCAGCTTAAATTTTATTCAATTAAAATCAATACTTCTGCTTCTTGTTTTATTGTTAGTTAAATATTGATTGCTTTGCAAAAAATGTTTGAAGTATTGTGTGATAATATATTTAAAGTATTTATAATGTCTATATTGTTCGATATATCACATTATTCAATGTCTGCACTTGGTGCCCACATAACATTTTTATGTCCAGTCATTTATTTACACTTCCATAAATTTATTTAACCCTTTCAGTCGCGAATTAATTTACGAGCCGAGGTGTTGCAATAGATTAACTTTTTGACGAGTGCTGTGCTTGTTATGGACGTGCATTTCGCAACCTGTGATCAACGTAGAAAGTTCAAAACACCGGCAGTTAATTCCTTGTCGTGTACAGTTCCAACCATAACTATCTTTCATTTGCAACATGTCCTCAGTCATGGATACGGCAACTGAACGGGTTAACGAACAGTCACTGTAAAGTAAAAATTTCGTGAAAACAAGGGTGATTAAATTATTTGTTTCTGTAACTTTATTTATTTTTTTGTTATTTGGTCGCCTCAAACGTGTAATAAATGCATGATGCTGCCTAATATTTGTATAGCTGTACGTATATTGCAGCCTCGGTTTATTATTAGAGACCCGGTAAATTTCGCGGATTCATCTGAGGACAAGTTACACTGCATTAACGTGTACATATGTGTTTGTGCTTCCATTGGACCGTAGTTTTATAGCATAACACAAAGCTGCAGCTCATTGGCTGTGACACTGAAACAAGTATCGTGTCGACTTAAGTACAGTGCGCATCATGAGATTTCTTGTTCATAACACCTCAAATCGTAAATTAATTTGGGCCTGAAAGGATTAAATAACATTACAGGAATCAGTGGTGCACTCAAGCGGACGACGAGAGAACTACAGCATATGGAGCGCATGCGACAGATGCGAAGGTGAGTAACTGCGAAACAATATGGCGGGTGAGAACAATATGGCGGCCGGGAACAAGATATTAGACAGAAACAAAATGGCAGATCAAAGATGGCGGCTGGAAACAAGGTAATGTCTGTGACGTCATACAAAATGGTGGCCGATCCGCAGAACCTCAGCTCCCAGCCCTTGTTCTCGGAGCCCCTATTTCTATCTACTACAGAGTGTTTGGGCCGGAAATCGAACCTGTATACTTGGGTTCGAGTGCAATCGTTTTCGCTGCCGCACTTCACTCAGTATCTAAAACAAACGCGTTGAGACGAAGCAAAGATTCGGAGGGTATTGTCGTTTTGATTTTCCGGCATGTGGTGATCATCTCGGTGTACAGTATTGTTCGCCCTGCCCTCCAGCGGCGTCCTGGCCTCCGCTGCATCTTGCGATCCGAACAGTAAACTGTGCGGCGGAAAGAACAGCCACGTGACGGTCGTGACTGCCAGTGGTAGCCGCTTCAATCACGAAAACAACCGAATCCCTGACCGGATTCCGACGGCAAAGCCCTGTTTACACGAGCAGCGCCCTGTTGCCACCACACACTATCCCCCAGTCGCAGCTCATGGGCAATACACGTTTACAACACCAGCTGCATACTGAGGATCTGTTATAGCTAGGGACGGGAGTATTTCGCGAAAACATTTATGCCTACGCTAGACTTTAATATCCTACGTTCACAATCACAACTTCCTTTGATTATTGGCCGCGTGTCTACATAAGCAAACAAGCTCTTATTTGACTGGACCAATTGTAACAAAGTACTCAGTTTACTGAACCTTCATGATTCGCGGACAGACACTTGATGCAAGTGACATTTAAAATCAGCCAACCACGAACGTGCGTATAAAAAAAATGTTTTGGAGTACAATTGGTTTCGAAATATTTTCGCGAAAAACACCTGTCCCATTGGCTGCTGCATAGATGTGAAGCCGCACCCTTTCTGACTGAACTAGGTGTGATTGGACTACACAATTGTGAAGTGTTCATTTATTGGCGCAGAGCTACCCAGGGCATGTCAAATAAAGTATTGTCCGTTGGCAAAGTTATTGCAAAGGTACATGTGTTTGAATTTTAACGTGTCCCGAAATAATAACGAAAATATTTCTGGTCTCTAGTTATAGCATGTTCACGTTAAAGTGAGCACTTTTGAGAGTTTTTTTTCCCCCAATATTTTTTTAATCATTCAACCGCATTTTTTAATGAGTATTGCCATGCAAATAATAACCACAGTGCGTGGATTCCACCGCACTCGGAAGCTAACGTCTATGACAATTATATCAAACGAGAGGGCTATCAAAAGTGCTAACTTTCTCGTGTATAGCCTATAAGGCCATATTTAACGATCATTTTTCATTTCATTTTCTGAGAGATAAACGTAAATATTTGTAGTAAAATGATTATAGTGAGTGAGTGAAGAGATTTGGACAGCTCTTAACAGCGAGGTCTTGAGAGCCGATGAGAGTGAAGTGAGTTGAGTATGGGGAAGCGCCGAAATGAAGGGGCCTGGAAAACGGAATATCCCCGATAAAACCCGCCGACCAGCGATTCTCACTTGAGAAACTCCAGAGTGAACCGACCAGGGATTGAACCAGGTTCGCTTTGGTGGGAGGTGAGCAGTCTAACCGCTCAGCCATTGTGGCCCTTCAAATGGTTATAGTTTTCAAAATATATAGCACGGAATAGTCTAAAATTTTGGAATATGGGAGCTTAAGTTTCTATGCTCCTGATTAACTTTGCCAAGCAAATCACATAATATGTGATATATACCATATACATAACATGCTAATTAAGTATCAAGAATATTTAACAATGGGTACTCGAGTACTGGTGTGCTGAATCTCTTTTAAAATAAGTGTTTATGCTTTTGCCAACACTTTTTTATTCGTCCAAGAGAAACAAATATATATTAGTATCATTTTCTCTCGGACAAATATAAATGTGTTGGCAAAAATATCGGTGCCTATTTTAAATTGATTCAGGATACCAGTATCCGAGTATCCATTGTTAAATGTCGTTGATACTGGATTTACATATTGTGTATATAATATAGATGACATAATGTGTCAAAGTTAATTAGGAGCATAAAAACGTAGGCATCCACATTCTGAAATATTCGCCTATCGGGTGCTATATTTATAAAACTATAAATATTTGGCTAGAAATATTTACATTTATGTGGTCCTTATATAAACTTGTTTCAGATATCGAAATAAAAATTTATCTTGAAATACGGCGTTAATGGGAATGCCTTGTATGGGAGAAGCTGAGCGAAACGACAGGGTTTTACATGTCAAATGATTGTACCTTGAAAGAAAGGTTTTTTGCAGACAGCAATATATTTGTTTGTATAGGGCCAAAAACATATTTAGTTGTCCCAGCAACATATTTTGTTGACTAAACAGAACCTGAGAAGCAACAAAATGTATAGCCTTCGGCTAACAAAATACACGCTTCAATAAACAAAACCTCTGTGTCGGGCCAAAATAAATTAGACTGCCAACAACATATTTTGTTGAATCGACTTCATGATATTTGTTTGGCCACTCATTTGATTGCCTGCGTTCAAAAATACTGATCGATCGAGAGTTTGTGTCCATTTTCACTGGCCATTGTGACAGTAACAGTGTTCGTTAGTGAATATTTTTTACGCTTGGAAATTGTATAAACAAAACCAGTCAACAGGAAACTAAAAAGAAATTCTATAAAACTCTGAATTTTTAAAGTTGTGCAGTCAACTTTTTGCGAAAACATTTCTAATTATTTTTAAGTTGACAACAAAACCGATTACGTTTAGAACCGAATTACTTTAGTAAATGTTGTGACAAGGCATTCAAAGAAAATTAGGTCAGCAAGATAAGCGCGAACAAACGAGAATAGTCTTGTACCGGAAGAGATAGGGGCACCCGAATTTCGCGAAAAGATTTCCGCCAAAGATAGACTTCAATAGTGTACTGACACTGTATCAGTGTTCCTTTGCCTTTTGTTTGCATGCCTTAGTGAGACGACATTCTCTTACTCGACCGGCAGATGCCTAAGATGGGCAACAAGTAAATAACCTAACCACGAAGGTGAATCTCAGCGAAAGTGTTTTGGAATACAACTAGTCGAGAAATTCGGGCGTCCCTACCGAGAGCGCGTCATTTATGAAATTATAAATATATTCCTTGGAGCAGCAGGTCGTGAAGTTTTGCTGTAATTAAGATCATTGTTGCCGCATAGCTTATTACAGTATTGAAGAGTCGAGGATACAAATACTATACTGTACCACCTCACACAACATTTTTGGGATTTATTATCCGAAACAGGTGGTATTTGGACTTTGTCAATCCCCGGTTCACTTAACAAAAATTATTTTCTTGCTATCACCTTGGAACCCCTATGCAGTTATTGCAATTATGGTCGACAATATGAATGATCTCGTGTATATATACAGATATATACATATACATACACACACAAGATGATTCACGAGGCGTTATCGGCCACCTACGGGGCTTATTCCTATAAAAAGGCTGTATCACGTCTTATAAGGAAATTATTTGTTTTAGTGTCATAACAGAATATTCAGGGTCGTTTACTAGAAATCCGAAAATATCGCGGATGCATTCTGCAACAAGCTAAATTCCACAGTACTTTGTGTAATCGAGCCGAGGTGAGTTGTTCATTAGCTATTGCTCCAGTTTTGACCTCAAACCAGGTAGCACGGGATCCGGTCGTGTTTTTCTCGCTGATTAGTTACTGGCTCAAAAACGTCCAGGGAGTGGCTAACAAACTGCCACCCAATTGAAAATAAAGTCAAATGTACACGTGTTTGAAGTCTAGCTTGTCCTCAAATGAATTCGCGAGATTTCCGGGTCTCTAGTCATTACTTAAAATTCTCCATTATACAAGCATTGCATTTCATAGTTATGTGCACATTCTTGTGCCTGATTATTAACAATAGGTGTTCTCTGGTTGTCATTAAAAGGTGAGAAAGAATTGATATATACAATTTTGCATGAAGTCAATTGTTGCATAAATATGCGTTATTAGTTTAATGATGGGTAAAATAATTAGCTATGCTTCTTTTGCCACATTTATCAATAAGTCCTCCTAAATTTGAATCGCGTAGAAATAAATAAGAACTTTTAACATAGCGGGTGAGACGGGCTCTTACGTCATTTGTAGCAAATTATGTCATGTGACCGTGGGTCCTTTTCGCAATATTCGCAGAGTAATTACAAAAAAGGAAACGCATTACAGTGAACAGTTCGTCATACATTGCTGCCCCTTTTGACTATAGCTGTGAAACCAACATCAAATGTGACTGTCGGTTTCATTGTGTACTGCGTGAACATGACACATTCCTGCTCATTTATTATGGCCGTGGCCTTTGGTTGAGAGATGTAGCAATTGTGTGACATTGCCACGTACATTTTTCATAAAAGAACACACCCATACGGTGTTCGATGCTAAACTGTAAACAGTAAAGTCTTAAAATAATATATATTTCCACTCCTAAAAGGGTATTTTTTTTTTTACTTAACCTTTCAAATTTTTCGAGTTAATTTATTAATATTGGGAATAGGGTCCACATTTATATGACATATTTGACTCCAAGCGACCTAAGGAATAAGCCCTGTGAGTGGCGGTAACTCCTCGTGAATCACCATATTAATATGTGTGTTGTGTGTGTCCACACAATAGTTGAACATGTGCAGAGCATATAACAAAATTATTACTTGATTGCAACTCTTGAACTCAGAAATTAATGAGGGACTGATCGGAATAATTTGGTGCAGAAGTCTTTCAAATATATACAAATCGTTTCTTTTCATTAAATTCGTTTTCTCTTTTTTTTTTTTTTTTTTACTGTTTTAAATTTTTTCGCACATACATAAAAACGGTGCTGTGTAAATTTTCTCCAAATGTTCGTCCACATGGCCTGCGCCGTTTAAGGTATAGCTTCTAAATTCCCTAACGGTATACATATACTGTGAACTTCCCCTACCATTTATCCCCTCTTTTTCATATTTAAACCAGCCGCAAATTTACACCTTTGAATTTTCATTTTTTTCTTTGCGCTTCCCTCCACGCCCTTATGAATTTTCATTAATCTTTTTTACTCTGCCCTTGCTCCTTTACCCGTCCTCATTAACCCATTCATTTAAATTATTCCTTTTGTCAATTCAAAACCGATTCAACCACCGACATAATTATCTTCAAGTGCCCTACCCCTTCGGAATACTCCTTCCCCATGTCAGCTGTAACCTTCTCAACATCCTTCATCCCTCCAGCATTCGCCACCACCTACATTTACATGTCACTTTGCCATTCTCAAATTAAGCTGCGGTCTTCATACTTTAGGGCCGCGGTGGCTGAGCGGTTAGCCTACTCGCCTCCCACCGAGGTGAACCTGGTTCAATCCCCGGCCGGGTCACTCCTCGTGCCAGACGATGCCGCTGGTCGGCGGGTTTTCTCTGGGATCTCCCGTTTCCCCCCCCCCCGCCCTTGCATTCCGGCGCAGCTCCATACTCACCTCGCTTCACCCTCATCGGCTCTCAAGAGCTCGATGTTAAGAGTTGCCCAGATCTCTTCAATCACTCCATATTCACTTCACCTCACCCTCATCGGCTCCCAAGACTTTTAAGAGCCGGCGAAATTATATCACTCACTAACTCCTTCTTCATACTTGACATGTAACCCTTCCTCTTGGGCACTCCTCTTACAGACCGGATGTACCGCCTCCTACTTCCTGCGCCCTTACAACTCCAGCTTCCCTTCATTTACACGAGCCCCTTTGTCACTCTGTTAACAGAAAAAAGCCCATGATTTGTCGGATGGATTCTGGTAGGAATTCTATAACGCTCTCTGAAATATTACGGACAAGCTGAATTCCAAAAAGGGTTACCGTAAATTTCACAGAACTTTCTAGTAAGGTAAGCGCTTTTGAAACCGTTTGAGAAAAAATCACTGTCTGTTACTGCATATTTCAACGGACATGATGACTGGTGTCCTCTCTGTAGAGTTAGCAATGCGGCAGGGAATACAGTTCCGTGTGTTAACGTATTAGAAGTGTGACGTTTCAATTCATGGAGAGTGAATTTTTTTAGTTTCGTTACTGTTTGTTTCATGCGAAGGAGGGTAAGATTTTGTTTATTACTAACCTATTAACATTCCGAACGATTTCGCAGTTACACTTGACTAACGCATGAATAAAATTATGCGGTCCATGGCAGTGTTAATTTTACATTGGTTGGAAGGATACAACATAGCGTGATAAATAGATCCTATGCAGGGTTTTCAAAAGTGTTCACTTTACCGTGACCAGTCTTTATAGACTATTCGCGGTTTCGTCACACTTTTTGAATTTTAAACATTTGAAAAATCAGCCCATATATTACGCGTTTTGTTGTTTCCTAAATACGTCGTGTATCACAAGCGTTTTATACTTCTTTTAAAATAAAAATACCATTTAAATAATATAATATAAATATAACATACAATGTGATATAAAGAACACATGTGTGTTTAAATTAAATTATTATTAATCTTTCGTACTTAATTTATACTAATTCATATTTAAGTTAAGTGAATAAAAATAGGGAGAAAATATGTGTGTAGGTAATGCCTAGTATGAAATAGTTCTTATGCAAAAAATTTTCACATTGAGTGCGCACGAATTTTCTAGACTCGATTAACCCACTCATACCTACTTTAATTTGCGGTTTCAAGTGATACAAACAAAAAAAAATGATTCGCGCTGTACTTAAGTCGACACAACACTTGTTTAGTTGTCAAAGCCAATGAGCTGTAGGCTATACGATCGACTACAGCTATATGAACCAACTGAGATATAGGCCAGTAAGTGGGCTTGTGAGTCGTTTACCCACAGGCAAGACAATTGGTCATTGAGCTTAGCAGTATGCAGGACAGACAAAAATTATTTACACGTGCTCAGTGTACACAATCGTGTACACTGGGTCTGAATGGGTTAAGCATTGTTTGCACGTGCTCAGTGTACACAATCGTGTACACTGGGTCTGAATGAGTTAAGCATTGTTTGCATGAGGCGGAGGAATAACGTGGAACTGGAAGTAGGCCTTTAGAAGCGATTCAGGAAAGTTGGAATTCACCGTGAATGGACTACAGTAAGTTTTTCTGTGATTCCGGAAAAATAAGGTAGGGGCAATTTTAGTTATGCGTGCATGAAAAAATAATTAAATTAAATTAAAATATTTTATTTTGGAACGACGTTTGAACAGGAATCAAGATTTGTATTCCGTCACACTTACCACTCCCATTTACATATATATATATATATATATATATAATATAGTTTAGGACATTTTTGCGAAATGAGATCTTCATATATTCCACGATGGCGTAACTTTTCCGTTTATATCAATATTTTAAACTTCTATATAAAAATATTCCCGGCGTAAAAAGCCTTGTATTCCCACGTCATAAGTGGTCACCGGAGATTATCTTTGTGTACACCTTAAGAGGGCCGCCCCGCCTGCCTTGCGCTGGAAATACGTTGCAGTGTGTTCGGAAATCCGTTTTGTTTTACGAAAATATTTCACGTGTGTCCAATGTGCTAATTTGCGAAAAGAAAACACACTTCAGACGAGTACAGAATGTCATTTTCAGGACGTTACACACACCAGAAATATTATTTCTAAGGACTCCAACATGTATAAAAACCGGCCTTTCTAAACTGTTGTACCTCAAAATACGCTAATCTGGCAAAATTAAAACTTAGACATACTATTGCATTGAACTTTCCCTCAGACGTTATACCAATAAAATTATATGGTCACCGCTTAAAGTCCGATAGAAAAAACTATTTGATAGAAAGATAACGCTAATTCGGTGCCTTGCACCCAGCGACGATGCGGTACTTAATGCACGTGCCAGTGTGGCCCTTATCGCTCCCTTTCTTCTGTAGGGAGTAGCTCCAGTCTGGCGGCCCCCTTAATGCATGTGCCAGTGTGGCCCTTATCGCTCCCTTTCTTCTGTAGGGAGTAGCTCCAGTCTGGCGGCCCCATTAATGCATGTGCCAGTGTGGCCCTTATCGCTCCCTTTCTTCTGTAGGGATTAGCTCCAGCCTGGCGGCCCCCTTAATGCACGTGCCAGTGTGGTCCTTATCGCTCCCTTTCTTCTGTAGGGAGTAGCTCCAGCCAGGCGGTCCCCTTAATGCACGTGTCAGTGTGCCCCTTATCGCTCCCTTTCTTCTGTAGGGAGTAGCTCCAGCCAAGCGGCCACCTTAATGCACGTGCCACTGTGGCCCTTATCGATCCCTTTCTTCTGTAGGGACTAGCTCCAGCCTGGCGGCTCCCTTAATGCACGTGCCAGTGCGGCCCTTATCGCTCCCTTTCTTCTGTAGGGAGTAGCTCCAGCCAGGCGGCCCCCTTAATGCACGTGCCAGTGTGACCCTTATCGCTCCCTTTCTTCTGTAGGGAGTAGCTCCAGCCAGGCGATCCCTTTAATGCACGTGCCAGTGTGGTCCTTATCGCTCCCTTTCTTCTGTAGGGAGTAGCTCCAGCCAGGCGGCCACCTTAATGCACGTGCCAGTGTGGCCCTTATCGATCCCTTTCTTCTGTAGGGACTAGCTCCAGCCTGGCGGTCCCCTTAATGCACGTGCCAGTGTGGCCCTTATCGCTCCCTTTCTTCTGTAGGGAGTAGCTCCAGCCAGGCGGCCCCCTTAATGCACGTGCCAGTGTGACCCTTATCGCTCCCTTTCTTCTGTAGGGAGTAGCTCAAGCCAGGCGGTCCCTTAATGCACGTGTCAGTGTAACCCTTATCGCTCCCTTTCTTCTGTAGGGAGTAGCTCCAGCCAGGCGGTCCCCTTAATGCACGTTCTAGTGTGGCCCTTATCGTTCCCTTTCTTCTGTAGAGAGTGCTCCATCCTGGTGGTACCCTTAATACACTTGCCAGTGTGGCCCTTCTCGCTCCCTTTCTTCTGTAGGGAGTAGCTCAAGCCAGGCGGTCCCCTTAATGCTCGTGCCAGTGTGGTCCTTATCGCTCCCTTTCTTCTGTAGGGAGTAGCTCCAGCCAGGCGGCCCCCTTAATGCACGTGTCAGTGTAACCCTTATCGCTCCCTTTCTTCTGTAGGGAGTAGCTCCAGCCAGGCGGTCCCCTTAATGCACGTGCCAGTGTGGTCCTTATCGCTCCCTTTCTTCTGTAGGGAGTAGTTCCAGCCAGGCGGTCCCCTTAATGCACGTGTCAGTGTGGCCCTTATCGCTCCCTTTCTTCTGTAGGGAGTAGCTTTAGCCAGGCGGCCACCTTAATGCACGTGCCAGTGTGACCCTTATCGATCCCTTTTTCTGTAGGGACTAGCTCAGCCTGGCGGTCCCCTTAATGCACGTGCCAGTGTGGCCCTTATCGCTCCCTTTCTTCTGTAGGGAGTAGCTTCAGCCAGGCGGCCCCCTTAATGCACGTGCAAGTGTGACCCTTATAGCTCCCTTTCTTCTGTAGGGACTAGCTCCAGCCAGGCGGCCCCCTTAATGCAATTGTCAGTGTGACCCTTATCGCTCCCTTTCTTCTGTAGGGAGTAGCTCCAGCCAGGCGGCCACCTTAATGCACGTGCCAGTGTGACCCTTATCGATCCCTTTTTCTGTAGGGACTAGCTCCATCCTGGCGGTCCCCTTAATGCACGTGCCAGTGTGGCCCTTATCGCTCCCTTTCTTCTGTAGGGAGTAGCTCCAGCCAGGCGGCCCCCTTAATGCACGTGCCAGTGTGTGGCCATTATAGCTCCCTTTCTTCTGTAGGGAGTAGCTCCAGCCAGGCGGTCCCCTTAATGCACGTGCCAGTGTGGCCCTTATCGCTCCCTTTCTTCTGTAGGGAGTTGCTCCATCCTGGTGGTACCCTTAATGCACGTGCCAGTGTGACCCTTGTCGCTCCCTTTCTTCTGTAGGGAGTAGCTCAAGCCAGGCGGTCCCCTTAATGCTCGTGCCAGTGTGGTCCTTATCGCTCCCTTTCTTCTGTAGGGACTAGCTCCAGCCTGGCGGCTCCCTTAATGCACGTGTCAGTGTGGTCCTTATCGCTCCCTTTCTTCTGTCGGGAGTAGCTCCAGCCAGGCGGTCCCCTTAATGCACGTGCCAGTGTGACCCTTATCGCTCCCTTTCTTCTGTAGGGAGTAGCTCCAGCCTGGCGGCCCCCTTAATGCACGTGTCAGATTGGTCCTTATCGCTCCCTTTCTTCTGTAGAGAGTAGCTCCAGCCAAGCGGTCCCCTTAATGCACGTGCCAGTGTGGCCATTATCGCGCCCTTTCTTCTATAGGGACTAGCTCCTGCCTGGCGGCCCCCTTAATTCACGTATCAGTGTAACCCTCATCGCTCTCTTTCTTCTGTAGGGAGATAGCTCCAGCCAGGCGGTCCCCTTAATTCACGTGCAAGTGTGACCCTTATCGCTCCCTTTCTTCTGTAGGGAGTAGCTCCAGCCAGGCGGTCCCCTTAATGAACGTGTCAGTGTGGTCCTTATCGCTCCCTTTCTTCTGTAGGGAGTAGCTCCAGCCAGGCGGTCCCCTTAATGATAAAAGCTGCTCACGCGTTTGATCTTAAAGCACTTGTTTAAATTAGCAGCATATATCTCCAGTTGCTACCCACGTTATTTATTATAGTCTTTTAGGCAGAAAATCTGTCCAATGTTGATACATAAGAGAGTGGTACTGCACAGCTATAACAAATATTCAACCCCATTTTCTCTGTATTTAATGTACCTTCTTGGTTACTTCGAACTTGTCTGAAGTCCTGCTTAAGTTATACCTGTAGGCTATTTATTCACCTCATGCAAACAAACCTTGACGAAGTTTAGAAAATTTTACCAAAGTGACAACGCATTGCATTTGTTCGTGCTCTAATAATAAGTTACTTAAAATGAGAACTATTTCTTGCTAGGTATTACCAATAAGCCTATTTTCTCTCTTTTTTATTAATAATAATTTTAATTGAAATATTATTAACTGTAGATAAAATAAAAGTGAAAGTTCAATTTAACAAAAAATAATAATTTTACATTAACAAGAGTATAGGCTGTACACGGTAAAACAAGCACTTTTGAAAGTCCTACTTATGAACTACTTGTATGCACGTTGTGTATTCCTCTACCTTATGTAAAATTAACATTGCCATTGTCCTCGTCACTATATCCTTACGTCGGTCAAGTGAAAGTGTGAGATTATTACAAAAGGACATATTAAAAAAAACTGGGGTTATATTTACACTTCGATGCATTAAAATAAAAAAAGAAAGCGAAATAAATAATTTAAGTTCTCACAAATGGTTATCTAACACATTTTGGAAAATGTTAGGATTTGGAACTATTTTCTTTCCATCGTTACCAACTTGACTGGGCGAATGTGACTCAGTGCCGTTGTTAAAATATATGCATGTAACAGGAGTGACTTTTTTCTGATATTGATCTCAAATGTTCTCGCTTTATTGTGAGCAGCCTTTAGAAGATGTTAATGATACATGGTATGTTTAGCAAACAACAACACGTCATACTTGGGGATGATTTTTCAAAGGTTTGATCTGGAAAGAGCGAATGTACGGCGGAGAGACTGCAAGGTCTGTACTCCTGGAGAAGGATCTTGGATTCACAACACGCTCCGGGGCCTGACCCGTCTGCATTGTGAGAACTGCCGCTATTAATTCTGGTTATATTGGTCGTTGGCCAGCATCTCGCCTGCCCCGAGACATCTGTCCTCCCCCCCCCCCCCCCCCGGAGGGCTGCAGGGAGCCAAGCCACGTGGTCGCTATGACGACAACAACCAACTGGGCACCACGTGGCCTAAACAACAAACAATGGATGTCTCCGCATTCACCAGCCAAGAGCCCTCGCCTGGCTTCGAGCCCAAGAAAGTGCATCTGTTGTCTGTTCACGGCCACTTCCAACATTTATGAAGCCCTGATGATCTTATACTGCCAGGATATTCCTCCGCCTCGTGCAAACAAAGCTTAGCCGAGTAGGGCTGCGGTGGTGTAGTAGCTAGAAACTCTTCTCCCACGTAGGCGAATCGAGTTCGATCCACGTGGGAATCGTTCCGGACGATGCCGCTGTTCGACGAGTTTTCTCGGGGATCTCCCGTTTCCCCCGCCCTTTCCATTCCGGCGCTGCTCCACACTCAACTCGCGTCACCCTCATCGATAGATCCAGGAGTATTTATTTTGCGAATTCATTCGGAGGTGAGGTAGACTCCAAACACTTGTTATTTTCTCCTACTGTTGTGATTAGACGACAGTTGTTTAGACACTCCCCGTTTAACTTACAGCCAATAATAAGCAGGAAGCAGTAGTGCGAGTGAGTGTTGAACAGTCCTGCACTATGGCCTCACTTGATCACAGCAACCAATAAGAAAACGATGTCTCAATTGTATACAGGACTGTCCAGCCTAGCTCGCTGCTAACTCAAACCGCGAAATGGCAATGTCAATCTTATAAACTGCGGAATGATACAGTATAAGTACAAAAGTAAATCCTATGCAGATACACAATCTACAAGAAAGTAATTGGGCACCTGCTTGATGGTTGTCACCCCGTTAGAATCTCGTAGGACCACCTCTTGCGGCTATAACAGCAGCCACCCTGTCTGGCATACTCTCTACGAGTGTTTGCAGGACATCCACGGGGATTCGTCGCCAGTCCTCTTGCAACCATTCTATGAGTTGAGCAATGGATTTTGGCCGCGCCTGACGAGCCTTCGCCCGGCGATCCAATTCGTCCCAAAGAAGTTCTATAGGGTTGAGGTCGGGGCTCTGGGCGGGCCAGTCCAATCGGCGAACATTGTTGTTGGCGTACCACTGCATAGTAGCCCTTGAAACATGGCACCTGGCATTGTCATCTAGGAAGTAACACGGGTCCATTCCGTAAAAACGCCACAATGTTAGGAACATTTCATTATCCAGAATGTTACCATATGCCTCTGTGTTCATGCTACCACGGACAAACACCAGCGGTCCTACGCCGAAGGCCGTGAAACAGAACTCAACTTACGTACAGAATTACCTATCTTCACGGGTGCCCAATTACTTTTTGGTAGATAGTGTATTTCAAAAGTGCTCTATTAACTTTGAATAGCTTAGGCTATACCACTCACTTGTAAGCCTAAATGTTTTGATTGCATTTGTAGGCGAATTACGTAGTAAACATAGCCTAATTCATTATACGTAGTAGGCATCCACTTTGCTATGCCTTGTTAGTAGGGGTAGTGATATTTCGCGAAAAGATTTCGAGGCAAGATACAGTTCAAAGTACCGTGGGTTCGTCAAGCGTTTCTGATTGACTGAAACATGTTCTGGTCAGTGTTAACTGTTGGGGCACGAATCACGATGGTCCAGTGTCGGAATTACGGAATCCTGAGTGGTTGGGTCATATGAGGAAACGACACCGGCAACCAATGGAGGTAAGACAGAGGCCGAGGTGTGCAGTATATAGTATCGAGGTCTACTGTGTGCTCGGATTTTTTCGCGAAAAATCAGTGGCCCTGCTTGTTAGGGAATCACCGCTTCGGAAGATGTTGCACCAACAAACTACGACAGTGGTTATACAATTATGTGTGCTGGGGACGGGTGGGGGTAGGGTTGGCAGAATTAAGGGGACGTTGAAGAGTCGACCTCGCAGCGGACAGACACAAGGCGAGAGACTACATATTACTCACAAGAGACACCAGATGTATGTTCACCAGCATGTATGTAGTCGGACCGCAGTTCTCAGCGACGAGCGATTATTCAAAAGCGGTTGCCCATCTCGTGTCAGGGACGACAGGTAGGTAACCTGACAGTGGATGTAAATCGTAAGTGTCGTCGGAGGTACACGAAAAAAATATATATATATCGCCGCATATTATGTGAATGTGAGTTCTGGGTGGCGCTGAAGTCGTAACCACCAATGAGTTTGAGATTTTGCGGTGACGGAAACGAACAGGTAAGAGAAAAGGGAATACCCCGAGAAAACTCACTGCCCAACGGTGACGTCTGCCACGCTTTGAGGAAGACTCATTTGGGAACCGAACACAATTCGATGTAGTTGATGGCGGCCGGGAGGGGGAGGGGGTGAAAGGGAGTTATTTGACCACAAGACTACCATGTCCTCGTGACTGAAGCGGAAATTTTCCAAATAGGTTACATTTCATACCAACTTTAACCTCCCTTTCCACCTATCTCAGACTTTGACACATTTACACACCTCCTGTTATACAGTTGTCCCTTTCCATTACCTAAACTTCTTAATATGATAACCCCCTCCCTATTTTTATTAGTACCCTATTTTCACGTGGCTCGGATTTCTGACACATTTCATTCCCTCTTACTGTGATACCCGCCATTCAAAACATGAATATTGAAATTTTATAATTCTGGAATATTAAAATGTTATAATGTAAATACAGTACATTGACATGTAGAATATATATATATATACTTACTAGTTAATAATTCAAATTTTTTACACTGTTTTCATATATCGAAAAATATTTGATAGTGATGTGCATATAAAATGACTTAAAGATATACTAAATAATAAAGGAAATTACATATCATGCATAATTGATGTTTTCTGGTTTATCGTAGTCTCGTCTAGGCTAGTCTATTTTAGTAACAAAATATCTTTCTTCAATCAAAACGCACAGAAGACAACATCGACGATCACTGAGGCGAAGACAAGTATGTAAATTTCACAAAAAAAAAAAAAAAAAACAATACCTCAGACGAAGCTGAAGATGGAAGCATCGCCTCCATCTTCACCCATAATATCGCATTATTTTTTGTGGTGGAAAACTCATTCACCATTGGCAGACCGACCCTCGTCACACATTGCTTCGCGACGTGATTCGCTACATGCTTTGAGATACTTTTCGTATCTTGTGTTTTGGATCGTGATATGGTCCTTGACATGATTCGAGAAATGTTTCGTAGCTATCGTTATGGTTCGCGGCATTGTTCACGACATACTTTGAGTGATGTTGCATAGATCGCATTTTGGTTCGCGTCATACCTCACGATGTGCTTCACATAATTTATGATATTCACTACTCGATTTGCTGCATGGCCATGGTGGGTATGATGTTTTAAGGATTTTCGTGAAGATTTTGCGAAGTTTTACGTGACGAGGTTAGGAATGAGATTCATATAATGCGACTTATTTCGAGATTCTTATTCACAACCTGTTGGCATGGGTGGATGCTATTGACATTTGGTCTTGCTAGTTGGTCTTCTAGTCAGTTTGACAGGCGCTGGGAGTTGGTGTCCGTAGGATTCCGTCGTGTGTGGAGTTAGTCTTGGGTGGAGAAAGTCTTGGGTGGAGCGAGTTTTGGGTGGGGTCATTCTTGAGTGGAGTCAGACTGGGTGGAGTCATTCGTTGACCAATATGGTTGGTCCGTATGGTTACCTGGTGTGGTTCTTTGTTATGGCTAGCTGTGGGTGAGATGTTTAGCGAAGTTTTCACGAAGTTTTGCTAAGTTTTGCGAATTTTTTATGCGAAAAGGTTAGCAATGAGTTTCGTACTAGGTGACTCATTTCGAGATTGATCATCATTGTCGGTTGGAATAGATGGTCTGCATGGACGAATGGTCCTGTTGGTTGGTCTTGTCCATTGTTCTAGATAGTTTGTCAGGAACTAGTTTTCATCAGGATCAAGTCTTGGGTGCTGTCAATGTCAGGTGGAGTAATTATTGGGAGGAGCCAGTCATTAAGTGGGGTCAGGCTTGGAATACGTTTGTCTTGGAATTAATTGGTCTTGGGATGAGTCGGCCTTGGGATGAGTCGTCTTGGGATCAATCGGTCTGGGATGAGACATTCTTGGGATTAGTAAACCTTTGGTGGAGTCAGTCATTGGCTGATATTGTTAGTCGGTATGGTTGGCTGGTCTGGTTGGATGGTTGGCTTGCATGACTAGTACAGTTGTCTCCAATGGTTTATAGAAGATGGATTCGAAGCTCACAAGGAGACAGGAGCATATGACACTGTCAATCATCAGCTACTACTAAGAAAGATCTATAA
Source organism: Dryococelus australis (assembly GCA_029891345.1). NCBI lineage: Eukaryota > Metazoa > Arthropoda > Insecta > Phasmatodea > Phasmatidae > Dryococelus > Dryococelus australis. The sequence continues at coordinate 195,108,176 of CM056998.1, read as the reverse complement.
CATGACCATGGATTATAGCCTTAGTAGGTTCATCGCTATTCTTCTTTAGAATCGCAGGTTCTTCGTCGACTTCCAATGACAATGCAGCCGATGGAGACTACATAAGAATGATCTACCCCAAGGAATCTTTTTAATATATATATACAAATAATCAACTTATAGCCCCCCCCCCAACAGAAGAAGTTTCTTGTATGCCTATGATCTCGCTCTAACCAGACAGAGCACAGACTTTGAATCAGTGGAGAACACCCTCATTAACATCCTTGAAGATCTGCCAAGATACTACAGCACAAACCAGCTTAAACCAAATCCCTCGAAGACACAAGTATGTGCTTTTCATTTACGAAACAGGGAGGCCATCCGTAAGTTAAAGGTAGTTTGGTCTGAGGTCAAAATGGAACTCTGTGACACTCCAAAATATCTAGGATTGACCCTTGACAGATCTCTTACATTCAAGAAACATTGCATGAACTCCAAGTTCTTATGCCTGTCCTGTATGGTACAATTCAACTCATGCCAAACCGGTGGATGTAGCTTTCAACGACACCTTCAGAATCATAACAGGTTTTTAAAAATCTACTCCAGTCGAATGGCTTTGCCATCTCGCAGGAATAGCACCACCTTCAATTCGAAGATAAATAGCAGCAAACAAGAAAAGGAAGAAAGTGGACCATAAAAGAACTCATTCTTTACATGGGCATGAACTGCACATGCACAGACTGAAGTCTGGGAAGAGTTTCCTAAGAACATAAAAGGAAATTACAACCACAACTGAAAAGCCAGATTACAATTGCGGAGAGTTAAGACCCCCTTCTCTCTGGTTGGAAAAGATTGTCTGAAACTTTACCATGTGGCCATGAAAATGGATGGCTGACATGGAAGTCTCTGAATAGACTAAGATCAGGAGTGGACAGATCCAAGGTTAATCTGGCAAGATGGGGCTACGCTAAGGACGACAACATCAGACTGTTCAACACATGCCCCAGTGTCAACTGTGTCATCTCCTGCATGGAAGATGACCTATATCAGGCCTTGAAAAATGCATTGGAAGTGGCCAAGTTTTGGTACTATATTATTTGATTTTTGTTAATGTGTAAATATGTATGATTCTGACACAAGAGTAATAATAATGGGCAGTCTGTATGGTTTGTCGTGGCCGGTCAGTTGGTATGGTCGAATGGAATGTCCATTTCGTATGGTCAACTATGGGTGAGATTATTAGCAAGGTTTTTGCAATGATGTTATAATCATTTGCGAAGATTTGCAACATCTTGCGAAACTTTTGTGCAAAGAGGTTAACAAATGAAATTCATATTAGGCTACTATTTTCGAGATTGGTCATCATAGTTTGATGGTGGATGGATGCCTATTGTTCTAGTAAGTTTGGCAGGAGTAGCCGGTATTGGATGGAGTCAGTCTTGGGTGCAATTGTTCATTGGCTAGTATGGTTGATCTGTATAGTTGCCTCATCAGGTTGGTTGGCCTGATCAGCTGGTATGGTCTGCTAGTAATGGTCAGTCATTATGTCTGGTCGGCTGGTCTGTATGATCAGTTGTTATGGTTGGCTGATCTTGATTGTCGTTACACTGGTCGACTGGAATAGTAACTTGGTATGGTCGGTTCGTATGGCTCAGCGGTGTGGTTGGCATTGTTAATTAGTATTTTTAGCTGGCATTGTTGGCTTAGAGAGTTAGATCGCGTGGTTGGTTCGCCTGCTTGACTGGTAGGGTTGGTTTGTATGGTAGGCTGGTATGGTTCATTCATATGGTCAGTCTGTACGTTTGGTCGGTCTGCTCAGTCAGTTTATCTGGTTAACTGGTATGGGCCTTTAGTATGATTAGATCTGGGTGAGATGTTTTGTGAAGATGTGCGGAGTTTTTGGAAAGATTTTGCGAAGGTATGCAGAATTTTACAAAGTTTTACTAATCTTTTGTGTCCAGAGGTTAGCAACAAGATTCATATTAGGCGATTTTTTTCGAGATTGGTCATCATCGTCTGTTGGTATAGAAGTGTGTTATGATCGGTTGGTCTTGCTGGTTGGTCTTGTCCAGTGTTTTAGCTTGTTTTGCAAGAGTTAGTCTTGGCATGGTTGTGTCTAGGATGGAGTCAGTCTTGGGTGGATACAGTTATGGGTGGAGTCAGTCTTGGGTAGAGTCATTCTTGGATGCATTCAGTCTTGGGTGCAATGAATAATTCGCCTGTATTTGTTAATTGGCATGGTTGATTGGCATGGCTGTATGACATGGTTAGTCAGTATTGGTGGCTAGCCTGTTTGGTTGGTCTAGTCAACTGGTATGTTACTTTGGGATGGCCAGCTAGTAATGGTCAGTCTGTATGGTCTGAGTCAATCTCGAGGGTTAGTGAAGGGGTGTTGGGGGGCCGGCAAAATTGCCAATGAAATACAGTGGTGAGGAGGGAGGGGGTCGAGCTATAGTGATTAAATGTAGCTGAGGGTATTAATTGTAATGTAAGGAGGAGGGTCCGTGACATTGTGGTATTTTTATGGGTTTTTAAATATTAGCGAGTAATCAGATTAGGTATGGCAACTGATTTGTAGGATAAAGGGGAACCAATTAATCGGTCGACCTAAAGAGTACATGTAGATGACAAAACTAGCAAGAGTGAGGAGAGTTTAGGTGTCGTAGTCTTGGGTGTAGGGATTGGGGGTCAGCCAGTGTGAAATGGGAGGAGTGTCATGTGGTTGTATGATCATGGTAGATGGTGAGGGAGTCAAACTATGGCAAGTTAGGGTGAGGGGACAGAAAGTTGAGTGGTTGATTGGTGGCATATATCCATGTAGAGGGGGTCTATATATGGTGAGTAAATGGCAAGGGAAGTAGAGCAACAAGAGGTGTGGTGGTAGTGTTGGTGGAGGGAAGTGGAGAGGGTATGTGTAATAAATAAAGCCGATATTTCGCCTGGGGTGGGGGACAGAGGAAGGTTGGCAGAATGATCGGCTTATTGTTAACTATTAAATGACACAATGGTTCAAAAGGGACTGATTAATCTATCTCCTGCTGATTGTCGCACTAGGGAGTGGCCGTACTATGCCATCTTTATGATAATCGAACCCTCGGGGTCACATACATCCAACATTATGCCTCTTTTATGTAATTTTTACATCGATTTTTACTAATTATTATTATTTTTTTCATTTTTGCGATTTTTTACAATTGTTTATTATTTGTATGAAAGGAGGTAGGGAGGGGGGAAGATCGGTAGGCAGTAAGGGGGAGAGGGTGGTGATGGGTGTGCAGTAAGTTGGATAAAGGAGGGGACCATGACTGCTGATCCTTCTGATCTGCTGGACCTGGCTCGGAGTCTCTAATCCGCTTATATTGCTCTGAGGACAAAGTGGCTGATTCCACTAAGAGCCTCTAATCTGCTTACTCCTCTGAGGACTTTTTTACTCTCGCATAGAGGTGCCTCGAATCTGCTTTGCTTATTTGAGAACTCGGCGAAACTTTCTTTACATTTTTGATTTTTTTCTGTGAAAAGGGTGATCATGGGGTAAATTCAACAATGGGTGCTCCAGGCCGCCGAGTGCGATGGTGACTGTGATATCGATCGAGTTGGTGGATGGCCTGAACTCGGCCGTGGTAAGTAAGAGTCAGCCTAGATTACTCGATGTAACCTCACCACATTTTGCAATGTAGTGGCAATGTGACGTCAGGGTTAGTGTTCTGAGGTCAGTTTCATTTCCATCTGAGAAGTTTGTACCGAAAATTCGGAAGAGCGGAACCACACGATATGGAGGCTACTCTACCCATTCACAATCAGTGTACATCACTGTGTACAGTATGTACATAACAACACATTGAGCATATTTCTGGTCGGTGCGGAGCTCAATGCCTAACAATCTTCCCTGTGGGTAACTGATTCGTAAACAATGCCACTGCACTACGTTAAGAATGGTTCGTATTACTAAGAGTCAAAAACAAAGTCTACAGCTCCACTTGATAATGAAACAAGTGTTTTGTCAGCCAAATTACAGTGAGCACAGAAATGTTTCTGAGTTGCTACAACTGAACCTATACATTAAACACTTCAGTCCCGAATTAATATTACAAGCTCAACTGTTACAGTCGATATTTTTTTGGTGGGTGTGCTGTACCTGTGTCGAGCATACTTTTCGCAACCAGTAAATAACTCTCTTCATGTTAGTTGATGTCAGCATTTACCATTCATAGATTTGAGGTGCAAAAACTTCAACAAATCATATTGTTAAAAAAGAAAACGATTATAACACTGGCGAGTGATTCCTCATTATGTACAGTTCCAACCATAAATATCCCCCATGTTCAACATGTCTTCGACCATGGAAACGAGGACTCAACGGGTTGAAGTATGTCTGAAAGGAGTGTAGTGGAGCAATTTTGGCGGCTCTTATAATCAAGGTCTTGAGAGTCGATGTGGGTTGAAGTTAGGTGGGTATGGAGCAGCGCTAGAATGCAAGGAGCAGGAGAAACGGGATATCCCCCAGAAAACCGCCGACCAACGCCATCGTCCGGCACTATTTCCACATGTGAAAATCCGAGATTGACCGCGCAGGAATCGACCCCGGTTCCCCTAGGTTGGAAGCGACTAGTCTGTCCACTACACCCCCACTACCCCTTGTCTGAAAGGTATATGCTTCCAATCCCAACACGAGGCGGCCGATAGAGGAATCTGCGTCAACTTGTATCGACACGAGCACCATGCCAGATGTGCGCGTCCTAAATAATTTATTTTTGGGGCGAGGCGGCTCCGACCGTGGTGGCAGGGAGCTCTCCATAGCGACCGCAGTGTCCTCCTGGCGTGGTGGCAAGGGCCTCTCTATAGGGACCGCAGTGTCCTCTCGGCGTGGTGGAGGGGTACTCTCCATAGCGACCGCGGTGTCCTGGCGTGGTGGCAAGGAGCTCTCCATAGGGACCGCAGTGTCCTCTCGGCGTGGTGGAGGGGTGCTCTCCATAGCGACCGCGGTGTCCTTCTGGCGTGGTGGCAAGGGGCTCTCTATAGGGACCGCGGTGTCCTTCTGGCGTGGTGGCAAGTAGCTCTCCATAGCGACCGCGGTGTCCTTCTGGCGTGGTGGCAAGGAGCTCTCCATAGGGACCGCGGTGTCCTCCCGGCGTGGTGGAGGGGTACTCTCCATAGCGACCGCGGTGTCCTTCTGGCGTGGTGGCAAGTAGCTCTCCATAGCGACCGCGGTGTCCTTCTGGCGTGGTGGCAAGGAGCTCTCCATAGGGACCGCGGTGTCCTCCCGGCGTGGTGGAGGGGTGCTCTCCATAGCGACCGCAGTGTCCTCCCTCCGCGCGGGAGGGAACCATTCATCAGCGCTGGCAGTCGCGAGCTGGGCAGTGAATGCTGTGCATTTTTGGCGGGGCCGCCCTCGCCGGCCTGATTAGCGCGAGGTGTTGATGGGGTCGCCGATATGGGGCTCGCCGGTCGGCCACCGACCCCCGGAGTCGTCTACCCACACCCCTCCCCCTTTATCTTAACGGATAGCTGACTTGACTCTTCAACTCACTACTCATCCTCAGCTCCATCATCACACACTAGGACATTCCGAGAATTCTGTCACTACAGTCCATTCGCTGTTACTCCCACCTTTTCTGAAGCCCTGCTGAAGTTCTACTTCCAGGATATTCCTCGGCCTCATGCAAACAAGGCTTAAACGAGTCTACAAAATTACATCAAAAGGACAAAGAACCTCGTTCGTGTGCACTCAGTGTAAAGGCTGTTCACGATAAAGTGAGCAGTTTAGAAATGTACCCTAGAAAAAGTCACTGCTTCTACTTGGAAAAAAATTTAAAGGGCGTACTAAGTGACAATCGCCCAGTAAAGTTGGTAACGATGGATGGAAAGTAGTTCCACATGTTAACGTCGAATAAAAAATGTTAGGGAACCATTTGTTATAACTTAAAATTATTTCTTTCGCTTTCTGTTTTTTTAATGCATCGAAGTGTAAAAATGTGTAGATTTGTAAAGTGTATACTTTATTAATAATTTCACAGTTTCATTTGACCGACGTGTGAATAAAATTATGAGTTCCGTGGCAACGTTAATTTTACATAAGGCGGGGGAGTACACAACGTGTATACAAGTAGATCTTAACCAGGGCTTTCGAAAGTGCTCATTTTACCGCGAACAGCCTTTAATAATATTTTGCATACGAACTATCTCTTACTAGGCATTATCAAGACACTTATTTTCTCTCTGGTTCTATTCGCATTAACTATAAATGAAATATTATAATTTATAGATAAAATATGAGTAAAAGTTCATCTCAACCAAAAAAAGATATTTTATGTTAACAGGAGTACAAAACTCTGGCGAAACATCACATGTTTAGGAAACGACGAAACACGTCATACATTTGGGGGGGGGGGGGACTTTTGAAAGGTTTGATTCAGAAGGGTGAAGAAATCGCGGATAAACTATAGATATAGAGGCCTTACAACTTGGCGAAATAAAACGGCAGCAGGGTGGTGATTTCGAACAATGTTCAATGGGAGAGCAACAGTATAGTTCGCTGGTCAACGATATTCTAGCGAGGGCAATGACGGAACGCCGTACACCGTTTCTCTTCGGTTACTGATGACATCAGAGCGTTCAGTGTGATTGCGCCTTTTCGTTGGCTGTTCACAATAAAGTGAGCAATTTTGAAATCAACATTAGAAAAAAGTCATTCTCCTACATGAGAATATTTTAGCGGGTGCACTGAGTGACATACGGCTAGTAATGATGGTGGGAAAGTGGTCTCATATCTTAACGGGTGCACTGAGTGACATACGGCTAGTAATGATGGTGGGAAAGTGGTTTCATATCTTAACGGGTGCACTGAGTGACATACGGCTAGTAATGATGGTGGGAAAGTGGTCTCATATCTTAACGTCGAATAAAAGGTGTTAGGTAACCATCTGTGAGGACTTTAATGATTCCTTTCGCTTTATGTTAAATTTTTAATGCATCGAAGTATAAAAATATACAGATTTTTTAAATATTTTATTTTTTAATGGTTCCACACTTTCTCTTGACCGATGTGAGAATAAAGTGACAAGCCCATGGCAATGTTAATTTTACATACGATGGAAGAATACACAACGTGCATACAAATTGATCGTAAGCAATGTTTTTAAAAATGCTCATTTTACCGTAAACAGCCTATAGTTGGCTGTTTTGTTCATCGCATATAGATTATGCTCATTTTACCGTGAACAGCCTATAGTTGGCTGTTTTGTTCATCGCATATAGGTTATGCTCATTTTACCGTGAACAGCCTATAGTTTGCTGTTTTGTTCATCGCATATAGGTTATGCTCATTTTCACGAGAAAAAACCACGCATAATGGGTACTAAAGACGAGTCCTTGAAATAGTCTGTCATCAACAACTGCAAAAGCATTCGATGTATCGTGCCCCTACGAAGAAAAAAAAGAAATAAAAAACCCAGTCAATTTCTAATGTTTTATTCCTTTACTGCGGGTGCATTAAAATATACAGTATTTCACTTCCTTTTGATTTGCGATTTGCAACCTTTTTTATATACATATGGGAGAGACACTTTTTTTATAATTGAAGGAATAGGTATTAGGCTTAAGTGTGTGTGTGTGTGTGTGTGTGTGTGTGTGTATATATATATATATATATATATATATATATATATATATATATATATTAGATACGAAATTAGATAAAGTTCAAGCAAATTAGGGCCAAAATCAAATAAATCTGTCATTTTCTGGAGAATCTTTCAAATTGAAGCCCAAAATAGAGAACATTTAAGGCCAAAATCAATCAAATTTCAACTTTATGAGCAGGGTCTTTTTCCGGTCAAATTGAAGCTAAATCATCATATTTTTGATAAAATTTCAGCACTATGTTTGTCTTCTTCTTAATAAATGTTTTCCTTTATAAAGCAATGATGGAATCTCTGCTCAACAAGTTAAACAATTCGTTTGAATTCGACAAACTACAAGATCTAGAAAAAAAATTGTTTACTGCCACAGATTTTGAAATTTATGAATCTAATTTTTGTTAGAAAAATTATTTGTATTCTAGATGGCAAGTTTAAAGATTCATCATTACCAGAGCGCTATTTCAAGATATTAGATACAAATGCTTTGAAACTAATAAATGAGAAGGAAGTTTTTATGGTATATAATAGAGGCTTTAAAGAAATAAAAAATGGAAAATTTATCGATGATCTAGAGATCTCTTGACAATTTTCATCCAATTTTTGTAATATTTTTTCTTTGATTAATTGATTTGGCTTGAAAATTTAGAGTAAATTTGGCCTATTTTGACCTGCAAAGGATCCTGCTCAATTGATGCTTTTGAAAAAAGTGTGCTTGATTTAGATTACAAATTTGGATCAAATTAGATTGATTTTGAGAGTAAAATTGATGAGATAAATGATGTCTCCAGAAGATTTTGAAAAAGTTTGCTTGAAAGTGAGAAATTTACTTGATTTTAGCCTAATTATTGCGTTGCGCTTGTATCCACAGTATACTTCTATTGGCTTATTCACGTAAGAAATGTAGACAAAGTATAACATTTTATTTCCGCATTAATTTTGTAACAATATACGGTATACTTTTTCACATTCAGCTTGTTACGTAGGTTTCGCGTAATGAGAAAATTCGTCACATATAAACCTTTATCATACACAAATGGAAATAATATTTTGAAGAAGCACACGTTCTTAATTCTCTTTACAAAATATTATATGTTGTTTAACTACAATTATTTTAGAGAGACTTGATGGTTTTCAATTTCTTTTTTGCTGTGCATAAATTCATTTGTGTTAAAACTTAAATATTTTCTTAAGCTATGACTGCACAGAACAATTTTAAATTAATATTATTTTTGTGGGCCACAACAGAGGGCCATACCGTCTAATCATATTAGCCAACGACTGTCTCCATCCAAGACTGGTTCCTGGTGAGACTGACTGAGACCAAGACTATAGAGCGTCTCTTAGATAGCAGTGTGCGGTGTAATGTACATTCACTCTCTCTCTCTCTCTCTCTGTACCCAGTACACGAGTTCTGTCGTTAACACTGTCTTTGTTCCTGCAGGCGCTGTTGCCTCATAAGTTATTTTTTTGCAACTTCGAAAAAGAAAATTATCTACGTTGTGTGCGCGCCTTCCAAACACAGTGATAGGGTTTCTCACAGGCTTCAGTTTCAAAAGCGCCGCTTAGCTTTGCGTCGCAGGATTGGATTCCTTTAAGAGTTGGCCGGGAGATAAACAGATAAAAATTATCTTAATGAGGCCGTTTCCTTCACCTGTCATTTGTTTCTCAGCTTGCCAGTTACGTCACAAAGCTGAATCAATCTGGCAACAGTGAGTGCCATAAGGCCTGCACTGCAATCTAAGCGTGAGACGGACTATAGCTCCTGACAAGTACATTTCTTGCAAAATTGGCTGGACCAACCTGCCATACCGCATACCTGTACAAACGATTATGGGCAATCTCGAAAAAAAGCATTTTATAAGAGTTTCGTAGCTAACCACTTCGCACAAAATTCTCGTAAAACATGTCTACCACAGCTGAACACAGCTGAACATAACTTACGAAGTCAACTGACCAGGCCAACAAACTAGTTTTGAAACATTCCTAAAAATAAACCTCATTTCATTCGTTCGCCATATAGAACTCATTCATTTTAAACGACTTGAGTAAGAAATAATATTTCAGCTCAAACCATTTCCCTCCTCCTGCACACGCTCGCATAAATTTTACCTGAAATAGACTTTCGCAATCGACTGTTTATATCCCTGAAATAATAAGACTTTCAGAGAAGCAGAAGGAACTGTGTAAAATAAATTAGACACGCGTAACTAGGTATATATAAATTTAAACTATTTATATATTATATACATTCCATTTTTCCAATTATTTTCTCAGAATTCTTCCAGATCCTGGATAGTAGCGAACTGTCTCATCTGATATAACCCTGATCCTTCAGTTCATCAATGATTGAAAATGTCTCAACATTGCGTGAGAAATCCCCGCATTTTCGCAGGTCAATTAAATATGTGAAAATATCAACAAATTCACTCGGGTCTTCGGGAAATATGTAACGAGCGTTATTGACGCCTTCTGCCTTCTTCACGCCGCCTGTCGAAGGAAACTCGCTGATGAAATATGTGGGAACATCGAGAGAATCATTCATCCTTCTGATCAGATACTTCATCAACACTGTCTTCATAGTCATTATCATCAATGCTGTCTTCATGATCGTCTTCACATCATGTTCCATCCTCAATATCAAGTTTACTTTTCTTTGTAGTAGGCACATGGTCATCATCAGTATTTAGAGCCGACGACCGTTTATTATGAAGTTCATCGACTTCACGCAATCTTCTTGCAAATGTAGTACATTCCACACATACCGACTCTGCAACGCCTCGTAGGTCTCTCATCCCATCATTAGCATTAACTGTCTCATCATAATCGTCTGCGGAATACATTCCCATCGATTCAGCAGAGGGTATTGGCGATATCACATGCTTGCTCTCAAAAGACGAATCCTTGTAGATCTTTGTGCGGTTCTTCAACGTATCATCTTGTATAAATTGCATGTGCCCAGTTTTCGTAACTCTTCATCATGCGAGTTCCCTCGTCATCTGCGAACATTTTATGTAGTGTATTAACATGAGGTAACGTAGTCAATACATGATGTCCCGAGTCAAGAAAAGGTGGGTTTCCTTTACACGTACCACTGTGTCTGTCTAAAATATCGCTTCTAACAAATATTTCGCCACACATGTCGCATGATAGTATTCCGGAGGTCGCTTTCTCTGAAGACTCGCAATTTTCATTCCATGGTGCATTGCAACTTTTACCGAAGATCTTGGCACAGTAACGACAATGTTTTCCAAGTAATTGTCGAGCAATCGATAGAGATTAGCATGTAGTCGTACACGACACACACGATTGCACGTCGTCAGTTGTTTGCATCGTGTTCGAGCATATATGAATTCAAACACTTGTACTACTACTGCAAAGTGCTGACTCCTCAGAGCTGACTCCTCAGAGCTGACTCCTCAGAGCTGACTCCTCAGAGCTGACTCCTCGGTGCTGACACATCGGAGTTGACTCCTCGGAGCTGTCTCCTCGGTGCTGACTGCTCAGAGCTGACTACTCAGAGCTGTCTCCTCGGTGCTGACTTCTCAGAGCTGACCACTCAGAGCTGACTCCTCGATGCTGACTCCTCGATGCTGACTCCTCGGAGCTGACTGCGAACTGACTCCTCAGAGCTGACTCCTTAGAGCTGACTACTCGGAGCTGACTACTCAGAGCTGACTCCTTAGAGCTGACTCCCCAGAGCTGACTACTCACTGGTTACTCATCAGTGTTGGCAGAAAAGAAATTCAATGTTGGCACACGGAGACAGCAAGATCGTTCTAACTCATCTTCGGTCTACGACTAGAACACTGTTTGGTAAGCAACGGCTTTATTATGTTCGTATACTTCCTCTAACCAACTTGAAATGCAATTTTATTAAATTCAAATTGGTTGAAATACTTTTTTCATATAAAAATACTTGTCTTTTGAAAATTAAAGTATAAACAAACACGTTCATCACTGATGACCACGTGACTTTGACAGATGTGTTGTTTGAAGTATGTCAACGTTATGTACGTACATGCACAGAAGACGAATAATCGGTCTACCTCACCTTTAGTCAATGGTTCTATTCAGGTCGTCGTAACTCGAATACGGAAAACGAATCCTTAACGAAGTTACACGAAGTCAAGGTTCTGCAGACATAACATACAACTTTAGTATTTAAAAAATTACTGCATATTTAAACAAAGTGTATACTTTGGTCACATAAGCTAAGTATACAATACGTAATCATGTAGTGTACTTCTATAGATATTGTATATTCAAATGTTTGATTTAAAAAAAAAATTAAATTTCCTGGTTGGTAGTGCAGTCTACTTTGTAAGTTATAAGCCCTCTCCACGTCTTTTTATTCGTGCCGCGAGTATTTTCACGAATATACGCAATAAAACTGATTTTAAAGTAGTGTTTCGCTTTCATGTATACAGACTAGATTCGCTCATATGTGTTTGTGATACGACATAATTGTGAGTAAGTGATACGTAAGTAACATGGCCCAGAAAACATAGGCCAATCGCATTATATAAAAAAACACCTGGTGAAGTCGCCACATTGCTACTAACTCGACAAAGTAAGAATTTGTATTTTACTAGGTGTTCTAAAGTTGTCATGTCGTAGAACCTACTTCGGCTTGCTTCTGAAAACAAACGAATATGATAAAGGATCTCTCCTCATTGCACTCTTACGTTCCAACTATCCAGGATCTCTCCTCATTGCACTCTTACGTTCCAACTATCTATAGGCTGTTCACGGTAAAATTAGCACTTCTGAGAGCCCTGCCTAATATCTTGTATGCACGTTCTGTATTCTTCCGCCTTGTGTAAAATTAATAGTGTCATGAGTCTCATCACTTTGTTAATGCGTCGGTCAGGTGAAACTGTGAAATTATAACAAAAATAAATATTTTGCATATATGGTTATTTTTACACTTCGATGAATTAAAAAAACAGAAAGCGACAAAAATAATTAAATTTACCACAAATAGTTACCTAACACTTTTTATTCGACGTTAAGATATGGAACTACTTTCCATCCATCGTTACCAACTTTACTGGGCACATGTCACTCAGTTCGCCCTTTAAATATGTGCAGGAAGGGGCAGTGTCTTTTTTTTCTAAGGTTGATTTCAAAAGTGCTCACTTTATCGTGAACAGCCTTTACCTTCACTTACTCCCCTGGATAGGCGGAGTGTAGTCACGCGACGATAAACAAGTGGAGAAGCTGTTTGCAGACTCAGCAGTCACGTGTGCAGGAGCTAACACGGGCATCGTGGTCGGCTTCGACTCACGAGCCGCGCCATACGCCGGCCGTGACCTGTCCGCGCGGCAGGATCACAGCCGTGATTTACGACCCGCGCCGATCACCGCTCGTCGCTGCTACCCGCGCCCCGGAAGTCACGTCCACGGTATACACGATCCCTGTTCCCTCGGGGCACGGAAGCAGCTCTGGGGATCACGACTAGTAGCGTCCCACGCCGTCTACGATCTGGCCTGAGTCAAGGGGGACAAGTCCTCGCCGTCTCGGACAGAGTGTGGTGGCGCAATGATTAGCCTTCGCACTGACGTTCCAAAACACCTGAGTTCTAATCCCAGCCCAGTTATCCTGATCTCAGCATTGTTATAGTTACGGGAAAAGTTTTCAAGACAAGTTATATTTCAAAACACGGTAGGGTCATTTACCTATCTTGATTGTCTGACTTGCTTTTTGGCACGTGTGAACTATTTGCACACGAATCACGTAGGAGCCGTGCCGATGTTGCTGAATCCTGAGTGGCCCGGTCAAATATAAAAACCCCATCTCAAGCAGACAGCAACCAATGACAATAGACAAACCGCTGTTGGGCGCTTATGGTATTAAAGTCTACCTTTTACTCATATTTTTCCGCGGAAAATCGCCAGCTCGAGTTATGGTTTCCCCGAGACTACTTCACGCGAATGCTGGGTTGTTTCCTCACTACAGGCATCTCTGAGAGTCTTGCTCCGTCTCTAATGACCGCGCTATCTATGACACGTTAAGCCCTATCACACGGTATATAAGAACAAAGGGGTATGATGTGGGCGTGGCGGTTCTCTTATTGGCTGCGTGAGGCTCCGAGAACGGGTCTTGTGTCTGATAGGGATGGGGAAATTTGGCGAATTCATTTGAGGACAAGATAATACTTAGGGGCAGTGGTATTTCGTGAAAATATTTCGAGACAAGATAGAGTTCAAAGTACTGTAGGGTCGTCCAGCGTTTTGCCTAGGCTGAAACATGTTCTGGTCAGTGTTAACTGTTGGTGCACGAATCACGAAATTTCAGTGTTGTAATGACTGAATCCTGAGTGGCTGGGTCATATGCGGAAACGACACCAGCAAACCAATGGAGGTATGACAGCAGCCGAGGTATGTATATGGGATTGAAGTCTTCTGTGTGCTCCGATTATTTCGCAAAAAATAAGTGACCCTAATAAGACTCCATGACGTATACACAAAAGTCGTCTTTACAGTTTGAACACAGTTAATTAGACACGCCCTGGACGACTCCGAGCCAATATCAGACTTGCAAGGAAACAAGTAGCGAGTGTCATACTGCCAGGTGTGTAGTAACACTGACTGGCTACTCTCTGGAGCAGCAGCCAATGAGGCTCTAGCGTATACGGGACTATGGAGTCTAGCCTACAGGTCATTGAACTCGCGAAATTCTCCTATCCCTCTGATTGACTATGAAATTTCTTCTATTGGCGGGGTTACCTGCTGGCAGGTACCGGGCGCCGACTGACGAACAAGGTTCTGACATGTGGCTGGCAAATGACGCTATTTTGCTGGCATACGCTTCTGGGGGAGGCGGTACAGGCCGACTATTTCACCCCCGCATTCGTGAATATTCTGCGCCACACGCTATTGTGGATCAATTTTTTTTTCACGTGTTCTAATTTAGCAAGTCAAGAGGGGGGTGGACCCCCGCGTTTTTTGCGAAATAGCTGTTTGCGAGAATACACGTATTTCGTGAAATGTTCTGCAAATACGACTTTTCGTCAGAAAAAAAAAAAATTTTTTTATTATCTATGCCCCGGTTTTTTTTTTACTTTAGTCATATTAAGTGTATTCTCGGGGGGTTGGGGGGGGGGGAGGTTAAAATGGTCAAACATCACATTTTTAAACCTCGCCTATGCAATTCCCTTAAGCTGCAAGAGAGAAGTACAAAGCTACGAGCATAATTTTATCTGTGGGCTTTCATCGCGTGTAATAAAGCCCCACTGTTACAGATCTAATTTACACAGTACAGCGTTACGACGGAAACACTGCACGCCTTGCGCGTAGGAGCGATGGGACACTAGGCATACGTGTTAATGTCGCCCGTATCGCTCCCTCACTTCTTAACCTTGAACGCGCAGCTCCATTCCGCTCGTAAGTGTAATTTTTTTCCCAAGATATACCACAAATAATTGTTTCGCAAGCTTTCTCGCATTGATACAGCCTCAATCCCATTTCTACATTTAAATGGTGACTGCCAGGAACAACTAGGACCTAAGTGATGTTTCCGCGCGGGCGATTAGGGAAGTGGTTGTTTCAATCGTATTCAAGTAATACCAGCTTGATTAATTAGAGGAAGTGATATCCTATGCCTTCTCGTTTCGTAAAATGCAAAACAATCTCTCTAATAAAAATAAAAATAGTAGCGAAAATTCCATGAATGCAAGATTGCGGGAATTGATGTGCTGAACGATTTTTTAATATTCCTGTTAATTCTAATAAACACGATAATATTACACCCCCTCCTTCAACTTTTTTTTATCGCAAATAACTGTGATCCCAACTCTTAAAAAGTACCACATTTGGCCAACAAAGAAAGAACACGTATGATTATTTCCTCACTGCTCCGATAGTGTCTCTACTCCATAAAATAACTACAGTGCACAAAAAATATACGTTGCAGAATAGTGATCCATATAATAGAGATTAATTTTTTGTGATACCTGTTTAAGGTGCACCGGTTGAAATTTTGCACCATATAACAGTTCACAGTAAATCTGGCAAAGTAGCGTTTCTGTGGCGCACCTTGATGAGGCACGCATGTGCTGCCATAGCGTGAGGGTTAATCTAACCCTGAGTATCATATGGTAACAATCACGAGTAACAGTCGTTCTAGCCGCCATCATCACAAAGATACTCGCAGTGAGTGTATTTAACGCAGATTCCCACCCGCCATCTTGGATTTATGGAATTTTCGCCATACTCTGGAAATACAGTTTTGTATCATGTTAATTTTTTTTTTTGGGAACGACAGAGCACAGAGCATTGCCTAGTGCATTGTCTGAGGTCAGTATTTCTTGATCACTGTTAATATCGACGCCTTTGTAATTGTTCGCAATAAATAATCTCGCTTTTCGCCTCGACACTTACCAGGTAAAAATTAATATATGTAGCGAAGCTGTGGCAGTTCGATAAAGTTCGGGAAGCTGTTATTTAGGATATGCCATGTGGTAAATTTCAATACACATTCTGAAATAGAAGGTTTGGCGAAAAATCGATACATCGAATATGGTGGTTGGGAATTCGCCTTAAGGGGGCCGTCTATCCGACGCGACATGGCACAGGAGTGAGCGCACATCAAGTGCCGCATCGCCACTATGTGTGAAGCACTAAACTAGCGCGTAAACTTTTCGTAGAATCGTTTTTTCTACGGGATTTTAAAGCGGTGACCACATTATTTTACTTATGCAAAGTTCAATGCAGGATTGTATCTGTGTTTCACGTAGATCCAGTCAGCACGTTTTGACATACGGCAGTCTGAAAATGTTGTTTTTAGATATGTTGGAGGGCTTGGAAATAGTGGTTCTAAGATGCGTAGTGTCTTGAAAGCGACTTTCCGTCATCGCCTGAAGTTTGTTTTATTTTCACAAATTAGCACATTGGGCGCACGTGGAATACACACTGCAACACTGCAACGCATTTATAGCGCCTTGTAGGCAGACCCCTTAAGGCTCGGCCTCGCATGCCACCCCTTAAGGCTCGGCCTCGCACGCCATGTTGAATTATTGGTTCTAGCTTATTTCAATTGTATACCGACACTTTTTACGAAACTGCTACTATACAATCATGAGAATATACGTTACGCTGAAGTACAAACATAAATTCTGAATGTTCGTAAAGTAGTCATGCCGTATTTTCGAGAGAATTGTGAGCAGATTAAAGCCATTTTACAATCACCATATCACACATGGATGAAGTTTGACGACTAAATTTGAACGGGAATGTCAATTGTGATAATGTTGTAGTGACAAAATATTTGGTTATGTCGCTGAAAAGGAAGTTATGGCTAGGGATAGGAACATTTTCGCGAGTTCATTTCAGGACAAGATATACGTCAAACACGTGTACACTGAAGTTGACTTTTATATTGGATCACAGTGTATTATACACGCCCTGGACGACTCTGAGCCAATAGCAGACTTGCGAGGAAACAAGTAGCGAGTGCCATACTGCCAAGTGTGAAGTAACACTGGCTACTCTATGGGGCAGTAGGCAATGAACAAACATCTGAGGCCCGAGTATACACATGACTGTGGAGTCTAGCCTACAGGTCATTGAACTCGCGAATTTTTCCTATCCCTAGTTATTATATATAAATGGAAAATTCAACATGGCGGGTGAGGCGGTCGCCTTAAGTAAAGCTGAAGGTCGAGAATAGGGCGGCAGGTGAGTGAGTGGATGGGCATCAGGCGCCCAGGAGCTCTCAGTTTGCACCGAAGCATGTCGGGCCTCGGGCGTGCATCACAAAGTGCTCGTCCCTCGGACACGATGGCCCGCCGAGAATACCCAAATACAGCACCCCTCCCCCTCCAATCATCATCAGTCGGCGGACTCCAGCTCGCCACACGAAAACGACTGTAGTAAGCGGGGAGAGAGAGAGAGAGAGAGAGGAGAGAGAGAGAGAGAGAGAGAGAGAGAGAGAGAGAGAGAGAGAGAGAGAGAGAGAGAGAGAGAGAGAGAGAGAGAGAGAGAGAGAGAGAGAGAGAGAGAGAGAGAGAGAGGCGGTACAAATAATCCCCAATCACAATGTAACGTTTTTTACTGTGATGATTACTGTTACGTTATACTATTAAACACAAGATTATACACAACACAACATGCTGGGGCCAATCCTCTTAACGTAACTCCACTCTGCGGGTATAACTAGAGATAGGAAAATTTCGCGAGTTCAATGACCCATAGGCTGGACTCCACAGTCCTGTGTACACTCAACCCTCAGTTGTTTGATCACTGGCTGCTGCCTCAGAGAGTAGACAGTGTTTCTCCACACCTGGCAGTATGTGATTCACTACTTGTTTCCTTACAAGTCCGCTATTGGCTCAGAGTCGTCCAGGGCGTGTCTAATAAACTACGATCCAACTGCAAACTCAACATCAGTGTACACGTGTTTGACGCCTACCTTGTCCTGAAATGAACTCGCGAAATGTTCCTATCCCTATGTATAACTCAAGATGGTTCAATGACACAAAACAATTACAAAACTACTAATTATTTTATTTTATTACTCCTCATACGATAAATTATCTCAAACACACTTAACAAACAATACTGAGTGATTACTAGATTTGAAATATCTCAACAATTAATAGTGAATAAAAACTCGACTTTTCCAATCTACAATTACGTTAACAAATATTAAGGCTCTTAACAGGGGATCTCTAGAGTTCGCTGAGCATAAGATCGTATCCGGATGTATCCTGCACCCAGAACAGAATATCTCCTTACCACTGGTAATTAGTGACACTGGACCGGAGTTCCTCCACCTCGTGATGTCATAGGGACAGGTGTATTCGCGAATATATTTATGTTCATGCGAGATTTCAATATCCTTCGTCCACAACTACAACTTCCTTTGATTATTGGCCGCGTGTCTACATAAGCAGACATGTTCTTATTTGACTGGGCCAATTGTAATAAAGTCCTCTGTTTACTAAACGTCCATGATTCGTGAACAGTCACTTGATGCACGTCATATTTAAAGGAATTCAAACCACGAACATGCATATCAACACAATTGTTTTGGAGTACAACTGGTCTTGAAATAATTTCGCGAAAAACACCTGTCCCTAATTATATCTACACATTGAACATGGGGGGCCACGTTGGCTAAGTGGTTAGACCGCTCGCCTCCCACCAAGGCGATCCGGAGTCAATCCCTGGTCGGGTCACCCGATTTTCGCATAGGAATCGTGCCGGACGATCTCCCGTTTCCCCCTCCATCTCATTCCGGTGCCGCTCCATACTCACTTCAATCACCCTCATCGGCTCTCAAGACCTCGCTGTTAAGAGGAGCCCAAATCTTTTCACATTCACACTGGAGATCATATTTTCGTCCCCTCCAACGTAGCAAGGAACTGCTTTTTCAGACTGTTATATGCCAAAATATACGAACCTGCTACATGCGGAACTATGACAGAGGCGTGCAGTGTACGTCATTATAGAGTTGCGTCCAATAAAGTTACACGTCACTACCTAAAGTTACGTGCAGGTGAGTCGCTGACGTAAAGACTGCACCACAGTTGAGTGCCTTGCGCGTAGAGACGATACTGCTGTACATACACCGAGAGAAAATTGAACAAAATATTTGTTTGTATAGGGCCAAATATATATTTAGTTACCCTAGCAAAATACATTGTTGTGCAAACAAAACTTGAAAAGCAACAAAATTACTTTTATTCGTCTAACAAAATATATGTTTGAATAAACAAAATATCTGTGTTGGGCCAAAAAAATTACACAGCATAAATATTTGGTTGATTCCACTGTTTATATTTGTTTGGCCACTCATTTGACTATCTTCGTTCGAAAATACAGCTCGAGAGTTTGGTTACCTTTCTTGTGACAGGATACTAACCTTGTTTGTTAGTGTAACTATTTATGCTTAATAATCTCATAAACACATTAATAGAACAGTGTAACAATAAACTGAGTAGCAAATCTGTAAAACTTGAAATATTTTTTTACACTCGTTACCCAGTATTTTCAGTATATCTATTAAAAAGTTTTCCGTAGTCATCAGTTGTCACATTAGCTGAGATTACTAAGTCGTAACGCGCTGATGCAGGTGATCTAGGTTCTGAACTCGGTCGAACTTCTGTAGTTTTTTATATCGGCCCAAACTGTTTAACGTTCGTCTAGCCTAACAAATCTTTAGTTGCACCAACCAGATCTTACAGTTTGGGGCAACCAAATGAGAAAAACTAGATAATTTGGTTTCAGCAACAAAATATTTCATTTCCCCTATACAAATGAATAATTTGTTCGCACCAAACATATCTTGTTTCATTCAACAAAATCACTTTCTCAATGTACGTCAGTCGCCTCCGCCTGTA
Source organism: Dryococelus australis (assembly GCA_029891345.1). Classification (NCBI taxonomy): domain Eukaryota; kingdom Metazoa; phylum Arthropoda; class Insecta; order Phasmatodea; family Phasmatidae; genus Dryococelus; species Dryococelus australis. The sequence continues at coordinate 195,088,217 of CM056998.1, read as the reverse complement.
GCGCTTCATCGAGGTTTGCCTCACTCGCACCTGTCACTAGACGAGCCCCTTAAGTATAACGCGCAGGACACGACTTTGTGATTTGCCGCGCCTGAGACCACAAATTCGTTTCGGAGTGAAAGTGCTGTGGTACAGGCGTGTGGTCCAGTTGAGTTGAGACATTTGGGCGGCCCTTAACAACGAGGTCTTGAAAGCGGATCAGGGTGAAATGAGGTGAGAATGGAGTGGCGCCGGAATGCAACGGGCGGGGGGGAAACGGGAAATCCAGGAGAAAACCCCGCCGACCAGCGGCATAGTCCGGCACGATTCCCACTTATCCGGAGGAGACCCGGCCGGGAATCGAACCCGGTTCGCTTCGGTGGGAGTCGAGCAGTCTAACCGCTGGGCCACCGCGGCCCCCGTGTGGTCCAGTCACGAGGGACGGGAGTAGTGGCTCCAGCGCCCCTGGAGTGATACGCTCCTTGTCTCACGTCCTGTGTAAGTAGCTGCTGCGCTTGCATCTCCAGGACGTTGCTGGAGCCTTCTCATCTTCGCGAGCAAGCAACCAGACGATCGTCTTCCATGCCACGGTACCTCCCGTTCTTCTTCTCTGCCCGTCAGCTCAAAACTTAAGCCGTCAGTCGCCCGTCCCTCAGTCTGACATCAATCTGCATTTTTGTCCGTCAGTTGAAATCGATTCACAACAATCCGTCGTCCGTCAATACTTATGTACGGCAGTATTCCTGTGTGGCAACTTAACATCGAGCTCTTTCTTTAGTTGGAGGTATACTTTGGTTGGAAATACATTCTCAAAAGATGAACATGTTTGGGAAATTATTTTTTTACGCAGTAAGAATTTATAGTGAATTACTGTTTACATTTTAAATTGCTGAATTTTTCCACGGAAGATAAATAAACACATATCCACCGTCTTGCAGTTTATTTCAAAGTGCGTATTCGTGTCTGCGGAATGTCGTCAGAAGGTGGTGCGCCATCCGATCATCCGTTGAAAGTTAAAGTTTGAGAAATATTTGACAGGTTGAAGGATAGAAAAAAAAGAAGACCTGAGATTGATTAGATCACGTGACGGCTAGACGGACGGACAACTGACGGTTTCGACGGATGGTTGTGAGTCCAACGTAAGTTCGTCGCCACACAAGTGGTCTAAACGTGTTTGTTGTCTATGTTATTTCGGCAGCCATGTTTGAACATATTTGCGAACGGAACTAGTTTCAGTGGCTACACCTCCTTATAGGCTGTTCACGGTAAAGTGAGCACTTTTGAGGCCCTAGATACTTTTTCCTTTCAGCCATATTTTATTCTTTAACCACATTTTCAAATAAATATTCCAATGTAAGACATAAACACAGTGTGTATATTCCACCCCGCTTAAAAATTAACGCCTAAGACTAAAACAAAATATAGTTATTGACTATTATTCCAAACGAGGGGGCTTTCAAAAGTGCTCACTTTACTGTGAAAAGCGTATATCGGGATGTAAATAAAAGGAAATCCTAACCTCAAAATCATGCTTCCATAATTAGCTCCCATAATTACTCATTATCGCTTTCGTCACTCATTAAGGCTCCACACCACTCCTTGTGCCGATATTCTTATTTTTCGGATCATAAATTTGTACTTATAATAATTACTGATAATGTACGATTACAGAAAGTGTAGATTTTGTAAGTTGTTAAATATTTTTGTGCGTAATTTTAATTGCGCGTTATCTGCTTGTTGGGAAAAAATCGATAACATATGTATATTTTACCACTAAGCTCTTACCTTTTTGTAAGCAGGATATAACACACTGTTAATTAGATACACAAATGTTAAACAATTAGTAAATTGTAAATTTTCTGTAATCAAACATTTCCAATAATAATTCTGAAACTTAAATTATGATAAGAAAAAGACTAATTTCTGTAAAAGGGAGTGAAAGTAAGCCTTAAGTTCGAGTATATTATTAATTTCAACAAATTTTGTCTTGTTTTTCTTGTAAAAGAGAACCTAGTATTGTATTTTGGCCTGGCTTACTATTTTTTTTCAAAGAATGCAAACGTTCCCGCCAAATACAGCAATTTCAATTATAGTTTCAATTCACTTCCGATGTACTTACACAGTCTGTTTACTTAGAAAATGTTGTGTTCGCGATGTGTGAAAAGATCGGAGCCAGTGCAACTCTGAAGATGTTTGAAGTGAAGTAGTTCCGTGTTCCGTGTGACAGCGGCCATAGACCACGACTTGTACTCTCTCTTTGAAACGTGCGTCCTTTTCCTTCTCCAAAGTTTTCGTCCTGTTGGGGAGTATAACAGTTCGCGAAGGGAAGTCAAATGGACAATTAATGATATATCTAGTTTATACTGTACTTGTTGTTAAGGTTGGGGTGGGGGGGGGGGGGAACTCATGATTAGAGATGATGGAAAATTGCGAAAAATTTTTGGGCTACCATACCTTCTATAACACTCTAACCAGTTTATTATTTTATGATTGGATGACGAAGGGTTTGACTCGGTTAAGTTGTTTGCAGGCCAATGACGATCGTTCTGCCTTGTAGTAGCAGAATCCTCATTGGCCCAGTGAAATGAGGTAGTAGCTTCGTACATGCATGACAGCCAATAATGAAAGAAAACGGTCGGACATGTGTACGGTAAGTTGAATCCTAGCAAACAGCCAACTTTTCCCGCGATAAACCATCACCTCTGCTCATGACGTTAGAGCAAGAGGTGTAAATGAATATAAATATCTATAGGTTACTTTGTGGTTATATAATTAAACATCCGGACATTACATAAAATACTAAATGGTCGGGGGAGCAGTTTTACTTTACCTACATGAACTACCTTATTGAGAGCCGCGTTATTATATGGTAACTGTCCCACCTTGAGAAGTAACAGGAGGCTGTAGAAGTATTACTGAGTTACGGCGGTCGGCACAGCAGGATTCTAGGGACGTCCATCTTGGCCGGAGTCACATGAAGAAGGACGCCTGCCGCCACTCTACATTGCCCTCATATCAGCGTCGCATAACACAACCTGACCTGATTCCCTGCCTGGTGGAGGGGATCCCTGCTTACCAGGGTTTGCCCAGTGCGAGTCCCGATTACGGCAACTGGCTGTCTTCATTACAACTCGTGTGTGATGGCGTGTTCAGGCAGGCCGTCGAACTAAGGCTCCTTCACACTATTGTAACATTGCATTGCAGTGCAGTGAACGGAGCTTCTGTAACTGGCCTACTTGTGGTTGTGACGTAGGAGGAGCCACAATCGTGGTGGGCTCTCAGTGCTAAGAGCATTGGATATTACAGTAGTACATGGCGCACTGCCAGAAACCTTGTGCGAAATTATTTTTACCAATGGAATTTTCCGACGATTCTGACGTCAGTAACTAGTGTTGATAAATTTTGGTTTGAATTTTTACCTGTCTCGAAATTCATAAAACTGATTACGGTAGCATGTTTAGTATGATATCCTGTTGAAAATGGATAATGTTCTAAAAGAGTTGATATGTTTACTTGTCTTTAAAATCTTTTCTATTGCTGTCTTAAAAATGTGGATAACCTTTAGAAATTTCTGCTCGCGTTGTGTCACTTGTCTTCCTTTCTAAATAGATGACTTGCGGAAATTAATAACGATAAATCATGGTCCGTTTCTGCAGTATAACTATGTTACCCTATTTTATAGATAAATAAATAACTTATCAACGATCTGTGAATCTAGCTCCAAAAACCGAAGTTTAGTGTGATAGGTAGTGGCGATGGACTTGTTTGTGACTTTAAAGCCAAATTTTTTTTTATCCGCGTGTTTATTTGTGTGAATTCTTAACCGTAACTGAGCACTAACTCAGAAGTTTTGACGCTTTTGGTGATACACCGTAAGAGCAAGGTAGCGGGTATATAGCCCGTCATCGTCATGTGTGCTTGTCTTGTTTTTTCTCATTTCTTTTACAAGATTTATTTCTAGGCCACAAACTGTGTGTCAAACCATAGACTAAAGATGAGAGAGGTAGACCGATCTCGCTGGCTGCGCACAACCAATCTCCGTGTCCCAACATTGAACTGTACAGAAAACAGCGTGGTTTGATTTTAGGTTAGAAAACTGATTTTCAAATAAATGCTTTGAGATGTATGTATACTTCTTCTGACCAATTTTGTAATGCAGTTTGATTAAAATCAATTTGGTAAAGGCATTTTATTCATATATTAGTGCTTGTCATTTAAATATTATGATATAAACAAACACTTTCATTACGGTTTACCATGTGACTTTGACAGTCGTGTGTGATTGGTGTAGCTCGGATGTTGGGTACATGCGCAGAAGACTAATAAGAGGTCAGACTCATATTTAGTCTGTGTGTCGAACGTGGGAGCTGTGCCAGCGAACGTTTCATGTAACTCTAGGTTTAGCCTGGGTTTAAAAGACCTGTGAAATGCCATAGCTGTGTAGTGAGTTACCTGCTATTCTCACAATGAGATGTCATTACTGAGTGCTGTACATGCTCTCACATAAAGGTAGTGCCTTGCGTGTTGCCTACCGACGAAGGCACTAGCTACACACTGGAAAATTCATTAGATGTTTGCTCAAGAACGATTGGCCTGAGAAAACCTCACCAAGTCTTCCTTAGTTCATCTGGTCGTTCAATTTATTCAAGAATCAGAACATACGTCTAGTTCATTATGGTTGCAATTGTTTTTGTGATAATAAGCGTACCACCACTATTATTTTATGAAAAATGTTTTCACGAGCTAAAGTGCAGGACGCGTCAAAGAGTAGACAACCGCACAGAAGCGAAATGGTGTGGCGATTGCTGTTATGTGGGCGTACCCATTTTCTGATTGGTTACTCTATGCTGTGTCCGGTTGGCTGGTCAGCCGGCTGTCGAGCGGGTTACCAGGCACTGATTGGCGGACGGCGTTCCGACATGTTTCTAGCCAGTGACGTCCAATTTTGCTGACATGCACGGCTGGAGTTCGAGGAATAAGCAGTTCTTTCATCTCTGTATTCTCACTTGTTCTATGCTTTGTATCTGCTGTCAACACAACATTGCCCAAAACCATTTCCTCTTCTGTTATTGCGAAGTCGCATTTCTTCGACACCCCCCCCCCCCATTTTTTATTCCCCTACCCATTCAGTGGTTAACATGACAGTGTCCTTTCTTGGTATACCTTACTTACTCCGTGGTATAGGCTGTTCACGGTAAAGTGAGCAATTCTGAGGCCCTAGTTACTTTTTTCTTTAGACCATTTTTTATACTTTAACCACCATTTCAAGTAAATATCGGCATGTAAGTAATAAACGCAGTGTGTATATTCCACCGCACTAGGACGCTATCGTCTAAGACCAAAATCAAATGTATTTTTTGACTATTATTTCAAATGAGAGGGCTTTCAAAAGTGCTCACTTTACCGTGAATGGCCTATACACACTAGCATTGCAGGAGTACAGTTGGCAGCGAATTTATAAGAATTTTTTCCTTGGACCTGGAGTTGTATCGCAAATGTAACGTTTCAATTTAATGGCACTGAGGTTAGCATGTCATATTTGTAAACGCTTTAGAACAAGAATTTGCGTCTTAGTAACATATTAATTTTTATAACTATTCGTCGGCGTCACTTTAATGATTCCTGGATAGAGATGATGGGGAATCGCGAAAACATTTTTGAGTTAACCATACTGAGGTCCGGGTAATCGCCCAGGACACCTCAAGGACACAAATTTCAAAGCAATACTATCAAACAGTATTTGTTTTAGCAAAAGGTAGATAAGGAGAAACTAATAGAGGCGAAAAATTGTAATCATTCATAGCAAAACACAGTGAAAATAATCTGAAGAATAAACAAGGCTAACGCTACTCTACACAGATGAAAAATCAACTTTCAATAATTGCATTTTATTCAATACTGCGCATTATCTTTTCTCATATCACACAAATTACACAACGTTAATATTGTACTTAGAAAATCTTAAATGCATGTGGCAAACATACGTGGCGTCACAAAACGTACTCAGTGCTTTAACTCTGAATGTACAAAAATTCTAAAAGCGCGCGTGGCAAACATATGACATCATTAAATGTACTCATTTATTTACCTCTGAAGCCACTTTACCCTTTTACATCAATTTCATGACACGTGGGCATCTATATTTAATCATATCTTGGTGTTTGTCATCCGGCACCAACTCTAATATCTGTTTATGAAAAATTAAGTTCACGTGGCACCATAAATGTACTCTTTTATAGTAACTTTGCATCTCCTCAAGCTCTTTTTATCCTTTAAACACAATATCGGATTACACTTAACATCAGGTATAGTGCGGAGTCATTTATGCATATTCAAACATTTCTAAAAATTATATGCACGAATCCAACTTTTCCTGCACCTCCCTCAAAACGCATATTACACTTACCGTGGTTTTACTACCAATAAAACCTCTGCCTATCTTTGATACCATTACTTAAATTACACAAATTAAAATATCTCAGTCAAAAAACATCATTATCACCGGACATAAGGTTTTCCTCCTGGCCAATGGTGGTGACTGTGGCCACTACAACAGGCCTGAAATATTTTTAGGTTACCTTAGTGAGATTATTTGTCACACGCACCTGCAAATCGATATGTTATTGCAACAATAGGAAGCCACTACTGTCTCTATTCAATATAACAAAATGGCAGAGAACTAACACAAGCAAAGTATCCGTTAAAGTTAGAAAATTAACAGTATATTTCAAGAAAGAGGTTGGTTCCAAGCATTTCACCAAACACTGACTTTGTCAAAGAAAAATGACGCTTGATTCCAACAAGTTTGAGTAGGCATCATTAAATTGCTCTATTAAAAAATTATCCTGATTGCAAAATAGATGACTAAAAACGCCAAAGCAACCTTCCTGCATTCTGAAAGATATTGCATTACGAAAGAACTTATAACCAAGCTACCTGACCTGTTTCTCCATGGGGAACCCTCTCTCGATCCCAAGCGTCTGACCAATTTCTTGGATTTGCAGGCCGTATAAATACGAAAACGACCATTGACTGGCTATAGGGGTCACACAAATCATCCACCACTAGCGAACCAAGGCGTGATGACAACATTAGTCCTGGAGGGGGTACAATAACTCCCACGTGTTATCGAACAATCTGGTAGCACGAAAATACATTGATTTCTTTGGAGAAAACAAATACCTCCTTAGAGGGGTCAGAACAATACACAACTTACGACGACCAATCATATAGAAGTTTTCTTTCTTGGTACACTTGAAGGAGGACGCCTGCCCTCTATCAGGCGTGCGCTAAAGCTCCCTCCGCTCCGCGCCAGTACGACCGTCCCAACACAAGTGTTGAGCTGGGCGAAACAACATATCGCTGCAGTGGTTCGTTCGTGTGCTACATCGGGCTGTAAATTCCACTTCAATGATGATCTTCAAGCTCGTGTAAGTTTTTCAAAGGCATAAATTGTACGTACCATTATCAATTTAAATAGATTTAAGCGTTTTGTCGTGTTGTGCAGCGTCCAGTAAAATTTCTCCTGTTAACATAAACGCTCCTTACAAGCTACGTGTTACAGGTAGACGCCGCTAGAATGGAGGCTTAGGGAGAAATATAGAGATTAAGTACGTATTTTTAGACGCGCGTGTCTCAATATATTGTACAACACTAACTAGATTATTCTTTCATGATTGGATGAACAAGGTTTTGACTCGGCTAAGTTGTTTGCAGACCAATAACGAACGTTTTGCCTTACAGGATCAGAATCCTCATTGGACCAGTGAGAAATGGCGTAATAGCTTCATTCATGCATGACAGCCAGTCAGGAAAGAAAACTGCCGGACATGTTTACAGTACGTTGAATCCTAGCAAACAGTAAACCTTTCCCGCGACAAACAATGGATAAAGTGATCATGACCATGATAATGTTACCGTTTTTTTTATTTGAGCGGCTCTTAACATCGAGGTCTTGAGAGCCGATGAGGGTGAAGCGAGGATGAGGAGCAGCACCGGGTTGCAAGGGCGGTGGGGGAAACGGGAGATCGCCGAGAAAACCCACGGACCAGCGGCATCGTCCGGCACGATTCCCAACTTGTGGGAGTGACCCAGCCACGAATCGAGCTAGGTTGGTCTGGGTGGAAGGCGGGTACACTGTTAAAAATTTCCGTATATTTACGGAATGTTTTACGGAAATGTGCATTGTACATACGGAAAGGCAATCCGTAATGACGAAAAACGGAGATAAGTCCATAAATACAAAATACGGAAAGTCTCCGCATTCCTTTTGACTTCCAGTTACGGGGACGAACAATGCCGATTCTACACGAAGCTTTCTTCGCCACTGTAACAAGAAAATTATCGTTTCTGCGGCAGTTAAGGTTATCCACACGACTATGACATTTTCTTTCAAACATTAAAAAATAGCATCAGGCGTATGTAACGTTTGGCAACACTAAAAATACACCAAATTTAAAGAAACTGAATTTTTGTTTTTGTCATTTGAATAGAAATATAAAAGTTATACCGCAATTTTACGAGAGATTTGTAGGTAAATGGTTCGCGTAGTGAAGTGGTAATTTTTTGAATCCGGTTCAAACATCGCTTAAGTACAAAATGTTTTAACTTTTTAAATATAATTTTTTATACACAGTAGAACACCCATATAACGAAAATTGAAGACATTATCATTATCTCTTTCTATTTTATACGGAAAGTACAGAAAACTAATTTGGAAATTGACGGAGAGGTTCTGTGAAATTTACGGAAAGTCCATTTCTGAAAATCAATGTGTCCGTAATTTTACAGAGAGTTTACGGACACTTCTGGATAAATTTTAACTGGCACTTTTCCGTAAAATGAAGGAATTTTTTTTTTTTTTTTACTGTGTAGTCTGACCGCTATATCACCGTGAAAAGCGCGATGTCTATTTGACTGGCGACCGGAGTGTACAAGCAGCTTGAGCAGTCCCAGAATGTAAGTCACGTGGCTGATGGAGTCGTGCTTGTACATCGGCGCGTTGTTAGGATGCAGCCCGCGCCTTCCACGGAGCGTAATATGATACTCGCCTGTCGGCAAGTGAGGTCACGTGGGCCCGCTTATAGGCTGTTCACGGTAAAATGAACACTTTTGAAAGCGCTGCTTAAGAAATACTTGTATACCAGTTGTGTATTTTCCCGCCTTGTGTAAAATTAACATTGCCATGGGCCTCATCACTTTATCCGTGCATCGGTCAGGTGAAACTGCGAAATTATTGGAAAATAAAGTATTCTACAAATTTGGTCATTTTCATACTTAAATGTATTTTAAAAAAACGGAAAGCGAAATAAATAATTTAAGTTATGACAAATGGTTACTTTACACTTTTTATTCGAAGTCAAGATATGGAGTTACTTTCCACCAATCGTTACAAACTTTACTGGGCGCATGTCACTCAGGGTGCCCGTTAAAATATATGACGTTAGTAGCAGTGATTTTTTTCTTAGGTTGATTTCAAAAGTGCTGACTTTATCGTGAACAGCATTTACCTCCGCCCACAGGGTACACTCTACATCTGAACCAATCAGTATTTCACTGTTTCAATCAGTTAACAGTACCTGACTGATTCCACAGTCACTTCAGTGAATTTAACAACTGAATTAGCAAGAAAAACTTTTTTCCATCACTTATTGACAGAGACCTGAGGAAATCGCGAGTTCAGTGACCTGCAGGCAGTGGCGTCTCGTTAGGGCAAGCAATGAAAGCAGTGCTTGCCCAGACAGTTTCCTGGCAATGTTATATTTATAGTAAATATTAAATTCTAACTTATATTTAGGCTACTTTAAGGTAATTTCTCACTCATGCGGTACACATTCTACTCAGTACACAATACTGTACATTATAAGAAAACAACTCGTTGTCTAGCAAAACCAAGATGTTTGGGAGCGCTGTAAGTAATGCTTTCAGCAGGTAGGCGCTCACAATGGTTTCCCGGCCGACGGAGGGATGGCAGGGTAGGAAGACCGCCCGGGGAGGGGCGGGGGCATGTGGCTGCGTCGACCTGTGTTAGAAGCTACGATGGTAGTGCTTTCTTCACCGAACTGAAGCGGACATAGTAGAAGCTGGCCTAGCCGCAGGCAGTTGGCGCGGTGTAGTTTACAGTAACTAGATCGATGGGTGGGAAAGTTCGCGCGCACAACACGAATCGTACTGTTTTTATTTAATTTAGTTTTGTTGCTGAGAATGTTATACATATTCGAGCACGATGTATGCCCTACATAAAAATTATACAATTACCGTGTGAGACTGAGAACCGAGCATATGGAATGAGTGCAACAGAGACATGTGGATGTAAGTGTGGCGTGTGTGGATTACGAGTGAAGCATTGGTCCAGCAGTGATTTCACTTTCCAGGAAATATGTGACATCATAAAAGAGTGTAGGCCGACACCTGAACTCACGACCACGACAACATCCAAGAAAGACAATTTTGTACGTCATTTCCAAAAAAAAATTATTAGAAACACTTGTGGTTATATGCAGTTTCATGGTAAAGTGATCACTTTTTAAGACCCTTATAAATTTTTCCTTTCGTACAATTTCCATCTTCCTGCTGCTTTTTAATATAAACATTGCAATGTGACCAATAAACACAGTGCATACATTTCACCACCATCAAAATTTAATGCCTGAGGCGGCAATAAGATATATTTATTGGCCGTTAATATATGTTGGGAGGGCCTTAAAAAGTGCTCACTTTATCGCGAACAGCATGTAGCTGGATGTAACAGCCTAAACAAACTGTTTTGCTGGCCATGTTTATTGTTTTTAAAGGATGTTAACACACGGGTTTTTACGTTAAAACATTAATTTACTGTATATTAATTTTGACGGACGTGAATGTTTGCAGATGTAATTATAAGTGTGATTTGTGCTCAGTTATCAGAAATGTTAATGCAATGCTATAATGTTTTATCTAACTCCGTACCGGTGATGGATTTAAGTAAATTCTCGATTTCAGTATATATGGTAGAAAATTAAAATTAATCATAATGAAAGTGATGTTTATAATATAGTCGCAGTCATGAGTTTGCGCCCATTTTAACCAAGTCGTTTTCTAATATGATTATGGCATGTGCTATATCTGTACAATCAATGACCTCGGACACTGATCAGACCAAACCACCGTTAATTTTCAACGCGTGCCGATCTGGATGTTCTTCGCATGAGTCACACTTCCCTCGCTGGCCCTCAGATGTTCGACTGTCTCAAGCGGGTGTATAACAGCTAGAGTGAAAACATCAATATGCAAGCAGTGCAGGAGTGCGTGTACATTCTATATGTGCGAAGAGCATAAATTAAGGTTCGTATTGTAATATTTCCGTTGATAAAATTAACAGTTGGAACAATGACAAGGTAAGGTTGTGCACAGTGAATGCAGGGAAGTAATTTTAATGTGCTGAAGTCCATGACCAATGAATCAGAGGAAGGCATTCAAGTACCACTTTCTGATGTAGTGAGAGAAGTCAGTGCAGCGATAGTTGTTCCACCCGCAGTTGTTTACAGAATAAAACAGGAAGTAGGGTTCAAGAATTGTACATTAAACCCCACACAAACATCGAGCGAAACGACGAATGAAGACTAACATTGACGATTTTGACATTCAGGTAGTGAGGTGGACAATAAATAACTCCCACATGATTGATAAGTGTCGACCGATTGTTGGGGCTGCTGGCAGTGCATTTGTGCGATTATGATTTGTACTCCGTCGATTCAGAAGGTGAACGGTATTGGAAAAACGCGTGTACGCATTAGTCTACATGCACATTTCAAGGCTGATGTAAATATTTGCTCTATAAGTACAATAAGTATATGAAGGCCTACATGTTTGAATGTATCAATACCACATGTTCCGAATGCACAAGGCAGCTTTCCGTGACACATTTTCCTGTAGCTATTTAGTGACGTGACCCTGGGGGATGTGTGTGTTGTCTGATCTAGGCGTATTACGTCTGTATCGGTTTGCAAGACAACCTTTGCGGAGCGAGCTATCGCTCTGGGTGACAATGTTCAGTGTTGGTGTGTTGAATTACACTGATTAACAATTCAAGGACATTAGGATATCGTAAATACCTGTTACAACCGTGGTTGGTGGTCTTCGCACACACAACGCATGATATGTTCATATGTCCCTATATCTTCGCAACTGTGCTGCAGCTGGTTGGAATATAATCAGCAGTTTATTTTTGGTGAAAGACAGCTGCAAGGTACGAACAGTAACTTACACTGGTGAAAGGATAATGGTAAATATGTTTTCAGCTCGGCTGTTTTGACTTCTGCTACCCTCCCTCTCGTGTTCCCTCCTTCCTGTCGGCTTTCACCAGACACCTCCCCTTCTGTGCTTCCTCCCCTCACGCTGTGCGACAAGAATCTTCTCTTTTGATGCGCACTCTACCTGCTTCGTTTTTTCCTGCCTCCTGCTCGTTCGCGTTGACTGCTTTTCACCTTTGCACAAACGAATAATGATTTCTCCTGTCTACACTTATGTACAAAAAAAATTGCTCCGTACGTAAATACCTCACTGTCGAATGGTATTACAATAACATTGATTTTAAGTGGACAAGGTTCCGGGTTTCAGTTTAATGAAGGTATCTTTGTAATATTTTTCATTCGGGCAAATTTTATGTTAAAAAATATTAATATTTTTACAAGTAGTGAATTTTATATTTAGGTACGAAAAAATGTTTAAATGGCACATTTTGCACCTTGAAATCCAAATTTCCCAGGGGGAGGGCACCCGACCACCCCCGCACCTTAATTGGGGAGATCAACGCCATTACTGCCCACTGCACGCAATAGCTTGCCCATGAAATTATAGCACGCGTCGCCACTGCCTGCAGGCTATATAATCTACAGTCTTATGTATGTACAAATATGCCGACATCAACTGCGTATTAGTTCTCTGCTGTCACAGTGGAAGGCGACGATTAGGCCAGCGTTCTCCAAGAGCTGTCAAACACCGTGTGGACCAATGGCTAAAGTTTTATCAACATACGTGTTTTGAATTCCAGTTTGTCGCGAAATGAATCCGCGAATTTTTCAGGTCTCTGCTGATTGATAGAGCCACGAGTATTTCGCGAATTCATTTGGAGGTGAGGTAGACTCCAAACCCTTGTTCTTTTCTCCTACTGTTGTGATTGGACGACAGTTGTTTAGACACGTCCCGTTCAGCTGTGAGCCAGTAATAAGGTAGGAAGCAGTATGGTGAGAGAGTGTTTAACAGTGCTGTACATAGTAACCACTAAGCAAACGATAGTATCTCGAGTGTATATAGGGCTGTTCAGCCTAGCTTACTGCCAGCTCAGTCCGCGAAATACTCGCATACTGCTGAGGGAAGCTGATTAAAAACACTTCAAACATTGCAATGTCTGTCATATTAAACCATGTCACGCCCGTTGTAGACAATCATGAACATTTTGCACAGGAAGGTTGTATTTTACTGGTACTGTACTGTGAGGCTGCGTGTTCAATGATCTTCCTTGTAGGTAAATGATCCCTAAACCATGTTAGCTATTCTACGTTATGACTAGTTTATATCACTGATCACCGAACACAAAGCTTACAGCTTACTGTTGTGAGAACAAAAAAAATTATTTCCCAGCTGAAGTACAGCATGCATCAAAAAATTTCATAATTGCAACATCAGAAAACATAAATTACTGTTGGAATGAAAGGTCTTCATTATTATTTTCTTTGGAATTTGGTTTTCTGAGAGAGATTTCGTAAAATGCCTTCATAATATAGTTATTACTTGCCAAATCATTATAGTTTTCAAAATGTAACACTCAAATTCCGACACAAGACTGTTATCGGCAGGATCAAAAAGTTGAATTGTAGTCTAAGGGCGGCATACTGCATTCGTGTTACAAGCGTCGGAAAGAACAAAGATAACTTTTCCTCTACAGTTTATGGTTTAAAATATTTATTAAATGAATGTTAACAGTTTCGCTTGAATGAACAAAAATATATGTATGACAAGTCTGACCCCTATTTTCAACAAAATTCAGAGTGCCATACTATATCGCACTCATACTAAATCATTATGTCCCGCACACATTACATTAGATGCAATTTGACTGAAAAGAAATATCTAGGAGTAAAGCCTAGTATGATGCACAATTCGAGAAACAGAGCCTTTTGAGTGTTATATTTTGAAAACTATAATGATTTGACAACTAATAAGTGCAATAAGGGGCCATTTTTCGAAAGCTCTTTCAGATAACCAAATAAAAAAAAGTGAAATATGACCTTCACGGTCGTCGATGAACATACGACTTTGGTCACGCGCGCTATCAGGTATTCCAGCTGCTGCCGAGAACTGGTCAAAGACGGTCCTAGTCGCTCCCGGATATTCGCACATGGGAATCATGCCGCACTATGCCGCTGATCGGCGGGTTTTCTCGGGGCTCTCCTCTTCTTCCCCGCACGTTCATCCGGGCGCTGCTCCACATTCTCCTCGCTTCACCCTCATCGGGAATCTCAAGTCTTCCATGTATCAACGTACGGTCGAGACTCTCCGCTGGATTCGGCAGCTTAACGCTTTGTGGAGTAAGCACGTATATGTTCGGGGCTACGTTTTATAAAAATGTGTTTACTGTTGAAGACCAGACCCACAATTTTAATTATTCGTAGGACTTTGTAGACAATAAGTAAAAAAAAAATACAATTAATAATTTGAGCTCGTAAAGATAAAACTGTTACTTTAAATAAGTACTCAAATGAACACGATGATTTGTAAATCCTGCTACATCTGTCGCTGCACTTTAACTGGTGCAGAGCCGAGACGTGACTTCATTGGCCGACGGCGAGCCAATAATAAACTTTGCAGAGTGCAGTAGGCGTGTTAGGTGTAGCCACGACCAATAGGAGAACGGTAAGTGGAAATACAGCTACCAACGAAACTGCTATTGCTGTGTTGGAGAACATAGGCATCTCGCTTCAACATTGTCTTCAATGGCAAGGAATCGGTACCATCATCAAAGTGTTAAGACGTCGTGTGGTTGGACCAGCTCCAGACGTCTGGGAGTCTGTGTTGGCTGGGTATAAAAACCCGGCCGTGGCTGCGGGCGGCCGATTCTTGCTCCCTGCTGTGCGCGTGTCTATTTGCCGGGTCGTTACACGTCTTCGGTGGCACGGCAACATTTCCTTCCTCCTCTCTTCTACGCCAGAGCACTCTTCAACCACCTTCCTCGGGCCCAGACACCTCTCCTCCCCTTTCTCCGTGGTTTGCGTCGTGCAGTGCGAACACCGATTCATAGGTTCATCCCGTGGAGGTCACACTGCATTTAAAGTTACAGGTAGGGATAGGAACATTCCGCGAGTTCACTTCAGGACAAGGTAGACGCCAAACACGTATACACTGGATCGAAGTATATTAGACACGCCCTGGACGACTCTGAGCCAATAGCGGACTGGTAAGGAAACAAGTAGTGAATACCATACTGCCAGGTGTGCAGTAACACTGTCTACTGTCTGAGGCAGCAGCCAGTGATCTAACAACAGAGGCTTGATTATACACAGGATTGTGGAGTCTAGGCTATGGGTCATTGAACTCGCCAAAGTTTCCTATCGCTACGGATAACCTAAATAATTTCCTTCGTTTTCTGTTGATTTTTTTTATGCATCGAGGTGTAAAAACTACTCGATTTGTAAGATATGTACTTTCCTTATAATTTCACAGTCTCGCTTTACCGACGCATGATTAAAGTGCTGAGGCCCTTGGCAATGTTGATTTTACGTAAGGTGTAAGAATACACTACGTGCATGCAAGTAGATCTTAACCCATTCACTGGGGCCGCGGTGGCTGAGCGATTAGCACGCTCGCCTCCCACCAAGGTGAACCGGGTTCACGCTCCGGCCGGGTCACCGGATTTTCGCAAGTGGTAATCGTGCCGGACGATGCCATTATTCGGCGGGTTTTCTCGGGGATTTCCCGTTTCCCCATCTCCTTCTTTCCGGCGCCGCTCCATATTCACTTCAGTCACGCTCATCGATTCTCAAGACCTCACTGTTAAAAGAGCCGCCCAAATCTCTTCACTCATTCACTCTCTTAACCCATTCAGACCCAGTATACACAATAATTGTGTACTACATTACGCAAGTGTAGATAATTATTGGTATGTACTGTACATCGTGAAGCTTAACGTTCAATGACATTACCTGTGGATAAATGATTCGCAAACTCTCTTACTCGTATGTCATAATTGGTTAAATATACTGTAGACAAATGTATAGACTACAGCTAATTGGCTATGACAACGAAACAAGTGTTGTGTCGACTAAAGTACAGCACGCATCATATTATTTTTTTGTTTCAACATTTGAAACCATGAATAGAGGTAGTGAGATTTCGCGAAAAGATTTCAAGACAAGTTATCTTTGATTACCTATCCATATTGGCTGAATAATTTTTTTGCACGTGTTAACTGTCTCCACACGAATCACGTAGGAGCCATGCCGATGTTGCCGAATTCTGAGTGGCGCGG
Source organism: Dryococelus australis (assembly GCA_029891345.1). Taxonomy (NCBI): domain Eukaryota; kingdom Metazoa; phylum Arthropoda; class Insecta; order Phasmatodea; family Phasmatidae; genus Dryococelus; species Dryococelus australis. The sequence continues at coordinate 195,071,734 of CM056998.1, read as the reverse complement.
CCAAATGTGAAAACGCCTTCTCAAGCAGACAGTAACGAATGTCAGTCGACTAACTGCTGTTGGGTGCATATAGCATTGAAGTCTATCGCGTTCTCATATATATATATATATATATATATATATATATATATCGCGAAAAATCACTAGCTGTAACCAAGAATTTAAATTCGTCTGAAAGGGTTAAGCAGGGCTTTCAAAAGTGCTCATTTTACCGTGAACATATTCGTACTCTAATCTTCAAAAACAATAAACACTAAACTTAGGTGACAGTAAATTTAATCAATGCACTCGAAAAGCGAAGTCAAGTTTTAATAATATTTAGAATAATTTGCTGCGAACTTAATCCTTCCATTCCCACATGATTTTAAGATTTCAGGCGTTGCGAATTTTTTTTTTATGTGTGCTCTACTTATGGTGGCAAAGAACTCGTTTTGTTATCATAACCATTAAGCAGCAAGCGTTCGATGATCAGTGATACGAAGCTCTCATAAAATAGAGCAGTAGCAGGGGAAGATCACTGGGCACTGAGGCTCACGTGTACAGTACTCGTCAAATATAAGCTTTCTGTGCAACATGTAGACACTGGTAATCAAAGTGTTAACCGGAGCTTGCATTCCAAAGTGTATCTTATCACATAAATACACAATAGTTACAAATAGGGATAGGAAAAATTCGCGAGTTCAATGACCTGTAGGCTAGACTCCACAGTCACGTGTATACTCGAGTCTCAGATGTTTGTTCATTGGCTGCTGCCCCATAGAGTAGCCAGTGTTACTCCACACCTGGCAGTATGACACTCGCTACTTGTTTCCTTGCAAGTCTGCTATTGGCTCGGAATCGTCAAAGTGACCTCAGTGTAGGCTACACGTGTTGGACGTCTATCTTGTCCTCAAATTAATTCGAGACATTTTCCTATCCCTACTTATAAATAACGAGCGATATGCTTTCACAGGCTGATTTAAAAAATGGTCACTTACCATGAACAACCTTCATATGCTTTTTTGGTAGTAGTTTAATGGGAAATTCAGTTGTTTTCTGATTTATTTTCGGCTGTTAAAATATTATTAAAAGTACATCTGATTCACGACCGTTTTAGGGAGTTTCTTAACTGCTTGGACCACCCCGGTGTGTGTGGGGGCAGCATCCCAAGATAAGTGACAGTAGTCTGAAACTCGTCTGCATTTAGAACGCAGGCGCCAAACGCCCTCACATATGGCTCTCACATACGGGTCCAGTATTCACTGGCATTTCGTGCGTTCGCCTCCAGATGCTGTTTGCAACTTACTGGTCGGTTTCAGAGTAAGATTTACGGTCGAAAATTTGCAGGGTCCTATATCACTATTTACGATCATAACAGCAGGTCGTATTCCGTAAGCTACTTGTTTCCTGAAGCAAAGCTGAAAAGAAAATGCTGTAAATTTTGAGGACATTTTTACGAGAGTACTGTGCATGATAGAGGACCATGAATATTTTAGGCACACAGACCAACGTGAAAGATGATATATGATTTTCTTTTTTTTGAATCCACCAAAAGGACACGTTGTAGTAAACTTATTTATTTAACATATCTTCGTGTAAATATTGCAATGTGGACGCTTAGAAACTATGCATTAAATATTTTCTTTTTATTTAAACAACTTTCAGCTAAATCATTGTTAGGAAGCAAGTTCAGTTTTAATTACGGGCAAATTTTGACTAAAAGAAGTTTTGCCGCCCCAAAAATATTTCTTTTCGAAATGAATTACCTCTTATAATGTTCGGCGCTGCGTTGTGAAACTCCACATTAGAGATGTACTACAATGCGTAGGGACACGCAAAATTCGCGTTATTATTTGGCATCAGGCTGGAATTCAAAGTACTGTATACACTAGAGACGGCGTCGTTTCTCCATTGGCTGCTGCACAAATGTGAATTCACACCCTTTCTAACTATACAGCACGTGATTAGGGAACATCATTGTGATGCGTTCATTTATTGGCGCAGAGTTACGCAGGGCGCGCCATAGAAAGTATGGTCCAGTGACCAACGTTTTGCGAAGGTAAACGGGTTTGAAGTCTAACGTGTCCCCAAATAATAACGCGAATTTTGCAGGTCTCCAACAATGCGGTACGAAATTTCGCAAGCTTACGTCCTGACCAGTGGTTATCTAGAAAGCTAGTGCTTCGATTGTCAAACGTGGCTTTATCAGGTAATGTAGGAACACATCTCATTATTTCCGCTGGCGTGTTGGGGTCATACCGAACAAAAACAACTGTTTGGTGCAATGGGCAGACAACTCGCCTCTCGCCTAGGTGAATCGGGCTCGATTACCGGCGGGGCGCGTAGGAATCTTGCCGAACGGTGCCGCTGGCCGGCGGGTTTTCTCGGGGATCTCCCGTTTCCCCCGCCCTTACATCTCCGTGTTTCTCCCTACTTACCTAGCTCCACCCTCATCGGCTCTCAAGACCTCGATGTTAAGAGCTGCCCAAATCTCACCGCTCCACTCTTCAAACAACAACTGCGTGTCGCAGCGGTCTAGTGGTTAGACTATAACCCGCTCGGTCCCTGTGTCCGACATTTTGCAAATGAAATATATTTATGGCCAGAACTGTACACGACAAGGAAGGAACCAGTAGCCAATGTCCTGGGAGTATGTCTTGTGAGATATGTGATTTGTTGGAGTTTCTGCGTCTCTCATTCGTCAACGGGTCAACACTCATCCCATAGAGCGCGGAGGACGTTGTTCATTGGTTGTCAGACGCACGCCCGGTCAAAGTACAGTGCATATAAATATATTAAGTGATTGCAACACTCGAGCATTAATTCGGGACTGAACGGGATAAGCTTCCTGTTATTATGATTGTGCGATTGGACCGTGTCCATTGCCGACCATGAAAATAAATTAAAAAAATCGTACTCTCATATAAATCAGCAAGTCAAAAAACAAAAAATACATATTTCGAAATATGATTTACAAAAGAAGTATAATTTGTCAGCACGGGAATTAGAACCTACACATATTGTGTTATTAGCCCTCAACCATAACCACAAGACCAACTTCACTTATGAGCTTAGCACTTACGTTTATAGTAAATATAGCTGCAAGTACCTACAAAATATTAAAGATGTTATTTAATTAAGAAGAATACATTTATTTAATTCTAAGAGTTCTGAGTAACTAGGAAATATTAACAGTTATTGAGTAATACGGTCACGTTTTATTGAAATTGTCCTTTTATAATTATTATTTGAGTTCTTTGAACTGTTTTACGTTATTCAAAATAGCAGTATTTTTTTTGCTCGCAACTACACTTTATCATCGCCCATACTTATGGCACAAACAGCTGTCAACGGTTTTACGTTGTTTAGAGTCCGTCATTTTCTGAAGATCGTGTATACGAGTCAGTACCTATAGTACAAACATTTCTTAAGTTGTATTACAAACACGGTCCTTGTAGTTTCACAAACGAGTAGTTTTACTAGAGAAATCTTTGTACTGTTACAAGCATTTGTAAAATTACTGACACTTTCTCAGTAAAAATTACAAAATTGTTTTACAGTGTGTTAGGTTGGGATACCATGGTGAATTCGATGGCTCATCTGCTGTTATGGTTGCCGCCTATATATGCATGCGCAGGAACCAGGGCCTCAGCCACAGAGTAGTCTAGTACACAGAGATGAAATGGGCATGGCAACTCCTTTCATTGGTTGCGCAAGTCTCTGGAGATGGACCTCGTATCTGAACGTCTAGTGCACGCTGCGAAAATATCCATATTAGCCTAGCTGTTGGGTGGCGAGTAGGTTACAAGGCGCGCTCCGACGTGATGCCATTTTGCTGGGACGTGTACGGCTGTAGTTCATGGCTAGAGACCTGCAAAATTCGCGTTACTTTCCTGCAGCAGACTATACTCCAGTGTGTTATGCATGCTACTGACGTCCCTCAGTGGCTGAGAGTATTTGTGACACGACGAGAAAGACCCTTTTAACCAATAGTAACAGTTCAACGTCAGAGTGACCAATCGCCTGTAACAACAGTTACACAGTCATATGACCTCATATAGAAGCCATTAGCCAACGAATTCATGGGCCGTGCTCAGAAACTTATAGGACAATGACGTCTAGCTCTTCCCAAAATAATAACGCGAATTATGCAGGTCTCTATTCATGGCTGTCTCACCGGTGCCGAGACGAACAGCCGCCTTCCTGAACTCACAACATCAGAGCTGAGGACCCATTATAAGCCCATACAAACGATTGAATCCTATTGATATGTTCCATCCATCATCATCCCAGTACCCTCTCCTCTGTAGTAATATTCTCTCTCCTCTGTAGTAATGTTCTTTCTCCTCTGTAGTAATGTTCTCTCTCCTCTGTAGTAATGTCCTCTCTCCTCTGTAGTAATGTTCTCTCTCCTCTGTAGTAATGTTCTCTCTCCTCTGTAGTAATGTTCTCTCTCCTCTGTAGTAATGTTCTCTTGACAGTGGTTTGTTGCTCAATCATTTTAATTATATCGAAAATGTATTTTCTTTCATATCTTAAAAAAAAAAAAAAAAATTTTAAAAGCTCCTTCAAAATTAAACCCCCTCCCCAAAAATAAAACAAAATCTTAATTTAATTTAATTTATTAAGTAACAGAGTTCACGACTTTTAATTGGGATCAATGTGGGGGAGGGGGGATTAAAAAGATGTTCAACGATTCCCTGTTCGGCTATTACCCGATAAGAGAAATGAATAACCTTATTTAGAAAGTATTAATTAACTTCAATTTTTAAAATATAATAGAGTTCAGCTAGGGCCAGTGGCCGAGCACTGATCAAATTTGTAATTTCTTTGTTGTTGTTTGACCCGTGTGCAACAAAGTACACAGCTTCGCATGCTGGAGGAGGCCTGGAGTGTACTCTCCCCTGAGAAGGGTGGACGCTGTGAGCTCCGCCATGGTCCTGGAAAGACAGTAGAGGTTGGGTAGTACCTCGGCCGGACCACGGCATACTCTGGCTAGGGATGTTGCGATACTACTTATATAATATTGGTATCGATACTTTCCTTTAGATACCGGGTATTTTGGAATCGATACATTACCAGTATCATATCAGTAAATGATTCGATACAGATACTTTTTTTTTCCTGAATTAGTTCTAACTGTTAATTTTGAACCCTTTCAATAAAAGTGCCGCAAAAAATATAAAGATGTGTTTTCCTCCATAAAATTATTTGAAAAGAAATACACGTCAGCAATGTACTTGCTCTCTATATAGAACGAAGCCCAAATATAACTAATAAGTGTTGCGCTCTGTAATTTTTCGAATCAAACAACAGATGTAAAAAAAAATGCAAATTCTTTAGAGACCTCGAAATTAGAGAACGATCTAAGTATTGGGTTATAAAAAATATAATTAAGAATGTATATATATGTATAATAAAAAAAGAAGACTGATATGATACCAGTATCGATACTTTTCTTATTATAACGGTATCGAAATGAGTATCGATACCAATATTTCGATTCGTCTTTCAATTACAGTATCGATAATTTCCTGGTATCGCAACATCCCTACCTCTGGCTGTGAGGCTCCCACGTGGATGTGGGAGGAGAGCAGGTCCATCTCGGAGCTTGGAGCTGGTCAACTGGGATGTTAAAGGCTGTCCACAATAAAGTGAGCACTTCTGAAAGCTACCTTAGCAAAAAGTCATTGCATATATTTCAACGGTTGCCCTGAGCGACATGTGCCCAGTAAAGCTGGTAACGATGTATGGGAAGTAGTTCCGTGTCTTAACGTCGAATAAAAAGTGTTAGGTAACCATTTCTGATGACTTAGATTTTTCCATTCCCTTAATTTTTCCATTCCCTTTCTGTTTACTTTTTAATACACTGAAGTGTAAAATTACCATATTTGTTACATATTTAGTTTTCAAATAATTTCAGTTTCACTTGACCGACCCATGATGAAAGTTACGAGGCCCACGACAAAGTTAATCTTACATAAGGCGGAAGAATACACAACGTGCATACAAGTGAATTTCAAGCAGGGCTTTCAAAAGTGCTCATTTTGACATTTGAATGAGTAGTGCAAATGGGGGTGAATGACAAGATGGAGATTTTTGGACATTCGCCACTGCGATTTAGATGGCTGTCTTTCGTGACAAGACAATTGCATCGCAGTGGCGAGCGTCCAAAAAACCTCCATCTTGTCAGTGCTCATTTTACCGCGAAGAGCCTATACGCAAATGACGACCGGGTATGGCGTAATGCCGATAAAGTTGCCTCGGAGTTCCACACAGTTTGACGTTCCGCGCGCGAGAGAATTCGGTGCCGAGCTGGGAGAGATATATATATATATATACATATATATACATATATATACAGAGAGAGAGAGGGAGAGAGAGAGAGGGAGAGAGAGAGAGAGAGAGAGTGTGGCCCGCTCAAGTGGCGGCAAAAGTCTTGGTATCGCGAATGTCTGCAGGAATGCGACCTTGAGGGGAACCCCCCCCCCCCCCCTTACACCCAACAACTCATGCAATCTCCCATCGGCGCGGTCCCCCCGGCAGGCGCAGCGAGTTGGTTCTGTTGATTTACGATGTCGTTCCGGCGAAACAAGGTGACGTCACCACCCGCTTCGGAAAGGTGAAGTTGGTGAACCGTGTTGAGTGGCACACTAGGCGGATTGTTGGGGGTTGGGGGGAGGGGAGGAGGTAAGACGCCCACGCCCAGCGTGTCGCCGCAGCCAGCACTCATTCAAGTTTGCCGTTCGAGCGAGACCAAAGCTGAGCCGCGTCGCTCCGTGCCGGAATTACGGCGCGCACGCCGAAACTACGGCACGAACGTCAGGACTACGGCATGCGCACCGGAATTACGGCACGCACGCCGAAATATCTCACACCCATCTGAGACTTACGGGCGTTACAAGTTTTTTTAAATTTATTTATTATTGTCCCACATAGATACTGTTCCCAACTTGTAGAGAGCTGTGAGTACGTTTTCCTCGGATGATTTTTTTTTTTTTTTTTTTATATCTAGTGGGTTTTGCAAAACAACACGCCAAGATAAAATTCCGTTTTTTTTTATAATGTACAAATAAAATAAGTCAGACTATTTTTGCAAAACAATTTATCACTGGCAATTGAGAGGCCTTCATTAAATTCTTTTTAAATGAGCTTAGGAAAAATAGGAGCGGTAGCAAATAAAAAATACAATAATAGCCTTACTTTCAGTATTTTTTTTAATTGCAAAAAAATTCCTTTCGTGATGTTACAGACTTCTTGAAGTAGTTCTTGTCATCTACTTACAGTGTGAACTGTCTCATTTCTGTACGTACTCTAAATAAGTTAACATTACTGGCACATTTCTGTACGTACTCTAAGTAAGTTAACATTACTGGCACATTACTGAAACAGTGAAATTGATTTTGACATGTATTTATGCGAAAACTCTGCGCTAAAAATTTATTTTGCAGGGAGAGAGTAATCATCGATAATGCTTGAGTCTCCAACATTTTTATTGAGCTCGTGTATATGGGTCAGTATAGTAAAAACATTTCTTGAGTGCTAGTACAAACACGGCTCTTGCAGTAATTTTACTAGAGAAACGTTTGTACTTTTACAAAAATTTTGTTAAAATTACAAACAATTTGCTAGCGATAATTACAAATATATATTTTTACAGTGTATAGTTACACTCACTGCAAGCTGGCCTTGGCAAGCTGCAAGTATAATTCAAGTCATCTGCACGCTTGAAATGAACAAGTATGTTCCAGTCGTGGGAAACTAGGCTTTGAATCAAGCTTGAATCACACATGATACGACAAGTTTTGCTAGGTAAGGCAAATTCAAGACAAATGGCCACTTTGTTGCACTCTTACATGATAAAGGCCTTTCCTGTAAAGTGAGCACTTTTGAAAGCCCTCTCATTTGGTTAAATGGTCAATGAATATTTTTGGTTTAGACTTAGACCTTAACTTCCGAGTGCGGTGGAATATCCACACTGTGTTTATTACCTAGATGGCAATATTTATTTTAAAAGATGTTTAAAGGATAAAAATGGCCGAAAGGAAAAAGTAACCAGGCCGTCAAAAGTGCTCACTTTACCGTGAACAGCCTATATCTGGATTATACCCAGAGTGCATGCTTTTCTCTAAAATATTCCGTAACCATATGTTCTTCTAGAACACTTTAAATTTAGATTGGGACTCGTGCCGGAGGATGCCTCTGGTCGGCGGGTTTCGTCGGGAATCTCCCGTTCTCCTCGTCGTTGTATTCCGGCGCTGCTCCATTCTCACTTCGTTTCACCCTGATCGGCTCTCAAATCCTCGTAGTTAAGAGACACCAAAATCTCTCAACTCAACAACTTTAATTTAGATCCACTTTCATGATCGCACGATCGCTTGGTTAAGGAGCCTACCTGGTTATCACGAGCATTCGATGACGTGAAGAGAATTGAAACCTGCTCACGGTAGAGTGAGCACTTTGGAAATCACCTTTTGGAAATGTTGCTGCCCCTATCTGCATATATTTTAAGGGGCACAGTATCTGATAGCGTCCAGTTAAGTTGGTAAAGACAAAGGAAAAGTACACTCCAAATCGGAATCAGTGAGATTTTCACTGTTTCAGTCAGTCAAACGTTTCTGACTGGTACATCAGTCAGTTCAGTGAATTTAACTTATGAACCAGTGAAAAAATGCCATATTTCCTTTACTGGTTTATTCAGTGACATTTCCCACTGATTCGTCAGTCTTTTTTTTTTTTTTTTTTTTTTTTTTTTTTTTTTTTTTTTTTTTTTTTTTTTTTTTCCCACTAATGTATCAGTGAAACTGCGTGTAAAAATGGCCGCTAAACAACGTGAAGTAATAAAGAATAAACGAATAAAACTAATACAAAATACTTTCTAAAATGTGTTTCGCCTTTCGAAACGTCATTTTACGAGTGAATATGAACAAACAGCCTTTTCATTTCGATTCCATGTAATCGTCACATCGCTCTGTTTGAAGTTTTAAACTGTATTTAATATGGTGACTACAGTGTTCTTATACATGCTTCTCGTTTTAACAGTCCTAACTGTACCAATCAAACCAAACACGAAAAGTATGAGCATACAACTTCAAACTACACGATTTCGCAACGGAATTATAACACATACCTTTTCCTCGCATTATTTCAATTTGGCGTGATAGCTCAGACGGTAAGGTAATGTACAGCAGTCGTAAGGTGCTCGAGTTTAATCCCGGCCACCTGCGAGTGTTTTACTTACTTCTTTAAGTTACCATAAAATGCACAATATTAATACTAAACTATCGTAAATATGTTTATTTCACGTAATTATTTCGCCACATCCGATAAAAGCAGTATTTAATTCGCCACTGCAGTAGGCCGTCACTTATTCAATCAGTGGTTTCCCACTGATTCGAATTTAGAGTGTAGTTCCATGCCTTTTCGCGAATAACCAGTGTTAGGTAAGCATTTGTTGATACTGAAATTATTAAATTTTCTTTCTGTTACGTTTATGCTTTCAAGCGCAAGGTTTACAACATGGTAAGTTTCTAATAATCCCGCAGTGTTACGTGGCCGACGCTTGAATAAAGTGAACAGTAGGGCCACTGATTTTTCGTACACTATCAGAACACGCAGTAGACTTCAAAACCATATACATGTCGGCTGTTATCATACCTCCATTGGCTGCTGATGTCGTTTCCGCATATTGCCAAGCCGCTCAGAATCCCGTAAACTCCTACACTCAACCTTTGTGATTCGTTCGCAAACTGTTAACACGGACCAGAAAGTGTTTCAGAGCTGGACGACACCACATTACTTTGGACTGTATCTTGTCTCGAAATATCACTGCCCCTAGTGATCAGGTCTTGGGCAATGTTAAATTTATATATAGTTGAAAGATATAATGTAGTCCGAGAAAGAAATAGACCGTAAGCGGGTATTTCAAAAAGTGCTCAGTTTGCCGTGAACAGCATATTGCACGCTTTACGAATCACCCGCAACGATTATCGCTGGGCCACAGAACACTTAAAGTGTGAGACGGCCACTTATTCCGCGAACTCCAGCAGTACATGCAAGCAAAATAGCCTCATTGGCCAATCAACGTCTTGTAACCTACTTGTCAGTCTGCAGCCTGGCCAATAGGGAACATTTCGCAGCATGCAGTAGCTTGATCAAAGGAGCGCTATTTATTCTTTACTTGTTAATCTGACGTCAAGTCACATACAAAACTTTTTTCAAAAACATCTTCGTTTCATTTTTTACTCCAAATAAGAAAGACTGGTACAAACTAGTCCATACTACCATAAGAAATTATAATCCTATTCTGGCCCAGTGTACGCAGTTGTGAACATTACGCACATGTAGGTAATTTTTGGACTGTACGGTAATCCCCGACGAAGCTCAATGACCAATGATCTTACCTTTGGGTAAATGATTCGGAAATCATCTTACTGGTGTAGGTCATAATTGGTTCATATTACTCTAGCCGAACATATAGCCTACAGCTAATTGGCTGGGACAACGGAACACGTGTTTTGTCGACGTAAGTACAATTTTTGTGTGCAACATATGAAACCGTAAATTAAGGTGGGTCTGAAAAGGATAACTAGTTCTTAATAACAAATAATCTTTGAGATTTTATATTTACTTTCGAACATTAGTTATAAAGAGGAAAGCATAAAGCCAAACTTGAAAGAATGCTAGACTTCAACATCCTACGTCCACAACCATTACATCCTTTGGTTATTGGCCGCGACTGTACGTGAGAAGATATGTTCCTATTCGACTAGGTCAATCATAATAAAGTACTCCCATACTGAACGTCCATGATTTGTGGACATTAAAAATAATCCAACCACGAAAGTGCATATGAACTAAATGGTTTTGCACTTTGGAGTGCAACTGGTCTTGAAATATTTTTGCGAAAAAACACTTGTCCATACCTATAGCTAGATATATGCATGTATTTACCTATAGCTTACGCGAAAATAAATGAATATTATCTCCATTCCTTGGAGTCCTCGCATGTGTAAAAAACTTAATTAATGTGATAGGAGCTGGCACATAACTATAAAATAAAAGTTTGTATATTGCAAGTTGTTTTTCATTATGAAATCTTTATTACGGCACTTGAATTAAGAAAAAATTTTCTACCTTGTTGCTATCCACACAGCATCTCTGTTTTAGAACCACTATACGTTAAGTTTCAAGGTGACTTGTAAAGGCCTGGCAGGTAGCCAGATAGTAACGCTGTGTTTTATGTTCGTGCCGCCGAAAATCTATTTACCATTCGCTGCGTCCTTGGGGTCAACAAAGTCTCTAGTTTAATCAAAAGAGTTGGTGATACATGTTTGTTAGTGAACAAGATTGTTCAAACGTGTTTTCTAATTGAACGTGGCGATTGCTAATCTATCCTGAGTAGATGTAAAATGCGTGTTCTGGTCCACAGTTTAGGGAATTGATTCTTCCATCCTGAGCCAACTATTTTTGATGATATTGATATAAACCTTCGTCCGAAATTTTATTTCCGGTTACTGTCTTACATATTATAATACTGCTGCACTTCACTCCTTGTGAAAATACATACATTTGTAAAAACTAAATTTTCCTTCATTTCTTTTGGTCAAAGATTCTACCTGTAAAAAATTAGGAGCAATGATACTATTGCCATTAATGCTAATTTCAATTTAAGTTTATACCTCCTTTTCATAGATATTCTTATACACAGGACCGTCAAATTTATAGTGACAGTTTGCATATTTGAAGTATGATGTTAGTACTTCGCATGTTAGATTTTCTTATACACAACTTAAATGTTCAAATATATTTTCAATTTGTTTTCTTGAACACTCCAAGGTTTGGGATTGTAATTCTATGTCAGCCACTGCACTTCACTTTATAGCTACACTCTTCTCAGGGTTAAAAGAAATATACTTTAAGTCAGCTGACAAACTAAAATTTTGTTGCAGTGATAGCGAATTAGAATAACATCATTTTGTATTTGACGTTTATAAAACCCATGCGCTTAAATGTATTCTAAATTTCGTAACTATAAAATTTATCCATTAATATGGTGTGTCAAATATCATAGGTCGTTGCATAAGAAGCAAATATCATTTCGCATATTCCAACGGAAGTATAAATTAAAGCTTATTTTATTTTTATAATACCTATTTAATCGGGTAGAGTACTGGAGACCACAAGTCAGCAACACGAAGAGGTTATTAACTTTCATTTGCCACTTGGGGGGAAACAATATCAAAGTAGACGTAGCAAAATTTCACTTTTTCATGAGAATGTACAGATAATGTACAAATGTACTCACAGCCTTCTTAATAATGTTATGGATATTCGATCAAATTACTGCTCTCGGTTTCTAAATACGCAAAGAAGTTCCCTTTTATAGACAGTAACTCACAGGAGTATTTATATACTACTAACTTAGTTTAATATTAATATTCTTCTTTGCCGTTACAAAAGCACATTGTAGATAGACCTATGTATTTTCCAATAAAACATGTACGATTTAGTGTACACATAAACAGAAAGTCACAACATACATGGATTAGCATTAATGCCTGTGGGGTCCGCTAAGCAATTGCCCATAGTGTCCATATATTAGACGGCCCTGTGCGTACACTGACAGAATCCATTACTACACGAACCCATCAGTCAGTATATAAAGCACCACCATAATACTGTTACAAGACGTCAGAGGGATGCATCCAAGTTCGTGAGGGATGAAAGTCCTAATAAGAATAAAATAACTCATTTTATTTGGATTTATTCACACAGCTATTATTCAAATCATTAGGCTATCCCCCACTATAACACTTCTTATTTACCAGTGAGCGCAATACTTAGTGTATGTCACAACTCTAAATAAAGTACTTCTGAATGTCTCCTTTAGTTATATTTAGAGACCTGAGGAATTCGCGGATTAATTTCAGGACAAGTTAGGATTCAAAACACGTGTGTTTCTGTTGCTTTAACCATTTGTCCACACGGTGTTTGACACCTCCTGGAGAACACTGGCCCAATAGTCGCCTTCCGCTGTGACAGTATACAACCAATGTGCCGTTGATATAGGCATATTTGTACATACGACTGCAGAATCTAGCCTGCAGGTCATTGAACTCGCGAATTTTAATTTCTCTAGTTATATTCAATTAACTCACACTCATATTTAACATATGCTCAGTCTGTCTGTTGCAGTCATTCGAAATGTCTTTCACCCACGCATCCAGTCCAATGTTCCAGCCTGCCAGTTGCACTCTCCACTGCTCTGATGCTCGCAGTCGCAGATTTTCCTCCTGCTGGTAACTTCCGAAGCCACTCTTTACTCTTATGGCTCGTCGTCTATCACTTAACGTCGCCCAATCACCCAAACTCTCGACTCTCATAAAAAAAAAAAAACACTCGTCTCGGAGGCCCTACGTGCTTTCATAATAGGCTGTTCACGGTAAAGTGAGCATTTTTTAAGACCCTCCCAACAGGCATTAACAACTAATAAATATATCTTATTGCAGCCTCAGGCATTAAACTTTGAGGGCGGTGAAATGTACTCACTGTGTTTATTGGTCACATTACAATATTTATATTAAAAAGCAGCAGCAAGATGGAAATTGGATAGAAGGAAAAATTTAGAAGGGCCTTAAAAAGTGCTCACTTTACCCTGAACAGCCTATATCAGCGGATGATATCTGGAATATTCTCCGCACCCCGAGCCATGCTGAGAGAGGCAAGAACGATCAATACCAGAACTTTCTTAAGATTAAAGTAGAAATTCAATCTGCCGATGTCAGGAGCGCGCGAGCGACAAAAGATTTATAGCGGCGGCACACTTTATATAAGAAGATACAAACTGTTGGATTATCGTTCGCCTGTCATTCAAAAATCACTTGTGTTCTCTCCGCTCGCTGTCATGCCACTACTCTGTTCTCCACACACCCGTCCACCAGTCTTCTGTTGCCCTCTCCTACACAAAAGGCTCTAGGGAATAGAATAGGGACGTAGCTATAATTTACTCATGAGTTTCTATCAGCTGGACTTATGATCCTGACTTTCAACACACTTAATAATTACTCTAATATCCAGCAATACTCTTTATATTAATTATTCTCTCAACAATTATTTAAATATAATTTATTTGGGGACTCTGTTACAATAAATCGTTATTAAACCTCAATAACAAATGCTCCTCTACTAATTTGCTACTGAAGCAATAAAAAAATCCCTTTGATATCCATTGCTATCCCAATCAGACTCATCACTGGAATATTATATAGGTGGGACGTACAGGCCCGCACAGCGGAGAAGGCTTCTCAGCTTCCCCTCATGGTGGAACTTCTCCTCTCGCGTTGTCATCTCTCATCACTGGAGCTCGAAGTCTGTCAGTGGCGGTAGCACTCTGCGCCGTCAGTGACTCGGAGTGTGGTCAACGATAAAGATTGCCGACACTCTGGCGACCTTGTTTATATAGTCTGGCCGCTGCCCCCAATTACCCTCATCTCGTAGGTGATTGAGTGGCACCCTGCCGCTCGTATTGAAGTTGCAGCCATCAACACCTCGTTTGCCATAACTAGAGCTAGGAACATTTCGCGAGTTCATTTCAGGACATGATAGATGTCAAACACCTGTACGCTGAAGTTGACTTTGCAATTGGATCGCGGTTTATTAGACACGCCCTGGACGACTCTGAGCCAATAGCAGACTTGCAAGGAAACAAGTAGCGAGTGACATACTGCCAGGTGTGGAGTAACAGTGGCTATTGTATGGGGCAGCAGCCAAGGAACAAACATCCGAGGCTCGAGTACATGCATGACTGTGGAGTCTAGCCTACAGGTCATTGAACTCGCGAATTTTTGCTATCCCTAGCCATAACAATATGTCAGGAACGTCTGCTTACCACTGTACGCGATGCGTACCAAACAGATTTTGGACCACACGCTTGCGACGCATATCGTTCATACAAGTATCGTTCATACAAGCATCGTTCATACAAGTATCGTTCATACACATATCGTTCGTCCATCAATCCTCGTAAAGTTTATATTCGGACACAAATATCATCACACTGTTCAGCCATCCTCAGATACTGATCAACTATTGTCGTCCTGAATACCGTTAAGCAATACTTTTAAACAAACAATCCTCGTACTCAGAACGTTTTTCAGACATCACAAATTCAAACGCAGTTTGAGTAGCAACTTTATTTAATATGATTTTACTCATCGTGTAATGTGCATATTATATTCGAAATATGAATATATAATTGGCAATAAATTAACATAATCCCCATCAAACTTTGTCTGATGTCGGGTATGACCCTGAAAAAAAGTTAATTCACCCCTATCGCTATGCTTTCCTGCTGAGGAAGACTAAGACACTGGATTACGGTGTCGGCTGCATGATAATTGACTCTTACGTGATATCATGACAATACTGATACTTCACTCGATGCAATATATATATATATATATATATATATATATATATCAGAAAAAATTAGTTTAGTATACCGGCGATAACCAACTACAGTTCTAATAGCTACTGGTTAGCTCTAAATTTCGTCGCTGTCTCTATGAGTACAGGAAGACAAAATAATTTTATAACTTTGTATATCATGTATATGTGAATGACATGAAGAAGTAAATTTCGAATGACATCGAAACGGTAACTGTGAAACTCGGATGACCCAGAAAGATAATTTTCTTAAATAAATTATGCTGCCTAGGGAGAGTATTTGATTAATTACAGTATGACTGCTGTACTAATGGACTAATGGATACAGGGTGCAAGTGCATTTTATAAAGTCCAATGGTAGTAAATAGCTCACTGGGAGCTATATAGCGTCCACACAAAATATGGCAGGGAAACACCAATGTCAAGGTAAAATTATTCAGCGAATACGACAAACTGGTATAGGCAGTTCACGGTAAAATGAGCACTTTTGCTAGCCCTTCTTAAGATATACTTGTATGCACGTTGTGTATTCTCCCGCCATATGTAAAATTAACATTGCCATGGATTTCATCACTTTATTCATGCGTCGGTCAAATGAAAGTGTGATATTATTAAAATAGTAAATATTTTACATATCCGTTTATTTTTACACTTAAATGCTTATAAAAACAGAAAGCGAAAAATAATCTAATTTATTAAAAATAATTTCCTAAAACTATTTATTAAAAGTTAAGATATTGAAGTACTTTCCCTCCATCGATACCAACTTCACTCAGTGCGCCCGTCAAAATATATTATTTCTAAGGTTGATTTCAAAAGTACTCACTTTATCGTGAACAGCCTTTAGTCAACATGGTGAAATATAAAAAGGGCTTAACTTCGTGGCATTAAATTATATACCATAGTTAACAAAATATATTTTCATTGTCATTTATTTAGGGCTAGGAAAATTACGTGAGTTCAGTGACCTGTAGGCTAGACTCCACAGTCCTGTGCACACTAGAGCATCAGATGTTTGTTCAACGACTATGCTCCAGAGAGCGGCCAGTATTACTCCACACCTGGCAGTATGACACTCGCTACTTGTTTCCTTGCGAGTTTGCTCAGAGTCGTCCGATGAGTTTCTAATGTATTGTGATCCGATTGCAAAGGTGACTTCAGTGTACCCGCGTTTGACGTCTATATCGTCTTCAATAGTGAAGTGTCCCTATCCATATATATTAAACCAAGATTCACGACCAGAGAACAAGTCCTGCATATTAAAATAACTGCTTATTGAATGGTTTTCACATTAAACACTGTCCTTGTCGTTTTCCAGGCTTCAAGCGCATTTCCCGGCCTTCAAATGACCTCACAAGTACACTCTAAAAAAATCCTTACAAAGTTTTCTATACGGCAAAGAAAACCAGTTCTTAAAAGCTGCTTTGTGTACAGTAAAACAATATTGCTTTAATTCAAAGGGAAAGTTACAGAATTATAGGTTTGCAGTTAATAAATGTTTTCTTTATACGTATTTGTTTTATGGCGACATTAACTTTCTTTTTAGAAAAGAAATAAATATTCTTTGAACCGCTTTTGTTCACGAGAAATAAATATTACTTCGTATCAAAATTAACGTTTGAGT
The DNA here is from genome assembly GCA_029891345.1 of Dryococelus australis. Lineage (NCBI taxonomy): Eukaryota > Metazoa > Arthropoda > Insecta > Phasmatodea > Phasmatidae > Dryococelus > Dryococelus australis. The sequence goes on along the minus strand of CM056998.1, from coordinate 195,054,684 downwards.
GATATTAAAGGTTTTCTGTCGTTGATTGCAGCTTTCAGTATGCAACTGTTGTCCTGACACACTCATACAGGCTGTTCACGGTAAAGTGAGCACTTTTGAAAGCCTTGCTTAAGATATACTTGTATGCAGGTTGTGTATTTTTCCGCCGTATGTGAAATTAACATTGCTGTGGGCCTCATCACTTCATCCATGAGTCGGTCAAAGGAAACTGTGGAATTATTAACAAAGTAAATATTTTACAAATCTGGTTATTTTTATACTTCGATGCATAAAAAAAAAACATAAAGCGAAAGAAGTAATTTACATTAACACAAATTGTTACCTAACACTTTAAGATATGGAACTACTTTCCATCAATCGTTACCAGCTTAACAGGGCGCATGTCACTCAGTGCGCCCGTTAAAATATATGACGTTAGTAGCAGTGGCTTATTATTAGGTCTATTTCAAAAGTACTCACTTGATCGTGAACAGCCTTTAAACATGATGTACTGTGCAGTAACGAAAGTGTATTCGAGGAGATGTACAGTCTTCCTACAGACGTTTAACGCCAGTCATAAATGGAATGACTCTCCAACTCACTAACATCGATGTCTCACAAGTCGTGACATTAAGTTCTGGTTAATATTACAACCTTACATAACCCTCCTGTCAAAATTAATCCTGGAATAACAAGCCAAAGCGCGCGGTCGTTTGGCGAAGAGCGTTAGACTAGTCACACTGGGGGGGTGGGGGGGAGGGGGGGTCTGGTTCCAGTCTCGAAGACGTCCTAATAACTTTATTATATTGAATATAATTTTAAAAGATTCGTCACTTCTATCTTATTTACTAATCACGGTCTATTTTTCATATCAAAAATGTTATTTAAATGGCAACTGTTATTGCTACAAAGTCGGTATGCTGAAATATTTCAACGTCAATGCAAGGTTATCGTAGTCATTAGTATATAGGTAAGGGTAGGGAAATTTCGCGAGTTCAATGACCCATAGGCTAGACTCCACAATCCTGTGTATACTCAAGCCTCAGTTGTTAGATCACTGGCTGCTGCCTCAGAGAGTAGACAGTGTTACTGCACACCTGGCAGTATGGAATTCGCTACTTGTTTCCTTACAAGTTTGCTATTGGCTCAGAGTCATCCAGGGCGTGTCTAATAAACTACGATCCAACTGCAAACTCAACATCAGTGTACACGTGTTTGGTGTCTACCTTGTCCTGAAATGAACTCGCGAAATGTTCCTATCCCTATGTATAGGCCAAACAAAAATTATGTTTATGGCAAGTGGTTCACCAAATCGTGTGTTACACCAAAAGAAAGCGTTTTTACATTGTAAAAGTCATGGCACATGGTAAGTACACATCTGATACGAGTGGTGTGTCAGTTACTTTGATGCGAGCGTGTCCATTTTCTGATTGGCTGAAGCATGTTCTGGTCAGTGTTAACTGTTGGCGCACGAATCACGAAGGTCCAGTGTTGTAATTACGGAATCCTGAGTGGCTGGGTCATATGCGGAAACGGCACCAGCAACCAATGGAGGTAAGACAGCAGCCGAGAAGTGTATACAGCATTGAAATCCACTGTGTGCTCTGATTGTTCCGCGAGAAATCACTGGCCCTAGCTATTGCACTTCATTCTGTATCGGCTGGGCTGCCCGCGCTAAGAACCAGGATTTGTTGAATCAAACAAAATTTGTTTGCTACGGTGTTAAAATTCTCCGTATATTTAGGGAAATTTTTTCGAAAATACACAGTAAATATACGGAAATGCAATCCGTGATGACGAAAAAACAGAGTTAAGTGCGTAAATGCAAAATACGGAAAATCTCTGAATTTTTTATAACTTCGGGTTTCGGGCACGAACGATGCCGAGTCCACACGAAGCTTTCTTCGCCACTGCAACCAGAAGATTATAGTTTCTGCGGCAGTTAAGGTTATCCAGCTCACTAAGACCGGTTATTTCAAACATTAAAAATTAGCAATAGGCGTCTGTAACACTTGCAACACTTAAAATACACTAACTTTAATAGAAACTAAAAAAGTAGCTTATGTGACTAATATAGAAATTCGAAAGTTATACCACCCATGTGAGAGTTGTTGGTAAGTGGTTAGAGTAGTGAACATGCAACTTTTGACTCTGGTTCAAATCTTGCTTAAGTATAAAATATTTTAACTTTTTTTTAAATATATTTGATATACAGTATAACACCCACATTAATGAAAATTAAGATAAAATAGATATTAAAAATTATTTAACTAGAAGTACAGAAAAATAACTAGGGAATTAAAGGAGAGGTTCCGTGAATTTTATGGAAAGTCTGTTTTTGAAAATCAATGTGTCCGTAATTTTACGGAGCGTTCTCGGGCACCTCTGGATACATTTTTTAAGCATTATTCCGTAAAATTAAGGAAATATTTTTTAACAGTGTACAACCAGATCAATTGTTTGTACAGAGGCAATTAAATATTTGCTTTTTGCAAATAATTTGAATGAAGGTGTTAACAGTCTAGATGATAGGTGGGTCGTGATATCTCGTTGATAGCGATAGCACAAGAGATGCCACCTGAAACTAATGCAGCACTAATGATACAGTTACAAATACACGCACGGGGTGCCTTACTCGAACACAGAACGCTTCTTACCGTGAGCAGGAATTCAACCAACTACATCACGGAGGTACACTACGAGAAAATCGAACAAAATATTTGTTTATATAGGGCCAAATATATATTTAGTTGCCCTAACAAAATATATTGTAAAAAAAAAAAAAAAAAAAAAAAAAAAAACTACTTTTGTTCGTGTAACTAAATATATGCTTGAATGAACAGAATCTCTGCGTAAAAAAAAAAAAACTAAATATTTTGTTTAATCAACTGTATATATTTGTTTGGCCACTCATTTGACTGCCTTCGTTCGAAAATACAGCTCGAGAGTTTGTTTATATTTTTTGTGACAATTAGGATAGTAACCGTGTTTGTTAGTGCATCTATGGATTCTTAACAATCGTATAGACACATTAATAAAGCAATGCGATAAGAAACTGACAAGTAAAGCTATGCAACTTGAAATATTTGTTTGCACGCGTTGCCCAATATTTGCAGTACATCTATTTAAAAGCTTTCCGGCGTTATCACGTGTCACATTAGCTGAGATTACGAAGGCGCAGCGCTCGGATGCAGGTGATCTAGGCTCGGAACTCGGTCGAACTTGTCCAATTTTTATTATATCTGCCCAAACTGTTTAATTTACGTGTAGCCAAACAAATCTTTAGCTGCACCAACCAAATATTCCAGTTTGGGCCAACCAAATAACACCAACAAAATAATTTGGTTTCAGCAACAAAATAGTTCATTGCCCCATATACAAACAAATAATTTGGTTGCACCGAACAAATCTTGTTTCGTTCAACAAAACCTCTTTCTCGGTGTAGATTCTGAACATCAACCGTGACAGTAAACAGCCTTGAAGTTCTGGCGGACTAGGATTATCAACTTCAAATACTCACAGATACATCATTTATAAAACAAGTTTTCATAGCCTACCGTAACTCTAATTCAGTGGAAATAACTTGACCGGTTTCCGAGTCATGACATAAAAGCTACCGTTTCTCATTTGGCGCAGTCGTTGAAACATCCTAAAATAGGCTCTGTATAGGCACATATGATGCATCTAATAGAAATTTAAATATGTCAAATAATTATATATATATATATATAGGAGAAACATCTAATTAATTTTTATGGCACTATCTTTAAAAAAATTATGAACAACTGAAATTATATAAGTTCACAGACCCACTGAAGAACGACGTGTGTGAAAAATTTTGGGGGAATTAGATGATTGGTTCTTGAGAAATGGCATAAATGATGCATTTTATTGGCAAAAGATGACCTTTATAAGCATATTTGACGCTTATAATGGATACTCTCAGAATACCAAGTTTAATTGAAATCGGTACAACTATTTAATAGAAATGATAAATTCTTCTAAATTATTTACATTTCAGCCATACTGTAAATAAAGCCAGCATATGACATTTGCTGACCCATTTAATTATTTTAATAGATACTTATACTTGAGCCAGTTAGGCTACACAAAGAGCTATTTTATCTTCCTAAAGTCACTCGGCTTCATTAAGAGCCATATCTTCTGTGCAGTAACACATTAATGAGTTTTAGTGCGAATTAAAAAAATAAAGCTCAATTAAGATTTTATTTGTTTCGTATTTCAAGGAAAACGGGTCTGCGCTCTCTATCGAACATATATTCCGTGGTGAGGTATACATTTTCAGATGTGGTTAATGTGATTCCGTCTATTAAATTTGAGATAGTGAAAATGGTTCCACGTCAGTAAGATGGATCGCTGAACGAGTTGAGTTGAGAGATTTGTATCGCTCTCAAGGTCATCAAGATCTTGAGAGCCGATGAAGGTGAAATGAGGTGAGACTGGAGCAGCGCCTAAATGAAGGGGTAAGGGGGGAACAGGTGATCCCCGAGAAAACCAGCCGACCAGCGGCGTCGTCCAGTGCTAATACCACTTGCGCAAATCTGGAGTAGCCAGGCCGGGGATTGAACCCGATCATGTTTGGCGAATAGCGAGCAGTCTTACCGCTCAAGTCCCGCGGCACCGGGTCACTGAAATCCAGTCAATTCCGCCAATCCGAATCGCTGGTTTTAATTTAAGGCAACTTGATAACGGGATATTGAAGACTACAGAATTGGAACGGCGGCTTATAAAGAAAATTCCTTTGAGGGATGCGCCAGCTAAATGGCGTTATTGGCCAGAAAAATATTGTAAACCTATTCGCCAATGAGCGGAGGGGTAACCTACATGCCAGCCAGCATCCCAGCTAATAGGGAACCTCCACGCATTATGCGGCAGTCAATCAGACACAAGGCCCGTTCCCAAAGGTTCATGCAGCCAATCAGAGATTGGGTACACGTACGTTCACGCCAAAGGATCTGTCACGAAGTTTCGTCTCTGTGTACTTTATACTATATGCTTCCAGTCACTATAGCATTCCACTAACTGATGTTAAGGCTAATTCTACTGAGGTTGGGAAACTACATTATTTTGGTTTGGCAACTAAAATTTCTCGTCACTAGGTAAGCGCGAATTCATTCTGAGGCGACATAGACTTCAAACAAATGTTATTTTCTCCTACTGTTGTTATTAGATGGGAGTTGTTTATTCACGTCCCGTTTAACTGTGTAATAAGCAGGAAGCAGTGTTTAACAGTCCTGCACTATAGCTTCACTTGATCACAATAACAAATATGTAAACGATAATGTCTCGAGTGTATAGAGCTCTATCCAGCCTAGCCTGCTGCCAACTCAATCCGTGAAATACTCGAGGCTTTAGTTATTGGTAGGGATAGGAAAATTTCTCGAGTTCAATGACCTTTCGGCTAGTCTCCACAGTCTTGTGTACATTTGAGCCATAGATGTTTGTTCATTGTCTGCTGTCTCAGAGACTAGCCAGTGTTACTTCACACCTGACAGTATGGGACTATTTACTTGTTTCCTTGCCAGTCTGCTATTGGCTCAGAGTCATCCAGAGAGTGTCTAGTGAACTGTAATCCAATTGCAAAGGTGACTTCAATGTACACGGGTTGTAAGTCTAGCTTGTCCTGAAATGAATTCGCGAAATTTTCCTATCTCTAACAATCCCCTCCTTGGAATTACTAGGGATTTGCAATATCCGCGTTATTTTGTATCTGCAGACTAAAATTCAAGACGTTGTACGCGTGTCTGTCTTGTGCCAATGGCCGTAAACTTGCGTAGGACGCCCTATCAACGCTTTCACCAAGTAGTTGCGGCTTAACTGTTGAACAACCAATCTATAGTGGAGACAACACGCAGGTTAATGACGCCGCACAGTTGGCAGCAGCCAATGAAAATACTAATTGTTCTCATGCAGGAATAGTGCAGTGAAGTCTTAACATTGTACCAAATAATACCGCAAATTTTGCATGTCTCTAGGAATTACCAATTTTTGTTGAAATTAATTTTAAATGAAATGTGGTAATTAATATGTTACATATAGAGTGAAACTTCAGTTAAACCAAAAGTAAGGTACTCTGATTAACACTTTTAAGATGACACGAATTTACTGACAATGAAGACAAGGTTGAAGGGAACTACCTATATTTTCCACTATAGAAATACCAGTAGTGTTTATCTCTGTATCTCCACTTGCCATCGTCCTATTGGTCTTGGCTACACCGGAAACGCCTACTGTACTATGCGGCGTTTTTTATTGGCCGACGTCGCGCATTGCCTGTGTACCAATCAATGTGTCGCGATAGATTAACAGGTTTGACTGTCCATCGTGTTCATTTGAGAAATTATTAAAAATTAGACTTTTTTTTTTCCTTACTAATTGAAATGTTGACAAGTTGTAACTTTTTACTTATATTCCGACAAAGTCCAGCGAAACAGAAAAAACGATAAAAGTGCGAGTTTCGTCCCAAATAGTAAAGGAATTTCCTTATAGAAGTAACCCGAGTGTATGCGTGCGTACTACTGAAACGCTTAACGCAAGTTTAAAAAGCTTGTGAGACCAGATATATTTAGCACACAACCAAGCTTGTCACATTTATATGGGGTTATTTTTCAAAGGTTTGTATCAAAAAGTGTGAAGAAACCGCCAATCGACTAAACCTGCCTCGTAGCTTGGGGTCTGAAAGAGTTATACGTCTCGTGTCCAGCGTGTTAAGGAGACATTAAACTTATCGTGAAGGATAAGTGTAAACATTCGATACTGGGATGGCGGAGCGTATTGAATGTGTTCGAGTACGAGGCCGAGTGCAGAGTTATAAATGCGCTGCCGGCGGGGCCATATAAGAGAGGTTTATTGCAGCGGAAGATGATGTTATATCCTTTCCAGCCTATTCTCGACTGTGATACCTGTTTGTGTTCTCCAGTGCAACAAGGAGTTAAGACTGCTCAAGAGTAGAGCTAGTGATTTTTCGCGGAAAACTATACGAGTACACGGTCGACTTTAACCCTTTGAGGAGTATGCATGTATATATTCGGGGCTACATTTATATGGATATTTCTTTACTGTTGAAGACCAGACCCACAGTTTTATAGTTTTAATGTTGCACAGGACTTTGTCGGTAATAAGTAAAAAATACAAGTAAACGACAATTTAACTCTTAAGATTAAAAATGCTATATTTAATCATTTCTCAAATGAACACGATGAATTGTAAAGCCTGTTACATCAGTCGGGACACTTAAACTGGTGCAGAGCAGAGACGTAACTTCATAGAATGACAACCAGCCAATAATAAACGTTGTGGAGTACAGTAGACGTGTCACGTGTATCCAGGACCAATAGGACGATGGTAAGTGGAAATACAGATACCAACGTAACTGTTATTGCTGTGGGAGAATATAGGCAACTCACTTCAACCTTGTCTTCGATGGCAAGAAATTTGTACCAGTCTCAAAGGGTTAAAGCTATAAGAACCCAACAGAGTTCGTAAATAGCTAGGGACAGGTGGTTTTCACATACCTATTTGTGGCCATGCTACACTTCAATATCCTACGTCCACAACAACAACTTCCTTTGGTTATTGACCGAGTGTTTACGTGAGAACACATGCTCTTAATTGACTGGACCAATCGTAATAAAGTACTCAGATACTGAACTTTCGTAATTCGCGGACAGACACTTGAGACACGTGACATTTAAAATCATCCAACCACGAAAGTGCATATGAACCAAAGTGTTTTGGAGTACAGCTGGTCTTGAAATCGTGAACACGGGAAAAAGAGGAATTCAGCCAATTAAGATAGGTAAACGACCCTAAGATGTTTTGAAATACGAGTTATCTTGAAATATTTTCGCGAGATTTCGCTACTCCTACTCGAGAATACTTACAGTTAGGGCAAGCTGTTCTTCTCGAAAAGATTACAGGACTACTTGTACTCCAGAACACTAGAGATCAGATCCACGTTCGTGATTGGATGATTTCAACTGTTACGCATTGCAGGTGTCTGCCAGTGAATCAAGCACACCCAGTGTCGGAGTTACCTAATTATGATTGGCCCAGTCCGGTAAGGAACTGTCTCCTGACAAAGTCACGTGGCCGATAGCCAAAGGAAAGCTGGACGTATGTCATATGTAGAGACTAGAGAAATTCGCGAGTTCAGTGACCTGTAGGCTAGACTTCACAGTCTTATATACTCTAATACAGATATCAACTGTTTATTGGTTGATTGTTGTGGTAGTAAAAGTCGGTGGCTGGGCCCACAATTTATTGCGTGTTTGTTATTGGCTCATTTATCTCCAGGAGGTGTCAAACAACACGTCGACCAATTACAATAGTAACATAAACGTACATGTCTATGAATTCCAACTTGTCTAGAAATGAACGCGCGAAATTCTCGGGGGTCCATTTTTAGTCCATTTGAGGTTTCGTCACACTTTTTAAATCAAACGTTTGAAAAAATACCTAGTGTATCAAGTGCTCATTTGTTTCCTAAATATGCCATGTAGCATAAACTTTTTAGATTGCTGTTAACATAAAGGTACCTTATTTTTGGATAAATTAAACTTTTACTTATATTTGTTTTTAAATTATAATATTTGGTATATAATTAGAATTAATTAAAACAAGGAAGAAATAAAATAAGTATGTTGGTAATGTATGTATTTAAGAAATATTTCTATAGTCCTTTCAATGTAAAGTAAGCACTTTTTAAGACCCTTTCAAAATGCATTAACACTCAATAAATATATTTTATTGCGCCCTCAGACGTTAACTTTCGAGAGTGGTGAAATGTACACACTGTGTTTATTAGTCATATTGCGATGTTTATATTCAAAAATGGCGGAAAGTTAGAAATTAGTTAAAAGGAAAATTTTAGCAGGGCCTTAAAAAGTGCTCACTTTACCGTGAACGGCCTCTAACGTAATATATAATAGCACTGAGTGCGCGAGAATTCTGCGCGTTATACTTGTGGTGTAATTTTTTAAACTTGGTCAAGCTTGGTTTGCATGATGCGGAAGAATATCCCGGAAGTAGAACTTCAGCAGGGCTTCAGAAGAGTTGGGGGGGGGGGGGGAGAGACGTGATTGGACTGTAGTTATGATTTATGTTCAAGATACACTTTAACTTCTTGTGTGCAGGCTTGCAAATTTCCTTTGGCTCTTGGTGGCGCGTATCACTCAGAATACATTTTCTATTCGAGTACGCCAATCAGGATAAAGGTACCCTTACACCGAACGTCTGTGATTGGTTGGCAGACACTTAAACGCGTGCGGGTTAAAACCAGACAATCGCTAGATTGTTTTTGAATTAACGTGGTTTGGAGTACAAGTCGCGGATTCTTTTCGTGAAGCAAGATGACTTTAAGTATACAGGCTGTCCCCGGTCAAATGAGCACTTTTGAAAGCCCTGCTTAAGATATACTTGTATACACGTTCTGTGTTCTTCCACTTTATGTAAAATTAACATTGTCATGGGCTTCATCACTTTATTCATGCGTCGGTCAAGTGAAACTGTGAAATTATTAGAAAAGTAAATATTGTACAAATGTGCCCATTTCTACACTTCGATGGAGTGAAAAATACAGAAAGTGAGAGAAATAATTTAAGTTATTACAAATGGTTACCTAGCACTTTTTGTTCGGCTTTAATATATGGAACTACTTTCCCCTCCATCGTTACCAACTTTACTGGACACATATCACTCATAGCGCCCGTTAAAATATATGCAGGTAAAAGCTGTTCACGATAAAGTGAGCACTTTAGAAATTAACCTTATAAAAAAGTCACTGTCCCTGCATGCATATATTTCAATGGGTGCACTGAGTATCGATGGATGGAAGGTAGTTCCATTTCTTAACTTCGAATAAATAGAGTTAGGTAACCATTTGTGATCACTTAAAATTATTTCTTTCGCTTTTTGTTTTTTTTTTTTAATGTGCCGAACTGTAAAAATTGCAGATTTGTAAAGTATTTCCTTTCTTAATAATTTCAGAGTTCCAATTGATAGATGCATAAATAAAGTGATGAGACCAATGTCAATGTTAATTTTACATAAGACAGAGGAATACACACGTATAAAAATAGATCTTAAACAGGACTTTCAAATGTGCAAATTTTTATCGTGAACAGCCTACAGGGGCAGTGACTTTTCAGCTAGGTTGATTTCAAAAGTGGCCACTTGATCGTGAACAGCCTTTAGTAGTTAGGCGCAGTGTGTTTGGGGTCACGAAGAGAAGGCCGGAGGAAGGGTCGAGTCCGAGATGGCGGGACAGGAACGTGTGCTCTGGTCTCGCGGCACGTACGGCCCACTTTCCTGTGTAGACGTGCGGCGCGGGGCACTCGTGCTGACTGTGTCACGGGCTGGAGGGGGTCTGGAGAGATTCCCTCTCTCGCTGACAGGCTCCGGTTGTGCCCTGGAAAGGCACTAGGAGTATGGATAGAACCCCGGCCAGACCACACGCTTGGTCTCTGAGGGCGAGGATCTCAGAACCACTGTGGTAGATGAGACGGGGATGTGCGGACGTGCCAGGCTTGGGCTAGGGTCTGGCCAGCGGTCGCATTAATCTTGGCCTCCTTGGGTTGAGAGGACGTGATTCCTCTCCCCGCCTATTGGGAGGCTGAAGCGTGGTAAGATCTACGACTAAGAACGCTGCGTACAAATACAAAACACATGACCGAGAGGTCCACTGTAACTATGTCACGGAGCGAGGGGGGGGGGGTGGGGTTAGGGCTCTTCCATCGCAGCATCGGCCCGTGGTGGCCCTTGTATCCCGGCCGGGGACAGGAGCCGGCTAGGATGCTGGTGGACCAGCTGGCCGGGGCTGTAGTGGTGGGGGTAGCCAGTCGGGAAGGACCTGTCCCTGGCTCCTGACACCTGGTGTGGTGGTCTGGTGGTCCGTCTGGGTTCCAGATAGATCCCAGAAAGCCATACGTAGAGCCCCAAGTATTTCGCGGATTGAGTTGGCGGCAAGCTAGACTGGACAGCCTTCTATACAGTCGAGACATTATCGTTTGCTTATTGGTAGGGACAGGAAATTTTCGCGAGTTCAATGACCCATAGTCTAGACCACAATCCTGTGTATACCCAACCCTCATTTGTTTGATCACTGGCTGCTGCCTAAGAGAGTAGACAGTGTTACTCCACACCTGGCAGTATGGGATTCGCTACTTGTTTCCTTACAAGTCCACTATTGGCTCAGAGTCGTCCAGGGAGTGTCTAATAAACTACGATCCAACTGCAAACTCAACATCAGTGTACAAGTGTTTGACATCTACCTTGTCCTGAAAGGAACTCGCGAAATGTTCCTATCCCTACTTATCGGTAAAGACCTGTAAAATTCTCTTTATTATTTGGGGACACATTAAACTTGAAACACATGTACTTTTACAATACGTTTGTCATTGGAGCATACTTTATTTGACACGCCATGGGTAACTCTGAGCCAGTAAATGAACACTTCACAATCATGTAATCCAATTACGTGCAGTCCAGTCAAAAATGGAGTGACTTCTCGTATATTCAGCAGCCAATGGAGAACCGACCCTGGCTCACGCATCCACAGCGCTGTTACGTTTAGCCTGATGCCAAATAATAACGTGAATTCTGCAGGTCTCTTCTTAATGGTTGATGTGATCAGGTGAGGCCTCTGTACAGAACTGTCAAACAATCACTCACACTACTGCTTCCTGCTTACCACTGGCTCAGAGTTGAACGGGGCGTGTCCTCCAATCACAACAGTAGGAGAAGAGAACAAGGGTTTGGAGTCTACTTCGCCTCCGAATGAATTCGCGAAATACTCGTGGCTCTAGTCATTCGGAGTGCTAGGAATCGCTCACCTTCCTCTCTAAGAGAGAAATGGTAAAGGTATAATTGAGTAGAAATCGTATTAGATCTAAAAATACGGGGTCCAGAATAACAGCCGCCTTCCCACATTCATAACATCCGAGTGTGCGACCCCTTAGTAATAAACGATAGATCATTTTCATCAAAATTATAAATCCATTTTATCTTTTTCATTAAGTAATAAAGTCCCCGTGGTAGCGGATATATTCAACTGTAATAATTTCAGCTTCAATATAGTAGATGGGAAAATTAATTATTAAATATCAAAATTACGTTTACTATTAAATTAAAACCTCCTTCCCTTTAAAGTAACAACATAATTTTAATAATTTTTTTGTTTTTCTTTGTTTAATAGAGTGCGTGCCTTTTAATTTGGATAAATGTGGGGAAGGGGGATTAAAAAGACGTCCAAAGGTCCCCCTTTCGGCTACTACCTAATAGAAGTATTGAGTTATTTTAGACAGGGAGTCCATTATTTGTATGTTTATTTAGTTAAATATGCATAACTAAGATCAGTAATGGCCAATAGCCGGGTACTGAAGCGATTTAATTTTGTTCTGTTCTGTTCCGTGTCACGGGCAGTCGTGTTGTGTCGTGGAGTGTAGTGCAGTGCAGCGCGCCGCACCGAACATATCTCCCAACACTGAACTCGCCCATCATTAATACAACTGTCAGAATCACATGGTCAACAGTGGCGAGCAATTACTTACGTTTCAATTCCAAACAGACCCGCCCTTTTAGAGGAATAAAATAATTCTACCAACTTGAATATACCCTATTCTAATCGCACTAACCCTTTCAAACCCAATTTAACCCTTTGAGGATGGTACAAATTTCTTGCCATTAAAGACAAGGTTGAAGTGAGTTGCCTATATTCTCCACCACAGCAATAACAGTTTTGTTGGTATCTGTATTTCCACTTACCGTTGTCCTATTGATACTGGGTACACCTGACACGCCTACTGTACTCTGCAACGTTTATTATTGGCTCGCCGTCGGCCAATTAAGTCACGTCTTGTCTCTGCACCAGTTAAAGGGTCGCCACAGATTTAACAGATTATACATTGGCATCGTGTTCATTTGAGAAATTATTAAAAATATATATTTTCTTCTTAAGAGCTAAATTTGTGATCAACAGTAATTTTTTTTTTACCTATTTCCAACGAAGTCCTGCGAAACATTAAAGTTGTAAAATTGGGGGTCTGATCTTCAACAGTAAAGAGATTTCCATATAAACGTAGCCGCAAATATATACGCGTATACTACTCGAAGGGTTAATTTACCGCTTCAGATGTTGCAGACGATAATACTTATGATGTTGCTGTACGTAAGTTGACCTATCAATTGGTTCTTTGTCACAGACATATGAGCTGTAGGCTGTATGTTCGGCCACACTTATATGATCTAGACCAGTAAAATGGTTTGCGAATCATCTACACACAGGTAAGATCACTGGATATTGACCTTTGCAGGGTGCAATACGGGCCAAAAGTTACATACACTTGTGTTAATGTACACAATTGTGTATACTAGGTCTGGATGGGATAAAACTAGATTGGATGAGGTGTACAAACACCTGAAAGCAATTAGGCTACTTCCATAAAAAGAGCTCTAATTCCAAATGTTTTCCACGTCATTTTTAGCTTACTTTCTTAAGGAAAATTGCATGATGCAAGAAAAAAAGCATGATTGCATAAAATCACCTAATGTCACTCTGAAATGTAAGTTCGCCCCCTAATAACTTTTAAACTCCACAACAGAATTCACTAAATGGTGTCCAAAAATAGTATTTAGTAGTGGCATCGGAATTTTATAGTTTTCTTTCAAAATGGCTTCAATTTTAAGATTTACGGCATTATGTTGTATCTTGGAAAATATGTATCCAATATGAACCAAATTTGGTACGTTGATAGTTCATTACATTAGAATTTAAATTAGAAAGTTTAACTCTTTGGAAGCTAGGGCAAATTGAACAACATTAAGCTTTTCCGTTATCTGTCGGGAAACATAGATAATTTTTGAACCAAATTTGGCAAGTTGACAGTGCATAATATAAGCATTAAACTTATAAACCGATAATGCTATTATTCTGCCATTTTGGAAGATATTGCAAATGGAAAAAATTTAACTTTTCCATTCTATTTCGGAACCATTCAACCGATTCAAACCAAATTTGATACGTTGATAGTGCATGATATAAACATTTCATTTAAATACCGATAATATCATCGCTGCACCATTTTGGAAAATAGTGCAAACTGAATAATATAGGTTTTGCATTATATCTCAGGAACAATTTAACCAATTCGGTTACACACAAATTTCCAAGTTCAAGTGTTGCAAGCATGTAGTAATATTTTGTTATGCACTGTACTTGCACCCAGCATGCTGTGTACAGTTCCGTCATAAACATCATCCGTGTGCAACATGTCGACGTTCTTGGGCACGGTCACTGACATTAACAGTGCATGATGTAGAGAGTGATAATGCTAACAATCCGCCATTTTGGAAGATAGTGCAACATGAAAAATAAAGCTATTATGTTAAGCATCTAGGTAACGACACATATGATTCCTTCCATATTTGGCATATAAGTAATAATATTGTAGATTATATTCATACGCGCAATTTAAATATATGTTACTTATTTTCTAAATGGATGCAATATAGATATTTTAGGTTTATTTCAATATATACAATACCGTATAACCAATTTCGACCAAAATTGTTATGCTGAAATTATTATTTACGAGCACCAAAAGTGTCAAACCGTAGCTTCCTTTATCCGCCATTTTGTAAGGTAGGACCACGTAAATAATAAAGTTTTAATGGCATATACCGGGAAGCAATTAACCGACCCCGACAAAATTTGACACTCAAGTAATACCACAGTACATCATGTAAACTGACATGTTTTAGTGGGCCAGAATATTATTTAAAAAAACGAAGGTCACATAAACGTTATGGACCAATATACTATGTCTCCACTGAGAGAAAATCGAACAAAATATTTGTTTTTATTGGGCCAAATATATATTTTGTTGCCCTTACAATGTTGAACAAACAAAATTTGAAAAGCAACAAAATTGCTTCTGTACGTCTAAGAAAATATATGTTTGAATAAACAAAATCTCTTGTATTGCGCCAAAAAAAGTTAGACTCTCAGCTAAACATTTTGTTGAATCAACTGTTTTTTTTTTTGGCAACTCATTTGACTGCCTTCTTTCGAAAATACAACTCGAGAGTTTGTTTGTATTTTTTGTGACAGTAAGAATAGTGACCGTGTTTATTGGTGCCTTTATTGATGAATAACAATCGTATACACATATTAATAAAACAATGCAACAAGAATCTGACAAGTAAAGCTGTAAAACTTGAAATATTTGTTTGCACACGTTGCCCAATATTTGCAGAACACCTATTTAAATGCTTTCCGGCGTCATCAGCTGTCATATTAGATGTGATTACTATGATGTAGCGTTCGGACGCAGGTGATATAAATACGAAACTCGCGCGATCTTTGAAAATTTTTTATATCGGCCCAAACCCTTTGATGTACGTGTAGCAAAGAATTCTTTTAATTGCGTCAACCAAATCTTACATTTTGGGGCAAGCAAATGAGAACAACAAAATAATTTGGTTTCAGCAACATAATATTTCATTGCCCCTATAAAAACAAATAATTTGGTTGCACCAAAAATCTTGTTTGATTCAACAAAACCTTTTTCTCAGTGTGTGAGACCATGGAACCTGTTCCAGCTTAACTTGTGTATGATGTAAGCGTCAAGAAAACTAGTGTATTAACTTATTTGTCAGCCATTTTGGAAGATAGCACTGCATGAAAGATTAAGCTTCTTTGTTCTATATTGGGAAACAATCAACCCGTCCAGTATCCTTGGCCATGATCGAGGGCATGTTCGTCGGTACTGTACCCAATCAAGCATCAGTGGGCATGCTGCACATGAAGTATACTTATGGTCGGTACTGTACCCAACCAAGCATCAGTGGCCATGCTGCACATGAAGCATACTTATGGTCTGTACTGTACCCAACCAAGCATCAGTGGCCATGCTGCACATGAAGTATACTTATGGTCGGTACTGTACCAAACCAAGCCTCAGTGGCCATGCTGCACATGAAGTATACTTATGGTCGGTACTGTACCCAACCAAGCCTCAGTGGCCATGCTGCACATGAAATATACTTATGGTCGGTACTGTACCCAACCAAGCATCAGTGGGCATGGGTTTTGAGAGTCTTCCTAGTGAGGAATCTGATTGGTTGAAGTTCCTCCATCTGTCATTTGTGATTGGTTAATGCTGACATAAATTACTATGCAGTACGTTTTTCACTGGTTGCGAGAAGTACGCATGACACGGGTACAGTTCCATAAAAAAAAACTGCAACACTTTAGCTGGTAAGTGAATCCGGGACTGAAAGGGTTAACCGATACCCACTAAATTCAGGCTACAAGTTATATTTTGTTAAAATAAAGTCATGTAGATATTTTAGATTATTAAGCCATTTATCCCAAACTACTTCAACTGACTTTAATGTGTATCAGTATCTACGACAAACATAGACTGTGCCAATACAGTAAAAAAAATAGCACCGTATTAGAAACTGAAGCTTTTATGTCGTATGTCTGGAACCAATCATCCTATTCCCACCAACTTTGCACACGAGTTATTCTACAATAGGCCGTGGTTTAAGTGTGTCTAGCTTTATTTACATTACGGCAATCATATAAATTATTTAGATAAGTTTGTTATATCTATTAAACTATTTAACACTTTCAAGTAAACATAGTATGCTGAGAGTAGCAATTATTAGATGCATAAAATATCTAAAAAAAAATATCATTTTTTCCGGGTTTTTATAAAATACTTCTGAGTGATAAAATGTAACATTTATGCCATACGTAGGGAACCAATCATCGAACTCCCACCAAATTTTGCACACAAATATTGCTACAGTGGACCATGTAACCTTACATGATTTAAGTGTGTCACAATATTTTTTTTTTAAATGGTGCAGTATTAATAATTGAGATGATTTAATCATATCCATTAATAGAGATATGGGAAATTTGCGTTATTATTTGGCATCAGGCTGAACTTCACTGTAATGTATATGCCGGAGTCGGCGTTGTTTTTACATTGACTGCAGCATAGATGTGAAGTCACGCCCTTTCTGTCTGCACTACACGTGATAGGGGCACACAATTCTGAAGGGTTAATTTATTGGTTACCCAAGGCATGCCAGATACAGTATGGTCCAATGACATACGCATTACAAAGGTAAAATTGTTTGAAGTTTAGCGTGTCCTCAAATAATAACGCGAATTTTGCGGTCTCTATCCATGAAATAATGTTACAAATTTCAACCAATCTTTTTGTGTTCACATTATCTATCTATTAGACGTATTATATAATGCTTACATAGTGTCTCTGTATGGGCCTTTTTGTGCGATGATAGTACCAGATAAGAAACTAAAGCTTTTATACCATATCTCAACCAGTCACTTTATTTCCACCCAATTCTGCAGACAAGTTTTGCTACTGTAAACCGTGTAAACTTACGTGATTTGAATGATTTAAACATTTGTACACCGTAAAAGAAATCTTACGTGATTTGAATGATTTAAACATTTGTACACTGTAAAAAAATGGTGTAATTTTACACTAAATGTATGTGGCAGCAGTGTCCCCACTGATGTCAGTGTAATTTGACACCTACATATGTCAATGTTTTTTTTACTCTATGTCCAAGTAAATTTAGCCTACAAATTAGTAAGATAACATATACTTTGTACAACTAACTTTACATAGAATGGTGAAAAATTACTATTACTATGTAGCAGAAAATACACATTGGTGTATTTTCTCTCCACGGCAAGTAATATCGGCTTTACCGGGAACACAACACTAGGAAAGTGTCAAGAGAAAGTAAGAATGAGGATTTGCTGCACATTCTGTTAATAAGTTCTGATCCTCTTATTTCAAGCTTAAAACCATTGCCAAGAAAAAAATCTTATTCTCTGTCAAGTGATGTTTTGAAACTACATATTAACAACGCCTTCTGTAGAAGCGAGTGTCACTGATGAATCAGAAACAGAAAGTGACAATAGTACTGTGTTAGCATGAGACATAATGTGACTTGAAACTTAACGTTTTCAGTAATTAACTTCGTTAATTTCATTCATTGAACAATATTCAATCCTTTAAATAAACATAGTTGGTTATTGTATTTGTATGAAGTTTGAAAGTAGCGTGTTGGCATGAGACTTTCACGCATATTCTGAAATATATTTAGACTAATCCAAACTGTTAACACATTTTATACATATTGGAATCTGGTTTTATTATTACGATACATTCGGATATACACTAAAATTGTATTTTATCCTTAATCATAAGAAAATGAATAAATTTTGTTACTCTGCTACTTCAATATATAGTGTTGACATAGGACTTTCGCCCTTACTGTGAAACATATGTTTTAACTAATTAACCCTGTTATTTTCGTTTTAAAATAGTTTTGATTCCTGAAAAATGAAATTCCATTGCTTTTGTTAGTGTGGTATTTAAATATAATCGAAAAACTGTATCTGATTCCCTAAACAAATGACGTTTACTAGTTTTCTTAGTGTGGTACTAGGAAATATACTGTTGGAAAGAGACTTTCATCCTTACTGTCAAACAACATATGTTTGGTTCTTTAAACTAGATTATTTTAGTTAAATTTTTGTTAGTATTGAATATAAGATTATAATCGAAAATTTATTTGATTCTTTATCATAAACGACGGAGTTGGTTTTGTTAAAAGTCTATTCGAAAACATGGTGTTGCTGGCTTGAATGTTTCGCCGTTACTTTAAAACATTTTGTTTCGACTTATCAGCTATGCTGATTAAATTTTATACATTTTGAAATATATGTTTCAATTCTTTGAACAAATTATGTTACTAGATATGTTAGTATGGTATTTTAATATTATATGTCACCCAAATTCACAGCAATTTTTTATTAAGATTAATGTTACATCATATGCCATTAATATATTACGATAGTTTTTGTGTATTTTGAGTTTTTACATGAAAATGTATAAAATAGAGCATACATAAAATATAAATTATTTTTCAGCTGTATTAAATTTTGTCCCGCCATCGAAGGGAAATCGACCACTATGCGCCCCCGGCAAACTTGCGCCAATAAATGAACACTTCACGATTGTGTGTCCCAATCACATGCAGTTCACTAAGAAATCGAGCGAACTCACATCTGCGCAGCAGCCAATGGAGAAACGATGCCGGCTCGAGTATACACAATACACAATTTGACCTGGACGCCAAAAAAAAAAAAATGAATGCAATACGATAGAGGCTTTGAAGTGGCACAAAGCACACTTCACACGAGGCTCAGAGTCGAAAGTCAACACTGCTGTGTAAACAACGAAGATGTCTCGAACCTCCCACGACTTGCAAGGCTGCAGAGCAGCCGAGCTGATTGCATCTTGAGCTTGGCGGTATTCCACAGCGGTTCGTCGGAAATTAACGACTTGTGACGGATTCGCCCGAGCGATTCGCGGGGCAGTTCCGGGAACATTGTTCGAAGGGAAGAGGGAAGGGTTTGCAGGGGGTAAACAGTAGATTGTCTATTTTATGTTTTAGTTTTTAATGTAACATTGTGTCCTCTGAGATTCGGTTATGTTCGTTAAATTTTTTTCTTTTTTTTTTTTTTTTTGTTTGTCATTCCTCTGCTTTCTCTGTCGTGCTCGCATATTTATTAAGGCTGTTCACGATAAAGTGAGCACTTTCGAAATCAACGCCAGAAAAATATCACTGCCCCTGCCTGCATATATTTTAACGGGCGCAGTGAGTGACATGTGTCCAGTAATGTTGGCAACGATGGAGGGGAAAATAGTTCCATATATTAATGTCGAACAAAACGTGTTAGGTAACCATTTGTGATGACTTAAATTATTTCTTTCAATTTTGTATTTTTTAATGCATCAAAGTGTAAAAATAAGTAGATTTACACAATATATACTTTTATAATTTCACAGTTTCACTTGACCGACGCATGAATAAAGTGATGAAGCCCATGGAAATGTTAATTTTACATAAGGCGGAACAATACGCAACGTGTATACAAGTCTTAACCCATTCAGATCCAGTGTACACGGTTGTGTATATCACGCACGTGTAGGTAATTTTTGGTCTGATCTGCACACTGCGAAGCCCAACGACAGATGATTTGACCTGTGGGTATATGATTCGCAAACAGTCTTACTGGCCTTGGTCATAACTGGTTCATACAACTGTATCCGAACACATAGCCTACATCTCATTGGTCGTGACAACGAAACAAGTGCTTTGTCTGCTTAAGTACAGCACTAGTCATAAGATATTTTGTTTGCAACACCTGGAACAGTAAATTAAAATGGGTCTGAAAGGGTTAAGCAGGGCTTTCAAAAGTGCTCCTTTTACCGCGAGCAGCCTCTATCATGTTATGTGTATATTGACAAGGAAATAATATTTCCCAGTATTGTGTTTTGGTTTTTATTGTCCCGCAGTGTCGTCTTAATTTGGTTTATTTTTTGCACGTATCAGTTCTACGTTGTATCGCTTCTCTGCGTTTTTTGTTTCGTTAAATTATTTTCTATCGTTTTCATCATATTCAGTAAATATTCTGTTCCAGATTTGTGTTCATTGTTGCTGTTGTCCATCATTTGGATTGGCCAGTTTGTTGTCTGTCGGTTGTTATTTGGTTTTTTTAAATTGACAATTAGGATCTTCATTTATTCATAGGCTTTTGCCTTGCATTTTCTGACATTCTTTTGTTTCTCTGTTTTCTTCATCGGCTTTATTTCGGCAATGATTACAGTAGATTTACAAACTTAAAGAAATCTTACAAACCGTAGATATTAAAAATTAAAGATAACTCCACAGCTTCGCTACTCCAAAATGTTTGTCCTCCTGCCACAATGCTATAGCTTGGTTACAGTGACAAAGAAGCCCGTATCGGTGCAGTATCGTAGTGAAAACGGATTTACTGATTGTGGTAACTGTACATTCCCCAAGTTTCAAAGTGACTTCATGTGAATGACGCTGTAACGCTTCAATATTTATGACTTTATAATGTTCATTCTATGTCTTTAAATTTAGTTTTAAATGCCAAACTTTAATGCACTATATGAGATATTTAGTGTATGTTCAATTTGATATGCGTAAACTTATTATTTTGGCAGTTGTGTTGTGTGTGCTGTGTAAGACTAATGATTATCTATGGTTCCTTTGCATGAGTATTTGTCTTTGTAACAAGCACTACCTTGTGATTTCTCAAAAGAATCAGGCCACACCAGCCGGCCCATCACATTTTATTTATTTTTTCAAACAATAGTCTGATAGAACAAGAACTTATTCATTCTAATTTGGAATCATCGAGAGGCCAGCTAGAAAAGAAGTCAGTCCTGAGTATGAAAGATAATCTATCATATTTGATTGGCAAAATTTGATATTTACGACGGAGATACATAATTATTCACGCACTATTGAAATGCTGAGCCTATATAGATTTAAAAGAAGAAGTAATTCGTATTAATAATATGTACGATGATCCCTGCCGGAAGGAAGGACGACTCAGTGAAGAAGGACTTCTTTGTTGGGACTTCGCACCAAGGACAACGCGGTGTCTGGTGTTCGGAGAGCCAACTGTGCGAGAGGAGTACTACTGGCTAAGGATTCTGGCGAGGTTCCGGTTCTGCACCATTGGAGGAGGACTTCTTGGTTGGGACTTCGCACCAAGGACCACGCGGTGTCTGGTGTTCGGAGAGCCAGCTCTGCGAGAGGAGTACTACTGGCTAAGGATTCTGGCGAGGTTCCGGTTCTGCACCATTGGAGCAGGACTTCTTGGTTGGAACTTCGCACCAAGGACAACGCGGTGTCTGGTGTTCGGAGAGCCAACTGTGAGAGAGGAGTGCTTCTGGCTAAGGATTCTGGCGAGGTTCCGGTTCTGCACCCACCTCCGCTGTTCCGGCCCGCAGAGGAAGAGTGTTAAAATCAAAGTAATTTTATTCGTTTCTATTGATTTACCTGAATTAAGACTTCTTTGTTTGATATTAGAATTAATGATCCAATTGTTTCTAACTTGAGAGGATATTGAAATTTGGATGAATACACTGATTTTTTAGCGTGGCAGCATATAGTTCAGCCGAGGTATATCATTAATATAACCTATCAAACTCCTATTCATATACAAAGATATTTTATCATTACATATCACATTCTTATATTATATTACATATCTCAGAAATAATATTTTATAGCCAATGAGATTGGCCGTAATATTGTAACACATATCAGAGGTGTTACATTATTAATTTGAACGCCCAAACGTCTGGCTATAAACTCTCCACGCATTGTGTCTATTCAACACAAAGCAACGTCTATATTTGACACGTAATATGAACTAATTCATGTTCTCGTTGGGTTCAAATATTTAAGACGTGTTGATGTGTATAAACTTAGAATGTTTCATGAGTGCATGTTAAATATATAAAAAGGTATCATACACACGTGAAAAAAGGTTATATTCATACCTTTACCAACTCTTCCAAGGCTTTGAATTTTGTTTCACATGCATCGGGAATGAATTTGCAGTGATTTTCAGTATCTGGAAAAAAAGTAACTCAAACAATTTAGGCCATCTTCTCTGGCTAAATAGCGCAGTGTTTTTGAAAACTTCATTTTAACTGTAAAAACTGTGATCATGATATTTGTGGCATTCTGCTGTTTACTCAGGGAACTCCCGATTGCTGGTACGAGTCTTCGTTTAGTTATAATCTTCGAGGAGGCACCTGTGCTGTTCCCCATGGCGTGTTAGAATTATTATATTTAGATATATTTATTAATTATTTTTATTTTGTTAGTAATATTTTATTTTATCTATTATTTTTATTGATTTACTATCAAAATTACTATTTTGTAATATTTAATATATTATTAAGTTATTTTATATTTGCGATAATTTTTTATTTAGTATATATTTATTTTATTAATATTTAATTTATTAATTATAATTTATATTATTTTCTGTGTTAGTAAAAGTAATTAAAGTGCATTTTAGGCATGCGTAGCAAGTTTTTGAATTCTTCATGATACATTTTTTTAAGCTCACAGCCTACAAACGTTTCGATATTTGACTGAATAGTGCCATGGGGGTGAATTACGAGATAGTGATATGTGGACATTCGCCATTGCGATGCAGATGTCTGTCGTGGAAAAACAGCACTGGACACGAAAAACAACTTAAATAAGACAAGTAACCTATGGACGAGAAAATAAATATATGTAAACAACACTGGAAAATACGAACAGGAAATAGAGTAAAAAAAGCATATAATTACGAATATATATATATATATATATATATATATATAATATAAACACACACACACACACGATCAGCAGATAACACTTAGAAAACAACACCGGTTAGAAAACCGCATGAAACGATCAGGACAACACTGCAAAAAAAGTAGATACAATATAGAACAACTCAACAAAAAAAGCACTGAAACACTGCAGTTTTACCAGATACGACAAATTACAAGCCAGATATGCTGTAGTCTGGAATATATACGCACAAAGCCAGAAGATTCCACGACGGAATCGAGTCAAATAAAACGGGACAGCAAGCTAAGTGCGAAGACTTACTATATATATATATATATATATATATATATATATATATATATATATATATATATATATATATATATATATATATATATATATGTATACGAAAATTTATATACCACCAACATACTACACGCCGAAGATGACACAGGCTGTACTCTACATTTTAATCAATGCGAATATTACTGTTTCAATCAGTTAACAGTATCCGACTGATTCAACAATCACTTTAGTGAATTTAACTGATGAATCAGTGAAAAAATGCCCGTTTTCCTTCACTTATTGATTTAGCGACATTTTACACTGATTCGTCAGTCTTTTTTTTTCACTGTTTTGCAGTGATTTGTTTTTTTCTGATGGATCAGTTAAACAGCGTGTAAAAATGGCCGCTAAACAAAGAGTATCAAGTGAAATAACAGCGCATAAACTAATTAAAACAATACATAATATTTCCTAAAAAAAAATTTGTCTTTCAAAACACCATGTTATGAGGTAACATGAGTATTTAGTTTTTCATTCCGTTTTTACGTTTTTCATTTCGTTTCCATGTAATAATCGCAGCGCTCTGTTTGAAGTTTTAAACTGCATACAATGTGGCGAAGAGAGTGCAGTCATATTTACTGTTCGTTTTAACAGTCCTTACGGTAGCAATCGAACCAAATACGAAATGAAAGGGCATACAGTTTAAAACTGCACGCCTTCGGTGAGAAATATAAGACAAAATATTTTCGTCCTGTTTGTCAAAATGACCCAGTAGCTCAGATGATAGGGTAATGGATTAACAACGTAGTGGGAAGAGATCTGCAAAATTCGTGTTATTATTTGGGGACACATTAAACTTCAAACACATGTACATTTGCGATAAGTTCGTCATTGGACCATACTTTGTCTGGCACACCCGGGGAAACTCTGAGTCAATAAATAAACACTTCACACTTGTCTAGTCCAAACACGTGCAGTCCAGTCTGAAAGGGAGTGGCTTCACATTTATGCAGCAGCCAATAGAGAAACGACACCAGCCGGAGTATATATAGTACTGTGAAGTTTAGCTTGATGTCAAATAATAACGAGAATTTTGCAGGTCTCTAGTAATGTGTTACTATTATTTTCTCTAGTTATTGTAACTCCCCGAGCATCACAAATTCTTTTAGCATTCCAATAAATTACTATAAATTACACAGCGCCACTAACTCAGGGAGAGTGATGAGAAATCTAACTAGGAAACTACCGTAATTAAAAGTCAAAGCGATTACTATAGGCTGTTCACGGTAAAATGAACACTTTTACAGCCCGGCTTAAGATCTACTTGTATACACGTTGTGTATTCATTCGGCTTATGTAAAATTATCTTTGCCATGGGCCTCGTCACTTTATTCATGCGTCGGTCAAATGGAACTGTG
Source organism: Dryococelus australis (assembly GCA_029891345.1). NCBI lineage: Eukaryota > Metazoa > Arthropoda > Insecta > Phasmatodea > Phasmatidae > Dryococelus > Dryococelus australis. The sequence goes on along the minus strand of CM056998.1, from coordinate 195,029,746 downwards.
GAATTATTAACAAAGTAATTACTTACAAAACTGCTAATTTATACACTTCTGGAATTAAAAGAACAGAAAGTGAAAGAAATAAGTTACCATGAATGGTTACCTAAAACTTTTTATTCGATGTTTAGATAGGTAACTACTTTCCATCCATCGTGACCAACTTTACTGGGCGAATGTCTTTCAGTGGCGCATCTTTAAAATATATCCATGCAGGGGCAGTGACTTTTTCAGTTCTCACTTTATCGTGGAAAGTCTTAGTTTTAAGTGCCCGCAAGAAATTGTCTCGAAGGTGTCCTAATATATTTCCGAGCGTTTAATTACTAGGGATAGGAACGTGTCGCGAGTTCATTTCAGCGCAAGAGAGACGTTAAACATGTGCACTCTGAAGTGGACTTTGCAATTGGATCGCAGTTTGTTAGACACGCCCTGGACGACCCTGAGCCAATAAAAGACTGGAAAGGAAACACGTAGCGAATGCCATACTACCAGGTGTGTAGTAACAGTGGCTACTCACCGTAGAAACAGCCAATGAACAAACAACTGAAGCTCGAGTAAACACAGGATTGTGGAGACTAGCCTGGGGTTCATTTAACTCGCGAAATGACCCTATCCCTATTAATTACTTAACGCAGTCCCCCCACAGAGGGTTTTCCGTGCGTGGAAAGGCACTGTCGCCTCCCGCGAGTGTTCTGCACTCACGTCCCGAGGATATGTGTACATACCTGTCGCATGGCGGTGATCCCCAACTCCCGGCTGTTTCATATCTGCCTCGTCCTGGCGACCACAGCTACCTACTCGCCGCTTGGGTTGACTCGACGATATCCCGAAGTGTGCTCTCTCGGAGCCGACCAGAGAGGTGGACCCTCTAAACTCCGCCTACACCGTCTGTGATCCTTCGCGCAGGCACATATTTACTTTCTAAACTAACACTTAGAAGATGGACCCTCTAACCTCCTCCTACACCGTCTGTGATCCTTCACGCGGGCACATATTTACTTTCTAAACTAACACTTAGAAGATGGACCCTCTAAACTACTCCTACACCGTCTGTGATCCTTCGCGCGGGCACATATTTACTTTCTAAATTAACACTTAGAAGATGGACGCTCTAAACTCCGCCTATACCGTCTGTGATCCTCCGCGCGGGCACATATTTACTTTCTAAATTAACACTGAGAAGATGGACCCTCTAAACTCCGCCTATACCGTCTGTGATCCTTCGCGCGGGTACATATTTACTTTCTAAATTAACACTTAGAAGATGGACCCTCTAACCTCCTCCTACACCGTCTGTGATCCTTCACGCGGGCACATATTTACTTTCTAAACTAACACTTAGAAGATGGACCCTCTAAACTCCGCCTATACCGTCTGTGATCCTTCACGCGGGTACATATTTACTTTCTAAATTAACACTTAGAAGATGGACCCTCTAAACTCCTCCTACACCGTCTGTGATCCTTCACGCGGGCACATATTTACTTTCTAAACTAACACTTAGAAGATGGACGCTCTAAACTCCGCCAACACCGTCTGTGATCCTTTGCGCGGGCATAAATTTACTTTCTAAATTAACACTTAGAAGATGGACCCTCTAACCTCCTCCTACACCGTCTGTGATCCTTCACGCGGGCACATATTTACTTTCTAAATTAACACTTAGAAGATGGACCCTCTAAACTCCGCCTATACCGTCTGTGATCCTTCACGCGGGTACATATTTACTTTCTAAATTAACACTTAGAAGATGGACCCTCTAAACTCCTCCTACACCGTCTGTGATCCTTCACGCGGGCACATATTTACTTTCTAAACTAACACTTAGAAGATGGACCCTCTAAACTCCGCCAACACCGTCTGTGATCCTTTGCGCGGGCATAAATTTACTTTCTAAATTAACACTTTTAAGATGACACGAATTTACTGGCAAGGAAGACAAGGTTGAAGTGAGCGACCTATATTTTCCACTACAGAAATATCAGTAGTGTTTATCTCACTATATCCACTTGTCATCGTCCTATTGGTCTTGGTTGCACCGGACACGCCTACTGTACTCTGGGGCGTTTATTATTGGCTGGCCGTCAGCCAATGAAGTCACGCGTTGACTGTGTACTATTTAATCTGTCGCCACAGATTAACAGGTTTTAGAGTCCACCGTGTTCATTTGAGAAATGATTAAAAATAGAGTTTCTTTCTTACGAATTGAAATGTTGACTAGTGGTAACTTTTTACTTAGATTGCGACATAGTCCAGAGAAACAGTAAAACAATAAAAGCGCGAGTTTTGTCTTGAATAGTACAGACATGTCCTTAAAAAGTGGCCTGAGTATATACGTGCATACTCCTCAAAGGGTTAATATCACATAATCTTCTTTGAGGTAATTAACTTTACCCAAAATACCATGACTTTATAAAATAACAATCATACAATTGTGACCTCCCCATTTACTCTTGCCGCGTTATATTGGTTCGTACGAGGTTATATGCAGTTTTTCATCTAAACGCCATGAATTTAGTTCTATACCGCCGCCCTTCGAAAGAGAGCGTGGAGGTTTGAGTAATCATTTCGTAATGGTTATAGAACCGAACTAGGCATTCGATTTGCTTCTCAAAAAAGCTATGGGAGTTCAGGCCGTGCGTGAAAGGATTTGTGAATGTTTCTTCTCTACAACGTTGCAAGTTAAAAATCTAATAGTATTTTTTTTTCTTTCTCTCACCGGTGTTTGAGATGGATGTGTCGATATTTTTAGACACTGCCTGAAGACGCTTTATTGTCGATACTAAGCAAAGGTATTTAATTCTTGATTCGTAAAAAATATTTCTGTTGAACCTTTGTATAAAACACACAGTAGCTAACCACGTTCGCAACACAATAACTCTGTTCATTATCCTGAATCAATATGTGATTCCAACACGTGTATAAAATTGAATAGATGCAAACAACAGAAAAATAACAGCACGCGTTTAAATAGCGCGCGTAAAAAGTTTAAAATCTAACCTTAAATACGTACGAAGCTGTTCACACGCTTCGTGATCCTATTACTAGGAACCTGAAAAATTAGCGAATTCAACATCCTCCAGGCTAGACTCCACGGTCTTATGTGCAACCGTGCGGATATCGATTGTCCATTGGTTGCTTAGTGCCACAGTGGAGAACGACGATTGGGCGTGCATTTTTTTGTTTGTTTTTCATTGGCCCAGGTATCTCCAGGTTGTGTCAAACAACGCGGGAACCAATGGAAAGGGTGACACAAATATAAGAGTTTTCCAATTCTATATCTTGTCCCAAAATTAATCCCCGAATTTTTCAGGTATCTATTAATTACAGATGTTTCTGTGTACTGGATCACAGCTGTTTGCTGTTCAGGGTGTCTGACATTTCCCAACTCTACGAAAGGAGCCACCATAATAGGCAATCATATAGCAGTAAATGTTGTGCCAAATTTTGAGGATTTCCTTCTCCGCTTTATTTATATATCTGAGGGGCCGCGGTGGTCGAGCGGTTAGACTACTAGGATTCCGCCAAGGCGAGTCGGGTTCAATCCCCGGCTGGATCACTCCCAGACTTTGGCAAGCGGGAATTCGTACCGTACGATGCCGCTGGTCAACGGGTTTTCATGCGGATATCCCATTTCTCCCCGCCTTTGCATTCCGGTGCTGTTCCATCATCGTTTTATTTCACCCACATCGGCTCTCAAGACCTCGTTGTTAAGAGCTCAGTTTATATATTTGACTTGTTTATTGTTGCGGTGTCTGAAAGGCGCTTTGTAATGAGTGTCTTTTTTTAGTTTCACAAGTACAGCTTTGTAAGGGAATATATCAACTACATACTTACTTTCAGTAGGCTGTCAGTTTAAAAAGTAACACATTAATAATAACCAATTACTCCCACTTTGCTTTAAATGCCTGCAGCTTATGCTATGTTCGTCAGTATTTATATTATTTGTTTGCTGAAAAAAATTACACGGGGAATATACTTCAATATCCTACAAAAACTCTTGAAAGTTTCTTTTCGTTGTTAGTTTTTTTTTTTTTTTGTTGAGAAGGATAAGGCTTTTCTTACCTGCCTGAGCCAATCAGAATTAATCCGTTCATTTACCCTGCCTACGTAAAGGCTGTTCACGATAAAGTGAGCACTTTTGAAAACAACCTTAGAAAAAAAGCTACTGCCCCTGCCTGCATATATTGAAACGGGCGCACTGAGTGGCATGCGCCCAGTGATGTTGGTAATGACAGATTAAAAATATTTTCATAACTTAACTCCGAATAAAAAGTGTTAGGTAACAATTTGTAATAACTTAAATTATATATTTCGCTTTGCTTTTTATGGCATCGAAGGGTAAAAATGAACAGATTTGTAATATATTTTCTTTTATTTTAATTCGAGAGTCTCACCTCACCGGCGCATGAATAAAGTGATGAGGCTCACAGCGATTTCCATTTTACATAAGGCGGAGGAGTACACAAGTACATACAATTAGATTTTAAACAGGGATTTCAAAAGAGCTCATTTTACCGTGAAAGCCTATACGCAAGGATAGGAACATTTCTCGAGTTCATTTCAGGACAAGATAGACGTCAAAACACGTGTACACAGAAGTTGACTTTGCAATTGGATCGCAGTTTATTAGACACGCCCTGGACGACTCTGAGCCAATAGCATACTTGCAAGGAAACAAGTAGCGAATCCCATACTGCCAGGTGTGCAGTAACACTGTCTACTCTCTGGGGCAGCAGCCAGTGATCTAACTACTGAGACTTGAGTATACACAGGATTGTGGAGTCTAGCCTATAGGTCATTGAACTCGCGAATTTTTCCTATCCCTACCTATACATGAACATGTTGCACATGAAGAATATTTATGGTGAGTGCTGTACACAGTAAGACAACACTACCAAATGGATTGAGATTCTTCTTGGAGAGTAATCTAATTTGTAAACTTTACCACACTTCGCGTTTCGTTTGTGAATGCCAAATAATGACGTCTTCAAGCATGCCACACTACAGAGTATGTAGGCTTTTGAAAGCCCTGCGTAATATCTACGTGTACGCGCGTTGTGTATTCCTCCGCCTTATTTAAAATTTGCACTGCCATTGGCCTCATCACACTATTGATGCGTCGGTCAAGTGCGAAACTGTGGAATTATTAGAAAAGTAAATATGTTACAAATCTGCTCATCTTTATAATTAGACGTATTATAAAAAACAGAGAGGAAACGAAATCATTTCAGTTTGCACAAATGGTTACGTAACACTTTTTTTTTTTTACGTTAGGATATGGAACTATTTCCCATCCATCATTACCAACTTTACTGGCCGAATGTCACTCAGTGCGCCCGTTAAAATATTTGCAAGCAGGGTCAGTTACTTTTTCTAAAGCCCGTATCACACTGTCACATTTTTGCCTTCAACCTGGATGTGTTTGAAAATGTGCCACACTGTCAAATTTTTTACTGGGAGAATATAATTGGAAATATTATTTTTAATGATTTTCGTAGTGAGATATCGGTTTTGGTTTTTAAATGCGGTCAATTACAGGATGAAATACAAGGAATGTTGTAATTTATTTTCGTTTCTTTACTAAATTTAATTTTTTTTTTGTAAGATATGTTTCCTGCACAATGAAATAAATGCCTCTGATTTCGTAACGTTATGTGCAATATTCACTTAAAACAACATTCATTCGCATACAGCTTCTACATAGATTAATTATCTTCATAACTTACTTCGTTTCCTGCAGTTGTTAGTTATTTTAAGTTTCTTGATGTCCATTTTTGTCGTGCTGTAGTGATTCTGATTGGCTGAGACCGTCAAACATCAAATAAATATTTAGAACTGGTCTAATTTTCAAATGGTTGATGGAAACTGAAGCCATCCAACTTTCTCAGACAAATATGGCGGCGTTTATGACGTTCCAATGACGTCATAACTGTCCAACTTTATTTGACCAAACTTATCGGAAACGCAGTTTGACGGAGATAATTTGACACTGCCGTAAGGAGTTAAGGTTGATTTAAAAAGAGTTCGCTTTATCGTGAATGGCATTTACTTAACAATACGGAGGTGAAAAGGCTGCTTATACCATGAACTCCAGGTGCACGCGCTAGGAATATGGCGTCACCGACCTGCAACGTGTCGGAACGCCGTCCACCAATCAGCGCCTGGCAAACCTACTTGCCACACGGAAGCGCAGAGAAGAAGGAACCTTCCGCAGCACGCAGCAGGCAGCCGCACTCTAAATATGAATCTGCGAGGATTCCACTGTTTAGATCACTTAACAACTGCTGATTTATTAACCCATTCAGACCCAGTGTACACAACTGCGTACATTACTCGCGTGTAGGTAACTTTTGGCCTGTGCTTCACCCTGCTAATTTGAATACTCAATAATCTTACCTGTGGGTAAATTATTCGGAAACCATTTTACTGGTCTAGGTCATAATTGGTTCATATACGTGTTGCCGAACATATGGCCTACAGCGCATTGCTGTGACAAATAAACAAGCGATGTGTCGACTTAAGTACAGCATGCTACATTAATCTTGTTGTTTTCAACATCTGAAACCGTAAATGAAAGTGGGTTAGAAAGGGTTAAACAGCCACTTCAGTTATTTAACTAATAAATTATTGAAAAAAAATTAGGTGTGGCTGTGTTGGGGACACGGCCGTTTGTTCTGCTTGAATACGTCTACGTTGACGCGCTCGGAAGACTTGAAGTTTATTTTTCGTTCCCGGCACCGCTTCACTCGATCACATGGGGTTTTATGGGAATAGGCTGTTCACGGTAAAACAAACCCTGCTTAAGATCTACTTATATGCACGCTGTCTCCCCTTCCGCCTTATGTAAAATTAACATTGCCAAGGGCATCAGCACTTTATTCATGCGTGAGTCAAGTGAAACTGTAATATTATTAGGAAAGAAAATATTTTGGAAATCTGGTCGTTTTTACACTTTTATGCATTATAAAAAGCAGAAAGGGAAAGAAATAGTTTAAGTTATCACACATGGTTACCTAACACTTTTTATTTGACGTTGAGATATGGAACTACTTTCCGTCCTTCGTTACCAACTTTACTGGACGCATGCCATTAAGTGCACTCGTTAAAATATATCCAGGTAGGACCAGTGTCTTTTTTCTAAGGTTGATTTCAAAACTGCTCACTATATCGCGAACGACCTTTATTACTGGATTGCTTTTGATATGCTCTTTCCAACCGTATACGGTTTCTGTATTTCGACTTGGCTTTTTGACGAGTATAAGCCAAAATTGTGTTAAGTTTTTTTAAATTTTTTAAGGACACGGAAGTAGGGCCGTGCAGGTTCTGGGCCGCGGATTAACGGAAGATCCTAATTGATTTATTGGATAATCTTAATTGTATTAATTTTGTTTCTAATGTGCAGTATCGGATTAAGGTTTAATGGCTTAATCCATTTTGGAATTTTTTTAATTTTTAAAATTTATTTTTATTGTATGTGCAGTTGATTAATTGGTGTCATAGGGTCTATTTCGGGAGAGCGGCATAGGTATTCACCCTTGGGCGTCTAGCAGGAGCTGAGCTCTGAGGTGTGTGGGCAGCGGTATATATGTATTGAATTTGGTGCAAGAGTGTCATAAGTTTTATTTTGGGTGTATGAGTGGTCTGTCCGTCGTATAAAGTGTGTATTGTGGTCGATGGTTGGGTGAGGGGAGAGAGGGGATGTCGGGAGCAAGGCTACATGTCCATTCACTTGGGATGTCTGTGGAGGACTGAGGTCGGTGGCTTGGCTGAAGGGGGGGGGGGGGATGTCGGTAGCGGGCATGCATCCTTCCAGCTCCCTGTTTGGTTTCATACTGAGCTATATATATATGATAAACGGCTCTCGAATGAGGTTGCAAACGCGTAATACGAGAAATGTAATAAATAACTGTTATAAAATAAGATATTGTTTATACTAAGACTGAATTGATCCCGCGATATCAAATTATTACCAAATAAGCAACGAATTAAAAAACCACGTATTGTATCTCGATACACTTCACACACTACAAATAAAACATAGTTGATCACAAATCAATTAAACATAAAGACATGAATACGATTTACTTTTGTGCATATGCACTTTCGTGATTGAATGAATTTAAATTTCACGTGCCCCTAGTTTCTGCCAGCGAATCATGGACTTTCGATATCAGAGTACTTTATTCTGATTGGTCCAGTTAAATAAGAACATGCATTTTCACAAAGACGTGTGGGCAATAACCAAAGGAAGTTGTTGTTATGCACATAGTATATTGAAGTTCTGCATGAATATAAATATTTTCGCGAAAATTACATGGCCCTATCTATTTTTCAATAACTTCTCAAATGAACACGGTGTACTGTAAAACCTGTTACTCTGTCGCGACGACACATTAATAGGCACACAGTCAATGCGCGACTTCATTAGCCAATGACCAGCCAATAATAAACGCTGCAGAGTACAGTAGGCGTGTCCGGTGTGGCTAAGACCAATACATCGATGGTAAGTGGAGATGCAGAGATAAACACTACTGATATTTCTATAGTGTAAAATAAAGGTAGCTCACTTCTACCTTCTCATAATTGCGAGTAAATTCGTGCCATCTTCAAAGTGTTAATTAATTCCGGTATCAAGAACACACGAGGAAAAACATCAGCAAATAAAGAGAGGATTCTGGGAACCCCAGATGGCTTTAGAGCCATGAGAGGCACAGGGATTATTGTTAGTAATAAGACTGGAGCCCAGCAAGTTTGACAGTGCCATGTAGCGAGTTTTTTTACAAGGTAAGCAATTTCTACCAACAAACGCAATTTCCAACTTTCCTTGCCCTCCGCATGTATTTACCATTTTATAATACCTAACACTAGTCATAAAAACGGAAACGAAATGAATGTAATAATAATTAAACTGAATATTAATTTGAGAGATATTGCAAATTATAGGAACACTTTCATCCACTTCCCAAGGAAAAATGAAGGACTGGAGGACGCAAACAGAACGATTCATTGCTAGTCGCTCCCGTTTGTGGAAATGTATTCTAGCTAGCAGCACCATCCGTGTACAGTACGGGATTTTCGAAAACTCTGTTTCTCTAATCGGAAACGGGAACCTCAGAATAAAATGTGTTTAAAGTTACGGCGAAAACTATAAAGGGTCAAACATTTCCAATATGTATAGAGTAAGCATTGCTTACCTTGCGTCTATGGAATAAACGCCACTGAGTTTGTTCCCTTGTACTGACTGGTTAATGCCGTCCCGACCATATCGCTAACCAGTTCGGTTATTTCGCTGATGAGTCCGGCTGGAGCGCAGAATAGATAAGAACATAGAAGCGGAAAAGCCGGCGTTATTTCCCGAACTCCAACTTCACACGCCAACAAAATTTCGTTATTTGCCAGAAACTGACGGAACACCGTACGCCAATCAGCGGCTGGTAACATTTTCGCCAGCAGACCGCCCAACCAACAAGAAACCTTTCGCAGCGCGCTGTGACCTATCAGAAGCGATGCCCACTCTCAGAGCCACGTGCAGCCAATCAGAGAATGGACACGCCCACTTCGAAGAAACTGCCACCTGTGTACTTATATGATCTGCAGAGACTCGGAACTTTCGCGGATTCGTTTGGCAACCAATTAGATGTCAAATTCCTTAGTGTACGAGAGCCTCCATTAGTTGCTCATTGGTAGATGCCCAAGTTTGGCCCCAGAATAGGTAGCACGTGATTTGGTGCTTTTCCCCCTTGCAGTCCAGTTATTGGGCTGAATTCGTCCAGGGCGTGGCCTTCAAAATGCGACCCAATTGGAAAAGGAAGTCATGTGTACACCTGTTTGAAGCCTAGCTTGTCTTCAAAGGTCCAGGTCTCTGATGACTTGTCATGTATTGCACTTACGCCGCTCGTCCTTGACTGTCTTGTGTGACTAGAGTGGCTAAAGGTCGTCAAACTGCGACTTGCTCGCGTGCGAGTCGTAAAGTGACGGTTGTAAATCTGCACGACAGACAGCAACAATAAAGAGACGAGGCAAGTCGGCTGGCATTGTTGAAAAACATTGTCCTCTCTTACAACGTTGAGGAATGAGGAGGGGGAGAGAGATAGATTAGTGAAGGAAGAGACAGCTTGTTCTATCTGAAAGAAAATAATTGTCGTGTAACAACCACGCACGTACACAAAGCTTTTAACACTTCTTGCAAAATGTGTTTTCCTTTTCTGTTATTTATCTTCTTCTGTTTATCTCTTTCTTTCTCTCTCACTCTCCCTTTCCCTGATGCTCTGTGTGACGCATCATACATTTCGCGTGAGAACTCTCCCGGGAAATCCCATATGTAAATTTTAAGCAAATTTCATACGAAACGTGTTCACCCATAGTTCACACAGAATGCATGCATCAAAATTTGACATTGCAAAAGATCACTTGATGGCCCTTATAAATCCACTAATAATCCCGATATTTATTTGAAAGCTCCTGAAAATATAGTTTCGCATAGAATTTGTGATGTGCATTAGCTTCCTTTACGTCTCAAGAGGCCGCGCTGGAGTAGTGGTTAGACTACTCACCTCCCACCAAGACGAAACTGGTTCGATTCCCGCAAGGGTGGTCCCCAGATTCTTGCACGTGGGAATCGTGCCGGACGATGCCACTGGTCAGCGGGTTTTCTCGGGGAGCTCCCGTTTTCCTCCGCACTTGCATTCCGGCGCTGCTCTATACTCGCCTCGCTTCACCTTCGTCGCCTCTCAAGACATTTACTTTAAGAGCCCTACTTTCGCTCAAAATTACTGCGCAGGAAAGGTTTACATAAACTATTTCTTAACTATTTTCATTTATATGATTATGACCTCACGGGGAACAAAAGCACTTTACTTGGTGAATAACATGGCGCCTAACGACGGACAATGTTATAGCCCGCAATATGTTCTCAAATGGCAGATTTCAAATCAGGCTGAAACTATTTACGAATTTGTTGTTTCGTCTCACATAGTACATGATATTTTGTAAGTAACTAATTTTAATACTCAATTTTCCTTAATAATCCCTTGCCTTCATAGGTAGTGTTATGTTAGGGAATGGCTGTTCGCGATAAAGTGAGCACAGTAGAAACGAACCTTAGAAAAAAGTCACTGCTCCTACCTGCATATATTTTAATGGACGCACTGAGTGACAATCGCCCAGTAAAGTTGGTGATGATTGATGGAAAGTAGTTCCATATCTTAACACCGAATAAAAAAAGCTAAGCAACCATTTGTGTTAGCTGAAAATTAATTATTTCGCTTTTTGTTTTGTTAATGCATCCGAGTGTAAAAATGAGCAGATTTGTAAAGTATTTACTTTGTTATTAATTTCACAGTTTCATTTGACCGACTCATGGATGAAGTGATGAGGACCACAGCAATGTTAATTTTGCATAGGGCAGAGGAGGTTACAACGTATATTCAAGTAGATCTTAAGCAGGGCTTAAAAAGTGCTCATTTTACTGTGAACAGACTCTACCTAATTTTCCACAGCGAAGTATCTTAACGTCGAGGTCTTGAGAGACGATAAGGGTGAAGTGAGCCGATTATGGTGTACGTAGCAGCACCGAACGCGAGGGCAGAGAAAAACGGGAGATCCCCGAGAAAAACCGCTGACCAGCGGCATTGTCCGGCACGATTTCCACATGCGAATATCCGGTTGCGACCCCACCGGGAATATAACTCGGTTCACCTGGGTGGGAGGCGAGTAGTCTAACCACTACACCACCGCGACTTCTTTTGTACTTGGAGGTCAGGATAATATTTTATATTATACTAACTATGTCTTCTCTTTCTTGTGTACAGTTCATTCGTAGTCAGAACACTGTCCAGTTGTACTGGTTATATGTGTGTCAATGTTAGGTAAATTATACCTCATTCGTAGTCAGAACACTGTCCAGTTGTACTGGTGACATGTGTGTCAATGTTAGGTAAATTATACCTCATTCGTAGTCAGAACACTGTCCAGTTGTACTGGTGATATGTGTGTCAATGTTAGGTAAATTATACCTCATTCGTAGTCAGAACACTGTCCAGTTGTACTGGTGACATGTGTGTCAATGTTAGGTAAATTATACCTCATTCGTAGTCAGAACACTGTCCAGTTGTACTGGTGATATGTGTGTCAATGTTAGGTAAATTATACCTCATTCGTAGTCAGAACACTGTCCAGTTGTACTGGTGACATGTGTGTCAATGTTAGGTAAATTATACCTCATTCGTAGTCAGAACACTGTCCAGTTGTACTGGTGACGTGTGTCAATGTTAGGTAAATTATACCTCATTCGTAGTCAGAACACTGTCCAGTTGTACTGGTGATATGTGTGTCAATGTTAGGTAAATTATACCTCATTTTAAGTTCACGCATTTTGCTTCAAAGCATTCTTGTCTATAGGATTATTTGCTAATTATATCAAAAATAAGTTTCATATTATTTCACTAAGCCATTTGAACTAAATTAGTTAATTTCAATACTGATTACTTTTATTTCTACGAAATATTCTGTATATTCTTTATCTAAACTATAGATTATTATCACACTTAAAAAAAAAATTCTAATTTGTTATACACTTTTCTATAGCAAATATTCTCTTTTTGAATTTTTAGTTTGGTTTCGTTTATAAAGACAACAATTTTTAAAATTAAATATGTTTTATTGCAAGAAATAGGTTGCAAATTTGTGAAAGTATATTTAGAATAGGCATATATATTTCTGTAAGCTCTGTTGTTTTAACATTTTGTATACACTTAGGAGTATATTACTTGTCACAAGAATTTTGTGTTTATAAACCTGTGCGTCTAGAATTTACAATTATTTTCAATTACTGCCAATTAATTTACTTAGGGTTCGTAGTTTTTTCTAATGGGCGACTCATTTATGGATTCTGGACGTACCGAATCTGCTGAATATATGTACAAAAGAAAACTGTAGAATTCGAGCCTGATCGGTGTTTAAAATCTCAGAGCTCCAACGGCATCTATTCCCATTTGCGAAGATCCGGTGACCCGGCCGGGGATTGAACATGGTTTGCCTTGGTGGGAGGCGAGCGTGCTAATCGCCCAGCCACCGTGGCCCTCAAATGCTCGAATCAGTGAAAGTGGCTACACTTATGATATGTGGAAAACCACTCGTTGTTTAACTGAAATGATTTCACGGTTTAAATAAGTGACAGCCAACTGCTGTGGCGAATTAAAATTATATTTATTGAACTTATTCATGCCATTACGAGAAATAAGCATATTTCCGATAGTCTCTGTTTACATTGTGCATTTTAAAGTAATTAATAAAAAAGAGAAAAATGTGCTGTATGCAGGATGTGGATCTACAGTATACGGTTCCCAAACCATTACCTTACCAATCGAGCTACAAAGCTAATGGTCATTTTGAGGGGGGAGGGGGTGGGAAGATACATGTTTTATTTGTCTTTATCGAAAATATGTAGCTATCAATTGTATGTCCTTTTTTTTTTCGTTTTTAGTTATTTAGTTGGTGACATGAGGATTGTTAAAACAATTAGTACGTGGGGATGCACTTTTTTGTAATTATGTATAATGCAGTTTAAACCTTCATTCGGAGCGCTATGATGATATATGTAAACGATGTGAAAGACGTAAAAACGAAATGTAAACCTTTATATTTATGTTGCTTCGTATATGGTATTATAAAAGACGTTACTTGCAAATAAAAATTTATTGCATGGATTTTATTAGTTCATAAGTATTTTATTTGATACGCTTTGTTTAATTGATCCGTCAGTCAAAAACAAATCACTGAAAAGCAGCGAATGAAATGGTTGATGAATCAGTGGAAAATATCACTGAATCAATAATCGAAGGAAAACTCTCATCTTTTCGCCTATTCGTCAGTAGACCCCGTGAATTTCGCAGGTTCATTTCTAGACAAGTTGGAATTCGCACACATTTACTTTCACGTTACGTTTGTAATTGGTCGACGTGTTGTTTGACACCTCCTGGAGATAAATGAGCCAATAAAAAACATGCAAGAAACTGTGCGCCCAACCACCGCCTTTCACTACCACAACAATTAACTAATAAACATTTGATATGTGTATGAGAGTATATAAGACTGTGAAGTCTAGCCTACAGGTAATTGCACTCGCGAATTTCTCAGGTCTCTATTCATCAGTTAAATTGACTGAAGTAAATAAGTCAGATGCGGTTAACTGATCTAAATAATGAAATACTCACTGATTCATATTTAGAGTGTATATTCATCTTCATGTGTTGGAAAAAAAAACATTTTGTTACTAAACATTTGCAATCACTCCCGGAGCTGAAAGCAGCATCTGGTACATGTACAGCACTCCATAATGTTTAACAGTTTCTACAAGAAATTTTATTTTTCAATTCCACATAAAAATTTTTATTTTCTATAAGAAATAGGAAGTAATATGTATGATTTTTTTAAATAACTTAACCAAAACTATGGTACGAACAGTCAGGATTATCCACATTTCATAATTTTATAACTATTAAAGGCCTAAGGCTTAACCATTTAAAATATTTAACGTCGTTCAACCTAAAATACCCATAAAATCTACAAAATTTACTTCAGTCGTTCAAACAGTTCCATTTACAAAATAGACTTCAGGCTGCCTACAGAGTGGCTCCATATGAAGAAAATGAGTAAGAATTTCCGAACTTGAAAACAGCGAAAATTAATTACTATTACCGAGTACTAATTTCACTTATTTAATGGTGACATCCGCTGTATTTCAGTGAATAATGTTACTGCAAGGCACTGCCTCCCCCCCCCCAACCTCCTATCGGCAAACCTTGTTCGCAAGTAGGTAGCACGTTATTGACTGACTGGCTAGCTTTTCACTGAGTGACGTCACTTGTGAGGTTTTAAAAAAAAATATTAGTAGACGTTACAGAAGGCGTTCAAGAGTAGGGCACACTCAACACCTGCTATGCATGCGGACTGCGATGTGTCGCGTGCGACCACTTCTGTGAAGGCAGTGAGTTACAAGCGTCACGAAAAGGGCGGGAAGAAATGCGGAAAAAAAAAAAAAAAAAAAAAAAAAGAATGAACTCAGTGTCGCCGGTCTCATTTCGTATAGCATTCGCGATGCTTTGGAGCCTACGCAAGTGTTGTTCATGCTGGCTGCCTGCGCAAGTGTTGTTCATGCTGGCTGCCTGCGCAAGTGTTGTTCATGCTGGCTGCCTGCGCAAGTGTTGTTCATGCTGGCTGCCTGCGCAAGTGTTGTTCATGCTGGCTGCCTACGCAAGTGTTGTTCATGCTGGCTGCCTGCGCAAGTGTTGTTCATGCTGGCTGCCTGCGCAAGTGTTGTTCATGCTGGCTGCCTGCGCAAGTGTTGTTCATGCTGGCTGCCTGCGCAAGAGTTGTTCATGCTGGCTGCCTGCGATGTCGCCAGGCAGTATTGCGAACAAGTTTCGTTTCGCGGGTATAAAATGTCTTCCGTGAGATACAGTGCATCTTGTTAAATCTCGAGGCACAGTTTACGCTTACGACGACGTAATTTTCAGATCACAGTGACAAAACGACACATGGCGGAACATAAAAGTGGCCCTAGCGTATCTAGAGAAACTGCATTAATGGCCTATTCGCGGATTATTCACACTTTTTTTAATAAAACCTTGCAAAATCACCTCATGTATGACGTGTTTAGTTGTTTCCTAGATATGTAATGTGAGAAAAGCGTTTCACACTCCCGTTAACGTGAAAGTGCCTTATTCTTTTGTTAAATTGAGCTTTTACTTACATTGTTACCTATGATTAGGGATAGGAAAATTTCGCGGGTTCAGTGACCCATGGGCTATACTCCACAATCCTGTGTACACTCAAGCCTCAGTAGTTTGATCACTGGCTGCTGCCTCAGACAGTAGACAGTGTTACTGTACACCTGGCAGTATGGGATTCACTACTTGTTTCCTTACAAGTCCGCTATTGGCTCAGAGTCGTCCAGGGCGTGTCTAATAAACTGCGATCCAACTGCAAACTCAACACCAGTGTATACGTCTACCTTGTCCTGAAATGAACTCGCGAAATGTTCCTATCCCTATCTATAATTGACAATATTCCGTTTGCAATTAATATGAACTAAAACCGGGAAGAAATATGTGTGTTAGTAACACCTATTAAGAAACAGATCTTATCAAATATATTATTTCTCTGAGTGCACACGAATGCTGTGTGTTGTAATTTTGGTGTAATTTATTAGATTGGGTTAAGCTTTGTTTGTATGATGCGAAGGAATGTCCAGCTAGTAGAAATTCATGAGGTCGTCACAAAAGTTTGAAGTAACCTTAAACTGACTATATAGACGAACCCACGATCACTTCATATACAAATTATTGGCGTACGAAGTAAATCGATGGCTCAGAGTAGAGAAGTACATAGACACGAAATGGTGTGGCGGTTTCATTGGTGTGGGCGTAGCCATCCTCTGATTGGGTGCGTGAGGCTCTGAGAACCGTCCTCCCTATTGGCTGGGCTGGCGGGTGGCAAGCAGGTAAAGCCAGGCGTCGATTGGTGGACGGTGATCCGTAATGTTGCTGACCACTGACGTAGTTTTTGATGGCGTGTCCAATCACGATGGAAGGATAAAATACCAAGTGTTCGAAATCTACTTCTACACCGAATGAATTCGCGAAATACTCGGTCCTCTACGCATAAGTAGAAGCACGAGTATTTCGCGAATTCATTCGGAGGCGAGGTAGACTCCATACACTTGTTCTTTCCTCCTGCTGTTGTGATTGGATAGAAGTTCTTTAGACACGCCCCGTTTAACTGTGAGCCAATAATAAGCAGGAAGCAGTAGTGCGAGTGAGTGTTTAACAATCCTGCACTATGGCCTCACTTGATCACAGTAACCAATAAACAAACTATATTGTCTCCTCTAGTATATACAGGCAGGGCTGCCCATCCTAGCCTGCTGCCCACTCAATCCGCGAAATACTCGGGGCGGTATGGATAAGTATTCTACTCCTGCACAACGGAAGATTGGTGAAACTGTTAGATGTTGGACTCGGACTAGCATAAACAACTAAGCTATAGTTGATGGTGCCGCGGTGGTTAAGCGGTCAGACTACTCGGCTCGCGAACCGGCTTTGATTCCCAGCACGGTCTCTCCCGGATTTTTGCACGCGGGAATCGTGCCGGACGATGCCGCTGGTCAGTGGGTTTTCTCGGGGATCTCCCGCTTTCCCCCTCGCACCTTGCATTCCAGCGCTGCTCCATCTTCATCTCGCTTCACCCCCATCGGCTCTCAAGAGGACGATGCTACGAACCGCCCACACCGCTACGCTCCACTGTAGCGGCTGCTTATAACGTGAAGCAAATATATACTTCGATTGATCCCGGAATATGACAAGACGCATGGTTAGCAGTGCTGTTGTGAATAAAAATCTCGTTTATTACAAAAAAACAGGATTTTGTTCATATGTGCCTTAAAATGTTAAACGATGTGGTTGTAATCGAATGGAAGTAAATATTAGCGACCCTAATGAGTTACATGTAATAATTCAATATCAGCGACAGGTTTTACAGTTGTCATAACATCATTTTCAAATCTTACTAAGTTTGCAAACAGCTAGATTTCTATCTCAGACACTTTATCCAATATCTACAGTGTACATACCTAATAAGTAGGGACGGGTGTTTTTCGCGAAAATATTTTAATACCAGTTGTACTCGAAAACACCTTTCGTTGATATGCACGTTCGTGGTTGGCTGATTTTAAATGTCGTGTGCATCAAGTGTGTGTGCACGAATCATGGACGTTCAGTGACGGAGTACTTTGTTACGATTGGTCTCAGTCAAACAAGAACTTGTCTGAATATGTAGACACGCGGCCAATAATCGAAGGAAGTTGTGGTCGTGAACATAGGATATTGAAGTCTAGCTTGCTTAGCCATAAGTGTTTTCGCGAAATATACCTCTCCCTACTAATCAGCACTCTTGCGTTTTAGAAAAAAATCACGTCTCTCGTAATTTATACGTTATGTCTTAAAACATAAGCTAAAACTATGAATAAACAGAAAGTATTTAATGATTGTTTATTCGCACTGTAAAATATCGATGGCATCTTTGTAGACCCATACTAATATTGTTTGGCATAACAAAGAAATAGTATGTATCTTGTCAGGCATATACTAAAATTTTACTGCAGATGCAATAAAAACGTCTCACTAGTTTCATGTTCAAGATTAAAAACCTATCAGTTTATACAGCAAACACAATTTAAAGCCAAATTATGTTTCGTTGGGACAAAATAATATGTAGATTTTGTACAATGGTAATTGCTCTTACGTTTGCTTGCGTGATTCATAACATAGATTATGCCTAGGGATAGGAACATTTCGCGAGTTCATTTCAGGACAAGGTAAACGTCAAACACGTGTACACTGATGTTCAGTTTGCAGTTGGATCGTAGTTTATTAGACACGCCCTGGACGACTCTGAGCCAATAGCGGACTGGTAAGGAAACAAGTAGTGAATCCCATACTGTCAGGTGTGTAGTAACACTGTCTACTGTCTGAGGCAGCAGCCAGTGATCTAACTACTGAGGGTTGAGTATACACAGGATTGTGGAGTATAGCCTATGGGCCATTGAACCCGGGGAATTTCCCTATCCTTAATTATGCCTTTCAATTTTAGTTCCATGTTGTTTGCAAAGCAAGAAAAAGCACATGGATCTCAATTTACTGAAAATTAAACCATGTGGTTTTAATGGATTTAAAACATATTCCATTTGAACGGATTTGAAAAGCGAGCTAACAGGCGCTACCTCATGGTTCAGTGGACACACACAAAACTCGTGGAGTGAAGTGAGTGGAGAGATTTGGGCATCCATTAATATCGAGGTCTTGAGAGCCGATGATGGTGAGGCGTGCGAGATGGGAGCGGCGCCGGAATTGGGGGGCGGGGGAGGCGGGAGATCCCCGAAAAAACCCGAGGACCAGCGGCATCGTCCGGCACGATTCCCACATGCGAAAATCCTGGAGCGACCCCTCCGGGAGTCGAACGCAGTTCGCCTAGGTAGAGGGCGGGTAGTCTGACTACTACACCACCGCGACCCCCTTATAAACGTAGAGTTACGTTATAATATGTTTTATATGTGTGTTGTAGTACAACGAAAAAAATATTTTTGGTTATTTGTTTGCAAATACTTTAAGTGCTTGAGGAAAGTAAAAAAGAATACAATACTGTGCTGTTAATACGGAACTTTTCTCAGGTCGTAGTAACCAATCAGATACAAGACCCGTTTCCATAGTATCGCGCATCCAATCAGAGATTGTGGACGCCCACACCAAATGAAATATAGTGCGGTTTCACCTTTGTGTGTTAATGTTCTCTTGTGTGATCGCTTTGCTGGCGATACATGCGGCAGTATTTCTACAGCTTACGCCTCTTCCAGAATGAGCAGTCGTGCAGTCGCATATTGGTGAACTACTAGACAAGATGACGTAGACAGATTTTGTCTTCTGCGCATGCACCCAGCACTGACCTGCCCCACACCAGTTCAACTGTCGAAGTCACGTGGTCTACATTGATGGACCTGTTTCTTTTATATCTTGATTTTCTAAAGACAACCACTTATACAGTATATGAAAAGAGAATTTATTTATTTGAATTTAAATAAAATACATCCCAAAATTGGTTAGAGGGCGTATACAAACATTTCAAATTACCTGTTGACTGAAGAGTGTTATAACCTGAAATCCCCCCGCGCCATCTCTATGAATGTCGTAATGGCAAAATATCAGTTCAATGTTGTGACACGGAGACTTTATTTTCGTGCAACCAGCTTGATGACGCAACCCCATGTTCACTCTACGGGAGAACTTGAGCTTGAACTACCGATTACTCGACATCAAGTTGTTGCTAGCGAATCAGAAATACTCGTGCTTACAACGTCATTTTCCGACATTTCTTTCTACAAACAGAAATAACAAACTTACAATAAATCAGCCAAAATATATAATTTTACACTTATAATCTAAAATATATTTGTCGCATTTTACGGTTTTGCAAATATATAAATATTAAATCACCAACGAATATTTAAATCGCTGTTGAGATTTATATTTACAATAGCCAAATGTATTTTTAAAACCTAAAACACAATAAAAATACAGCTCGAGTTAAATAACCTATAAATATTGAGCTTGGCTGTGTTGGGGACACGGCCGTTTGTTTTGCGTGAATACGTCTACGTTGACGCGCTCGGACGCCTTGATGTTTATTTTACGTTCCCGACACCGCTTCACTCGATCATATGGTGTTTTATGGGCATCACTGGATTGCTTTTGAGATGCTCTTTCCAAACGTATACGATTTCTGTATTTTGACTTGGTTTTTTGACGAGTATAGGCCGACATTGTGTTACATTTTTTACATTAAACTCATACAATTTCACCATAACTACGCCACACGCAAATGGTTTTATACACGCAGTCGACTGATATTAACGAGAGCTGTCGATCGAAACTGAAACGAGCATTGAAGATTCTCCTAGTCAAAAAGTTATACTACGCGGAAGTAATGAGATGCGGCGAAACGAAATAGAAATTGCGCCCCCCCCCCCCCCCCCTTCCACCACTCCCACCACCTCGGGCAAGTGCCATGCTTCTCAGTCCTCAGTCAACGTAACATATTCTTTGATCCTTTAGCAATCAAGTGTTGTAATTGAATTTTGAATGTAGACGATAGATTCGGAGCTGCAATGCCAAATTGTATCCCCCGATTTTGTTATGATCGGATTATCTGGTTTGTCTCCGAGTATGGTTGCAAATTTAAAGACGTATTCACGTGAAAAATAAATTAGCATTTAAACACTTTTGGAGTGAAATAAAGTTTTAAGTACGTTAAAATATCTGTAGAATTTCTCATATTTCACTTTGGAAATCCTGATTTTCTTAATATTTTAAAATACTGACAGATTTATTTACACCAATAGTTTGTCGACTGTTGATCACAAACAGTACTTTGCCGACTGGCCATCTTGGGAGGGCGCTTGCCGAGGTCCAGGCTGGGAGCTGAGACGTGCGCGAGATCCTCCCGGCGACTGCTGCAAGCTCTAGCTAGAGTGGAGGTATCAATGTGCGTCGCTTGGAGTAGTGAGCGTGGTGGCCGAAGTCAGCTAGAAATAGCGAGTAGTCGTGCTAGACAACTCCTCTGCACTCCCTTCAACTCTCGCTCACTTGTCTGCTTCAAGCGACAACTCACCTCAGCTCTCGTCCCTCTCTCAGGCTGCCCGAATTCACCTGAAGTACATACATACTTGTGCGCGCCTGTCTCCGGAAGAGAAGTCGTAAGTTCTGTCCGAACTGCAAGTGAAGTATGCAAGTATACGAGTAAACATACAGGTATACTTCTCGCGTACTTACGGAATATGCTCCGCCATTCTGAGAAGCAATGGGTCTCAATTGATTTCCGACATTATTATTTTATTTAAAGTTTAATAGGGTAACGTTACTACTTCGTAGGCATAGAATTATGAATTGAGCTGATAGTTATCGCAAGAGTCACCTTACAAAAAATATCTAAACAATACATTCGCATTAGGTCTATGTTCCTAACATACAGAAGCTAAGATAGAAAAATAAATCAAAAGTACACTCAAATACAATAATGCAAGACAATAAATGTAATGTAAATCAAATTGAAATATTATTTAATACTTGATTTAATCCCTAAAACTTTCGGCATGATCAAATTCTTAGTCGGAATACACTTACATTGAGAGTGATTTGCTGGCTAATAACTGTTACCGAAGCCAACAAGAATGCCTGCCCAGATTCATCAAGTTTGGTGCTAAGGATAAGTGAAGCATGCAAGGATGCAAGTACGCCAGTATATACCTGAATCCGGACACAGCATCAGATAAGTAGGTGTTGTTAATGGATAATTGGGAAGTTTTGCAAACCAACCTTTGAAAATTGTCACTTACCCCTATCCTGTGTATATTTCAACTGGCACACTGATTGGCAGTGATGTTGGTGTGGTGGTTAGACTACTCGCCTCCCACAAGGGCGAACCGTGTTTGATTCCCGACGGGGCCGCTCCAGGATTTTCGCATGTGGGAATCGTGTCGGACGATGCCGCTATTCGGCGGGGTTTTCTCGGGAATCTCCTGCTTCCTCCGCCCTTCAATTTCGTAGGTGCTCCATACTAACCTCACTTTACCCTCATTGGCTCTCAAAACCTCTATGTTAAGAGCAGCCCAAATATCTTCACTCAATCACCCAGTGAAGTTGGTAACGACAAAAGGAAAATAGTGCCATGTCTTAACGTTGAATTAAAAGTATTATAGGGAAACATTTATGAATACTGAAATTATTTTTTTTAACTTAGAAAAGAGAGTAAAATATTTACCTCTTTTATAATTTCTCATTTTCACTTAACCAACCCATGAATTAAGTGATCAGGCCTATGGAAATGCTAATACTTATTAGTTATTACATATGACGGAAGAACACACACTGTGCATACAAGTAGGCCTTATACGGGGTTTTCAAAAGTGCTCAGAGAGTTTTGTACAGTCTATAGACGTCTGTGAAAGTTTTGAACTCGTATTTTCATCTCATGATTTGGCCGTAGTATTTTTGGACACGCCCTGAACTACTCTTTAGTCAGTAACAAACAAGAAGTAATGTGGCCGTATAACGTGCAACCAGGTCGAATAAAAATAGCCTTTCTACAACAGCAGCCAGGGAAAAACAATTGTGACCCCGAGTTTGTAAAGAACTGAGAAGTATTTGCTGCTGTCAAAATGATTCCCGAAATTAATTTCACTCAATAGACAAGTGAGTACATGATAATGTTTTGATAGCCCAGCTTTTCGTATTATTTTTCTAATTACCGCTCCTCCGGTATGACGGATTCGCAAATTAATGTTGCTGTCAACAGATGTAATTTACTAGTATCTACTCTTCAATCAAACAAAGTACAGTGAAATTACAAAAAATTCGCTAGCATTGAATTTACTACCACGAGTTGTGTAAGACAAACTGAAAATATCTTTGCCAGCCAATTTACAGATTAGGCATTTGATTGCTTACTTTTAATGAATTCTCTGTATTTAGCAGTTGCCTAGTTATCAATTATTAAGTTCTTGACGATCTTCCCATGAACGTTCATGCAGTTCTCCGGATATCAGCCTTTTATTACTTTTATTCTCCGCGTTAAATCGTAGGCCTATACCTACGCTCATTACAGGTCAAGACGAGGACCAATAAATCACCTTATTTGACCATATTTGCTCTGGCGTCCTTTAA
Organism: Dryococelus australis; assembly: GCA_029891345.1. Classification (NCBI taxonomy): domain Eukaryota; kingdom Metazoa; phylum Arthropoda; class Insecta; order Phasmatodea; family Phasmatidae; genus Dryococelus; species Dryococelus australis. The sequence continues at coordinate 195,006,479 of CM056998.1, read as the reverse complement.
CAAGCCCATGTTATTGTACAGATTTACTCCCCAAGCGATCTTTCCCAGTATGCTGAATGTCTAATAATTTCAGAATGATTACATTTATGACTCTTTCGATGGGAGAAATGGGCAAACTCGTATAAAGATTTTATTAGGTCTTCCTGCCTTTCCGTTTATACCGAACATTTAGGACAAGACAGAAATAAGTATCATTTCAAGATCAATTAGAGCTTCGGCTGCTTTTTTTTTTAGCCGAATATCTACAACTTCTTAAAACATCGTATTTTTCGACTGTCCAGTAGCCAAGTTTATCTCAAAGCCTCACATGCTATTGGCATTTAGCCAATATCTCCTCACGTTTAGTAAGAATTTAATGTGTAGAATTATTTTTCCTAATGTTCTTCCAACTTGACAGTGCGTGTAACTTTCACTGTGTGTGATTACACATTTTGAATTTCAAAAGTGTTAAGACAAGTGTGTAGTAACTGCACCCACATGAACACCAGTTTAAAATACATATATTTGAAAAAAAATTTATTTTGTGTCTTGCTTGAAATTTATACAATTGTTTTACTTTCCCCGATATTACAGCTCTCAATAACATTTTAAAAACATTATTTATTCACCTTCTTCTTTACTAACCATTACCACAGAAATCAACGGTTTTTGGAAGGTGTTTCAAATCAGACAATAAGACAGAAGGCCCGTCATCAGAGCCTTATACAGCCAATCAGACACAAGGCCCGTCCCCAGAGCCTTATACAGCCAATCAGACAGAAGGCCCGTCCCCAGAGCCTTATACAGCCAATCAGACAGAAGGCCCGTCCCCAGAGCCTTATACAGCCAATCAGACAGAAGGCCCGTCCCCAGAGCCTTATACAGCCAATCAGACAGAAGGCCCGTCCTCAGAGCCTTATACAGCCAATCAGACAGAAGGCCCGTCCCCAGAGCCTTATACAGCCAATCAGACAGAAGGCCCGTCCCCAGAGCCTTATACAGCCAATCGGACAGAAGGCCCGTCCCCAGAGCCTTATACAGCCAATCAGACAGAAGGCCCGTCCCCAGAGCCTTATACAGCCAATCATCAGAAGGCCCGTCCCCAGAGCCTTATACAGCCAATCAGACAGAAGGCCCGTCCCCGGAGCCTTATACAGCCAATCAGCATTATGGGTACGCCACAATCAAGAGACTACCTTGCCATTTCATTTTTGTGTACTCATCTAATTTGTGTCACTCGCTAATTATTAAACATGCGATCTATTCACCTTGTGTGATACGTTATTGAAACGTTAGACAGATGGTCTCAAACTATCGAAACTACTCTATTTCAAATGCCCGACGGCCTAGCGGAACGGACACATTTTTCACTTGTGCGCGGCGTGTTCTAGCTCGTACCCAAAACCATCGTCATGATTTGAAAACACATTTAACGACTCTCGTCAAGAATAATACTACAGTGGAAAATAAAGCGTTTTCCTTACCTTATTGAAGAGTTGAACTCTGTGCTCGCAATTTTACGCGTGCGACACGAGAGATTGGCTTTCATCAAGGTTACCGACACGACGTGGCGACATGTCCGCACAGCTAGCATTTGTCCCGATGGCTAAGATGGCCGACGCTGTTTCGGCACGGCTCCACTCGAGAGCAGCACCGTCGCTTGGACCGCTCCGCTCAGCGGCAATTTAAAATAGACAGCGCCACTTTCACACGTTCTCCTGGAATACACGAAAAAATCGAAAGTTCCACCTGTGGCTATTGGTGGATCTTTCATTGGTTAATGGGATTGCGCCAGTTAAGTACAATCTATGATAACGTAACTTTGATGATGTAGCTTCTAATGTTAAAGCCCTTCAGGCTAATCGTCATGAAGATCGAACCCTGAGCGGTTCATTGCTTCAAGTGTGTGTGACTTCCAAGAAGATGCTGGTGTGAGAAGCGCCGGGCGGCAGTAACAACGAGGCAGGTGAGCATACCGCGGACTTATTGCCTGCGAGAAGGCGACGAGGATAGACACATCACTCCCCATGCCTTGTCCACAGCTTGTCAGGCAGCGTGGTCGCAAGATAACACCTGTTAGCACATAACCTCGGAGCCCGCGACTCCACCCTCCTTGCCAACAAGAAGAGGAGGCAAAGCCTACCCTACCTGCAGGAAACTTGAGCGAGCCTCGGTATCAAGTCGTGTAGTTGTGATGCACGATCAAGGGCAGCTTTATTATCGCCGTCTCGTGCTGTCTTTACGTCTGTGCGACGGTAATTTCCCGCCTGGATAGTTCTCCCACTTCCTTCCTTGCCAGCTTTCCTCAATAACTAGCGTATCGACATTAACCCTTTGCGGAGTATGCACGTATATATTCGGGGCTACGTTTATATGGAAATGTATTTACTGTTGAAGACCAGACCCACAATTTTATAGCTTTAATGTTTCGCAGGCACTTTGTCGGAAATAAGTAAACAAATACAATTTATCAACAATTTTGCTCTTAAGAATAAAACTGTTATTTGTGATGATTTCTCGATTGAGCACGATGCATTGTAAAACCTGTTACATCTGTCTCGGCACTTAAACAGGTGCAGAGCCGAGACGTGACTTCATTGGCCGACGGCTAGCCAATAATAAATGTTGCAGAGTACGGGAAGCGTGTCGGGTGTATCCAGGACCAACAGGACAATGGTAAATGGAAATACAGCTACCAACGGAATTGTTATTGCTGCAGTGGAGAATATAGGCAACTCACTTAAACCCTGTCTTTGATGGCAAGAAATCCTTACCATCCCCAAAGGGTATAAGGGTACCGACTGGCTAGTGGTATATTGCGCTTCCAAGGTCTAGAAGGTTGGGAGCATTTAGGGCGATCTGTGTACTCCTATTGAAGGTTTGGTCGCCTTTATGCGCAAGGCACTGAACTGGTGCGCAGTCTTCCCCTCTTTGACTCGCCTCATCAAACTTTCAGCAGTGACCATGTCCCTTCATGGCGTAGTTACAGAGTGCCGTGATTAAGAACATAGAAGTGAGATAACTATTTATTCCGCCTACTTCAGCCACACTAGCCATCAAAATAGTGTGACTAGCCAATAATGTGTCGGAACACCGTTCGCCAATCACTGGCTGCTAATTTACTAGCCAACTGGCAACCTAGCCTATGAGAAACTGCTCGCGGTGAAGAGCAGCCAGTCAGGCACAAGACCCATTCCCAAACCTCGTTCCGCTAATTATAAAATGGTGTGCCCACAATTAAAGGTACTACCATGCCACTTCATTATCTGTGTAATTATCTATTCTATGTCACAGGCTAATTGTTAAACATGTAAGTTATTCACCATGTGATATGATATTGAGACTTGCTTTACTTCCAAAAAATTGGGTTTGGCAGTGTTGAGGAAACAGTACGTTTGTTTTGCGTGAATACGTTTACGTTGACGCGGTCGAACGCCTTGATGTACTTTTTACGTTCCCGGCACCGCTTCACTCGATCACATGGGGTTTTATGGGTATCACTGGATTGCGTTTGAGATGCTTTTTCCAACCGTATATGATTTCTGTATTTCTACTTGGCTTTTTGACGAGTATAGGCCGACATTATGTTAAGTTTTCTTTTTTTTTCTTCATTAAACTCATACAATTTAACCATAACTACGCCACACGAATGTTTTTATACACGCAAAGGATTGATCTTTACGAGAGAGCTGTCGATTGAAACTTAAACGAGCGCCGTAGCTTCTCCTAGTCAAAAGTTATACTACGCGGAAGTTATGAGATGCGGCGAAACTAATCCAAAATTGCGGTGCCCCCTCCCCCTCCCTTGTGCGATGCTTCTCAGTCCTCAGTCAACATAACATATTTTTGATCCTTTGGAAATCGAATGGTTTATTTGAATTGAGAATGTAGACGATAGATTCGGAGCTGCAATGCCTAACTCTATTTCCGGATTGTGTTATCATCGGATTTTCTGGTTTACCCACTTCTATGGTTGCGAATTCAAAGACGTATTCACGTCAAAAAGACGCTGGTGTGACGAGCACTGGACGACATTAACAACCAGGCAGGACGGCGTATCGGGGCCACGGGTAGCTGAGCGAATTGTACGCTCGCCTCCCACCAAGTCGATCACCGGCCGGGTCACCGGATTTTTGCAAGTGGGAATCGTGCCAGACGACGCCGTTTGTCGGTGGGTTTTCTCGGGGATCTCTCGTCCCCCCCCCGGCTCCATATTCACGTCAATCACCCTCATCGGCTCTCAAGACCTCGCCCAAATCTCTTCATTCGCTCAGGAAGGCGTATCGCGGACATGCCGTGTGCGAGGTGGCGACGAGGATAGACACACGACTCCCCGTGTCGTGTCCATGGCCAGGCAGGCAGCGCGACCACAGATAACACCTGTTAGAACACTTAATCCCGGCACGCGACGCCACCCTCCCAGTCGACAAGAAGAGGAAGCAGAACGTGCTGTAGCTGCAGGAAACCTGAGCGAGCCTAGGCAGCGGAGTCGTGTAGTTGTGATGCACGATCAGGGGCAGCTTTATTACCGTCGTCTCCTGCTGTCTTTACGTCTGTCCGCCGGTCATTTCCTGCCTGGCTGGTTACCCCACTTCCTTCCTCGACAACCTCCCTAGCTCTCTGCTGTACGCCGTTAAAGTTGTTCGAGATCATAAACTTTTATTTCGATATTTTATGGCAAAAATGTAGCCGTACCTTCGATATATCTACAAAATAAAGATGTAACTGGAAATAGCTAAGTTATTAAATTTATACAAGCACACTGAACATCGATGTTAAAGTGTATGTATATAACCTATATGTATCTGAAAATATAGTTATAATTTATACCATAATTATTACTCACGTCAGCATTCGCAAAAATATTATCGACGTACTGTAGACCATTCACGACTTCTTCGACCTTTTGAAACGAATCTTTGAAAAATCCCCCCCCCCCCCATATATGACGTGTTTAGTTATTTCCTAAATATGTCATGTATCTCAAGCGTTTTATACTTGTATTCATCAAAGTAACTTTTGTCTCGTTGAATTATACTGGTATTGATTTTTTATCTATAAATTATCATGATTCATTTATAAATAATTTAAATGAAAAAACAGTGAGAAAATACCAGTGTTGGTAGAGCCTAGTGAGAAATAGTCCTTACACACAATACTGTTACACAGAGTGCGCACGAATTCGGTGCGTTGTTCTTTGGTATAATTTACCAGACGTAGTTAAGATTAGTTTGCACGAGGCGGAGGAATATCCTGGAAGTAGAACTTCAGCAGGGCTTCAGAAAAGTGTGAAGTAACAGCGCATTGATTATAGCTCTTGAATCACAAGTGGATCGGTAATATTTGCAAAAGCACCATACCATCAAAAATCTAATTTGCTTTGCACCAATGAAATAAAAATATATTAACCTTATATAATATCGACGACAATAATATCGATATCGACATCGATGACACATCTGTTTATTGATGATATCGATAATACGAAGAGCGTCGATGCGCTCTTCAAATGATTCTTCCAGTGGATAATGTTATATTCTAAACATATGCTATTTCAGAGCCTTACTGCGTAGAGGCGATGTCACACTAGATGTGCGTGGCAGTGTCGCCTTTATTGATTACCCTGCTTCTCGGCCTCAAACGCGGGGGGGGGGGGGGAAACTACCGCTAGGAAAGTACTGTGTGACCCCGCCGTGGGCGTAAATAACATAGTGTAAGAACAAACGGAACTGCCAGGCCGGGGGGCGTGTATACAGGATGTTGCAAGGTAGCCAACAAGAGAGATCACGCCGTGATAATACTCCCTGTGTATGTAGGCGTGACCCGGGGGTGGGGCTCGCGTGCCTGGGGGCTGTTTGCCAGCTGAGGTACGTGTGTGTGTTAGCTGGGCGGGGAGCAAGCACGCTCGTACCACTGACCAGTACGTGAGGGTCTGCTGCCGGGGGAGTGGTAGGTCATATGACTCGCCCCTGAACCACGGCGACTGGGCGGGGCCATGGGTATAGTTCAGTCGAGAGGGTTTTATCGACGCTTAAGGGCCCCGCCTACCTGTCGCTTGTACTGCGATACACATTGTTTGAGATCCTGGTTCTTCTACAAACCTATTTAACGTGCCCTCGCCTGTATATATTTTAACAGACGCAGTGTGTGACAAGTGTCCAGGAAAGGTGGTAGCTATGGATTGAAACTAGTTTCATATCTTAACTTCTAATAATAAGTGTTAGGTAACCTTTTCTGATAAGTTAAACTATTTCTTTCGCTTTCTGTATTTTTTTAATGCATCAAAGTGTAAACATGAGCAGATTTGTACAATATTTACTTTTTTAATAACTTCACAGTTTCATTTGACCGACGCAAGAATAAAGTGAACAAGCCCATGGAAATGTTAATTTTACATAAGGCGGAATAATACACAATGTGCATACAAGTAGATCTTAAGCAGGGCTATCAAAAGTGCTCATTTTACCGTGAATATCCTATACATAAAGCTATCACGCATGGTGTAAATATTATTTTAGAGTCCACCAATATAGTTAAGAACGGCTTCTTCAGACTGCCGGATTTTAAAACATACTAGCCGGACACCAGCCAAACTACGACAGGAGTCTGTATTGAACTTTTCTACAGGCTTTTCATAGGGACACCGCTGAAAGTGCCGGAGGTACACGCAGCACTACGAGAACACTGCACGCCAGTTCAGAGCCCTGCGCATAGGGGCGATGGCGCTCTTGTAGCGCGTGGCAATGTGACCCTTATAGCTACCGCGCTTCTCGGCCGACAAAAAAAAGAGAGAGAGAAAAACGATGCAAGCAGCCGGATGTTTTTTTCCGCGCTTGAAGCCGAGAAACTCGGGAGCGATAAGGGCGACATTGTCAAGTGCGCCATCGCCGAAAAGTGCAAGTCAGCTGCGCCTGCCTATGGGACTTTATGCGGTGTCACTGTGGTTTTGTTAGTGGCACATCTGTTGCAAGGCCCAATACATGCACCTTAAGGCTGTTCACGATAAAGTGAGCACTTTAGAAACGAACCTTAGAAAAAATCCACTGCCCTTGCATACATATATTTTAATGGGCTCACTGAGTGACATTCGCCCAGTAAAGTTGGTAATGATGGATGGAGAGTACATAGTTCCATATCTTAACGTCGAATATAAACTGTTAGGTAACCATTTGAGATAGATAACTTTAAAGTTAAAATTAATTCTTTCACTTTGTTTTTTTAATGCACCGAAATGTAAAACTGAGAAGATTTGTAAAGTATTTACTTTCTTAATAATTTCACAGTTTAATTTGACCCGAAGTATAAATAAAGTGATAAGGCCCGTAGTAATGTTAATTTTACATAAGGCGGAGGAATACACAATGTGTATACAAGTAGAAGGGCTTTCAAAGGTACTCATTTTACAGTGAAAAGCCTATACCGTCGTTTCACTCGCGTCGTAGTGGCGTGATTTAACCCTTACAGGCATTGTGGTGTTTATATTGGACGTTTCACTCGCGTCGTAGTGGCGTGATTTAACCCTTACAGGCATTGAGGTGTTTATATTGGACGTTTCACTCGCGTCGTAGTGGCGTGATTTAACCTATTCAGGCATTGTGGTGTTTATATTGGACGTTTCACTCGCGTCGTAGTGGCGTGATTTAACCCTTTCAGGCATTGTGGTGTTTATATTGGACGTTTCACTCGCGTCGTAGTGGCGTGATTTAACCCTTTCAGGCATTGTGGTGTTTATATTGGACGTTGCACTGGCGTCGTAGTGGCGTGATTTAACCCTTACAGGCATCGTGGCGTTTATATTGGACGTTTCACTCGCGTCGTAGTGGCGTGATTTAACTCTTACAGGCATTGTAGCGTTTATATTGGACGTTTCACTCGCGTCGTAGTGGCGTGATTTAACTCTTACAGGCATTGTAGCGTTTATATTGGACGTTTCACTCGCGTCGTAGTGGCGTGATTTAACCCTTTCAGGCATTGTGGCGTTTATATTGGACGTTTCACTCGCGTCGTAGTGGCGTGATTTAACCCTTTCAGGCATTGTGGCGTTTATATTGGACGTTTCACTCGCGTCGTAGTGGCGTGATTTAACCCTTACAGGCATTGTGGTGTTTATATTGGACGTTTCACTCGCGTCGTAGTGGCGTGATTTAACCCTTTCAGGCATTGTGGTGTTTATATTGGACGTTTCACTCGCGTCGTAGTGGCGTGATTTAACCCTTTCAGGCATTGTGGTGTTTATATTGGACGTTTCACTCGCGTCGTAGTGGCGTGATTTAACCCTTACAGGCATTGTGGTGTTTATATTGGACGTTTAACTCGCGTCGTAGTGGCGTGATTTAACCCTTACAGGCATTGTGGCGTTTATATTGGACGTTTCACTCGCGTCGTAGTGGCGTGATTTAACCCTTTCAGGCATTGTGGTGTTTATATTGGACGTTTCACAGGATGTGTACTTAAAATTGTTTGCTGTATAAGACACAAAACGTTATCCAATAATGGCTGACCATCATTTTTTTGGCGAGGGGGTAGGGGCATAATTTTACTATCGCATAAACGGTTGTTGGCAATAAAATTAGCCCACTAGCCTCCGACTAAGGCGAACCGGTTTCGATCCCCGGCCAGGTCACCCTGAGTTTTCGCATGTGGGAATCGTGTCGGACGATGCCGCTGGTCGGCTGCTCCGTACTCACCTCAGTCATCCACATCGGCTCTCAAGACTCCAGTATTTGACAGAGCATTACAATGGCTCTAGTAGAGTCCCAAGAAAAAACGCTGTTAGCTGCTACGCCTTAAGTTACATTTCATTTATCCCTGAGAGAGTTAAGATGCGTCAGTCCGATACAGAATTTTTTAACTGTGTCGGAGGACTTCAATTCCTTTCGTGTCTTTAGTATATATTACTTTCGTAGGATGACACATTGTGAACAGGTAGACAGTTTTGTCATGAAACGCCTACTCCAAACATGCTGCAGGACAGTTAAGGTGCTAAGGTATACTGCCGTTGTAAGGTGGCCGCCAATTTAAGGGAGATTTGCACGTCCGAGGCCTAGAAGCGTGGGAGCTCTAGGGGCGACCGAGTTATGCACATCAACGCTAGCATCGCCTCTACGTTCAAAGCACTGAACTGGCGTGCAGTCGTGCCGTCGTTAACACGCCTCTATGAGACTTTCAGAGTCGACACTAACATTTTATGACGTAATTATTAAACATTACGGTTCGATGCACGTCCCTATTCCTTTTCAAATATTTTGTACCGGAATGTTCATACCTAAAAATGAAACATATTCACTATCAAATAAACATGCTTTAGAGATAAATGGAGAAAATTAAAAAGTATTTAGACGTTTAACGTATCTTAAATGCTATTCGTAAGCAGGCCTCGCTCAGACACGTTGGGCGGTTTATTAATCAAATGCTTTCTGCTGGAGCTCCGTACACCGTTCGGTGGCCTGCCCAGGCTGCTACCTTAAGGCAGAAGAATTATGGATGTGCATCATTAAATAGTAGTATACACACTAATATAATTGTCGGAAAATTGCGATTTCGTGCAAGTGAAAGAACAATTCACATATTTTGTAACGGCACAAATTATTTCGTTAGAATTTACATACTTGTATATTTTTAAGAATATTTATTAAAATATTTTTTTTTTGTTAAACTATTAGCGTATTTCCAATGTGGATGCTTTAGAAAGCACATTTTGCAAAAACCTTTATGAAGAAATACTATCATCATATTTTACTCAGGTTGCATATAATAAAAAGTTAAGAACAATATTGACATCAATTTCAGTCTCGCAAGGTATATTTAAATAACTAATATAAGTGTACAGTACATAAGATCAGTTATAGCCTATTCGTAGTTTCTTCTCGCTTTCTGAATCAAACATTTGATAAAACCACCCCATGTTTGGTTGATTCCTAAATATGTCATGAATAATAATCGTTTTATACTTCTGGAAACTTTTACTTACATTTTACTTATAAATTATATTAATTTTATTATTATCATGAATAAAAACAGAGAGAAAATTGTTATGTTGGTATTGCCTAGTAAAAGCTGTTGACGATAAGGTGAGCATCTTTGAAGTCAACCTTATAAAAAAGTAACTGCTCCTGCCTGCATGTATTTTAAAGGGGGCCCCCTCAGTGACACGCGCCCATTAAAGTTGGTAGCAATGAATGGGAAGTAGTTCCTTAGCTTAACGTCGAATAAAAAGTGTTAGGAAACCATTTGTGATAACTTTAATTTTTTCTTTCGCTTTCTGTATTTTTTTTTTTTTTTTTTTAATGAATTTTTTTTTAGTGAAAATTAGCAGATTTGTAAAATATTTATTTTTCGATAAAATTTCTCAGTTTCACTTGACCGACGTGTGAATACAGTTATGCAGCCCATGACAATGTTAATCTTACATAAGGCGCAAGAATACACAACGTGCCTACATAAGTAGTGCTTTCAAAATTGCTCAATTTACCGTGAACAGCCTATAACAAATAGTTCTTATGTAAAATTTTACTCAGGTGAATGCACACGAATGTGGTGCACTGTCCTTTGGCGCAATTTTCAAGACTCAGTTAATTTTTGTTTGCATGAAGCGGAGGAATATCCTGAAAGTAGAACTTGAGCAGGGCTTAGAAATGTTGGAAGTAATCGTGAATAATTTATACAAAAATATTTTCATAAGTGCAAATATGTTCGTACGTACAACCGTAATAATTATTATGACTGCTCTATTTAAAAGGGAAGTATTCCTTCCATCTTGGCCTTGCGTATATTCTTCTATAACTTACTTCTCAGAGTCAATATTTAAAAACCAATCTATTAAAAACGTAGAGAACATTTTCAAAATTGTTTCAAAATACAACTACTTTTTCTTACACGATTCGTTTCACATATATAACCGTAATCAAAGATTACCTCATAATATAATTTTGATTTCAGTTCCACATGGGAAAATTCAGATGTAACTGAAATCGTACATATTAAAAAAATTCCGTTAAGTAGTCCTTTGTCATGTCAAGCTTTGATGTCTAATTTTTGATCATGAATTTTGATTATGAAGATTTGTAAACCAAATCCAAGATGTGGTTAAATTTTATTTAAAATATACTATAAAAAAACGGGTTTTAAAATCATTAAAATAATTGGATTCCAGCAAAATGTATTACAGTGTCAGAAAATATATGCATTCTTCCTTTAAAGGCGGCATACATCACACTTTAGGTTCAGTATGAACAGACAGTTAACTAGAGTCCCGTTAGAAGCCTAGATCCTTTAAGGGCGCCGCCTACCTAGCTCTCGGAATTCGCTACAGAGTGTTTGAAATCCACGTTTTTTTCTTTTTTACGAAACCATTAAACGTGTCCCCATGACACCAATGTATTAAAAGAAACCACACTTCAGGCGAGATACGTATAATACTCTCACTACATCATGTACATTATAAATGCTATTCCAGAGTCCTCCAACGTAGCTAAAAACTGTTTTTCACACTGTTTATCACATAATATACTGGCTGGAAGCAAGTGAAACTATTATAGGGACCTGCACAGAACCTCCCTACAGACTTTCCACCAATAGAATGATAGCGTCACCGCTTAAAGTCCCATAGGCACACGCAGCACAGCGGAAACACTGCACGCCAATTCAGCGCCTTGCGCGTAGGAGCGAAGTGGCATAAGGCGAGTGTGTCAGTGTCGCCCTTAGTGCTCCCGCGCTTTCCTGCCTCAGATGCGCTAAAAAAAACCTCCAAGTAGGCGGCGCCCTTATCTTGACAGCCATTGAGGGGGAAACGAGGTGAGTATGGAGCAGCGGCGAAATACATGGGCGGGGTAAAGGGGGCTGTCTCGGTAAATCCCGCCGACTTACTGCAACGCCTGCACTTTCCCCAAGTGCGAAACGGGTTCGATTCCCGGCGGGGATCGCCTCCGGATTTTCACAAGTGGGAATCGTGCTGGAAAATGCCGCTGTTAGGCGGGTTTTCTCGGGGATCTCCCATTTTGCCCCACACCTTTCATTCCTGGGCCGCTTTATAACCACCTCGTTTCACCCTCATTGGCTCTCAAGACCTCGTTGTTAAAAAGTCGCCCAACCACCACGACTCCAGTCCACAGGTTTGGTGTTCGACTGGAAATACTATTTATTGATTCATGCGTGAGAACTGGAAGAAAGGTTGTTCTGACCAACAACATAATTTTTAGTATACGGTCAAACAAAATGAGCAAATAATGCTTGAAAATCAACAAAAATAATTTTTTTCATCTAAACAAATACGCAATTGAGTAAACCATACCTTTGTGTTATGCCAAATAATATTAGACTATAATTTTGACTTTTATTTAGTTTACTCAACTGCATACATGTGATTGGCCATACATTTGAATTCCTTCGTTCGAAAATACAGCTAGTATGTTTGAAATTTTTCTGACAATAAGGATAGTAACAGTGTTTGTAGCTGCATTTATTGATGTTTAATAACAAGTAGCACAAGTTTTGCAGGAAACTAAAAATTAAAGCTACAAAACATGGCATTTATTCACATACGATGTCTTGTATTTGAAAACATTCTGATGTCGTTAGTTGCCACTTCAGCTGACGTTGATAGAGCGTCGCGTTTGGGTTCTAATGATCTTGGTTCGAAGCTCGGTCAGGTTCCACTTCTTTTTGTAATAAACGAAAGTGACTTCGATGTACGTAGATACAAACAATCCTGTAGCCACACTAACAAACTTACAGTTATAGGCAAGCAAGCAAAAACATGATAATAATTTGACTTCAACAAAAAAATATTTTATTTCCCCTATACAAGCGACTAATTTGACAGCGCCAAACGAACTTGGTTTTATTCAGCAAAATCTTTTTGTAGGTGTTAGTTCTAAACAACAAGACAATAAAATAGTGCATCTCTAATACTCTTTTGTAAAATCTATTTGGTGGAAATTTTGTAAACCTTTTTTTTTTTTTAAGTATATTCTCAATATGTACCATGTACACTGTTATTTTTATTAAGTATATTCTCAATATGTACCATGTACACTGTTATTTTTATTAAGTATATTCTCAATATGTACCATGTACACTGTTATTTTTATTAAGTATATTCTCAATATGTACCATGTACACTGTTATTTTAGTGGCACGTGCCAGTATATTTTCATATAAATATAATGTGTGGTAGAATCAGTTCTATTATTCACATATTTTGTCATGAGTGCATAAGTTTAGCTATCATCCGATACCTCACTGGTTCAACTATTCGGCGATGGTCGTCTGGTATAAATAGGATGCATTCTGATTGGCTGCTCGGCCTTCTGCTTATTTTACTCAGCGTTCTAGAAGTACATGTAAATTATACATTAAAATGTTATGTTCACGTTTGCGTCTTGCAAGGGACTAGAAGATAACTCACCTCTTCTGAGAGCAAACATGATTCTGCCAGCACGATATTCAATCGATGAACAGAACCTCCCTTCGTGTAGCATGTAAGATTATTTAATTAGTATGTAACGAAAATCAGTATTTCTTATAATTTTTGAAGCCAGAATCACAACGGATCTATTTTTATAACCTTCTGCCAACAAACAGGTAGCAATAAGCAGTAATTTACTGCGCCCAAAATGCATATATTTGACGCCTCCCCCCTGAGAGGTGAAACTCGGAGTCTCTTTCCTGGGATAGTTTTGTGACGGCGCTGTATTTTAAGGAACACTATAAAAAATGTTACGGTCGTTCATAAACCCCATAGAAGCCAGGGGTGGCGCCTAAAGAACTGCCTGGGCAGCACGTTTAAAGAAGCGAGCAGCCCCTTAAGTGAGAGACTGGCCAGTGGTTGGAGCCGTCTGATGGACAATGCTATTTACCCTAGGAAACTATACGATAAGATAGTAGCCAATTTAATGTCCAACCAACTCATTAAATACTCTATATGTACAACATTTTAATAAAACGCTAAATCATCGTTTACTGATGGATAAATAACCATGCGTAAAATAAGAAGAAATAAAGTAGAATAAGACCCACGATTAGTCGTGGAAATAAAATAATTATATATTTACCATTTGTTAATCATATCACCGAAGTACTTTCCTTTATATATAAAAAAAAAAAAAAAAAAACATTGCACAGACATTTACCCGCTAAGAAAATTGACGGAAAAAATAAGTATAGGATAATATGAGCTGCAGCATTACCACTGTCACGTTGGGTTTAAAAAAAAAATATTCATTTTCCAGCGAATCTTTAGTTCCAGGCTCACAGGAGAGGCAAAATTCAGTCATTTACCCATTTACTAGGAAAAAAATTTCACTGTGGTTCTGGCAGATGAGTAGGTTTATGGACATTGCCTTCGTAATGTGTGAATGGCGCAGCCGCTCTTGTTTGAAATAGGTTCTTCGTAATCCGGCATATAAAATTATTCCCTCGTATTACTAACAAATGACCTTATTCTTCAAGTTTGTCATAAAGCATTTGCGAATGCCTGATTTTTTTTTTTTTACGTTATTTGTGTACCGAAAATTTCTTGTTGCCATATTTAGTTCTTCAGGGCTGCAGTGTTGTAAACGCAATCCTATGTTAACTGTGAAAGTATTATTACATGCGGACGTCTGATGGGCGTATCTGAGTTTGTGAGGAATGGAGGCTTCAATAAATAAAATAACATAAACTAAATTTGATTTCTAATTTATTCACTCCACTATTATATACAGCATTAAATTATATGTCTCCTCTTTTACTATTTTTATTTAACAGTAATCGCAATATTTAATGTATATTTTAACTCTAATTAAAGTCCTTCTTAATCGTCTCTGTTGGGTACAATCAATTAACTCATACTCATTATTAACACGTGTTCAGTCTATCTGTTGCTATAATTTATAATGTCTTTCACTCACGCATATAGTTCAATAGCTCAGCCTGCCAGCCGGCACTCTTCACTGCTTGATACTCGCAGTCGCAGACTTCCCTTCCGCTGATCGCTCGATCTTCTATCGCTCGGAACTCAGCAGCTTATTCACTCTGCAACTCCAACTCCACTTTAACTCAACTCAACTCCCGGCCCGAAGGCCTGTCGCAATATTTATGGTGTCCTCCCTATCACCCCGAGTTGCGCTGAGAGAACGAGGTCAGTAATATTGAGCATTATTCAGATAAACGCAGAAATCAGGATCAGCTGTGTTGCGCAGTAAAAGAGATTAAATTAAAGTGCCGGCGTACTTTCTGTAACTGATACGTGGCCACCATCGCTCGCGCTGCTGTCGCTATCGTATAACGGCTCTCTGTCCTCTTCGCTTGCTCGCTCGGGAGCGGGCCAGCGACACGTAACAATATGTATTTTTGCTTGAGTCTCCATCGCACAAATATAGGTACGTTGGTTCCTGCTAGACATTTTCTTCCTGACATCCTCGTTTTTGGTTTACATGTGGCGGAACAACTCACAAACTATCTAACATAATGTGCCAGATATATAAATTATTACAGAATATATGTCCAATTAAAGTGCCAGTCTTCAACACGATGTAAGCAGCATAGAATTTTCCGCGCTATTCTTATGCAGTACATTATGTGAGCAAAAATAATTAAACATCAGTGTTTCACATAACGTCAATAATATTTACATCTCTATCCACATGGGCTAACGGTAGACTTTTATTTGTTATAGGAATGGAAAATTATTTAGGAAAATATCTCTTTCAAAGCTGTCATTCAAACTTGAATTATACGCTAGCCCAAATTCCATTGCTGTTGTAAAATTCTTATAATTTCTTGCCTTAAAATATTTCGCACGACAATTTGCTAACACCCAGAATTTGACATTACTGAGTATTACGTACCTAGAACGTTATTAAGTATAATATGCGATATAGAAAATTATTTTCAATAATGACCTGAACATAAAGAAAGTTTTGGTTTTGTTCCAAGTTGTTGGAATACCTTGATTTTGCTGTGGAATATAAATTCCTTGTGATTTCACTCCATTTGAAGTTCATCTCTAGTGCGCCACGTTTGATTGTAACCTCATATATCAGCACACTAGTGTCCAAGCTTTACTACTTGACTTGAACGAGCGAAATCCCGGAAATTATGTGAAACATAAGCCATTTAATCCTCCTTTCTTCCTTATGGCCGCAGGAGCTTCAAAGTCGCACAGACAGTTCAGACGAAACATGCACGAGTGGCCAGCATGCAAATTGTAAACTGAACACTTTTATCACTATCTCTTACCTGTCAGTAATAACGACAGAGCAAATGAAACCGCACAGGACAACATGCGTACGATAGGAATCGCAGAAATTGTGTGAATTGTGAGAAAATATATTTTTTTGCTTTTACATAACTCTATTCGCGGTTTTTTTTTCCATACTTTTTGAATCAAACTTTTGAAAAATCACCCCATGCGGGATGGGCTTGGTTGTTTCCTAAATATGCCATGGATCACAAGCGTTTTATACTGCTTTTAACATTAAATTACCTTATTTTTGGATTAATTAAACTTTCACTTATATTGTACACATCAATTATAATATGTAATTTATAATTTATATGAATCAAAACAGAGAGCAAATAGGCGTGTAGGTAATGCCCTGCGAGAAGTAGTTACTATGCAGAATATTATTACACTGAGTGCACACGAATTCTGTGCGTTGTCCTTTGGTGTTTCCAGACTCGGTTAACCTTTGTTTGCACGAGGAGGAGTAATGTCCTGGAAGTACGCACGTTAGCAGGGCTTCAGAAAAGTTGGAAGTGACTGTGTATGGATTATAGCACTGCTGCGGCGAGAGAATGGCCGACCCTGTACGGGATAATGACGTACTGTACTGGGGACAAATGAAAGCAGAGGAACGTCCATGACCTTGGTCACTGCTCTGGAGATCGGGAGGAGTGTATTACTTAGGGCAGTTGGTCACTGCGGTGGGCTGGGGCTGTCTGGGAGCGTATCGTAAACACAGTCGACGGTCTCTCCGCTCGCCAGACGGAAATAAAACCCGAGTAGGTGGTAGCTGGGGGTGGGGGTGTTGTTTAAGAACCACCCTTGTCTGTAGCTCACTGGAAGCTACCCGCCAGTTGCTCGTCCCGAAATTACGCAGAGGTAGTGTTACCAAACGTCAGGCTAAAAGAGCACATGTCCTCATTTTTTGCGTCCGACCGGAATTTTTTGTTGTGGTTAAACATGTCCGACTTTTTTGACCTTGACACCTGTTAGTATTTTTCAGTTTATTAATTTTATTTTTAAATATTTAATGTGACAACATTTTTATACCTGTTTGTTTTGCAACATTGACTTGTTTAAAAGTAGAAAGAAGTATGTATGTTCTTTGTTGAACTATGTATATTATGTTAACGACTTTTGTTACTAATTTAATTTTTAGTTACATTTTTCATACTGTGTGCATTTAAATGTTAAGTTGTGTATAACAACTGTAAGGATGCAAGTTTGCTCTCCTAGTACTTACATTTTATATAATACTTTAATATGATAACGAGAAAATTATATTAAGACATTAATCAAAGTCTTTAAAAATTATTTGCTTGAAATAATAATGCATTGATAAAACTATTTTTTTAGTATTATTGTGATTAAACCATATGGGAAAACATTTTAATGTATAGTTCGCCAGTATAATTAATTTGAGGCAGTACTGAAAGTCACAAACCTAAAGAAACCAGGACTAAATGCAGGTAGTGGCGGTTGTCTGGGATCGTGTGGGGCACAGGTTATAAGTAGAGACCCGAGTGTTTCTGGAATTCACTCGGTGGCGAGGCAGACTTCAAACACTTGTTCTTTTCTTCTGCTATTGTGACTGGATGGTAGTTGTGTATACACGTCCAGTTTAACTGTGAGCTAGTAATAAGCAGGAAGCAATAGTCTGCGTGAGCGTTGAACAGTCCTCTACAAATTCCTCACTTGATCGCTGCAACCAGTAAACAAACAACACTGTCTCCAGTGTATAGAAGACTGTGCCGTTTAGCCTGCTGCCACATCAATCCGTGAAATACTCGGGCTCTAGTTATAAGATACCAGGACCAAACGCCATCGTAGGTGGGGCTCTAGGATCGGCAGAGGCACATGTCTAAAGATATGTGGAAGAAATTCAGGCATGGGTGGACATGTGGAATCAGTAGATGCACAGACCTAAGGATGCCAGGACCATATGTCAGAACGGGGGAGTGTCTGAATCGGGAGAGGAACACGCCAAAAAATTCCATAACCAAATTCCAGCAAAGGCTATCATAGATGGGAGAGGCAAACATTTAAACATATTGGGACCAAATGTGGGAATGCGTTGGGATCTGGGTTAGGGAGAGGCATGCACCTAAAGATACCAGGACCAAATGTCAGAATTGAGGTGACGGGGGGGGGGGGGGGGCGTTATCGGAAAAGTTGCACAATCGAAGATATGAGGAGCAAATTAGAACGAGCAGAGGTCTAGGGTCAGGACATGGAAATACTGGAAGATACCCGGACCTAATACTGGCCTAGTTGGGCATGTGGGTTCAGGAGAGAGATACAATTAAGTTACCTTGACCAAACACCGGAAGGAAGGATCTTGGTTCGGGAGAGGTACACACCTAATGGTACTACAACCAAATGCCAGCACACGCAGAGATCTTGGATGATACTAGGACAGAATGCCAGTAAAGGTGTGCGTCAGGTATCGGGAGAGGTCAGAACCTAAAAATACCAGGGCCAAATGTCAGCCCATGCGAGCATGTGGGATCAGCAGAGTTACAAACATGAATATACCAGGATCAAAGACTGGTGTCGGCATGAACAGGCATCTTCGATCGGTAGAGGCACATACCTAAAGATACCAGGACCAAATTCTTGCCCAGGTAGGTATATGGGTTCAGGAGAGGAACATATCTAAAAAAATATCAGGACCAAATTCCGGAATGAGTACGCGTCGGGGTTCGGCAGAGGAACATACCTAAAGATACCAGGTTCAAACACCGTCATGGCGGGGTCTGGGATCGGGAGAGGATCACACCTTTAGATACCAGTACTAAATGCTGGAATGGGCGTGCTATGGTTTCGGGAGAGGTACACATAAAGATATCAGGGTTTTGGGATCGGGCAATGCTCACACCTAAATATACTAGGACCAAAGACCAGCCCATGCGGGCATTTGGTCTCAGTGGAGCCATAGGACCAAACGCCGGCCTGGTCTGCCGTCTAGTATCGGGAGAGGCACAGGGTGGAAAGAAGGGCACAAACTCCGCTGGTGGTAATCTGTGCCTCACGTACATGTTGCTGAGGTTAACACATGGCTTGCACCTTAAAATGATAGTCATAACTTCATAAACTATTTTTTTTCTAGTGATTCCTGTAGCATCTGGCTGTCTTGTGAAGGTACGCTACTGGTGATTGTCCTCCTGGAGAGTGTGGCAACCGCAAGCTTCGGGCGGATGGCGATGCTGAATGGCTGTGTCTGTTCTTGTCGGCGTGCGGCTGTGGCCGGTGTTGTTCCTGTCGGAGCCCGGATGATGGCTCATATAAGCCCTTCCCCCGCCCCGGAGTGGTTAACCTCGCCTCGTACGCACAATGACGACTAATCACACCGCGCCCGCTATTGTCGCGGCTCAACTCCATCGGCGCGGCGCAGCCCCACGTACGAGCTCGCGGGTCACCTGGGCAGGTGCTACCCAGCGCGGCCAAGTCACACACTACCTGACGATACAGAGGCGAAACAACCGCTTACGTCATGGATAGAGATGATGGTTTATCGCGGGAAAAGATCACTGTCTGCTAGGATTCAAGATACTGTCCCATTTCACTGGACCAATGACGATTTTGATATTATAAAGCAGAACGTTCGTGATTGGTCTGGAAACAACTTAGCCGAGTTAAAACCTTGTTCGTCCAATTATGAAAGAAGAAACTAGTTTTAGTGTTACAGAAAATATGTTGGCCCAGAAGTTTTCGCGATTTTCCATCATCTCTGATCATGGGGCCGCGGTGGTGTAGTGGTTGGACGACTTGTAAATAACTGAAGAATTCGCGGATTCATTTCGGGACAAGCTAGAATCCAAAACACGGTGTTATGAAAGCCCCGCCGTGCCCCCGTTACACAAGGTTTCGTCTAAGTGAAGAGACAGTAACGAGGACACAGTTAGTTTGGAACACACAAAAAACCAAACATTCAACCACAAAAGTGCAATCTGTAAACAGTCAAAGAAATGCGCCGAATAGAAAGCAGCTTGTGGGTCCAGCCAAGTCAGTAGTTTCGCCGGTAAGAATAACATCCGCTCGACAAGACTCCACCCACAGGGGACGGCAGGGACCAATCAAAATCTATTACGACGAGAAACACACGTGGTGGGTTGAGAAGTGTGGACGGAGCTATGAGGTTCGAAGAAGATACAGTCGGCTTTTATATCATTTCAGCCATTGGTCCACACGGTGTTTGACACCTCCTGGAGAATGGGTGTCCAATTATCGCCTCCCACTGTGACAGCAGACAACCAACGTGCAGTTTATATAGGTATACCTGTACATAAGACTGTAGAGTCTATCCTGCAGGACATTTGGACCCGACGAAATTTTTCGGGTCTCTAACTATTAGCCACCCATGGGTTCGATTCCCCCTCTCCGGGATTTTCGCATGCGGGATTCGTGCCGGACGATGTATTTTGTCGGCGGGTTTTCTAGGGGATATCCCGTTTCCCATGCCCTTGCTTTCCAGCGCTACTCCATACTCATCGGCTCTCGAGGTCTCGATGTTAAGAGTGCATGGGCCCGATATTTTCTTTTTCGCGTTCGAGGCACAGCGATAGGGGCGACAATAACAAGCGCGCCCAGCGGCCCGTCGCCCCTACGCGCAAGGCGCTGAACCTGTGTCCAGAGCTTCTGTCTTTATGCTTCCCTCTGCGAATTAGATATGTAAGAGTGAGGTTTTGTTACACGAGATGAAAGCTCATACATTAAAAAATGACTGTACGCTTTTACGTTTCTCCGACCTTATAAGAAAACTACACAGGTAAACTAAAAATGCGATTTTTTGGCCACTTACCAGCCGACAGCCCGGTTTTTGGCACAGAGTATACGAGTACACAGATGCGAAAGCGCGTGGTGGTTGCTTTGATGTGGGCGTGCCTATTCTCTGTTTTGGCTGCGCGAGCCTCTCGGAACGGTTCTCGCGTCTGATTGGCTACTGCATGCTGCGAAAGTTTTCCTATTGGCTGCGCTGCCGGGTAGCAAGGAGGTTAGAAGACGCTCATTGGTGAACGGCTTCCCAACAATTGACTGGTCAGTCAAGTCATTAAGCTTGCGTGTACTTACTGAGTTCGCGGTTTAAGCCGGCATTTCCAATTCTCTGTGCCAATAAGGAGTGAGTGAGTGAAGATATTTGGGTGGCTCTTAACATCGAGGTTTTGAGAGCAGATCAGTGTGAAGAGAGGTGAGCGTAGAACGGCGCCGGAATGCAAGGCCTGGGGAAACGAGAAATCCCCGAGAAAACCCACCGACCAGCGGCATCGTCCGGCACTAGTTCCGCATGCGAATATCCTGGGCGTTCCTGCTAGGAATCGATCCTGGTTCGCCTTGGTGTGAAGCAAGTAATCTAACCACTAAACCACCGCGGCCTCAACGCTCATCGTGGAAGAAAGAAAGGTGATACGTTCCTTAATCTTCCTGTGTGCTGGTGCCTTCGCAAGTATACAGCTCGGTTTTTTTAGTCAGGATATCGGCCACCATAACATTGCGAATTACTCGAACACACTGATGTTGAAGACAATCTTACAAAATTGTATATATTTTATAATAGAAATTATGAATTACAATATATACACAGGAGAAAAAATTGTTAGATCGAAGCAGAATGGTGTGGCTGTGTATCGATGTAGTTGTTTCCGGTCTCTATTGGTTACTGGATACTACCGAGGCGTGCGTTATTTCTTATTGGTACCTCTATGATAGTTTTTCTGCTGGTTATTAGTCTCTAGTTACTATCTGGCGACTGACGTCCCGTAGTTTTGTTAGCAGAGGAGTTTCCCTGGCATATTCAAAGCAGCTCGGAATTGGTCTCTAGTTACTATCTGGCGACTGACGTCCCGTAGTTTTGTTAGCAGAGGAGTTTCCCTGGCATATTCAAAGCAGCTCGGAATTGGTCTCTAGTTACTACCTGGCGACTGACGTCCCGTAGTTTTGTTAGCAGAGGAGTTTCCCTGGCATATTCAAAGCAGCTCGGAATTGGTCTCTAGTTACTATCTGGCGACTGACGTCCCGTAGTTTTGTTAGCAGAGGAGTTTCCCTGGCATATTCAAAGCAGCTCGGAATTGGTCTCTAGTTACTATCTGGCGACTGACGTCCCGTAGTTTTGTTAGCAGAGGAGTTTCCCTGGCATATTCAAAGCAGCTCGTAATTGGTCTATTTGGTTGTTTAGGACTAAGTTTTGTCGTTGCATCACAACTGTCACGACTCGAGATAATCGCTGCAATTAAGAAACAACTGAGATAAATTAAATACTGTATAAAGGTTTGACTGTTAGTAGATCGGGAATTATGTTTATGCCTATATTATTATGAATAGCCACATTAGGTCTATCATAAATCCTTCTGATCTTGTTGCAGTTGGTTATCTCATGCGTGGGTTAAGTAGCATCTTGTTAGAAAGTATTCCTTCTAGCCGTACTTGTAATTTAGGGCTAGGGGGGTTTATGGTTGAGATACATAATGGGAGCGTGTAGCAAGAGGTAGAGGTAATGGGTAGATTGACTGAAGACTATCTGGAATAAAGCCGGGTTATTATTGTGTTAACAGAACATTACAATTACAAGAAGCTATATATTATCGGCGGAGCACTTTGTATATATTTATGATAACCTAATGAGAGCCTGGAAGTAACTGGACTTGTCCCACCTTGTGTTGAGTTCCGAGGCTGTTGTACTGATGCTGGGTTACGGCGAACGTCATAGCGAGCTCCTGAGGTCCTCCACTCTGGTCGGCGTCACCACAGAGAAAGACGCCACCTGCCACACAGTGACGCCAGATATTCGGGTCGTATGTCGCAATTCGCCCTGCCTCCTGGTTGGTAGTGGACGTTCTCTCCTTACCAGCGTTTGGCGAGGCACGCCCCGTATAGCAGCAACCTCTTTCTTAGTTTGTACGTAAGGGCGCCGCCTACCTGGCGGTGGAAACGCGTGGCAGTGTGTTTGAAATCCACGGTTTTTTACGAAACCATTAAACGTGTCCCCATGACACCAATGTATTAAAAGAAACCACACTTCAGGCGAGGTACGTATAATACTCTCACTACATCATGTACATTATAAATGCTATTCCCGAGTACTCCAACGTAGCTAAAAACTGTTTTTCACACTGTTTATCACATAATATACTGGCTGGAAGCAAGTGAAACTATTATAGGGACCTTCACAGAACCTTCCTACAGACTTTCCACCAATAGAATGATAGCGTCACCGCTTAAAGTCCCATAGGCACACGCAGCACAGCGGAAACACTGCACGCCAATTCAGCGCCTTGCGCGTAGGAGCGAAGTGGATTAAGGCGGGTGTGTCAGTGTCGCCCTTACTGCTCCCGCGCTTTCCTGCCTCAGACGCACTAAAAACTTCCAAGTAGGTGGAGCCCTTAAGTGATAGGGCGGTCTCAGGTGACGATGTAATTGAAGGAGCGTTCACTTCAACATAACAATCTAAGACGTTTCTGATATCATTTGGAGTGGAGCGGGGAGATCTAGGCGGCTGTTAACATCGAGCTCTTGAGTGAGCACGGAGCGACGCCGCAATGTAAGGGCTGTGGAAACTGGAGATCCCCGAGAAAACCCGCCGACCAGCGACATCGTTCGGCACGATTCCCACATGCGAAAATTTGGTGGCGACCCCGCCGGGAATGGAATCGGGTTCGCCTAGAAGGGGGGGGGGGGACGGGTAGTCTAACCACCGCACACCACGGCCCCCTAACCCGTAACAGCGTATGAAAGTTTGGTTAAACCATGTTCATGTTCTATCACAGAGTATATAAATACACATAGACCCACACGTGGGCGAGCTGGGTTTCTGATTGTATCCGCGAGGCTCTCAGAGTGGTACTTGTATCTAATTGGCTAGTGTACGCTGAGGAATGTTTCGTACTGACTTGCGAGTAATTTACTAGAAACCGATTGACGATCATCGTTGCAATATTTTGCTGACGTCTGCAGATGGGGTTCGCGGATAGCAGACCGTGTTACTCTGTATTACGGAGTATTCTGTGCAGTGGCGTGTAGTTTTACGTTGTAAGCAATATAATAGCATCACATATTTGAGTGTTTTAAATGACATTTAGTTAAATGCCATTAAAATTTCTACCAACAAACGCAACTTTCAACTTTGTTTACATTCTACATGTATTTACCGTTTCATAATTCCTGATATTAGTAATAAAAACGGAAACCAGACGAATGCAATAATAATTAAACTGAATATTATTTAGAGAGAATATTACAAATTATAATAAAACTCCCGTTTTACCGAATACTTCCATCCACTTTCCGAGGGAAAATGTAGGACTGGAGGACGCAAACAGAATGACTGCTTACTCTGCCGAAGGAACGTGGCAGGGTTACCCGCTTGTGAGTTCGGTTCATCGCTAGTCGCTCCAGTTTGTGGAAATAAATACTAGATAGCAGCACTATGCGTGTACAGTGCGGGAGTTACGAAAACTTCGTTTCTCGAGTCGGGAACTTGAAACTCGGAATTAAATGAGATTAAAGTTAAGGCGAAAACTATAAAGAGTCAAACATTCCCAATATGTATAGGATAAGTATTGCTTATCTTGCGTCTACGGAATAAACGCCACTGACCCTGTGGTTACATCACGCTAACAATATCGAAACACTTTCCGAAATAAATCTTGCGGCGGGAAAAAAAAAACTGATGAAGCTGAGATGTGAGGGATAAGTTCCCCTTAACCAGAGGAGAGCTTTAAATCAGTGTGTAAAGAATGGTTCTCGACGTGAAGTGAATACCGTCCGGTGGAGAGAGAAGAAGTGAAGCAGCATCAGTCTCGGTGCTCCATCTTCCTCCCCCAGCACGCCGACCCGGCCATTCTGCGAGGGGGGGGGGGGGGGGGGGATAGCCGCCGAAGCCGTTATCCAAACACGTGCCCAGCCACCGTAATTGAAACATGCACGTGTTAATTCATATTCCGAGGCCGGGGTTCCATTCGTTACCGCGGACACGCGCTCTCACCAGTGTGCAGCCGCAGCTTCTAATCGAACGCCGTCGCCTTCTTGAGGTCCCGAACAAAGCCGCGACGAGCGCCAACGAGGAAAGAAAAAAGAAACTACCGACGTGTTAAACATCTCGGAGGTAATTGAAACTGGCCGGACCTGCGCTCCGGGAGACTGGCGTGTAGCTCACGGCCAATAGCGACGCGGTGTCGGTGTTGCCGCTCTAAAGACGTTTGGAAATTCCGCCAGCTGTTACAAAATTAAGAGTCATGTGGACCTGCAGGTTTTTTTTGGTGAAATAGTTGTCTGCGCGAATACGCGTGCGTATCTCTGTAAATAAATGTTCTGCAAATTAGACTTTTTTGTCAGAAAAGATAAAAAAAAACAATTATCTGTGTCTCTATTATTTTACTTTTGTCATATTTAGTATATTCTCCGAGAAAAAAAAAATGAAGATAGCCAAATATAGCAATTTTTAAGCTTACCTGTGCAGTTTCCTTAAACGGTAAGATACAAGTGCATAGATAGGGACGTTCTGTAGTTTAATCTGTGGGCTTTCATAGCGTGTAATAAAACCCCACTGTTACATATCTGAATTGCACAGTACATCGTCACGACGGAAACACTGCACGCCTTGCGCGTAGGAGCGACGGGACGCTAGGCGTGCGTGTTAGTGTCGCCCGTATTGCTCCCTCGCTTCCAGACCTTGGACGCGCAGCTCCAACTCACTCTTAACGCAGATGCCCACCCGCCATCTCGTAATTATGGAAATGTTGCCATACTCTGGAAATACAGTTTTGTATCATGTTTTTCGGAACCACAGAGCTCAGATCATTGCCTGGTGCATTTTGCGAGGTCGCTATTTCTTGATTACTGTTGATATCGTCGCCTTTGTTATCGATCGCAAGAAATAATATCGCGTTCCAGCTCGACATCTACCAGCTAAAAATTAATAAATCTAGCGAAGCTGTGGCAGTTCGATAATTTTTGGGAAGCTTTTATTTAGGATATTTCGAGCGGTAAATTTCAATACATCTTCTGGATTAGAAGCTTTGGTGAAAAATCGGTAAATCCAAAATAGTGGACTGGAATCTGACTTAAGCTACGCCTTGATCATGAAGAATTTGGCCCACTATTATTCATAGTACAAAAATTATATTCATAACTGTTACTAACGTACATACATCACATTTAGGAGCCGCGGTGTTGAAGTGGTTAGAATATTCGTCTCCCACCAAGGCGATCCTGGTTCAATCCCCGGCCGGGTCACTCCGCATTTTCGGATGTGGGAATCGTGCCGGACGATGCCCCTGGTCGGCGGGTTTCCTCGGGGATCTCCCGTTCCCCCCGGACTTTCATTCCGGCGTAGCTCCATACTCACCTCGCTTCACCCTCATCGGCTCCCAAGACCTCGATGTTAAGAGCCGCCCCCGTAGCTCTTCACTCAACCACTCAGCCTAATTCAGACACGGTTGGCAACACCGCGCGAGGCGAGGCGAGGCGAGGCTAGGCTAGGCGTGTGCGGTGTTTTCAATTACCCGCCTCTCCGGCGACCAATCAGCGCCCCTAGCGGCGGCCGTGGGAATCACGCGGCCCGGACAATGTCCAGGGGCAGCTGACCGGGGGCCGGGCAAACCACGACCCGCCAATTAAAACGCCTCATGTGCGCCCGGCTTGTTTTGTTACGTCCCCTCGAGGCGCGAGCAATCATTATCCTTGTATGGCCGGGTACGCCTGCGCCAGCCCCGTATGGTCCATTCCTTGTTATAGGCTGTCCACGGTAAAATGAGCACTTTTCAAAGCCCTGCTTAGCATCTACTTGTATCACATCGTGTGTTCTTCCACCTTATGCAAAATTATCATTGTCATGCGCCTCATCGCTTTCTTCATCCGTCGGTCAAGTGAAATTGTAAAATTATTTAATAAGTAAGTTTTTTGAACAACAGCTTATTTTTACACTTCGACGCATTAAGAAAACAGAAATTCAGAGAAATAATTTAAGTTATCACAAATGCTTACCTAACACGTTTTATTCGATGTTAAGATATGGCACTATTTTCCCCTCCATCATTACCAACTTTACTGAGCGCATGTCACTCAATGCGCCCGTTAAAATATTTGCAGGTAGGTGTAGTGACATTTTTTTTAGGTTGATTTCAAAAGTGCTCAGTTTATAGTGAACAGCCTTTACCTCCCACTTTCCTGAAGTCCTGCTCAAGTTCTACTTTCAGGCTGCCATGTACCACGCCCGATGTCATCAGATCCGAACTAAATCTAGGCAATTACATCGAAGGGACAGCGCACCGCATTTGTGCCAACTCAGTTTAAAAATAACTTGTGTGAGAACTATTTCTTCTTAGGCATTAATGACACAACTAGTTTCTCTCTGTTATAATCCATACTAAATAAAATGGAATATTTCAATTAAAAAATAAAATAATTGTAAACATTCAATTGAACAGTAAATAAGAAACTTATATGTAATCACGAATATAAAACCCTTGTGATGGATGAGGTGTGCGTGTGTGTGTGTGTTTTTTTAAATTTAATTTTTAATTTTTTTATTTTTTAAAGAAAACAACCAAACACATCAAGCAGAACATTGGGTTTGGCTGTGTTGGGGACACGGCCGTTTGTTTCGCGTGAATACGTCTACGTTGACGCGCTCGGACGCCTTGATGTTTATTTTACGTTCCCGGCACAGCTTAACTCTATAATATGGAGTTTTATGGGTATCACTGGATTGATTTTGAGATGCTGTTTCCAACCGTAAACGATTTCCATATTTCGACTTGGCTTTTTGACGATTATAGGCCGAAATTCTGTTAAGTTTTCTTAATTTTTTTTTTTCATTAAATGCATACAGCTTCACTATAACTATACCACGCACGTTTTTTTTACACGCAATCGATTGTAATTGACAAGAGCTGTCGATTTAATCCGTAACGAGCGTCGTAGCTTCTCCTAGTCAAAGGATATTCTACGTGGAATTTATGAGATGCGGCGAAACGAAATAAAAATTGCGCCCCTCCTCGCTCCCCATTTCACACTTTTGCGATGCTTAGCAGTCCTCACTCAACGTAACATATTACGTGATCCTTTGGCAACCGAGTGGTGTAATTGAATTTTGAATGTAGACGATAGATTCGGAGCTGCAATGCCAAACTGTATCCCCCGATTTTGTTATGATCGGATTTTCTGGATTGCCTCCCAGTATGGTTGCAAATTTAAAGACGTATTCACGTCAAAAAGCTGTTATTCAAAAGCTTGATACATGAAGTGTGGAGATACTGCGAATGGGCCTATATAGACATTTCGACAGCATTCGAGACAAAGATACGCCCGCTGGAGGTGCTTGAGGGCTTATTTCCATCCCTGCATCTTCGATAGTTATTTGAATATTAAATTTTTCTTTAATGTGTTAACATCATTAAAATGCAAACACTTCGTAATTATGGGTTGCTCACGGCTAATTGAGCGCTTTCGAAATCAACGTTACTACACTCCTCCTTCCCTGTGGCTACGGTGGCTGAGCGGTAAGACTGCTTGCCTCCCATCAAGGCCGGGTCAACGGATTTTCGCATGTGGGAATCGTGCCGGACGATGCCGCTGGTCGGCGGGTTTTCTCACGGATCTCCCGTTTCCCCCCACTCCTTCATTCCGGCGCTGCTCCATACCTCAATCACCCCCATAGGCTCTCAAGTCTTCTATGTTAAGAGCCGCCCAAATCTCTTCTCTCTCCTCCCCGCACACGTGTACGATGACTGACAAGTGCCCAGTAAGAATGGTAACTACGAAGAGAAAATAGCTCTACTTGTGAACACTGAAATTATTTATTTTGCTTTCTGCTTAGCACATTTTTAAAACATCCACTTTAGTGGTAACTTCATCGTTTCACTTGAAAGACGCAGGAATGAAATGACGAGGCGCTCGCGCAATGGTAATGTTATACATGGTGGAAGAATACATGATGCGAGTATACGTAGACTTGAAGTGGGACGGGGCTTTCGAAAGTGCTCAGTTTACCGTGAGAAGCGTATAAGAAAGGTAAATCTTTGGAATAAACAGACGTAGTTAACAAGTATTTCTAACTGCGCACAACGGAGCGAGGTGATGACGTGGACTCGCGCTCTGGTTCGTTTTCCCGGTTCGAGCGGTCTCACTTTTCTCGGAATCACTGCTACACTGTAAACATTTTTTTGTACTTTTACAAGAAAATCCTTGGAAACCCAGTTGCCAAAAAAAAATCCTTTGTAAAACCACAAACAATTTTCTTGTTAATACTGTAAAACATATATTTGAAATATTACAAATGATAGCTTTCTAGTGCAACTTAAATTATTGAGAAGTGTACATAAAATTACTTTTTTACTTCTAGAAAACAAATGTGGTGAATTGATAACAGAGAAAAACTAGGAAAAATAAATGAAAATATAACTAACGAACAAAAAAAATACACTTTGCCAACACGGGGAATGAAACACACGCCCTTTTGGGTTTCCAGACCGCACCTTCAAACACAAGTCCTTCGTGTTTCCAGACCGCACCTTCAAACACAAGTCCAAGTTGACTTACACGATTGACAGTTATTTCTATAGTAAATATAACTTCAAGTACCTAAATGATGATGTGGAAGTTCTTAGATTAAGAAGGATACGTTTGTTTCATTTTAACGTTTCTGTTGTTGAGTTATGAGATTTGAACTGTTCTTAACAATTAGGTATTGAGAGATAATTTAAGAGTTCTGTGTGGCTAGGGAATAACAGCAGTTAATGAGTAATGTAAGCACGTTTCATTGGAATTGTCGTTTCATTACGGTTATTCGAGTTGTTTTAAGGGTTTTACGTAAGTCAAACTTGCAATACATTTCTTTTTACACTCAACTACACTTTACATCACCCATAGTTTTTGAACAAACAGCTATATACGGTTTTAAGGCCCTTGCACGATTGGAAACTTTAACATTTGACTTTACGTTTACTTTCCGACATGTTGTTTCTTATGGAGCTTGACACAATGGAACTGTCATAGGTAAAGTCAAACACTCTTGGCTTTACGAATTCGAAAAATTGAAATTTAAAGTCGAAGTCAAGCAGCCATTTTGCCGAGAATGTAACAGAGGTTATGCGGAAAGTTCGTTATTTTATCGTACGAAGATTTTAAGCTCGGTATATTAAACAAAGTTCGTCTTAAATTAAATAAATGGCAAACAAATATAATGTGATAAGGAAATATATGAATTGACATATTTTAATAAAGTAAACAAATAAGTTTTTTGTTTTGAAATAAACTTTTAATATAAATTTTAAGCCTATATTTATAAACGTCGCGTAAAATTAATTCCCAGATAATATAATAATTATTTACATATCAAGATACACATTTATTACGGATCTGGCAGAACCGATGTTCAATTGTCGGAACTCTGACTTTACAATATTGTATTGTGTATTGTTGGTTTCGTCAGAGGAAAGGAAACGTAAAGTCAAATGCTAAAATTTTCTATTGTGTAAGAAGCTTTACATTGCTGGTTGAGTGTCCGCCATGTTGCTGAAGCTCGTGTATGCGGGTCAGCATAGGACAACAATGTACTACAAACACGGCCCTAACTGTTTTACACAAGACTAGTTTTACAATTACGAACAACTTCTCAGCAAAAATTACAGTTTTTTTTTAATAGTTGGTAAACAGGACTTTCAAAAAGTGCTCGGTTGACTCAGAACATCCTGTACGTGCGGATAGATCATAGGACTCTGATCGCAAAAAAAATTACCGGTAGAGGCTCTAATGTGCGGAGCTTGGTGGCCAATGCCGTGGTGTTTGCGATTTTATCGGCGTGCTCCCGATTATCTCTCCCGTCTTCATTCCGCCTCTGCTCCTGCTTAACACGACCTTTCACGTCTGCGCGTTCCTACAATTTGGATTGGCGTCAGCCACTTCAAGATGGCGCGTGCGGGTTCAACCCTAGTGTGCAGCTCTTGACAGGTGGGTTGGTATCCACGCCTATAGGCGGTTCACGGTAAAATGAGCACTTTTGAAAGCCCTGCTTAAGATATACTTGTATGCACGTTGCGTAGTCTTCCGCCTTATGTAAAGTTAACATTGCCATGGGTCTCATCACTTTATTCATGTGAAATTATTAAAAAATTAATATGTTACAAATCTACTCAATTTTTTTACTTCGATGCATTAAAAAAATCACAACACGGAAGAAATAATTTAAGTTATCACAAATGATTACCTGACAATTTTATTCGACGATGAAATATGGAACTACTTTCCCTCCATCGTTACCAACTTTACTGGGCACATGTCACTCAGTGCGCCCTTTAAAATACATACAGAGAGGAGCAGTGACATTTTTGTAAGGTTGATTTCAAAAGAGCTCACTTTATCGGGAACAGCCTTTACCCACCGCGATTGGAAAGGGCGTATCCCTTCCTAAAGGCTGTTTAAGGTAAAATAAGCACTTTTCAAGTCCTGGGTATTTTTTCTTTTCGGCAATTCTTTATCCTGTGACAAACTTTTTAAATATTTTCCTTAGAATAGTTTATGAAACGAATGAGCTCAGACAAAATGCCGAATACTCAACAACGTCAACCCGTTTCAAGCTGTCTGTGTAAAAATTAGAGGTGTTATGAAATGTAGCTGCGTGCAAAAAGAAACTTAATGCTAGGGTAAATAACATAAATCACTTAAAAGCGCTCTATAGTGGCATTATGAAGCGCGATAATTCTCTGATAACCTCAGTTTTTCTCAAGACGTAAAATCAAGTTCTTCTTGCTTGGCCAGTGCCTCACTGTATGCATTGTGAAAATGAGGTTATACTTAGTAAGTCAAGTTCTTCTTGCTTGGCCAGTGCCTCACTGTATGCATTGTGAAAATGAGGTTATACTTAGTAAGTCAAGTTCTTCTTGCTTGGCCAGTGCCTCACTGTATGCATTGTGAAAATGAGGTTATACTTAGTAAGTCAAGTTCTTCTTGCTTGGCCAGTGCCTCACTGTATGCATTGTGAAAATGATGTTATACTTAGTAAGTCAAGTTGGTACTGTGTTTAAAGTTGCGGGCCATTCATACAAATTATGTACGTTCGAATTTTTGTACTGGAAACGTAGAGCTTTTTTTCCCCCTTTTTAATATATAGTTTTCGTCAATTATATTTCGAAAGAAAATTTTCCTTCTCTCTTATTTATTCGTCACATTTTTTTCTAGAACAAAAAATTACAATTTTATTTACCCTTCTTAGTAATGTAAGTTTAAATACAAGCTTATGATTTGTAATATTAAAGATATCTGTACTGTAGATTTTAAAAGTGCACTTTTTGTAGCTACACAAACGATTTTTGGCAACAGGGTTTCCTAGGATTTTTTTAGGAGAGTAGAAAACATTTTGGTGGTTCCATGTACCTATGTGAGTTTAAGAGGTGACATCATCATTTTGTTGATGGAAATTTTGTAGCAATGTTCAATGTATGCTCTTATCGTAGTTTCACTGCCGTCAGAGTGCAATATTTCATGACACAGCAGTCTGATAAATCAGTTTTTAACGATATTGGAGGGCTTCAAAATTACAGTGAGTGAGTGATGAGATTCGGGCAGGTCTTAAAACAGCGAGGTCTTGAGAGCCGACGAGGGTGAAGCGAGGTGAGTATGGAGTTGCGCCGGAATGAAAGAGCGGTGGAAACGGGAGATCCCCGGCACGATTCCCACTCGCGAAAAATCCGGGAGTGAACCGGCTGAGGATTGAACCCGGTTCGCGCTGGTGGGAGGCGAGCAGGGTAACCGCTCGGACAACGCGGACCCCTGATGGTTGGGGGAGGGGATCCACACACTTGGTTACTATATCTGTTGTTCTTGTGTTTCACGTCGTAATTCTCCAGGCTGGCATGTTCCTCATGTACGTTAGGTGACTACAGTTAACTCCGGTCTCCTCTCGTTCGCGGAGAAAAAGTTGCGCTTTTCACATATTCGGGACATCCAGTTGATTGGTAGAGAAGTTTTGATTCACGTCAAGGCCACGACACTCTCCCAGACAGGATCAAGTTGCATTGGTATAGTATATTCGCGGCTTCTTCACACTTTTATGAATTAAACCACTGAAAAATCACCCCATGTAACATGTGCTTTGTTGTTTCCTATACAGGTCATGTATCACAATCGTTCCATGCTTGTGTTATCATGAAAATACCTTAATTTTGGTTAAACTGAACATTTACTTATATTTTACCTATAAATTATATAATTTCATTTATACTTAATGTGAGCAAAAAAGGGGGGAAATGCGTGAGTTGGTAATGCCTAGTAAGAAATAGTTTCTATGCAAAATATTATTACACTGAGTGCGCAGGAATGAATACGAATCGGTGATATCAATCAGTGAAATAACGTTCACTGAAAGCCAGTTGATAAGCTACTGCTGACCGGCGAATCAAGCAAGTTAAGAGTGAGATGGACCCCCGCGTTTTTTGTGGAATAGTTGTTTGCGCGAATACGCGTATCTCGATAAATAAATATTCTGTAAATACGAATTTTTGTCAGAAAAGACAAAATAAAAATAATTATCTATGCCCGTATTTTTTTTATTATTAATTTTGTCATATTAAGTGTATTCTTGCACAAAAAAATTCGTGAAAATGGTCAAATGTCGCATTTTTAAAGCTTGTCCGTGCAGTTTCTCTTCAAGCGGCAAGAGAAAAATACAAATATACGGGCGAAGTTTAATCACTGGACTTTCATCGCGTGTTATAAAACCCCACTGTTACATATCTAATTTGCACAGTACAGCGTTAGGACGGAAACACTGTACGCATTGCTCGTAGGAGCTATGAGGCACTAAGCGTGCGTGTTATTGTCGCCCGTATCGCTCCTTCACTTCTTGACCTTGGATGTGGGGTTCCATCCCACTCTTAACTGTGAAGAAGTGATTTATAGCAGTGACATTCTTGACATTCAGTGGGAAATCACAAATAAATCAGTGAAATTCAACCACTATAATAATCAGTTATCTGGGCACTGATTACCAGTTGCTCAATTCTCAATGTATTCACTGATTTGGCTCAATTCTGAATGTTTCAAGTTTATAGTGCAAGCTTAGTTAAAAATGTGTTTTCCTGAGGCAGAGGAAATCCTGGAAATAGATCTTCAGCAGGACTTCAGAAAAGTTGGATGTAACCATCTACGGACTATATTGCCATAGTCAGAACACTGTAGTGTCAGTATGGGAGTCTTATCACTTGTAGCGGGGCGCCGTTGTATGCTTTGATATATAGTTAAGGATAGGAAAATTTCGCGAGTTCAATGACCCATAGGGTAGACTCCACAATCCTGCGTATACTCAACCCTCAGTTGTTTGATCACTGGCTGCTGCCTCAGAGAGTAGACAGTGTTACTGCACACCTGGCAGTATGGGATCCGCTACTTGTTTCCTTATAAGTCCGCTATTGGCTCAGAGTCGTCCAGGGCGTGTCTAATAAACTTCGATCCAATTGCAAACTGAACATCAGTGTACACGTGTTTGACGTCTATCTTGTCCTGAAATGAACTCGCCAAATGTTCCTTTCTGTAACTATAGTATATTAACGGTTTTTATGCAGGTCAATTGCAATGTGAGCTGGGGTGCACGCCACTTGGCCAACAATATTTGACGTAAGATTATACTGAATAGTTTTAGGCGAAGTGACTTTAGGTAAAATAGTTTAAGACCAAGTACTTTTAGGTCAGATGACTAGTCCAGGTGACTTTATGACAAATAATCAACGACAAGAGTAATTAAAGGTGTCATGTTGCAATTTTTAAAAAACCTTCCCCGCCCCCCTCCGTGTCTGAGTGTGTTACGTGCCTAATTTTTACTTAGCGTCTTCGGGAAACTCGGAGACCCAACTAGTCTTTTATTCATCAAAACGGACTTAGAAAAGTTTAGTTAAAAAACCTTTAACGTCAACTGACTCAGAATTTTTATTTTCTACCATCCACGCGTGTCCTCAAGCTTAGGCCACGTAATTTAGGCCAAATGACTTTAGGCCAATTAATTTTTCGGCTAAGTGACTAGGTCAACTACTTTTAGCCAATTGATTTTGAATTAAAAAATTCCTAAGCGAAGTAATTACAGTGTATATAATTTTATACTAAGTAAATTTAGGCCAAGTGATTATAGGTCAAATATTTTAGGCCAAGTGACTTAAAGTCATATTAATTCAGGCCGAATGACTGTTTTGATACTGTTTTACGTCAAATACTTTAGGCCAAGTTACTCGCATCTTTAGAGTTGAGATATCTGTGCTGATAAGGCGTCCTGTCATACTCATCTACTGCTTGCTACTGCTTGACGAGGCACATAATAACCATACTGATAAGAGAACTATGGTAAAATACTGGTGAGAAATACAATTATAAAAATAAATAAATAATTAAATATATATATGGGACAATACGCTGACCTGCAAATTGATAACATTTGATAAAAGTTGTTATTTGTTCAACACTCGCGAGTCACCGCGAATGACGCAGGCATACAGAAGGATACATTTTCTTCTGCTAATGTTTCGGATTTAATGTAAATTAAAGAATTTCTCACCATCGTTTTCGCGGTGATGAACTTGCCGTGGGATTCAGCGGCTTGATACAGCCGCAGCCGTGTGATTTCAAATGTTATGCGTGTTGCTCGTCTACCAGATTCCGAAATATTGTTTTTTTTTTTTTTAATTGTCGTCGGAATTATTGATATAAAACAAAAACTTTGATTCTGGCAGATATACTTGTCAGTGATATACTTGGCAGTGATATACTTGACAATTATATACTTGGCAGTTATATACTTGGCAGTGATATACTTGGCAATGATATACTTGGCAATGATATACTTGGCAGTGATATACTTGGCAGTGATATACTTGGTAATGATATACTTGGCAATTATAAACTTGACAGTGATCTACTTGTCAGTGATATACTTGGCAACGATATACTTGGCCGTGATATATGTTTAACAATTTCAAACTTTCTAAATTTAGCGTAACTGAATAAATTCCTTAGATCATCGTTATAATGATTTCGCCTTGAAAATACAGTAACTGAATGTATCACATAAGATAGTGATCTATTGTAACTACGAAGATCTTCTTGCGCACGATAACGCCGGACCTCGTGTAACCAACACCACCACAGCCTTAATGCACACCTGGCATTGATAACGTGTTCCCCATGCACCGAACAACCAGGACTTGGCACCTTTCTACTTGTATCTGTTTGGCAAGATGAATAAACATCTACGGAACAGACGATTTTCCAGAAAATACGACGTGAAAGTTGAAGTTGTGTAGAGGCTTAGTCAACGGGACGCCACTTTCTTCCGCCAGGGAATACAATACCTTATTTTTCTTTATGACAAATCCTTGAATAAATTTGACGATTATGTCGGAGCATAAAGGAATGGTGCCGAAATAAATATGTGTTTTGTATATTGGCCTATATTTACGAGTTTATCTTCAAAATAATAGGGAAAATTACTTTTTGACTTACCCCAGTATTTCACTAACATAGTACTTTTATAAAAATCTAGAAACTAAATTAAATAAACTCTGAGATGACAAAATGACACGAAACACTTGTAATACGACGTGAAGACACATACTAGTTACGAACGCAGAGGCGAAATGCCGTGGTAGTTTCTTTAAGGGGAATGGTGCACGAAAATCGTACATTTATATATTCGTCACAATTTGTTTTACAGCGAATTTTTCGAAATTTTTCGTTTTACAAGACGTAAATAAAAATTTTGAACACCTTATTATGTGGTTTAAAAATCTCTGCGTTTGTTATTCTCGGAGATCTGAATTAAGATAAGAAAAAATAATAATTTTCTTTCTTCCATCGGTGCTCCGAGAATAATGAAAGCAGTGAAAATCTAATAACGTAAAAATGCGTTGGAAGTTATTATTTACATCTTGTCAAGCCAAAAATTTCTATAAACTCTATGGAAAACGACTTATATCGAAAATCGGGTAAATATACTGCTTTAATGCGCCATTCCCCTTAACACGGTCGTGCCCACTGGCCGATTGGTTACACGAGGCGCTGTGGACTACTATAGCACGACGTGGAAGGTTCCTTATTGGCTGGGCTGCCGGCTAATGAGTCACTCACCGGGCGCTGATTGGTGCAACAGTGACGCCATGTTGCTGGCGTGTGCAGTTGTAGTTCACGCTGTTTTCCCCCCCCTGTATTCTTATTTTCTCCGGTGAAAACGTATATAGGCTATTCACGGTGAAGTGAGCACTTTTGGAAGTCCTCTCATTGGGAATAATAGCCAATAAATTTATTTTATTTTAGCCTTAGACGTTAACTTCCGAGTGCGATGGAATATGCAGACTGTGTTGCTTACTTACGTGGCAATGGTTATTTAAAAAGATTTTAAAAATGGCTGAAAGGAAACTGTAATTAGAGCCTCAAAAATGCTCACTTTACCGTGAACATCCTATGACAACTTACCGTTCAGCGCTGCCAACTTGAGTGAAAATACGCCAGTGGATGTGCCAGTTGCGTATTGCAACGGGCTCACCCACTGGCGTATTTTGTATGCACGACGTTAGGGGCGGAGAATGTTTTTCAAGAGTAGATTTCAAAAATGTTCTTCTATAGGCTATTCACGGTAAAGTGAGCACTTTTTTAGGCCCACTTAACAGCCATAAACTAGTAATAAATATATATTTATTGCAGCCTTACGCGTTGACTTTCGAGAGTGATGAGTTGTATACATTGTGTTTATTAGACACACAGAAAAGTTTATATTAAAAAGTTGCAGAAATATAGAAATGAGCTGAAAGGAAGAATTTAGCAGAGCCTTAAAAAGTGCTCACCTGACCGCGAACAGCGCGTATAACCGCGAGTGAGCTATAATGTCTACTTACCTGCAAGTTACATTCTGCAATTCCACTTCAACTACATATCCGGAAACGAATCGCAAATGCAATTTGCGGTTAGCTCAAGCTCGTGCTCTAAGCAACTCCATTCTAAGTTTTCTGTGAGGTTATTTTGTTTGCAGTAACACAAAATAAGGTCAGAGAAACGTAGATTTGCTGTCGATAAATGTTTTCTTTATACGTTTCTGTCTTATTGCAATATCACCTTCCCCTTGTACCAAACAAATTAACACACTTAAAGTTTCTTTTGTTTACAGTAATAAAATATTACTTCGCACCAAAGGTAGCGTCATGGCGATATTCTAAGCACGTACCTGTATTTCCAATGCAAATATTCATATAGGTCGTGCACGGTAAAGGAGCACTACACGTT
Organism: Dryococelus australis; assembly: GCA_029891345.1. Taxonomy (NCBI): domain Eukaryota; kingdom Metazoa; phylum Arthropoda; class Insecta; order Phasmatodea; family Phasmatidae; genus Dryococelus; species Dryococelus australis. The sequence goes on along the minus strand of CM056998.1, from coordinate 194,968,048 downwards.
AGTATTTATTTTAATAAGTGGTTAAAGATTAAAAATTGGCTGAAAGAAAAAAGAAACTAGGGCTTCGAAAGTGCTCACTTTACCGTGGACAGGCTATAGACCAATATGTTCTGCAGTTACAAATCTACAACTCAGTGAGTACAATCCTCCTACGTATGTTTAATGTCCTTCCGAAGTGTAGCGATTCTACAAACCACTATACCCTCAAGATATGACATATCCTCGCCCATCTTACTACACGATATAACTAAACTATACTATATTCGCGGTTTCTTCACACTTTTGAATCAAACCTTTGCGGAATCGCCCCATCTATGACGTGTTTAGATATTTCTTAAACATGTCATGTTGTATCACAAGCGTTTTATACCTCTGTTAACGTAAAGGAATCTTATTTTTCGTTAAATTGAAGTTTTGCCCATATTTTATTTAAACATTTTAATATTTCATGTATAGTACATATGTATAAAGACTCGGAGAAAACTTGTGTTGGTAGCGTCTAGTAAGAAATAATTCTCATGTAAACTATTATTACAAGTGAGTGCGCACAAATTGGGTGCACAAAAGTCTGCGCACTGAGTACAGGAGCCAGGCTCCAGCTAACCGACGTGTTGGAATTTCCCTTTTTTTCCCCCCAACATTTCCCTTTTTCTCTCAAAATCGATTAAATTTTCCTTTTTCCCCAAAAAGGCCCTTTTCCCTTTAAAATCTACTAAATTTTCCTCTTTCCTTAAATATTTTCCTTTTCCCCATAAATTTTCCATTTTCCCCTTTTAAAAAATACCAGTTTTTCTCAGAGGACAGATGAATCTGTGTGTGACCTTGGTTCAGACGAGCTGGACTGAGGAGAGGCGGATTAGCGACCCAGGGTCAGGGCAAGCGGACCGGTGCGGACCCATGACCTTTGACCTCGATCATTTACCTATGACCCCAAAAAAAAAATCCAAAGGTATTAAAAAAATTATTAATTTTTTTTTTAAACCTAAGTATCTGGAGGTCAAACCTCACCCTTACCCATTCTACCATCTTGGTAGGTGCAACTGGCAACAATCTTGATAGGCGACCACTATCTTGGTAGGCGACTGCCATCTTGGTAGGTGACCAACATATTGTTAGATGTCACCCGTCAAAATCTTGGAAGCTAGTTGCCTTGACCTTGACCGACCTTGAAAACGAAAACGTGAGGAAAAGCTATAAAAGTGAACAAGCGAAATATGTTACCGACGACTACCACCATTTTGGAAGCCAGTGACTTTGACCTGTGTCCTTGACTAACCTTTAAAACAACTCGAGAAAAATTGAGAAAAGTCAACAAGCATATTACATTACAGACTACTACCACCATATTGGAAGCCAGTTACCTCGACCGTGACCCAGTGACCTTTAATTGCCTTGATAACAAAAACTCGGAAAAAATTCATAAAAGTCAACAAGTATATTACATTACAGACCACTACAACAATATTGAAAACCAGTGACCTTGACCTTGGTCAAAATTCAAGGTCAAATATCAAGGGCACTGGCTTCCAAAATGGTGGACGGGTGACATCTACCAATATGGTCGTCGCCTACCAAGGTGGTCGCCTGCCAAGATGGTGGTCGCCTACCAAGATCACGGAATTGGTAAGGGAGAGAGGTGACCTTTGTAAATGTAGGTTTTTTAAAATAATTTTTAATAATTTTTAAATTTAATTTTTTTTTTAATTTGAAGGTCCCGGGATTTAAAAAAAATTATTGGGATTTTTGGGAATTTTTGATTTTTGGGTGAACGATCTAGGTCAAAGGTCATGAGTACACACCGGTCCACTTGCCTTACCCTGGGTCGCTAATCTGACTCTCCTGATTTCAACTCTTCCGAGCCAGGGTCACAGATCTGCCTCTTCTGCTCTGGAAAAAACGAGAATTTTTTTTTTGGGAAAATAGGAAATCTTTAGGGAAGGAGAGAAATTTTTAAGGAAATATATATTTAATTTTGAGGGGGAAAAGGGAAATGTTGAAAGGAAAGAGGGAAATTCCAACATGGCGGCCGGCCGGCGCCTGGCTCGGTGCTCTTATCCCCGAACCGGCATAATCATTCTACTGTTGTGTTTCTCAACCTTTTAGCTCAGATCTACTTTCGTGAACGGATGATTTCCATGTTACTCGTCTCAGGTGTCTGTGCTCGAATCACAGACGTACAGAATTGGAGTTAGCAAGCTCTGACTCTGATTGGCCAGACAAGTAGGAACGTGTCTTCTTACAAAGACACACTGCCATTAAGGAAAAATAAAAACCTGTGGAACGTCCGTAGGGTATTGAAGTCTAGCATGCGCAGAAATCTTGTGGGGAAATTAGTGTCTCACTATAGACTGCGATACAGATATAAGGAAGCTGTAGCTTCTGGACAGCGCATTTAACCTCGTCTTGTCTGGCTGGGTATGGTTTGTATAGGCTGTTCACGGTAAAATGAGCACTTTTGAGTACCCTGCTTAAGATCCACTTGTATACACGTTGTGTGTTCTTCCGCGTTATGTAACATTAACATTGCAATGGGCTTCAACATTTTATTCATGCGTTGGTCAAATGAAACTGTGAAATTATTAAGAATGTCAATACTTTACACATCTGCTCATATTTTACATTTCGATGCATTAACAAACAGAAAACGAATGAAATTATTTTAAGTTATCACAAATGGTTACCTAACCCTTTTGATTCGACGTTAAGATATGGAACTACTTTTTATCCATCGTTACCAACTTTACTGGGCGAATGTCACTCAATGCGCTCATTAAAATATATGCATGTAGGAGAAGTGACTTTTTTTCTAAGGTTCGTTTCTGAAGTGCTCATTTGATTGAGGACAGCGTTTAACGTAAGCCCGGTAGCAGGAGGTGGATTTACGTGCGAAGTGTTCCAGCGACTGTATAGCCGGCTGCCACTTTTATCTGATGCGCGCGGGGACACACACGACTACAGCCCGAGAGTTGTCAATGAGGAGTATTACGTTGTCGGAAGATGGCGTGTGTGAGGGGAGGGGAGGGAGTTTATTGACGAGCAGTCGCCGACAGGTGCCGGGGAAACTGGTTCTTACGATCGCCCTGATGAACCGGTTCGCGGGCGCGCAACACGGGCGAAATTTGCTTGCCGCGCCGACCAGACGCAGTCACGTGTTTACTTCAGCCGTCAAGAGTCTCGGCGGGTCTAGCGCGGCGAATTGCCAACCTGTCCCTGATCATCCCCGCGTGGTCCTCTTCCCCCCGGGGGGCCAGCCGTCCAGCCAGTCTCCACGTCCGCTGGCCCCTGGAGCGTTCGTACGGCGAGTTCGCGATCATATGCCGTTCGTGACTAAAGTCTGCTCACGATAAAGTCAGCACTTTTGAAATCAGACTTAGAAAAAATTCTCGGCCTCTACCTGCGTCTATTTCAACGGCTGCCCAGAGTGATATGCGCCCAAGTTGATATGATAACGATAGATGGGAAGTAGTTCCGTATCTTAAAGTCGAATAAAAAGTGCCAGGTAACCAATTCTGATAAGTTAAATTATTTGTTTCGCTTTCTATTATTATTTTTTATGCATCGAAGTGTCAAAATTAGCACATTTGTCAGAAATTTACTTCTCAAATAATTTCGCAGTTTAACTTAACCGACGTATGAATAAAGTTATGATGCCCACGACAATATTAATCTTTCATAAGTCGGGAGAATACACAACGTGCAAACAAGTAGATTTTAAGCATAGCTTTCAAAAGTGCTAACTTTACCGTGAATAGCCTATACTTACAATTTTAAAATTTCACACTTGATAAATAAACTGCCGCGCTGCAGAGTAGTTCAAAACCTGATCTAAAACCCTAAATATTCAAATCACTAAAGTGCCATATTTTATTCTGAAGTTCATACGCATTTGATGTTTCTGCCATTCAGTTAACTGTTTGACATTTTTGCAAAGATAAACAAAATAGCCACAAAAATAAAACCGCACTTCTGAAATTGGTTCAGTAGGAAGGCAAAATATGTTCACTTTACCTTAGTTAAATTTTACTTCAATAGGAGTTTACTCACGCAACAGTGCGGGAAATCGAAATTTAAAAAGTCCGTTAAAAATCGTTGTCATTTTTAATAAAAGACTGTTCACGGTAAAATGAGCACTTTTGATAGCCCTGCTTAAGATCTTCTTGTATGCACGTTGTGTATTCTTCCACCTTATGTAAAATTAACACTGCCATGGGCCTCATCACTTTATTCGTCAACGATCAAGTGAAACTTTGGAATTGATTAAATAAGTAAATATTTCACATATCTGCTCTTTTTTACACTTCGATAAATAAAAAAAAAGTACACAACGAAAGAAATAATTTGAGTTGTTATAAATGGTCACCTAACACTTTTAATTTGACGTTAAGAAGTACAACTATTTTCCATCCATTGTTACCAACTTTAATAGGCGTATGTCACTAAGTGCGGCCGTTATAATATACGCAGGCAGGGGTAGCAACTTTTCTCTCAGGTTTATTTCAAAAATGCTCACTTGATCGTGAACATCCTTTAATACACTTTTGCTCCTTTGCTTATTGGATTACAGAAATATTTCCCAATGTAACGAGACTTCGAGACAATGCTTTGTACTAGATGATGAGTGGAATTCCGTTACTTTTCCCGAATGACAATCTCCGTACTTTCCGTGTTTCTGTAGTAAATACCCTATTGTTTGGTGTGCTGCGCTAGAACCCGCATTTCATATCTACTGGTACCTTCTTGTCAAAGCAACCGCCACGTCGTTTCGTTTCTGCGTCTCTATCTTCTCCGCGTCTCTGCCGCAAGTGACATATATATATATATATGTTTAATATGTTACGTCATAACTCCCCGGGCAAAGTCTCCCGAGCAGCTCGGACACTTTCAACAGGTCTGCTTAGCGAAAGAAAAATAACACAGCTTCCGTATTCGGTTCGCGCTCCTCGCTAATGCAAATCCCATGGCCACTCACTGACGGCCCCGTAATCAACAGTTCATCATGTCTCGTGCAGCGATCCATAGCTTGAGGATGTTGTTTCTCTTCTGTCTCTGTATGTCGTCACAATACCACATGTTTTGCGAAGTAGCGCGGCTCTCACGCTCGTCGCATTCCTGTTCATATAAATAATGTTGAGAGGTGTGCGGTAAAGACTTTGCCATAGAGCACAGGGATACAGATGTGAAACGGCCACTTGTACAGCGAACTCCAGGCGCACGTGCTCTAAAAAAATGCTTTACAGAATGTTACTGGGCGGAAAATAAACCCGTTTCTTAGAGGCTGTTTTATTTGCAGTAACACAATATTGCTACAATTCAAATAAGTTACAGAAACATAAGTTTGCTATTAATAAAGGCTTTTCTTACATTTTTTTTTTTTTGTTTTGTGGCAACCTTACCTACATTTATGGCTAGGGATAGGAAAATTTCGCGAGTTGAATGGCTTGTAGGTTAGACTCCTTAGTCCTCTGCATACTGGAGCCTCAGCTGTGTGCTCATTGGCTGTTATGAGATTCGCAAGGCGTTTCCTTGCAAGTCTGCTATTGGCCCAGAGGCGGCTATTGGCTGCTTTGTTCACAGTAAAGAAGTATTACTTCGTAGTAAAGACAACGCTTCAGCGACCTTAAAGGTTTTCTGACGTTAGTTGTAGTTTTTAGTGCATAGCTGCTGTCCTGACGCAAATGTAAATAAACATATATATTCTACATTTACCAAACTGTAACTGAGCAGATCTGCAGTCCTCCTGTATAAAAGAAACGTCATTTATAAGTTGCTCACTGTAAAATGAGCACTTTTGAAAGCCCTTCCTAAAATCTACTCGTGCACACGTTGTGTATTACTCCGCCTTGTGTAAAATTAACATTGCTATGGGCCTCATCATTTTTTTTCTTCCGTCGGTCAAATGAAACTGCGAAATTATTAAGAAAGTAAATACTTTACAAATGTGCTCATTTTTACATGTCGATGCATTAAAAAAGCAGAGCGGAAGAAATAATTTTCAGTTATCACAAATAGTTACCTAACACGTTTTATTCGACTTTAATATGTGGAAATACTTTTAAATCCATCGTTATCAACTTTACTAGGCGAATATCACTCAGTACGCCCATTAAAATATATGCATTCAGGGGCAGCGACTTTTTTCTATGGTTCATTTCTAGAGTTCTCACTTTATCGTGAACAGCCTTTATCTATATTCCTCCCAAGTGGAGACATTATATTCTGGCCCATTTTACTACCTAGCATAGCCTACGTATGAAAGGCAGTCGGAATATAATAAGACCTTTTGGCGAAGGTCGTTGTATTATAAACACGAGTGTTTCGGGTGCAAGTAGCGAGACCGTCCTAGTATTTTTTCTTAGTGAATATAATTTTGAAAGATTTGTCACTTCTCTTTTATTGGCTATTCACGGTTACTTATTAGAACACGCATTTTTCTTTTTAGTGTAACAGGTATTAACACAAAGACGTCTGCTGAACTCTTGTAACGACAATGCAAGGTTATTATAGTCATCACTAGGGACACCCGATTTTCGGGTTCCTTTCGGGATAAGTTATAATTCAGAACACGCGTGTTCATATCACTTTAGCCATTGGTCCACAGAGTGTTTGACACCTCCTGGAGAACGCTGGCCCAATCGTCGCATTCCACTGTGACAGCAGACAACCAATGCGCAGTTCACATCGGCGTATGTTTACATGAAACGGTAGAGTCTAGCCTGCAGGTCATTGAACTCGCGAATTTCTCAGGTCTCTACCAATTGTACTTCAAAACACTCTTGACTCAGATCTACTCTTGTGATTGGATGGTTCCCGTGTTACGCGTTGTGGGTGTCTGCGCGTGGATCCAGAAGTGACGTTATTCTGATTGGCCAGTCAAGTAGGAAAATGTCTCCTCAGAAAGAAACGCCGCCAATAAGGACAAGAGAACTACTGGAACGTCTGTAGAATATTGAAACCTTAACACGTGCGCAAATCTTTTGGCGAAATTAGAGTAGGCCTGTCCCTAGTCATCAACTTGATGGATCAATAAAAAACGATGTCTGTGACAAGCCTACTTTGCAGACGTTCATATTTAGAACTAGTTTTTATTTGCGGCAACAAATCACGTGTAGCATCAAAGAAAGCGTGCCAGCAAAATGGCGCCAGTGCCCAGCGTCATAGTGGAGCGCCGTTCACCCATCACTAGAGACCCGAGAAATTCGCAAGTTCAATCACCTGTAGGCTTCCCGTCACAGTCTTATGTACTCTCATTGGTTGATTTTCGTGGTAGTAAAAGACGGTAATTGGGCGCACAATTTTTTGCATGTTTGTTATTGGCTCATTTATATTCAGGAGGTTTCAAACCACGCATCGATCAATTACAAAAGTAACAAGAACGTACAAGTGTGTGAATTACAACTTTCCTAGAAATGAACCCGCGAAATTCTCAGGTATCTACCCATTTGCGACTGGTAGCCTCCTCGCCTGCCGGTAAGCCAGCCAATAGGGAACCTGCGTGTGTAATCCGTTCTCGGTTACTCCACACATTTCTGAAGCCCTGCCTAAGGTTTACTTCCAGGATATTCCTCCGCTTTGTACGAAATAAGATGAATAAAGTCAAGAAGATTACACCATAGGACAACGCAAAGAATTCAAGCGTGCTCAGTAGTACTAATAAATTGTATGAGAACTACTTCTCACTAGGAGCTACCAACACACATGTTTTCTTACTGTTTTTATAAACATTTATGTTAAATTAGATATTATAATTTATAAATAACATATTGGTGAAACTTCAATTTAACGAGGGGGGCCATGGTGACTGAGCGGTTAGCCTGCTCTCCTCTCACCAAGGCGATCCACCAAGGCGATCCGGGTTCAATCCCCGGCCGGATCACTCCGGATTTTCGCATGTGGGAACCATGCCGGACGATGCCGTTGGTTCGCGGGTTTTCTCGGGGATCTCCCGTTTCCCCCCTCCCTTTCATTCCGGCGCTGCTACATACTCACCTCAGTCACCCTCATCGGCTCTCAAGACCTCGTTGTTAAGAGTCGTCCAAATCTTTTCACTGACTTCAATTTAACGAAATATAAGATTCTTTTATATTAACAGAGGTATAACGAGTTTGTAATACATGACGTATTTAGTAAACAACCAAACACGTCATCCATAGATGAGATTCATAAAGTGTGAAGAAACCTCAAATAGACTATAGTAGCCAATCAAAGACAAGGCCCGTTCCGAGAGCCTCGCGTATCCAATCAGAGATTGGACACGCTCACATCAAACGAACCGCTTCGCCATTTCGTCTGTGCGTACGTGTCTACGCTGTGAACGTTAGCGTGATGGAGAAGCGCCTATTCCACAAGTTACCTAATTTTCACACGCCGTGTGTATAATATTTCGAAAGCAAGTTACATTAACAAATATTGGCATCGTCCAGATGTTGGCAACTTTGCTCACCAGCCGCTATAGAGTTTTTCGGAATTCATCGCGAACCCCCAATTCATCTGAGCGGACGACATTTGTCGCTGTTACAAGCGTGTTATTGTTCGCGGCTTAACCAGTTGAGTGTTTGTTGTTTCCTCGTGATCCTCCAGGACCTGTCAAATCAAGCGTGGGTGGGCTGGTGATTAAATCCAAACACACGCTCTTCTATTTGGACACATGCCTGTTACCTCACAAGGAGTAGGAATTTTATTTCGGTGGACGTGACGCTGTTAAAATTTTCTGATCGATTATCTGAAAACTACACTTAAAAGCACCGCAAATTCACAAGTATATGACCTGTAGCTGCGGGACATTGGACTGATTCCTGTATTTACATAACAAGGCACCCTTCTGTACCTTCCTTAGCTTTGGATCTTGGCAACGAACATTCCCGAACTAACACGAAGCTATCTTACCCTTTTGAGCACTTTTGAGGCCCTAGTTACTTTATTATTTCAGCCACTCCTAACACTATAGCCATTATTTTAAAATAAAGATTGCCACTTAAGTAATAAGCACAGTGTGTAGATTCCACTGCTCCCTGAAGTTAACGCCTAAGGCTAAAATAAAATACATTTATTGACTATTATTCGAAATGAGAGAGCATTCGAAATTGCTCACTTTATCACAAGTTACCTATATCAGAACGTACCATTCCTACGAAGAGATGGGCACATATATCTTCCCTGTATAGCTGAATAACGTTTAACCTTAGGGGAAACTATTTTCACTACTCTGCGTCGATATGAAATAAAATCCTGGACGCTAAAACGGATGTGTCGTGTCATGTTCACTCACATTTTCTTTCATGGCTGAGTTAAGTCGTCATGGTGCTATTTAACCTGTGAATTATTCTCCCTGTAATTTTTTTTTAATATGCCAGATATAAAAGGCAGCGTACGCATCCACGCTACAGACTCATTTTCTTCCTCAGTGACTTATTTGTGGAGTGCAATCGCCCGAGTTTAGCCGCAAATATGTACTACAGCTGGCAGTTTTAAATTCTGTATTTAGGCCTCAAAAGTGTTGTTGTTTTGCGATCGTAAACATATTACAAATAACTATTTTGTAACGAGATTTTTAGTTTTGCGGAATTTAATGTTTTCATCTAGTTGCGTCGTCATCGTTCTCCGAATGGAAACTTGTTATGGTAGCTATGAAGTAGACGTTCCTCCATAAAGTGGTTTAAAAATATGTCTCCAAGGGTGTAATATAAGAACATTTCCAAAACATCTTTAAAAAGGGCCATAAATGCGACAATTAACACGGGCAGAGCAAAAATGTTTACATATGACAGTTTCTATGCACTCTCTAATAAATGAGGAAATTTGCCAATTCTGGTCGAAAGGTGACTCGGATGATTATATTAGTCAGAAAAATGCGTCCGTGAGTTGTAGACTTTTAGGTACTCCGATTAGAAATTTTTTTTGTTACTTACTACTACGATGAAATATGAAAAGTATTTAAAACGATTATAAAGGCATTAAGAGAGTCAATAGTTTAATCGCGGGGAAATGTTGACTCCATATGCTCTATAGCAGTGCTTCACAGCCATGTTTGCAGTTAGTAATATGAAGGGGCATTTTTTTTGTCGGAAAATAACGCTACTAGTTGTTTTACAAAACACTTTAGGTCAGATCTAGATGCACTGAAATCGTTTTGTACTGGTTTGAAACCAATCTTTGGAAACTATTTACCCCCAATTTTCCTGTAATTATAGAGAATAAATACTGTATACTTATTTACAGCACAATATTGAAGAAAACGTACAAAATTATGGACCTCAAAGGTCAACGTATAAAACACTTGTTAGATAAAATTTGGGTGGCTCTTAAAATCGAAGTCTTGAGAGCTGATGAGGGTGAAGTGAGGTATGGAGCAGCTCAGGAATGCAAGGGCCGGGAAGACGGGAGAACCCCCGAGAAAACCCGCTGACCAGTGGCATTGTCCAATACGATTCCCACATGTGAAAATCCGAGAGCGACTCCGCCGGGAATCGAACCCGGTTCGCCTAGTTTGGAGACTAGTAGTCTAACCACTACATCACCGGGGCCCCAATTGCCATCGAAAAAAAATATGGTAAAGGGGAAATGCACGTTTGAAGAGTTATGGGAGCAGCTGTTAAGGCCCGTCTACAATCAACTTGACGCAAAACGTTAAACACTAAACGTCGCCATAAGAAAACTGTCATGTCCACCATCGACGTTAACAGGAATAAAAAAAAAAAGAATGTAGGTGTATACTGACAAATATTTTTGTTTGTGTTTGAATTTAAAAAGATCCTTTTGTAAAAAAAAGTAGATGTTCCGCAAACTTGATATAGACACTCAATTATTTTTTAAATTAATTTTGCGGTGTTTGTATATTGAATTCGTATAACATTAACAAATTAAATACGTAAGGTGATAGTGGTGCTATCTGTCGCCAATCGTCTGTAACATTTGTTTTCACTTGTTTGTGACGTCTTGAATTCTCATTGGCTGGCGTAAAACGCAAAAAGCAAAGACTTGAAAGTTGGCCAACTGCTACCGCGTTGCGTCTTACGTTTAGCGTCGCGGCAACGTTTAACGCAGGTTGTAGCCAGAGCGTATGCGATTCCCGGATTCATGACTTATTGTAACGCGTTTTTGTAGCGCCCATGCAATTGTAGACGGGCCATTAGATTACTTATACGTGATACGTGGACTTTCTCACTAGCACCTTAGTTAACCCTGTCATGCTCACTGTAGAAAGTTGTCTACATGTTGCAAATTAAGGTTATATTTGACCGGCACTGTACTCTGCGAGGGTCAGTGTAAATGATTCATAAAACGTACTACTGTACTACGCTGCATTATAAAACATATGTATAATCACACATACAAAGTTTCGGTAGTTTTGCATTTATGTATGTGTAATTTTGGAAAACAGCTACAGTGTGTGTACAGCTACAGTCTCTGATTAAAAAGCACAAGTATACAGATTTATCAACTAGAAAGATGGCGCTAGACAACACTCTTAAAAGAACTTGTAAAAATTCATCAACACGAAATACTAAACCTCTTCATTTTGAATTTTATTTCTGATCTGTCGTTGTATTATCACTTTTTTCATTGTAATTATACATATTCCAAAGTGCTTTTCTACGATGACTATATATGTGTAAAATCTGTAGTAACAGGTTAAGTGAAAATACTATTATTAGGAGCGAATAAAGAATGAATTAACGTACATAAACTACGGCCCTCGAGTAGGCAGCTCACAAAGATTAGTTTTTTTAATGACCGAGCAAAGTGATTTAGTTGAGAGGTCCCACGCTTACAAGGACTTACTCTCTGTCACTCGTATCATCCAGGGAATATAAGCATGGCGGGAAATAAAAATGTGTTTTGCAAACGACGAACAGTGTTGGAAGACATTACCAGGTAAAAATCAAATACAACCAAGTCTTGCATTTATTACTTGGCTCTTGTACAACATATTGTTCCCAACTTGTTTTTCCACGTTGATGTAAAATTACACGAACGTCGATGGAAACTCTACTGCCAAATACATTTCGTGTAAAATTACACACGGTTTTTTTTTTACAGTGTATGACTGGTTCATATCACTGATCATCAAGCACAAAGCCTATAACTTTTGGTCGTGGAAACGAGATAGGTTTTTGTTAGCCTCAGTACAGCACTCATAAAGAAATGTTTGTTTGCAACTCCGGAAACAACACACTTGTGTAGGAATGAGAGGACAAAGAACAGAAAGTATATCAGCTGTAGAAACTGGTGCACAATTGCTCGTTGTTTGTACCGCTAGAAAACGGCGTAAGAATTAGAAAGTTATACTGCGTTCTTTTCAGGACGCAATTTGTTTCGTAGTGATGTGCAAACGCAGTGAGCTCTGATAGCAAAGTACGGGTCGAGGGTTGAAAGTGGAAATCTTTAAAGAAACGCAATGACAAAATAAACGCCAATGTAAAAGTAACATAGCGTGAAATAGCAGAAATTTCTGTTGGGGGGGGGGGGGGGAATCTTCTTGCTTATTTACTACATGTTTCTGAGAGAATGGGAGGATAAAAACTGGTACATAATTCAAGTCGCAGCCCGTCATTTTCGTGTAGACCTATTATCTGCAAGAAAAATGAGCCAACGAATGTTTAGACGCAGTTGTGTACTTTGCAGCCGCTAAATGCTGGTTAAGTTTTGTGCGGTCCTTTAATCAGGCCATATTTGTGCTGAAATCATTCCTGACGTTTGTAACAGATGTCCAGGTTGTTAGGATATGGGGAAGTCGACTTGTAGATTCACACTGCGCAATCAGCGTAATCGTTGGGGAAGAACTGCGTTGTGTGAGACAGCGAAACCTGTTATTATTCTTTTTATAGTAGAGTGGCCGGCGACCAGAGGATCTCTCGCTCAAATCATTTCCCCCTGTTTTTTATGACCAAGTCGTTGCCGATGATGACATGATTCCTTTGGATCCTCTATTACGTAGAAACACAATTTGCAACGACTTGGCACACACTGCAGGATAACATACGGCGATATTTTTCTCATGCCAGATAGTATCGAAGCATGCGTCTAGTAACAAGGCGATCCGACGACGTACAGGCTGTTCACGATAAAGTGAGCACATTTGAAACCAACCTTAGAAAAAGTTACTGCCTCTGCTTGCATATATTTTAACGGGCACCTTGAGAGACATGCGCCCAGTAAAGTTGGTAACGATGGAGGGAAAGTAGTTCCATATCTTAACGCCGACTAATAAAAGTGTTGGTAAACATTTGTAATAAGTTAAATTAGTTCTTTCGCTTTCTGTTGAAAAGATTTTAAAATATTGAATTTTCTGATAATTCTACAGTTTCACTTGACCGACGCATGAATAAAGTAATGAAGCCCACGACAGTGTTAATCTTACATAAGGCGGAAGAATACACAACGTGCATACAAATAGATCGTAAGCAAGGATTTAAAAAGTGCCCATTTTACTGTGAACATCCTATACAAAATTATTCTATACTGCAGATGGGCGGAACTTATCCCTGATGCAGCGGTACTGCTATCACAATGTAATTCTTTCTGTAACGTTACAATAACAAGACTTCTTTTGAATCTAACGGTTTCTTTTTGGTGCGCGAATTTCATGGCAATGAGTGCAACATCAAGACTTTCAAACGCTTATCAGATTCTGAGAAACCTAAAGGTATTTAACGAAATGTGGCTGCCCGAAAAAAAATGTGAAGTAACAATTTTTTTTGGGGAGAGGCTAAGGAAACGTAATCAATAACATTACACAACCGTGGAATGTAATCCATAACAATACACAACTGTGGAATGTAATCCATAACAATACACAACTGTGGAATGTAATCCATAATAATACACAACTGTGGAATATAATCCATAACAATACACAACTGTGGAATATAATCCATAACAATACACAACTGTGGAATGTAATCCATAACAATACACTACTGTGGAATGTAAAGAGTAAATAATACTTAAATGCAAAACATTTTCATAGCGTTCCAAAGGAAAATGAAAAACACAGTTCTTAAGCTAACAACAAGAACCCGAAAAAATACTTTGGTTCAGTGACAAAAGCTTTATCATTCTAATACAAGCAAAAGTAACTTTAAAAACATTGTCTCGGGTAGACTTTTTTCAGTGAGTTTCGCGGCCATTTACCTGAACGTGGTATTGAGTAGACACTACATTTATCATCATCCGACAGCTGGGGAAACGTGGGAAAATTAAATAAGGCAACATTTTGATTGCCGTTTACTCTCCCCTCTTATGGCACGATTTTACTGTTTCTTGGGCTATTATTTGTTAATATATTATTTCTTACGGGGCCCGCCTAGCTGGTGCTCGTGTCTCAAATTCACGGTTTCTTCCCCGCAAACTTCGGACGTGCATTTGATATGCTGATTTATGAAAATACACATATATCAGACTAGGTGTGTTAAGTGCTTTCAGACATAACGCACATTAGAAACGACATTTTAGAACACTCCAACTTAGCTAAAAACTGCTTCATTTAAGCTCCGTATCTCACAATAAACGCATCAGATACAAACTAAAATGCCCTAGGCCCTGCACTGAGCCTTGCTGCTGACATTTCACCAATGAAATGAAAGAGTCGCCGCTCAACGTTCCATAAATACTACACACTGCACGACGAGAACACTACATACCTCCGGAAATTGATCGTGAACCTACCGCAAAAGAAAACACCACAGCCATCACCTGCGAATAATTTCGGGAAACAATGGAAAAACGAGACCTGCAATCAAACTAAGTTCTCCCCAATGAAACAAGACCAACACGTTGAATCTGCAAGATCTCTTAATTGTGCATATTTCTACATTTGGCTTGTTTTATTTCTTTTACAGTCTGTAGGCATACAAGAAATTTTAAGGAGGGAATCTTTACCAGCAATGGTCGTTCGAGTTAGATGAATTTTGATGTTATTTCGATCAATAACTAGAAACCTGCAAAATTCGCGTTATCATTTGAGGAAATGTTAAACTTGAAGCTCTTTTACCTTTGCAATACGTTTGTCATTGGCCCATTCTTTTTTCGACACGCCCCGGGTAACTCTGCGCCAATAAACGAACACTTTACAATCGTGTGCCCCAATCACGTGCAGGTTACTCAAAAAGGGAGTGACTTCACATATAGGCGGCAGCCAATGGGGAAACGACGCCGGCTCGAGTATATACAGTACTGTGAATTATAGCTTGATGCCAAGAAATAACGTGAATTTTGGATGCACCTATCAATAAGGCATTAGTCGTCGAATGATATTTCTGTTTTATGTAGCTTTTGCAATACTATTAGGAGAAGAATTTTTTGGTTCATTATTTACCCACATAGGAAAAAATTGCATATCACGGTCTTTTATAAAGTGATCCGGCCTTATGTGGATGGCCTGTCTGATCACGCCTTCAAACAGTGAACCAGGGCACGAGCGTGATTGCGGTAATCACCTTGCGACGGCAGTTGTAGGAACCCCCTTTACCAGGCCTGTAATAAGGGGCCGAATATGTTAAACAACGCGCCTGATATAGGCAAGTGAAACACGGGCAGTGGGGTCTTGTGTTGTCGGTCCACAGCAACGAGAAGGTTACGGGGATGGGTATGTCCGGCCGTCGTTAACCGCATTCTAGAAACAGGCTACGGAACCATGAATAAGGTGGGGACATTCCAATTAGGTTGCAGTAGTAGTGGCATGTGGTAATTAATATTAACCGATGTAATTAGCATAATGATATTCCATATAAGCTCCCCCGATTAATAATCACTCAATTAATTACTGTATGATCATCCTGTTCAATAAACCCCATCATTTACTGTCTCTCCCTAATCATGGCTCATTATTCAGCTACGGCCTCAGTCCCTTTCAGATATGGAATTGGCCTTAAGCCAGTTTCATAACAGGTCGTACCAGGAGGAGAAATTATTTAAAATATAGTGCAAAGTAAATATGTTATTCGTCACGTCATGAAATCACGCAATGGTTACAATACCAACACAAGCATATTCATTTTACTGAAACTAATTCTGAAGATTTCACGTTGGGAAAAAATAAATCATAATCCATGTAGAACTGTGGCTACCAGTGTATGGCCACTTTCCAGTCATGTTTCTTGTGCTTCGACGAGTTTAGCCTCTCGCTCTCTCTCGCTCTCTCTCTCTCTCTCTCTCTCAAGAGAAGCAAGCTCTTACAAAACCTCTTTACATTCCGAATGACGAAAGAAATTTCAATCCGTAAAACTTACTAGAAGCTGTATTTCAGAACCGCTGAGTCAAAATTACGTGGGGGGATGAAAGTTACCACGATGTAGATGTTTAAAGTACGAATGATAGCAGAAGCTTCTATTGTCCTTCTTTGGTTACTTCCAATTTTTATGAAGCTGTGCTTGAACTCTTCCTTCATGCTGTTCCTATTTATATTGTAGAAAAAAAAGCTTAACTACGTACAGAATATTACACCAAACGGACAACTCACTTCAATCGTGCGCCCGGTTTAGTAATATTCTGCACGAGAACTATTTCTTACTAGGCATTACCAACACGCTTTATTTTCTCAATGTTCTCATTCATGTTGATTATAAATTAAATGTTAGATTGTAATTGAAGTTATAACGGGTTTTTATGCCGAAAAGCTTAGCGCGGGACGGTTTACAGACTAACTTGTAACTAGGGACAGGTGTATGTCGCGAAAATATCCATGGCCGCGATAGACTTCAACATCCTACATCCACAACTTTGATTATTGGCCGCGGGTCTACACAAGAAGATTTGTTCTTACTTGACTGGGCCAATTGTAATAAAGTACTTCGAATCTGAACGTCCTTGATTCGCGGACAGACACTTGATGCTCGTGACATTTAAAGGAATTCAAACCACGAACGTGCATATCAACAAAATTGTTTTGGATTACAACTAGTCTTGAAATCTTTTCGCAAAAAACACCTGTCCCTAACTATAACCTAACTTAAATTAACGCCCTCCTGCATCCCAGATCGGTGGCGCGCCAACCAACTGCGCCACGGGAGGTCGGCTTTCAACGTTAGAGATTGTAAATACAATATAATGTTAATTTAATTTAACCAGAAATATGATTAGCTTATGTTAACATAAGTATAAAACGCTTGTAATACACGGCGTATTTAGGAAACAAGCAAACACGTCTTGCATGAGATTATTTTTCAATGGTTTGATTAAAAAGTGTGAAGCTACAGTGTATAGAGTGAGAACTCATACGTACTTGTATGTGATTGATATTTGGGAGATATGGCTATAATTTTATTTGACAAAACCTGGTTACTACTTATTGAAAGTTAATCGGAGTAGTGGAAGGCAAGTGCCTCATTGTTCCTCAGAACGAACATACGTCCTGCTCCCGGCTTATTTCTACGGCATCTTGCATGTTCGTAATGTTCATCTCTTCAACAGCTGTAGATGTGGTTGGATGTATCTTTGCTCCCACTAGGAACATGCAATCTTGCAGACATGCAAAGTTTTTTTTTTTGCATCTGTCCAACCGAATTAAAAAGGAAGAAGAAAACTAAATTGCACATCCGGAATTTCTGTTCTTATTTGTCCGTCTCGGCAGCGTGCCGGTCATTTCTTCGTAATGGACGGAACAAGCTGATGCGATACGCAAGTAGTTTGAGTTCTGCGCTTGCGAAATTTGCCAAAGTGCAATTTGCATAATGAGCCTTCTGTGGTAATCTTACAGTCGGTAGCCTTAAAAATTTAGTTTCACTTGAAAACTTCGCAGAGCGAGGTAGCGTAGTATGTTACTATTATACTGCTGATATGACTTGCGAGAAAACCCACTCTCGGTTTCCGCTCCAAACATCCTGTTTTCACTGTCCCCGTGGTATATTGACATACTTCGGCGAATGTGGATGGTTACTTGATAAGGGCCACAAGAGCTATCTTACCCATTTCCTCATTATCCCAGCCCTCGTGCCAGCCCCTAGTGAACTACGGAAAATCTAGTGGCACAATAATCCTTAGCCGTGAATAGGGGCGTGCATATGTAAATATTCTGTTGCCGGAAGTAACGAGCGGTGTTGGCAATAGGAAAAGGTTACGAGTCAGCCATAATCTCACTGTTCTGCAGACACGTTATTATTCATGAACTAAACTAATATTACTGTCGACAATGCTGCCTTTGTTTTGAAGATAAATTATAGATTTCAGTCAAATGCAGCATGAAAAAAGTGCCTTCGAACAGCAATATCGCTGGAAAATTGTAGGAATAGTTATAAGATTTCTTATACATACAAAAATAGTCGCTTGTATCTACCCTGTCCTTCTGGAAAAAATTTCACAGAAATACTGCTCTTTTTAATGAATTAATGTTCGGCGTGAAAACTGTGTGTGGAATGAATGCACCTCTATTATGTCTTGAATGAATGACCACGATTCGTTGTAAATTTTCTACATACTCCGTCGTATGCATTAGGTCAGCCCTTTTCAGAACACAAAACGTCGGCTAGATTGGAGCTCGAGTTAGTAAGGCTTCCCATTAGCATAGACTTAGCCAGTAGCAAACTTGAGAAGTGCATTAATGATATCCTGCGTGGTCTGGACCAATAGTGCAACGGCAAGAGAAAAAACTCACACCAGCATTGCTTGTGCTAGTGAAGTTGTGTACATAGGCGACTCGTTTCTGCGGTTTAATCACGGCGCTGTTATACTTCCTTAACCCATTCAGACCTAGTGTACACAAATATGTACATTACGCACGTGCACAGTAGGTAATTTTTGGTCTCTACTACACACTGCAAAGCTCAAAGACAAATGACCTTACCTTTAGGTAAATGATTCGCAAACCGGCTTACTTGTCTGGGTCGTGATTGGGTCATGTGACTGTAGCCGAACATATAGCCTACAGCTCATTGGCTGCGACAGCAGCGAAACAAGTGTAGTGTCGACGTAAATACAGCACGCATCATACATTATTTTGTTTGCAACACCTATAACCATACGTAAAAGTGTGTTTGAAAGGGTTAGGGGAGTGCAGTTCTAGCAGTTAATGAAGGGAAACCGAGGGGACAATTAATGCTACACCTGGTTTATATATGGTTACTTTATGGTTGTATAACTTAACATCCGGACATTACATAAAATATTAAATGGTCGGGGGAGCAGTTTTACGTTACCTACATGAACTATCTTATTGAGAGCGGCGTAATTATATGGTAACTGTCCCACTTCGAGAAGTAACCGGAGGCTGTAGAAGTATTACCGAGTTACGGTGGTCGGCACAGCAGTCTTCTTGGGACGTCCATCTTGGCCGGCGTCACATGGAGAAGGACGCCTGCCGCCACTCTACATTGTCCTCATATCGGCGTCGCATAACACAACCTGACCTGATTCCCTGCCTGGCGGAGGGGATTCCTGCTTACCAGGGTTTGCCCAGTGCGAGTCCCGATTACGGCAACTGGCTGTCCTCATTACAGCTCGTGTGTGATGGCGTGTTCAGGCAGGCCGTCGAACTAAGGCTCCTTCACGCTGTCGTAAGATGCTGTTAGCGCCACAAGTGCTGGCATTACTGATGGACAAAATCGAATGCAGCAATTCGAATATTCGATTGTTGCTGTATAATCGAGTTTTCAATTTGTATGTGGTATTCGAATATTCGATTGTTGCTATATAATCGAGTTTTCAATTTGTCTGTGGTATTCGAATATTCGATTGTTGCTATATAATCGAGTTTTCAACTTGTCCGTGGTATTCGAATGAGAATCATTCGGTTTGAAGTTTTCCTTGTCGACAACAGATAGCCCTAGGTGCACTACAAATTTTACGTAATTTTTTAAGGTCATCAGCAATTTACATTTAACTTTTTGCCATTTTTGTAGAAAGTATAAAAAAATTTATCTTTGCATTTTTATTTAAACACAGTTTATGTCGAATATTCAACTTAAATAGAACAAAATTCCACCCAACATTCACTTTGCTGAACGAAGAATGATTCGCTTTTCTCATGCGAATGTTCATTCGTTTGACTTTTCAAATGTTCATTCATATTCATTTCATGAAAGATTTATTCGAATATCAGGGAAGCGAATGGCAGCTATTGCAATAATTCGGTTTCTGAAAATAAATTTGTAACAATTGTTTTCAGTTTTGTAACTTTTCGCGAAATGCAAAGCGCTTTTAACTCATAAAAATACTTGAGAAAATTCATTTATCATTGAAACAACGAGAACAGATTGCGACTAAAAATAAAATAACGTAAGAACTCTTCTGTCTCATTTCTAAAGGTTTGCGACAGCTCCGGAATACACATTAGGACGAAAAATGATCGAGAACTTAAAATGTTACCTTTTTAAAAAAACGACTGAATATTGTAACTAGAGACCTGCAAAATCCGCGTTATTTTCCTGCAGCAGACTAGACTCCAGTGTGTTATGCGTGCTACTGACGTCCCTCAGTGGCTGAGAGTATTTGTGGTACGACGAGAAAGACCCTTTTAACCAATAGTAACAGTTCAACGTCAGAGTGACCAATCGCCTGTAACAACAGCTGCACAGGCATATGACGTCATATAGAAGCCATTAGCCAACGAAATCATAGGCCCTGCTCAGAAACTTATAGTGCAATTACGTCTAGCTCGTCCCAAAATAATAACGCGAATTATGCAGGTCTCTAATTATAACTTCTTATGAACACAAGTGTCGTAACTTCAATCAAATACGCCAATAATTTACTCGCGTCAAAAAAAGTACTTCCGAACTGTTAACTTGTGGCAGCGTTAACATCCATTCCTTTCTATTAAGACGCAATGGCGCAAATTTCGGAATACAAATGATTGATTCGATTTCAGATGAGATTATTCGAATAAAAATCGATTTCGAGATAAATTCGATGTTGCCCATCACTAGCTGGCAAGTATATGTACGTCAAGCGGGAGAGTTCGGCTAGGGGAGAGGTAGCTGCGCACGCAGCCTGATCCCGGCTGAAAACACTAGTCTCCGTATAATCAGTCGCGCGTTTACGCTCCGAATATTTTTGTGCCTGTTTGTACATAGCCGGGCCGTGACTGCTATCAGCCGTCGCCAGCTGGGCCGTGACGACGATCTAAGGGACGCGAGCCGCCGGCACTTTTGGCGCTTACAGCATCTTCACACTTTTCCAATAAAACCGTTGAAAACTATGCCATGTTAAAATTATTTGCTAGTTTACGAAACATACATCCCATCGCAAGAGTTTTATACTTGTGTTAACATTGAAGTACTGGTACGTAATTTTTGGTTAAGCTGGACTTCTACTTATATTTTATCAATAAATAAGAATATTCCTCTTATAAATTATATGAATAAAACAGATATATAGACTGTTCACAGTAAATAGAGCACTTTAGAAAGCTGCTTAAAATCTACTTTGTGCATTCTTCCAACAAATGTAAATCTACCATTGTCATGGGCCTTATCACTTTATTCATGCGTCGGTCTAGGGGAACTGTGAAATTATTAGGAACGTAATATTAAATAAAAATGTTATTATTCTTGCACGTATTTGCTATAAAATAACAGATAGAAAAAGAAAATTAATCAGTATTCACGAATGTATATTTAACAGTTTTAATTCAACGTCGAGACATAGAACTACATTTTGTTCCGTCGTAGCCAAATTTACTGGACTACGTGATAGTGTGCCAGTTAAAATATACGCAGGTGAGAGCAGTGACATTTTCCAAGGATTCATTTCAAAAGTGCCCACTTTACCGTGAACAGCCTATAATAGGCGTGTTGGTAATGTCCAGTAATAAATAGGCGTGTTGGTAATGTCCAGTAATAAATAGGCGTGTTGGTAATGTCCAGTAATAAATTGGCGTGTTGGTAATGTCCAGTAATAAATAGGCGTGTTGGTAATGTCCAGTAATAAATAGGCGTGTTGTTAATGTCCAGTAATAAATAGGCGTGTTGGTAATGTCCAGTAATAAATAGGCGTGTTGGTAATGTCCAGTTATAAATAGGCGTGTTGGTAATGTCCAGTAATAAATAGGCGTGTTGGTAATGTCCAGTAATAAATAGGTGTGTTGGTAATGTCCAGTAATAAATAGGCGTGTTGGTAATGTCCAGTAATAAATAGCTGTTATGCAAAATATTAATGCCCTGAGTGCGCATGAATACAATGCGCTGTAACTTTGGTATCATTTTCTAGACTCGGTTAAGCTCTGTGTGAATATGGCGGAGGAATATCCTGGAAGTAGAACTTGAGGAAAGTTGGAAAGTTACTGCGAATGGACCGCAGCTTGTCTCAGAATACCTGTACATTTCTCCCGACCTCAAAGGGTCAAAAATTGTGAGAATCAGGGATTACTCGGGAAAATCTTTCCCTACTGTAGCAGCCTGGGATCGAACGCGCGACGTCCCGAATGAAAGCGTAGGGAAACGTCTGACGAGAAGTAACATTTTTCTTATTTCTTGCTCGTTAGTAAAGTTCTCTCTTGGATGCAGGTTAGAGAAAGCCATGAGAATGCTACCTCGGTAAGCAGGCTCGGGTTTTCCGTCTGAGAACAAGAAAAATAATTAGCAAAATTTTGGTGAGAAATGTTTACTCGTGATGCGCCTACTACCACTCTATGTGTATCAATATCTTTGTAAGTAATTAAAAATACTTATCTGCGCACGCAGTATCATTTCGGACTAAAGAGAAGGAAGCGTATAACAAAAAAAAAAAAAAAAAAACGAAAACCGGTATTTGAAATCCAGTTCGGAAATGAGAACGCCAGCTTCGACGGCTCAAAACGCAATCCCGAAGAGTAGGAAAATAAAAATACGAAATACTTCCTGGATTTTTTCCTCTAGGCGGCTTTGAAAGGGGGTTATTACAGTACAGCATTACACTGAGCATCGTACTAAAGAACTAGTATCAATAAAAAGAGAGAGAGAGAGAGTGCTCTTGAAAACATGTATAATCAGTTAACATCGACTACAATAACCTTGTTTGTATATTACATTGCAACATATGCTATTTCAGTAGGTATGCTTTCGTGTAGACCGCTGTTTCTACTTTTATCGCAATGAAATTAATAATTAAAAGCCATAGCTTATTAGCAGGTTAAATATGTAACTACTTGTTTGATGTATGTACGTTCGTTATAAGTTTTTTTTATAGTGAACGTATTTTCATTTTAATATTGCTGAACTGAGTTATACTGCAGGATATTTATTTAGCCTATAGTGTAAACTCAAACACAGACTGGCATAATGCGAACAAACTACAATCAACAAAGGTAGCAGGTGGTAGTAGTTCAATTTACAATCTAATCGTGACTCAGTGGTTTAATTTAGTGTAAGGTAGCCAATTAAATTTTAGATAGAAAACTGTTTTTAATGGAAAATTAGAGTACTGAAAAAAAATGAAATATTGACATCGTAACATTTTTTTAAGATTTTAATGGTAACAACTATCAGATTTCATAATGATGTGTTGGTTTAGTTGTGGCACGAGCAATACAAATATTGTTATACTTACCCTGCGAAAGAACTGTCAACTGTGTAATTAGGATCAACGTGCTCTACAATAGAGACTATACAGAAAGCTAAACAAACAATCACGATTCAGGAAGACAATGATCCTCTGGTATTAATATCTACTTGTTAGATTGGTTTAGACGTTTTGCACACTCAGCTGTGGTTATCGTCCTTATATTAACAGAACAACCATTAAATGCATGTTTTTCTCAGCGCTGAAGACCAGTGATTGGGAAACTAGAATGTACTGAAAAGCAATATAAATCACTGTCAGATCGCTTACTTAAATAATCAGAAATATATCAGTAGAGATAAGTGAACATTGCGAAAACTTTTTGATCCAACATATCTTCAATAACATTCTAGCTAATTTATTATTTTATGATTGGATGAACAAGGTTTTGACTCTGCTAAGTTGTTTGCAGATCAGTCATGAAGGTTCTGCGTTATAGTATCAGAATCCTCATTGGTCCAGTGAAATGGTGTAAAAGCTTCATACTTGTATGACGGCCAATAAGGAAATACGACATTGGTCCAGTGAAATGGTGTAAAAGCTTCATACTTGTATGACGGCCAATAAGGAAATACGACATTGGTCCAGTGAAATGGTGTAAAAGCTTCATACTTGTACGACGGCCAATAAGGAAATACGACATTGGTTCAGTGAAATGGTGTAAAAGCTTCATACTTGTACGACGGCCAATAAGGAAATACGACATTGGTCCAGTGAAATGGTGTAAAAACTTCATACTTGTATGACGGCCAATAAGGAAATACGACTGTCGGACATGTGTACAGTACGTTGAATCTTAGCAGACACTAAACTTTTTCCGCGGTTAACCATAATATCTAGATATCAGTGATTCCGATACAATTGTTTACACTCGTTTACAGCTACAAAAGTTCGACTGATAACAATTTTAACTTTCCCAACATTAAATCGTGCTGCTGTCCGGTCACCTAGAAGAATCGAGTCCGTGGCTAATGTATGTTACGAAACTGTGTGCACTATTAAAAACTGCGCGCGATTTACATTATAAAAGTTAATTTTTTTATCGTAGATTAAACTATATAGCTTCACCGTTATGTCAAACTCGGAGAGATTTCTGCACTGCTGCAGGTTACTGAAAATTCTGAGTTAATGTTTCGCTAGAATACCGAATAAGTTTTTAAGCCCTAAAACAATTTTTCAACAGAATTACGTTTAAAACGGATTCAGACAAGAATTTAATATTGACTTTCATTAATTTTCCTCCGTTTTTAAATTTTTTATTACATTGTTCTTGTTAAACTTTGATTGCTATGTCTCAATAAAATATTTATATTTTATTGCTGTCTGTAAGCAGAGATCATTTTCACCATTTTTGTCTGGTTATAGTGGCTGTAACACTTCCATCTCTGAAGACGTATATTTGTTGTTCTCGAGATAACAAAGAGAGAAAACAAGACGTACAAATAAGTCGCTGGGTTGGTATTAATAGCGGAATCGTACAACTCCGATAAGCTCTACTCGATGCGTCCGACACTTTAATTAAAACTGAACAACTAACCAAATACAAAACCCGCCTGACGTCAGAATTACGTACCATCAGCAGTTTTGGATTAAAAACTATTTATAAATTTATGTCCTGCTTTGCGGCACGGCAAACAGGTTATACAACGTTGTAAGACAAAATTGTTCGAGTAACTCTTCCTACTGCGAGAAATTTATACTTATAAAGGATAAATTATTTGCCACTTACGGGGTTGAACTTATTAAATAAACACGTGTCCACTGCCTTTGAAACTCGTTTAGTGTACAACTGCCTTGTAAATTGCGCCAAGAAATTCTAACCTTCGTGCCAATTGTAGCGCTGTAAATTCAAGCAGTCACATTGAAAATCATTTTGTCGTGTAGTTGAGGTTTTCATCGTGTCCGGCTCGTCGGATCTGTGAGACTCCAGCACATGAAATTCTATGACCAAGATAGAGAGATAGATAAGTCGGGCTGCGGTGGCTGAGCGGTTAACCTGCTCGCCTCCCACCAAGACGTACCGCGTTCAATCCCCGGCTGGTTCACTCCTGGAGGTTCGCATGTGGGAATCGAGCCGGACGATGCCGCTGGTCGGCGGGTTCTCTCGGGGATCTCCCGTTTCCCCCGCTCTTTCATTCCGGCGCTGCTCCATACTCACCTCGCTTCACCCTCATCGGCTCTTAAAACCTCGCCGTTAAGGTTGAAGTAAAGCAACTGCCTATGGAGCACTGCACCCGACTTTACAACGTAAATAACTTCTTTAAAAAAATATTACCTACACCGGAAATATTGTCAGAAAAGTGCGATTTATGCTGTATATAAGAAAAGTACGTATATATTTTGAAACATTATAAAATATTTTACCAAAATATACTTTTTAAATGTAAAACAAATGGATAGTAATATACTGTATTTTTAACAAAATTTAAGCATATTTCCATTCTGGGTGCTTCGGAAAGCAGAATTTGCAAGATAATCTTCGTCATGGGATATCGTCATAATGTTTACTATAATTGTGTGTAAGAAAATTGTAATAATAATGTAGGAAAACATTTTATAATTAATTTTATGTACGTCTATTTGTTACAAACATTTATGGCTGAAACTGACGTAAATAAAGACAATTATAAAATTGACATGATACATTATTACTATGATTTTATTACACATGATCACAGTAAATATTATGACCATCTTTTTTGAATACGATTTTCTTGGAAATTCTGCGTTCCGAAGCATCGAAAACGGAAATGAGCTTAAATTGTGTTAAAAATGCGGACTCTATCGATCGATTATTATTTTTTTTTACATTTAAGAAGTTTATACTAGTAAAATATTTTACGATGTTGCAAAACATATACATTCTTGTTTCACATGCAGCATAAATCGTAATTTTCTGACAATTGTTATAGTGTCTGTACTACTTTTTTGTGAGTTCTTCACATTGTACAGTCGGGTGCAGTGCTCCATAGGCAGTTGCTTTACTTCGCCTTAAGAGCCGCCTAAATCTCTCCACTCAGGTCACTCACTCAGAGCAGATAAAGTACACAGAGACGGAATGACGAGGCTGTTCCTTCCATATGGAATGGCTGCGTCTAGCTCTGGGAAGAGGCTTCGCATCTGACTGGTTCCAGCGCGCTGTGAAAGGCTTCCTATTGGGTGGGCCCGCCGGTTCGCGAGTATGTCACCACGCGGGCGTTCCGACATGTTGCTGGGCCAGCTCGCCGTGCTAACGGCTTCTCCGCCTCTGTATTGTGAAGTACTCTGTGACAAATGTGTCGACGTGCGGTGGAAAGTTAGCGCGGGCGAGTACAATGCGACGACGACGGCAGTCTACAACTCTAAAGCGGTCGCCGACTGCACCGGAGGGTAATCATGCAATCGTCACTGGAGAGTACCATCACTCGAGGTCGCTTCTGCACGACCCGAGCCACATGAATGAAGATTAAGCTGGCCCGCGACGGCCGCTACTGAGAAAGTTCATCTCTCGTCATGCGGACAAGTGTCATGTGTAGCTATTCCGTGTCGCTGGACTGATGGGAACAAAGAGAGTCAATTAACCGTCGTTCCTTACCACCAGTGCCAGATTCAGCTTTCATGCGTTCAAGAGTGGGATGGACTCCCGCTTCCAAGGTCAACGAGCGAGGGAGCGATACGGTGGACACTAACACGCGTTTCTAGCCCCTCATTCGCTCCTACGCGCAAGGCGTGCAGTGTTTCCGTCGTGACGCTGTACTGAGCAAGTTATTCTTTAATAGAGTGGTTTGTTACCCGCTATCAAAGCCTACTGATTAAACTACGCCGGTGTCTTTGTGCTTTTCTCTTTCCGCTTAAGAAAAATGCATAGGCAAGCTTTTAAAATGAGATAAAAACCATTTTCACGATTTTTTTCTCTCTAAGAATGCACTTAATAAGATAAAAGTAAAAAAAAAAGGGGGCATGGATAATTGTGTTTTATCTTTTCTGACAAAAAGTTGTATTTGCCGGACATTTATTTACCGAGATACGCGTATTCGAGAGAAAAAAAAACACGTGTGGGGGGGGGGGGTCCACCCTACTCAAAAATTATTTTAATCTATTACATGCAGCGGTGTAATACTTAGGAGCAACACCAGCTGCGTGTGGCTAACTGTTGCAAGGTAAGCTGTGTTTTTCTCTGTGCTATACCTAATCGTTTGCTACCTTACACAATGGCCACTGAGACGTTTCAGTGCAGTTGACATCACAGCACGTGTGTAACGGGTGCCTCACAGCTCTCTCGTGAGTGGCCGCAGTACATTCAGTTTCTCCCGGCTCCACTCTTGTTACTGGTTCCTGCTGAGTGCGCCGAGTGTGTACAGCACTGAGCAAGCACCAGCTTGCCTTGCAACACTTCACCACACGTCATTGACGAACATAATATAAATTACCCTCCATAAATTTAGTTAGAAGGCACCAGAATGACAGTAAATGGGTACACAAGCGGTTTTTGTTAAACAAGATGCGTTGACATGTTCTATGCAACCTGGAATAGTACTTTTATCTATTATCTATCTTGTATGAGGAATGTAATTAAAATTCTGAAATTGATAAGAGAAACAAAAATATATTGTGAGTGGCGCCTGAATGTGTGCTCTTTAGTATGTTGGATTCATAGTTTCGTTATTGCTTACAAGCAGTATCGTGGAAACCCTTTCGGAACATTTACAGTAAAAAACGAAGGAAATCTTTATATGCTTTAGAATTCAATTCAAAACTTGTTAGAACCCGTACTGCTGAATATTATTAAGAAACTGTTTATATTAGAATTAATAAACATCTGAACCCTTTTTCTGTTACGTAATAAGCCATCAGTGAACCTTTTACTGTGCGAAATTCACGAAAATGATGACTGTAGACTATTCACGGTAAAGTGAGCACTTTTTAAAGCCCTATCATTTGGAATAATAGTCAAAAAATACATTTTATTTTAGCCTTGGACCTAAACTTCCGATCGCTGTGGGATATAAACATTGTGTTTATTAATTAAACGGCAATGCTTTTTTTTTTTTCTTTCAAGATTGTTAAAGGATAAGAAATGGCTGAAAGTAAAAAGTAACTAGGGCTTCAACAGTGCTCACTTTACTGTGAACAGCCATTAACAAGAAGTTTTCACATGTCTGCATCTCTGTGCCAACACAGACGTCACGTGATAAACCACATAATTGTACGCATGCCAGTGTACACAAGCTGTGTATTTACACAATATGATGTTATTAGTACACTTAAGTCGTTAAATTGAGCAAAAATACAATACTTCTCGGTATAAGAGTTTTTGACTCTACGGTAATAATTATGAACTGCATAATTTAATAGAATAAAACTATGCAGAGGTAATATTCAGTTCCATCGCAGTATCGTTACATCTAGGAAGTACCCAGACATGTATCAGCTGTGCTGTCACAGTGTGAGTGTGTGTATGTGTGTGTGGTAGTCATGGCATTGCACTGCAGCCATGCATGGACTTCACATACCCTCACGGCGATGGTATTAATGCACAGCGTCATCGGCCGAAACTGTCCAGAATTGATTCGAGTAGCATTCTGGAGAGTTCCAACGACTGCTGTGGACACTTGGTTCGCCCAATGAGAACGCCACCGAGTGATATAGAGGCAGCAACATCCGCACATACAAATAGCAGGCAGCTGTGGGTGGTTATCCAGACGGCATGTGTCAACTTCTCTCCACAGATGTTTCGTCCGATTATGGAATCGATGCCACAAGTTATTGCACTTCACCTGGCTAGAAGTGGAACCTTCACGATACCTAGGGATAGGAACATTTCGCGAGTTAATTTCAGGACAAGATAGACGTCAAACACGTGTACACCCAAATTAACCTTGCAATTAGATCGCAGTTTATTAGACACGCCCTGGACGACTCTCAGCCAATAGCAGACTTGCAAGGAAACAAGTAGCGAGTGTCATACTGACAGGTGAGAAGTAACACTGGCTACTCTATTGGGCAGCAGCCAATGAACAGACATCTGGGACTCGAGTACACCCATGACTATGGAGTCGAGCCTACGGGTTATTGAACTCGCGAATTTTTCCTATCCCTAACGATACTAGACCCCAATTTCCGTGAAAAAATTTCACGACCTGTTTTATTTCACAACACTTTAGCTCACGTACGCTTTCTTGATTGGATGATTTCCGTGTAACCTGTCATAGGAGCCTTCGCGCGAATCACATATATACAGTATTGGAGTTACCTAACTCTGATTGACCAGTCAAGAAGAAAATATCTTCTCGAAAAATGACACACTGGCAATAAGAAAAGAAAACTGCTGCATATCCCATAGGTAGAGCAACGAGTATTCCGTGGATTGAGTTGGCAGCAAGCTAGGCTGGATAGCCCTGTATACACTCGAGACATTATCGTTTGCTTATTGATTGCTGTAACAAATGAGACCTCTGTACAGGACTCTTAAACACTCTCTCACAATACTGCTTCCTGCTTACTACTGGCTGTCAGTTAAACGGGTCGTGTCTAAAGACCTGTCGTCCAATCACAACATTAGGAGAAAAGAACAAGTGTTGGGAGTCTACCTCGCCGCCGAATGAATTCGTGATATACTCGTGGCTGTACCCATAGGGGATTTAAATATAGCATGTGCGGAAATAATTCCGGGTGTCTTTAACTATGACTTTTGGCATGTCAGTGCGTCACACTAATACAGTATGTTCCGTATCAAAGGAATATTTTGCGAGGTGTGTGATTGAAAGGCTATTGTAAAATATCACGCACTTGACTATGTACAGATAGTCGCTGGTTCGGACGACAACTCCAGCATGCCATGATATAGTCTTTTCTCGGTTTCATTACACTTTTTCAATCAGTTGTTTGTAAAATCATACGTATGACGTGTTTAGATATTTCTAAATATGCCATTTATCATAACCATTTTATACCTCTGTTATCATGAAAGTATCATATTTGTCGTGAAAAGGAAGTTTTACCTGTATATTATTTATAAATGATAATGTTTCATGTACAATAAATACCAATAGAAATAGTGACAAAATATGTGTTTTGGTAGCGCCTAGTAAGAAATGTTTTCATGCAAAATATTATTACTTTCCTTTGGCGTAATTTTCTACACTTAGGTAAGCTTATTTCCTGGAAGTAGAACTTTAGTAGGACTACAGAAAAGTGTGAAGTTACCGTGAATGGATTATAGTTAAGGCTAAAGGTCATTTGGTGCGTACGCCTGTGTTATAGATCAGATAAGTACGCGGGAGTGAAATGGCGTGTTGCTGTAAACAGTTTCAGTCGCGGACTGTCCGCGTGAGAAGCTGGAAATGTCCTCTTGTCTGAATGGGTATTGCGTGCTGTGAATAAATTCCTTAACTTGTTGTGCTGCATCCTTGTATGTTAAGTTGCCGGGCGCTGATTGGCGAAAGGCGTTGCAATATTTTGCTGGTCAGTGTCGCTAATTTGCTGGCGTGTGCGGCTGGAGTTCAACACTTACACTAAAACCATATTTGTGTTCAAATAACTTATTGAAATTTATACAGATCAATAAGTTAAACGTCTCATATTTACACTTAAATCTATTGTAATTTTTAAAATTATTTTGTATCTACATAACGTTGTCATTAGAGGCGCCTGTTTTTCGCGAATAGATTTCAGGTCATGCTGTGTTACAATGCACTTTAATTCAGAACCACTTTCGTGATTGGATCATTTAAATTGTAACGCGTATTATCTGTCTGCCTGCGAATAACAGGCGGTCAGGATCGGAGAAACTTACTTCTGATTGACTCACTCATGTAACAGCCTGTATTCACACAGAAGCTAGCGGCCGATAGCCAAATGAAGATTGTAAGTGTATATATGGGATACTGAAGTCTATAGCCAGGGCGTAAATTTTTCCGTGAAAAACAGGCGGCCCTAGTTATCACTGATAACATGTCGCGAAACTGTATAATATATTAATTCTATTAAAAATAAGAAAAATTTTGTTTGTAAATGATTAAATGATTTATGCTTTTTTAAAACAGGCAGGTCTTCCAAGGACGTTCCTACTACAGACATGTGAATTAGGAAGAAATATTAGCTGACTAGTACTAAGAGAGACAAGCCACTACAAAATATGTTTCGCGCAAGTTTTCAGGGGAAATAATTGTATTACATATATACCGGTGCAAAATACGTTATGTTGCATTAACTAATTGTTTTCTTAAATGCACAGTGTTTTAACACTTTCTAGACTGTGCACGAGTGTGGCTCGAGCAAAACAGATTTGAAAATTTCTCTGTGGTTTAGAACAAAACTCGCATGGATTTGCAATCTTTGTTTGGTAAGTGTTTAACATGACCTCACAAGAACACGACAGCGCAGTAACAATGATATTGCTGACGATAGAATTTGTTTTTTGTATATCCACTCAAAGGGACATGATTGATTGTAAATCCATTTGTACGATAAAGGACGTTTGATTGGATCAATATCAGCTCGGCTCTCCATTGGTTGATGACCGGCCAATAATGAACGCTGTAAGTACAGGGTAGTGTTCGGTGTGGTATGAACCAATAGGACGTTGGTGAGTTCTAACGCAGACACCAACAGAACCGGTGTTCTTGCAGTAGTGGATATAGGTGATTCAATTCTAGTTTGCCTTAAGTGCCAATGAATGTGTGTCGACCTCAATGTGTTAAAGGAATGGATATTTTTATGACGTCAAAGCACAGCAGTCGACTTTCAAGATCTCGATGTTAAGAGCCGCTAAAATCTCTTCACACACCTCAGCAATTTTTTTTTGCAAATGAAAGTGTTTTTTTTTTCCTTGTAACAAAATTATTGAAAGCTGTTATATTGGTTTGACGTCAGTTTTTTAGGAAATACATTTGTTTGTTTTGTTTCGTAGCGTATCAAAGATGGCAGCGAAAAATATGTTTTATTCTTAGCACACAAACTGTTGTACATGAAATTTTCTAAATTTCGTTGGCCGCGACAGATATGCTCTTGGGAAGCGAGTTCCCGTAAACCCAGCTACTTTCGAATTTAAAGCAAACAAGTCTAAAGTTTGAGAAGAGAAGACCGTAAGGACAAATTCAATTTGTTTCGACTCCGTTTCGCGGGGAATGTGGGTGGTCATCGTGTCTTCTCTAAAGTGTTGTAAACTGGTTCTAACCTGCAGCTCGAGAGTCGAGCTGTTTTAAAATATCGAATGTTACGCGTCGGTTCGTAGCATTCTGGCGTCTGGCAGGTGGTCGTTACGACATAAAAAAGTAATCTGACAAAAAAGCGAGAGAATTATTCCGGGGTTGAAATCTCCCCGACTAATTACAGACCCAGAATGAGAAGCGACTGAACACATTCGTATACTATAGATCTGTTTACTGCCAAAGGAAGAGGGCATGATAGTGGGCAAATAGTCCTTTCTGACTTGAGCCTTTATGGGCAACTTTCTCTGGTGTGCCATAATTCTGCAAGATGCGATTACATTGTGGAGGAAACCTGCGCATGACGGGTGCAACATATGATACGCACTTTCGCTGCACGGAAGTTGAATCAACTGATCGAGGTGAATTTATAGCGTAATAATATGCCGGGGCGCTTCATTATCGCCTGCAGTATAATATCCCGTAGTCAGTCGAGACTGAGACATCAAATACCCTCTGACGTAGTAATTACTAAGCATAAATACTGTGCTGTAAACGTGATGCTATCTGTTATGACTGCCTAGTAGCAACCTCTGATAACTGCGTTCATTTCCAAGAACGACTTTAGGAAACTTGTTCGTTTATTACGACGATGAGTCCCTCTCTTCTTACTATTCACCTTAGCTTGGATATTTTAAAACTCTATTTTACCTACTAGAAAAGCTCGCCATAGGGTGTAAATTTACTAACGTTTGGCTGTGGTATCGTGCGAAATTACGCACTACCTCAAGGTATACTGATTATGTATTTTGGCACTGAGTTCGAAATCATTTATTGTTTTTCTAGCCTGTTGTACAAGTTAACCGTTCTAAAACCTGGATAACGAATATTTGCTTCGGTTTATATGACGATGAATAACACTTGTTCAATAAACTTTACAGTTTTCCTGCCCATTTTGGGTACTTGTTGAGTGGGGTACAGGGGGTGGGCAGCCTCTTAACAACAATGTTTTGAGAACCGACGAGGGTGGAATGAGGTGAGTATGAAGCAACGCTGGAATGCATGGCCATTGGGGGGAGGGGGGGGGGGTAGATCCCCGAGAAAACTTGTCGACGAGCGGCATTGTCCGGCACAATTCCCACTGTTTTATTTATATATTTACGCGTTAGGGAGGTAGCTACTAGGGTTATATTTATAATTAATTTACATACAAAACTGAAAAGGGATTTAAATTTATTAGCTGAAGACTACAGTGAATATAAGATTTTTCCGAGAGAGAACTATATGGCATTGTCGCATCACTCAACTACAGTATATGACTAACATATTTGTAGAGTTGCCTCAGGCTGAATGTTATGACGGGAAGTGACGAGTGTCACGCCAAGTTGAAGATACATCTTGAGGGTTGTTCTTCTCCGTTGTGGTCCACACACAGACTCTGTTCGAGGTGTTGCCAAGGGTTGTATTGTATCTTGGTGGTGTAACTCTAGTTAGAGATCCTAGAAATTCGCGAGTGCAGTGACCTGTAGGCTAGACTTTAAAGTCTTATATAATCTCATACAGATATAAACTGTTGATTGTTGTGGTAGTAAAAGGCGGTGGTTGGGAGCACGATTTATTGAATATTTGTTATTGGCTCATTTATCTCCAGGAGGTGTCAAACAACACGTCGACCAATTACAAAAGTAACATGAACGTACAAGTGTGTGGATTCCAACTTGTCTAGAAATGAACCCGTAGCACTTTTCATATCAGACCATTGAAAAGTCGCCCCATATACAACATGCTTGTTTGTTTCCTAATATAGGCATGTCTTGTATTACTCGCGTTTTATACTTGCTTTAGTATAAAAATATCTTATTTTATGTTTAAATTAATTGTACTTATATTTAGCTATAAACTATAATATTTTATTTTTAATGAATATGAATAGAAACAGGGAGAAAATTTGTTTTAGTAGTGCTTAGTAAGAAATAGTTCTTATGCAAATATTATTATTGCACAGAGTGGGCACGAATGCAGTGCTGTAATTTTTGTAGTCTCGGTTAAGCTTCGTTCGCTTGAGGCGGAGGAATATCCTGTAGGTATAACTTAAGCAGGGCTTCAGAAAAGTTGGAAGTAACCTTGAATGAACTATATGCCGAATACTGTGCTGCCGGGAGTGGATGTCCGCTGGAGCTCCGGTGCTGCGTTTTACAAACTCTTATAGTTGCAACGTGTTCCGAGTTCTTCGCCTTTGACACAGACGCGTTTGCTGCAGTTTGTTCGGCTGGCCCGAGTCGACTGATTAGCGATACCTCGTGCGAAAATCCGGCAGTGACCCCGCCGTGAATCGATCCCGCTTCGCCTTGGTGGGAGGCGGCGAGCGCTCTATCCACTACCGCACCGCGGCACCGGGTACGCGTTTGTAAATCCTTAAGGATTGACTGTTTATTAAATGTTTTGTGAACCACGGATGGCAGTATTATTGAGGGCCAGTAGACAGTCAGCTGTACTCCTAGAAAGTAATTGCAACCTTTGAGAAATAAACTTTCTTGATAGATGTTCCAAAGATGTGCGAATGGAAACTATTACAGTCATATGTGTCTAATACCGCAGAAACCTGAACATTTCGCGAGTTCAGTAGCCTCAAGGCTTTTAATATACAGTCCTATGTACAAATATGCCGATATCAACTGCACATTGGTTGTCTGCTGTCACAGTGGAAGGCGACGATTGAGCCAGCGTTCTCCAGGAGCTGTCAAACACCGTGTGGACCAATGGCTAAAGTTATATAAACGCATGTGTTTTGGATTCTAGCTTGTCCCAAAATCAATCCGCGAATTCTTCATGTTTCTACTAACACGCCAATGAATGTTCGCGTAAATGCATTATCCTCCAAAGGAAACGTTTGGTGGTGTAATCAGGCAGGCCGTTCAGCTAAGGCCTGATCACTTCATAACAATACGGGGTAAGTGTCGTCCTCCCACACGGCAGAACCAAGAAGAGAGAGAGAGTAGTGAATAGCGGTGGTAATGGCGGAGCGGTGGAATAATTACTAGGAGAGGAATAGTCCTCAGGAAAATATCCTGCTGATATATACACCGCCCATCCTTAATTCGATAAGTTTCTTGGAACAAGCATTGGCTCAGACACGAACCAGTAATCGGCGGAAATGTTAACCCTGAGAAATTCATCAGAGAATTGACAACAGAGCAGTTCTATAAACGACCTTCAGGGCAGCAGCATCCAAAATTCTGTTACTTTATCGCAGTTCTGTTTGTTGCGTAAACAATCCAAATATCGTTGAAGGACGTAAAGGCTGCTCACGATAAAGTGAGCACTTTAGAAATGAACCTTAGAAAAAACTCACTAATCCTGCATGCATATATTTTAACTGGCGTCCTGAGTGAAATTCGCATAGTAAAGTTGGTAATGATGGATGGAAAGTAGTTCCGTATATTAACGTCGAATAAAAAATGTTACGTAACCATTTCTGAAAATTTAAATAATCTCTTTCGCTTTCTGTTTTTATTTTATGCATCGAAGTGTAAAAATGAGAAGATTGGTAAAATATTTAGTTTTATAATAAATTCACATTTTCGCTTGACCGACGCATGAATCAAATGATGAAGCCCATGACAATGTCAATCTTACATAAGGCGGAAGAATACACAACGTGCATTAGAGCTTAAGCAGAGTTTTCAAAAGTGCTCATTTGACCGTGAATAGACTATATCTGTTCTGAAGGAGGAACAGAATCCTCTGCTGTGAGAACTACATTCACAGTTATAGATACGATCACAGAGAAGCCTACAACAAACAGTTATGTTGCAGCTACAATACGTTAATAATATTTATGGTACCTACAACCAAACTTACTGCTATCCCTGTATTAACCGTGTAATTTGGTTACCGGTACAGAGAAATGGTTACAACCATTTTTTTCCTCTCGGTGTTTATGCAACAACGCGTCTAGTACAACGCTTACGTACTTCAATAAAATACGGCAGGCCCCGTTAAAGTTAGGCTGAAAACTTATAAAAACCATAAATATTATATGCATGTACTACAATAATCGTGGGGCCAGGGTGGTCGAGCGGTTAGACTGCTCGCCTCCCACCACGGAGAATATAGGTTTCAATCCCGGCCGGTTCACTCCGGACTTTCGCAATTGGGAATCGTGCTGGACGAAGCCTCTGGTTGGCGGGTTTTCTCTGGATCTTCCGTTTCCCCCGCTCTTTCATTCCGGCGCTGCTACATTCTCACCTCACTTCACCTTCATCGGCTCTCAAGATCACAATGTTAAGAGTCGCGCTCAATACAATAAACTTGTTGCAATGATAAAATCTGCTGTTATTGTATTTGTGAAAATCACTCTTTCGTGAAGGGGAAAGGAATGTGCATATTTTGAAGGCGTTAATAGCAAGGCAATAAATGAAGGAATGTCATAAGTAACGGGATCACAGGAAGGCGTGACTAGACACCTAGTGATGTCTCCGATACAGTGATTCCTCAAACTTCCGTCATCTCTCGAATCCACAACTGTCTACTGATGAGCGAGTGAACGCGAGTGAAAATATTTGGGCGATGAGGGTGAAGCGAGGTGAGTATGGAGCAGCGCCGGAATGCAAAGGCAGGGGGGAAACGGGATGTCCCCGTGGAAACCCGCCGACCAACGGCATCGTCCGGCACGACACGATTCTCTCATGTGAACATCTGGGGGTGACCCCGCCGAGAATCGAACCCGGTTCGCCTTGGTGGGAGGCGAGCTGTATAACCGCTACTGCACCGCAAGTACTTTCTCAATAATACCTTCATGTCAAAGTAGAGTGGCTGCAAATGCGGTGAGTAATGATATTCGGGCGGTTCTCAACAGCGAGGTCTATATACAAATGCATTGCTTTATCAGACTGTACAACAAGCAGCACTTATAATTACGTAGTACACACGTTCAGCGTTCTCAGAAAAGTTGCGTATGAAAGTAGTAAGTACACTCTAAAATAAATTATTCGCAAATTTACTATACGAGTGCGTACGTAGAGTGAGAAAGCTCACATGGCGCAGTTATTTCCCACACATTCATGCTAGCGTTCCTGCCTTTACTCAGGAAATAGTCACATGCGTAGGATAATTCCCAACTTTGTGTTGTAGCGATGCTAAACATGCCATATTTGTATATGTATATGTGGTATCATTTCTTTAAGATATTTGGGTTAAAATACTTCCAATTCAGTTTAGGAAGTTGACCAGAAATTTTTTTAGTGTATCTTACACTGAAAAATATTTTGCTAATAGTTACGTACCTATTTAAATTATTAAAAATTAAATTATTAAAAGCATACATTAATCATAATTGAAACGTATTTCCAATCTGGATGCTTCAGAAAGCAGACTTTGTTAAAGAAAAGTCGCTTCATCAAGTAAGATCGTCATAATAATTACTCCAACTTCTAGGGCCACTGATTTTTCGCGAAAAAATCCGGCCACACGGTAGACTTCAGTATTATCTATGTACACACCTCGGCTGCTGTCTTACCTCCATTGGTTGTTGGTGTCGTTTCCGCATATGACCCAGCCACTCAGGATCCGTAATTACAACACTGGACCTTCGTGATTCGTGTGCCAACAGTTAACACAGTCCAGAGCATGCTTCAGCCAATCAAAAACGCTGGAAGACCCCACAGTACTTTGAATTTTATCTCGTGTCGCAATATTTTCGCGAAATATCACTGTCACTACATGTAGCTAAATTAAGTAATAATGTTCACAAATACCTTAAATAATCACATTTATGCTCATTTGTTTTAGTTAAAAAAATAATAACTTCGGTAACTGCGATTGGTTAGTTATTAAAGTTATTAGTAAATATTTTTTTACGGACAAGAAAATTTCGCGTTTTAAACGACCTTTTGGATAGACTCCACTGTCCTATACATTCTCAAGCCTCAGCTTTATGTTCACTGGCTGCTGCAACAGTGTGTAGTCAGTTTTACCTCAGACAACGTGGCACGGGATTCGCTGCTTGTTTCCTTGTAGGTCTGTTATTGGCTCGGAGTTCCCCTGGGCCTGTCTGATAACAGTCACACTATTGGAAGCATGTGTTTCAAGCCTAGGTTCTCCTGAAACGAATTCGCCAAATCTTCCTGTCTCTGACTATTACTAACTGTGTTCTACGTCCAAAAGTCCAAAATACGATGATTTTTGCTAATGAAGGGTTTCTTTGATAAGTGTGATTTCGGAAGCATTCAGAATGGAAAAACGCTGAATTTATGCTTAAAAATATAGCTGTATTATTTATTTTTTTAATTTAAATCAGTTATTTCTACTAAAATATTTTTCTTTGTTACAAAATAGGCCTACATGCTTTCTTATTTCATATGCAACTTGAATCACACTTTTATGAAAAGTTCGTAGCGTGTACTACTTTGTAATGAATACTGCATTTTGTAGCCTACAGTCGGGCGCGCAGCTCAGTTCAAGGTCACTTTACTTGTACCTTAAAGCGTGGAGTAACAGACGGAAGACTAAGTTACTGGTAAAAATTGTTCCTTCATGAGTAATTAATTTTCTTTGTCGTCTAGTGAATCAATAAAATATTTTTAATGGTTTTTCCTTCACAAACCGTTTTGTTTAAACGTAATAATTGTGATTTTTCATTGTTTGTAGAGGATCCTTACAAACATAACACACATCCTCGTGTGCATTTGTCTTCGAAGTTGGGGTTCATCGCCCCCGTGTGAATAATTTAGGCACAATTTAGGATTTAGGAGTCTAGAAACTTTTAATTGCATAAACGTCTTCTCCTTCAAGTAGTATGCAAGGATATATTATAAAGACAGCCTTCATAATTTTAGATAAACGCTTTAGTTCATAGAAAATTCTACCAAAGAAATTTGAAAAGATTATTTGCAGAAAATGTTTTATTTACCATAAGTTATAAAATACTTGTATCCTAACATACCAATATAAGTTTATATACGTTGTAAAAGGAACGTCATGTGTGAACTAAGCTGTACACCACGAAGGTAGGAAAATTGCGGTGCTTTAGTACCTTCTGTTAAATACGCCTGACAGTGTAAAAACGTCAACTTCTGCAGGGAATATTTGCGAGGAGCCTACCTTCGCTGCGATTCAGTTGAAGGCCGCATAGCGAGT
The DNA here is from genome assembly GCA_029891345.1 of Dryococelus australis. Lineage (NCBI taxonomy): Eukaryota > Metazoa > Arthropoda > Insecta > Phasmatodea > Phasmatidae > Dryococelus > Dryococelus australis. The sequence continues at coordinate 194,928,317 of CM056998.1, read as the reverse complement.
ATGGCACGTAGGCATACGTGAATCCCGTTCCCTTTTCACTTCTGACGGTGTCCATCCCATCATCACATTCTGATGGGTATGTATTCTCCGTCGTACGATCTCAACGTTTGATGTGGTCCCCGTGAATCTGCTCAAGGTATATTTACTGCGACTTAACCCTTTCAACCCTACTATAATTCACGGTTTCAGATGTTGCAAACAAAAAGATTTATGAAGCATGCTGTAGTTAAGTTGACACATCCCTTGTTTCTTTGTCACAGCCAATGAGATGTAGGTTATAGGTTCGGCTACACTTTTGTGAACCAATTATGTACCAGTAAAACTGTTTTCGAATAATTTACCCACAGGTAAGATTATAGGTAGAGGCCTAAAAAATTCGCGAGTTCAAAGACCTGCAGGCTATACTCTACAATCTCATGTACAAATATGCCGATATCAACTGCACATTGGTTGTCTGCTGTCACAGTGGAAGGCGACGATTGGGCCAGCCTTCTCCAGGAGCTGTCGAACACAAATGGCTGAAGTTTTATTAACACACGTGTTTTGAATTCGAATTTGTCCCGAAATGAATCCGCGAATTTTTTCTGGTCTCTAATTATAGGTTGTTGAACTTGCTGGGTACAGCAAAGGCCGAAAGATACCTACCTACACGTGTGCAATGTACTAGTCCAGCTAGTAAGGCTATTCGAAAGTTTAAAGTATTGATAACAGACGTTGATGCGATAACAGATATTTAAGCACACGGTCCCTTTCCTATGGAAATTAACTTAATTACCAGCACAAGATGGTTATATTAACTAACTGAAAACTCTTTGGTGCTAACTGATGGAGTTAGCCGCCGGTAAGAAAGTGAGCAGTGAAAGTGAGCTGACCATCAGACAGAATATGGGTCTCGAACCTACGACCTCGTGGATGTTGTAGCTGGCTGTGGTAACCATTTAAGCGGCGAAGACGGGTCGTATAACACAATTAAAGAGCTGTTGTTTACTTTAAGTGCCTTCCCTGTAAATAACGTCGTAGTTGAGTGCTGATGCCGCTCATCATCTTTATAGCAGGCATCAGCTGTAATTACCGCAGAACAGCACATCGTTGCCGGCTGCACAAGGCAATAACAGCACATCGTTGCCGGCTGCACAAGGCAATAACAGCACATCGTTGCCGGCTGCACAAGGCAATAACAGCACATCGTTGCCGGCTGCACAAGGCAATAACAGCACATCGTTACCGGGTGCACAAGGCAATAACAGCACATCGTTGCCGGCTGCACAAGGCAATAACAAACAATACGAGTAAACTTTTGACGTTAGGAAAGTTGCTTCGATGTTTCAAACGAAACTTAGCTGTGTTGTTTTGAAGAATTACAAATGTTTCTTGAACTATATGGGAAAGCACGTTTCGCTCTCATATTTACACATTAATGCAGTGAAAACTTATTAAAGGAACTTGTCTTGTAACAATAAAATGTAATCATGGTCTTGGTTTACAAATATCTTACTGTTTGATGAGCGAACAATTCCCGTTTCCCCTTAAACTCAAGAACCCTAAATTCTTGGCGAGTACAGATAAATTAAAAATAAATATCATACACCCTTATACGCAATGTACTTGTGGATATATATTCCATTCACGGTTAGTTACAAATTTTCTGAAGCCCTGCTAAACTTCTACTTCCAGAATATTCCTTCGCCTCGTTCAAACAAAGATTAACCGAGTCTAGAACATTATACCAAAGGGACAACGCGCCACATGCCGAGTGCACTCAGTGTGATAACATGTTAATTCTATAATACACGTACATAGAACATGATCGAAACCAACAGAAGGAAGGAAATATTTGGAAAAATTTTTAAATCATCGAAAGCAAAATTGTTCTAATCATTGTGTACTAGCGCCGAAAATCTGTATTAGTAGGCCTATGCCATGTAAGCAGTAACGTGGCCAATAAAGTTATACACTTGACAAATATACAGCATCTATATAGTCTATTCGCGGTTTATATACAATTATTGAATCAATCCTCTGAAAAGTTAGCCCATGTAAAACGGGTTATGTTGTTTCCTAATAACGCTTGTGATGCGTTACATAATTAGGAAACAACATAACCCGTTTTACATGGGCTAACTTTTCAGAGGATTGATTCAATAATTGTATATAAACCGCGAATAGACTATATAGATGCTGTATATTTGTCAAGTGTATAACTTTATTGGCCACGTTACTGCTTACATGGCATAGGCCTACTAATACAGATTTTCGGCGCTAGTACACAATGATTAGAACAATTTTGCTTTCGATGATTTAAAAATTTTTCCAAATATTTCCTTCCTTCTGTTGGTTTCGATCATGTTCTATGTACGTGTATTATAGAATTAACATGTTCAGATTTATTTCGCGCCTTATGGTGCCAAGTACATGTCCATGCGAGGGGTTCGAGGCATCAAGCTACTCCTAAAGGCAAAAACATTATTTAGTAGAATGAAAGAACCATCAACAATTAAAGTTGCGAAATAGAATAGAGATATTTTCCCAGGGAGAACACGACTGTTGTATTGTTTATGAATTAGCTGCCGGAGTGACTTCTCGCTTATTGCACATTTCCACGCTCATCTTCTACTTCCGTCTGGTCCCTCATATTTCAGTAAACAAAATTTTTCAAAATAAAACTTTGGTTTTCAAGTTGCTTGCCTTCGTGTAGTATCTTAAAGTGTAGGTATAATGATAGTACTCTGCAATGACCATGGAGATAGTACTCTGCAATGACCATGGAGATAGTATGATGAAATATATGACATCAAAAAGCATATCTAGAATTTCAAAAAGGGTAAGACAGATTTTTTTTATATATTTAACATTTCCAATTTTTTTTTAAGTGGGCCCCTATCACATAGAAAAACACTTACTGAGAATGTAGTATAGTGCATAATATAGATGGCAATTTTTTTTCTTAGACTTATTATAGTTTATGTAGTGTTACTACTTCTCTGTTGAAAACGGACAAGCACCATTCAATACCCCCCCCCCCCTTTTTTTTTTTACAAAACCATCTTCGGGCTACTCCCGTACTGATCCTTCCCGAACAAGATCATAGAAATGCTCCAAGGTAGAAGCAGTTTAAGGCGATTGCCTACCTGGCGTTTGAAATGTGCTGGTTTGAAATACGGATTCATAAAGGCTATTCACGATAAAGTGGACATTTTTGAAATCAACCTTACAAAAAGTCACTGCCCCTACCTGCATATATTCTAACGGGCGCGCTGAATAACATGCACCCAGTGAAGTTGGTAACGATGTACTGGAAGTAGTTCCATGTCTTAACGTCGGATAAAACATGTTTGGTAGCCATCTGTGCTAATTTAAATGATTAATTTCACTTTCTGTTATTTTAATGCATCGATGTCTAAAAATGAGCAGCTTTCTAAAATACTCACGTTTGTAATGATTTCACAGATTCACTTGACCAACGCGTGAATAAAGCGATGAGGCCCATGGTAATGTTAATCATACATAAGGCGGAAGAATACACAACGTGCATGCAAGAAGATCTAGCAGGGCTTTCAAAATTGCTCATTTTACCGTGAATAGCCTATATCAATTATATCATCCACCTAATGCACGGCGTGAAAGGGAGACTACGTCGGCAGAATCCTGCATGATCTTCTCTGGTCTAAAATAGGTCTCCGGTGTATCGGCTAAGAACTCTGGCAGCTCGCGCGAGAAACAGCTGCGTTCAGCTGGCGTGTCGTGTTGTCCGACAAAAAAAAAAAAAAACGAGATCTTCGTAGCGACGTTCTCCATTCCCTGCTGTATACTTTACTTTGCATACACTTATATATATATGAATACATATATATGAATATGTGTGTGTGTATATATATATATATATATATATATATATATATATATATATATATATATACACACATTCTGTATATATATAAACATTCTGTCATATATATAAACATTCTGTATAGTCCTTTGAGAGGCGAATAGGACTTTGCGATATTTAGTGACGATTGGAGCGATGCGAGTCGGAGATGCAGCAGCAACCTAAACATTTCAGATCCACTCCGACTTAATGCTCCAGGTGTTATAAACACTTCAGATCCACTCCGACTTAATGCTCCAGGTGTTATAAACATTTCAGATCCACTCCGACTTAATGCTCCAGGTGTTATAAACATTTCAGATCCACTCCGACTTAATGCTCCAGGTGTCATAAACATTTCAGATCCACTCCGACTTAATGCTCCAGGTGTCATAAACATTTCAGATCCACTCCGACTTAATGCTCCAGGTGTTATAAACATTTCAGATCCACTCCGACTTAATGCTCCAGGTGTTATAAACACTTCAGATCCACTCCGACTTAATGCTCCAGGTGTTATAAACATTTCAGATCCACTCCGACTTAATGCTCCAGGTGTTATAAACATTTCAGATCCACTCCGACTTAATGCTCCAGGTGTTATAAACACTTCAGATCCACTCCGACTTAATGCTCCAGGTGTTATAAACAAGAACTTTATGTGGATGAGTGCTGTACTCGAGTTGGTACACCACTTACCTTGTTGTCACAACCAATGGGCGTTCGGCTTCGTGTTCGACTATACAGTCTGTTCGCGGTAAAGTGGGCACTTTCGAAAGTCCTGCTCAAGATCTACTTGCACGTGCAATGTGTACTTTTCCACTGTATGTAAAAATTAACATTGCCCATGTACCTGATTACTTTATTCACGCGTCGGCAAAGTAAAACTGTGGAATTACTATACAAGTAATTGTTTCAGAAATTTGCTAATTATTACACTTGCATGCATTAAGCTCATAAAGCAAAATAACTCCTCTGAGAATCCACATATGTTTACCTATAGCCCATTTACGGTTACTCTTAACTTTTCTGAAGCCCTGCTAAAGTTCTACTTCCAGTATATTCTTCCGCCTCATGCAAACAAAGCTTAACCGAGACTATAAAATTACACCAAAGGGACAACGCACCGCATTCGAGCTCAATGGATGTAATAATATTTTGTATAAGAACTGGTTTTTACTATAGTCGTGGCGGTCTAATAACGTACATGGCTCCGCCTACCCAGGTGATAGAGAGAGACTGAACGACTTGCTAAGCACCAACCACAGGTAGCTGGCAGACGAATCTGCAGGCACTGCCCAACACCTGCCGTACCACCGTCGTACAATTGTTTCCTCTCCCGGGAGAAGTGGCCCGACATTCGCACAGCTCCCAAGCCCTAAGTTACATAGCTGCTACTATATTAACGTACTTGGCTCCGCCTACCCAGGTGATAGAGAGAGACTGAACGACTTGCTAAGCACCAACCTCAGGTAGCTGGCAGACGAATCTGCAGGCACTGCCCAACACCTGCCGTACCACCGTCGTACAATTGTTTCCTTCCTCTTCGAGAAATAACCCGAGTTACTGCGGCGCTGCTATATGCATTACCAACACACCTATTTTCTCCTTGTTTTTCTTAATATTAATTAGAAATTAAAAATATTATAATTTATTGATAAAATAGGCTATTAGTAATAATTGAATTTAATAAACAGCAAGGTATTTTTTTTATGTGAAAAGATGTATAAATCGCTTGTTATAAATGACATATTTACGAAACAACACAGGAAGTCATGCATGAGGAGGATTTTTGAAAGTTTTATTTATTTTTTAATTTTAAGTAACCGTAAATAGACTTTAGCACTTTTAATTAATTTTAATTTAACATTAAGGAATGGAACTACTTTGCTGCTATCGTTAAAGGCTGTTCACGCTAAACTGAGCACTTTTGAAATCAACCTTATAAAAAAGTCATTGCTCTTACCTGCATATATTTTAACGTGTCAGGTAATCATTTTTGATAACTGAAATGATTTCTTTCACTTTCTGGTTTTTTTTTTTTAATGCATCGAAATTTAAAGATGAGCAGATTAGCGAAATATTTTGTTTTGTAATAATTTCACAGCATGAATAAAGTGACAAGGTCAATGTCAATGCCAGTTTTACATAAAGTAGTAGAATAAACAACGTGCATATAGGTAGGCCTTAAGCAGGGCTTTAAAAAGTGCTCATTTTACCGTGATTAGCCTATACCAGCATTACTGGACGTATACCAGTCAGTGCAGCCGTTAATATATACACAGATGGAGACAGTGATATTTTGCAAAGGTTTATTTCAAAAGTGTTTAATTAACAGCGAACAGCATGTGGTAATATGAATCATTCATAAAAATATCCTGAGGAATTGAGTTGGCAATGTATAGGCCTAAAGAATCTTTCCTGTGCGTTATGTTGTGTACATTGGATATGAATGCGCGATGACAATGACAGCTAGCAGCGTCAGTCATCTCTCTAATATGTGAAAACCCCGGTTTGACACTGCCGGGACTCGAACCCGGTTCTCCATGGTGACGGGCGAGTGAACTGACTCCCCTTCCCTCTTAGAGAAACAAGCTGGAACAAATAATTAGTTGCCGATATGTTAACCCGACATTGAAAGAAACGCTACAAGCAGATGCTACTGCAGGAAGCGACGGTATTTCTGTTCACATCAGACTGTTGACGTAATTTTCGTCCTGTGAGGGAAACCTTTTTGTATCACGCTAACAGCCGTGACATATTTTGACGGCTACGTTTGCTCAGTGAGTGTGTCTTGGCATTATTTCGACAGATCTGGAGACTGTTAGTCGCTAGTTAAGTGTGGGCTCTACTTTGGCACAGATGGATCATGTCTGCTGGCGGCCACTGAGTGTAAGAGTGTTCTAAGTCTTTGCCATGCCACGGACAAAGGTGAAACAACCGATTAAGCCCCTGTCACACTCTCAAATTTTTCCGTTAAACAGCTGTCAGTAAATTCGGTAAAATAAGGTTGGACAGTTATGACGTCATCGAAACGTCATAAACGCCGCCATATTTGTCTGAGAAAGTTGGATTGCTTCAATTTACATCAAACATTGATGACACGCAGCGTCACGACACTGCACGTCTGTGAATAATTATCAACTTGCAATTAATAATAAACATTCTTAACATTATTTGGGTTTGTGACCACGCATCACATGCCCTCGGACACTATTAAAATTAAGGGGGTGGACCACGTCGCACACACCCTCGAATACTTACTGTGATTGCTTGGTTACCTGTTAAATTGAGCTGCGTACTGTCCCATACGCACGGACACTTTCACACGTTGATATAGAGTTTTAAAAACCTACGATGTGATTTGAAACACTAATAAAACTAACCTGTAAGGCTCCCGCCAGCTCCACGTCACTCTAAAATGATCTTGAAACATCTTGGGTACCGGGAAAATAACTGTCAATGCCCGTGTTTATTTTCACGTGCAGCAACAACTAGACCTGGCAGATAAGTGTGCAGCGGACTGATGTTTCAGTGATTCATCACCGGAGCGCAGCACAGTCGGCAGCAAGCTTGGTGACCAGCTTGTGGTGGTCCGTGCACCACCCAGAAACGTGACGTTTCGTTACGTTGTTTCCGGCTACTTGGTCAAGAGGACGGAAGTTGAGGGCATACTGCAATATTATTGGGTGTTTAAATTTTCATTTGGTTAGACCCTCTAAGGGGTATTGGTCTCCGCTGCATCGGTCACCATATTTGGTAATGTCAAACGCTATTGGTTGTGATTAACTTCATTCATCCCAGGAGTAATTGAAAACCCCAACGATTTCTTGGAAATTCGGGTTTTGAGGGGAAAATTAATCTGATTGGTAGCGCAGGAGGGCGGATCTGTGTATTTAATGCCGGTACACGCTGCCATCGTTGTCAGTTCAGCGACCTCGAGGGGGCAAGCTTCTACCAGAGATAAGTAGCAGTCTTATTGATACACAATGTATGCTCATAAAGCGAATAGGCTACTTACCTCACTTTGACGTTTGGCGAGGGCCATGCTGATCGGAAATATTTTAAAGTTTTAATTTGTTGCGAAATGTTGGCTTTTAGCCAAAATCCGATAATTCTACCCTTTGTAACCATATAAAGTGACCATGTCGTCACTGAGAAGGAAAGGGGTTGTAACCACTAGGAACCAATTGTAACTACTTGTAATCTTTTGCGAATAACGGTAAACATTTGTAACCACTTGCAAACATTTGTAACCACTTACAATCATTTGTAACCACTTGCAGACGTTTGTAACCACTTACTAACAATCGTAACCAAGGCATTAATTATGGTCTTAGCCTGTTGTATCAAGTAGGATATATTCGAAAGTCATTGTTTTTATGACGTTTTTAGAGGAAACTTAACGAAATTTAGGGTTTTTCTTCGTAAAAATCACATTTACTCGCGGGAGTTAAGGCTGGCATTGCTTAACAGTTGCTCCTATCCACGTGGGATCGCGAGTAAATTAGCAAATAACCATTGAGGTTAAAATTTTGGTTGAATAATGACCAGTAAGGTCAAAATGGGTCTTTTCTGGCGTAAGAACAAAAAAAAAAGCTACGTTGTAATGTTAAGAGTAAATATAGGTGCGAACGAAATAAAGTCGCAATTTTGTAACAATGGTAATGTGGGATCACTTGCTTGATATAGTTTGTGATGGCCTTTTGCATTTTGTATCTACTTATTAAAATGGCCAGCAAGGGGCATACATAAAACCTGTATGAAAAATTTGTAAGCATTAGCTGAATATCAGCGAAAGTATTGGTACCTGAAGAATCCGGTTGCATTTTATTCTAAATCTTGGCAACCTCGTTTTTTATGTAAATGTTTAAAACAAATATGTTATATCCAGGAAAGAAAAATAATAATGTTAACATTTTCACATGAAATGTAAGAATGATAGTGAATGGACGGTTTCCACTTGTAATATTTATTACACATGAAAAAATTGAAAGAATATACATAAAATAAAAAAAATATTACCACACTTCTTTGTTTCTGTTGCAAAACGTTTACAACTGTACAAAGAAATGTTTTTTTGCTTGGCTTCTGCCATTTTAGTGTTCTGATGGTTTTGCTAGGTCTTATGCAAATCCTGCCTTGGCACGCCCTTGGTTTAGGACGCAGTAAGATCAGACATTTGAATATTGGACAGGTTCTGATATTTATTTGATGTTTAGCGGTCTCAATATATCAGAATCGTGTACGACAAAAATGGACGGCAAGAAACTTTAAACAAACTATTCCTAAAAACGAAGAAGGTTTGGAAATAATTTATTTGAAAACTGCCTGGGCATGAATGCCATTTTTTAAAGTGACATGTTGCACATAATATTACAAACTCAGCGGCATTAAATTTCATGGTGCAGGAAACATCTCTGATAAATAAAATGTGAATTTTGTAAAGAAACGAAAATAAACTACACCATTCGATACATTTCTTCCTGTAATGGACTGCATGGAAAAACAAAGCAATATCTCAATATGATAAAAATAACTTTTAAATAATATTTCAAATTTTATTCTCGTACTAAAAAAAAAATTTGACAGTGTGACACATTTTCAAACACATTCAAGATTATTTGATAAAATATGTTGGAAGGAAAACTTTGATAGTAGTATCATGTCTCCAAATTTTATTCTCAAGTGTAGTTGAAGGCGAAAATTTGACAGTGTGACAGAGCTCTTAACGGGAACCAAACCCGAACCAGAACCGGAAATGCCCCAAGCGGGAATTGAAATCAATTTCCAAAATTGCTCTCACTGGGAATAGAATCGGAAATGCATGTGCAGAAACCGCAACCAGAAGTGAATGTGCAAAAATTCGCAAAAGTAGGCCAAAAAGTCTAAAGTAGGTTATAAGTGAATTCAAACAGTAGGTCTCGAGGTCAAAAGTAGGCCAAATGTGCATCCATAAGTAGGCCGCGGGGTCAAAGGTCAAAGTGGTCTGGAACACGTGTGCTCTCCCTACTGACGTATACCAGTCAAAGTTCCCGTTAAAATATATACAGTTAGGGACAGTAAAAATGGCTTCACAGGCCGGCAACGTATTGTAACGCCGTCCGCCAATCAGCACCCGGTAACGTACTCGTCTGCCGTTAGGCCAGCCAACTGGAGACCTCTAGCAGCTTACAGTAGCCAGTTACACACGAGGCCCTTTCCCAGAGCTTCGCGCAGCCATTAGAGATTGAGTTCGCCAATTTCAAAGGAACCGGCGCGGTATTTCCTAACTGTATGTACTTATTTACTTTTTGGCCAAGCCAAGGTTTATCCTACTCAGTTTAGGAACAGAACGTTATTTCTTATGGGGCAGTTTCGTATAGCCGCTAGGAACGCAGTGCTCCGAAAGGAAACTTTTAACTCAAATCTTAATCTACGTGAATAATAAAAGAAAAAGATTTTACTTAGTTACGAAGCTTCTTTACGTGAACACGTCTTTAAATTTGCAACCATAGTGGGAGGCAATCCAGGAAATCCGATGATAAAATCAGGGGATACAGTTTGGCATTGCAGCTCCGAATCTATCGTCTACATTCAAAATTCAATTATACCACTCGATTGCCAAAGGATTAAAGAATATGTTTTGTTGAGTGATGACTGCGCAGCATCGCGCGTGGCGCGGGGGAGGGAAGCAATTTTGAGTTCGTTTCGCCGCGTCTCATAAATTCCGCGTAGTATAACTTTCTACTATGAGAAGATACGACGCCCGTTTGAGTTTCAATCGACAGCTAGCGTGGTTATGGTGAAATTGTATGAGTTTAATGTAAAATATTATGCAAACTTAACACAATGTAGGCCTATACTCGTAAAAAAAGGCAAGTCGAAATACAGAAATCGTATACGGTTGGAAAGAGCATCTCAAAATCAATTCAGTGATACACATACAACCTCATATGATCGAGTGAAGCGGTGCCGGGAACGTAAAATAAACATCAAGTTGTCCGAGCGCGTCATCGTAGACTAAGGTGACCATATTTTTATGACCCGAATTCGGGACGTTCGTTTTCGCTCGTAAATGGTCGGTTTTGGGAAGGGGACCGTAGTGGAGTGTGTGTGTGTGTGTGCGCGTGTGGAGGGTGGGATGGACTTTTTACAAGGGGGCGGGGGGATTGTTAAGAAAGTGAATACCATTGTTCCTTTTTTACAATTGATTTATCATAAGGCGTATGATTAAAGACACCAAATAAAAACAATGACATTCTTGTTATTTCACTTTTATCAAAAAATTGAGTTACAACAACTACTTAACCTCCCTGGTCTGGCCCAAATCCACCCAAAAAAGACCACACCACGAGTCAACACTGTCCCGTCCCAACGTTCGGGACAAACGGCCGTTCCCGAATGACCCTCTAGAAAATTTGGGATACGAACCCGAAAATCGGGACTGTCCCGAAAAGACCGGGACAGTAAAAAAAAATCGGGCCGTCTGGTGACCTTAACGTAGACGTATTTACGCAAAACATAACGGCCGTGTCCCCAACACAGACAATTTTTTAATAAACGGGCGTCCATTGTGCTGACCTACGAAAAAAAAAAAACACCGAAGTCGAGGACTATTGAATGCTTTCAAGACTTCGTGAACAGTACAAACACAATTGCAGAATAGGGTATTTAAGATGGCTATAAATGGCTTTTTCAAAGCGCCGTATCTCAAAATACACATCCGCCATACACATGCGAAAGTATTCAGTGTCGCCTTTATCGCTTTCACTCTTCTTGGTCTTAACTGCCGTAAAAAAAATTACTCCGGTTGGGAGGGAGTCTTAAGTGCACGTTTCCTAGGCCATGCCCTAGAATTAACTAGGTTTGCCTGATGTAAGGAAACGTTGGTCTGCAAATGAACAAGGTTTACAGACCACAAGTGTCCTTAAAGCATTTTCACAGGAATACAACTCCTAGAAATATTATAACATTTCCTTGCAAATCAGTAGCTACAAAAAATAGAATCGACCCAATCGACCTAATCGGAGAGTCAAAAATTTCCCCACATTCCAGCTTACTTGTCGAAAATTATTAAATAATAATTTTTCTTTTGTTTTTATATTTAATAATATTTTCAATTTTATGTAACAATTCCTTTTACCATGTGCTTGCCGAAACACAAAAATTACGACTTTACCAGTTGATTATTTTGTAACTAAATGCGTCCATCGCCACTAGCCAGTTAGGTAGCTTGTTAGTTGACGGTAATGTTAGATAGGTGTAGTTGGTACGAGGCATGTACATACAGTGAGCGGGGTTCCAGCAGACAAGTGTTTCGACGGACCACCAACGTCGTGGTAAATTATACTTTTAACTGGGCTCGTTAAAGTGTCGTCTATCAAACGAGATGAACGCAATGCGTTCTTACGTTTTCATCCCGAAGAAAGTCACCAACAACCACTTGTGATTATACAAGACGCGTGGCGGGTGGTAAAAAAAAACCCGCAGCACATGGAAACTAGTAATGAAACAAGACACATCATTTATCTCCAATTAAATAAACTTTTTCAGCCACAATACCTTAAAACCCCCCCAGTCACTAAAACTCCATTAACTGAAATACCGTTTGATCGAAACGACCTGCTGCTTTAGTTAAAGTTCGCATAACACATTTTTTATCATATTATAGCGCAATAATAATACAAGTCTCTCTGTAAAACAACTTGATTAATACCATATGCGCTATAATCAATGTCTATATTTTTGAATGGTTGGTTGCAGCGTTATTTTCCTGAATCTACCTGTACCTTTTGTTTTCGAGCGATTTGTTTATTGTTTCTCAACTGCACGTTATTCCATTGAAACGCAAGCGGGTTGTGATAACAATTCAAACTAAACTGCAGGCAGTTAAAAGAACAAAACCTGAACACATTTCGTGAACAATAGCATACTGCATTTTGTAAATTAGTATTAAATGACAATTATGTACATGAAAAATATTCTTACTCTAAAATCTAAATAAATCAAACTGTTGCAAAACAGCGCATTTGATTGCAGTTATTTTGCAAATATTCTAACGGTCATTTTAATTGCTGGTACTAGTGATTGGACAGTGATTTCTACTGATTCCCAGTGAGCTACAACGGCCTGGCAGTAAAGTCTCGGTTCATTCCACTGGTTCGCCAGAAGATAACATAGCTCACTAACCGACGTATCAGTAAGACAATTGTACATACTGTAAATACCGAAAAACTTTTTATTTTCTACCATTTGGCAACGAAAATTACCATTAATTTATCATCCGAAACCATGTACCCGTGCTTTATTTTGTTCAAAGGAGGTTTTGCTGTAGTAGGAGTAGCATTATTGTATACGTACTGGTGCATTATTGTATACGTACTGGTCATTATTGTATACGTACTGGTGCATTATTGTATACGTACTGGTGCATTATTGTATACGTACTGGTGCATTATTGTATACGTACTGGTGCATTATTGTATACGTACTGGTGCGTCGCAGATACCGTGATTAACTAGTTACCTTCGCCACTCTGAGTGCAGGGTATACTGTAAGGGGACACATACTCCATTTCATATAAGTTCACTCAATTTGGACAGTTCTATAAAACAAGCGTGACCGCAATGTATCCTTCCACAACAGCTGTCCTGTCTGTCTATGAATATATTAATGTGTCTAAACAAATGCTATTCTCAGTATACCATTCCGACCAAATTTTGCTTTTGTTATGGCCAAGTTATACTGCTGGGGCTCTATTAATTTTATTGTGGGTTGATGGGGCTGGAAGAGACCTTAGTTTAACGTCATTCATGAGACGGCATTATTTTGCAGCTCTTCTTACAAGACGGCACCATTTACGTATTGTTTTAACGGATCTGTGGGAAATTTCGTTCGTACGGAAGTAACATTCAGACTATTATAATCTGTAAAGTTTTAACCTCACCGAAACGATAACACTCCATATATCTGTTGTTCGTACCAATGATAATAATAAACACATTCTGTATGTAAATATTTTTTGGCGTAGTTAACCTTACACTCGTTGGACTATCCATATAATAAATGTGTTATTTTTATAGTAAAATACAGCTTTGAGATGGCGGTTTTCTAAGCAACGTACATTCCAAACATTCTAATAACGGTTTTGAAATACATTATTTACAAAACACGCTGGCCGACGGCTCGTAATTCCTATTTTCAACACCTGAATACAAGTTGTTTTATTGCAATCCTTGGACACGTTTGTCTGCCACTGATACGAAACAATTTGCAGATTCTATAAATACGACAATTCGCCTGTTTCCCGAAACTAATAAACTGCGAAACGTAAATAATGGCGGTGGCGCTTCATGACGGCAGACCAAGCCATGCATGTGACGACTGTCAATGATATTACATTTCATTCAAGAAAACGCACTAAAAATGCACGCCTACAACCAGCTGTGATTAGTGAAAGTAAATACAAAAATCGTTAACTACAGATCAAACATCCTGGCAACACCAATAAGGTACTCGCATAAAAGTGACTGAAAAAGACCTCATTCATAATGGCGTTCACAGAGCTGGAACTGTCCGCATGTTTCGCAATAACTGCTGAACATGTTTTTAAACCAATTAGCTAAAAGCCAAAAAAAATTGCACATTCCTTTATAAATATAATTTAAATTTGTGTATAAAGGTTGTAACTTTAATTTGAGTTTAAAATTGTAAGTTTTAGCTCTGAGTACTATTTTCTTCGATAATTACAGTAGATATCGCCAACTTAACAACATACATTCAGCAACGACCCATGAGCTGTTACAATGCTTTGCAAACGAGAGCATTTATAGCGTCTAGGTTGGTCACATTGTCTGTCAAAATTTACAACTTTTACGAAACCCCGCTGAAGTTATGCTTTCAGCTAGGCTATTTCTCCGCCTCGTGCAAACAAAGCTTAACTTATTTGATTAACATACACCAATGAGACAGCAAAGCACATTTGTTCGCGCTCACCTGAATGCATTTTGCATGACAACTATTTCTTATTAGGCATTACCGACATATGTATTTCCTCCTTATTTTTATTAATGTTAATTGAAAAATAAACATTATAATTTGTAGTTAAAACACAACGAATTTAACAAAAATAAAAAAAAATATTTTCTTGTTAAAATAATTTTAAAACGCTTATGATTAGAGACCTGAAGAATTCTCGGATTGGTGGCCACGGTGACTGAGCGGTTAGCCTGCTGTCATCCCACCAAGGCGACCCGGATTCAATACCCGGCCGGGTCACCGGATTTTCGCAAGTGATAATCTTGCCGGACGATGCCGTTCGTCAGCGGGTTTTCTCGGGGATCTCCCGTTTCCCCCGCCCCTTCATTCCGGCGCTGCTCCATACTCGACTCAATCAACCTCATCGGCTCTAAAGACCTCGATGTTAAGAGCCGCCCAAATCTCTTCACTTCACTTCACTTCGCGGATTCATTTTGGGACAAGAAAAAATTCAAAACGCTTTTGTTTATATACCTTAAGCCATTGGTCCACACGGTGTTTGACACCTCCTGAAGAACGGTGTCCAATTGTCGCCTTCCACTGTGACAGCAGATAACCAATGTTCAGTTTATATAGGTATACCTGTACATAAGACTATAGAGTCCACCCTGCAGGCTATTGAAATCGCGAACTTCTCAGGCCTCTACTTTTGATAGATAACATATTTAGGAAACAACCAAATCCGTTACACATGAAATGATTTTCAAAAAGTTTGATTATTGTGAATATACCGCGAATAGACTAAACATTTCATCTTAAAAAAACTGTATGTTATATCTGTAACCTAATTAGTGGCTCGGCTCGGCTAATGATGACCAAGAATGGTAGTCTACTTCTGTGTGTTCCTCCAGTGGGTTGCTGACCTACTCAACATAATGATGTAGCTTTGTGCTTGTGTTACCGTCAAGATGCAGACAATTGGTCAACAGATTTGTCGTGTGTTATTCACCACATGATCAGAGTGTGTGTAGAAATTCAAAATGGGGCACGTTCTGTCCATAAGAGAATCAGTATATCTAAGAGGAACTACTAATATGTGTAAATGTAAGGGCGAATGTGTTAGTTTTCTTGAAGTCGGCATTTCCGGTAGCTATATCACACCCGCGCCTCAAGCAATTCAATCATTTGTAGGGCAAATTGTCGAGCTGAATTTGCCAGTTCTAATACGAAATAAGTATTTACGAAATAGATTAACAGCGAAAATATTTCTGTAGGGTATTTTCCTTAACTTTCAGAGAATAGAAGATTATTGGCCATGTAGAGTATAGGTATGTTCCACAAGCGAAGAGGTATACTTTCACTGTATTGCGTGTGAAATGAAGTCAAGAACGTTAACATCAGTAAAGTCCATTAAAACTCGTTTATAATTTGTGTCTTAAAATTGTTTCTTTTTTGTAAACACTACTCTAATGCAACGCTTGCATAATACCTACACTATAAAAAAATTCTGGCAAACTTCCTAAACTCTAATGAAAGTTTTTAACCTATACGGTGTATGGTAATTGTACGACGTATCAGACTGACAATTTGGGAATGTTTAGCATCGCTACTATACAAAGTTCCTACGCATTTCCTGACCAACTGTAGGAATGTTACCATGCATGTATGTGGGAATGTTTAGCATCGCTACTATACACAGTTCCTACGCATTTCCTGACCAACTGTAGGAATGTTACCATGCATGTATATGGGAATGTTTAGCATCGCTACTATACAAAGTTCGTACGCATTTCCTGACCAACTGTAGGAATGTTACCCCATGCATGTATGTGGGAATGTTTAGCATCGCTACTATACAAAGTTCCTACGCATTTCCTGACCAACTGTAGGAATGTTACCATGCATGTATATGGGAATGTTTAGCATCGCTACTATACAAAGTTCCTACGCATTTCCTGACCAACTGTAGGAATGTTACCCCATGCATGTATGTGGGAATGTTTAGCATCGCTACTATACAAAGTTCCTACGCATTTCCTGACCAACTGTAGGAATGTTACCATGCATGTATGTGGGAATGTTTAGCATCGCTACTATACAAAGTTTCTAGGCATTCCTTGACCAACTGTAGGAATGTTACCATGCATGTATGTGGGAATGTTTAGCATCGCTACTATACAAAGTTCCTACGCATTTCCTGACCAACTGTAGGAATGTTACCATGCATGTATGTGGGAATGTTTAGCATCGCTACTATACAAAGTTTCTAGGCATTCCCTGACCAACTGTAGGAATGTTACCATGCATGTATGGGGGGATATTTTGACATTCGCGCTTTGTCACTGTACGTATACACTGATATGGTAAATATACAAATAATTTCTTAGACTGTACATGGTATTTATGAACTATCCATCAATTTCGTAAAAGCAGCGTGGCTTTAATCAACTGCTGCTTTGTGATAACCCTGATCCGTGTATGACGCTAGGTTGCCTGGAGGTCTAACCCAATTGCCAGCACTTAAGAACAGAGTAGCCGTATCATCCCCAAAGTAATCAGCCAATGAGAGAAACGCTGTATCACGAAGTCAGAGAGCACTAAACAAACGGCAGTATCGCTGCGCGTGGGTAACTGCTATTTCGAGCCGACCGCTAAATTGCCTCGCAGTAGTTAACTTATGGGTATAGACGAACGGCGAGAACAAAAAAAAAAAAAAGCAATAACTTACTCTGGTTCCGTCTGCGCGAGGAAAAAAAAAAAACGTTTACAAAGAAGAAACGCTTGCAAAAAAAACGATACACTCAGAACTAAACAAACATATTTAATTAGCGCTGTTTATTCTTTCTCCCTCCTCCCCCCCCCCCCCCAAAACCCGAGTACTATCTGTTCTGCATCCGAACAACGCATCGTTGACGATGGCTGAAGAAATTGTGAGATTGGTAATGGTTTATGTTTATTTGCAAAACATATAAATTAAAATATACTATAATGACTGCCAAGACAGCCCGATTAAGGGCGGCAAACATTTGTCTGGGACATGACTTCTGTTTAAAAGGATTATAATTTTTTTCTGACAGTTTTGTGACATAATTAGAATTTTATTCTTTAAATAATAAATTAGAGGTTTCATTGTATTTGCTAATTAGTAAACGTAAAACCGTTGAAATCTATTTATTAACGTGCTCGCAAATATTTCGTTAACAGAGTTGAATTATTTTATAGAACAAAATAGTTGCTATAGTCTGTTCACGGGGAAGTGAGCACTTTTGAGGCCCTAGTTACTTTTACCTTTCAGTCATTTTTTATCTTATTACCACCTTTTAAATAAATATTTCCTTTTAATTAATAAACACAGTGTGTAGGTATACTCCACCGCACTCGGAAGTTAACTTCTAAAGCTAAAACTACTTGGTTGAATATTATTCCAAATGAGAGGGCTTTTAAAAGTGTTCACTTGAATGCGAATAGACTATAGCTATCCCTCATGTACCGCAAGAAAAAATGTCAACGAATTTGAAAAAAAAAAATCCTATTTACTCTGCTCAGTGGTAATTTATGAATACATCGTCAAAATTCTTCCTCGTTACTCATGTAGACATTCACATTAATGAATCACGTTTTATTTCATGTATGTTAAGAACAACATGCAACTTAAGTCAATGCAACCATCATACTAATAAAATAATTGATAACGTAGGTTATTTGTAATACTAAATAAAATAAAATTGTTGTGTATGAGAGTTACATTTACCGCAGTAAATAAATTCACGGAAGTGAAGAAACGTTCACGGCTATAAAATCGTATTACATTTTGAGTATCTGAGAGTGTAAGCAATAAACAAATTGAAAGGCTGTTCACGATAAAGTGAGCACTTTTGAAATCAACCTTAGAAAAACGTCACTGCTACTACCTGCATATATTTTAACGGGCGCCCTGAGTGACGTGCGCCCGGTAAAGTTGGTAATGATGAATGCGAAGTAGGTCCGTATCTCAATGTCGAATTAAAAAAGTGCTAGGTAACCATTTGTGATAACTTAAATTATTTATTTCACTTTCTGTTTTTTTCAAAGGCATCTATGTGTAAAAATGAGTAAATTTGTTAAATATTAATTTTTCAAATCATTTCATCGTTTGACTTGACCGACGCATGAATAAAATGATGAGCCCCACGGCAATGTTAATTTGACATAAGACGGGAGAATACACAACGTGCATACAAGTAGATCTTAAGCAGGGTTTTCAACAGTGCTCATTTTATTGTGAATAGCCTACAGTAATTTTACACTGCAACATCTAGCAAATTTGTAAAGAAATCCAAATTCTCTACCTATGTTATTACAGCACAATTTTTGTATCCGTTAATGTTATGCTCTCGTTTCCCTAATTCTTTAGAGCCAAAATCGTGATAACCCGTTTATAATATGCACTTTGACTTTTTAATTCAACAACCATCATATTTACTTCGGCATAGTGTTTACAATTAATCTGCTGTTGGGTTTAACTCTGTGCATTCCTTCTTTAACATCTTTTCCAGCGGGGCCGCGGTGGTGTAGTGGTCAGACTACCCGCCTCCCACCTAAGCGAATAGGGTATGATTCCCGGCGTGGTCTCTACCTGATTACCGCATGTGGGGATTGTGGCGGACGATGTCGTTTATCCACGGGGCTTCTCCGGGATATCCCGTTTCCCTCGCCATTGCGTTCCAGCGCTGCTCCATACAGTACTCACCTGGCTTCGCCCCCCGTCGGCTCTCAATACCTCGATGTTAAGAGCCGCCTAAATCTCTCTGCTCCACCCCTTTTCCAGTTATCGCTTTTAGCGACCGGACATATTTAATTAAGTGCATGCTATTGTTTATACATTCATTATGCGTTGATCACCTACACCTTCCTTCATAAATTATTTCACGAGAATTGATATTTGCCATTATTTCAATACACAAGTATTTCTTTTATTTTTATCGTTAAGACACAAAGTTTCGGGAACTCTTGCTTTCTTTGGCTCTCGAATCCATGTTACAGTTCCCTGAAATTTCACTATGTTGAAATCCATGTTACAGTTCCCTGAAATTTCACTATGTTGAAATCCATGTTACAGTTCCCTGAAATTTCACTATGTTGAAATCTATGCCTTGAAGTAGATTCTTTCCACTTGCCTAGGCCTATTATTCTGTCAAAAAACATTTTTGCTTTGTGATATTTATAGATCACTTCTCTAGTTTTGCTGTTTTTAGCCTACTTTACAAAGGAAAGAAAAGCTTGTGAGATCACTTTCTTGCCTGTGTGTGTGTGTGTTAGTATAGAGAAATTGTAAAACTATTATAAAAGTAAATATTTTACAAATTAGCTTATTCTTTCACTTATGTGCATTAAAAATTCAGAAAGAAAAATAAACTATTATAGTATTAACAAACCTTTACCCAACGCCTTTAATTCAGCGTTGAGATATGGAACTACTTTCCTTGTGTCGCTACCAATTTAATTGGGCGCACGCCCCTACGTGTGCCCGTTAAGAAATACACGCAGGTAGGGACAGCGAAAATTTTCAAAGGTTGATTTCAAAAATGCTCACTTTACCGTGAACAGCCTTTATATTTGTTCTTCTCACTGGAGGTCAACGTGCAGTCTACACTGTCTGGGATCGACAGAAGTAAGCACGGAACGACGCTGATGTTTTCGGAACGAACGTTACCTTGCTGGACCAGCGAGGAGCAGCTGCGCGTGGTGTCTAGTCCGGGGATGAGGCGATCAACCGTAATGCGAGTTTAATTAAAACTGCCAAAATGTGTCGGAATGGCGGGAGTTTTGGGGTGGGAGGAGGGGGAGGAGGCGCGAGTATAAAAACGCCACCGAGTGGAAACAAACGGCTATAAATCGCAGAGATGGTCCCGGCCAGTGCAGCGCCGCCATGCAGACGTGACAGAATTTTTCCACGTAATGGAAGTCTCAACTGCTCCTCGCTCCGCTAGCACAGAGTAGACAAGCGCAAAGAGGCAAAATGGTGCGTCGGTTCCTTCGATGTGGGCGTACCCACTCTCTGATTGTCTGCGTGAAGCTCTTTTAATGGGCCTCGTGTCTTGATTGGCTGCTGCTTTCTACTAAAAACTATCTCTTGCTCGAATCGCTCTAGGGAATAGAGTGGGGACGTCGCTATAATTTACTCTTGAGCTCCTCTCAGCTGGACTCAGCTGGGTCCTGACTCACAACTCACTCGACAATGACTATTACTCAAGAATGCTCTTTATATAAATAACTTTTCTCTGATTATGTAAAATTTTATTTTATTTTGGGACTCTATTGCAATACATCGTTATCAACCCTCAATAGTAAATGATCCTCAAAGCTGCTACTGAGGCAGTCTTACAGCTATCCTCAGCTATCCTCAGCTATCCCAATCAGACTCACCACTGGAATATTATATAGGCGGGGCGTACAGGCCCGCACAACGGAGAAGGCTTCTCAGCTTCCCCTCATGGTGGAATCTTTCCTCTCGCGTTGTCATCTCTCATCACTGGAGCTCGAAGTCTGTCAGTGGCGGAAGCACTCTGCGCCGTCAGTGACTCGGAGTGTGGAGGAGAATAAAGATGGCCGACACTCTGGCGACCTCGTTTATACCGGATGAGGCATTTAAAACAGGCCACCTTAATAAACCGGCCACTTGTAACGATAGAGGAAATTGTTTCAGACAAACGTTGTTTGGGGGAAAGGGGCCATAATTTTACGTTAGTAAATAGTTGTGTTGTACGCCGACGGAAATATAGGGGTTGACTTCAGTATGTTAAATGGGACGATGTGGTTTAATGTTCACATTTTTAGTATGTGTGACACATGTTTGCATTCATCTTGAGTAGAGCTGTTCAGATGTGTGTAATAAAGTATGTCATCCCATTTACAATACCGACGTTGACCCCCATAACTCCTTCGCCCCTCGACGTAACACCAAACTCTTAACGTCGCATTATGGCTACTTTCACCCCAAACAAAGTTTGTCTGAACAATTTTCTTCTATCTTTACAAGTGGGTGATTTATTAAGGTGGCCTGTTTTAAATGCCTCATCCTGTTTAGTCTTGCGGCGCCGCCAATTCCAATCCTCTCGTCTGTGCACCCTGCCCTCGTATCGACATAGGCACCCAGCACTGCCTTGTTTGCCGTAACAGTAGGTTACCAGGAGCTGGCCAACATACGGCTTTCACACGTGTAAACCGCCAGTGTCGCCATTTTACTGGCATGCGCGGTTGGAACTCGTGGTTCATGAGGCTATTTCACCTCCGTATCATTAACTACTCTATGTCGCAGAGCTTCATATGTATAGCCGCCATTAAGAATGGCGTCTCCATACGAATAGCATTTAACCCTTTCATTCGCACATTAATTTTTGGTTTCTGGTATTGCAGGTGAGATAATCTTCGATGAGTGCTGTATTTGGCTAGGAGCTAGCTTTTTTTTTATCGCAACTAATAAGCTGGGTGCGTTTTGTTACTCCCAGGGAAAATCACTAGGCACTGAGTTTCGTAGAGTACATTGCCGGTCAAATATTACCTTCCTGTGAAACACGTCGGCATTAGTGTACATTAGACATGAAAAGGTAAAAACTTTTCCACGTTCGCATTGTAGTGTCCGTTTCCTATTTGCATTTCTAACGCGTATTTATTTAAAAGTGAAAAGTGCTAATACATATAAGCGTGATAACTTTTAGGTATAAAACTCCAATGTGTATTTGACATAACATGGGGATACGCTGTATATCGTTGCCTTCATCAGACCGCAAGATGATAAAGTCGTTACTGGAAGATTTATGAGGCGAAACGACGAGCGAAAGACGGCGCGTCATTTGAGTGGCTTGCGCGTAGAGGCGGCCAGACATCCGATGTAAGTACCTAGATCGCCTCTAGGGGCTCTCCCGCTTCTAGGCCTCGGGACACGCTAAGTATGTCCAACCGGGTGGCGCGTTCGACGAAAGAGACGGCAGAACAAAGTTTTCGAATCAGGAATGCCAATCCCTCTCCAGAGCTTCGGGACGAGGAGAAGTTCTATAAACACGGCGGGCGAGTTAATTACCCGCCGTGCCATAAATCAACACTCTTGACAAGAACTGCTTCCCTCCAGACACCAATTATTCTTCCTAATAATAATGAAAACGTCAAACAAATTTGGAGGTCACATTTGTGTCACTGAGCAGCTTAAATCATTTCATTAAGTCATACGTACGGACAGACTTGTATGATTTATGGCTTCATGGGAACTTGTGTAAGCAAATGACGAAGCCTCACCAAGTTTTAAAACAATGGCTCGACGAGAATTAAGCAATAATTACGTAATGTGTATATTCCCAGCTATTTTTTTTTACAACCTTTAATTTGATACAGCCGAAAGTTATATGAAAGATGGATTTCCTTAGTAAGGCTACTGTGATATGAGTTTATGTGCCGTTTTATGGTCGTTGAAGACTAATTGCGAATCAAATTTTCCAAAGTCATCTTACCATTTTCTAACCTGCACAAGTAAAAATTGATCACTATCAGAAGTATACCAGTGTTTTTTCAATAACTAATTACGGGAATATTAACACGGCCCACATTTTAAGGTTTATAACTGAGTAAAGTGAAGCGTTCATAAGAAAAATTTGAAGGCTCTAGAATTGTTTGCTCTTGTGTAACACTTTGAATTTAATAAAACGCGTGCGTGTCTTTCGTTTATAAACAACGAAATCCTTTGACTTAATATTCTTACAGTCTGTCGTAGTAAGGCTCGGGCGTCGTCTAACCGAAAGACTCTAATCGTGAGAAAATCCCAACAGTTGCACTCGCTTCATGGCATTCTTCTTCTTCTTCTTCTGTGTTTTCGTTCCTCATTACTCTCAGTAGAGGAGTAAATTTGTCTCCAAATAATGTATGAGCGATGTTCTCGTTGTTACGTGCAGTTCTGTATATATCATTACATATCTAGTAATGAAATTAGTGGGAAAATAATCCACCAAGGTAGCGACGTGTTCTTTCAAAACAGTCAGTATGTTATATAACAGTCAGTATGTTATAAAACAGTCAGTATGTTATAAAAACATTTTTATCCGTACTCTTGACGGTTTTGCCTTCGTTATTGCATCCCACGCCTGTGGGGTATCCAGGAGAAAAAAAAGGTGTTTCACAGGGGACATGGTTCGCCACTAAAGAAAAAACTCGTTACGATATGAAACTATTTTGTGAATGATTTAAAAACACGAATGGGGTATTAACAGAATTATTTTGAATACTGATTGTATTTAATAAATCTAATATTGTTTCCTAAAATTGTCGTTAGACAGTGATCCATGCCACGAATCGAAAGTCTAAAGTTTCATCTGCACAATCAAAAAAATTCCCTAACTCCTCTCCCCCTCCCCCCTCTCACCAAACCAAAAAACCAGATCTGCTTGTGTCCCACACTCATAAAAATGTCCGTATAAACACGGAACGTGTTACGGAAATATACACTAGTAGCAAGGATAGGATTTAAGGAGTAGGAGCCAAAAGCCGTCCACCATCTTGGAATTTTCCCGTTTTTCCCCTCAACATTTCACGTTTTTCCCTCAACATTTCACGTTTTTCCCTCAAACAATTCTATGCCCCAGAATATGCAATAGCGAGCCACCGAAAGGCAATTTTCGAGCCATCTGAAATATTTGGGGGCCTTTTTTTTATTACCTGCAGGCTTCCACCCCCTCACCACGCTGCTAACCCAACTCACCTCATCCAAAAATATAAAACAAATTCTAAATATTGAAGAAAATATTATGTTACCTTACAGTTTTAAACAGGAAATAATCGTATATTTTCCAACAAACAGCTAGGAGAATTTGCATTTCCATTTAATAGCAACGTTTCACGAATGAACAGGCAAAAACATTCTTTCAAAGCGTTGGAGCCTTAATTACTTTCAGAAAGTTCAACGTGTGTAACATCGACACTGCTTCAAAGTTAACCATAATTGGCATTCCTAAAATATGCGTGTTAGTTGTGGGTAAATCAGTGTCTGGTATTTTTTGAAAATACCGCAGGAATGGGTTGGCAAAATAAAAAAACTGAATAATTTAAAGAATCTTTTACTGCCTTGTTTCGGGAATCTCAAATAACTCTCAACTGAAAAGAGGCAGTAAATGAATCAATTACGCGTGAAATCACATCGTTGAAACAAACCTGCTATTAAATTATTTTCTCTGGTGGTAGATTCGTCGAAGGTAATCAGCCATGTGTGAAGCAATGTGAAACTGCCGTTCAAGTGGAACTGTATAACCTCCTGTACTTCATTTAAAGTTACATGATAACATCAGTGCGGCAGAGTTCGCCAGAGCGCCGAATTTGAGTACAAAAATGACTTTACACTATTATAAAATGTGCACAGAGTAGATAAGTACATAGATGCGAAAAAGGCGTCGTGGTTCTTTTGCTGTGAGCGTACCCACTCCCTTAATTGGTGGCGCAGTGTTCTCGGAACGGACCTGGCGTCTCCTGCAGTTCCTTTGCGGGCATTGGGTTCTCAAGTGTCCTGTCTGTCTACATACCCAACATTCCTGACGCTTAGGCGGATAGAAACTGGGTTTCCTAGCACAGACTCTGGCAGCAATGTCCTTCATTGTGGTCTCCAACTTTCTCAAGATGTCCAGGATGCTATCTCTACCTTCGTCATTGCACGGGGTAGCTGCCTGCACTGCATGTCGGGAACATCGGCTCGTGCTTTACTTATTCTACCTCCAATGCTCGGGCCAGGGCATCCTGCATGCTGTGTGGTGATGCCTGGCGTACAGCTCGGCGCACCATCGGTAATAGTATCTACGAAAGAGTCAACTGCAATGATGTTTCGTGCCTCCTCGGAGCACCCCTCCAGAGACAGGTGTGAGAGCCTCACGATGTCCTACCACAGCTCCCGCAGTGGTTCGCCGGGTCGCTGGATGCGGCTTCGCAGTTGGGCATTGTGGGCGTGTCGTAGGTATCAGTCACCGAATCGCTGCTCCAAAACCGACACCAATGTGGAGTATTCTAGACGATGTCGTTCTGGCAGCGACAGCAGTATGCTCAATGCCGCCAGGTAGTACGCCTGCTGCTCTTTAGTCCAGCCATTCAGGGTGGCCACGATCTCGAACTGGTGCCGTTACTCGCGCCAAGGTGTCTGTCCATCGTAGGGGGCGGGCTTAATTGTGACGTATTTACCCACCCCTGGCTGGAGCGTACCTACACTGCAGAACTGCTGCGCCACCCCTGCGATGGCTCCACTGTTGGTGAGCTCTACCTTCTTCTCGCTGCCCGCCCTCGTCGTCTCGGTGGTGACCAATCTCGGCTCCTCTTCCGCCACTACATGTCATCTCTCCCCATCTGCTGCAAGAACTCCTGCCATTCCTGCTTGAGAGCGCTCACTTCCTGTTTCATTTATTGTTCAACACTGTCCATCCTATCATTCACACTGTCCAGTCTCTTGCACACACTGTCAATCTTCTTGTCCACACAGTCTAGTTCATCAACTCGCTTACACCTTCTATCTTTCTGCCCTCATTCTCATTAACATGGTCTATTTTTCTATCTACTTTTTCGTGTACACTGTCTATTTTCTTGTCTACTAATTAACCAATACAAATCATTTGGCTGTTTACAGATGCACTAACACTATCTATTTTAGTATTTACATTTTAATTTACGCTATTAATAGAATCACTATTGCTACTAATTTGACTATTTACATTTTCATTAACATTATCTACAACACTATTTATTCTACTATTTACAGTATCTATTTTGCTATTAACCGGCCACTGAAACTTTCGATTAAAGAGCGGAGCTCTTCCATGTCTGCCGACATTTTCCTAGTTAGCATTTAAAATTTCAAAATGATTCCTCGGCCTATTGCTCAAATATTGTGATATTTACAAATACTAATTACAATTATTTTATTATTTAATTTTTATAAAATACCTCCATCCCACTTGTGACACCAAGTGTTACAATTTCACTCTCTGGAAATTAAGTGGGCTCTACCAAGTTCGTTAAGGGACGGAGGTCTTAACAAATAAAATAATGTATTATAATTTCCTTATTTTATTTACAATAACTACAGTAAAATTCTCTGAACTCAAATTTTCACAATTAATTGAAATCACTTACTGTTCACAATTGACACCAATTAATAAAATTTATAATTATGACAAAGCAATCAATGAAATTAAATAATTAAAGATCAGTCCCAATAGACAGTGTAACAACCTATTCAATTATTGTATAATTTGTGCTTCCATATTTGACAGTTCGAATATTTACAATAAAATCAGTATTAAACTCCCATTCAGTCCCACCTCAGTTCAGTCCATGTGCCTCCAGTCGCAATGTTTTAGAGTTCTCCAAGCACCCTCTTGCACAATAGGTTTCACTCGTCGGTTTCACACCCTCTCGTCCATTCAAGCAACGAACACCTCACTCGCCGCTGTCCCGCAATCTCCAGTCTTCGTCCACACTGGACTTCACTCGCGCACACTCGGCCAGACGGCCTCCGTCAAAGACTGCCGGCCGCTGGGTTGCGGCAGTATACATAGTGTCTTAGGCCGCTACCTAGAATCTTCCCCAACTCGCGTGATGCGTCGCAGAGGGCTGAGGCGCCAGCCAGTTTCACCAGAACATTCTTGCGTCGTCGCTAAACGTATCGGAAACTCTAGCAGGCGAGAGGAGGTCTCTGGCGCCAGAAAGTCTCGCCGCTATCGGCATTGACGGGATTCAGGGGGAAAAAGGGGGGGGGGGGGTAAATCAGGAGGCCGCGGGCGCATCGTTCTAGGAAGAGGGGAGGGCGAGGTGGGTCTCCGATTACGGCGCGGGGCAGCTGAGTCGGCGCCAGCTGCAGCACGTAACAATATATTACTGGTTAACGTGCGTAAATAAATATTTATAGTTGTATAAATTTACCTTTTAAATTTCGGTTGAACTTGTGTTGTTCAAATATTTATATAGACTATTCACGGTAAAATGGGCACTTTTAAAAGCCCTGCTTAAGATTTACTTGTATGCACGTTGTGTATTACTCCGCCTTATGTAATATTAACATTGCAATAGGCCGCATAACTTTATTTGTGCGTAGGTCAAGTGAGACTTTGAAATTTTAACAGACGTAGATATTTTACAGATCTGCTAATTTTTACACTCGAAGCATAAAAAAAAAAAAAAAAAAACAGAAAGACAATGCAATAATTTAAGCTATTACAAATAGTATCCTAACCCTTTTTATTCGACATTAAGATATGTAACTACTTCCCATCCATTATTACCAACTTTACTGGGCGCATGTCACTCAATGCGCCTATTAAAATATATGCAGGTAGTTGTGGTGACTTTTTTCTAAAGTTGATTTCAAAAGTACTCACTTTATCGTGAACAGCCTTTAACATAATTAACCCCTTAACATATTATCCCGAGTATACTCATTCACGAATGACATGTTTCAAAATAGGTGAAAACAGGGTCTTGTGCTGTACAAGATGAGGCGCCAGCACCAATAAAAACAGTGCCTTTTTTCTGGGCAAAGCTACTGGCTACTACTAGAACACCAAGATGTTATTATTGGTTCCTGCCAGTGCCACAATCCAATATAAATTATTTTCATAGGCTCCATCATGTAGGCTATTACAAGGAATTCATGTGTACTTCTCAGATCAAAGATCTCCTCTTTTTCAACGCCTGGGGCGAGACTTTAAGAGTCCTATGTACTGAAACGTTTTCTGTGAAGAAGATGTTTGCGGTTAAACGAGTATCTCGGTAAATAAAAGTTCTGGAAATATGACTGCAATAACGTGACAACTCGGTGAATTGACTGGTCGGTGTCCGCACGTCATAGGACTTGTATACTCGTGTATAAGCAGCAGGGAGGTCAGCTGAGAATCTAGTTCGACAGCAGCTCCCGTGAATGGTGTATCGTCTTGTCTAGCTTCTGCCTCTCAGCATCAAAGACTTATTATACATCCACGATGCCTCCGGGTGCTCCAGAGTCAATGGTAGCTAAGGCAGTTCCATAGACTTCTTCAGGTATGGCGCCGACACCACCATCTTCTTCTATGGGTGGGCTACCTACAGCAGCTCTGTTCCAGCAGCATCTGTATGTTCAAAGACCTCTGCTGAACCATTCCGACATTATAAATGTCGCTTTTGTGAAAAGACATTCGCGGGCAGCAGCAATGCTCGGCGACATGGGTACTATAACTACGTTAAAAATCTCTGTTGCATGTCATATTTGTGTGACAGGTGCGGCAAGCAGATCAGCCGTAGCGACAGTTTACGTAAACATGTTAAAGAAAATAGTAATTTTTTAGGGTGTTAGCGACTGTAATAAGTTAACTGATTAAAAACAAATGTTTGTGAATAAAATTGTGTTTTCTTTCATGTTTTCCTACTTTGTCAAAATTAAATTAAAATTTAAAAGGTAGAGAAAGCAAATAGATTTTACAAAAAATTATTGTACTACATGTACAATTATATAATTAAATTAAGAAATTTTGAAAGTCATAAACTTTAAATTAAAAATAACATATATATTTAATTAATTATGAATGACGTCAAAGTCTCGCATCATGCTTTTAGTTATACAGCTGATTGGAAACCACTGTTTTAAATAGTGTGGAAATTTATAAGTCTTTTATATCTATAAATATAAGGGTTGACAGCACTCTTGGCCTCCAGAATGATTAATTTTCCGAATTTATTCTCGAGCTTTTGTTTTCAAGGTCATTCAGAGTCATGGAGTCAAGGTCAAGGTATTCTGCATCCAATATGGCAGTAATAGTGTGTAATGTAAAATGCTTGCCGACTTTTATGGATTTTTCTCGATTTTTTCTTTCCAAGGTCATTCAGGGTGATTGGGTCAATGGATAATGGGCCATGGAGTTAATGTGTCATGGCGTCTGTGTGTCATGGGGTCAATGGGTCAGTCTTGTGAGGGGGTCGGTCCGACAACAGGAGTCAGTTATCTACTTTAAGTGTGACCATGATTTATAGATGAGCTAAGAACTTGTCTGGAAGAAACTGTTGAAGATATAACTGCAAAGTAATGTGATCAAGGAACTAGCATATAAAGCCTGCCTACCTGCCTGTGTGTGATGTCTCAATGCCTGCATATGATTGGTTAGCTGCAATCATGTGGTAACTTGGTGATTGGCTGGTCGGCGTCTGCACAATGTATTAATGGTGCAATACGATTGGTTCAAAGTCAATATGATGGCATAGGGCTTGCACACTTGTATATTATAAGCAGTAGGGACGTAAGCGGAGAGGTTTAGTTTGACAGAACTGAGTGGAAGGTGGATCGTCTCGACTAGCTTCTGCCTCTTTACATAGATTTTTCTCGAGATTTTGTTTTTATGTCATTCAAGGTCATGGGGTCAAGGTCGAGGTAGTCTGCGTCTAATATGATGGTGGTAGTCTGTAACGTATTATGCCTGCAGACTTTTATGTATTATTTCTCGAGTTTTTTTAAAGGTCTCAGGTCAATTTGTATTGGGCATTGTCTTCCAAGATGGTGGTCTCCTACCAAATTGGCGGTTGCCTACCAATATAGCGGCCTCCAGTAATGCATAAACAAATGACAAACGAAAACAAACATGACGACATCCAGTAACATATAAACAATGAGAGCTGCCTCCAGTAGCATCTAAACAAATGACGAACGAAAAAATTAAGTTGGCGGAATGAGTATGGGTGAGGGGAGTGGGTGCGAGGGAGTCAGTCGTCTGCTGGATTCGAAAAGAGATGAGTAATTGGGTTTTGGGGGGGGGGGGGGGGAGAGCTTAGGAAATGTAAGTTTTTTAATTAAATTTCTTATAAGTTTTTTAAAGGGAAATTTTTTAGAGAAGAAGAGAAATTCCGAGGGAAAGATAGCCGCCGGGGTTAAAGCCTTTTTAATAAAAAAATTCTTAAAATAACATTTAACAAAAATAAATTTCTAAACGATTTTTTAGATTTTTAAAATATTTTTAATTACATTTTTTACTAATAAACTCTTTATAATTTTTTAAATCAATTTTTAAATATTTTTGTAATTTTTTTTAGGTTTTTTTATTTTCGAATTTTCGAGGTCAAAGGTCAAGGCAAAGGTCATAGGTCGTGATCCTGGTCACCTGTCTCGGAGTCACTGATCCCAGTCACCAGTGTCGCTGATTCCTGTTAGCATTTCTGAAAAAAAAAGGGGTCATCTCTGTGGATCCTTTTATTATTAATTTAATTAATTTTAAATAATATATTAGTGATTTTTTCCATATATATATATATATATATATATATATATATATATATATATATATAGAATTGTCTGGAATTTTTTGAAATTTTAAAAGTATTTTTTTTTGGAATTTCTAAATTTCTGTAGTGTTTTTTGAGGTCGAAGATCTACGGGGTCAAGGTCAAGGTCAAATTTCACACCGGTCAGGGGTAAAATGTCTATGACAACCAAGATGCGGCGGGTGACGTAACAAGATGGCGGCTCCCCGCTCCTGCGCTTATATGTCCCATGCCCTTGCTCTCAACTCGCCATATTCCTACTAATATTGGGTGCTCTAGCCACTGAGTTACTGCGGCCCCACTTGATACATATCTATCCACTGGGTCACTGCGACCCCACTTGGAATAACTCTGGCCATTATGCCACTACGGATTTTTGGAAGGAAATGTTTACAGCCCATGGACAAAAAAGAAAGGAGAAATGACGAAAAAAAATTTTAACAGTGCTTTTTTTTATGCAGTAATCAATCCTAAGAAAAGGTTACTCCAGTACCTATTTTAAATTAGAATTTTCTTGAAGGGATGATATATTTTCCTGGAATAAAGATTAGCCTATGTCACTCTCCAGCCCTTTAGCTACATCTGTGTAAAAAAACACATCGATCCGTTGCTCCGTTTTGACGTGAAAGAAGGACAAACAAACACACTTTCGCACTTTTGTTGAGTGTCTAATTTCTTTTGGCCCAACACAGAAGGTTTGTTAATTCAATTGTGTATTTTCTTAGATGAACCAAATTGATTTTGTTGCTTTCCGATTTATGTTCACTCAACAACATATTTTGTTGGGGTAACTACATATATTGTCGGCCCTATACAAACGTATACTTGTCAGCTGTTCTCTCAGTGGAGCCTTGTTTAGAGTCCCGGGATTTTCGCGCGTTCATTCGCCACCAAGAAAAACTCCTCACTCGTTTTTGTACTCGAGCCGCAGTTTGCCAATCATTGGCTGTCGCTCCAAGTTAAAGAGGAGGATGTACGGAAACATTTTCTGTGAAACAATTGTTTGCGCGAATACGCGTATCTAGTTAAGTAAATGATCTGCACATACGATTTTTTGTCAGAAAAGATAAAACATAATTATCTATGCGCCTATTTTCCTACTTTTGCCACATTAAGTGCATTCTTGTAGCAAAAAAATTCTTGAAAAATTGTCAAATATCGCATTTTTAAAGTTTGCCCATGCAGTTTCATTAAGCGGCAAGAGAAAAGTATAAAAATACGGGCGCAGTTTAATCAGTGGGCTTTCATCGCGTGTAATAAAGTTCCACTGTTACTGATCTAATTTGCACAGTACAGCGTCACGACAGAAACACTGCACGCCTTGCGCGTAGGAGCGATGTGGCGCTACGCGTGCATGTTAGTGTCGCCCGTATCGCCCACTCGCTCCTTGACTTTGAACGCGCAGGTCTATCCCACTGTTAATCATAGATCATGTAGCGCAGTATTCCATCCTTGCCTTCTCTGCAGCTCCATTGTGTGTCGAAAGTCGAATGCGGCACAGAGCAGATACAGAGGTGGAACAGCGGCGTATACCGCGAACGCCAGCCGGAGATGCAATCAAAATGGCTCCACTAGTCAACAACACGCCGTAACGCCGTTAACCAATCAGCGC
The DNA here is from genome assembly GCA_029891345.1 of Dryococelus australis. Taxonomy (NCBI): domain Eukaryota; kingdom Metazoa; phylum Arthropoda; class Insecta; order Phasmatodea; family Phasmatidae; genus Dryococelus; species Dryococelus australis. Next base: position 194,895,606 of record CM056998.1, on the reverse strand, counting down.
CTGGTATCATACTCGCCAGCAGGCAGCTCAGCAAATAGGGGACCTTACGCAGCACGCGGTGGCCAATCAGAAGCTAGGTCCGTTCCGAGAGCCCCGCGCAGCCAATCCCAGCTTAGGCGCACCAACGTCAAAGGGACAGCCACACTATTTGTATTGCCACGTGTCTTACGTGTCTGCCCGCGAATCACGGAGAGACAGAGTTGTAGCAACTTAATTCTGATTGGCCTCGCTAGATATGAAACTGTCGTTTAGCAAAAATACGCAGCTATTATCCACATTATAGGCTATTCTCGGTAAAGTGAGCACTTTTTGAGGCCCTCCCAGCAATTATTAACTACTAATAAATGTATTTTATTGCAGCTTCCCATGTTAACTTTTTAGAGTTATGAAATGTATACACTGTGTTTATTAGTCACATATCAATGCAAAAAATTAAGAATTGGCGGAAAAATAGAAATTGGCTGAAAAGAAAATTTTAGCAGGGCCTTAATAAGTGCTCAGTTTACAGTGAACAGCCTATAGTAATGCAATTGTTCACTGTAATATTGAAATCTAATTTGCGATTAAATCTTGTCGCGGAAAAACAGGTGGTCCTAGATATCACTTACTCTGCCACTTGGCAATAAACGCGCACAGCCGCAAAACAGGAAATTACTAGAGACGTGAAAATTTTGAGTCTCTCATGACCTGTGGGAGCCGCTGTAAGACTACCCGTCTCCCGCCCTTCATACCGGCGCTGCTGCATACTCACCTCGCTTCACCCACGTCGGCTCTCAAGACCTCGATGTTAAGGGGACTATGTAGCTGCGCGTCCAAGGTCGAGAAGCGAAGGAGCGATACGGGCGACACTAACACGCACGCGTAGCGCCACATCGCTCCTACGTGCAAGTGTTTCATTCCCGTCGTGACGCTGTACTGTGTGAGTTAGATGTGTAACAGTCGAGTTTTATTACACGCGATCAAAGCCCACGAATTAAACTACGTCCGTATATTTGTAACTTTTCTCTTGCTGCGTAAGGAAACAGGGAAGGCAAGTTTTAAATATGCGATATTTGACAATTTTCACAATTTTTTTTCTCCAAGAATACATTAAATATGACAAAATTAAAAAAAAAAACAGGGTCATATACAATAAATTTTTATCTTAAAAAAAAAAAAAATCAGATTTCTAGAACATTTATTTACCGAGATACGCGTTTATCCGCAAACAATGTTTCAACAGAATACGTTTCTGTACATAGGACTCTTAAGAGCTTCCTAGATCTCTTCGCCTCACAAAGAGCCGTCGCCGATAAACAAAAGAAGATTGCTGGCAAGCCCGTGGGGGTATTTAAATCTAGCACGTGAGGAGATATATTTTCGCGAAGTTCGGGTGTCCCCTACCCGCATAGCGTTCAAAGGATCGTGTTGGAGCGTTGTCACGGCAGAGCGCACCATCGTCTCAAACGAGCGCGAGAGGAACTACTCGGCAGGCTAGGCGCCGCCGCCAGATGCGGCACTGGCGGAGTGCTGGCGTTATCTTTATTGGCGCGGGATTGGACAACACGCTGCTCGTCTCGGCTAAGACGGCTCGTCTTGCTGAGCGGCGAGCTGTCAGCCTGTGCGCTCCCAGCCCCGGTAATTGCCGCCCCGAGGAAGGGGAGATACGCGTGGCGCCCACCGGAATACCCGCTGCTCGCCTGAGTAGATGGGAAATGGGGGTTCTGGCGCACTTATCCACTTGCGCAAGTAAACCGAAATTAACCCTATCAATATAGCAAGTGATATTTCGCCAAAAAATATGAGTACACGGTAGACTTTAATGCTATACGCACCCAACAGAGTTTGTATATTGTCATTGGTTGATGTATGGTTGAGAAGGCGTTTTCAAATTTCACCGGGCCATCAGAATTCGGCAACATCGACACGGCTCCTATGTAATTCGTGTGCAGACTGTTAATGCATATCATAAAGGAATTCAGCCAATCAAGGTAGGTAAACGACCCTTCAGTGTTTTGAAATATATCTCGTCTAGAAATCTTTTCGCCAAATTTCACTAGCCCTGCCTATAGGCAGGGACAGGAAACATTCGCGAATTCATTTCAGGACAAGATAGGTTTCAAATCCGTGTACACGGAACTCGCCCTTGTAACTGGATCAGAGTTTATAAGATACACTAAGGACGACTCTGCGCCAATAGCCGACTTGCAAGGGAACAAAAAGAAAATCCCGTACTGTCAAATGTTAGTTAATACTGGGGCAACGGCTAATGAACGAACATATGATGTTCTATTACACAAAGGATTGTGGAGTCTAGCACAGAGGTCATGGAGCTCGCGAAATTTTCCTATCCCTACCTATAGGCTGTTCACGGTAAAGTAAGCTCTTTTTAAGGCCCTTTCAACAGGCATTTACCACTAATAAATATATTTTATTGCAGCTACAGATGTTAACTTTTGTTAGTGGTGAAATGTACACAGTGCGTTTTTTAGTCTGTGACAATGTTTATGTTAAATTAAGACAGGAAGATAGAAATATATTGAAAAGAAAAATTCAGCAGGGCCTTAAAAAGTGCTCACTTTACCGTGAATCACCTATATCAAGTATGAATATATATGTATATTGGACTTTTTAAAGCAAGTGGACTTAGTACACTGTAGAAAATATTGTGTACGTACACAAATACGAAATATCGTGGCGGTTACTTCGATGTAAGCAAACTTGATCTCTCATTGGCACACGCGAAGCTGTGAAACGGGCCTTGAGCCTGATTGGCCATTGCAAATTCCGGAATATTCCCTACTTGTCAGGCTGCCGCTTGACAAGTTAGTCTCCAGGAGTTAGTTGGTAAACGATGTTCTGCTGTATTACAGGCCGCTGAAGCCACTTATCTGGCATGCGTGGTTAAAGTTAGCAGTACACACTTTCATTTCACCTCTGTATTCTTAAATAATCTCTTACTGTATACAACAAGAAAGGGCATCCAGTAAGAGAAGATCCCTGTAAAGTGGGATACACATAATTATTTGTTGAGTGTATATTCCATAGTCGCATAAACAACTGCTATCAGTAATTTCAATCACTAGAGATTATTATCAGTACCGACATTTTGCATAGCGTCAAATTGACTCTAGTTGATACCCAAATGAAAAAAAAATTTGCGTGCTGCAATCTTGAAAGTTACATTTTAAATAGACATATATGTCTGTAAGAGTTCAAACATAACCCAAATATTTAATCTGTTGGTAACGTTCATGTTTTTAATGAGGTTTGACTAGTTCAGTCCTGAACTCAATTACAAGCTGAAGTTTCGTAATCATCAAATATTGTTATGTTCACTGTACTTGCGTAGATCATGCTTTTCGCAACCTGTGAGCCACGTACTGCATATTTGTTGATGCTAGCATTAACCATTTACAAATGAGAGACTCAGATAATTCAACAAATTAGATTTCTAACATCGGTTCTGATTCCGTGACATATACATTAACAACTACTAATGCCCTCTGTATGCTACGTGGTTCTCTGCCACATACATGGGGCATGAACGGGTTAATGTTTATTTGTCATGATTTTGGGTAATTGTGCTAAAATATTCATTTTATTATCTACTCGTCATTCTATAGTAAATTTTTGCTGGGTGCGCTGCTGTATGATTCTTACTATAACTTAATTAAGCAATTTTTTTAAGTTAACCTTTGAAAAAAATTTCCTCTCCCAAATTGCATTTATTTTAGTACTGTACTTTTATTGTGGTATATATTTAATGGCAATTAAATCAAGCTAGAAGTGTGTAAGCTATGTTCAAAATATCGTGACGATAAGATCTGTTGAACTCAGTATTTCTATTTACAACCGACATATTCGTTCACACAAGACCGGTAACACTTTCTATACTGCACAATGTTTACTACTGGCTCGCTCTTTTAATATAATACCAAGTTGGGAGTGTCCAAGCGAAATTATCTTCCCTACTTAGAAGAATATAAAAATCTATCCTGTTAATTTGGGTAAAGGCTGTTCACGCTAAACTGAGCACTTTTGAAAGTACTGCGTAAGATATACTTGTATGCACATTGTGTACTCTTCCACAATATATAAAATTAACGTTGCCACGGGCCAGATTACTTTACTAATGCGTCGATCATGTTAAACAGTAAAGTTATCAGAACAGACCGTGTTTGACAAATTTGCTAATCGTTACACTTAGATGCAGTAAAAACACAGTAAGCAAAAGAAATTATTTTAGTATTCATAAATGTTTACCTAACACTTCTAAATCGACGTTAAAATATGGATATATATTTCCTGCGTCGTTAAAAACTTTACTTGGTACATGCCAGTCAATGTAGCCCTTATGTACATGAAGGGGCAGTAACATTTTGCAAAGGTTGATCTCAGAAGTGCTCAATTTACAGTGAACAGCCTATAGTTAGGGACCTGCAAAATTCGCGGTATTATTTAGGGATAGGTTAAACTTAAAACTCATATACCTTTGCAACACGGTTGTCATTGGAACATTCATTATTACACATACTGTATAACTCAGCGCCAATAAATAACCACTTAACACATTGAGGTCTGCACACATTCATTGGCACTTAAGACAAATTAGAAGTGAGTCACCTATATCCACTGCTGAAAAAACACCGGTTATTTTGGTGTCTGTATTAGAACTCACCATCGTCCTATTGGTCCATACCGCACCAGACACTACCTTATACTTTACAGCTTTCATTATTGGCCGGTCATCCACCAATGGAGAGCTGAGCTGATATCGACCCAATCAAATGCCCTTTACGTATAAAGTGATTTACAATTTGCCTTGAGTGGCTATAAAAAACCAATTCTATCGACAGCAATGTCTTGTTACTGCGCTGTGGTGTTCTTGTGACATCGTGTTTAACACTATCCGAACAAAGACTGCACATCCAAACTAAGTTTCGTTCTAAACCACAAAGGAATTTTCAAATCAGATTTGCTCGAGCTACTTTCGAGAATAGTCTAGAAAGTGTTAACAATTGTCTGCTCCAATCACGCGCAGTTCAGTTAGGAAGGGCGCGACTTCGCGTGTATGCAACAGCCAATGGATAAACGACGCCGGCTCAACTATATACAATACTGTGGAGTTCAGCCTGGTGCCAAATAATAACGAGAATTTTGCACGTCCCTGCTTATAGTTTACACTTCAAGTGCCGCTGACGAAAAATATGAAATGTGGTGACGCACCAGTGTTTCTTCGCGCATGTCTTCAAAGAATGCAAATGTCATAATGTTGCGGTGAACTCCCGTACAACTCAGTTACATCCAAGCGACATGGTATGACGTCGGTGGCGCTCAAAAATGTAGCACAGGGAAGACAAGTATAGGCTATTCACGGTAAAGAGAGCACTTTTCAAAGCCCTCTCAATAATGGGCAATAAATATTTTTTACTCGAGTCTTAGACGTTAACATCTGAGTGTGGTGGAATATACTCACTATGTTTATTACTTACGTTGCAACATTTATTCTAAAATGTGGTGAACCCTTTGAGGAGTATGCACGTATATATTCGGGGCTACGTTTATATGGAAATCTCTTTACTGTGGAAGACCACACCCACAATTTTATAGCTTTAATGTTTCGCAGGACAAATAAATTTATCAGCAATTTAGCTCTTAAGATTAATTTTTTTTTTTTTTTAATTTCTCAAATGAACACGATGAACTGTAAAACCTGTTACATCTGTCGCGACACTTTAACTGGTGCAGAGCCGAGACGTGACTTCATTGGCCGACGGCTAGCCAATAATACACGTTGTGGGGTACATTAGGCGTGTCAGGTGTGTCCAGGACCAATAGGACGATGGTAAGTGGAAATACAGATACCAACGAAACTTATTGCTGTGGTGGAGAATATAGCCAACTCACTTGAACCTAGTCTTCGACGGTAAGGAATTTGTACCATACATAAAAAGTTAAAGAATTAAAATGGCTGAAAGAGTAAAGTAACTAGGACCTCAAAATCGCTCACTTTACCGTGAACAGCCTATATAAAAAGACGAGCTGGCATGGCGGTTCGTTTGCTATTGCCGCAGCCGTCCGCCAGTGCCCACGCGAGTCTCTCGGAATACGCCTTGCAACCGAATGGCTATCACGTGCTGTGAAAGTTCCCCCATTGACCGGGACGCCGGCTGGCGAGCAGGTTACATAGGCGCTGATTGGTGGAAGGCATTCCAGTGCTTCGCTGATCAGTGACGCCATTTGCTGGCGGGTTGTTGTGAAATGATTTACGGTTAGGGACAGGTGTTTTCCGTGAAAAATTTCAAGACCAGTTGTTCTCCAAAACACTTTTGTTCATATGCGCTTTCGTGGCTGGATGATTTTTAATCATCATGGACGTTCAGTATCGGAGTACTTTATTATGACTGGCCCAGTCTAATAAGAACATGTTTTCTCATGTAGACACGCGTCCAATAATCAAAGGAAGATTCGGTTGTGGATGTAGGATATTGAAGTCTAGCACGGCCATAAATATTATCGCGAAGTACACCTGTGATCCTTTCATACCTAAAGGGAGCTACAGGGATGTCAAACATATCTCAGTGTTAAGTAACTCACAACAGTATAAGATGGGAGTTTACTGAATTTAAGAATGTGCAATAACTAGGGATATTCGCGAATTCATTTCAGGACAAGATGGACGTTAAACACGTGTACGCTGAAGTTGAATTTGCAATTGGATCTCAATTTATTAGACACGCCCTGGACGACTGAGCCAATAGCAGACTTGCAAGGAAACAAGTAGCGAGTGCCATACTGCCAGGTGTGAAGTAACACTGACTACTCCGTGGGGCAGCAGCCAATGAACAAACATCTGAGGCTCAAGTGAACACATTACTGTTGAGTATAGCCTACAGGTCATTGAACTCGCGAATTTTTGCTATATCTAGCAATAACTGTTTAAATGCAAATAGTAGTTAGGGGAGCTTTAAAAGAATTAACAGTATGCTAGCTAATTATATAAAAGAGACCACGCCACTTAACGTAGTTAGAGAGTCCCCACCTTGTCCATGTTGCCCAGGTTGACTCAGGTGGCGGCTAGTGAAGGCCGAACTCGCCAATCTCCTGACTCCTTCCTCTTGGTCCGATGCCCCGACGACAAAATATGCCGTTCTTAGGAATACGTTGCCCTATATAGGGCGTGTTGTGTAAGTATACGACCCCGTATACTCGCCGATATAGGATGTCTCTGCTTTGCTTTACGTGGCGTATTTCGGCAATCACAGCTCGTGCTCTAGTTTAATGTTTGGAAGTGTTATCACTGATCAATAAGGACACCTGTCTTTAGTGAAAAGATTTCCGAGAAGAGCTAGACTCCAACGTCCTATGGCATACGTGCCGGGTTCCTTCTGTTATTGGCCACGTATTTTTGTCGGGAGACAGTTCCTTACCTGACCGGGCCAATCAGAATTATGTAACTCGAACACTGAGTGTCTGTGATTCGCTGGCTGGCACCTACAACGCGTGATAGTTAAACTCAGCCAATTATAAAAGTGGATCTGAGCTCTAGTGTATTGGAGTACATGTTAACCTGAAATCTTTTCGCGAAAAACAGGTGGCCCTACTGATCACTAGAGATACCATAATTTTGTGAAAAAATTTCACGTCCACTTGTATTTCATAACACTTTTGCTCAGATCCACTTTCGTCATTGGATGCTATAGGTGTTACGCGTCTTAGGAGTATGTCCGCGAATCACACACGTACAGTATCGGAGTAACCTAATACTGATTGGTCCTTCAAGTACGAGAATGTCATCTCGCAAACACTGGTCGCCAATAATTAGAGATAGTGATTTTTTCGCGAATAAATGTGAGTACACGGTATACTTCAATATTATAAACACCCAACACCAAATTGTGTACTGCCATTGGTTGCTGCGTGTTTGAGAAGGCATTTTCATATTTGACCGGGGGCCAATCAGAATACGGCAGCAGCGGCACGGTTCCTACGTGACTCGTGCGCATACAGTTAACATTTGTCAAAAAGTAATTCAGCCAATCAAGATAGATAAATGACTCTACAGTGTTTTGAAATATAACTTGTCTTGAAATATTTTCGCGAAATTTCACTACCCCTACCAACAAGCAAAATATAACTTCTTGTTTGCCCGTATAGTGTTGAAATCTAGCATGTGCGGAAATCTTTTCGCGAAATTCGGGCGTCCCTGCTGATTACAGTTCCCAACAGTGTGCAGCTGAATTTCGCGGGATAAGCGGCCATTTCGCCTCTGTACTCGTGAGTAATCTACGGCACAGTGTTTGCCAGGCAGTGAATAGCCAGCACTGCTCTCTCTCTCTGCACACAATGTCCTCGTTTGCTTACGCGCGAGCCGACACGTGGATAAATCTCTGCCGGAAGCTGCGGTCCCGGAGGTTGTACTATGTGCGTGCGCACTTCCGGATCCGCTATAAACCCTTCCTGCGAAACCCTGCAGTTTACATTTCCCCCTCCGCTGTGCCCCTCCACTCTCCTTTATACTTCCGTCTTGCTTAAATCTCCGGGGGAAGAAGGGGTCTGCCATTGTGGTCCTACCACGCCACGCATATCACCTAATGCTGTGGTTTACTCGCGGTCTCCCCACGCTGTCAAATATTTTCTGGTATACTTCCTAACTGTAGTTGAAGTTTTGAACCTATACACCGTATGGCAATAATACCGCACATCAAGCTGCAGATGTAGGAATGTTTAGCGTCGTTATACACGACGTTGGAAACTTCCCTACACATCTCACTGTTTCCTGAGCAAATGTAGGAACGCTAAAATGAATGCATAGGAGAATACATTCCCATTCCTACTTTCGTACTACAGGCTGTTCACGATCAAGTGAGCACTTCTTAAATCAACCTTAGGTAAAAGTCACCGCTCCTATCTAACGGATGCACTGAGTGACATCCGCCCAGTAAAGTTGGTAACTATGGATAGACAGTAGTTCCATAGCTTAGCGTCGAATAAAAAATGTAAGGAAGCCATTTATGATAACTCAAATTATTTCTTGGGCTTTCTGTTTTTTTAAAAGCATCGAAGTATAATAATTAGCAGATTCGTAAAATATTTACTTCCTGATAATGTCACAGTTTCATTTGACCAACGCATGAATAAAATGGTGATGCCCATCGCCAAACAACTATTTGGTGGTTTTTAACATCATCAGCATGTATTTATGCGCCAGTACACGCAATAAGTTCTAGAATACGTGATCAACTACTTACATGTTTGTCTAAGAGCTTTATTAATAGCCGTTACTCAGATCTCGTATTGAGATCGTATCACGTGATACACCTTGAGATGAGATGCGTTTCTTGTATTGAGACCCGCGCTAATTAATAGTCACTTCTCGAGTCCTACTCAGCTCAAATTAGTTTCAAGTTTTTCTTCTCAAGTGATATAATATTGTGAGATACGTTTTTTTTTTATCTAGCCTCGCAAAGGGCCCTTTGAAACAGAAACTGGGGTATTTTTTGCTGTCGGTGCGCGTTTGTCTGCAGCTTCATTCGACTGTTTCTTGTGTTTATTTATATTTTGTCCTGTTATTGTGCGAAAACGAATGTTAATATATATTAAAAATTACAGAGGGCTAAATAAACATAAATAACTCAACTTGTAAGGTACAAAGACAATATAAAAGCTCTATTATGAAAACACTTATGTGAAGTTCGACAAAGTTAACCCCGTTCAGTCACTTGTGTGCTATATATGGATGTTAATCAGAAAGCGTACCGATATATATATATATATATATATATATATATATCGGTACGCTTATATATATATATATATATATATATATATATATATATATATAGAAATTAAAAAAAAAAAGTGCCTCCAATGAGTGAAATGGTAGGTATCATTGGTAACTAACACTGCACTACTTCCCTTTGTTCAAAAGAAGTGATCTTATATATATATATATTTTCGTCCCCCCCCCCCCACACACACACACACAATTTATCTTTCGAATTATTTGTACTTTCTTCCGTTTCGACCCATTCAGATCCAGTGTACATAGTTGTGTAAGTTCGCAAGTGTAAGAAATGTTTGGTCTGTACTGCACACTGAGGAGCTCGAAGATCAATTATATTACCTGCGGGTACATGATACGCATTCCGTCCTACTTGTCTAGATTATAACTGGCTTACAGAACGCCAGCTGAGAAAATACAGCCCACAGCTGATTGGCTATGACAACGAAACAAGTGTTATTTTGGCTTAAGTGCAGCACGTATCATAACATGTTTTGTTTGGAATACCTGAAACCGTACATTAAATAGAGTCTTAGATGGTTAATGTGAAAGCAGGCAACACACAAGACACAGTACCTGCTATCATGCAGTTATAGGCTGTTCACGGTACAGTGAGCACTTTTTAAGGCCCTCCCAACAGGTATTAGCTACTAAAAATATATGTTATTGCAGCCTCAGACATTGCATTTTAAGGTTGTGGAAATGTATACACTGTGTGTATTGGTCACATTGCAATGTTTTTATTAAAAAGTAGAAATAACATGGAAATCGGATGAAAGGAAGAATTGGCAAGGGCCTTAAAAAGTGCTCACTTTACCGTGAACAGCTTATACTAGCGTATCGTACCGTCATATGCCAAGTGGTGTAGCACCTTTCCTTGAGTTGACGTGTTGCCTACCTCTCAGGCAACTCCCGTTTTGTTTTGAAATGCCTGAATGGATTTGTCGACATCGGTTCACCTGTGAGTGTTCCCAAAAGACGATTTTTCCTTTTCACTTAGCCATGCTAATTCATAATCTCCCTTAACAATATTGTTTACAGGTTAAAGTTACAGAATTCCATGCAAACGTAGGGTGCCAACCACCATTAACTAAAATGGAGGTAGGTGATATCACCATTTACATTTTCAGAGCTGTAAGAGATATTATGTAGAAAATTATTATTCACTGATTTGGCACTTAATCCCAAGTACTTTATGATATATTTCAATGGAAGCATTTAAAACTTTGGTTATTGGGGCGCATAGCTACATTGAAAATCACGTAAGCGAAAAGAGGCACTTACGTTTTCGTCATATATTTTCGCAAAGGTTAACCTGCTGGGTTTTTCTTGCTGTTGTTATATATATATATATATATATATATATATATATATATATATATATATATATATGTGTGTATGTGTGTGTGTGTGTGTGTGTGTATAGACACACACACACGCACATATATAGGGACATAATTATTTCGCGAATTCATTTTAGGATAAGATAGACTCAAAACACATGTAAATTAATGTTATGTTTACAATTGTACCCCAGTTTAGACACGCCCAGGTAAACTCTCAGCGAATAACTAGGGATAGGAAAATCTCGCGAGTGCAACGACCCATAGGCTAGACTCCACAATCCTGTGTATACCCAACCCTCAGTAGTTAGATCACTGGCTGCTGCCTCAGACAGTAGACAGTGTTACTCCACACCTGGCAGTATGGTATTCACTACTTGTTTCCTTACAAGTCCGCTATTGGCTCAGAGTCGTCCAGGGCGTGTCTAATATACTACGATCCAGTTTATACGTGTTTGACGTCTACCTTGTCCTGAAGTGAACTCGCGAAATGTTCCTATCCCTACGAATAACATACATGCAAGGAAAAACCCCCTGAACCCCGTGTCACCTGGTCTGACGTACATGCTGGGATAGCAGACAATGAACAGACAGTTGAAGCTCGGAGATGCATAGAAACGTGGAGTATAGCCTACAGGCCGTTAACAACGCGGAATTTTCCTGTCCCTTGTGTGTGTGTGTGTGCGCGCGCGTGTATGTGTACACAAGGTGTTTTTGAATGAAACGTCGCAATTCAAGCCATAGCATCTATGGACTAATATAAACAAAAAAATGCGAATAGCCAAATTTTTGAAAAATGTCATATAAAGCATATTTTTAAATTTAGTCGAAGTAAGGTAAAATATTGTAGGGAGTCCGCAGCTATACATACCTGCATGAACAACAAGAAGTTGCGTACCACGAAGGCGAACGTAAGTGGCGCGCCATGCGGAGAGCGCCTGCAATAAGGACAGCATAAAATCGAGGGCACGTAAATGATGTTGGTAGTTGCTAGGATTTGTTGTTAGTCCATTGATACTGTAACTTGAATTTCGACATGTTATTCACAAATATATGGTATATATATGTGTGTGTGTGTGTGTGTGTGTGTGTGTGTGTATATATATATATATATATATATATATATATATATATATATATATATATATAAATGCAGGGTGTATCTAAATTCGACAGACAAACTTCGGATGTAGGTTAATCCCGAAGAAAGAAGTTGGAAACATGAAACATATATATGACATATGGTATGAAATTAACTCTAAGGGAAACATACATTTTTGAAGTTGTAGTAGAAGAAAATGTTTATTACAGTACCACTGTACTGTACCTCTTTCTGGAATCTTCCCCTCCCTTCAATATCCGCAGAAGTGTGTTATTGGCTATTGTGTATGCCCCACCTGCCAGGTATTGGTAGATATTATTTTGAAAGGAAAACACGAATTACTCGACAACGGTGAGGTTTAGGGTATTTACGCAAGGTGATATTTTTGTTAATTGTGACATGAGAAGTAATTATCCATCCTTTAAATTCCGAATATGCTAACTTGACATAAATGGTATTATGAAATAGGGGTAGTAACTGTGATTATTTACATTAAATATATTTGATGCCAGCGACAAGTGTTGTCGTGTTTAAAGAACTTTGTTCAGCGAACCATTATCCAGACAGTCATCCATCTTAAATATTATCTCCAATATTTGCAATAAACAAGTGGTCCAGGTCCAACTTCAAAGATGCGTTCCACTATTAGTATTCTCTTTAGACCATAGGTCGTATATATTTCTGCAACTTATTTTTTCGTGATTAACATACACCCGAAGTTAGTCGGTCGATGTTAGATGCATCCTGTATAAACATGTGGTACGGCATTTATGATTTTTTTACTTTTTTTCCTAATGCTTAAATATGCAAATGTTTGTGATGGCGAGAGAATCTCCCGCACACGGCGTGCTGAGCCGGGATTGGCCAGCGGCTCGCGCGGCCTTGACTCGCGCGGTCGGTCAGTTGGTCAGCGCCTCTGGCGGTCGGAGCAGGAAGCTCCCAACAAGGAAGCTCATTCATGGCTCTTCGGCCGGCCGGGGCTATCGCCTTGTCGATAACAACCCCCTCCCTCTCCCGAAACTCGGTTAGGCTGCAGTCAGCGCTGCATCCTCACAGCGGAGTCGGGTGGTCAAAGTTCGCGCGTCCCTTGACCTTACTGGCCCATCCGCCTGTCATTAGACACGCTGAGTGCGTTAGAATTATCCCTTAATGGACTTGTTAAAGCTATCGGAATGGCGCAATAAATACAGCTTTACGGTCGGCAGCTGCGCCGTGCTCAACCACTCCTGGAGGTGGCGATTGTCGATAAGCTTCAGTCTAAGCACCTGGCTACAACACAAAAAGTTCTTCCTGCGGCTCTTTACAGGCGTTAGATAGCCGTTACTTGCTTCCGACTGACCCAACAACATAAAATTACTATCCTTCCGCTAGAGAGATAGGCGAAAAGAAGACAATCCCTGTTCTTCCAGAGTGTGCAATTACGAACATCATCGCTACGCCTTTCAGCTAAGCAGCGATAGCCACTGGGCGTTCGTAGGCAACCTCTTTTCGACGTGAAGGCCGTTTCAGTGAAAGAACGATCCCAACTCCTGGATGATAAATAGCTCTTCACCGTAAATACAGGCCAGTATTTGATCCCAATGTCTTCCGGATATATCCAGTATTACATTCATGTTGGTCATATACAGTTACAATTTTTATACGATTGGAAATATTATTAATGAGTTATTGATAATGATCAACTTTATTTAAACTGCCAATGATATCACTACTACATATTTGAATAAAACAATTATATAGTTAGTTTCGATATCATTTGACTTAGTCAAAAACCAACAATGTCGGTAAAAATTTTGAACAGCAACATTAGACGCTCCGTATTATTTACTATATGCACGGACATCAATAGCAGGTATTTACTATTGGTGCTTTTGGGGGAGGGGGGGGGGTGTTTCTTTCCTAATCACGTTGTTTATGATTTTAATAACACTGGTGCTTATACCAGCGGGAATCACTACGAAACGTTTCCTTATTCTGATGATTCGTGGTAACCGAACTGTGGAGTCCACATTTAACAAACCGTCCACGCCAGCTTCTAATCATCGTGAATGTATCGATAATATCTACGTCGGATCATTGATTTATCGATGGGGACAGGTGTTTTTCGCGAAAAATTTTTCAAGAACAGTTGTACTCCAAAACATTTTTGTTCACGTGCACTTTCGTGGTTGGGTTATTTTAAATTTCACGGGCCTCAAGTGTCTGTTCGCGAATCATAGACGTTGGGTATCGGAGTACTTTATTACGATGGGACCAGTCAAATAAGAATACACGCGGTCAATAACCAAAGGAAGTCGTGATTATGGACGTAGGATATTGAAGTCTAGCATGTCCATAAATATTTTTGCGAAATACACCTGTCGCTATTTATGGATATTTTCCAAAACTGTGTATGGGTACGTGTTACTTTTAGCCTCCATAATTATCGTCCTGGATCGATGCATCGAAGAGTTTTTGCATGGGTCGCAGACAATATCGCAGATTGGAGCGGAGAGATCTGGCCGGTTCTTAACATCGAGATCTTGAAAGCCGATGAGGATGAAGCGAGGTGAGTACGGAGCAGCGCTGGAATGCAAGCGCGGGGGAAACGGGATATCCCCGAGGAAACCCATCGCCTAGAGGCATTGTCCGGCACGATTACCGCGTGCGAAAATACGAGACTGACGACGCCGGGAATCGAAACCGGTAGCCCTCTGTGGGAGTCGATTTCCCTAGCCACTGTACGACCGCGGCCCCTGGCGTTGATCGCGACACAGAACATCTAACAACACACATGTAAAATTGCTGCGTGTTTCGTGAATTCCAGTCACGCGCGCATGCAAGATTGTCTCACTAGCCAACAACATGGACGAACGTCGCTTCCTAACACCATTGTTTTCGGAGATTTAAGGTGGCCGCCTGGTAGAAGGAATTGTGCACGTCTGAGGCCCCAAAAGCGTGGGAGCGCTAGGGGGCGACCGAAACATGCGAACCAACTCTCTCATCGCCTCTACGCGCAAAGCACTGAACTGGCGTGCAGTCTTGCCTACGATAACGCACCTCTATGAGACCATCAACGGACACCCTACTATTGTATTCGTAATAATAATAAAATTAATGTTTTATTCACACCCCTATTCATTTTTTAAAATGTTTTCTACCGGAATGTTTATAACTAAAAATAACCGCGGAAACACCCGTTTGTGCAATTTTCGCTGTCGCAAAGAATGTTTGAAAGATAAATGGAGGAACTAAAAACCCATGCAGACGCTTAACGTATCTTAAATGTTGTTCGTAAGCAGACCTCACTCAGGCACGTTGGACTGTTTTTTAATAAAACTTTTTCTGCTGGAGCTCTGCAAATCGTTCAGCGGCCTACCCAGGCGGCCACCTTAAGGTTTCGTTGTAATGAAACACTATTTATGTATGTGAGTTTTTAATTTTGGTATACATGGCAGTACCTACTGCATATACTTCATTTCTCAACTATAAATTCCTTTCCGTTCGCTATACACGTAAAGCCATGTGGTATATAATTAGGGATAGGAACTTTTCGCGAGTTCATGTCAGGACAAGATATACGTCAAGCACTGGTAATCTGAAGATGACCTTTCAATTGGATCACAGTTTATTAGACACGCCCTGGACGACTCTGAGCCAATAGCACACTCGCAAGGAAACAAGTAATGAGTGTCATACTGCCAGGTGTGAAGTAACACTGGCTACTCTATGGGCAGCAGCCAATGAACAAACATCTGAGGCTCGAGTATACACATGACTGGCGTCTAGGCTACAGGTCATTGAACTCGCGAATTTTTCCTATCCCTATATAACACCGTTACGGGGTTCGGATATTTTCCTATACATGTCTGCCACCTTCCTTTGCATTTCGGATTGGCTTGTGGTTTTTCTCTAGGTGTCATTATTTTCCCCACTTCATCTGTCGCTGTACCATGTGCGCTTCACCAAGGCGAAACTGGTTCGATCCCCGGCGGGGTAGCTCCTGGACTTTATCGCACGTGGGAATCGTGCCGGACGATGCCGCTGGTCGGCGGGTTTTCTCCGGAATCTCCAGTCACCCCCCACCCACCGACCTTGCATTCTGGCGCTGATCCATTCTCACCTCATTTCATCCTCACCGGCTCTCAAGACCTCGTTGTTAAGAGCTGCCCAAATCTCTCAACTCAAATTAGCTATTAATAATACTGTACTAACAAATATTTTTAATAGTTATTTTATTTCAAGAGGATTAATATTCGTTTTTCATAACTAAAATGGAGGAGAATGTAATCAATCATTAACCCTTTCACTCTAACATTAATTTATAATTTCTGGTGTTGCGGATCACAAATATTTTGATTCACGTTGTAGTTAAACTGGTAAAGTACTTGGTTTTGTTACCACGACCAATAAGTAGTAACCTGCAAAATTCGCGTTATTTTTTGATGACAAGCTAAAATCCACAGTATTATATATAATCAAGCCCGCGTAGTTTCTCCATTGGCTACTGCCCAGATGTTAATTCACTCTCTTCCTGAGTGAACTGTACGTGATTGAAGTACACGATTGTGAAGTGTTCCCTTATTGGCGCAGGTTTACCGGGGGTGTGTCAAATATGGCATGGTCCAATGACAAACATATTTAAAAGGTAAGAGTGTTTTGAGTTTAAACTGTCCTCAAATAATAACGTAAATTTTGCAGGTCTCTAACAATAAGCTGTGAGTGAGTGAAGAGATTTGGACGGCTCTTAACATCAAGGTCTTCAGAGCCGATGAAGGTGATTGAGGTGAGGATGGAGCAGGGCCGGAATGAAAGGGAGAAGGAAACGGGAGATCCCCGAGAAAATCCACTGACCAACGGTATCGTCCGGCATGATTCCCACAAGCGAAAATCCAGAGTGACCCGGCCGGGGATAATAATCTGTAGTCTTTTTGCTTGGTGAGCTGTGATGTGAACCAGCCATAATGCAGCGCTGTAGCTTGGTTTACTAAATTGTTACCTCAAGAGAAGATTGCTGGCCACTCAGCCTCCCACAGTACAGTACCGCTCAAATATAAGCTTCCTGTGCAACATGTTGACGATTTTCTACAATGGCCATGAAAGGGTTAAATATTCATTATTACTAGGGCCACCTGATTTCTGCGATAAGATTTTTCGACTACTAGTACTCCAAATCGTGTTAGTTCGGAACCAATATTGCTATTGGATAACTTTAACCCGCGCGCGTGTTAGGAATCTGCCAGCCAATCACGGATGTCCATTGTCGGGGCAAAATTTTTTTTTCTGATTGGCCCAATCGCGTAGAAAATACCTTCTCACACAGACACGCGGCGAATAGTCAAAGGAAATGAGCAAATCTGCTCAAATTTCAGACGTAGTCTGTGCGTAAATGTTTCCGCAAAAAAACGGTGGCCCTATTTATTACTGAATATTTATTGTATCAACTGTAGGAATTATTACGATTGCTTGCCTCGTTGAAGTTTTTTCTCAACATCTGCACATTTTGTGAGGAAAAAAAAAAAAATGCTTTCTAAAGCATCGAGAATGAAAATGGCCATTGAAATCTGATTAAAAATAGACAATTTATACTGATTTTCAATAAATTCACGTGAGCAAATTTTAGCTCAAAATTTTGTGTTGTTTTGGTATATAGACATTCTTCTATCATATGCAACATAAGTAGAGAATTGAAAAATTCGCGTTATTATTTGAGGACACGTTTAGCCTTCAAACACGTGTACCTTCGCAAAACGTGTATCGTTGGACTATACTTTATATGACAAACTCTCCGCCAATAAATGGACGTATCACAATCGTGTATCCTAATCATGTGCTGTTTAGTTAGAAAAGGGGTGAATTCACATTTTTGCAGCAGCCAATGGAGAAACGACGTCGGCTGTAGTGCATACAGGGCTGTGAATTTCAGCCTGATGCCAAATAATAACGCGAATTTTGCATGCCCCTAAACATAAGCCATATATAAAAATTTTTATTAAATTTTGATGCCAGCAGTGTGTGTTCTGCTTTTGGGAACGATGCTAAAGAAGAAATTAACTTGTGGGTATGATTCAAGCGTTGTTCTAGTGAGCGCGCATCACTCAGAGATATCACACAGTCTTCGACCTCATTTGTTAGCGCTGCTGTGTCAACAAGCCAGCCGTGTTGTTTTATTGATATTATTAATTGTTGTTTATCAGAGTCCCGAGGCTATCAGAGGGCTCGAGACTCGTAGTAGCCTAACCTCATATTCCTTGTCTTATACGGGATAAGCGATTAAGTGAGACCACCCACAATTCCTTACACTTTAACACTTTGTAGACTGTTGCTCGAGTGTAGCTCGTGCAAAGTAAATTGGAAATTCTATTTGTTGTTCATAACAAAACTCGCATCGATATGCAGTCTTTGTTCAGGCTAGTGTTTAATATGACCTCACAACAACATGACGTCGCAGTAACAAAAATACTGCTGACGATAGAATGTCTTTTTTAAAGCTTCTCAAAGGGACATGATTGATTGTGAATACTTTTATACGATAAAGTACATTTCATTGGGTCAATATCAGTTCTGCTCTCCATTGGTCGATGACCGGCCAATAATGAACGCTGCAAAGTACAGGGTAGTATCCGGTGTGGTATGGGCCAATAGGACGTTGGTGAGTTCTAACGCAGACACCAACAGAACCGGTGTTCTTGCAGTAGTGGATATAGGTGACTCACTACTAATTTGTCTTAAGTGTCCGCGAATGTGTGAAAACCTCAATGTGATAATGGTAAAAACTCAATGATACTGAGATGTACAAGAAAAATAAAGCGGATATTCTTGTAGCACTTTCTCGACCCTCAGTGAAATACTAATGGATTCCATAAATGGCTTGTCAATTGTATTCCAGCACTGGCCGTACATAACCTATACATATTTTGGTGAAAGCATGGGTAGCCATCTGTAGGCCGTTTGATGGCTGTGAAGTGATACATCGATGGAATATTGTTGTAAACGCATGGGTAGAGACCTGCAAAATTCGCGTTATTTTCCTGCAGCAGACTAGACTCCAATGTGTTATGCGTGCTACTGACGTCCCTCAGTGGGTGAGAGTATTTGTGACACGACGGGAAAGACCCTTTTAACCAATAGTAACAGTTCAACGTCAGAGTGACCAATCGCCTGTAACACAGTTACACAGGCATATGACCTCATATAGAAGCCATCAGCCAACGAAATCATGGGTCGTGCTCAGAAACTTATAGGACAATGACGTCTAGCTTGTCCCAGAATAATAACACGAACTATGCAGGTCTGTACGCATGAATGCTTGGTCCATTTGTGTTCACACCTGGGCCAGTTATGGATATAGTAGGGCTAGTTAAGTCTTTGCACTTCAGAACTAGCAATAATGCTGTGTTTCTGCTAGCTGTTGCCAATTATTTGCCGGCTCTGAACCATAAATGGGCCATTTTTGATTTGCTACTTGGATCACTTCCCAGAGCGTCACGCAGACAACCATAACATGGGTACGCCCACTTCAAAGAAACCGCCACGCAATTTCGTCTCTGTATGTTTCTTTATTCTGTTGTCGTGATATGCCTTCCCCTCCCCAATAGTGCGCCCTATAAGTAGAGACATGCAAACATTCGCGTTATTATTAGACATCAGTCTAAACTTCACATTAATGTATGTACTCGAGCCAGCGTCGTTTCTCCATTGGCTGCTGCATACGTGTGAAACCACGCCCTTTCTGACGGAACTGCACGTGATTGGGGCACACGATTGTACAGTGTTCATTTATTGGCGCATAGTTACACAGGACATGTCAAACAATGTATGGTCCAAAGTCAAACTTACTGTAAAGGTACACTTGTTTCAAGTTGAAGCCATTCTTCGATTGGCTGCGCAAGGCTCTTGGAACTAGCCTTATACCTGATTGACTACCGCATGCTGCAAGAGGTTTTCTGTTGGCCGGGCTGCCTGCTGGCAAGTAGGTTACAGCAAAGTTCAAATGACAAAGTAATCTTCGTGTAGCTTTTTGGTAGGGAAAGTAGGGGAGGCAGTGTAGGGGAGGCTCGACCGAGCGCATGCCCTTGCAGGGGAGGGAAACCACATGACACTGAGCGCAATACACTCCGAACTAAAGGCAATTCACGATAAAGTGAGCAATTTTCAGATCAACCTTACAAAAAAGTCACTGCCCCTGCGTGCATATATTTTAATGGGCGCACTTGGCTACATTCGCCCTATAATGCTGGTAACTATGGATGAAAAGTAGTTTCATATTTTGAAGTCGAATAAAAAGTGTTAGTTAATAATGTGTGATAACTGGACATTATTTATTTCTTTTTATGTTTTTTCAATGCATCAAAGTTTAAAAATTAGTAGATTTGTGACGTATTTACTTGCCTAATAATTTCACAGTTTCACTCAACCGATGCATGAATGAAGTGATCAGGCCCACGGCAATGTTAATTTTGCATAAGGCGGAGGACTACACCAGTTGAGTACAAGTAGATCCTAAGCAGGGCTTTCAAAAGTGCTCATTTTACCGTCAATAGCCTATAATATTATAATTCTCTACTAACGATCTGTTAAATACCGCCCTGCGAGACTTACGTGTTCTCGACAGATAATATGTACACGTGTAGCAGCTCTCGCTCAACCACTCTCGGCGCGGTCGCTACTAAACTGAACAACCCTACCTCTCCCGACTCCGCTCACTATATTCCCATTTGGATTTCTTGGCGAACGGCGTCCGAACATCTTGCTGGCGAGCGACACCATTTTGATGGCCAGCGTGCGCTGAAGGAGTTCGCGATGTTAGCGGCTCTTTCACCTGTGTATCCTTCAGTACTATGTGACGATACTACGGCACTGTGCACATGCAGTACCACGTGCGCTCCTGCTCTTTCACCTGTGTATCCTTCAGTACTATGTGACGATACTACGGCACTGTGCAAATGCAGTACCACGTGGGCTCCTGCTCTTTCACCTGTGTATCCTTCAGTACTATGTGACGATACTACGGCACTGTGCAAATGCAGTACCACGTGTGCTCCTGCTCTTTCACCTGTGTATCCTTCAGTACTATGTGACGATACTACGGCACTGTGCAAATGCAGTACCACGTGGGCTCCTGCTCTTTCACCTGTGTATCCTTCAGTACTATGTGACGATACTACGGCACTGTGCAAATGCAGTACCACGTGCGCTCCTGCTCTTTCACCTGTGTATCCTTCAGTACTATGTGACGATACTACGGCACTGTGCAAATGCAGTACCACGTGCGCTCCTGCTCTTTCACCTGTGTATCCTTCAGTACTATGTGACGATACTACGGCACTGTGCAAATGCAGTACCACGTGGGCTCCTGCTCTTTCACCTGTGTATCCTTCAGTACTATGTGACGATACTACGGCACTGTGCAAATGCAGTACCACGTGGGCTCCTGCTCTTTCACCTGTGTATCCTTCAGTACTATGTGACGATACTACGGCACTGTGCAAATGCAGTACCACGTGTGCTCCTGCTCTTTCACCTGTGTATCCTTCAGTACTATGTGACGATACTACGGCACTGTGCAAATGCAGTACCACGTGGGCTCCTGCTCTTTCACCTGTGTATCCTTCAGTACTATGTGACGATACTACGGCACTGTGCAAATGCAGTACCACGTGCGCTCCTGCTCTTTCACCTGTGTATCCTTCAGTACTATGTGACGATACTACGGCACTGTGCAAATGCAGTACCACGTGGGCTCCTGCTCTTTCACCTGTGTATCCTTCAGTACTATGTGACGATTACTCTGGCACTGTGTACAAATGCAGTACCACGTGCGCTCACTGCTCTTTCACCTGTGTATCCTTCAGTACTATGTGACGATACTACGGCACTGTGCAAATGCAGTTCCACGTGGGCTCCTGCTCTTTCACCTGTGTATCCTTCAGTACTATGTGACGATACTACGGCACTGTGCTAATGCAGTACCACGTGCGCTCCTGCTCTTTCACCTGTGTATCCTTCAGTACTATGTGACGATACTACGGCACTGTGCTAATGCAGTACCACGTGCGCTCCTGCTCCTTCACCTGTGTATCCTTCAGTACTATGTGACGATACTACGGCACTGTGCAAATGCAGTACCACGTGCGCTCCTGCTCTTTCACCTGTGTATCCTTCAGTACTATGTGACGATACTACGGCACTGTGCTAATGCAGTACCACGTGGGCTCCTGCTCTTTCACCTGTGTATCCTTCAGTACTATGTGACGATACTACGGCACTGTGCAAATGCAGTACCACGTGCGCTCCTGCTCTTTCACCTGTGTATCCTTCAGTACTATGTGACGATACTACGGTACTGTGCAAATGCAGTACCACGTGCGCTCCTGCTCTTTCACCTGTGTATCCTTCAGTACTATGTGACGATACTACGGCACTGTGCAAATGCAGTACCACGTGCGCTCCTGCTCTTTCACCTGTGTATCCTTCAGTACTATGTGACGATACTACGGCACTGTGCAAATGCAGTAGCACGTGCGCTCCTGCTCTTTCACCTGTGTATCCTTCAGTACTATGTGACGATACTACGGCACTGTGCAAATGCAGTACCACGTGCGCTCCTACTCTTTCACCTGTGTATCCTTCAGTACTATGTGACGATACTACGGCACTGTGCAAATGCAGTACCACGTGCGCTCCTGCTCTTTCACCTGTGTATCCTTCAGTACTATGTGACGATACTACGGTACTGTGCAAATGCAGTACCACGTAGGCTCCTGCTCTTTAACCTGTGTATCCTTCAGTACTATGTGACGATACTACGGTACTGTGCAAATGCAGTACCACGTGCGCTCCTGCTCTTTCACCTGTGTATCCTTCAGTACTATGTGACGATACTACGGCACTGTGCAAATGCAGTACCACGTGGGCTCCTGCTCTTTCACCTGTGTATCCTTCAGTACTATGTGACGATACTACGGCACTGTGCAAATGCAGTACCACGTGTGCTCCTGCTCTTTCACCTGTGTATCCTTCAGTACTATGTGACGATACTACGGCACTGTGCTAATGCAGTACCACGTGGGCTCCTGCTCTTTCACCTGTGTATCCTTCAGTACTATGTGACGATACTACGGCACTGTGCAAATGCAGTACCACGTAGGCTCCTGCTCTTTCACCTGTGTATCCTTCAGTACTATGTGACGATACTACGGTACTGTGCAAATGCAGTACCACGTGCGCTCCTGCTCTTTCACCTGTGTATCCTTCAGTACTATGTGACGATACTACGGCACTGTGCAAATGCAGTACCACGTGCGCTCCTGCTCTTTCACCTGTGTATCCTTCAGTACTATGTGACGATACTACGGCACTGTGCTAATGCAGTACCACGTAGGCTCCTGCTCTTTCACCTGTGTATCCTTCAGTACTATGTGACGATACTACGGTACTGTGCAAATGCAGTACCACGTGCGCTCCTGCTCTTTCACCTGTGTATCCTTCAGTACTATGTGACGATACTACGGCACTGTGCAAATGCAGTACCACGTGCGCTCCTGCTCTTTCACCTGTGTATCCTTCAGTACTATGTGACGATACTACGGCACTGTGCAAATGCAGTACCACGTGCGCTCCTGCTCTTTCACCTGTGTATCCTTCAGTACTATGTGACGATACTACGGCACTGTGCAAATGCAGTACCACGTGCGCTCCTGCTCTTTCACCTGTGTATCCTTCAGTACTATGTGACGATACTACGGCACTGTGCAAATGCAGTACCACGTGGGCTCCTGCTCTTTCACCTGTGTATCCTTCAGTACTATGTGACGATACTACGGCACTGTGCAAATGCAGTACCACGTGTGCTCCTGCTCTTTCACCTGTGTATCCTTCAGTACTATGTGACGATACTACGGCACTGTGCTAATGCAGTACCACGTGGGCTCCTGCTCTTTCACCTGTGTATCCTTCAGTACTATGTGACGATACTACGGCACTGTGCAAATGCAGTACCACGTAGGCTCCTGCTCTTTCACTTGTGTATCCTTCAGTACTATGTGACGATACTACGGTACTGTGCAAATGCAGTACCACGTGCGCTCCTGCTCTTTCACCTGTGTATCCTTCAGTACTATGTGACGATACTACGGCACTGTGCAAATGCAGTACCACGTGCGCTCCTGCTCTTTCACCTGTGTATCCTTCAGTACTATGTGACGATACTACGGCACTGTGCAAATGCAGTACCACGTGCGCTCCTGCTCTTTCACCTGTGTATCCTTCAGTACTATGTGACGATACTACGGCACTGTGCAAATGCAGTACCACGTGCGCTCCTGCTCTTTCACCTGTGTATCCTTCAGTACTATGTGACGATACTACGGCACTGTGCAAATGCAGTACCACGTGCGCTCCTGCTCTTTCACCTGTGTATCCTTCAGTACTATGTGACGATACTACGGCACTGTGCTAATGCAGTACCACGTGGGCTCCTGCTCTTTCACCTGTGTATCCTTCAGTACTATGTGACGATACTACGGCACTGTGCAAATGCAGTACCACGTAGGCTCCTGCTCTTTCACCTGTGTATCCTTCAGTACTATGTGACGATACTACGGTACTGTGCAAATGCAGTACCACGTGCGCTCCTGCTCTTTCACCTGTGTATCCTTCAGTACTATGTGACGATACTACGGCACTGTGCTAATGCAGTACCACGTGGGCTCCTGCTCTTTCACCTGTGTATCCTTCAGTACTATGTGACTATACTACGGCACTGTGCTAATGCAGTACCACGTGGGCTCCTGCTCTTTCATTTGAATCTTTGGCGTGTTCACTTGCCGGCAAAAGTTTATGTTCGTGATTTCGGACACTCTTGTTCGAGTCAACCTCGATATATAGTTAGAGCCCCAAGTATTTCGCGGATTAAGGTGGCAGCAAGCTATGTTAGACAGTCCTGTGTACACTCGAGACATTATCGTCTGCTTATTGGTAGAACCACAAGTATTTCGCGAATTTATTCGGAGGCGAGGTAGACTGGAAACACGTGTTGTATTCTCCTACTGTTGTGATAGGACGACAGTTCTTTAGACACGCCCCGTTCAACTGTGTGCCAGTAATAAGCAGGAAGCAGTAGTGTGAGTGAGTGTTTAAAAGTCCTGCGCTATGGCCTTGTTTGATCACAGCAACCAATAAGCAAACGATAATGTCTCGAGTGTATACAGGACTGTCCAGCCTAGCTTGCCGCCAACTCAATTCGCTAAATACTCGGGGCTCTACTTATTGTCTATAGTCAACTCGCAGTTTCTTCACTATTTTTTAAATCGAACATTTGAATAAAAAATCCCATGTATAACGCGTTTGGTTGTTTTTATAAATATGTTATGTGTAGAGACTGGAAAAATTCTCGATCTTGTTTTTAGGACAAGCTAGGACTGAAACACCTAAGTAGTAGGGATATACCGGTTTGGGGACATCGGTGTCTGGTACCGTAGCCAGAGCCGGGGGAGCCGCCATCTTGTAACTTCACCCAACCGTTATCATGGATGTCATTGACCTTTTTCCCCGACCCGTGTGACCTTTGACCTTGACCCCGTGGACCTTTGACCTCAAAAAACACTAAAAAACATTTTTAAATTACAAAAACTTAAAAGATTCTAAAAAAAATCCGAAAAAATTGTTAAGAATTACTATAAAATTACTTAAAAATTATTAAAATGATCCACAGAAATGACCCATTTTCTCCATAAATGCTGACAGGTATCAGCGGGCCAGGTTCCAGGGATCAGCGACTCAGGTGACCAGGATACAGGGATCAGTGTACCATGACCTTAGACCTTGACCTTTGACCTTGAAAAATACACAAAATAAAAAATTACAACAAATTTAAAAATCCAATATAAATTTAATTAAAAATAGTTTGAAAAGTTTAAAAAATTGTTTTAAAATTAATTTTTAAATAACTTTATTTTTATAAATCTGTTAATTAAAAAGACTTTAACACAGGCGGTCATTTTTCAATTCTCCTCCCCACCCCCGATTTTCCGCTTTTCCATAAAAAAATTCCCTTAAAATTTTTATTTAAAAATTGTTTAAAAAATATTAATTAAAAAATTTATATTTCTGGATGTCTCCCCCCGCACCTCATATTACTCACCCCTGTTTGAATCCAGCAGACGACTAACTCCCTCGCCTCAACTCCCCTCACATATACTCATTCCGCCATCTTGATTTTTCATTCGCCATTTGTTTATATGCTACTGGAGGCAGCCATCATTGTGTATATGTTACTGGAGGCAGCCATCATTGTGTATATATTACTGGAGGTAGCCATCATTGTGTATATGTTACTGGAGGCAGCCATATTTGTTTTTTCGTACATCATTGGTTTATATATGTTACTGGAGGCTGCCATGTTGGGAGGCAGCCATCTTGCTAGGTGCAGTCCTCTGTGTTTTTATATACATTTGTTTTATAGTTTGTGTCTCGCCTTTATGTGACAACCAGATTATTCCACATGATATAGGCCTGTACCAAATGGTGGCATTAATCATTCCTGCAAAGTACTTAAATTTATTAATTATGTTTTATTCTTATATATAAATCGGGAAATGTTTTTTGGTTGAAATAAAACAGCATATCTTTTTTTTACATAAAATTTACTGTACACATAATAAAATATATAGGTTTATTAATCTACTTCGACGTTCTCCG
The DNA here is from genome assembly GCA_029891345.1 of Dryococelus australis. NCBI lineage: Eukaryota > Metazoa > Arthropoda > Insecta > Phasmatodea > Phasmatidae > Dryococelus > Dryococelus australis. Next base: position 194,868,716 of record CM056998.1, on the reverse strand, counting down.
CTCGATGTCCGCCTCGCCGACCAAGGAATTGTAGCAGGCAGGGAACCCCATCACCTGCAGCTAGCGATGCTCGAAGACGATCAAACTGTTATGGTGTATGAACAGTCAGATGCACTCATGTCAGTATTATGACAGTTCTATCTCGGCAATTGTAAGATACAAGCCGGTCGTGAAGTATCAGGCAAAATGCATACATATTGGTAAGAATATTTCCATGTGTAGTGAATTCGATCCTGCAGTCGTTCACATTGGAGGTTATACACTCGTCCTGTTTACTCAAATCAAATATAATGAGCGGAACCAATCTCTTGAACGTATTAGGGCTCAATATCGGTGATTGGATGCGTCCATAATATGCAGTTTGGAATTGAGCGTACATCAGATATGCCAGCAGGTACTGGCCATTTACAAAGTTCGTGTTCATTTCTACGTATGGGTAGCTTTTGCTATTCAAAAATATTTTGATATTTGCTATTTGGCATGTGTCGAACTGCGAACGGCTCACTCTTACATTGCGCTGTCTTCTGGTCTGCAGCCCAGCAATGATATACCTTGGATTCTCAGAAGCAAAGCTGGTCTTCACCATCCAGTTAATGCGCTGGCTTGCTGGAAATGTATGTCTCTAGACTCCACGACCTGAAAGCCATATCGATATTTTTACGATCTTCCACATTTTGCAACATGTGTAGGCGTTCTACAGTGCACATGAGGTAGCAGCCATTCGATAGACTATAGGTTCAGTTCCACTGCTTCCAGGTTTTCTCCCATACCCACTACGGCATCCAAATGTGTATTCGTGAGCATTATCACCAGCTCCTGCTTAGAATTGAAGATAATTCGTTTGTAGTCTTCGGCAAATCCCAATAGCATGGAGAGCGGAACACATACTTCGATATTTCCTTCGGCATAAATGGGAACAATGTAGCCATCTTCGATTCCCCAGCCTGCCAAATTGGATGCAGGCAGCTCATTCGGAGTGAGCGAAAGATAATTTTTTATCATTGAGTATCACTGGTCCACCTCGACACCGCTGAGAAAGTAGGTGATGCGATCGAGCAGGTGAACAATTCCATTGCTCATTATTTTCGTCGATGTTGGATTGGTCCCATCTTATGTCGTCAGAGTCCCCCTGATTCGCACGAAAGACTGGCAAGGAAGAATGCAGATATCTTGGTGTTGGACTGCTATCCGAACCCCCAATGCTAGTGTGTACGGTCCGATCAGGAATGGCTGGTACGCATGAAATTCCACCTTCGTTATGCTGCCTTCGAAAAAGGTTGGCTCTTCATAGTTTAGGAAATCTTCCACTGCGATTGACCTCATAACTGAGGACTACACAGGATGATCTCGCTAGCACATGTTAACTCCTTGGAGACCTGTGACGTACTGATGGTAGGTTTGGAACATGTTAACTCCTTGGAGACCTGTGACATATGATGATAGGTTTTACACGACACGTTCTTTTATAGCTTCTGGTCGGCGTAAATATTATACCCATCTTCTCAAATGCAGGCGTAGGGTGATTTCTTCGTTTCGAAAGTTCAACAACTCTCCACGCTGGTCGACAACTGTCACAACCACCTCGTGTGCTCTCTTCGCGACTAACGGAACGTAAATTATGCTTTGTGGTGCCACGAACAGTTTATAACCTGGAGGGACCATAGGCGAAAATTCGTGCAGCGTATTGCTCGGCCTGCCGTTGAGGTATGTGCCACTCGCCAAATTGCGGGTTATTCGTATCACATTGACTGGCAAAATATATATAGGCTGCGACGACACGTGTGTTTTACCAGCTTCGCAGATGCACGACTCGAACCCCAGTATCGGTCCGATGGTGTCCGGTTTCGTAGAGTCGATATCTTTATTGCATCTTATAACACTCTTCAGAGTATTGGGATTCTCACATAGTTCGAATTCAGTGTTGGGGGGCAGCGAATCATCTGTGTACCTTGCAATGTCGTCTATTTCATAAGGGCCAACGGGAAGCGAAACTTCATGGGAAACATTACCATGCTACCATTAGCTAGTTTGGTTCCTGGCCCCCAGAACTTGTATCCAGGAATGTGCAGCTCGAACGGTAGATTATTGATCAGGGTATCAACGACCCTGCTTTCATCTGCGGTCTTACATCTTCGAGACATCGTGTTGAACTGAGCGAGAAAAGTATAAATACTGTCCTTTTATACATTTTCGTTTCAGTATCAGTCTAGAATTGGAACAGTACGGACGTATCACGTATTCCAATACGACATTTCGTTTCCTGTCAGAAGCGGTTTTCTCGACGCGATATTTTAAAGACGCATTCTAAAATTTGTATCATTGATTCTCCACCACCACCACCATCGCTGCCGCCAGAATATTGCAGTAGTAATATTCATTATCAAGCAAGATGTTACTCTACCCATATGCATTCACACCGAAGATGATATCTTCCACGAATCGTCGCATGAAAGCCTATTTCTGAATACAGTGAGGTGCTTAATCGTGGGACCATCAAATTGCGGGAAAACATGTGTCCTACTGAGCCTGCTGGAAGATGAGAATGGTCTCCCATTCGAGAACGTATACCTTTACTCAAAATCGCTCCAGAAATCGAAATACCGGCGATGGGCACGAGTACTGCATGTCTTGGATGGCATGGGTTATTTCCCATGCAGTTATAATGAAGCTGTCCTACCTCCGAACGAGGCAATACGAAACTCGATATTTGTCTTCGACGTCATTGCCTGCGAGAAGCAAACATGTATTTAAGAGTACTTTAGCATGGGACGTCATGCATGCCTGGATTGCCTGTACCTCGGCCAGACTTATTCGCGCCTACCGAAACAGATACTTTGCGATAATTCTAATGTGTTGGTGCTATTTCGCATGGACGACACGAATTTGCGACACGTTTAAGACGATCATGAAAATACGGACATGACGCTATCAGATTTCAAACATACGAGTGCTTTGTGCTGGAAATACAAATACGGATTTGTGACAATCGTAAAGGATTGGCCCTTATACAATGGGAGGTACAGGTGCCGGTTCGATCAGTTCATTGTCAACCATCGAGAATGTGTTATAGTATATCGAAGTTCGGGCAGAGTAGCCTCATGATATGGCATCATAAAAACAACGATGGTGGTTGTCTCGTATCAGATATAAGGAACTTGTGATGCCGGTAGAAGAATAATTCGAAACGTTGGTGAACCTGAACAATCTGGGAATGTTGATACTAAACTTTCGTCCTCGAAACTGGTAATGAAATCATTTCGGAACTGCGCAGAATGTTGCTCGAACGAAATACATTCTTTCGAAACTACCTGTCCGAGCTTGGAGCGAAGATGGAGCATGTGAAGACTGAGATCGTCTGCGATATAGTGGCCATGGACGGGCACGTGACGAGTGTTCAAAGGCAGATTATCGACAGATTGAATGTAGCATCTGCATAAAATGAAGAAAATCTGAAAAACCTTGAAGGGTATATGACACAAACATACGATACCTCGATTTCCCACCTCGCCACGAAAACAGATATTCAAAATTACAGCGAACGACTGAGCAAGATCGAAAGTATGTCGGAGGAGACTCACAACTAAACCTATAAAAGAGAGCGACAGTGAAAATTTTTATTCAGTATGATAGCGGACATTGCCAGCGAACTACATCGAGTGTTTCAATCTGTCCACTCAAAATATTTGCTCCCCAAGAGAGTCAAAATTTCACACGACCATTTAAATGAAGAAATTTTTAAGCCCATTACTCATCGTCTCGATGTACTCAGAGAGAGCTATGGAGCACCCATACCTGTAAAGTCCGAAAGGGACAATACCGCTAAGCCTTTGTAGAAGCGAAAGCATGATAAAATACCGTAAGCTCAGGACGATGGATCGGATGTGTATATGCCACACATGAAGAAAGTATGGAGGTGAGCCCTGAAATCTAATACTTTGGCTCGACGGTACTTAGGATCGTACACATCTCGTAATAATGATAGGACATATGGTGTATACAGGCATTATGATAATTGTTTCCTCGGTGCTGATGAAATAGAGTTTCTACCAGGTGGAAGCATCCGAGTTGACAATTACACAGTCCGTGGAACCACTGGACTATACCAACTTCTACTTCGCAAGGACCCCAGGGAGTTTACAGAATCCGACCTCCTGGAATACAAGATTTTGCTCGAACTCACGCACACACTTAACCAAGACAACGATCCTGAGACAGGTGTTTATAAGGATGAAGATCACGAATAAATCTACTTTCTAGCAGATCTCTTCAGCGGCCTAGCACTGAAAAGCGACGAAGGTACGAGGAAGACAGACGTCGACAAGAATATTGACTACGTATTCTGGGAAGACCCGAACGAGCTGGTGGATAGGCTGAAGCTACTGCTTGCTTCGCAAAGTGTTGGAAATTACTCCCACACCAACGAGATTGTTTCAACCATCGGAGAACTTAAGGAAGGGGGCTACATATGATGAGGCGATTGATCATCACCAGCTTCAAGTGGTGGGGTTTCCCTGCCCGCTACAATTCCTGGGTCGCCAAGGTGGACATCGAGCGGTAAACGTCGAAGAAGATTAATAAACCTGCATATTTTATTATGTGTACAATAAATTTTATGCAAAAAAGATATGCTGTTTTTTATTTCAACCAAAAAACCTTTCCCGCTTTATGTATAAGAATAAAAAATAATTAATAAATCTAAGTACTTTGCAGGAATGGTTAATGTCACCATTCGGTACAGTCCTCTATCAGGTGAAATAATCTGGTTGTCGCACAAAGGTGAGACACAAACTATAAAACAAAAAAAAAACATGGAGGACTACACCTAACAAGATGGCTGCCTCCCAACATGGCAGCCTCCAGTAACATATATAAACAAATCATGTACGAAAAAACAAATATGGCTGCCTCCAGCATCATATAAACAAATGACGAATGAAAAATAAATATGGCGGAACGAGTATATGTGAGGGGAGTGAAGGCGAGGGAGTCAGTCGTCTGCTGGATTCGAACAGAGGCGAGTAATTGGTGGTGCGGGGGAAGACCTCTGTGAAATATAAGTTTATTAATTAAAATTTTTTAAACAATTTTTCTAATAAATTATTTAAGGGAATTCTTTAGGGCAAAAGGAAAATTTCGATAGAAAAATAGAAAAATGGCCGCCGGGGTTAAAGGCTTTTAATTTAGAGGTTTGTCAAATAAAATTTAATAAAAATAAAACTTTAAACGACTTTTTAAATTTTTAAGCGATTTTTAATTAAACTCTTTATAGTGAATTTTGTATAAAATTGTAATAGCAAATTTTGTATAATTTTTTAGTCGATTTTTTAATTTGTTGTTTTTTTCATTTTCAAGGTCAAAGGTCATAGATACTGATCCCTGTCTCCTGGTCACCTGGGCCTACCCTGGGTCGCTAATCCCTGGTACCTGGGACGCTGATACCTGTCAGCATTTATGAAAAAAATGGGTCATTTTTCTAGATCCTTTTGGTAATTTTAAAATAATGTTTTATTAATTTTTAATAACCTTTGGTAGAAAAATTTTCTCGGAATTTTTTTAAAAATTTTTTCGATTTTTTGAGCAGTTTATGGCATATTAAAATGTATTTTTAGTGTCTTTTGAGATTATCAGGGTCAAGGTCAAAGGTTACATGGGTCATGGGTGAAAGGTCAATGACATCGAATATTGCGGACGTAACGAGATGGCGGCGCCACCTGGCTCCGGCTCCGGTGCCAAATGCCGATATCCCCAAACCGGCATATCCCTACTACTCACGTATACAAATACATTCTAGCTATGATTGCGATGGGATCTCAGTTTATTAGACACGCCCAGGTGAACTCTGAGCCAATAACAGACATGCAAGGAAACAAGCACCGATTCCCGTGTCACCAGATCTGACATAAATATGGCTACACTCATGTTCACCAGACAATGAACAGTGAGACTACGATCTCCTATGTACCGCAACTAGCCTGTTATAAACTGTTTTCGTTAAAAACACTATGATGCAAATATTGGCTAATCAGTATAGTCATAAAGGGGCTAAATATACATTCCTGGAGTTGTAAATGATACTTGCTGACTGGATTTCACGAGCCTAACTCCTAAGTGTTCGCAAATTATATTTGTCTACCTTACTGCCTGTACATACTCACTTGTTTACGAGCCCTGATTCAATGTTAGCGCATAGGCCACACATAGTCCATTTAGCTGCCTTTTCTCACATTTTGTAGTAGTACTATACTGTAAATTACAGATATCTTTGTCCGATAAAGTATAGATATAATTTTCACCCGCCAATAAATATATATATATATACGTTACTGTAGTGTATTAAGCTATTATTAAAAGAATGGTATTACTGTGCTGCTAATCTCTTGTTTCTTTTATTTTCAGGTAAGCAACTTTCATCTTCTGTCTTCTAGCATGTAAAAGGACAATAACTGTTGAAGGTCAGTGAATTTATAAACGCCTATTTAAATTTAACTTTCGTCGTAATGGTACATTTAAGACAACATAATATACAACTTTTCACGCAATCAAATGTTTATTAAATTCAAAATCTTGACCATAAATTACTGACCTCGCAAACCATTAATTGCCTACGTAGTTCAGTGGAACGTACTCGAAAAACGTCAAAATGGGGGAGAAAAAAAAATCTTTACTAATATTCCGACCAGACAAATATGAAAGCCACGGCAACAATTATGCCTAAATTATAAGTAATTTTACTTTTCAAATATAACATGGAAATAATCAATTAAAAAGAAACAATTCTCCTTAAATTGTATATTTTAATTGCATAATATGTTATTGAAAGTCTTTCACGTGTCTAAATGGGCACGTAATAATGTTAAATAGTTGCTACTATTGCTAGATTATTTTTTATTTGTAACTGAAATTTCAAATGAATAGAGAATTTAGAATTTATGTAAACCAAAATCTCTGAAGTAATTGCAGATATTCCACAACTAGAAAGATAATATGGCATCCATATGGCATCATTTGAGACCTGCAGATTAGGGACACTGAATTACGCGAAATAATTATCCGCGCTCGCCAGATTTCAATACACTACATACGTTAGTAGTGTAATTATCTTCGTCCTGGCGCATGATTCATGAGTAGGAGGCAGGAACCATCCGCCATCTTGGATGTTGTCACCTCATGCTCTTTAATTCCGCTCGGCCGGTGGACATATTTTCCGCCATTTGATCAACATTGCTTGTTTTTCCCCAAAAATCACTTCCGAAATAATTTATCTACAGAAAAATTACCTTCTTCACCAAATTTTTTTTCAAAAAAATTGAAAAATGAAAAAAACCCGATACGAAACTTCTTGAAGCAACAGCAGAAAAGCCCTCAGGCGGGCAAGAAGATTCGAGGCTCTTTGCAGAATGAGCCACTTAATCCTCAGGTCAATAAAAGAGGATTAGAGGCTCCGAGCTAGGTCCAGCGGACCGTGCCCCCTCCCTTTTCCTACATATTTACAATATATATATATATATATATATATATATATATATATATATATATAATTATGTATAAAATAAATATAAAATAATTTTATATTTCCATATTTATACATATACATATGCCTTCAACCATATAAAAATAATACATTGTTAGGTAAGAACTATCACACACACACACGCACATATATGTGTATATATATGTATATACTTAATCACGTATCAAATAAATTATTTAGAATAATTCTATATTTCTATATGCCTACAATCATATTAAAATAACACATTGTTATGTAAGTACCTGCGTGTTTTCTTCTAGGGCGAACGAGTATGTGGGTTTCCTCAGGATGCTCCCATATTTTTAAAATGCAAATTGTATGGAAGAAGGCCTTTTGTGGGCACAAGCTAGGCTCTTTACTGTAAGGAACTCTGTCGGTGTATGCTCATTCTATCAATCTAGCCGTCAGGTGAGTTGTCGGAACTCATATTTGTTTTATGCCAACTCCATTTCGAAAATCTCTAATTTTCATCCAATTTAAAAAATAATTTTTCCAATCATCGGTATACTTACATGCATGATGCTGGACTTTGACTATCTGCAAGTAGCCTAGTAGTGTCTGGTTTGTCCGAAGGCAGTGGCTGGGGGCTGAAGATCGTAGGATCCACCGCCATCTTGAATCTGCCATCTTTGTACATGTTACACCTACTGTCCACCACCTTGGTAGGCGTCACAGCCACCCAGCGCCATCTTTGTTAGCGCCACAGCCACTGTCCTTTATCTTGTTTCCAGTAGTTCCTACATCGCTTGCTAGGGGTGCTGGTGTCGCTCTCGCTCTGCCGCCCTGTTGGTTCTAGAGTTGGCTTCTAGAGACAGTGCTTTTTTTTATTTCGGAGCTCAAAACACTATCTGGAGGAAGGCGGAATCAAACTGCCGAATCTTGGGTCGACATGTAGAGGCCTTAGACCACTCGGCTATCGGTCATGAGCTGCGACAAGGGTTTAAAATAATTATATGTAATATATCTGTATGGGGATGAATAATATTTTAAAAAATTGTTTTGTTATTATTATTTCAGTTTAATAATATTTTGTCACTTTTCTTAAATATTTTTTCTTATTAAAAATTATGGAAATATGTACTTAAAAAATAAAATATAATTTTTATTATTTCATTTAGGTTACAGAAGTTGAGCTTTCTAGCGTGCATGGACAGGCAGGGCAGCTGACCTTGTCAAAACAATCGTAAATCATCTAGAAATCGATGCATTTATAAATAATTACTATTATTTTCTTTATCGTTTGTAAAAGCCATAACCTTAAATATATACAGTAAAATGTATCGAAAATGTATTTTCAACACAAAATCAGTTTATAAAAGTCAAAGTATGTAAATTGTGTACGTTCCCTGACATGTGGTAACATAAAAAAAATATAATTACTCATGGAGGATGGGAATTTGACCTTTGAACCCACAACTTCACGAACAGGAGTCGGTTACTCTAACCACTAAGCTACTTAAGTAACAACGTGATCACTTTCTTAATATATGCTACAATATTCACCATACGAAGATGCTGCCATTCCCTTGTACAATTATAGAAAATTTTTATGAATTATACATTGTGTTATATATTTTTTCAATCAATGCATTTATTGCTCATAACCACATTTATTTAAAAGCTTTATCAGTTTAATTCCATCGTATTTCACATTTCAAAAACTCTTTAAATTTAAATGCTGTATTAAAAATATTTCGTTATTTTCAGTCGGAGTCTAAATCATATGTACCATGCTCACAATATATATATATATAAATAAGTATGTAGCAGCCTAAATTTTTTCGCAAGTCGGCTCGTAAGCAAGCAAATATGTACAAGCATTTTAGGTAGGCGAATATAATTTGCCAGCTCTTAGGAGACAGGTTCGAGAAATTCAGTTTGCAAGTATCATTTATAGCTCCAGGAATGTATTTTTAAGCCCATATAACCATATTAATCAGGCAATATTTGCTTCATAGTGTTTTTAACAGAAACAGTTTATAACAGACTGGTTGCAATATAGGGTTAATATAAAAAAAAACATTTCTGTGTTAAAATTTATTAAAATATATTACTACAAAAATAATAAATATTCTCAATTGGCATACGCGAACTTAAACGAAGCGTCTTTCACGACTGCCACTGTAAAATTATGCTTCCTAACTGGAACACAGATTTTTATATACTCGCAAGCGGCCAAAACACAAACATTCCTGCTATCTGTCAAACTAACATAACTTAACCTATCAAAGGCCAGAAAAAACCCAGAAATAACCTAACATAACCTAAATAGTCCAGATAGAATTTACACTTATCGTAAGCACACATATGTCCTACATGCCTAGTATTAATTCACCTACCAAAAAAAATGATATTTGCAGACATCAGAAACATACTTAATTTAGACTGTGGCGAATCAGTACTACGAGTAACATTCACTTTGCACTTACAAATGAAACGTTGAAACTAGCAGAGTTATATTTAAAACCCAATGTAGCTAAAGAGAAAGTAAGACACCATGATGTCTACCCAAGCGTCCATACATTCAAGGTCAGGGCATATTACAATAATCCCTACCATATGTCAATGTAACATAAATGACTGATATCAAACCACCCAATGTGCCAGCCATAACATATTCTATGACCCAAGAAACACTCAGCCATTACTAATCAGCCGTATCACCCAACATGCCAATCATACCATCAATCATACCTCAAGTGTAAGAAGCAACTATAGAGTTCTAACCAGCCTATAACATAACACCCATTCTGTCTGCTCTGTCAATCTACACCATAGCCCCTAATTACTCATAATGACCCATAAATGACTTATAAATGACACCTAAATGACCAATAAATGACCCCTTGATTGTGGTGAGTGTGGTGCTGATTGTGGTGCACATAGCGCTGATTGTGGTGTCGATTGCGGTGCAAATAGTGGTGATTTTAATGCATGTCGTGATGATTGTGGTGCTGATTGTGGTGGGTGTGGTGCTGATTGTGGAGTGTGTGGTGCTGATTGTGTCATGTGTGGTGCTGATTGTGGTGCATGTGGTGCTGATTATGGCATGTGTGGTGTATGTGGTACTGACTGTGATGTATTTGGTAATGATAGTGGTTGTGTGGTGCTGATTGTGGTGCATGTGGTGCTGATTGTGATGCATGTGGTAATGATTGTGGTGCATGGAGTGCTAAGGGCAGTGGATGCGATACCAAGTGTGGTGCATGTGGGTCGCAATTTGTAATAAATTTCGCCCTATTTTAAAATAAAATTATGTAGTCCTGCCTCTAAAGCAGAAAGGTATTTATTTTATTTTTAATCTCGCTTTAAAAGTATATATCCAGGTCCCTTGGTGTATTTAACCACTTCCCGGGTAAACTGTATTTACACTTTGCAATAAAAGTGCCTAGAACTAGAGCAGGCTCCCACCATGCTTTGTCATTGGTCGATGCACAACTTGGACTTTGTACTGAACATGTGGCACCACGGCAGGCCCCCACCAAGCTCCGCAATTGGTCGTTGCTCGATTTGAACTTTGTACCGATTTTTCGTGGAGGGATACAAGGAAAATAGTTCCAAAGATCTTATATAAGATAGTAACGCACCTGCTTCGTTTTATTATGCCTTGTGAATTTGTTGTTTACGATTACGAGTTTTTCTCCTCTACTGTCATCTTTCAACAAGTTCATTTAGGTCGTCGAGAAATAATTAAGTAGGCAGTATTCTCGGCATCTTGTACCTTCTTCATGTCGCTTGTTGCAGCTAATTTGTTGAAGGGGTGTGCCAGTGCATCGAGAAAATCGCCATCATCGCTATCACTGTATTCATTTTCATTTTAATCAATACCCTCTTCATGGTCGTCTTCACCTCCTGTTTTGTATTCTACATGAAATATCCTTTTGCTTTGTAGCAGGAGTTGTACGCTCCTCGGTATTTAGACCCGACGACAGTTTATTTCGAAGTTCGTCTACTTCACGCGAAAGTGTTGCAAGTGTACCTATATTCCATACAAACCAACTGTACTGCACTCATTCCGTCTCTAGCATTAACTGTCTCATCATAATCGCATGTCGAAGTTAGCCTTTTACTTTATGATTCTTATCAACATGTAGTTTCCTCTTGAGTTTGAAACAATGGAACTGTCAACGTTAAACTAAAGAACTCTTTGACTTACGATTATGAATTGTTGAAACTAATATCCAAAGTCAAGCAGCCATTATGCCAATAATCAGTGAGAGGTTATTGGTAATGTAAATATGTATTTAACTGTGAGACGATTTTCGTTTCTGCATATAATCTAAGTATGTGGTTATATGTCATGTCCCAATAATAATTATTGTCAAACAAATTTTATGTAAATAAAATGACATATTAATAGAAAATTAGTACTATAAAAATGTCGATTCGAGCACAACCCCCAGTTATCAGAAAAACAATGGTAAATTAAATGCTCGAGCCACCAGAAAACCTTCAGAAAAAATTACTCTTAATTTTCTAATCCAAAACATCAAATGCCGATTCAGGCACAACCGCAAAAATGTGGCTCAAAAAGTTGCGTTTGGGAGCAGTTGCAAAAAAGTGGCTCAGAAATTTGCATTTGGTTAGATTGTAGTCTTTACAAAAAAGTTGTGTTAAACTTTGCGTTTGAGTGCATCTGTAAAAATACGCATAAAAAGTTGCGGTTGACCACAACTACAAACAAAGTGGCTCAAAAAATTTTAATATGTAAAAAATAAAATATTGTATGAAATAAATGGACGAAAATAATAACCAACTGATGTCTAATATGATGATGACCATGGCAATGAAAAATGCTAATGCAACTGGTAATGTTTGGAAAGAATATAAATTTAAGAAAGATATTTTTGTGAAAAGAAAGAAAGAAGAAATCTCAAGAGAAGTATGTCAAGTGCGAAACTTGTAATCACTTTTACAAATCATCTCTCATAAGAAGTAATTTTAAAGTAGATTGCACAAAGGTCTTGCACCAATACATGATAAATCACATGAACCAACAAATGCATGGGAAATTTTTAAAATATCACAACATTTAATATCAAAACAGAAGTTCTCACAAGAGAAACAAGTGAAATGTGAAACATGTAGTCACTTTTACAAACTATCCCTCATAAAAAGTCACTTGAGAAGTAAAATTCATAATTAACACTCAGATTCAGTGTAGAAGAAATCGAAACAGCATTTAAAAGTAGGATCAAGACTTATGCTGTAAAGAATGTGAATGCATACAAAGACCCAAATAATTTCCTAAATGATGTAAAAGAAACTGTCACAGGACTAATTAATAAACATTTAAAATCACTCAAAGTGAACATGAAACTCTTCACTGAGTACAAAAGGGGAATTAGTGAGAATATTCAATATGTAGAAATCTCCTTTAAAATAAAGAACAAAATTATTCTAAAATCGACTAATCTGGAAGAATATGATGCCAACAGCATATCGAAAATCATAGCTCAGATGGGGGCTTTCGAAGACAAGGAATCTCAGTGGGTACTCAACCGAATACTTAAACTAGAAGTGCGAATAAATATGTTAAATTCAAGGGCAGCTCTTATGCTGATCTCCCAGAAAAAATCAAAGATAAGCAGGCTGTAATTGATGTTAAGAATAATGATCAAAAAAGGTTTTTTGTGGTCTGTTCTGCCTGCTTTGCATCAAGTACAAAGAAACCCCCAAAAAGTGAATAAATACATAGCTTACGAACATGAGTTTGATGATTTACTTAAGGGTTTGGAATTTCCAATGAAATTCGATAGCATACCAACCTTTGAGAAAAGAAGTGGGATTTCTATTAATGTATAAGCATACAAAAAGAGATGATGGTAATAAATATATAATCTCCCCATAAAAAACAACAAAAATTAAGACGGCTAAGCACATTAACCTACTCTACATCAAAGACAAAAAGAACGACCACTACTGTTGGATAAAAAGTCTTTCGAGACTTATCACATCACAAGTATCAAATAATGGTCAATATATATATATATATATATATATATATATATATATATATATATATATATATATATATATATATATATATATGCGAGAGATGTTTGCAATATTTCTACTCTGTAAGTAAGTCAAAAGATCACGAAAATGACTGCCGAGATCACGATGATGTTAGAGTTGAACTACCATCTAAAGGAAAAAATGACATACTAAGATTTAAAAACAAAAATCATTCTTTGAGAGTTCCGTTTGTGATATATGCTGATTTTGAATGTTTGTTGACTAAAATTGTAACTTGCCAACCAAACCCCGACGAATCCTATACGAAACCATACCTAAAACATGAGCCTATTAGCTTCTGTTACTATGTAAAATACGAACAAGGATACTATAAACCACCAGTAACTTATGAAGGATCTGATGCATCTAGTGTATTTGTTAAAATGCTAATGGAAGAAGCAAAGTCTATTGGTGATATATACACAAATGAAAAACCAATGCTTCCACTAACTCAGAAAGAACAAATTGTTTATTATACAGCTACCCATTGTCATATATGTGAAAAGCCTTTGAATGGTGATTCTTTGAGAGATCATGATCATCTTACGGGGAAATTTAGGGGAGCTGCACATAGAGATTGTAACATATAGTATAGAAATCCATGTTTTATCCCAATGTTTATACATAATCTATCTGGTTATGACACACATTTATTCAAAAGAGATCTTGGCATCGATGAAAATAAAATTGATCTAATTCCCAACTATGAAGAAAAATATATTTCATTTACGAAACATGTATGTGAAAGTGTAAATCTTAGATTTATTGACTCATTTAAATTTATGGCTAGTAGTATCGATAAACTCTCTAGAAACCTTTCCAGAAGCCCATTCCAAGAAACGCGTAATCATTTTTTCAATGAACTTCTTGACTTTGTTATAAGAAAATATGTTTATCTATATGACTACATGGATAGTGCTGAAAAATTTTGTGAGACATTACTTCCATCCAAAGATGCATTTTACAACAAACTCAATAAATGTGACATTACAGACAAAGATTACGAATTTGCGAGAAAGGTGTGGGAAAAATTCAACATAAAGTCACTAAGAGAGTACACAGAACTCTATAACAACTCTGATGTATTGATATTGTCTGATATAACGGAAAATTTTAGAGATGTGTGTCTCAAAACATATAAGCTATATCCAGCATGGTATTTCACGGCCCCAGGGTTATATTGGGGTGCTATGCTCAAACATACCGAAATAGAACTAGAATTATTAACAGATTACAAAATGATTTTTATGATAGAAAATGGGATCCATGGTGGAATTTCACAATGTTGTAAGCGATATGCTAAAGGAAATAATAAATATATGAATGCTTATGATAGTACAAAGGAAATCTTTTAGCTTACATATCTGGATGCCAATAACTTATATGTATGGGCTATGAGCCAGTATTTACCCTATGATGGGTTTAAGTGGAGAAATACAAATATAGATGTAACAAAAATACAAGATGATTCTAGAAAAGGTTTGGATTACCCACATGAATTACATGAACTCCACAAAGATCTGCCATTGGCACCAGAGAATAAAATACCAGAAGGTTCAAAAAAAACCAAACTCTTAACTGCTCTGTATGATAAAGAAAAATATGTATTACATTATGTAAATCTTAAGCAATATCTATCTCTCGGAATGAAGTTGAAAAATATTCATAGAGTTCTGGAGTTTGATCAATCAGAGTGGCTTAAGTCCAATATTGATCTAAACACAAATATGCGAACAAAGTCTATAAATGACTTTGAAAAAGATTTCTACAAATTAATGAACAATTCAGTTTTTGGAAAAGCAATGGAAAATATTAGAAACAGAGTAATTATATACAGTTGTGCACAAGTCCTAAGCAAATGGATAAACTAGTGGCTAAACCAAACTTTAAAGATAGAACTATATTTACTAACTCTTTGGTTACAGTTCATATGATTAAAACAAAACTGTGCTTTAACAAACTCATTTATGTTGGAATGAGTATACTTGATCTATCGAAAGTCTTAATCTACGATTTTCACTATAATATACTGAAATCAAAGTATGGGAAAAATATTGAACTATGCTACTAAGATACTGATTCATACATATATTATATAAAAACATCAGACTTCTACAGTGACATTAAAGAAATTATCTATCATTTTGATACTTCTGACTATAAAAAAGATAACCCATATGGTATACCGTTAGTTAACAAAAAGATAATTGGCATAATTGAAAGGTGAATGTAATGGAAAAATAATTGATGAGTTTATTGGATTTAAATCGGAAATGTATGCAATAAATGAAGGAAAGTGTTGTAAAGAAAAGAGCAAAGGGTTTGATAAACATGGTAGTCAGAAATGAGATTAGTTTGGATGACTACAAAACGTGTTTGTTTGATTAAAAAAAGTGTTGTAAAAAGTATGAATCTTATTAAAAGTAAGAAACATGAACTCTATTCGATTGAGTTGAGAAAAAAAGCATTAAGTTCCGAAGCTGATAAATGATTTATTCTTAAACATGGCATTAATACACTACCATGGGGGCACTGCAGAATTGAAAAAGAGTTATACTATGAACAATTATATAACAGTAGATGTTTTAATGGATAACCACCCATTAAAAACTAACCATACATGTTTGCACATTATTGGACTTTGGTGATTCTTTCACTTTTAACATCATAAATTAGGTTTCTTTGGCTTACTAGTACCGCGTTACAAATAGTTGTAGTCAATATTGGTTTATTAAAATCAACTGTAAGTTTCAGATTAGTTCGATCTTTTACAATATCAGTTTTTCTGTAACAACAATCAAAAACATACAATGGCATTCTCCCAATAAATGACCCACAATTGAAGCACAGTTCATTATGATAAGAGGTATCTCATTTAGTCATTGAATTTCTAAAATCAGTGTAAGCAATATACATCTTATCGAAAATTTTATCATCGATGTATAAATTCTAATTCTCTTTCAGAAACACTTCATTCCATCCATCTTAATAGAAATATTTTTGACAAGCAAGAGTCAAACATTGAACTGTGTGTGAATTGCCCAGGATCTTCTTTTCTGTTTTGCTGAAAACCAACAATGACAAAGTCTGGCATATCGAATTGGATTGAATTGAACTGATCATTTATATCAAACTGAAATGAGTTTGCATAAGTAGGTACTGGTTTTTCAAGACATTGGGAATAATTAAAACCAATT
The DNA here is from genome assembly GCA_029891345.1 of Dryococelus australis. NCBI lineage: Eukaryota > Metazoa > Arthropoda > Insecta > Phasmatodea > Phasmatidae > Dryococelus > Dryococelus australis. The sequence goes on along the minus strand of CM056998.1, from coordinate 194,851,970 downwards.
GGAATTTTGGGGTGTTTGTATAATTTTGCTTTAATTTCGCCTCCATAAATACGATCGTATTCAATAATTGGCCACAGAATTTCCATTTTCTCCATAACAATTTTACTAGCATCTGTTATATTATCTTCATCATCAGATCCATCTGCTTTCTTTGGGGTCTGCTGTATAAAGAAACATCATCATTAGAATTTCGAATGAATGTGATCTTGTACCCACCTGTCCAGAATATTTCATTACTATCTCTCATAAACCCAAACAAATATCTTAATGGATAGGTAATTTCGTCATGCTTATCTTTCCTAACATATTTACCTAGTTCTATCCCCGACATTTGGAAGTATGCTGATTCTGATTCCGAACCTAGCAATGTATGCATCATTGTTGAAATGATGCCAGGGTTGTCAATACTTTCGTATATACAACCATGTTTAGAGATCTCTATTCTTGAGAATTGGAATGGGAAGAAATTCTCACAAATATCAATAGTTGAAGGTTTTTCATAATCTGCATTTGTATCTCTTTTAGTTAGCTTATACTGTTGGTATACATAATATTCATTCGGATGTGAAAATGCATCGCCAATAGGAATATCAAATTCAATATGCTTGTTGTATTCATTCAAATTAATTTTTATTTGGTTGTTTGGCGGAAATGACTGACACTCATAACTTTCAATTTTTTGTTGATCCATTTATTAAATAGAGAAAAAATTTCTTAAAGAACTACACTTTTCTTATCAATCCAAGAATTATGATTACTATCAAAACCTAACCATTTAATTAGCATATTTACTTATCTTCGCAAAACTTTTTCCACTAAGTAATCTTTATCATATTTGGTCTTAAGCAGCTCTGACTCATAAAAAATACCTTTAATAAGTTCATTTTTTAAATCTTTTATTCTATATGTCGTGGAGTTTGTGTGCTATACTTCACACACCTCAAATACTTCAGTGGAGTATTTTGGTGTATATCCTTTTTCAAACAAATGTTTACTTTTACTTATACGAACTTTATCACTTATTGCAAACTTTAGTTTAACCATTTTTCTTTCTCCTCCATACATGTTGATTAGAATTGAAACCTTTATCCCCTGCACTTTCATTCAGACTGTACTGTGAACAGTGTTGTATTCACTGAGTATGATAAAAATAAAATACACAATCAACCATTGATAGATGGGATAAAAGATTTGGGACAAAAAATTGGACATGTAACAAATGAGAATAAGAACTTAATAAAAGAACTTGTTCCATTTGCTGTTAAGAATTTAGACTACCAACAGACATCAACAGAAACATCTTTTGAAAGAAATCTGTGAAGTAAAACAGACACCCATCAACACTATGATGATGGCATTAAACGAATTGGCAATGACGATGAATGCTATGACGATGTTGTTAAACGCATTGCCGATGATGATTAATGCTATGGCGATGAATGCTATGACAATGGCGTTAAACACATTGACGATGACGATGAACACTATGGTGATGAACGCTATGATGAAGCATTGGAGCGTTTGAAAACTGATATCTCACAGTTAACTAACTACAAAACTACATTTATTAATAAGAAAGTGGCCGATTTTTTAATCGACTGCAAAGAAGATGTTATTGGACTAAAGGCTGATAAAGGTAAATTGTATATTGGTGATAGCAAAGTAACATTCACCAATGACAAATTTACTGTAAAAGGCTGAACATACACTGGAACTGATGGTTTGATGAAATTACTAACTAGTAAGAAAGTAACAGAAAGTGACTACACTGCAACCGACAATGAACACTATAGTTGTATCCTAGCAGATACAAACACAGTTTTTCAAAACAATGATCCAAACTTGGGAATGCCAAAATCAAGTAAAACGAATAAATGGAAAATTATTGTTAAACCTATTTACGATTCAATTAAAAAGAAACGTCCCTCACCTAAAAAAGGGAAAGATATAATAATAGGAAATATACAGCCTATCTCAAAGAATACATATGGATGGACGATGTTAGAATGCTTATTGATCGACTTCTCATTATTTATGGCGAAGCGAATGCTGGAAATGATAACTATTAGAATGAAAAAGTTGAAATAATGAATATGCTCAACAGTAAGTTTAGTGACTTTGTTGTGAATAATGCAAAAGGTATACCATATCTGATATGAATGCTTAACACAATACCACATACTTTTTGGGAGTTGGAGCATCATGGAAAAGGGTTACTCAATTATATAATAAATGCACTACCTTTTGAGTTGCATGCACCCAGTTATCAGTACTTAGGTCTGGTACCAGACTAAAAGAGAGAATTGAGCATGCTGATAAACCATTAATCCACTAGATGCAGCTGCAATGGAACATGATATAGCCTATCATCATAAAGATCTAGCTGAAAGGCATGTAGCTGACAAAGAACAAGAAAAGAAAGCGTTCAAAAGTTTGTTAAGTTCAGATGCTGATCTCAATAAGAGATTGTGGGCTGGTGTTACTGGATCTGCGATGCATTTGAAATGTAAGCTTGGCTGGGGAATTAAAATGAAATGATAAAATATTTGTTACAATAAATGAGAGTAAAAAACATTGTATTTCAAGTTCCTACCAAGGAGTTGAAGGGTTTGAATATTGATTCCTTCCTAATGAAAGACCAACTGGAACGTAAAAACAAGAAATTAAAGGAATACAAAGGTATGACATTCACAATTTCAGTTCCACAACTTAAGAAAATGTCCAAGAAATGAAAACTGGAAATGGTTTGACAGTTCACAAGTGTGGAGTTTTATCCTTAATTTTCGCAGCATTGAGAGCTCTAGGAGCATTAGTTGGCGGTGCATCATCTATCGCTACATCAGTAATTGATGCTAAGAAGAAAAACCAACAATTGGAAGATCAACGCAGACATAATTTCGCTATGGAGGAATACGGCAAAGGATTGAAGAAAGTTAAGTGGGGTAAGAATGTTAAAAAAAGTAACTCCACTTAGTAACTTTTATATTGATAAAATGGTTAAAAAATTAAACATTAAAAATGCTATACTGGGTATGCTATTGGAAAAAAGCAAACCACAAATATTATTTTGATTCATTTGGCGGGAATCCATCCCGACAATTAATAGCATATCTCTGAAGTGATATTTTTGTAACGATGATAGAATTCAAAATTCCAATCAAGTAACTTGTGGTCATTTGTGTGTAATTGTGCTAAATCACTTTTCACATAAATTTCAATTTCCAAAAATCATTTCACTATTAATAAACAATGGATATATGTGGAAATGCATTACTGAGCTCTTGGATTGAAAATAAAATTAAAGAACACAGACAATGATACAACTACTGAGAAGATCAATCCTAATCATTTTGTTTCCTACACACAGTTCAAGGACTTTATAGCCACACTGACAAGAAATAAAAGATCATTTAATAAAGCCTATCTTACTTACTTGGAAGTAGATAATAATGTAGATTTTGAACAAAAAAGTCTAAGACATGTGGGAGATCCCATTGCACCAATGGATGCAATAAATTTAGAGTACTGTCAGAAAAACAGTACTAACATTATTCATTTAGTTGGAAAATACAGCTCAAAAGAAAAAGTGTTTTACTTTAATAATCGAATACAATATTGTTTTATGAGAGATGGAACTATAGTTGAAATAATAATAAAACCAGAAAAATATAAAAGTGTTATCAACTTATACCACCAACAGAAAAAAATTGACATGTATAAAACTTTTGAAGTATACCCTAATGATATGATATATTTTTAAATACCAAAAGCCCACAATTTGCCCAAAGTTACAATTGTGTTTATTGAAATGGTTATGGTATACTAATACATTAAAAAAAGACCATATTATTCTATTTTTTATTGGAAACACTTCCATTTAAAACAAAACTTGCTTATAATCTAAGAATTTAAATGTCTTTAATTTTATGATGGTATTTACCATTATTTAACTTACGACTCATATCTATTGTAACAAAACCATATTCCTTATTCCAACAATTGAACAAGTCGATTTAAATTTCTCAAACGACATCACCACCAACAAAATCACTATGAATATGTTTATGTTTTGTATCATCTTGTCTGAATATGCGAAGAAAATTAACATTGTCTCTTATAAGCTGCTTAGGTACTTTGGAGTATGTCTGGGCTAAATAGAAACAATATCTTTGTATCTACCATGAGTAAAGTAATCGTTTAACATATTTTGATTTTCAAGAATGGTATCATCGAAAACAACTACAGACTCTTTATGACATTCATTTATATCAACCATTTCTTCATTTGTTGGAAAGAAGTATGCTATCGGCTCATTAAACTATTTTGATCTACATCTATATCTTTCTTTAAATTGATATATTTTGGTTGGTCCATACTTTTTGAACACACGCACAGAGTACCAAAGTCTAACTATCCCTGAGCATATATGAAATTATCTATTATAAGTGTAGTTTTTCCACAGTTACTAGGACCCACTATAAAACATTTAATATTATTAGGTATTAATTCTCCATGATGTTATGTTGATACGTCATGTCTGTTATTCTTATTTTAATATCCCAGTCTATGTTTAATGTTTTTCTTGCTCATTTATTAATAGATTTTTTAAAATAATATAATAAATGAGGTAAGTATTCAAACTAACAGATAAAAAAATCAGTGTTGAAGAAAAGACTACATTATCCTTTAGAGATAGAGGGGCACTCATTGACTTTAGTTCAGTTCTATACTACTTATCTAACACATAACATTATCTCTGGGAAAAATAAGCTATATTTTGTGGGCCAGAAGGATATGGAGTCAGAAATTGATATTCATGTTGGTCAATATAGCTTAAAAGATCTTGAAAAACTATGAAAGCAATTTTTTCATTTAGTGTAGATCAATGGATGGTAAAGAAAATTATATACCTTTCGAGCTGGATAAAATAACAAACAGAGTGAAAGTAAAATGTACTCTTAAATTACAGTTTGGAAAACAGGGTTCAATAGGAAAACTTTTGGGTATAATAGAAAATAAAACCCTGAAAGCAAACGTGGACCATTATGGCGATACAATTCCAAAATTTGCTCCATTCGAAACGATAAATATACACTTTAATATAGTAAATGGCATGATATTAAAACTTGATGAATATAATCATAGAGAAACTAACATAATTACTACTTTTAAACCAAGAAAAACATTTTGATTTGGCGACACCATCTATAACGAACCAGCTTATCCATTATTTTTTCCAGTGCAAACAAATCAAGTTAATGAAATAATAGTTGAAATTAAGGATGAAAAAGGTAAGTTAATTAACTTTGATTTGTCCGAAAGAACAGTGGTATTAGAGATGAGGTCATAGATATTTTTTGAGTTGGAAGTAGTCATATTCTATATATAATAACTTTAATAGTTTAAAAACTATTAAAGTTTCATGTGATAAAGAAGAATAATATTTCTATAGAACGTGCACTTAATGATTTAGAAAAAGAATTCAATGTTTCGACTACTTTAATGTGTCGATTTTGGAGATGTGTATCTAGATTTTTAATAAGACTATGTTGTAGCACATTGCCGAAGACAGAGCGATAATTGTGTTTTAATGATTGGATAACCATTAAAACTTTATAAAGATATGAGCACAAATAAAAATCAACTGGTGTCTAATTATATGACGATTATCATTTACTCTTTAAAAAACCGATTAGAATGCATTTGCTTAACCCCACAATCCACCATTCCATCATATGCAAAACGTACACCTCCACAATTAACTTCATTTAAAACTTTTTCACTGAAAATCTGAACATATCTGTCTGGTAAGGTTACTTTAAAATATCCAGAAATAATTATCACTTTGTATCCATACCATGTATAATTTATTTCAGAATGGTTTATGGGATAGGACTGCCCAATTGTAAGTTCGGAAAGTTTCTTAAATTTTTAGGTTCCGTTTAATACATCTATCAACTGATCCATCTTTATTGTATACAAATTTTTTTTATGTATTCAAATTTTTTAAATCACTTTTTTGTGGTTATGCTTAAACGCAACTTTTTGAGCTACTTTTTTTTTTGCAACTGCGCCCAAACGCAACTTTTTACGTGTATTTTTACAGATGCACTCAAACGCAAAGTTTAACACAACTATTTTTCTAAAGACTACGATCTAACCAAACGCAACTCTTAGTCACTTTTTTGCAACTGCTCCCAAACGAAACTTTTTGAGCCACTTTTTTGCAGTTGTGCCCGAATCAGGATTTGATATTTTGGATCAGAAAATTAAGAGTAATTTTTTCTGATGGTTTTCTGATGGCTCGAGCATTTAATTTGCCGTTGTTTTTCTGATAACTAGGGGCTGTGCTCGAATCGGCATGTTTATACTACTAAAATTTATAGATGAAATAAATAGGTGGGTATTTCTAATGTAATTTTAATGTAAAGCCCAAATCTTAATTTAAAATAGGTAAACAAAATGCATTATTGGGTGATATATAATTATTTAAATAAAAAGACTCACTTTAAAAAAGGTTACGTGAAAGTACGAGTTTTTGAATTCTAGGTTATCCCCTAAATGAATCAGCGTATTATTGAAGCCTCTACCTATGCGCGAAAAAAAAAGAAATATTTTTCAACATAAACATAATTACGGAGTTTATTTTTGCACTTAGCAAACCATACTCAGTGCAGTGGTCAGTTGAAAGCACTCTTCTTCCGGTACTAGAATTATCAGTGTGTTATTGTAATCAAAAATTGATCATTTCTTTCATTGCTGCTTTCTATTTTAATTCACGATATATCTCAACAGTGGCCCGCTGGAGACGCAATATATCGTGAAAGTGTGTGTGTGTGTGAGTGTATATATATATATATATATATATATATATATATATATATATATATATATAGAGTTATACATGAACATGAACTCCTGAGGAGTGGGACAGGGACGTATCTGAGTTCGTGAGGGATGAGGGTCTTAATAAACGTAAAAGAACTAAATTTGATTTCGAATTTATTCCCAAAGATATTATTTACAGCATTAAATTAGCAATCTCTACTCTTACTAAAATGCTTTTATTTCTCACTGAGCGCAATATTTAATGTATATTTCAATTCTAATTGACATCCTCCTTATGCCTGTTGCGCCAACATCTTCCCCGATCCGAGATCGAATGATCCTAGCTCCGAACCAGGATCTAGTTTGATCTTGGTTCCAATGTGAAAGTGTTGCACCAACGAAATTTCAGGATTCTGAATCTCCGATTCGTCGATATTGGTTCCAAAATGAGAGATCGAGATTAAGTATGAGACATATTTAGCTATTGGTTCGTAATATATGACGTCATTGAATTAGGTAGAACTAGATGTGCGATGTTTTATCTGTTTTAAGTGAATTATTGTTCTACGAATTTTACTGAGAAATATTCAAGTGCGTTTAATGTTGTTTTAATTTCCCATGAGAACAATCGAACTTAGTTATATCGATTGGCATATTTTCAAACTGCATTTGTCGACGTTGGCTGCTGATCTCGGATCGAGTTTTCGAACAACCTATTTTGGCGGTTCGAAAAGAACTTCATCTCGATCTCCGTTCCAGCTCTGAACTCGAATGGTGCAACAGTTTTCTGTGTCGATCTTAGATCCGATCTCGGATCGAGTTTCGAAAAATGATGGTGCAACCGGTCATTAATGTCTCTGTTTGGTTACAGTCAACTCATACTCACGATTAACACTGGTTTAGTCGATCTGTTTACATCATTTGTATAACGCATCTAGTCTAATAGTCCAGCCTCCCAGCCGCACTCTTCACTGCTTGATACTCGCAGTCGCAGACTTCCCTTCCGCTGATCACTTCTCTCGCTGCTCGTCGTCTATCGCTCGGAACTCAGCCCTTCGTACATTCAGCAACTCTCGTCCCGAGGGCCCGTCGCACAATTTATACTCTACTGGCCTTTACCTGGAAAGTTCGACGCACCCCGAGTCATGCGGACAGAATCTATGGCAGTAAACGACTAGAAAATTACTCGGATGGATGCAGAAACTTATACAACCTAGGTCAGCAGCGCGCGCCGCAAAAGGACAACCGTGTCGGCTCGCATGTTTGGTAACAGAACCTTTTTTCTTTGTTTAACGAGCGCCTGTAATTCAAAATATTCCACTGACTTGCCGCCGTTATCATATAACTGCTGTCCTTTACTCCCACTTGCTCAGAAAAATGTTGATCGCCGTTATCAAATCAGCGCCTAGTATTGGTAACCTACTGACCAGCCAATAGGGAACATTTCGCCGCATGGAGTAGTAGAAATTCGGACTCAAGGCTTGTTCCGAGAACTTCGCTCAGCCAATCAGAGAATGGGTATGCCCTCGTCATGGGAATGGTCACGCCATATCGTCTCTGTGTATGATTATCTACTCTGAGTAATTGTCATTTGCAAAGTTGACAATAAATCTATGCCGCACAACTCTAAGCATGCCACGCTGCAGTCAGAAAACCATTTACCATCTAGCACTGTTAATCATACAGTGACTATTGCCGGAAAACATACTGTCATCCATAATCACTTATGGGAAATACGCCATGTCCGAGCCTATAATTTTCCCTTTGCGTAATATACACTGCTATTTGTCTCTGCAGCTCTCGCGCAATATTCATTTGCATCGGCTTAAAAAAAAGGCACGAGAACATCATCATTACCCGTCAGCCTCGAGTTATGTAGTGGCCGCGGTCGCTGAGCGAATAACCTGCTCCCCTCCCACCACGGTGAACCGGGTTCAATCCCAGGCCGGATATTCGCAAGTGGGAATCGTGCCGGACGATGCCGCTGGTTGGCGGGTTTTCTCCGGCATCTCCCCTTTTCCCCCCGTCCTTGAATTCCGGCGCTGATCCATTCTCTCCTGATTTCACCCTCATCGGCTCTCAAGACCTCGTTGTTAGAAAGCCTCTCAAATTTCTCTACTTGAGTTATGTATGGGTAGAGACCTGCAAAATTCGCGTTATTTTCCTGCAGCAGACTAGACTCCAATGTGTTATGCGTGCTACTGACGTCCCTCAGTGGCTGAGAGTATTTGTGGCACGACGAGAAAGACCCTTTTAACCAATAGTAACAGTTCAACGTCAGAGTGACCAATCGCCTGTAACACAGTTACACAGGCATATTACCTCATATAGAAGCCATCAGCCAACGAAATCATGGGTCGTGCTCAGAAACTTATAGTGCAATGACGTCTAGCTTGTCCCAAAATAATAACTAGAATTATGCAGGTCTCTGTGTATGGGGACTGAGAAATTTCGCGAATTAATTTTAGGACAAGCTAGACTTGAAACACGTGAATATTTCTGTTATGTCTGCAAGTTAACAAATAGCGAATCCTGTGCCCCTGATCTGAAGTACGAACTGAAGCTGCAGCAAATGAACAGCTTGATGAGGCGCGAAAATACACAGCGTCTAAAGTTATAGGCTTCTCACGGTCAAGTGAGCACTTTTGAGACCGTAGTTAGTTTTTATTTCAGCCATTTTTTCTTCTGACTACCATTTCTTAAAATAAATACTGCCATGTAAGTAATAAACACAGTGTGTAGATTCCGCCGCACTAGGAATATAAGATCTAAGGTTAAAATGAAATATATTTATTGACTATTGTTCCAATGAGAGGGCTTTCAAAAGTGTTCACTTTTCCGTGAATACCCTATATAGGTAGGGACATGTGTATTTCGCGAAAAAATGTATGGTCAAGCCAGAATTTAATATCCTACGTCCAGAACCACAACTTGCATTGGTTACTCACCACGCGTGTCTACATAAGCATACATGCTCTTATATGACTTGGACAGTAGTAATAAAGTACTCCGATACTGAACGTCCATGATTCGCGAACAGACGCTTGAGAAACGTGACATTTAAAATCATCCAACCACGAACGTGCATATCAACAAAAGTGTTTTGGAGTAAAGCTGGTCTTGAAATCTTTTCGCGAAAATCATACGTCCCTAGGTATAGGGACATCTGAACTTTGCTAAAAGATTTCCGCAAATACTACATTTCAATGCCCTAGGGTAGCGGTAAGAACTGAAACAGAGATCAGCAGTGGTGGGTAATGGCGATTCCTTTATGTTATTCTCAAATGCCAGTAAATGTGTTCAGACGTCAACGTTTTAAGTGACTAAACAGATTAAAAAAATAATGAGAATCGTACACGTGATTTAGCCAGTAAGATATGTTCCATTTTTTGCAGTTAAACGAAGCGAACATTTATTTAGTTATGCAGCTAGGGCTTACAGTCTCGTCGACTGCGGGGTCCATTTCTAGACATGTTGGAATTCACACACTTGTACGTTCATGTTACGTTTGTAATTGGTCGACGTGTTATTTGACACTTCCTGGAGATAAATGAGCCAATAACAAACATGCAATAAATCGTGCACCCAACCACCGCCTTTTACTACCACAACAATCAACCAATAAATAGATTATGTCTCTATGAGAGTAAACAAGACTATGAAGTCTAGCCTACACGTCATTGAACTCGCGAATTTCTCGGGTCTCTTAGTTATTAAAGACGAAACATGCTGCTTACGGAAGCAGGGACTGGTAAGAAACGATTCCCAAAATTCTCCTGCAGTGATGTTAGGAAACCATGGGAAAGCGAAATCAGGATGGCAGAACCGGGATTCGAATCCAGGACCTCCCGAAAGTGCGTCGAAAGTTTAACCACTACGAGCACTTCGCCCGTTCGTTTGTTTAGAAAAAAACACATGTCTTTTTCTTGTTTATGTTTCAGACTCTTCAATCCTAAAACATTTTAAAATTATAAAATTAGTTGCGGTCCAATGAAAAAAGCATCACAATCGTACGATTGTTTGAAAAGTCAAACCTTATAATTAGAGACCTGAAAAATTGTTTGAAAAGTCAAACCTTATAATTAGAGACCTGAAAAATTCGCGGAATTATTTCGGGGCAAGCTAGAATGCAAGACGCGTGCGTTTGTATAACTTCTACCATTGGTCTACACGGTGTTTGACGCCTCCTGGAGAACACTGGCCCAATCGTTGCCTTCCACTGTCACAGCAGACAACCAATGTGCAGCTGATATCTGCATAGTTGTCCATACGACTTTGCCCTCTAGCCTATAGGTCATTGAACTCGCAAATTTTTCATATTTATATATGTATGTATATATAATGCAAGAATCTGCAAAATTGTTATGTATCTACCAATGGTTTATAATCATTTGTAAAAAAAATTGTTGCTCAAAGTTGTTGAATATTGTTTTTATGAAAAGAGGACCATGGTTTATCACGGAAATATCGAGGACATCTTAGGCTTCACCGTGTTGTTAAGGAATACCAAATTTCGCGAAAATATTTCCACACGTGCTAGATTTCAATACTCTACGGGCGTATCAGTAGTTTGTTATGCTTATTGGCGGCGTGATCTCGTGAGAAAGCAGTTTCTTACTTGACTAACAAATCATAGTTGATTCACTCCGATAGTGTAGATCTGTGATTCGCTGGCAGACGCCTAAAACGCATTATACGGAGAGACCTGCAAGATTCGCGTTATTATTTGGTGATACGTTCAACTTGAAACACGTGTACCTCTGCAATATGTTTGTCATTGGATCATACATTGTTTGACACGTCCTGTTGCTGTGGCCTGCCCTGAGGATGATTCAGGCCACGCAAGGAAGAGGGGTTTCTGTAACTAGATGATAGATCACTCTCTCATGTACAAAATACTATCTTTTATTCACTCACAGCTTTACTATAAATATTATACAAAATGCACTCTTCTTTACTTTACATTAATTAATTACTTTACTCCGCTAATAGCAATAACTTGAGCAGGTCCTACCGACCTGTAATAACGAAGTATATAATAAGTGCTCACGACTTGAGGAGTCTTGATCTTTAGGACGAGGACCCTAACACTGCACAACCTCTGGCGCCCTACTGGCATTATAATTACCCTTTGGCTGAGACGTCGGCGTCGTCGAGCGAGAGCTCCTCCACGGCCTGGTGGTCCTCCTCGCTGGCGTCTTGTCGGTCCCTCGGGAGCAAGATGGCCGCGAGCCGCCATCGGTCCAACCTTATATACTACTCCGCCTAGCCTCGCGACCTTCCTCGGCGGGGGGAGAGTTTTAATAACAGCCGGGCTGGCTCGTCGTGGTCGCATAGTCCAAGGTGCTCGAGCGTCGCTTGCCAGCGCCGGCTAATACTGCTTGCAGCTCTGTGTAACTATGCGCCAACAAATGAACACTGTACAATCGTGTGCCCCAATCACGTGCAGTTCCGTCATAAAGGGCGTGGCTTCACATGTATGCAGCAGCCAATGGAGAAACGACGCCGGCGCCAGTACAGACATGAATGTGAAGTTTAAATTGATGCCGAATAATAACGAGAATTTAGCATGTGTCTAGTTATACGGGGACCACGCAATCACGAAAGTGAATCGGGGCTATAGTATTATTGAATACAACTTGTCTTGAAATCTTCCCTCAAAATTCTGGTGTCCCTGCGTATTGTGTACATGGGCCTATCAGAAATGTTTATTTCGATATTGCCTGTCATGTGTGTACGGAGCTACCCTCATTTCTAATTGTCAATGACAAAGTAGTGCTGCTCTAAAACTTAACATCGTTATTCGTCTGCAATACTTTTAGCTTTGGAAATATGCGTCCTACGAAAGGATCAAGATTCACAGCGTTTTCAGAGATGTGGTGGCAAAAAAGATCTCGGGGGTATTTACCAGTCTCTTTTCTCAAGGACGTGTATTTTTTGCCTTCTGCAGCGTGGTCAGTCAAGATTCTGATCTGATGGTTTAGGACTGCGAACTTCCGTAGACTACTGACGAATTTCTCTTTCGCCGGGGACGTGGACAAAAAAACACACCGGGGAAAAAACCAGGTACAATTGTAGCCGTCTGGAACTTTGATATTCCGAATGTGAATGAGGTTGTATTGCTAGGAACATTATCATTGGGCTTTATAGCTAGGGATACACAATTTCGAGAAGATTGTTCCCCGAATGTTAGACTTGAAATATTCTCTTTGCTGTATTACAGTTGTCCTCTTTTAGTTAGCAGGCCGGCTTTGTGAGAGATTATTAGGGTTTTTGACTGTGCCATTAAGAACTAGGTTACTCCCGTACTAAAAGTCTGGGATTTCCAGTCTTAACCCACTCTTTCACTTTTGCATTAAATTTATTAGTTTAGCTTTTGAAATCTAATACAATTACCATGTGCATTTTTTTACATATTTTTTCTTACAAGCCCGAGAATTTCGCGGGTTCATTTCTAGACAAGTTGGCGTTCGCACACATGCAAGTTCGTTCTACGTCTGTAATTGGTCGACGTCTTGCTTGACACCTCCTAGACATAACATCAGCCAATAACAAACATGCAATAAATTGTGCGCCCAGCCACCGCCTTTTACTTCCACAACAATCAACCAATAAACAGTTGATATTTGTACGAGAGTATATACGACGACGGCGTTATTTCAAGCAATAAAATGTAAAAATGTCGCCTATTAATATAAGAACTAACACGAACAGTAGAAACTAAAAGTTTTACAGACGACGTATGTTCTGTAATTTAAAATTTTCTAGGTCATATAATTTTTGTTATCTTTCTTATTATAAAAGGTGTTTATTTCATTTTGTTATGGCGCTTTCAGTAATTTCGCGATTTTGCGTGGATAATTAATTTTCGTATTTTCCAATGAAATTCGCGCGAATTTTTGCATCCCTAGTTATTAGTGTCTGTGCAGTTGTGAATGTAACAGATTTTTTGACTACTCGTTCAGTGGTCAAAGTCGCGACTAAATGCATAAAAATATGGCCTTGATCGCTCCCCACATTACCCAGCGCAAATATGTCACCTATTCCCTGTCACTTAGAACAATTTATGAATTAATTAGCTAACGACTTTTGCGACAGAGCATTTACTTGTGAGGTCGCGATACAGTATATTGCTCACTCCAGCGCCGAACTTTTGTTATCAGCTAAAACAATCCTTCAGGTCACGCCACACTGTCTGCCAATTACACGAGGCAAGAGAGTGTACAGAAAAATGGAATTTAGTCTGCTGCTCGGTAACAACGCATTTTTCGGGTCCCAACGCATAGTATTAAAACGGGCCAATCACTGGGGCAGTAGCAAATCAGAATTGAGGAAGCATAGGACGACGGAGTCTAGCCTACGTAACATTAAACCCCCGAGATTTTGCGTAGTCTAGAAATCAATATCCTATGTGCACATATGCAGTTTTCATTTCGCTATCAGCCGCTTTTTTTTTTTTTTATGAAGAGAGAGTGTTACATAAGTCAGCCAATAATAATTTAGTTTCTACTACAATAACCGTCCGTGATTCGCGGGCAGGCAGATGACGCGTAAGTAGTATGGGCGTAGGGGTTTCACTTTACCTGGTATTCATTGATGGAGTATCGATTTGATTGATTGGATTAATCCTTACTCCGATCTAAATCCGATCAAAAATTCATAATCTGAATTTATTGCTGTCAATATTTTTGGATTAATCATTAGTCCGTTCTTAATCCGATCGAATTTTATATATATTTTTGTACTTTCATTGGATAAAATGGTATGAAACTTTGATTGATCCAGTTAATTTAATTCAATCAATCAAAACTATTTGTGTCATAATTGTATAGTTGTACTTTATTTTTATTTATTTTTTTTTTGGGTGGGGAGCAACTCTGGTAGCTGTTGTCAGCACGACGCTGACACTCGACTGAAGTGTGATGTGTTGGGGACAGGGTATATATGTGGTGAGTTTTGTGCAAGAGTGACATAAGTATTTTTGGAGGGAATATTTCTCGTAGCTGGTAGATAGACGATTTTTTGTTAATTAAATTGAAAGAGATGTATAGTTAACACGAGAGAAAAATAATTTCAGTGTTTAAACGAGTTCTATGCATGAATAAATTACACGAAGGACTCATCGAATCGCAAATTCCAAATGATCACATCTACGTGAATAACACCTGATGTCGACAAGTGGTAAATGTTCACAATTACATGATTCTCCATATGTCCTTAAGAAAATGAATTAATTAACGAACAACAACAAATCAAAAATGTCCCTATAAATTAAACAGATAACGAACACACTAACAAGATATATGAAAAATTTGACACTGCTTGATGCTTCTTGCTTGTACCTTGCATTATTTTAAAACATATCTTTGATCGGGAGATGGCTGAAGCAATGACTGCAGTGAATGACGTGTGCCAACTTATAAGCTGTTAGATACGTGGAGTGTTGCCAGCATCTGACAGGCGACTAAGGAAATAGCTACTTGGAAATAGATGTGATTACGATTTACATGATTAATGGATAAAAATTATGTTTGTGATGCATGTACTAGTATATAAATTACACTAGTTGAATTAAAAAATACATAACAAGAATCACGGTAAACAGTCAGTGATTATAATATACGTCAATTCGCTCGGGAGGTGGCTGCAGCATTGACTTGGATACAGCACTTACAACAACTTATAAGCTGTGTTTAGAGCAAACATAAACTATGTTTGATTACAGACTAAGGTGAAAAACTCAGAAATTTTAATAAAAATACAAAACGATTGTTTCCAAATAAATTAAACGGCTAACGAACATAAGTACATGGAAATGATTAAACAATTTAAAAATCATATAAAGAAATTGCACAAGGAGCTCCCCAAAAACAAATCTGTCCACTTCGGAGGCTTGTGAATGAATGACTGGATAGTATGACGTATGCTGGTTTATAAGCTGTTATATATGTGGAGTGCAGCTGAGTTGAAATTTACGACTGACATAACCTATTTCCGTAACAAGTTGTTATGAAAGACTAGATTACATAATTCGTCCTACAACAGACAACAAAACAATAATATTTTTTTATAATTTAACTAGTTTTTTAAATTGCGAGTTTCACTATTGTAAGAATAATTCTATTTTAACACAATTTTTTCTGTCGAAGCACAAGGAGACTCGGATTGCTTAATCTCGCAATACTTTATGGAAACATGCTATATATTATTTTTAATTATTTAATATAATGGATGTACTACAAATTTTTCTGTTAAGTCTATGAAATTCACGGCACTAGTTAGCAAAACAATTGTTGAAAATCATACCAAATTTCGCCGACCGAACTCAGAAACGGGGCTTACACGAAAATTATTTTTTCCTGGTAAATTAAAAAACTGAGAAAAATGTTTTAATATTAAAATGCGAATAACTGCTAGCACTCTCTGAAAACTGCTGATTGCTGCACCTGGTGGTGTTCAGTGTCGCATCACAAAGCCCGCTGGTCGACACTGCAAATCGGGGACCTTACTACCCCTTGGTCACATCACAAAGCCTGCTGCCCGCTGCGCCTGGTGAAATCGAGAGAGCTGGTGTATATATGTATCCTGGACAAGTGTTTGCAAAGAATAAACATGGTGCTGGACAGCTAAAACTGTTCATGTCAGTAATGCCTACACCGTACCCCTTGACCAGACAGTGTCTTAGTGCGAAAAGAGACTTCCTGTCCAAGGTCATGTAACAACACTCCAGAGGGCGTTTTTCGGCGATGCATTCCCTTCCACCACCAACCCAGATTTCGTTTTCTGCTGGCTGGAGGACTGTTCTGTCCAAGGTCATGCACCCTCGCTGTCGATCCAAAACCACGCAGCCCCGACCCCCTCCCTTCGCCATCAGCCCAGAACGCGTCTTTTGTCCAACAACTTCAGGGATTCTCCACCTGCCAGACACCCCTCAAGACACCAAGTTGGACTCTCCCAAAGCGTTTATTTGTTTGCAAAACTACGCTTTGCCCATGAATTGTGGACTCTCCCGAAAATCTGCCCTGTCTGGTTCTGTGTAAGGAGTACTTATTCCACCACCCACCCCTTCTCCTGACTCGCTATAACTAGAGCTCATCAACAACCTTCGAACATTTGTGAATGGGAATGTATGAAAAATTCTCGCTTTTAGGCTTTCAAGTGTGTGAACATTTCCTGCAAACAATTATATTTTAACAACTCCCACATATAAAAAAAAACAGTTTGAAGATGTATGTTTTCAATGTTAGACGAATAAATATTGAAAAACAGATTGAAAGAAAAACATTTACATGTGTGTTGTTTGAATCGAATGATGCATGAATGATGTTCTAGGTTTAACTTGTTTAAGTGGAATTATGCATGTTTTCCATTACTTAAAAAAAATTAGCGAGTCAAAATATGTCTTATAGTTAATCATAGTTTCGTGGAAATACTTAAGTAAGTTTGCTGGAAAACGGTATCAAGTTTAAAATGTCTTGTAAGTTTACAGGATTAAACTTAAAATTTTTTACTTAAAACAGTTTATATTTTTATGGAATTTAGTGTGTTAAAGACATTTGGAATGTATTTCTTAGTGATGAGGAAAATAAGTTTCATTGGTGGGAGTTTTGAAAATTTATGTCGCTAGGAATACACCAGGCTCTTGTGTTTAAAAAAATAGGAGGAAACTTCAGTTTTCGAGCGAAAGTAGCTTTTTGTAGCAAAGAGGGCGGAGGGGGAGCTAGCCCAGGTCAGTTCAAAAATATGCTGACTCGAGGGATGGAGGCTTCATGACGTTTTGCACAAAAGACGGGCTTTGGCCTCGAAGCAAGCCTCCGTTCCTGGCGAGGTAGTTTTCATGCTGGAAAACATGCGCTCTGGGCTGTGGAGGCGAAAGACGTGGCCGGGGTTGTTTGGACCGGCCAGTTCTCGAGATTTCCGAAAAAAGCAATATTGGGTGCTGTAAGGGGAGGATGTGCATGGCCTTGAATCGATAGCGTGGCTGTGCAGCGCCCTCCGTGGACAGCCCAGCATTCTGGATCGACAGCGACAGTGCGTGACCTTGGACAGAGCAGCCCTCGAGCAAGCACAAAGTCATCACGTGGACAAGGGAGTGGGGGAAGCTCAGTACCGACGTGAATAGTTTTAGCTGTCCGGCGCCATGTTCGTTCTTCGGAAACACTTGTCCAGGATTCATCTATACACCAGCTCTCTCGTCTTCTCTGGGCGCAGCGGTCAGCGGGCTTCGGAGAGTGCTAGCCGCGATTCTCGTTTTAATATTTTCCTAAGTTTTTTAATTTATCGGAAAGAATAATTTTCGTGTAAATCCCATTTCTGAGTTCGGTCGACAAAACTTGGTATGATTTTCAACTATCTTTCGCTAATCAGTGCCGTGAATTTCACAGACTTAACGGGAAAATTTGTAGTACGTCGGTTATATTAAATAATTAAAAATAATATATAGTACGTTTCTATAAAGTATTGCGGGTTTATGCCATCCGAGTTTCCTTGTGCTTCGACAGGAAAATTTGGTTTTAAAGCGAATTATTCTTACAATAGTGAAACTAACAATAAAAAATTCTAGGTAAGTTTAAAAAAAAAAAAATTATCGTTTTCTTGTCTGTTGTAGGGTGAATAGTGTAATCAAGTCGTTAATAGTAGGGAAAAAGGTTATGTCGGTCGTAAATTTCAACTCAGCCTCTATGTATCTAACAGCTTATAAGTTGGCGAACCTTATACACTGCAGCCATTTCTTCAGCCATCTCCCAACCAAACGGACGTGTTTTAAAACCATGTCAGTTGTGTGCGAGAGGCATCAAGTAGTGTCACATTTATCGTTTAATCTTGTTATTGTGTTCGTTAGCCGTTTAATTTATAGAGGCATTTTTAATTCGTTGTTTTTTGTTGATTAATTCATTTTCATTAGGACATCTGGAGACTCACGTAATTGTGATCGTTTACTACACTAGATGTTATTCATGTAGTTATGATCGTTTGAAATTTGCGATTCAATGAGTCCTTCGTGTAATTTATTCATAAGTAGAACTCGTTTAAACACTCTGAAATTATTTCTCTCGTGTGTTAACTATACATCTCTTTCTGTTTAATTAACAAAAAAAAATCGCCTACCTACCATCTATGAGTAATATCCACTCCAAAAAATACTTATGCCACGTTTGCACAGAACTCACCACACCCACACAAACACACGCACCCAGGTCCCCAACATGCCACACCTCATCCGAGTGTCAGTTGTCGAGCTGACAACAGCTACTAAAGCTGCTCCCCAACCCAAAAAGAAAGAAAGAAAAACTAAGTACAACTATACACTTATCACACAACTAGTTTTAATTGATTAATTAAATTAATTGAATCGATCAATTAAAGTTTAGTTCAATTTTATCCGATGAAAATACAAACAAAATCGATCGGATTAATATCGTACTAAGGATTAAACCAAAAAATCGCATCGGATTAAAATCGGATTAACAATTTTTGATCGGATAAGATCGGATTAATGATAATCCAATCGATAAAGTCGATAATCCATATATTAATCCCAGATCAAGTGAAACCCCTAGTAATCGCGTAACAATTCAAAAAAATCCAATCTTGTTAGTGGTTCTGTGTTTCCACAAACATAACTTGTCCTGAAATGTTTCGGCCAAAAATAGCTGACCATATGAATAGGGGTAGTGGAATTTTGCGAAAATATTTCAAGGTAAGTTATATTTCAAAACACTGTAGGGTTGTTTACCTATCTTTATTGGCTGAATTACTTTTTGACACGTGTTAACTGTCTGCACACGAATCACGTAGGAGTTATGCCGAAGTTGCAGAATCCTGAGTGGCCCCGGTCAAATACGAAAGCGTCTTCTCAAGCAGACAGGAACCAATGGTAGTATACAATTTTATGTTGGGTGCTTTTACTATTGAATTCTACCTTGTACTCATATTTATTCACGAAAGAACACTGGGTAAATAAGTGGTAATGTAGTGTGACTGCAAAATTAAGACAAGGCAGGCAATACTGTAATAAACGAATGTATTGGAAATGTTACAAACTCTTTCATTTACAAAATTACTAGGGACGGGTGTTTTTTTTTTTGCGAAATATTTGTGGCAATGCTAGACTTCAATATACTACGTTCACAGCGAAAAATTCATTTTGTTATTGCCCGCGTGTCTACTTGAGAAGACGTGTACTTATTTGACTTTACCAATCATAATCAAGTACTCCTGTATTGAACGTCAGTGATTCGCGGACAGAAACTTGAGGCACGATACATTTATTAACATCCAACCATGAAAGTACATATTGAAACAAAAGTGTTTTGGAGTACAACTTTTCTTGAAATCGTTTCGCGAAAAACACATGTCCCTACATATGCACAACATGTTAATTATGAATCAATGATATTTAACAATGGATACTCAACTTAGCATTATTTTTCAAAGTTAATTAGGAGCATAGAAACGTAAGCTACCATATTCCGAAATTTTCACTCTTTTTCGGCACTATTCTTTGAAAAATGTAATAATTTGATTACATATATATATATATATATATATATATATATATATATATATATATATATATATAGAGCTACATTTATGTGGTACTTACATAAATCTCTTTCCGATTTGAAATAAACAATTTACTTTTAATATGTCCTTAAGCGGATAAGCAGATGTGCTATGCAATGTTGGTCAGGCTTGAGTCACAACCATAGACTAAATATGAGCTAGACTATTTATTCGTATTCTGCGCATGTACTTAACGTTTACCTATAACAATGGAACACAACTATCAAGATCACATGCTCAACAGTGATGAACACGTTTGTATATATCTCAATTTTCAAAAGACAAGCACTTTTATATGAATATAATACTTTTGATAATTTTAATGTAATCAACTTGCCTTACAAATTGGCAGGGATAGGAACATTTCGCGAGTTCATTTCAGGACAAGGTAGACGTCAAACACGTATACACTGGATCGCAGTTTATTAGACACGCCCTGAACGACTCTGAGCCAATAGCGGACTTGTAAGGAAACAAGTAGTGAGTGCCGTACTGCCAGGTGTGCAGTAACACTGTCTACTCTCTGAGGCAGCAGCCAGTGATCTAACTACTGAGGGTTGAGTATACACAGGATTGTGGAGTCCAGCCTATGGGTCATTGAACTCGCGAAATTTTCCTATACTTAACAAATTGGTTAGAGGAAGTATACATACATCTCAAAACCGTTTTCGCTAGACGCTTTGGCAGATAAGCATTACAATGTCGGGACACGAAGATTGGTTGTGCGCTGCCAGCGAGATCGGTCTACCTCATTTTTAGTCTAAGCGTAGAGACCTGCATAATTCGCGTTATTAATTTGGGAGAAGCTAGACGTCATTGCCCTATAAGTTTCTGAGCACGGCCTATGATTTCGTTGGCTGATGGATTCTATATGAGGTCACATGCCTGTGTAGCTGTTGTTACAGGCGATTGGTCACTCTGACGTCGAACTGTTATTATTGGTTAAAATTTTGTGAAACAGTGTGGCGAATTGCCGCTCAGCCGTCCTTGACAGCAGTCTAGGTGCAGGCCGGGTTCTTGCCCCCTGTGTTTGACGTCTTCCAGAGGCGAGGTCGTAAAAGTCGTCTACCGCCCGAAATAACGGCGTGGACGCTGCGTGGGTTCGCGAGCCGCTGCCCGCAGGAAGCATATTTCTGCGAAGACGTTTATCCCCCCCGGAGTCCATACACATCGCGGTACAGACTAGCCTTCAGCTTCTGAGTGCCTGCAGGTGACCGCCCGCGCGCCTCGTCTTGTTGCGCCCAACGTATTTTTAACCCTTTCATACCCACTTTAATTATGGCTTCAAATGTTGCAAACAAAAAATGTTATGATGCGTGCTGTACTTTAGTCTACACGACACTTGTTTCGTTGCCACAGCCAATGAGCTGTAGGCTATATATTTGGCTACAGTTTTATGAACCAATTATGACTTAAACGAGTAAGGCAGTTTGCGAATCATTTACACACAGGTAATGTCATTGGACGTTAAGTTTCGTAGTGTACAGTACAGAGCAAAAATTATATACACGTGCGTGAGGTACACTGTGCACACTGGGTCAGAATGGGTTAACGTTTACAGTGCTGCAGAACTCTGCTTACGTCCAATGGATTCAACACAGTTATACAGAGCGAGCGAGTGATGAGATTTAGGCTGCTCTTAACATCGAGGTCTTGAGAACTGATTAGGGTGAAGTGAGTATGGAGCAGCGCCGGAATGGAAGGGCGAGGGAAACGGGAGATCCCCGATGAAACCCGCCCACCAACGGCTTTGTCCGGCACGATTCCCACACGTGAATATCCGGGAGCCGCCCCGCCGGGAATCGAGCCCGGTTCGCCTTGGTGAGGAGAGGATAGTCTAACCACTACACCACCGCGGCCCCCGCCAAAGGAGAACAAGTATGAGTAGATTAATAACAGTCTGAAAAGTTTGTGTTTCTGAGTGTTTATTGAGTCGATATACATTAACTTACCCGCAATTTTCAGGTTATTTAAAATTCTTTCAAAAAATGTTTGTAGAAATGGGGCCCGGGAAAGATTGACGAAGCGTTTTTTTGTTTGGAAATTGCATTGTGCAAGGTTTCCCAGACACGTCTAGAATAATTTGACACGTAAGACACTATCCTTTCGCTAAGCGTGATCCGCACTAAGCATCCACGTTCAGTTTTCTTTATTACTAAAACCTTTATAAAACTATTTTTTTTTTAAAACTCCTTTCGTTCTGTTGTTCTCCGGCGGTCCTATTGCCTCAAGTCGTTGAGTACACGACACAAGACATCGCAGAGTAGCCTACAAGTCGTTGAGTACACGACACAAGACATCGCAGAGTAGCCTACAAGTCGTTGAGTACACGACACAAGACATCGCAGAGTAGCCTACAAGTCGTTGAGTACACGACACGAGACATCGCAGAGTAGCCTACAAGTCGTTGAGTACACGACACAAGACATCGCAGAGTAGCCTACAAGTCGTTGAGTACACGACACAAGACATCGCAGAGTAGCCTACAAGTCGTTGAGTACACGACACAAGACATCTCAGAGTAGCCTACAAGTCGTTGAGTACACGACACGAGACATCGCAGAGTAGCCTACAAGTCGTTGAGTACACGACACAAGACATCGCAGAGTAGCCTACAAGTCGTTGAGTACACGACACAAGACATCGCAGAGTAGCCTACAAGTCGTTGAGTACACGACACAAGACATCTCAGAGTAGCCTACAAGTCGTTGAGTACACGACACAAGACATCGCAGAGTAGCCTACAAGTCGTTGAGTTCACGACACGAGACATCGCAGAGTAACCTACAAGTCGTTGCGTACACGACACGAGACATCGCAGAGTAGCCTACAAGTCGTTGAGTACACGACACAAGACATCTCAGAGTAGCCTACAAGTCGTTGAGTACACGACACAAGACATCGTAGAGTAGCCTACAAGTCGAGGATGCTTCCTACAAAAACACGCACACGATGCCCACGAACTGTGTCGTAACGGATACTTCCTTCAGTCTCAAACGTGGGCGTTTCTTATTTATACGTTTTTAATTGCAAACCGAACCACCGAGTAGGTCAGTATACGCTGTTCACGTTGTGTATTCTTCCGTCTTGTGTGGAATTACCATTGTCATGGGCCTCACTACTTTAATCATGTTGGTGGAATTGTTCAGGTAGTAAAGATTGAAAAAAAAAAAAAAAAAGTGCTCATTTTTGCATTTCGATGCATCAAAAAGGCGGAAAGGGAAATAAATGATTTAGATATCACAAAGTGTTACTTAACACTTTTTATTTGAAGTTAAGATACGGAACTACTTTTCTTTCATCGTTATCAACTTTACTGGGCGCATGTCACACAATGCACCCGTTAACATATGTGCAGGTAGGAGCAGTGTCTTTTTTTCTAAGGTTAAGTTCAAATGTGCTCACTTTATCAAGAACAGCCTTTACCCACATAGAAGACGAAATGGCGTAGCGTCCTTCGATGCGGTCGTAACAATTCTCTGATTGGTTTGCACGAAGCTCTAGTAACGAACCACGCGCTTGATTGGCTACTGCATGCTGCGAGAGGTTCCCAAAATGCCAGCTAGCGAGTGAGTTACCAGACGCTGATTGGCGAAACGTCGTGTGCGGTTGCAGTTCACGGCATGAGCGGCTGATTCGATTTTGTATTGTTGTATACTCTGCGACGTAACCAAAAAGCTGAGTAAAAGCGGGACGACGGGGAAGAGAAGGCGTACGTGCCCGGGAGGTTGGTTAGTGTGTGTGTGAGGGGGGGGGGGGGGGGGGGGGGGGGGGGGGGGGGGGGGGGGGGGGGGGGGGGGGGGGGGGGGAGAGGAGGAGATGAAGCAGCGAGTGTCGGGTGGCGCCCTGGACCGACGCTCCTATTGACAGCGCGCCTTCGCAGCAGCGACGTGATCCCCGCAGATTACCGCCTGCGAGAGCTCACGCCGCCAGCCTCTGCCTACACCGCGTGACAAAGAAATTCTCGACACCCGCCTGCCTGCAGACAGCTGTATACTCCCGCTTCTACACATGATATAGGCTGTTCACGGTAAAATGTGCACTTTTGAAAGCCCTGCTAAAGATCTACATGTGCGCAGGTTGTGTATTCTTCCGCCTAATGTAAAATTAACATTGCCATGGGCCTCATCACTTTATTAATGCGTCGGTCAAGTTAAACTGTGGAATTATTAGAAAAGTAAATATGTTACAAATCTGCTCATTCTTATACATAAACTCATAAAAAACAGAGAAGAAAATAAATATTTTCAGTTTGCACAAATGGTTCCCTAACACTATTTATTTGACGTTAAGATATGTAACTGTTTCCCATTCATCATTACCAACTTTAATGGGTGCATGTCACTCAGCGCCACCGTTAAAATATACGCAGGCAGGGGCAGTGACATTTTTCTAAGGTTGATTTCAAAAGTGCTCACTTTAATGTGAACAGCCTTTACATAACTTACTTGCCAGTAGGCAGCCCAGCCACCAGGAGAATATTTCACAGCATGCTGTCAGCAATCAGACTCGAGGCCTGTTCCCAGACCCTCGCCTTAGCCAATCAGTAGAGTCTGCAGGGTAGACTATGCATTCTTATGTACTAACACGACGATATCATCAGCACAGTGGTTATCTGCTGTCACAGCGGAAGGCGACAATTGGACCCCGTTCTCCAGGAGATGTTAAACACCGTGTGGACCAATGGCTAAAGTTATATAAAAGCTCTTGTTTTGGATTCTAGCTTGTGTTAAAATGAATCCGTCTCTACCAATCAGAAAACGGCCACGGCCATATCGAAGGTACCGCCACGTCTTTCCGTCTCTGATTACCTAACTGCTATTTGACCTGGAGTAAGACATCACATGGAAGAACCTTGAAAGTATTTTCTGGTGGTCTACTGCTTTGTGTAGGCGTTATCGTAATCTTGGTTTGCAACTGTAATAAGTATGTCGACACAGTAAGCGAGAGAATTTAATGCTTTCAGGCCCGCTTGAATTTGTAGTTGTAATTTGTTCCCAGCATCTTCACACATTTAAATAAAACCTTTGAATACTCATCCCATGTATGACGTGTTTGGTTTTTCATAGTAAAGTTAACGTGCGCTATTAAGAAAATATTCCTAAGCAAATTTGATTAAACTGAGTGTGCATTAATAACTGTGTATTGTCTTGGTGTAATTTTCTTGACTTACTTAAGCTTTGTTTGCCAGAGGTGGAGGCATAACCTAAACAACAAGTTTACCAGGCGTTCGGGGTCACGGTAACCGAGCGGTTAGACTGCTCGCCTCCCACCCAGGCGATACGGATTCAATCCCTGGCTGGGACACTGCCAGATTTTCGCATTTGGGAATCGTGCCGGACGATGCCGCTGCTCGGCGGGTTTTCTCGGGGATCTCCCGTCCCCCCCCCCCACTTCTACATACTCCCCTCAATCACCCTCATCGGCTCTCAAGACGTCGAGGTTAAGAGCCGCCCAAATTTCTCAATGTAACAATGACACGCCGGCTGTAAAGAAAAGACGATAGCGGGAACGTGTGTAGGGGATTGAAATAAGTCATGGCTAGAGCCACGAGTATTTCACGAATTCAATCGGAGGCTAGGTGGACTCCAAACACTTGTTCTTTTCTCCTACTAATCTGATTGGACGATAGTACTTTAGACACGCCCCGTTCATCTATGACCCAGTAACAAGAAAGCAGCAGTAGTGTGAGAGAGAGTGTCCTAACAGTGACGTACAGAGGCCTGGCTTGATCACAGCAACCAATAAGCAAAGGATAATGTCTCGAGTGTATATAAGACTGTCCAGCCTAGCTTGCTGCCAACTCAATCCGCGAAATACTCGTGGCTCTAGTTATGGCATGTACGGGGATAATTTCGCGAAATCGGGTTTCCCTACAAATGAATAAGCGATCGTGTATGTATTTATACATGTGTTAATGTATGTACCCATGTGTGTAGTATAGAATTAGGGGTTGTTGGCATTGGTTATTGTGTTTCTTGGGAAATCTCTGCTAGCTTGCCATGGCATTTCGTCGTTGAGCATCTCAACTTCACCTCATTACCCGAGACGGTGGAAAACATCTGCTGTGACCAATCTGCGCACTTTCTCTGGCATGCAAGACAAGCTGTTATAATTGTGTCATTTGTATCCAAAATAAGAACTACATTTATTGTTAGTTTCTGCTTTCTCACTTAACGTCATCCTATTGGTTTACATAACTATAAAAAAAGTTTTTTTTTTCCTTCACCGGCTAAAATTTGTTAAATTTGGCTCCTGGCTCCTAGTAGATGGAGTGGGCGAGTTGTTTGTTACCCAAACAAGTATCTTTTCGTATACAACACGTAATAAAACATATAAAATTCATTTCAGTTGGTATAAAATCTTAATGTCTATTCCCCACCCCCACTATCAATGTTGATGTGCTCTAAAGTTCCAGTAGCCCTTTGAGGACGATACAAGTTTACTGGCACTGGAGACAAGGTTGAAGTGAGTTGCCTATGTTCTTCTTCGCCGTGATTTCAGTTGTGTTAATCTACGTATTTCCACTTAACATCAGTCTATTGGTCCTGGCTACACCGGACTTGCATACTGTACTCGGCAACGTTTACTGTTGGATAGTCGGCGACCAATGAAATCTCGTCTTGGCAGTGTGCCGATTAATGTGCCGCCATAGACGTTACGTGTTTTACTAGCCATCGTGTTCAATTGAGACCTTGTTGAAAAGAACAGCTTCATTCTTACGAACTGAACTGTTCCCAGTCGTAATTTTTTAATTAGATTCCGATAAAGTCCTGCTAAACAGTAAAACTATAAAAGTGTGGGTCGTGTCTTCAAGAGCAAAGAAATTTCTTTGCAAACATTACCCCGAGTATATACGTACATGTTCCTCAAGGTTATAACATTTCAGACATTTAACATCTTTGCCGTTAATATTTTGGGCGCTGTATGTAATATTTCAATTAATTATCAAGTGGTCAGTTCTTAGCTTTAATTAGAAATCGTAATATTGCTACTAAAATCTTCTCAACATTTTATTTTACTCGTGCTTCTTTCCTTTCAAAAAAATTGTACAGGTTATCCTTTTTTTTCAAACACACATTAAAATTAATATCGAATCTTCTTCAGTTAATAATCATTCATCTTTCAAAACGTATTGCAAAAATCTTATATTTTAAATCATTGAAACTTTCATATTATGCGATTCGCGTCCATCGTTGGAGGTGGCGAGAATTGTTCCTGATAAGCATCACTGAAGCAATGACGCTACATAAACGAGAATTTGGTTTTTAGTTGTAGAGACATTTAAAAAAAATGGATCCCGGGTACCACTGTGTGAGAAACGGCCGCGCGCTCTCACACACACACACACACTCACAGTGTTGCTCGAATGACGCACGCACGCTCGTCACTAGTTCCACAGTGAGGTCAGTGTTCACAATCCGCGGACAGAAACGCGACGAGCATACAGAAGGAGCTTTATGAACGAACACCGCAAAGTACAGCAGGAATATTCGACACCAAGGTTATACTCAGCACTAATGTGTACAAGACAGACTATTATTGTCTATTCGCGGTTTATTCACACTTTTTGAATCAAACCATTGAAAAATCACCCCACGTACAGCTTGATTGGACGTTTACTACATATAACATGTATAACAAGCATTTTATACTTGCGATAACATAAATAAACGTTATTTATTGTTAAATTGAACGTTTAGTTATATTTTATCTATAAATTAATATCTTCCGTTCGTAATTAATGTTGATAAAACAGAAAATAGGTGTTTGCCAATTTCTAATTTTTGGATTCAATTCTTTGAATACTCTGTGACGTCACTCGATTTCATATTTGCGACCATTTTGTCTTTCACACCATTAAATGAGTAAAATTCCTTTAACGTTTTTCGTTTAGAACTTGTTCTGTATTTTCTTGGATCCAGTTTTTCAGCCAGCACTCCGAACTATGAGAACAACACAGATGTAGTGTGTAGCTTCTATTTATATAATGCAAAGTAGTAAAACCGACCCGATGGGGCAAAGGAGAGGCTGTGCTCCCCCTAAATCTGCAGTGAATAATTCACTTCGCGGAGAATCTTATTATATAATGCCTGAGCAAGGGTTTCAGTATCTTCATTATTAGAAATGTATTCGTTGTTTGTAGTCATAATTCTTCTGAAATCCATTGTTTTAAACTATGCGAATTTTCTACAAAAAAATTCCGAGGAATCAGAAAACACGGAATTTGGTTTGTGCTATTCTCCATCGCCGTCGCTATACTTCAGTATGGCCGGATGTGAATTTGAGGCATCCAGTATTGTCTAAGATGAACTGATCGTCAGTTGGATACATGTGAAGAATTGGTGTGCTTATATGCAATAGATCGCACTGATGCTGAATACATTGAAAAAGCTATTATATTTGTTTTATACACCTGCAGAATTTTCCAGGTACAGAAATAAGCACAGTAACCATTCTGAAGGCTGTTTACGGTAAAGCGAACATTTTTAAAATCAATCTTAGAAAAAGTCACTGCTCCTACTTGCATGTATTTTAACGGGCGCACTGAGTGACATGGGCCCAGGAAAATTGGTAACGGTGGAAGGAAAATAGTTCCATGTGTTAACGTCAAATTGAATGTGTTAGGCAATCATTTGTGATAACTTGAATAATTCATTTCACTTTGTTTTTTTTTATGTAGGCCCCTAAGTAGTAGGGGCGTGGGGGTCCTAGGCCGCATTTAATTAATCGGATTATCAATTTGATTGATTGGCTTAATCCAAATTTAATCCTATCAAAAAATTAATCCGATTTTAATACGATGAATATTTTTCGTCAATCCTTAATCTTAATCCGATTTCATTGGATTATTTAATCAAAGAAATTTCATCAAAGTTTTTGAATCATAATTGTTTGATGAAATTTCTCTGATGGATTTTTTATTTGTTAAGTGTATACTTTAGGCACATTTTTTTGGGGTGGGGAGCAGTTTTTTTCAGGTCTTCAATCTCGGAGCTGTGTACTGAGGTGGTCGTGTGTTGGGGAAGGGGTGTATATAGGGGAGCGATGTTGTCTGCATGGCGACTGACACTCGACTGAGGTGTGATGTGCTGGGGAAAGGATGTGTGTTTGTATGTATGTATATATATATATATGTGTGTGTGTGTGTGTGTGTATGTTTTGAGTTCTGTGCAAGAGTGACATAAGTGTTTTTGGGTGTCATAGATGCTGGTGGGAGATAGGTGACTGTGAAAGATACAGATACTATTTACGTGGTGTCTGTTAAGTGTAAACGATTATTCCAAATGAATAATAACAGCACTGATGTATTATAAGTGAGAAGTATAACGAACGAACACAACTATGAGTCTCCTGAATGAAATTAAGTAATGAGTTCTAACTACAACAAAGGCAAATTATCCCTAGCAATATATAAATTGCATTACTTTAATTAAACATCACAATAAAAACGGATTTGAACACACATAGGAAACTGTACAAGCACCTCCCCCAAAACACAAATGTGAGGTTAGTAAAGTAATGCCTTGAAACTATGTGAAAAACTCAGAAATGAACGAAAAGAGAGTTGAATACAATTAATGTGAAATGTACAAGGAGGATAGGAAACTGTACAAGCACCTCCCCCAAAACACAAATGTGAGGTTAGTAAAGTAATGCCTTGAAACTACGTGAAAAACTCAGAAATGAACGAAAAGAGAGTTGAATACGATTAATGTGAAATGTACAAGGAGGATAGACAGGACCGTTCACTTGTGAAGTTGGTGCATGACTGAAATTGCTTGGAACTAATGCTAGGCTGGGAGGGGACAGTGGCACGACACATCTGTTCAGTTCGAATGTCTGTATAGGAATGAGATATTCGAAATGGCAGAAATGAATAGTATTTTCTGCAAAATGTTTTAAAGACACTATATTTTATTTAAAATGAAATTTACCCCGGCCTGTCTGATTAGATATGCATTTTGAAATTTATTAATTAAATGGCTAACAAACTCAAGTAAGCGGCTATCACTAAACGAATTTCGGAACCCAGCTACCCTGTTTTTTTTAATTAATGAAACTGTACATATAGGAGAAACACATCCATCCGGCTGCGATGTTGCTGAAGGAATGACATTAGTATAGGATTTGCAGACACTTATATGACAATTAGAGATGTGGAGCATGAACGGTGTCTGGCAGGCAAATGAGTTTAAAGCTAGTCGGAAAGAGGTGTGACCAGACAACTAAGTGACAAATGGATAAATATTATGTTTACGATGCATATACTAATATATAAATAACACTACTTGAATTAAAAAATAAATTAATGAAATTGCACAAGCACCTCTCCCAAAACACATCTGTTGGCTGTGAGGTCAGTCAAGAAATGACTAATAGTCGTGGAGCTTGGGGTCGAGATGAAATTACAGGAAAGAGAGTTGGACGCACAACTACATGACTGGAGAAAAATCGTGTTTACAAATTAATATTTCCCTAGAAAACTCATTTACTACACATTCTGATAACTTTAAAATGGAAGCAAACAACTAGAGAATACACTAAGTCCTACATCAGACAACAAAACCATTTACACACTACTCATATGCATACTGAATTATATCTAGAAAAAGGGATTCCTAGCAAGCTACTATTAACAACCTGTAAATTAAGCAGCGAAATGCACAGACAACTTTTCACAATACAGAACAATAGCACAGACATACTAGTACTGAGAAAAACTTTCCCAGATTTTTAACACTACTTTCATGTCCCTAGTAAAATTAAATTTCACTATTGTAAGAATAATTCACTTTTAACACAAATTCCATCGAAGTACAAGGAGACACGGATGGCATGAAGTTCTTAATCCTGCAACACTTTATAGAAACGTAGCATATTTTATTAAATCCACAAACTTCCTTGAAGAAAAATTATTTAAAATAACGGACGCACTACATTGGTCCGAACATTTATTTAACACACATTTTGGTAATTCGCAATTAATAATCCTAACCAAATGATGCATGGATTATTAAAAAAATAATAATACAGGTATGTACAATTGAAAACGATGGAAAAGATGTGCACACTATAACTTATCACAATAAAAGTAAAGGGAATTCTGTTTAACATGATAAATATTTATAAAAAGAAAACAAATTATTAAAAATAACAGACTCACTATATTGATCCGGTCTTAACACACAAAATGTTTTCGATAAATTATTGTTAAACTAACATGTATTTTTAATATTGCTTAGTGAGAGTTTAACTCAGCTGGATTAAAACCCTGGCTTCGTATAGCTCACAGTGCCCGGTCGTGCCATGGGAGGCCGGTAACTGTCCTGTGAAGTGGGAAATAGCATTGAGCAGTGGTGCATGTATCCAGAACAAGATTTAATGACAAACTAAAATGGCAATTCTCGCTGCAGCTGCAAGGACTCTGCCCTGTCCACATAGAGCACTACACAACCCCTCCCCCAACTGCAGCCCTAGTCCAGACAACCCCGTCAATCTCCAGCCCAGATCATGTCTTTGGCCAGATCAAGGAATAGCTGCTTGTCTATCTACCTCTCCTCAGGCAGCAAATTGCGTGCCCTTCTAAAATTATCACCTTTTTGTAAAACTACTCTCTACCCACGTATGAAGTGAAACTGTCCAGCTGCCTCATTCCTCTGTGTTCTCCAAGGTTGTACTTTCGCCTGGCCGTTGCCCTGTCGGGCAGTGTGAAAGAAATAGCTATTTTCCATCTTTCCCCTGACTAGCCAAGCATGGGGCATATCAGCAACTTTCAGACCTTTGTACCAGAGGGTATTAAAAAGATTCTTACATTTTGTGTCTATAATGTCACAACGTTTATTTCAATAAAGTAGTTAATTATGAATTTTCACTGAAAAATTATTCCCTCTACATTAAAAGCTATATTTAAGAAATAAGTTGTATCCACAGATATGTAAATGTCCTCACAGAATTACAATTTATCAATTCTGAATAACATAGCTAACATGATATATGATTTTTATCACCTCTTCTATCGAAACCTATCAACTCTCGCATCTTGTAGCTTACGAAAAACTAAAGTATTTTATAAAAAATATCTTAGATGAATTTTCAGAAAAGCAATTTAATTTCTTCCAGTGTTATACTTTAATTTCCTTCGTAGCATTATGTTCGCTAATAATAACATTGGAAACCAAGTCAAACCTGCATATAGGATGTTCTAACCCATTCCGAATGTTTAAGGGAAACTAAATGAAAGCCTTGCTAGGAACACACAATTAACACTGACTTAGTTTTTCCCCTATCTCACTTGTTATCCTCCCCCTCTCTTCAACTATGAATCTGATCGTTAATGCAGGATCAATAATAACCCCTTTCCTTTACAATACACATTGTTTATAAAAATTTTGCAGTCTCCCCTATAAAGACTTATTTCTGGTAAAAAAAATAGAAGTGAAGAAATAAATCATTTTGGGAAACTATGTTTTTATCCCCATTGAAAGGAATAATTAAATTATAAATGTTTTTTAACATAAATAATTTTCCAAGAATTATAATATTAAAATGAAATTAATGTAATGGATTATCGCTTAAATGCTAATCCAATGAACAGTAATCCAATTATCAAGCAAATTGATTGCACATCCAACCAACATTGATATCGATAGGATTAGCAAATAAAATAACATATCAAATATTATTAAAATATTTTCATTTACTATCATAATTTAACAAACATTGTATTACAATATTTTAAGATCTTTATTCTTGACCCACAAGGAAATGTCTTTTTTCCTTTTAATGATTTTGTTATACAAATATTCATGTGGAGAACTAACCTTTTGCAATTTGTGTTCATAAAATCCACCTTTTATAGGCTCTCCATCACAGGTTTCAAGGTAATACATCCTGGGAATGATCGTATAAATGAAATTATTTGAAATATTTCATTAGACCAATTAACTGTAAATTTATTCTGAAAGATTCCTTTCTGTTTCGAGATTTGTATATATTCACCCACTTTGAACTTTTGCTTCCTCTAATCGGATATTTTCACATTATTATAAATGATTTTTATCACAGTATTGTCCGTAACTTCTTTGTGCGCCATCATGATAGTTCTATGGATTCTGGAATTACAAAATTTAAGTATTCCTGGTAAAACAAACATCCATTTGTAAGTCCCTTTCGACATTATATGCTTATATATTAACTGTTTAATCGATTTGTTATATCATTCCACAACACTGGCTTTAAGGTCTGAATACTTGTGTAATGATTAATATAACAATTTGTCATTAGTTTCTGGAACAGTTCAGAAAAAATTCAGTTCCTCTGTCGGTTTGGAGTGAATTTGACATTCTCTCTTTCAAAACAGTATTCATTGCTTTGCTGACCTGTTTCCCAATTTTGTTTTTCAATGATATACCCCAACCAAATTTTGAATAAACATCTTTTACGGTTCAAATATATTTGTATCCCTTATTGTATTCAGAAAGCAATGTCATTTCACACCAATTGGCTTGAAAAAGATCGTTTAAGTTCTTAGTAATAACTCTTCTTCTAGAATATCTTATCCTGGCTGGAGTGTGAAGTTCTTGAGCAATATTACTAAACTTCACTGCTAATATAACCATCTTCTTTCAGCTCTTCAATAATAGAACCAATTTCGTTCATATAAGAATTATTACCAGATTCTCTCGAAGCAATGAGAAGTTTTAATCTATTAACCAATTCATTAGGATTGTTCCAATAAACAAGAGAAAACCGATCACCAATTTCATCTTTATACATTCCACATCCAACTATATTGCCTATTAAATGTAGTTTCGGAAGATTTTAATTTCTTAAACGGTTATTCCCATTAGTACGATGAAGAAGTTCCTTATATTTCTCCAAATTGGTGTTGGAATATCCATTTGGATCGTTTAAAAATGATAATTCACAAATACTTCACTAACATCAGTTATGTAATCACCCATTTTAATTATTTTGTCAGACAAAATGTAATTACTGAATCTCCCAGAAACATTGTATTTTCATTTCGATATGCACCAAATGCCATATTGTGCATAGGTGAAGTTTGTTTTAAAATTAAAAAAATTGTGTTAAATGAGAAAGTGGTTGCTTTTTCCTTTTCCTGAAATGTTCTTCTTCCAATTTAATTTCCAAAGTTGTTTCATTAGGTGTATTCAACACAGAATGCAATACATCTATTCTACTCATAACAGGTATAAATATTTCTTTGTTTTAAACATCCCTTTCCATAAGGGCTTGTTTGGCTTGTAAATATTACTCCTTTACAGCAGACATATAGTTATGTAATTCTGAAGCAGAGACAGAAATTTTTGATCATATAACATTAAATTCCAGCTATTTATTTGTGAATTTAGTTGTTGCTTTTCGAAATGCTCCAGTAGGTCGACTAATTGCTACACTATCGATTAGTATGCGATTTTTTCAATTTTATCGACTTTACTTAAAACAGCAACTAATTTAGCTATAGTTTTAAATCTCAAATCATTAATAAAATAATTTATTTGTGTTTCCAAATCAATATTTTGTTTTCTCGGATCTGTTAGCATACCTAAACAATATATTTTATTAATCAATTAATCACTTATATTTCATTATTTCTCCCATTCATATATCAAGTAGTTTTGTAATAGTATCCCTTACCACTTAATTATTTACGACTGTTAAAATATCTTGCATTTCTGCAAGTTGTGTTGTAAAAATTATGCTTTTCATATCATTAATGTCCTTACTAAATCCATTGAAATCTTCTTGTACTCTAAGTTCATTACTCTGTAAATTATTACCGATATTGGTTAAAATGTTTGCAATTACACTCATGCTTTTATAAACATTATCATTTCCATCAAGTTACTTTATTAATTTCTCTTTGATATTGATCCATTGCAATTTTTAAACACATTTATCACAATGGTGTTTGAGTCTTCCATGTAACATTTATTTGCCACATCAGTATCTTTTACAGCCATACCCATATTACTTAATATATATCTGTTCAAATCACAAATCCCATCGCGATTTTTGGTTTAAAAACTATTGTAATGATTGCATTTTATACAGCTATGTCCAAACTTCGAAATACACTGTATTCTTGCTTGGGATGTAAAAAACTGTGAAATGCAGAACTATACCTACCATTATATAGGAGAAGCATTGGTATAATCACCAGAAAACCATATTTGTTTTTCCAACAGTAATCACGCATATCTATAAACTTTGTAATTGTCATATCGCCTACAACATGGTCATTGTAATTATTTTGAATGTTAACTTTATCCATTTTAAACACAATTATCATATTTACATTATCGTGCAAACAATGTTTTGGAATATGTGCATAACTTTGTGTTAAATAAAAACAATCTACGTTTGAATGTCGACCAAAATTAAAATATTGCTGTATTTCTCCTTGTGGTGCGCACCAAACATCCTAAAAAATTAGTACGGAATATGGTAATGCTTCATTCGGAGGCACGATATCTTCTTTATTTGTAAAAGGCAAATATCGCATTCCTTCAATTAGTGATAAAAATGGCTAATTGTTGCTATTTCTCTTGTATTATTTTACAAAATACATGTATGTTTTCAAATTTAAGCCCATTTGGTGAGCCAACAACAACATAATAACACACACTTTTCGACATGAAGTACAGATTAATTTTAATACAAAGTATATTTGATGGTACACAAAGAATAACATGGTGTGTAAAATGAAGTTTTTCATATGAGAAGCCATGATTTGTTGTCATATGTTTTCAAACATACTGACAAAACAATTTCAAAGCAGATCAATCATTTTTCGATAATTGTAATATGAAAAGTATTAAACTATATCTTAACAGCCAATCTTATCCCTATGTTGAATTTAATATGAATTTTGATAATGTGGAATTCCTTATTTTTACTATATGGATACAAAGTTTTAGGAATAATATTATAATAAAATGAGGTCACCGATACTACATTCCAAAATTTTTAAAAGTAAAGGGCATTATTTGTATTTTAATTAAGCAAACAAGATGACACAATTACCAATAGTATAATTGATTCACAAATTGAAACGATTGTAAATACACCTATTCCAGAAAAATGCTCAAGCTTTGATTTGATAATTCATTATATATTTGCAAGTTACAATGTAAGCGATAAGCTGGTTAAAATAATAAATTGAGTCAGTGGGCAATGAACTATTGTTACAAAGAGATGTTTTGCAATGTACACGGTTTTCAATCTACAGAAAAAAGTTATCATTAAAGAACTATCTATTATTTATATGGAAGAACATGCAATGGTATTCAGCTTGAAAGCACATTTTCACTGGAAATATCTAACTCACAAATACAAGAAAACTAATATGTGGGTAAGCAAACACCAACACAGTTTAAAATGGGAGAGTGGATTTGTGGAGTATAAGAATGTTGAAGATATTTGCAAACATTACTTTAGTAATTGTGAAGTATATGTAGGTGGAGTTGAGTAAAAACATATTTTCTAAAGTTTGTGGAATGGGAAAGTAACAGATATTAAAAAATAATACAATTGCCCATCAGTCAGACAATTACATTAAACATATAGATCTAATTCAACATCTTTCTTTGCAGAGGAAAACTCTAAATTAATGCTAACTTGACAATAATGTCTGACTGGGGTGAAACAGATTATGATGTTTCTCCTCGTGAATTACCCATGGATATTATATGGGTGATATGGCACTATTTAGGATGAGAGAAAATTGTGAACTAATGAGTGAAATTTAGTGTAATAAGTAATTAATAGTGTGTAATTCAATAGTTCCTAAAAATTAATCAAGACAACAAAATCACCTGTTTGTGCATACAGAAATCGAAGAGTAAATTGAATACCAGCAAGTTATTAGCATGTTGGAGTCAACCATTCCGACTTTGTTTTGGAAATAAATAATTTTTTAACATATTGAAATACCATATAGTAAAATAAATATTCATACATTTGTGAATATTTTTATTAATAAATATGTCTTGAAATGAATTCCTTTCATATGCTTATTTAAGCTCACCTCTTAAAAATTGAACTTGTTTTCCTAATAAATGAAAAAATAGTATCATTGGTTAGTAAAATTAACATAACTAATGCTGTTGTAAAAGCTACATGTGCTCAATTTTATAGATACTTTAATCCAAGTGAATCACAATTATTTCTGATGAAAAATTGTAAGCTGAATAATTTATACTTGCTTCAAATTGTAAACTTATAGCATTTGCAAATGTCTCAAGATGTGTAAAAACAGTTATGCCTAGAGCTATACAAGCCTAACAGCATTATCAACATTTAAGAAGACTTGCAAACTTTAAAGTTTAAATTTAACATCTTTGTAGTGCTACCAGCCATAAACATAGATCACAGAAGGTGCATGCCTAAGTCCAACAAACACTTTACCTTTATAATACCTTGGAGATGACCCAGGCACCTAGATTTTCATGAAGCATACAGCCAAGGTCGCCTGGAGTCCCTTACAAGTCTTCAACTCAGGTCAGTGATTTAACCGCCTTCCTACCCGAAGGCCAACTCTTGAGCAATATATATTTTTTCTACTTAATAAAATTTATAATCACTTTACAGCTTCCATTATGCTAGAAAATATACTGAAAAAAAATCAGACTAATACTAAATTCTTATTTATGAAACAAGCTTTATTCCACTCACACACCAAGCTTTGCAAAAATGATCCTATAAAATTATAATTTTATCCATAGTGGAAAATGAACATGTAAACTAACAGAAGATATCTGTACAAGTTTAGCCCAAATAATAAGTATATATACCATAAGAAAAAGTTAACATAATTTACTTAAAATGCTTTGAAGCATGTTGGTTGAATTCAATAAGTTCAGGGGTAAAGATAAATTTTTTTTAAGGTTTACAGAAATATTGAGTAAGTTGTCAATAATTTGCAACTTTTTAGCTCATGTTATTGAACAGTAATTGCATTGAAAGCTTTAAAAAGAATACATAAATATAAACATTATCTTTAAAAATGTGAAACTAAACCTTACAAAACCTTGAAGTGGGATTATCATATACAGATAATGATTTTTTTTACAGATTATACTAAGTCCAGTAAATCCGCACATATATTGATATGTAACATTTTAATATTATTATTAATAATCAACCAGAATTAATGTAGTTATATATTTCTTTGTAATCATCAATTATTTATTTATTATTGAAATCGATAAGTTTTCATTTCTTCCAGGAGGAAACTTATTAGAGATGTTTGTCTCAGAGGTTAGGATGAGGCGTTGAAGTTATTTGAAAGTCGAGCATGTGGGAAGGGAAAGGAAAGGAAGGAAAGGGGGTGTTTAGCTTTCTGAACTTTTTGGAGGGGAGAAATCTCATTTCTTGACCGTTTACCTGGGAATTTGAAAATGTTTATAAATAGGGGTTTAGCATGTAGGCCCCCTTCCTCAATTTTCAGCAGTTAACCTGTGCAGTTCGCATTATGATGTCGCATTCCTACGAAGATTACTTGCTTGGTATATCGAACCAAGCCTCTGATATAGAACTTAAAAATTTCAATTGGTACTATTTAAATGAGCTAATGAACAGTTCAGATCCTTTAATTATAAGTTCGATAAATTTTTTGGATGACGACGACGAAAGTGGTCGTATGCTACATAATTGCTCTCTTCAGTGTCCTCCTTAGGGGCATCACAATCGCCTCAGGCATTGAGACTGTCAACATTGCAGCCTCCGGCAATGAGAGTAGCTATACAGCCAACTTCAACATCAAGAGGAACTGAAGCAACTATAGCATCGAAACTACCTGTACTGCTGCTTCAACATCAAGAGGAACTGGAGCTACTACAACATCGAGACTACCTACAGTGCTGCCTCCAGCATCGATACTATCTACAGCGCCGCCTCCATCATCATCTCCGCTCTAAATTTAACAACCACCATCAAATCATGTGAGCAATGTGTACAAAAACAAAAAATGTGTTCTTGTTGCACTTCATTAGACTTAATGGTTATACCCTCAAATAATGTGCATGAAGATGTGTATAACAACTACTTATTCCAAGAGTTAGAAGAATTTTTCCATTTCAATTTTGTGTCTATACTTTATCCAAGTCTGCCATCTCCTGAATTATTATCACCAGAATCACTGAAACATAGATTAATTTTCCCACCTTCTCCTTTGTTCATGCCTTCGCCACAAGAAATAATATATACCCATACATTATCACCAATATCACCCCCCTTCACCTGCTACACCACCACCACCTGTTGTTCGAGTAAAGAGACGCAAAATGTGTTTATCTCTTAACTCTAAACAGACATTATTGTGAACATTCAAATTAAAATTGTGTAATGATTTTGCAGTTTTATGTTGAAGTAATGATATTATATATATTATTTTAATTTTTTGTGACATAACATAATTTATAATTTATCAGCTTAAGAGTATTTGTGGCATATTAAGAAGTGAAGGTTTTTAAATTGTCAACGATTTCAGATGTAAATGGTAAAAAAAACATGTTTGAAGTTTTCCAGTTGTAATATGATTGATGTGAATATTTTAATGATTTTGAGGTGTAATATATAGAGTCTTTGTCTTGGAAGTGTTAACTAAGATGTTTTCATGAATTTTTAAATAAAAATTTTTCTATGGTTAAAAAGGAGTACTGTAACTTAGCTTAATTCTTCATATAAATATTTATTTAAATATCTTATTTTGTGAATGATGAGTTGATAAACTATTTAATATTACTAAATAAATGTTTGAAAAGAAATACATTGGTAAACATGAAATGAGTAGGTGTGTTGGTAAGCTATTCTGGTTTGAAACTTCAAAAGAATTTCACTTACACAAGCAAATACAATTTTATCACTTCAGTCTTCATGATGGAGAAAAAATATTTGTTTATATATTGAACCAACAGATCCATTAAGGGAATTTAGTAAAAACAATCTTTGAAGGATTACAAAAATGATGGAGAAAAGAAACATATGTCGGAATGAATGAAAGTGATACAAAACGAGGGAACTCGAAGCATCTTGAGGAAACCTTCGTCGCCCAAAGTTTCATTTTTAACACAATGGTGTCCAGGCCAGGGAGAAAGAATTTTGACAAAAATAATTCCTTGGGAGCCAGGTATAACAGCTCCTTTCGACACACATGCAAGAATGTTTCTCGCTGATCTTCATCTCTACTGGAGCGAGAGTTGGAGTTCACCAATTGTAACTAAATATTTTATCACACAAAAAAAAATTACTACTGCTGCTGCAGAATCAACATGCTGCTATAACACAAACATACTTTAAACAATCTCAAAAACATATTTGAAGGTTTTTAAAAATAAAATTTAAATCTGTTACTTAATATTCTTCTTCCTATAATAGTGAAATTGTGAATTAGTAATAATAATTTAAAATGCAGCATTGGGGTAAGTTTTATGTAGATATAATTCAGGATGCATATGAGTAGTGTGTAAATTGTTTCGTTGTATATTGTAGGACATAGTGTATTCAAGTAGTTTGCTTCCATCTGTAAGCTATCAGAATTGATGGTTAACGAGTTTTCTACGGAAATATTAGTTCTTAAACATAATTTTTAACCATTTGTCACGTAGTTGTCTATTCACATCTCTTTTGACTAACTATAACCTCATTTGCCTGCCAGATGCCGGCCGCGCTCCTCGTCTCTAATTGTGCTTATAAGTCTCCACAAATCCTATACAAACTTCATTCCTTCAGCAACCTCGCAGTCGGACGGACGTGTTTCTTCTCTGTGTACAGTTTCATTAATTTAAAAAACAGGATAGATGGGTTCCATAATTCGTTTAGTGATAGTCACATACTTGTGTTTGTTAGTTGTTTAAATAATTAATTTTGAAATGCATATCTAATCAGATGGGGTAGACTTCATTTCCCAGAAATACGTGCTCTATGTAATTCATTCTGCGATCTCCCAAACCCAATCGCCATATATTAAAATTAATTTATTTCTTTCCATAGTTGGGCTCCGTCATTCATTTTTCCTATGCGACCTTCAAACACTCCTACATTTCTATACAAACATTCGAACTGAATGGATGTGTCGTGTTGATACCCTCTCCGAGCCTAACATTAGTCAGAAACGAGCTCAGTCATGCACTATATTCCCAATTGAACGGATGTGTTTCTCATCCTCCTTGTACGATTTCAAGTAGTGTCATTTATATTGATAGGTAGAACTCGTCTGAAATATATTTCGGTAATATTTGTTTAAAGACTCATCCTTCCTCTCATGTAATATGTAACTACTGTTATTCATTTGGAATAATCGTAACATACACAATTAAAATACTATCTTTCACAGTCGCCTATCTCCCAGCACCATCTACAAGACAAAAAAACAC
The DNA here is from genome assembly GCA_029891345.1 of Dryococelus australis. Taxonomy (NCBI): domain Eukaryota; kingdom Metazoa; phylum Arthropoda; class Insecta; order Phasmatodea; family Phasmatidae; genus Dryococelus; species Dryococelus australis. The sequence continues at coordinate 194,810,172 of CM056998.1, read as the reverse complement.
TTATGGCACTCTTGCACAAAACTCAACATATATACCCTAGACAATATAAGATTCCTCTCATCCAGTGCCAGTCGTCGTGCAGACAACATTGCTCCCTTATATACACCCCTTCTCCAACACACCACACCTCAGTACGTTACTGCTCCAAGGGTGAAGACGTACCAGATCCGCTCCCCACCCCAAAAAAAAAAGAAAATAAAGTACACCAAACTATACCCAAAAAACCTTAAAAGAAATTTGATCAAAGTTTTTCACCGAAGAAATTTGATCAAGTTTCTTTGATCATATTGTATCCTATTAAGATTAATCCTTCATCCGATTAAAAATTGATCGGGTTAAGATCGGACTAAGGATTAATCCAATCAATCAAATCGATAATCCATCAATTAATCCCAATTAATTCCAGGTGAAGTGGAACCCCGTCGCCCCTACTGCTCCCCTATTTAATAGTAAACTTAGTATATTAGTAAAATATTTAATTTTCTTTAATAATTTCACAGTTCCATTTGACCGGTGCATGAATAGGGGCAGTGATATTTCGAGTAAAAGGTTTCCAGACAGGATCCTATTCAAAGTAATGTGGGGTCGTACAGAGTTTTTTACTGGCTGAAACATGTTCTGGTCAGTGTTATCTGTTTGCACACGAATCGCAAAGGTTCAATATTGTAATTACGGAATCCTGAGTGGCTGGGTTATATGCGGAAACGACACCAGCAACCAATGGAGGTATGTATGACAACAGCCGAGGTGTGTATATGGTATTGAATTCTACTCTGTGCTCGTAGTTTTTCGCGAAAAACCAGCGGCCCTATGCATGAATAAAGTAATCACGCTCGTGTCAGTGCAAATTTTACATAAGGCGAAAATACACAATGTACATACAAGTAGACCTTGAGCAGGTCTTCCAAAAGCACTCAGTTTACCGTGAACGGTTTATAATACAAATTCTCCTATAGGAGATAGATATAGTCGAAGCTGCATTATCTGAAATCATGGAAATTGTCACAAGGGCCTACTTGACTTTCCCTGTAATTCCACTGCCGAGCGATCATTTTTTGTACTGCAAAGGTTAGAAACTTTGCCTTGATCTACCACAACGCAGGCACGTCTAAAATATCTTCTCCTTCTAGATATAGACAAGTAGAAGTGCAATTAATTAATTACATATGGATGTATTGGCCCAAGAATTCATTCAGAGGAATCATCAATGCCGTAGTTACTTTAGAAGCTTCTACAACTAAATTTTATACACACTGTTCACAGGGAGTTATAATGCAAGAAAAAGTATTTTTAATGAAAAATATGTATCTATTTAGTAATCATTCCAGCATTTCAATTTGTCTCGTATTGTACTGGTTAGTGAAATTTCAACGTTAAATAACATTACAGGATTCCAAAATTTTTATTTGATGAAAACAGATAGTAAAGAAGTCATTTTGCACACCTGCAAAATTCCGCTGTCTCTGTATCCTTCACGCTAGCACCAGTATTTTATGCTCCCCCTAGAAAAATATCGTTCTGCTGACCCTGATGCGAGGCTTCTTACAAATTCTTATCGCGTAATCTAATGTTTTTAAAGGGTGGAAAAATGTTTTACCAAACGTAACTACAATTTTTTTATATTTACAAATAAATTAAGTTGCCACTTCAAATGTATTGAATACAACTGCATGGGTGAAAAGCCTTTCAAAACTTCGAAGTAATAAATCAATTTCTATTGAATTTAATGCACAGAATTGTATGAGAACACTTTTCCTATTCAATAAGTTGAATTCAGTTAGTTGAACTCAATCAAATTCTTATGAAATGGAACCGTAGTAAAGTTTTGTTTGCTCGAGGTCTGAAAGTATAAATTGACAACCTTAGCCATTTACAAAGTCTTATATAACTATAATGCAGATATACTGTTGCAGTGTTAAAGTTAACGAAGCTTTTAACCCTTTGAAGATAGCACGAATTTACGGTCAATGGAGGAAAAGTTGAAAAAAGTGACCTGTATTTTCCATTACAGAAATATCAGTAGAATTTTAATCTCGTATCTCCACTTACCATCATCCTATTGGTATTGGCTACACCGGACACGCCTACTGTGCAGCGTTTATTATTGGCTGTGTACCAATTAATGTGTCGCTACAGATTACCAGGTTTTACAATCCTCCGTGATCGTTTGAGAAATTATTGAAAAATAGAGTTTATTTCTTACGAATTGAAATGTTGACATGATGTAACTTTTCTCTTATATTCCGACAAAGTCCAGCGAAACAGTAAAACGATAAAATTGCGAGTTTTGTCTTAAATAGGAAAGAAATTTCCTTATAAAAGTAGCCCGAGTATATACGTGCATACTCTTCAAAGTGTTAACCCATTCAGACCCAGTGTGCACAACTGTGTACATTACACACGTGTAGGTAATTTTTGGTCTATACTATACACTGCGAAGCTCAATGACCAATGATCTTGTCCATAATTAAACGATTCGCAAACTGTCTCACTGATCTAGATCATAATTGGTTAACACATCGAAGTTTGTACAAATTTACTGGCATTTAAGACAAATTAGAAGTGAGTCACCTATATCCACTACTGCAAGAACACCGGTTCTGTTGGTGTCTGTGTTAGAACTCGTCCTATTGGCCCATACCACACCGGACACTACCCTGTACTTTACAGCGCTCATTATTGGCCGGTCATCAACCAATGGAGCGCCGAGCTGACATTTGACCCAATCAAATGTCCTATATCTTGCAGCAGGATGTACAATCAATCATGTCTCTTTGAGTGGCTATGGAAAAAGTAATTATATCGTTAGCAATATCATTGTTACTGCACTGTCGAGTTCTTGTGAGGTCATGTTAAACACTAACCGAACAAAGACTGCACATCCATACGAAATTTGGTCTGAACAACGAAGAACTTTTCAAATTATCTACCTTTGCTCGAACTACACTCGAGCATAGTCTACAAAGTGTTAATGTAACTAGAAACCTGCAAAATTCGCGTTATTATTTGAGGACATATTAAACTTCAAACACGCGTACCTATGGAACACGTTGTCATTGGACTATACTGAAGCTGACACGCCGGCAGTAACTATGCGCCAATAGATGAACACTTCGTAATTGTGTGCCCCAATCACGTGTAGTGCAATCAGAAAAGGAGAGACATAACGTTAAATGAGCAGCCAATGGAGAAACAACACCTACCCCAGTAAATACAGTAGTTTGAATAATATGGCGAATTTAGCAGGTCCCTAAATATAACCGTAGCCTATCATACAGCCTAGAGCCCATTGACTGTGGCATCGAAACAAGTGATGAGTCGACTTAAGCACAGCACGCATCATAAAATGTTTTTGATTGCAGCACCTGGAACGGTAGATTAAAGTGGGCGTGGCAGTGTTAAGTAATATTGCCGCAAGCAATAGTTGTAAATAACCGTGACAGGAGAGTAACAGAGTTGAGGTGCTGTAGAAGTGACGGAGGAGCCAGGTAGACGGTTGCAGGTGTCTGGAAGTGAAGTAGCCCACGCGTCTGCGAACCCACGCGTCTGCGTGGTCCTGCGTGACCCACACGCACTGCATTCCGCCATTCGCTCCACGCACGCTGTGGCCACACCTCTAACACGTGCGTCCCTGCACTCTCTCCTCTCAACGACAACGCGTCCACAATCAACAGTCAATCATCTCCGCTAGGCTAGACGTGACAGTTCTACACGCCTCACTCAAAGTATCTCTGTATTCCACTACTCTTCGACATTTCGTTATTTGTGGTGGTGGGGACCGCGGTGGCTGAGCGGTTGGACTTTTTTTTTTTTCATTAGCCCTACTTAGCAATACAGCCATCCATAGTGTTCCGTTCTATCATTACTACTACAATTTAACAAACAGTATATTAGCTATATAAATTCACAATTTTTTTTTTTTGTTGGAGAGCGGCTGTTCGTCTGGGCGCCCGTAATTTAAGCTACAAATTCTATTTCCACCCAAAAGCATCATCCAAACTTCCTAAGAAGGTGGTGAGATATTCTGCCCCACCGATATAGCGGTTAGACTGCTCGTCTCCCACCCTGACGAACCGGGTTCAATACTCGGCTGGGTCACTCCCGAATTTTTGTAAGTGTGAACCGTTCCGTACGATGCCGCTGGTCGGTGGATTTTTTTTATCGGGAATCGCCCGTTTCCCACGCCCTTTCATTCCGGCACCGCTCCATTCCCATCTCATTTTACCCTCATCGGCTCTCAAGACCTCGCTGTTAAGAGTCAGCCAAATCTCCCAACTCAACCGAGGTGAAACGGGCTCGAGTCCCAATTGGGTCACTCCCAGAGTATCGCAAGTGGGAACCGTGCCGTACTCTGGTCGGCGGGTTTTCTCGGGGATATCCCGTTTCCCCAGCGACTGCATTCAGGCGCCGATCTGTTTACGTTTCAAGCCTAACAGGGCATGACTCGCACCAGCGCTGATTTGATTAATTTTACCCTAATCTTCACAACACTACAACTTTACGATCTGAACAAATGTTTTAATATTACAGTCCACTTCAGACTTTTGCTTTAAAAATTCAAGGTAATAATTCGTATAGGCATGTTCACGGTGAACTGAGTAATTTTGAAACCCTTCTTAAGATGTACCTATCTGTAAGCACTTTATTTTTTTTCCATTATGTGTAGCATTAACATTATCATTGGCCTAATCGCTTTAGTCATACGTCGGTCAACTGAGACACTGAAATTGTTATGAAAGATAATATTTTCAAATTATGTAATTCTTACACATATTTACATTAAAAAGAACACAAGGCAAAATAAATAATTTCTGTATTCACAAATATTTACGTTCTGAACAAATGTTTATTGTTAATTAATATATTATTATATAGGCTATATATTTATATAACATTAATATTAGTTACAAATATAATCGTGTAAAGATTTTAATTGAACGTTATGACATGTAACTACATTCCCTCCTTAGTTACCAACCTTACAACTAGTATACCGGACAGTGTGCACGTAACAATGTACGCGGGTAGGGTAAGGGACATTTTTCAAATGTTGATTCAAAACTTCTCAGCTAACGGTAAAGAGCCTATATTAATTATTGTGACAGGGTTTATTTTTAAAACTAATAGTTGAATAGAGACCCGAGAAATTCGCGAGTTCAATTGTCTGTAGGCTAGACTACACAGTCATACTCTCATACAGATATCAAGTGTTTATTGATTGATTGTTGTGGTAGTAAAAGGCGCACAATTTATTGCATGTTTGTTATTGGCTCATTTATCACCAGGAGGTCTGAAACAACACGTCAATCTATACAGGCGTAACAGGAACGTACAAGTGTGTGAATTCTAACTTGTCTAGGATTGACCACGCGAAATTCTCGGGTCTCTATTGATGAATCATAACTTAGAGTAACACGAAAATAAGCAGCATTTCCATAAACGCTGAATTAACCTTACACTAGCGGCTTGCGAAATGTAGGATCAGAACACAAGGAAGCCAGGCGTTAGTACGGGAGATAAAGGAAATAAAGGGTTTGTGGGGAGGTGTGAGTGGGCGAGAGAAGATATTTGGGTGGCTCTTAACATCGAGGTATTGAGAGCCAATGAGGGTGGAGTGAGGTGAGTATGGAGCAGAGCCGGAATGCAGAGGATTGGGGAGCGGGAGATCCCTGAGAAAACCCGCAGACTAGCGGCATCGTCCGGTACGATTCGCACTTAAGAAAATCCCGGGAGGGAACCGGCCGGGGATTGAAACCGGTTCGTCAAGGTGTGAGGCGAGCAGGCTAACCGCTCAGCCACCGCGGCCCATTTGTGGGAGGACGAGAGAGCGTTAAAGTCTCCAGCTCTTGGGCCGGTTGTTCCAGCCAGCGTGGGACGGGACCGCCTAGTCGTCGTAACAAGAGGTTTACGAGCGAAAGGCGATGGGGTAGGTGTATCCACGAGGATGGAACTGCCGCCATCAACGTCGGCCGAGGGCGAATGTAAAAGAAGTTCGGAACTGCCCCATCCTTTTCTTGGCAGGCGCAGTTCGCTAAGAAGCGTGGGTGGCCTACCCTCACGTGTATAGGTCTTCTGCAGGAGCGTAATCAGGCGTTGGGGTGCAGAGGGGGCTGCAAACCCCCTCTCCCCGAAATGACTCACATTTTTTTAAAAACCCTAATGTTGTTCATTTGCTGCTGCCTCATGGAGTAGCCAGTGTTACTTCACACCTGTCAATATGACACTCACTACTTGTTTCCTTGCAAGTCTGCTCTTGGCTCAGAGTCGTCCAGGGCGTGTCTAATACACTGCGATCCAATTGCAAAGTCAACTTCAGTGTACACGTGTTTGACGTCTATCTTGTCCTGAAATGAACTCGCGAAAAGTTCCTATCCCTAGTTAATACCCACCGACACACGTTTTTAACTCTCTATATTAAAATGGCAATCATTATATTTATCTATTTGATATTAACCACACATATGATTACATCTTATACATCAAAACTTGGTTTTCTGAATAAACGGGTGGGAAAATTGTCAAGTACATAGTTCCTAAACATGTGAGATAGTTTAAAAATAAGTTTCTGTCCTCCTTTCCTTTCCTATCCTTCCACTGTGACTTGTGAACGATGTACTACTAGTGACAATAATAATACTCATCAGCCCCCCCCCCCCCCCCGCCACGGTCCAACCCACGGAAAAAATGTCTGGATAAGCCCCTGATATTATGCTCCGGCACTCACGTCTAGTATATTGAAATACATTTCGTATAGGCCATTCAAGGTTATTTCGCACATTTCTTAAGCCCTGCGTAAGTTCTACGTCCAAGATATACCTCTGCCTCGTGCAAACAAAGCTTGAGTAAGTATAAATAATTACACCAAAAGGGACAGCGCGCCACATTCGTGCTCTCTCAGTGTAATGTAAATGTGCATAAGAACTATTTCTAACTTTACTAGGCGTTACCAACACTGCTATTTCCTCCATGTTTACAGGTATTCATACTAATGGTGAATTAAATATAGTTTATAGATAGAAAATATAACTAAAATTTCAATTTATAAAAATAAGGCACGTTTATGTAAACACTAGTATAAAACGCTTGTGATACACAACATATATAGGAAACAGCCACCACGCCATACAAAGAGTGATTTTCCAAAGCTTAGATCAAACTATTAAAAGTTCTGAAGAAACAGTGAATAAACTATAGCCGCTACTAAGACATCCTCCAGTTACAGGATGGAAGGCATACACTATAGCCACTACTTAGACATCCTCCATTTACAGGATGGAAGGCATACACTATAGATGCTACTAAGACATCCTCCAGTTACAGGATGGAAGGGATACACTATAGCCGTTACTAAGACATCCTCCAGTTACTGGATGGAAGGGATACGCTATAGGCGTTACTAAACCATCCTCCAGTTACAGGATGGAAGGCTTACGCTGTAGCCGCTACTATGACATCCTCCAGTTACTGGATGTAAGGGATACACTATAGCCGCTACTAAGATATCCTCCAGTTACAGGATGGAAGGGATACACTATAGCCGTTACTAAGACATCCTCCAGTTATAGGATGGAAGGCATACACTATAGCCGCTACTAAGACATCATCCAGTTACAGGATGGAAGGCATACGCTATAGCCGCTACTAAAACATCCTCCAGTTACAGGATGGAAGGGATACACTATAGCCGCTACTTACACACCTCCATTTACAGGATGGAAGGGATACACTATAGCCGCTACTAAGACATCCTCCAGTTACAGGATGGAAGGGATACACTATAGCGGTTACTAAGACATCCTCGAGTTACAGGATGGAAGGGATACACTAAAGCCGCTACTAAGACATCATCCAGTTACAGGATGGAAGGCATACACTATAGCCGCTAAGAAGACATCGTCCCGTTACGGGATGGAAGGGATACACTATAGCCGCTACTAAGATATCCGCCAGTTACAGGATGGAAGGGATACACTATAGCCATTACTAAGACATCCTCCAGTTACAGGATGGAATCATACACTATAGACGTTCCTAAGACATCCTCCAGTTACAGGATGGAAGGCATACACTATAGCCGTTACTAAGAGATCCTCCAGTTACAGGATGGAAGGGATACGCTATAGCCGTTACTAAGATATCCTCCAGTTACAGGATGGAAGGCATACGCTATAGCCGCTACTAAGACATCCTCCAGTTACAGGATGGAAGGGATACACTATAGCCGCTACTTAGACATCCTCCAGTTACAGGATGGAAGGCATACACTATAGCCACTACTAAGACATCCTCCAGTTACAGGATGGAAGGGATACACTATAGCCGCTACTAAGACATCCTCCAGTTACAGGATGGAAGGGATACGCAATAGCCGCTACTAAGACATCCTCCAGTTACAGGATGGACACTAGCGTATAACATCTATACCGTAGTACTAAGTATAGACCTCCAGTTACAGGATGGAAGGAGTATAGCCGTACTAAGACTCCGTTACAGATGAAGGATACTATAGCGTACTGATCTCCAGTTACAGGATGGAAGGCATACCTATAGCCGCTACTAAGACATCCTCCAGTTACAGGATGGAAGGATACACTATAGCCGTACTTAGACATCCTCCAGTTTACAGGATGGAAGGATACACTATAGCCCTACTAAGACATCCTCCAGTTACAGGATGGAAGGCATACACTATAGCCGTACTTAGAATCCTCCATTACAGGATGGAAGGGATACGCTATAGCCGTTACTAAGATATCCTCCAGTTACAGGATGGAAGGCATACGCTATAGCCGCTACTAAGACATCCTCCAGTTACAGGATGGAAGGGATACGCTATAGCGCTACTAAGACATCCTCCAGTTACAGGATGGAAGGCATACGCTATAGCCGCTACTAAGACATCCTCCAGTTACAGGATGGAAGGATACACTATAGCCGCTACTAAGACATCCTCCAGTTTACAGGATGGAAGGCATACACTATAGCCGCTACTAAGACATCCTCCAGTTACAGGATGGAAGGGATACACTATAGCCGCTACTAAGACATCTCCATTTTCAGGATGGAAGGGATACACTAAGCCTACTAAGACATCTCCAGTTACAGGATGGAAGGGATACACTAATGCCGCTACTAAACATCTCCAGTTACAGGATGGAAGGATACACTCATTAGTCCTTACTATAAAACATCCTCCAGTTACAGGATGGAAGGATACACTATAGCCGCTACTAAAATATCCTCCAGTTACAGGATGGAAGGTAACATCTATAGCCAGTACATAATAGACATCCTCCAGTTACAGGATTTAAGGGATACACTATAGCCGCTACTAAGACATCCTCCAGTTACAGGATGGAAGGATACACTATAGCCGCTACTAAGACATCCTCCAGTTACAGGATTTAAGGGATACACTATAGCCGCTACTAAGACATCCTCCAGTTACAGAGGAAGGGATACACTATAGCCGCTACTAAGACATCTCCAGTTACAGGATTTAAGGGATACACTATAGCCGCTACTAAGACATCCTCCATTACAGGATGGAAGGGCATACACTATAGCCGCTACTAAGACATCCTCCAGTTACGGATTTAAGGGATACACTATAGCCGCTACTAAGACATCCTCCAGTTACAGGATGGAAGGCATACACTATAGCCGCTACTAAGACATCCTCCAGTTACTGGATGGAAGGGATACCTATAGCCTGTACTAAGACATCCTCCAGTTACAGGATGGAAGGCATACGCTATAGCCGCTACTAAGACATCCTCCAGTTACTGGATTTAAGGGATACACTATAGCCGCTACTAAGACATCCTCCAGTTACAGGATGGAAGGCATACACTATAGCCCTAAGACATCCTCCAGTTACGATGAAGGATACCTATAGTTACTAAAATCCTCAGTTACAGGATGGAAGGTACGCTTAGCCGTACTAGAATCCTCCAGTTATGATTAAGGGATACCTATAGCCGTACTAAGATATCTCCAGTTACAGGATGGAAGGGATACTATAGCCGTTACTAAGACATCCTCCAGTTACAGGATGGAAGGATACACTAAGCCGCTACTAGACATCTCCAGTTACAGGATGGAAGGATACCTATAGCCTACAAAGACATCCTCCAGTTACAGGATAAGGATACACTATAGCCGCTACTAACATCTCCATTACAGGATGGAAGGCATACCTATAGCCGCTACTAAGACATCTCAGTTACAGGAATTAAGGAATACACTATTGCCGTACTAAGACATATCCAGTTACAGGATTAAGGGATACACTATGCCGCTACTAAGACATCCTCCATTACAGGATAAGGGATACCTAAGCGCTACTAAGACATCCTCAGTTACAGGATGGAAGGGATACACTATAGCCGTACTAAGAATCCTCCAGTTACAGGATGAAGGGATACCTATAGCCGTTACTAAGAATCCTCCAGTTACAGGATAAGGGATACCTATAGCCTTTCTAAGACATCTCCATTACAGGATGGAAGGGATACACTATAGCGTACTAAGACATCCTCCAGTTACAGGAAGGGATACACTATAGCCTACTAAGACATTCCTTACAGGTGAAGGAACCTATAGCGTTAAGAATCCTCCATTACGGATGGAAGAACCATAGCCGCTACTAAGACATCCTATACGGATAAGGATACACTAACTACTTAGAATTCCATTACAGTGAAGGATACCTATAGCCCAAGAATCCTCCTTACGATGAGGGTACACTAAGCGTACTAAACATCCTCCAGTTAGTGGAGGATACCTTAGCTACTGACTCTCAGTTCGATGAAGGGATACACTATAGCGTACTAAATCTCCATTTCGATGGAAGGATAACTATAGCCGTTACTAAGAATCCAGTTCAGGTGGAAGGATACTAAGCGTTACTAAGAATCTCCGTTAAGGTGGAGGACTAAGCCTACTAAGATCTCAGTTCGTAAGGGATACCTATAGCCGTACTAAGACATCCTCCAGTTACAGGATGGAAGGCATACACTATAGCCGTACTAGACATCCTCCAGTTACAGGATGGAAGGGATACACTATGCCGTTACTAAGACATCCTCCTGTTACAGGATGGAAGGGATACCTATAGCCGTACTAAGACATCCTCCAGTTACAGGATGAAGGGATACCTATAGCCGTACTAAGACATCCTCCAGTTACAGGATGGAAGGGATACACTAAAGCCGCTACTAGACATCTCCATTACAGGATGGAAGGGATACACTATGCCGTTACTAAGACATCCTCCAGTTACAGGATTAAGGGATACACTATAGCCGCTACTAGACATCCTCCAGTTACAGGATGGAAGGATACACTATGCCGCTACTAAGACATCCTCCAGTTACAGGATGGAAGGCATACACTATAGCCGTACTAAGACATCCTCCAGTTACAGGATTAAGGGATACACTATAGCCGTACTAAGACATCCTCCAGTTACAGGATGGAAGGATACACTATAGCCGCTACTAAGACATCCTCCAGTTACAGGATGGAAGGGATAACCTATAGCCGCTACTAAGACATCCTCCAGTTACAGGATGGAAGGCATACACTATAGCCTACTAAGACATCCTCCAGTTACAGGATGGAAGGCATACACTATAGCCGTTACTAAGATATCCTCCATTACAGGATGGAAGGGATACGCTATAGCCGTTACTAAGATATCCTCCAGTTACAGGATGGAAGGCATACCTATAGCCGCTACTAAGACATCCTCCAGTTACAGGATGGAAGGGATACACTATAGCCGCTACTTAGACATCCTCCAGTTACAGGATGGAATGCATACACTATAGCCGCTACTAAGACATCCTCCAGTTACAGGATGGAAGGGATACACTATAGCCGCTACTAAGACATCCTCCAGTTAAGGATGGACGGGATACGCTATAGCAGCTACTAAGACATCCTCCAGTTACAGGATGGAAGGCATACACTATAGCCGTTACTAAGATATCCTCCAGTTAGAGGATGGAAGGGATACGCTATAGCCACTACTAAGACATCCTCCAGTTACAGGATGGAAGCGATACACTATAGCCGCTACTTAGACATCCTCCAGTTACAGGATGGAAGTCATACACTATAGCCGCTACTAAGACATCCTCAGTTGCTTAATGGAAGTGATACACTATAGCCGTTACTAAGACATCATCCAGTTACAGGATGTAAGGGATACACTAATGCCGCTACTAAGATATCTTCCATTTACAGGATGGAAGGGATACACTATAGCCGTTATTAAGACATCCTCCAGTTACAGGATGGAAGGCATACACTATAGCCGCTACTAAGACATCCTCCAGTTACAGGATGGAAGGGATACACTATAGCCGTTACTAAGACATCCTCCAGTTACAGGATGGAAGGCATACGCTATAGCCGCTACTAAGACATCATCCAGTTACAGGATGGAAGGGATACACTATAGCCGTTACTAATACATCATCCAATTACAGGATGTAAGGGATCCACTAATGCCGCTACTAAGACATCCTCCAGTTACAGGATGGAAGGGATACACTATAGCCGTTATTAAGACATCCTCCAGTTACAGGATGGAAGGGATACACTAATGCCGCTACTAAGACATCCTCCAGTTACAGGATGGAATGGATGTACACGCAGTTATTTCGACTGAAATCTGAGCAGCCGTAACGGAGCGTAAAATGTTTAAATTTTGTGCCAGTTAAACTGAGCACTTTTGAAAGCAAAGCCCGGCTTAAATGTATTGTATGCACGACGTATAATTAACATTGTCATGGGCATCATCACTTTATTCATGCGTCGAACAAGTGAATCTATAGAATTATTGTAATTGTGAATAATGTATAAATTTTTGCGCATACGTACACTTATATGCATTAAAGAAAAACATCATACAACATTTACTATTTTACTATTCAATAATATTACCTAACTCTTTTAATTAAGTACTATACAATGAACTATTTTCCTTCCGCCGTTACCAATTTAACAGTGCTGCCTTAACTGCAGATAAGGGCTGTGACTTTTTTTAAGGTTCGCTTTAAGAGTGCTCAATTAATCGTCACCAGCCTTTGCTTGCTTAAGCTGTGGGATTCAGCCACAGAATAAATAAGTACACAGAGACGAATGACGCAGTAGTTCCTTTTTTGCGGGCGTGCGCTTTCTGTTATTGGCTGCGCGAAGTTCTGGGAACCTGCCTTTCGTCTGATTTGGAGGGGGGGTGGCCGAGCGGTTAGCCTGCTTGCCTGCCACCAAGACGAACCGGGTCCCACCCCCCCCCCTCCCTTACGGCCGGGAATAGCATGTGGGAATCGTGCTTAACAATGCCTCTGGTCGGTGGGGTTTTCTCGGGATTTCCCGTTTCCCCGCCCTTTTCTTCCAGGGGTTTTCCATACTCATTTCAATCAACTTCATCGGCTGTCAATACCTTGCTGTTAAAGAGCCGACCAAATATCTTCACTTACTCACTCACTCTTGTCTGATTGGCTACTGCGTTATGTCTGTTATTGAATAGACAGCCGGCCGGTAAGTATCCAGGTGCTGATAGGCAAATGGCGTTCTCATATATTCGCTGGCAAATTACTTTATTTCGCTGGCGTGTGCGGCTGTAGTTAGTTTTATAAGCGGTTCGGTGATGCAGGTTTCCATCATACGTTCTGTAATTTGAACTGTAAAGGGCTTTTTAACGTTCCCCGGTGTTATGCTTGAGAGCTTACTATAGGACGGCTTACGTACTAACTTATAATATAACTTAAATCAACACCCATGCCTTACCCGGGATTCGAACCCAGAGCCTCCCGCACCCCAGATCGGTGTCACATCAACCGACTGCGCCACGGGAGGTCTGCTCTATCATACTTGTTGTTCAATACTGCACGAACAGCAGGTGATTACGCCTAAAGGTTGTTCACGATAAAGTGAGGACTTTAGAAATCAACCTTAGAGAATAGTCGCTGCATATATTTTAACGGGCGAAATGAGTGACATGTGTCAAATAAAGTTGGTAACGATGGAGGGGAAAGTATTTCCTTACAGTAACGTCGAACAAAAACTGTTAGGTAACCATTTGTGATAACTTAATTTATTTCTCTCACTTTCTGTATTTTTTAATGCGTCTAAGTGTGCAAATGAGCAGACTTGTACAATATTGACTCTCCTAATAGTTTCGCAGTTTTTCTCGACCGACGCATGAATACAATGATGAGGCCCATGACAATGTTAATTTTACATAAGGCGGAAGACTACACAACCTGCATACAAGTAGGTCTTAAGCAGGGCTTTAAGAAGTGCTCATTTTACCGTGAACTGCCTATACCTTCGATGCACAGTATCGCTACAACTGAAGATTTACGAGCGTTTTAATACTAAAACGGTGCGCACTGGGCAGTTGCAACAAGATGACCAGTTTTGTTAATTAGGTCTACTTAATAAATCACCATCAGACATTCATAATTCATGACGGTAAAAAAGTTGTCTGAAATGAGAGGGTGGCTCCTCCTTATATTTTCACCACGGGGGTAGGTATAAACAAGAATGTGCTCTCAGGTTTAAGGACCCCGATATTGTAAAACATTGTTATGAGAATTGTAATTTAATTCAACTTCATTGAAGATATTTCGCAAAAATTCCGTTTGAAAAATTCGATTTTCAAGGGCTTATATCTCCTTTAATATTCAGTGTATGTAGAAAGTGTCCTTAATATTTTTCCTTTAATTTTTGTAAGGAATCACTTCACAAAGTATGCTGGTTGACACCCCACCTTGTGTGTGTGTGTGTGTGTGTGCGTGTGTGTGTATAAAGTATATTAGGTGGTGTATTTAAAGTAATTTCTCAGTAGGTTGGTCTTATAAATTTTACATAGCGTTTAAAATTTTTGTTATCTCTCTATGTTCTTTGAAGGAATCATGCGATGGAAACACGGGGAAAAATATCTTGTGCATATGCATTTATGGAGTTTTAGTTTGTTTCATAAACCTAGCATAAGAAAAACACAAAATATCGAAAGCAAACAAAAATTATAATTTTTTTTATCATTAGCAAAAAAGAGTCAAGACCAAAAACAAGAGGAATAATCGAACGAACGAAGAACGAAGGAATTATTTACAAATGTACTGTAAGCAAACAAGACGTTGAAATGAAGACGACACAGATTAACACAATTCTTCTTAGAGGGGAATGAATAGTAACACATGTATGAAAGCTTACGTACTATTATACAAGTCAAGCAAAAATAAATAAAGTATTTATGAAAAACTAATCAATCATACTGCTTCCGCTGGGTCAAAGAGCAATTTCGTGCAACACGTATACAGGATGAGTCCTTTGAAAGAGGCCCGTGGTCTGTATTTCCTCGTTCCCTCGCTCCGTTACACACCGCCCACGGCGCCTCTTCTAAAGGACTCGCCCTGTACATCAAGCCTACCTCTATTGTAGACAATATGCACCGACAAGATACAGGATGCTAACGTCATACCTAGTGACACCCGAATTTCGCGAAAAGAATTTCAGCAAATTGTATATTTCACAACCTACGGGCGTACCAGAAGTTGTCTTTTGCTTATTGGATGCGTGTCTTTGTGAGAAGACATTTTCCTGCTCGGCTGGCCAATCAGAATCAACTACCTTCAGTACTGCACGTTTGCGATTCCCACGTAGACACCTAAGACACACGACACGGAAATCGTCCAATCACGAAAGCGGATCTGACCTTAAACGTTATGAAATTCAACTGGTCGCGAAGCCTTTCAGCGAAAATCGGGTGTCCCTGAGTTTATCTCCCATCATCCTCTGGCAAGTTCCGCGAGGATAAAAACTACACACTTATCTCCCCCGAAATGTTAATATAATGTTGCCGGTCGATTTTGCACGACGTGTCGATAAGCACACGTGGTTCCTGCTACACTGTGCATGGGAAAGTTACCATTTCCATGGCCGATTCATTTCGCCGATGAAGCTGAATGTCCCAGCTGTCGATGTAGCCATGTTCAAGCCGACGAAACTCCTGTGAAGTGTACTTCTGCTTCAGGTTGGGAAAATCAATGTTAAAAGTTTGGCAAACAAACATTTTTGCCACCAGGTAAGCGCTAGTGTCGGCAATTACCCAGATGTACTCTAGTACTTACTGTTGATGGCATTTGTTATGAGGGACACACAAGCTAAGTGGTGAATCGTAACTGTGATCAAGAAAATATTTTTTTCATTACGTCATATAATTTGAACCATTAAAAGCTTACATCCTGTTACATTATATTTCACAACACTTTACATTTTACGTGAATACCTTAAACTGCACCGGGGGAGCGTGTTACGGTAAGTAACTCTTTACTCTTATCTAATAAACAATTGCCACCATCGATCTAAGAGTCCTTCTGTTAACTGCAGGAGCGGCTTTACCTTTGTGTTGCCGAAGGCTGGTTCTGTCACGGCCACGGCGGACGAAACCCCATCTGCTGGTCCATATTGCTACGTCGTCGGCTGGATGTGATAAGACACGAGCTCGACTCATCGGTGGCCGTAAATATGGCGGCCGTTTACAATACTTGCGTTTATTTGCAAACTGCCCCGCGTCTTGTTTCCTGATTGTCGTAGTGGTTTTAATTTTCCGCCACCTCGCTCTCGTTCCATCTGGGATGGCACGTTAATGCTAGGAATTTAGCTAGAGCCTGCCCATGTCATAAGAGTACGTTAAAAGACAGGTAAATTTTAATAGCTATAAATCAAATACTAAATAACTTACTAAGTAACATATTTTTAATTTATTATTCACGTAGCTTAAAATCTTAATTAAAAGTTACCTTTTGGAGCACTGCGCTCCTAGTGGCGGAAATTTTTTCCTATCTCAAACTTTCCCATAAGAAGTCACTTTTTATTCCTAACCTGAGTAGAATACACACTGTCCCTGTGCCATGCAACCCCATTGCATTGCAGGATAGGCTCGGCGTCAATATGTGTGAGCTGGTAATCGGACTTTGGCGCATCGTCTTATATTCCGCCTAAATCGTCATACGTCCGGGAGTCGCCTGTAAGGTGTGTCGCTAGAGTTCTCTAAAAACTTCACTTTCAAGGTTCGTAATCAAACTTGGTTTATATACGATAGCGTGCCACCACACTTTTCACTTATCTTTACTAGTGGAGGTGGGAAAAATTCGCGAATTCACTTCTGGACAAGACGCGTTTACAGTGAAGTCACCTTTGCCATTGGATCAGAGTTCATTAGACACGCCCTGGACGACTCCACGCCAATAGCCGACTTGCAAAGGAATAAGAAGCGAATCCTGTACTGTCAAATGTGGAGTAACACTGGAGCAACAGCTAATGATCAAACATCTGATGTTCGTTTATACAAAATATTGTGTAATCTAGAATACAGGTCATAGAACTCGCAAAATTTTCCTTTTCCTACTGGCTAGTCGTTCGAGGGGCGATGACTAGCCCAAATATTGGCCTCCTTAGTCGCTGGATTTATCTCCGTTAAATTTTTTCTTGCGATGCCACAAGAAGAGTGGCAGGTATTTGCGAAGCTACTGTGGTGTCGAAGGAAGATATGCTTCCGCGAGTTCTAGCCGCGGCACAAGAGATTTAACACGCGCCTGATAATGTTGAAGGAGTTTGCTAAAACGTGCTTCGTGGTATAAGCTGTTCACGGTAAAATGGGCACTTTTGAAAGCCCAGCTTAAGATCTACTTGTATACACGTTGTGTATTCCCCCGCCTTATGTAAAATTAACATTTCCGTGTGCCTCATCGCCTTATTCATTCGTCGGTCAAATAAAACTGTGAAATTATTAAGGAAGTAAATACTTTATACAAATCTGCTAATTCTTACATTTCGATAAATTGAAAAAACAGAATGCGAAAACAATAATTTTAAGTTATCATAAATGGTTATGTAACACTCATATTCGACGTCAGGATATGTAACTACTTTCTGTCCATCGTTACCAACTTTACTGGACGAATGTCACTCAATGCGCGCATTAAAATATATGCATGGAGGAGGAGTGGCTCTTTTCTAAGGTTCCTTTCTAAAGTGCTCACTTTATCGTGAACTGCATTTAACAAGGTTTACAGGGACATTGTGGGTTGCCACACCGAGGAGCTCTTGCAGCGAACTGCCTTATAACAAGGTTTACAGGGACATTGTGGGTTGCCACACCGAGGAGCTCTTGCAGCGAACTGCCTTATAACAAGGTTTACAGGGACATTGTGGGTTGCCACACCGAGGAGCTCTTGCAGCGAACTGCCTTATAACAAGGTTTACAGGGACATTGTGGGTTGCCACACCGAGGAGCTCTTGCAGCGAACTGCCTTATAACAAGGTTTACAGGGACATTGTGGGTTGCCACACCGAGGAGCTCTTGCAGCGAACTGCCTTATAACAAGGTTTACAGGGACATTGTGGGTTGCCACACCGAGGAGCTCTTGCAGCGAACTGCCTTATAACAAGGTTTACAGGGACATTGTGGGTTGCCACACCGAGGAGCTCTTGCAGCGAACTGCCTTATAACAAGGTTTACAGGGACATTGTGGGTTGCCACACCGAGGAGCTCTTTCAGCGAACTGCCTTATAACAAGGTTTACAGGGACATTGTGGGTTGCCACACCGAGGAGCTCTTGCAGCGAACTGCCTTATAACAAGGTTTACAGGGACATTGTGGGTTGCCACACCGAGGAGCTCTTGCAGCGAACTGCCTTATAACAAGGTTTACAGGGACATTGTGGGTTGCCACACCGAGGAGCTCTTGCAGCGAACTGCCTTATAACAAGGTTTACAGAGACATTGTGGGTTGCCACACCGAGGAGCTCTTGCAGCGAACTGCCTTATAACAAGGTTTACAGGGACATTGTGGGTTGCCACACCGAGGAGCTCTTGCAGCGAACTGCCTTATAACAAGGTTTACAGGGACATTGTGGGTTGCCACACCGAGGAGCTCTTGCAGCGAACTGCCTTATAACAAGGTTTACAGAGACATTGCGGGTTGCCACACCGAGGAGCTCTTGCAGCGAACTGCCTTATAACAAGGTTTACAGGGACATTGTGGGTTGCCACACCGAGGAGCTCTTGCAGCGCACTGCCTTATAACAAGGTTTACAGGGACATTGTGGGTTGCCACACCGAGGAGCTCTTGCAGCGAACTGCCTTATAACAAGGTTTACAGGGACATTGTGGGTTGCCACACCGAGGAGCTCTTGCAGCGAACTGCCTTATAACAAGGTTTACAGGGACATTGTGGGTTGCCACACCGAGGAGCTCTTGCAGCGAACTGCCTTATAACAAGGTTTACAGGGACATTGTGGGTTGCCACACCGAGGAGCTCTTGCAGCGAACTGCCTTATAACAAGGTTTACAGGGACATTGTGGGTTGCCACACCGAGGAGCTCTTGCAGCGAACTGCCTTATAACAAGGTTTACAGGGACATTGTGGGTTGCCACACCGAGGAGCTCTTGCAGCGAACTGCCTTATAACAAGGTTTACAGGGACATTGTGGGTTGCCACACCGAGGAGCTCTTGCAGCGAACTGCCTTATAACAAGGTTTACAGGGACATTGTGGGTTGCCACACCGAGGAGCTCTTGCAGCGAACTGCCTTATAACAAGGTTTACAGGGACATTGTGGGTTGCCACACCGAGGAGCTCTTGCAGCGAACTGCCTTATAACAAGGTTTACAGGGACATTGTGGGTTGCCACACCGAGGAGCTCTTGCAGCGAACTGCCTTATAACAAGGTTTACAGGGACATTGTGGGTTGCCACACCGAGGAGCTCTTGCAGCGAACTGCCTTATAACAAGGTTTACAGGGACATTGTGGGTTGCCACACCGAGGAGCTCTTGCAGCGAACTGCCTTATAACAAGGTTTACAGGGACATTGTGGGTTGCCACACCGAGGAGCTCTTGCAGCGAACTGCCTTATAACAAGGTTTACAGAGACATTGTGGGTTGCCACACCGAGGAGCTCTTGCAGCGAACTGCCTTATAACAAGGTTTACAGGGACATTGTGGGTTGCCACACCGAGGAGCTCTTGCAGCGAACTGCCTTATAACAAGGTTTACAGGGACATTGTGGGTTGCCACACCGAGGAGCTCTTGCAGCGAACTGCCTTATAACAAGGTTTACAGAGACATTGCGGGTTGCCACACCGAGGAGCTCTTGCAGCGAACTGCCTTATAACAAGGTTTACAGGGACATTGTGGGTTGCCACACCGAGGAGCTCTTGCAGCGCACTGCCTTATAACAAGGTTTACAGGGACATTGTGGGTTGCCACACCGAGGAGCTCTTGCAGCGAACTGCCTTATAACAAGGTTTACAGGGACATTGTGGGTTGCCACACCGAGGAGCTCTTGCAGCGAACTGCCTTATAACAAGGTTTACAGGGACATTGTGGGTTGCCACACCGAGGAGCTCTTGCAGCGGAACAAAAAGAAATGCAGAACACAAAAATGGGAATGCACGCCAATAAATATTACTAAAATTATTGGAGAAATTTCATATTTCAATTGAAATACACATCATGAATGCTTTTTAAACCAGGAAAATCGAAAGATATCAGCGCCCTCTTTGATTTCGTTTTACTTGCACTACGGTACTTATTTAGACATGGCTCCTTTGCATAATACTATCTACTCAGTTCCCCGTAAAATATTTGAGGATTTTGTAGTAGGAATTTCTGGACACATTCAGATCAAGCATATCTCATGTCGAAAAGTGTAACAATATAGAGAAGACCTTATCACTTTTCGTTTTAAAATGGGTCCAGTCCAGACTCCACAGTGTTCTACATACTTGAGCAGATGTGACTTAATCATTGGCTATCGCCACGGGTAGAAATCATACTACTATTCCATCCGACCACACGTGATGAAGCCACGAGAGTTCTGACAGTTTATTATTGGTCGTGAGTTCTGCAGGATTTGTCGGGCAGGCGGTAGTCAAATGGCACACGTAGTAAAGGCTGTTCGCGGTAAAGTGAGCACTTTTGAAATCAACACTTCAAAATTCTCACTGTCCATACTTGCGTGTATTTTAAACGTATAGACATGCTTCCAGTTAAGTTGGTAACGGTGGAGGGAAAGTAGTTCTATGTCTCAACGTTGAACTAAAAGTGTTTGGTGAACGTTTGTCAATAATGCAACGATTTATTTTTCTTTCTGAATTTTTTGATGTATGTGGGTGTGAGGATTATAACGTTTGTAAAAGAAATTCTTTTATAATAATTGTAGTAAAGTTTCCCTTTACTGACGCATGAATAAAGTGATCAGGCCCACGCCAATGTTGCTTTTGCATGTGGCGGAAGCATACACAATATGCTTACAAGTAGATCTTAACCAGGACTTTCGAAAGTACTCATTCTACTGTGAACAACCTATACTAACATATACTTCTATGCCGTCTATGTTGGTACCGAATTACAACGCGAAATGATAGCGTGTCTACAGATTGGCTGAACAGCTACGAGAGGATGTTATCGGCTAGTGTGCTATTGAGGCGTTCTGTTACTGTATGACGTATAGGTGTTCTTGCATTTTCTAGAGCTTTCCTGCGACATACGCATTCCTCCACTGACATGTACAAAATAGTCCTTCATCCAATACTTAACCCGTTCAGTCCCAGCGTACACAACCGTGTACATTACGGATGTGTAATTAATTTTTATTGGTCTGTACTGCACAGTGCGGAACTCAAACACCAATGAGTTTATCTGTTGGTTAATTACTCGGAAACCGTCTTACTGGTCTAGGTCTTAATTGGTTCATGTAACTGTAGCCGAATATATAGCCTACAGCTCATTGGATGTGAAAGCGAAACAAGTGTTATGTCAACTTAAGTACAGAATGCATCATAAAATGTTTTGATTGCAACACCTGGAAAAGTAATTTAAAGTGGTTCTGAAAACGTTAAGAGTTGGTGAAAAATCGCGAAACATTTTTGAGCCAAAATATATTCGATATAATTATTACTAGTTTATTCTTTCGCGATTGGATCAACAAGGTTTTGACTCTGCTAAGTTGTTTGCAGACCAATCTTGAAAGTTCTGCCTAATAATATCAGAATCCTCGTTGGTCCAGTGAAAAGGGGTAGTTTCTTCATACATGCATGACAGCCAATAAGAAAATAGAACTGTCGTACATGCGTACAGTATGTTGAATCCTAGCAAATAGTCAACTTTCCCCGCGACAAACCACCATCTCTACCACGGCCGTAGAAGACAGGTCTGGACACTCGCCTATCTAACAATGTCAGCGAATTGGCCCTTTTATTGACTTATTTAGTTAATGCAGTAGCCGCAGAGAGCTGCAAGCAAACCAGCGTTGTTAGCATTGCCGGTATAGGAGTAACACCATAGATATATGAATGTCATATTCCCATTTTAAGAAAAAATTGTAATTCCCCTCCCTATGTTAACCATGTCAAACAGCTCTACTTCGGTAGCAGCGCTCTGCGGCTGGGTTCATGAACTAAATAGGTCAATAACGGCGTCAAATTTTCAAGCCAGTGTCCAGACCTGTCTTGTACGGTCGTGATCTCTATCAGTGCTATAAAGAATAGTTCCTCCCTGGACGAAAATCTGAAATTTCTGGTATATTTTGCGCTGTGAAGCTCTACCTGCTATAGTAATCTTCCTTTTGGAAGATAAATATTTATTTCATTTGAATGTTTTTGATGTGTATATTTATTGACCATTTCATTTATAATTAACAGTTGTTAAGGGTGTGGAAAAAAATAGGGGGGGGGGTGTGTTATAGAGAATCTGGTGCCCCTGTTCTCGAAAAAGCACCCCATTCCACAATTTTTTCGAATTAAATTACACCAGTATTTAAACCAAATGGTTTCATATACATATATTTGATACAATATTCTTACATCAGAATAAGCATTAATACTTAATATTATTATTGATTTAGAATATATTATTTTCTTGTGGTGCTCGCCTGTGCAGTCTTCGGTGACCCGAACTAAAACGTTGGTGAGGGGGGTGGCGGGGAAGAGGGGAGGACGAATGTCCTACTTTCCCTCACCGACACCCCCGATAACTAGTGTTTGCAGTTATCACGACTATATGAGCTCAGTATCTGGCATGAAAGACGGTTTCTCGGAAGCCGGTCCAAGCTGTGACGTCTACATATTAACAGAATAGCTGAAGTTATGCATGTATAAATAAATTCCTGTTCCCCATAAATGAAAGCGAGCCTGAAAGGGTTAAGGAGTTGAGCTCTTGTCGCAACGAGCCGAAACAGCTGTTGTTTCAAGCTCAATCCCTTGCAAGGCAGGGACCGCGGTGGCCTTGCGGTTAGCTCGCTCGCCTCCCACCAAGGCCATCCAGGTTCACTCCCCGGCCGGGTCACCGACTTTTGCATGTGGGAATCGTACCGGACGATGCCGGTGGTCGGGGGGTTTTCTCGGCGATCTCCCGTTTTACCCGCCCCTTCATTCCGGAGCTGCTCCATACTCACCTCTAATCGCCCTCATCGGCTGTAAAGACCTAGCTATTAAGAGCCGCCCAAATCTCTTCACTCACATTAACCCTTGCAAGGCTCACTACATGGACAGTGGTTCGAAGCACGCTATATTCGAGGAGAGCCTTCTGCATGTCTGTGCGTCTCCATAGAGAAGGTGAGTACACACTGACGTGGCTGTTTCTTTGAGGTGGGCGTACCCATTCTCTGATTGGTTGCGCAAGCCTCTGGGGATGGTTCTCGGTTCTGAATTTGCTACTGCGTGATACGGAAAGGTTCCCTATTGGTTGGTACACCGACTGGGGAATAGGTTAGCAGTAAGGATAGGAAAATTTCGCGAGTTCAATGACCCATAGGTTAGACTCCACAATCCTGTGTATACTCAAGCCTCAGTAGTTAGATCACTGGCTGCTGCCTCAGACAGTAGACAGTGTTACTGCACACCTGTCAGTATGGTATTCACTACTTGTTTCCTTACAAGTCCGCTATTGGCTCAGAGTCGTCCAGGGCGTGTCTAATAAACTGCGATCCAATTGCAAACTGAACATCAGTGTACACGTGTTTGACGTTTACCTTGTCCTGAAGTTAACTCGCGAAATGTCCCTAACCCTAGTTATCATTCTACACGTTGGTGGCCAGTGACGTAATCTTTCTGGCGTGTATAATTGGTAGAGACATGCAAAATTCGCGTTATTAGTTGGTGAAGGCTGTTCACGTTAGAATGAGCACTTTTGAAATTAACCTTAGAAAAAAGTCACTGCTCCTACCTGCATGTGTTTTAACGGGCGCAATGAGTGACATGTGTCCAGTAAAATTGGTAACGAAACCAGGGGAAAGTATTTCCATATATTAACGTCGAACCAAAAGTGTTACGTAACAATTTGTGATAACTTAAATAATTTCTCTAGTTTTCTGTAATATTTAATTCATCGAAGTGTAAAAATGAGCAGATTTGTACAATATTTCCTTTTCTAATAATTTTGCAGTTTCACCTGACCGACGCATGAGTAAAGTGATGAGGCCCATGGCAATGTTAATTTTAGATAAGCCGGAAGAACACACGACTTGCATACAAGTAGACCATAAGCAGGGCTTTCAAAAGTGCTCATTTTACCGTGAACAGCCCATACCATGCTAGACTTCGCTGCTCTAGTCGTACATGAGAAAAATTCATATTTTCATTGGCTGCTGCCAGCTGCGCGACGTCATCAACCTGCGTGTTCTCTCCGCTGTAGATTGGTCGTTCAACCGTAGATCCGTAACTACTGGCTCAAAGCGTCTATAGTTCGTCCCACACAAGTTTACGACCAATGGCGGAAGATAGGCAAGTGCACAACGTATTGGAGTTTAGTCTGCAGCTACAAAAAAAAAAAAAAACGCGAATTTTGCAGGTCCCTAGTGATTGGATGTCACGTAATAAGCTGCTGTTTTCACATATGTATAATGTAAGTGTCACCTAACTTCTAAATAATCGCCTGCGGCGAGTGTGCGTCGTCGTCCATTGCTGGTGACGTTTAACCCCTTCACGTACACATAGGTTTATATCCTGCAATAAATAATTATGCGTTCCTGCAGCATAATTACACTATTAATTTTCGCAGCTAATTAAACAACTTCCTCTAAAATGTTCTACTATCATCTGATTGACTTTTGCCCCATACATTTATGTTAGTAATTAAATATGACCACGCCCTTTACGTATTATGTCAGGGCCTTTCATACAGTTGAGAATGAATAGGTTTGAGACAATAACGGTCAGTTTTGTACTCGCAACCTATGCATGTTATATGTAGGGACATCCTATTTTCGCGGAAAGATTTCACGGCCAGAATTTCATAACACACAAGCTCAGATCCACTTCCGTCATTGAATGGTTTCCGTGTTACACGTCTTAGGTGTCTGCACACGAATCACAGATGTACAGCATTGAAGTTACCTAATTCTGATTGGCCAGCCGAGTACGAAAAATTCCTTCTCACAAAGACGCGCCTCCAGTAAACAAATGAAAACTGAAGACACACCCGTTGTGTACTGAATTCTAACGTCTGCGGAATTATTTTCCCGAACGTCGGGTGTCGCTAAAGCAGTCCCTACACGATACCCTATTTCTGCTACCTTCTGTTATACCTGCGTGCATAACAGAAGGCATAAGAATTTCTCTAGAGAAGAGGAGAAGTAATGCATACACACACGTTACCTAAATTACAAACAGAAAATATTAAACGTCAGGCAATAACAACTCGCAAATGGCAGACATTCCGCAGTTGGCAGGGCTACAAATGCAATCAAATATTAATATATAGATGCTTTCTGGTACATCCAAAAAGTACGAATATTATTTCTTTTTCTTGAAGACTGCATTTATTGAAGTTTCTGAGTACAAGTACTAGAGTATTAATGTATGGAAAATGATGTGAGTAATGGTATTGCTTATGTATAAAAAACAAGGTACTGTATTCTCGTTTAAGTACAACGGACATTTACGCGAAAAATTAAAACATTATTAAATTATTCAAAAATTTATCTATAACAAGCATAATAATCAATATTGTGATTTCCATAATTAAACAAGCTTATACGGTTAGGAGACTAAAAGGAGGCAAATATATCACAATAATAAAAATAAGGCTTTTATTTGCGTTGGTTAGCATTACTCATGCTACACAGCCCAAATTATGTGTTTAAACAATCAACTAATAAGTAGGGATATGAACATATCGCGAGTTCATTTCAGGTCAAGATAGACGTCAAACACGACCTGGACGACTCTGAGCCAATAGCAGACTTGCAAGGAAGCAAGTAGTGAGTGTCATACTGCCAGGTGTGGAGTAACACTGTCTACTCTATGGGGCGGCAGCCAATGAACAAACATCTGAGGCTCGAGTACACACGTGACTGTGGAGTCTAGCGGCTAGACCGCTCTCCTCTCGCCAAGGAGAACCAGGTTCGATTCCGAGCGGGATCGCTCCCCGGTTTCTCCCATGTGTGAATAAGACTGGAAGATGCCAGCGGTTGGCGGGTTTTCTCGGGGTCCTTCCGTTATTCTCTGTACTGGTATTCCGAGGCTGCTCAACGCTCACCTTGCTTCACCCTCATCGGTTCTCAAAACATCTGCACCTCCACTCCACTCTGGTTATACCTCTGTTTAACTCCTTGAGGAGTATGCTCGTATATATTCGGGGCTACATTTATATGGAAATTTGTTTACTGTTGAACACCACATCCACAATTTTACAGCTTTAATGATTTGCAGGACTTTGTCGGAAATCAGTAAAACAAAAACAATTAATAAACAATCGAGCTCTTGAGGATAACACTGTTATTTTTTAATAATTTATCAAATGAACGCAATGAATTGTAAAACTGGTGCAGAGCCGAGCCGCGACTTCATTGGCCGACGGCGAGCCAATTATAAACGTCGCAGAATACAATAGGCGTGTCAGGTGTATCCAGGACCAATAGGGCGATGTTAAGTGGAAATACAGATACCAACGAAACTGTTATTGCTGTGGTGGGGAATATAGGCAACTCACTTCAACCTTGTCTTCGATGGCAAGGGATTTGTACCATGCTCATAGGGTTAATGTTTGCTGTTTGCTTCCAGTAGTGGATCGAGCTTAATAGGTAGCTGATGCGAGGCCTGAGTCATGAATCACCTAGCGACTGTCACCTCCCCCTCCTCCTACAACAACACGACCTAATACGTCTTGTCTCGGCGGGTCATTATGGCGTCTGTAGTCCCAGGCAGACAAACACGTGACCCCTCGGAGAGAGGATGTCCATAACGGGACTGTAACCCCCCATTCCCCCCCTCTTACACGCCTATGACTGCCCGCCTCTGGGCGCACCTAAAAGACAGCTACTAGCCGCCTCTGGCGCCGGGGAGCACAAACTAAAGACGACGCCGGAGCCGCGGTGGCTGAGCGGTTAGACTGCTCGCCTCCCACCATGGCGAACCGGGCTCAATCCCAGGCCTGGTCACTCCCGGATTTTCGCATGTGGGAATCGTGCCGGACGATGCCGCTTTTCAGCGGGTTTTCTCGGGGATATCCTGTTTTCCCCGTACTTTCATTCCGGCGCTTCTCCATACCCATCTCAATCACCCTCATCGGCTCTCAAGCGCTCGCTGTTAAGAGCCACTCAAATCTCTTCACTGACTCACTTCACTCTAGTGGCGCTGTGTGCCTATGGGCAGAGAGTCCTGAAGTATTCGCGGATTCATTTTGGGGCAAGCTAAAATTCAAAACACGTGTGTTTATATATCTTAAGCCATTGGTCGCCTTCCACTGTGACAGCAGACAACCTATGTGCAGTTGATATCAGCATATATGTACATAAGACTGTAGAGTCTACCCTGCAAGTCATTGAAATCGCAAATTTTTCAGGTCTCTACCTATGGGACTTTCAGCGGTGACCCAAATACTTTATTGATGAAAAGTCTGTAGGAAGGTTGATTGCAAGGCTATTGAGTAATTTTATATGTATCTGATGCGTATATTTTGTGACACTGTGCCTTGAAAAAGCAGTTTTCATCCGTTTCAGAATACTCTGAAACGATGTTTCCAATGTTGTGTCTTCTTGAAGGCCACCAACAACCCTCGTCTGCAATGTGTGTGTCTTCTTGAAGGCCACCAACAACCCTCGTCTGCAATGTGTGTGTTCTTTTCGTAGATCTGCACATTCGATGCACGTTTAAAGGCTGTTCACGATAAAGTGAGCACTATTGAAATGGAAAAAAGTCACTGCCCCTGCCTGCATATATCTTAACGGACGCATTGAGAGACATGCGCCCAGTAAAGTCGGTAATGATGGATAAAAAGTAGTTCCACATCTTAAAGTCGAATAAAAAGTGTTACATAACAATTTGTGTTGTCTGAAATTATTTCTTCCCCTTTCTTTTTTTTTAATGCACAGAAGTGTAAAAATGGCCAGTTTTGTATAATAATTACTTTTCTAATAATTCGACAGTTTCGCTGGACCAACACATGACTAAAGTCATGAGAAGGGACTCCCAATATTCGCTAAAGGATTTCAAGACCAGTTGTCATTTACAACTCTTTAGCTCAGATCAACTTTTGTGAGTGGATTGTTTTCGTTTTTCGCGTTGAGGGTGTGTACGCGCGAATCACAGACGTACAATACTGAAGTTACCTAACTCTGATTGGCCAGCCAATTAGAAAAATGTCCCCTCACTAAGGCACGCTGCCAATAAGGAAAAGAAAACTGCTGGAACGTCTGTAGAATATTGAAATCTAGAGTGTGCACAAATCTTTTCGCAAAATTCGAGTAGGCCTAGTGATGAGTTCCTAGACAATGTTAACCATACATAAGGCGGAAGAATGCACAATACGCATACAAGTAGTTCTTAAGCAGGGCTTACAAAAGTGCTCAATTAACCTAGAACAGCCTATAGTCGTTTCGTAGAATGAGAAGTACTTCAAACTCTTCGCCACGCATTTCAGGGGTCGGTTAGGCGAGTGCCAAAAACGATTTTTTATATTTTATGGGTATGTTATAACTATATATGTTATTAAATTAAATAATTGTCGTTATTCTCATGACGTGGAATTCTAAAATGCAAATGACCTGCATTTCTTAAAGATTTCCTAGTAACTTGCCACATAAAAACAAATGTTTAAAATTAACATCGCTTATAAACGTGGCTCATAAACGTTTTTACATTATGTAATTTATTTGTTTGCTTCTTAAATGCTTTTATTTTACTTAAAAATCATTTATAGCCTATCACTCACTAGTTTTGCCGCGACACAAAACATTTAAATTGTAATTGACTTGTAGGATTTTTCTGACAAGTCCTTAATTTGTTTCTTTCTTAATTTAAAAAAGACTCAAAAACAGCTTTAATTCAAATAACAAAATATTAAATTTATTACATGTGTGCCAGTTATGCGGACAATTTCTATCAGATATGCCCGTCTCAAGTTTGACGACAATAATGGAAAATTAATTTTGAAAAATAATTTATTGAAATTATGGACTTTTGTGATTTTTATGCTTTGCCGTATAAATTTAAAAACTTTGTATAATTAACATGTCTGGTTACAGTACAAATGAACTATTGCCATTAGAATAAAATAAATAAATTCCAGGGAAATTCATTCAGGGGATCGACCATAGTTTTGTTGTTTCACAATAGCATTTAAACAATAATAGCTAGAAGTTAAACTCTAAACGCAGGCGAACAAAACGCCACGACTTCAAGAAATTTCGTCGCGGCTTCAAGGAGTTCATCAGCTGAAATCGAACTGTGTGCTCGTATTAAATTTTATATCTTATTCGGCCCAAATGTTACGTTATGGTGCATTTAATATTATTTAAAAAGTAAGTGAAAGTAATTTTTAAACTGATATTTAATAGTTTTTTTTATTAAATTGACACTAATTTATATCATAAAGCTTTGATATGTCTTAAAAACATAGGAAAAAATAGGTATTTGGACGCGCTTAAGGAAGGGTGCAGGGATATGGGGGTATCTTCGAACGTTTTGAATCAAAAATTTGAAAAATCACCCCATGTAGGGCCTATGACGTGCTGAGTACGTTCCTAAATGTGCCATATATCATAAGCGTTTCATAATTCTGCCAACGTGAACTTATGTTACTTTTGGTTTAATCGAGTTTTTACTTATATTTAGGGATAGGGAAATTTCGCGAGTTCAATGACCCATAGGCTAGACTCCACAATCCTGTGTATTCTCAACCCTCAGTAGTTAGATCACTGGCTGCTGCCTCAGAGAGTAGACAGTGTTACTGCACACCTGGCAGTATGGGATTCACTACTTGTTTCCTTACCAGTCCGCTATTGGCTCAGAGTCGTCCAGGGCGTGTCTAATAAACTGCGATCCAATTGCAAACTCAACATCAGTGTACACGTGTTGTACGTCTATCTTGTCCTGAAATGAACTCGCGAAATGCTTCTATCCCCAAATATAGGTAACTCACTTAAACCTTGTCTTCATTGCCAGTAGATTCATGCCATCTTCTAAGTGTTAATGATTTTTTCATGAGGCGGAGGAATATGTTGGAAGTGGAACTTTATCAGGGCTTCGCCACAGCCAAGCAACATCGCGAGCTGCGGACTATAGGCTGTTCACGGCAAAGTGAGCACTTTTTAAGGCCCTTCTAAATTTTTCCTTTAATTTAATTTCCACCTTTCTGGTGCTTTTTAATATAAACATTGCAATGTGACCAATAAACACAGTGTATACATTTCACCACCTTCTAAATTTAATGCTTGAGGCTGCAATAGGATATATTTATTAGTGGTTAATGCTTGTAGGGAGGGCCTTAAAAAGTGCTCACTTTACCGTGAACAGTCTAGTGCGGACGTAGTAGAGAGGAAGAGGTATCACCTCATCTGTCTCGAGGAGCGGAGACGAGCGCGGCCATTACAAGCAGTGCAGAGCAAACACAGGCTCCCCGGCCTGATTAAAGAGCACGGCTGTGTCTTGGCGGGGTGCATAACTAGGTGTAATGGCCTCAGCCATGGGGCTTGTTCGCGTCAACCTTTTGTCTGGCCGGGGGGGAGGGTCGGCGGCAATTACGCCCAACTGGCATTATGTGCACGCAAATGACACGAAAGCCTCCCCTGGGAGCACTCCGCGAGCTGCTCGAGATAAACATCCTCCCATTGTGTCAGCAGGTACAGTCGCCGGCTGCTGCGTTGAGTCACGTCGCGGTGCCAGCGTCACTGCGCGGACACTGAGCACTCGACAAGACAGAGGAGAAACCTGTCGCTTGTGCCACCCACTACAACCGCACACGACGGGGAAATGGTGCTGCGAAGTGGAAATAATGGAGAGATTTATGCGGCTCTTAACGCCTTATAGGTAGGGCCCCGAGTATTTTGCGGATTGAGGTGCAGCAAGCTAGGTTGAACAGCCCTCTATACACTCGAGACATTATCGCTTGCTTATTGGTTGCTGTGATCAAGTGAGGCCTCTGTACAGGACTGTTAAACACTCACTCACACTACTGCTTCCTGCTTACTACTGGCTCACAGTTAGACGGGGCGTGTCTAAACAACTGTCGTCCAATCACAACAGTAGAAGAAAAGAACAAGTGTTCGGAGTCTACCTCGCCTCCGAATGAATTCGGGAAATACTCGTGGCTCTAGTTATAGGCTGCTCACGGTAAAATGAGCTCTTTTGAGGCCCTAGTTACTTTTTCCTTACAGCCATTTTTTATCCTTTAACATCCTTTTTTTTTAACACTTTGAAGATGGCACCAATTTACAGGCAATGAAGACAAGGTTGTAGTGAGCTATTTATATTTTCCACTAGAGAAATACCAGTAATGTTTCTCTCTGTATCTCCACTTACAATCGTCCTATTGGCCTTGGCTATACATAGGACACGCCTAATGTACTCTGCAGCGATTATTATTGGCTGGCCGTCGGCGAATGAAGTCACACATTGACTGTGTA
Organism: Dryococelus australis; assembly: GCA_029891345.1. NCBI lineage: Eukaryota > Metazoa > Arthropoda > Insecta > Phasmatodea > Phasmatidae > Dryococelus > Dryococelus australis. Next base: position 194,778,247 of record CM056998.1, on the reverse strand, counting down.
CCACGTGTCGTGACAGATTATGAGGTTTTACTGTTCAACATGTTCATTTGAGAAATTATATAACAAAAATAGAGTTTCTTTCCCACGAATTAAAATGTTGACAAGTTGTAACTTTTTACTTAGATTCCGACAAAGTTCAGCGACACAGTAAAACGATAAATTGCGAGTTTTGTTTTAATTAGTGAAGAGATGTCATTATAAAAGTAGCCCGAGTATATACGTGCTTACTACGCCAAGGGTTATATAAATATCGCCATGTAAGTAATAAACGCAGTGTGTATATTCCACCGCACTCGGCAGTTGATGTCTTAGGTTTAAATAAAGTACATTTATTAAAATTATTCCCATTGAAAGGGCTTTCAAAAGTGCTCACTTTACCGTGAACAGCCTTTAGACATTCGTAAGTATATTTCACACCAACATTTTCTTCTTCTGCAACTCCTGGACCCTAAGTATTAATGTGTCATTTAAGTGGTTACTATCGAGGTTGTCAGTACCAACGAAGGTGAAGCGATGCATGGAGCAGCACCGCGATTGAAAAAGGAGGGAGGGGGCGGAAGATAACCCGCGAGAAAACCCCTCTGACCAGCGGCATTGTCCGGCACGATCCCCACGTGTGAAAACCGGGGTCGACTCCGCTGATAATTGAACTCGGTCAGCCTAGGTGAGAGGCGAGTATTCTAGGCACCACGCCTTCGCGGCGCCCACGAGCAGTGAAGTTTCTTAGAAGCTGATTTCGAAAGTGCTCGTTTAAATGTGAACACACTTTCGTCATCCCTCCAGATGAAACACTCACTCGTGAGGCGACTGGGGAGGGTCACTCGTACGGTGTATTACAATCCAAATAAATCAATTCTCTCTTACCCCTACACCTGTGGCTAGGAATTTCATTTAATTAAAGAAAAGTTATGTGCCAAATCTCCTGTATATTTTAATCTCTACGAACAGTTTCTTCTTGCCACAAAAGGTCGGTACATTATGATAATGTCACTATTCTTGTGGCCAGCTGTACGGCACGATCGCCAACATTACCCATGTAGTAACGGGCATCAAGCGCAACTTGGCCCCACATAAAAGAACAGCTGGACAGACGTAGCTCGCCTCCACACAGGCGCCCGCAGCTCGCGGACATTCACGAACAGCTAGCCGCCGTCGAGGAAATGCAAAGGCGAAACCCCCCGGTGATCGCGCAGGCATCTCCCGGGCGAATTTCGCGGCGATAATCCACAGCGGAAAAACAGAGCTCCACTGAAGTTCGGCAGAGTTTTCCAAACCCAGCTCAACACACAAGACGTGAGTATTTAGAACGAGCAGGCAGACTTATTTCCAAAATTTTATATGAGGTTCTTCAATAACCACGTTGCGTACAATGTTAAAAGAAAGACGTATATCACATCTCAAGCTCATACTGAGGCTGACTAGGCAACTCCATAGAAGAGCTGGGTGAGCTACAATTTGTGCACATGTTACCTTGTCTGCTGCTGTTACAAGACTCCTGCCGCCCCGCACAGTCCCTACCTACCTCGAGTCGCAGCGCCATACCAGAGCTGGGTGAGCTACAACTTGTGCACATGTTACCTTGTCTGCTGCTGTTACAAGACTGTCCCCTCCCCGCGCGGCCACTACCACGTGTGGCAGCGCTGGCGTCGCGCGCGCGCTCTGTTGGCTTTCTACAGAACTCACTAACCATACAACTACCCTACAAAATTACTAACTTAACTCTAACATATTACGCAATGCTAAAATAGTGATACCAAATATAAGTATATTACAAAACATATTAAAAATGGCTGGCCAGCCTAACCGTATATTTAATAACATAGTAACCACTCATAAGCGAGCGCCCAATTAAAAATTAACAACCGCCTCATACCTAAGAGACGACTCACTCGTCACACAGAAAACCGCCAAGAAAACAATGCTATTGTTGTAGGTTATGACAAGTTCATCATCACTGTTGTCAAACACAAAACCTACAGCTCTCGTTGAAATATCAGAACGACTACCGTGTAAGCTTAAGGCGGATTCCCACTCGCCATCTCGGATTTATCGCCAAAGCTTCTATTTCAGACAGTGTATTGAAAATTCCCGCTTGACATATCCTAAACAACAGCTTCCCAAACTTCATCGAACTGCCACATCTTCGCTACATTGATTAATTCTTAGCTGGTAACTGTAGAGATGAAATGCGCAGAGACCTGCAAAACTCGCGTTATTATTTGGCATCAAGCTAAACTTCACAGTACTATATATACTCGGGCCGGCTTTGTTTCTCTATTGGCTGCTGCATAAATGTGGAGCCACTCCCTTTCAGACTGGACTGCACGTGTTTGGACTAGACAAATGTGAGGTGTTTATTTATTGGCTCAGAGTTACCAAGGGCGTGTCAAACAAGGTATGGTCCAATGACAAACTAATAGCAAAGGTACATGTGGTTGAAGTTTAATGTATCCCCAAATAATAACGCGAATTTTGCAGGTCTCTATAAATGCGATATTATTTCTCGCGAACGATTACAAAGACGACGATATCAACAATAATAAAGAAATACTGACATCAGACAATGCACTGGGCAATGCTCTGTGCTTCCAAAAAAAAAAGATACAAAGCTGTATTTCCAGAGTAAAGCAAAATTTCCGTAAATCCAAGATGGCGGGTAGGAATCTTTCTTAACCCATTCAGACCCAGTGTACACAAATGTGTACATTACGCACCTGTAGGTAATTCTTGGTCTCTACTACACACTGCAAAGCTCAATGACCAATGACCTTACCTTTAGGTAAATGATTCGCAAACCGGCTTACTTGTCTGGGTCGTGATTGGGTCATGTGACTGTAGCCGAACATATAGCCTACAGCTCATTGGCTGCGTCAGCGAAACAAGTGTAGTGTCGACGCAAATACAGCACGCATCATAATTTTTTTGTTTGCAACACCTAAAACGGTACGTTAAAGTGGGTCTGAAAGGGTTAAGTACAGTACAGTGTGCATAAAAATTTACTTATCTGTGACACTTGGAAACAAATTAAAGTTGGTCTGAATGATTAAATGTTGGCAACCAATGATGCAGTGCGACTATCGCAAACTGATAATAGCTATTGGCCCGTGTACGCGGCAGAACCTCCTTCGTCTTGTGTAGTTTGGGAGGTACGGGTTTAGAAGTGGGTATTGAATCCTCAGATACATAGCTGTTCCTGTAATGCAAGTATACACGTTCACAAACCGTCTGCGTGAGGCTGTAGAAATTGCCGTTGTGTCTCTCCTGCTATTGCATGCTGCGAGGGATTACCTGCTGTTGGAGACGTGAATATTTTCCTGCAGTAATATCGGTATACCTGTAGGGTTTCAACACTGTACGTTCATCTCTGTTGTCTGTGTGGCAAGCCGCTACAACGAGAGCGAACAAACGTTATTGCACTGCACATGAATACACTTTGCAATCGAAACAGTTAAGATTGCTTCAAGCCGGCGAATTTAACTGCGGATATATTGAAACTTCCCCGCTTGAACCAGTAATGTTCAACTGATGATTTCAGTCGCTCGTATTCGCTTACTAAACATTACTGATTCCTATTTTATTTAATTTGCCTGGCAGTAAAACCTTAGTGCTTTCGAATGGTTCGCAAGTATGTAACACGTCATTAACCTCATATTTAGGAAAGTAATTCTACTAATTTTAATCACTGATTCCCATTAAGAGTACATTTCTGTAAAAAAAATTACTAAGTGAATTGTAGAGTCAGAAGAAGCCACAGTGGAATGAAATATACAGAAATAAATCACACACGTCGTACTGCTGTGCTCACGTATGCAGCGGTAATATACAGGGTGATTCGCAATTAGACCGACAAACTTCGGGAGGTGATTCTTCATGGAATAGTAAAAGGAAGGCATATGTGACACGTTATACCTAAACCGAATATTAAGGGAGGTATGAGCCCTTAAAAACGAGGTTTTAAACAGTATTTGTGCAAAATATCGGTAACGAAGTAAAATACAATGACAACTCTCGTAATATTATTGTATGTTATCAGGACCTTCATCGTAAGAGCCGATATTTTGCACAAATACGGCTTAAAATCTCGTTTTTTTGAAAGGGCTCATGCCTCCCTTAGTATTAGGTTTAGGTATAAAGTGTCACGTATGTTTTCCTTTTACTTTTTCATGACGAATCACCTCCTGAAGTTTGTCGATCTAATTAAGAATCATCCTGTAGATTGTTCACGTTTTACTATGTAAATTTAAAATCAACCTTTGAAATAAAATTCTGTGTGTAAGTGTAAACATTTTATCGTAATACGCGCGGTAAATAGGTAGAGTGTGTGCGAAAATGGTTCCACTTATTTACCTTTTCAGACACATTTTAATTTATCGTTTCAGGTTTTGGCAAATCAGACATTTTTGATGTAAGAATTTGTTTAGGCGACGTAGCACATATTTTATTATGACAACCTATTAGATGTAGGTCTTGTGTTCAGCTTTAGCAACTAGGGATAGGAGAATTTTGCGATTTCATTTGAGGACAAGATAGACGTCCAACACGTGCACGCTGAAGTTGACTTTGCAATTGGATCGCAGTTTATTAGACACGACCTTGGCGACTCTGAGCCAATAGCAGACTTGCAAGGAAACAAGTAGTGAGTGCCATACTGCCAGGTGTGGAATAACAATAGCTACTCTCTGGAGCAGCAGCCAATGAACAAACATCTGAGGCTCGAGTGTACACAGTACTGTGGAGTCTAGCCTGCAGGTAATTGAACTCGCGAAACTTTTGTATCCCTATTCATAACGTGTATCAGTAGCACGGGTTGCACCACGGTGTACAGAACTGGCCCAAAATAAAGTTCATGTATGTCGTGTAGACAGTTATGTGCACGGGTGGGAATATGTTATGAGTAGAGAACCGACAAATTAGCGAGTTCAGTGACCTGTAGGCTAGACTTCACAGTCTTATGTACTCTCATACAGATATAAACTGTTTATTGGTTGATTGTTGGGTAATAAAAGGCGGTGGTTGGGCGTACGATTTATTGCATGTTTGTTATTGGCTCATTTATCTCCAGGAGGTGTCAAACAACACGTCGACCAATTACAAACGTAACATGAACGTACAAGTGTGTGGATTCCAACTTATCTAGAACCGAAGCCGCGAAATTCTCGGGCCTCTAGTTAAGAAGTGATGTTTAGTAAACAATACGAGAAGCCCCCAAGGTCAGGTCCGGCCACGAGGAAACACTGCGATGAAAATGAAAAATAACATAAACATGCCTCGCGGTGAGTTCCGTTTCCTCAGAATTTCCAGTGGTCACTAATGCGTTTTAATGCAGCAATTTGTTCAAAAACGGAACAGTATTATCGCTGTTGTTTTAAACACTGTCTTACACAAATCGTAAACAGGCTGCTGCTTACATCAATTTTCACTGACTTTTGACACTTCCCAAACACCACATTTTGTTTCAATAACCAAATTTATGAATGGGCGACGGAATATCGACTATTGTTTCTGTATTGAAAAAATATTGGCATTGAAACATTCCATAGCTTTTTTTTTTTTTTTATTATTATAGGCACAACTGCTTAAAGGCAGTTCACTGTAAAATGAACACTTTTGAAAGCCCTGCTTACGAGCCACTTGTTTGCACGTCGTTTATTCAACTGCATTATGTAAAATTAAAATCGCCAGGGGCTTCATCACTTTATTAATAATTCAGCCAAGTGAAACTGTGAAATATTAGGAAAGTAAATATTTTACCAACATGGTCGTTTTTACACTTTGGTGCATTACAAAAACAGAGAGCCAAAGAAATAATTTCAGTTATCCCAAATGGTTGCTTAAAACCTTCTTATTCAACGTTAAGGTACGGAAATACTTTCTATTCGTCGATACAAACCTTACTCGGCGAATGTCGCTCGGTGCTCCCATAAAAATACTATGCAGACAGCGGCAGTGACTTTTTTCTGAAGTTCATTTCAAAAGTGCTCACTTTATCGTGAACAGCCTTTATGAGAGCCATATGACAACTAGACAGGCCTCATTATGTTACATTAACACTTTTGAGAACTATACCTGAGTGTAGTTCGGGCAAATTTTTTTAAAAATATTTCTTTCCGCATAAAAATAAACAGAACTGATCCGGATGTATTTACATCAATTCCCAATTTTCTAAGGATTTTAAATAGGAACTGGAACAACATCAACAACGAGCTTCGTAAATAAACGACACATTATTTGTATAGTTACTGAAATGAACACGAGGATGGCATTTACATCCTTTAACATACGAAAGAACATTTGGTTGTAAAACGGAAAACTCGGCACTCCAGTGATTCATGTACAAAAGCATCATTCACACTTCCTAGGAAGGGTGTGAGCTATTCTGTCCCGATCGAGACAGCTCCCCGACGGGTATCCTTTCGGCCGCCCCCCGTTTCACCGCCCCCTCCGGAACAGACCAGGGACCGGGATTCCCACGAATCCGCCAGCGCGACCAGACGCCGTCGGACTCGCACACAGCTAACTAGCCTTTCGGCCGGTCCGTCATGGCACCCAACGGTCGAATGGCCCCGCCCACGAACCCGAAGGCCCACAGCCCCCTCCTTACCAGTACGTTTCTAATTTGTTCTTTTAATTTTTCCCCTCGCCCACCGTTCTGCTCCTACCTCAGCATCGTCCAGGACCTTCTGGAGACCCAGGCCTTCGTTTCTGGTGGCTGGACTACTCGCCTTTCATGTAGGCTAACCGTGTACAGTTTCCGGTGGGGTTATCTCCCGGTTATCGCCTGTGGGAATCGTGCCGGACGATGCCGCTGTTCGGTGGGTTTTCTTGGTGTTTCTCCTGTTTCCGAGCTCCCAAACGTTCCGACGCTGCTCCATTCTAACCTCGCTTCACCCTCATCGGCTCTCAAGACCTCGTTGTTAAGAGCCGGCCAAGTCTCTTCATTCCAGTCCACGTGTTAACACGTTGTAGACTACGCTCGAGTGTAGCTCGAGCAAAGCTAATTTGAAAATTTCTTTGTTGTTCAGAACAAATCTCGCATGTATGTACAGCCTTTGTTCGGCTAGTGTTTAACATGACCTCACAAGAACACCACAGCGCAGTAACAATGATATTGCTAACTATTGTATTTCAATTTTTATAGCCACTCAAAGGGACATGATGGATTGTACATCCTTTTATACGGTAAAGGACATTTGATTAAGTGAATTTCAGCTCGGCTCGCCATTGTTGACGACCGGCCAATAATGAACGTCGTAAAGTACTGGATGTAAGTCCTGTGTGGTATGGACCAATAGGACGCTGGTGAGTTCTAACACAGACACAAACAGAACCGGTGTTCTTGCAGTAGTGTATATAGGTGACTCACTTCTAATTTGCCTTAAGCGTCAGTGATTGTGTGCAGATCTCAACGTTTAAATGTTCGTATTAGCGACACTTTTCTTTTCCTATATGCTGTTCACAGTAAAGTGAGCATTTTTGAGGCCATAGTAACTTCTTTTTTTCAGCAATGTTTTACCCTTTAACCACCACTTGTCATACATATTGTTATATAAGTAATAAACACCGTGCGTATATTCCACCACGCCCGGAAGTTAACGTCTAACACTGAAATAAAATATATTTATTGCCTATTATTCCAAACGAGAGGACTTTCAAAAGTGCTCGCTTTACCGTGAATAGCCTATAACAATTTCCAAGTTTCCCTTAATCGTCGGATGAATGAAGGTGAATGGGCCAGTTACTATGTTTGTTCTCTATCTACACAGAAAGATACAAATTGTGCGGAGAAACACAATCCTAAGCTGGGTTTTCCAAATATCATTTAACCGCGAACATCCCGTAGTCACAGAATAGGTAGCCGTACAGAGACGAAACGGTGTGGTTGTTTTCGTCTATGTGGGTGTGGCCACTCGCTGATTGGTTGCTTGAGGCTCTCGGAGCGGACCTTGTTTCTGATTTACTAATGCACGGTGCGGAAGGTCCCCCGTTGGCTGGGCTGTCTGCTGGCGGGTAAGTTACCGGGCTGTGATTGGCGATCGGCGCTCCAACACACGTTTGCAGGCCAGTGACGCCATTTTGCCGGCGTATTGGAGTTTGCGGAATAAGCAGCTCTTTCGAGTCTAGATTCTTAACCCTTTGGGAACGGTACAAATTTCTAGCCATCGAGGACAATGTATAAGTGAGTTGCCTATATGCCCCACCTCAACAAAAACTTGAAATATGAAAATTTCGTGGATTCATCTTGAGACAAGCTAGAATCCAAAACACTTCCGTTTGTATAACTTTAGTCATTGGTCCAAACGGTGTTTGATACTTCCTTGAGAACGGTGTTCGATTGTCGCCTTTCACAGTAACAGCAGATAACCAATGCGTTGTTGATATCGGCATATTTGTACATAAGAGTGTAGAGTCTAGGCTGTAGGTCACTGAACTCGCGAATATTTCAGGTCTCTAGCAATAACAGTTTCATTGGTAAAGGCTGTTCACAATAGAGTGAAAACTTTAGAAATTAACCTTAGGAAAACGTAAATGCCCCAGCATTCATATATTTTAATGGGCTCACTGAGTGATACTCGTCCTGTAAAGTTGGCAACGATGGATAAAACGTAGTTCTATATCTTTACGTTGAATAAAAAGGGTTAGGTTACCATTTGTGATAACTAGAATTATTTCATTCGCTTTCTGATTTTTAATGCACAGACGTGTAAAAATTAGCAGATTTGTAAAGAATTTCCTTTTCTAACAATTACACAATTTTACTTGACCGACGCATGAACAAAGTGATGAGGCCCATGGCAATGTAAAGTTTTACATAAGGCTGAAGAATACACAACGTGCATACAAGCAGATTCTAATCAAGGCTTTCAAAAGTGCTCATTTTACGGCGAACATCCTATGTCTGTATTTCCACTTACCATCGTCCTATTGGTCCTGGCTAAACATGACACGCCTACTGTACCCTGCAACGTTTATTACTGGCTGGCCGTCGGCCAATGAAGTCACATCTCGGCTCTGCAACAGTTAAAGTGTCGCGACATACGTAACAGGTTTTACAAATCATCGTGTTCATTTCAGAAATCATTAAAAGTTACAGTTTTGTTGCTAAGAGTTAGTTAATTGTTCATTAAATGCCTTTTTTATTTACTTATTTCTGACAAAGTCCTGCTATAAACGTAGCCCCAAGTATATACGTTATTACTCCTCAGAAGGTTAAGGCCTCGATCCTTCATTTCTACAGCTTTTGCGAAAGTAAATTTTTTGTGTCCGAACGGGAGCCGATATTGTAAAATCACGTTACAATTTTGTTAAGAATTGTTTTTGCTATGTAGTATAATTTTTCAACACAAAAACGGTATAATTTAAACTGATTATTAAATATACAAAATTTTCGTTAATTAATTAATTGGATAAAAGTATACTCTTTTTTGTGTTGGAAAAATTAGACTACATAATAAAAACTATTTGGAACTAAATTGTAGGAGGATTTTATAATATAGTCTTCCGTTTGGGTACAAAGATCAACTCTCGCAGAATGAAAGATCGTGGCCTTAAGGAAACTGCGGCAGGCAAGCTCCAAAAAGGCAATTTTTAAACATTTTCATTTTTTTTTCTTTTAGAATTAATTTAACATTATAACAACATATCTGTGCGGGCCGGGATTATTACTTTTTTTTTTTTTTTGGCAAAAAGTCGCATTCCCAGGGCCTATATTTGCTGAGATACGCCTGAACACGCAGAAAACGACTATGTGGAGGAAATATGCCCCGACTACTAACTGTTAAGCAGGGTTTTTAAATTGCTTGGTATACTGCGAACCACCTATAGCCTTCCGGGTTTATTGCCGAACGGGTTGTCCCTCTGTTGTTGGCGACGAGGTCTAGTTTACAGGAGCTGTACAGACAACAGACTGAAGACAAGACGGACCGATCTCGCTGGCTGCGCACAACCAGTCTCCATGTCCCAACACTGAACTGCTTTCCTGCAGATACGACCAGCGGAAAACGGCGTGGATTAGATTTGAGGTTAGAACACTGATTTCCCGCGAAATTATTTACGCGGATGCCAGATCTCAATGACTAGAGACAAGCAAATTTCGCGCATTCGTCCGAGGACAAGTTAGACTTCATTCACATGTACCTACATTGAAGTTTTAGCTTCCACTGGACCATAGTTGGTTAGACACCCCTCGAATGACTTTCAGTCAATAACGAATCTGCAAAGAAAATAAGAACCGAATCCCAATATACCTGGTCTGGGGTTAAACTGGAGCTGCAGCAAATGAACTACTAACTGATGCTCGAATGCACAAAGCATTGCTGCCGAATGAATACGCGAAATATCCGGGTCTCTATCAACGACCTGCGGGAACACATGCATCTTTCCTTTGGCTATTGGCCTACTGTCTTTGTGTGATCAATGACTAGTGCATGAGTAGACCAATCAGAAATAAGTTTCTCTGATACTGACCGTCTGATATTCTTGGGCGGACTGATGAGATGCTAAACAATTAGAATAATCCAGTGACGAAAGTGGTTCTCAAATAAAGTTTTATTTCTCGTAAAACATTTCCACAAAGAACAGTTGCCCCCTTACTGTATAGTAAACAAATCCCCTAACCAATTTGGTATGCTGTTGGATTAACACATTGAGGTCTGCACACATTTCCTGGCACATACGACAAATTAGAAATGGGTCATCTATATCCAATACTGCAAGAACACCGGTTCTGTTGCTGTCTGTGTTAGAATTCACTATCGTCCTATTGGTCCATGCCACACCGGACACTTGCCTGTAATATACGGCGTTCATAATTGGCCGGTCGTCAACCGATGGAGAGCCTAACTGATAGTGGCCCAATAAAATGTCCTTTATCGTATAAAAGGATTTACAATCAATAATGTCCCTTGAGTGGCTTTCAAATAAAGAGATAATGTTGTTAGAACTTCTGCGTTGTGGTGTTCTTGTGAGGTCAGGTTTAGAGGTAATGATTCTTCGCGAAACAATATGAGTACATGGTAGACTTTAATACTATAAGTACCAAACAGCAGTTCGTCTATTTTCATTGGTTACCGTCTATTTTAGAGGCCGTTTTCATATTTGACCGAGCCACTCAGAATTCGGACAAATCGGCACGGCTCCTAATTGATTCGTGTGCAGATAAAATTAATTCAGCCGATTAACATAGGTAAACAACTTGTCTTGAAATCATTTCGCGAAATTTCCCTACCTCTGGCCGTGTTAAACACTAGCCGAACAAAGACTGCACATCCATGCGAGTTTTGTTCTGAACCAAAAAGAAATTTTCAAATTAGCTTTGGTCGAGCTACACGCGAGCTTAGTCTACAAAGTGTTAAGATGTAAATAAACAGGTTGATCAGTGTTGACCACGTAACATTGAGAGTCGCGTATTGCTCCGGAGTAGGTCAATGTTGAGGTAGATGCGCGGTATACCTGAGCTTGAGTCTGTGGTACGGGCGGGCGGGCGTTTCGCTTGTGTATCTATCGTGGAGTCGTTCGGTAAGGCGCGGACTTGTCCGCACCTCGCCTCCTCTTCGGCAGTCCTCCGCGTCGTGAAACGACGCCGAGAGAGGGCGGTGTCGAAAGCGGACTCCCGCGACAAGCAGTGATATCAGTGGTGTCTGTTGGTAGGTCACGCCCGTGCATCGCTGCCTGTTCCCAGGCGTGGTAGGTGCTGCGCGCACGCAGCTGTTACTGCCTCCTCTCCCCCCTCCCTACCTCAGGACCAGACAACAGGCTACTTCCACAGTGTTCTGTCGCCTTGCACGCTACACTGTAAAAACAATATTGGGTCTGGCTGCGTTGGGGACACAGTTACGTTCTCGGCCTTGCCTCACTCTATCAGATGGGGTTTTATGGAAATCACTGGATTGCTTTTGAGATGCTCTTTCCAGCCGTATACGATTTCTGTATTTCGACTTGGCTTTTTGACAACTATAGGCGGAAATTGTGTTAAGTTTTCCAAATTTTTTTTTTTTTACATTAAACGCGTACAATTTCGCCATAACCACGCCATAAAAATTCTTTTATACGCGCTAACGATTGATCTTGACAAGAGAGGTCGATTGAAACCTAACCGAGCGCCGTAGCTTCTCTTAGTCAAAAGTTATATTACGCGGAAGCTATGAGACGCGGCGAAACGAACTCAAAATTGCGGCGAACCCTCCCTCCTCCCCCCTTTTTTTGCAAGCTGTACTTTGCAGTCCTCATTCCACTTGACATATTCTTTGATTCTTTGACAATCAAGTGATTTATTTGAATTTTGAATGTACGCAATAGATTCGGGGCTGCAATGCCGAACTGTATCCCCGATTTTGTTATCATCGAATTTTCTGGATTGTCTCCCACTATGGTCGCAAATTTAAAGACGTATTCACGTCAAAAAATTCTGGTAAACTTCCTAAACTGTAATGGAATTTTTCAACTTATACGTTATATGAGAATAGCACCGTGTAGCTGGCTGCAAATGTAGGAATCTGTTGCACTGCTGCTATACAAATTTGGAAATTTGTTTACGCATTTGACTCTCTCCTGAGAAAACGCAGAAACGCTACAATGGATGTATGGGAACTAACTCTACCATTCGATCCTTCTCACTATAGGCTGTTCACAGTAAAATGAGCACTACTGAAAGCCCTGCTTAATATCTCTTGTATGCACGTTGTGTATTCTTCCGCCTTACGTAAAATCAACATTGCCACGGGGCCTCATCACTTTATTCATGCGTCATCCAAGTGAAAATTGGACATTTTTGGAAAAGTTTATATTTTTAAAATCTGCTAATTTCTACACTTCGATGCATTAAAAAAACAGAAAGCGAAATAAATCATTTAAATTGTCACAGATAGTTACCTTACACATTTTATTTGACGTCAATTTATGGTACTACTTCCCAGCCATCGTTACCAACTTTACCGGGCGTATGTCACTCGCGCGCCGGTTAAAGTATATGCAGGAAGGTGCAGTGAATCTTTTCTAAGGTTGATTTCAAAAGTGCCCACTTTATCGTGAACATCTTTAATATGTATACTCTGATATGATAATTTGGCAAATAATTCCTTACAGTTCCCACAGTAGAAAATAATTTCTCTACTTGTTAAGGGTTCCGCCTTCCAACGCGGTTTTTTGACGGAGGTATTCAAAGTGATCTCATTATGTTTACCTACTAAAGACATCATACCCCAGACGAGGCAGTAATATGTTACTTTAAAAATACCACGCATGATGTAAATATTATTTTGGAGTCAACTAATATAATTAATTTTTTTTTTTTGCCGTATCTCATAACTAGAGACCCGAGAATTTCGCGGGTTTATTTCTAGACAAGTTGGAATCCACACACGTGTACTTTCATGTTACTTTTGTAATTGGTCGACGTGTTGTTTGACACCTCCTGGAGATAAATGAGCCAATAACAAACATGCAATAATGTGTACTCCCAACCACCGCCTTTTACTACCACAACAATCAACCAATAAACAGTTGGTATCTGTATGAGAGTATATAAGACCGTGAGGTCTAGCCTACAGGTGATTGAACTCTCTAATTTCTCGGGGCCTCTATTCATAACTAGAGCCACGAGTATTTCGCGAATTCATTCGGTGTTGAGGTATATTCCAATCACTTGTCCTTTCCTCCTTCTGTTGTGATTGGACCACAGTTGTTTAGACACGCTCCGTGTAACTGCGATCCAGTGATAAGGAGGGAGCAGTAGCGTTAGTGAGTGTTTAACAGTCCTGTACAGAGGCCTCACTTGATCACAGCAACCAATAAGCACACGATAATGTCTCGAGTGTATAGAGAGCTGTCCAGCCTAGCTTGCTGCCAACTCAATCCGCGAGATACTTGGCGCTGTACTCATAACATACTAGCTGGACACGAGTCAAACTACGATAGGAGTCTGTAATGAACTTTTCTACAGATTTTTCATAGGGACACCGCTGAAAGTGCCATAGGTACACGCAGCACTACGAGAACACTGCACGCTAGTTCAGAGCCCTGCGCGTAGGGCGATTGCACTCTTGTAGCGCGTGGCAATGTGACCCTTATAGCTCGGGACACCTGGTTCTCGCGAAACGATTTCAGGACTAGTTGTGTTCCAAAACCCTTTAGTTCAGAACCCCGTTGCTGATTGGATAATTTGAATAGTTACGCGTCTTATCTGCCTGTCCGTGAATTACGGACGGTCAGTATCGGAGAAACTCAATTCTTATTGGCTCACTCACGTAACTGAATGTCTTTACACAAAGACAATACCCAATTGAAGACTTCAAGTGTGCAGTTAGAATATTGATGTCGAGCCTCCTCGCGAATCTTTTCGCGAATCACAGGTGGCCTTAGAAATATATTAAGGAATGTATTCCAATTATGACTGAAAATGTACTGGTTTAACGTGATACGTGACACAAGACATCTGTAATAACTGAAAAAATATATATTTGCATATATAATTCAGCAAGCATATTGTTAATTTAAAAAGAGGCCCAGGCGTTCGAATATATATATATATAAAAAAAAAAAAAAAAAGACAGGTACGAGTATCTGTCGTTTCAACTTGCCATTTTCAAAAGGATGCTCGCAATGAGTATCTTTAAGCAAGCTGGAGTTACAGAATAGGGCCTAAGGTAATCAGTAGAGACCCTGAAATTTCGCGAATTCATTCGAGAACAAACTAGACTTCAAACACGTGTACATTTCAGATAGTTTTTAATTGGAACCCAGTTTGTGGAACACGCCCAGGATGAATTTGAGCCAATAACTAACCTACTAGAAAAGGAGGACCAAATCCGATGCTACCTGGTCTGTGGTAAAACTGGACCAGCAGCCAATGAACATGTAACCTCGGCTCGGGTACACATAGAACTGTGGAGTCGAGTTTGTTGCCTAACGAATCCGCGAGATTTCCGGCTCTGCAGCAATCAGTAGAGACGGGCGTTCTTCGCGAAAACATTTCAAGACCAGTTATACTCCACAGCACTTTTGTTCATATGCACATTCATGGTTGGATGCTTTGTATATCACGTGCCACAAGTGTCTGTCCGCGAATCATTGACGTTCAGTATTGGAGTACGTTATTATAATTGGCCCATACAAATAAGAACATATAGCCTCCCTCAGACACGAGGCTAATAACCTAAGAAGGTTGTGGATGTAGGAAATTGAAGCCTAACATGGCCATAAATATTCTCGCGGAATTCACCCGTCTCTAGTAATCAGTCTTGGTCCACTCGAGAACATAGTTGTCACTAATGAGGATATAATACGTGGCATATGGTGACCTAACTCATGGTTCGCGCAGGTGTTGAAAAATTGGTGGTGAAAATTTTGTGCGATTAGTCTGCATTGTCACACGCTACTTAAGAGGACAGTTGCACGAAAGCAATTACCTCAATTTTGGTCAAAAGTTGTTTTTCAGAGAATTTTTCAAAATTTTTTGCCTCGACAATTCATAAAGAATAATTTCTAACAGTTTCTTACATTGATAGATATTCACTACTATTACTACTGTCGGAGCACTGATGGCAGATAAGAAAGAATATCTTATTTATAGAGACCTTCAAAATTCGCGTTATTTTCCTGCAGCAGACTATACTCCAGTGTGTTATGCGTGCTACTGACGTCCCTCAGTGGCTGAGAGTATTTATGGCACGACGAGAAAGACCCTTTTAACCAATAGTAACAGTTCAACGTCAGAGTGACCAATCGCCTGTAACAACAGCTACACAGGCATATGACCTCATATAGAAGCCATCAGCCAACGAAATCATGGGTCGTGCTCAGAATCTTATAGGGCAATTACGTCTAGCTCGTCCCAAAATAATAACGCGAATTATGCAGGTATCTACTTATTTCTCATCTTCCACCAGTGGTCACAGAATATTAAAGGCAGTGGATATTTAACAATGCGAAATGTTAAAAATTAATATTTACGTCTTGTCGTGCCAAAATTCCGATAAACCCTCTGAAAAAAAGTCATGACGAAAATCGTGTAATATACTGCTTTCGTGCACCATTGGCTTTTGGCTTTAAAAGTCGCGTGTTCGAGTCTCGGGAACAGCTGGGCCACCTTAATTACGGCAAGGCCACCTTAATTCGATATATTTTTACGTGCGGAATATTTATTAGCCGTACAACTGACACTTGGTTCGTACGAAACTTGGCGCCAGTCCCTATGTTTACAATGATGGGCGTTGTTGCTGGCTCAAAAAATAAACCGAACTTGGCACACACATAACGAACATGATTATATAAGGTATTCGTGAACCCCAGACTCAATGCAAGGACACTTGATAATTGGATTCCAATAGAGGTGTTTGAGGCTGTCTGGAAATGTTTTCGGCAAAGTTGAATTCTTTGTGTGATTTATACATTAACAGCAAGGTAATGGAATTTCGCGAAACGATTTTAAGACAAAATGTACTTCAAAACACTATAGGGTCGTTTATACCCATCTTGATTAGCTGAACTCCTTTATAATACGTGTTAAGTGTCTGCACACGAATCACGTAGGAGCCATGTCGATGTTGCCGAATTCTGAGTGCCCCGGTCAAATATGCAAACACCTTCTCGAACAGACAGCAGCCAGTAACAATATACAAACTCTGTTGGGTGCTTATACCATTACAGTCTACCATGTACTCGTATTTTTTCTCGAACTATCACTTGGGCTAGAAACATTTCGCAAGTTCATTTCAGGACAAGATAGACGTACAACACGCGTACACTGAAGTTGACTTTGCCATTGGATCGCAGTTTATTAGACACGCCCTGGACGACTCTGAGCCAATAGCAGACTTGCAAGGAAACAAGTAGCAAGTGCCATACTGCCAGGTGTGAAGTAACACTGACTACTCTATGGGGCAGTAGCCAATGAACAAACATCTGAGGCTCGAGTATACACGTGACTGTGGAGTCTAGCCTACAGGTCATTGAACTCGCGAAATTTTCCCACCCCTAATTATCACTTGCTCTAATTAATAATCAATGTTCCTGTTATTTTATGGCCAATTAATTTGTTCTGACTTATACAATTAAAATCATTCCTCGGTAATTTTATTTTCGAATGGCAGCGTATTGACAGCTCATCGTGCTGCGAACAAGGAAACACTTCGAAGTCTGTTGACGTTGCCAGTTGGTGAGTGAAGAATTTCAACGCTCCGAGATTCTTCCACGTAGCTACACTTCCGGCGAATGAATGGTGCGTGAAAGCCAAAAAGAAGACAGTGTGTAATATAGTTAGTCTAAGCACCTATTCACTCTTCAGCGCTACTGCGAGTCTCGAGAACTAACTGTTTGTAAGTTCCTCCAACCATCCGTACCAAAATACAGCTTTCTCTTGAAGGTCCTAATCGAACACCAATTGCGTGCAGTAGGCAACAACAAGCAATCTGTGGTTATCAGATACATTACTGAGAGAACGTACCATGAAAACACAACTCATGCAAATTTGGTCATGAAACCGCCAGTGATTCGACGACGTATAGGCCGTTCACGTTAAAATGAGCACTTTTAAAAGCACTGCTTAAGATCTACTTGTATACACGCTGTGTATTTTTGCGCCTTATGTAAAATTCACATTGCCATGGACCTCATTACTTTATTCATGCGTCAGTCAAATTAAACTGTGAAATTATTAACGAAGCATATACTTACAAATATGCTAATTTTTGCACTTCTATGCATTAAAAAAAAACTGAAAGCGAAAGAAATAATTTTAAGTTATCATAAATGGTTACCTGAAATTTTTGATTCCACTTTAAGATATGGAACTACTTTTCATTCATCGTTACCAACTTTACTGGGCGAATGTCACTTAGTACGCCCATTAAAATATATGAATGCAGGGCCAGTGACTTTTTCTAAGGTTGATTTATAAAGTGCTTACTTTATCGTAAACAGCCTTTATCTTGCAACATAAAGGATTATTCACAGTTCATGTAAAGACAGAATGATCTTACTTTATTTTTCGAAGTAAACTATGTCATCACTAGAGACGTTTACAATTCCCGTTATCATCTTGCGGCAAGCTAAACTTGACCGTCTTATATACATTCGAGTCTGTCTCATTTATTCATATAGGCTTCTACAAACGTAATTACGCATATTCCCTTTAAACTTGGCAGGGGGTGATTGGGCTATCCTGATGTTACTTGTTTCATATTGGTTCAAGGCCACCAAGGGCGTACCAAATCAACAAAAACCCAATAAGAAGAGCGATACAAACACAAATCTACACTGTCCTCAAATATTTACGTGAGGGTTGCAGGTCTCTAGTTATTACGAATAGCTGAATGCATAGCCCATGTTTTAGATAATTCAAATACTAAATATGACAGGGACCAATACAAACAAATTTTTATTAATATAACTAATGAACCTACATTCCTCAACATGGGTGCAATTAATTTTTAAATAATTTCTTAAAAGCTGAGTTCTTAGGAAGGGCTTGAAGACTTCTCTTTGGAAGCAATAACTTTAGAAATGAAACCATAAACTTATGCAACAGTAGTGAGACAAATACAACTGCACACATGCCTTACCCGGGACTTGAGCCCAGACATCCTTGTAGTATAAGCCAGCGTGCAATCCATTGAATTACGGAGGTCGGATTCTACTACTCACGTGAAACTGTAGTGACACGACAAGTTGGGGGCTTTATAAGAATCGAGTACATTTGAGTACTTTAATAAAAATTAGAGTTCGAGGTCGAGACAAGTACTCGAGTATTTAACAAGCAAACTCAGATTATGAATAGTCACAGCTCTATCCTTCTTGTTTTGTAATTCTAATTTTTTTGCTCTCATTTACCAGTAAACAACCAAGTTGTTGCTTGCCCAGTATATTAAATACCACGCTGCAACTTGCTTTATGCATTTCCCATAGAATCAGTCAAAAAAATCCTTTGAATGTTGGAAGAAAGATACAAGTTATGAGATCACTGCAGATAGGCATAGTATTGACAGTTATACAAAGTTATCTTCAGCATAATATAATATTGATCCAAAGTTTCTTATATAATAATGAAATTATTACTATTCAAGTTTCCTGACTTGCTACCTGCAAACTCGAGTCTGCTGCATTTTCTACTACAACGGTAGTCCAGTAATATCAATTTTAGGAAATGTGCAACGCGAATTTCTATACTTTCCAGATCACTAAAATTAAATGTAAAATTTGGGACGAAGGTCGTGGAAAGATTTCCGTAAATACAAAAGGGCGGGGAATATTTCCGTAAATACAAAAGGGCGGGGAATATTTCCGTAAATACAAAAGGGCGGGGAATATTTCTCCTTAAGAAAACTGTGTAGCTGAGACAAAGAAATATTTTTTCCTTGCACAGTTATCGCCAAATTCTTTAAAGCCCCCTTGGTGCGGTAGTGAATAATTTTCCAAATTGAAGCATGCTGGCGTATCAAAATGTATTTCAGTTATGAATATAAGGTATGCCCGTACAAAATAAAAACAATAATATATTTACTATGGCAAAAGTATGTCATTATAAAAGTTTGAAGGACAGTGCATAGCTGTTTGCAACACATTCATTATTCATAACAGCGTTTACAAACTCGATTATGAATTTAAAAAAATTGTATATGTAGACAAAAATAGTAGAAAATATATTAGAAAACACTTAGAAAACTTAAAAAAATTTTAATGACCTTAAAATAGACAAACATGAACAAAAAAAAACTCAATACGCAGTTACATATTTCAAATTTTCTTACTGAAATCCAATCGAACATTTTAGGTTCACTTAATTATTTACACAACTCAGAAACTGGCCTAATCTTGATAGAGTTTAGTTAGGCTATACAAACAATGAAAGAATTAGAAAAATCTGTCAACACACGTTTAAATAGTCTACCTAGATTAATATTTAAGTGGCAAATATTTTTGAACATAACTCCTTAATAATAGCTATAAAAGTACCAGAACTAATTTATTTAGGTTAGTAGGCATAGGTCTAAATTACACCAAGGTAAAAAGTTCTACAATAAATTGTTTAGACAATTGTGGAACTGAGCAATTACTGAAAGCTGCCCAAATCAGCCTATGACAAAATGAAATGCTTTAGTAACACTTCGGGAAGTCATGTACTAAAGAAGTAATTTTATAAACTTGTAATACTAATGAAACAAAAGCTGACGAAATTGAATGACTTAAAAATCTTTCCTTAGTCGAAAAAGGGAGATACAAAATTATTATTGACCATGTAACTCCTAAAACCAAAATATTTACAAGCCTAATTAGGTGTTGGAACATTCTAGTCACTGCTGCGGCTTTCAAGGAGCAGAGCACACACCCATCCACATACTGGATCCACGGCACGTTCATACACTTGTCGTAGTGTCTGCCACGGTTCCCACAGTGCAAGTCATCATAATTCTTACGAATTTCCACTCTACGTTCATGCACAGGCGCAGTAGATGGCCGCCTTGAACACCTTGGAAAACAATTGTCGAGTCACCGGAGTAACGTTCACATTTAAGGAATGGCGAGTTTTCTGGGTGTTTCGGATAATTGTAGGCCAGGGAATCAGACTATGCGCAGTCGCTAATGATGTTGATGCAGTTGGAATGTTTATGCTGGTTGACGGCGCTGTACGTGTTGCTGGTATCACGGATGTCTCCAAAGTCCAAGAAGTTGCAGAAGAACTTGTAGGCCTAGCTGGTAGTGGTGTGAGGTCTGATACATCATCAGGAGCAAGAGCTGTCGCTGAGATCACTTGCCGATTGAACGGGAATATTCCCCGTAGATCTAAATCAAGGCATTGCATTCTTAAGGGTAGCTGCGTGTGTCCAGGCTTCTGTAAACAGATTTCCGAACTGCAGTTTCCCTAGTGGTCTTCATGGATCATTGGTCCGGAAATTGTCCGCTGCCGAGTTCCAACAAACTTTCAGCGACTTAGAGAAACTCTTGTCTGGGAGTTGTAATTCATGGCTGCAATGTGCAGGCAAACACTACAGCTGTTCCTCTAAGCTTTCAGCAACGTCAACCACACTGTTATATAAATGACTGTGAGCAAAGCTTTTCCCGGTATTCGGTGCGAATTAAGGTGACGCAAGAAGTTACAAAACTCCTCTTTCGTAGTATATACACCCTTTAGAGGTCGTAGCAAAAAACACTGCCATTCGGAAGGCCACCACCGAATTATTCTTTTGAATACTTCCGTCCTTTATACAATATCATAGGTGGAATCCAGTTAGAGCCAGTTTCGCCTTTGTCTCCGTGAGTTGCTGCTGCATGCACACGTTTACAACCTTTCTCAGCTAGAACTGGCTGCGAACAATTGTAGGTCAACTGTAGTCCACTTTCATCGACATTGAACAGGAAAAAAAAAAGGGGGTGGGGGGGAGAAGCTGATTTTGAAGTTTCATTTTGTCTAGAGGTTTTCCTAACAATTCAAAATGTGCACTAACAATTTCCTTATTGAACTTCACGAGCCTGCCATAGCTAAGATTCTCAGCCTTTCTTAGCACAATATAATTATTTCGTCTCATGAAGCCATAAAACCAGTCTCTAGCACGCTTTGTTGTTAGAGAAAGGATGGAAAATTCCTTTCTCATCGCTTACCTGGAAAGCAAATGAGATAATCTGATTACTAGTCAATCCAAAACTTACTTGCTGCAATCTAATCACCCTTATTTTCTATTCTTCCCCTATATCAGCACTTAAGACTGCATTACGCCCAAGTTTACGTGTCGGTGTTATGTCACCTATTTTCAACCAATCCCTCAGTGTTCTTCCAGGAATTTTATGTTGCCTTGAAGCTGCTGCCACAGACAATCCTGATTTTATATTTTTTTATTGCGTTCTGTATATCTTCTGTTTTCCATTTTGCCCTTATATTTTGTCACTTTTTCCCCATTGCAGTAATATTTGCATCTGTAATTTGAAGAAAAAAAAATTGTTACACTCTTTGTAGTTTCGCTAACGGCACAATGCCAAATCTAAATTAAAACTGCTACCAATACACTGATATACTAAACATTCACCACATCGTGCATTGTTTCATTCGATATAAATTTAGTAATTATTATTTTATTTTTACAACACCAAAAATGAAGTTACAAATGATTATCACAAAATATCTTTAACCGCAGGCCTCAAATAATATTGGTTTTAGCACTCGTCATAAGAGAAACAAAATGTCGTGTTATTGCCGAGTCTCTATAAGAGAAATTAAACATGGCGTTATTGGCCGCCATGCACGTGGCGATATTTCCCGAAACGACATTTTCTTTTCTAACCTCAACTGAATATCCTGACATGCCACAAAAACAGTGTTCTACGACATAAGGATATACGCTTTTAAATGCAGAATATGCTGACATATAATACTTATCGTGTGGAAGTTTGGATTGTAGAAATTAATGGGCTTACCTAAATTGGCACTGATAATGTTTGATGTTTTATTTCCTCATGCGCACTCACAAAGTCCTTGAAACGAAACTGCTGACCGAAAGTGGATGACAATAACGGTGAATGGCGACGCGGCAATGAGCTTCGTTTCACGAACTATACATACCACATCATCTATCGGTTTTGCTGGAAACTGCGTGTACGATTTCAATTGGCGATATTGCCCGCCTGGCGTTATTCGACGAAGTTAACCTATGTTTTACAATAAAAAACTTAAAAATGGCTTAGTGTAAAAAAATAATAATGTTTCGTTTAAAATAAGAAATCATCTTTCACAATTGAGAAAATGTACCTCAACACAATTCGTTTGATACCTATGTACATTTTTTATAGCATCAGAACTCCTCATTATATTTACTGAAATATACACCAAATGAACGGAAGTATATATTATACCTGTGCTAGGTATGTTAGTCCTTTACCTTGTATTTTCTCTTACCAGCTAACGAAACTGGTCCTCGGTTTCATCTTGTTCTCATTGTGTGCGCTGAGTTTCATTTACTTATTTATTCAAGCCTTGACATTTGGCACGCTATGAATAGACGGAAGTAATTACGAAAACTCGTGTGTACAAGCAGACCTGGAGACTGCCAAGGCGCATTTAAACAGAACCCAGCAGATATGTAGCACATTTGCTCTGTTCAGTTATAAGATACGTGGCTTTTATGTTTTTTTGTAAGTAATAAACTATGCCAATTGTCCTAACCTGTCACGTTTGATAATGTGTTACCATTTTAGTTTCTTAGAATTTTAGTCTTGCATAATATACAGATAACAATGATTGTTGTTGCTGATACCCAAATTTTTTTTGTTGTTATTATTTGAGCGCAAAATTTTTTTTTTGTCGTAACTAAAGATTTGTTTGGCGCCACGTACTGTACTTTAATGAGTTTCGGTTACTGTAAAAAAATTGGAATTACAAGCGTGATTCGAATATGGATATTTTGTGCCCCAACTCTATGGCTCGGCAACCTTGGCTAAAGTTCGAGACGAGGAGGGCGAAGCGAGGTGAGTATGGAGCAACGCTAGAATGCAAGGGCCGGGAAAACGGGAGATCCCCGAGAAAACCTGCCGATCAGCGACATCGTCCGGGACGATTCCCACGTGCGAAAATCCGGGGGGTGACTCCACAGGGAATCTAACTCGGTTCGCCTTGGTGGGAGGCGAGTGGTCTAACCACCACACCACCGCGTGCCCCAGCACATTAAACGCAAGTTTAATAGTCACGTGGGAAAAGGAGCATTTCAAACACTGCGAACACACAACCCCCTCCTCCTCTTCCGGCCAAACCTCTTCAAGTTTATACTGTGTACGTCAAAAACACATCGTTTTTATTATTATTTATGTGGGAGTTGGATGGCTGGATCAGATGCAGAGAATGAACGAGCAAATGTTTCCGAAGTAAAAGCTAAGAAATCACCCAAGAACTAGAAGACTCCCACAAGAGAAGGTCTGAACACGCGACCATAGCATGCGTAATCGATAAGGACAGGTGCATTTCGCGATAATATTTATGCCCACGCTAGACTTCAATATCCTACGTTCATAACCACAAACTTCCTTTGATTATTGGCCGCGTGTCTACATACGCAGACATGTTCTCGTCTCACTGGGCCAATTGCAACAAAGTACTCCGATAATGAACGTTCGTGATTCGCGGACAGACACTTGATGCACGTGACATTTGAAACTATCCAACCACGAACGTGCATACACCTGTCCCTAGTAATCGGCTAAGCCGGGACATAGGACAAAGATGACAGATTTCAAACATTCTTCTGGCGGTTCACAGAAGGAAGGGTTTCAAATCAGAATGTTCGTTTTGAAGTCGAATACTCAAAAGGAAAATTATTGCATTTATAAAGTGTGAGAATCGTATTAGAGTTGTATGGTAAGAATTTTCGAATAAAAGATAAACAATCCTAGTCCCTGCTCCAATGCCTTGGAATTTTCTAAATTTTGAGAGATTTTTTAACATGACTCAAACATTCTGGAACTGGTTCCATTGGATTTATTTCCAATGACAACTAAACAGTTTTCCGGTTGCTACTCCGGATTTGGACTAAATTTAATTTGCATTTAAATTGCATGGTTTAAAACTATGAGAACTATGGCGCAGTTTAGCTCGGGAAGAGCGAATCTGCAAATATCTCTATCCCTGAAGACAAACATCGCATAAGTGTACTTTCATTGATTCCCTAGTTGTTATTATGATTTCACTACGAGACTTCATGTCGTCGAGAAAACACTTCCGCTTCTTCTGAATTTTTTTTTTCTGTATTTTTTCATCGCTGGTTCTACACTTTTTTTCGTTGTTGACGTAAATAGACGCGCTGGATTGTATACCATGTTAAGTATATAAGGAAATGTGATTGGTGCACATTCAACAAG
The DNA here is from genome assembly GCA_029891345.1 of Dryococelus australis. NCBI lineage: Eukaryota > Metazoa > Arthropoda > Insecta > Phasmatodea > Phasmatidae > Dryococelus > Dryococelus australis. The sequence continues at coordinate 194,753,419 of CM056998.1, read as the reverse complement.
GCTTCCCATTTCGTGGACAGCCAGCCAATAATAAACGTTGCTAAGCGCAGTAAGACAATCCGGTTTGGTTTAGACCAATAAGGTAGCGGTAAGTTAAAAACCAGAGACAATAAGAACTTGTGTCCCTACGGTTGTATATACGAAGTGTATTTAAATAACATGTCAAAGTTCAAACCACGGCGTCTGTGGACTAATAAAAACAAAAAATCCTGGTAACCAATTTTTTTTTTTGAAGGTTCATCCAGTATTTTTAAATTTAAGTAGAAGTAAGGCAAAACAACGTAGGAGTCCGCAGCTATACATACGTGCGTGCAGTGCAAGTTGCATACCACAAAGGCGACAACACGGAGAGTGCCTGCACATGGACCACCTTAAACTCGAGATACGCGCGCGCTGCTAATTGTTGCTCGTCAGTACACGTGTGTCACAGTTGCATGAACAATGGGAGGTTAGCGATTGAGTAGTAAAGGCTGCCGGAGGTGTTTGAATTGTATTTCCCGCATGGCGCACGCACCAATTGTGTTTCCCGCATGGCGCACGCACCAATTGTATTCCCCGCGTGGCGCACGCACCAATTGTATTCCCCGCGTGGCGCACGCACCAATTGTATTCCCCGCGTGGCGCACGCACCAATTGTGTTTCCCGCATGGCGCACGCACCAATTGTATTCCCCGCGTGGCGCACGCACCAATTGTGTTTCCCGCATGGCGCACGCACCAATTGTATTCCCCGCGTGGCGCACGCACCAATTGTATTCCCCTCGTGGCGCACGCACCAATTGTATTCCCCGCGTGGCGCACGCACCAATTGTGTTTCCCGCATGGCGCACGCACCAATTGTATTCCCCGCGTGGCGCACGCACCAATTGTGTTTCCCGCATGGCGCACGCACCAATTGTATTCCCCGCGTGGCGCACGCACCAATTGTATTCCCCGCGTGGCGCACGCACCAATTGTATTCCCCGCATGGCGCACGCACCAATTGTATTCCCCGCGTGGCGCACGCACCAATTGTATTCCCCGCATGGCGCACGCACCAATTGTATTCCCCGCGTGGCGCACGCACCAATTGTGTTCGCCTTTTAGGCATGAAACTTGCGCGTATAGCCGCAGATCCCTTGCGCTGTTTTGCCTAATTTCAACTCTAAGTTTAAAGATAAGATGACCTTTTCAAAAAAATTGGATTGGTTTCTATGATTTTTCGTTTATATTAGTCCATAGATGCTGTAGTTTGAATTTCGACAAAAAAAAAAAAAAACCTTGTAGAAGCGATTCGCTTATAGCTTTTGTCTCGAATGTGTAGAGGTTGTTCGCGATAAAAATAAGACTTTTGAAACTAACCTTAGAGGAAATGTCACTTCCTCTGCCTGCATAAATTTTAATGGGCGCGCCGAGTGAAATTCGCCCAGCAAAGTTGGTAACGATAGACGGAAAGTATTCTCTACCTTAACGTCGAATAAAAGTGGTTAGGTAACCATTTGTGATAACTTACATGATTTCTTTCGCTTTCTGGTTTTTTAACACACCGAAATGTAAAAACGGGCAGATTTATAAAATATTTACTTTCTTAATAATTCCACAGTTACACTTGACCGACGGATGAATAAAGTGACGAGGCTCATGTCGATGTTAATTTTACATAAGGTGGAGGATTACACGACGTGCATACAAATAGATCATTAGCAGGGCTTTCAAAAGTGCTCATTTTACCGTGAACAGCCTATATGAAATATGTCGAGGCGTCAATGTGTTCATTCTTTTCGTAGTAGTGTCCACAATATTGCAGCACGGGAAGTCGCTCCAATGACCTGCAACGTACATAGCATGGAACAGCATCGACTGGAGGAATTCCCTCACGTATAAGACACACCATTCCAATGACCTGCAACGTACATAGCATGGAACAGCGTCGACTGGAGGAATTCCCTCACGTATAAGACACACCATTCCAATGACCTGCAACGTACATAGCATGGAACACCGTCGACTGGAGGAATTCCCTCACGTATAACACACACCATTCCAATGACCTGCAACGTACATAGCATGGAACAGCGTCGACTGGAGGAATTCCCTCACGTATAAGACACCATTCCAATGACCTGCAACGTACATAGCATGGAACAGCGTCGACTGGAGGAATTCCCTCACGTATAAGACACACCATTCCAATGACCTGCAACGTACATAGCATGGAACAGCATCGACTGGAGGAATTCCCTCACGTATAAGACACCATTCCAATGACCTGCAACGTACATAGCATGGAACAGCGTCGACTGGAGGAATTCCCTCACGTATAAGACACCATTCCAATGACCTGCAACGTACATAGCATGGAACAGCGTCGACTGGAGGAATTCCCTCACGTATAAGACACACCATTCGTTCTTACAATGGCATTGGCGGTTACTTTGTTGTGGGCGCGCCCGTTCGCTGATTGGTCTGTGTGGGGCTGTGGGAACGGACCTTGCGTCTGATTGGACAATGCATGCTGCGAAAGGCTCCCTATTGGCTGGGGTGCCGGCTGGCACGTGACTTATCAGATGTTGATTGGCTAATGACGTTACATCACGTTGCCAATGTGTGTGGCTGGAGTTGATGGAACAAGCAGCTTTTCTCACCTCTGTATTTTTAAGTTCTCAGTGACAGAGCGTTGACACGAACAAAAAAAAAAAATGCTTTTCAACACTGTGATTGAAAGAATCAGCTATCTTCGAAATTCGGTTTATATTTCTGTCGTGTTCGTCTTCGTATTTCTTTCCAGTTTTAACGTTGTGCTTTTTAAGAGTTCGCTTTCTGAGTTCGTCATTTCCTGTGGTAGAATTATGTTGACGTGTTGAACACATGAAATCATGAAAATAAACACAATATGGTAATACAAGTAAATTGGCAGGCGTTCATTCGGCAGATACCAGAAAACTTCATAGAAATTTTGCACCTTGGTTATCCATTCCGGTAGCACCAAGATGCCAATGCAGCTTCGTAGCTGGTGCATAATTTCCTACGGATGTCGGGGAACGCACATAAAGTAATTATATGCTATTCACGGTAAAATGAACACTTTTGAAAGCCCTGCTTAGTATATACTTGCATATACGTTGTGTATTCTTCCGCCTTATGTAAGCTTAACATTGTCACGTGACTCATCACTTTATTCATGCTCCGGTCAAATGAAAACGTGAAATTATTAGAAAAAGTAATTATTCTACATATCTGCTAATTTTTAGTCTTGGATTCATTAAAAAAACAGAAAGCGAATGAAATAATTTAAGTAATCAGAAATGGTTACCTAACACTTTCTATTCGACATTAATATACGGAACTACTTCCCACCCATTGTGACCAACTTTACTGGGTGCATGTCACTCAGTGCGCCCATTAAAACATATGTAGATAGGGACAGGGACTTTTTCTAAGGTTCATTTCAAAGTGCTCACTTTATCGTGGACAGCCTTTAGTAGCTAAGTCTTAAAAATGCAGGTAAAGAAATACTGAAGTGTGATGACGTCATGTGCGTTGTCCTCGGTTGCCTGCGAATAGCATTCTGGTTTCTTCTTACTCGCGCATTTCAAGAAACCCGGTAGAATTTTGCGACGTGAGGAATGTGTCTCGCAGTTCGGGCGTGTGTTTGTGTTATCCGCGAGTCACTTCAAGATCGGAATCTCGCGCCGGAATGAATAATTCATGAGGCGGAAGGAGCCTTGGCCAGTGCTCGCCTCCGGGAGGGGCGGCTCCGATGACAACCGAAGATTGCCGGAGATAACCGACCCCCTTGTCGCCGCGGTGTCGGCTTCAACACCGTACCCGTATGCAAATCGTCGATGCGGACCATCGGCCTGGTAGCGACGCACACATGGGACGGGGGAGTTCGGTAAGTGAGGAGTCACACCGTAGATGCGACGATAGGATAGAGTGCGCATGCGAGCTGCGCCGTAGCCACCCCTCGTGTTCCAGCACCAGCAAAAATATACCGTATACGATTTAAGGCCAGAACACAGTTTAAGAAAGTACTTTGAGAAGTTTGTATAAGTTTTCGTATACCCTGGTTTATGTAGCTGATATCACTTCTAGTCATTCAGTGTGTTTCATTCAATTAGTGTGCTTATGGGAATGCCACTGAGGAAAAGGTTTGGGTGAATAAAAAAAAAATCTCCTTGGTGCAACCAAATGAATTGCTTTTATAGGGGCAGTGAAATATTTTTGTTGCTGAAACCAAATTGTTTTGCTGTTCTCATTTGGTTGCCCCAAGCTGTAGAATTTGGTTGGTGTAACTAAAGATTTGTTTGGCTACAAGCACGTTTAACAGTTTGGGCAGATATACAGAAAGTTTACAAGTACGATCGAGTTTCGAACCTAGATCACCTGCGTCCGAGCGCTACGCCTTAGTAATCTCAGCTAATGTGACAACTGATGACTCCGCAAAGCTTTTAAGTAGATATACTGCAAATATTGGGCAACGTGTGCAAACAAATATTACAAGTTCTACAGCTTTACTTGTCAGTTTCTTGTTGCATTGTTTTATTCGTGTGTTTATACGATTGTTAAGTATCAGAAGAGCACTAACAAACACGGTTACTATCCTAATTGTGACAACAAATACAAACAAACTCTCAAGCTGTATTTTCGAACGAAGGCAGTCAGAGTGGCCAAACAAATATATACAGTTGAGTAAACAAAATATTTAGGTGACAGTCTAATTTTTTTTTGGCCCATCGCATAGATTTCGTTTATTCAAACATATATTTTGTTAGGCGAACATAAGTAGTTTTGTTGCTTTTCAAATTTTGTTTGCTCAACAATGTATTTTGTTAGGGCAACTAAATATATACTTGGTCCTAGACAAACAAATATTTTGTTCGATTTTCTCTTGAGTGTGCGGAAATACAGGATTCAGGATCTCGGAGTCGGAGTTGTCCGCCATTTTGGATGACGTCGCAGGCGCGTCGGCTGCCTTGTTCGTCTGCCGCCTCTCCTGCTCCCAAACCCACGACCGGCAGTTCCAGCGAGCGACCCGTAACCGTAGAAATTATTTTAATAAAAAAATTATATTATAAAGAAACTAATTTAATAAAACTTCTTAAATATATGATTTGTATCGGAAGAATTCTGTGTATTTTTGTTTTGTTTTTATCTACCTTTTCGTGTATGGAAAATTACATCTTTGAGTTCGTAAATAAATATACACATATGGCGATCGCCTCTCGAGCAGAGGTCGTGGTAGTCGAGTTAGTGGAGGTTTCTACGCTAACGGGCGGTTTTTTTAATAGGAAAATCACTCAAATTCCAAACTACCGAGCCGATATATTTAATAAATTTTATTTAACTAATTTATTCATAAAATAATTTTTAATTTACATTGTTTTTATGGTTGCGGGTAGCTAGAATTCCCGGCCGTAGGTTAGGAGCAGGAGTGGAAAAAAGGGGGGGGGGGGAGATGAACAAAGCTGCCCAGCCGCGCCTGTGACGTCATCCAATATGGCGGACAGCTTCAACTCCGAAATGCTGAATCCTGTGTTTCCACAGCTACACAAGCACAGTACTCATTCATTAACAATACGTTATCGTTATAGCGACGTAACTTTCCTTAACAATACGTTATCGTTATAGCGACGTAACTTTCCTTAACAATACGTTATCGTTATAGCGACATAACTTTCCTTAACAATACGTTATCGTTATAGCGACGTAACTTTCCTTAACAATACGTTATCGTTATAGCGACGTAACTTTCCTTAACAATACGTTATCGTTATAGCGACGTAACTTTCCTTAACAATACGTTATCGTTATAGCGACGTAACTTTCCTTAACAATACGTTATCGTTATAGCGACGTAACTTTCCTTAACAATACGTTATCGTTATAGCGACGTAACTTTCCTTAACAATACGTTATCGTTATAGCGACATAACTTTCCTTAACAATACGTTATCGTTATAGCGACATAACTTTCCTTAACAATACGTTATCGTTATAGCGACGTAACTCTCCTCTGTGTAGATGCAAGAAATGTCATGGAAATTCCTAAAAGGATTTGTTAATAAGTGCGTCTTGACGTCACGTTGATAGCAATAACATTAGAGATACAACCAGAAACAAATGCAATACTAGTGAGACCATTACAAACACACATGTGCTTTATTTTTTTTCAACTTGCACATCTTTAAAAAAATGGCGGATTAATAAAATTATTGATTTTAAAATCTAATGCTTATCTCATCCACTGTCAAAGTACCAAATTTGATTAAAACCATTATATGGTCTCCAAGATATAACGGAAAACAGTTATTTTTCAATTTTCATTATCTTCCAAAATTATGGGGGAGTAACATTATCGCTTTCTTAATTCAATTATTATATCATGCTCTGTCAACATGTCAAATTTGGATTAAATCAAATAGATGGTTCCCGAGATAAATCATGGTGCCGTGTATATTTAATTGTCGCCATTTTTTAAATAAGTACCCGACATGATTGAGAACTACAAAAGTATGATGTCCTTTCTAAATACTATATGTGGGCGTTGCTAGGGGAAATTTGATTGGCGGGTTTAAAAGTTATTAAGTTGGGCATACATTCCAGACAGACATTCGGGAGATTTCCTTTGGAAAGTAGGCCAAAACGGGAAGGTCTGTTAAAAATTCAAATGTAAGGAACGTTCGTCACTATTGACCGTTACACTGGTGATAAGCGTGTCAATGTTGAGGGCGTGCGTAGAAGAGTGAGTGAGTGAAGACATTTGGGTGGCTCTTAACAGCGAGGTCTTGAGAGCCGATGAGGGTGAAATGAGGTGAGAATGGAGCAGCGCCGGAATGCAAGGGTGGGGAAACGGGAGATCCCCGAGAAAACCCTGCCAACCAGAGGAATCGTCCTGCGCAATCCCCACGTGCGAAAATTCTGGAGTGTCTCGTTCGGGGATTGAACCCGGTTCTCCTTGGTAGGAGGCTAGCAGTCTAACCGCTCAGCCACCGGGGCCCGTGTACGGCTTGAGTTCGCGGTACGAGTGGCTGTGTCTCGTCTGTATTCTTACGTAATTTGTGCTCAAGTTAAACACCGCTCCCGGATTTTCACACGTGGGAATCGTGCCGGACGATGCCGCTTTTTCGGGGATCAACCCTTTCCCCCATCCTTGCATTCCGGCGGCGCTCCATCACATCACCCTCATCGGCTCTCAAGTTCTGGATTTTAACCCTTTGAGTACGGTACAAATTTATTGCCATTGAAGACAAGGTTGAAGTTAGTTGCGTATATTCTCCACCACAGCAATAACAGTTCCGTTTGTATCTGTATTTCCACTTATCATCGTCCTATTGGTCCTGGATACACCTGACTCGCCTACTGTACTCTGCAACGTTTATTATTGGCTGGCCGTCAGCCAATCAAGTCACGTCTTGAATCTGCACCAGTTAAAGTGTCGCGACAGATGTAACAGGTATTACAATTCATCGTGTTCATTTGAGAAATTATTAAAAACAAAAGTTTTATCTTTAAGGGCTCAATTGTTTAATAATTGAATTTTTTTTATTTATCTCCCACATAGTCCGGCGAAACATCAAAGCTATAAAATTGTGGGCCTAGTCTTTAACAGCAAAGAAGTTTCCATATGAACGAAGCCCCAAATATATACGTGAGTACTCCTCAAAGGGTTAAGAGCAGGCCGAATTTCTTCACTTGACTCCTCCAAACGAGCAACTTTGGCAACTGCTGTGATTAGCAAAGATCAGTTTTCAACAAGTAAAGAAACGGTGCACTGTGCGCTGCAGAGGTCGACGAGAACAGGCAGGACAGCGAGGAGCCTCGCCACCATCGGCGACGTTAGGTCCGCGACCTCGCCACTAGACCTCCTTGACGGACAGCCGCGCGCGATCACCGCCAATTGCCTGGAGGGAGGACACTCGGCGCATCTGTCGCGGGTCGCGCCCTGCTGCCGGGGCTTGCATAACCACTCCGACATTGTGTTCCTCCACAGCTGACTCACGAGCAGGGTCAGTGGCGAATCTACGTCACTCGTCTATCTGCTGTTTCTTCGCACTTTTTGACAACCCTTTGAGGAGTATGCACTTATACAGGGCGATTCGCATCTAGACCGACAAACTTCGGGAGGTGATTCTTCATGAGAAAGTAAAAGGAAAACATATGTGACACTTTATACCTAAACCGAATATTAAGGGAGGTATGAGCTCTTAAAAAACGAGGTTTTCAACCGTATTAGTGCAAAATATCGGTAGCAAAGTAAAATACAATGACAACTCTTGGAACATTATTGTGTGTTATCGGGACCTTCAACGTAAGAGCCGATATTTTGCACAAGTTTGGCTTTATATCTCCCTTAATATTCGGTTTAGGTATAAACAGTGATAGGAAACATTCGCGAGTTCAATTATCTGTAGACTGGACTCCACAGTCATGTGTATGATCGAGTCTCAGATGTTTGTTCATTGGCTGCTGCCCCATAGAGTAGCCAGTGTTACTTCACACCTGGCAGTATGGCACTGTCTACTTGTTTCCTTGCAAGTCTGCTATTGGATCAGAGTCGTCCAGGGCGTGTCTAACAAACTGTGTTTCACGTATACCCTGTCCTGAAATGAACTCGCGGAAAGTTCCTATCCTAGGTTCAAAAAGTCACATATGTTTTAGTTTTACTCTTTCTTAAAGAATCATTTTCCGAAGTTTGTCGGTCCAATTGTGAATAATCATGTACATTCGGGGCTACGTTTATACGGAAATATTTTTACTGTTGAACACCAGACCCACAATTTTATAACTTCAATGTTTCGGGGGACTTTGTAGGAAATAAGTAAAAAAATACAATTAATGAACAATAAGCTCTTAAGGATAAAACGGTTATTTTAAATAATTTATCTAATGAACACAATGGATATTAAAACCTGCTACATCTGTCGTGACACTGTAACTGGTGAAGAGCCGAGACGTGACTTCATTAGCCGACGGCCAGCCAATAATAAACGTTGCAGAGTACAGTAAGCGTGTCAGGTATACCCAGGACCAATAGGACAATGGTAAGTGGAAATACAGATACCAACGAAACTGTTATTGCTGTGGTGGAGAATATAAGCAACTCACTTCAACCTTGTATTAGATGGCAACAAATTTGTACCATCCTTAATGCATGACGTGTAACGTTGTTTCCGAAATATTTCATGTATGATAAGCGTGTTACGCTTGTGTTCATAAAATTACCTTATTTTTGATTAAATTAAAATTTATTTTTTAATTTGTTTATGAATTATTATTTCTCTTTTGAAATTATTATAATTGAAAACAGCGAGAAGACATGTGTTGGTAGCACCTAGTAAGAAATAGTTCCCACTAAAAATATTATTACACTGAGTGCGCACTGATGCTGCGCTTCTTCCCTTTGGTGAGGTTTTCTAGACTTGGTTAAGCTTAGTTTGCACAAGGCGGAGGAATATCCTGGAAGTAGAACTTAGCAGGGCTTCAGAAAAGTGTGAAGTAGCCGTGAATGGAAGAGAGTTATTTCATTGAAAATGAAGTTATGGGTAGGGACAAAAAACATTCGCTCTTTAAACGACATGTAGGATAGACTCGAATCTTATATGTATTTCCTAGTTTCAGTTTTGTGTTCATTGGCTGCTGCCCGATTGTGTAGCCATATCGACACCAGAACAGGCGTCAAGGAATTCAGTTGGTTGTGTTGTTGCAAGTTTGTTACTGTCTCAGAGTTAATGTAGGCGTGTCTAATAAACTGTCGTCCAATAGCAAACGTAACAGAAATATACTGGTTTTTGAAGTTTATCTTGGTTTGTAAATGAATTCGGGGAATTTTCCAGTCCCTAGTTATTGCCAAGAGACCCGAGAATTTCGCGGGTTCATTTCTAGACAAGTCGGAATTCACGCACTTGTACGTTGATGTTACTTTTGTAATTGGTCGGCGTGTGGTTTGACACTTCGTGGAGATAAATGGCCAATAACAAACATGCGATAAATTGTGCGCCCAACCACAGCCTTTTACTACCACAACAATCAACCAATGAACAGTCGATATCTGCATGAGAGTATGTGAAGTCTAGCCTACAGGCCATTGAACTCGCGAATATCTCGGGGTCTCTATTGGCGCTGAGTGGGGTAGTGCTGTGCGATGACGACGAAGAGCTGAAACGCAGCCTCGCGCCCAGTTTCTTCAGCAGTTTTCCACGGCCGGCGCCTGGGTGACAGCTCAACAGTGTCTCCATCGCATCTCCCTCTACTCGCCTCTTTCAACGCTCACGTTCTCGCGCTGACGTACAGTATGTGACTAGTCACGCTCCTCAGTCGGCCGCGAGAGACGAGCCAGGGAGTCGCTTTGTCTTTTGTCGGCTGTTGGCGGCGCTTAGGCGACGCCTCAGCTCGACAGAGGGAGAATACTGCTCGACCATGGAGCTCGGCGGTTTAGAAGCGACCGCCAAGTCTCAGAGACACGAAGAACCTTCGACACGCGCGATATGTTGTCGTAACACACAGGTACACTGTAAAAAATATCTCTTGTAAATTTCCTAAACTGTAATGGAAGTTTTTAACCTACGCAGTGTATGGAAATAGTACTACATGTCGGGCTGAAAATATGGGGACTGTTTAGTATCGCTACAATACAAAGTTGGGAAATTCCGTACGCATTTGACTCTATCCTGAGCAACTGTAGGAAGGTTACCATGCATGTATGGGAAAATAAGTTACCATTCACGCTTTCTCACTCTACGTATACCATGATATGGTCCATTTATAAATATTTATTTTAGAGCGTAGTAGCCTACATACGCGTGCACAGAATGAATGACCTAAAACTTGCACCGCAAATATTTCAAAAATCAAAGGTGTGATTGGGCTCTGATGGTTTCGCAGAATTGAAGTTTAAATAAAAGCTCATAATTGCAGCCCAGGCACATATTTTAATAAGTATTATACCGAGTATTTCTTTGAAATGTTACATTTCTTCAAACGGAACAGTGCCTATTCGCATCAAGAAAATATAACTAGAGGAAATAAGAATTCCAGTGTGTGTTCAAATAGTTTATGTGTTATCGTTATATGACAATTTTAAATACCTGCAGTGGTTTGCTCCAGTTAACTGCTTAGTTACTAGGCTACGATGTTCGTATGTTTGTGTAGATTCCGTTTCCTTTGTACTAATTGCTCTGGGACGTCGCTAACAATACTTTGTGTTAGTTCATTCCGTCTAGCCGTAGGACGTGCTGGAAGGTGGTATATACTAATGATGCTGCTAAAAACAGCCGACATGCTCATGTTGTATGGTGAATGTAGGAAGAATACTGTTCGTTTTTGTAATAAGTACGCTGAACGATATCCCAATAGACGTCAATCGTCTCGACAATTATTTACGAACCTCTTTAAACCAATGACGCGTATGGGCTTCAATAACGAGACCTGATCTAAACTTGAGTTTTGTGAAACCGGCACATCAATAGCACTATTCATTTCCGAAATATATGCGGTACGAATTTATTCGATACATTCTGTATACAATGTGTTTTTAAATTACTTGTCGAAGCTCATACCACGGAATCTTATGGGCTAAAAGAGCAGTAAATCACACTAGCGAAATGTTCGGAAAATTCACCTAGTGTTTTTGAAATGAAACTGAAGTAAGAATAACTGCGTTAGGAGTCCGCAACTTCGCTTACCTGCGTGCACAACAAGTTGCCGCATCATGCAGCGACCTCCTGTACATAGGCCACCATAATAACAAGCGCAGACACTATACATCGCCAATACTGATGTTTGTGTGCTGCTGGGAATAAAATGCAACCACTCCTGGCGACCTTTACTACCCATTTACTAATGTTCCATTGTTAGAGACATGAAAAATTAGCGTTATTATTCGGCACCAAGCTAAACTTCACCCCATGTCTCTACTGGAGCCGGCGTAGTTTCTCCAGTGGACTACTGCATAGATGTGAAGTCATGTCCTTCTGAGTGAACTGCTCGTGAATGGGGCATACAGTTGTGAAGTGTTAATTCATTGGCGCAAAGTTACCCAGGGCGTGTCACACGAATTTTGTAGATCTCTAGTCATTTGTTTATTGGCTTCTGCAAAAGCGAGGAGCCACAATCCGTTTCGACTAGGTGGGACGTGATTGGGTTATCTTGTCGTTACTAGCTTCCGATTGGTTCAAGGAAACCCAGGGCGTGTCAAACGAACTGTAGTCCAATGACAAGAGCATTACAAACGCATATGTGTTTGAAGTTGTATTGGGTCTTCAAATAATAACGTGAATTTTGCAGGTCTCTAATCCATTGTTCATGTAGTTCGACGAAACACGTGTACTACCGAGCAACCACTAGCGACGCCCACATACTTCAAGTCGCAGACACACGCACTCACACATTGTGTAAATGGTGGATTTTAACACGGAATTGGCGTATAAAAGTGGAAACTGAAAGAAAATACACGGATATTTCTTATTGCCAAAGTTTTGGTCTTAACGGACTTCGCACATCTAGCGTAGGATTGTACCTGGAGCACCATATAAGCTCACAACTTTGCTGTGAAGAAGCTAGTAAATTATTCATCGTAAGGTTCCACATGTGATATATCACATGGGTCCGGTACATATTTAATACACACCACTCTATAGTACAAGCATAAGAGCCGAGCTAGCGGTCCTCTGTAGAGTCAGCAACATTTTGTAGGACGGGCGGGATTTACATGAGATGTTGAAAGTGTCCATCAACTACAGGCTGTTCACGATAAAATGAGCAATTTTGAAACCCCTGCTTAAAATCTAATTGTATACACGTTGTGTATTCTTCCCGCCTCATGTAAAATTAACATTGTCACGAGCCTCATCACTGTATTCATACGTCGGTCGAGTGTAGCTGTGAAATTATTGGTAAAGTAAATAGTTTACAAATAGCTAACAAATAGCTAAAGAAATAATTTAAGCTATCACAAATGGTTACCTATCTATTCGTATTTGACGTTAAGTTACGGAACTACTTTCTCTTCGTCGTTGCCAACTTTACTGGACGCATGTCACTAGTGCATTCGTTGCATTATATGTAGGGAGAAGTAGTGACTTTTTTTTCTAAGGTTAATTTCAAAAAGTGCTCACTTTATCGTGAACAGCCTTTATTTGCTGGTATGCAGCCGCACGCTTCACAATATTATATTGTACATCATTCAGCATCTCCTCATCAGTTGTAATCAAGGCGTGAAGTTTTGCTACCATACCTGCAATGCCATTTGTTGTGGATATCACTATACACTCTAAATTCGAAAATCACTTATTCGATTCCAATGGAAGTATTTGCTCTTGAGAAGACGAAAAGACTACTTTTTTTGGCTAGACAAATGACAGTAACACATTCTTTACAACCCCGTGCCTGTGCTCTATCTAGTTAACGTGTAGTAGCTCCAATACCTGATGATTCGGTTCGCTGTATCTTTGTGACTTTCCATCCTTGGGATCACTCCAGCTACGTAGTTTTACTTTTTATTTTGTTTTTGTTGCTTTACGAACAATCTCCCCTTCATTGATTATTGTTGTATATGATACAGTACTATATTTAATTTTATTTCCAAACTTCTGGGAGGGTGAGTGTTGTATGGCTGATCCTGCCATTCGCCCTGACTCCCACAGCAACCTGGGGGTATTTTGATGTCCTAACGAACGAGAGGAAATCACACTGCATCTGTTCCGTTTATAATCTATTCGAGTTTTCTTCATGCCTTTTTATTAATCAAACCTTTCAAAAATCATCCCACTTATGATTAGTTATTTGGTTGTTTTTTAAGTATGTTATGTATCGAAAGCTTTTAGTTCAATTTAATTTTTTAATTATATCATATGTCCCATAAGTCCCTCCTCATTCCACCTCATAAGTCTGATTTTTACCTCCCTATCATTTTCTGTCCGATATTTTCGGCTCTGGCACAAATTTCTCTTGCACGTAAAACAATGAACACCATTTACAATTTTCAGAAAGCTTGTACTGCAATATACGTCATCAGCAAATACCGTTGTTACCAAATAAGTTCCACTCTTCCACCACCCCCTCCCCCCTCTTTCCGGCAAACGTGACGCATAGTTATGTATGTGTGTGTTGGTGGTGAGTGTGTGTGTGTGAATGGGTGTAAAATATTAATACACGTGTACTTTTTTTGTAATCTCTGCAAAATTGCATTTTAAAGTAGCAATGGGAAAGCTCTTTATTTCGTCAAGTGCATTTATACTTATTTTATATTGACTGTTGTGTTAGGTTAACATCATTCGTTGAATTTTACTGTCATTGTGTTGACGTAGCGGAAATTTCATTTAGTAATTAGAAATATTACTTATTATCTGAAGAAATTTTTTTTTTTGTTAGCTCTGGTGGTGGACAAGTCGATATGGCTTTAGCTTTGCCACATAAATAAAGACGATATTATTCCCGTTATTGTTATTATTTATAAGTTATGATTAGGGCCACCTGTTTTTCTCGAAAAGATTACAGGACTACTTGAAATCCATAACACTAGAGCTCAGATCCACGTTCGTGATTGGATGTTTTCAACAGTCACATGTTGCAGGTGTCTGCCCACGAACCAAGGACACTCAATGTTGGAGTAACGTAATTGTGATTGGTCCATTCGGGTAAGGAACTGTCTCCCGACGAAGACACGTCGCCAATAACCAAACTGCACGTATGCTATAGGACATTGGAGTCTAGCCTTCGGGCAAATATTTTCAGCAAATGTAGGTGGCCCAAGTTATGATAATTCATTTGTAATTATTGCGACTACAGACAGGGAGAAAATAGGCTCGTTGGCAAGTGCTAGCAAGAAATAGTTCTCATGCCAAATATTACTACACCGAGCGCGCACGAATGCGGCGCGTTGTCCATTTGGTGTAATTTTCTAGACTCGGTAAGTTTTTTTTTTTTTGCATGAAGCGGAGGAATACATTGGAAGTAGTGCTTCAGTAGGGGTTCAGAAAGTTGGAAGTAGCCTCGAAGGGAATGAAGTGCAAGTAAGTCCAGTGTTGCACTGAGGCGCTCGTAACGAGAAGTGCATGACTCTTCAAGAAAGTAGCAGCGTGTGCCGCTCAAGTGGCTATAAGTAAACAACCCGGTTTGTTTGTTTATAAACTACTTAGCTTCCGCGCCGAGTCGCCGGTTTGCCTTCGCACACACGGAATGCCCTCGTATTTCCTCTTTACATCCGCAGCACACAGGCGCGATGTTATAGGCTGTTCGTGGTAAAGTGAGCACTTCTCAGGCCCCACTTACTTTTTTTTCCTAAAGGCTGTCCACGATAAAATGATCACTCTTGAAATCAACGGACGCACTGAGTGACGTGCGCCCAGTAAAGTTGGTAATGATGGATGGGTAAATAGTTACATATATTAACGTCGAATAAATAGTGTTAGGTAACAATTTGTGTGAACTGAAATTATTCCTTTTCCCTTCTGTTTTTTATGTTTTAAGTATAAGAATGAGTAGATTTGTGATATATTTACTTTTCTAATAATTCCACAGTTTCACCTGACCGACGCATGAATAAAGTGATGAGGCCCATGGCTTAGTTAATTTTACATAAGGCAGAGGCACACACAACGTACGTACAAATAGATCTTAACCAGGGCTTTCAAAAGTGCTCATTTTACCGTGAACAGCCTATATCAGTCATGTTTTATCCTTCCACTACTTTTTAAAATTAATATTAATATATAATTAATAGATCCAGTTTATACATTTCACCGGACTCAAAAGTTAATGTCCAAGACCACAATAAATTACAGGATGTTTTAGAGGTTGTGGTCAATAATGTAGTGATGAGACGTGCAAATGAAAAGAAGCTAAAAAGTTTCAGCAAATAAGGGTTCGAAAATTGACCGTTAACGAGATAATGCTTGTTCATTTGTTGGAGCCCGTTGAATACGAAGTTTGAATGTCAACCAAAACAATCACGAGATAGTTCCAGTTGCGATCGTGGCTTCAGCACCTCAGAAATGTGATTGAACCTACACAAAAGAAACGGTTTGGGTCGAGCAACAGTGACGTCTGTGGATGCACATGGTACATTGCAGTATGGAAATGTTAACTGAAGACGTTTACAGTAAGTGTTCAAACTGCTGACGATGCACTTGAATGTATCTGCCAAGTCGTCTCCACGAAAGACCCGCCAATGCGCTCGAGCAATCCGGGGTCATTCTTCGTTTGCTCTACAATCCGATGCTACAATTCTTCAGGTGTCGCAATGTCTGCCGTATTGTAAACTAGGCTTTCGGCACAACCCTGTACACGAACATCAAAAGGATTTTAACCCGGTGATCTAGGAGTCCAAACCAGCACACAGATGCCATTATCTTGTAAACGGTTAATTTCCGGACCCATGTTCACACGACCTGTTTTGCTTCCCTTCACTTGTACTTCTCATAGCTATGTTTTTGACCGTAACTTCTGAAACAATCTGTATGCGTATTGACTACGATTCCAGATGGGGCGGCTTCAAAAAGTGCTCACTTTACCGTGAATATTCTCTACCACATATTATAGGCCTTTCACGGTAAAACGAGCACTTTCGAAAGACCTGCTTAGTACCTACTAGTATACACGTTGTGTATTCTTCCGCATTATGTAAAATTAACATTGCCATGGGCCTCATCACTTTATTCGTGCGTCAGTCAAGTGAAACTGTGAAATTATTACAGAAGTAAACATTTTATAGATCTGCTAATTTTTACACACCGATGCGTTAAAATAAAACAGAAAGGGCAAGAAAGAATTTAAATTATCACAAATGGTTACGTAACACTTTTTATTCGACGTTAACATATGAAACTACTTTCCATCCATCGTTACCAACTTTACTGGGCGCATCTCACTTGGTGCGCCCGTTAAAATATATGCAGGCAGGGGCAGTGACTTTTTTCTAAGGTTGATTTGAAAAGTACTCACTTTACCGTGAACAGCCTTTAGTAAAGACTACATAGGTGGAACGGCCTCTTGTATCGCGAACTCCAGCCTCATACGACAGCAAAATGGCGTTACTGGCTAGCAAAATGTCGCAACGACGTTCGCCAATCAGCGCTTGGTAACGTTTAGTCTGTTCGCAGTATCTTCATAATTTTTCAATCAAACCTCTGAAAAATAACCCCTTGTATGACGTGTTCCACTGTTTCCTAAACCTGCCGAGTTTCACAAGCGTTGTATACTTGGGTTCGTAAAAATTCCTTATTTGGAGAGACATGCAAAATTCGCGTTATTATTCGGCATCAGTGTAAACTTAACATTGATGTCTGTACTCGAGCCGACGTCGTTTCTCCATTGGCTGCTGCACACATGTGAAGCCACACCCTTTCTGGCGGAACTGCACGTGACTGGGGTACACGACTGTACAGTGTTCATTTATTGGCGCATAGCTACGCAGGACGTGTTAAACAATGTATGGTCCAATGACCATCTTATTGCTAAGGTACACCTGTTTCAAGTTGAACGTGTCCCCAAATAACAACCCGAATTTTGCAGGTCTATACTTATGTGTAGTTAAATAGAGCTATTATTTATGATTCATTTGTAAATTATAATATTTTTCTTACAAGATGTGAGAAAATAGGTGTTTTCGTAATACGTAGTAATAAATAGTTGTTGCGTAAAAAATTATTTCACTGAGTACGCATGAAAGCGGTGCGTTTTGTTCGTTTGGTGTAAGATTCCAGAAATGGTCGAGCTTTTTTTTTTTGCACGGGGTGGAGGAATACTCTGGAAGTAGATCTAGGACAGGGCTCCAGAAAAATTTGATTTAACCGTGAATCGGCTATATTTGCCAGCTGGCAGCCTAGACAATAGGAACACCCTTTCGCAGTGTGCAGCAGTCAACCAGATACGACACCACTTCCTAGACACTCGCGCGCAACCAATCAGACATTGGGTTTGCCCGCATCAAAGGAAATTCCACGCCGTTTCGTTTCTGTGTACTCTTCTACTCTGTGACGTCACAGTGAGCTGAATGCCTCGAAGTTCCCGGTGGAACCAGTGCTGGCCTCTCCAAAACTCCCCTCTTTGTGGCCTCTCCAAACCTCCCCTCTTTGTGGCCGATACCAAACCTCCCCTCTTTGTGGCCGATACCAAAACTCCCCTCTTTGTGGCCGATACCAAATATCCTCTCTTTGTGGCCGATACCAAAACTCCCCTCTTTGTGGCCGATACCAAACCTCCCCTCTTTGTGGCCGATACCAAAACTCCCCTCTTTGTGGCCGATACCAAACCTCCCCTCTTTGTGGCCGATACCAAACCTCCCCTCTTTGTGGCCGATACCAAACCTCCCCTCTTTGTGGCCGATACCAAACCTCCCCTCTTTGTGGCCGATACCAAAACTCCCCTCTTTGTGGCCGATACCTAGGGGCAGTGATATTTCGAGACAAGATACAGTTCAAAGAACCGTGGGGTTGTCCACCGTTTCTGATTGGCTGAAACATGTTCTTGTCAATGTTAACTTGTGGCACACAAATCACGATGTTTCAGTGTCGGAATTACGGAATCCTGAGTGGCTGGGTCATAAGCGGAAACGACAACCAGCAACCAATGAAGGTAAGACAGCAGCCGATGTGTGTATACAGTATTGAAGTCTACTGTGTGCTCCGATTTTTTCGCGAAAAGTCAGTTGCCCTACTGATACCTATAAACAGGTTATACCTAGAGCACCTCTTTCTACTCTTTACGGTAACTTCCACAAAGCAAAGATCTAAATCGGCTCTTTTTCTTCAGGATCCACTGGGAACTTTGCAAATTTCTACTAGCCGTCATGCTGGTCCAAAAATAAAAGTTTTCTATTCCACTCACACTTACACTTACAGCGTTTGCGCGCTTGTCCTTCTTTCACAAACAAAATGCACATATTTTTAAGGGTCCTATGTACTGAAACGTTTTCTGTGAAATCGGTTTTTTGCGCGTAAACGCGTGTCTCGGAAAATAAATTTACTGGAAATACGAAGTTGTGACAGAAATGATAAAAAAAACTATTGTCTATGCCGCTATATTTTTACTTTTATCATATTAAATGTATTAATGAAGGGAAAAAATCGTGAAAGTGGCCCAATATAGAATTTTCGAATCTTTCGTATGAAGTTTCTTCGAGCGGTAAGAGAAAAGTACGATCATACGCAGGTAGTTTGATCTGTGCACTCTCATCGCGTGTAAAAAAAAAACCCCACAGTTAGAGATCTAGTTTACACAGGAAAGCGTTAGGACGGAAACCCCACAGTTAGAGATCTAGTTTACACAGGAAAGCGTTAGGACGGAAACATTACACGCCTTGCGCGTAGGAGCGATGAGGCGCTAGGCGTGCGTGTTACTGTCGCCCGTATCGCTCCCTCGCTTCTTGACTTTCGAAACGCAGCTACGTAGTCCTCTTAAGCATCACGGCTTATCTTTATCTGCTTTGCGCGGCCCAGTGTGCTCTGTTGGTGCAGGACTTAGATTCGTGGAATGACCGGTAAGTCAGCATCATTCTTCTCCTCCTCCTCAGCCTACCGGGCGCAAAGGACAAGTCATACCACACTGCAGTCTTTCGTTACGTTTTCCTTCACACATACGCTCATTCAATTCATACTGTCGTTGACCACTCTCGTGATCCTGTCCTCCATCTCACTCCTTCGGGAACTTCGTTCTCGTCCTCCGTAATTAACGTTCCATTGCCTTCGCCTGCGTCGTCATTGGGTTACTTCATGGAACAAGACAAAGCCTTATCCAGGAAGTAGACGTGTTTGGGTAGTGTCACATTCGGTAGGTTAGGGGGAGGGGAATACGGTTCTTGGTTGATTGGTTAATCTTCTACTCTCCGTCCACGATATTCCAATACCTATGTTGGATGCTGCCGGGAGGGGGGGGGCTGTGGGCCCCTTTTAGATCTTCCTCCCCCCACAGTTTCCCTCCATTGGTCTTGGCTTCCCGCTTTGTGGGAAACTGTTGGTCTTGTGTTGTGATGGACTTCCAACTTTCAGATACCGTCCGGAACGAAGGACTAATACCTGACTACATTGAACCCCGTGAAGGGCTTACTGTAGTCAAAGGCAAACCTCCTGTATCTACGGACGGCATCCCTGAAGATCTCAGCCTCAGATAATCTCTCGCCTCTGTGTCAGTAGCACTCCCTGAGCAAGCTCAGGATTGCGTCCTTCTGATTGGGCAGACTCACCTGGGCGACGACGAGTGTTGGGGCCAGAGGTTACATTGTGCTCACTCGCCATGTTGGCCGTGTGCGAGCCACACTGCAGGAGAAGGGAGCTGAGGAGATATTGAGTGGCAGCAATCCGAACTACGTCAGAAAACAGGGTGGAGGGAGGTAATAAATATCGCCGCTGGACGCGCGCTCTCCCCCACTCTACAGCTACGGCTTGTGGAAGCCGATCAAGAAGATGACTTCTGAGATGCCATCGACGCGAGGCATCCTTGGTCCAGGCAGCAGTCCAGGTAATGTCAAATAAATTATTGTTTTAGTAATCGTTGTGTTTCTATTTCTATTTCTAGTACGTCATTAGTAATTAGTCATTGTGATTTTAGTATTCAGTAGAAGTGCAGAGTTAGAGAGAGAGAGAGATAATTTATAGTCTAGTAAAGTGTTGATATTGGGTCAGCAGGACTGGCTAGGCGCACGCAACACGAACCTGTCCATTGCCTCCATGCAGGGGAAGAGGATCTTGTCCACCCCGTCCATTTCCCTGAAAACTAGGCTATCAGGGTACGTTGCTCTGATTATTTCATCGTACAACCACAGGCCAAGCCTGTACCGCTTCATCCACCATGTTTCGCTCGTCCGGCTAGTTTATTGTTATTGCTATATATATATATATATATATATATATATATATATATATATATATATATATATATATATATATATATATATATATATATATATATATATATATATCTGTTGAGGGGGCTGTCTCATTTCTTCTCTGTAGTTGTCTATGGCGGAAGACTTCCGTGTACACCTCAGTTTCCCTTGGTTGTACAGTTCTGACCTCCTCCATAGGTATCCCCGTCTCCTTTACCACTCTGGCTCGGTTCATGGCGCAGACTGTTCTCCATCTGAATACTACAGGTTCAACGGCCCGAAGGCCGGCACACCCTCCATCCTCCCCTACTACAACTGTACTCGGCTGAGTAAGCCAGTGTACTGCACTATCTCCTCTTCTGTCTTAGTATCTTGTGCCTTCTTCGTTGGTCCCACGCGACTTTGTGCCGGTTTTCTCAGTTAAACCTGCCTCCTCGCCTATCGGTTATGCCCTGTCTTTAAACATGAAAGCCTTTACCCGAGCACTCCCAGTCATGGGTCATCGGTATACTCAAGTTGCCACCGGCCAAACTCCTCCAGCCTTTCTCCAACTCTTGTTGCAAGTCTGTTCCTGATCTTCCATTACTCTTCTCATTTCCAACTGCAATCCTCTTTGTTCTGCCACTCCTTGCCACCAGTCTCTTTCTTAGATCTTCAATTACTCTTCTCATTTCCAACTGCAATCCTCTTTGTTCTGCCACTCCTTGCAACCAGTCTCTTTCTTAGATCTTCAATTACTCTTCTCATTCCCAACTGCAATCCTCTTTGCTCTGCCACTCCTTGCAACCAGTCTCTTTCTTAGATCTTCAATTTTAGGGTAGTCCACCAATGCGTGTTGTACCGTCTGAATACTACAGGTGAAGTGGAATCCTTAGTGAAGTGAGGTGTGTATGGAGCAGCGCCGGAATGGATGGGCGGGGGGAAACGGGAGACCCCAGAGGAAACCCGCCGACCAATGGCTTCGTCCGGAGTGACCCCACCGGGTATCGCGCCCGGTTAACCTGCGTGTGAGGCGGGTAGTCTGACCACTGCACCACCGCGGTCCCCACATGAAAGTAACCGCCGCGCTATCTCGTCTACTGTGTAGCGCTGGTGCGCTGGTGTGACACTTGACCCGTTGATGCGCTCGTCGCCCGAGAAGAAAGCTGCCCCGCGTTAGTTCTGCATTCCAGTCCGTGGGCGAAGTGGTGATGTGGGGGGGGGGGGGGAGACGTCTTTCTGCGCTCGATTCCGCGAACTGCAGCCCGGGTCGCAATTCCACCAAATACTTACTGCTAAAGGCTGTTCACGATTAAGTGAGCACTTTCGAAATCAACCGTAGAAAAAAGTCACTGCTCCTTCCTGCATATATTTTGACGGGCGCCGTGAGGAACACGCGCCCAGTTCAGTTGGTAACGATGGATGGGAAAGTAGTCCCGTGTATTAACGTTAAATAAAAAGTGCCAGGTAACCATTTCTGTTAACTTAAATTATATCTTTCGCTTTTTTTTTATGTGTCGAAATGTAAAAATGATAACATTTGCAAAATAGTTACTTTTCTAATAATTTCAATTTCACATTTTCACTTGAACGACGCATGGACAAGTTATGATGTTCATGATAATGTTGATCTTACATAGGGCGGATGAATACACTACGTGCATACAAGTAGATACTAAGCATGGCTTACAAAAGTGCTCTTTTGATCGTGAATATCCTATATATTCTATTCACTTCAACTTTCCTGAAGGCCTGCTTATATTCTACTTTCAGAATGTTCCTCCGCCTCGTACGACCAACACTTAACCAAGTCAAGAATCTCGTCTACCTACAGACTATTCACGGTAAAGTGAGCACTTTTTGAAGTCCTCTCATTTGGAATAATAGTCAATAAATATATTGTATTGTACACTGAAAAAAATATTTTATGGCAGCCACAAAATTATTTTGTTTGTGTTCACCCTGCCAAATTTTTTGTGGTGTACGCAAAAAATTTTGTAGCTGCCACAAAATAAGTTTTTAGTGATCACTGAACACTGTAGCCACTAAAAACTTATTTTGTGGCAGCTACAATTTGTTGTGTACACCACAAAGATTTTGGCAGGGTGAATACCAACAAAATATTTTTATGGCCGCCACGAAAAATTTTTTTTCCGTGTAGCCTTAGACTTTAACTTTAGAGTCCGATGAACTATATACACTGTGTTTATTACTTACATGTCTATATATATTTTTTTTTAAGTGGTGGAAGGATAGGAAACGAGTAACTCAGGCCTCAGAAGTGCTCACTTTTACTGTGAACAGCCTTTAGCGCGTTTTATCCGCGTTTGAGACGAAGAAACGCGGGGGCAATAAGGGCGACTCTGCCAAGCACATCATGTTCCTCATCGCCCCTATGCGCAAGGTTCTGGACTGGCGTACAGTGTTCTCGCCGTGTTGCACGTACTTTTGGGACTTTCAGCTGTGAACCTATTATCTTATTGGTGGAAAGTCCGTTGCAAGGTTAAACGCAGGGCCCTTGAGCAGTTTTGTATGGATCTGACGCGTATATTTCGAGCTACGGCGCTTTGAATAAGGCAGCATTTACAGTTAGCCGTCGCGTCCGTCCGTCGTCATACGTCAGCCAGTCACGTGACCAAACGCGAATCAGAGGTGGCGTTCAAGTCTACCCGCCAGTGCGTCAAAACTTTACTTAACTTTTGGCGGACGAACGGATGAAACTACAGCCTTCTATAGTCCATTCTCGACTGAAGCGAATTTTGAAAGTCAACCTTTGAAAAACCCTGTAGGCATAACATGTCAACCTGTTTTTTCAATAACCTGTATTCCACAAATATATAACATTGTAGTTAACTTTAGAGTACTGTATTATTGAATAAATGAAACCTTACCTTAATATCTTCTATATCTTGTAATATTTATTTCTTTTTAAATCGGAATTAACAACCGCGAGAACAGCGACATGATCGCAACGACCGGTAAGAAATAGTTTACAGTCAAAATATTATTTTAACCTAGTTTTTCAGTATACTATTTGTAAATTAAATTGCGCCTATTAAAATATTGAAATATTTAGGTAGCGCCGATGGCAACATAACTAATTTTTACAGTTTAAAATAACAGCAGAATATATCGTCAGTAGGCCGTAATCGTACAGTTTTGTTTTATCGAGCGAGAAAGCAACTGAAAAACTGTCTGCTGGGCAAGGCTTGTCGCTCTCTCTCTTTCACTTTCACAGTCGGGAAATTTCACTTCCCTAGTAAGGAAATAATTATACATGTTTTCAATTGTAGCATATTTCATACTCATTAAAGCAAAATAATTATTTTTGAATTTGTAATTTACAAATGAAAAAATATTTTAACGTTTGAATCCTTTTTTAAATATATTTAGATATGATGGCGAGGCAGTTACCATGTGAAGTTGGTAGACGTAAGGAGCCATGACATGGCTTGTTGGTTTTTTGCCAAACGAAGCGTAAATTATTCTTACTCAGAGAAATACTTCAAATTACCGCATCATGTTTGTAGACGTTGTGTTATTTAAACCTACCTAGGCAAGTTACGATGTTGTGATAAATCTGTGTTTCCACGGCAGTAATAAATATACTGTGACGTGTGTTTCGTTAATCGTTGCGTCTATGAAATGGCGTGCCTTTGTGCATCGTGGTAGATACGCTAGCCCTGTGTGTGCGTGATTTCAAATATTTGATTAACACTATTTATACGTTTTAACTGTGAACTGTTTTTATGACGAAGATAATTATTTACATCCACATCTGTTTATTTATCACAACATTGTACCCTTGCCCTAAGGGGTTTGAAACACAGTCGTATAACTAAATTTGCCACAATCCCAGAAGAGAATACTAAGCCCAGACCGATAACTTCCAATAAACCTAATAAACAGTAAGTAGCAATACATAGAAATATGAGCGGAATGAAAGTTACCATAGGTTTACTTGCGTGTATGTTCACCGCTATCGTTTAAAGTTTGTATGACAAAAATGAGCGACACGAGTTGCGTGCTTGAATTTAATGTGCATTTATCATTTGACTGGTTGTTCCTTTTTAACATTTATTCCAACTGAGGCCGTCCTTTTAAATAAATAACACATCACATATCAATAACAAAATGATAATTAGCACAGCCCTTTACCTCGCAGTTGTAACAGTGTTAAACACAGTCGCGGTAAAATACTAACTTGCATTACATGTATTGTGCTATGTCGTGGAAAACAAATATGTTTATTTAAAATAACCGTAAGAACTGTTCGTAAATTCAGGCATTTTTAAAAATTCATAAAGCTGTCCTAAATATTGTTGGAGACCTAAACTGTGAATATTCATACGGAATGGTTTTTGAAATATGACAGAATTCTTTGAAAAGCTGTAAACTGTAAACAACACGTTTGACAGGTATAAAAGTAAAAGTCACATTCCAATGTTTATGTTTAGGTGTAGTGAAAGTATACAAACACATGTACACACACAATGGCATATAAACATTGATTTTGACAGGTGCTACGTGGCAGTCACATGGCAATGTTTGTTAACATTTGGCGGATGGATACGAAACGGGCCTGCAAGTAGATATTTAACAGGCCTCCGAGAAAGTTGCTTCAAATGAGGAATGGACTATACGCTCGCACGTTTTGTTACTCGATCATCCTGATTTCTTTACAAAGCCATGTAGTGTGTGCAGTGTTTTGTTTTCATATGTTATTTATGTAACTGTGAAATGAAATTATGTTATATTTTTCCTGAAGATTAATCGATGATTACGTTTGGAAACACGAGCTCTTATCGTGCAACAGTAAAAGTAATAAAATCATGCTTTATATGGTACAAAATTCCTTTTTACATTTATTAATTTCCGTTACGTACGAGTATGTGCGGTTTGGGTACTTA
Source organism: Dryococelus australis (assembly GCA_029891345.1). Lineage (NCBI taxonomy): Eukaryota > Metazoa > Arthropoda > Insecta > Phasmatodea > Phasmatidae > Dryococelus > Dryococelus australis. The sequence goes on along the minus strand of CM056998.1, from coordinate 194,727,731 downwards.
AAAACACATTACCGCCCAAAACACATTACCGCCCAAAACACATTACCGCCAAAAATTTCCCTTTTATATGGAGAATGTTTTCCAATTTGTAAAGAGTTCTGTTTTTATTAGTTTGCAGCAATGAACTTACGACGGACGTACGAAGTTGTGTTGTAAATCGCTCGGCTGGGAGACGGACGAACGTATGACGGACAGGCGGATGACGGACGGACGCGACGGGTTGTTGTAAATCCTGCCTAAGTAATTTCTTTTAGCAATTTTGGTGTACTCTGAAATGGCGTTTCTAATGTACATAACGTCTTGAAAGCACTCAACAGTCTCCTGGTTTGAATTGAGAGTTTATAATCACATGCAACGATCGTTTAATAGTTTCATACAAAAACCGTATATTTAAAAAAACTCTGCGAAGCATTCCAAGAGCACGGTAGGTGGGCGACGTAAGGTTATTCATATTACATTTTCGGAAAAAAAAATGCGATTTATTATGGGAGAGTTTGGCATAGGCGAAAGTTTCCGCCACTAAGTTCACAGTGTTTCGGAAGATTTCTTTTAATTAAAATGTTAAGCTACGTGAATTACAAAAAATAACGACTTTACTAGGTTACGAAATTATTTTATATTTCGTTTATGATCATTGCAATATCATCCGATTCTTTAACGTAGAAAATAGAGAAAAATCCGGTACTTTGCCGACACTGGCGCTTACCTAGTATCACAATTTTCTCTTTTTGCCCCAACTTCTAACATTGACCTTCGCAACCTGTATTAAAAGTAACCTTAAGATTGTCTAGAGCATTGCACGAAAGGGACGACGCACCGCATTCGTGGCCACTGAGTTTAATAATATGTTGTAAGAGAACTATTTATAACCAGGCATTAGCAACACACCTACAGCCTCTCAGTTTTTATTCACACGAATTACAAATAAATTAAAAAATCATAATTACACATAGAGACATGCGAAATTCGAGTTATTATTTGGCATCAGGCTCAACCTCGCTGTAATGTATATACCGGAGTCAGAGTCTTTTTCCCATTGGCTCCAGCGAAGATGCGAAGCCATACGCCCTTTATCTCTGCACTGCACATGATGGGGCACACAATAGTGAATGGTTAATTTATTGGCGCAGAGTTACCCATGGAATGCCAGATAAAGTATGGCCCAATGAAAAACGCATTGAAGTGTTTGAAGTTTATCGTGTCTTCAAGTAATAACGCCAATTTTGCAGGTCTCTAATTATATACAGTTCAGTTTAACCAAAAATAATACACTAGTGTGTTAACACAACTATAGAACGTTTTTGATAGATTATATTTTCAGGAGATAACCGAACACGTATTACATACGGTGATTAAAAAAGAAGTTTGAATCGCGAACTGACTTTACAAATTACCTTACAGCTCGTTGACAGTAACATCGAAACAAATGCTTAAGTGCTGCACGTGTCTGGCAATATGTTTGTTTGTCAACCTAAGTGGCGAATGAGCAGCACAGTTACCAACCTAAAGACCATCTCCTTGAGAGTAATGTTTGTTTGTGCCAACAATAAATTTGTTAGTGTACTGGCAAACAAAATTAAGCAATTGATCCAAACAAATATTTGATTTCCAGGCCTGATTTTGTTCTCAAATAGACTGTTTGATCAGTTCAATGTTTTGGTGCATTTCAGATTTTGTTTAGTCAACAACATATTTTGTCAGAGCAACTACTTATTTGTTTGGCCGTACACAAACAAGTGTTTCGTTTGCTCAAAAATGCCCTTCTCTCAGTGAAAGTCGGCTAATTATCGTCCATACGAGTAAATTCCGCTACAAATAACAAAGTTATTCTTTACTCCAAGCCTTAAAAACGAGCACATTACTATTCATAGTAAACTAATAATTAGATCCCCGAGTATTTCGCGGATTGATTTGGCAGCAAGCTAGGCTGGACAGCCGTGTGTGTACTAGAGACATTATCGTGTGCTTATTGGTTGGTGTGATCAAGTGAGGTCATAGTGCAGGACTGTTAAACACTCTCTCACACTACTGCTTCCTGCTTATTACTGGCTCGCAGTTACACGGGGCGTGTCTAAACAACTGCCGTCTAATCACAACTGTAGTAGTAAAGAACAAGTGTCTGGAGTCTGCCTCACCTCCGAATGAATTTACGAAGTACTCGTGGATCTATAATATTAATTATGTCAATGATGACAACGGATTTTAAGTGGGCACTTTAGAGGAGACATTTTGATCTGGTCGAAAACAATGTGAACCTATTGTAGTGCCATACCGCGAGAACCTTATTCCTGAGAGATAAACAGTGTAATGGAGACTTTTTCACATATTTAAACAGAGTATACACAGTTGTGTACATAATGCAGATGATGTTTGTATTTCACCCGTTCTGAAAACTGCTAGAGTTTAATCTTAGAGTAGGCCAATGGCTTATTTCCCGAACTCCAGCCGCATACTCCAGCAAGATGGCGTCACTGCAGCCCCCGTGTTGTAACTGGGCAGACTGGGTAAACGCCCAGGGTGGCAGTCAGGAGGCTGCAGGCATGGGGCGCAACTCGCAAGGATATTTATAAAAAATGTACATTTTTTCCTATTACTTGATATAAAAATCAACTTAATGATTGACAAACTTTTAATTTTATTTATTTTGTTAGTTCAATAGGAAACTAAAATTACAGCCGTAAAACTCGAAATATTAATTGTGAAATACGTTTGCAGTATTTTAAATCTGTGTAATAAAAAAAAAAAAAATTCTCACTTCACCAGTAATCACGTTACTGAGGTTAGTATTGCGTAGTTCATGGGAGCAAACAATGCGAGTTTAAATCTCAATCGGGCTGTCACTTTCTTTATAACAATGGAAATTGTGTAATTCACGTAAAACTATGGAAATCTTTAGTTGCACGAACCAAATATTTCTGTCTGAGGCAGCCAAATGATAACAACAAATATGCTGAGAGCGACTGAACCTAGGGCTCCATAAGCTCGCGATACGTGGGCGCTATTAGTGTTCGCTTGTTATAATACATTCACCGTTACTTCACACTTTTCTGAAGTCCTGCTGAAGTTCTACTTCCAGGATATTCCTCCGCCTCGTGCAAACTTAGGTTAACTAAGTCTAGAAAATTACACCAAAGGACAACTCACCGAATTCGTGTGAACTCAGTTGTGATAATATTTTGCATGAGAACTATTTCTTACTAGGCTAGATTTGTATTCACGGGTTTAATTCACATTTATTATAGATGAAATATTATAAATTATAAAAATATATATTTCAAACTTCAATTTAACTTCAAATAAGGCACTTCTGTGTTAAGGCCAGGCCTCATCATGAATGGGCGTATAGGGAATAAATGCTAAATTCGGACTAGGATCTCAATATCGTTTTAAGTGGCAGCATTTTCAAGCAAAGATTTTTTGTTAGAGATTGAACCCATCTAGATTTGTAAAAAGTTTTAGTTTTAATTTTTTAATTTTAAAACACTTTTTTATTATTTATAAAATGTAACAACTTTATAAAAAAAATGTAAAAGTGTATTTAAAATTAAAATAAAATAAAATTTGGTAGATTAACAAATATAAATGCGCTTATTCTCTAACAAAAATTTTTAGTTGAAAATATTATAACAAAAAACGACTGAGAGATTTTTGCTCAAATTTAGCACTTAATTCCTTATACATCCATTCTTGGTGAAGCCTGGCCTTAACATAGGTACTAAAGGCTTGTGATACATGACATATTTAGGAAATAACTAAATGTGTCATACATGGGTTATTTTTCAATAGTGGAGAGACGCGAATGGACTATAGTACACATGTATCAAACTACATGAACATAGAGAGATTAGCGAACGAGTAGTAAAGGCTGGCAGAAGTGATTGCATTTTATTTTCAGCAGCACACACACACAGTGGTACTGGCGAAATAGGGCCTGCACTGGTTTCAACGTGGCCTATGCACAGGCGGTCACAGAATGTCGCTTCACATCCGTTCGCCTTCGTGATATGCAACTTGTCGTGCACGTAGGTGCGTGAAGTTGCGGGCTCCCGGCTCGGCCTTGTTAACTTAAACTTAAATGTAGAAATATTACATAAAATGTTCCAAACATTTTGCTGCTAGGATTTATACTATATTAGCCTATAATTGCCGGGGTTTCAATTTTGACATGTACTTTAAAAACACCTTGCATTCCTACATGAACACATCTCTACATAATGGTATAATTTTTATATGAATTAAATTCCAATAATTCTTATTCGTCTTAATAGTGCTAGCTTTTTATTACCCTTATTTTAACAACTCTATTGACATTATGTTACATTTGTAGCTTTGATAACTTTTTGAGATATGTTAGTGAGTTTTAACTTGGTTTTGGTGACATAACTGGTTAATACTAATACTTATTATTATACACATTAGTATGCACATGCTGTTACTGTTAGGAATTGTTGCAATGGCACTATTTAATAAATGATAAACGACATATTTACGCGTTTCGAAAAACCGAAATATTGACAGGAAAAAAAGTGAGATTTATTTTGAAATACAAATTATCATGAAACTCTTAAAATATGGTACAAGCAGTGCAGATTGGTGATCAATCTTAAAGATGTCCTACGACATCAAATGTCAAGAACAAAAAAATATGCGTAAAATTTAAATGGGTATAGTCACATTTTTTGAATGGGATAGTGTGGTTCGTACTACGATTGTACGATATTTACCTTCCGTCCTTCCCCAACATGTCCAGATTACCTAGCAAATGACAGTGTAACGTAAAGCTGGACTCACAACCATCCGTCCCATCCGTCTGTCCGGCGGTCACGTGATCTTCAGCCAATCGCACGGCAACATTTTTTTTTCTATCTGTCAATCCGTCAAATATTTCTCAAACTTTAACTTTCAACTTGCCTACGGATGCTCTACTGCCTTCTGACGGCATTCCGTACACGCGAATACTCACTCTGAAATAAACGGCAAGGCGGTGGATCTGCGTTTATTATCTTTGGTGACAAATTCTGGAATCTATAACGTAAGCAATAATTCAATATAAATTCCTTACACTTAAAAAATGCATCTCCCCAAACTGTTTCTCTCTGGGAAATGTATTTTCAATAAAAATATACCTCCGACTAAAGAAAGATCAAGTTGTAAAGTTGTCACTCTGAAATTCTTCCGTACAGAAGGATTGATGGACGGCGGATTGTTGTCAATTGCTTTCAACTGATAGATGAAAAAACAATCGGATGACTCACTGACGGGTCGACGGATGGTTGTGGGCCGAGCTTAAGAGGACTATGCACTGAAACGTTTTCTGTGTAATCGTCGTTTGGGCGTAAACGCGTATCTCGGTAAATAACGGTTCTGGAAATACGACTTTTTGCAAGAAATGTTTTAAAAAACTGTTTTCTATGTGCCCTATCTTTTAACTCTTATCATATTACGTGTATTAATGGATAAAAATGCATGAATGTGTTCAAATATCGCATTTTTAAAGCTTCCCCATGCAGTTTTCTCCAGCGCTAAGGGAAAAGTACGATGATACAGTCGTAGTTTGATCTGTGTTCTTTCATCGCGTCTAATAAAGTCCCACTGTTACAGATATAATTTGTACAGTAAAGCGTTAGGACGGAAAGACTGCACGCCATGCGCGTAGGAGCGATGGGACACTAGGTGTGCGTGTTAGGGTCGCCCGTATCGCCCCCTCGTTTCTTGACCTTGGCCGCGCAGCTACATAGTCCTCTTAAGAGGACTATGTAGCTGCGCGGCCAAGGTCAAGGAGCGATACGGGCGACACTAACACGCACTCCTAGCACCTCATCGCTCCTACGCTCAAGGCGTGCAGTGTTTCCGTCGTAACGCTGTACTGAGCAAATTAGATTTGAAACATAGGGGTTTTATTACACACGATGAAAGCCCACAGATTAAACTACGTTAGTATTTTTGTACTTTGTTCTTTCCAGTTAAGGAAACTGCACAGGTAAGTTTTAAAAATGCGATATTTGACGATTCTCACGATTTTTTCTCTCGAAGAATACAATTAATATGACGCACGTAAAAAAATAGGGCCATAGATGATTGTTTGTTATCTTTTATGACAATGAGTCATATTTACAGAACTTTTATTTACCGAGATACGCGTTTACGGAAAACAAAGTTTTCACAGGAAACTTTTCAGTACATAGGACCCTTAGGAGTGCCGTCTCTGTCTCCCTGACGTACCCTGCTGTTACTAGGGCGTCCGTTTTGGCGAGGAAAGATTGCGGCGCGACCACAGCGGGCCACAGGCGGCCGCTGCACAGATGCTTGTTTGTTGACGAAGCTGGCCGCCAACACAAACAACTGCCCGGGGGTAGCGAGAGTTAGCGGCCTATCCAGCGTGTTGTATCTTCCCGCGCCCTTACATACACCCTGGGGCACCATAACGACTGCAAAGTAAACTGTGCGAAGGAGACAGACATGCGACCACCGGGATTCCTCATTCACACGCCGTTTACAGCTTCCGCAACTGTATCCCTTTGGGGGTGGTACAAATTTCTTGCCATCGATGGCAAGGTTGAAGTGAGTTGCCCATATTATCCAACCACAGCTATGATTAGGGACGCCTGAATTTCGCGTAAAGGTTTCACGACCAGTTGTATACCGCATTACTTTAGCTCAAATACACTTCAGCGATTGGGTGACCTAGGTGTAACGCGTCTTAGGTATCTGCCCGCGAAACACAGATGTACAGTAGCAGAGTAACCTTATTCTGATTGGACACTCATGTAAGACAGTGTCTCCTCACAAATCCACGCAGAAAATAAGCAAAAGAATACTGCTGGTATGCCCATAGGGTATTGAAATCTAGCATTTGCGGAAATCTTTTCGCGAAATTCGGGTGTCCCTAGCAATAGCAGCTCCGTTGGCATCTGTATTTCCACTTGCCATCGTGGATGCACTGGACACGCCTATTGTACTCTTCAACGTTTATTATTGGCTGGTCGTCGGCCATTTAAGTCAAGTTTCTACTATGCACCAGTTAACCCTTTGAGAAGTATGCACCTATATATTCGGGGCTACGTTTATATGGAAATTTCTTTACTGCTGAACACCAGACCCACGATTTTACAGCTACAATGGACTTTGATGCAAATAGGTAAAAAAAATACAATTAGTCAACATTTTAGCTCTTAAGAATAAAACTGCTATTTTTAATAATTTCTCAAATGAACACGATGAACTTTAAAAACTGTTGCATGTGTCGCGAAACTTTAACTGGTGCAGATCCAAGACGTGGCTTCATTGGTCGACGGCCAACCAATAAAAAACGTTGCAAAGTACATTAGGCGTATCCGGTATATCCAGAACCAATAGGATAATGGTAAGTGGAAATACAGATACCAAAGAAACTGTTAGTAGTAGGGGTGGGGGAGTTCTAACCCCAAAGGGATGCCGCCTTTTTTGTTTGACCTAATTAATTTGATATCAAAGGGTTAATTAAATTTATTAAAAGGGTTAGTCAAAAATGGTTAATCAAATTGAAAGGGTTAAATTTATTGACCCTGTTTAATTTTTTTTAATGTTAAAAAAAATTTGTGCAAGCGTATGCTAAGAGCCAATTTCTTTCTTTCTTTTTGTGGGGGGGGGGGGGGCTCTGGTACATTCTTACCCTGTGAACTCTGGCACACGACTGAGGTATGACGTGCTAGGCACAGGGTATAGATATATAGTGAGTTTTGGTGCAACAGTGGCATAAGTGTAAATTTTGTTGGTTTGTTAGTGATATTACTTATAGATGGTGTTGGTAGATTACCAATTTCGCTGGTAATATGCTGAGGAGTTTTTACAGTTTTAATGATTGAAAGTATAAGTTTGTAACGATTTCAAAGACCCATCATTCAATTGGTTGAACAGTTTTACAGTTCTAAAGTCTTGTTTTACGATTTCAATGACCCTTCATTCAATTTGCTAAAAAGTTTTTACAATACCAAAGACTTGTTTTACAATTTTAAAGACCCATTATTCAATTTGTTAAAAAGTTTTATGATTCCAAAGTCTTGTTTTATGATTTTAAAGCCTTGTTTTACAATTTCAATTTTTTAATGGAAGGAACAGGCTTGGAATCTCGAGAAAGCCAATTTAACAAAACCGAAATTTGTACACAAAATCCTTTTTAGGGCCAGATAGAAACAGCCCTTGGAATCACACCACAATGTTTTACCACTGTCCTACAACTGGGAGAGTTCAACCAACCTTTGAAAAAAAAAACTGGTGGTGAAAACAGTCATACTTTACACAAAATCAGAAAACATAATTGAGAAAGTTCTTTAAAAATTTAATTTATCCCTTAAATGGTTACAAAATGGCATCCATTTTACATTAAATTTAAAATTAAATTAGGTATTTTAATAAAATCTATTGAAAAATCTCGAAATTTGTCAGATTTCAGTTCCTATATCAGTCATTTAAAGCTGGATATGTGTTATTTCAGTAATATCACATTGAAAATTTTATTTTTCTGGGGATAAGAATTTGTAAATATGTACATATTTTATGGTAGAAATTCAAAAGTCGGAAAAATGCACGTAAAATAGCCACAAATATTTTTAGAATAACAGATTAAAAGTATAAGACATATTGAACAAGTTTTTTTAACATGCTTTTTCAATGTTTGAAGAATAAAGTTTAACTTGCATATTTGCTTACATCTTAATAGTTAAAACTGAAATAAAGATGCATGTTTGCCATTACTTAAAAATAAATTATGGCTTATAGCTGTGTTGGTAGGAAAATTAATCATTAATTAGTTAAAATATGTTGGAAAATGCTAATCATGTTTGCTGGAAACAGGAGTAAAGTTTGCTGCAAAATGGTTTTTGTATTTTTTAATTGAATTTATTGTGTGTTGAAGACATTTAGAATGTATTTCTTTGTGATAGCGAAAACTAAAGTTTTATTAGAGGGAGTATGGTAGCAACATTTTATTTAGCTGAAAATACGCCAACCTCTTGTGCCTCGAAGAATAGGAGGAAGTTCAAGTCTCCAAGTCAAAGTAACAGTTTACAGAGAGGAGGTGTAATAGTCCAGGTCAGTTCAAATCCCCTGCTGCCTCCCTAGGGAAACTGTCGCTTTGACCTTGAAGCAAGCCTCCGTTCATAGACGAGGCAGGACTCTGGGGGTGAAGGTCTGAACATCTGTGGATCGGCCAGTTCCCGAGATATCCGAAAAGTGTGTCACTTGAGTGCTGTAAAGGGAGGGGGTTGTGCGTGGCCTTGAATAGATAGTGCCCTCCGTGGATAGGGGCAGTGAACAAAAAAAGCTTTCTGAACTTGAGGAGGGCGGGTTTTGTGAAACATCACGTTGGAAGGGAGAGTTCTTGGGTGGTGTGGGCAGAGGGGGTGTTTGCCGCTAAACAGGTTCTTGCAGTGATGAATAGATACTAGGGTGTGTGGCCCAGAGCTTTGGAAATGACAAAAACAAGCTCTGGATTGGAGGGGTGTGGGGGATGGTCTGGGTTCTTGACCTCAGGGCACATCACTTCTATGAGGGTTGGAGGGTGGGGGTGCCTACAGGCAAGCAGGGCTAATGTGAAGCCCCATAGCCAGTCGTCGCCATCTTGTTTCATTGCCAAAAAAATTGACAATCCAGGGCAGAAGGATGAGTAACCTCAAAGACAGAGTAGCATGCTCTGTTGAGGGGTGGGGGAGGTCGGGAGCCATCTGCACCCTGTATCCAGTCGCTGTTATCGTCAGTTACTCATAGAAGCCTGGACTAGATGGATGTATACCTTAACACCTCCTTCATAGACACCAGGCTTCGGAGTGTGATAGCTGCGATTCTCATTAAACAATATTATATTATGCGGGGTTCAGATCTTGTTCACAATCTTTGTAAACTATACTGTGAAATCTATTTTATTAGTCTTTAATTTATTGTGCGATAGTGTGTTTATCATGTAAATCCTGCTTCTGTGTTCGTTCGACGAAACTTCGTAGCATTTGAACTCATGTTTTTATTACCAAATGCCGTGAATTTCACCGACTTGACGGAAAAAAAATTGTAGTATGTCCGTTATTTTTAATAAATTCACTTTTACACATTTACATTCTTGTAGGATGAATTATATGGATAATAATAGTTTGGTAAGGAAATAGGTTCTGTCAGTCATAAATTTAAACTCAGCAGCACTCCACGTAACAGCTTATAAGCAGGCACACATCATACGATCCATGCTTTCCTTCACCAGCCTCCGGGGTGGATGGATGTGCTTTTTTCGGGGAGCTCCTGGAGCCATTTCATTACGTGTGTTTTAAAATTTATTTGGAAACATTCGTTTTGTTTAAAATTTACGAGATTTTCACCCCAATCTACAATCAAACATCAAATACATTTTAGAAGCGCTCCAATTTTCAAACGTTAGACGGAAACTGAGGCAATCCAACTTTTTAAGACAAATATGGCGGCGTTTATGACGTTTCAATGACGTCAAAACTGTCCAACTTTATTTGACCAAACATATTGGAAGCAGTTTGACGGGAATATTTGAAGGTGTGACAGGGGCTTAACACACTGCATGAACTCTGCTATCCTCCCGTGGCGCAGAAGCACGGTTTACGTACCAGTTACTCCCAGGGAAGATCACTGGAGACAGAACCTCGATGAGTACAGTACTGGTCAAATGTATTCTTTCTGTGGAACATGTTGACGATTGTTAGGGACACCCGAATTTCGCGAAAACATTTCCTCAAATGTGAGGGAGCATATTCCCACTTGACTGGCCAATCAGAGTTAGGAAACTTCAATACTGCACGTCTGTGATTCGCGCGCAGAAGTCTAACACGAGCAACATGTAAACTATCCAATCACTAGAGACCTGTAAAATTCGCTAGTTCAATGACCTGCAGGTTAGACTCTACAGTCCTATGTACAGATATGCCGATATCAACTGCACATTGGCTGTCAGCTGTCACAGTGGAAGGCGACAATTGGACACCGTTCTCCAGAAGCTGGCAAACACCGTGTGGACCAATGGCTTAAGGTATATAAACGCACGTCTTTTGAATTCTAGCTTGTCGCAAGATTAATACGGGAATTCATCAGGCCTCTAACAATCACGAAAGAGGATATCGGCCTAAGTGTTAAGAAGTCTAACTGGTTGTCAAATCTTTTCACGAAAATCGGTCATTACTAACTAGTGTCTACGATGTACATTGAAGGTTTAAGAACCAGTTTATGAATGGGGAATGGGTAGGCCACAAACTACTGTCTTGCTCCTTCTACAACTCCCAATTGGTCCGTTTTGATGCCCCTCTCCTCCACTGCACAGTACACTCTAAATTTTTTTTGTACTTTTACAAGAAAAATCCTTGGAAACCCTTTTGTCAAGGAATTTTTTTTGTAAAACTACAAAGAGTTTTCTTGTAAAAACTTCAAATAATTTATTTTTAATATTACAGGTGACACCCTTGTATATAATTGACATTATTGAGAAGTGTACATAATATATTTTTTCTAGAAAACAAATGTGATAAATTAATAACACAGAATAACAAAAAAAAAAAAAAATCGGAATATAATTTACGTAAAAATAAGACTACGCTTTGCCAGCAAGGGAACTAGAACCCACGCCCCTTGCATTACTAGACGGCATCTTTAACCACAAGACCCAATTGACTTACGAACTTAAAGTATATTTTTACGGTTAATGTAACTGCAAGTAGCTACAACATATTAATTAAGTTATTTGGTTAAGATGACTAGGTACATCTATTTAATTTTAAGAGTTTTGTTGTATATTTAAGAGATTTGGGCGAATCTTAACAACGAGGTATCGAGAGCCGATTTAAGAGTTCTGTGTAGTTAGGAAATAACATCAGATAATTAAGGATAGGAAAATCTCGCGAGTTCAATGACCCATAGGCTAGACTCCGCAATCCTGTGTATACTCAACCCTCAGTTGTTAGATCACTGGCTGCTGCCTCAGAGAGTAGACAGTGTTACTGCACACCTGGCAGTATGGGATTCACTACTTGTTTCCTTACAAGTCCGCTATTGGCTCAGAGTCGTCCAGGGCGTGTCTAGTAAACTACGATCCAACTGCAAACTGAACATCAGTGTACACGTGTTTGGTGTCTACCTTGTCCTGAAATGAACTCGCGAAATGTTCCTATACCTACAGATAATGAATAATACGCTCACGATTCATTATGATTATTTGAGTTTTTCTAAGTGTTTCACGTTATTCAAAATTGCAAATTCGGGGCGTGTCTAACAAACTATCGTCCAATGGAAGCACAAACACATATGTACCCGAGAATGCAGTTTAGCTTATCCTCAGATGAATCCGCGAAATTTCCGGGTCTCTAAATACAACCGTTTACTTTGTGTTCAATGTCAGGAATTCCCATGCACACGAACTGTTATCTATGCGCATTTCTAAATCAATAGGTTCGGAAACATGGTTGTTAATTAATACGCACACGTCCTATGTTCTGTGCTTCTGCTATGCTTTTAGTTGTCAAACAAGCTTAAGTCCTACGATATGAGCCTGTATCAAACTTTTATACAGACTATTCATCGATAATATTATAGGGTCACAGCTGATGCCATAGGTACACGCAGCACTACTAGAACACTACACGCCAGTTCAGAGCCCTGCGCATAGGGGCGATATCACACTTGTAGCACGTGCCAGTGTAACCCTTATGGTTCTCACGCTTCTCGACTGAAATAGGATAAAAACTATGCAGGTGGTCAGGCGGGGACCTTAAGGCGAATGATTCTTTGTCGCGTCGCAAATGTCGCATCGCGTCTGTGGAGGAGTAGTGGACCCTAGCATTCGTTCTCTGTCGGAGGGCGCGAAGAAATGTTGGTGTCGGATTAGCGGGGGCTTGTGTGCCGGTAAAGGGGAGGGCGTGTGTTGACCAGTTCGGAGACCTCACCCGAGGGCAAGGGCGGCCCGAGCTCGAGTTATGATCTGTGGCCGCAGTAAAAGCGTGCCTGGTCTGTCGGGCCGTAAAACACCCGAGCTGTTTAAAACGTCTTGGCGAGTAAACGGCGCCTAATTTAGAGACTTCCCTGAGCTTGGTCGGCGAGATGGTCAGTCGCTGGGAAACGGGAGACTTCATCTCCCCTCTCAGAGGAGTTTTCCATCAGACTCTTAGTCCTCACTGTTTCAAAATGTATTTAAGAGTTAGTTGGAGCTGCGCGTCCAAGGTCAAGAAGCGAGGGAGCGATACGGGCTACACTAACACGCACGCCTAGCGCCTCATCGCCTCTACGCGCAAGACGTGCAGTGTTTCCGCCGTAACGCTGTACTGTGCAAATTAGATATGTAACAGTGGAGTTTTATTGACACGCAATGAAAGCCCACAGACCATATTACGTCCGTATCTTTGAACTTCTCTCTTGCCGTTTAAGGAAACTGCACAGACAAGCTTTAAAAATTTAATATTTGACCATATTGAGACATTTTTTTCTCCAAGAATACACTAAATATGACAAAATGAAAACAATAGTGACATAGATTTTTTTTTCTGGCAAACAGTCGTATATGCAGAATATTTATTTACAGAGATACGCGTGTTCGCGCAAACAACTATTTCACTAAAAAAAAGCCTGCCGGTCAATGTAACTCTTAAAGGCTGTTCACGATAAAGTGAGCACTTTTGAAATCAACCCTATAAAAATGTCACTGCCCCTACCTGCATTCAATTGAAAGGGCGCACTGAGTGACTTGCTCCCAGTCAAGTTGGTAACGATGGAGGGAAAGTAGTAGTTATATAGCTTAACGTCTAATAGAAAGTGTTAGGTAACCATTTGTGATAACTTATTTCATTTATTTCGCTTCTGTTTTTTTTAATACATCGAAGCGTAAAAATGAGCTGATTTCTAAAACATTAACGTTTCTAATAATTGTTCCGCAGTTTCACTTCACCGATGCATGAATAAAGTAATGAGTAGGGACAGGAAAATTTCGCGAGTTCAATAACCCATAGGCTATACTCCACAATCCTGTAGTATACTCAAGCCTCAGTAGTTAGATCACTGCATGCTGCCTCAGAGAGTAGACAGTGTTACTGCACACCTGGCAGTATAGGATTCGCTACTTGTTTCCTTACAAGTCTGCTATTGGCTTAGAGTCGTCCAGGGCGTGACTAATAAACTACGATCCAATTGCAAACTCAACATCAGTGTACACGTGTTGTACGGCTATCATTTCCTGAAATGAACTCGCGAACTGTTCCTATCCCTAGCAATAGCATATCGTGTGGAGTGCTGTTTGAGATAATAAATAATGGCCGTATGTTATATATGTAGTAAATTGGAAGTGTGAATGTAAGGAGGCAAACCATACGTGCGTTTTTTGCTATAATGTAAGGAGGGATTTTTTTCACCCCAATTACTATTGCTTATCTATATAACACTTCTTGTTATGAAATAACTATCAAACATGTAATTATATTGATGATTTAAATATAGGTAGGACTATATTTTATTTATTTAATCGCATATTGTAGTATTTTATCTCATAGCTCATTTTAGTGTAGGTTGGTATGAATATTTATATTTTAATCACGATACTCGGGTTTTGTTATTCAGTTTCTTAATGCATAACTGTCTCTGTTATATTACAAAACATTGCGTGATTTTCCAAACTACAGTTAGTTGTTCTTCATATATAACAATAAATTACTCAGTATAGCGAGTTTGAAGTTGCAGTTCGATACTGTTCAGAGATGTGGACAAAGCGCGAATATGTAATGTGGCCTCAGAGTCCTAAATAATAGAGGGGTAGGTGAGTAGCTCCAAAGAGTCAATTTTCTCTTTGTGTTTTCTGTCAAACGTGGCAACACCGCTTCTGAATCGAAGAGCTGAAGGGACTGCCTTCTATTCGCCACGCCTCTTTCGACCAATTATTTTCTTTCCTTGTCGTAAGTGGCCTCACATTAGCAGAGCTCCGCTAACCCTAGACACAAATACAAAATGGCGCGACGGTTCCTTTGATGTGGGTTTACTCCTTCTCTGATTGGCTGCACGAGGCTTATGGCCTTGCACCTGATTGACTACCGTATGCTGCGAAAGGTTCCCTGTTTGGCTAGGCAGGCTGCTGGTGAATAGGTGTTACGAGGGCGTTGATTGGCAAGCGGCGACGCCATTTTCTAAGCGTGTGTGCAGTCGGTGGGGGTGTGCCGACTGTCTGGGGTGCGGGAAGTTGTGGGTTCGAATCCCAGGTACGGCATGGGTGTTGGTTTAAGTCAAATCGTAAGTTAGTTAGAAAACCGTCCCCTTGATAAGCCTTGAGGCATAACACCCGGGGAACGTTAACACGTGTTTATTTGCTGTACAGTTGTGATCGGTAGAGACCTGAAAAATTCGCGAGCTCAACGACCTACAGGCTAGACTCCACTGTCTTATGTACAATCATCGTGCAGATATCGATCGCCCATTGGTTACTTGCTGCCACAATGGCGAATGACGATTATAAGTGCATTTACGTTGGCTGTTTCTCATTGGTCTAGGGTTCACCAGGAGGTGTTAAAAAAAACGCGTGGACCAATGGGAAATGCGACGTAAATGTAAGAGTTTTCCAATTCTAGCTTGTCCCAAAACTAATCCCTGAATTTTTCAGGTCTCTAGTTATTGGACCATACTTTATTTGACAAGCCCTGTGTAACTCTGCACCAATAAACGAGCACTTCACAATTGTGTAGTCCAATCACGAGCAGTCCCGTTAGGAACGGGGTTACATCACATCTGTGCAGCAGCTAATGGAGAAACGACGCCGACTCGAGTAAATACAGTAATGTGAAGTTGAGCCTAATAATAACGCGAATTTTATATGTCTCTACTGATAGCGGACCGGGTATGTGTGTAGGCGCTACGTCTACCGAGGTATGTTCCGAGAGGTATGCTTTGTAGCCACGCGGAATTCCAGCCACGATATCAGGGCGGAGTGCGGTCAGGGCCTAGCTGTCGGGGGGGGGGGGGGGGGGGGAGCCGCTAGGGCAGAGGAAAAGGAGGGCGCATGTAATTAAGACATAGAAAGCGAGAGTTGTTTACCAGAGAACATTGGCCGTGGAGTTTGACCCCCTCCGGGAACGAGCATAAATTCTCCTCATCGCCATCCTTCCCTCCCGCATTAGCTGCATTCTGCGGGTGTTCGGCGACAATGGCTCTGTGGCGCGCTCCACGTGGCCGGCCAGGGGTGACCAGAGACAATGTCCTGGAGCGAACTGGGTCGCGATATTCGCTGGCTGGGACAGCCCCGAGGCTAGGTCAGGCACACCGACCGCCGAGCTAACCAGCACGCTTTCTTCGCCAGTCATGGCAAGTCACGCAGCGAGACTGTTAGTCCTCACCGTGGATGGCGTATGGACCAGGGGACACCTCGACTCGACTTTCGCGAAAACTCCAAATAAGTGCGTCTTCGATTACGTCCATGTATCCTATACATTCTAGTCCTCCAAAACATCTTGGAATAGGTTGGGTTATCTAAGGTTATGTTGGGTTAGGTTGGGCCATGTTGGGCCAGCTTAAGTGTAGGTTGGCTGAAGTGAATATCATCACCATATACCATTTGACAAAATATATTTACCAAATAAATTAGAAACGCGCAAATCTTTTGTAATTATATTATTATTAGTACTCGATTATTGAAACACACAGTAACAATTGAAACACATATATTACACTATTACACAAACAATTCATAACTAACCTCACTGCAATAAAAACAATATCACAATTCATGAAGCCACCTGAACAATACACAATACTGTTCATCTCTTACGGCTACTGAAACCTAACACTGACTGGCCAGCCGAGTAGGACTAGATCTTCTCACAAAGACAAGCCGCCAATAGGGGGGGGGGAAACTACTGGAACGTCCGTGGGGTATTGAAAACATCATGTGATGAAACCTTTTCGCGAAATTTAGGTATCCCTTCGCGTGGTAAAGAGTGCGCATTCAAGCTGCGCATTAAACACACTCCGCGTGTCTGATACAAAATGAGCGTGTGGCGGTTCCCTCGATGTGGGCGTGTGGGATATACTAAATCTCCGATTCGCTGCACGAGGCTCTCGGACCGGACCTCGTATCTGATTGGCTACTGCATGCTGAGAAAGGTCCCCTATTTGCCGGGCTGCTGGCGAGTATGTCGTCGGAAACTCTGGTTGGCGAGTGGCGCGCGGTCCAATATTTTGATGGCCAGTGACATTATTTTAATGGCGTGTTGCGTTCGAGATCGCAGTATAAATAGGGATAGGAGAAATTCGCTAGTTCAATGATCTGTAGGCTAGACTCCACAGTCATGTGTATACTCGAGCCTCAGATGTTTGTTCATTGGCTGCTGCCCCATAGAGTAGCCAATGTTACTTCACACCTGGCAGTATGGCGCTTGCTAGTCTGCTATTGGCTCAGAGTCGTCCAGGGCGTGTCTAATAAAATGCGGCCCAACTGCAAAGTCAACTTCAGTGTACACGTGTTTGACGTCTCTCTTGTCCTGAATTGAACTCGCGAAATGTTCCTATCCCTAAGTATGTGACTGTTTCACATCTGTATTATTAAGTGCTCTGTGATTGGATTAATTCACTGCCAATAGCACTGTGAAATACAACGTGGGTAGGATTTCAGGTTAGAGCAATGTTCATGTGAGTGCTTTGAGATTTTTGTACTCTGTCTCTTACCGAATATGTTTAAAAATGAGTCACTGTCAGAATTAGTTAAGGTAAAATCCAACTCTAAATTTAATTCAGACATAATTTTCGTTACTGTACAGATGTCGCGTTGTTACGCGTATCAATGCAGGAAGGAATGTAAAGAACGTTTTGATTTATTTTAACTTTATTATATTTTTATTGATCAGACATATTTGTTGCACGATGCCCTGGTTTTTCACTCTTATTGGGCAGTGTGTTCTTTAAACCATTCCCATCCACACATATGGTATATGTGATTATTATTTCCTAGTTTTTTATTTATTTATTTATTTTTTCGATTCTAAAGTTCTTGGGATCAGAAATCACGGTTTTGTTTGTGTACGATACCAAATGGCTGAACTCGTCAAACACCAAGGGAAATTTTGTTTACCCCTGCGATACTCACAGGGGCAAACAAAATGTGGACACATCCTACGACGTTTGCAGAAAAATACTCTATGTCGTTCCGGTGATGTAACGATCTTCAAATTTATTTTACCCAATTTCACTGAAAAAGAAGTTTTCTGGCGTTCACAAAGGGTTTAGTTGGTATCCAATCTGCCATCTTTTTTTTTTTTTTTTTGCGGTGAACACAAAATTTTTTGGTTGTCCTCACTAAACTTGTGTTGGCCACTAAAATGTATTTTGTGATGGCTTTCAAAAAATTTGTTTTTACCACAAAATAATTTGGCACGGAGATCAAAAACATAACATTTTGTGGCCGGCGCAAAAATTTTTTTTCGGGTGTTTTTTGAAGCAATTTGACAGAATAGCGGGCCTTTCTTTTGACGGAGACTTGAGAGTTTGGGAAATAATCTTTTGCACAACAATCTTGCTGGCGCGGGGGGGTTTATCCAATATGGTTGTTCTAATTACGGTGCCACGATAGGTATGGTAAATTTTTTCAGAAAATATGATGTAGATTCCGATTGAATCACTAACGTTCAAAGCTTAAAATTCTGCTGGATATATATTTTTTTTTTTAGGAATTCAGGTTTTACAAAAACAATTTGAGAGGGTGTCTCTCCACGTAAGGAGTATCTTAGCTGCGTCCAATTGCAACCTTCAGCGCACTCCTGTGTCCTCGAATGTGCAGCGACAGCCAATACAGTCCCCAAAACTCCGCAGTGTCTCGTTCCCTCGCCGACAGAATTAAGCATTTTGGAAACGGTTTAATAGTTTACAGATTTTGAAGAGTAGAGCGCCCGAATTATTATTGGCGGAACGAAATGGTTAAGCTTTTATGCAACACATAGTACAGCAATTCGAGACAATGATGGTATTTAGTGGTAAGTATTCGAGGCAGTCTATATTTAAAATTACTGTGGGGTATTTCTTTGTTCTTTATAGGCTGAATTATGTTTTGGAAGGTGTTAACATTTGACACGCGTATAATGGAGGCTTCGTTGCTTAGGAACCTAAGTTTTACGGAAACACTATAATTAGGGTGATCTGTGAGCACAGATATTTTCCCGAATAACCACTGACTTCATCATTAACGAAATAAAAGTGTCAGACTTGTACATAGTACACAGATAGGGATGGGATAATTTCGCGAGTTCAATAACCTGCATGATAGACTCCACAATCCTTTGCATAGTCGAACCTTAGACGTTTGTTCATTGGCTGTTGCCCCAGTGTTACCCCACATATGACAGTACGGGATTCACTACCTGCTCCCTTGGAAGTCGATTATTGGCGCGGAGTCGTCCAGGGCGTGTCTAATAAACTCTGATACAATTACATAGGTTACTTTCGTGTACACGCGTTTCAAATCTATCTTGTCCTGAAATGAACTCGCGAATTTCTCCTATCCCTATACTTAGATAACTGATAATTGCGAACTTTTCCCTCCAATAAATCACGGTCTGTGGCAATGTGAGTGGGCTATCGCTAGGGCCGCCCGTTTTTCGCGAAAAGATTCATGCACAGGCTAGACGTCAACTTCTTACTCGAGTGCAAATTTCCCTTCGCTATTGGCTGCGTGCCTGTGTTGGAAGACCTTTTTTACTCGGCTGGGCCAATCAGAGTAAAGGTATCCCGACGCTGAATGACATACCTCCGCAACGTAGGGGATGAAGCTGTATAATTGGCGCTACATTGTCAGTTATGAAGAAATATATATCTATAATAGACTAATATTTGTGAAAAACGCCATAGAATGAATGGCAAATTTGATTGGAGTGAAACTCACAGCGAATATAAATCAGCATGAAACATAAAAATGATAGAACTTGAGAAATAATGCGTATGCGTAGTCGCAGCAGCATCACTGAACTGATGTGCAAAAGCGTATGAATAGAGGACTGTTGGAATCCAGACAAGTATATTTGTTCCGTCGTCTGTGAGCTGTAAACATTTCTACTGGAGTTAGTATGCCTCGTCGAAGCGAAGTGGCACAATTGAGCTCGTTGCGGTATTTGAACGGGGTCGAATGATCTGCTTGCGTGGAGGAGGATTTCCATACCTAGAAAGTGCTGCTCATAAGGAACACAATGCCATGACAGCGACGCGAGTGTTGAAGCAGTGGACATGAACAAGAAGAGGAGCGGAAACCCCGGAACTGCAACACGAAACGTGAAGACACAATGGGATGACAGACACGCCTCTTCCGTACGACAGTGACGAATCGTTCAGCTCTGTCTGTCGAGTGTTAGCGGAACTTTGAAATGATGCAGCATGTCTGACATCGTTTTGGCTCCAAGGTTCGGCGGCGTCTGCTTCGCAGCGGAATGCGTGGACGCAGTGCGGAGGATTACCTTAACACTTTGAGGAGTCCGCGCGTACATACTCGGGCTACTTTTGCAAGGACATTCCTTTACTGTTAAAGACAAAACTCGTACTATTATCGTTTCACTGTTTCGCTGTATTTTAAAATAATTTCTCAAATGAACACAGTGGACTGTAAAACCTAGTAAATCTGTCGCGACTCTAGAGATCCCGAGAAATTCGCGAGATCAATGACCTGTAGGCTAGACTTCACAGTCATATATACGCTCATACAGATACCAACTGTTTATTGGTTGATTGTTGTGGTAGTAAAAGGCGGTGGTTGGGTGCACTATTTATCGCATGTTTATTATTGGCTCATTTATCTCCAGGAGGTGTCAAACTACACGTCGACCAATTACAAACGTAACATGAACGTACAATTGTGTGAGTTCCAACTTGTCTAGAAATGAACCCGCGATATTCTCGGGTATCCTAGCTATATCTCAATACCCTGAGGACTTACTAGCAGTTTCCTTTTGCTTATTGGCTGCGTGTCTTTGCGAGAAGGCTATTTCCTACTTGGCTGGCCAATCAGATTCATGTAACTTCAATACCGTGCGTATGTGATTCGCGCGCAGACACCAAAAACGTTTAAAACAGAAACCATCCAGTCACGAATGTGGATGTGAGCTAAAGTGTTGTGAAATACAACTGGTCGTGAATTATTTTCGTGAAAATCGGGTGTGTGTACCTATTAATAGATAATCTTTAAAATAGAAAAAAGTAATTTATTTGTACTTTTGCAGTATCTATGTGATTTATATTTTTCACACAACGTAAGCCATTGCTTCTCAGTATATCTACCAAGTTAAATTTAATACTGACAAATTAATTTCATTTTGTTAAATATATTTAATTAGAGACGTCAGAAGTTTAGCATCGAAAATTGGTGCGTCCGCAGTGATGGCACATGGAGGTAGTTCAACGTGTTGATGGTAGATCACGTAATTCTGATTGGCGCAGTCAGTGTCGTCAGAAAGACGCGGCCAATAACAGAAATGTAAGCTGCAGGTGAGCGCAAAGGCTATTCAGGTCTAGCCTGCACGGAAATCTTTTAGCCGTAAAACGCGTTTCAAGTCTAGCTTGTCGTGATGTGAATCCTCACGGAGTTGCCGGCCCTGTCATCACCACGGACACCCGAACTTCGCGACAATAATTTACGACCAGTTATACTTCAAAACACTTTAGCTCAGATACACATACGTGATTGGACGGTTTGCGAGACACGCGTCTTAAGTGTCTGAGCGCGAGTCACAGACTCTGATTGGCAAACCGAGTAGGAATATGTATTCTCACAAAGGCACACCGCTAATAAGGAAAAGAAAACTTCTGATATGACAGTAGGGTATTGAAATATAGCATGTGCGGAAATCTTTTCGCGAAATTCGGGTGACCCAGCTAGTCACTTTATTCAAGCATCGGCCAAATGAAAGTGTAGAATTTTTAAAAAGTAAATATTTTACAACTATGCTAATTTTTTAAAAATTAAGTTTGCTTTTAAAAAACTGAAAACGAAAGAAATAATTTAAGTTATCACTACAGACCTGCAATAATTGCGTTATTTTCTGGCTGCGCAATGAACTTTACCGTCCTATATATATTCGAGTGGGGTCATTTGTTTATTGGCTCCGCCAGAAGTCAGGTGCCATTTGCCTTTTGACTTGTTTCGATGCGATAGGGCTTTGCTATCGTGGTTTCTTATTGGTTCAAATACATTCGGGACGTATCAGGCAAACCAATAATAAAACCAATAGAAATGTGTAACATTTTTCGAAGTAAAATCTGTCCCGAAATAATAACGCAAATTTTGCAGGTATCAAATTATCACAAATGGTTACCTACCTAACATTTTTTATTCTACCTTAAGACATGGGACCACTTTTCCACTAACGTTACCAACTTAACAGGAAGCATGTCGCTCGGTGCTCCCGTTATGCAGGTAGACGCAGTGACATTTTTTCTATGGTTGATTTCAAAAGTGCTCACTTTACCATGAAGGCCCTTTACCTTACTGGCCAATCAGATTTACGTAATTTCGTTGCCGCACGTCTGTGATTCGCGCACAAACATCTAAGACGCTTAATGGGTAGATCTGAGGCCGTGTCCGAAATGACCAATTAGTTATTTTGTAATTTGTCATTTCATAAGTTTCAATTCAGACATTTTCGACAGTCGCTTGTTTCGCACTCGTGGCAACGCATATTTACATTAACAATGAAATTTTTTCCCCCTAAATGTAATGCATAAAACGGACGTAATATATCTATAATCATTACTGGAATGCTGCGAATACGTTAATAAATAAAAATAATAATAAATTATGCAATAATGACTTTTTTTTTTTTTTGCGAAATGTATAAACTAAGCACAACACTTACTTGATTTTTAAAACATGCCTAGTGTATTTCGAATAGTTATTTGCTAAGAAAAAATGTTTTGATTACGCATTCGCGTATGAGAATTGGATTTCAAAACCAAACTGACGTTGATATGGTAATTTTTTGTTTTTGCTTACATCCGCTAGATACAAAATACGAAATATCAAGTTACAAAATACGTTATCATTTTTTAATACAAAATCGTGTCACGCGATCATTTTGTCAACAAAATCTGCCATTTCGGACACGGCCTGAACTGAAGTGTTGCGAAGTACATCTGGTCGTGAATTCTTTCCGCGGAAATCGGGCGTTCGCTACTAATCTCCAGTTCAAGGCCATCTAGGGGCATGTCGGACATAAAGAGAGTGCAATCTGTTTAGTCTCGGTCTGTTGCCGGGGCACTGGGCGAAAGTGGGTGGCCGGCTAGTTAATAGACGCAGTCTGCTCCCAGAGGCGCGACACTCGCACTGGAATGCGGTGACCTTCGACCTCTCACACTGGACCCGCCCAACGTTGCCAAAACTTGCATCTTTTATTCTCTCTCTCTCTCTCTCTCTCTCTAGAGAAAAGTAAGACGAGATCTTGCGCCGGACGCGATTCAGATATCATACAAACCTTGCCATTTAACCTTTTGAGGATGGTACAAATTCCTTGCCATTGAAGGCAAGGTTGAAGTGAGTTGCCTATATTCTTCACCACAGCAATAACAGTTTCGTTGGTATCTGTATTTCTACTTACCATTGTCCCATTGGTCCATACCACATCAGGCCTCCACCCTCTACTTTACAGCGCTCATTATTGGCCGGTCATCAACCAATGGAGAGCCAAGCTGATATTGACCTAATTAAATGTCCTTTATCGTACAACAGAATTTACAATCAATAATGTCTCTTTGAGTGGCTAAATAAATAAATTCTATCGTTAGCAATATAATTGTTACTGCGCTGTGGTGTTCTTGTGAGGTCATGTTAAACACTAACCGAACAAAGGCTGCATATCCATGGGAAATTTGTTCTAAACAACAAAGAAATTAAAATTAGCTTTGCTCTAGTTACACTGGAGCATAGTATAAAAGTGTTAAATGTCTGTAACACCTCGT
Source organism: Dryococelus australis (assembly GCA_029891345.1). Lineage (NCBI taxonomy): Eukaryota > Metazoa > Arthropoda > Insecta > Phasmatodea > Phasmatidae > Dryococelus > Dryococelus australis. Next base: position 194,703,800 of record CM056998.1, on the reverse strand, counting down.
TTTCAGTTTTAATAAGGCGTAGAGTTTCCCCTTATTTTAGTTTAGGCAGCACGTCCCACGATTCTGGACACATTGCACACTACTGTACATAGCAATAAATTGGAGTTAAGCGCATCGAGCCTCTTCCTTGTGTATTATCTGATTGGTGGGAGTTTATGCACCTCTCATTTATGAATGTTTAATGCGTATAGAGAGTGGAGTCTAGCTTCTTGCCGAATGAATCCGCGAAATATCCGGGTGTGTAATCACGACCCGAACTCTACACTAGAAGGCTCACTGATCAACGCAGCTGCTTTCTTGTGTGTGGCGTTCTGTGGACAGAGTTCTGGTTTGTGAACGGTACCTGCACGCCAATGGGCAGGGAGATAGATTTTCGCGAAGTGAATTCACCGCAAGTTGTAATTCCAAACACTCTAGCCCAGATCCTCTTTGGTGATTGGATGGTGTTCGTATCACGCGTCTTAGTAGCGTGCGCGCCAATCACAGACGTACGGTGTTGAAGTTACCTAGTTCTGATTGGCCAGTCAAGTAGAAAAATTGTCTTCTCACAAAGACGCGCTACCAATTAGGAAAATAAAATTACTGGAATGTACGTAGGGTAATTAAATATAACAGGTGCGGAAATTTTTCCCGCGAAATTCAACAGTCCCTGCCGATGGATCTAAAGCACCAAGTATGAGATTCACTGGATGCAAGAATTAAGGTAGTATAAATACAGCACGAGTTAAAATATTACACGATCGCAACACGTGAAACAGTAAATTAATGCAGGACCAAAGGGTTAAGTGAGTGAGTGAAGAGATTTGGCGGCTCTTAACGGCGTGGTATTGAGAACCGATGAGGGTGGTTTGAGGTGAGCATGGAGCAATGCCAGAATTAAGGAGTGGGTGGAACGGGAGAACCCCGAGAAAACCTGCTGACCAGCGGCATCGTCCGGCACGATTCCCACTTGCGAAAATCCTGGAGTGGCCCGGCCGGAGATTGAGCCCGGATCGCCGTGGTGGGAGGCAAGCAGCCTAACAGCTAGGCCACTGCGGCCTCCAGCAAAGGGTTAAGCCGTCCTAAGATATTAGCTACACGCAGTTCAAAGTGACTGGATGCTATACTGGGCAGACCTCTCGCTTGGGATCGAGAGACAACGAAGAATATTTACACGAAGGATGAGGATGGAAATAAAATTGATTTCCAGTATGTGTGGCTTTCACATTAGACTATTGTATGTATTAATTTTCAACCCGTTGTTTGAAACTTATTTTTTGGCAGTTAAAACTAGGGTCTCGGTGTCTCGCTAGGACACGCGAGAATTGTGTGTGTGTGTGTGTGTGTGCGTGCGTCTATGTGGCAACGCCGCTGACTACAGCGCGGTGTTGCACCTTGGGTGGCTCGGGTAATAGTTATAACTTGTACCGCGCAGGAAGGAGTCGGCAATTAAGGAGTTTACAACTCTACCGCTGTGTGACCATCACACAGGACATCACGTGACCCTTGCTCACTTCCGCCTCGCTTCGTCGCACAGGCTAAAGATGGACGTAGACCGATGTTTCGTTTTATTGTTTCGTTTTATGGCCGTGTACCCAACACTGACCTGCCCCACACTAATACTACTATCCAAGCCACACTGTCAACAGCGAACATGGGGACTGAGCAGTTAAACTGCTCGCCTGCCGCCTAGGCGAACCGGGTTCACTCCCCGGTCGGGTCACTCCCGGATTTTCGCATGTGGGAATCGTGCCGGACGATGCCGCTGATCGGCTGGTTTTCTCGGGGATCTCCCATTTCCCCCCCGCGTATTCATTCTGGCGCTGTTCCATACTCGCCTCACTTCACCCTCATCGGCTCTCAAGACCTCGTTGTTAAAGGTACTATGTAGCTGCGCGTTCAAGGTCAAGAAGTGAGGGAGCGATACGGGCGACAGTTACACGCACGCCTAGCGGCACATCGCTCTTACGCGCAAGGCGTGCAGTGTTTTCGTCGTAACGCTGTACTGTGACAATTAGATCTGTAACATAGGTGGTGGATTACACGCGATGAAAGTCTACAGATTAAACTGCGTCCCTATACTTGTACTTATCTCTTGCCGCTTAAGGAAACTGCGTAGGCAAGATTTAAAGATGCGATATTTTACCATTTTCACGAATTTTTTCTCCAAGAATGCACTTGATATGAGAAAAGTAAAAAAAAGTAAATAAATAAATAAAGCCATAGGTAATTTTTTTTATATTTTATGAAAATAATTCATTTCTCCAGAATTTTTATTTACAGAGAATACGCGTTCACGCGCAAACAACGATTTCATAGAAAACGTTTCAGTGCGTAGGGCCGTCAGAACTCATCCCTCACTCATTCTTTCGAGACTTAAGCAGTAAGCAGTAGAGACAGTTAGCAGGAAATTAACAAAACTTTAATATACGCAACAGCGATCCATGTATATTTCCCCTCTGCTAAAAACCATTGGAAAATATAAACGTACCTAAATAATGCCTATTTATAATATAACTACTAACCACACACCATAAAGATGCGTTTTTATTGTAGCATTTACATATTTTTTTTAGGTTATTTCTCACTGCAAATCCTACCGCTTAAATAGGGCCACGTGTTTTTCGCGAAAAGGTTTACGCAGAGGCTAGACTTCAATATCCTATGTGCACACTCGCAGTATTCATTAGGCTATTGGCCGCTTGTCTTTGCGTAAAGACAGTCTGTTACATGAGTGAGCCAATCAGAATTAAGTTTTTCCGATACTGACTGTCCGTTATTCGCAGACAGACAGATAAGACACGTAACACTTCAAATGATCCAATCACGAAAGTGGTTCTGATCTGAAGTGCTTTGGAACGCAACTTGTCCTGAAATCTTTTCGCGAAAAACACCCTGATGAAAAGGTTTTGTTGAGTCAAACAACTCGTTTGGTGCAACCAAATTATTTGTTTGTACTGTGCGTGACAGAAACGAGCGGCCCTGGCGGTGGGAGAGTTGGGGCTGGGGTGAAGCTGGAGAATTCCTGACATTAATTTAGTTGTCCTAAGAAAATATATTGTTTAGCAAACTAAATTTGAAAAGCAACAAAATTACTTTTGTTCGTCTAACAAAATATATGTTTGAAAAAAAAATCTCTGCGTTGGACTAAAAAAAAAAAAAAATCAGACAGTAAATTAATTATTTTGTCGAATCAACTGTATTGGTGTATTTGTTTGGCCACTCACTTGACTGCCTTTATTCGAAAATACAGCTCGAGAGTTTTTTTTTTGTGACAGGATAGTAACCGTGTTTGTTAGTATAGGCAATTCACGGTAAAATGAGCATATTTGAAAGCCCTGCCTAAGATCTACTTGTATGCACGTTGTGTATTCTTCCGTCTTATGTGAAATTAACATTGTCATGGGCTTCATCACTTTATACATGCGTCGGTCAAGTAAAAATATGAAATTATTAGAAAAGTAAATATTTAACAATTCAGCTTATTTTTACACTTAGATGCATTAAAAAACACACGAAGCGTAATAAATAATTCCAGTTATCGGAAATGGTTGCTTAATACTTTTTATTCGATGTTAAGATACGGAACTACTTCCCATCCATCGTTACCAACCTTACAGGCCGCATGTCACTCAGTGTGCCGTCAAAAAATTTGCAGTTATGGGCAGTGATTTTTTTCTAGGTTTGATTTCAAAAGTGCTCACTTTATCGTGAACAGCCGTTAGATCTATTGATGCTTAACAAACGCATAAGCACATTAATAAAACAATGCAACAAGAAACTGGCTAGTAAATCTGTAAAACTTGAAATATTTGTTTGCACACGTCGCCCAGTATTTGGAGTAATTCTATATAAAAGCTTTCCGTAGTTTTCACTTGTCACATAAACTGAGATCACCGGCCTGCCCTCATAGCTCATGGGTTAGGCTTCAGCTGGTTAATATACGTGTAGCCAAACAAATCTTTAGTTGCACAAACCAAATCTTACAGTTTGGGGCAACTAAATGAGAACAAGACAATTTGGTTTCAGCAACAAAATATTTCATTGCCTCTATACAAACAAATAATTTGGTTGCACCAAACAAATCTTGTTTTATTCAACAATACCTTTTTCTCCGTGTACCTTCTGGCAAGTCAGTCTCCAATAGCTGGTTGATGAACTAAGCTCCGCCATATTACTGGAGTCTGTGTCTGGAGCTCGCAATACACGGCATAATTCCGCTTCTGTACTCTTAAGTAGTCTGTGACACAGAGAATTCTACCTTGCTGGTGGTTCTTAACCCTTTGGGGATGGTACACATTGCTTGCCATTGAAGATGAAGTTGAAGTGAGTTGTCTATATTCTCCACCTCACAATAACAGTCCCGTTGGTATCTGTATTTCCACTTACCATTGCCCTATTGGTCCTGGGTACAACGGACACGCCTACTGTACTCTGTAACGTTTGTTATTGGCTGGCCGTCGGCCAATGAAGTCACGTCATAGCCCTGTACCAGTTAAAGTGTCGCGACAGACGTAACAGGTTTTACAGGTCATCGTGTTCATTCGAGAAAATATAAAAATTAACAGTTTTATTCTTAAGAGCTAAATTGTTGATAAATTGTATTTATTCTACTTATTTCTTACAAATTCCTGCGAAACATTACAGCAATAAAATTGTGGGTCTGGTCTTCAACAGTAAACAAATTTCCATGTAAACGTAGCCCCGAATATATACGTGCATACTCCTCAAGGAGTTAAAACTTGATATTTCCCTGTCCCTTATAATTCATGCATACTACGTCGTTCTTTACTATTAATTAAAAAATAAACTGGAATAACAATCCATCCCGGTTTGAAGTAATTCCGGCTGGTTACAAAGTTGACTGGGGACCGCGGTGTTCCAGTGGCTAGACCACTCGTCTTCCACCTAGGGGAACCGGGTTCGATTCGCGGCGGGGTCGCGTGGGAATCTTGCCGGACGATGCCGCTGGTCGGAGAGTCTTCTCGGATATCTTCCGTTCATCCCGCCCTTTCATCCCAGCGCCGCTCCATACTCAGCTCACTTCAACCTCATCGGCTCTTGAAACCTCGTGTCAAGGCCAATGATGCACGACAGCAGTATATTTACCCGACTTTCGTTATAACTTGTTTTTGAGAGGGTTTAACGAAATTGTTGTCACGACAAGACGTAAATAAAAATTTTTAACAACTTCTTGCATTGTTAAATATTCACTATCTTTATTATTCTGCGAGCACTGGTTGAAGATGAGAATAAAATACTCTTTCCTATCGTCCATCAGTGCCCCGATAGCAGTAAAGGTAATGAATAACTATTCTTTATTTATTGTCTTGCCAAAATTTTTGGAAAATTCATTGAAAAACCACTCAAAATTAAGGTAAATACACGCCTTTCGTACACAATTCCCCTTAATATTTTGTAAACCATGCTCGAGTGTAAATTCTATCAAATACTTTTTGACAATTTATTTGTTCAGAATAAAACTCGCGCGTATATGCAGTATTTACTCGGCTAGTGTTTAACATGACCTCACAAGAACACCACAGCGATGTAACAATTATATTGCCGACGATAGAATAAATTTTTTTTTTACCACCCAAACGGACATGATTGATTGCAAATCCTTGTGTACGATAAAGGACATTTTATTGGGTCAATATCAGTTCGGCTTTCCATTGGTTGATGACCGGCCAGTAATGAAGGCTCTAAAGTACAGGGTAGTGTCCGGTGTGGTATTGACCAATAAGACGATCGTGAGCCCTGGCACAGACACCAACAGAATCGGTGTTCTTGCAGTAGTGAGGTATAGATGACTCACGTCTAATTTGTCTTAAGTGGCAGTAAATATGTGCACACCCCAATGTGTTAAGAGCCGCCCAAATCTCTTCACTCAGTCATGAAGTGGACTGTCGTTCGGCGCTGGGAGAAGTTAAGTTTCACCCGACGAGGTCGGGATAAAGAGGGAGAGATGGATGGAGAAGGTGAGAAAGACGGAGGGACGAGGTAATTAACATGAAGAGACGTGGTCCAAGCTGTGCGATAGCGATCGGGCGGCTTGGCGCTCGCAACACAGACTTCACGCGTCATTGTACGGACTGCCGCTAAGGCGGCACGCACAGTGTTTAAGCCACTTGTGTTTACTTACCTCGGCGACCAGGAGGGTCCTACATGTCCCGCTCTCAGCGACGTGGCTCACGCGCCTCGTCAGTACGCGAGTCCGGCCACTCAGTCATTAACACCTTAACCTTTTCAGTCATAGTTAGGATAGGAAGAATTCGAGGGTTCAATTACCTGTAGGCTAGAATCCACAGTCATGTGTATATTTGAGCCTCAGATGTTTGTTTATTGGCTGCTGCCCCATAGAGTAGCCAGTGTTACTTCACACCTGGCAGTATGGCACTCGCTACTTGTTTCCTTGCAAGTCTGCTATTGGCTCAGAGTCGTCCAGGGCGTGTCTAATAAACTACGATCCAATTGCAAACTCAACATCAGTGTACACTTGTTTGACGTCTATCTTGTCCTGAAGTTAACTCGCGAAATGTTCCTATCCCTAGAGTGTCCTCTATCTAGGACGTTGCATATGAAGTGGCGTGAATGGTCTGAACTGTACACAGCAGAACATACCGTCCAATGAGAAACATCCATACGTGTAGGAGACATCTTTCGCTGCTGAGACTATGTTCCGTAGCATCATAAACCACTGCTACCAGTCACATAAATCACTTATAGATTTTTATTGGTCCCGATGTAAGACAAAGCGTCGTCTGGATATCAGTACAGTTCCGAACAAAAGATTTGCATGTTGCAACACCTAAAATTGTATATTTATTTCTGACTGGAAGGGTTAATCTAGACATTAATGTTTCGATTTAGGTTTTGCGAAAGATGAATATTTTGGTGACAGATGTACTTAAAAATGTCTTACAACAACTGGCACTCTAGACCCGATGGAAAGGGTTTCAGTATGCGCATGTCAGAAGTAACCAATTATAGAATTGTTGGTGTGTCAACAGCAACAACTAGCGCTACCTAGGGAAAGTGATGGTTCGTATTGGTGCTGGCTTCTGGACTTGCTCTTCACGGACCGCAATTTCACCTCATTACCAACATGCCAGATGTGAACGATTGTACTCGGGATAATATGTCAAGGGGGTTACTCGCTAGTAAAGGCTGTGCACGATAGAGTGAGCACTTTTGAAACCAAACCTCTGAAAAATGTCACTGCCTCTACCTGCATATATTTTAACTGGCACACTGAGTGGCATTGCGTCTTGTTAAGTTGGTAATGACGGAGGGGAAGTAGTCCCACGTCTTAGCGTTGAATTAAAAGTGTCAGGTAAACATTTGTGAATATTAAAATTATTTCTTTCGTTTCCTGTTTTATAATGCATAAAAATGTAATCATAAGTATATTTTGTAAGTTATTTACTTTTCTAATTATTTCACTGTTTTACTCGACAGACGCGTGAACAAAGTGATGGTTCCCATGGAAATTATAATTTTACATAAGTTGAAAGAATACATAACGTGGATACAAATAGATCTTAACACTTTGTAGACTCTGCTCGAGTGTAGCTCGAGCGAAGCTAATTGGAAAATGTCTTTGTTGTTCAGAACAAAACTCGCATGGCTGTTCTGTCTTTGCTTTAACATGGCCTCATAAGAACACGACAGTGCAGTAACAATGGTATTGCTAATGGCAGCATTATTTTATAGCCACTCAAAGAGACATGATTTACGTAAATCCTTTTGTAAGATAAAGTACATTTTATTGATTCGTTATCAGCTCGGCTCTCCATTGGCTGATGACCGGCCAATAATGAAGGCTGTTAAGTACATGGTAGTGTCCGGTGTGGTATGTACCCATAATACGATGGTGAGTTCTAACCAACAGAACAGACGTTCTTGCAGTAATGGATACAGGTGACTCACTTATAATTTGTCTTAAGTGCCAGTAAGTGTGTACAGACCTCACTGTGTTAAGTAGGGCTCTCAAAAGTGCTCACTTTATTGTGAACAGCGTATAAACTATTTTTAATGCCTCGAGTTCACATCGGACCATAAGAAAGCTCGACAACGGCGATGGAAAACAAGATCTGTTGAGAAAACACATACATCGTTGTCACTGTATTTTAAAGCACTGTTTTACGTAAGAATAAACATGGTAAATAGAGGGCAATTTTCGCTGACTTTTGCCACTTTTCAACCACCACCTTCATTCGTCCCTAAAATAGATATAAATTAAGATATTCCATAATTTTTTCCTAAATTATAATTGACACTACTGTTAACAAGGGGACCTCATTGACAACTGGTGAGGCTGCTTAAGAATAATCACGGAAAACAGACTCGCATACCGCCAATGACGGTCGGGAAGTAGCCCAGCTTGCCACAGAGGCTAGGATGTTCGCCAGACGATGCCGCTAGTCAGCGGGTTTTCTCGGGGCTCTCCCGTTTACACCAACCCTCGCATTCCGGCGCTGCTCCATAGCCACCTCGCTTCTCCCTCATCGGCTACCAAGACTCCGATGTCAAGGCCACGCTGGAGCTGAAGACCAACTTAGCCGTGGGATAGTCATTTACATGTAAAGTAAGTAGGGACACTTGAATTTCGCGAAATGATTTCCGCATATGCTATATTTCAATACCCTACGAACTTTCCAGTAGTTTCCTTTTGCTTATTGGTGGCGTGTGTTTACGGAGAGGACAATTTCTGACTTGGCTGGCCAATCATATTTCGGTATCTCCAATACTGTACGTCTGTGATTCGCGCGCAGACACCTAAGACACGTAACATGGAAACCATCCAATCACCAAAGTGGACCTGAGATAAAGTGCTGTGAAATACAACTGGTCGAGAATTTTTTTTTCTCACGAAAATCGGGTGTTCGTAAAAATATGTTGTTTCACTACTTCTGAATTTGCAGATTTCGGATCTTACTGCAGTGCTATTGCATCAAAAAATGTTTTAATCCTTCCAGTCCATGTGTCCATGATCGGGGACATGTTGCACGTGGCGTATATTTATGGTCGGCGCTGTACTCAGCAAGGAATCAGTGGCAGTCGTTTTGAGCAACTTCCTTGTGAGTTAACTGACTTGTTGGAAATTTCTGCAGCAGTAGTTTGTGAATGGTTAATGTCGATGTCATCGAACAGTATGGAGCTGTTCAATGGCAGCGAGAATCACGCTCGACGTAAGTACAGTGCACATCATCAAACAATTAAATGGATGCAACACTTGGGCTCGCGAATTAATCCGGGACTGGACGAGTTAATGGTTCCATGAATGTGATATTATTAATTACATGTTTTTGGCTTCAAGCTAAAATTCACATTACTGTATGCACTACAACCAACGTCGATTCTCCATTGGCTGCTGCCTAGATACTAAGTCACTCCCTTTCTGAGTGAGCTCTACGTAATTGTGGGACACGATTGCGAAGTGTTCATTTATTGGATGCGGAGCTACCCGGGGCGTGTAAAATAAAGAATGGCCCATTGACAACAGTAGAGCGAATGCACATCTCCTTTTAGTATAACACGTCTTGAGAAGGACGCAAATTTTGCAGGTCTCTAGTGTTGGGAAAGAGCTTACAAACCCAGATATTCTAGATGGAAATATTTGCATTGCGACAGTTTTCGTGGTGCATGATCAATCCTCTTAAGAGCTGCATAGCACTCTTGCCTGATATGAGCTCTGTTTGAAAGTGTCTCTAACGCTGACATTCTATCTCTTCAAACCAAGGAGAGACGCGAGATTTTGTAATGAAACACTTGAATGCAACATGTAGCATGGACCGCGGAGGGAGGGTCGCCCTTTTGAGAAAGTGAAAAAAAAAAAAAAAAAGGGGGGGATGATTAGGAGACCAGGCACGGCGGGGAAATTCGCTCGGTTAGTAAGACCTTCGTGTATGCATCTTTATCATCCTATCTCTAGGGCGATGACGTATAAATAGAGCCACGAGTATTTCGCGAATTCATTCGGAGGCGAGGTACACGCCAAACACTTGTTCTTTTCTCCTACTGTTGTGGTTGGACGACAGTTGTTTAGACACGCCCCGTTTAACTGTGAGCCAGTAATAATCAGGGAGCAGGACTGTGAGTGAGTGTTTAAAAGTCCTGTACAGATGCCTTTTTTGGAAACAGCAATCAATAAGGAATTGATAATGTCTAGAGACCTGCGAAATAACGCGTTATTATTTGAGGATATGTTAAACTTTTGAAACTCTTCTACTTTTACAATACGTTTGTCATTGGCCCATTATTTTTTCGACACGCCCCGGATAACTCTGCGCCAATAAACGAACACCTCACAATCGTGTGCCCCAATCACGTGCAGGTTACTCAAAAAGGGAGTGACTTCACATATAGGCGGCAGCCAATGGAGAAACAACGCCGGATCGAGTATATACAGTACTGTAAATTATAGCTTGATGCCAAGAAATAACCCGAATTTTGCATGGCCCTAATGATGTCTCGAGTGTATAGAGTGTTGTTCAGCGTAGCTTGGTGCCAACTCAATCCGCGAAATACTCGTGGCGCTTCGTATAAAGGCTGTTCACGATAAAGTGAGCACTTTTAAAATCTACCTTTGAAGAATATCAGTGCTCCTACCTGCATGTATTTTAACGGGCGCACTGAGTGGCATGCGCCCAGTAAAGTTGGTAACATTGGAGGGAAAGTAGTTCCATATTTTAACGCCGAATAAAAGTTTTCTGTTTTATTTTAACGAATTGAAATGTAATAATTAGCAAATTTGTAAAATATTTTTATTTTTCTTATAATTTTACAGGGATGAGGTCCATGTCAATGTTAATTTTACATACGGCGGAAGAAGAGACAACGTTCATACAAGTAGATCATAACCAGGGATTTAAAAAGTTCTCAGTTTTCCGCGAACAGCATATTCCAGTGATAGACATGGCCAAAAGAAAATCCAGGCCTGCTTAATGAGCTGTTCGAATGCGTCGTATTTTGCACACTACGTCACTCACTGCACACCCATACGAGTGTAAACTTAATGGATATTACATGGCGTTTTGTGAGAATCGAGTAATTAAAACAGTTTTCGAGTTATTATAAGAACAAATTGTTTCTCGTGTGGTTTTTGTAATAAAGCAGGAAGACTAACAAATATGACAAAGACTTTGTGTATTTTGCAGTCAGTTAAATTTATTTAATTAATTATTACTGTAGGAACATTTTCGCATAAAAAATAATGTACTTTAGTGGTTAACTTTGATATTTCAGAAAATGTGATTATTTAGTGTTATGTATACCGAAAACTATAACCTCGTCGCAGATTTGCTTTCTCTCGAACGACAATGAATGCGGCATTTGCCAACATTTGTCTTATCTTCGGCTATTATGAATAAATGTATCGCTGAACCAACAAACTTCGGCACTCATATCAACAAATTATTAGCTCAGCCGGAAACATAACTTAGTTTATAGGTCACGAGAACAAAATAATCCTGGCAGGTATTCATCTCACAAAGATACGCCACCAATTAGGAAAAGAAAACTGCTGGAACATCCGTAGGATATTGAAATACAGTGTGTGCGAAAATATCTTCGCGAATTTCGGTTGTCCCTACTTATACGATCCGATTAACACATTGAGGTGTGCGCAAATTGACTGGCAGTTAAGATCAATTAGAAGTGAGTCACCTATAGCCACTGCTGCGAGAACACCGGTTCTGTTGGTGTCTGTGTTAGAACTCACCATCGTCCTATTGGTCCATACCACACCGGACACTACCCTGTACTCTACAGCGTTCATTATTGGCCGGTCATCAACCAATGGAGAGCCGAGCTGATACTGAACCAATGAAATGTCATTTATCGTACAAAAGGATTTACAGTCAATCATATCCTTTAGAGTGGCTATAAAAAATGAAATACTATAGTTAGCAATATCATTGTTACTGTGCTGTGGTGTTCTTGTGAGGCCATGTTAAACACTAACCGAACAAATACTGCATATTCATGGGAAATTTGTCCTGAACAACCAATAAATTTTTTAGTTAGCTTTGCTCAAGTTATGTACGGAGTTCTCGTTGCTCTAATTACAACCATGGTTCTGTTGGTCGTCATAACTCTAGCAGTTGTTTAAGAGCCAAATTAGGTGAAGAATCGGAAATAGCTGACGGAGTTGATTTTTGGCTGGTATCAGGTTGAAAAATCCACCCATTGTTGAAAAATCCGAAAAGTTTCCAGTGTTGTTTAACTATAGGCTTAGCTGCAGACTTCTGCGTCCAAGTTTGTTTTGCCTGTGTAATCGGAGCACCGTTTGTTGAAACAGTCTTGGGAGGAATGCGAAAACAATAAACAGCCGAAATTAAACTCGTCGAATGCCGTGGAATTCCGCCAGGAAGAGCCTTAGCCTCTTGCAAGGGGACTCGCGAACCATGATGATATTCGCTCACCCATCCAACCTCGTCGATCTCGCACTAATTTGTGAGCTCGAGTGTAATATTTTTTGCGTATGCTGTACTCGCGACGAGCCTGATTCTTACAAGCAGTGATACATAGTCTGCATATTCGTTAACCATGCATAAAATAAAGGCCCGGGAACTCGGTCATGAATCGTATTAACAGAAAGAGACTCTTTCAAAATATCGGCACATGTTCCTAGTTTGCATACTCTATAGGACGGCAGTGCCCTTCATGTTTCACATGGTCAAGATTGTGGACACTGTTAATGCATGGGTATCGTTTTATGTGAGCCCTGAGTATCAAAGATATTTCTTAAGTTTCGAAGTTAATAAGTTATAGTTTTTTAATAAAATAATTGACTCCAGTGCGAGCTTATCGATAGCTAAGAGTTGCGATAAGCAGTAGCATGTGGTGAAGTGTTGCACGGTAAGCTGGTGTTTGCTCAGTGCTGTACATACTCGACGCACGCAGCAGGAACCAGTAACCAGAGTGGAGCCGGGGGAAACTGAAGGTATTGCGGCCACTCACGAGAGTGCAGCGAGGCACCCATTATAGAGGTGCTGTGATGTCAACAGTGCGACTACTTTTAAGAACACGATGTGTAAACTAGCAAATGATTAGGTATAGTGTTCGTTTTTATTTGCAGGCACACGTTGTTTCATAGAAATATTGTTTTTTGGTAAGTTTTATTATTTCCTTTTAAAGCACAGATTTTCGTTCTTGGAGCGAAAGAAGAGATTTGGATGGCTTTTAACGTTGAGATCTTGAGAGTCGATGGGGGTGATTGAGGTGAGTATGGAGCAACGCCGGAATGAAAGAGCGGGAGAAACGGGAGATCCCTAGAAAACCAGCCGACCACGGCATCGTCCGGCACCATTCCCTCATGCGAATTTCGTTCCTTGATTCTACTGCCATCTATCAGGCAAAGTTTGAGTTCATTTAAATATATTTTTGTCTCTCCAATACGGTAGTCACTTTTAAATAGTTCAGTTATGTCAAAATGAAATTAAAGGACAGGTTTGACAGGTTTCCATTAAGTAAAGTATGTAACAGAAAATTATGTAAGTCGTAAAAAAAAATTATCTTTTGTTAGTTATCTTGTAAAGATAAAGGATGGCTTCCCAGTTGGCACTTTATTTTGTACACATTGTCATAATTAATCATAACGAAGTCCAATTATTGCATCTACAACGCATATTTTCTTAATTAACTAATAATATAGCTTATGAAATTATTAGTGATGTCATATGTTCTTTGCGCCGCCCGAAGATGACCCTGTCAATCTCTGCAGTGTTGCAGTAGTAAGAACATACATGGCTGCTATCTCTGGTGTTTATGAATGTTTCGCTAAGGCTATTTTCGAGATTTGGTGATTCCGTCTGGATATTTTCTCAGCCGTCTTAACATCTCGAATTTACTGCTATTTGGCATATTGTCATTTTCTACTATATAATGTTTTGAAATATGGAATTTTCGCATTCGTTGAGTAATACTAAGTATAGGCCATTCACGGAAAAATGGAACACTTTTATAAGCCCTTTCATTTCAAATAATAGTTAATAAATATTGTTTATTGTAGTCTTAGACGTTAGTTCCAAAGTGCGGTGGAATATTCATATAATGTTTATTACTTACATGGAAATATTTATTTTAAAATGGGGTTAAAGGATAAAACATGACTGATAGGACATAGCAACTAGGGCCGCACCAAGTGCTCACTTTACCGAGAACTGCTTATACCGCGTAATTGTTTGTGTTTCAGTGTACAACCTAATTCCCGAATTTCACATAAAATTTCTTTGAATTATTAACCCATTCAGACCCAGTGTACACAACTTTGTACATTACGCACTTGTAGATAATTTTTGCTCTGTACTGTACACTACGAAACTTAACGTACAATAAATAACCTTACCTGTGGTTAAATGATTAGCAAACTGTCTTACTAGTTTAAGTCATAACTGGTTCATATAACTGTAGCCAAATGTATAGTCTACAGCTCATTGGCTGTGACAACGAAACAAGTGTTGTGTCGACTAAGGTACAGCACGGATCATAAAAAATTGTTGTTCCCAACATTTGAAACCATAAATTAAAAGTGTGTCTGGAAGGGTTAAAGTAGGATGCACGACTTGAGGTGAATGCGGTTCTCGAGTTGATGGATGTTGGGTTGCTGGGTCTGGAACTTCTGATAAATGGACTTCTGATCGGGTGTAAAGTGGTCGCCCGAGGCAACATGCCCTGTTGAGTTCGGCTCGATGTTTCTGCCAGTTTCGCCAGTGGACCAGCGCAACCCAACAATCATATATGAAACTGGCTTAAATCAATAAACATGCACGTGCATGCTGATTGCTACGTTCAGACGTTTAATGCTAAAAAAAAAAAATAATTGAAAATAGCCTAAATATTTCTGTGACCATGTAATGTAATACTATCAAAACAAATTATATGTATTCTAAGGCCCCATACGCATAACCCACTGATCGTGAAAGTACTTTATAAAATTCTGATTATATTTTTTAAAAAATTTTCTTAAAAAAAAAGTTATTTACTCATGTAATGGTATTTGAAAATTGTCTTCACATCACTATACTCTACTGATCTGAGAATGCTATTTTTTTAAGGTCATTTAGAATAAATTTACCTCAACCGAGATTCTTCTTTGTTTTATATGTGTATTTTTTAATTATTAGGCTACATCCTGTTGCAATCATTCTGTGAGTTATTGCATACAGAGATATTGCGAGAAACCCAGGTAATCACGGATTCACGCCTAGGACCTCGCCATGCCGGCGGCGCGGTTGGACTGTATATGTGCCAGTCCTACGTGAACATTTATTTTCTTACTTGGGTTTGCTACGGAAGGGGGAATAAATAGCAGAGAGTCAAAAAAACAGCTTACTCTGGAACAGTTTAAGTATGACGGCTTACGTTTACAGATCTGCAAATTTTTAGTTATGAAATAGTAGCACACTAGAATTTACAGTCTTGCACACACACATTCGTTCATATGCTGGTGTCAGAATGAGGTATTTACTTCTGATTGGACTGCACGTGATTGGGCAACTTTTCAGCTCGTGTCTATAATGTGTGGCTCGAGATGACGTCTAACTCAGTCCCTATCATCAAGTATTAAAGCGAAAGTTACGGGGTTCAAATTTCTGTAACTGTTTCACAGTTCTCGTTGTGTCCGAGCTCCTTTCGTTCGGCTTTTTCAGCTCTCTCTGTAAAGGTCTTCTTTCTTCTCTCCTAAATTAAATGAATGATAATAAATACCGCAGCATATTAGTAGTAGGGGCGTGGGGGCCTTACTTTACATTTTTGTTTAATCGTATTAACCCTTTGATATCAAATTGATTGAAAGGGTTAATCCTTAATCCGCTCTTAATCCGATCAAACTTTTTAAATCCGATTTTAATCCAACGTGATTAATTCTTAATCCGACTGAATGGGGTGTGTGCGTTCGTTCAAAGAAATTTGATGAGAAAGTTGATAAAATTTCTTTGATGTTTGTTTTTTAATTTTGTGTATGGTTATACTTTATTTGTAACGAGAGCTCTGTACGATGTTGACGGTGTGGTGTCCTGGAGGCGACTGACCAGAGTGGTGGGTTGCAATCTGTTATATAGGGGTTTTTGTTTAGTGCAAGAGTGTGCTAAGGGAAATTATTATTTTTTTTTTTTCTTCAAATTTTGATATGTTTGTATGGATATTGGTCGTAGACGCTGGTGGTAGATAGGCGACTGTGAAAGATACGTCTTGTATGTAAAGTATTGAAAAATAACAGCATAATAAACGAACACACAAAAACGTGACTCTCACTAAACGAAATCCAGCTAGCCAGTATGAAATTACACAAGGCAGAGTCTTTAAACGAAATATATTTCAAACAAGTTCTACATATGAATAAATAACATGAGAGAGAAGTATACACAAGTACATGACATTCCTAAATTAATTAATTAATGAAAAAAAATGTCACTATAAATTACTTTAATTAAACGACAGTCGTCCTAAATGCATTAACAAGTTTACACATAAAATTACACTACCTTACATGATTCAGCCTGGTGAATGACATCTTATGGCAAAAAACTCTGAATATAATTTAAACCAGACACAATAGTGTACGTCTATTCTGATAAGTATAATATATAACTATCTACAAGAAAGTAATTAATTATAGAAAATAGTATCCCAAATTATTTGCTTCAAAATAATCCACTTGCATCAAAGTGTAGAGCTTAATCCCACATCACTTTATATATAACAGAAAAAATTTACAAACATCCTCGAAGAGATTTTTTTTTTTAAATAATGCACGTACTATAAATTTACACAAACTGTGTTAAATATAGCGCACTTGTTAACAGAAACTGTATTTTTTAAACTGCTATGAAGTCTCGTCTACCGAACACAGAAATGGGGTTTACACGATAAATGCACTACCGCACGAAAATTTATATTTTCCATTAAATGCAAAAAATATATTTCACACTATAGTTTACTAATACTGTGAACGAGATCTGAACCACAGAGCAAATAATATCGCTTAACGAAAATTGCGGCTAGCACTAGAGATGAAGGTAGATGCGATGGTCGCTGGTCCGTAGTTGCGGTAACCCGCGATCGTAACCACATTGGCCGTGAAGTTTCTAGAGGTGCGGTGAAGATGAGAGAAAGAGCTGTTGAGGTACACATCTGTCTAGTCCAAGCATGAGCAACTGAAGACGGTTCCAAGTGTCCAGAGAGCTTCAGATCGGGGGGCCTGTCTACCACCCCTCCCACCACCCACCACCATCTCACTGCTACCCTGGGCTGCTCTCGATTGTTAATTTTTTTCGGCAATGTAGCAATATGGCGTCAACAGTCTAGTTGCATTCAGATCGGGGGGCCTTGCATGCTTGTAGCCACCCCTCCCACCTCCACCCCACAGAACCGGCCAGAGTCCAGGTTGCCAGCCACCCCACGCCCCGTCCCATCCAAGTTGTGTCTGCGAGGCCCTGGGGGTCATTCACCCGCCTGCCTTTGATTGTCATTTTTTGCAACTGACTCAAGATGGAGACAACTGGGTAAATGCCCTCAGATCGGGGGCTGTTTGCTTTTAGCCACCCCTCCCATTCCTACCCTACACCCTTCATCCTCAGAACTGGCACAAGTCCAGTATGCCAGCGACTCCCTACGCCCCCTCCCTACCAAACCCTGTCTGCGGGGTCCTGGGGTCAAGATCCCATCCCTCCCCTACTCCAGAACTTGTCTTTGTGCGAAAAGCGAGTTCTTCTCCAAGGCCATGGCTACGCACCCTGACCCCCGCCCTTCTCAATGAGGCTAGAGCACACGTTCTGCTGGCTGGAGAACTCTCCGGCCCAAGCACCCCGCCTTCGCTGCCGATCCAAGGTCACACAAGAACCTGGCGTATTCCCAGCGAATTAAAAAAAAATCTCGCAACTCCCACTGATGAAATTTTATATCCTTGAAATAAAGTTTCTTTAATCCCCGAGAAAATCCCTACACTTCAAATTCCAACAACAAGTGTACACTTGAATCAAGCAAACTATGATTTGAAAAAATCACACAGAAATACAAAACACATTTTTTTTACAAGTTTTGAAAGAAGACACATATTTATTCGTCTAGCAGACAAAAATATGTATTTCACATATAGCCCACAAGTATTAGGCAGTACTATTATATAGGAAAATGTAATATAATCTTGCTAAACATTTTTTGGGAAAGACAGTAGACTACAGCGACGTGTTTTTACAAAAGATACGAGAACGAGTCATTCTAAAACCTCGTGGGCAATACCAGGTAATGGATAGCCGAGAATCGAGTATGTTTGGGGAGCGGGCGAAACTTTGGTCTCAAAAGTCGATGAGGGTGAAGCTAGGCGAGTATGGAGCAGCACCGGGCCAGGTAGTGCGTGGGCTGGGAGTTTGGGTCGCACTCTGGTGGGAGATGTTCACAGGGTGAAGCGGGCAAGAGAATGAGAGAATGCTTCAGAAATGTGGTGCATTCTACGTCGCGTGCCACTATCTATAACCGCCCGCTTCCATTTGCCCAACAACCTTCCCTTAACACGCAGAGCCTTGTGCTCTTCTCCGCGCATGCGCTCCAGCATTAGAACTTCCCCTCCGGTCGCACCAATCCGGCGACTTATCTGTGGCGTGAATTACCGGTTTGCAGCTCGCCTCCACTATACAATCCAACATATCCTGGGACCTGACTACCCTCGCCTGTCTTTCACAAGTTTAAAGCAAGTGGAATGCGCTAACAACATTGCATTGAATTTTAAGCCTAGTATTAAAAATACTCTTTTTTGAAATAATGTGAATTTCTCGACACCATCAAAAACATTTATGAAATTTTATACTGTAAAAATCGTATGCATCACAAAATTTAATAATGATTTTCGTATAAAACATTTTTAGCATGGGAATAGTATTTTTTTCTCTTAAATCTAATCAATTTCCAAGACCTATATCATTACAAGCAAAGAAATATAACGTACCACAGACAATTATGAAACAAAGAAAAGTATTCCAATAAATTAGCCATGAATTACGTCACAATTAAACAAATAAAAACACGAAATACCATAGAAATTTAATTCGAGAAATAAATTCCGGGGTACAATATCCAAATTCAAATAAATATTTCAGGTTAGAAATACATTCTAAATGACATTAAAACGGAATCGCATCCCAAATGCCTTTAAGTTGAAAAATTGCGCGAAAGAGTATTTCAATTTCAGGAAATGACAACGAATTAAAAAAAAAAAATCACGTCTTAAATTTCTTTAAGCTGTAAAGTTCCACGAAATTTTATCCTGATTCCAAGAAATGTAACATCAAAAACAATCAATTATATCACATTTAAAAGGAATCAAATGCAATTGAATACGACCCAAACACAATGAATTACAATACCTACCAAACACAACAAATTAATACCTAAATGCGATTTTCCTATTAAATAATTCTATCACACTTACCAATTGAATTAAATATCAAATGTAACGGATTATCGCCTAAATGGAATGACGTCATAATTAAAAGCATTTAATCACACTGGATTATCGCTCCACATTAATCCAATGAAACGATAATCCAATAAAAAAGGGGATTGATTACACAATGAATTGTACATCCTATCCCCATACAGAGGTTTATTAAATAAAATAATACATCAAATAATATTTTAGAAATCTTTTATTTAGTATCATAATTTTACAGGCATTGCATTACAATCTTTTGAGGTCTTGATTCTTAACCCACGAATCGTGTGCTTTTGAGAAGCCCCTCCATAGAACCAACGATATAACTTTCTTCTTTTTAATGATTTTATCAATCACATATTTATTTAGAGAACTGACTTTTTGCAGTTCATGTTCGTAAAATCCAATTTTATTGGTAAATCGCATAAGAACTATTTTCTACTAGGCAGTACCAACACACATTTTTTCTCCATGCTTTATTAACCCTTTGAGGATGGTACCAATTTCTTGCCATTGAAGACAATGTTGAAGTGAGTTGGCTATATTCTCCACCACAGCAATAACGTCCCGTTGGTATCTGTATTTCCACTTACCATTGTCCTATTAGTCCTCGATACACCTGACACGCCTACTGTACTCTGCAACGTTTATTATTGGCTAGCCGTCGGCCAATGAAGTCACGTCTCGGCTCTGCACCAGTTAAAGTGTCACGACACATGTAACAGGTTTTACAATTCATCGTGTTCATTTGAGAAATAATTAAAAATAAAATTGTTGATTAGCTTTTCTTTTTTACTTATTTTCGGCAAAGCTCTGCGAAACATCGAAGCTATAACTTTGTGGGTCTGGTTTTCAACGATAAAGAAATTTCCATATACATGTAGCCCTGAAAACGTGCGTACTTTCTGAACGGGTGTTAATATCAACTATGAACTAAATATTATAATTTACAGCTAACATATATGTAAAAGTTGAATTTAATCGAAAATGAATTATTTTTACGTTAACGCAGGCAGGTATTGAACACTTCTGATAAAAAGCATATTTAATAAGTGAAGTGAAGTGAAGGGATTTGGATGGCTCTTAACATCGAGGTTTTGAGAGGCGAAGCATATTTAGGAAACAACCCGTCATACGCGGGGTGATTTTTTTTCAAAGGTTTGATTCGAGAAGGGTGGAAAGTAACGTGAGTGGACTAACCTTTTGTCCTGCGGTGCAGCAGATGGTTTGAGATAAGTGGAGGGGATGAAAGGAGGTTCGTGTGAAGTATGGGTGAGGTGTGAGGCGTGTGGAGGTGAGGTTATGTACGATGTCTGTTATCGGCGCCTGGAGGTACCCGCCAAACACATTGCAGCTCTCCCAGGTAATGGGCTCAGCACTCAGATTTACTGCCCTGCAATAGCCGGCCCGAGGTGCCGGCCAACTCGTCATTAATGAACTCCTTGCCTTCGCCTCGAGTAACTAAGGCCAGTACATACTTGTTAACTATATATGCATATTCGTACTTGCCGTTGTGAGTACTTACTCCGACTATTCGGACGACTTTTGTCTGACTCGTCCTACAACCTGGCGTAAATAACCTGAACTACTAGAAAGTAAATAAGTGTTTTATCATTCTGAGCTAACAACTCTATGGTTTTTGCTGAAAATACACATTTTGTGTTCTATGTTGGTTGTCTTTGGTTGCGTTTACGTCTATGGTGTTGTTGCAAAAAAAAATAACAATAATGCATTTGTAATGCGTAACAGGTAGGGTATTATAAACTCAGAAATAATTTTGCACATTAGTTGCTTCGTAGAGAAATATGACGTTCCCGTCATAGGTTATGTAGGTGACATTTGAAAACAATTATGGCTGCCACCGCAAGTACGCAAATTCACCCAGTAAGTAAGCAACTTCGTGTACTTAGCAAGTACAGAAGCTGTGTGTACTATACTAGGAGCTGGGATGGGGCTAGTATATACTTAGTGACTTGAAAGGAATTGAGACACATCCTAAGCGTTGCCGCTCTGCAACTACGAATCAGAGCACACGTCTTCATCTCGTAGTCCCGTAGCTATGCCGGGGCCGCGCTGGTTGAGTGGTTAGACTACTCGCCTCCCGCCGAGACGAACCAGGTTCCAGTCCCCGGCGTGGTCGCCCAGTGTGATAATAGTGCCGCACGATGCCGCTGGTCCGCGGGTTTTCTCGGGGATCTCCCGTTTCCCCCCGCTCCTTCATTCCGGCGCTACCCCACACTCACTTCACTTCACCCTCATCGACCCTCAATATCTCGATGTTAAGAGCCGTCCAAATAATTTCATTCACTCTAGTAATGGGCTACGTATCGGAAAGTAGTTAACCCTTTGAGGATTACGCCCGTATATATTCGGGGCTAAGTTTACGGGGAAATATTTTTCATCTTGAAGACAATCCTCACGCTTTTATAGTTTTACAGTTTCGTTAGAATTTATCGGAATCTAAGTATAATCGTATAACTAGTCAGCATTTCAGTTCGTAAAAACAAAAGTGTTAATAAGCAAATAAGCATGATACCTATATTGTGAAAACTGTTACATCTGTCGCAACACATTAATTGGTACGCATTGGCTTACGGCCAGCCAATAATAAACGTTTAAAAGTACAGTAAGCTCGTTCGGTGCAGCTAGGACGATGAAATACAGATATCAGCACGGCTTGTAGGCCTGTAGTTGAGAAGGCAGGCTACTCACTTCAAGTTTTCAGTGCCGGAGAATATGCGCCATTCCCAATGGTTTCACACTTTCACAGCCTGTGTCCATGATCGAGAAAATGTCGCACATGAAGGATATGTAAGATCTGACACTGCACACGAAGTGAGTCTGCGACCAATGGGATGGGACCCCGCGTTTTTTGTGAAATAGTTGTTTGTGCGAATAGGTGTACCTCGGTAAATAAATGTTCAGCAAATATGACTTTTTGTCATAAAAGATTAAAAACAATTATTTATGCGCCTATTTTTTTACTTGTGTTATATGAAGTGTATTCTTGGAGAAAAAAATTCGCGAAAATGGTCAAATATAGCTTTTTTTTTTTAAATTACCTACGCAGTTTCCGTAAGCGGTAAGAGATAAGTACAAACCTACGCAGTTTCCGTAAGCGGTACGACATAAGTACAAATCTACACAGTTTCCGTAAGCGGTAAGAGATAAGTACAAACCTACGCAGTTTCCGTAAGCGGTAAGAGATAAGTACAAATCTACGCAGTTTCCGTAAGCGATAAGAGATAAGTACAAATCTACGCAGTTTCCGTAAGCGGTAAGAGATAAGTACAAATCTACGGGCGTAGTTTAATTTGTGGGCATTCGTAGCGTGTAATAAAACCACACTGTTACAGATCTAATTTTCACAGTACAGCGTTACCGCGGAAACACTACGCCTTGCGCGTAGGAGCGATGAGGCGCTAGAAGTGTGTGTTAATGTCGCCCGTATGGGTCCTTCGCTTCTTGACCTTGGCCGGAAGGGGAGTCACCCCACTCTTAAAGCTTACATCAACGAACACTCGATGTGTTATTCATATGGACAACCGATTTTCGCGAAAATAGTCCACGACCAGTTGTGCTTCATAACAGTTGAGCTCATATCAACTTCTGTGATTGGATGGTTTCCGTGTTTCTCGTGTAACTGTGTCTGCGTGGGAATCACAGACGCGCGGTTTTGAAGTTGCTTGACTCAGACTGGCCAATCAGGTGGGCAAATGATACGCCGCCAGTAAGGAAAATAAAACTGTCGGAGCGTCCTTGGAATACTGGAATCTGACATGTACCGACTTCTTTTGACGAATTTTGGGTGCCCCTAGTGGTTCACTTCAGTTCTTGGGGAGATATATGGGCGGTTCATAACAGCGAGGTCTTGAGAGCTGATGAGGGGAATTGAGGTAAGTGTGGAGCAGTGCCGGAATGAAAAGGCGGGGGGAAACGGGAGATCCCCGATAAAACCCGCTGACCAGCGGCATCCAGGCACACCAGAATAAATTCCGTCTCCCTGAGCGATGCGTACTATGGGCCCCCCAACCCCGTCCCCCCCAAACAATCGACCCTTTACAACAACATAAACAGTCGTCATCTATGCAAAAAAAGTTAATAAATGTTGAGTGTCGAAAATAGATTATTACGTAATACTTCGATTTATAAATAAACATTTACGAGTAGTGGCCTATACCCCTCCCCCTTCCCCTCCCCCGGGACCAGGGCCCCTGAGCATTGCACAACCTTGCCACCCTCTCTTGCCAGGCCTGGCGGCATCGTCCGACAGGATTCCCATATACGAAAACACCGGGGAGTAACCCCCCCCCCCTTCCCCGGGAGTTGAACCCGGTTCGGTTAGGTGGAAGGCGGGTACTCTAACCACCAGAGCACCGCGGCCCCCGAAACTGGCTCAAGGCTGGCCTGGCGACAGGTGGGAGTGGTATATGGGCCGGGACGGCTGGTCGGCCGAGTGGTTGCTAAGAGATGACGGAGGCTTGGCGTCCAAACAAACAAGACGGCGCGGGAAGGCGCCTCGACGACGTGTCGGATGATGCTTCCGGCTTGGTCGACGCACGTGCCACCAGCCTCGCCCAGCCCTTCCAAGGGAGGGCGGCGTCTGTCTCCCTCGGCGACCAGGCTCGCTATTTCTGGTCCGCGGCTTTGCTTTCCCGACAAACACTTCAGGCATTCTCCCCCAAGTCACCTCGTGTTTCAAACATAATCACTAGAGACCCCGGGGGGGGGGGGGGCGGTAGCTTACAGTCTACAGAACTTTCCTCCGACCTAGGCGAACCGGCTTCGATTCCCGTGGGAATCGTGGCAGACGATGCTGCTGGCAGGCGGGTTTTCTCGGTGATCTCCCTTTCCCCCCGCTCTTTCATTCGCAAGCCGCCTAAAAATCTCTTCGCTGACTTTGGACCGTATGGAGAGTGCTTCAGTAGATCCATGGCACAATAAGCAACCAATTATATAACCGTTGCTTCAACAGCAACCAATAGCATTGCCAAGTAAAAGGTCATGTTTGTATTGGCGCTAGCTTCTGTAATTGCGCAACACCGACGATGATTTCATGTACTCTGCAACATGACAGCCGTGAATGAGTATACTCGGGCTAATATGTTAAGGGGTTAATACATTTAAAATAGCGAAATTCAATTCCCTAATTTATTTACAACGATATGAAACTACACACAGCTATTATTTACAACATTAGGGTACCTATCTCAAGAGATCTGCGAAATTCGCGTTATTCATTAAATAAGTGTTATTCTTAAAGGAGATGTACAATTCATACATTTGCTTTACTGTTGTCATTGGACCATTCTTCATTTTACACGCCCCGCGTAAGTCCGCCCCCAGTAAATGAACACTTCATAATCGTGTTCCCCAATTACGTACAGCTCATTCAGAAGTGGGGTCACTTTACTGCGAGGCAGCAGCCAATGGAGGATCGACTCTAGGTGTAGTACATACATTACTGTGAATTTTAGATTGACGCCAAAAAAATAACGCGAATTTTCAGGTCTCTACCAACCAGATACGAAAAATTTGTTTCCAAGACCGATGACCTGCAAGCACAGTACAGTTGCAGATAATTGAAGGCTAGCCTTACGCATTGACGTTCCAGCGGGAAAGAGGCTGTCCTACTGACCACAGACTACAGATAATTGAAGGCTAGCCTTACGCATAGACGTTCCAGCGGGAAAGAGGCTGTCCTACTGACCACAGACTACAGATAATTGAAGGCTAGCCTGACGCATAGACGTTCCAGCGGGAAAGAGGTTGTCCTACTGACCACAGACTACAGATAATTGAAGGCTAGCCTGACGCATAGACGTTCCAGCGGGAAAGAGGCTGTCCTACTGACCACAGACTACAGATAATTGAAGGCTAGCCTTACGCATATACGTTCCAGCGGGAAAGAGGCTGTCCTTCTGACCACAGACTACAGATAATTGAAGGCTAGCCTTACGCATATACGTTCCAGCGGGAAAGAGGCTGTCCTACTGACCACAGACTACAGATAATTGAAGGCAAGCCTGACCCATAGACGTTCCAGCGGGAAAGAGGCTGTCCTACTGACCACAGACTACAGATAATTGAAGGCTAGCCTGACGCATAGACGTTCCAGCGGGAAAGAGGTTGTCCTACTGACCACAGACTACAGATAATTGAAGGCTAGCCTTACGCATAGACGTTCCAGCGGGAAAGAGGCTGTCCTACTGACCACAGACTACAGATAATTGAAGGCTAGCCTGACGCATAGACGTTCCAGTGGGAAAGAGTCTGTCCTACTGACCACAGACTACAGATAATTGAAGGCTAGCCTGACGCATAGACGTTCCAGCGGGAAAGAGGCTGTCCTACTGACCACAGACTACAGATAATTGAAGGCTAGCCTGACGCATAGACGTTCCAGAGGAGAAAGAGGCTGTCCTACTGACCACAGACTACAGATAATTGAAGGCTAGCCTGACGCATAGACGTTCCAGCGGGAAAGAGGCTGTCCTACTGACCACAGACTACAGATAATTGAAGGCTAGCCTTACGCATAGACGTTCCAGCGGGAAAGAGGCTGTCCTACTGACCACAGACTACAGATAATTGAAGGCTAGCCTGACGAATAGACGTTCCAGTGGGAAAGAGTCTGTCCTACTGACCACAGACTACAGATAATTGAAGGCAAGCCTAACGCATAGACGTTCCAGCGGGAAAGAGCTGTCCTACTGACCACAGACTACATATAATTGAAGGCAAGCCTGACGCATAGACGTTCCAGCGGGAAAGACTGGACCACAGACTACAGATAATTGAAGGCTAGCATTACGCATATACGTTCCAGTGGGAAAGAGGCTGTCCTACTGACCACAGACTACAGATAATTGAAGGCTAGCCTACGCATAGACGTTCCAGTGGGAAAGAGGCTGTCCTACTGACCACAGACTATAGATAATTGAAGGCTAGCCTTACGCATATACGTTCCAGTGGGAAAGAGGCTGTCCTTCTGACCACAGACTACAGATAATTGAAGACTAGCCTTACGCATATACGTTCCAGTGGGAAAGATTCTGTCCTTCTGACCACAGACTACAGATAATTGAAGACTAGCCTTACGCATATACGTTCCAGCGGGAAAGAGGCTGTCTACTGACCACAGAATACAGATAATTGAAGGTTAGCCTGACGCATAGAGTTCCAGCGGGAAAGAGGCTGTCCTACTGACCACAGAATACAGATAGCCACAAAGGTGCCGACACGCATCTTTATTGCAGTGAAACGTATGGTAACGTAATTCTTTAGTCGTTATATACATATAGGCTGGAGTCCTGCACATGTAAATAGCACGGTGGTATGCTAGTCTGCATATGTGAACAGCACGATGGAAGACTAGTCGCGCATGTGAACAGCACCTTAGAAGGCTAGTGTGCGCGTATGAACACCACGGTGGAAGGCTAGTCTGCGAATATGAGCAGCACGGTAGAAAGCTAGTCTGCGTATGTGAACAGCATGGTGGAAGGCTAGTCTGCGCGTGTGTACAATTTGGTGGAAAGCTAGTGTGCGCATGTGAACAGCACGGTGGAAAGCTAGTCAACGCATGTGAACAGCACGGTGGAAGGCTAGTTGCGCATGTGAACAGCAGGGTGTAAGGCTAGTCTGCGCGTGTGAACAATATGGTGGAATGCTAGTGTGCGCATGTGAACAGCACGGTGGAATGCTAGTCTGCGCAAGTGAACAATACGGTTGAAGGCTAGTCTGCGCATGTTTACAGCACGGTGGAAGGCTAGTCGCGCATGTGTACAGAACGGTGTAAGGCTAGTCGCGCATGTGAACAGCACTGTGGAAAATTAGTCTGTGTATGTGGACAGCACTGTCGGTGGTAGGCTAGTCTGCGCATGTGAACAGCACGGTGGAAAGCTAGTCAACGCATGTGAACAGCAGGGTGTAAGGCTAGTCTGCGCGTGTGAACAATATGGTGGAAAGCTAGTGTGCGCATGTGAACAGCACGGTGGAATGCTAGTCTGCGCAAGTGAACAATACGGTTGAAGGCTAGTCTGCGCATGTTTACAGCACGGTGGAAGGCTAGTCGCGCATGTGTACAGAACGGTGTAAGGCTAGTCGCGCATGTGAACAGCACTGTGGAAAATTAGTCTGTGTATGTGGACAGCACGGTGGAAGGCTAGTCAACGCATGTGAACAGCACGGTGGAAAGCTAGTCAACGCATGTGAACAGCAGGGTGTAAGGCTAGTCTGCGCGTGTGAACAATATGGTGGAAAGCTAGTGTGCGCATGTGAACAGCACGGTGGAATGCTAGTCTGCGCAAGTGAACAATACGGTTGAAGGCTAGTCTGCGCATGTTTACAGCACGGTGGAAGGCTAGTCGCGCATGTGTACAGAACGGTGTAAGGCTAGTCGCGCATGTGAACAGCACTGTGGAAAATTAGTCTGTGTATGTGGACAGCACTGTCGGTGGTAGGCTAGTCTGCGCATGTGAACAGCACGGTGGAAAGCTAGTCAACGCATGTGAACAGCAGGGTGTAAGGCTAGTCTGCGCGTGTGAACAATATGGTGGAATGCTAGTGTGCGCATGTGAACAGCACGGTGGAATGCTAGTCTGCGCAAGTGAACAATACGGTTGAAGGCTAGTCTGCGCATGTTTACAGCACGGTGGAAGGCTAGTCGCGCATGTGTACAGAACGGTGTAAGGCTAGTCGCGCATGTGAACAGCACTGTGGAAAATTAGTCTGTGTATGTGGACAGCACTGTCGGTGGTAGGCTAGTCTGCGCATGTGAACAGCACGGTGGAAAGCTAGTCAACGCATGTGAACAGCAGGGTGTAAGGCTAGTCTGCGCGTGTGAACAATATGGTGGAAAGCTAGTGTGCGCATGTGAACAGCACGGTGGAATGCTAGTCTGCGCAAGTGAACAATACGGTTGAAGGCTAGTCTGCGCATGTTTACAGCACGGTGGAAGGCTAGTCGCGCATGTGTACAGAACGGTGTAAGGCTAGTCGCGCATGTGAACAGCACTGTGGAAAATTAGTCTGTGTATGTGGACAGCACGGTGGAAGGCTAGTCAACGCATGTGAACAGCACGGTGGAAAGCTAGTCAACGCATGTGAACAGCAGGGTGTAAGGCTAGTCTGCGCGTGTGAACAATATGGTGGAAAGCTAGTGTGCGCATGTGAACAGCACGGTGGAATGCTAGTCTGCGCAAGTGAACAATACGGTTGAAGGCTAGTCTGCGCATGTTTACAGCACGGTGGAAGGCTAGTCGCGCATGTGTACAGAACGGTGTAAGGCTAGTCGCGCATGTGAACAGCACTGTGGAAAATTAGTCTGTGTATGTGGACAGCACTGTCGGTGGTAGGCTAGTCTGCGCATGTGAACAGCACGGTGGAAAGCTAGTCAACGCATGTGAACAGCAGGGTGTAAGGCTAGTCTGCGCGTGTGAACAATATGGTGGAATGCTAGTGTGCGCATGTGAACAGCACGGTGGAATGCTAGTCTGCGCAAGTGAACAATACGGTTGAAGGCTAGTCTGCGCATGTTTACAGCACGGTGGAAGGCTAGTCGCGCATGTGTACAGAACGGTGTAAGGCTAGTCGCGCATGTGTACAGAACGGTGTAAGGCTAGTCGCGCATGTGAACAGCACTGTGGAAAATTAGTCTGTGTATGTGGACAGCACTGTCGGTGGTAGGCTAGTCTGCGCATGTGAACAGCACGGTGGAAGGCTAGTTTCTGCATGCTACCCTCTATTCTTCGGTACACCACAATTGTCCGGAAAACATTTCAAAACCAGTTTCATTCCACACACTTAAGCTCTGATCCACTTCTGTGATTTGATGGTTCTCCGTATTACATGTTATCATATGGATCTCATTGCAAGTGGTTGTATTATTCTACTTTTAAAAAAGTTGTGCTAAATTTTAGTGTAAAATTTTTTTTCATAAACGAAATGTAGCCGATTATATGTTGCTCATTCATGAATATATTGAATGAAACATAATTGCTGTCGTTTGAAATTGTCAACGCCAAAAAAATTCGTTTTAAGTAGTTCCTCCATTTAAGATATTTATTATTCTGTGAAACAGAGTTTTAACCCTCTGTGGATTATGCACGTATATATTCTAAGCTACGTTTATGGAAATTTCTGTAATGTTGGAGATCAAACCCACAATTTTATACCTTTAATGTTGTTTCGCAGGATTTTGTCGGTGACAAGTAACAAAAAAATTCATTAAACCTTAAATTTAACTCTTAAGACTATAACTGTTATTTTTAATAATATCACAAATAAGCACTATGAATTGTGTTTCATCTGTCACAGACACTTTCACTAATGCAGAGCCGAGACGTGACTTCATTGGCCGACGGCCAGCCACTAATAAACGTTTCGGAGTGTAGTAGGCGTGCCAGGTGTATCTAGGACCAATAGGACATTGGTAAGTGGAAATACGATACCAACGGGACTGTTATTGCTGTGGTGGAGAATATAGGCAACTCATTTCAGACTTGTCTTCGATGGCAAGAAATTTGTCCCATCCCCAAAGGGTTAAACAATAGCGAAAATGCTGTTTTTTTTTTTTTTTCCTGAGTAGATTGCTGTATTAAAATCCTGTAGAACCATTGAACATTCGGGTGAAGTTGTACATACGCGAAGCTTGTTTATTGTCTCCTATCTCAGCCGCGATGCTCCCTTATGGCGGGTTGTGTTCGCTAGGGTTGTACGCTAGGGTTGTACGCAATGGTTGTTCGCTAGGGTTGTACGCAAGGGTTGTTCGCTAGGGTTGTACGCTAGGGTTGTTTGCTAGGGTTGTTCGCTAGGGTTGTTCGCTAGGGTTGTACGCAAGGGTTGTTCGCTAGGGTTGTACGCTAGGGTTGTTCGCTAGGGTTGTTCGCTAGGGTTGTACGCTAGGGTTGTACGCAAGGGTGGTTCGCTAGGGTTTGTACGCAAGGGTTGTACGCAAGGGTTGTTCGCTAGGGTTGTTCGCTAGGGTTGTACGCTAGGGTTGTACGCAAGGGTTGTTCGCTAGGGTTGTACGCTAGGGTTGTACGCAAGGGTTGTCGCTAGGGTTTGTTCGCTAGGGTTGTTCGCTAGGGTTGTTCGCTAGGGTTGTACGCTAGGGTTGTACGCAAGGGTGTTGTCGCAGGTTTCAGGGCGCTAGGTTGTACGCTAGGGTTGTACGCAAGGGTTGTACGCTAGGGTTGTACGCAAGGGTTGTACGCAAGGGTTGTACGCAAGGGTTGTACGCAAGGGTTGTTCGCTAGGGTTGTACGCTAGGGTTGTACGCAAGGGTTGTTCGCTAGGGTTGTACGCAAGGGTTGTACGCAAGGGTTGTACGCAAGGGTTGTACGCAAGGGTTGTTCGCTAGGGTTGTACGCTAGGGTTGTACGCAAGGGTTGTTCGCTAGGGTTGTACGCAAGGGTTGTACGCAAGGGTTGTACGCAAGGGTTGTACGCAAGGGTTGTTCGCTAGGGTTGTACGCTAGGGTTGTACGCAAGGGTTGTTCGCTAGGGTTGTACGCAAGGGTTGTTCGCTAGGGTTGTACGCAAGGGTTGTTCGCTAGGGTTGTACGCAAGGGTTGTACGCAAGGGTTGTACGCAAGGGTTGTTCGCTAGGGTTGTACGCAAGGGTTGTTCGCTAGGGTTGTACGCAAGGGTTGTTCGCTAGAGTTGTACGCATGGGTTGTTCGCTAGGGTTGTTCGCTAGGGTTGTTCTCTAGGGTTGTTCGCTAGGGTTGTACGCAAGGGTTGTTCGCTAGGGTTGTACGCTAGGGTTGTTCGCTAGGGTTGTTCGCTAGGGTTGTTCGCTAGGGTTGTACGCAATGGTTGTTCGCTAGGGTTGTTCGCTAGGGTTGTTCGCTAGAGTTGTACGCATGGGTTGTTCGCTAGGGTTGTACGCAAGGGTTGTTCGCTAGGGTTGTTCGCTAGGGTTGTACTCTAGGGTTGTACGCAAGGGTTGTTCGCTAGGGTTGTACGCAAGGGTTGTTCGCTAGGGTTGTACGCTAGGGTTGTACGCAAGGGTTGTTCACTAGGGTTGCTACGGCGCCAGTTTGCACGGCGGCGTGACCTTGAAGTGGGAGCAACGGGTGCTCGCAGCAGGCAGCCAGCTGACGACGGAGACGCACGTGTGGAGGAGACTGTAGGCCTATGAGATTGGCGGCAGGCGGGTAATCATTTACATGGTAATCAGTTCATTGTTCGCCCTAACCTCCTCCCCCCGTCCTATCAACGCCTCACTTGTCCCCCAGCAGTCGTGACGGCAGATCACATCCCGGCCCATCCCCTTCTGCTCCCTGATCACTGTCGTGAGCGTCGGCAACATGGCGCCTGGGTTGGCTCTTCCTTCCAAGAACAACCCTTCAACTGTTTCTACCATATTCCCCAACCGTGGTGTACCGGACTTCGTATTCTGTACATGTCCTCGGCTTCTAGTCTGCAGCCACGTGACAGTCGAGGTTTTTCCCGAAGTTTCAGGAGACCTTGCAGCTTTGCCAAGGTGGAGATAATTATTCATTCGCCATTGCAATGCAGATGTCTGTCCTTGAAAAGAAATGACTGAACACGAGAAAATACTTATTTGAATGAATAATGCAAATGCGGGTGCATGCCTAGATGAAGATTTCGTTAAGTATTTTTTCTTGTTCCGCATTGTTATCCCATTACAGACAACTGCATTGCTATGGCGAATGCCCAAAAAAATTCCATCTAGTCATTCAACCCCACTGCACTATTCAATAAAAAAAAATCACACTTTGCCGTGTCGTTCTTCAGGGGTAAATATCAGTGATTACCTAATGACTACTGATTCCAGTAGGTAATCAGTAGAGTTAGTGATTTTTCGCAAAAAAAAAATATATGATTACACGGTAGACTTCAATACTATAAACAGTCAACAGTTGGTTGTATATTGCCATTGGTTACTGTCTGCTTGAGAAAGCGTTTTCATATCTGAACGGGCCTCTTAGAACTCGGCAACATCGATACGGCTGCCACGTCATTCGTGTGCAGACAGTTAACACGTGTCTCAAAGTAATTCAGCCAATCAAGATAGGTAAACGACCCTACAGTGTCTTGAAATATAGCTTGTCTTGAAATATTTCCGCAAAATTTCACTACCCCTGGTAATCATTTACTGCTGCCGCTTACCCCTCAAGAATGAGACTGCAAGTTATTCCAAAACATCGGGAAAACAAAGACTATGGCGAGGCTACAAACAACCCATAAGCCAAGAATACACAGACATTGGCCACGAAAACATGCGAACTTGATTAATTTAATTAATTTATCATGTTTATACTAACGAAATATTATTAACAATTTCGTGACATAAAATACAACAGGTATATGAACTAACAATACACTACAGCTTTCACAAATAAATGGCTCAACTGTTGTACGTGTGAACAAATTAAACACAGCAGACTGGTCAGGGACAAAACCGATGCAAACAGTAATGCATTTATTAGGGCGAGGGAAATCTAACAAGAACCCCTCAGTAAGACAAAGACAGGGAAATAAGAAGGTTTTGCGGATATACATTGAAGTCGCCGTAGTAGCGCCGCTGTAACCTAGGACTCGGAGAGCTATGCCATTGTCGGAACAGTTCTCCCCGGGAAAGGAAACAATTGGTCGATGGTGGCGCCGTGGTACCTGCAGACTTGTCTGCGCACCTACCAGCTGCCTGTGATTGGTGCTTTGCGAGTCGTTCTCTCTCTCTCTCTCGCTCTCTCTCTCTTTCACCAGGGTAGGCGGAGGCCAAGTTCGTTCTTAAGCCCCTGTAACACTGTCAAATTTTTGCGTTCAACTTTCTTTGACAATAAAATTTGAGGACAAAATACGGCCATCAAACTTTTCCTTCCAACAAATTTTATCTAATAATCTTGAATGTGCGTGAACATGTCTCACACGGTCAGATTTTATTATTGGGAGAATTTAATTCCAAATATTATTTTTAACATATTTTCGCAGTGATATATTGCTTTTGTTTTTACACGCGGTCCATTACAGGAAGAAATGTTAGTAACATTGTAGTTTATTTTTGTTTCTTTACCAAAATGAAATTTTATTTATAAGATATATTTCCTGCATAGTGAAATTAATGCTTTTGAGTTCGTAGAGTTATTTTCAATATTCACTTGAAATAGCGTTCATGTTCAGACAGCCTCTACATAAACTAATTATCCTCATAACCTACTTCGATTCCAGCACTTGTTCGTTATTTTATGTCTCTTGACGTCAATTTTTGTCGTGCATGATTCTGATTGGCTGAGACCGTCAAACATCAAATAAATTTTAGAACAGGTCCAATTTTCGAATGTTTGATGGAAACTGAAGCCATCCAACTTTCTCAAACAAAAATGGCGGCGTTTATGACGTTCCGATGACGTCATAACAGTTCAACTTTATTTTACCTAACTTATTGGGAGCAGCTTGACTGAAAAATTTGACGGTGTGAAAGGGGCTTTAGGCCGGCGCGACTATTGGTCCAACAAAACGGGAAGCGCATTGATAAGATTTCGATACAAAACAGGCAAGGGACAGTGTGCGCCAAATCGAAGAGAACTGCAAGAGAAATAACTGTGTAGAGTTGGCGTGACTCAAGGACATTCAGCACCATATAACCATAGCCAGAAAAAAAAGGAACATGCTGAAATCGTCGACATGGAGCAGTAATAACGCACTGGCGTAGAAGTTATTCTGTTAAATCAATATACTTTATTATCAAGATAAGAAAGGAGGAAGGTGAGAAAATAAATGGGGTTGTAAAGTCACATTGTATTGTCCATCACTAGGACCACCTGTCTTTCGCGAAGAGATTTCAGATCTATTTGTACTCTAAAACCTTATAGCTAGGGATAGGAACATTTCGCGAGTTCATTTCAGGACAAGATAGACGTCAAACACGTGTACACTGAAGTTGACTTTGAAATTGAATCGCGGTTTATTAGACACGCACTGGACGACTCTGAGCCAATATCAGACTTGCAAGGTAACATGTAGCAAATGCCATATGATAGGTGTGAACTAACTCTGGCTACTCTATGGGGCAGCAGCCAATGAACAAACATCTGAGGCTCGATTGTACGCAATACTGTGGAGTCTAGACTACAGATCATTGAACTCGCGAATTTTTCCTATCCCTACTCAGATTCAGTTTCGGGATTGGACAATTTTAACTGTCACGCATTGCAGGTGTCTGCCCACGAATCACGGACACTCAGTGTCGGAGTTACCTAATTCTGATTGGCCCAGTCAGTTAAGGAACTGTCTCTCGACAAAGTCACGTCGCCAATATACAAAGAGGAACTTCACGTATGGCAAGCATAGAACATTGGAGTCTAGCCTACCAATGAATCTTTTCGCGAAAAATAGGTTGCTCTACCTTCGCAATTGCAATGATCTATGGACTATATTTCACGTTCCAAGTACAACCATGCAGATATCAACTGCTCGTTGGTCGCTTGCTCTCTCGAGGCCAGGCGATGATTGGGCCTGTGCATTTAATTGCAGGTTTATGATTGGCTAAGGGTTCTCCAGAATATGTAAAAGAAACGCATAGACCAACTAAAATAATGTAATACAAAAGTACTAATTTTTTAAATTCTCTCTTGTCCCGAATTAAATCTGCAAGTTTTACAGGTGTCAGCCCATCATCAGGCCAAACTGTTCGCGAACATATCTAAGCACGGGCTACACTTCAACATCCTATATACTTGCAAATGTACATGTTTCCTTTGTCACTGGTGAGGCGGTGGGGTAGCAATCAAACCCCCTTGTTTTTTATTTTTCGCCAGTCAAAGGCTGGTCACGCATTTTTCTTATCACCCCCTGATCTGTGCCCTTTCTAGATATTACAGGAGTATGGGACGTTCCTTTTATATTTGTGTTTTCTTTTATTTGATGCTTTATTTTTCCCATTACAGCTTTTATGGATTAAAAATTTAAATAATATTGCAACTATCTACACCAAGTTGCCTGGAAGGTGAGAGTGGCGCGGTTTTCCTTCATTACACTTAGGGCAGCGGTGGCGCTGTGGCTAGGGCGCTCGCCTCACACAATGGCGATCCCGGCGGGTTCAATCCCGGATTTTCGCATGTGGGAATCGTGCTGGACAATACCGCTTGTCGGCGGGTTTTCTAGGGGCACTCCCGATTCTCCCGCCCTTGCATTCCAGCGCCGCTCCATCCTAGTGTCTCATTCAATTTCACGTCCACGGACGACGGGCACCTACGGGTCCCAGCTGGAAAGCCCGTCACTAGGTGAGTGTTGCCTTGCCCTGGGTTCACTCCCCATTCGAGTTTTTTTAGGGGTAAATTTCTTGACATATTGTATTGATTATTATATTGTGCCTATACTGCAGCACTAAATTACTACTATTTAAATTATATATATATTTTAATTCCAGCTATCAATTTTGGAGAGGGGGGCCTGTGGACTCCTTTTCGGGCCCCCTACCCCCGTAGACAGGTCCATTAGTCTGAAACCTTGTCACACCATTACTCTCTATCCTTATACAATGCCTAAGTCTACAGCGTCCTGGTTCGTCTCCTGTCTACTTGCCTTGGTCATAGTTATTACGATTTATCATGCCCTTTGTTCGTTGCTTTGATCCTCATTGTATCTTTTAGGGTTCTTCCTAGTGCGAGGCTAGTCGTCCCAACTCATCTGTCGCCTTCTGGTGCTTCCTTTCTAACCCTTTCAGACCCACTTTAACGTATAGTTTTAGGTGTTGCAAACAAAAAAAAATTATGTTGAGTGCTGTATTTGCGTCGACACTACACTTGTTTCGCTGTCGCAGCCAATGAGTTGTAGGTTATATGTTCGGCTACAGTCACATGACCCAATCACGACCTAGACAAGTAAGCCGGTTTGCGAATCATTTACCCAAAGGTAAGATCATTGGTCATTGAGCTCTGCAGTGTGTAGTAGAGACCAAAAATTACCTACAGGTGCGTAATGTACACAATTGTGTACACTGGGTCTGAATGAGCTAAGTTATAGTCTACATACATTGGGAACACCCAAGCTGCGTCGTGGGGCCGCTCCTACCACAATGTTTCTATAGCGGTTTTACAGTGTCACTTCCAGTATAACTATTTTTTTTTCTCTATTCGGGAAATGTAAACCTTTATCTATCCACGGAGGAGGATCATTCACGAACTCTTGTGTATTTTCTCGAATCCATTCTTCGAATTCTTCCTGACGTTTGCTTATCTTTCTTGCAAACTCTTCCATTATCTTGGCAGTTTTTCTATTTACCATGATATTTCGAAGATCTATTTAATATTCTTCTATTTCAAGCTTCCTACAAAGTTCAATTCTTATATCTTCTATTCTTGGACATTCTCTAAGTCTCTAAGTACATCTTCGGCAGTATCTTCTACCTGACAGATTCAGCAGAAGGGAGAGTCAACTAAATTGAATCCTTGTAATGTTGCATTATAGTTTCCGTTTCCAGTTAGTAACTGTGAGAGATGATGATCCGGAACAGTCCAGTGCTGGCTATATCTTTCCATTATGCTTGGAAAGATTCTTTAAGGGGGAAGTATCCTTACTATCTTGGATTTACGTATTTTCCTTATTAAATTTATTTTCGGATTAAATATTTAAAAACCAAACCAATCATGACATAGGGAACATTTTAACGGTTATTTATAAATCCCACTTAGTTTTCTTACATGATTAGTGTCACATCTGCAACTGTAATCAAACATCATCTATTTATTTAATAATTTCAGTTCCACATACGAAAATACAAGTATATTTGAAACCCTACAAATAAAAAAAAAATTGTTAAGTAGTCGTCCATGCCGTGACTAGCTTTGATTTGTTATTTCTGGTCATGCATTCTCATTACGAAGATTTGTAAGAAAATTCGAGATGGAGTGGATACTACCCCCTTAAGTGACTCTGCAGTCGAACTACTGTACTTCCACCAAGGCGACCCGCGTAGGATTCCCGGGGGGTCGCTCCCGGATATTCGCACGCGGCAAGCGTGTTGGACAATTCCGTTGGCTGCAAGGTTTTCTAGCGGGTCTTCCGTTTCCCCCACTCTTGCATTCCAGCGCCGCTGCATACTCATCTCACTTCACCCTCATCGGCTCGATGTTAAGAGCCGCAAACTTTGCTCTCCACAACTTTGCTCACTGGCCTCCTTATTTCGTGAGAGGACATTTTCCTACTTGACTGGCCAATCAAAGTTAGGTAACTTCAATACTGTACGTCTGTGATTCGCGCGGAGATACTAAAGACGCGTAACAAGGAATCCACGCAATCAAGAAAATGTTTTAAAGCTAGAGTGTTGTGAAAGATAACTGGTCGTGAATTCTTTTCGAAAATCCCGTGTCCCTAAATATCGACATTTTTCCCCCCGATGTCACCATCTCTAGTTAGATGGAGATTTTTGAACATTCGCCATTGCAATGCAAATGTCTGTAATGGGAAAACAGGACTAAACATGAAATAATTATTTTACGCTTTGAGGATGGTACAAATTACTTGCCATTGAAGACAAGTTTGAAGTGAGTTGCCTATGTTCTCCACCACAGCAATAACAGTTTCGATAGTATCTGTATTTCCACTTACCATCGTCCTATTGGTTTCTTATTGTCTGGCGGTCGGCCAATGGAGTCACGTCTCGGCTCTGCACCAGTTATAGTGTCGCGACAGATGTAACAGATTTTACAATTCATCGTGTTTGTTTGAGAAATGATTAAAAATAACCGTTTAATTCTTAAGAGCTAGATTATTGAAAAATTGCGACAAAGTCCTCCGAAACAATAAAGCTATAAAATTGTGGGTCTGGTTTTCAACAATAAAGCGATTTCTATATAAACGTACGCCCGAGTATTTGCGTACATTCTCCTCTAAGGGTTAAATAAGACAAGAAACCAATGGATGAGAAAATAAATATATGTATACAACTCTAGAAAATTCCAAGAGGGCACAGAGTGCAATAGAGCAATCAATTTTCTTTTTTGTTTCCTCAAAGAATTATGCAGACCGGGTCCATACCGGGAGATGGCGTGTTCTTTGAATTAATAGTGCAATTGGGGATGAATGACTAAACGGAGAATTTTGGACGTTCGCCATTGCGATGCAGACGTCTATGACAAAAAAGAAATATGTTTTTTTTTTTTCATGACAGACATTTGCATCGCAATGGCGCATGTCCAAAAATTCGCGTTGTTACTTAAAGACAGACTGAACTGCAAATTGCTGTGCATTTCAGACTTCAGTCATTGGTCGGAAATATGTCTGGCACGCCTAAACTCTCCAGCTAATAATATGAGTTCAGCTGTGAACTGGCCAATCTCTTTTAAGGAGATCAAACAGATACGCGACGCTGATTTAGATACAGCGGCAAATTTAACCGGGGAATGTGCTCATTTGTTTATAAGGCAGGGGAGACTTATCACTACAGATTTGAAGTTTTTGGGAATTCATTTCAGGAAAAAAAGATAGACGTCAAACACGTGTACACAGAAGTTGACTTTTCAATTGGATCCCAGTTTATTAGACACGCTGTGGACGACTCTGAGCCAATAGCAGACTTGCAAGGAAACAAGTAGACAGTGCCATACTGCCAGGTGTAAAGTAACACTGGCTACTCTATGGGGCAGTAGCCAATGAACAAACATCTGAGTCTCGAGTATACATATGACTGTGGAGTCTAGCCTGTAGGTCATTGAACTCGCGAAGTTTTCCTGTCCCTAGTTATCACGCCACCGAAACGTAATGCGGATTTTGCAGGTCCCTACCGGTTGCCCTATTCATTCAAAGATCACATCAACATCTCTAGTGTGAGGTGTGGCGAGATAAGCAGTGGTGAGGAAGCGATGAGGAGGAAGACGGTGTCATTTGCACGCGGCAGGGGCGTCGCCTCGCGCCACTATGCGCCCGGCGTCTGGCGACGACGCCCTAGGTGCATAGCGACTCCTCCACAGAGAGGCCCCGTCTTGGGGCGCCACTATCGCGACGCCTTCCCTCAGCCCGCCGGCAAGTCTGTGCGACGTGGGGTGATACATCCATCACTTGGGGCATCCGAGTATCGCGAAAACACTTGTACTTCGCAACACTCTAGCTCAGGTCCACTTCCGTGATTGGATGGTTTTCGTTGTGTACACGTCTTAGGTGTGTGTGTGTGCGCGCGCGCGTGCGAATCACAGACGTACAGTACTGATGTTACCTAATTCCGATTGGCCAGCCGAGTAGGAAAATGTCTTCTCACAAAGACACGCCACCAATAATGAAAAGGAAACAGCTGGTAAGACCATAGGTACTGAAATCTAACATGTGCATCTTTTCACGAAATTTGAGTGTCCCTAACCATCACTACGTATAATTTCGCTGTTTAAAGCGTCCGCGTTGTTGTCGTGGTTTGGACCACTCGCCTCCCACCAACACTCTGAACTTGATTCTGTGAGAATTGAGTCATATCACTGAAGACAGGAGAATTGAGCAAATGATAATAAGTGCCCGATAACTAATTAATAAGGATAAGAAAAACTGACGAGTTCAATGACCTGTAGGCTAGACTCCACAGTCATGTGTATACTCGAGCCTCAGATGTTTGTTCATTGGCTACTGCCCCATAGAGTAGCCAGTGTTACTTTACACCTGGCAGTATGGCACTCGCTACTTGTTTCCTTACAAGTCTGCTATTGGCTCAGACTCGTCCACGGCGTGTCTAATAAACTGGGATCCAATTGAATGTCAACTTCTGTGTACACGTGTTTGACGTCTATCTTTTTTTCCTGAAATGAATTCCCGAAAAGTTCCGGAAACCCAAATTGTCGGAGAAACGAACAGGCTTGGTATCCTAATCACTACATGGTATGAAAGGAAGTCCCTGGCGCGCGTCTGTCTGTACGACTGCGAAAATCTCGAGAACCACTGAACGGATTTGCATGCGGCTTTTACTGTTATAATCTGCACTTATCGAGGAAGGTTTGCGTGTATTAAAAATTGCCCTAGCACTAATAGGAGCTGAGCATTAACGATGTTAGTGAATCAAGTGGGGAAACAAGTTTGTTACCAGCACACGCTTATGGAATACGCCGTGTAATCCTTTAAAGATATAACAAAATAATGAACGGAATAATTGGGGAAAAATAAATTATCTATAAAGAATTAAGCGGTACCTTTAATAGATAAGTAGTAATAGGCGTATTTACAATTTAAATTACGCAATAAAAACAAACGTACAATTCACTGTATTTTCTAACAATAAAGAACTTAATATTTATTAAAATTAATTAATTTATAAATAAAACTGTTTAATGTAGATAAACAATGTCGTTTACATCATACAATTATCGCCAATAATTAAAAAAAGTATATGAAAGGATTTGAAAAAAAAAAAAAAAAAGTAAAATCTATACTCGAGACACGCGCGCATGGGCCTATACGTGATGTGTTGATGCCTCGGCAAGGTTTTACCAAGGGGGGGGGGGGGAGGTGTACGAGGCGAGCGCGCTGCGGCAGGCAGAAAAATATTTAATTGTACCCGGGCGAAGTCGGGCCGGATCGCTAGTATATATCACTATAATATTATAAATGCGAAAGTTTGTATGTTAGTTTGTTACTTAATCACGTCATAACGGGTCGACGTATTTGGATGAATATTCGTACAGAGGTAAATTATATTCTGGATTAGCACATAGGGTGCGCCTCATCCCGGAAAAACGAACAGTTTTTTTATGGAATATATAGAAACCATTTGAGTAGGCGCTGGTTGGTGGTCTGTTTTTTATATTCCTTAAGGAAATGTTCATTTTGTCCGGGATGAAATGTACCCTATGTGCTAATCCAGAATATTACAGTAATAAAGAAGAACAATTGAGATAGAATACTTAGTCATTATAATTAAGGTTTGAATTTAGCGCGCGGCAGGTGACAGCCAGTTTTGTATGCACGAAGATCAGTTCCATTTTGTGTCATTACGAAGCACGTTCCCGTATATATTAACCTGTGTAGCTCTGAAAAAAAATTATTTTGATTTATACCTAAAATAAGTGACTGAAGAGATTTGGGTGGCTCTCAATTAACAGCGAGGTCTTGAAAGCCGTTGAGGGCGACTGAGGTGAGTATGGAGAAGCGCCGGAATGAAGGGGCGGGGGAA
The DNA here is from genome assembly GCA_029891345.1 of Dryococelus australis. Taxonomy (NCBI): domain Eukaryota; kingdom Metazoa; phylum Arthropoda; class Insecta; order Phasmatodea; family Phasmatidae; genus Dryococelus; species Dryococelus australis. The sequence continues at coordinate 194,662,271 of CM056998.1, read as the reverse complement.
ACGGGAGATCCCCGAGAAAACCCGCCGACCAGCGGTACCATCCGGCACGATTCTCACAAGCGAGAATCCGGTTCGCCTTGGTGGGAGGCGAGCAGGCTAACCGCTCAACCGCCGCGGTCGCCATGCGCGTAAAAATGAATCAGTGATTTCAGTCAGCAGAATTGATTTACTGAATCTTCAGTTAATGAGATAATATCTACTGGCGAATTAATGAATTGTTCTGAGGTTTTACTGCCAAGCCAATGCGCTTCCCAAGGAATCAGTAGAAAACACTTTTTAATCTACTATAATTACGAGTAGAATTTTACACATTCGTGTGGATCAGTTTCAACAGATCCGCACTCAAATTCGCTGATTTGTAACAGTTTTTAACACTCTGAGGATGCTACAATTGAAGTGCGTTGCCTATCTTCTTCAACACAGCGATTACAGTTCCGTTGGCATCTGTATTTCCACTTACCATTGTCCTATTGGTCCTGGAGACGCCTGACACGCCTACTGTACTCTGCAACGTTTATTATTGGCTCGCCTTCGGCCAATGAAGTCACATCTCGGCCCTGTACCAGGTAAAGTGTCGCGACAGATGTAACAGGTTTTACAATTCATCGTGTTCATTTGAAAAATTATTCAAAATAACAGTTTTATTCTTAAGAGCTAATTTGTTGATTAGTTGAATTTTTTTTATTATTATTTACAACAAAGTCCTGCGAAACATTAAAGCTATGATATTTTGGGTCTTGTCTTTAACAGTAAACAAATTTCCATAAAGACGTAGCCCCGAATATATACGTGTATACTCCTCAGAGGGTTAACTCTATCGTTTTTAGAGTGCACGGAAAATCTAAACAGTGCTCGCTTCTGCCCGTGTAAAATTCAAGTCGAGCTGAGCGGCAACGACAATTTGCAACCAGTGTCGAGGGAAAGTTGAGCCGGCTTGTTGACACTACACAAGGGATCAAGCGCGCCATTGTCGTAAACGTCTCCAGGGTGCGTAATCCCGAGATTCTGGGTACATAAAGTGGCCATATCACCCGCCACATCTCAGAGCCGCTGTCTACTCCTCATCTGGGGGCCAAGATCTCAGCTCACGATCCTCACACAACACTCGCGTTGCGGATAGGGGACCAGACCGTTGCGCAGGTCATGGCCTAATTTAAGTCTCGGCTACAAGAACGTAGCCTATCACTTGCCGAGAAAACACCAGTGTAACTTGCAACACACAAGTTCTAAACTCTTCCAAGAAGTTACATTTGTAAAAAAAATGCAGGTATAGGTTATTCACGCCAAAGTGTGCACTTTGGAGGTCCTAGTTACTTTTTTTTTCCATCAGTTATTTTTTTTATCCTTCCATTACTTTTTAAAATAAGTATCGCCATGGAAGTAACAAACACAGTGTTCATATTTCACCGGACACTAAAATAACGACTAAGACTACAATAACATATATTTAAATGCTTTTCACGATGAAGTGAGAACTTTAGAAATTAACTTAAGAAAATGTCTGCCCATGCATGCAAGTACTTTAATGGAAGCACAGAGCGAAATTCGCCCAGTAAAGTTCGTAACGATCGATGGAATATTAACATCGAATAACAAGTGCAAGGTAATCAATTTTGATAACTTAAAATTAATTCTTACGCTTTCTGATTTTTTTTAATGGCCAGAAGTGTAAAAAATAAGCACATTTGTAAAGTATTTACTTTATTAATAATTTCAGAGTTTCATTTGACAGACGCACGAATAAAGGGATGAGGCCCTTGGCAATTTTAATTTCAAATAAGGCCGATGAATACACAACGTGCGTACAAGTAGGCGTTAAGCGGGGCTTTCAAAAGTGCTCATTTTACCGCGAAGAGCCTATAATAACAATTGTTCCAAATGAGAAGGTTTCAATAAGTGCTCACTTTACCGTGAATAGGCTTTAACAAATAATGATCTGTTACTATATAATATTTAATCCCGCTTTCCTCAACTGACTTCTGAAATTAGTTGGGCCGACCTCAAGTTTGCACAGTCGGTTGGTGCGCCGCCGTATGGGTGCGGGAGGTTCTGGGTTCGAATCCCAGGTGAGGTATGGGTGTTAGTGTAAGTTAGGTCATAAGTTAGTTAATAAGCCGTTCACTGATAAGCCTTAAGGCATAACACCGGGGGAAGTTAGTGAGTCCTTTCCAATGAAAAATAAGTACGTATTATGTAATAATTTGGTCATGTCACGTCTGTGCTGCTTCGTAACCTAAAATATATTGCAAATAAACGGCAATAAGTTTATCATCTTATCTCTTTCACATCGTGTATGTGTAAAAAGAGAGAGAGAGAGAGAGAGAGAGAGAGAGAGAGAGAGAGAGAGAGAGAGAGAGAGAGAGAGAGAGAGAGAGAGAGACGTTCCTAAGAAATTGTAGAACTCTCATTAGAATTCATTCAACTCGCCAAACATCTGTGTAGATACGGTAATCAGACTTTTATGATGGCCTTTCAACTTTTGGCTGTAATGTAATATCTTAGGAACTATAACTCTGATTTCAACTAACTTTGATACTCTGGTAGTACCTAATGTTAAAAAGAATAATTCTTCCTACTGACTACTTTTGTAAGCAGAACTCAACTTGTAACATATATACGGAAATTTTGGCATTTTCTCACCAAAACTGGAATATAAGTAGTACTGTGAACAGCCTTTTACATTTTTGAAACACTCAATGCGTACATCAAAAACCTGATGGCCTCATGAATTATCTAGTGTGATATTTCGTGCGTACATAACGATTTTAACACAGAGTAATTTAATAACAACAAATGACAAAAAGTATTTGCATTATACTATTTTATTTCCATTTACTGTATAAGTTTTAATCCTTGCCAAAAAAGTAATTATATGTGTTTCATAAAAGTACATATAAAAAACACATTAGAATTGAAATATTAAATATTTGCAAGGGTCATTTTTAATATTTATAAAACAATTTAAAAGTTTAATTTATTATTACTTTTTGATTAATAACACTGGAACTTCGTCGGCTTTTAAGTGAAGTTGCAATAAGGTTGAAAATATAGGCACTTAATCAAAAAGCAAGAGTACTTAAAAAATCTCATATTTCTGAAAAATGTAACAGTTTCTTAAAATTATTTGAAAATGATTTGCATTGATACCACTTGTATGATTTGCACGAAAAATTATTTTATTTAGCAAACTTTAAAACTCGAAAAGCTTTTCTTTCCGCGCGTAAAATTAACTCAATATTTTTATCTTACGAGCATCTGAAAAGTTAAGATATTTATCAATGTCGACAACTTGTTTATGAATCAACTTCTTACAGTTCCGTAGAAAATAAATGAATGCATCAATAGATTATAAGCATAAATATGACCTTTACGAATGAATCTTACTGTTAAGGCTGTTGTTTTAAAACTTCAGAACATATTTATATTTACTACTAACAAAATTTGCTGAAAACATTATTAAAAAAATATTCCTTTTAGAGCATTTATTTTCGAAGTGGGGGTTGCGCCCCCTAGGGGGATGGGTTGCTAAGGGGGGTGGGGCGCCAAAGTGTAGCAGCAAACTCGATATTGCCAGTGATTTACGTTGTGCAATTTCTTGTATTCAACCAAGAATTGGGAATCTTTTTAAAAATATGCAAGCTCATCCGTCTCATTGATTGATTTGTTCGCCAACATTTGTGATTAATAAAAATTACAATTTAATGATTAAATATAACCTTTGAGACTTTAATTAGTTTTGGTTTTACACTTATAATAATGCGAAGTTGTGCCACGATGGAGGGGGGCCATAGTTTTTTTTTTTTTTTTTTTTGCCGAAGGGAGGCGTGATAAACTAAAGTTTGGAAACCCCTGCTTTAGAGTTTCTGTGCTGCACCATGCCATTCTGAGCTAGACGAGTGGGAAAAATTTGTTTATTCAAAAACAACAGATTCCACAGTGTTAAATCAACTTATCATTTCTTGGCATAATGTCATTCCAAAAGGGATTTCCCATAAATAGGGATGATGGAAAATCGCGAAAAATTTTTGAGCCAACATATCTTTGATAACACTATAGCTGGTTTATGCTTTTATGATTGGATAACCAAGGTTTTGACCGGGCAAAGTTCTTCGAGGGTCGATCACAAACGCTTTGCCTTAGAGAATCAAAATCCTCATTGTCCGCGAATGGGCTAGCAGCTTCGTACATTCATGACGGCCAATAAGGAAATAAAACTGTCGACTTTTCCCGCGATAAACAAACATCTCTACCCTTAAAGTGTCTAGCCAACAAAATAGGCTCGAAAATTTACTACAACGATTGGTGAAACCTTCTGAACGAGAGAATTGTTCTTCACAATCGCCGAGAACTCCAATTGAATAATGAAACGTGAAATATTCGCCTCAAGGTCAGTTAACGTTTCGTTCTGAAGACTTCAGAAGTATTTACCGGTGTATCTCAAATTACAAGGATGGCACTAAAGGCAAGAGACAAACTGACCGACGCGACGCCACGAAAATTTTGACGACAAATGTTGTAAATGTATTAAATAAAACTTTGTCAAAAAACAAAGAAAGCCGTTTTACATTAAAAAAACATGAACTCCAACACTACGTCCTATTAGTAGGAATTATTAGCATCACTTGTGTGATTGTTTTGTCAAACACGCAAGTTTGATTCTTGTCAGTATATGTAGATGAATGAATGACATACATCAAATAATTGAACTCGGTAATAAGTTTGCTATAAATGGCGGAAACATAACGCAGTTATCATTTCCTATTTATTTTTAACCTCAAAACGACGCTGTAGTCTATTAGAAGGTTACTTCGCTCTCCTTGGAACAAAGCTTTGAGAAATCACTCCATATATGACATACTTGGTTATTTCCTAAATATATCACTTATCACAAGCGTTTTATACGTCTGCCAACACAAGAACTCTTTATTTTGGGTAAAACTTACTTATATTTTATGTACAAAGTGTTATAATACCTATTTTATAATCAACACAAATCAAACCAGTGAGCCAATAGGTTTGTTGGTAATGCCTAGTAAGAAGTATTAATTAGGCAGAATAATATTACTCCTAATGCGGTATGTCGACCCTTGGGTGTATTTTTATAGACTTTGTTAAGAACTGTTTGCATGAGGCGGAGGAATATCCTGGAAGTAGAACTTCAGCAGGCCTCCAGAAAAGCGCGAAGTAACCGTGAATGGACTATACAAACAATTACGGTACAAAAATGATTTTTTTTTTTTTTTTACAATTTTCTATTACAAGTTTGTGAAGAGAAAGCAGTTATTAATTTTCCCATAATTCAGATTACGTCTTTATCTTGATACGAGGTTTTCAGTCCATCAATGTGCAAACAATTACCAATACTCTTTCTTCGTGTGATTTAGATTGTGGGTTTATGGAGTGTTACAGTTAAATAAAATAATCGCACTGCGAATCGCAACGCATGGTAGAGTTGGAGTATAAAAGTGATATTTCATTTTTTTTATTTGGTTGTCTGAAAGAGCTTTCGAAAAGTGCCCCTTAATGCAGTTGTTAGTTGTCAAATCATTATAGTTTTCAAAATATAACACTCCAAAGTCTCAATTTCCGGAATTCTGCAGCATACTAGGCTTTACTAGTAGATATGTTTTTCCAGTCAAATTGCATGTCATGCAATTAGTATGGTATGCATAACATACTGATTCAGTATGAGTGCGATTTATAAACAGGTGAGCTAGTATTGGCACTCTGAATTTTGTTGAAAATAGGGGCCAGACTTGTCGAAATTATATTTGTTCAGTTAAACGAAACTGTTAACATTCATTTAACAAATAGTTTAAACCATAAACTGTAGAGGCAATGGTGTTTTTGTTCCTTTCATAACTTGTAACCCGAATCCAGTATGCCGTGCTTAGACTATAATTCAACACTTTGAACCTGCCTATAATACTCTTGTGTCGGAATTTGAGTGTTATATTTTGAAAACTATAATGAATTGACAACTAACATATGCATTAAGGGAGCACTTTTCGAAACCTCTCTCAGATAAAAAAAAAAATAAAAAAATAAAAATAAAAAATAAAAAAAAATTATTACCTTAACCGACCGAATTGACAGCACACTTCATTCGCGACCTTTAAGTAACCATCATACCTGAAGGCTACATGAAACGCCTCGTTGTAGTGATAAAGCCACGGATTGTAGGGGCGGGAGAATCTGAATTATATCGATGCGATATATCGCTTTCACTGAGTTCTGAAAACCGATGGCGTTAAATAGCAAAAGTCACTTTAACTGACAATCCTAAATATCAGCATAGCATTAGTAATGATGTTGGAGTATCGACACAGTAATTTTATGTGTATGTACGGGGAAATACTGGCACCAGAAATGCAAATATTTATATAGCTAGCATTGAAAACATGGCTCTACTTTTCTGGACCATATTGCAATTGATATTTTTCAGATATATCGTCGAAAAGTGAAGAGCCTTACGCAAGATATGTGCTTACTACGCTTACGCAAATAAGTTACACGTTCTATATTGCGCCAAGTTTTTATATACTAAATATCAATTGATAAAAATATATTAATTAGTAGTAAAGTTTATTACGGCTGTTCGACACCGTCTTACAAATTCTACCAATTCTGTAACTACTCCTATAATTATTATTATCTTTTTAGTTCATTTATAAATAAAAGCTTGGTTTTAAAAGGTTTCTTACAGTGATTATGTTTTCTAAACGATTCCGCATGTCGATGGTTTGCGACATTTAAACGTTTATGAACCAAACCACTAAATAATAATAATAATAAAAATAGCCCAAAAGCGCACATTGTGACACTTGGGACCCTATGTCCGAGTGTCGGGATTCACTAGAAAAGCGCACATTGTGACACTTGGGACCCTATGTCCGAGTGTCGGTATTCACTATAAAAGCGCACATTGTGACACTTGGGACCCTATGTCCGAGTGTCGGTATTCACTATAAAAGCGCACATTGTGACACTTGGGACCCTATGTCCGAGTGTCGGTATTCACTATAAAAGCGCACATTGTGACACTTGGGACCCTATGTCCGAGTGTCGGTATTCACTATAAAAGCGCACATTGTGACACTTGGGACCCTATGTCCGAGTGTCGGTATTCACTATAAAAGCGCACATTGTGACACTTGGGACCCTATGTCCGAGTGTCGGTATTCACTATAAAAGCGCACATTGTGACACTTGGAACCCTATGTCCGAGTGTCGGGATTCACTATAAAAGCGCACATTGTGACACTTGGAACCCTATGTCCGAGTGTCGGGATTCACTATAAAAGCGCACATTGTGACACTTGGAACCCTATGTCCGAGTGTCGGGATTCACTATAAAAGCGCACATTGTGACACTTGGAACCCTATGTCCGAGTGTCGGTATTCACTATAAAAGCGCACATTGTGACACTTGGAACCCTATGTCCGAGTGTCGGGATTCACTATAAAAGCGCACATTGTGACACTTGGGACCCTATGTCCGAGTGTCGGGATTCACTATAAAAGCGCACATTGTGACACTTGGGACCCTATGTCCGAGTGTCGGTATTCACTATAAAAGCGCACATTGTGACACTTGGGACCCTATGTCCGAGTGTCGGTATTCACTATAAAAGCGCACATTGTGACACTTGGAACCCTATGTCCGAGTGTCGGTATTCACTATAAAAGCGCACATTGTGACACTTGGAACCCTATGTCCGAGTGTCGGGATTCACTATAAAAGCGCACATTGTGACACTTGGAACCCTATGTCCGAGTGTCGGGATTCACTATAAAAGCGCACATTGTGACACTTGGAACCCTATGTCCGAGTGTCGGTATTCACTATAAAAGCGCACATTGTGACACTTGGAACCCTATGCCCGAGTGTCGGGATTCTCTATAAAGGAGAATTTGTTTGCAAAATAAAATAAAGTTCACATGGATGTAGTTTCATTTTTTTTGTGAACTGTCTTCGAATTCTTTATGTAACTTTTCCCCTTGTAAACACTATTCAGTGTGAATAAAAATCACAACCACTTTAAAAGTATTTGAATGAACAATATATATACTCTATTAGGGTCGCGGTGGCTGAGCGGTTAGACTGCTCGCCTCCCACCAAGAGGAACCAGGTTCAATCTCCGGCCGGATCACTCCGGATTTTCGCAAGTGGGAATCGTGCCGGACGATGCCACTGGTCGGCGGGTTTTCTCGGGGATCTCTCGCATTGCGGCGCAGCTTCATTCTCACCTCACTTCACCGGCATTGGCTCACAATACCTCTTTATTAAGATCCGTACAGATCTCTCTCAACTGATAGACTGTATTACTTGTTGTACATGAAAGAAAGTTTTACTGGGGTAATACCAACTCCGCACTCAATTGGCAGCCAGTCAGCTAGTAATAATCTATATTCAGTGTAATAAGCGTATCAAACGTTTTGTGAACCAAAAGGATGGCAGTGAGTGGTATAGCTGGAAACAGCATAAATTACATTCCTATGAGCCTAATAATTATAGACCTGCAAAATTCGCGTCATTATTTGGCATTAACCTAAACTTCACAGTGCTATATATACTCGGGCCGGCGTCGTTTCGCTATTGGCTGCTGCGTAAATGTGAAGCCACTCCCTTTCTGACTGGACTGCCCGTGTTTGGACTAGACAAATGTGAAGTGTTTATTTGTTGGCTGTGAGTTACCCATGAGCGTGTCAAACATAATATGGTCCAATGACGAACTTATCGCAAAGGTACATGTGTTTCAAGTTTAATGTGTCCTCAAATAATAACGCGGATTTTGCAGATCTCTGCTAATACTAGATACAATTCTAACTTGTCTTCAAAACCAGTAAATGTGCTCAGAGACCACAGTGTTATCACAGACGTTGACACGTCTGTACAATGTAAATAGCAGCGAAAGAGACAGCTTATTTCCCTCTCTTCACTGAAGTCTACGTAAAAGTGCGATATTTAAACTGAAGGCTACTAAATCCAGTTTTTAAAGGGTTAGAGTGAGACATTTTTTAATAGAAACATAATTTATTAGAATTTGTAACAATTTTACTGTCGTTCGATCTGCGATTGGATCTAGCTATTACGTCAGACCAACGTCGAGTTTACAAGTGATTAAAGAATACAGATTATGAAGCAAAAATAATACAAATATAAAAATTATATTTTTGAAAATCTTGATTACACTTGAAACAATTATGGCGCAAAAGTAAGACAGTAAACTTATAATGTTGTAGAAATAGTATGCAAATCGCAACAGCAGTGTATGTGTCATTGTGAAAGAACTAATAGTTAGGGACATGTGTAGTGCGTGGAAATATGTATGGCCATGCTAGAATTCAATATCCTACGTCCACAACCACGACTTCCTTTGGCTATTGGCAGAGTCCTGAGAAATTCGCGAGTTCATTTCGAGACAAGCTAGAATTCGAAACACGTGTGTTTATAAAATTCAGCCATTAGTCCACACGGTGTTTGACACCTCCTGGAGGTAAATGAGCCATGCAATAAATCTTGCGCCCAACCGCCGCCATTTACTACCAGAGCAATCAACCAATAAGGAGTTGATATCTGTACGAGAGTATATAAGACTGTGAAGTCTAGCCTACAGGTCAGTGCACTCGCGAATTTCAGGGGTCTCTAGTCCTTACTAATAATAAATGTTATTTATTTAATATACGCTGTTCACGATAAAGTGAGCACTTCTTAAAGCCCTCCCAGCAGCCATTAACCGCTATTAAATATATCTTATTGCAGCATCAGGCATTTACTTTTGATGGTGGTGAAATGTATACACTGTGTTTATTGGCCACATTACAATGTTTATATTAAAAAGCAGTAGGAAGATAGATGAAAATTGGATAAAAGGAAAAATTTAAAAGGGCCTTAAAAAGTGCTCACTTTACCGTGAACAGCCTATACCTACATTTCTTAAGGAAGAATTGACAAGGGTAGTGATATTTCACACTTTTTATAGTAGGCACGTTTAGATTTCTACATTTTCAGCCTTATATATGGTACATTTACCATTCTGCTAATAAGTTAACCGGTTCAGTCACACATTAATTTCTGAGTAAAGTTTTGCAATCACGTAGTTTTTCGGTATGTGCTGTACTTGTGATCAGTATTTGTCCTGTAGCCATTGAGCAACGTAGTGTGTGCCATGTTAAAGAGACACAGGGAATTCCACAAATCTGATTGGCCGCAAGGTAGGCTGGGCACTGAGGTGTTGCTGTGTACAGTACTGGTAATAAACATCATTGTCGTGCAACGTGTCTATGATCGTAGGCAACGTGTCTGAACTGGTGAACACTTTTGAGAACCATATCGGAATGTAGATCGGGCGAAACGTGTTTGAATATGTCTTTCCACGCAAAAAAAAAAAAAAAAAAAAAAAAACCCAGAACTGTTCCGGAAATACTTACATCTGTTGGCCATTTTATAAGAATTTCAAATAGGAACTAACGCAACATCAAAACCTTTCTTCGTAAATAAACAACTCATTCTTGTATGGTTCTTGAAATATTCACAATGGTATGTACATCCTGTTACGTACGAAAGAACATTTAGTTGGAAAACGGTAAACTCGGCACTCCATTGGTTCACAACAGCTGGTCGTTTTGACCAATAGAATGGCGTTAAGTGACAATATGGACCAATAGAACATGGTATCCATGCAGCGTCGGATATAGGTAACTACCGTCTAGCTTGTCTTTAAAACTGGTAGATGTGTGCCGACCTTAACCCTTTGAGGATGGTACAAATGTCTTGCCATCGAAGACAATGTTGAAGTTAGTTGCCTATGTTCTCCACCACAGCAATAACAGTTCCGCTGGCCACTGTATTTCCACTTACCGTTCTCCTATTGGTCCTGGCTACCCTTGACATTCCTACTGCACTTTGCAACGTTATTATTGGCTGGCCGTCGGCCAATGAAGTCACGTCTCGGCTCTACACCAGTTAAAGTGTCGCGACAGTATGCAACGGGTTTTACAGTTAATCGTGTTCATTTAAGAACTTATTTAAAGTAAAAGTTTTATCCTTAAGAGCTCAAATATTTATTTGTATTTTTTTAACTTATTTCCTACAAACTACTGCGAAGCATTAAAGTTATAAAATTGTGGGTCTGGTTTTTAACAGTAAACAAATTTCCATATAAACGTAGCCCCGAATATATATGTGCATACTCCTCAAAGGGTTAAAGTGTTCAGCTCCATTGCAGCCTGGGAATATTATTGAATTATGTTTTTTATAGTGTAGCGACTGGCCGTCGAGCGGGGAACACTGCACACTGTCGTATAACATAGCTTCTGGAGAGAGAGAGAGAGAGAGAGAGAGAGAGAGAGTTAGCTAGTTAACCCGACAGTCGGAGACCCGGCAATGAAGGCTTACCAGCAGACGACTTGCGTGTGGTCCAACAGAGCCGACAGATGTCTCTCCTGCCAAGTCCGAGACAGATGAAACGAAGTTACTGTCGCGATCTCATGTTGCGTTATTGCGGCTATCTGGATACGCACGAGAATCCAGTCGGGAGGCTGCGGCGACGAAAGGGCACGCATCAAAAATCTGACACCCAGCTGGGCGCCGTATTTTCATCAGCGAAATCGTTCCGCGCTTCTGTTCGTCCGCGGCGCTGACATATGCGGTCCTATTTTTACCGCAGGCATTTTCCGTGCATCGCCGGCCAAAAATATGAGGAGCTGGAGCTGTAATTGACCTCGCTCGTTTCATCTCATTGACCCGGCGACCCCATGACACATGAAGACCGTTAGACGGCCATCACAGCGTGTAAATTAATCTTGGCGCAGATGAATTGTCATGAATCAATTTGCTTGCATTTCAAGATTAATAACTCCATTCTTCACCACGCCCATTTTTCATTTACTAAGGCACATGTGAGAAATTTCTCCAGCGAAATATTCTTTTGTATTCGCTTTTCACTGTTCTGCAACGGTGTCCTAAAAGCAGAACGAGCTCGTAGCGAAGATAATAAAAAACCGCCACTGACTCATACACACATAAATAAAACATATCAAAACATATTTCCTAAAAAATATTTATTAAAATTTTTATTTATAAACATAATTTATTTATCATATTCAAGGCGGTTATTAAACTCAGTAGGGGCCGCGGTGGCCGAGCGGCTAGCCTTCTAGCGTCCCACCAAGGCGATCCAGGCTCAATCCCCGGTCGGGTCACCGGCCTTTCGCAAGTGGGAATCGTGCCGGACGATACCGTTGGTCGGTGGGTTTTCTCGGGGATCTCCAGCTTCCCCCGCACTCCCCATTTCGGCACCGCTCCATACTCATTTCAATCACCCTCATCGGCTCTCAAGACCTCGCTGTTAAGAGCCGCATAAATATCTTCACTCACTCACTTCTAAACAAAAAATATTTTAAAAATATATTTCTTGTATAATCAACGGTTAGAGACACCTGATTTAGCCTGCAGAAATAACAATGCGGGAAGTTATAAAAACAGGGTTCACCGATTTCTGACTTCGAAATAAGATTTTTTTTGTTAGCATGCATGTTTATAACACATTCACGTTTACTTCACACTTCTCTGAAGCCCTACTAACGTTCTACTTCCAGGATATTCCTCCGCCTCGTGAAACTAAGCTTAGCTGAGTCTAGTAAATTACACCAAACGACAACGCACCGAGTTCGTGCGCACTTAGTTGTAATGACGTTTTGCCTGGGAACTATTTCTTACTAGATGCTACCAACACACACGTTTTCTCACTGTTTTTATTCATATCCTTACACTGTATAAAAGGAAGTCCCTGGCGCGCGTCTGTCTGTATGACTGCGCTAATCTCGAGAACCACTGAACGGATTTTGATGCGGTTTTTACTGTTATGATCTGCATTTATCGATGAAGGTTTGCATGAACTAAAATTGCTCTAACACTTATAGAAGATGAGCATTAACTGAATTAGTGAAACAAGTCGGGGAAAAAGTTTGCCGCAAGCGCGCTCTCATGGAATGCGTTGTTTAATTCTTTAGAGATATAACAGAATTGTGTAGGAAAGAATAGTTTAAAATTAAATTATCTACAAAAAAGTCAGCGGTATAATCTTTAATAGATAAGTAGGAATAAGCGTATTTTCCATTCAAATGACGTCTTGAAAACAAACGTAAAATTCACTGTATTTTCTGACTATAAACAACTTAAACTTTATCGAAATTAATTAATTTATAGTTAAAACTGTTTAATGTAGATAATAAATGTCCTTTACATCATACAATTATCGCCAATAATTTAAAAGTGATGAAAAGCGAAAAGTATTGTAAAAAATGTTATATCTAAAAATCGAGACAAGCGCGCACGGCCCTATACGCTTGCAGGGGAGGAGGGGAAGTAGGTGGTGACGCGGGGTGAGGTGATGCGTAGGCTAGAAACGTGCAAAAAAAAGGGGGGGTGTACGAGGCGAGCGCGCCGCGGTAGGCAGAAAAATACTGAATTGTACCCGGGCGATTGCGGGCCGGATCGCTAGTTTATTATAAATGAAAGATTATAATTTATAAATAAAATACAGGTAGAACTTCAATTTAACCGAACATGTCTCCTTTCAGCGAATTTCTATCTTTCTCCTAGTTTTTAATATAAACATTACCATTTGTCTAATAAACACAGTGTATACATTTTATCACTCTCAAAATTTAACGTGTGAGGCTGCAATAAAATATATTTATTAGTTGTTAATGGCTGTTGGGTGTGCCTTGAAAAGTGCTCACTTTACCGTGAACAGCCTATAGTTTTTTGTTACCAGAGGTATAGATAGCATGCTTGTGATAAACGATCAGGAAATAAATAAGCGCGTCGTACATGCGGGGATTTGTCAGACGTTTGATCCAATAAGTGTGTTGAAACCGCGAATCGACTATAGGAGACTTATTGCAGAGATGGTTCACGAGGAGAGGCCTGCTTGTACGGCGGTAATGATAATGGAAGCTTTGCGAAGGAGTTTGAACTGGTCGCCAGCGACTGGAGCCGTGATTTCCGACTGCGTGTTCTTCTAACAGGCGGGAGAGATCCGGCGTGGCGAATTGCCGCGGACGTAACGCGATGGGGCCTCGTCAGTACGAGCGCCGTGATTGGCGGACGAGCGACCTGCACATCGCCCTGCACGGTTCGGGCGCGCCCGTTACTGGTGATTGATTGTTTGCAATACTAACATGCTATTATGTCTTCTCCGCGGAAACATGCCCTCCCTTGCTCTTTCTCGTGCGATTTATTTCTCTTCACTGTAAACAAGGTTTTTGTACATTTACGACAAGAAAAACCTTGGAAAACGTGTTACCGAAAAAAAAAAAAAACTTAGTAGAACTAACAAATTTTTCATGAAAAATACGCAAAACGTATTGTTAAAGGCTGTTCAATATAAAGTGAGCACTTTTGAAATCAACCTTTGAAAAATCCCACTGCCCCCTAACTGCATAATATTATAACGGGAACTGCGCCACGGTGGCTGAGCGATTAGCACGCTCACCAAGGTGAACCGGGTTCAATCCCCGGCCGTGTCACCGGATTTTCGCAAGTCGGAATCGTGCCGTACGATGACGTTGGTCGGCGGGTTTTCTCGGAGATCTCCCGTTTCCCCCGCCCCTCGCTGTTACGAGCCGCCCAAGTATCTTCACTCACTCACTTTTAACGGGAACACTGACTGTCATGTTCCGAGTAAGGTTGGCAACGACGGGCGGAATATAGTTCCATCACTTAACGTCAAACTAAATTTTGTTAGTAAATATTTGCGAGTAATAAAATATTCTCAATTACATAATGTTTTTGTAATAAATATAAGTGTAAGAATTATAAAATGGTAAAATATTTACTTTTCAAATAATTCCACACTTTCACTTGACCGATGCACTAATAAAGCCATAAGGTCTTGGCAATAGTAATTTTACATACGGTGGAAGACTACACAACGCGCATGCAAGTAGATCTAAAGCAGGGCTTTCAAAAATGCTCAGTTTACCGTAAACAGCCTGTACAAATCACCAGATGCGTATCTGTGTCCGTGTGGGGCGGTGGTCCTATTAAAAATAACAGAGCTAATTAAATGTCTTAATTTATATAAGTTGTAAAAATACAGGAATCTATTATTTTCAATATTACAATGTCTTTCTGTACTATTTCACTTATTATGCTATCACTTAGCGCTACATTTAATGCCAGTCTAAGTTCTAATTAAATTCCTTATTATTGTATTTTTAGACGTACTAGTTACAGACTCTTAATCCTCTCTTATTATTTACAGAACGTCAATTGCCATACGTTACCATAATTCCAGATGTCTGCCGTTCATAAATACAGCACCCACTTGCCCACAGCCAATCTCTCTCTCTCTCTCTCTCTCTCTCTCTGCACTCACGATGCTCACATATTACACTCGCTAGATACTCTCTGTACTCTATTCACTGTTTCTTCACACTTTCTGAAAGCCATATGTCATGCATCACAAGCATTTTATACTTCCGCCAACTCAGAAGTAACTTATTTTTGGGTAAACAGAGCTTTTAGCGATATTTTATACAAAGCTTATAGTATTTGATTTAAAGGTAATGCAAGTGAAAATCTTCGAGAAAGCATGTGTGTTGGTATCTAATACTTTGTAAGAAATAGTTCTTATGCAAATTATTATTACAATTTGTGCGAACGGATTTGTTGCGTTGTCCCTTCGGTGTCATTTCTTAGACTCGGGTAAGCTTTGTTGGCATGAGGCGGAGGAATACCCTGGAAGTAGATCTTAAGCAAAAAATCTGGAAGTATCTGTGAATTGACTATACGCTTTTTTTTTTCCAGATTTTTCAGTATTATTCAGATACAACTAGATATGGAAAAGTTTTAACGAAATTCAGGTGTCAATATTTACAGTATATTGGTGTTAAACAAACTGCAATAATCAACTATGACAGAGTTGTAATTAACCCTACATCAATTAAACTGATTTATAGATCAGTCATGTTTACAAATTGTTATAGGTTATTCACGGCAACGTTAACACTTTCAAAACAAACTACACAAATTCTCTCTCATGCAGTTTTCTGGCTAAGTTGATAACGAATAAATAAAAATACTTTTTAGCAATTAAATATGTACTGTGAGTGATATGTTTAACTTAGTTGTCACTGTTATTATTTCTTGTGTTGATACTATATAGTCTATTCTGGATTACTACACTTTTCGAATCAAACATTTTAAGAATCACCACTTGGTTGTTTCCTGTACCACAAGCATTTTATACGTGTGTTAATATAAAAATACCGAATTTTTTTTAAATTGAAATTTTACCTATATTTGGTGTATAAGTAATACTATTTAATTTATAATTTATACGAATTAAAACAGCGAGAAGACACGTGTGTTGGTAATGCCTAATAATAAATAGTTCTTTTGGAAAATATGATTACACCGAGTGCGTACGAATGCAGTGCGCTGTCCTTTTGGTGCAATTTCCAAGACTCAGTTAATTTTGATTTCCATGAGGTGGAGGAACATTCTGGACTTTAGCAGGGTGTCAGTCATATGTCAGGGCATAGTATCAAAATATCTTGTAAGTAACAAATTTACATGCCTAACCGCTCCTTTGTCTTCTGGGTATGTACCCAACATTGACCTACCCCAAAGCAACACAGCTGTGAAACTAACATGGTCAACAGTGATGAACATGTTTGTTTCTAAAGACAAGCACTTTTATATTAATAAAACAATTTTATAGACTATTGACGGTAAAATGAGCATTTTTGGAAACCCTGCTCAAGGTCTACTTGTATGCTGATTGTGTATTCCTCCACCTTATGTAAAATTAACATTGCCATGGGCCTCATCACTTTATTCGTGCGTTGGTCAAGTGAAAGTGTAATGTTATTTTAAAAAATACTTTACAAATCTGCTCATTTGTACATTTCTGTACACAAAACACAGTAAGCGAAATAAGTTACCACAAATAGTTACCTAACACCTTTTATTCGACGTTAAGATATAGAACTACTTTTCATCCATCGTTACCGACTTTCCTGGGCGAATATCACTCAGTGCGCCCATGCAGGGGCAGTGAATTTTTTCTAAGGTTCATTTCAAAATTACTTACTTGATCGTGAATAGAATTTATCCATTTGTGTTGATTCAAACTGCATTAAAATCTGATTAGAGGAAGTATATAAACATTTCAAAGTACTTGTTTACTAAACAGTGATCAAACCTCATGTCCAATCTACGTCGTTTATGATAGTCGTGACTTATAAAGTGTCCTGTCACCGTGAACAGACATAGGTATGTAAAAGCCACGTGTTCATTAGAGCCGACATGTCTGTTCACATTTGAATTTTCAACACATACATATCTTTTAATAAGGCTTACATTGTTTGACTGACTAGAATATGTTCTCGTTGCATTAAATCTAGGCTAGAGGAAGAGTTCAAGCATCAAAATGCGTGGCCGCAGAAGATAGGCCTGGACACTGGCTTGAAAAGTTGACGCCTGTGTTGCCTGTTTAGTTCATGAACCTAGCCGCAGAGCGCTGCTACCAGCATAGTGCTGTTTCACATGGCAATATAAGGGAGGGGAATTTGCAATTTTTTTCTTAAAATGGGGAAATGAGGTTCATATGTCTAATGGTGTTATCCCTATACCAGCAACGCTAACAACACTTGTTTGCATGCAGCGCTCTGCGGCTACTGCATGAACTAGATCAGTCAATAAAGGGGTCAATTCGCTAACATTGTCAGATAGGCGAGTGCCCAGACCTGTGTTCTACAGCCGTGTCTCAATGCACCTATTTACATAAACAGTGTTCTGACTTCGAAAACTACCCACGTTGTATGTGATAATTCTATTGACGGGAAAGTAGCCTAATGTTGGGACACGGAGAGCCGCTACTGCGCTACACGTTTGAGCGCTCTACCCAACTTTCCCTCTACGGTCACACGACCCCCACAATCTACTCCCCCCCCCCCCCCCCGGGCTAAAACACTTGGAATATCTGCAGCCGGGAAATTGTCATCACTTAGAAGTAGTCAACATAGAAACACACAAGATATAATTTTCTAAGCCAGGCCAGTCCTAAGTTGTGAACTGTCTTACTAGTGTGTTTATAACTTTTGACCGTACTCTGTTGCGTATCTCCGCTGTACGACTGTGCTATCTTGGGCGTCTCTACGTTATGTTGGTAATAAGTTATGCATTTCTAAGTTACGTCATTTCCAAGCTGTGGGGTACCGCGTTATGTAACGTCGCAAATTTGGTTCATATGCAGATTTTAACTATATACTTATTTTTGTATTTTCAAGAGGTAATCTGATTTCATGTATGCTATTTTCATTGAAATATTAATTATATTTTTTAGTATGTAAATTCGCTGTTTATATAATTTTTAGATTCTATTTTGTCGTTCAACACATCTACATGTCGATCCAATATTTTGTACTTGTAATGTGTTTAGCAGGCCCTAGTTTCTGAGCAGTGGTTGATCCGTTGCCATGGTAACTAAGTGACGTGATGAGTAATTCTTGTCTTAGCGCTCTCGTGATTGGTTAGTGTCCGACGGCGTTATTTAATTAAGTTTTTGAATGAGAATTTTAGCCATCTTGGTTTTCGACGGAAGGGCGCTGACGCGCGTGGGTTCTGCCAGCAGATATTTTTAATAAAGTTTTAAGACAAGGACAAGAGTCCTCACCTCTAAACAGGACGTCTCGAAGGAGATGAAGATGCGAGGTCAAGTAGATCAAGAAGCAGGCCCCTATCGGATGCCGTCCGCGTTATTTTACAGGCTTAATCAAGTGGAAATACCTCGGTGTGTGTAAATGTGCTGGGACTGTATCCGCACTTTAGGCCTGAGAGTTCGCATTGTACGTGGCTGTTTCACATCTGTATTCCCATGTACTCTGTGGCAAGGTATGCAAAATATATACACCAGTGTAGTTGTTATAAAGTGAGGGAGTGAAGTGAGTGAAGAGATTTGGGCGGCTCTTGACATCGAGGTCTTGAGAGCCGATGAGGGTGGAGCGTGGTAAGTATGGAGCAGCAAGGGTGGGGGGAATGGGAGATCCCCGAGAAAACCCGCTGAACAGCGGCATCGTCCGGCACGAGTCCCGCGCGCGAATATACGGAAGCCGACCCCGCCTGGACTCGAACCCGGTTAGCCCGGGTGGATAGGCGAGTAGTCTAACCACCGCACCACCGCGGCCCCCGTGTCTGGAGAGGGGGGACGGTGTTCCCTGGAGCGCTGTGCGCCTGGAGGTGTTGTCGCGGGGGCAGACGGCGGCCGGCCACATGCCACGTGGCCGGGCGTGCGGGGTCAAGGTCAGGCGAGCTGCGGTCCAGTTGCTCTCTCTCTCTCTCTGCGCGAGGGAAGAGAGAGCAGAATCTGCTCGCAGCGACACACGTCGTGCCAAGGCCTTAGCTGCCCCGGGGTCAGACGGCTGGCTCCATTCTCCTAGCGGTCGCCGCGACACATTCTCACACACGTCGAACCCCCGCTCTGACAAACACTTTCTCAAATACTATAGAGACTAATACCGGACATTTTCCCTGGCGATTTTCCCTGCGAAAAGTGATTGCCCTGCGCTCTGCCGGCCTGAGGTGGCGAAATGTTTGCTTACATTTACCGTCGTGCGTTTTCGACTGGGAATCACTTATGTTTGATATAGTTTTAATGATTTTAGTGAATCACTCTCATTGAATTACCATGGCAGGTGGCATTTGCGCTGTGTATAATTGTTCTGCAAAATCTACTTGATTTTCGGATTTGCTTTTCCACTAACAAATATCTTTGTAGTATTTTTTTCTCGTTATTTCCAGCAATGTATTTACAGCAATTAATGCATCTCTGTAGAATACACACATGTACAGAAATTAAAAACAAATCATGTATAAACACGGTGTGTTCCAGATCTTCAGATACGTCCCGAACATTGCAAGATAAATTTTACAGTTATTATTTTTAATATTGTATAGCTCACTTGTTATTCGAGATTTTCGGTATTAAATACCGCCTTTTTTCTTATCAAAACTACTGTACACGCATTAAGACACCGGTACTACAATATAAAATAAAAATAAAAATGTTCCAAACAAAATACTTAATAGGAATACTGCATTTCGTGCACAAATTCACTCGTTATGTCCACTGTGCCTATACACAGATTCAAAATTCTGCCACTTCAAGCCGCTAGGTTCGCTGCTGCTGCTGTTCACACGCTCGCCCGTGTTGTTTTCTTGTACAGCTGTCCGGTATTAGTCTGTATTGTATTTCGATATCTTTCCTCCGAGCATACGATGTGTTACCGCAAAATGAAATCCTGTTTATATTGAACCGCTGCAAAGCAGGCTTGCCACAGAGACAGTTTTTGTTTCATCTATATTTCAGTGACTATGGTAACCTTGTATTGTCGTCAAAAAAATTCAGCAGACGTCTTTATAGTAATGTCAGTTTCACTATAAAGAAAAATTGGGTTCGGCTGTGTTGGGGACACGGCCGTTTGTTTTGCGTGAATACATCTACGTTGACGCGCTCGGACGCCTTGATGCTTATTTTACGTTCCCGGCACCGCTTCACTCGATCATATGGGGTTTTATAGGTATCACTGGATTGCTTTTGAGATGGTCTTTCCAATCGTATACGATTTCTGTATTTCGACTTGAATTTTTGACGAGTAATGGCCGAAATTATGTTAAATTTTCTTAATCTTTTACATTAAACGCATAGAATTTCACTATAACCACACCATACAAATGTTGTTATACACGCAATCGATTGATCTTGACGAGAGCGGTCGATTGAAACCTAAACGACTGTCATTGCGTCTCCTAGTCAAAAGTTACAGTACGCGGAAGTTATGAGATGCGGCGAAACTAATTTGAAACTGAGTATTTGGCAATCGAGTGGTGTAATTGAATTTTGAATGTAGGCGATAGCTTTTGAGATGCAATGCCAAACTCTATCCCCTGATTTTGTTATCATCGGATTTTCTGGATAGCCCCCCCCCCTCCCCCCCACTATGGTTGCAAATTTAAAGACGTATTCACGACAAAAAGAAATGCTCTGGGAAAAAATCGTGATTAGTAAATAAGGGAGAAGTATGAACATTTTCCAAATTATATATACATAGAGCACTATACAATGAGACGGCTTAGCGACTCGAACCAGCAACCTATGTGTTATCATCCTATCGCCTTTCACCACACGACCACTATGACCTACTACATTAAAACTATATTTTAATTGGTAGGTTATGTCAGGTAGCAACGTGGGCCAGAAAATTTGGAGAACCATTGCACTTCAGATTGACATTATACGTTTGTATAAGGGGACTACTTGATCAGTTGTACTATTACAAATACATAATATATTGATTCATGAATGTTCGCATCGGGATAACAATTGCGTACCGAAAATTATAACTTATAACAGAAAACCTTGAATATCGCCAAACCATTAGCTAAGTTTTCACCTTCAATCAGAATGATCGTCTACATGAGAGAACCACCTGTTCGAAGAGTCCTTTTCTCGTGAGGAAACATTACAATGGAGTCATGTAGTTAATGCAAGGTGATGCATTGACGAACCACACCAAGAACTGCAAGGATTTTTTGAAAGACAGCAAGTGATGTCATCACCTCTTGCTGCATGTACCGGAACTGATTCCACGGACGATTATAGTGAGATAGTTAATGCTAATTACGGAGTGAGCTACCTGTGTCGTGCAGCAGAGTGGTTCGGGCAAAATATACACTTACAAGACTTTCACGTGAAATCGATGAACTTCACAATAAATAGCAATCGGCTGTAAATACTGACGAGTAATGAAAATACAATTCCTCTGCAAAGAAAAGTTAGTTCATTGCCTTTAAAGTGTGAAAGAGGAGGCGATCATGAAGACAGCATTGATGGAATGAACATGAGGACAGCGAGAGCGCTGAAAACGATGATGGCGATTTTCTCGATGACCCGAATGAACTTGTTGATAGACTCGAGATGACAATAGAGGAGAAGCTCTCGGAATCGTACACAGCTAATTCACAAAGCAGAATTAAACGAAGCACGTTCGTTTCTAGTTTATATGAGACTTTTGGAACTATTTTCCTTGTATCGCTGCGCGGACAATCTGTACAAAGTTCAAGTCGCGCAACGACCATTTGGGAAGCATGATGGGGGTCTGCCGTGGTGCTGCGTTGTTCGTTACAAGGTCTAAGTTGTGCAGCGACCAAAGGCGAAGCGTGGTGGTAGCTTGCTGTAGTTATAGGAACTTTTAGAGCAAAGTGTAGATACAGTTTAGCCAAGAAATTATTTAATATACCGAGGGAACTGAATATATATATATTTTTTTTTAAAGCGTGATTATTAAATAAAATATCCACCGTTCAGCTTTGAAGGTAGGACTACAAAGTTTAATTTTTAAATATGGGAAATTTATTTTAACTTGCGACCCACACACACCACAATCATCACCAAAATCAGAGCCACATACACTGCACGCACCACAATCACCACCACACACTACAATCAGCACCACACACTACAATCAGCACCACACACTACAATCTGCACCACATGCATCACAATCAGCACCACAACACCACAATCAGCACCACAGGCACCGCAATCATCATCAGAAGCACCGCAATTAGCATCACATGTACCACAATCAGCACCATACACACCACAATCAGTAGCACACACGCCACAATCAGCACCAGACACCACAATCAGCCACACACACCACATATAAGCACCACCCACCAAAATAAGCACCACACGCATCACAATAATCACCAATCAGCAACACAATCAGCACCAATCAGGACCACAATCAGCACCACATGCGCCACAATCAGCACCAAAATCAGTACCACATGCTCCACAATCAGCACCACATAAAACACAATCAGCACCCTCATCAGCACCACACACAAACCACACACCAATCCACACACGAATCCCCACAACGATTCACACAGCAATCCACACACCAATCCACAGAGCCCACCGGATGGACAGCGTGCTGTAGTTAGCTGCCGAGTGCGGTGTGGAGAACATGTTACAAGACAGGGGAACAAAGTCCAACATGCAGACACCACGGTTACCAGACACCATACAGGTGTGGACGTGAGAAAACAACTTGAAAGCACATAAGCTAACACAAGTTACTTGACACCATGCACCTGTTAAAATGCTAACACTGCCCGTCTCAAGTTGTGGAGCCGTGCACATGGTTAAGATATGTACACGGTAAGTTTGAGGGTAAGCAGAAAGGCATAAAAAGCATGGCATGGTTACCTCCTTCTTTATAAAAAAAACAGTTAAAAAGATAAACCTGGAATGCACAGTCGGCTTATAATAAAACATTTTAAAATAAAAAATTATATTTTATAGACAAAATTGAAAGTGTGATTGGGGCCTTACCTACTGTAAATTCGATCTCACTTAAAAATTATGTATATAAAGTTCGGAAATATTAGAAATTTTCTAATTATTTGAATAATTACATACCCCATTTACACCTTCTTGTAAATGACAAATTACACTCATCCTTAAATTCATAAATAAATATACATACTGGAGTAGCAATAAACAACATGGCCGACACCAGCGCCCCTAGCAGGTGGTGAGGGAACTGCAGCCCACGGAATCCAGGAAGATGGACGAAGAAAGTGTAAGAGAGAAAAGAGGTAGGAGAGAAAAGAAAGAGGGAGGCAAGGTTGGAATGATAGAGCATGAAGTAGCAAAATGGAATGACAGAGAATGAAGTGGAAAATTGTAGAAAAAAAGGTTGTTGAAATGTTAAGTACACGAACATGGAGTCAAAGGTCATGGGTCATAGGGTCGAGTCTAGTCATGAGTCAATGATTTTGAGTCAAAGGACTTGAGTCAATGGTTTTGAGTCTCGAGTTTTGGGTAAAGGGTCTTGAGTCTTCAGTCTTAGTCTTAGGTCAAGGATTTTGAGTCTTGAATCTTGGATCATGGGTCTTCAGTCAAGGGTCTTGAGTCTTGTGTCAATGGCTTTCAGTCTTGAGTCACGGGCATTGAATCTTGAGTTAAGTGTTTTAAATCTTGAGTCAAGAGATTTGTGTTTTGAGCCTTGGGTGAAGGTTCTTCAGTCTTTAGTCTATGGTCAAGGGTACTGAATCTTGGATCTTGAGTCAAGGGTCCTGACCCTGGATCTTGAGTCTTTAGTCAAGTGTCAGGGGTTTATTTTGGGAATATGTTCGAATTTTTTGAAAGGTTTTAATTCTTTGGCTTCACGGTCATCCAAGGTCAAGGTTCAAGGTCAAGGTCATCAACATCAAACATGGCTGACGAGATGGACACCAGCTGACCTGGTGAGGGTCGGTCGTGTCAGGAACTTAGACGATCCACTTGCCATCGTACCCTGGACCTGCTACATGTACATATTTAAATAATTTACTTAAATAATTTTTTCCCAATATTTTAATAAATTCTTTGATGATTTTATAACTGATCTGCACTTAAAAAAATTTTTTTTTGGGGTTCAAGGCCATCCAAGCTGAACGTCATGGTTCAATGTCAAAGGTAGCGTGGAACCAACATGGTGTTTGGGTGACGTCAGAACATGGCGGCGGGCTGGTGCCTGTGCCAGGCGCCAGTTTTGTTTAATTTCAAATACATTCCCTAAGAATCAGCATAAACATACTACTCTCTCCTATCGTCTCGTCACGTCTGCCGGAACGCTATAGAGGCCATATGTTTAAATACTGTTCACGATCAAGTGAGCACTTTTTCAATCAACCTTAGGAGAAAGTCACTGCCCCTGCCTGCATATACTTTAAAGTGTGTACAGAGGGACTTGCACCCAGTTATGTTGTTAACGGTGGATGAAAAGTAGTTCGTTATCCCAATGTCGAGTAAAAAGTTTTGGTTAACCTTTTGTGATAACTTAAATTATGTCTTTTGCTTTCTGTTTTTTTTTTAGGGAAGTGAAAAAAAAACCAGATTTGTAAAATATTTACTTTTGAAGTAATTTCACAGTTTCACTTGACCGACGCATGAACAAAGTGATAAGGCCCGTTGCAATGTTAATTTTACATAATGTGGGAAAATACACAACGTGCTTACTGTTATATCTTAAGCAAGTCTTTAAAAAGTGCTCATTTTACCGTGAACAGCCTATACCTGTGACGATGTCTCGACCGAATGTGCCATTTAGTGTAGTTCCAACGTGTCGGAGGGTTGAGACGAGTTCTTGTAAAAAATACAGTAACTTCCCCTTGTTAATGGCGCCGCCTACCCGACGCCCATTACTGCGTTGCAGATTGTTTCAAGTCCAAATTTTTTTTTAACTCTTTCAGACCCACTTTAATTTACGGTGTCATATGTTGCAAACGAAAAAGTTTACGATGCGTGCTGTACTTAAGTTGGCACAACACCTGTTTCGTTGTCACAGCCAATGAGCTGCAGGCTTTCTGCTTGACTACACTTAATATGAATCAATTATGGCCTAGACCAGTAAGATGGTTTGCGAATCATTTGCGCTCGGGTGAGAACATTGGTCAGTGAGCTTCGCGGTGTGCAGTGCAGAGCAAAGATCACCTACACGTGCGTAATGTACATAATTGTGCACACTGGGCCTGAATAAGTTAAGAAACTGCTAAACATGCCCCTATTATACCGATGTACGAACAGAAAATATCCTTCAGACGAGGTACGAATTATACTCTCAATACACCGTACGCATTATAAATGATAATTCCGTGCTTTCCAACACACCTATAAACGGCTTTTTATTGCTCTTCTATTTCATAAAACACGGGTTGTAAACACGCGAAAGAATTACAGCGACATCCGTGAACTTTACTTAATGCTGTTCACGATAAAGTGAGCACTTTTGAAATAAACATTAGAAAAAAGTCACTGCTCCTGCTTGCATATATTTGCACTGAGTGAAATGTACCCAGTTAAGTTGGTAACGATGGAAGGAAAGCAGTTCCATATCTTAACGTCGATTGACAAGTGTTAGGTAAAAATTTGTGATAATTCAAATTATTTCCTTCGCTTTCTGTGTTTTTCAAAGCACCGAAGTGTGGAATTGAGCACATTTCAAAATATTTACTTTTATAATAATTTCACAGTTTCACTTGACCGACGCATGTATAAAGTGATGAGGTCTATGAAAATGATAATTTTACATGATGCGGAAGAATACGCAACTTGCATACAAGTAGATCTTGAGTAGGGCTTTCAAAAGTGCTCATTTTACCGTGAATAGCTTATAGAGACTTCCCAGCTACATAATGGTACGGTCTCCTCTTCGTATTCCACAAATACAGGCAGCACGACGGAGACACTGTGCGTCAATTCAGCTCCTTGCGCGTAGGAGCTATGAGGCACTAGGAGCACGTGTCAGTGTCACCCTTATCGCTCCCGCGCTTTCAAACCTCAAACGCCTTACACACCTCCAGATAAGTGGGCCGTGGTGGTGTAGTGGTTACACTAATCGCCTCCCACTTAGGCGAACCGGGTTCGATCCCCAGCGGGGTCGCTCCCGGATTTTCGCGTGTGTTAATCGTGCCGAACGATGCCGTTGGTCGGCGGGTTTTTTTCGGGGATTTCCTGTTTACCCCGTCCTTGCATTCCTGTGCTACGTCATACTCACATCACTTCACCCGCGTCGGCTCTCAAGACCTTGATTTTTTTAAAGCCGCCCAAAATACTTCGCTCTCCACATCCAGATAGGAAAACATAGCGCCGGGGTAGCAGGCTACCCGCACGGCGCTGCTGACAGGCTAGTTGCTAAATATCAGCCTGCTAAATATCGTTTGCGTCCCGAAATTTGACAGTGTACGTACATAACCCCTCAAAACTTTAACACCATTAGTAAATGTGTTAAAATAATTTTCCCGTTTAAAACTTTTCGTGCGGTTTATGTTATAATATTTCTTAACAACGTTACTGCCAAAACACAAGTTAGCATGATTAAATTAATGGAATTGTTTAGTTTTTGTAACCATTTAATAAATCTGGAATTATCGTACAAAATTAAGTACACACAATTATTTTACAAATATTTTAGTGCGATATTTTTTTTAATAATTTTTTTTTATAAAGACACTCGAAAGAGAGAACCGGACGAGGGCCGTAATTAATTCGCTAACATGAGTTTTTAAAATTAATTACATTCACATTGTACGGAAAATTAGTTAAAGATCACAAAATATTCAAACTAAAATTTTTTCTTACTAGATGAGCCGCGAGATGGGGTTTCCAGCGATAGTTAGTTCCCTTTACACTCAAAAGATAACGTTACAGGTTTGTTACCGGGGAACTTGCATAAATTCACCGATCATTGTAATCCATACTGAGAAATACAGTTGCAGTGGAAGTTTTGTGCCACTGTTGTGTATGAAATGTATTATCATAGGCGCTACGTATATTCGCAAACTGCGGGAATAAGGAAGTGCAACAATACGAAACGACAAATTGCAGCCCATTTAGCCATTTCTAAGGCTTACGCTTTTATTTTTTAAAATCAGGTGCATAATACACACGTGAAAATAATATGTCAAAAACACCAACAAGTCTTCGTAATCGACATAATTTTCAGTTGAGTACTTTTAAAAATCCGTCAAAGGTTTCCACGGTGTTTTGTTATTTCTGTTGGTGATTTATATTGTGCATAATGCAAAGCTGAAGTTGTCGTTTACATCTTGCGTGGTGATCAACTTTAACGTGTGCTGTACATACAGTGTAGAACTGTTGGATACATCACAGAGCACTAGGAATACAGAGGAGAATAATTCGCTTCTACATCGAGTGAGGTGGTGCAGTTGGAAACCTTGGGATTGGCATTCAAAAGGATCTGGGTTCGAGTCCCGGTCCAGCCATCCTGATATCGGTATCCCATGGCTTCCCGAAATCACCGCAGGCCGAGTGCTGGAATGGTTCATTAGTACAGATCATGGTCGAATCCTTTCCTGTTCCTCGTCTGAGCATCTTGTGTCGTTTCTATTATGAGTCCTATGTAGGTACTGAAACTTTTTTTGTAAAATCGTTGTTCTCGCGTAAAAGCGTATCTCTGTTAATGATAGTTCTGGAAATATGACTTTTAGAAAAGATAAAAAACAAGTATCTATGGCCATATATATTTGTCAAATTAAGTGTATTCTTGCAGAACAAAATTCGCGAAAATGGTCAAATGTGGAATTTGTAAAACTTGCCTTCCTCTGCTGTCTCCTTAAGCGGCAAGAGAAAAGTACAAAGATAAGGACGTATTTTAATCTGTGTACTTTCATCGCGTGTAATAAAACGCCCACGTTACAGATCTAGTTTGCACAGTACATCGTTACGACGGAAACACTGCACGCCTTGCGCATAGGAGCGATGAGGCGCAAGGCGTGCATGTAACTGTCACTCGTATAGATCCCTCGCTCCTTGACCTTGGACACGCAGCTACATAGTCCCCTTAAAGGGTATCAGTCCCCGCCATCTTAGATTTTTGGAATTTTCGTCGTAAATTGCATCACAAATATTGCATTTTATTTTGGTCTTCGACAAAGCGTAGGATACTACATTACACATGTTATAAAACATGTATTGCTGGACTATTGTTGCGAGGTACATTTCTGTAACCGAAAGCAAGATAAAATTATTCATTTCTTCCCTTTAATCACTAGTGAAAAAATAATAAATTATATAGAAATGTAATATGTTAATTAACCCAATCAGGCCCAGTGTACACAATTGTGTACAATACGCACGTGTACATAATTTTTACTCTGTACTGTAAACTACGAAGCTTAACGTCCAATGAACATCAGCTGTGGATAAATTATTCGCAAAGTGTGTTACTCGTTTAAGTCATAATTGGTTCATATGACTGTAGTAAAATGTATAGCCTACAGCTCATTGGCTATGACAACGAAACAAGTGCTGTGTCGACTAAAGAATAGCACGCATCATAAAACGTTTCTTTTGCAACATTTGAAACCATAAATTTAAGTGGGTCTGATAGGGTTAAGCTGAAGGAGCTATTATTTATATCATGCCGTGCGAAAAATTTTATTAGATGTTCTTAAATGGAACTTATGACAAAAATAGTGAAAATCGAAGATGGCGGGATTGATCAATCTTAACCTCGCTGTCGACGAGATATTACCTCCATTCCTGCAGGGCCCCTTCTTCCACTGACTCCAGCCGTACAAGCCAGCGGAATGGCGGCACTGGCCAGCAACATGTCGGAAACTCTGATAGCCAATCAGCGTTCGGTAACCTACTCGCCAGGCCGGCAGCCCAGCGAGTAGGGGGGAACCTTCCGCAGCATGTGGCATGTAGTAGCCAATCAGACGCGAGGTTCGTTCCGAGAGTCTCGCGCAGCCAATTAGAGAGATACGTGTAGTACAGTCACCGTTACTTCCTACTTTTCCACTTCCAGGATATTCCTCCGCCTCGTGCAAACAAAGTTTAACCACGTCTAGACAATTACGTCAAAGGGACAACGCACTGCATTATTGTGCACTCGGTGTAATCATATCTTGCATAATAACTATTTATCACTAGGAATTACCAACTCACCTATCTTCTCCATATTTTCATTCATACTAATTATATATAAAATATTGTAATTGATTTATATAGTATAAGTTTAATTGCAATTAAACGAAAAATAATATACACTTAGTATAAAACGCTTGTGATATTTTGTATATTTAGGAAAACACGAAGCTTATCATATATGGTGTGGTTTTTCAAAAGTTGTATTCAAAAGGTGTGAAGAAACCGCGAACAGACTATACGCCCATATGAAAGTAACCGACCCGACATTTCGTCTGTCTGTTTATCTGCAAGATTGGAAACACTTGATTTTAAGGACACTGAGTTTAATAAAATTTGAGAAATCACTCTGGCAGCCATTAATAATGCGCATTTAATCGAAACGCATTATTCATGTATCTTAACAAAATCGGCCACTTTTAGTCGATCCAAAATACAGTAACTCCGAGGTGTATGTATGTAGAGGCTGTTCATGATAAAGTGAGCACTTTTGAACTCAACCTTAGAAAAATGTCAGTGCCCCTACCTGCTTGTATTTCAACGGGCGCCCTGAGTGACATGCGCCCGGTAAAGTTGGTAACGTTGGATGGTAAGTAGTTCAATATCTTAACGTTGAATAACTAGTGTTTGAAAAAAATTTCTGATAACTTAAAATTTTTATTTCGATTTCTGATTTTTTAAATGCATCGAAGTGTAAAAGCGACTAGATTTGTAAAATATTTGCTTTTGTAATAATTCCACAGTTTCACTTGGCCGACGCATGAATAAAATGTCGAGGTCAATGACAATGTTAATCTTGCATAAGGCGGAAGAATACACGACGTGAATACAAGTAGATCTAAAGCAGAGCTTTCAAAGATGCTCATTTTACCGCGAACAGCCTATATCCGAACTACGGCTCAAGTGCTGTTTGGTATGTACAAGTTTCACAGCCTGGTCTCCATATACTTTTTCCATTCACGGAGTCTTCGCAATAGCTAGATCGATATTATTACCTACGGCACGCTTGTCAGATGCATTCTCGATATCATCTCGTCGCGAGGGGATATCGATGTGGACGCGAAGAG
This sequence comes from Dryococelus australis, assembly GCA_029891345.1. NCBI lineage: Eukaryota > Metazoa > Arthropoda > Insecta > Phasmatodea > Phasmatidae > Dryococelus > Dryococelus australis. The sequence continues at coordinate 194,631,682 of CM056998.1, read as the reverse complement.
CTGTCCGACTGACGCAGATAGATGGAACCATTCTCCTTGCTCGTGCCTCGTCCCGACAACAGATTAGACGCACGCGAGACCAGACAGACTCTCAGAGAACAACATTAACTGCGAGCAAAACGTTCTGTAAAGGCTGTTCACGATAACGCGAGCACTTTAGAAATGAAGCTTAGAAAAAAGTCACTTCCCCTGCCTGCATATACTATTTAACGGGAGCACTGAGTGGTATTCGCCCAGCAAATTTGGTAACGATGGCTGGAAAGTAGTTCCATATTTTACGATCGAATAAAAAGTGTTAGGTAACCATTTGTGATATCTTAAAATTATTTCTTTCGCTTTCTGTTTTTTTTTTTTAAATCATCGAAGTGTAAAAATAAGCAGATTTGTAAAGTATTTACTTTCTTGATAATTTCGTAGTTTCACTTGACCGACGCATGAATAAAGTGATGAGGCCCATGGCAATGTTGATCTTGCATACGGTGGAAGAATATACACAGGGCATACAAGTAGATCTTAAGCAGGGTTTTCAAAAGTGCTAATTTTACTGTGAACAGCCTATATCTTGTGATTCAAGCAGTGGTGGGGTTGTTTTGTAAGTGCCTAATTTTCTAATAGGTTGGCGCGTTTCTAAAAAATTATTTGTGGGAAATTCAATAAATTTTATAGCAATAAATAATCGATTAGAAAAAATGTACTTGAACCCGAAATTTTCTGTTATCAATTACCCAGGGCGTATTCAGGCTTGTGAAAGATGGGAGTGAAGTATGGAAATCAATTTTATAATTATTTATAATGGCATAAAATGGGTACAGCTATTATTCATGCAATACAACGGTCTATTATTACTCTTAAGATTTCCAATTTTTATAAATGAGCGCATTATTTATGTTGATCTCAACTATAGTTAAAATTCTAATCGCTGTCATTAAGCCACTGGATCTTAACTAGTTAATTAGTTTGGAAATGCTCTTTACCTTACATTTTAACCTATCAGTGCAGAAACTCCAACAGATTATCCGGGTTCGAGAACTCTGCCGCTGTGGCAAGCGTGCCCCATTCCTCCAACGCACCAATCACCTCCCAACCATGATTCCTTAGGTCGAAACAAAATGAGGATAAAACCTTAATTTTCACAGCAATGGTGTCAAAGAACACAAGGGTGACTTTCAAAAAAAAAAATATTACGTGCATGTATAGTCACGGGCACTAAATTATAAACATTTTCTTTTCGTTTTCCACCCAAAATGAAAGTGGCTACAAAATTATCCCACGAACATTATCCTTAAATTTTCCCATTATCAGACCGCAATTTAAAAACGTACATTGATTAGAGTCTAGTTTAATTTTTAAAAAATGCTTAGGATTTTAAATTAAAAGTGCCGCTTTACAGAATTGAGCATTAAGCTAACATTCCAAACCCTGCATTATTATAACATTAATTTTATCCCTTTCCATACAGTGGCTAACAGAGACCCAATCATAAGAACCACCTTTGAGTGTCCGCTGGCGACAAGGTTGGCGAAGTTTACATGGTCTTGTGTTTGCAGCAGGCATGCTTGCACCTCCTCGGGGTCGAAGGACGCCGTCTTGCAGTCGTTTCAAGAAGCCGCCAATCACGACACCCAGGTCACGTGGTAGCACCGAAGCGCGGAAGGAAGGAAGGGAGTTGTCGTTCGCCCAGTCTCGTCTGATCCGCCGCACGGGGCGCCACCCCCACACACCAGTGGAAAGGCGCCGTCGAACGAACGCCCGGGGGCAGCGAACGGAGGGTCTACCTCACGTTCTCCAGCATCAAAACCAACCCTCATGCGTGCCACGTAGACTAAGGATGAGGTAGACCGATCTCGCTGGCCGCGCACGATCAATATCCGTGTCCCAACATTGAACTTTATTTCTGCCAATACGGCAAGCAAAAATTTCGTTGATAGGATTTGAGGCCAGAACGCTGTTTCGTAAACAAGTGCTTTGAGATGTTCCTCTAACCAATTTGTTATGTAATTTAACTAAATTCAAATTTGTAAAAGTATTTTGTTAATATAACTAGCTAATCCCAGCGAACGTAGTTCCGCTTCTTGAAATGATATCCATCATCTCCTTCCCAGGATATAAGTGAATATCGTAATGCGTCGTATGATCGATGTTGAAATTTGTTGTTTCTGTGCGTATTTTTGATTCCACGTTGTTCAAATTGTTCACCATTAACATAATTTGTAATTAATTTGCCGCACCGAACTTACAATGACAATGTGAATTGTATATTTGCGATTCCCTTCCAATTCTAAACCTAACCTACCGAATGCAAAGCACACTAAAACAATTTATTTTAGATCAACAAATATTTCCTGCAAGTATGAGCAACATCGGCCCATAAATAAATAAATAAATAAATAAATAAATATATATATATATATATATATATATATATATATATATATATATATATATGTGTGTGTGTGTGTGTGTGTGTGTGTGTGTGTGTGTTAAATTCCAGCGCCACCTATAAGAATGAAACATAACTAAAAACCTTACTCGCCGTCTCAATAACATATGGTGTGAATATGGTCTCAATTGGTCCAGTGGTTTGTCAGTGATGATGCGGTTTAGTCACGCCCAATGGATTTTATATATAAAGAAGAAAATAGAGCCTGTCATTTAAAAATTAAGATATAAACAAATATGTACATCAATGTTCACTATGTGGTATTGACAGTTGTGTTCTTTTGGGGTAGGTCAATGTTGGGTACATGAGCAGAAGACGAGTAATCGGTCTACCTCATTTTCAGTCTATGGCGTGCCCGGGAACGGTGTGTTTAAAACCTGGTAACTCCATTTAAAAAAAAAAAACAAGTTCCAATTCCTTACATTTCAGTCAGCCACTCACCGTCCTGATTCTCACACAACACACTCGCCGGCCACTGATTTCCCACTCGTGGTCTTGTAATTTTCACACGACGCACGCACCCGGCGCTAATGGCCATACTAGACTGCCGACACAGAAGTGCGCCGAAGTTTTATAGTGGAGGTGACCTGGCCCAGAACCATCTTCGCACATCGAGTGGCGGCGTCGTTGGAGGTGACGACTAGAAAATTCTCACACAATGGCTTCCAAGTCGTTGATTCCTGCATCATCAGAGAAGAGTGACGTCATCCTCCTTCAGACATGTGTGGTGGTCCTGCCTTCTCCCTCCGTTGGCCATGTTGGAAAACTGTGGAGATGGTCGCGACCCCCACTAACGTGTTTACACTACTCAGGTTGGGAAGTTCAATGCTTTTGGTTTGGCTACTAACATTTCTTGCATATGTACAGAATTTTTCCGTTTTTCATGTAAGTAAAGGAGATAGTTGCAATTTCCATAAAATAAATGTAGGCTAGCTGTGTAAAATCATCCGTTTTGTGTTGTGTTTGAGCGTATGTAAAGAGCGAACTTTTTTCTTTGTACTAGTGTGGAAATATAAAGAAATATATTCACATATTTTTTTTTAATATTCTGTTTTAAAAAGTTCAGTCCCGAATTAATTTACTATCTACAGTGTTGCAATCGTGAGTTTTTTTTATGCGTCTTGTACCTGTACCATGCCTGCTTATGGATCTTGTACCTGTGCCATGACTGCTTATGGGTCTTGTACCTGTACCATGCCTGCTTATGGATCTTGTACCTGTGCCATGACTGCTTATGGGTCTTGTACCTGTGCCATGCCTACTTATGGATCTTGTACCTGTGCCATGCCTGCTTATGGATCTTGTACCTGTACCATGCCTGCTTATGGATCTTGTACCTGTGCCATGCCTGCTTAAGGGGCTTGTACCTGTGCCATGCCTGCTTATGGGTCTTGTACCTGTGCCATGCCTGCTTAAGGGGCTTGTACCTGTGCCATGCCTGCTTATGGGTCTTGTACCTGTACCATGCCTGCTTATGGATCTTGTACCTGTGCCATGCCTGCTTAAGGGGCTTGTACCTGTGCCATGCCTGCTTATGGGTCTTGTACCTGTGCCATGCCTGCTTAAGGGGCTTGTACCTGTGCCATGCCTGCTTATGGGTCTTGTACCTGTACCATGCCTGCTTATGGATCTTGTACCTGTGCCATGCCTGCTTAAGGGGCTTGTACCTGTGCCATGCCTGCTTATGGGTCTTGTACCTGTGCCATGCCTGCTTAAGGGGCTTGTACCTGTGCCATGCCTGCTTATGGGTCTTGTACCTGTACCATGCCTGCTTATGGATCTTGTACCTGTGCCATGCCTGCTTAAGGGGCTTGTACCTGTGCCATGCCTGCTTATGGGTCTTGTACCTGTGCCATGCCTGCTTATGACAACCTGTGAACAAGGTACTGCATTTTCGTTGATGTCAGATTTATCCATTCGCAAATGAGATTTTCTGAATCTTCAACAAATCAGATTACCCACAAAGGAAGTCGCACAAAACACTGGCTACTGATTCCTTGTTGTGTACAGCGTCGACCTAAAATATCCTTCATCTGCAACATTCCCTCAATCATGGACAAGGGGACTGAATGGGTTAAATTGAATACAATGTTCCTTTTAATTACAGCTATATTTTTTCGCATTTAAACTCGTAACGTTTGCCTATTGAATTAACCCTTTGAGTAGTATGTGTATATATGTATATGCATACGGACTTTGCAGGACTTTGTATGAAATAAGTAACAAAAAATACAACTAATCAACAATTTTGCTCATTAAAAATTAAACTTTTATTTCTAATAATTTCTCAAATGAACACGATGAATTGTAATACCTGTTACATCTGTCGCGACACTTTAGCTGGTGCAGATTCAAGACGTGACTTGATTGGCCGACGGCGAGCCAATAATAAACGTTGCAGAGTACAGTAGGCGTGACAGGTGTATCCAGGACCAATAGGACAATGCTAAGTGTAAATACAGATACCAAAGAAACTGTTATTACTGTGGTGGAGAATATAGGCAACTCACTTCAAAATTGTCTTCAAAGGTAAGGAATTTGTACCATCCACAAAGCCTGCCAATGAACGGTCGACTCCAAACAAAGTATGTAGCTATCACAATTCGAGCCAAACACTAACTTTCACAACAAATATATGTATACAATGTCTTCATTTACCGCATTCGGGGCCGCGGTGGTTGAGCGGTTAACCTGCTTACTCACCCACCAAGGCGAACCGAATCCAATCCCCGGCGGGGTCACTCCCGAATTTTCGCGCGTCTGACGATGCCACTGGTCGGTGGGTTTTCTCGGGAATCTCCCGTTTCCCCCGCCCTTTCATTCCGGGGCTGCTCCATACTCAAACAGCGTTAATGAACGGGACAATGAAATTTTATTAGCGCCGCAAATCAATTGCAGAGAATCAGATGTTAATTTTTTTCATATATCTAATAATTAAAAAATTAATACTTTACTTATTGAAGTGATTATTATTCCAAATGAACTATTTTCATACTTGTATTTAATAATATAGGAGTAAAATTATATTTTTCATTGAAAGTAAAAATAATAATTTATGACAGCCTGGTGTCAGGAAAATAAACTTATATGGTTAAAGTATTTTAAGACAAATTATTTTAATACAAACACTAAAGTAAAATATAACTAATTTAGACTAGAATTTATAATTTAGAAAAAAATATAGTCATAATTTAATTTCAAAATACGTACTGATGCTTTCATATAGTTAATATTGTGTGAATGTTGACAACAGAGCCTTAACAGGTTTTTTTGGACAAAAAGTACTTACAGACAAGAGCTATAATTTATCAGGCCTTATATCTGATAGGCAACAGCATTCTGTGGAAAACTGCGTATTAACTGGTCTGCAGGCTGGTGAGTATGTTACAAGAATCTGAGTGGCAAACGGCGTTCCAACCACAGACTACAAATGAGGCAGACCTCTTATTTGTCTTCTGCGCATGCACAAAGCATTCACATACCCCAATCATACACAAATGCTGAATCATTCTCAAGCTTTGATTAAGTATTTGCATAGTTTTGAAAACAAACATATAAATAACAATCACACTAAAAGAAAATCGTACAAATATTTGTTTGTATAGGGCCAAATGTATATTTAGTTGCCCTAACAAAATATATTGTTGAGCAAACAAAATTTGATAAGCAACAAAAATACTTTTGTTCGTCTAGCAAAATATATGTTTGAATAAACAAAATCTCTGTGTTGGGCCACAAAAATAGTCGGTTAACTAAATATTTTGTTGAATCAACTGTATATATTTGTTTGGCCACTCATTTGACTGCCTACGTTCGAAAATACAGCTCGATAGTTTGTTTGTATTTTATGTGACAATTAAGACAGTAGCCGTGTTTGTCAGTGCATCTATTGATTCTTAACAACCGTATAAACACATGAATAAAACAATGCAACAACAAACTGACAAGTAAAGCTGTAAATCTTGAAATATTTTTTTGCACACGTTGCCCAATATTTGCAGTATATCTACTTAAAAGCTTTGCGGAGTCATCAGTTGTCACATTAGCTGAGATTGCTCAGACGCAGGCGATCTAGGTTCGAAATTTGGTCGAACTTGTAAATATTTTTTTATATCTGCCCAAACTGTTTAATGTACTTGTAGAGAAACAAATATTTAGTTGCACCAAACAAATATTTAGTTGCACCAACCAAATCTTACAGTTTGAGGGCAACCAAATGAGGACAGCGAAAAAATTTGGTTTCAGCAACAAAATATTTCATTACCCCTATACAAACAAATAATTTGGTTGCCCCAAACAAATCTTGTTTGATTCAACAAAGCCTTTTTCTCACTGCATGCCACACCATGGTACGAACTGAAATCCACGTTCAATTTGCCAGTTATGAGGTCCCTCAGTCATTAGAAGTCGCACTGGTGTAGTGGTTAGACTACTCGCCTCCCACCAAGGCGAACCTGGTTCGTTTCCCGTCGTAGTCGCTCCCAGATATTCGCAAGTGGGATTCGTGCCGGAAGATGCCGCTGGATTATGTGTTTTCGTGGGGATCTCCCATTTCCTCCCCTCTTCCCATTCCCACCTCGCCCCACATTCGTCGACTCTCAAAACCTCGCTGTTAAGAGCGGCCGAAATCACACCACTTACACCTCCTCAGTCATTCGTAGATTAAGACAAGGAACACTTGCTGGTATTAAACAGTAGTAAGTTGCGCATTCGACAGACAAACTGCTGTATCTGTTTGTGTATAAAAACGTGATCCTGGAACACGTGAACGTCTTGTTTCTCAAAGTAATTCACAAAGGCGATATACGAAACACTCGAGTGTCTGGTAATGGCACTTTCGAGTGAAGATTATTCACACACTGCAATGCCTTTTTTAGCCATAACATTGCGTTACTAAAAATATTGCTTTATAAATCCCATTCTGCATTATATATGTGACATGGAATCATAATTAATTTTGATCATATTTATTATTAGAGTACAAATATTAGCGAAACAAAATTATCTTCTTTATATTATCGGGCAATTCATAAAAAGAGTTTTCAATAATTAAGTGAAAATCTTAGCAGACATGCAAGGATATTCACACATTTAATTATGTATTGTGTAAATATGTTACTCTCTCACAATTGTTTAAAACAAAGAAACATTAATAGCAATATTACAAGTCATAATTACCATGGATTATGAGTAATTCATATAATTTGAAATAGACTAAGTTTACACTAGTCGTAAAGAACAATAAATTTGGTGAATATGTACTTGTGAATCAACTAGATTCCTGTGTAATTAATGTGATTTAACTTCTATGTAAGTTTGGTTTTGTTCCAATATGAGAAACTTACACCCTGGTTCCATTTATGAACTAGACACACATCAGTCATTAGAGTGATTAATATTTTAGCTTGTGACTTTAATTTGCCTTTAAGATATTTTTGTGGTTTTATGGAGGACCGCCATTTCGTCGAGAGCCTCGTGACCTTTGACCCGCGGCCACAAAGCTGCTAGTTTATGGCGGCTTTTAGGAGTGACAAGGTTACGGCTGGCTTTGAAGGGATAGAGAGCACGCCTATTTCAGGTTCAGGGTCTACCAATCATCGCAGAGAGCCATGGCGTATTGGTTAAATAACTTTGAAGAAGTTAGTATATTTATGGCACTTCGTTCGTGGCTTATTACAATGATATTTTATTCATTATTATGTCATTATTATTAACGTTAACGTTAAAATACGTAATATTAGGATGACAGAATGATCTGTTTTTTTTTTTTTTTTAACCTAGGCCTACACAGTGTAAATATTTGTTGTATACTGCAGCGAACATTGGACAAAAACCAGACACACAAAGTCTACGTAAAATATAAAAGTAACTAAGGTTCTTCGGCCAGTTGTCCCGGGACAAATCATTAAATACACGGAAAACATGAAAAAAACAAAAGGCACACAGCAGAATTGTTTCATAAAAAAAATTCCACTTACAATGGAAAGGAGGAACGAGTACACAAATAAAAACACGGCATTTGGCGATCGGTCTAAATTAAGCCAACCAGGAAGGACTGATAACGTGTGAAAAAGAAAATGTTGTGGTCCATATTTCGGATAAACCATAAACAGAGCGATGATTTCTCGTTAGCTCCAATGGCGGGTAACATGAAAAATGGGCTTCTTTACTGTCAACAACTGATATACATATTTAATCATTTTACCCCCCAATGTAGATTCATAGCGCCTTCGTAACATGGAGTTACCAAATACAAAGACTACGAGAACATTTTCGTCGCTGCTATTAAGCTGTGAGTAAAGGTGCGCTGAGGAGTCCAGCCATGATACTTTAGTGTAATTTGCGAGCAGACATTTTTTTGCCCATCATTTCGGATAACTCAAGTGCTAGTCGTGATTTCGGTTAGAGCTGCTCCAAATCAAGCGTGTACATGAACATCGTCTTTGAACCGTTCTTAAGCAACCGATATACATGCGCTTTATTCCATGTCGGGCGAGAACCGCGGCACGATAGGCGACAGTGCAGAGACGATGCACTTCGCTCTAGCGAGCGGACGTACAATCTCTGGTGAAGTCTGTGATAAGGTTGCTCACTCGAAAGTGAGCCACTCTCTCACACTCACTTGGCACAATTGTCTTAGCGAATTGATAATTGCCTCTGTACTCGGCATTATTTTTCTGGCAGAAAAGTTAATAAACAGAGAAAAATATAAATTGCTGGCAGTTCACTTATCTCGAATAAATGTACAGTATTTTATCAAATAGTAATTAATTTTAATTTATTACATTTTTGCATGATTAAAAACATAATTTATATGTACAAATCACGGTATCTGATAATATGCACACAATTAACCTAAATGAAACGCGGACTTCATAACATCATAATTTGTTATGTTTCATATTAAACGGAATCTTGTTATTACACATTTCACAATCGCAATAATTACGTTAAGTCATTGCTTAATAGGCGAGTGTCCAGACCTGTGTTCTGGACATTTTAAGTTAGACTTGAAAACAAAATGGCTGCCAGATAGTGTGCGAGAGTGAGCACCGAGTGTACACCGTCGTTCACTCTCCCTCTCGCGCTCTCTCCTCGGAGTTTGGACAGCAGAGAAAACTCTCTGTGACGCCAAGAGTGAGCGAGAGAGTACTCTCTCGGCGAATTGGGACACGGCCTAAGATAGATGCAGGTCCCTGTACTAGTTTCGCAGAAATTCACCCAGAATATTTTAAGCTATCAAAGTCTGGAAATGTAGTAATTGGCCGTGTTAAAGAGATTAAAAATAAATTGGTTGCGCTGTGTCGTCTATACGGCCGTACGTATTATTTTTACGTGACGACGGCTATGGGTGGTGAAAGGAAAACAAATTGAAACGTCATTAATGTATTTGCTGGAGACATGTATTGATTTCTTCCTTCGTTCTGCATTTAATTCTCTGAGTTGTTGCAATCTATCTCGGTACTTTTTGCGTTTGCTCTGATTGTGTCGTTGTTAAGTCTTAGTCTCGTCACGTGATGTGGCATATGATGACGCAATCGCGTCTTCATATAACTCCGGAATGTACTGAGGTAGCTGAGTCATCCTTTCAGTATTAGATTTGTGTTGTCTAGCACTATTCATGTTGTTAATATCATTAATGTCCTTTACGTCTAACTCGTAATTTTTAACTATTTTGGTTTGTAATCTGCAAACAAAATAATTATTGGTTCGAAAGTTACTATGTCCGTTTATTATTTATGATTTTGGTTATGTTTTCAGTTACTATTTTGTTTACGCATAAACAGACACCAGAAATTCTCCGATGGGATGAGCCATTCGGTCGCTACAGCGTTCTTAAGCTCCCGCCGCGGCCTGATGACATCAGAACGATACGTTTATGTGTGAAGCGTGAAGCCAAAGGACCGACCTTTACTGTCGTACGTTTACATTTAACGTACTACTCATTCTCCACGAGTAATTGCCACGGACCCGTGAGTAAACTTTCGTGACTCTCACTTTCTGAACATAAGGGGCTGAGTTAGTTGTAAGACGATGTCACGTCAATAGTGTTTGCAATAAGTGTGATCTGTTGAAAGTTGTGTATAGTCCATTCACGGTTACTTCAGCCTTTTCTGAAGCCCTGCTTAAGCTCTACTTCCAGGATATTCCTCCGCCTCGTGATAACTAAGTTTAACTAATCCTGGAGAATTACACCAGAGGGACCACGCGCCACATTCCTGCGCACTCAGTGGAACAGTATTTTGTATAAGGATTATTTTTCACTAGGCGCTACCAACATACGTATTTTCTCCCTGATTTCTATTCAGATTATTTATAAAAGAAGTATTATAATTAATACATAAAATATGAATAACATTTCAATTTAACAGAAAAAAAAGTAACTTTTATGAACACAAGTATAAAACGCTTGTGATACAGGGAGTATTTAGGAAATAACTAAACACTTCATATATGGGGAGATTTTTCAAAGGTTTGATTCAAAAAGGTCGAAGAAACCGTGAATGAACTATACCGCCCTAGCCTCAAATGTTATTTCTTCATATAGACTCTGCCACACATGAAATAGTTTGTTTTAAAAAGGTCTGTTACCATCAAACTGCAACCAAGTTCGTGCGTCGGGTAAATGGGTACCTTAAAACTCACCTTCACACCTTTTGCAGAATTTTTTCGTTTTACGAGCTGTTTTGTATATTTGTGCGTAATTTTAATCGTGTGTTGGTTGCTTGTTGTAAAAGGTCGAGAACATATTTATATTTCATTATTAATGTTCTAGTTTGGTTTTTATATGTGTTGTGGTTAGGCCGTACTTGCTGTTAAGGTTGGAGGGATCTCATGATGGTAGAGCATGTGGGGTAAATAAATATAAGCAGCTATAGGTAGGGATAGGAACATTTCGCGAGTTCATCTCAGGACAAGATAGACTTCAAACACGTGTACACAGAAGTTGACTTTTCAATTGGATCGCGGTTTATTAGACACGCCCAGGACGACCCTGACCCAATAGCAGACTTGTAAGGAAACAAGTAGCGAGTGCCATACTCCCAGGTGTGAACTAACTCTGGCTACTCTATGGGGCAGCAGACAATGAACAAACATCTGAGACTCGATTATACGTATGACTGTGTAGTCTAGCCTACAGGTCATTAAACTCGCGAATTTTCCCTATCCCTGGCCATAGGTTACTTTATGGTTGTATAATTAAACATACGGATGTTACATAAAATACGATGAGGTCGGGGGATCATTTTTACATTAACGTCGTAAATGATCTTATTGAGAGCCACGTTAATGTACTGTGTTTGTCCCACCTTGAGACATATCCAGACGCTGATGAAGTATTACCGAGTTACGGCGGTCGGCACAGCAGGCTTCTAGGGACGTCCATCTTGGCCGGCGTCACATGGAGAAGGACGCCTGCCGCCACTCTACATTGCCCTCATATCGGCGTCACATAACACAACCTGGCCTGATTCCCTGCCTGGTAGAGGAGATCCCTGCTTACCAGGGTTTGCCCAGTGCGAGTCCCGATTACGGCAACTGGCTGTCCTCATTACAGCTCGTGTGTGATGGCGTGTTCAGGCAGGCCCATCGAATTAAAGCCTGTCCACGTATTAACATTATTTTCTCGAACTTTCCCAGCAAGCACTAAGTATATGACATGCAATTAAATTTACGCACAAAAATATTGAACAAATCTGAAAATGTACATTTTATATAATCGCGCATTGTCAGCAATTATAATGAGATCGAAATTATAACGCGAAAAGGAAGAATTTCGGAAAAAAAATGGGAACTCGTGAAAATGCGCACGTACAGTCCGTTCGCGAGTTCTTCCAACTTTTCTGAAGCACTGCTAAGATCTACTTTCAGGATATTCCTCCGCGCCATATTCACAAGGCTTGACTAAGTCTAGAAAGTTACACCAAATGGCAGCGTGCCGCATTCGTGCTCTCTGACGTAGTTTAATAATATTTCGCTTGAGAACATTTCTTTCTAAGCACTACCAATACACTGTGTTTATTAATATCGAGTATAAGTAGAAAGTTACAATTTATCAATAACATAAGTAACTAGCGACCCGCCCCGGCCTCGCTCGGGTGCGATTTACAAATACGGCGTTGTTTAGGTTTACAGCAAGTATATGCACTAAATGCTTAACTTAACTAACATAGGATTGACACTGTGTTGTTCAAGAAGTCTTCGTAAGTGAAATTTAAAAGACACAGATGGTTACTGTATGTCATCCTCAAACACATGCTGTCGCGGACATTTTTGTAGATCTTTTTAAAATCTACGTTTATGTAGTACATTAATTTGGTGTATCTCTTACAGTTTTGTCAGCGTAATCCACGTAAGCGCCCGAAAAGCGGCTTTTTCCGACTTGATTAGAAAACGTTGTCATTTATCTGCTATCTTTATATTAAATACCAATGTATTATATACATTAAGATGCCCCAAGAAATTCTCCAAATGACGGTGAAAACTCCATCAAAATCTATCAAGTAACTTAGAAGCCTTAGCCGAATACACACACATACACGGCCGGGCGATTTTGTTTTATAGTATGTATATAGCGTAGGCCTATTTAATAAACTAACCACGTGACATACGGAGTGATTTTTCAAATGTTTGATTCCAAAAGTGTGAAGATACCCCGAATAGACTATACGCATTGCCGAATAGATGCCGATATTTAGACTTAACTCCCAGACTGCCCCGTAGTTTGGATGATGGCCGTCAGAGACCGATTTCGGGAATTAGCTTCCGGCGAGTTTTCCTACCTTTGGGGGACTGAATAATTCCGAGATACCCCATTCACTGGACGAAAGGGACTATATATCTATAATTCCCGTCTGCCGCTCGCGTTTATTTAACCGGGGGAAAAAATTAAGCACAATATAAGTAGAGACGTGGAAAATTCGCGGATTCACTTCGGGGCAAGCTAGAAATCAAAAACATGTATAGGCCGTTCACGGTAAAATGAGCGCTTTTGAAAGTCCTGCTTCAGTTTTCCTTGTACGCACATTGTGTATTCTTCCGCCTTATGTAAAATTAATATTGCCATGGGTCTCATCACTTTGTTCAAACGTCGGCCAAGTGAAACTGTTAAATTATTATAAAAGTAAATTATTTACTAATCTGGTCAATTTTATACTTCGATACATTAAAAAAAAAAAAAAACAGAAAGTAAAATAAATAAAATTTAGCTATCGCAAATGGTTACTCAACATATTTTATTCGACGTTAAGATATGGATCTACTTGCCCAGCCATCGTTACCAACTTAACTGCGCACATGTCCCTCAGTGCGCCCGTTGCAATATATATTTCGAAGGTTGATTTCAAAAGTGCTCACTTTGTCGTGAACAGCCTTCATGTACGTAAGCTTATCACTTGTAGAATTGGCCCGCTCGTAATTTGACACCTCCTTCAGATCTCTGGACCAATAACCAACTTACAACAAAATGAATACCCAATAAACGCCATCCACCCTGACAATAAACAACCAATGAGACGTTGGTATCTGATTTTTTGAACATAGGACTGTGAATTCTATCATACAAGTCAATGCAGTCGCAACATTTTCAAGTCTCCAAATATGGGTTATTTTATCCCGATAATAGGATTATATAATTCTGCACGTACTCAACATTGACTCATTAAGTCTTAAAAAATACACCATTAAACAGTACGTACTATATTTATATTGGTTTTTATAGTCCATTCACGGTTATTTTCAATATTTCTGGAGCCCTGCTCAAATTTATACTTGCAGAATATTCCTCCGCCTCGTGCAAATAAAGCTTAGTTAACCGAATCTAAAAAATTACACCAGAGAGACAATGCACTGTATTGCTCCACCCTCATCGGCTCTCGAGACCTTGATGTTAAGAGCCACCCAAATATCTCCTCTCTACTCGCTCTGTATAACTGTCAACATTCTGGACTTAAACACTGGAGGTTTCTTGATCGAATCCGGACTTGGCACGGGTTTTAGGTCTCGTGTTAAAGCATAGATGTTTCTTTTATAAACCGCATAATGCGTAATCTGGAGGCCGTAGTATGCGTATACACGCATAAGCAATTAAGCAGTGGGAGGAATACATATTTCCACGAAAAAATTTTTAATTCGCTATCTTTGACGTTGGTGTTTTTCGCCTGAGAAGATATAAGTTGGCATATTTATCATTAAAGCTGTTCAAGTATATTATTAATGATATTCCTGTAGTGGCGATAGTATTAATGAAGCAATCGCGTCTTGTGATATCAGTAATGTCTACATAGTGCCTTTTTTTGTTATAACATTTTAATACAACCAATAAAATCGTGGAAGATACAGAAAAAAACCAATAAATGATTTGAAACGAACAACACATAAAAAAACAGCCAACAAGTATACAGCACACAAAAATACTTCAACAAATCTTGAATAAAACTAGTAACATGGTATCTCTTTGCAAACACTAGTAACATGGTATCTCTTTGCAAACACTAGTAACATGGTATCTCTTTGCAAACACTAGTAACATGGTATCTCTTTGCAAACACTAGTAACATGGTATCTCTTTGCAAACACTAGTAACATGGTATCTCTTTGCAAACACTAGTAATATGGTATCTCTTTGCAAACACTAGTAACATGGTATCTCTTTGCAAACACTTATTGCTATGCCCGTAAAACCATTGAACGTTTTTAATAGTATACGACAACTGAAATTGTACAGTGTAGACCCAAACGAAAGCAAATACATGTATATCTGTTTCAGAATGGTTTCAATGGACCATTCTTGTGAGTTATGTCAACCTCTTTTTGCTCAAAACGTGTGCTAAATGTCCGTTTGTTGTGTACGCTGCTAACTCAGTATTGGCTATGATAGGGCCACCTGTTTTTCACTAAAGATCTAAGCGAAGGTTAGACTTGAATATTTTAGCGAACCATTGCAAATTTAATATGGTTGTTGGCTGCGTGTTTTTATTAAACGATAGTTCCGTACCGGGCCGGTCAATCAGAATTAAGTTCTTACAACTCTGGCCCTCCGTGATTCGCGGGCAAACCCGTAAGACGCTTGGCAATCAAAATCGTCCAATCACAAAAGCGGATCGTAGCTAGAGTGTTTTGGAATATAACTGGTAGTGGAATATTTTCGCGAAAAACAGGAGCCCGTAGTTATGCACGTTTAAAAGTTCGAAATCCTCGATAGTGCTAACAAATTAAATTTTTTGTAGTGAGTCAGATTAAACTTTCTGTATTGTAAGTAGGGACATGCAGAATTCGCGTTATTTCTTTGCATCAAGCTATAATTCACAGTACTGTATACACTCGAGCCGGCGTCGTTTCCCCATTGGCTGCCGCCTATATGTGAAGTCACTCCCTTTTTGAGTAACCTGCACGTGATTGGGGCACACGAATGTGAGGTGTTCGTTTATTGGCGTAGAGTTACCCGGGGAGTGTCTAAAAAAGAATGGGCCAATGACAAACGAATTGCAAAGGTAGAAGAGCTTCAAGTTTAACATTTCCTCAAATAATAACGCGAATTTTGTAGGTCTCTAGTTATAAGACATGTTGAACTCTTATTTTTCCCATTTTAAATTGCTTCTCTTCAATAACAATGTATGCTATGGCAAGTGAAAAAAATTGTCAATATCGTTTTTCCAACCATCCACCTAAAAGAGCCATCAGGAGAACGAAGTTGTTGTATTATGGTAGCAGCCTAGTTTTAACGACTTGAATTAATTTCGGAGGCAAATTGTTATTTTACAAATACACTAGGAGTATAATTATTAAGGATGTAATGTCGTTCAGCGGTGTATCATAAAAGATATATGCAGAGCATACCATAACATCGTCTATGTGCAAGTGTATGGCAAAGGTGAACAGTTCTGAACGAGAAAGGAATTCAAAGGATGTAAAGAACCTTTATTCACAAGCGGGTATACCGAGCACAGCAGGACGGAAGACAGAAACGTTCACGTGACAGGCGGCAGACCCGGAAAATGCAGTCCTCGATGAGCGCTCTGGTCACCCCTGGCTACAGTGCAAGGTGTAGACCGCCTGTTCGCGCCCGGTGTGGGGTTGTCGACGAGCTATTGTGAGGCATAGCGGCACATTCCTCTTGTAGAGCCGACCTGCAGCTGCTGGGTCGTTGTTGAATGTTCGCGTCGTGCTGCTAGCCATCTCCAGACGACGTCCCACACGTGTTCGAGTGGGTTGAGGTCCGGGGACCGTGCAGGCCAATCCATGCTATGAATATGCTCTCTCTCTAAATGCGGACTCGTGACAGTCCTTCACATCCGTCAGTCGTCTATCAGTTTGACAGACGTCCGTCTGTTTTTTCTTCTGTCACTTTAAAACAATTCACAACAGTCCGTCGATCGTCAATCCTTCTATATCGAAAAAATTCAGTCTGACAACTTTTTTTAGTTTGAGATATATTTCGGTTGGAAATATATTTATATGGAAAAAATAGTGTGGGGAAATAATTTTTGCACGTGTTAAGGATTTATACAGAATATTTTTTATCTTTGAAATTCCTGAATTTACAACCAAATATAAATAAACACAGATCCACCACCTTGCATTTTATTTCAGAGTGCGAATTCGCATTTAAGGAACGTAACCAGACAACAGGTGGCTCATCTGTCCGTAGTTCGAAAGTTCAAGTTTGGTCAATATTTGACGGATGGACGGAAAAAAAAATTCTTTTCCCTGAGGTTGGTTGAAGATCACCTGACCGCCGGACGGACAGACGACTTATGGATGCGACAGGCGATTGTGAGTCCAGCACAAGAGTTCAGCGACAGCCACTGTACGATGATGAGTTGCGTAGCCGTCCACGAAGAGGAACTCGGAGTCCCTCAGCATCTTGGAAACGACGTACGTGAGAAAGGAGGACCTCGGAACAATAGAGTTGTTTCACACCAGTGTGGCCTACATGTTAACTATCTCGACGAAAACTGTATGTATTATAGCTTTCGTTCACTCTGTACTAGGGATAGGAACATTTCGCGAGTTCAATGAGCTGTCGCTCAAGACTCCACAATCCTGTGTAGGTACACTCGACCCTCACATGTTTGTTCATTGGCTGCTGCTCCAGAGAGTAGCCAGTGTTACTCCACACCTGGCAGTATGACACTGGGTACGTGTTTCCTTGCCAGCCTTGCCATTGGCTCAGAGTAGTCAAGGGTGTGTAGAATTAACTGTGATCCAATTGAAAAAGTTACCTCATGTACACATACTGGACGTCTATATCTTGTCCTTAAATGACATCTCGGAAATATGCCTACATTACGTTGTAAATATGGGCAGACAAACTAACAAGTGTGTGTGTGTGTATATATATACACACACACACACGCACGCCTACATAAATTGAAGGTGTTAACAGGGAGTTCTTTCAGGCCCTCACGTCAAATTTATTGTTTCTATTATTGAACACCTTTAAATTTTTTTCGCAAACTTGTCGTCCTTTGGGAAACTGAAATATTTTTGTCATTGCGTTTTGCTTTTTGTGAATAATTGAACTACCCATACATAGGGATACCCGAATTTATTTCGCGAAAATAAAATTTCCCACCATTCTATATTTCAATTCTCTAAGGACATTCCAGCAGATTTCCATTCCTTATTGGCGGCGTGTCATTGTGACTGGCTATTCAGAATTAGGCAACTCCAGTAATGTTACTTCTGTGATTCGCGCGCAGACACCTATAACACGTGAGATGGAAAACGAATCAATCACGAAAGTGGATCGGAGCTTAAGTGTTGTGAAGGACAACTGTTCTTGAAATCTTTTCACGAAAATCGGATGTCCCTACCCACGCATGATCCATCTCAACCTATTGCCTCAATTTTTTAACATCAAAAATACAATCTCTCTCTATAATCACGTCACAGCTGACAGGAAAGCGAGGGGATCATGCAAGTGGCTCAGCCATCCCTACTTCTGTCACGAGGCTGCCCTTTATTCACAATCTGCACACTCGAGGGGTCTCACTTGTTGGAAATACTGTTGAAGCTGACAAATAGTTTGTGTGTGCTTTGTAGAGAATAAATCATATTAGTTATAGATGAGGATAGGAAAAATTTGCCAGTTAAATGACCCGTAGACTAGACTCCATAGTCATGTGTGTACTCGAGTACCAGATGTTTGTTCGTTGGCTGCTGCCCCATAGAGTAGCCAGTGTTACTTCAACCCTAACAGTATGGCACTCGCTACTAGTTTCCTTGCAAGTCTGCTATTGGCTCAGAGTCGTCCAGGGCGTGTCTAATAAACCGCGATCGAATTGCAAAGTCAACTTGAGTGTACATGTGTCTGACGTCTATCTTGTCCTGAAGTTAACTCGCGAAATGTTCCTATCCCTAGTTATAGAGCCACGAGTATTTCGCGAATTTATTCTGAGGCGAGGTAGACTCCAAACACTTGTTCTTTTCTCCTACAGTTTTGATTGGACGACAGTTGTTTAGACACGCCCCATCTAGCAGTGAGCCACTAAATAGCAGGAAGCTGTAGTGTGAGTGAGTGTTGAACAGTCATGTACAGTGGACTCGCCTGATCACAACAACCAATAAGACAACGATAATGTCTCGAGTGTATACAGGACTGTCCAGCCTAGCTTGCTGCCAACTCAATCCGCGAAATACTTGGGGCTCTACTCATATAGCTATTTACCATTATTAAAATATTAACTACTTTTAAATTGTCAGTCGCTTCTGTTAGAAACACTTCAAGTTGTTATCAACTACGTAATGTATACTCCCCTGTTTCAAGCACGGGAAAGAGCAATAACATTTCTTATCCCTAAACGACTTTTCATAAGCAAGACTTGTGTAGAAAACCTGCATATTTCGCCATAAAGTGGCCAAGCTGGCATCTAATACGCCGGTAAAAACTGCATATTACAAAATAAAAGGAACCTATGGTGACTATAGGCTGTTCACGGTAAAACCAGCACTTTTGAAAGCCCTGCTTAAGATCTACTTGGATGCACCTTGTGTATTCTTCCGCCTTATGTAAAAGTAACATTGCCATGGGCCTATTCCCTTTATTCCTGTTTCGGTCAAGTGTTACTGTGAAATTATAAACAATTTTTATATCTGCTAATTTTTACACACTTATGCATTAAAAAACAGAAAGCGAAATAAATAGTTTAAATTATCACAAGTTGTTACTTTACACTCTTTATTCAGCGGGAATATATTGAACTAATTTGATTCTATCGTTACCAACTCTACCCGGCGCATCTCACTCGGTGCGCCCGTTGAAGTATATTCAGGCATGGGCAGTGTCATTTTTGAAGGTTGATTTTAAAAGTGTTCACTTTATAGTGAACAGACTTTATTATGGTTTACTTTAGACTTAACGTTGTTACGAATACACAATTTTTTAACTAGACATGTAAAGGCGACTGCTTAGAATGACGGGCCACTAAACACCTACAACTAATATGGCGATCGTTACACAAATAAGCTTGAAGTAAACAACTTCGATTTCCTGTCTTTGTATCAGAGAATTGGGGCAGCGCTTGCATGTGCTCTGAGAGACGTTGTGTGCAAGTCTGTGCATTTGGTGAGGATTCGAATTGGGCTTGCTTCCGTAGCTGCCGACATATGTGACGTAGGCACTATGTCCTGACCAACAATTGTTTCCTTAATTATGTCTAAACACGTTTTCTGACAAAAAAAAAACGTATCAATGAGAGTCAAATATTTCCTCGCTTCTCTGTTTCAGCAGCTTAATTTTGGCGTACGCGATACACACCTCATAAACTCCAGAGAAGAAAAAAAAGTCTGGATGACGCTTCCGAACAATATGGATCTATTGCAACGTGTGATATGTATTAATTTCATGTTTTTGGGAGTGGGAGAGGATATATTTGGGCGGCTCTGGACATCGAGGTTTTGAGAGCCGATGAGTGTGAAGCGATGCGAGTATGGACCAGCGCCGGAATGCGAGGACGTGGGGAAACGCGATATTCCCGAGAAAACCCGCCGACTGGCGGCTTTGTCCGGCACGATTCCCACATGCGAAAATCCAGGTGCGACCCCACCGGGAATCGATCCCGGTTTGCCTTGGTGGGAGAACAGTCTATCCACTACACCACCGCGGCCCCTGATATTTGGGCGAAAATATACGGTAGCTACACTCGTGCAGGAGTTCAAACTTGTAAGAATTCCACAGACTCACAACACTCACAGAATGTGCTAAACTGCCTTCTATTTTCAAATGATGTTACGCAGAATTCCATTATGTTGTTCCGAAGTTTATTAGCTTAGTATTATAGAACGGAGTATATTCCAAAGCAAATATGTAAAAGTAATTGGGAGATCTGAACCAGTAAGCAGACGTAATTTATTCAACCAACAAATAGTTTTTTATTTTAAATTTCCCATCTCAGAGGATTTGATATATTAACGTATTACGCCGCAAAGATTATGGCGGCGCATATCATCAGTACGTTAACATTTCCGAACAATTTCACGAGTATAATTTATCTGATAGTCATTTTTGTGTGGCTGTTAGGTAGATAATTGGCACATTTAATTAATAAACAGTGCCCTCAGTACACCCATATCTTATCTTTTATTTCTATAGGTTTAATAATTCCCATCCATTTTAATTCGGTAACTATAAATAAATCTGTGTTACTTCTCAGATAATACAATTCCTAGATCGTTGTTGGTGTTCGCAGACGTTGGCGTTGGAAATATGAGAAAATATTTTAACTACGAAAATTATAAAATTCCGTTTGTTATATTACTTCATTCAAGCATTGCAATATCTCCTTGAATTTTCTAAACAAAATATTATATATACAGAAACTTGTAGGAAATATACATTCGACCATTTTGCGTATTTCACGAAAACCAAAAACCGAAAAGTTTTATTATTTTTCAGGTATCAGGTAAAATTTGACTTTGTTCAAATTATTATTTGCCTGTGGAAAAATAAAATATAACTTATATAGTATTTACTTCTCGGAACTGGAGCTGCAAATATTAGTAATTCTAAAAAATAACGAACATATTCTAAATGTTGTTGTACATAAGTATTTTTGAATATCTCGTGCTGCCTGAATGAATTATACTTGTTAAACAGCTTATTTTACAAGTGTGCAGGACAGAAAACAAAAGTGTTACAAAGTTTTATATACCTGCTTAGTTTATATTACAGTTAAGTGAGTTGCTAAACAGAGAACATTGTGTAGCAATAGTATAAAAACCCATTTTATGTTCGAAGTCCTATAATTCCCTTGTGCTCCAGCTGTACATACATAGCAGCGTCCGAAGGTAGAAGAGACGACAAAAAGTTTTGTTCTCTCCATACCCCAGAACTGATGACAGAGTCAACAGCAGTCACTTAGCAAGTGGCCCAGCTCGTAAAAGCCTCTAGATATTTTAGAGCCTTCCAAATAAAAGCAAACAGCATCTAGGTGAAGTGCGATTTTTGTAGAGGGTGACACCACCACTCGATACCCCACAAATACACTCATTAGAGAAAAAATTGGGCGCAACATCAACGAATCACCCACAAGGGTGGAAGTTGGTATATAGCACATTCCAGAGAAACACGGCAACTGGCGTGGCGTAACTTTGGCTGCGAGTGGCCTCGTAATACTAGTGCGAGTGGCCAGAAACTTATCGAGTCTGGAAGTGTGTAGGAAGAAGTTGTGTACGGTTTCTTCACATTTTTTTTAATTAACAATTTTAAAAAATCACTTCATGTATGACATGCTCCATTGTTTCCTAAATATGTCATGTATCTCAATCATTTTATATATACTTGTGTTAAAATAAAAGTATCTTATTTTTGGTTAAAATGAAATTTTACCTACATTAGATCTATAAATTCTAATATTTCATCTGTTATATGTATATGATTAAAAACAGGGAAAATATAAGCATGTTGGCAATTCCTAGTAAGAAGTAGTTCTTATGCAAAATTGTATTACACTAAATGAGTATGAATGCGTTGCACTGGCCATTCGGTGCAATTTACGTTTATAGGCCCTAAGCGAACTGTGATACTTTGTTCTGGCGACATCAGAACAAGAATGTGCTAGCTATAATAAAACTTATTTGATATATTCTTAATTTCGGTTCCTTGTTTGCACGTACATACGGGATTTAATGCGTCTAAAAATGCAGCAGTATATGGGGAGATTTCGGAATGTAATGGGATGGTTTTCCGGTCCATTGCAAACTTATATTTCTGTTTCTTCGAGGAAAATATTTTCATGTTCCGGTAGGATCTCTCTACAAAATAATGGGTAAAATTGTATTGTGGAAGCGAATATTTTTCGACAACCGGCTAATTCTGTGAAGGTCAAAACTGATTTATTTATATTATATCCCTCAGTTTTACAGCAAAACTTTTAATCAGGTAGGCATACGCCATTTTCTCTTTGAAAAGGTGAAATTTCACGTGCGTTTGATATGACAGCTAGTTGTGTTTTAATCACGATGAATACAGTTTATACTGTTACAAAGCACCTGCGGAGCGTATCCGAGTTCGTGAGGAATGGTCTTAATAAAAATATAATATTGAAGAACTAAATTAAATTTCAATTTACTCACACAGCTATTATTTCCAGCATTAATCTATCAATTTTCACTATTACTCTTTTCATTCCTCACCGAGCGCAATATTTAATGTCTACTTCAAATCTGAATAACGTCCATCTTAATGTATTTGTTTGGTTATAATCAACTAACTTATACTCATCATTAACACACTTTTATTTTGTCTGTTGCCATCGTTTGTAATGCTTTTCACTCACTTGTGAAACCCAAAGTCCCGCCTTCCAGTTGCACCCCTCACTGCCCCGATGCTCGCAGTCGCGGATTTTCCTCCCTCTAGTCACTTATCTTACCCCTCGTTTCGCTTGTCGTCTATCGCTAAAGCTCCATACATTGATCCATTCAACAACTGCCAGCCCGGAGGCCCATCGCATTATTTATTATCTGCTGGCCTTGACCTGGAATGTTCGACGCACACCTAGACACGCTCAGAGAAACTAGGGCAACAAACCGCTATAGAAAAATGTTCAGATAAATACAGAAACAATACAACCAAAGTCAGCAGCGTGACCGCAAAAAGGAATATCGTGGCTGGATTTTTGTAACATTTATGCAGTTCCTGGTTTATTGCTCGCTTGTCATTCAAAACATTCCATTGACTGACCGCTGCCGCTATCATATAACTGCTCTGTCCTTCACTTCCACTCGCTCGCGCGTAACAAAGCAGCGAGTGCGTGTAACTGCTAAGGGATAGTAAACAAAGAAAAAATTAACACAACCCAGTTCGTTCCACAACATATAAACATATTTTATCGATACGTTAAGCGTCGTTAAAATCACAGTTCTGCAAGACTTTGTTTAGAGTAGAAACTACTTGTTTAACCCCTAACGTACACGTTAGCTTTTCATTTCATGTGTTGCAAAAAAAAGGAAATAAGTGCGTGAATAGTACTTTCGAGTGCCTTAAACAACTGACACTTTGGAAGCTGTAGAAAGGGCGTCGGTGCAATGGTGGCACAAGAGGCAACAAATTATAAAACACTCCATGTTTTACAGAAACCCATTTCATCGCCGATGGAAACACGGGTACTTGCACAGCACTGACCATGATATATATTCTGCAACATAAATGGCTTACCAACTGTATTTCAACAATGATCTGTGAAAGTGGTGGTGAAAGTATGGTTAGCTACATGTATGCCATTTGATGGCTGTGTAGTGGTACATCGATGGACCAGTGCTGGTGCAATTTGACTCATTATGAGATTTTTTATGGCTCCCGTTTGTCCCAGATAGCTTCTTCAAATTACACACACACACGTATATGTGTATGTGTGTCTAATAAAATTATAGATCACATGATACAATGAGTAGATTGTTTTTAAATATATAGTAGTTGTAATACCCATGGCAAAATGCTCTAAATACAGTATTAGGTATGACTTCGTGAATGGTATTGGATAATTCGACAAATGTAATGTTTTACATGTACGACTGCATATAATTAACCCTTTCAGACCCACTTTAATTTACTGGTTCAGGTGTTGCACAACAAAAATATTTATGTTGCGTGCTGTACTTAAACCGACACAACACTCCTTTTAATGCCACGGCCAGTGATCTGTAGGTTATGTGTTAGGCTACACTAATATGAATGGATTCTGTACTAAACCAGGAAGACGGTTTGCGAATCATTTACCCTAAGTAAACAACATTGGTCATTGAGTTTCGCAGTTTGCAGTACAGACAAAAATTTACCTAAACGTGTGTAATGTACACAATTGTGTGCACTGGATCTGAATGGGTTAAAATAAATTTAAAAAAAAAATACAATATATAATTAATTTTAGAAAATTAACATTGGAGGGATTTTGTTATTTCACATCACTAAAATATTCATATACGACAACTGCATTTTAAAACAAATGAATAGCATCCAGGAGACATACATATGGCCAAAAATTACATTAAAGGTAAGTTTTTGGGGTTAATATCGCGATTCAGGTAGGACGTAACGACAATGTTTTTTTATCTGCATCTTTTTAAAACATGTTTGTTCACATGGTAAATTTTAAGGTTATGGAATAACTAGTGTAAGTATATATTATATTAGTGTTTGTTAATAGTTCAAGTCTGAAATTATTCTAAATTAGTTCATCTAAACCTAAGGATACATGGTGGAGTAATGATTAGCATGTTGTACTGTCATTGCAAAAGGCGTAAGTTTGTTCCCCCTTCCTCTCCTCCGGAAAGCATAAGATATTCACGTCATATAATAAGAGTAATAGTGAAGTAAACTAAATTTAAAGACAAAGAAAAGTTGTAATTGATGCTAAAAATAGTTTAGAAATAGTGTTCGACATATATAGTAGAAGAATGGCTAGCCACCAGCAGGTCATCTTGTGGCTGTGAAGTCGTACATCGGTGGGCCATTGTTGTAAGCATATGGGCCATACTTGGGACATTTGTGTTCACCACACCTGGGCCAGTTATGGGCAGAGTATGGCTAGTAAATGGTGCCACTTCAGGACCAGAAATGGTGCCGGGTGCATGCCAGCTATTGGCCATTTGTGTTTTGCTATATCGGTAGCTTCTATTGCCTAAACTCTCTGCTAACATTGTCCAAGGAACACTGGAGGACACCGTATAAAATAAAAGATAGTAGAGGGGCGATGCTGCTTCTATGAAGGTCAAGGAGGTTTGCATATGTGGACAGTCTCGGGAAAGTCATCAAGAGGGGAAAGAGGGGAGGCACACTTGCACTTCCAGAGGAGACGAGGCGTTCTCGTGCCCTAAGTTTACATGTTGTCATGGCACGTGTGCAGGCGAGGCAGTTAAGTGTCCACCAACATCTGTGTCAAGACGGCTTATTTAACACGGATGGCGGCCACTTGATGAGGAAATTTCCTAGAGCACCAGGAAGATGCAGCGTTGTTTCAACTCTTCAGCTCCACTGCGTTTCATTTCCGAGCGGTCAGACCAGATCACATCCTACAGAAGGAGCGCATGTGTTACAAACAAAGCACCAGGGGTTACACGGCGCCATATTACAACATCCCGTACTGTCGAGGAAATCAGACAGTCACAGCAGTTCGCTACGTTAAAGGCTGTTCACGATAAAGTGAGCACTTTTGAAATGAACCTTGGAAATAAGTCACTGCTACTAATGTCACATGTTGTAACGGGCACACTAAGTGACATGCGCCCAGTAAAGTTGGTAACGATTGACGGGCAGTAGTTCCATATATTAACGTCGAATAAAAAGTATAAGGGAACCCATTTGTGATAACTTAAATTATTTCTTTCGCTTTCTGTCCTTTTTAATACATCGAGGTATAAAAATGACAACATTTGTAAAATAATTTATTTCCAATAATTTCACAGTTTCACCTGACCGACGCATGAATAAAGTGCTGAGACCCATATCAATGTTAATTTTACATAAGGCGGAAAATTCACAACTGGCATACATGTAGATCTTAAGCAGGGCTTTCAAAATTGCTCATTTTACAGCGAACAGCCTCCAATGCAGTCCAACTGTTTTTCAGTCGCGGGCCAGAAATTTATTCTTAAGATACACCGCGGGCCAGCATAACAGTTCAAGAGTTAACCATAATAGTATTATTAGAATAGTACCTACATATATATATCATTTCTACAGTATTAAAATGTAACATTATTGTCGATTAAATATTGGGTATAATCAATATTAAAATAAGGGGGAGTTGACGGAAAATGCATGAGAAGTTTTTTAAAAGGCATTTAGCACAGTAAAATAACTAATACTATCGCGGGCCAGACAAAATGACGGCCCGCACTTTCCCGCGGGCCGCCAGTTGGACCACACTGGCCTGTACTAACTATAGGTTTCAATAAGTCACATTAGTAAAATAACTAATACTATCGCGGGCCAGACAAAATGGCGGACCGCACTTTCCCGCGGGCCGCCAGTTGGACCACACTGGCCTATACTAACTATAGGTTGCAATAAGTCACATGAGTAATATAAATTTTCTTTTCTTTTTTCACTTCCCACACAAATAACTTATGTAGTATAGGATATAATGCAAGGCGATCTTGTGGCCAGACTACTTGCCTCCCACTAGGACGTACATAACTGTTTCCCACTAGGGTTACCCGGATTTCAGGATGTGAGGGGGCTGTGGTGGTATAGTGGTTAGACTGCTCGCCTCCCACCTAGGCGAACCGGGTTCGATTCCCAGCGGTTTCATCCCCGGGATTTTTGCAAGTTGTAGGCAGGTTTTCTCAGGGATCTCCAGTTTTCGCCGCCCTTGCATTCCGGCGCTGCTCCATACTCACGTCGCTTCATCCTCATCGGCTCTCGAGAACCCTGTGTTGAAAGCCGCCCAAATATCTTCACTCACTTATTCGCATCTGAGAAGCATGGCGGACATTGCTTTTATCAAGGTGCTCCAGCCTTCTTCCTGCCTTTATATTCCGCCGCTGCTTATTTCACCCTCGCCAATATTCAAGACCTCGGTGTTAAGAGCGGACCAAACTTCTCAAGTCAACGTGACGAATGAATCAACATACATACAAAAGGCTGTTCACGATAAAGTGCACACTTTTGAAATCAACCTTAGAAAAAGGTCACTGCTCCCACCTGCATATATTTTAATGGGCGCACTGAGTGACATGCGCCTAGTAAAGTTGGTAACGTTGGTGGGGAATTAGTTTCATATCTTAACGTCGAATAAATAGTATTAGGTAACCATTTGTAATAACTTAAATTATTTAGCTCGCTTTCTGGTTTTTTATGCAGCGAAATGTTAAAATGAGCGTATTTGTAAGATATTTAGTTTTCTAATAATTCCACAGTTTCACTCGATCGACGCATGAATAAAGTGATGAGGCCCAAGGCAATGTTAATTTTACATTAGGCTTAAGAATACACAACATGCAAACAAGTAGATACTAAGCAGGTCTTATGTTTATGCTTAGTACATCTACAAATAGTTCGAGCATGTTCACATATTATCTAACTATTTGGGTGTGGCAAATTGACACACTCCAGAAATATTTTCCTCGATTTCGCCACTGCCATTCTCTCTCTAAAATTGTGGTAGCGTATACTCTCATAATTGAGCGTCTAATTCACCACTCTTAAGTAAATTGTATAATTATGTAACTGGAACGTTGGTATTGTATCTATTATAATTACTTACCTAACACCATGTACTATTTTCGGTACTGCCGTAGTTGCATAATGACTTCGTCATCGGCAAAAAAAAATATATATATATATATATATATTTCAGTTATTTTTATTTTGCGATGCTCTCGACACCAGAAAGGAAAGCCGAAGTTTCCTATTCTGAAGCAATGTGTTGTAAACTTGGTAGATGTCAATAAACAGAGGGAGATTTTCATGTTTTCTGTTAGCACCTAGGAAAGCACAGCCCCGAGGACAAGAGAACTGTCGTTAACATGCGCAATGAAGCTTATTTACAATCTTAACGAGTAAGTGAGAAGGGAAAATATAAACTAATGCTTGAAACTCTTTAAGTATTTTTATTGTGCTCAGCTGTTCAGAACCCCTTAAGAACCTTCGCATATCAATGCTATAAAAAGATGTGTTTCGCCTCCGAATATATATATATATATATATATATATATATATATATATATATATATATATATATATATATCATATATATATATGATATACCGGTATTATTATTGAGTGTTAAAAGTTATTTTAAAGTTTAGGAAAATTTTGTTCTTTCCCTTGTTACTTTGAACTCGGTGTTTTGGGATATGTCCAGACATGGTAATGTATATTATTGACAATAGCACGAAGAGAAGAGGAAGGGCAAATGATTGTAGAACTGTCCTCCTCCTCGGGCCGCCCTCAGACAACACGCGCTGTGAGCCACAACAATGGAAGAGACTGCTATGCAAACGTTGTCAAGAGCTCTGTCCATTTCCTCCACTCCGCGTGAGAAGTCAGTCGGCGTTGAGAAGTTTTGTCCTGCGTCATTTCTGCTGCGCTCTTTCATACGAGCTGCAACTAAAATACTTATTTGTACGACAAAAACCGCATCATAGTGGCATTCACAGCTCTCTTGCTAGGCTTGCATTTCGTATGGCCGTGCAGAAAATACTCATACTATCTTCTCACTTGTGTTATTAACAAACTGGACGTTTTAGCTAACTAATTTTATACGATTTTAGAAATGATGCGACCAATATCTTGTAAATACACCGAGAAGAATGTTTTTTTTTTTAAATATAAAACAATGTTTGTTTGGTGCAACCAAATTAATTGTTTGTATGAGGGCAATAAAATATTTTTGTGTGGAAACAAAATTGTTTTATTTTTCTTATTTCGTTGCCTCAAACTGTAAGCTTTGTTCGTACAACTAAGGATTTGTTTCGCTCTGCGCATATTGAACCGTTTCTGTTATTATATAACTGGAGCCCGAGTTATGCTTCCTAACATAACTATTTACAACAGAACACTGCGTCCCATAAACATCAGTTAGAATTTATAATGTCTCACTAAGAATATTTTTAATTAAACACAATTAAAATACTAGACTAGGTACGTAAATACATATTTCAAGTTTTACAGATTTACATTTTAGTTAACTGTTGAACTTGTTTTATTAGGGTTTTTTACACCGTTATTAAGGATAAATAAATGCTCTAACATTCACTGTTACCAACCTAATGTTCACACAAATTACGAACAAAAACCTGAGCTGTTTTTTATATCGAAGGCAAACAAACGAGTGGCAAAGCAAATATGTATTTATATTTGATTCAACTGAATATTTTATTGGCAGTCTAATTTGTTAGTCCCAACACAGAGATTTTTATTGCTCAAGTGTATTTTTGGTTACAAAATTTAACATTGTTCTTTTCGAGTTTTGTTTACTCAACAATATATTTTGTAAGGGCTACTAAATATATATTTGGCACAATACAAAAAAGTATTTTGTCGGCGGGAAT
The DNA here is from genome assembly GCA_029891345.1 of Dryococelus australis. NCBI lineage: Eukaryota > Metazoa > Arthropoda > Insecta > Phasmatodea > Phasmatidae > Dryococelus > Dryococelus australis. The sequence goes on along the minus strand of CM056998.1, from coordinate 194,601,747 downwards.
AAACCTTTCCCTCGGTGTTTATTGCACTTGAATTAATATTACCAAATGCAAATTATGTGATGTTATGCATATTAAAATTACTACCTAAATACTCAGGCTAACTAGTATAGAACTATTTAATTTTAAGTTTCTAATTTATGTAACTTGGTTCGTTCATCGTGGTGAGTTAAGGGGAATGGTGCATGAAGGCAGTGTATTTACGCGAATTTCAATTTAAGTCGTTTTCCTAACGTTTATCGAAATTTTTGGCTCGACTAGAATAAAATAATAATTTTCGACACCTTTTATACGTTGTTAGATATTCACTTCATCATTATTCTTGGAACCCTGATGTAAGAAAATTTTCTTTCTTATCTCCAATAAGTGCTCCGAGAATAACGGACGCAGGGAATTCGTAACGATGTAAAAAGGTGTAAAAAAAATTGTTATTTGCGTCTAGTACAGAAAAGAAAGAAAGAAAGAAAAACTCCTCTGCAAAACAAGTTGTGGCAAAAATGATATAAATATATGGTTTTCGTGCACCATTGCCCGTAAGATGTTTGGTTGGCCATCACCTTTCATTCCCACTGCAGAGGATTGCATCGCTTCGCCATAATCGGCCCTCAAGTCCACGAGCCAGCCAGATCTGTCCACACTCCACCATAGTATACACGTTGCTCACGAAAGTTGCATTTGACCAGCACTGTACTCTGCGAGGCTCAGTGTCCAATGATATTCCCCTGGATGTAACTGATGCGTAAGCCTTGTTAGTGTTCTACGTCATGACTAGTTCATATCACTGAACACCGAACGCAAAGACTACAGCTTTTTGTTTGTGACAACAAAACGTGTTATTTGCCATCTTACGAATTGCACGAATCAAACAATGTATTACTTGTAACGCCACAAATTATTAATTAATGTAGGAACACTAAAAAAAATTGAGTTAAAGTTCCCTTACATATAAGGGAAACTAATTACCTTTACACGTAAGGTAAAATTACCTCTTAAATGTAGAGTAAATTTACATAACAAGTTAAGTACTATTCCTTAATCGTATGGAAAAAGTACCTTTCAAAATTAAGGGAAAATCCCATACAAGTGAGGGAATATTACCTATATTGTATAATCAAATTTTTATTTAAATAATCCCGTGGTGTATTAATACTGTTGATTTCATTATTAATTAATTCCTCTGAAGAATAATAATCGAAACAACTCTAAATTCCTCGACACTTGCCGGCGGGAGGGTTTGGTGGGCGGGGAGGGTCAACCATGATCCTCTATCACAACAGGCCGATGCGCTATCCATTACACCACGACGATAGCATGACAGCGTAAGCAAATATTAGCGTGTTAAATTACTGTTTCTTCCGCCCGTCCTCCCAAACAGCTGTTGAAACAATGCCGAGGAGATGCACGCGTCGTAAGTTAATTTTGAATTTTACTCCAGAGTGCGGTAATAATGCCTTACGTATAAAGAGCCGTGTTGGACTGCTTGTATGACTAGACAATAAAAATTAATTTTAAGGTAAAAAATAATTAAAATTCAATTATCAAATAGTTACAAATGGCAATTTTCCCATCCATGTATAGGATTTTCCTTCACCACGTACGTGAATTTTTATTCAGAGTACGGTAATTTTACCTTACCTGTAAGGAAAACTGTGTTTCCCGCACACAATTGCGAATATTACCGTGCGCTTGTCAGGTAATTTTTACATAATTTTTTTTACAGTAAATGAAAGGGTTAACCACAAGTTATTGAGAGTCGATAAGGGTGAAATGAGATGGAGATGGAGCAGAGCTGGAATGCAAAGGCGCGGGGGAGTGGGTTATGTCCGGAGAAAACCATCCAAACCAGGTAACAGCGACGTCCGCCATGTATCCGCATGCGAGAGTTCTGTTGACGCGGCCGGCAATAGAGCCCGGCTCGTCTTGACTGGCGAGAGGAAAATAGTCTGCCATTGCAGAGCCGCAAACCCCGTTAGGTCACGACGTACTCCAGTCTGTGTCGTGACTTGTGGCCTGTCACGAACCTTCCAACAACTCCTGTTGTCGATATCACTGTATAGTCCATTCCAGGATATTCCTCCGCATCGTGCAAACTAAGCTTAGCTAGTCCTGGAGAATTACACCAGGAGGACAACGCGCCACATTCCTGCGCACTCAGTGGAACATTATTCTGTTTAAGGACTATGTCCCACTAGGCGCTGCCAACATACCTATTTTCTCCCTGATTTTTGTTCAGATTATTTATAAAAGAAGCATTATAATGTATAGATAAAATATAAATTACATTTAAATTTAACAGGAAAAAAGTAATTTTTATGAACACAAGTATAAAACGCTTGTGATACAGGGCGTATTCAGGAAATAACCAAACACGTCATACATGGGGAGATTTTTCAAAGGTTTGATTCAAAAAGGTCGAAGAAACCGTCAATGGACTATACACGTAATTAAGACTTTTCGCGATAAAGTAAGCACTTTTGAAATCAACCTTACAAAAATGTCACTGTCCCTACCTGCATATGTTTTAACGGCCGCAATGAGTGACATGTGCCCAGTAAAGTTGGTAACCATGGAGGGGAAAGTAGTTCCATATATTAACGTGAACAAGAAGTGTTAGGTAACCATTTGTGATGACTTATATTATTTCTCTCGCTTTCTGTATTTTTTTAAAGCATCGAAGTGTAAAAATGATCAGATTTGTACAATATTTACTTTTCTAATAATCTCGCGATTTCACTTTACCGACGCATCAATAAAGTAACGTGGCCCATGGCAATGATAATTTTACACAAGGCGGAGGAACACACAACGTACATACAAGTAGATCTTAAGCAGGGCTTTCAAAAATGGCCATTCTACCGTGAACAGTCTATAGGTGAAACTACCACATACACTGCAGACTGCTCTCCTAAACGCACGCGAAATGTCGTCACTGGCTAGGAAAATGTCGGAAAGCCATTCGCTAAACAGCGCGTGACAACCATAAAGTCTCTAATTACTCGCTAATTTGGATTATTGGTGATTTAACTCTCATTCAAGGTGGCAAGTCGAAAAAATGTCCAAAAAGTGTCTACAGTGCTCGGGACAGAGTGCGCTCCGTCGTATATGTGTGGTGGTAAAGACTTTGTGTACATGTGTATGAGCACTGCCTGTACCTATGACATCACTGGCGAGAGTAGTGCCCTCGGGTTCACATGTTTGTGGACTGGCGTGTAGCAGACATTTGTGTAGCGGTAGGGTTCCCTTTCTTCTAGAGACCAAATTTCTCGGATATGTGTGGTGGTAAAGACTTTGTGTACATGTGTATGAGCACTGCCTGTACCTATGACATCACTGGCGAGAGTAGTGCCCTCGGGTTCACATGTTTGTGGACTGGCGTGTAGCAGACATTTGTGTAGCGGTAGGGTTCCCCTTCTTCTAGAGACCAAAGTTCTCGGATATGTGTGGTGGTAAAGACTTTGCGTACATGTGCATGAGCACTGCCTGTACCTATGACATCACTGGCGAGAGTAGTGCCCTCGGGTTCACATGTTTGTGGACTGGCGTGTAGCAGACATTTGTGTAGCGGTAGGGTTCCCTTTCTTCTAGAGACCAAAGTTCTCGGATATTGTTTCAAGAAGAATTGTTAGTGGTTTTTAATATGATATGTGTTCAGTAATAATTGGTTTTTCTGGAAGAATTACTGGATGTTTTGTTATGTCTTATATGTATATATGTATATATTTATACACTCACATGCATACATACACACACATACTCAAGTGAAAGAAAGGTTTAGAAGGAAAATAATTTTTGACTAAAATTAAACATAACAAAAAATAAATAGTGTTTTGGATACTTGTGTGTACACCAAGACATTCTGGTCAGCAAGATTAAGTAACTAACTACCAATTACTTGTCTATTGAAAGGTTTTGGTGATAGACCTAATGCTTCCCAATCCACTTCCCTTCCTGGATAGTCCTAGTGGTGGGTAGGCGGGGGTTAGGAGGGAATTTGTGGGGGCATTGGGAACCATCACATTGTTTACATTTGTTTACAGTAGCTATTTGCTACTGTATATACTGATATAACATATGAACTAATGGCCTTAGATTCTGTTGCAATGAGAGTAAAACCAAATTTTAAAACCAAATTTTGCTTGCCAGTATTTTATAGGTTTTTTATTTGCTACAAATAAATTAAATCACTCAAGAACCATATACGAATTTCTGCAACACTGTTTCTTGAAATCTTAAATGTGAAATAATAATACGATGAGTCAGATAATGGCCTGAGGAACTGCAACAGAAATTGGTTACGGCAGCGGGATGGTAAATCACTTGACGAGCACCACTTGGGGGGGGGGGGGGATTAGGCGCTGGGAAACAAACCAACGACATTTTGAATGCGAGTCAGGCTCGGTATACTGCATAAACAAGACGGTCTGTCTGAGAGTTCGTATACTTGGTTCGCGGTAGATGGTGCAGTATCTGAAACTCTCCCCAGTTTCGCCTTTTTGCCACGGGTGTAGTCGCCCGACACAGAAAGATTTACGTTGCCACGGGAATGCCTGTGAAACTACACAGAAATTTACGTAAAGACTGTTCACGATAAAGTGAGCACTTTCGAAATCAACCTTAGAGAAATAGTTGCTGGCTCCTACCTGCATATATTTTAACGGGAGCAATGAGTGACATGCGCCGAGCACAGTTTATAACGATGGAGGGGAACTTAGTTCCATATCTTAACGTAGAGTAAAAAGTGTTAGGTAAACATTTGTGATAATTTATATTATTTCTTTCGCTTTAAGTTTTTTTAATGCATCGAAGTGTAAAAATGAGCAAATTCGAAAAATGTTTACTTTTCTTATAATTTCTCAGTTTCACTTGACCGACGCATGAATAAAGTAATGAGGCCCATGATAATGTTAAGTTTACATAAGACGGAATAATAAACAACGTTCATAAAAGTTAATAGTTTAAGCAGGGCTTTCAAAAGTGCTCATTTGACCGTTAATAGACTATAATTATTAACACGTTGGCTGCCAAGCAGGTTTCTCATCACGTGTATAAAACAATGGAGGAAGATTCATTGGCCACCGAGGTAAACACCAGTATCTTAATAGAACCGTACGGCACATAACTATCGTCCAAACTCATTGGGAACGTAGGTGAGTGAACAGATCTTGAGGTCTTGAGAGCCGATGAGGGTAAAGCGAGGTGAGCATGGAGCAGCGCCGGAATGGAAGGGCGTGGGAAGCGTCGCTGTCCGGCACGATTCCCAAGTGCGAAAATCTGGTAGCGATACCGTCGCTTAGGTGGGAGGTGAGCAGTCTAACCACTACATCACAGCGACACCTACTCCGGTTAGTTTTTTGCAATAATATATGTTACACTATTGGAGGATATATTTTATAAAACTTTATTTCAAAGAGGTAGTGTAACGGTGGATCAACTGTAGCTGTAGTCTGGCTTGTTATATACCGTTAAAGGATATTCACGGTAAAGTGACCACTTTAGAAAGCCCTCTCATTTGGAATAATCTCTATATATAAAACCCTTTGTGCGTGACTAAACCGCATCATCACTGACAAACCACTGGACCAATAGAGACCATATTCACACCACATGTTATTGAGGTGGCGAGTAAGGTTTTTAGTTATGTTTCGTTCCGACAGGTGGCGCTGGAGTCAACTTCTATATTTATGGGCCGATGTTGCTCTTACTTGAAGGAAATGTTTGTTGATCTAAAAGAGAGAAATGCCAGCGATACCACGGTCAAACACAGGTCGACGTACCAGACGTAATAGAGAGGACGTAATAGAGAGGACGTAATAGAGAGGACGTAATAGAGAGGACGCATTGAGAATGCAAAAGAGAACGTGAAAGAGGCGGGACAACGTTCGCCGGGATCAACTAGTTTGACAATAAGTATATTTTAGTTTAACTTCAGACATTAACTTTAGAGTGCTGTGGATTCTACACTCTGTGTTTATTACTTACATGGCGACATTTATTTTAAAATGTGGTGGAAGGAATAAAAATGGCTGAAGTAAAAAAGTAACTGGGGCTCAAAAGTGCTCACTTTACCGTGGACAGCATATACATGCATTTAATTGCGGCAACGTGATTACGCAGTTACAGGCGTTATAACGCGTTCGCTGGATTTTATATCATGGTGGCGAACATTTTTAGATGAATCCACGACACGCAGATAAACAAGACAGAAATGTTTAGTTTGTACGGAGAGCGAGAAATCGCAGCTGGCAGTTCGTGACGCGTTTTACGGCGGACAAGTGTACCTCGCCGCGAGGCGAGCAAGCCAGCAGACCCGCAGACAGCTAATATTCTGCTGTCACGGACATGCGATGTGCGCTGTATTTATTACTGCTGCCATTGAAATTTATCAATGGCAGCGTAATTTACCGTTCCGTCTGGCACGGAGCCGTCGCCTGTTGTTCGCGGGCGCATCTGTATTGTTCGGCGATCAGCCAGCCACGGCATGTGAACGCTTCTCCAAATATAATTGACACTCTTCTCGCTTAACAGAGATGTACAACTAAGACATGCTAATGTCTGACCGCTTAAAGAACATTGTATTTCTGTTCTTCTTTATCGACATACGTCACCGCTCAATATCTTACAGAACTTCTCGTTTTATTCAGATTTGCTATATTTTTTTACAACATGTCCTGTTGAAATCCCCAAAATACTAAATTAAAGGCGAGGACCTAACAAATAATCGCGCTGTGTTATCTTTGTATGGCATTTGATAGAATTTTCCTCCTTATCCAAGGGAATTTACCCGTAAATCTTAAAGATTGTACGAACTATTTACAAAATCTTATTAACCTTGCTGATAACTAGGGACAGATGTATTTCGCAAAAATATTTATGGCAATGCTAGACTTCAATATCCTACCTCCACAACTACAACTTCCTATGGTAATTGGCCGCGTGTGTACGTGAGGAGACATGTTCGTATTTGACTGGGCCAATCGTAACAAAGTACTCCATTACTGAACGTCCATGATTCGTGCACACACACTCGATGCACGTGACATTTAAAATCATCCAACCACGAACGTGCATATCAACGAAAGTGTTTTCGAGTGCAACTAGTCTTGAGATCTTTTCGTGAAAAACACATGTCCCCACTGATAACCCAAAACACTCTGCGCTCGAGTTTAAACCAATATAGATTAATTTTGTCTGAAACTTTGAATTTATTCCATTAAATATCCCTCAAAAAAATCAGAAAATCTCCGAACCTTTATTTATTAGAATACTTGTAATCCATAGGCATTTGTGTTCTTAATCTTTTAAATTTTTTCCAAAATCCTACAAGGAGCATAAAGTGCTGCTGTGTTAAAACATATTAACCTAATACATTGCTAAGTAATTTTTATTTTTCAATTAATTTTCTGCACTTAATTCTCGGTCTGGTCATAACATCTAACTTTACTTAAAAAGTATGCAACTGCTATTTTACTCTAACTCTTCTTTGCTAGAAATGTACTCGTACAATTATTATGGCAGAACGAACAGAGCTGACCGCTTATTACCATATGCCTTGGCTTATTTTAATGTGAATTAGAATCATTAAAGTTAAAGTTTTTTCAATTCTGTACCACGAAAATCATCAAGTAAATAATTATTGGCCTTAAAACAGTCGCTACACTCAGCAACGATTTTTTTTAATTTGGGCCAAAGTTGGCCCAACCTTTGCTCCAAGTTTGAGACAACGTTGGAAATATAACGTAGACTGAACCACAACTCGGGTCTACGCTGGCCCAACATCATGTTATTTAGCAGGCGCCATCCAATATCAGACCGTTTACCAACCAAAGGCTTGCTGACATTTTACAACGTTGGTAATGTGTTTGGATGGTGTGCTATTACATACACAACGCCATCCAATAACCAACACTCCGTCAACATTGTTTAATGATGTTCTAAATAAATTTCAGCGACTATAGTCCATTCCCGATTGGAAGCGACTTATGACAATCAACCTTTGAAAAAACGCTCCAGGCATAACAAACACACCAACCTGTTTTTTCAATAACATGTATTCCACAAATATATAATAACACTGTGGTTAACTTTAGAGTACTGTATTATTCAATAAATGAAACTTTACCTTAATATATTCTCTAACTTGTAATATTTATTTCTTTTTAAATATGAATTAACAACAGCGAGAGCAGCGACGTGTTGGCAACTGCCGGTAAGAAATAGTTCACAGTTAAAATATTATTCTAACCTAGTATTTTAGTATAATTAAACGGTGCCTATTGAAATATTTGAATATTTAGGTAGCTCCGATGGCAACATATCTAATTTTTACATTTTAAAATAACTGCGGAAAATATCGTGAGTAGGCTGTAATGGTACGGTGTTGTTTTAAGGAGCGAGAACAACTTTGAAGCAATTGTCTGTTGAGCGAGGCTTGGCTCTCTCTCTCTCTCTCTCTCTCTCTCTCTCTCTCTCTCTCTCTCTCTCTCTCTCTCTCTCTTTTCACACTCGGGAAGTTTCACTTCGCTAGTAAGCGACAATTACACATGTTTTCAATTGTAGCAAATTTCATACTTATTATAGCAAAATTACGATTTTTGAATTTGTAATTTACAACTGGAAAGAGATTTTAATGTTCGAATACTTATTTCAATATATTTAGATATGATGGCGGGGCAGAAACAAAATGAAGTTGGCAGACGTGGCGAGCCATGACATGGCGTGTTGCTGTTTTACCAAACGAAGAGTAAATTATACTTACTCGGAAAAATAGTTCAAAATACTACATCATGTTTGTAGACGTTGTGTTTGTCAAACCTACCGTAGCAAGTTACGATGCTGTGATAAATATGTGTTTCCGCGGCAGTAATAAATATACTGCTGCGTGTGAAATAGCGTGGCGTGGCTGTGTGGTGATCGTTACGCTGGATCTGTGTGTGTCCGTGATTTCAAATATTTGATGTGAGATGTTTTTATGACGAAGTTATTTATTTACATCCACGTCTGTTTATTTATTACAACATTGTACCTTTGCCCTGGTGGGTATTTGAAACACATTCGTGTAACGTGATTTACTACCAATCCTAACAAAATAGCCAAGCCCAGCCCCAATAAATTTCAATAAATCTAATGCACAGTAAGTAGTAATACATATAAATATGAGTGGAATAAAAGTTACTGTATGCTTATTTGGGTGCATGTTCACCGCTATATTTTAAGTTTCTATAACAAAAAAAAAGAACGACACGAGTTGCATGCTTGATTTTAATGTCGCTTTTTCGTTGGACTGTCTATTCCTTCGTTATTCGAACTGAGGCCGTCCTATTAAATAAATAACCCAACACATATCAATAACAAAAAGTTAAATACTAAAGTTCATTACCCCGCAGTTGTAACAGTGTTAAACACAGTCGCGGCAAAATATTAACGTGCATTACGTGTAATGTGCTATGTCGTGAAAAACAAATATGTTACTGTAACGTAACCGTAAGAACAATCGTCAATTCAGGCATTTTTAAAATGTCATAAAGCTGAGCTAAATGATATCATAGGCCTAAACTGTGAATATTTGTACGATATGGTTTTCGAAATAGACCTACGACAGAATTCTTTGAAAAGCTGTAAACAAGTAAACAACACATTTGACAGGTATAAAAGTAGAAGTCACATTTCAATGTTTATGTTTAAGTGTAGCCAAAGTATACGAACACATGTACACATACAATGGCATGTAAACATTGATTTTGACAGATGGCAGTCACATGGCAATATTGGTTTATTTTGGTGGAAGGATACTAAACGGGCCTGCAAGTAGATATTTAGCAGGGCTCCGAGAAAGTTGCTTCCAGTGGGGAATGGACTATAGTTATAATGCATTCTCCACTTCCCACGGCACGTTATTGGCTTACATATACCACTCTTCATTACTACCTGCGTTTGAAAATCCACTCGACTGAAGAAGGGCGCTAACCCACGTTTTCCGAGTTACTCGTTTTAGTTGTTATACAGTACGCCGTTCTAACTATGAAAAAGAGTAACTTACGTATTAGGGAATATTCTCTGCCATTACAGTTAACTATGCTGTGTTAGTGTTTTTAACCCGTTCGGTCACGCATTAATTTGTGAGCCAAAGTGTTGCAATAGTGTAGTATTTTGACGCGCACTGTACTAGTGTTTAGTGTACTCTTAGCAACCAATGAACATCGTCCTGTTTGTTCAAATACGTTAACATCAGCCATCTATAAACGAGGGGCGTGGTAAAGTTCGCCAGCCACAATACCATGTCGGGAAGACTCTCAAGGCATTGCGTGTCTAATAAACTGCGATCCAATTGCAAAATCAACTTCAGTGTACACGTGTTGTACGTCTATCTTGTCCTGAAATGAACTCGCGAAATGTTCCTATCCCTAGTAATTAGCAGGGGCGAATGTTTTTTGTGAAAATATTTCAGGACAAGAAGTGTTCCAAAGCACTTCTGTTCAGAACCACTTTGGTGATTGGATCCATTTAATTGTTAGGTGTCTTCATCTGTCTCCGCATGAATCACGGACGGTCAGTGTCGGAGAAACTTAATTCTGATTGGCTCACTCCTACGCCAGACTCTCTTCACACACAGATGAGCTCTCCAATGTTGAATCTCAGTTTGTTTCGAACCAAAGTAAAGTGAGCCTTGACTGTGATGTTGCCCCTGACGATAGTCCGTCGGTGAACCAGAGGAGTGAGTAAGGCGCACTTATCTAACTCGAGGTCCCTAGCTCACATGTGTGTGGTGTCTAATTAATTAGGAACAGTTATTCATTCTACCAGTTTTAAGACTGATATCTGTGAACAGGTTTTCTCCCTCCTGAAGTTGAATTAACTAATTGAGGATGGTACAAATGTTTGCTTTTGAAGACAATGTTGAAGTGAGTTGCCTATGTTCTCCACCACAGCAATAACAATTTCGTTGGTATCTGTATTTCTACTTACCATTGTCTTATTGGTCCTGGACACACCTTACACGCATACTGTACTATGCAACGTTTATTATTGGCTCGCCGTCGGCCAATGAAGTCACGTCTCGGCTCTGCACCAGTTAAAGTGTCGTGACTGATTTAACAGATTCTACAATTCATCGTGTTCATTTGAGAAATTATTAAAAATAACAGTTTTATCCTTAAGAGCTCAACTGTTTATTAATTTTATTAATTTTTTACTTATTTTCTACAAAGTCGTGCGAATAATTAAAGCTATGACATTGTGGGCCTGCTCTTCAGCAGTAAACAAATTTCCATGTAAACGTAGCCCTGAATATATACATGCATACTCCTCAAAGGGTTAATCCAAACTAAGAAGACAACTCACAAACTTGAATAAAAAATGTTCTTTGTTTCAAGCCAAGACATTTCACTAGATTTTGAATATTTAGTAGCCAATAAAGATGCCAAACTTGTAATAGTACGTTACTCTATGCTTTTTCAATTCCATCATGGCACGGACGCTTGTTTATTTATTTATTTTTTCATTTGTTTACATATAATAGTTTTGCACCACATTCAGTTCTGTAATTTTAAAATAAAATTGTACTTTTACAATACAGGTGCATTTTTTCCTTCCTTTTTTTGGTTTTCCGGCATGCCACCCTTTATTGTCATTTGGTTACACTTTATTGCACACAGCCATACACACACACAGAGAGAGAAATGTTTTGTTGAATAAAATAATGCTTGTTTGGTGCGACCGAATTAATTGTCTGTATAGTGACAATAAATATTTTGTTGTTGAAACCCAAATAATTTTGCTGTTCTTATGTGGTTCATCGCAAATTGTAAGATTTGGTTGGTGCAACTAAAGATTTGTTTGACTCCACTTACATTTAAGATAGTTTGAGTACGACAGTTAGAACCTAAGCAACTTCAGCTAACAGATGACTGTAAGAATATGAATGTTTCAAAATACATTTCAAATACTGGGCAACGTGCGTACATAAATATTTCAAGTTTTACAGATTTAATATTTAGTTTCCTATTGAACTTGTTTCATTAGTATTTTGTACCATTATAAAGCGTCAATACATGCACTAACAGCAACTATTAATATCCTAATCGTCACAACAATTACAATGGAAATGTCGAGCTTTATTTTCGAATAAAGGCAATCATATGAGTGGACAAACAGATGTATACAGCTGAGTCAGCTAATATTTTTCGGCAGTGAAAATTTTTTTTCGGTCAACACAGATATTTTGTTTATTCACGCGTGTAATTTTTAGATAAGCGAAATTAATTTTGTTTACTTTAAAGTTCTTTTTCACTCTATACTTATAACTTTTACCCTATACGAACACGTATTTTGTTGACTGGCTGAAATAAACCCCTCTCTCAGTGCATCAGTTGAGAGTGAGTGAAGAGATTTGGGCGTCTCTTGACATGGAGGTCTTGAGAGCCGATCAGGGTGAAGTGAGGTGAGTATGGAGGAGCTCCGGAATGAAAGGGCCGGGGAAATGGGCGATCCCCGAGAGAAAAAAACCCCGCCGACCAGCAGTATTGTCCGGCACGATATTCCCACTTGGGAAAATCCGGAGTGAACCGGCCGGGGATTGAACCCGGTTCACCCTGGCGGCAGGAGGGAAGCAGTCTAACCGCTCAGCCACCGCGACCCCCGCATCAGTTAGAGTTCGGCATCCCTGGAGTGGAGGGTTCTCAACTCGCGCGCGTGCATGATGCATGAGGCGCCGTATTCGGGCAGACCCACTTCCCCGTCAGCGGTCCATGCCTTCAATCTCCAGCGACTACCGCAGAGCCTCACGTCGCTCGCGAACACGACGATGGCCCTACACGGGGGCTGCCGCTTGGGCGACGTCGCTAACAGCTCCACCCGCCTCGTCACGTGCACTCCCCGTCAACTCTAGTAGGGAAGACGAGACCTCTCCGAAGATACCCGAACTACACATCCTACTTCGACACTAACCTGGTTCCACAGTGCGATGAGCTGTAGCCAATCACGATGGAGCAGCAATCTGTCGCAGTGCGTCAGCGAAGTGTGTGCTGCGCGAAATCGTGGCGTTGCGACGTAGAAGAAGAAGAAGAAGAAGGATAAGCGACGTGGCGCAGTCGGTTGGTGCGCCACCGATCTGGGGTGCGGGAGGTTCTGGGTTCGAACCCCGGGCAAGGCATGGGTGTTAATTTAAGTTAGGTTGTAAGTTAGCCTGTAAGCCGCCCCCTGCTAAGCCTTAAAAAGCACTTTACAATACAATACAAGAAGAATAAGCGTTTGTTTACAGGGAGAATAAAAACAACTATTTGTTTCCATTGTATTTTATTGTTTCTGCGTGGATTCACAATATCAGACGAGGCTTCTGATACATAAAGGGCAATGTTTATTAGTCTATTAACCTCATAACAGCCCTCCTTCGTCTTACATGTCTCTTGCTCTCGCTGTTTGTTGCTGCCTAGTTTTCAGCGTTGATACTGCCTTGTTTTTATTCTACCCACTTAACACATATAGTGACGAAGTTTTTCGCGTGGCTTTTGTTACATACGTGAGGTCTAAAATTGTAATTTTCACCCTCGAAACAGATAGCAGCACCATCTCAGACGGCCTGCCACGCAGACAGATCGTCGCACAATTATGAACCAGTAAGTATAGCTCGTCGACCCCATCGCGTCGCAACGTATCGCATCGCAACGTATCGCTGCGTTGTGAAACCAAACTTTAGCGTTCATTATAATATTTCGATTCTAGTGTTTCAAAAGAATAAATTTTTGGTGCAAACAGTACTTAAGATTTTCTCGTAACCATTGCATTTTTGGAACGCATGGAAAGTGTTTTAGCAGACTCACGCCACAAGTAGAACTCAACTATAAAATAATTTGTGTTTCAGCACAACTAATAGGCTGGCACACAGAAAGGGGATGTCCATATTGGTGCTAGCTTCCTAACTTGCACAGCAATGACCAAGGTTTTACCTATTCTGCAATATGTCAGATGTGTAGGAGTATACTCAGGATAATGTTAAGGGTTTTAAATAAATTGTTGCATATTTACACGGAATATATACTACCCAAGCACCTCGTACGTATACAATAAACGATCATAATTTTTTTCTTTTTGGATATTGCAGAAACATGTTACTGGTATGGATAGGAGCATTTCGTGAGTTCATCTCAGGACAAGATAGTCGTTAAATACGTGTACGCTGAACTTGACTTTGCAATTGGATCGCGGTTTATTAGACACGCCCTGGACGACTCTGAGCCAATAGCATACTTGCAAGGAAACAAGTAGCGAGTGTCATACTGGCAGGTGTGGAGTAACACTGGCTACTCCATGGGGCGGCAGCCAGTGATCAAACAACTGAGGGTTGGGTATACATATGACTGTGGACTCTAGCCTACAGGTCATTGAACTCGCGAATTTTTCCTATCCCTAGTTATTGATTATGTATATTCTAATTTTGGTGGTGGCAGCACTGTATTCCTTATGTGGCCTCACAACTGTTATTTCATACTACGTGAATTTTCGTGAATATATGCATGCTTCCCTTTATACAGCAGTAATTGCTGGCAATATAACGAAGTGAACGTTCATTGTTTACTCTGCTTTATTACGTTGGCAGTAATGTGAAGCCTAGTTAGGGCGAATATGGCAAACAAATGAATGAGATAATGTTCTCTCGTTATAGCGTAGAGTTGCGACTTCTTCTTGTCTGATCCTTGGCACTGTGTGTGAGGAGGCTTACCCGGGTACACTGTGTGTGCTCTCTCTCTCTCTCTCTCTCTCCTCTCTCTCTCTCTCTCTCTCTCTCTCTCTCTCTCTCTCTCTCTCTCTCTCTCTCTCTCTCTCTCTCTCTCTCTCTCTCTCTCTCTCTCTCTCTCTCTCTCTCTCCTCTCTCTCTCTCTCCTCTCTCTCTCTCTCTCTCTCTCTCTCTCCTCTCTCTCTTCTCTCTCTCTCTCTCTCTCTCTCTTCTCTCTCTCTCTCTCTCTCTCTCTCTCTCTCTCTCTCTCTCTCTCTCTCTCTCTCTCTCTCTCTCTCTCTCTCTCTCTCTCTCTCTCTCTCCTCTCTCTCTCCTCTCTCTCTCTCTCTCTCTCTCTCTCTCTCTCTCCCAGAGCCTGCTCAATCTGTGGCGTGGCGGACCCAGTTGCAGAGGGGGAAGGGGCCCCTTTCTCACGGCATACTGATTTTTCATACTCGAATACAATAATTACTAAAGTAAAAAAAAAAAATTAAAATTTGTGTAGAATTAATTGAACCTGTTCCAGAAAAAACAGTTGTAATTTTGTTCTAATATGCCGAATAAACCTTAGTTAATGATGTTTCAAAGAAAAGAATTATTGAAAATGTTTAGAATATTTTTTAATATATGGAACTTAGATTGAACTTGAACCGGTATTAATAAAATCAAAGTTAAAAAAAATTAAAATTAATTAAGAGTGGAAGTTATTCATATTAAAACTATTGACCAGTTTGTACTCGTTCCAAAATCACTAGATTGTTGTTCAAGTTGACAGTAAATTTAAAACAATTAAGTTAATTTGCTTAATAGGCAATAAAACAAATAATTCTGTAGGATTACATTTCGTAACTGGTATAGTATTATATTAAACATTTTATATGTTTCATTTTTAACATAACCATTTGTTCGCTCAGCTACTTAGCCAATTAATTGTTCAACAACTCAGTGATGCAACTGCTCTAAGGTTGACTCACTCAAGCACTCTGTTGTTCAACAAATCAACGCTACAAGCTTACATCCTCTGAACCGGTCAGTTTCTCATTCATTTGTTCAACCGTTCATCTGAACATTGGTTTATTCGTTGGTTAAAGTGCAACGACATGCAAAATTCGCGTTATTTCTTGGCATCAAGCTATAATTCACAGTACTGTATATACGCGAGCCGGCGTCGTTTCCCCATTGGCTGCCGCCTATATGTGAAGTCACTCCATTTTTGAGTAACCTGCACGTGATTGGGGCACACGATTGTGAAGTGTTCGTTTACTAGCGCAGAGCTATCTGGGGCGTGTAGAAAAAAGAATGGGCCTATGACATACGCATTGTAAAGGTACGAGAGTTTCAAGTTTTAAATTTCCTCAAATAACAACGCTAATTTTGCTTCCTAAAAAATGACTTCGCGAGTTCATTTCAGGACAATGTAGACACCAAACACGTGTACACTGATGTTGAGTTTACAATTGGATCGCAGTTTATTAGACACGCCCTGGACGACTCTCTGAGCCAATAGCGGACTTGTAAGGAAACAAGTAGCGAATCCCATACTGCCAGGTGTGCAGTAACACTGTCTACTGTCTGAGGCAGCAGCCAGTGATCTAACAACTGAGGGTTGAGTATACACAGGATTGTGGAGTCTAGCCTATGGGTCATTGAACTCGTGAAATTTTCCTATCCCTAGTTATAGTCTGGGACCTTAGAGTAAGAAATTAATGTCTGTATGCTCCTTCGTGAAGAAAGCAAGATACCAATTTTATTGTATTCCTTTATGTTCCAGGATACTGAAATGCTTTGGTGCCACTTTCACAGTGAGGTCATTTAAAAATCGCGGCCATTTCAAAATAGCCACAATTTCATTCATAAAACAGGCTGTAACTCTGTTTTCCTTTGTCCGTTTTTCATTTTTTTTTTTTTAACGAATAACTCTTTTGACGTCAGTTAATTTGTTTCATTACAAAATTTTTCATAAGTCTAACCATTTTCCCGGAAATCTTGGAAAACTAAAAATTTAAGAATTATTATTTTTTTTTATTTTGCATTACTGTGAAAAAACGAGGCAGAAATCGACAATAAGTGTTTTAATAAAAAATCGAAAAAGATAATTTTATAAGTATTAATTTAATATCTTACACAAGGAATTTGCTCTTGACTGTAGCTGCATAATAAGCGAAATAATTAAGGACAGGTGTTTTTCGCGAAAAGATTTCAACACCAGTTATACTCCAAAACACTTTTGTCCATATGCACTTTCGTGGTTGGATGATTTTAAATGTCACGTGGATCGAGTGTCTGTCCGCGAATCATGGACGTTCATTATCGGAGTACTTTATTACGATTGGCCCAGTCAAGCAAGAACATGTCTGCTTATGCACGCACGCGGCCAATAACCAAAGGAAGTCGTGGTTGTGGAGGTAAGATATAGAAAAGTCTAGCATGGCCATAATATTTTCCGCGAAAAACACCTGGCCCTAGAAATAATCTGGGGAAGTGAATATTTTTAAGCGACCCGGTCACTCGACCGGCCTGCCACGTCGGCTCGAGAGGCGAGGAACCGTTTCTCGACACACGACGCACGTACGAGGGTGGTCCGTATCTTTCGTCCTCACGCGCCGGAGCAACCTCGTGCGCGAGAGAGCTGAATATTGAGGCACGTCACGCGACCCTTGCGTCGGAACTGCCGCTTGCTTCAGGCGACACAGCGCGACGTCATTTCGACTCGCATACGCAGGCGTGTGTGCAGGTCGACGTCTGATCCACACAGTAGGTGAGTGTACAGACTTCTGATACTAATATTGCGAGCTTCAGCCGCGATTGCCAGCCAAATTGCGTCACATGGTAGTGACGTGCAAAATTCGCGTTATTATTAGAGACCCGAGAAATTCGCGAGTTCAGTCACCTGTAGGCTAGACTTCAGAGTCTTGTATACATCCACTGTTTATTGGTTGATTGTTTTGGTAGTAAAAAGCGGTGGTTGGGAGTTCAATTTCTTGCACGTTTATTATTGGCTCATTTATCTCCAGGAGGTGTCAGACAACACGTCTACAAAACAATTAAAGATATAACATGAACGTACATGTGCGTAAACTCCAACTTGTCTAGAAATGAACCCGCGAAATTCTAGGGTCTATAGAAAATTAAGCATTTTATACTTCACTGTCCTATACATATTTGAGCGCAATCCTTAATTTCATTGGCTACTGGAAACTATACGGCGTAATTTACCCGTGTGACTGCTTCTCTGGCGATTGGCTGCTCAACCAGTGAGCCTTTACTATTGGCTGAAAGCGTCCGCAGGCTGTGCCATAGAGGTTGACGGTCAATGGCACAAGACAAACGAGCACACGACATTTTGAAATTACGTTTGCAGTCACATTACAAAGCGAATATGGCATGCCTCTAGTCATTGGCCAGCAAAATGCTGTAAACTCGTTAGCCAATCGCCACCTGGTAATTTATTCGCCACACTGAGACAAAGAGTTGTTCCAACAAAATATTCGTTTCTATAGGGCTAAAAAATTATTTAGTTGCCCCAACAAAATGTCTTCTTGAATAAACAAAACTTGTACAGCAACAAAATTTATTTTGTTCATCCAATAAACTACACGTTTCAATAAACAAATCCTATGTGTTGGACCAGAATTAGACTGCCAACGAAATATTTCGTTGGATCAACTGTAGGTATATATTTGTCCAGCCACTCATTTTATTCCTTCGTTCAAAAATATAGCACAAGTGTTTGTTTGCTTTCTTTATCACAATTAGGATAGTAACAGTATTTATAGTGAATTTATTGGCCCTTAGTTATGTTATACGCATCTTATAAAACAAGTTCATCATGAAACAAAAAAGTAGAAATGTACAATTTGAAATGTTATTTGCACACGTTGTCCAATATTCGAAATGTATGTAAATGCTGTTCACGATAAAGTGAGTACTTTTGAAATGAACGTTAGAAAAAAGTCACTGTCCCTGCCTGCAGATATGTTAACGGGCGTACTAAGTAATATTCGTCCAGTAAAGTTGGTAACACGTGATGTTAGGTAACCATTTGCGATTACTTAAATTATTTATTTCAGTTTATGTTTTTTTTTTAATGCGTCGATCATAAAAAAATATGCAGATTAGTAAAATATTTACTTTTCTAATAATTTGACTGTTTCACTTCACCAGCGCATGAATAAAGTGATCAGGCCCGTGGCTATGTTATGGTTACATTAGGCGGATGAATCGCAACGTGCATACAAGTAGATCTTAAGCAGGACTTTCAAAGGTGCTCATTTTAGCGTGAATAGCCCATATTTACTTTAGTCTTGTTTAATGGACATTTCATTGTTTTATAAAACAAATTAAATCTAGTGACATCAACTGTCACTAGTAGTGTGTTATCACTTGGGATAGGAACATTTCGCGAGTTAATTTGAGGACAAGATAGACGTCAAACACGTGTACACTGAAGCTGACTTTGCAATTGGATCGCGGTTTATTAGACGCGCTCTGGGCCCATAGCATACTTGCAAGGCAACAAGTAGCGAGTGTCATACTGACAGGTGTGGAGTAACACTGGCTACTATATGGGGCAGCAGCCAATGAACAAACATCTGAGGCTCGAGTATACACGTGACTGTGGAGTCTAGCCTACAGGTCATTGAACTCGCGAATTTTTCCTTTCTCTACTATCACCTCCCAACCACCACCTTCTTTCTGAACGACTAAAATGACCAGCGTTTAAGAAACTTTACACTTGAAACAGCACGGGATGAGTTACCGAAATTCCACGCAAACGGACAGTGGTCGGCTAAATCTTCCACGGCACAAGCCATATCAGCGGCCAGGCTAGCTTACATGGAATCTTCAATATGAAACATGTATCGTGACACGAGATCTTTAGACAACTGGGGTTCGAGATTTTTTCCTCTGGGGGGAAAAAAATAGATTCGAAGATTTACCGCGGTCGCTTACCTGGAGCAGTTTCCGCGTTTGAGATAGGGAATCTTGGTGGGAGCGATAAGGGCGACACTGCCACGTACATCAAGTGCGCCATCGCCGCTAAGCGCAAGGCTCTGAACTAACGTTCTGTGTTCTCGTCGCTCTGTGTGTATCTGTGGGACTTTCAGGGGTCACCCTATTGTTTTATTGGCGGAATGTCTCTTGGGTATGATCGTTGCAAGGCCTTTGAGTGGGTCACACGTTGAATAATTACGTTGAGAAACGTGTATTTGAAACATACTTCAACGCAGTTCAAGCCCCTTGATGGTGGTGGTGTACATCGTAGACTAAAGATGAGGTAGAACGATCTCGCTGGCTGCGCACAACCAGTTTCCGTGTCTCAGCTTTGAAATGCTTTTCTGCCAACACGACTAGCAAAATATCCGCGGATTATATTTTAGGTTAGGACACTGATTTTAGGCTATTCACTCCAAAGTGAGCACTTTTGAAAGCCCTCTCGTTTGGAATAATAGTCAATAAATGTATTTTATTATAGCCTTAGACGTTAACCACCGAGTGCGGGGGAATGTATACACTGAGTTCATTACATACACGGCAATATTTATTTAAAAAGTTGGCTATAAAGGATAGAATATTTCCTGAAAGTAAAAAGTAACTAGGACCTCAAAAGTGCTCACTTTACTGTGAACAGCCTATAGTAAACAAGTGCTGTGGGATGGATGTATACTTGCTCTTACTAATTTGTAATGCAGTTTGATTAAGTTTGGATTGGCAAACTTATTTTGTTCAAATAAAACTGCTTGTCTTTTGAAAATTGAGATATAAACAAATGCGTCTATCACTGTTGTTTTGGAGTAGGTCGACGTTGGGATCATGCGCCGAAGATGAATAATCTATCTACCTCATTTCTTAGTCTGTGGTGTATACTCTTGGTATGGCTTTCTGTATATGTAGAGACCTGACAAATTCCCGAGGTCAATGATCTGCAGGGTAGACTCTACAGTCTAATGTACAGATATGCTGATATCAACTGCACATTGGTTGTCTGCTGTCACAGTGGAAGGCGACAATTGGACACCGTTCTCCAGGAAGTGTCAAAACCGCGTGGACCAATGTCTGAAGATATATAAACACACGTGTTTTGAATTTTGGCTTGTCCCGAAATGAATCCGCGGATTCTTCAGGTCCCTGTGTGTATGTCATCGACGGCTGAGGTAGGAAGGAGTAGAGACGCTGGGGTAGCCCTGCTATAGGCGCCGCCCGGGGCGCCACACGCTCCATTGTGTCTGCCGGAGGAACAATAGGCCTTCAAGGTCGTCCTCCCCCGCACTCCGCGGTTCCCCTGCTGCAGAATTAACGCCCGCTATGGACCGCGACCTCCGACCTCTTCGCTGATCCCGTCTCCTCCTTCGCCTCTCCGCGCCTTCATCTCACGTCAACGCCCCGTCTGCTGAGCTCGCCAAGCCAGCATCTCGGTAGCTCCTTACCGCATCTCTGTAATTGCACTACCGTCAGCGCGTGTTCCACTCCTGCTGGTGATCGCTGGAGATCTGCTCGACGACCTACAGGCTACACTCCACGATATTAAGTGTAACCGTACAGATATCAATTGCCTATTGGTAGGGCCATGCAACATTCACGTTATTTCTTGGCATCAAGCTAAAATTCACAGTACTGTATATACTTGAGACGGCGCCGTTTCTACATTGGCTGCCTTCTACATGTGAAGCCACTCCCTTTTTGGGTAACCTGCACGTGACTGGGGCACACGATTGTGAGGTGTTCGTTTATTGGATCAGAGTTATCCGGGACATGTCGAAAAAAGAATGGGCCAATGACAAACGTATTGCAAAGGTATAAGAGCTTCAAGTTTAACATTTCCCCAATTAATAACGCGAATTCTGCAGGTCTCCACCTATTCGTTACTTGGTGGCACATTGGAGAACGACGATTAGGCGTGCAAGTTTTTGCTTATTTCTCATTGACCCAGGGTTCTCCAGGAGTTGTCAGACAACGCGTGTACCAATGGCAAATGTGCCATAAATGTAAGAGTTTTCCAATTCCAGCTTGTCCCAAAATTAATACGCGCATTTCTCAGACCTCTAGTGATCGCCCGCCATCACCTCTATATTCAATTCAGCCATTTACAACTTTTCTCAAGCCCTAACTAAACAGGGTTGCCACATTTTTTTATTGGAAAAATTCCCTGACATTTCCCTGATTTCCAGACAAAAATTATTTCCTTTCCCTGACCTTTTTCTAACATTATTTTTTCTGTAAAGATTGGCTCCTTTGCATTTTAACTAGAGACCCGAAAATTTCGCGGGTTCATTTCTAGACAAGTTGGAATTCACACACGTGTTGGTTCATGTTACTTTTGTAATTGGTCGACGTGTTGTTTGACACCTCCTGGAGATAAATGATCCAATAACAAACATGCAATAAATTGTGCTCCCAACCACCGCCTTTTACTGCCACAACAATCAACCAATAAACAGTTGATATCTGTACGAGAGTATATAAGACTGTGAAGTCTAGCCTACAGGTGATTGAACTTGCGAATTTCTCGCGTCTCTAATTATAACACTTTCACACCAAAACACTTCTATGATGTTACAAAATTGCTCACCACATAGATGCAAAGAAAAATGGCTAAGCATTTAGTCCACAATCATTGAAACAATGTTATATAATTCTAGCAGCGGTGCATGATTAACACAACTACCAAATATAACGTGCATATCACAGAATTCCCTAACATTTAGCTAACTTGTTTGAAATTCCCTGACATTTTCCTGATTTCCCTGGCAGTTTTCAAATTCCCTAACATTTCCTTGTTTTCCAGGTTTTCCAGACCTGTGACAACCCTGCTAAGACTCCGGCCTGCCGCTCGTATGTTAACCTACGAGAAGATATCACACCCGGGATGAGGACGGAATTGTATATTGAAGTTACCACCAATCATGTAAATGTTATTTTGCAGCCCTCCAATATTGTTAACACTTTCTAGACTATGCTCGAGTGTAGCTCGAGCAAATCTTATTTGAAAATGTATTTGTTGTTCAGAACACAACTCGCATGGATTTGCAGTCTTTCTTTGGTTAGTGTTTAACATGACCTCACAAGAACACGACAGCGCAGTAACAATGGTATTGCTAACGATAGAATTTTTTATAGCCACTCAAAGGGACATGATTGATTGTAAATCCTTTATACGGTAAAGGACATTTGATTGGGTCGATATCAGCTCGGCTCTCCATTGGTTGATGACCGGCCAATAATGAACGCTGTAAAGTTCAGAATAGTCTCCGGTGTAGTCGTATAGACCAATAGGGCGTTGGTGAGTTCTAACACAGACACCAACAGAACCGGTGTTCTTGCAGTAGTGGATATTGTCTTAAGTGTCAATGAATGTGCAGACCTCAGTGTGTTAAAATCAGGATTTTCCAGACTACTGTATCTTAAAACATACTAGCCAGACACGAGTCAAGATGCAGGAGCCTGTATTGAACTTTGCTATAGGCTGTTCACGATAAACTGAACACTTTTGAAAGTCCTGCTTAAGATCTATTTGCATGAACGTTGTGTATTCTTCCACCACATTTATGTACAATTAACATTGCAATTAAACTGATCACTTAATTCTTGCGCCGGTCAAGTGAAACTGTGAGTTTATTACGAAAGTAGATGTGTTACAAAATAACTTATTCTTACACTTATATGCATTAAAAAAGTCTTCAAAGCAAAATTAATGATTTCAGTATTCACAAATGTTACTTAGCACTCTAGTTCAACGTTAAGACAGGGAACTACTTTGTCTCCGTCGTTACCAACTTTACAGTGCGCATGCCAATCAATGTACCCGTTAAAATATATGCATTTATGTCCAGTGACATTTTTCAAAGGTTGATTTCAAAAGTACTCACTTTATCGTGAACAGTCGTTTCAGACTTTTCATCAGTAAGATGATAGTGTCGCCGCTGGAAGTGCCATAGATACGTGCAGCACTACGAGAACACCACACACCAGTTCAGAGCCGCCCTGCGCGTAGCGGCGATTGCGCTCTTGTAGCGCGTGCCAATGTGACCCTTATGGCTAGCTCTCCCGCTTCTCGGCCGAAAACGGAGAAAAGCGATGCAATTCCTCCGTCTAGAAAATGACAGCAAAGGGACAACGCGCAGAATTTGTGCGGACTCAGTTTAATATTTTGCATGGTAACTATTTCTTACTAGGCGTCACCAACCCACCTATTTTCTTTCTGTTATTAAGTGGAGTGTGAAGTGAAACATATTTTTTTTTGTGAAATCGTTTTTAACGCGTATTTGCGTACCTCGGTAAACATATGTTCTGTAAACACGACCTTTTGCTAGAAAAGGTTAAAAAACTATTATCTATGACTATGTTTTAACTTTTAACATATTAAGTACATTCATGGAGAAAAAAATTCGTGAAAATGGTCAAATATCGCATTTTTGAAGCTTGCATATGCAGTTTCCTTAAGCGGCAATGAAAAGTATTAACATAAGGACGTAGTGTAATCTGTGGGCTTTCATCGCGTGTAATGAAATCCCACTGTTACAGATCTGAATTGCACAGTACAGGACCACGACGGAAACACTGCACGCCATGCGCGTAGGAGCGATGAGGCGCTAGGCATGCGTGTTAGTGTCGCCCGTATCGCTCCCTCGCTTCGTGACCTTGGACGCGCAGGTTCACACTCCCCTTAATTAATCATATTATGATCTTTAATTCAATTTCAAGCGTACAAGATAAATCAAACGAATAATAATCTCCTTTACGTAAACGAAAGTATAAGAAGCTTGTGATACATGATATATTTAGGAAATAATCAAACGTGTCATACGTGGTATGATTAAGGTGATTATTCATTGGTTTGATTTAAAATTTTTGAAGCTACTGTGAACAGACTATAAGTTGTTCCCGATAAACTGAACACTTTTTGAAAGCCCTGCCTACGATGTACTTGGAAATTCATTCTGTATTCTAGCGCCATTTGTACAATTATCCTTACCATGGACCTCGTCGCTTTATTCATGTGTCGGTCAAGAGAAACAGAGATCTTATTAGAAAAGTAAGTATTTTACAAATTTCTCAATTCTTTCACTTACACCTATGTATGTGTGGGGTAAAATAAATTTGGTTTGGCTGTGTTGGGGACACGGCCGTTTGTTTTGCGTGAATACGTCTACGTTGACGCGCTCGGACGCCTTGATATTTTTTTTTTTTTTACGTTCCCAGCACCGCTTCACTCGATCATATAGGGATGTATAGGTATCACTGGATTGCTTTTGAGATGCTCTTTCCAGCCGTATACGATTTCTGTATTTCAACCTGGCTTCCTGACGAGTGTAGCCCGATATAGTGTTAAGTTTTCTTAATTTTTCACACAAAACGCATACAATTTCAACATAACCACGCCACGCAAATGATTTTATGCACGTAATCGATTGATCTTGACGAGAGCTGTCGACTGAAACTAAACGAGCATCGTAGCTTTTCCTAGTCACAAGTTATACTACGCGAATGTTATGAGACGCGACGAAACAAAGTCAAAATTGCCACACACACACACACACCCCTTCTCCCCCCCCCCCTCTTTTTCGTCCACCGGTGCACGCGATGATTCGCTGTCCTTTTTCAACGTAACATATTATTTGATCCTTCGGCAATCGAGTGGTGTAATTGAAATGTTGAATGTATACGATAGATTCGGAGCTGTAATGCCAAACTGTATCCCCCGATTTCGTTATCAATTTCTGGATTGTCTCCCAATATGGTTGCAAATTTAAAGACGTATTCACGTCAAAAATTGGAAGAAAAGACATAGTTTCACGGTTCGTTATCCACAAACGCTTACCGAACACTTGTAATTCAGCGTCAAGGTATGGAACTACTTGACTTCCGTCGTTGGCACCTTAACTCGGCGCACGCCATTATGTCTGCCCTTTTGACGTGAACACGTCTTTAGACGATAGACGACAAGTGGCGAGTGAAGTGACTAGTGGAAGGGGAATCTGCTACTGCGAGTATCAAGCAGGGAAGTGTGCGGCTGCTGGATTGATATATATTGGTCTGGGTGCGTGAGTGAAAGACATTACAAATGGTGGCAACAGACAGGCCGAAAGCGTGTAACTGATCAAAGTGAGTTAATTGACTTTAACCAAACAGAGATATTAATGACGCTGTTAGAGTAAAAGTAGGCATTAAAAATTGCGCTCATTGAGAAGTAAAAAATGTGTAGATGCTCTTCACGGTAAAATGAGCACTCTTGAAAGACCTGCTTAGTATCTGCTTAGATGCACGTTGTGTATTGTTCCGCTTTATGTAAGATTATCAACGCTCATCACTTTATTCATGCGTCGGTCAAGTGAAACTGTGAATTTATTGGAAAAATAAATATTTAACAAATATGCTCATTTTTACACTTAGACGCATTAAAAAACACAGAAAGCGAAATGAATGATTTAAGTAATCAGAAATGGTTGCCTAATACCTTTTATTCGACGTTAAGTTACGGAACTACTTCCCCATCCATCGTTACCAACTTTACTGGGTGCAAGTCACTCAGTGCGCCCGTTAAAATATATGCAGGTAAGAGCAGTGTCATTTTATTAAGGTTGATTTTTCAAAAGTGTTCATTTTATCGTGAACAGCCTTTAATAGTGGAGATTGATAGATTAATACTGTAAATAATTGATGCGTGAATAAACTAAAGTCAAATTTAGTTATTTTATTTTTATTAAGACCTCCATCCCACACGAACTGAGATGCGCCCTTCAGGTGTCACATGCAACACCACGTTTGTCTACACAAACGTATAATCCTGCAAGTGTTGCAAAACAACTTCTCGTCGCTTATATAGAAAGTGAGTCTAGAAGATTCCTGTATGGTCCGCAGAATTAAATTACGCTTTTGACACGCAGCGCGTAAAAGACTTCGGAATTAACGGCCGAGGATAATGTAGTCGTAAAGAAGTCGCGTGTATTGTAAGTGATACCAGCTCTCCCCCACAGTCGCTCCCTCCCCCCCGACAAGCCACCGGACTGTCAGCGGAGAAATTTACAGGCGAATAAAGTAACGGCTGTTTCCGGCTGTCGTCGGGAATTTAAGTCGATGATGGGGCGCGTGAAATCCGAAGAACACCGAGCATCTTAAGGAAATATCGCCTGAGTGCGTTAATTTTAAAGATCGGCGTTTCAAATCAAAATATATTCTTCTTAAAAAATGTTTTTAGAAGTTTCGTATAGCGGTGATGTTTCCATAACATGTATAACCTGTTTACAAGGATATTTTAAAATTTTATGTATTACAAAAAAATTCGTGCTGCTTTTTTATATATTGAGGATATACGCTCGTAGAGATCTCCTAAAAAATTCTCGAAGAACATAATTTGTTTGAAACCACTATCTGTAAAATTAATGCACTGAGGCGAAATTTCTTCAACATGGGATTTCCTATTACAATTTCGCAGCTGCCAGTCTGTAGGCAGTACCCTTAAAACTATTCAATAGCAAACATTTTTCTCCTAAATCATGAAAATATTTTATAGTCTAGTGCCATGATAAGTTGATTAAATTACAGTTACAAGTCTCCAGCGGCATATCCGATTTCATGAGGAGCGGAGGTCTTGATAAAAGTGAAATAATTGTAGGCCTATTAAATATGTTTATGCATTTACAGTGTTACAAAAATACACACAGCTATTATTTACATCATTAAACTGCCTATCTCTACTATTTAACTTATTAAGGGGACTATGTAGCTGCACATCCAAGGTCAAGAAGCGAGGGGGCGATACGGGCGACACTAACACGCACGCCTAGCGCCTCATCGCTCCTACGCGCAAGACGTGCAGCGTTTCCGGCGTGACGCTTTACTGTGTAAATTAGATCTGTAACAGTAGGGTTTTATTACACGCGATCAAAGTTCACAGATCAAACTACATGCGTATAATCGTACTTTTCTTTTACCACGTAAAGAAACTGCATAGGCATGTTTTAAAATTTATATATTGGACTACATTCACTAATTTTTTCTCCACTAATAAACTTAATGTGAAAAAAGTAAAACGATAGGGACATAGCCAATAGTTTTTAATCCTTTCTAGTAAAACTTCGTATTTCCAGAACTTTTATTTACCGAGATACGCGTTTACGCGCAAACAACGATTTCACAGAAAACGTTTTAGTACATGGGAACCTTAACATACCAGAAACCGCAATATTTAATCTCAATACCAATCCTAATTAAGGTTCTCATCACTGTTATTACACTAACTAAAGTCACTTGACTCTCACGTATTATTTACCCACATGCAGTTAATACTGTCTATTGCCATCATTCCAAATGTCTGCCACTCACGCTGGATCCAGTGCCACTTCCCCACAGTCTAGTCGATCATTCTTACTCTCTTCTTCCGATGCTCACAGACTAAAGGCTGTTCATGATAAACTAAGCACTTTTGAAATACCTGCTTAATATCTACTTGTATGTACATTGTGTATTATTCCACCGTATTGCTGTGACACTTCTACTGCTAATTGGTCCCGCATTCAATTACAGGGGGAAGGCGTATTTCGTTAAGCAAGAGCACTCTTTTATCAAAACTACAATAAACTATTTATTGTAATCTCAATCTGATACAACAAGACTCAGGAATATTCATTATATCTCATCAAAGACTCTACGATACAGGTTCGATTGTCTAAAGACTTTATTCAGTTAATAATCTGACGTACTCTCAAAAAGTAGTTAGTTTATAGACTCGCGTGCCTTCACCTCACGTTACTTGGGACACCCTAACGGGAGAGATGTTTACTCACAAGTTTGAAGGCGACCTCGTTCAGGCTCGTCTCTGGAGTCGAGAACTCGCGGTCCTCGTGGCGGCGAGCTCTAGTGTGGCCCTCGGGTGGCGGCTGGATCAAAATGGCCGCGAGCCTCCCGAGCTCGCGTAAGTTATACAGCACAGCCCAGCCTTGTTTAGGATACCAAACCCCTTCTGTTGCCACAACGACCTGTGCCTTGTCTGACTTCCTCCCAGCAGTCTACTCGGCTAGCACCCTAAGCTGGTGCTGCTCTCAGCAATATGTACAATTAACGTTTCCATGGGCCTGATCACTTTATTCGTGCGTCGGTCAAATGAAACTCTATTTTTATAGAAGAAACATTTTTACAAATGTTCTTATTCTTATACTTGTATGCGTAAAAAAAACGAAAATAAATAAAATAGAATTTTTCTCGTGTTCACGAATGTTTACTTAACACTCGTAATTAAACATTAGCAAGTGGAAATAGTTTCTTTCCATCGTTGCCGACTTTACTGGGCCCGTGATAGTCAGTGTACCAGTTGAAACGTACGCAGTTAGCGACAGTGACATTTTACAAAGGTTAGTTTCAAAACTGCTCACTTTACAGTGAACAGACTCTACACTCGCTAGTCGCTGTCGTCTCAGCTCCGAAAGTTTCGCGTACTCGGAACTATTGGCGGTACAAGGCTCCATAGCCTCGATGCAGAGGTACACCGCGGTTTATATAGCCCAGTTGCCCTGACCCAGAAGGTTATTCGCAACTCGAGTACTGCTCGAGGGAGTTGCAGTGATTCTCTCACTTATCCATTCGCTTCGTGCCTCAGAGTGTTAGCAATTCGCTGTGAGCTGTCGTTGCCCTGGCGAGAGCCTCTACTGTAGATGCGCACTGATACAGCGCCTCGTTGTTTGTCAAATACCCTAAATCGAGAAAAATTTTAGCAGATCACAGCGAAGACTATTTGCCTTTTTGTTTCCGTTGTAGCTGCAGTTTTATTTCCCCTCGATAACTTGGAAGTCTTTCAAGAGAGTAACTAGATAGTTTATTTTTATTTAAACATATTTCGAGACATTTCTTCTTTAGGCTGGTGTAGAAATAAATCTACAAATGGTAGCTCATTTGATATTCGATACATATCCGAGGTCAGAAGTTTGTTAAATGAGAAGTTCGTTCGAACTTCTTTATTGCCCACCTACGTAGCATTACAATTTTTATATTCGATTTGTCCAAATGAGCAGTGCATGGGAGACGATAAAGGTTCCAAAAATTCTTCTGTATGTTTCTCGCAAGTATTTGTCTATAAAAGCAGTAGGTAGTAGTTCCAAGCAGAAGGTCTAATTCAACTGCGTCTTTTTCAGACTTGCGGCAACGTATTAAACGTATAACAACAAACGTGCTTGTGAGGGAGGGAGTTGGGCTAAGACATTCATTTCTAATAAGAACACTCGACATAAGGAGGAAAGACTACAATCGCTCATTGCAGAGAATAGAGTGACCGCGTAGGCTTTAAACACTTGTTTACAACCTTCAAGTCAAATAATTTCTTAAGCATACGGCGTTCGTACGTAGCTGCCTTTGTAGATTGTACTTCCGTACATCGTTGCTTTCCGGCGCCGTGAATTCGCGAGGTATTTTATTCTGTGCATAAGAAATTCTTCCCGGCACAACAATAATGAAATCTGTTTTTAATGCCATCGCACAGTAATATTTTACTTATTTTGTTACCGGCGATGGAACTGGCTGACATGTAACGAAACGACTTGGCACACACTCGCATTCTTTTCTTCTTATTTCCTTCGTCTCTTCCCCTGTGAGAATCCTGTGCTTGTGTAAAACTTCTTAAACCTCAGACATTCACGAATATACAATACCTGGTTTTAAAGTACAGATATTCCTCGCACGTAGAAGACGAATCAATTATATCATGTCACATTTGATTGTTAATGCTTTTCATAAAATGCGTATTTCTAAAACACCGTAAAATGCAAAAGCTGTACTTTTCCCGGAATATCATCCGTAGCTATTGTATGCAAAATACAAATACTATGAGTTGAAACTCGTATGCATACTGACAGTGTCCATTTCAGTGGTCATTTGATCGCCCGTGCCTCAGAAGAAAGTGGCGTGTTAATTCCAGTGTGTATGTGCTTGCGTGAGCTAACGTTGATTCTAACAACCCCGGCTATCAGAAAACGAGGATATTGATAAAAGCGGCTTGTGAAGGCTACGAGAGAAATATCTACCATCCGTTCGTGGCTTCTTTATGTCATTCTGAATTGCAAGTAATTCTCTAAGTCACTGCCCCATTTCTTCGCGAGACGTCGCATTCTCTTCTCGCCAAATGTATTGTGCCGGAGCAATAAGTCGGAACGCTGTAAAGCATACTAGTTCAATAATTCAAAGATCACTCTCGTATTACAAGTAGCTTGAGCATCATTGCTGAAGATGTGTTATTTTAATTCTCGTGACTATAATTCAAAAGTTATTTTATATTTCTTTTATTGATTCATAACACGTGTTTACAAGATTAAGAAAAGTTAATATTACTTCCTCTTCTCAACATAACATTGAAACAGATTCCTTTAGTTTATAAAGGCACAAATATGTGTATTAGATATTTTACAAGAGATGTTATTGAATTCTAAATGATTTTCTTTGGTTACATTTTGATTGCAAACATAATTGCATGCTCACTGGTCAACAATATTATGCATGTACTAAATATTAAAATTAACATTTGTAAGGTATTAAGCCAAGCTGCCAAGGTTATTAAATAAAGTAGCTACCGAAAATTTCTGGTTTATTATTTTGTATAAATAAACAATTCTACTAACAGCTATTTGTTTCTAAGGTGACGTTCTTGCTTATATATTTTACTAGGGGCCCAGCAAGTGACCAATTTTTTTTTTTTTTTAGTATTGTCACGCGCCTAGAACAGTTACGATGTTACAAATTTTTATTATAATATAAAGACTGAAAAAAAAAGTAATGTGAAATTAACTCAACATTGGATATAGTTCTATCCGCTAAGCCATTGTGGTCCCTCTTGGAATCGATCTAGCCACTAGGCCACTGCGGCCCCATTTGATATATAGCTATCCACTGGGCCACTGCGGACCCACTTGATATCGTTCTATTCACTAAGCCACTGTGGCTCCACTTGGAATAGCTCCATCCACTGAGCCACTAAGGCCCCACTTGAAACGCGACAGTCAAGAGTAAACAAAAATGATATTCCATTATCTTCATATCTCCATGCAATAATCTGTATGCATTAATACAAAACTTTCATAGGAAAAAGTAATTAAAAATTAGTTTTTATGGTAAAAGGTAATGATTGCGTAATCTGATCTTGCTGAAATTCGAATTTTACCTGTATTTCACCCTGAGGATTCGCTCTACAAAATTTGAAGAACTTTTGTTGAGATTCAAGGGCCCTAGACGTATTAAAGACGGACGGACAGACAGACAGACAGAGATCGACCTATTTTATAAATAGGATTATATAAACTTTGCTCCATGTATGCAGGCGTTCGCCCGTGGATGGCCATCGTATTTGCCACTGTAGAGTTTAACAAGATATTTAAAAGTTTTCTAAGCTCAGGCAACTGTAAGCGCCCTTGACTTACTATTCGTTCTGGCAATCCTTTCGCTAAAGTTGAGAATTTGTCTATCGTTAACGAATGCGTATTTTCAGTGAAGCATACATGAACAGAGACATATATATATATATATATATATATATATATATATATATATATATATATATATATATATATATATATATATATATCGTTACGTGTTAGAGCTCTGCTTCGCTACCCTTGCTCATCCCACGCGAGAGCAAAGTAGCGTACGAAGGTCAGGGAAGTGCAGTAATGTGAGAAGCGGGTGGCGATTTACAAATGCAAGACGCCCCATGCCGTCACGATAAGCCTATCCCGACTTGTGCGCCCCTGCTGATCTTCAGCGGATTGAATTTCCTGGGTTAACTTTGTGTTTGGTCATAGGTCTAGCCTGTCTCAGCAAGACTCGGGGTGCGGGGAACCTTCTAGATCGAGCCAGAGAGACTACTTAAGCCACGACGGACCTCCGTGTCGACTGTCGTGCGATCTCAAGCCGCAGTTGCTCCGAGACAGCGAAGCGACGAGCCAGCAGAGCGTCGAGCGGCGGCAACAGTGACCAGTGACCAGTGAAAGTGAAGTCTGCGACTACGAGCATCGGTACAGTGAGAAGTGCGAAGACTGGATGTGTGAGTGTAAGACATATGAAACTGTGGTAATAGAGCGAACATGCGTAAATAGTGAGAGCTGAGTAACTGACTGTAAACAATATAGATACGTTGATATGGACTTTAATTGCAACTGAGATAGTCATTGAATTTTGCGCTCGCTCAAAAAATCAAGAATAATAGAGGAGATAGCTAGTTTAATGTTGTAAATATTAGTTGTGTGAATGAATTTAAAAAAATACTTAGTTCTTTTAGATTTATTTAGACCTCCGTCAATCACGAACTTGGATACGCCTTTTGCGTCTTGTAGCAATACTGTTACACGCTCGCTACTTTGCTTCCGCACGAGCGAGAGGAAGTGAAGAACAAAGGTCATACCTGACGCGCTTCTTTCTAACCATTACTTTAGCCCCCGAAAACAATAGCTAAATCGGCTCTTTAGATGTTCAGGATGCCACCCGGAAATTTGCAATTTTGAAACCGTCATGCTGATCCGAAATATAAAACGAAACTACGCTAATCTACTCAAAAGTACACTAACTATCGCGTCCGCGCATTTCCTTCTTTCACGTTTATTTAAACATGGCGGTATCCCCTTTATCAACGTTCGCGGCCCAGTGCGCTCGAGTGTGTACGGACTTTGTTTTGGGGGATGGCCTGTAACCGGAAACATCCCCCCGCCACCTCGTCCCTGGGTGCAGAAGGCATTGTCAAACCACACTGCATTCTGTCGTTACGTTCTCATTTTCTCTCTCTCACACACATACAATTCACTACACACTCTCTCTCTCTCTCACTTGACCTCAAGAGGTCCTTACGTCCAATCTCTTTCCGGTGGGCGTCTCCTTCCTTTGTCCTCTTCAGTTTCTGAGCAGGATTCCCTGGTCAGAGGTTGTCTCTTCCAGGAATGGCATGGTTGAAGGATTTATGGTGGGAGAGGGTTGGTTTCCTTATTTCCTTCCCATTCATGTCCATCCTTCCTGAGTTCGGCACAACCGAGAGGGGGGCCTTTAGACTCATTTTCGATACCCCCCCCCCCCCCCCCGCGTTTTATCCTCCCTCAATCAGGATTCCCTCGAGGGGAAGTCCAGGACAGGGAAGTGAAGGACAGAAGTTAAGTGATAGCGCCAGGCGGGCGAACTGCGTATCAGTTACAGAAAGCGAGCAGACACTTTAATATATTTTACGGCGCAGCGCCGCTGACCCTGGCAGTATTGATTTCTGTGTTTATCTGAAGAATAATCTGGATTACTGACCACGTTATCTCAGGGCGTCTCGGGGTGCGTTGTACCTTTCGAGATGGCCAGGGTAACACTACAAATATTACGGCAGGCATCCGGACTGGGGGCGGAGTTGGAGTTGATTAATGAATGAGTGGATGTGTTCCGAGCGATAGAAGAACGAGCGGCGAAAGAAGTGACCAGCGGATGGGAAGTCTGTGACTGCGAGTATCAAGCAGTGAAGGATGCAGCTGGCAGGCTGGACTATTGGACTAGATGCGTGAGTGAAATACATTATAAATAATGGCAACAGATAGACTGAACACAGGTTAGCAATGAATATGAGTTAATTGACAGTT
The DNA here is from genome assembly GCA_029891345.1 of Dryococelus australis. Lineage (NCBI taxonomy): Eukaryota > Metazoa > Arthropoda > Insecta > Phasmatodea > Phasmatidae > Dryococelus > Dryococelus australis. The sequence goes on along the minus strand of CM056998.1, from coordinate 194,567,466 downwards.
AAGAAGGATGTTAATTAGAGTTGAAATAGGCATTAAATATTGTGCTAACTGTTAAATAAATAGAGTAAAAATGGAGACGAATAATTTAATGTTGTAAATAATAGCGGAGTGAATAAATTAAAAATCAAATTCAGTTTCTATAATTTTTTTTATCAAGATCTAAATCCCACACGAACTCAGATACGCCCCTCAGACGTCCGCATGTAACAATACCTTCATTTTCGGACATCAGGTGAGAAGTATGGCCCGAGATTGAAAGCGATTTGAGAGAAAGAGAAGTGCATTCTACAGTGAGTTTCTGTATGTTTATCAAATGCCATCCGTATCGCGGGACTAGGCCCGCCATTGTTCGCGGAGGCGGACTCGAGCACGTGTGAGGTAAATGCTGACGTGTCCACTCGGCAAGGCGCTCACGAACTGTCCAGCATAGACGAGAGCCAGGTGTAATGGGATTCCCGCGGAGTCGCGGCGGGCGACAATGTCCCGACGTCTGCTCGCCCCAGACGTGATGCTAATCTTTTAATAAACATGCAGATGCGGAATTCAGGAGGAGTGGTCGGCGTTGAAACAATCCGCGAGGACACCCCCTCCCCCCTTTCCCTCCCTCGCCCACCCGTCACCGTTGTATACTTGTCAGTCGCGGACCAGCCCTTATCGGGAATCACACCTCGCGTCCTAAACATTTATCTTCTTTTTTTTTTCGAGCGTGTCCAAATTGTTGCGCGTCCCGTACGCGATTTGGGTTTGGGATTTGCATTAGCATAGACTCCGGCTACCGGACTACGCACAGCTGCGCGACACAGGAATGTGACATATGTCGAAAATTTTGGTTCGACAAGACGTGAATAACTATTTTGAACATTTTATTACATGGTTAAAATTCCCTACGTTAATTATTCTCGGAGCTCTGATTGAAGATAACGAAAATAAAATTCCTTTCATTTCTTCCAACAGTGCTCCGAAAATAATGAAGGCAGTGAAAATCGAATAACTTAAAAAACTTTTGAAAAATATTATTTACATCTTATCGAGCCGAAAATTTCAAAAAACTTATTGGAAAACGACTTGCATCGAAAATCGTGTAAATATACTGCTTCCGTGCACCATTCCCCTTAAGGACATTCCATAATAAAGTATTGTCTCTATCGTTCGTTCCCGTTCACTTTCAACTTTTCTGAAGCCCTGCTAAAGTTCTGCTTCCAGGATATTCCTCCGCCTCATGCAAACAAAGCCTAACCGAGTCTAGAAGGGACAGCGCACCACATTCGTGCGCAGTCATTGTAATCATATTTTTCGTAAGAACTATTTTTTACTTGGCACTGCCAACACTCCTATTTTCTCCCTATTTTTTATTCATACTAATTATAAATATAGAATTATAATTTGTAGATTAAAAATATAAGCAAAAGTTAAATTCAACAAAAAAAAAAGTATTTTTGTGTTATCACAAGTACACAACGTTTGTGATACACGAGACACTTAGGAAACGACCAAGACGTCATACTTGGGGGTGATTTTTCAAATGTTTGATTCAAAAAGTGTGAAGAAAGTGGTAATATCGTATAGTGTAATATCGTATAGTGCAATATCGTCTAGTGTAATATCGTATAGTGCAATATCGTATAGTGCAATATCGTCTAGTGTAATATCGTATAGTGCTAATACGTAAATTTATGACTACTGAAGTTCAAGGTTGCTTTCTATACAGCCACACATAAGAGCAAACATTTGTAGTCTATTGACACATCTAATGTCCTAAAAATTACTAAATTTTCTCTTGTGTGACGCATCAACACAGTAACATTATCCACGGCAATGTTTATCTTACGTATAGCAGAAAGATACAAAATGACAGGGAAAATATTTCCTAAGAAGGGCTTTCAAAACGGCTTAGTTAGCCGTGAACAGACTACATTAATTAAAGCCGGAAAAAAATCCATTTTTATACCAGTTATTCCGAAATATGTAGTTTACACTACTTCCTGTTATCCTAGATTTATTTTGCTGTAACGGTCACCAATAATGTTCTCGAGAAAACCGGACCTGTGTCATAGAAGACCAGAGAAAATGTATTCATTATTTCCACTAAGTACAATTGCTAATGTGTCACATGAGATAATTTTAGAAGATCTGATGACACACTTCGCCATTACAAACTACACTTCGCCATTACAAACTGTAGGCGAAAACTTTTAAAACATAAGTGAAATTCAAGGATACAAAAGTAAATATTGTTTTCCACTTTAGTGGCATTTCGAAAAAATACAATTTAATTTACTCTTTATTGTCTACATTTAGAGTTTTATATATGAGGCACCAATATCAGAAGTGTCTTGGTTCGGCCATGGGTAATATAATTCAGTATATTTTGAGACAATTGGCGTAATTGTGTAGGGTTTTGTCGACTGAAAAATATTCAGGAATCTTAGCCATATGTATGCCTGGAGAAACTTTTATTATACTTTTTTTTTTAATCATTCTGACAGCTGTTCCCTTGAAAATTGTATCTTATCGCTAGCTAAAATTAATAACCGTATTTGAAAATGCAAACATTTACAGAAATCTATAACATTTATTGAAATTAAAGAATGTTCTTCAATATGGTTACGTATTAAATTGTTTCAATCTCGTTTGTAAAATAAAAATTAGAAATCAATACACATTTTAGCGCTTGCTTACTTTATTTACGTTTTTAAAGAATCGCACTGACAATAATTTCGACACTGACACTGGCAGTATTTCGACACTGACACTGGCAGTATTTTGACACTGGCAGTATTTCGACACTGACACTGGCAGTATTTCGACACTGACACTGGCAGTATTTCGACTCTGACACTGGCAGTATTTCGACACTGACACTGGCAGTATTTCGACACTGACACTGGCAGTATTTCGACACTGACACTGGCAGTATTTCGACACTGACACTGGCAGTATTTCGACTCTGACACTGGCAGTATTTCGACTCTGACACTGGCAGTATTTCGACACTGACACTGGCAGTATTTCGACTCTGACACTGGCAGTATTTCGACACTGACACTGGCAGTATTTCGACACTGACACTGGCAGTATTTCGACTCTGACACTGGCAGTATTTCGACACTGACACTGGCAGTATTTCGACACTGACACTGGCAGTGTTTCTAAGTTTCGATAAGAAATTGTATGAAAATGCTGTGTTTCAACTCCACCTCATGTTAGTATAAATACTGCAGGAAATCAATTCCACAAGTTCCTGTCGCATGCGCTTTCTACATCATCACACGTGTGATCCCACCGTTAGCACTAGCATGTGTATTAAAAAGCGAAGATAAAGCGAAGGAAAATGCCCCTTATTCATTTTTGAAACGGGTCGCTGTAGACGTCTTCTTAACAAGGCAAGGGTAATATTTTTTCTGGTTGTTTTGAGTTAATAGTTTTTCCTTCAGTCAGTCTGACAGCTCTAACGATGGCTGTTAGTTACTCTTTTCTTTGATATGCAGAAAAGCTTTGTCCAAAGAATCTTCTACGTGATCTACGTGCTTGTGAAATATCTCTAAATCTTCTTTCGAGGTAGCAGCTGCGTGTTCTTTATGCGGCCATCCTTCTCACTGCAATATCAGTTACACAAAGAAACACAAGAGGTTTATGTGTAACTTTGTGTTCCATGCACATCAACAAAGGCATGCTAAATTGCACTTCTACAGTGTTATGAGATATTTGTCAACTACTTCGCTGCTGAAATTATAGCCTCAAGATTTTCTTTCATGCGTTGAATTCGAAGACGACTTTCACCTATTGCACAATGAAGTGTGGAGGTTATAAGTTAGGAAGTCCACTAGTGTTTACTTGGGAGAAGAGTGCACCTCAACAAGGTATTGGAGTAAGCCCGGTTAGGAATAATGATTATCCAAAATACCTCATTTTCTATCATTCACAAATTGCACAACGGTAGTTTCCTCATCCGATAAAATACACATAACTAGGCTGTTGTGGTTATTTAAGAATGTATCCAGTAACACAAGTAAATTCCTCTATGGTGAGCTGCACGTTAACTGTAATAGCGATTTTCTACTTCGTAACCCGCCATTACCATTTCAGGTACTTTAATAAATTTATACTTTGAATGGCAAACGTTCAAGGATGTTAATTACATTTAGGGAAATGTGTCTGTTTTTTTTTTTCATTGTATTTTGGAGAAAGTTACAATGTTACATGTTGTGCTACCTTTAGCTGCTTTCTTACAATATTTACAAGACAAAGCTCTACTAACTGAACGGTTATGTTTCTTCTGTTCTACTCGGTGGTGTAGTGGTTAGTATACTCGCCTCTCACCAATGCGGACCGGCTTCGACTCCCGACGGATTTTCTCGGGGATCTCCCGTTTTCCCCGCTCTTTCATTCCGGTTCTCAAGACGACGTCTTCACTTACTCGCTCTAGTCATTGTGCTATTTGGCAACATTTTAAAACTAGCACATACATGTAATTGCGGACAAAATAACGCAGAGAAAAACACTTCTGGCCTAAGGGTCGGCGCTTGATTCCGAGAGGGGCTGTGTCGATAAGAGCTATGCTGTTACGCTCATCAAGTCCGCCATCGACACTATGCACAAGGCTCTGAACTACCATGCAGTGTTATCGTCCTGCGGTGTTATTCGACTATCCTTGACTTTCACGGTTTACATAAATTATATATCAGAATATTATTGGGGGACATAAATGCAAAGTTATTTAAATAACTTTTATTAAAACAAATAATTGAAATTGGTTAACTGGTTGCTGAATTATTGTCTATCAAAGGAATTGGCCTTTCGCTGTCTTTAATGGGTACCATCTTGGAAACCGCCATGATTCTAAAAAGCTACCCTGACTTCTTGTTTTTCTTTAAGGGCACTAAAACAATATTTCATGGGTGAACTTCCATACATGAATAATGTACGGACCCTCCTCTTGAAGGACTGGACTATATGGAGCGCTCTGAAGTGGTGTTTCTGATGTTTGTGATGTCTTTAAAGTACTAAACAGTTCTCGTATGATCGTAGATCAGCAAATACGACGTGTATTCAATATTTTCGTGCGAAAAAACATGCATTTCAAACACTATGCATGGCAGGTCAAGCGCCATGCAAGCGGGTCCCATAACTTCCTGAGGATTATTCCTGGGGAAAACCAGATAGGCGATTTCTCTGTCCTTGAAGACAAAACTCAAAACCCATATGCGTCTATTGCGTCTCTTGTTTCTATGTTGATCTCCAGTCAACAGTACATCACATCATTAGTAATTTTCTTTAAATGATATTTCTTTACAACTTGTAGAAAGGTACACGATTAAATGCACATCACGTTAAACAAGAGAAGGTACTTTATTTGAGGGACACTAAACTTGATAATCCAGTGGTTGACAGCCAGCCAGTAAGAAATCTTGTCAGTGTGGTATCCCTTTCAGGTGTGTATTTAACCAATAGGACTGGTTTTACGACCCTGAAACTCGGCACACCCTCCCCCCACCCACTCTTCCTGCACTTCAACTAAAGGCTGTTCACAACAAAGTGAGCACTTTTGAAATTAACCTTCGGAAAAAGTCACTATCTTTGTCTGCATATATTTTAACGGGCGCGCTGAGCGACATGCGTCCAGTGAAGCTGGTAACGATGGGTGGAAAATAGAATCGTGCAGGACGATGCCGCTTTCCGGCGGGTTTTCTCGGGGTACTCCCGTTTCCCCCGCCCTTGCATTCCAACGCCGCTCCCACCTAGAGTCTCATTTCATGTCATGTCCGGGGATGACGGGAACCTACGGGTTACTCGGAGAGTGTTGCCTCGGGCTGTTAAAAAAAAATTCCCTTCACTTGACGAAAAGTGCTGGTAAAAATTTATCCAGAAGTGTCCATAAACTCTCCGTAAAATTACGGACACATTGATTTTCAGAAACGGATTTTCCGTAAGTTTCACGGAACCTCTCCGTTAATTCCCAAACTAATGTTACTTTACTTTCCGTTTAAAATAAAAAAGAAATAATGAAAATGTTTTTCATTTTAGTTATGTGGATATTCTACAGTGTATAAAAATTATATTAAAAAAGTTGAAACATTTAGTAAATAAGCGAGGTTTGAACCCGAGTCAAAAAATTACCAGTCCACTACCATAACCGTTCTTTTTTTATTTTAACCTTCATTTGACGTTGTTGTGACATTTTTGACGTTGACGAAGCTCTGGTGAGACCGACTTGTTGACGAATTCCCAGTGCGACAATCGAACTGAGCATCCGCCACTTTGGTGGCATCGGGCATCGGGGCGCGAACCTGCGACCCTCCGACTACAGGTCGGCCAACCTACCCCTGAGCTATGAAGGCAGGGCTGCCATTAACCAACAACTCTCACTTGTAAGTAGAGGTATGACTTTTATACTTATATTGAAAAGACAAAAGCAAAAATTCAGTTTCTATTAAATTTAGTGCATTTTTAATGTTACCAAATGTTACAAACGCCTGATGCTATTTCCGAATGTTTGAAAGAATAGGTCATAGTCGCGTGGATAACCTTAACTGCCGCAGAAACGATGATTTTCTTGTTACAGTGGCGAAGAAAGCTTCGTGTAGAATCGGCATTGTTCGTCCCCGTAACTGGAAGTCAAAAGGAATGCGGAGACTTTCCGTATTTTGTATTTACGGAGTTAACTCCGCTTTTCGTCATTACGGATTGCCTTTCCATATATACACTGTACATTTCCGTAAAACATTCCGTAATTATACAGTAATTTTTAGTAGTGCTCGCCCTGGGTCCACTCCCCAATACGCATATATATATATATATATATATATATATATATATATATATATATATATATATATATATATATATATATATATATATATATATATACACACACACACACACACACACACACACACACACACTTATTATAACGCCGAATGAAAAATATTAGGTGAGCATTTGCGATAACTTAAATTATTTCTTTCCCTTTTTGTTTTTGTTTTTTTTTAATGCATCAAAGTGTAAAAATTCGCAGATTTGTAAAATATTTTTTTTTATTAATGTCACAGTTACACTTGACTGTCACGTGAATAAAGTGATGAAGACCACGGTAACGTTAATTTTTTATAAGGCGGAAGAATACACAACGTGCATAAAATTATATCTTAACTTTCAAAATTTCTCGTTTTACCGTGAACAGCTTATACTCGGATTAGTAAAGTGGTAAGTGGGAACACAGGGATCATTATACAGAGTGTTCCGAAACTCGATACCCAAACTCCACACATAGTTTCTTAGGACCACTCTTAATAATAGAGCCCTTCGCATGAATATTCGGGAAAGTATTTTTACATAATTTTATTGTATTGAACATTGGCAGCGTACAAACCCTGGAGAACAAGGCTGTGGGGTCATGCGTGTACGCCAAGTTGCATACGTCGTATGGGCGTCCCATTAAGGGCCGGTTTCACCAACTAAGATTAACTTTTAGGGATATCGAGATAATTTTATCCAGGTGAGAGGTTTAACTTCGATATTAATCTGGTTTATATTGAGCGTGTTTCGCCACGTATTATCCGCCGTTAAGAATACCTCGTTACAATTATCTCGATATTCTGACTTAATCGCGATGTTCTACTTCGCTGGCTCAGTCAAAAGAAAATGTTTGGTATTTTACATTTAATAAATAGTATATTTTGTAGAAGTTGAGAAGGCATTATCAAGAAAATAAAGCAACAAAACAATAATGCATTTGCAAAGAAAAAACTGTTTGTTAGTGCAAGTAATGGAAAGTATCAGCATGATCTAAAATACACGGAAAATTTGCATTTTTCGAAATGTTCTATCAACACAAAATGTATTATAATATTATCGATAGTTAAATGTAATTTTCCTTACAACATGCTTTAAAGGGCTTATCGTACCTATTTAAATAAATATACTTATTCAGGAAAACATGCTGGAATGAACGCCATACGGTCAAAATTAAACCTCTTAAAATTCAGGCGTAAATATATGTTTCATAAGTGACTTTTATCTTTGCGGCCGAATTATAGTTTGTCGCGTAGCTCATAAATTTGATTATTTTTGGCAGTTTTGAACGTTTACGTGTTTTACAACCGGGCCTGAATTCATTACCTCAAATTAAGTGCATTATTATTTATCTAATCATTTGCAGCGAATACACTTAAAAGTGCAAGATTCTGGTAATATTAACACATATATTAAAAATTAATAATTGCGTCTATATAGAAAACAGAAAAACACTGCAATTACTGTTTCCCAAACTTGTTTCTATACATCGACATTTTCCTGAATACTCTAGCATTCATTTTGCTACCATTTCCAGATAATATGTTTATTACAGTTTAATTTTATACTAATAATCTACAAATAATAATCCTCTATCACTTTCCAGGTTCCTTTGCGAGTAGTTTAATGTATTTGTTTATGATTTACAGAATTGTCCCGATAATGAGATTCAATATTTTATTCAGATATACAGAGAAAATCGAGATAAGTTGCGTGGTGAAACATAACATACAGATAATCGAGATAATTTGGCAATTACTTGGTAAAAAAAATATGCTTCCTGATATTAGATATTACGGGTCACTATTGGTCCACAAAAAATCCGTCTTGAATTTGAGCACCTGAAATTTCCGAACATTCTGTAACTAATTGTCGTGTAGCGGCATGTCTAGACGACTCGCTTCTGCGCCATCTTCAAAGTGTTAATTACCTCTGTAGTATTATTCATACCCAGTGTTATGATTGCAACTATATTCAATACGTAATTACTTCCAACTTTTGTGAAGGCATGCTTAAGTTCCACTTTCAGGACATTTCTCCGCGTAATGCAAACAAAGCTTAACCAGTCTAGAAAATTACAACAAAAATGATTCACAACATTCGTCTACACTCAGCTACGTAATACTTTTCATGGGAACTATTTCTTAATAGGTATTACCAACAGAACTGTTTATTCTCTGTCTATATTCGTATTAATTATAAATGTATAGATAAAACGTATTCAAAAGTCCAGTTTGACAACAAAGTAAGCTACTTTATACTAAAAGAAGTATGGAGCGCTTTGTTATGAGCCCCAACACAGGTTCTCCAGCCAGTTTGCGAACACAAGCATCGCGAGGAATAGGGACGAAGCCTTGAGCGAATAAAACAAACTCCCCTCCAACGAGTCGAAGGAAGGGCCGGTTCTTATCCGACACAGTCGAATATTAAGGCTGGAAACACCGCGAACGAGTCTTGTACTGAAGCCACTGCACCAGGAAGACGTCCAGATATGAGGGTGCGCCGTCCGCCGAGATACTGTCCAATCATCAGCCTTCGGCATCATGGACAAGGCGAAGACGATCCTTGCGGACTATTTAGAGTGGAAACACGGCGAACGAGTCTTGTATTGAAGCCACTGCACCAGGAAGACGTCCAGACATGAGGGTGCGCCGTCCGCCGAGATACTGTCCAATCATCAGCCTTCGGCATCATGGACAAGGCGAAGACGATCTTTGCGGACTATTTAGAGTGGAGCGGCTTTAATTTAATAATTAACTAATATAATAATAATAATAACAATATAATCTGTTATTTTTACCGCTCCTCCGAGTTAAAGGATTACTACAAATCTTTGCAAACGAGATGTAATTGATATTCATTTAATATAGTGACGATTAAACTTACATAAAGGATCCACCATCTGAGATATGCCTAACCCAATTTGTATGTTGATGTAGAGTGCGTTGCATATAGATATATCTGCATTAAACATATGAGACGTAACACTGGGAAGAAACAAATACATCCTACATGGGGTGATTTTTTAAAGGTTTGTTAAAAAATATTTGAAGGTACGGTGAATAGACTATACAGTAGAGTAAAGGCTGTTCATTATAAAAAGAGCACTTTTGAAATCAACCTTATGAAAAGTCACTGCTCCTACCTGCATATATTTTAACCGGCTCACTGAGTGACATGCGTCCAGTAAAGATGGTAATGATGGAGTGAAAGGAGTTCCATATCATAATGTTGCATAAAAAGGGTTAGGTAACCATTTGTGATAACTTAAATTATTCCTTCGCTTTCTGGTTTTTTTTATACGTCGAAGAGTAAAAATTAGCATATTTGTAAAATATTTGCTTTTCTAATAATTTCGCTCTTTCAATAGACCGACGCGTGAATAAAGTGATGAGGGCCATGACAATGTTAGTTTTACATGAGACGGAACAATGCACAACGTGCATACAAGTAGATCTTAAACAGGGCTTTCGAAAGATCTCATTTTGCCGTGAACAGCCTATATAGCCTATCGTCACGTGGCATTGCCCTTGAGTGTCGCGGTCACTGGTGCTGCGGTCAGATCAACATCCGAAAGGGCAGTCGCCGACTGCCGCAGCTGCCTACTGGAGCCGGCTGCAGGGAGGATGCGCTGGAGCGAACCACACGTGCGTGGCGGAAGTACTCCAGCTGGCGGCATGTCTGCCAACTATGAGAGATACATCTTCACCCGCCGCCGCGTAGTGAAGGGTGTGTTTGTTTGTGTTGTGTGTGTGCCGGTTGCACTAACATCGCCCCCGATCCGAGATCGAATGATCCTAGGTCCGAACCAGAATCCAGTTTGATCTTTGTGCCAATGTAAAAGTGTTGCACCAACGAAATTTCGTGATTCTGAATCTCTGATTCGTCGACCTTGGAGAGATCGATATTAAGTATGAGATAAATTTTGCTATTGGTTCTTAATATATGACGTCATGGAATTAGCCATATTTTTCATAATAGATAGAACTAGATGTGCGATCTTTTATCTGTTTTACGTGAATTATTGTTTGTACGTATAATGTCATTTTAATTTCCCAAGAAAACAATCGAACGTAGTTCTATCTGTTGGCGTATTTTCAAACTACATTTGTCGACGATGGCGAATCGAGATTTCGAACCACCAATTTCGGTGGTTCGAAACGAACTTAATCTTGATCTCTAGTCTAGCTCTGAACTCGAATGGTGCAATAGTTTTCAGTGTCGAGCTTAGATAAGAACTCAGATCGAGTTTCGAACCACTATGGTGCAACCGGCCCTTGGTGAAGAGATTTGGACGGCTCTTAACATCGAGGTCTTGAGAGCCGATGAGGGTGATTGAAGTGAGTATGGAGCAGCACCGGAATGAAAGGGTGGGGGAAAGGGGAGAGCCCTGAGAAAACCCGCCGACCAACGGCATCGTCCGGCACGATTCCCGCATGCGGAAATCCGGAGTGACCCGGACGGGGATTGAACCCGGTTGGCCTTGGTGGGAGGCGAGCAGTCTAACTGATCAGCCAACGTGGCCCAGCGTGTGAGAGAGGCAAGAATCGGATGAAGCGCTATACGGTCGACGCCGGCCGGAGCATGTGAAGCAAACTCGCCTCTACGCGCGACGTCGTGAACTCGCGTACGGTTTTTCCATCGTACCGCGGGAACCAGGGAACTTCAAGCTATCACCCTGTCATTTTATTGGACGCTACACTGTGGCGGATGAAGTCCGATGTATTCATCTATTGTGTAATCGTATATTTTGAGAAAGCGAAGTCTGAAAGAGCCGTTTTCAGGCATTTTTGGAAGGCATTAAAGTAATGTTTCCAATGTGCGTGATGACTTGTCAGAACCATGCACGACTAGTTTGAAGTGTGTATTCTTATCTCTGACAAGCATTTTGGGCGCACATGGATTCCTAAAAACAAAACGAAGTGTCAAACTCACAACAAGCGCCAGGTAGAGCTGGGGTTATGAAGCCTGCCGAGGATAAAGACGTTGGAGCGATAAGGACGACCCTGGTGTGCGTATCGAATGTCGAGTAGCCTTTACGAGCAAGACACCCTAGATAACATGCAAGCTTGCGGAAACCTTGCAGTTCGACTTGTATTACATTGCCCAGCAAGCTTCTCACATCATGTGTGATTCAAGCTAATTCAAGCCAAATTTCCAGTGCCTGGCACATACTTGCTAACGGCAGGCTTGCAGATGGCTTGGATTATGCTTGTAGTTTGCCAAGGCAAACTTGCGGCAAGTGTGACTTATTAATCTTGCTACAAGCTTGGCCTGTGGAAACTAGTCAGCTTGACTCAAGCTTAATTCAAACTTGTTGGCTTGTGCAGCAGGCTTGATTGAAGCTTACAGGCTTGTCACGCCGTTTTATTCAAGCGTCTCTCATACTAACGGTGCTATTGGGCCCTGAACTGGCGAGCAGTTTTTCTCTCGTCGACTGACATCTTGAAGCTTCAAGTGTCGAGCCTAACATATTATCATGTTGTAATAATACGTACATATGTGCGCACCATGTCCATATGCTATGTTAAATATCCTGTATTATACGTTAAGTGCCTTAAAGATTATTGCACCGTAAAAACGCTTTCTTAACTGTAACACATGATTTGTTGCTGCAAAGAAAAAATGGTTTTTAATTTAAATCACTGCAAATAGGGCTTGCCACAAACATAATTTATGTTTGATCAATACACATAGTAATGACTGTAATAACCTTACATTGTCGTTACAACAACTCAAGAGGCATCAATGCTGTAATGTCAGTTCCTCTGTAAAGGAAACCTGTTCACTGAAAAAAAAAAAAAAAAAAAAAAAAAAAAAAAAAAAAAAACTGGCAGTGCGACTGCGAGAGCCAAAGGCCCGTCTCCACACGACTACGTTCCCCTATTGCTTCCACATCACTTTTAATTGGTTTGTAATGTCGTATAGTAACGTGGGCCAGAATATGTCACCTCTTGGGGAGAATTGAGAGTTTAGTTACTTGCAGAATCATTTCATTTCAGAATAAAATTGTCTACATTGAGAGTGTGAATTTGTTCAGTTGCAGTGTCGTAACTGCAGAATATACACATTGGTTTCTGAATGTTTGGGTCGGGACAACAGTGAGATACTGGAGACTGCAATGTACGATACAAACATTTTAATATATCTTAACCGTTACCTTTGTTAAGAAGAAATATTCCTTTACTCTGGACTAAAGCAGCTCCCAAAATGTTTGTTTCATTGCTATAAAGGGAGGTAACACTGCCACATAATAAAACCGTATTAATTAAACATCTACTAAAAGAAAACCTAAGTTTCTTTAACCTTATATTTGAATTAAAACTATATTATTATGCTATAAACAAAACAGCCCCAAAGAAACGGTTTGCTTTTTTGCCGTACAGAAAACTTTGAAAAGATTCTAATTATAGCGCGTGACACACACTTGCTTTTTGAAAATACGCTTTGGGGACGGAAATAGAAAACGGGAACTTCCATTCGGTATATTGGAAAATTTCTTCAATTGCAATCGTAAGCAGAGGCCGCTTAAAAATGTTGACAAAATTTTATAAGGCACCTGTAAGACTAAAGCTGCGCGCTCTACTAGACAGTCGGCGCCAATAATGAAACGGGGTTTGTCAAGAACGTTCCGTAGTAAACACGTCTTGTAATGTTCATACTCGCGACTATTCTCTTGCTTTTGGTCACGAGTAGCCGGCAGGGGTCGAAACTAGGAACACTTGAGTTACAACCACGCGTGCTACATACGGTATAGTTGCAGACTATGGGTTATGGCATGAAATGATGATTGTTTCCTACAATTGAACATGCTGCAGACATGCCCGACACTTTTTCTTTCGTCACTCCTTCCCATGCGTGTATGAAGCTACTGCCCCAGTTTACTGGTCCAGAGCAGGACGTCTGTGATTGATCTGCGAACAGCTTACACTATATATCTGAATCAGTGACAATTTCACTGTTTCACTCAGTCAAACGTTTCTGACTGATTCAAAAGTCACTCCAGTGAATTTAACTAATGAATCAGTTTAAAAATGCCAGATTTCCTTCACTTATTGATTCAGTGATATTTTCCACTGATCCATGTCATTTTTTTTACTGTGTACTCAGTTGTATTCTTTTTGACTGATGGATCAGTTAAACAACGTGTGAAAATGGCCGTTGAACGACGTGTATCAAGTGAACTGACAATGAACAAGCTAATATAACCAATACAAAATACTTTCTAAAATGTGTTTCGTCTTTCGAACGCCATTGCACGAGGCAACAGGAACACACATCCGTCCATTACGTTTTTACGTCTTTCATTTCGTTTTCGTGTAATCGCCACAGCACTCTGTTTGAAAGTTTGGACTGCATATAATGTGATGAAGAGAGTGCACTCGTATATACTGTTGGTTTTAAAAATCCCAGTGGCACCAATTAAACCAACAATTAAAAGTAAGAGCATACATTTAAAATCTTCAAGATCTCGCAGCGAAAGTATAACGCATTTATTTTCCTCTCATTATTTCAACTTGACATGGCAGCGCAAAGTGTGTGAATTTAATCCCGGTCAGCTCCGTATGTTTTTAATTTTTTTAATTACAGTAAATTGCGCAATATAAATAGTAAACTATCGTAAATATGTTTATTTCACGTAATTATTTGGCTACATCCGACATAAACATTATTTAATTCGCCACTGCAGTCGGCCGTCACTTGTTCTATCAGTGACAGTTTTCCACTGAATTAATCTGTGGTTTCCGGCTGATTATAATTAAAAGTGTGCCTGAGTCGTAAACTTCGCCATCAAACAATAAATTATCTAGACTGTTAGCGAATATACGTCGGCTCAAGAAAGTTATTTATTTCCAATTGTCTCTATGCAAAACGAAAATTGCGCGAATTTCCCTGGCCACCATTAGAGCTACAACTCGACGTTCTACAAATGGCGGTTTTTCAAATTATAAACAGGAAGAATTACATTTCTTGAAAAGTTCTGAGGCATTCCATACGTAGAAATATTTTGTTGTTTACCATATGTGATTAGATGAATTAAATGTTGACACGTGACAACCTATTTAACCTTTAACTATGCTCATTGTGTGCCGGAATCTCGCCAATATTGGGGGCCGCGGTGATTTGGCGGCTAGAGCGGTCACCTCCCACCAAGGCGAACTAGGTACGATTCCCGGTGAGGCGGCTCTCTCGGATTTTCGCCCGTGGGAATCGCGTCAGACGATGCTCTGGTTGATGGGATTTCTCGGGGAACTCTCGTTTCCCGTGGCCCTTGCATTCTAATGTTGCTCCATTTCCACCTCGTTTCACCAACATCGCCTACCAGTACCTCGTTATGAAGAGCCGTCCAAATATCCCCAGTCTTCTCCACTGCCCAATATTGCTCTATCTGCACCTCGCCTCACTGCCATTGACAATGAAGATCTCAGTAATCCATCGCCGTCGAAAACCGTGAAGATGAAGATATTTATGCCATACAGCGCACGCCATTGGTTCGCCTTGGTGGGAGGCGCGTGGTCTAACCACTACACCATCGCGGCTGCTACTGAACAGAAGAAATTATTTCTTGTACGCGTCCAACAATCTCACAGCGCAATGAGAACTCCTCGCCAAGACGAACCGGGTTCAATCCCGGATTAACGCATGTGGGAATTGACCCGGACGATACCGCTGGTCGGCGGGTTTTCTCGGGGATCTCCCGTTTCCCCCGCCCTTTCATTCCGGCGCTGCTCCATACTCACCTCAGTCATCATAGTCGGCTATCAAGACCTCGCTATTAAGAGAAGCCCAGATCTCTTCACTCACTCACTATGTGAAATCCACTCCGTATAGAAAACACAATTTGGAAGATTTTTTGCAATCAGTATTTGTGCCTGGTTGCTATTCGCACAGGTATATTGTAGGATCTTCTGCTAACTTTATTGGCGATGTATAGATGGCCACGTGACTATCAGAGAACGACCAATACAACTGATCGTATAGTGCAGAACTCTCCTGGAAATAGGACGTGTTCTATCTCCTGCTCTCGTGCGGGATACTCTCGCATGATATTCCCCACGAGAGTGCTGTCTTGTACGAGTTTTGCATCTGCTTTAAACGAGCCGTGTGCGAAAGCCGCGTGATTCTGACACACGCTAATAAATTATTACAAAGTTTTCTCCACGGCAAATAAAACCATTTCTTTGAGTCTGTTTTGTTTACGATATTGCTTTAATTCGAAGAGAAGTGTGCTGAAACATAGATATGTCTTACGGCAATATTGCATTCATTTATCGCAAACAAACATTCTTCGAACTGCGTTTGTTCACAGTAAAGAAATTATACTTCGTTTTAAAGTGTAACGGTGTAGCGATGTTAGAAGTTGTCTGCTGTTCATTGTAGTTTTCTGTAAGTATTTGTTATCCCGACGCAAATATTCATAAACGAATATATTGTTCAGTTATGAAACTACAACTGCGCAAATGTACAGTCTTACTGCAGACGATCAGTATCATTCTGAAGTGCCGTGATTTTCAAAACCACTAACCTTATCAAGAGGTGACATATTCTGGCCCTTGTTATTACTTGCATAATCATCCCCTATTTAAAATAAATCTGAGCGCGATAAGGCAAAGAGGTCGTTTGATGAAGGGTGCCACGTTAGCTTGGTTGTCTACTTGTGTACACGTTGTGCCTTTCCCGATTAATTTAAATTTAACAAATTGCCATCGGCCTCATCTCTTTACTCGCGCGTCGGTCAAGCGAAACTGTGGAATTATTAGAGAAGTAAATATTTTACAAAACTGCTCATTTTCACCCTTCAATGCATTAATAAAACAGAAAGCAAATGAAATAATTTGAGTTATAAAAAATGGTTATTTTAATACTTTTTATTAGACGTTAAGATATTGAACTACTTTCCGTCAATCGTTACCAAAGTTACTGGGCGCAAGTCACTCAGTGCGCCCGTTGAAATATATGTGGCCAGGGGCAGTGACTTTTTCCTAAGGTGGGTTTCAAATGTGCTCACTTTATCGTGAACAGCCTTTAACACGTGTGATCGCGGGATCGAGTTTCGTGCCTGTCATGTTTGCTAATATTCTTATAGTGTATATAATTTTGAAATATTTGTTTCTTCCCTATTGTGGCAGCGAAGAAAGCGTTTTACCAGTTCACTGTAAAAAAAAAAAATCCCTTCATTTTACGGAAAAGTGCCGGTAAAAATTTGTCCTGGGGTGTCCGTAAACTCTCCGTAAAATTACGGACTCATTGATTTTCAAAAACGGACTTTATGTAAAATTCACGAAACCTCTACGTTAATTACCTAGTTAATTCACTGCACTTCTATTTCAAACCATTTTTAATGTTATTATGTGGTTGTTCTACTGTGTATAAAAATATTTTTTAAAAAGTTTGAATATTTTATACTTAAGTAATATTTGAACCCGAGTAAAAAAAGTTGCGAGTTCACGACCCTGACCACTCACCTACAATTCTCACACGTGAAACTGTTATAACATTTGAACTTCTATAATAGTCACGTAAGTAAAATTGTTTAGTTTATATTAAAGTTTGTGTATTTTAAGTGTTGCTAAGTGTTACAGAGGTATGTTACTGCTCTTTAATTTTTGAAGAAACAGGTCTTAGTGACATGAATAACTGCCGCAGAAACAATAATATCCTGGTTACAGGGGCGAAGAAAACTTCGTGTAGACTCGCCATTGTTCGTGCCCGAATCCCGAAGGTATAGAAAATACGCAGATTTTCTGCATTTTGTATTTACGCACTTACTCGGTTTTTTCGTCATCGCGGACTGTGTTTCCGTATATTTGATGTGCATTTTCGTAAAAAAATTTTCCATAAATATACGCAAAATGTTGAAGAGTGTAGCTACAGATGTAGGCTACAGAGATATGCGGCACGCAGACTGGGTAACCACGCGTCGTGACCTCGTATTTCCTCCGCGGGCGGGACTCGTGTGCACTGGATCCGAACCCAGGCGGAGGCGTGTCCCCGTAGTCACGCCGGCGATGACGTCACGGGCACGTATTGTCCCGAGTGCACGCGCGAGAGAGCAGCAGCCACGCGTGGACCGAGGTCCGGGAGTCTGCCGATTGCTGCAGCCTGCAACAGGAGTCGCTCGCTGTCATTCATTCCCTGAATAGCACTCAAGGCTATTCACGATCAAGTGAGCAATTTTTAAATCAACCTAAGATCAATGTCACTGCTACTAACGCCATATATTTTAACGGGCGCACTGAGCGACACACGCCTAGTAAATGTTGGTAACGATTGATGGAAAGTAGTTCCATATCTTAAAGTCGAATTAAAAGTGTTGGGTTACCCATTACAGATAATTTAAAATTATTTCTTTCGCTTTCTGTCTTTCTGTTTTTTTCAATGCATCGAAGTATAAAAATGACCATATTTGTAAAATATTTCATTTTCCAATAATTTCACACTTTCACCTGACCGAAGCATGAATAAAGTGATGAGGCCCTTGGCAATATTAATCTTACATAAGGCGAAAAAATACATAAATTGCATGCAAGCAGATCTCAAGCAGAGCTTTCAAAAGCGCTCATTTTACCGTGAACAGCCTATATAAAACTATACACTTCACAAAAAGTTAGTAATACTGTGAGATAAAGCAATGGGGGCGGTAGGAGTTGTGTAGTTGTTTTGTAATAAACAGAGAGCGGGTTGACACATTAAGCCTGCCTGGGACAAGATGAAAACAGCAGTTTATTATCTTCCACAAAACCCCAGAGACATTTCCAGGTCTCATAAGAGCTGCCCAGATGGAACGGGATCTTCTTCTGGAAGATGGCATCAACACATGGAGGACAAGCATGCCGCGGCATGTTAGGGACCTGTTCAAAGCACACGGAGGCCATACTCGGCACCAAGCTGCAGTGGCGAGAATGAAACACTCCATAGTCAGAGACACCATTACTTTACTTTTGTTGTTTATTTGTTTGTGATATTGGGGAAAATGTTTTTGTGCTATATTTCACGTTTCATATCGGCATCGTTGGTAATTTATTATTGCTAACATTCCTTTCACAAGCTGTTCACTGTCAAGTGTGCACTTTTTAAGTCCCTCCCACCAGACATTAGCCACTAATAAGTATGTTTTATTGCAGACCCAGGCATTAACTTTTGAGGGTGGTGAAAATATACACCATATTTATGAATCACATGGCAATGTTGATGTTAAAAAGTGGCGGAAAGATAAAAATTGGCTAAAAGGAAAATTTTGGAAGAGCCTTAAAAAGTGCACACTTTACCGTGAATATCATACATGCATTGTTTTACTCTGTGTTTATATTCCAAAGAACCTTTTTGTGAGGTGTTTATTTAACTACATACATTAATCGAGAGGAGCAATAAGTGGAATGACGGGATATTAAATAATTATAATTAAAGCGATATTACCCCGTCGCTTTCCTAGTGTAACCTTATTTTGAGAGTTCCCAACTTGTTCATGTTGCTGTGGGCTGATGGAGGCTGCGTTTAGCGGCGGCCGGACATACCCATCTCCAACATCCTCTTGGTCCAGTGGCACGATGTTGTCCGTTTACTGGCCGTTGAAGGAGGGGGAGAGGGGTTTCTGCTACTGTTCACATCGCAACGTATTTCGGCAATTGCAGCATGAGCTTTGGTATAATGTTTCGCGAAAATAAGCAACCCATACAAATTACTTATTTAGACCAATGAAGGCAATAATACCCTTCCGTTTTCTGCCAACACAATGAGCGATATGTAGCACGAATTATAAACCTCTTCCCTTCTTTTAAAACCGTTTCAGAATTCTTACATGTTTGCATACGTATATGAACATTTTATATTTATTAGTTAAGTTTATTTTAATTTATATAGTTCAGCATGTGTGTTTACAAAGTACCACGTTTATAATTATAATAAAATATGGCATTTATATTGAAGTAATGGTTATATTTCTTTCTTATGGACTCAAAGGTGTGATGCATCAACTTATGTAATTATTTACCCTCACATGATCCCTCATGTTTCGTCGCTCAATATTTCGTGGGGGAAAAAATTTTTAAGCAAAAAATTATTCGTGGTATCGAAATGACGTAACTTCTGTGTGAACAAAAATGAGATGTGCTTTATCCTCGTGATTTAAAAAACGTTACACTAAACGCATCTTCATGACTTATATTTGCCATTAGCACTATCAATGGGATACCAAAATTATGTTGAGATATATTACATATCGGCACCAAAAATAAATAAATAAGCAAAGAAAAACTACTCTACGCAAGGAACGAGTTATATAAAATACACGAACATGCAAATCGAACAAAAAACAATTGAAATATATTCATTTAACTATAAGAAGATGTTAAAGGAGAAAATCAGGATGCTTATTTCTTCTAAGTACAAGATCTTGTTTCAATTCTTTATTGTAGGTTTTGAAAGCATAGTTAGCATGTCAGAAAATAATTTTCTTACTTTCACCAATAACAACTTCAAAATTATACTCGTCTTCTAATTGCCCAACAATCCTGCAACAGGTAATCTCAATACAAGTTGTATTTTTATGCCAGAAACTGTCTAAAGGCTGTTCACAATAAAGTGAGCACCTTATAAATGAACCTTAGAAAAAAGTCACTGCCCATGAATGCATATATTTTAATGGGCGCGCTACGCAACATTCGCCCAGTAAAGTTGGCAACGATGGATGGAAAGTAGTTCCATATCTTAACTTCAAATTAAAAGTGTTGGGTAACCTTTTATGATAACTTAAAATTATTTATTTCGCTTTTTGTTATTTTCATCACAAAAAAAATATTTTTATTATAAAAATAAACAGATTAGAAAATGTATTTTCTTTCATAGTAATTTCACAGTTGCATTTGACCGACGGATGAATGAAGTGACGAGGCCCATAACAATGTTAATTTTACATAAGGTGGAGGAATACACAAAGTGAATACAAGTATATCTTAAGCAGGGCTTTCAGAAGTGCTCATTTAACCGTGATCAGCCTATGACACTATGTGACTGACGTGTAAGCATTTAAGCTCATTCGTTACGTAACTTGCAATACGGCAACGAGGTTAGCACATCGCGTGCCATGATATAAAACTGTCGCGTGACGTGATCGTGATGCACTATTGTTGGCAACATTGTTGGGCATGTTTTCGCTTGGAGACCACCCAACGTGCCGCGTGCTACCGGCCAGTATAACGTTCACATTCTGGTTGCAACATCCCGTGCCGTGATATAAAACTGTCGCTTGACGTGATGCACTATTGTTGGCAACACTGTTGGGCATGTTTTCGCTTGGAGACCTCTCAACGTGCCGCGTGCTACCGGGCAGTATAACGTTCACATTCTGGTTGCAACATCGCGTGCCGTGATATAAAACTGTCGCTTGACGTGATGCACTATTGTTGGCAACACTGTTGGGCATGTTTTCGCTTGGAGACCACCCAAAATGCCGCGTGCTACCGGCCAGTATAACGTTCACATTCTGGTTGCAACATCGCGTGCCGTGATATAAAACTGTCGCTTGACGTGATCGTGATGCACTATTGTTGGCAACACTGTTGGGCATGTTTTCGCTTGGAGACCTCTCAACGTGCCGCGTGCTACCGGGCAGTATAACGTTCACATTCTGGTTGCAACATCGCGTGCCGTGATATAAAACTGTCGCTTGACGTGATGCACTATTGTTGGCAACACTGTTGGGCATGTTTTCGCTTGGAGACCACCCAAAATGCCGCGTGCTACCGGCCAGTATAACGTTCACATTCTGGTTGCAACATCCCGTGCCGTGATATAAAACTGTCGCTTGACGTGATCGTGATGCACTATTGTTGGGCATGTTTTCGCTTGGAGACCACCCAACGTGCCGCGTGCTACCGGCCAGTATAACATTCACAATCTGGTTGCAACATCCCGTGCCGTGATATAAAACTGTCGCTTGACGTGATACACTATTGTTGGCAACATTGTTGGGCATGTTTTCGCGTGGAGACCTCAAACGTGCCGCGTGCTACCGGCCAGTATAACGTTCACATTCTGGTTGCAACATCCCGTGCCGTGATATAAAACTGTCGCTTGACGTGATGCACTATTGTTGGCAACACTGTTGGGCATGTTTTCGCTTGGAGACCTCTCAACGTGCCGCGTGCTACCGGGCAGTATAACGTTCACATTCTGGTTGCAACATCGCGTGCCGTGATATAAAACTGTCGCTTGACGTGATCGTGATGCACTATTGTTGGCAACACTGTTGGGCATGTTTTCGCTTGGAGACCTCTCAACGTGCCGCGTGCTACCGGGCAGTATAACGTTCACATTCTGGTTGCAACATCGCGTGCCGTGATATAAAACTGTCGCTTGACGTGATGCACTATTGTTGGCAACACTGTTGGGCATGTTTTCGCTTGGAGACCACCCAAAATGCCGCGTGCTACCGGCCAGTATAACGTTCACATTCTGGTTGCAACATCCCGTGCCGTGATATAAAACTGTCGCTTGACGTGATCGTGATGCACTATTGTTGGGCATGTTTTCGCTTGGAGACCACCCAACGTGCCGCGTGCTCCCGGCCAGTATAACATTCACAATCTGGTTGCAACATCCCGTGCCGTGATATAAAACTGTCGCTTGACGTGATGCACTATTGTTGGCAACACTGTTGGGCATGTTTTCGCTTGGAGACCTCTCAACGTGCCGCGTGCTACCGGGCAGTATAACGTTCACATTCTGGTTGCAACATCGCGTGCCGTGATATAAAACTGTCGCTTGACGTGATCGTGATGCACTATTGTTATCAACACTGTTGGGCATGTTTTCGCGTGGAGACCTCAAACGTGCCGCGTGCTACCTACCAGTATAACGTTCACATTCTGGTTGCAACATCCCGTGCCGTGATATAAAACTGTCGCTTGACGTGATCGTGATGCACTATTGTTGGCAACACTGTTGGGCATGTTTTCGCGTGGAGACCTCAAACGTGCCGCGTGCTACCGGCCAGTATAACGTTCACATTCTGGTTGCAACATCCCGTGCCGTGATATAAAACTGTCGCTTGACGTGATCGTGATGCACTATTGTTGGGCATGTTTTCGCTTGGAGACCACCCAACATGCCGCGTGCTACCGGCCAGTATAACGTTCACATTCTGGTTGCAACATCCCGTGCCGTGATATAAAACTGTCGCTTGACGTGATCGTGATGCACTATTGTTGGCAACACTGTTGGGCATGTTTTCGCTTGGAGACCACCCAACGTGCCGCGTGCTACCGGCCAGTATAATGTTCACATTCTGGTTGCAACATCCCAACGTTCGCACTCGTAGCAAGCACCGATTCACGTGCTACGCCTAACGATTACGCATCACGCAATCAGTTTTCCACGCACATCTATTTGCTGGTTACAATTTGTTGAATTTCAACAGCAGAGGCAAAATACGACAAAATTTTCCAGTGTAAAAAAAAAGTCTAAAGTTTTTCGGTACATGGTGCTACGTCGTGACGGGTTTATCAAGCAAAGACATTAAGCAACATTCAAATCAACATTAGTGGAGGAACGTGCTCTTGCGTGAGATAAAAGTGTCTACTATACGTTCACAACAACGTGAGAACTTTAGAATAATATAGAATGTGCATACAATTAGATATTAAGCATTTTCTTCAAAAGTGCTCAGTTTACCGTGAACAGCTTTTAGCAATGCGTATTGTATTGTACTGAATTATACAAGGCTTACAAACGTCCCCTGCTATTATACCTGAAGGCTTATAAAGGGGACGGCTTACAAACTAACTTATGATCTGACTTAAACTAACACCCATGCCATACCTGGGACTCGAACCCAGAACCACCCGCACCCCAAACCGACGGCACACCAACAGATTGCGCCACGGTATGTCGGCTTATTAGCAGTAAGAGGAAAATCATGCTATCTCTAACGTTCCTGCTCTGAGCAAAACCATTAAGAAGTTTTCAGTACTGCAAAAAAAAAAATATATTGATGACTGACCAGAATTGTCAGAAAGCCAAAGTCTAGACTGTTGCAATATGTTTTCATACTCACTACAATCTAAATGTTATTTTTTAATTGGTACAAGGAAGTCTATTGAAAAATTATTGCCAAAATTTGCTCTGCAACACTAAAAACCCTAGAACAAATTTAACAAAACCTTAGTGTGTAATGTTTAAATCATTGCTGAAATTTATGAAGCAAAATTGAAGGTGTCCTGGCTCGTATTCTATTAACACGGCGAAAAATCAGTTGTTACCGTACCAGATTTGTCGCGATACTCGCAAAAAAAGCCACATTTCAAGAATGATCCTTGCAATGCTCGTGTGTTGTCCTCGTTATCTCCGATCGTTCCTATTTTACTATCAGAACTGAGCGATGTAAAATATCGTGTTGTGAATATGCAATCTTTGAGCTGTAGAGCTAGAAGAAATATTTTGACGACTGGTTTCCAAAAACATTTTTGTAAAAATTACGGAAATTTTTTTACGAGGAGCATTTCAAGTATAAGGCTCGGAAAATAGTACATTTTGCGTATATCGCGACAAATCTCGTACTGTAACAACTGCTTATCCGCCGTGTATCTTGAAAACCATCTAGGACACCTACCAAAAAAAAAAAGGTCTTGTTTTGATTACAAAGGAAATTTGCCCTCAGTCCAACCTTCTCTTGCAGTTCCTATAATTATTTCAGCGAGACAGATTGTGCACTTAAGATATGACAGAGTCTCGAGTTTTATGTGAGTGTCTTGACGTCGCTCTTCTTGAACTGTGATGGTCGCTATCACCTGGAATCCTTTGATTCAAGCTCAAATTATTTCGGAACATTACTGTGGTGGCGTCGCATCTGTCGTCGAACGTCTGCACCAAGAATACCCGCACCATATTCTGTTGTTCCTACGTAGACGATCACCGCAGATGTGGAACCGGCGGTGATCTAAGTGTTAAGTGTAAGTCTGAAGGTAGGATCGGGTTCTAGTTGCATCTCAGGGCTGAGCCCCTTACGCCTTAAGGAGAGGGAATTGAATACAAAGGAGACGGGCATTGCGGCCTAGAGGGAATGGGTAGGAATGGCCATCACTTTGGGGCCATGCCTACCCCCTAAGTGTAGTGTAGTTAAAGCTACGTTAAGAAGGGGTATGGTAAAACCATCTTAGACACGGTAAAACCCATACCGGCAGAAAAGGAGTTAAACTCGTGGGAGCACTAGTGAAAATGCTCAAAGAGATAGCAGGTGTGGAATCCATGATGTTTAATATTGGAGTGAAGAATCTAGAAGAGAGGTGGCGGGGTTCTGGGCCAGCATTTTAAAGGCACATGCGCCCTTGAGGTGGAACTGCCATCTATATTCCTGCTCTAGCAGCTGACTAACAGCAATTTCGACAGCAGTGACTTCAGGCAGGGTCCTTAAGCTTCCAGCTGAGGGCGCAAGAAATCCGGGCAGCGCTCAGCGGGTCATCCAGGAGCTACCAGTTGTGAAGGCAAATCCGCTGGCCCACGAGTGAAGGCTGACGTCATTGCTTCCAAGTCCCGATGCTGTTCCATTCCATTCCGCACGCATGTACAGTTGACAGCCCGCATAATCCACCAGTGGAGTGGTTCGCCACACTTGGCATGTTTCAGCACCTCGGGTTAGCCCCAAGATCCTCCGCCTTGATCGTTGGGCTGCCCTCAGCAGATGCGCGAAGCCATCAACAACTGAGCCACCCAGGCTCCCGACGAACACGACCGTCCGCCACGAGGGCTCTGCAGAGGCGAGGCCAGGCGGGCTGCAGTCATACTGGAGCCCCGGCCCTCTGTCTGACTCCTTGGTCGATTTGCTACCATCTGCGCGCCTCCTTCCCTGGGTGTCTCCAGGACTACTGGAGCAGCTTGTGACATCATGTCGCGCTATATGCAACTGGACGTTAGAAAATCATACAGAACGGGGCGCAGAAGAAATAAAAGGCTGGTGTTCCAATTTTTGCAGACATACTGAGCGACTTGATCAGAACGGATCACTGTTCCTCTAATAGGAAAAGGGGAGGATGACAGCTGCTAAATGATTTCATAAATAAAGTTTCGCCCTACGGGGTTTTGTATTTACATTTATGTATGGGATTTTTGAGGGGATATATGTTATTGTAACTGCTGTAATTCAAAGTGTTTTACTATTTATTATTGTATTTAAGTTTGGGGTTTGAAAGTGGATTTTGTATTTACTTCATGGCCGTTGGTAGTCTATTTGTACCTATTTACGGGAATTTTTCAAAATATAATTTGTACAAAAGTAGTCCCCCTTTTTTTTTTCTCTCTCTCTCTCTCTCTCTCTCTCTCTCTCTCTCACACACACACACACACACACACACACACTTGTCAAACCCAAATCAACATACTATTTGAACCACACTACTGGGGGGGGGGGGGGTCTATTTTGTGTTGGAGAATACATTCCAGCTGAGGGAAGGTAGAGACCGAGTTGCTGTACACATGCTACCGACACATTACCACAGATTGCATATTTGCAGCAATAAGATGGTGAACCATAGCGAACGATTGAAAACCGCTTGCACGGTGTTTCAGAAGTTTTAGTTCGTGCACGGTTAACTTACCGCTTTCTAAATCAACATTACGAAAATGCCACTGTTTCAAGTACTGCTAACATATGTATATTTACTGGCACTCACCCAGTAAGAACTGTAACTACAGAATGAAAGTAGTTTCAAGTCTTGACGTTCAATTAAAAGTGTCAATAAAACCTTTGTAAACATTTATATTTGTTTTACTTTCTGTCATATGATTCACATAGCTATACGAAAGAGCGTACTCTAAAATATGTGCTTTTCAAATAATTTTACAGCTTTACTTGCCCGACGCACGTACAAAGTGATCAGGCCAGGGCAACGTTTATTTTACTTAATGGTGGAAAAATACACAATGTACATGTAAGTATATCTTATACAGGGCCATAAATAGCAATGAGCATGTAAGTATATCTTATACAGGGCCATAAATAGAAATGTGCATGTAAGTATATCTTATACAGGGCCATAAATACATAACGTGCATGTAAGTATATCTTATACAGGGCCATAAATACATAACGTGCATGTAAGTATATCTTATGCAGGCCCATAAATACGCAATGTGCATGTAAGTATATCTAATACAGGGCCATAAATACACAATGTGCATGTAAGTATATCTTATACAGGGCCGTAAAAACGGTCAGTTTACCATAGACGGCCTGTAATCATATCAATAGCAATGTACATTTTAATGGTCATTTCTCATATTACACATTCTATGGGCTCAGCAGCTCATGAAGTCCACAAAGACCATATTCTTACTAATGATCGTCTCGTATTCGCTGTCTATTCGCTCAGAAACTGCAGACTACTACAGAGGAAACTCATTTCAATTAAAATGATGATCGTCTGTTATTCTTTCAGGAGACCATGGTAGAGAACTCTCTAGCTCGTGTCAAAGATGAAATGTAACTGACAGCGCTGAATACCTGTCACTGTTCTGCTTATCGAAGTCGCTAAACAAGGACTTACTATCAGTGACTGAGTGTTGTCGCATTGGTCTAGTGGTCAGACTTCTCGCCTCCCACCAAGGTGAACTGGGTTAGCTTCCCTGCCGAGTTGC
Source organism: Dryococelus australis (assembly GCA_029891345.1). NCBI lineage: Eukaryota > Metazoa > Arthropoda > Insecta > Phasmatodea > Phasmatidae > Dryococelus > Dryococelus australis. Next base: position 194,540,046 of record CM056998.1, on the reverse strand, counting down.
TCCCGGATTTTTTCAAGTGGGAATTGTGTCGTAGGATGTTGCTTGTCGGCGGGTTTTCTCAGGGATATCCAGTTCCCCACCCTTGTATTCCTACGCTGCTCCATACTCACCTCGCTTTAACCTTGTCAGCCCTTAAGACCTCGCTGTTTAGAGAAGTCCAAACCTCTCCTCTCCCTTGTAATTCGACATAGAGCATTCTTCACTTTTGAACTAGTCAACAAATATCAATAAATATTGTACCAGGAAGCAGATATTACCGAGACTGCCATAACAATGCTGTTAGATTCTTGAGGTTTCGCTGCATTAATTATTTAAGCGTTATATATTTTATCAAATTCTTAAGGAGAGCTCTACGTTATGCCTTGAGTTTTCGATACGGTTAACATAAATTATCTGGGTCACATCCAAATATCTATGACATCTCCTGCACCTGCAGGTCACTTTGAATGTCTTTTAACATCTAGCAGTGTTCTAAAAGTCTATATATATATATAGACTTATAGAACATCACTAGATGTTAAAGGACACACACACACACACACACACACACATATATATATATATATATATATATATATATATATATATATATATATATATATATATATATATATATATATATATATAGAGAGAGAGAGAGAGAGAGAGAGAGAGAGCGAGAGAGAGAGAAAGAGAGAGACTTTTAGAACATCACTAGATGTTTAAGGACATATATATCCTTTAAAAGAAATTTCAAATATTATATCATTATTATTGTTATTTTTCACAATTCTGCATTTTCTTCACGAATATAATCCGAATAATATTCCTCCCTACTTTATACATAGCATGATAACTTTTTTTTTACATGTGAGCACTTATAGTATTTATTTTTCTTTGCCATCGGAATAGTAATATCGGCGGGGGATTGCCGTGTGTATTGGATATTTCACTTACATTTAATTAAAACATACATATGCAATTTTTATAAACCTCGAAATAATATTAAAAAGTTAACTTTGTAAATAGACTAACATACTGAAAACACCTACACATTCATAGCCATATGCAACAAATGAGTTTTTTTTTTCTTTCAGCCATTTTATATCCTTTAACCCCAATTAAACAAATATATTGCCGAATAAGTCATAAACACAAAGTGTAGATTACACCGCACTCGAAAGTTAAGTCCTAAGGCTAAAATGAAAAATATTTATTTACTATTATTCCAATTGAGAGGGCTTTTAAAAGTGCTCATTTTACCATAAATAGAATATACATATATGTAGAGTACTAGCTTTTACCCGCTGCTTCGCGCGCGTGTTTATAGTTTTGTGATACTATTGGGTGCTCTAGTCCCTGACCAGCTGCGGCCCCACTATTGTGTTCTCTAACCACTGAGCTACTGTGGCCCCCTTATTGGGTGCTCTAGCCACTGAGCAACTGCAACCCCACTTGATATATTTTTATCCACTGGGTAACTGCGACCCCACTTGGAATAACGCTAGATTCTGGGCGATTAAGGCTTTTTGGAAAGAAATGTCTACAGCCCGTAGACAAAAAAGGAAAGAGAAATTACATATTTTATTTAACAATGCTTTTTTATGCAGTAATAAATCTTAAGAAAAGCTTAATATAGCCTAAAATTTTTCTTGAAGGAAATGAGATAATTTTCCTTGATAAAAAGTAGGCTATGTCACTCTCCGGCCCTCCAACTATCTTTGTCCATTGCTTCGTTCTGACGTGAAAGAAGGGCATACAAACAAACTCACTTTCCCATTGATATAATAGTAAGGATATGTATAGATTATATTCAAAATAAAAGGAACACCTATGTTCTGCAACACATTATCGTTGTTAATGATCATATAGGCGCTGCGACTATCGTTTCCTAACGCAGAGAAGGACGTTAGCCTGCAGTATGCATGAAGGTGTTGTAAGTATTCGTGCATGAAATCGGCCAGACGCTGGTGAAGCAAAACCGGAGGCCTAACTGACTTTCAACGAGTGCAGAATGTTGGAACGCGATCAGTTGCAGCAAGTGTCTCGAAGACTGCCAGTGTGTGAGGTGTATCGAGAACAACAGTGTCCAAGGTGATGACCGCATACACAGATCGTGGTATGGCGTCATCAGCGAAGAGTAACAGTGGAGGAAACCAATCCATAACGATCTGAATCACCGAATATTGAAGAGGATTGTCGCAAAGAACCACAAGTGACGTCAGAACTCAATATGCTTTTCGAGCAACTAGTTTCTGCAATTGCAGTCCGATGAGATCCGCATGAAGTGATGTTCGTTCATGTTTTTCCATTGGTTTGATAACCATCTGTTCATCAACAGTTGGGTGAGTAGCTCATGATGATATTTTATGTAGAATGTTATGCAAACGCAGCGTATCCCGGCCTACTTGCTACCTTATAGATTGCGTTGTGAGACTGGTGGCCTATATTGTAGGCGCTGCGCTCTTGGCACAGCCTTCCATTTTCCGTAGCACATTCGTCTCTTAGTGCCATTGCTTCCAGGTTCAAAGTTGAGCATCTGCCACCCTTTACCATCTATCAAATATAGTGGCTGTTAACTTCGGACATATTGGGTGTGAGGATTCAGTTGAGATTACATTCGTGTTCATCGGCATGCCATCCATAAAGATACAGAGAATGTCTATGAAATGGTTTCCGAAACATTTCTAGCGATATTCTTTACATCGTTATTCTAATAAAGGTCTTCGCAGAGATGGGTTCAGAAATGCTTAATTTAAACACGAGAATCGCTACATATTTATTTTAATTATTGGGATAGTGTTTCTCACAGCGTTGCATTGACAAGACAAAAAAATTGGTTTTAGCTGTGTTGGGGACACGGCCGTTTGTTTCGCGTGAATATGTCTACGTTGACGCGCTCGGACGCCTTGATTATTTTACGTTCCCGGCACCGCTTCACTCGATCATATGGGGTTTTATGGGTATCACTGGATTGCTTTTGAGATGCTTTTTCCAACCGTATACGATTTCTGTATTCCGACTTGGCTTTTTAACGAGTATAAGCCGAAAATATGTTAAGTTTTCTCAATTTTTTGCATTAAACTCAAACAATTTCTCCATAACCACGCCACACAAATGTTTTATAGACGACATCGATTGATCTTGGTGAGAACTGTTGGCTGAAACTTACACGAGCGTCGTAGATTCTCCTAGCCAAAAGTTATACTACGCGGAAGTTATGAGACGCGGCGTAACGAACTCAAAATTACGCCCTCCCCCTCCCTCCACCCATGCGATGCTTCGCAGTCCTCTTTCAACGTAGCATATTCCTTGATCCTTTGGAAATCGAGTGGTGTAATTGAATTTTGAATGTAGGCGATATATTTGGAGCTACAATGCCAAACTTCCCCCCCCCCCCCGATTTTGTTATCATCGAATTTTCTGGATTGCCTCCCCCTATGGTTGCAAATTTATACACGTATTGACGTCATAAAATCAAATTACGCCTCCTTAATTGTTAAAGCTACTCGTATATTTTTGTGATGTTTCGAACTTATTATCCCAAAAGCTAAATACATCGAAAATTTTGTTCTCTACCACAGTTAAGTTCCTAGTGAGGCCTAGTTGTATCCGAATTATGCCCTACAACTGATATTTGGACATTTTTGATAAGTTTTCAAAATCTCGGGAAAAATAATATATTCTTAATATCACTGGAACTTTCTTGCTTTATTCTTTTCTAGAAATTATACTAGGTGTCACTGCTGTCTAATATAAAATATCATTGTGTACATCATTTTCTACCTTTCGTTAGGCGTAGAAATTTGACAAGCTTTTAGTGATTTATAACTCGATATACGAGATCTAAATTTCGTTCCTTCAAGGATTATTGCAACTGGGTTAACATACTAAGCGCAACATTATATTCTGCATACTCCAGTGCAGTGGATCTCGTAAAAAACCAGAATAATGATTGTGTCAAAAAGAATGTTTCGTTATATTTCATAACGTACTTAAAAAATTAATTTGGCAAGCAGAGAGCTTGGAGTGTTTCAAATTATTTTAGAGCTATATATGAGTTATGCGTAATTTTTAAGTAAGTTGGCAATATCTGTCATACAGATAAATAAGAATACCGGTGATTTTTTAAGCTAAATTGACTGGAAACTGATCTCATTAACAAACAATATGTTATTCATTTTTAATGGGTAGATTCCCAACTTAAAATTTGTAGCCTGATTTTTCTGAAAAATATTTGCATGTGAATAAATAAGAACGGCGAATAATGTCGATCTACCAGCTTCTCACCGTAAACTGGGCATTTTGAAAGCCCTGGATAAGATCTACTTGTATGTGCATACATTGTATATCACTCCAACATTTTGTTAAGTTGGCATTGTTATGTGCCTGATCCTTTATTCACGCGTCGGTCACGTGTAAAAAAAAAAGAATTCTTACTCATCCTTACATACTTTATGTAAGTGAAGGTATTCACAGAAGTTTGCCAAACACTTTAATATAAAGTTAAGACATAGAACTGCTTTCCGACTGTCGGTACCAACTTTACAGATTTCATGCTGGTCAATGTGCCAATTTCAAATATATGCAGGAAGGGCCAGTTTTATTTAGGTAGGTATCAAACAGACACTGACATGCCGGAAATTCTACAATAATTTCTATTTCAAAGGGTATACAAATAGTGGAACCCCATCTCCCAGAAACCTTAATTGTTTTTGTTTTTGTGTGATTAGGTTTCCGAAATATATTTTTCCGCGCGTTTCTGTGCACGTAAGCGATCTTGGGCATCCATTCCTCTTTAAATGTATTTAAATTTCTTGCGTTTACTTCAACAAAACTTTGTTATACTAGCACCCTTACATTTGAAACTTTTGATGTTTCGCAATGTAAGGGAAAGTTTACGTTAAATTTTAGAAATATGTTAATGAGTAAGGATAGAAAACCAAATTTTAGTGCACAAGGGTGAAATACTGTGTTAAATTACATAATACTCTATTAATAATATATTGATTTGTCCGTACACCACAAAGGTGGTTGATGTAACTACTGCACAGTAGTGACAGATACGATATACACATATATATATTAATAATATATTGATTTGTCCGTACACCACAAAGGTGGTTGATGTAACTACTGCACAGTAGTGACAGATACGATATACACACATATATATATATATATATTAATAATATATTGATTTGTCCGTACACCACAAAGGTGGTTGATGTAACTACTGCACAGTAGTGACAGATACGATATACACATATATATTAATAATATATTGATTTGTCCGTACACCACAAAGGTGGTTGATGTAACTACTGCACAGTAGTGACAGATACGATATACACATATATATATATATATATTAATAATATATTGATTTGTCCGTACACCACAAAGGTGGTTGATGTAACTACTGCACAGTAGTGACAGATACGATATACACATATATATTAATAATATATTGATTTGTCCGTACACCACAAAGGTGGTTGATGTAACTACTGCACAGTAGTGACAGATACGATATACACACATATATATATATATATATTAATAATATATTGATTTGTCCGTACACCACAAAGGTGGTTGATGTAACTACTGCACAGTAGTGACAGATACGATATACACATATATATTAATAATATATTGATTTGTCCGTACACCACAAAGGTGGTTGATGTAACTACTGCACAGTAGTGACAGATACGATATACACATATATATATATATTAATAATATATTGATTTGTCCGTACACCACAAAGGTGGTTGATGTAACTACTGCACAGTAGTGACAGATAAGATATACACACATATATATATATTAATAATATATATATTAATAATATATATATTAATAATATATTGATTTGTCCGTACACCACAAAGGTGGTTGATGTAACTACTGCACAGTAGTGACAGATACGATATACACATATATATATTAATTTTTTGCATTTTGTAAGCTATTGTGTTACTTTTTACACCAAACGTAAGTATTTCATATGAGAAACTGCACAAAAAGAATTTTCGTATATGTCAGTGTTATTTTAATATACAGTCCCATTCGAGATATTGTTAACTATGCATTTCTCCTCAAACGACCTCAAAATACAAGACGTGGTGAACATTTTCTAACTGAAAGTGGGAAGCATATCAACTTGTGCTGTAGTGGACGGGTGCCTAGTTCGACTGGGAGTGCGTTTCAGTTCGACTGGAAGTGATTGTCAGTTCGAATGTTTTAACTCAAGTACAAACAACCATGCCGAACAAATATATATATTTTTTCAACAAGTTCTGAGTTATTTCTTTCGTCCAGTTTGGAGGCTCTGTAAAAAAATTGCTTTGGAATCCGAGGCTTACCACCGTGTCTGGGAGAAATATGTACAAATTCGTTGCTTGTTTAGGTCAAATTTAAGCGAAGCCCGCTGTTATGCCTGACGTACAGATGTGGGGTTTCCAGAGAACCTAAGATGATTGGAATACCGGTGAAGGAAAGAGGAGGGGGTAATTATGTATCCCGAGGGAAAAAAATCACACTTGGTGGTACCCTATACACCATTGACGTGATAAAAGTTTTCAGAATGGCTATGTATGGGATTGAATTTAGGCCCCGCAGGTAGGTGTAGTGGAGTGTAGACATTTGGGCGGCTCTTAACGTCGAGGCTTTGAGAGCCGATGAGGGTAAAGCGAGGGTACTATGGAGTAGCTCCGGAATTAAGGGGCGTGAATGGTCAGTTTTGACAAATAACAGTGGCAGGTTTTGGAATGAAAGAAAGCACGAAGAATCGAAATACACAGCAAAATAAACATCCTCTGCGCAATATTTCCTGTTCGTATTTTCAAAAAGAGAAATATATCACTGCTAAACTGTAGAGCGAGTGAAATATGATTGGAAATGTGTTCATCCGTTCTGCGAAAGCGTGATTACAAGGAGGGCATGCGTGTAATCCCTCCTCCCGCAAACATAATCGCGTTAGAAGAAGGAAGAGGACCGTATGCGGTAGAAAACGTGTTCCCCGCTGACAGCACTCGAATGGAAAGGTTTGATTTACGCCCGATGGAAATCCTCGGTTTGGATTTATAGCTCGCCGGATTTGTCGACAATGTTCCCTCCCGTCGCGAAACGGCGCTCGTTGAAAAGGCTCCCAAGCGTTGTGGTATTGTGGCCGCTCGCAAGAGAGGATTTACTTCCTCCGCAGGACGAAGGATGCGAGTCCTGGCGGTCGCAGCGACAAAGGCCAGGACTTCCAGGGGAGAACGCATTGTGGAGTTCCACAGCTCCTCGTGCGAGTATGGTGCTTGTGTGTTGGCCAACCTTGCCGACGCAGAGTACTAGACAATACAGAGGTGCACAGACAGGTCTAATGTTGTTGGAACAAAAGTAATTGGGTTTGGCTGTGTTGGGGACACGGCCGTTTGTTTTGAGTGAATACGTCTGCGTTGACGCGCTCGGATGTCTTGGTGTATTTTGTACGTTCCCGGCACTGCTTCACTGGACCATACGGGGTTTTATGGGTATCACTGAATTGCTTTTGAGATGCTCTTTCTAACCGTATACGATTTCTGTATTTCGACTTGGCTTTATGACGAGTATAGGCCGAAATTGTGCTATGTTTTCTTAATTTTTTATATTAAACGCATACAATTTAACTATAACCATGCTACACACATGTTCTTACACGTGCAATCGATTGATCTTGACGAGAGCTGTCGATTTAAACTTAGTCAAAAGTTATACTACGTGGAAGTTATGAGACGCGATGAACCGAACTCAAAATTGCCCCCCCCCCCCCAAAACTTCTCCACACTAACACACGCAATGCTTCGCAGTCGTCACTCAACGTAACATAATCATTGATTCTTTGGCAATCGAGTGGTGTAATTGAATTTTGAATGTAAGATTCGTAGCTGCAATGCCAAACTCTATCCCCTGATTTTATCATCGAATTTTCTGGATTGCCTCCCACTATGGTTGTAAATTTAAAGACGTATTCACGTCAAAAAGTTAGTATTGATACATTTCTTTAAACACATATGCTGTAGTAAAATTAATAATGTTTTAACAGGGTTATAATCTATTGACGGCACTTTCTGAAGCCCTCTCATTTGGAGTAATAGTCAATAAGTGTATTTTATTTTAGCCATAGGCGTTAACTTTCGAGTCCGGTAAAATATATACATTGTGTTTGTTACTTACAAGGCAATATTTAATTTAAAAATTTACGGAAGGATAACAAATGGCTGATAGGAAAAAAGTAAATAGGGCCTCAAAAGTGCTCATTTTACCGTGAAGCGGCCATAATAATGTTAACTATTTACGCAGTTTTACATAACTACAAAGTAAATTTACTGTTGAAATGTTAATGTTAATGAAGCCTCCAAGTTCGTAATATTGCCGCAGCCAAATGTATTACGCTAAAAGTAACAGGAATATCAAAATATCTTGTGCTACTGCGACACTGAAGTAATGCTCAGCAAACACTAGTTTACACTAACTTGACGTTGTAAGATGGATGATAGGCGACTAGTGAACATTGTTAACTTCGTAAAATGGCTGATAGGTGACTAGTGAACATTGTTAACTTCGTAAAATGAAACCACCAAGGTCTCTGGAAATGTTTCGCTGCGCGCACAATCAAGAAATATCGTATCAAGAACCGAACTTGAACTATTAATTAATATTTTTGATGGAGTTGGATTTACTAACAAGACTTTTTAATGCCAGCAACCATCGTATACTGGAAATGTCGATTCCGTCTATATTTTCCTATATAAAATTTGCAAACATTTGGCGAAAAATTTCGTACATAAGTCATAAATTCAGTAAGTATGCCTAAATATTTATCATAAAATTAACAAAATAATATTATCGACATATTTCCCAGTAGAATAAATAAATTCTACATCTGATAAGACTTTGTAGCCTTTTTTTTTAATTTTAAAAAATAGATTACTATGTTAAAATTAAGACTTTTCTAATATTGTTATTTTAGAGTTTTAATTAATACAAATTTATAAATTTGTCACAATTTTTTTTTATTGTACTGGTATTAATTGCCTATACGTTAATATTCGAGAACCAACCAACATATTTTTTAAATCGAAACGTCACAATTTACAAACTATTGTTGTATGTGTTGGGTTTATTAATTAAAATATATATCCAATAAAACAAAAACCCAAATCATTATATTAGGTGGTTCAAATTCAGTTTTCGACTTGATATTTCGAAAATTCATGCATAACGAGACCTTTCCATAGCAATTAGCAGGTCCATAACGGAAATAACAATTAAGTGTTGGAACTGTTTGCGAACTCTAATGTGCGGTCCTAACGTGTTCCACACACTTGTGTTGTGGCACCGAGTGGAAGGCCAGAGAGCTGCTCTATTTTCCACACGAGCTACGCCATAGACGCGCGAACTCGAGCTGGTGGAAAGGCCGTCATTCACCTACAGTTCCTAGAGATCCACGCTTCCATGTGTATTATACCTACAGTCACTTGAATTATAGACGGTTCACGGTAGAATGAGCACGTTTGAAAACCCTGCTTAAGATCTACTTGTATGCACGTTATCTATTATTCCGCCCGCCTTATGTAAGACTAACATTGGCATGTGCCTCGTCACTTTATTAATGCGTTGGTCAAGTGAGACTGAGAAATTATTAGAAAAGTAAATATTTTACAAATTTGCTCACTTACACTTCGATGCATAAAAAAAATTAAAGTGAAATAAATAATTTAAGTTATAAAAAATGGTTACCTAACACTCTTTATTCAACGTTAAGATACGGAACTACTTTCCATCCATCGTTACCAACTTTACTGGTACATTTTTCTAAGGTTGATTTCAAAAGTGCTCACTTTATCGTGAACAGCCTTCATCAACCTTCACGAGAGTTTAGGAATAAAAAAGGGGAGGGGGGGACTCAGCCTTATTAACACAAAAAAAATTACCAGTAAAAATATAATAGTGATTGTGCTTATACTAACACCAAAAAATAATCATTAACCGTTTTAAGCATAAGGAGATGAGAACATAGAGATAGAGATTTGTCTGTGCTTGTAATTAACGTAATACATTTACTTAATGTGGGTATAACCACCAACTCCAAACACTTTGAGTAGAAGGGAATGGATAGTTATGGAGTAATCGCATTGGAGCGTACACATGTAAATACTACGGATTGGTGACGCCATTACAATTTACCATATTATTTAGTATATATCTGTGCTATAGTTCACCTGTGCCCACTAATGCTAATTATTAAAAAAAGGAACTAATTTTCTCTTGCGGTTCATTGAATTACCTGTAATCAATACTGATGTAAATATACAATCATAATAAAATATTATAAATTGTCCATATCTGTATGACAGTATTCTAGAATTATGCCAATTCCTCTTTATGCCCAACTCTGTACACTTGAATTTTTTTTAAATAGGTGTCAGTGACTAGTAAATACATAATACATAATCGATGGATAAAACTTAAATTACCGGGAGGGGAATTCTCGATTTTTTTTTTTACTCCAGGTCCTGAGAATAACATAAGCTGGCTTGTCTGTAATCACTTATTTCACACACGCTTGATAAAATATGTGAATCTCACGATTATTCAACTATGCTTTTCAGATACGAAACATTAATTTATAATTACGGTGATATTATGCTTTTATGTAAAATACAATACGGGAATATAAACACATTTCCTAATTTTCAATTAATTCAAACTGAAACGTGTATCTGAATAATTTCAGCAAGTTATAAGTCGTCGGAGTCGTTTCTCAGCATTTTATTTGGTAACTTGTCTCAAATCTGGGACAAGCAGACGCGCTCAAGTGATCTCCCCCTTCAACATCAAGACCGTAACACAGTAACAAATTGTTGACGTGTGAACTCAGCCAAAGGTTGTGACCGCCTGAACTTCTCGGCATGATAGTGCACACATGCCTATGGTTCACACGTGTTACTAAGTAAAGAAAAAACCAAAACAACTGCGGCTAACAAGACATGATATCCATTTCAGAGTTGTAACTTACTTCTCGAGGAGAATTGCCTTAACTGAGCCGCATAGTAGACCCAGCAAATGTGTATGGTAATCAGCGCCGTGTAGTGAGATTTTGTTACAACGTAAGCAATATCTACTAACAAAAACGACTTCCAACTTTGCTTACCCTCCACAAGTATTTACCGTTTTATAATACCTAACACTAGTTATAAAAATGGAAACAGAATCAATGTAGTAATAATTTAACTGAATATTATTTAGAGAGCATATTACAAATTATAAGAAAACTCCAGTGTTTCCCGAACACTTTCATCCACTTTCCAAGGAAAAATGTAGGACTGGAGGACGCAAACAGAGCGACTGCTTACCCTGAGGAAGGAACGCGGTCGAGCGTGTGGCGTGTTGTTGCTTGCGAGTTCGATTCATCGCTAGTCGCTCCAATTTGTAGAAATAAATACTAGATAGCAGCACTATGCGTGTACATTACGGGAGTTACGAAAACTCTGTTTCTTGAAAAGGGAACGGGAAACTCAGCATTAAATATATTTAAAGTTAAGGCGACAACTATAAAGGATCATATATTTCCTATATATATATATATATATATATATATATATATATAATGGGTAAGCATTGCTTGCCTTGTATCTATGGAATAAACATCATTAATGTTAATCCGAACTATCTACTCTGTTGCCTTTACTAAGCGGCATGGTAGCCCTAACCATATTTTGCGGTCTAATCCATTTCCCTCGTCGGGTCATAGGATGTGCTACTATCAATACTTATTTTTCAGAACTGAAAAAATTCCTAGTGGTAGCAGGCAGTCTCGAACTGCTGTACCTTGTGTAGATAGACGGAAGCCTTAAACGCTCGGCTATTATATTAGGTATGATATTTACATTTTCAAATGGATTTTGTAACATCTTTACTAGCTGCTTCTATTTGTAGTAATTAATGTTTGTTTCACATACTGGACACCGTCATACATAATACTTGTAATTTTACCTATGTTTCACATGTGTTTTATTTTTCGTAATTTTTATTATTTTTATTTTGACTTTTTTCATAATATTAGGATATTTAAACTTATATGTACGAATGTCAATAATTAATGTTTAATTGAAATATATATATTCTTTTGTTTGTATTTTTAATTAATAACTAAATATTTTGCATTTTTTTTATCTCACCTTTATTGTAAAATTTTCAGGGAATTTTCTTGTATTTTTGTGATTAACTTCTACGGGACCCATAACTCTATGGAATAGGGATTTAGGCAGTTTGGAGTGTGCCATTTTAGATCGTTAGTGAGGAAGCCTTGCGATTGGCTAACAGGTTCAAATCCTGTACTCCGATTGGCCTGAGAGCTCAGCATAGCGTTAGAACGCGCGGGCCGTTAGAAAGTTCGCTATCTCTGCCGCCGACCCTCAACTACGCTAGACGTAATGCTAGGACACTCGTCCTTCAGTTGGACACAGCGGAGGAAATTTAATTAAAGTTATGGTTGTCTAGTTTCTATCAGCGTGCATCAGTTTTGATTAGTGTTTTGCGTCGAGTTTGATAGAATGAGCACTCCGCACATTTCTATTTTAAGCAGTTTTTAGGAGTATAGGTAGCTAGCTAGACCTGTAAAGTCCGTGAGCCTTTGAGCCACGTAAATCACTACCGCACCCAGATCTACATGCTTTCCTACCTGCCTTCATCTATAACCTGGTATTTAACTACAGAACTGTTTTAAATTTTATTACATCTTGGACTTGGTTAAGTTACGCCATGGGCGTAGAACATTCTACGGACGCCATGTTGGCAAGGCGCCTAAATTAGGTTAAGTAAACTTTAACCATAATTTAACCTGAGAGAGAAGTCAAGTGTTTTACCGTATTTAGGCAGTTTCATTTCTCTGAATTATTCTCAAGACATTTTATTTTTGAGAGAGCCATGTTAGTTTCAAGTGCTTTAAGTCAGATTGTTAATAACATGTCACGTAAGGATTTTGAAATATGACAGTTGCCCATGACCACTTCCTAACGGCAGCTTAGTCGAACACTATTTTCTTTTATTGCTTATTGCAATTCAGGGATTTTTGATTTCTGAATTATTTTTCCAGCATTCTTGAAACATTTATTTTGAATTTGCACATTTTTGAATATTTTGAATAAAACATTTTTAAACTGGATCTGATACGTGTAACACTTCTTCTGAACATGCACGTTTCGTCCTATCCCCCCCTCCTCTACACATTTTCTGTTGACAATATTTAAACACGTGCTTTAGTATGTGTGTAGTTATGCACATTATGTTTCTCAGCTGTGTGTGTGGCAAATAATCGTTAGCCAGTAACGAAGGTGGTGTTGTCTAAGGTGAGTTTCTACGCATCTTACACACTGGGTCCTAAACTGGGCACAGCCGAGCATAAACAGATTTCTTTGGAACAGTATTTATTTCCTTTTTATATCCGCTTACTGAACCACAAGTACTGCCAACACGCATAATTTAATATTCCGTCATATGGTGCATACATTGAAATTCTGGATAACACACTGAGATGGCATAGGTTTTCAGAATAGGAAGTTGACACTCCAACGTATGGGATATTATGATATTGTGTTTACTCCAGAGAGCAATAATTGCCGCGCACCACGCTACACTTCACTTCGTGGAATGAAGTGGCTACCCCAACATGGCTGCCTTATCTGTACAGCGCCACATCTTACTATTGTTTTAAACATGTCCTCTAACTTGTCTGCAGGCAAATCTCGACGATACGAATGAACATATGAATTAGCTTATTTATTTAATAAAATAATCTTCTCTTTGTGTTATACATATTTATATTATGCAACATCGCGTGTCATCTGGTATAAAAAAATGTTTTTAAGTGTAACGTTTGTGTAACCAGGTTTTCCTTTCACATCAGATAATTTGTAATACCATTAAAATTATGACGTTAGGTATTTCATTTTTATGTACTATTTGTGTAAGTGATATACGTCTTTTAAAAGAAATAGGACATTCCAACATCCTTGTTGCTATTATTACATTAAACGCCTGACATTGTGGAGTCTGTCAACACTTTACACGGCTCGCAAGACCTTCACAGATTGTCAAGAGCTCCCACTAATTAAATATTACTTAACACTGACAACATTTTCCTATTTATCTTCTGTAATTTCAATTCTACTTGTTCTATGATCTTTAAGAAATTAGAGGGTACGTTAACAGTCCGTGGCATTGTCGCAATTACCATACTTGTTCGTCAACTCTGCAATACTACAATACTGCTCTGTGGTTGTAACAGGATCGGAGGGTACATCGAGCAGTTCACGACACTGTTTGCAGCGACCATACTTTCACTGTAAACAATACTGCTCTGTGGTTGTAACAGGATCGGAGGGTACATCGAGCATTTCACGACACTTGTTGCAGCTACCATACTTTCACTGTAAACAATACTGCTCTGTGGTTGTAACAGGATCGGAGGGTACATCGAGCAGTTCACGACACTTGTTGCAGCTACCATACTTTCACTGTAAACAATACTGCTCTGTGGTTGTAACAGGATCGGAGGGTACATCGAGCAGTTCACGACACTGTTTGCAGCGACCATACTTTCACTGTAAACAATACTGCTCTGTGGTTGTAACAGGATCGGAGGGTACATCGAGCAGTTCACGACACTTGTTGCAGCTACCATACTTTCACTGTAAACAATACTGCTCTGTGGTTGTAACAGGATCGGAGGGTACATCGAGCAGTTCACGACACTGTTTGCAGCGACCATACTTTCACTGTAAACAATACTGCTCTGTGGTTGTAACAGGATCGGAGGGTACATAGAGCAATTCACGACACTGTTTGCAGCTACCATACTTTCACTGTAAACAATACTGCTCTGTGGTTGTAACAGGATCGGAGGGTACATCGAGCAGTTCACGACACTTGTTGCAGCTACCATACTTTCACTGTAAACAATACTGCTCTGTGGTTGTAACAGGATCGGAGGGTACATCGAGCAGTTCACGACACTTGTTGCAGCGACCATACTTTCACTGTAAACAATACTGCTCTGTGGTTGTAACAGGATCGGAGGGTACATCGAGCAATTCACGACACTGTTTGCAGCTACCATACTTTCACTGTAAACAATACTGCTCTGTGGTTGTAACAGGATCGGAGGGTACATCGAGCAATTCACGACACTGTTTGCAGCTACCATACTTTCACTGTAAACAATACTGCTCTGTGGTTGTAACAGGATCGGAGGGTACATCGAGCAGTTCACGACACTTGTTGCAGCTACCATACTTTCACTGTAAACAATACTGCTCTGTGGTTGTAACAGGATCGGAGGGTACATCGAGCAGTTCACGACACTTGTTGCAGCTACCATACTTTCACTGTAAACAATACTGCTCTGTGGTTGTAACAGGATCGGAGGGTACATCGAGCAGTTCACGACACTTGTTGCAGCGACCATACTTTCACTGTAAACAATACTGCTCTGTGGTTGTAACAGGATCGGAGGGTACATCGAGCAATTCACGACACTGTTTGCAGCTACCATACTTTCACTGTAAACAATACTGCTCTGTGGTTGTAACATGATCGGAGGGTACATCGAGCAGTTCACGACACTTGTTGCAGCTACCATACTTTCACTGTAAACTTTGCAAACATACAGGAGGCGATTTCCGCAGAACATTCTGTTGCAGTTATCAAACAGCGCTGCTGGCTTTACAGTATCTTGTTCTGTTATCGTAAGAATGTGTTCACAACTATCTGCACAGTTCCGACGACAGAAAACTGTTACTGATACAGAAAAGATGGTTCCCACAACAGGATAACTTTTAACAATATTTGGATTGTTCTGCTAACAATTTGGATAGTAAAGTATTACAGAACATCCTGTTGCTGATACTATAAGCGAGAAATTCAGTTAGCCGAGTATGCATAGCGCAGCCTTAGGAGAATTCGTCACAATGCTGCCACGTTAAATGAAGCACTTTTGAAAGCATCTCATTTGAAATAACAGTCAATAAATATATTATATTTTAGCCTTGGACGGTAACTTTCGTGTGCGGCGGAATATTCACTCTGTCATTATTACTTACGTGGCAATATTAATTTTAAAAGGTGGTTAAAGGGTAAGAAATGCCAGAAACGAAAAAGTAACTAGGGCCTCAAAAGTGCTCAAAGGCTGTTCGCGATAAAGTGAACACTTTTCAAATCAACCTTAGAAAAAAGCCACATGACCCTACCTGCATGTATTTTAACGTGCGTCCTGAGTGACATACGCCCAGTAAAGTTGGTAATGAGTGTGAGAGTGAAGAGATTTGGGCGGCTCTTAATAGCGAGGTCTGGAGAGCCGATGAGGGTGATTGAAGCGAGTATAGAACGGCGCCGGACTTATGGGAAGGGGGGGACGGGAGATCCCAGAGAAGACCCGCCGACCAACGACATCGTCCGGCACGATTCCCGCTTGCGATAATCCGATGACCCGGCCGGGGATTGAATCCGGTTCCCCTTGGTGGGAGGCGAGCATTCTAATCGCTCAGCCACCGTGGCCCCACTTGGTGACGATGAATGCGAAATAGTTCCGTATCTTAACGTCGAATAAAAAGTGTTAGGCAACCATTTCTGGTAAGGCTTGACCGGCGCACGAATACCGTGATGAGGAGAAGGACAATGTTAATCTTACATAAGGCGGAAGAATACACAAGGTGCATGCAAGTAGATCTTAAGCAGGGCTTTCACAAGTGCTCATTTTACCGTGAATAGCTTATACTTTATTGTGAACAGGGCAACTTTTTTCCTATCCGTAAATCCGCAGATATATCTCAAACTATAACTTTCGTCGTACCTACGGATGGGCCACCGCCTTTTGACGCCATTCCGTAGACGCGATTACACACTTTGAAATGAAACGCAAGGCGGTGGATATGTGTTTGTTTATCTTTGTGGTAATTTCAGGAATTTAAAACTCGTACAATAATTCAGTATTAAATTTTTCGCATAAAAGAACGATTTCCCCAAAATATTTTTCTCTTGAAAATGTATTCCCAACCAAAATTTACCTTGTACGAAAGAAATATCGCGATGTTAAGTTGTCACGCTGGAATTTTCCCGGACAGAATGGTCAACGGGCAACGGATGGTAGTGAGCTCAGGTTTAGCTGCTGACAGCAGAAAAAAAAAGAATATGTCCTAGCTTTTACGATACACGTAAAATGCATGACGTATTTTCACGTGTACGCAAAACGTGGTTCTTTCTGGGTAGTAGTTATAATATTATACTTCACGTAAGCACGTAACCTTTGCGCACTGAATAAAAATGCTGGAGATATCTTTTAATTCTGTTCAGATAGAAAACTGTCAAAATCCTTGTTATATAGGTGCATTTTTGTTTTAATATTGATATGGCTAGAACATGTTGCGAAAGTATGGCGTTCGTGACTTATACAAACTTTAAAACAACTATGATATGTCATAACCTCAAAAAAACTAAATAACCCCACTAAAAATGTCATTCTCAACGATGAGCATTTTGTATTTCATGCGCGCATTATTACGCCTTTGAGAAATATAATTAATAAATTCCGGCAAAGTAAAGCTGCCAAAATTTTTGCTGATTAAAATAAATTATTTTAACATAACTTCTATCCCTCTTTCGTCCTGATTGACGGGAGAAAGTTATATATACGTTACATGAATTAAAAACGTGAAAAGAGGACATTGCGGGAAAAAAAAAAAAAAAACTAAGTTATTACAACAACGTCGCAATTGTGTCTGGCCAGCGAGATCACGTGGTTCAGAGTCACCTATCACGCCAAAGCTATACTCTGACAGGCTTTTGCATCGCGTGAGCTTTACGTAAAATGAACGTTACATCTCTCTTTGGAATACATTAATCAATGTGTAGCTGGCTCACGTGAAAGTTCTGCTCGTTACATGTTATGTGAAACGAGAATTTGTCGTAACCCCAGCCTAAAACACGCAGAGAAAAAAAGTTTTAGTGGTAGCCATAAAATAATTAGTAAATTTTGACATCGGCAAAATATTTTGTAGACACCACAAAACTGAAATAGAGTCAGCAAAACATGCATTGTAGGTCAGCACACAAGTTTAATAGAGACAGTACAAAATACACGCTCTACCAAAAAGTAACTGGGCTCCCGTGAAGATAGGTAACTCAGTTCGTCAGTTGACCTGTGTTTCACGGCCTTCGGCGTAGGACCGCTGGTGTTTGTCCGTGGTAGCATGAACACGGAGGCATATGGTAACATTCTGGATAATGAAATGTTCCCAACATTGTGGCGTTTTTACGGAATGGACCCGTGTTACTTCCAAGATGACAATGCCAGGTGCCATGTTTCAAGGGCTACTATGCAGTGGTACGCCGACATCAATGTTCGCCGATTGGACTGGCCCGCCCAGAGCCCCGACCTAACCCTATAGAACATCTTTGGGACGAATTGGATGGCCGGGTGAGGGGTCGCCAGGCGCGGCCAAAATCCATTGCTCAACTCATGGAATGGTTGCAAGAGGAATGGAGACGAATCCCCGTGGATGTCCTGCAAACACTCGTAGAGAGTATGCCAGACAGGGTGGCTGCTGTTATAGCCGCAAGAGGTGGCCCTACGAGATTATAACGGAGTGACAACCACCGAGCAAACATTGTGGACAGGCGCCCAATTACTTTTTGGTAGATAGTCGTATTTCCTCCGAGGTCAATATTCACAACATATTTAGTGGCTACCATAAAACTGTTTTTCCAGTACGCACACGTTTCTAGAGCCTCGCGAGAGCTTATAAGTGACCAGTCCTAGGCCGCATTCCACATGGTACTCACAGCGCTGACCAGTAACATACCAAAAGGAACGCCATCAGCAAAAATTCAGCACTCAGTAGCGCTCAGTAGAGGAACAAGGTGGAACACCTGTTGGCAGAATTTTCACTAGGAGTAATGGCGTCTGCTATACATGGTGAAGCAATGGTATCGTATGTTCACGGTGAAATGAGCACTTTTGAAAGCCTTGCTTAAGATCTACTTGTATGCACGTGGTGTATTCTTCCGCCTTATGTAAAATTAACATTGCCATGGGCCTCATCACTTTATTCGTGCGTCGGACAAGTGAAACTGTGAAATTATTAGAAAAGAAAACATTTTACAAATATGCCCATTTTAACACGTCAATGCATTAAAAAACAGTAAACGAAAGAAAAAATTTAAGTTAGTACAAATGATTACCTGGCACTTTTTATTCGACGTTAAGATATGGAACTACTTCTTCTCCATCGTTACCAACTTAACTGGGCGCACGTCACTCGGTGCGCCCGTTAAAATATACGTGAACACATTTTAGGCCTAAACTTGTTGAGGGATGGATATTTTTCTTTCTATTTTCGTGTGATTCAAGCTCATCAGTTGATGATGAGATCGAAGAATGTGGAAATATACTTTCCACCTGCATCTTCTGCATATAACAACATAACTTGCTCGTTATCCATCCCCGCCATGTTGCGTCGTCTGCTTGTACTGAGACTGCCTGACCTGCACGTTAGCCGTAAGTATAGCCTCCAACCCAGACGCCACACCGCCAGTCTTCAGTTACTGATCAGGAGAATCAGCATGTAAAGGAACCCTCGTCAGTAATGTCAGCTGCTGGCAGTACCAAGTAGGGACGGACATCGAAACAAAATAATCGATTAATAGTTTATCGATAAGAAAGGAAGGTCCCGACTATTAAAATCGATTAATCGCTTTTAAGTAATCGATCTAATGATTTATTTTTAATTATTCTATATTTTCCCGGTCTATCAGGGAAAACTATTAAGGTCGGGAAGCTCAGTGCTTTTAGTTTGGTAACTAAGTTTTTTTGCGCCATTTAGCTCTGGTGTCGTATGTGTACTGGATGTTTATGTAACTGCAATTTTCATCAAATGTGTGTAATTGTGAAAAATTTTCCGAGATATATTGTGTTACACCCTAGGTAAATAATAAACTTTGTTCTTCGCACTAGAATTAACGAAAGGTATTTGCATATTGTTAAATATTCTGTCGTGAACCGGATAGAGCAAAACGCAGTCTTACACAAATTATTTTTTTTTAATATCACAACTAAATCGGAAAATGAAATAGTGAGATGGTTAAAAATGTAATTTTTTAAGGTTTTCCTTCGCAGTTTCCGTAAACAAAAGGAGGGACGTACAAATCTCCGTTTAGTGACAGCTATATATTTCTCGCACTTAAGTTCGTAACGTTTTTCCATTTAAATAGCTTGCTTACAAAGGCCCAGTGCCAAGCATAGTTATATATTTTACTGTCTGTATTAATTGTAGAAACAAAATTAGAGGCACTCGACAGTTTTGCTGACTTAATTTACGACTTCAATTGGTCAAATTCGCTGCAATCCGAAATCCGGCTACAAACAGCAATTAAAGAAGTATAGTTATTTGGCGAATGGAACATCACTTCACAAATGCCTACTCTCTCAAAAGTTCAAATTGCTTTCTATCACTGCAAGCTTACAATTTCACGATCAAGCTCTTAACTCTTAACTACAGACGACTGACTGGTTGTGGATGCTTGCACAAGTTCTTTTTCCTAATACCAATATAGATTGTTTATATACGAATAAGTAATAAAAAAGTAAACATGTGTGTGATTGTGGAACATAATGCATAATTAATTTGTTTGAAATTCAAAACTTTCAGGTGGAACATCTCTTTGTCGACATGCACTTAAAAGAAGAAATTTAATACTTATTGGAAATGCTGACAACCTTTATTGTTACCGCAATGTGAAACTACATTTCCAAAATTCCTAACTGCTATTTGCAAAGTTTGTGAATTATGGTCACTAATCGAAAAATTATAGAATTAAATTTATCGATATGGTCATTAATATGAAGGGAAGTAATCGATTAATTGCAACGAAATAATCGATTGCCTTACTAATCGATACGTAATCGGGCATCCCTAGTACAAGTGGAACGCGGTCCTGTGTGTATGGGGACCGCCAGGGCGTTGCGCTTCTGCGAGCTCTCGTGCTCTACGTCCGGGCTGCTGGGATTCGCGACGCACCCGTGGCGCTCTTCTCGGAAGTGTCGCGACGGCAAGAATGTTAATTTCACGACAATCTTGCTGCGAGGATCGTGCTCCAGCTCGACGTCTGAGAGGCACGGCTGCTCAGGGGATGAGGAAGTAGAAGTGTGGTGAGGGGGAAGTGTGGCAGTTTCATTCCCAGAATGCCTGCCGCCTGCCCCACGTCTTCCCGCCGCGACGAGGGGATGGGGGTAGGGTTGAGCCTAAATATACCCGCGATAGCAGGGTGCGGAACTGGTAAACAGGTCGGGAGCGATCTCGCACACTCGCTATTACCACTCAATACAGTGGATTATCTAGAGACTACATGTGGATCACAGATTATCAACCTGTTACTCTGTATCTCACACCCACTTGTATCCAGTGCTGTAAACGAGTACACAGCCCAACTATCTGATACATTCAGTATCAGTTTAATATTCGCATCTGCTGTTCCACACACAGTTGCATACTTTGTTTTGAGAGAAAGTCTCTCAATCGCTACACAAATATCACCGTAAAATCACTGGGTTGTTGACTATATATATACAGTTTGAATGGATAATTATTATTGCTTATTACAGCTACTTGCCACCAATGTATAAATACTACCGTCAACACTGAGTTAAAATACGATTTCCTGATTTATATTTGGAGACTGCACAGTTCAGCGTTTTCGTGTATGTATGTGTGTGTGTGTGTATATATATATATATTATATATTATATATATATAGCTCTACCAGATATATATATATGTATATATATATATATATATATATATATATATATATATATCTGGTAGAGCTAGTTCGTTCTAGCCATAGACTTAAGATGAGGTACAGCGATCTCGCTGGCTACGCACAACCAATCTCCGTGTCCCTACATTGAACTGCTTTTCTGTCAACACGACTAGCAAAAATGGCGTGGATTGGATTTCAATTTAAATGGCTGGTTAGTAAACAAACAAGTGCTTTAAGATGTTTTTAAACTTCCTCTAACCAATCAGTAACGCAGTTTAATTAAATTGAAATTGGTAAAATTATTGTATTAATATAATAGTAAACTTACTTGTCTTTTAAAAATTAAGATATAAACAAACACTTTCATCACTGTTGACCATGTGACTTTGACAGTTGTGTAGGATTGGGGTAGGTCAATGTTGGGTACGTGCGCAGAAGACGAATTAGCGGTCTACATTTTCTTTGGTCTATTGTTCTAGTTATTTTATGTACCTATTACAAACTGACACTGATACAGAATTGTATGTGATACTTTCTGCATCAGATACAGTAATTCCCGAATAGCTTCTCCGCCTTATCAATACTTTATTTCAGTGTAACAGGTACCAAGCAGTACACCAACGCAAACACGTACTTGATAACGCCCACGTACTTGATAACGCCCACGTACTTAATAACGCCAACGTACTTGATAACGCTCACGAACTTGATAACGCCCACGTACTTGATAACGCCAAAGTACTTGATAACGCCCACGTACTTGATAACGCCCACGTACTTGATAACGCCCACGTACTTGATAACGCCCACGTACTTGATAACGCTCACGAACTTGATAACGCCCACGTACTTGATAACGCCAACGTACTTGATAACGCCCACGTACTTGATAACGCCCACGTACTTGATAACGCTCACGAACTTGATAACGCCCACGTACTTGATAACGCCCACGTACTCGATAACGCCAACGTACTTGATAACGCCCACGTACTTGATAACGCCCACGTACTTGATAACGCCCAGGTACTTGGTAACGTGTAGCCTATCTGGCAACATGCACAGACGAGACTGGCGGAGAAGCTATTCGGGAATTACTGTATCTGATGCAGA
Organism: Dryococelus australis; assembly: GCA_029891345.1. NCBI lineage: Eukaryota > Metazoa > Arthropoda > Insecta > Phasmatodea > Phasmatidae > Dryococelus > Dryococelus australis. Next base: position 194,517,102 of record CM056998.1, on the reverse strand, counting down.
AAGTATCACATACAATTCTGTATCAGTATCAGTTTGTAATAGGTACATAAAAGAACTGGAACAATAGACCAAAGAAAATGTGGACCGCTAATTCGTCTTCTGCGCATGTACCCAACATTGACCTACCCCAATCCTACACAACTGTCAAAGTCACATGGTCAACAGTGATGAAAGTGTTTGTTTATATCTTAATTTTTAAAAGACAAGTAAGTTTACTATTATATTAATACATTAATTTTACCAATTTCAATTTAATCAAACTGCGTTACTGATTGGTTAGAGGAAGTTTAAAAACATCTTAAAGCACTTGTTTACTAACCAGTCATTTAAATTGAAATCCAATCCACGCCATTTTTGCTAGTCGTGTTGACAGAAAAGCAGTTCAATGTAGGGAGACGGAGATTGGTTGTGCGTAGCCAGTGAGATCGCTGTACCTCATCTTAAGTCTATGGCTAGAACGAACTAGCAATACCAGAGACCCAATAAACATGGGGTTCCTTTGCACTATAATCACAAATCAATAACATCTTTCAGTGAAATAACATTGAATGGAAGTCATTAGATAAGCTATTTTCGACTGGAGAACAAAGCAATAGAACTGGGCTCAAGTGATTTTTGGCGGTGGAATTCTCGACATTCAGTGGGAACGACAAATATATCTGTGCAATTCAGCCATCATATTGATTAGGCAACTGGCACTGTTTATCATGCGCTGCATTTTTACTGTTTCCCACTAATTAGGCTTAATTCTCACTGTTTCAGGTTTAGAGTATGTAAGGGCGGGACACTGTGCATTATGATCGAACTACCCTATGGGCCTATAGGCTGTTCACACTAAAGTAAGCACTCTTTAGGCCCTAGTTACTTTTGGCTTTCAGCCATGTTTTATCCTTTGACCACCTCTTTAACACTTTCTAGACTATGCTCAAGTGTAGCTTGAGCAAAGCAAATTTGAAAGTTTTTTTGTTGTTCAGGACATATTTCACATGGATATACAGTCTTTGTTCGGTTAAGTGTTTCACATGACCTCACAAGAACACCACAGCTCAGTAACGATGTTATTGCTAACCGTACGTTTTTGTATAGCCACTCAAAGGGACATGTTTGATTGTAAATCCTTTAATACTCTAAAGGACATTTGATTGGGGCAATACCAGCTCGGTTCTCCATTGGTTGACGACCGGCCAATAATGAACGGCGTTAAGTACAGGGAAATGTCCGGTGTGGTATGGACCAATAGGACGACGGTTAGTTGTAACACAGACACCAACAGAACAGTTAGTTGTTCTTGCAGTAGTGGATATATGCGACTCACTGCTAATTTGTCTTAAGTGCCAGTGAATGTGTTAAATTAATTTTGTTATGTAAGTTACAAACACAGTGTGTACATTCCACCGCACTCAGAAGTTATTGTCTAAGGGTAAAATAAAATGTATTTATTGACTATTATTCCAAATGAGAGGGCTTTCAAAAGTGCTCGAAATTCAAACCCTAAGAGTGTGGAAAAGGATAAAATATTTGTTGAGGACTCGTCAGCATCTCACCAGCCCTATAATATATCGCTGTGCCCGTAGATTCAAAATATAGTTTATACGAATACTTTCAATTATAATTTTAAGATTTTTTTTTTAATTTGACCTCTAAGAGAGTAAAACGGCATAAAATGTGTTTTCGATGATTCGTGATAGTATATCATTATTCTTTTTGTTTCAAAGGACTTCCTATATAATTGCCTAAAATTAATTTTAGGATTTCTTCAAATTCAATCCCAGAAATAGTTAAAGGGTGTAAAGTATGTTTTCGCAGGCTCCTTAACAACTCTGCAACTCGATAAGATATTTTTATGTCATTTGCATTAAAAGTGTGGCTATATAAATACACAAAACTGATTTCAGGATTTTTCCTAATTCTAATCCCTAATAAGGTGAAGGTGTTCGGATGAGTTTTCGTTTACGATATCAACCCACAGCACATATTTTCTATGCCTGTAACCATCAAATCAACGTGTTTTGTAAAAGTTTATCGTACCAAAAAAATACGAACAGAAATGAAACCTTTCCCTAACGGAAACTAACTAATGTCATTTCCTTTACAGTCTTAGGAAAAAGTTGTCAGAACTGAGCTGGATCAATGATTGAACAGCTCGTATTTCGTAGACTGCGTGGTCAGTGAAATATATCGTGTTGTGTTATTTTTCTTATGAGGTTGTATGTACGCATTTACTTCACATTTCACACCGCGGCCAATAATTTCATAAATTATTTCGATCTAGAGTGTATTGCAGCATTTATTTTATTGCAAACAAAACTGTAAGTATAGTTTGTTTATATTTTGTTTTTGATTAAAACTGAGCTTCTATTTCTCTGCAATAATATTTAATGTGACTGAATTATACTCCTGTTGCATTGAAACTATGAATGTTCAGTATACAAAAAAACAGGTTATACAATTTTTATTCGGTAGTTTTGAAGTGAATCGACAAATAGTTTTAAAAAATTGCTGCAAAAGAAGATGCTTCGAGGATCAACACATCAACACGTAGTCTATCGCCGTATATTGGGGACGACATGGTGCTCTTAACCATTTGAGGAGTATGCACGTATATATTAGGGGCTACGTTTATGTGGAAATGTCTTTACTGTTGAAGACCAGATCCACAATTGTATAGCTTTAATGATTTGTAGGAGTTTGTAGGAAATAAGTAAAAAAATACAATTGATAAAAAATTGAGCTCTGAAGGATAAAACTGTTATTTTGAATAATTTCTCAAATTAAATGCATGGACTGCAAAACGTGTTACATCAGTCGCGACACTTTAACTGGTGCAGAGCCGAGACGTGACTTCATTGGCCGACGGTCAGCCAATAATAACGAACCCTGCAGAATACGGTAGGTGTGTCAGGTGCGTCCAGGACCAATAGGACGATGGTACATGGAAATACAGATACGAACGAAACTGTTGTATCTGTGGTGGAGAATATAGGCAACTCGCCTCAACCTTGTCTTCAAAGGCAAGAAGTTTGCACCATCCTCGAAGGTTTAAGGCCCGAAGGTCCAACCTCATTAAGGTTACGATCCTTCATTTCTACATATTTTGTGAGAGTTAATTTTTTGTACCCATACAGGGACCGATGTTGTAAAATCTTCTTACAATTTTGTTACAAATTGTTCTTGTTATGCGGAATAATTTTTCAAATAAAAAAAAACTATATAATTTGAACTCATTATTAAATAAACTAAATTGTCGTTAATTAATTAACTGGATAAAATTACACACTTTAGTGTGTTGGAAAAATTGAACTTCACAATAAAAACAATTTGTAAGAAAACTGTTAGAGGATTTCACAATATCGGCTACCGTTTGGGTGCAAAAAATTAATTCTCGCAAAAGCTGTAGAAATGAAGTATCGTGGCCTTAAACACTCTTGGTGCAAGACTCCTCTTGCTTACTCTCTGGGGAGATGAGAGATGAGTCAACGCGGGGGGGGGGGGGGGGGGACCACCTCTGCGCCTGCACACCCGGGTGGGTCACGACCCAGATACGATCTGCAGCAGGTCGGGCCCGCGTGTGGGCGGCGCACGACGGGACGAGCTGCGTCGTGCCACGTGAGAGTCAGTGTCGCCGGCGCTGAAACAATGAGCGCCGCTGCATGACTCTGTGGAATGGTAGAGCCCTCGCCCCTCCTACCCTGGGCGCCGTCCGAGGTATTGTGCCATCTCCCACCCCACCACACAACCTCGACGACGGAATAGTCGATCCCGATCAGCCGGACACCCCCTCCCCCCCCCCCATCTTTTACCACGACGTTTTCCTTAGCACGACGGCCGACGTAGGAATGTACGCGACGCGCCCCTCCGCAAGCGATCGACGTGTCGTCCAGAGACCTCCGTCTGGACACACGAGTATTGAGTGAAGAGATTTGGGCGGTTTTTAAGAGTCATGTGTACCCGCACATTTTTTTTTGAAAGAGTTATTTGCGCGAATACGCATATATCGGTAAATAAACGTTCTGTAAATACGACTTTTTGTCAGAAACTACAAAAAAAGCAGTTATCTATGTCCCTATTATTTTACTTTTGTTATATTTATTATATTTTTGGAGAAAAATTTCGTAAGATGGTCAAATATCGCATTTTTTAAAGCTTGCCTGCGCAGTTTCCTTAAACGGCAAGAGAAAAGTACAAAGATACAGACGTAGTTTAATCTGTGGGCTTTCATCGCGTGTAATAAAACCCCACTGTTACAGATCTAATTCACGCAGTACAGAGACACGGTGGAAACACTGCACGTCTTGCGCGTAGGAGCGATGGGACACTAGGCGTGCATGTTAGTGTCGCCCGTATTGCTTCCTCGCTTCTTGACCTTAGACGTGTAGCTCCAACTACCTCTTCAGATCTTGAGAGCCGATGACGGTGAAGTGAGGTGAGAATGCAGCAGCACCGGAATGCTAGGGCGGGTGACGCGGGAGATCCCCGAGAAAATCCGGCGACCAGCGGCATCGTCCTGTACGATCTCCACTTGCGAAAAATCCGGGAGTGACCCGGCTCGGGGATTGACCCCGGTTCGCGTTGGCGGGAGGCGATCAGGCTAACCGCTCAGCCACCGCGGCCCCTGGGCACAAAGTAGACATGTACACAGATACGAAATGGCGTGGCGATCCCATTCTTTCAGTGGCTGCACTGGATTCTTTGAACGGACTTGTGTCCGATTGACTAGTGCCAGGTTATTGAAATCTTTTTATGCGAGAGCAGCCCTCGAGTACTTTCCATAACATTCAACATTTATCATGCATTACTGCCGTAGGCACCTCGCTCGCCCGATGTGAAACATACTGAGTATTTTCGGGACTTGGTGTGGAGATCCATTCGCACCCAAGATCCCGCATCTACGGACAGCAGGAAGCTGTGTGTAGCTATCCAGACTGCATGGATCAGCATCTGTCCTCAGTTATTGCGTCCACTTGTGGAATACATCCCACGATGAGTTGCTGCATTTCGCTGGGCTAGGAGATTGCCTGCATGTTCACCGTATGCATAGCTGTTGTAAAGTTTTTAGCACTACGCTTGTTTACACCTCCATAAGTAAATTATTGGCATTTAAATATCTCTGCAGAACAAGAAAACATCCATAATGATTTTACCATGCAAATATAATTGCTGTTTACAGATCAAAATTAATAGGTTAGTCACGGCATAACCTTCAGCAGACTGGACTGCGAAGTAAATTCTTGGCGAGGTCACGAGACGAAAGATTTAGCTAGTGTCTCGGGAAACATATGACTGCGCCCTTGACACGGGTCCCGCGAATACTCTGTGTGGTCGCGCCCTTGAACATTGCCTTTGAAGAGTGCTTTAAATCCGGAGCGAAGTTTGTTCTCGAGATATTTGCGTTTAACAAATCGGTTTCGGCGTGGCTTTTAATAATTATACTGTCAAGTGTGTGTGTGTGTGTGTGTGTGTGTGTGTGTGTGTGTGTGTGTGTGTGTGTGTGTGTGGTGTGTATATATATATATATATATATATATATATATATATATATATATATATATATATATATATATATAATGTATTTTACGTCCTGCCCCCCCGACACAATATCACGGCGCCAGAATGTAACTAAACTGTATATAATTTGCCGTAGCACGTACGAGATCCCCATGTTTTAAAGCCACGGTAGAATAAATATTGCTTTCCTGCAGTTTTCATACGGTTCTCGGAGCCACGGTGGCTGATCGGTTAGCCTGCTCGCCTCCCAACATTGCGATCCGGGTTCAATCCCCGGCCGGGTCACTCTGGATTTTCGCATGTGGGAATCGTGCCGGACGATGCCGTTGGTAGGCGGGTTTCCTCAGGGATCTCCCGTTTCCCCCGCCCTTTCATTCCGGCACTGCTCCATACTCACCTCGATCACCCCCATCGGCTCTCAAGACCTCGATGTTAAGAGCCGTCCAAATCTCTCCACTCACTCAATCACTCACTCATACAGTGTTGAATATAGATCACTCACTCCTATCTTGTCTTGATTGTCAGTAAATATGTACCGCACTCAATATGTTAACTAGTCTTTTCTGACACGCTATACTTTATTAGTCTGACGCACTCCCTTCAGTTGGAAATATAGAACGGGAGGAAGGACCGAATGTATTTCTCACGCTTATCACACTCCAAACACGTCATATTTCAAAGTAGAAGTTGGAATCTGCAAGAAACAGGTGTATTTGTCACTCCCGCCAGGTGTCTTATTTCTATAAAGTATATTATCTATTCAGATGAAAGTCGTAGAAGTTTATAGAAAGTGAGATAAAATGTAAGCACGTGTTATGACTATTACATGTTAGAAAATTTTCTTACAGCCTGTACATCGTTTGGTCCATTCACAGAAGTAAACATATTTATGCGACAGACCGTATAATTATCATACGATTCCCAAAAAAATCTGTGCGAAAAACAAGAGAGTAATGTGTGAAGTGATATTATTGGTAGTAAGGAAATGAACCGAAATTTAAGTAACTTAAGTAACTTAAGCTGTATTAATTTAAGTAACTTAAGCTGTATTAATTCAAATGTAATATGGATAATAACCAGCGTGAAAATTAACTAAATATTTTGTTTCGTCGGGGCCGTTTAGTGTCACGAATGCCAAGACACTGTTCTCATTGGATTATAAATATCGGAAAGTTCAAATTTCTTTCGTCTTTAAATATCAGCGTGACATTTTGAGTGACAAAAATACAAAGACGACCGTGGAACGTGTTTCCACGAGAGGTCCTTATTGTTTCCAGCTTGAAAATGTCGGCAGGCTTAGTTTCCCTAGCGGCAGAGTACGCAAGAGTGATAAAGAGGGATGGGAGAAGGAGGGAAGGTAAATATCATGAGATCGTAGTACCAACCACATCATCCTGCCCAAAAAAATGACTACGCTCATTTAAATAATACGCATTCATTTTTGTACTTGAAAATTGATTTTGTAGTCTAGCTTTAAGCCTGTCTGCCAAACTGCCCAACTTTTACCTTCTTGTAAGCCTCTTTGCTAATTTGCATCAAACTGTAATTTTTTTTCCTCAATTGCGGCAGTTATTTTCTTGTCGCGCCAGTGTTTAGATTTTAAAAACGTGAAAATAGGTCGTTAATTATTTATCACATTCTACTTTCGCCAACAAGTTGTAACAGAAATGATTCCCTGCATCTTGCGTTTCAGTTTTGTTTTATTTCACCCATTGCAGTGTTCATGAAGCACGAACGCACTAACGAAAAAAAAAAAAAAAAAAAAAAAAAAAAAAAAAAAAAAAAAAAAAAAAAAAAAAAAAAGTTATGCCTACAAAACTTAACTAAAACTCAGCAATATAAATGCAAATAATTAATAAATCGAACACATGTGTTATTCACACAATCTTTTAAAATAAATAGTGGTTTAGCGGTTAGACTACTCGCCTCCTAGCGTGGCAAGCAGGATCCGATTCCCCTGCGGAGTTTTTCTTGGACTTTTGAATGTGGGAATCGTGCCGGAGGATGCCGCTGGTCGGCGGGTTTTCTCGGGGATCTCCCTTTTCCCCCGCCCATGTGTTCCGGTGCTGCTCCATTCTCACCTCGCTTCACCCTCATCAACTTTTAAGACCTCTATGCTGAGGTGATATTCCACATTTTTCTTATTTGGTTATCTGAAAGAGCTTTCAAAATGCCCCCCCCCCCCAACCATGATGCAGATATTTGTTGTCAAATAATTATAGTTTTCAAAATATAATACTCAAAAATTTAATTTCCGGAATTGTGCAATATACCAGGCTTTGCTCCTAGATATTTTTTACCAGTCAAATTGCATGTCATGTAATCAGTATGGTGTGCAGAACATACTGATTCCGTATGAGTGCGATTTATAAACAGGTGAGCGAGTATTGATGCTCTGAATTTTGTTGAAAAAAGGGGCCAGACTTGTTGTAAATATATTTTTGTTCATTCAAGCGATACTGTTAACATTCATTTAATAAATAGTTTAAACCATAAACTGCAGAGGAAAAGTTGTTTTTGTTCCTTTCGTAGCTTGTAACACGAATCCAGTATGCCGTGCTTAGACTATAATTCAACACTTTGAACCTGCTTATAACACACTTGTGTCGGAATTTGAGTGTTATGTCTTGAAAACTATAATTAATTGACAACTAACATCTGCATTAAGGGAGCACTTTTCGAAACCTCTCTCAGATAACCAAATTAAAAAAAAACAACTATAACTATCACATGAAGAGCTGCCCATACCCCTTCACTCACTTCACTCACTTCACTCACTCACTCACTTCACTCACTCACTCCTGTGGGGCCAATCGATCATCTGATACTATTTTCCGTCAAAAACAGGGCCACAAAACTTCTTGTCGAACACCTTCAGTCTAAAACTCCCACTGCATTGAGGAAAATGTTTCGTTGTATCTTTGTTTGACGCAACCAAATTAATTACATGCATACAATCAAACAATTATTTTGAATGTTCAAACCAAATATTTTTTTGTTCATTATTTGGTTGTTTCAAATAGGTTGGTGTAACTAATGATTTGTTTGGAGTACGTACATTAAACAGTTTAGGGTAACATATAAAATTTGTCAAGCCCGACCTTCATTCCGACCATTATTGTTCGCGTCCTGTTATGAAGTGAAGTGATCAGGCCTTAGATGATCGGCGTACATGATCACACATTTGCGACGCCCTCCCTAAGGGCGTGGCAAGCGGGACTTATAGACAGCCCTTCAAGAACCAATTCACAAGAGGATAAGAAAAATATCAAATTTATTTAAAGATTTCTGGTTAAAAAGACAGACAACCACATGACTTTCTTGGCATAGCATCAATGTTTGATTTGTATAAATGTTTCAAAGTTTGCACAGGATTATGGAAAATATTCACAATTTATTATTTATCTATATCCCCAGTCTTCCAAAAAAATTGACACTGATTAAATATCAGAAGGGCTCAGAAATGTATACAATGCTACCATTTTCAAATATAAAATACAAATGCCCATTAAAAACTGTGCTAGAATTCGACATACATGTGGTGCTTTAAACAATTCCAAGTTAAATCTTATGTCTCTCTAGTGTCACTTAACACAAATCCATGTGACTACTATACTCTTGCTCCTGGTTTAACGATATTATCAAAAAATATTAAAAATAAAAAATGCCTAGGGTGATATGTTGCTTACAAAACAAATAGAAAAACATGATCTCAACTCCTTTTAAAAACCCACACGGCTATATTTTCATGTCTAGCATTTTCTTAGCAATTTTCTTAATACTTAAACATTTTTCTTTATTACTGGCTGGATACAAAGACTGAAATTGGAATATTTCCCTACTCCTAATGTAAGCGTACTCTTTAGTACTGCACTTACAATACTGGCGTAGACAATATAGTCAATATTTTAGTACTGCACTTACATTACTGGCGTAGACAATATAGTCAATATTTTAGTACTGCACTTACAATACTGGCGTAGACAATAGAGTCAATATTTTAGTACTGCACTTACAATACTGGCGTAGACAATAGAGTCAATATTTTCGTACTGCACTTACAATACTGGCGTTGAAAATAGAGTCAATATTTTCGTACTGCACTTACAATACTGGCGTAGACAATAGAGTCAATATTTTCGTACTGCACTTACAATACTGGCGTTGACAATAGAGTCAATATTTTCGTACTGCACTTACAATACTGGCGTATACAATAGAGTCAATATTTTAGTACTGCACTTACAATACTGGCGTTGACAATAGAGTCAATATTTTAGTACTGCACTCACAATACTGGCGTTGACAATAGAGTCAATATTTTATTAAAGTCCAACAAGGACACAAATGGCTCTAATTTTCCCATATTATTACACTTTAAGAATTTCCGGCTGTCTTTAAAAATATGAATGATAACGTTAATCAACCGATTTTCTTTCTCGGAATACGGAAATTTCTAAGTTTTTTCCTACCTGCCATGACGCAGAAGTCGTCATCCTGACAATGGCCAGAGGGGCCAGAAATATTATTTATGTTACGACATAATTTTTGTACTTTGTGAGCTGAACGTCCAGGAGTGCTGGTCTCTGCTTGCACGACCAAACTCCTGGGAGGCAGCAACGAGAGTCAGGCCAATCAGAGCCCAAGGAACTCTCGGAAAGCTTCTATACAATTCCAAATTATTAGTAAACAGCTACTTCCGGGAGCCACAGTTCCATGCCACGCGGTCTGGCGGGGGCGGAGAAAACTATCCCCTATACTCAGCGGCCAGTCTACCTCGGGTGCACGCCGCAGCTGGAAGCTATGTCTGATTGCTGGGCGACACCTTGCTGTCTCACGTACTTAGGCCTGCTGGGGCAGGCTTTTCGTCGCAGACCATCACGTGTGTGTATGATTTGAGTAAGTAAAGTCACTAAGTATTTTTTTTTATAATTTTGGATAGATACCAACACATATATTTCATGTAAAAAGTTCGTTCAATGCTGTCTATAGGTCCCGCTCTGCACATATTGTCTTCTTCGTCGCACCGGTTTCGAAGCGGGTTGGCATAACGGGAGTTGAGGAACGTAGTTTTATGAATCGCGTGTCACACCTTCAAACATTGAACCAGGGCATGAGTGTGATCGCAATAACACCTCGTGAAAGACAATTGCAGAAACTTCGTCCACCGACCAGTAAACGGGGCAGAAAATATTAAACAACTCGCCCGATATAGGCCAACGTAACACTGGGAGCGGCGTCTTTTGTCGTCGGGGCAGCGGACCAAGAATACATGGAGATGGGTATGTCCGGCCGTCGTTAACCGCCTCTTAGAATCAGCCTCCGGCTACATGAACAAGGGGGGGAGGGGACTTTCCAATTATATTGTAATAGTAGTGGCGTGCGGTAATAAAACTTATTATAATTAATTTGCATTTCGGTATTCCATTTAAGCTTCCTTGATCAATAGTCACCTAATTAGTTATTGTATAATCCTTATGTTAAGTAAACTCCATCTTTTAGTGTTGTACTTCATCTAATCATGACTCATTATTTAGCTACGCACAAAGCCCCTTTCAGATATGAAGTGGCTTAAAAGCTGGTTCGCAACACCCGGAGCTCTGCGCGCTAGCAGCCTCAGCGGAAGTGTCTATTGACGAAACAAGAACACAAGTTACATACATTTCGAATAGTGGGTAATGTGTGCAAGTTTTACAGCTTTACTTTTCATATTCCTTTTCACCATTTTTTTTAAAGATGTTCAAACCATTATTAAGTATCAATGAATGCAGTAACAAACACCATTACTATCGCAGTAGTGATAAAAATGGAAACAAACTCTCGAGTTGTATTTTCGGACGAAGGCAGTCGAATGTTTCAACTAAACGGGAAACACATACACATTTTAAACTCAATTCCTTCACGACAGGAAGAGTGTTTTTTGTCGACACTGTACTCTACGAGGTCCAGTGCCTAATGATACTTCCTGTGGATAACTGATTCGTAAAAGTTTTAATGTTCTGGGGTATGAATTGTTCATATTTTTACAGCCGAACATAAGATCTACAGCTTATTAGCTGTGATAACGAAACAAGGGGTGTGTCATCTTAAAATATAGTATTCATTAAAATATGTATTATGTTAGACACCTTGTTTTGGTGCGTTCTGACTACAGAAGCGGCCAGACAAGATCTAATAAGGGGGTAGCGTAACTAGTGATAGAGAGAAAGAGCTGAATTATAAAACGCTACAAGTCATTCTTTTATTATTCAATTACTTTACAATTATTCATCTAATAGTCAAGATATACAAAACTATTAATGAATTCAGATACTGTCTTCACGCCGTATCTTCATAAAATCTCAGAAAGTTGAACTGCTCAAATTACTTAATACAATCTCGTTAGCAAACTACGTTAATTTGCTCTCATTTCAACTCCTTAATTCCTCGCCTAACGAAACGGCCCCCTCTGCGCCTATTTCGCCTTATGCTTACCACAGAGCTTCTTTGGCGCAGACGATCTGCTTGGACCTCGATCGACACGTGCATCCGCCGACCTCGTGGAGACGTCGTGAGGCACTCTGCTGGCGTCGACTCTGGACGTGGAGCTGTAGTGACCCGGACGCTGTATCTGGACACTCTTGTTGTATTGGTAGCCATAGTAAAAGGGGGAGGGGGGAGGTTCTTGGGCCCCCTTATATACCTCGTGGAGACGTCGTGAGGCACTCTGCTGGCGTCGACTCTGGACGTGGAGCTGTAGTGACCCGGACGCTGTATCTGGACACTCTTGTTTTATTGGTAGCCGTAGTAAAAGGGGCAGGGGGGGGGAGGTTCTTGGGTCGCCCTTATATACCTCGTGGAGACGTCGTGAGGCACTCTGCTGGCGTCGACTCTGGACGTGGAGCTGTAGTGACCCGGACGCTGTATCTGGACACTCTTGTTTTATTGGTAGCCGTAGTAAAAGGGGCAGGGGGGGGGGGAGGTTCTTGGGTCGCCCTTATATACCTCGTGGAGACGTCGTGAGGCACTCTGCTGGCGTCGACTCTGGACGTGGAGCTGTAGTGACCCGGACGCTGTATCTGGACACTCTTGTTGTATTGGTAGCCGTAGTAAAAGGGGGGGGGGGAGGTTCTTGGGTCCCCCTTATATACCTCGTGGAGACGTCGTGAGGCACTCTGCTGGCGTCGACTCTGGACGTGGAGCTGTAGTGACCCGGACGCTGTATCTGGACACTCTTGTTGTATTGGTAGCCGTAGTAAAAGGGGGAGGGGGGGAGGTTCTTGGGTCCCCCTTATATACCTCGTGGAGACGTCGTGAGGCACTCTGCTGGCGTCGACTCTGGACGTGGAGCTGTAGTGACCCGGACGCTGTATCTGGACACTCTTGTTGTATTGGTAGCCGTAGTAAAAGGGGGAGGGGGGAGGTTCTTGGGTCCCCCTTATATACCTCGTGGTGTCCCTGGTTCCATTCTTCGTATAGGCTGTTCGCGGTAAAATGAGCACTTTTGAAAGCCCTGCTTAAAATCTACTTATATACACGTTGTGTGTTCTTCCGCCTTATGTAAAAATCAACATTTCCATGGGTCTCTCATCACTTTATTCATCCGTTAGTTAAGTGAAACTGTGAAATTATTAGAAAAGTATATATTGTCAAAATCTGCCCATTTTTACAAAAAAAAAAAAAAAAAAAGCGAGAAAGCTCACAAATGGATACCTAACACTTTTATTCGACGCAAATATATGGAACTATTTTCCCCTCCATTGTTACCAACTTTACTGGGAACATGTCACTCATTGCGCCCGTTAAAATATACGCAGGAAGGGGCAGTGACTTTTTGCTAAGGTTGATTTTAAAAGTGCTCACTTTATCGTGAACAGCCTTTACCACCTAGTTTACGAAACAAACCCAGTGCCTGTGTTGGCGGGATGCTGCCCCTGGGCGCTGGTCTGGGCTTTTCCATGGCTCACCCTCAACAACGTGAAACTAAATTTCATTGTTTCTAAAAGGTTTAGAGCGAGCTCTTGGTGATATTGGACCATAGCTCCTACTCTAAACCAACAGGCAATTAGTTCGAATCCAACCTGGGTGATAAATGTATGAGGATGATGTTTAATTATTTTTTTTGTCTACATAGTAAACTATATATCTATATACTTCTAGGCGTTAAAGGTAGAACTTGTACGAATGGATATAAACATTTCATATCACTAAAATATATTAATATTCAGATAGCAAAACGTGATTTTCAAACGTAATATAAATTATTTTTCGCAATATAGAATTCTATTTGCCAGTGCAAATAATTGTGTCATTAAGGTAAATTTGCGAATGAGCAACATGCGGAAACAAGTTCGTATCATTTCTTCGCTCGAAAACTTAAATTCATTAATTTCCATTACAAATAAACACGCATTTTAACACAATAAAATTTACAAATTAATGTATTCCTCTAAAACAATTTTTCACTGGAGGAATCCACGCGATTAATTACACAAAATCGTTGCTGCATTTCGTGGCACTTTCCCGTCGCAATTTTTCATGGAACATTTGGACGTATCTCGGCGGCAGGTCATCTCCGTAACATGAAGTTCGAATTAAACTTCGTTCCAAAACAAATTGCCGGTTGACAACAAAAAAAAAAAGAAAGCGCTCCGACGGCATAAGCGGTGGAGCACAACAATGACGCGAGGGTAATTATGCAAATATATCCCGAGATTCACCCACCGCTACGGAATAGGGGATATATTATCCGTAACGCGATCGCAGGCGAGGCGCGGCTTACGAAATCTCCACCGCAACAATGAGAAACCTGCGAATCGAGGCACTTGAATGCTGCGCCCTGCTCGCCCCACATTAGAAACTAGTGCCTGTCATTAGGAACCGCGCCTCTTGGCTGCCCGGGTCGAGGATTCCTTGTTGCATCACGCGGGGGAAACGTGTTATTCACATCATACAGTGCCAACCTTTCATCTTTGTGTCCTGTATGCTGTGTCTTGCTACACGAGGATACGTGCTTCATGTCTATAGTGTGTTCGCTGTTTCTTCACACTTTTCGAACCAAACCTTCGATAAATCACCTCCACGTATGCCGTCTATGATTACTTTCAAAATACGCCATGTGTCAAAAGCGTTTTATACTTCTGTTAACATATAATTATTTAATTTTTCGTTGGATTGAATTTTGATCAACATTTTATTTATCAATTACGATGTTTCATTGTTAATAAATACGTATAAAACAGTGATAAAACACGTGTGTTGGTAGCGCCTAGTAATAAGTAGTTCTCATGCAAATGATTATTACAACTGAGTGCGCAAGAAGTCGGTTGGTGTCTACTTAAGCTAAGTCTGTACAAAGCGGAAGAATAATCTGGAAGTCGAACTTTCGCAGGGCTTCATATAAGTGTGAAGTAGCCGTGAATGGATTATACATATTGCAGGGGCACACGCGCAAAGTAGTTAAGGGTTCCGCATGCCTGGGCTTGAACTGAGTTGCAGAATGTTTGAAATCCTGGTTTGTTGACGAAACTATTAAATATGCCCACAGTATGTTTACCTACGAAAATTCATCATACTCCAGACTAAGACGTAATGGTACTTTAAAGTTATCACAGGCATTCTGTAAATATATTATTTTGGAGCCCTCAAATATGGTTTAAAAAAAATTTACACTTCAGACTGTCGTATATTCAAACATACTGTCACGAATTATCTTTTCATTCAGTTCGTACCTTAAAGGGGCAATTGGCGTAGCAAAATAATGAGTCACGACTAGGTAGAGTACAACAGTATAATATGAGGTTTATTGAACACCAGGACTATACAATAACTATTTACGTGACTATTGATCGGGGGGAGCTTAAATACAATACTAAGATGCTAATTAATTGTAATAAGTTGTATTAACATACACCACTACTATTACAATCTAATTGTAAAGTCTCCACCTTGTTCATGTTGCCGGAGGCTGATTCTAGCAGGCGGTTAACGACGGCCGGACATACCCATCTCCATATGTTCTTAGTCTGCTGTTGTTCTAATATTTTCTGTCCCGTTTACTGGTCGGTGGACGGGATTTCTGCAACTGTCTTTCGAGAGGTGTTGTTGCGATCACTCTCGTGCCCTGGTTCAGTGTTTGAAAGTGTGACCAGACAGGCCGTTCAGCTAAGGCATGATCACTTCATAACAATACTAGCCGGAAACGAGTCAAACTACGATAGGAGCGTGTAATAAAATTTGCGACAGTCTTTTCATCAATAAAATGATAGGGTCACAGCTTAAAGTCCCTCTGGTACACGCAGCACTGCGATGACACAGTAATCCAGTTCAGAGACCTGCACATAGGGGCGATGGCGCTCTTGTACCGCGTGTCAATGTAACCCTTATAGTTCCAGCGCTTCTCGGCCAAAAAAAGAAGCAGGCGAGCCCCTTAAGTACACGCAGAGACGAGATGCCTTGGCTGTTGCTATAATGTGGGCATACCCATGCTTTATCTGATTGGTTGCGGGAGACTCTCAGGATAGACCTGGCGTCTGATTGGCGACTGCTTGCTGCGGAAGGTCGTTTATTGGGTGAGTTGCCGGCTGGCAAGTAAGTTAATGTCCATGAGGCTCTGCTAAAGTTCTACTTTCAGGATATTTCTCCGGCTCTTGCAGACAAAGTTGAACCGAGTTAATAGTGGGATGGAGCTGAGCGTCCAAGGTCATGAAGCGAGGGAGCGACTGCTACACACACGCCTAGTGTCTCATCGCTCCTACGCGCAAGGCGTGCATTGTTTCCGTCGTGACGCTGGACTGTGCAAATTAAATCTGTAACAGTGGGGTTTTATTATACGCGATGAAAGAACACAGATTAAACTACGCCCGTGTGTTTGTAATTTTTCTCTTGCCGCTAAAGGAAACTGCATAGGCAAGTTTAAGAATTGCGATATTCGACCATTTTCGCGAATTTTTTTCTCCAAGAATACACTTGATATAACGAAAGTAAAATAGTAGGGGCACAGATAATTGTTTTTTATCCTTTCTGACAAAAAAGTCGTATTTTACAGAACATTTATTTACCGATATACGCGTATTCGCGGAAACAAATATTTCACAAAAAAAACCTGCAGGTCCATATAACACTTAAGGTTTATTACACTCTGGTGAGGAAGTTCAATGCTTTTAGGTTGGCAACCGAAATTTTTCGCCACTAGGTAAGCGCTAGTGTTGCTTTGGGTAATTGATTCTTTTTTTCTATTTTATACGTTAAAAGCAAACCTATTGCAATAATCACAAATCAAATATAAAATAACTACTTATCTAAGTAAAATCTTTCTCTTTTATTTTTCACGTAGCTTAAAATTGTAATTAAATGTCACCTCTTTTGACTTTGACTACCTTTTACCTAGCGGCAGAAATTTTCCCTATTCCAAACTCTCCCACAATAAATGTCGTTTTGTTCCTGACCTGACTATAATTCACCTTAATCAAGTCTAGAAGATTAAACCAAAAGGACAACTCGCCGCGTTAGTGCGCACTCAGTTGTCTAATATTTTGGATGAAAACTATTTTTCTTGCTAGGTGTTACCTACACAACTATTTTCTCCCGGTTTTTAACCTACTTTTAAAAGAAAAAAAAATAGGCTTACGAAATCACTTTTCTGTATGTGTGTGTCTGTATGAGTTTTTGTGTATGAGAATGTGCGTGAGAATGTCCCTTTTGCAGTTTTTGAACGCGTGAACCTAATTTCACCAAACTCAGTAGACATATAGTATTAGGTAATTATACCTGACTTTTATAGTGTTGGACCACGCCTCTGGGCACTTACTTTTAAAATGGAGATCATTAAACATTTCAGGATTATATGTTATATCTCGGAAACCATTCAACCGGTTTAAACCAAGGTTTGTATGCTGACATCGCAAGATGTAATAATTGCACTCAGTGGTGAATAATGCTGTTGATACGCCATTTTGGAAGATAGCGCCACATGAAAGAATTAAGCTTTTACTTTATACCTCGAAAAAATACTCACACCATTGTTCGCCAGATTTAGCACGCACGATAGGCCAGGTAAATATAAATAATTAATTAACTGTAATGTGACACTTAATAATCAAAATGGTGACCATAAAAATATGTTACGTTTATTTGGTATTACTACCATTCTGTTTGGCCAATTCCAACCAAATTTTGTACGCTGACAGTATCTATTATAAGCATCATATAAGCAAACAACAACCACTTTTTACGCCATTTTGTAAGATAGTGCCACGCGAATAAATAAAATTTGTATGTCTTATTTCGGGAAACAGTAAACCGATTACTGCCAAATATGGCAAGAAAGTATTGTGCGGTAAATGATATTAACTCATTTGTTTAAGGCGTGCGAGACACGTATTTTCAAAATGGCGGCAATATAGTTAAGTTTATTTTTGTATGTTATATCGTCTAAATAATGTAATTAACTGCAATGAAACTTTGTCTGCAGGATGTATATACTACAACCCACAAATGTGGCCACACAAATATCTTTTTCCGCCATTTTGTAAAATAGTATATCACGACAGATTAAAATTACCTGATATCTATAAAAACAACCGATTTATACCAAATTTGGCACTCAAGTAGCACTATGGCAGGTCATGTAAACATATATACTTTGAGCTTGTCAGACACACACATTTCGAAAATGGCGGCCATATAAGAATTTTAGCTCAGAATTTTTTATCTGTGAAACTACAAAACAAAGTTCAACTTTACTTTGCTGGCAGTATCAATTATATCCATCAAAATTTCTCAATAAAGCCACACTCCTCCGCCATTTTGTAAGATGGCCCCATATGAAATACAGTAATAAATTTTTATGCCGTATCTCGTGAAACATTCAAACCGATTTATTTCAAATTTGGCGAAGAAGTTTTACTAAAATTTATTTGCACCCATGCAGAGGAAAATCCGTTAATTAGTTATCAGTATCTTATTGCTGTTCATATTATTTAAAATGAACTATTGTGCTTTGCGAACAAAACATAATTACAAGTTCAAACAAAACTAATTGCATTTTTTGGTGACGGAAGTATAAACCGCTTGCGATATACGACATATCTAGGAATTAACCAAAGTCATCATACATGGGGTGATTTTTCGGAGGTTTGATTCAAAGAGTGTAAAGCAACTGTGTACGCACGATACCAGGCGCTGATTGGCTTACGGCGTTCCCATAGTTAGCTGGCCAGTGAAGAGCCGGTTTGGTGGCATGTGCGCCTGGTCTCTCTCTCTCTCTCTCTCCCCACTACGCATTCTTTAGTAATCTGTGCAGTCAAATAGGAGGAGGTGGGGACAAATAACTCTTCGTTGTGGTAGCAGCCAATGAATAAGTGCAATGCCAAGTCAAACCAATTTACCGCTAAAAACATCCGCCGAAATTTCCGGGAATTTGTGTTGTTAGCCTACTTACCGAAGGAAAGAAAGTGTTGTGAGATCACTTTCCTGTCTGTGTGTATGTGCGTGTCTGTGCGTGTGTGTGTCTCTCCCCCCCCCCCCCCACTCTCTTCTCCTTTTCCGCAACACAATTTTACGGCTGTGTGAACACTTTTGAGAGTAGCGTGGTTTTTCTTCCAACAAGGCATCCACAGAGTCATTTACCAACGTGTTACTAACATGGTTCGGTTCGACGTTCGTAATGTGTTAGTGCATACATAATGCTTACCAGTAAACTACGTTCTGCCAATGTTTGTTACAACTGTTTTAAATTAACGTTATCCATCAACAAGTAATAATAACCTGTTAATGCTATTAGCTAACGTACTTTTAGCTTCATATTACGACCTGAGAATTTAATGGCAGGACGTTAGATTCAAACTCTTTCCTTTGAAATTAGCAGCCTGATGTGCTGTCCAGTAGACTCCTGTAGGTTCTCGTGAGGATTTAAGAAATAAGCCTGTGTAATGTTGTTGCAGTCTGATATACTATGTTATTATTTTTATGTATTTAAATCAGATTTCTCTACTTTGGAACAGAATTACCTACCACTTACAATAATATATTTTCCAACTATAACCAATATACTAAACCGAAAACATACACTTCATTTTTGAATAATCTCCATGCTAATATGTTGCACCATGAAGCAAATAAAATATATTGTATATGTATTTATTTAGAAAAATTAATTATATTTTATGATGTCGTAATGTTTGCAATGCAATGTTGTCCAACATAATATTTACCAATCACCAACTGTTATGTATACACCATTGTTACAACACATGTGGAACAAAACACAGTTTAAAGGAAAATCACATTTGGTAATTATTTATATGCTTTGAAGATTAATATTTTTTTTTCATATACAATTGCTATTTTATATTAGTGAATTTAAGTTGGCAGTACAATGTTGGCCCAACGAAGGCATACATGACATACCAAATGCCGACGGTATGTTAACTGACAAGTAACCAACACATAACCAATGAAGATAATTATAGATAAGACATAGTTTGTGTGTTAAAAAACATTAAACATTGCTTTTAAAGAATCACAGGAAATTATAGTGTTATTTATTTATAAATATGGTAACTATCTTTATTGGCATAACGTTGCTTACACAACGTTGTCCCAACAAAAATGTACATTCCGAAAGCCAACAGTGCGTTTTCCAGCAAGTAACAAACACATCATCAACGAAGTCAATTTTATTTAAATCGCGGGTTATGTGTTAAAAATATATTTTAAAACGATAATGCATAATTGTGGTTTTATGTCATTAGATATATGGTAATTACTATTGTTGACATAAGTTGGTTACACAATGTTGGCCCAACTTGAAAATGAGTTCCAATCACCAACTGTTGTGTTCTCGACATTGACACAAACATATAATCAATCTACTGATCATATTTTAAAGATAAATATCTCAGGTGGAAAGTGGAGTGAAATGGAGAGATTTGGACGGCTCTTAACCTCGCGGTCTTGAGAGTTTAACTATCTCAGGTCATGAAGTACTTTCCTATTACATAAAATACAAGAATGTGGCATTGTTTCTTTCTTTCAAAAAGGTTGTTTCATACTTAAAAAAAAAATGTTGGTTACCCAACGTTGTTCCAGTAGAAAAATGCACGTCTATTGCCAACAGTATGTTTACTATCTCGTTACCAAAAAAAAATTGACCGTTTAAAATAGCACTTGAGATAGGTTATGGTATTTTCTAGGCCTGGAGTGTGATATGTTATCTCGCAACATGTTTGTGGTAGCCAAAAATTTGTTAGTATCTTCCGTGGAGTCAACGTTATATTAATGTATGTGCTCCAACCCAACGTACAGCCAACCTTTCTTAAACAAGTGTCGACGTCAATTGCTACTGGGAGAATGGAGTCTGGATACTGAAAACACCGACTATTGCTAAACCCGCCTCACCAGTATAAACGACCAATAAGAATACGATCGCGACCACACGTGCGAAGCATACATGTGCAATATTTTACTCGTGCTGGGAATTCGGCTTCAGCAAGAACATGCTATGTCTGAGCGCGACATCGGGTTAATGGAGCAGCTGTAAAAAAATTGGGTGTGGCTGTGTTGGGGACACGGCCGTTTGTTTCGCGTGAATACGTCTACGTTGACGCGCTCGGACGCCTTGATGTTTATTTTACGTTCCCGGCACAGCTTCACTCGATCATATGGGATTTATGGGTATCACTGGACTGCTTTTGAGATGCTCTTTCCAACCGTATTTGATTTCTGTATTTAGACTTGACTTTATGACGAGTATAGGCAGAAATTGTGTTAAGTTTTCTTAATTTTTTACATTAAACGCATACAATTTCACCATAACTACGCTACACAGATGTTTTGTACACGCGATCGAATGATCTTGGCGAGAGCTGTCGATTGAAACCTAAACGAGCGTCGTAGCTTCTCCTAGTCAAAAGTTATACTACGCGGAAGTTATGTGACGCGGCGAAACGAACTCAAAATTGCTTCCCCTCCCCCGCGCCACGCGCGATGCTTTGCAATCATCACTCAACGTAACATATTCTTTCATCCTTTGGCAATCGAGTGGTATAATTTAATTTTGAATTTAGACGATAGATTTGGAGCTCCAATGCCAAATTTTATCCCCCGAATTTATCATTGGATTTTCTGGATTGCCTCCCACTATGATGGACGCAAATTTAAACACGTATTCACGTTAAAAATTCAATAAATACACTCTACTCCAATTTTCTGAAACACTTTTCGATTCAAACCTTTGAAGAATCATCCTATTAATGAAGTGTTTGGTTGTTTCCCTAACATACCACGTATCACAGTCATTTCATCCTTGTGTTAAATTTTAAGTAGGTACCTTATTTTCGGATAAACTCAAATTTTTGTTTTATTTTAACAATGAATTATAACGGTTCAATTATAACTAATACAAATAAAAACAGAGGGAAAATAAGTGTGTTGGTATCTCCTAGTTAGAAATAGTTCTTATCCAGAAAATTATTAAATTGAGTGCGCACGAATACGGTGTGTTGTCCCTTTGGTGTAATTTTCTATATTCTGTTAAGATTTGTTTGCATGAGGCGGAGGAATATCCTGGAAGTAGAACTTTAGCTGGGCTTAAAAAAAATTGCAAGTAACCGTTAATGGATCATACTTATATACAAAGGCTGTTAATGATAAAGTGAGCACTTTTGAACTCAACCTTAGAAATAAGTCACTGCCCCTGCCTGCATATATTTTATTGACAGCACTGAGTGATATTTGCCCAGTAAAGTTGGCAACGATGGATAGAAAATAGTTTCATATCTTAACGTTGAATAAAGAGTGTTAGGTAACTATTTGTGATGACTTAAATTATTTCCTTCGCTTTATATTTTTTTTATACATCGAAATGTGAAAATGAGCAGATCTGCATTAAATTAACTTTCCTAACAGTTTCTCAGTTTCACTTGACCGACGCACGAATAAAGTGATAGGACCCATGACTATGTTAATTTTACATAAGGCTGAAGAATACATAACGCACACTCAAGCACACTGGCATGGACTTCGTCACTTTATTCATGTTCCGGTCAAGTGAAAGTGTGAAATTATTAGAAAAGTATGTATTTTATAAATCTGTTCATTTTTACATTTACATGCATTAAAAAAAAACAGAAAATAAAAGAAATAATATAAGTTAGCCTAAATGGTTACCTGAAACTTTTTATTCGGCGTTAAGGCATAGAACTACTCTCCATACTTCATTACCAACTTTTCACGTTACTCAGTGTACCCGTTAAAATATATGCAGGCAGGGGCAGAAACTTTTCTCTGGGGTGTATTTCAAAAGTGCTGGCTTTATCATGAACAACCTTTAGTTAATGGCACGATAATTCCCCTGACTGTAAGGAACCGTGCGTAAATTTACCACTCCACTGTACAGGCACGATTGGAATATACGAACAGTAAGATCTCTTCCAATGCGCCCATGACACCAATCTTAGATACATCATTATTTAAGAAGAAGTTTGAAACAAGTGGTCATCAACAATTTTCTTAGTAGCCACGCTCAACATTTCTACACTTACAGTCTTGTATACCTACATACATATGTAACATCTCATACTATACAATAAACATATTTCATGCGTGTAGTGAGTTTTTTTACAGGGTAAGCAATATAATTGCCCCACATATTTGAGTGTTTTATATAACACTTGCTAGTGCCGGGCTGTGGTTCCACTTCCAATTTCTACTAACAAACGCACCTTCCAACTTTGCTTACCCTCCACATGTATTTACTGTTTTATAATACCTAACATTAGTTATAAAAACGGAAACGAAATGAATGTAATAATAATTAAACTGAATATTATCTAGAGAGCATGTTACAAACTATAAGAAAACTCCCGTTTTTCCCGAACACTTTCATCCACTTTCCAAGAAAAAAAATTTAGGATTGGAGGAGGCAAACAGAACGACTGTTTACCCTGAGGAAGGAACGCGGTCGAGCGTGTGGCGTGCTGTTGCTTGCGAGTTCGATTCATCGCTAGTCGCTCCAGTTTGTAGAAATAAATACTAGATGGCAGCACTATGCGTTAACATTGCGGGAGTTACGAAAACTCTGTTTCTTGAATCGAAAACGGGCTACTCAGAATTAAATGTGTTTAAATTCAAAATTAAGGCGAAAACTATATAGGGTCGAACATTTCGAATATATATAGGGCAAGTATGGATTACTATGCGTCTATGGAATAAACACCACTGCATTACATGGTTCGGGAGATTTTTTTACTGTTTAGTCACGCGTGTGTTCTCCGAAAGATAACCTTATTTGGCAGAAGACGATCAGGGAAGCATCTCACGCACAACGCCCCGCTGTCATGGCGCTATGCATGGCAAGGCTCGTACATTAGATGCAAATCAGCCATTTCGAGATTGGAATAAGTTTTCATAACCCCAGCACCTTACAAAGAGACGCTCTCTACGGGCTTAAGTTATTAGTAACCGTCGTGTTCAGCGCCTGACGTGCAATGTATGTCAACAATGAAGTAGGCCTGGCAAACACGTTCATTCAAAGCATTTATCTACCTCATTCGGTACACAGAAGGGACCTACAGTCTGCCTACCACCAGCAGTGCTCACGCTGCGCCATCGAACGTACACTGTGGACTATTTTATGGTCAACTTCGTGAACTTTAATGGCACATTTTAACATATACGTTTTATGAAAAATAATACCACACATCAAGCTGCAGATGTAGAAATGTTTAGCGTTGCTACTATACAACGTTGGGAACTTGCCTACACATCTGACTGTTTCCTGAGCAAATGTAGGAACGCTACAATGAGTGTATAAGAGGAAACATAACCGTTCCTGCTTTCTCACTAAGCATATACACTAGTATGGTAAGTTTCCGAATAATTTCTTTGAGTGTACGTAGAGATCTGAGGAAATCGTAGATTCATTCCGAGACAAGCTAGAAATAAATAATCATACTTCTATGTATATTTCTAAATTGCTTCATGTGGTATTTTTCCGTACAGTAAATTCCAGGTACTCACAAAAAAATTCTCTGTAATTTAACTAAAAAACATTTTGGAAACTGGTTGCCAAAAAAGTCTTTAGTACGATTAAAAGTCAATACTTGTAAATCTGACAAGTGTCAGTATTACTACAAGAATGTTTCTGTAGCTCTACAAATCCTGTTTTTCCGTAAATACAAATTGAACAGGTTTACAACTAAATGTTTTTTTAACGAACTAGCATTTGTATTTTTACAAGAAATTTTCTGTTCGGTTTACATATATTTTGTATGTATAGTGGCCACGCTGCTGCGCAAAATCAGTCTCCAAATCCCATCATTCGTCTGCTTTCCTGCCAATACGACTATCATAAACGAAGTGGACTGTATTTGAGGTTAGAACATTGTTTACTAAACAAGTGCTTTGATATGTTAGTATATTTCCTCTAACAAATTTGTAATGCGGTTTACTTTTAATTCAAATTGAGTTTATTCACACAAAAGTGCTGCCTTTGATATGAACAAACACGTTCAACACCGTTCGCCATTTGACATTGACAGTTGTGTTCCTTTGGGGTAGGTCAGTGACGGGTACATGCGCAGAAGCCGAATAACCGCCCAACATAATAATTAATGTATGTATTTGTCGCCTTCTGAAGGACGCTTGGATAATATTAAATGTGTAATGAAACACAGGGCCAATCACCGCCTCCCACTGTAACAGAAAGCAGCCAATGAGCAGTTCGAACGTCACGTCTAGCTTATGAGTCATTGAACGCGCTAATTTTTCCGGTACCTTTACATAGGGTATGCTTCCATGATATGAACATATGTTTTTTTATACTGACCAATTTTATTATAAACTTATTGTATTACGTCAGATCCCGGTACCTTTACATAGGGTATGCTTCCATGATATGAACATATGTTTTTTTTTTATACTGACTAATTTTATTATAAACTTATTGTATTACTTCAGATCCATCTGCAGCAGTAGCGGTGATTCGGTGCGAAAGAAATGGGGGAAGGAGGAACAATAAATATTTTCTGCATCTTTTTTCATTTTCCCCGCTCGCGACGCTGGCAACTGAACGAGCAATCGAAAACACAGTCACGTTTACAACTGAACAAACAATGATAACAAGGGATGTGAAAATCCACGTGAATTTCGTACGAAAATGCGAGAATTATATTTCCACGAGAAGTCGTGAAATTGCAGCAAAATCGCAAAAATCTGGAAACTTCACATTAAAATGAAATTTGCCCATTCTATATTTATAGTGATAATAATGAAACATCTAGGAATTTGTTTGTGTTTTGTTTGCTTGTATCAGGAATTTAAGATATTTCGATTATGTTTTAAATGTTCTTTCTCGTCAACTAGTTTATTGAAGTTAATATTGCAGTGCATGTGTTACTAGCAGAATTGTATTTCTAAAAAATGTTTCGCTTAGGTGAACATTTTATTTTAGTTAATCTTCTCTGTCTCACTATGTTATATGGTCATTATTAGAGATATGTCATGCTGAATATCGATGTTGAAAGAAATGTGTCATTATTTGATATACGTTGTAACCAAAACGTCTTGTTTAATTGTACACGGGACGGCACTATTCGTAGGTACCAATCTCGATTGAGAAATTTAAAGATTTTTCTCTGAAATACATTGGTTTCGCTGTTAGGAATTTTTTAAATATAATTCTGGATTAGAAGGTTGGAGAGCTAGGCTGGAAGTGAGACGTGAGTGGTGCTGATGCACTAGGATGTTTAATCTTACTATCCGAAGAGCGAATTTCTGACTGAGTAATGCATCTGCAAGAGGAATGTTGTTTATGCACTCCATGAATGCGGATCTGGAGCGATCTTTGCATGATTCGTGTGTTCTTGGAAGGCCAAATGGAAGGCCAGTCTGCACCACCGAGGCAACTATCGTCAATTACAACTAAGTCCTATTCACTAATTGCTAATCAAAAAGTAGTAATATAATTATTAATAATAATTTTCGTTGAACAGCAATTATTTTAAAAAAAGTTTTGACGAATAGTGAAAATGTTCACACGATGTTACGTCCATTGTCACCTGAGATAAGTTCCTACATTAAAACTATGGCCAAAACTATGTTAGTTAATGTATATTTTAATTTCTCGAATAGCGTAGTTCCTCGCCACGGGTTAGCCGTATTTAACTTCCATTTTTTTTATCGTATTAATCTTTTACTTAAATAAAACTGGAGTCATCTTTGGAAATAATTGAAAGGTTTTCCTTTTTGGATTACGTTTGTTTCCTTATCTTCAAATATGTTAATTCCATGGCTAATAAGCACGAAGTTGCCCATAATTGTGTTTTTCTGATAATAATTTTTACTAATTAAAAGATAAGATTGATGTTTCTTAATGATATGTATATTATGCTATATACTTTCTTCAGTGGCAAGGTCAAATGTTTATGAGCCAAAGGAAATTCTTTTATTAAAGATCTAACTATGGAACTTTTCGGTGTTTCCTTTAGAGTGAGCTGTGGTAGTTTTAAGACATAGTATTTGTTGCTGGGATGTGTAACGCTTACTTTCAGTTGTCTTGCAAACACCAACAGTGTCTACGACACAGAAATATCCTTCTGAGTGGGCTGAACACGGGTATTCATTCATATTATAGCTACACTGTTAAAAAAAAAGTCCCTTT
The DNA here is from genome assembly GCA_029891345.1 of Dryococelus australis. NCBI lineage: Eukaryota > Metazoa > Arthropoda > Insecta > Phasmatodea > Phasmatidae > Dryococelus > Dryococelus australis. The sequence goes on along the minus strand of CM056998.1, from coordinate 194,489,957 downwards.
ATTATACGGAAAAGTGCTGGTAAAAATTTATCTAGAGGTGTCCCCAAACTTTCCGTAAAATTACGGACACATTGATTTTCAAAAACAGACTTTCCGTAAAATTTACGGAACCTCTCCGTTAATTCCCTAGTTCGTTTTCTGCATTTCTGATTTAAATCATTTTTAATATCTATTTTATTTTAATTTTCATTATGTGGGCGTTCTATTGTGTATAAAAATATATTTAAAAAAGTTGAAATATTTTATACTTAAGAAATATTTGAACCGGAGTAAAAAATTTGCATGTTCACGACCCTAACGACGTACCTAGAATGCTCACATGGTGAATCAGGTATAACATCTGAATTTCTATTAGTCACATAAGCAACTTTTTTCGTTTATGTTAAATTGAATGTATTTTATATATATTTAGGGCCAACATAAGTCTGTTGCTAATTTTTAATGTTTGAAAGAACAGGTCTTAGTGGACATGGATAACCTTAACGGCCGCAGATACGATAATTTTCTGGTTACAGTGGCGAAGAAAGCTTCGTGTAGACTCGGCATTGTTCGGGCCCGAAACCCGAAGTTATAGGAATTACGGAGATTTCCATATTTTGTATTTACGCAATTAACTCCTTTTTTTTTGTCATTACGGATTGCGTGTCCGTACATTTACTGTGCATTTTCGTAAACGTTATCGTAAATATACGGAAACCTTTTTAGAGTGTAGGTGTTAACGGAGGCAAACATTAAACGTAAACATATCTGGTTTCCAACGTGGTCGCACACACGTTACAAGAAACATTATGTGTCGTAGACATGTTCAAATTACTAAATATGTGTTTTCTCTAAGATTTATTTTTTCCTGCTTACATTTTACACTCTTTAGTTAGTAGTGTATTTGCTAGATGTACACATTTTACGGCTTGAAATAAGATCTCGGCTCAGTGCAGGGGAAATGTTTCCTCTGTACTGAGTTGCTCTTTAACTAAAAATGTGTAAGGTAATTAAAAAAAATGCATAGTTAACAAAATATAAACTAAACTAATTATTTATGTTTAGGCGCGTTGGGGGGGGGGGGGGGGGTTGCTCTCCTTTTCTTTCGCCCCGAGTCGCCCCCACTGATTTTGAGCATAAATTCAAAACTTCCGGTGTATTTCAATTATTGAACGCACGAATCGAGAAAACCTGGCACGCTGCAGGTTGGTTTTATAAACTTTTGTTTCTTCTTACACGCATTGTTGTGGCCTCCCAGAGGTATACTGGAACGATTTCTTGATAAACAACTTCCAAAAATTATATTTCCTAAATATGCCAATTATCACAAACGTTTTATACATCTGTTAACATGAAAGTATCTAATTTTTCGTTAAATTGAAGTTTTATCTGTATTTTAATTATAAATTATAATAATGTATTTATAATAAATGTGAAGAAAAACAATGAGAAAAAATGTGTGTTGGTAGCGCCTAGTGAGAAACAGTTCTCGTGCCAAATACCATTACAAATGAGTGCGCACGGATTCTGTGCACTGTCCTTTAATGTATAGGCTATTCACGGTAAAGTGAACACTTTTTAAGGCACTGCTAAATTTTTCCTTTCAATTGATTTCTACTTTTCCCCACTTTTTAATGTAAAACTTGAAGTATGACTAATAAACACAGTATATACATTTCATCACTCTCAAAAGTTAATGCCCGAGACTGCAATAAAATATATTTATTAGGGGTTAATGCCTTTCGGAAGGGCCTTAAAAAAATGCTCACTTTACCGTGAACAGCCTATAATTCTCTAGACTTGGCTAAACTTTGTTTACACGAGGCGGAGGAATATCCAGGAAGTAGAATTTTACCAGGGCTTCAGAAAAGTGCGAAGTAACGGCGAATGGATTATATGTCCGCAGTAGCGTTGTGGTCAGAGTACTCGCCTCCGAACACGGCGAACTGGATTCTATTTCCGGTCTTGAATTTTAGCATATGAAAAACATGGCGGTCGTTGTCGTAAGCCGTTGGAATTACTCGGAGAATTGCCGTTTCCCAAGCCGTTGCAATCTGTTGCTGCTCCATCCCCACGCCATTTCACCCTCGTCGAACCTAAAGAGCTCAATTGAAAGCGTCGCGCAGATTTCATACTCGCACAGATGTATCCTCCTTCCCCAAGTCTGGTGAAATTTTAATGAAACGGGAAGACGTGAAGTTGAGTTGTGTTGAGAGATTCGGGCGGCTCTTAACAACGAGGTCTTGAGAGCCGATGAGGGTGAAATGAGGTGAGAATGGAGCAGCTCCGGAATGCAAGGGCGCGGGACGGAAGATACCCGAGAAATCCCGGCGACCAGCGGCATCGTCCGACAAGTTACCCACGTGCCAAAATCCGGAAGCGACCACGCCGGGAACCGAACCCGGTTTGCTAAGTTAGGAGACGAGTGCCGGCACGTAATCAACATTGCACAGTATGCCCTGTGTTGCGTTAGCCATCAGAGAGAGGCCGGCAAAATGTGCTGATGGCCATGAATACTAAAATATAGGCGACTCAATTCACAAAACCAAATAGCCGACATGTGAACGCCGCGCGTGTTGGATAAACTGCCTTAATTATGGGTTGGGGGGGGGGGGGCAGGGCGGGGTGGATTAGCCGCCCAATAACACTGGTCCATTCAAATGATTATCACCTGGGATGACAAAGGCCTCGGTCTGTACTTCCCCCGCGCTGAGAAGCCTAGCACAAAATCGTGTGTTATATTTGGAGAAATTGTCGTTGTTATTACGGCGTTTGTTAATAAATTCTGACAAACACAGCCGTACAATGTTGCTATATGTTGACCAGTTTTGTTTCTTATAAGCATTCTTATAAGCAATATTCATACAATTTTTCCCGGCCTTTAATTATTCCCTGATATTTCTCTGACACATGTAACTCAGTGTTTATGCTGAAATATGTGCAATGAAGCACAGTGTTAAAAAACAAATACTGTAGGAAGGTTTAGTTGAACTGGAAATAGCTGTATGCAGTGCTTGAGTGTCTTTCGGACTCGCCTAACGAGAGCCTGGCGTTGTGCTTGTTTCAGGTTCGTAGCTGCGTTATGGGTGGTCACCCTGGCGTGGGGATCTCCGAACGGACCAACCAGCAGCAAGTATCCCCTCGAGGTGAGTACACCCAGTGACATATTAAGTTTCGCCAACTGCGATCGGCGTGCATGAAACAACTCTCTCTCTCTCTCCCCCCCTCTCTCTCTATCGCTGTTAAATAATACAAAGCAAGGCAAGAAAATGTGTTCGCAGTCATTATCTTCAAACGTGCATACGAGCTAAACTACTTTGCAACAACAATGATGTAAAGCTGCTTCGCTTTGCTTGAATTTTCATATAATTTGTGACTAAAAATTCCAAAATTTGAAATGCCCACCATCTTTTATAATTACGTTATACTTTTAATTAAATTGTACTCTTTTTTCTATTACTTTTTTTTTTTTTTTGTCCTGCTACTAAGCGAGATATTTTCAAAGCATTTCATATAAGCTGTGTGGTTCAGTGGAAAAACTTGGTACTTTACACTTTCACAATAACATCTTCAAGTTACCAAATATAATATTTCCATAAAGTTAAAAAATCATTAAGTTTGAATGGCTGTCGCTTGTAACAGAAACAAAGGAAATAAATTAACGGAAGACTCGTCTTCCCCAGATGGTGCTGAATGATATTATCGTCAAATTAGTTTTTGACATCATTATACTTATCTGGTTTTTGTATACAAACAAACTGCAGCCATGAAAACACGACAATTGTATTACTATATACAGGAAATATCCACAAGTTGTATGTCTTGTAGGCTGAACAAAACAGTCCTATGTAAGCACAGCGGATCTACTGTCGGTTACACATTGACATGTGACCAAGGAGATATATAATGTCTGTTACTTGCTTGCACTGTATTCGGTCCTTCTTTATTTTCGGCTGTATTACTGGACAAGATCGCTGTAAAATTGTCAGTTAAAATTTGGTCCAATTGTAAAAGCAAACACTGACGTTTGTCTTTGAAATCCAGCTGACCAGTAAATGAGGTCATTAAAATTACCGGTCTCACTGTATACTATATTCGCGCAAAACGTCATCTAAAGTCTTTGGAATGAATTTGTTTAATCTCTGTACTTGTATCTTCAACGTGCATTCAATTAATTAGATCTCTTAACGAATACAAAAGGAAACTGAATTTCTTACGGGTCCTATACGTATTTCCTGATATGTATTTATTTCTGATAGAAGAGGAGTGAGCAGCTGCGGGCATTTGAACATTTTTGCATACATTTAAAAATGTACTTTATATTATACACTAGCGATCCGCCCTGGCCTCGCTCGGGTGCGATCTACAAATATGCAGTTGTTTACGTTTACAGCAAATATATACACGAAATGCTCAAGGTAACTAACATAGAATTAATACTGTGTTGTTCAAAAAGTCTTCATGAGTGAACCCTTATTTTTTATCCAACTTTAAAAGATAAAAATGGTTGCTGTTGGTCATCCTTAAAAAATAAACATATGCTGTCGCGGACTTTTTTGTTAGACCTATTTGAGATCTACATTTCTGTAGTATATTATTTATGTTCAGTTAAGTTAGGTTGTAAGTTAGTCTGTAAGCCGTCCCTGCTAAGCGTTCAAGCATAAAACCGGGGGATGTTAAATAGCCCTTTACAATACAATACAATTATCCGAATACACAGACATACGCGGCCGGGCGACCTTGTTGTATACCATGCATAGCGAAACTATCTGATAGCATTACATATCCTTGAAACATAGTACGATGTTATGCCATGAGTCATGTAACAGTCATATGTGAAGGTAACAGTCGGTGGCCAATGCCCAGAACTGTATCAGTCGTGTTCTGGCATCGCTGAAATGCTCGACGACCGCTTGCAGCCCTGCCCACGACGATGCGATACTCCAGCAGGATAATACACCCGTGTCAACGGTCCCAAGTTGTCCAGAATTGGTCCCAGGAGCATTATGGAGAGTTTCGACTATTACTGTGGCAACCTCGTTCGTCCAGTGTGTACTCCATCGAGCATTTATGGGACGTGGTTGGGAGGTTCATTAGCACCCAATATCCTACACCTACAAATAGCAGAGCACCGTGGGTAGCTATGCAGACGACATGTGTCAACATTTCTCTACATATGCTTAGTCCACTTGTGGAATCCACGACTTGGTTAGTTGATGCCCTTCGCTGGTGTTCAGTAGGGCCCTAGACGATGTTTTATCCCTATCTAATGGCTTTTGGCATGTCTGTATAGATGCATACATTGCAATATTAAAATTACAATACCGTTCATTTTGTAACAATATATCTCTCCACTGTACTTGTTTCGTCGGGTAGTCTAGGACACATTATTTCTTCACTAGACAAATATAGCCTTAAAAGCATACATAATGTTGTTACGATATGCCTAATGAGATATCGTACACGCTATTGGGGTGCGTAAGTCATGAATGGTAGGCGACACAATATCATTTCACTACGTCACTAGTTTTATACAATTAACTCACGTCATTTACAATACGTTAAATACACCACGTTACAACAAGTTACTTTACGCTAAAACCGAGGGAGTTCAATTACCTAATTATTATTATTAAACTACTGAATTACTTTAAGTTTAGCCACGCCATTATCTAAAGTCTTAGATCGCTACATGATCCGTTGGACTGATATCACCTTGTCTGTTGCCGAAGGCTGGTTCACATCTCGGCTACGGCGGTTCACTGTACGCCCTGCGTCCTTGGTTGGCGGCTGGTGCAGGAAGACCGCGCTTCTTGGCCCTGCCCTAGCGGCGCTTAAGTATTCCCGCAAGGTTTACTAACTATGCTGCTGTTTTCCAAACATCTCGTTGTTCGTGGCCTCGTCCTGAATACTGTCGTTTGTCGCCTCTGCGTGGGGTGTGTCCCTGGCAAGCGTTACATATGCTGCTTGCATGCACCGTAACAATATGGTTCATCTGCTCATCTGCGTGGTCCTTATGTGCAGCACTGAATCCAATTTTCTTCAAATGTTTCACGACAAATTATGTGCATTATCTTCTTTGGCTGTGAATATTTTCCCCCTGTCACTTGTATCTGGCATTGTTTCAATTTAGACTCTCCCACATACAATCAACTTTTGCTAGATTTTCTTTGTGGCAAAATTTTGAATTTCCATAGTGTCTCCAATTCCTCTGATTTTTTTTTATATGGGCTTGAAGTTTGGATCACTTCCCTGAGCTTCTTCTTTTCGAAAAGTTCTTCTTCTGTTCCTGAAATCTGGAAGAGATGAAAGAGTTTTCAGAACTCATTCGATGTGCTTTCATACTGAGGGTTGGCAGCGTTCAGAAGAAAGTGGTATTCAATATCTCTTATACTCGCTTTACCATTATAGATGTGATACACTGCACTTTCCATTGAAACCACACCCCAGGATCTTCGCCTGTCTGTCGTGCCTCACTCTCACGAAATATGGCACAATGAAAGTACTGACGAGCACCTGCCGTCTAAAAATACATTCCTTATATTTTTCATATCAGGCGATCTGTGCAAATTTACCCTCTTCGTAAGTGTTCGTGGCTACCCAAAATGCACTAATTATATCTAATGAATATGCCATGGCAGTGGCTTCCAAAACGAGCATCGCTATATGGTGTGTTTAAAACACATTTAAAAAATGACTCCCTCTACATTAATTATACTCATCCACCAGCGCTGTAAGGCTTGTCCTGATATTAATCCTTTCGTGCTCACTGTAGACAATTGTCTACATTATGCACAGGAAGGTTACTTTTTACAGGTACTCTACACTGCGAGCTTCAGAGCCCAGTGGTCTCGTCTATGGTTTCTGATTCGTAAACCGCGCTACTGTTTTACGTTATGATTGGTTTATGTCACTCATCAGTCATCTACAACGCATCATATCCATGTAACATTCATCAGAGAAGGAAAGGAATAAGGATATTGGAAGTTGCCAGTTTTTCAGCAAAAAAATAAAAAGAGATGTTATATGTAGTACAACATTTGTTTAGTCGCCTGATAATATCATCATAACATCTAATTCCAGTAGCTCTAATTTTGCCGATGAGGCCAGTGCCAAGGCTTCCCAAAGAAGTAAAAAATATGACATTAAAGATACAATACCAGACTTTGAAAGGAGCAAGGTAGAATGTGCAGAATTGAAAGGCAGTAATACTTCAGAAGATTCAAATAGGCCATTTTGACTATACAGTAAGGAAAAGTATTAGGTTTAAGTATTATAAATACAGTCCTTACTAGGCGGAAGGAAGTTTTGCACTATGATTAATCGATCCGGCCCACTGTGCGGCGTTCCAACATTTTGAGGGCCAGTGATGCCATTATACAGTTGGAGCCCGATGTACAATCCATGATATTCCGCCACCTAATGCAAATAAAGTTTAACCAAGTCTAAAAAATTACACCAAATGAACACCACACCTCATTCGTGGACACTCGGAGTAATAATATTTTGCATAAGAACTATTTATTAATAATAACTTCCAACACACCTATTTCCCCATCTATTTTTTCATATAAATTATAAATGAATAATTATAATTTATATATAAAATATAAGTAAATGTTCGGTTTAACCAAGAAACAACCACATAGAGTAATTTTCCAAAGGTTTGATTCAGAAAAGTGTTAATAGACTCTACGAGTATTTCGCGAATTCATTCGGAGGCGAAGTAGACTCTATACACTTGTTTTTTCTCCTTCTATTGTGATTGGACGACAGTTTTTTAGACACGCCCCGTTCAAGTGAGCCAGTAATAAGCAGGAAGCAGTAGTGCGAGTGAGTGTTTAACATTACTGTACAGAGATCTCTCCTGATCACAGTAACCTCTCCAGCCTAACTTACTGCCAACTCAAACCGCGAAATACTGTGGGCTCTAACTATAAGCTACTGTTTCGCCTCTGTATTGCTAGGTACTCTGTGGCGACGAGTAGGTAATTGACGTGGCAGGACAGACGGGAGATGATGGAGCGCGATAGGACGGACATGTGTCTGTCCGGCGGCAGGCGGTAAGGAGCTGCGGCTGTCTAAGGGAAGGTACTTGTCACTAGTACCGTTAGCCTTGATAATTATCACTCCTGCGCTGGTCTAACCGCCTCGGGAGTGAAGAAGGTCGTGTCCGGTAGCCATTGTTCCCCTGGGACCAAGGCAATTGGCCGTGGAGGCACCAGCTCCAGGACAAGGAGAGCAGCGGGGTGTTAACTCAGGGGGCGATGAACCTTCATCCGCGGGTGTCGGCCCAACTGCTTTTGAAGTGACGGCGGCCTGCATTGTGTGCCAGCACCTAGCGAAGGTTCTCTTGCCCTACAGCGTCAGTCCTTGCGGCAAGGACAGGGCGATTCGTATCGCACCTCACTTACGTCCAGGGTTGCCAGATGTATGACTGTAGTCGCACGCACCATCTCCAGACAGGACTTGGCACCGACACAGGTTTCAACCACGAATACCAGCTGAACCGCTTATTCGTCTTCTGCGCATGTACCCAACATTGACCTACCCCAAAGGAACACAGATGTCAAAGTCACATGGTCAACTCTGATGGAAGTGTTTATTTATATCTTAATTGTTTAAATGACAAGCGCTATGTATCAATAAAATACTTTTACCAATTTAAATTCTAATCAAACTGCATTACAAATTAACTGGAGGAAGTATAAATAGAGACATGAAAAATTTTCGGTTTCGTTTCGGAACAAGCTAGAATGCTAGACACGTTTGTTTATATACCTTCTACCATTGGTCCATTCGGTGTTTTGACACCTCCTGGAGAACGCTGGTCCAATCGCTGCCTTCCTCTGTCACAGCAGACAACCGATGTGCAGGTGATATCTGCATAGTTGTCCATATGACTTAGTCACCTGCACTATAGGCCATTGAACTCTCGAATTTTGCAGGTCTTTAAGTACAAATACATCTCAAACCATTTGTTTACATATCAGTTTTCTAACCTAGAATCCAGACCATACAGTTCTCGCTAGACGTGTCAGCAGATAAGCAGTTCAATGTTGGGACACGGAGATTGGTCGTGTGCAGCCAACGAGATCGGTCTACCTCATCTTTAAAGGCTGTTCTCAATAAAATGAGCAGTTTTGAAATTAACCTTTAAAAAAATTCACTGCTCCTACCTGCATACATTTTAACGGGCGCACTGAGTAACATGCTCACGGTAAAGTTGGTAAAGATGGATGGAAAGCAGTTATATAACTTAGCGTCGAATAAAATGAGTTAGATAACCATTTGTGATAACTTAAAATATTTCTTTCGCTTTTTGTTTTATAATGTATCATAATGTAAAAAAGAGCACGTTTGTGAAATATTTACTTTTCTTATAATTTCAGAGTTTTACTGGACCGACGCATGGATAAAGTGATGAGGCCCTGACCTGTGCTAGTTTTACATGAGGAGGAAGAATACGCAACGAGTGTACAAGTAGATTTCAAGCAGGCCTTTCAAAAGTGCTCATTTTACCGTGAACAGCCTATAGACGCTCTGCCGCACATGCAAGCAGCTCCGTCACCTGCCAGCAAAAGGTTTTGTTTTGATTGTGTATTAAAAAAGCCTTTATGTCTACTCTGAAATGGTCGTAACAATACACAGAATCTAAGGGTGTAGGCAGACGTAGCTGCTGCATATAACTTAACAACGCTCAGTTATAAAATGCAGTCAACTGGACTTAAGGTGCTGATCATCAAACATCTAGTCAAAGACTCTAATTTCCAGTTATATATTATATAAATGACTTTCTACTTATTTGTATTAAGTATGTTTTATTCAGGTACTCAATTACATTGATATTAGAAACATCACAATATTAAACGCTCCTTACCAAAGCTATTACTGAAGCTTCCTAAACAATCCCTTCTAGATCCGCAGCTATCCACTACGGACCCGCCACTGGAAGTATAGTATTGCGGGTCACCTGCAGCAGCTCCCTGCGCCGTCAGTCAACCAGAGTGGCGAAGGCTGTACCAGACTGCAGGAAAGATGACCGACACACTCGTGGCTCCACTATATGGTCTGGATGCGCCCCCACCCCTTCCCATTCCCCTCCCCCTTCGTCGGTGGCTGAGTGCCACCTTGCCGCTCGTAACATATTGCAACACCTTACTGCCATGCCAATCCCGCTGTCGTAACGGTTTGCTACACCGTTTGGCCAATCGGCGCCTGGCGAACCGCTCTCCAGCCTGCAGCCCAGCCAGTAGAGAACCTTCCGCGGCAAGCAGTAGCCAAACAGACAACACGAGACCTGCTACCAGGGCCTCATGCAACCAATCAGACAATGGGTGCGCCCACATGAAAGGAACCGCCACACTATTTCGCCCGTGTCCATGATAGTGACTATAAAGACTGGAAAATAATTCTCGAGCTGAGTGACCTTCAAGGTGGACTTTGTTTAGCCAAGCAGATATCAGCTGATCATTGGCTGTTGGCTTCCCCGGTGGAAGGCCATGATCGAGACTGCAGTTTTTTCATGTTTGTTATTAGCTGAGAGCGTCAAACAGTTCGTGGGTCAAGCGCGGGTGTAAACCTAACATACATGTGTTCGAATTATAACTTGACCAGAAATGAAACTGCAAACATTTCAGATCTCTATTTAAGACTATTGGTCAAGGGTTTTGTTTGGGGTCGTAAATTGGAAAGGGGGCATTTCCTCATTATAATTTTATTAATTTATTGAACATAAAATTACTCGTTGAAATAATTGTAACATAATTTCATTTTAGTTTTGAAACATTAATAGGCTAGTTACATGTCTGGGTTTTGGGAAGGGGATGGGGGTGGCGGTAAACCTCTGTGAACCCCCCCTCCCCCGGCCACTCCTGAATCAGTTCTTGCTATTGGCCAGCTGCTGGGAGAAAACTTCTCGAGTATTGTCATGTCACCTGGCAACCCTGGAGCAGTGTTTCGTGTGCGCCCACCTGCCATTACTCTCATAAACACCCCCCCCCCTCCACAAGCTGTCACCCTCGGACTAACAAGAGGCAGGACTTTTCCTGACAGCCGCCTGAAGGATATCCCAGTGCAGCACAGAAGCAGGTTTACACTGCCGGAGGAGAAATCGATTGTTTCGATATCGATTGTTCATTCGCGCGCTTTCTGAGATCACGTGACTCCCCAGTGTTTACCCGTTACACCATGCATACGACACCACAGTAGAGAAGTAAACAGAGGCAAAATGGCGTGGCCGTTTCATAGACACGGGCGTACTCATTCTCTGTGATTGGCTGCGTGTGAAGTTCTAGAACGTGACTCGTGTCTGATAGGATATAACAAGCTGCGACTACTGGCAAGCAGGTTGCGAAGCGCTGATTGGCGGACGGCCGGCCGCCATGTTACTTACTGGCTTGTGATGTAATTTTCCTGGTGTGCGCGGCTGCAGGTCATGGGATAAGCGGCTGTCTCACTACTCATAGACGAGATGTAAGAGTTACGATTTTCGACCGTATGTATATGCAAAGGTTTCCAGTTTGCCGGACAAAGATATTCATCCGGAATTATTTTTTTACTAGGTCTTTTTCCCCACCGAATTTCATATTTTCGGCAACTTGAAACCTGTACTAATCACAGACTAAAAATTAGGTAGACCGATTATTCGTCTTCTGCGCATGTACCCAACATTGACCTACCCCAAAGGAACACAACTGTCAAAGTCACGTGGTCAACAGTGATGGACGTGTTGGTTTATATCCTAATTATTAAATGACAAGCACATTTGTATGAATAAAATACTTTTACCAATTCTAATCCAATCAAAATGAATTACATATTGGGTATAGGAAGTATACATACATCCCAAAGCACTTGTTTACTAAACAGCATATTAACCTCAACTCCAGTCCACGCCATTTTCGCACGTCGTATTGGCAGAAAAGCAGTTCAATGTTGGGACACGGAGATTGGTTGTGCGCAGTCAGCGAGATCGGCCTACCTCATCTTTAGTCTATGGAACTAATATTACATTTTGGAATCGAAATCGTTTACCAGGAGCGCTACTATGGCTCCAGTATTATTTTTCATTCGAGGTTCGTTTACCAGGAGCACTGCACAAATACAGGGTGTATGATTTTTGCTACACGTTCCGCAGAGAGCGACCTTATTATCTTCGACATTATTATCGTTCGGCTGCCATGACGCCTGGGAATAAGGATTTCTAATTTGTAAGTTTAAATTCGTATTTCCCTCTTGTATCTGGCAATATACAGCACCGCGTAGAGGTTTAAATACTGCGTGTCGTTTTCAGATAAAATTACCACATGCCAGCCGTAGCGGCAGCAGCGAGAACTAACAAAACACACTCTAAATACGAACCAGATGAACATCACTGGCTGTTACAGGGAAACAATTTCATTGGTTGAGTAAGTGACAGCAAACTACGTGCGGCGGATTAAATACGTATTGTTTTTATTGAAATGAACTTATTCATCACGAGAAATAAACATATTTCCGACTGACACTTTTTATATTGTGCAATTTAGATAATTAAGAAAAATAAAAACACTTCGCGTTATCAAGCATTTATTTACAGCTTACAGCTTTTAGACCGTTGCATTACCAACTGAGATATCAAGCGAACGTTGACTGCAAAAAGGAAAATATATCAATTATAACTACTGTAGAATGTATTTACTTTTAAATTGTGTGCCTTTTATGTACATTTTTATTTCAGTTGGTAATATTAGGACAGATGACACAAACAGCACGCATGGATGCACTCACTTCGCCACATTTAATGTAGTTTAAACATTCAAACCGAGCGCTATGGTGATTATGTAGAGACGAAATGAAAGAAGTGAACACGGAATGAAAAACTGAGTGTTAATGTTGCGTCATAAAATGGTATTATAAAAGACCAAACTTAAATTTAAAAATACATTTTTTATGTGTCTTATTAGTACAAGCGTTTTCATTTTGTTAGATATGCGTTGTTTAACTGATCCATAACTCGAAAAACTAATCACTGAAAAATAGCTATTGACTTTATAAGTGAAGGGAAACGGGTACTTTTTCACTAATTCATAGGTTCAAAGTGTCTATTTATTAAGTCAGATGCTGTTAACTAATATAAATAGTGAACTTCTCACTGATTCAGATACAGAGTGCAGTTTGAAGGACCGTTTTAAGAGGCTAATATTTATATTCGTCTTGTCATGAATAAGGATCACCTTGGAACTGCACTCGTATGTATGGAATATTGTGTTTATTTAAGAAAGTCGACAGTGATTGCAAAGGAAGAAGAATAGCGACCAACAAACACTACAAACAGTTCGTTACCACATTTCTGGATCACATTTGCTGCTGTGAAAGAAGATTGATAGAGAAGTGCTCAAGGGCCAGCTAACTTTAGAGACGGAACACAGATGCGTGCTCTCAGCAATGGAAATATCTCTAAAAGAGCTTCGAGAAGTTCGCAGACATAGAAGAAGATAAAAGCCCCTCGCGTATATTTTTTCTGTGTCGTCAATTTCTCTGTTTATTTTCTTATTCGTCCCTTCATTTGTCGTTCTTGATTACTTTGTTTAACTTTATCTTCTTTCCCCTGTGTAAGCCTTCGCTAGATTTCTGCGATACTAATCTGAGTATTGTAGAAGAATATATTTAATACGTTGTTAAATACAGTAAATACAAATTCTAACTACAAGAAACAGTAACATTTTCTCTTGCGAAATGTATGTGGCACTTTAAACGGACTCAGCTTCATTCCCAGCAAAGGATATGTAAGAAAAACCACCTTGTCACAGGAATAACTTTCACTGCTTTATTCACTACACTGAAATTTATTTGATAGAGCTAATGTTTGAGGTCATTGCAAATATTTAATACATGGACAATTTCTAAAAAAATAGCGATAGTTATCATGTTTATTGAGAGACTATTCGGCAATTTCGGAGTTAACTTTTTCACTGTGTATTATGTGATTAATAAATATACCATCAGATGAAATAATTATGTATTTAAAAACTATAATATTTTAGTAGAGTTTTTCATACGATTCGTTATACCTACTACAAATTAATACCATTTTGATCACTTTCCTGTAAATAAATACAGTATTTTAATCACTTTCCCGTAAAGAAATACAATATTTTGCTCTTAAAATAATACACTTTTCGAAACTAGGTTTGGGTATACACAACGTGTTAATAAAAATCATCGACAATCTCCGGCAGGTTATTCCTAATAAAAATATAATACGAAATCTTTGTACAACTTTTCTTTGAAGTGAATATTAAGAGAGATATTGCACCCTGAAAATAGAGTTTCAAGTGAAGTCCGTTTACAAATATCAGAAACTACTTGAGATTACTCAACAAATCGGTGAAAAGTGTATTACAGAACGGAAATTTTACACTTGTAAAAATACGGTTGGCAATATCATCCCCCTTCATTAGAAAATACAATTATTTTGTTACGAATCAGCACCCCTATTTTCCTAATAAAGTGGAATAGTATGAGTAACCATATTTTTACAGGTGTAAAATGTCAGTTCTACAAAACACTGTTCACCGATGTATTACATAACCTCGCAGAGTTCTGGCATGATTCTTGTAACGAAAATCATGCCAGAACTCGACTTTTGAGGACGCAAAGCTCCTTTTGTAATCACTTTAAATAAAAAGGGCTACATATATTTGCGTCTTATATTTTCGTCAAGAATAATCTCCCGTAGTTCGCCGGTGATTTTTTGTAGCACGTTGTATATACATACTTGTCGGGATTTGTTTGAATCTCAGGTTGTTGAGACTTTTACATTAATGACTCCAACAAGTGGTCGATAATTAAAATTATATAAATATTCGATGGTACAGATGCAACATCTTTTAATTATCAGAGTCAACAAAATATTTAATAATAAATTAATTATTGCATTGTAACCACTCGACAGTTTAAACAATTGTAAAATAAATACTTATACTATGGTATGGCTGAAATGCAAAATTCTACTTATTATTCAGTATTTTGCAGTTTATGATAACCCGTTCGGGTGCCGCGGTGCCGTAGTGGTCAGACAACACGCCGCCCACCTTGGGAAGGTCACCATGTTTTTTGCATGTGGGAAATTGTGTTGGACGATGCCGCTGGTGGGCGGGGTTTCTCGGGGATCTCCCGTTTCCCCCGCCCTGGTATTATAGCGCTGCTCCATACTCAACCTCGCTTCTCCCTCATTGGCTCTCAAGACCTCGAAGTTGGTCCAGACGTATTTCCTGTACATTCGTTGCTTGCGAGTACCTCAGAAAATACAGGTCCTAGCAATATACGACTTTTCGCCAGAAAAAAATCAAAACAATTATCTGGGCTAGTAAAGTTGTTAATTTATTGTAAGTGAAATAATCATGTAAATGTACAAAAATCTCATTTTATAGCCTGCCTGCGCAGTTTCCTTAATAAGAAGGAAAAAAATTTAACGGTACAGTCGTAGTTAGATTATATGGGCTTTCATCGCGTGCGTCGCTGGTCTGGGACGCGGGAGATTCTGGGTTCGAACTCCAGGTAAGGAATTGGTGTTAGCTTAAGTCAGGTTATAAGTAGAGACCTGAAAAATTCGCGAGTTCAATGACCTGCAGGATAGATCCTACAGTCTTTTGCACAAATATGCGGATGTCAACTGCGAATTGTTGGTCTGCTGTCACAATGGAAGGCGACGGTTGGACCTGCGTTCTCCAGGAGGTTTCAAAGACCGCGTGGACCAATGGCTGAAGTTCTATAAATACACATGTTTTGAATTCTAGCTTGCCCCAAAATGAATTTAGTTAAAATTTAGTTAAAAATAGAGACATACAAAATTCGCGTTACTATCAGGCTTCAGGCTAAACTTTACAGTGCTGTATATACTGGAGCCGGCGTCGTTTTTCCATTGGCTGCTACATAGATGTGAAGTCACTCCCTTTCTGACTGAACAGCACGTGATTGGGGCACACAATCTTGAAGTGTTCACTTATAGGCGCTGAGTTACCTTGGGTTTGTCAGATTAAGTATGGCCCAATGACAAAATTATTGCAAAGGTACACGAGTTTAAAGTTAAACGTGTCCCCAAATGATAACACAAATTTGGCAGGTCCCTAGTTATAAGAGTTTGTAAGCCGTCCTCTGATAAACCTTCAGGTTTAACAGAGAGCGACGTTAATAAGCCTTATATTCATCGCGTGTAATAAAATCCCGCTGTTGCAGATCTCATCTCCACAGGAAAGCGTTAAAGCGGGAGCACTGCACGTGTGTCGAGCACGTTGCGCGTAGGGGCTACGGGGTGCTGGTCGCGCGTGCTATTGTCGCCCGTATTGCTGTGCCTAGAACGAGAATTGAAGAGAAAAAAACCTTGGGTCCATGTACTCTTTGAAGGCCGCCCGAATCTCTCACCCCTCTGCAGTTGCCCTCCACCCTTGGATCGTGCATTGCAGGTGGTATCGTAGTGACACATCTGCCTCGTGTGTGGGGCTGACCTGTGTCCAGCTCCGGGCAGACTCCAGGCGAGTCCCGGATCGTGAACCGTGGGCCCGCAGGGGACGCGTGATCCATTAGGCGACGGCTAACTCGCCCCGAGATAGGGTAATACAGTCTCCCCTCACCCCGGCGGAGGGGCGACGTCAGATGCTGGAGGCCGATACTCACATGCCACGCGAGGGACGGACAATGCGATCACGTGGAGGGGCCAACGACATAATCGGGAATCACCTCCCACCCCCCACCCCCCGCGGATAGGAGAATCGGTACATGACTTAGGTCAGGGGGGGCATGTTACTTCTCAGTGGGCAAGGATCGTCCCGCTATCCACTCGTAGAATACCATCCTTCATTTCATTCGACCTTATAGACTTAACGTCGTGGACTCAATGGAAATGGTACTATAGGCTATTCACGGTAAACTGAGAGACATATATGAGTGACATGCGCCCAGTCAAATTGGTAACAATGGAAGGAAAGTAGTTCCTTGTCTTAACATCGAATAAAAAGTGTTACCCAACCATCTAATTGAAAAAATAAGTAAATTTGTTAAATATTTACTTTTATAATAATTTCACTGTTTAACTTGACCGTTGCATGAATGAAGTAATGAGACCCATGACAATGTGCGTACAAGTAGATCTTAAGCAGGGTTTTCAAATGCGTTCACTTAACAGTGAACAGCCTATACTTGTATGTACAGTGCACTGTATATTCTTCCGCAATATCTAAACTAACGTTACTGCAGCCATGATATTTTTATTCGTGCTTCAGTCAACTGAAACTGTGAAATTATTAGAGAAATAAATATTTTACAAAAAAATGCTGATTCCTACACTTATGTTGTATTAAACAAACAAAAGAAAATTAAATAATGTCAATACATGGGTACGTTTGCCTAACACTTCTAACTCAACATGAAAACATGGAACTACTTTCACTACACTCTAAATTCGAATCAGTGAGAATTTCACTGTTACAACTGTTACAATCAGTAAAACGTATCTGACTGATTTCCTTCACTTATTGATTCAGTGACATTTTCCACTGATTCGTCAGTCTTTTTTTTTTTTTTTCACTGTTTACTGAGTGGTTTATTTTTGACTGTTGGCTCCTTTAAACAGCGCGTAAAAATGGCCGTTAAGTAACGTATATCAAGTGAAATAACAACGAATAAACTAACAAAACCAATACAAAATTCCCTCTAAAATGCGTTTCTTTTTTCAAAATGTAATTTGAGAAGGTAATGGAAATACGCTGCCTTTCATTCCGTTTTTACATCTTTCATTTCATTTTCATGTAATCATCAGGGCGCTCTGTTTGAAGGTTTAAACTACATATAATGTGATCTAGAGAGCGGACTCGTAAATACTATTCGTTTTAACGATCCTAATGTTACCATAAGAGCGTACAATTTAAATCCTCACGATTTCGCGGCTAAAGGATAAGAAATATATTTTCCTCTCGTTGTTTCAATTTCGCGTAGTAGCGGCGTAACGCAGATGGCAAGGTATCGGTCTAGAGTCAACAGACTTGCGAGTTCAACTCCAGCTGCCTCCGAAAATGTTTTACCCTTTAGAATTACGGTAAATTGCGCAAAATTAATAGTAAAGTATCGTAAAACATGTTTATTTCTCGTAATTATTTGGCTACATTAATTAAAAACAATATTTAATTCGCCACTCCAGTCGGCCGTCACTCGTTCAATCAATGAAACTATTACAAGTCCCTAATTCTAATTTAGAGTGTACGTCGTTATCAACATTACGGCGCGTATTCCGCTCAAAGAGTACGTTACAGTATATGCATTTAGGAGCAGTGACATTTTTCAAAGGTTATTTGTAAAAGTGTTTGAGTAACGCTGAACAGTCTATACTCGACAAAGTCGAGTGGGCCTCGGGAAAATACGGGACCTGCACGAGATCACGCTGTTATCTTCCTACCCTCTGGTCTCACTGGCTCCTGCCTCCTCCGAGATACGAACTCGGCCTTTCGTCAGGTGCCGCAATGATAGGTGGTACAGTGCTGACTAATTTTCGTCACAGTGTTGATGCTTCCTTGTGGACTGACGTCTGTTCGAATTTGCTTTGCGGTCTGGCCCCTCTGGCTTGGTCGAATAGTATGTTCCGCAATTAATTACTAACTTTCATGATCACTGTTCTTTCCTATAGATAGAGACCTTCAAAATTCGTGTTATTATTTGGGGACACATTACACTTCAAACACGTGTACCTTTGCGATAAGTTCGTCATTGGACCATACTTTGTTTGACACAGCCCTGGGTAACTCTGAGCCAATAAATAAACACTTCACATTTGTCTAGTCCAAACACGTGCAGTCCAGTCTGAAAGGGAGTGGCTTCACATTTATGCAGCAGCCAATAGAGAAACGACACCAGCCCGAGTATATATAGTACTGTGAAGTTTAGCTTGATGCCAAATAATAACGTGCATTTTACAGGTCTCTACATAATAACGTGCATTTTACAGGTCTCTACATAATACGTCCGTTATAATTAATAAGTAATAGAAAAGCAAGTAAAAGTATTTTCAAGTGACGAATCCGATGCTGTAAGGGGCCGCGGTGCCGTAGTGGTCAGATAACACGCCCCCCACCTTGGGAAGGTCACCATGTTTTTTGCATGTGGGAAATCGTGTCGGACGATGCCGCTGGTCTGCGGGTTTTCTCGGGGATCTCCCGTTTACCCCACCCTTTCATTCCATTTAGAATTTTTTCTTTGTGAATATAGCCTTCGCTATTTAAGAGGGGGAAGGGAGGGCGTGGTAAAGAGAGGGGGGAGCGAAGAAATTTGGGTGTGACCCTGCCGGGTATTGAACCCGGTTCGCCCTAGGTGGGAGGCTAGCAGTCAAACCGCTAAGCCACCGCATTCCCCGAGAGGGAAGGGGCGGTGACTGTTTCATTGTGCAAAATATGGCTATTTCATCCGCGCTTTCAGTCGTGACTTGTGCATAGTGAAATATGTAGCAGGTATAAAATATTTTGTGGTAATTCTCCCCGCTTTTTAAATATTTTTTGTAGAAACATAAGAAAGTTTTTTTTTCTTCTGATATTAATAAAAGACGTGGTTACTTTGTAATCAGTAGCAAAGAATTTTTGAATTCGTTATAAAATAAATTTGTTCACCACAACAATAATTAGCGGGACGAGTTGCCATTTTTGGTCTTGTTTCTTTATAGCGCTAAAGATGTGATGAGCCTCACATCCAAGTGCAGGTGACGTTAGAGAGACTTCAGTGGCCAGTAACAATCTGCCCAGGTCACGTGCATTTAATATTTAACTAAACACTTATCACATGTTCAGTCAATGAAGTATGCAGAAGCCTGCATTAAAAAAAACAATGGAAGGCGGACATGCGGTAAGGAGTTCTAATATCGAATTTTCAAAGTACGGGGCAGATGTATTCCAAACGATTAGGCAAACTCGAAGGTCACTGGGAAGACAAAGGGAGAAAGGTCTCCCTTGGAGAGGAGCGAAAGGAATCCGCAGTCAAATGCAACAAGTCGTATAATTGAGAATGGATCCGCTTAGAATCGGCGGAAAACCACTGGGATGCTTCAAGGATTGATTGATTGAAAAGCTGTCACAGCCAACTGTATACGGCGAATTAAATATTGCTTTATTGATTTCAGCCAAATCATTACGAGAAATAAACATATTTCCGATAGCTACTGCTGATGTTATATTTAATGTAATCTATAAAAGTAAAATAAAATCCGCCTGTCCTGAATTCGAATCCACAGTATTCCTCTGCAAATCAATCGAGTTACCAAAGCGATGCTAGCTTTATTGGGGAAAATATATGCATTATAATATTATATTTAAATTACGCACTTTAAATTTTATGCAATTTCATTTCGTTAAAACAATAAGTACATATGAATGCACTCACTTCACCAATTTCCATGCAGTTTAAACCTCCAAACTGAGTACTATGATAATTACATGAAAACGAAATGAAAGAGTAAATGTTCATGTTATATTTTAAAATGTCAGTATTAAACACGAACCCCACATTTTAAAACGTTTCATTTTATGAGTTTTTTCAATTATATTTTATACACCCGGTCTAACTGATCCATCAGTCAAAAATTAAATCACTGGAAAACAGCGAACGAAATGGTTGACACATCATTGGGAAATGTCACTGAATCAATAGATGAAGAGAAATGGGCATTTGCCCACAAATTTTTGAGTTAATTTGACTGAAGGAACTTATGAATAAGCCAGGCCCTACACTCTAAATTTGAATCAGTGAGAATTTCGCTGTTTCAATCAGTCAACAGTATCTGATTGATTCAACAGTCACTTCAGTGAATTTCACTGATGAATCAGTGAAAAACTGCCAGATTTCTTTCACGTATTGAATCAGTGACATTTTCCAATGATTTACCAGTCATTTTTTTCACTATTTTTCAGTGGTTAGTTTTTTTTTAAATTATGGACCAGTTAAAGAGCGTGTAAAAATGACCGTCGAACAACGTTTATAAATGGGCGTTAAACAACTTGTATCAAACGAAATGAAGACGAATAAACTAATAAACCAAATACAAAATACTTTCTAAGAGGTTTTTCCTCTTCAAAACACAATTTTACGAGGTAAAATGAATGTTCAACCTTTCATTCCGTTTTTTACGTCTTTCATTTCGTTTTCACGTAATCATCACAGAGCTCTTTTTGAATGTTTAAACTGCATATTATGTCATGTAGAGTGTGCACTCGTATATACGATTAGTTCTAACAATCCTAACGCTACCCATTGACCGAAAAACGAAAAGTAAAGTCATAGAATTTAAATCTTCAACTTGACTTCATAGCTTAGATGGTAAGGTAAAGGGCCTACACTGGGAAAAAAAGTTTTGTTGAATCAAACAAGATTTGTTTGGTTCAACCAAACTTTTTTTTTTTGTACAGGGACAATGAAATATTTTGTCCCTGAAACCGAAATATTTTGGTTTTTCTCATTTGGTTGCTTCCAGGCAAAGATTTGGTTGCTTCCAGGCAAAGATTTGGTTGGTGCAACTAAATATTTGTTTGGCTCCACGTACATTAAACAGTTTGGGCTGATATAAAAGAAGTCTTCAAGTTTCGAACCTAGGTCGCCTGTATCCGAGCGCTACGCCTCAGTAATCTCAGCTAATGTGACAACTGATGACGTCGGAATGCTTTTAAATAAAAATACTGCAAATTATGGGCTACGTGCGCAAACTAATAGTTCAAGTTTTACAGCTTTACTCTTCAGTTTCTTGTTTAATTGTGTTATTAATTTGTTTATACGAATATTAAGCATCAATAGATGCACTAACGAACACGGTTACTATCCTAATTGTTACAAAAATACAAAGAAACATTTAGCTGTATTTTCAAACGAAGTAGTCAATACAGTTGATTCAATAAAATATTTCGTTGACAATTGAACACAGAGATTTGCATATTCAAACATATATATTTTAGTAGAATAAAAGTAATTTTGTTGCTTTCCAAATTTTGTTTGTTCAACGATATATTTTGTTAGGACAACTAAGTATTTTTTTGGCCCTATAAAAACATTTATTTTTATTTTTATTTTTATTTATTTTTTCGATTTTTTCTGTCAGTGTAAAAGCGAAGTGAAGAGGTTGTGTGAGTTCAATCCTGGCCAGCTTCTTTTTTTTTTTTTTTTTTTTTTTAACTACGGTAAATTGCTCAATATAAATAGTAATTTATCGTAAATATGTTTATTTCACGTAATATTTGTCTAAATTCAATAAAACCAATATTTCATTCGCCATTGCAGTTGGCCGTCACTTATGGATCTGTGAAATTGCTTAAGTCACTAATTGAATCAGTGAAATATTTTCACTGAAACAATCAGTGGTTTTCCACTTATTCGAATTTAGAGTATATTGACTGATTTTAACAGCGAAATTCTCACTGATTCATATTTAGTGTACTCAATTATACATACATATTTTGTATATTCAAGTACTCCGTGACAGAGAAATGATTGACGACCAGCCCACGCGCCATTCATATCAGTCAAAACTCATCCCAAACTGTGGGGCCGTTAAATTACTGTCATTATGCAAGTTTGAATTGACTGGAGTCACGTGACTTGGATATAATTTCCAGTGAGGTGCCACATGAAGTAGCACAGTTATTGCAACGAGTAGTCAGTTAAACACACAGTTACTCTCGCCATCGTGGCATGTGCACCGAAAAATAAAACTATTTTTGTAATATTACAATATTTCTTTTTGAACAGTTGATATATGTTATAATATAATTTGATCATATTGATCGTTTAAGTTCACTAGAGCAAAAATGGCATTGAATTGTTCAAAATGATTAGAGAATGAAACACAGTAGCAAAATGTATAAAATATTAGAGAAAATACAATAATTTGACCTTTTGATAAACAGCATTCGTAACTATACTACAAAAGGTAATAGTGCTTAACATATTGCCTTCCTGCAATATGAAACACAATCACCTGCAGAAAATTAAATCAATGCAAATATGTGCTAATCTTCTTCTGAGCTCGAGCGATAGCAAGCGCAGAAGACTGTAAGTATTTACCTGTTTGATATGAACTAGGTAAATTAATGAAATTACCTGTTTCATGTGAAGCAGGTAAATAAGCATGGTCCTCCGGGGTTGCCATAGCCCGCGCTACGGGAAGCAGACTGGTGCAGATCTTCATCTGATTAGATCTCCTGGAATTACTCGTGTTTGGTGTTATTCTGAGATTAATCTGAAATCGGTAACATTCGGCTCAGTCGAGCAAAAAAAAAAAACACACACACACACACACACACACACACACTCTCTCTCTCTCTCTCTCGCTCTCTCTCTCTCTCTCTCTCTCTCTAAAAATATCTGCAACGAAACAGAACAGAAATACAAGAAAATAACATTTATGTCCGCGATAAAGTACACATAGGATGCTCGCAAATTCCCTTTACAAACTTCTAGGACTTGAAGAGGGGACTTAGTAGGCGATCTTTTGAATAGGAACCCATGTCCGGAAACGTACAGTTATCATGCTACAACCATTTCAAACCAGGTGTATCACTCGTCCACTTCCGCTGAGGGAAAGGCGGCCGGATTTAACTCCATTGGACTATTTTTTGTCGGGTCGTATGAAGAGTATAGTGTACGAGACTCCTGCAGAGACAGAGGAAGATCTGCTGGCAGGAGTTATGGTCGCTGCACTACATATTGACGGCACACCATATGTGGTGGAGCGAGTGTACAGGAACATGATTCGTTGGTACAGGGTGTGCCACGATGTTGGTGGTCGCCACATCGAGCCGCTGTGGTAATGGATCAGTACCGTATGCTGCAAATCCTTTGCACAAGACAGAAACCGATTACTGCGTTTAACTGTAGACAAAAGTGTTATTGTGATAAATGAATACGTTACTTTATTGTTCCCTTGGCATTGTTATTAAATTAATTCGATTGCTAATTAAATTTACGCACGCAGAAGTGATACACCTGATTTGAAAAGGTCGTAGCACGGTAACGGTACGTTTGCGAACATGGGTTCGTATTCAAAAGATCGTCTACTCAGTCCCCTCTACAAGTCCTAGAAATTTGTGTAAGCGGAAATCCCGAGTACTCTGTATAAACAATAGTAGAAAATACAGCATAGTCGATACAGTGAACTAAACATAATACATATGGTGTTTGACATATGCACCGGGTGTTCGAAATTAATATTCACACTCTTCAAATGGGAATAACATAGAAACTATTATAGACAATCTGATGAACTGCTTGTATTTGATGCCACAAAGACAACGTTTGTTGTGCGCGTATGTCAATGTCTGTTACAAACGTTCAAAATGTTCTACACAGTATTATTCAAAGTTAGCACAAATAAAATTCTAACGACACTAATCCTGGAGATTTGGGTGAAACTCAATACGTCCTCATCGCACTATCCACCTCCTAACAAAAGTTTTATCCGGGAGCGCCAGTACGTCTTGACAGTAATGTGGCGATACACCGACCTACCGGAAACAGCAATAATCGTCTGGGTAGAGTAGGTGAACAGCTGACACAATGATGTCTTGAAACATCGTACGGTAACTTTCACAGTGGCCCCACAAGTCCTCTGATGAACAGACCGCACCACAGTGTTCCCGCAATAAGATTAACTGTCTGGTCTTCCACAATGCGGGGTTGTTCATCCGCCCAGTACACACAGTTGTGGCGGTGGATTTATTCCATTATATTTCAAGATTGCCTTGTTCACAAAACACTCACAAAATTTAACACACCTATACGGGGCGCCTTTGTTCATAGCGTTTATTGACGTGGGATTGTAGGAACTCCACTTTACTTGCTTTAAAATGCTATGGACACGTAATTTACTGACACCTGCCTCATACGTAGAATGCCGTACGGACTTCGACTTCCTGGGGAAACACGTGGAAGTGTGCAAAACCTCCCCCACACTTGCTTCGTCCATTTTCGATCTCATCCTGCCGCACCGGGCTTTCTTCACATCATACACATTTCCATCCCTCTCAAACTTGTCACGTAATTGTGTCATCGTTACACGTAACTTTGGCTCAATATAGCATTCCGCCCTCCGTCGTATCTGCACCCCGACCATTATCGCACATTTTCAATAGCACTTTATTTTAAATGCGTTGCTCGAAAAAATAACCCTGTCACCTCAGCACTTAAAAAGGTTTTTTTTTTTGTAGAATCAAACAAAGTTTGTTTGGTGCACCTAAATTAATGTTTTGTATAGGCGCAATGAAATATTTGCAGTTGAAACAAAATTATTTTGCTGTTCTTATTTGGTCACCCCTAACAAATATTTTATTCACTTTTATCTAATTGTGTCATTTCCTCTACAAGTGTATAGATGCCGCTCACGACTGCAAACAAAAGTGACTGATGTTAGGAGATTATATATAGTATTCTATATTGATATATAGTATAATGTTTAGTATAGGCTTCCACGTTGGACAGCCAAATTAAATTCTAAGGGGTAATAGAAGTTATTTTATATATGTGTGTGAGACAACATTAAAAAATATGTCGAGGCATCTATTATGAATGACAAAGTTTTATCAATAAATGCAGTAATAAATGAACACATAAGAAAACACTACAAACTAACGAAATACACAAGCCAGACATTTCCAATTAAGTGGGCAATGACCGATTTTACTATGCAAGATAAATGTAATCATGGGAGGAAATAAGACACGTACATAAACCATATTTTAACAGTGAGAATTAAGGAAACAAAATCAATATTCACATTCTAATAATTTTCTGCTACATCATAATTGTAGGCACGTTAGAGAGACGCGCAGTATGCAAATGTGCGCCGAAACTCAAGGAAAATGTAAATACAATTAAATAAATTTATAATTATAAACCAAAACATTGATGCTACTATGTAAAAAAACAATAATCTTTACTTCGGTAAACATACTGGAGTACCACTTACACTGACAATAGCAGAATGTCGTTCACACGCTGGCACACACACACACACACACAACATTGTCCTTGTAGCCGTCAATTACACGGAGTACCCTTAAATTATATTTATACAATCTCTGCTATTTCCGTTCATGAAGTTTAAACAGTAATTCAAGACACTTGGTATACGCCGATGTCATTGCGACGTAGCAACTAGAGAAGGTAAACAACAGTTGAGTTTTCGGGTGATAAAATTAATGTACGTACATAGAATCTGGATAATAGTCACATAAAAATAAACACTGTCAATTGTAAACTGTCTACGTGATAAAAGCGTACCTTTCCCGTTGAAAGCAACATGTGTTTGTTTATGTCCCGTTGTGTGCAACATGTGTTTGTTTATGTCCCGTTGTGCGTCCTTAGTTGCCTGTCGTGTATTGCTGTAGGTAATTCCCGTGTTTCTCGTTTACCACACAGTTGGTAAGAACAAATAAACAACATGTCGTGGGGGTTACTTTGTAGGAGCACCCAGCATTCTCTGTTTGACTCCACGGGGCTTTGAGAACGGGGCTTTCGTCTGTTTGGCCACTGCGTGTGGTGGATGATTTCCTATAGGCTGTTACTATCGGATGGCAAGTAGATATACAGGCACTAGCTGTCAATCGACGACGTTTTCCAGGTGTGAATAAGCATCTGTTTCACGTCTGTACTCTTGAGTTGTATGTGTTCGTACTTTACCTGATTGTCTCGTACTTTAACATAACAGCCATTTTTTCGTATAGTTAGGAACACCTAATGGAAAATCGAGAAATTCTTTCACGCCAACATATTTTCGATAACACTCTAGCTAGTTTATTATTTTATGATTTGATGAACAAGGTTTTGACTCGGCAAAGTTGTTTGTATACCTATCACGAACTTTCTGCCTTATAATATCCGAATCCTCATTGGCCCAGTGAAATGTGGCAGTAGCTTCATACATGCATGACGGCCGATATGGAAGGAAAACTGCTGGACATGTGTACAGTACGTTGAATCCTAGCAAACAGTCAACTTTTCCCGCGATAAACCATCATCTCTACGTGTGGTTCTTTGTTCTGCAGCTGATTTTAAACCAAGTGTTTAATGTCTAGAGCCACGAGTATTTCGCGAATCCATTCGGAGGCGAGGTAGACTCTAAAAACTTGTTCTTTTCTCCTAGTGTTGATACTGGACAAAAGTTCTTTATTAGAGACGGCCCGTTTGACTGTGCGCCAGTAAAACAGGAATCAGTAGTGTGAGTGTGTGTTTTAACAGTCCTGTACAGAGACACCCTAGGTTACAGCAACCAAAAAGCAAACGATAATGTCTCGAGTTTATAGAGGGCTGTCCAGCCTAGCTTGCTGCCAACTCAATCCGCGAAATACTCAGGGCTCTATTAATGGCACACAATAAGTAGGAATGCAGATATGAAACAGCTTTCGCCTATCAGCAGCGAATGAGATGCAAGGTCAGTTGCAAGAACCTCGCGCAGAGAATTGGCGCGCCCTCAAAGGAACCGCTTCTTCGTTTCGCCTCTGTGTAGAGACAGGCTCTGGAGCCGAAGGCGGGGGAAGAGGCCAGAGAAATGCCGCTGGAAGACGCTGCAGCTGGAGTGAGGGCTCCCGCGGGAGGTCATCAGTCATCGCCCTGCTCGGCGGAGCGGTGGTGTCCCTCGGCGAGCCGTCCTACATATTCATGTTCCTCCTAACCTTCCATTACCTGCTTGCCCTCGTGGGACACGCGCGCTGTGGCATGCCGCAACTACATTACCACTCCCTCCTTCACCAGTCGCTCTTCCTGCCTGACTTCCGCCCTTCACTCGGACGAGCTTCCGGTGCAGTTCCTTACACGTGGGCCTACCCGTTCTCTGATTGGCCGCACGAGGCTCTGGGAACTGGCCTCGCGCGACTCATTGGCTGTTTTCTCGTCTGGGGGCTGAGAAGTACGTTGGAGTAAAGTTCAAAAAAGAGGGGGAGGGAAGGTAAGGGAGGCAGTGTAGGGGAGGGCTCTCGCGAACGCTTGCCGCTGGAAGGAGGAAAACCACGTGACACTGCTACCGCTACACACACCAAAATTATAACATCGCTCTCTACTACCGCGTTGTTACATACCGCGCTGCGCGACTGATGTTTTTTCGACAGGTAATACACACACACGCGGAGCAGCTCTCGCCCAACCGTTTTCGGCCGCTGTCGCTACTCAACTGAACAAACACACCCCCCCCCCTCCTGAAGTGGTAATGGACTCTCCCATCTCGTCCGACGCATTTTGGACTTCTGCGCGTTATTTTCTCATTTGCATTTCACTATAAGTACCAGGCGTTGATTGGCGTGTACCTTGATTTAGATTGTGGCGCCATTTTGCTGGAGTCTGTGGCAGGGTTGCGGAGTATACACAGCTCATTTACCTCTGATTTATTATGGAGGAATGAGCCCTTGCCATCTTGAATATACAGAAGTTTCGCCGTAATTTGCATCACGAATTTTTATATTTTATTTTGAGCGTCGAAAAGGCATAGGTACAGGCACTGTTCTTCACGAAAATATTTCAGGATAAGCTGTGTTCCAATGCACGTTAGTTAAGAACAATCATCGTGATTGAATAATTTGAATTGTTAATCGTCTTACCTGTCCGCCCGCGAATCACGGACGATCAGTAATCGGAGAAACTAAATTCTGATCGGCTCACTCACGTAACACACTATTTTCACACAAATAAAAATCGGCCAAAAGCCAAATGAAGACTGCAAATGTACACGTAGGCACTGAAGTCTAGTATCAGCGCAAATCTTTTCTCGTTGTTTGTCTCATGTCGTCAAACACGTATTGCTAGACTACACTTGCTAAGGGTGAGCGAGTGAAGAGGTATGCCGTACGGTAGGTCAGCAACACACTATACAGACAGAGATCCTGGACCGCGCACGTGTTGAGCTGGAGCTTGAGCTCCTCAGAGAGATAAGCCGGGCCGTGGCGAGCCTGGCTGGAGGACCCCGAGACATAGTGGCTCCCGGAGTGCTGCGGGCTGCATCCGAGAAGGTAGGCGCAAGAAAAACATGCACTAGGTAAAAAACACAAATCTCTTGCAATTACAAATTAATTTTGTGAAATGTGTGCATTGATATGAAGCCTAAATGCATTTTTATTTAAACACAACAGTCTGGATTTTATAACATGATGAAAAATGATGTAATTATAAGCTTGCGCACTTTTATTGTGTTAATTTTTCAGCTCTTTTAATGATACGCTGCAACATAGTACTTTTCATACTTCAGATATACCAAACATGATTGACATATCTTGTGCCATTCTTAAGATTTGTACTATCCAAAAATGAAAGAAAAAAAATAATAAGTCCTGGAAATACGATATCTTGCCAGAAAGGATTTAAAAAAACTATTGTCTATGCCCCTATTGTTTTAATTTTATCATATCAAGTGAATTACTGGAGAAAAAAATTCGTGAAAGTGGTCAAATATAGTATTTTATAAGTTTGCCTATGCAGTTTCATTAAGCGGTAAGAGAGAAGTACGATTATACGCAGGTAGTTTGAACTTCGGACTTTCATCGCATGTAGTAAAAATTTTACACAGTAAAGTGTCACGACAGAAACACTGCACGCTTTGAGCGTAAGAGCGATGAGGCGCTAGGCATGCGTGCTATTGTCACCCGTATCGGTCCCTCGTTTATTGACCTTGTACGCGTAGTTACATAGCCCCCTTAACATCGAGGTCTTGAGGGTTGAAAAAGCGAAAGTGGGGGGGGGGGATTAAATGAATATGATGCAAGGACGAGGGGAAACCCGCCGAACAGC
Source organism: Dryococelus australis (assembly GCA_029891345.1). Lineage (NCBI taxonomy): Eukaryota > Metazoa > Arthropoda > Insecta > Phasmatodea > Phasmatidae > Dryococelus > Dryococelus australis. The sequence continues at coordinate 194,460,206 of CM056998.1, read as the reverse complement.
AGCATCGTCCCAACACGATTCCCACATGCGAAGATACGTTAGCCACCCCAGCCGGTTCGCCTTGGCGGGAGGCAAGTAGTCTAACCACTTCACCGCCGCAGCTCCTACACAAATGAAGAATTTTGCAATTTTCATAGAATGAATGCAATCTCTCAAATTCTCTGATTTGTATTGTGTTAGAACCTACATGCAGTGTAATAGTCCTGTGGGATACTCTGTTATACTGTAGAAAACTTCCTGGTAAACTTTCTAAATCGTAACCTATACAGTGTTCGGAGATAGTACTGTGTATCAGGCTGGAAATATGGGAATGTTTAGCATCGCTACTATACGAAGTTGGGAACTTCCTTACTTATTTGATTCTTTCCTGAGTAAATGTAGGAACGATACTATGGCTGTATGGGAACATATTTTACTACTAGCGCTTTGTCACTATACGTATACACTGATATGGTAAATTTACCAATAATTTCTTACAATATATATTATTAATATTGGATTGCACGATTAACCTGTTCATATATTACATGAAATTTAAAAAATTATTTTGCTAACTTTCTGTATCAACGTGATCGTGTTTACGAAAAATCAATGTCAAAAATAATTGAATTTTTTTATTAGTTTATGTTTTTAAACACTATTGGAGTGCGTTGCGTAATAGCTAGTAATTAATTTTATTTCAAAATATTTTAACACGGCCAAATACAATATCACAATTCGAACAAAACTAACTTTTACACACATGATAAACAGAAATACTTCATTTTACTGCCAGCTTAAGGTTCACGTCTACCTGGATCTTTTCCCGCGTTTGATGCCAAGAGCATAAGGGCGACACTGCTGCGCACATCAAGTGCGCCATTGTCACTAAGTGCGAGGCTGTGTACTGGCGTGTTATGCTACGTCTAGCTATTGGCCTATCATCGGCGACCCTATCGTAGTCTATTAGCGGTTTCTTCACACGTTTTGAAACAAACCTTTGGAAAATCACCCCGTGTATGATGATGTGTTTAGTAAATTCCTAAATATGTTATGTATCACAAGCGTTTAACACCTCTGATAACATTAAGTTATCTTATTTTTCGTTAAATCGAAGTTTTACCTATATATTATCTATAAGTTATAGTATATAAATTATAATAAATTCAATTTACAACAATGAGAAAACATGTGCGATAGTTACACATAGTAAAAAATAGACCTAGTTCTCAAGCAAAATATCATTACAGCTGAGTTCCCACGAGTTCGGTGCTTTATCCTTTGGTGTAATTTTCTAGACTTGGCTCAGCTTAGTTTGCAGGAAGTGAAGAGGAAGTGAAGATATTTGGACAGCTCGTAACATCGAGGTCTTGAGAGCCGATGAGGGTGATGGAAGCGAGTATGGAGCAGCGCCGGAATGAAAGGGCGGGGGAAACGGGAGACCCCGAGAAAACCCGTCGACCAACGGCATCGTCCGTCGCAATTCCCACATGCGAAAATCCGGGGTGACCCTGCCGGGGATCGAACCTGGATCGCCTTGGTAGGAGGCGAGCCCGCTAACCGCTCAGCCACCGTGGCCCCCAGTTTGCACGAGGCGGAGGAATATCCTGGAAGTAGAACTTTAGCAGGGCTTCAGAAAAGTGTGAATAGATTATACTGTATTGATGGTATGTCTATAGGAAGGTTAACTGCGGGACCTTTATAGTAGCTTTGCTTGTGTACGACGCATATATTTTGAGCTACAGGGATTCCAAAAAACCGTTTTATGCGGTGTTGGAGTGCTCTGAAACGGTATTTCCGGTGTGTGTGACGTCGTGAAACCACTCAACATCCTTCGTCTGAAGTGGGTGCTATTTTCGCACATCATCACATTGGACGCACGTTTCATAGTTTCTTGGCAGGGGGCGGCGGGAGGAGAAAGGGCGTGTATTTCAAACAATCGGCAAGGTAGTTCAATCATCAGGTAGGCAGCCTCCTTTTGGAACACCGACGCACATTACTGCTAGAATCTTACCTGTGCCAAACTCTGCCATAAGGAATCTCTTTTACTGACTAGCTTTGGTAGAATAGACCGTACACATCTCACCAGCACAGAATAGCTAATCATACAGGAGCGAAATGGTAGAGCGTTTCCTTTCATGTAGGGATTCTCGGCCAGTCATTGATCGCACTAGGCTCTGGAAATGCAACATTAAAGACTTGGGACCAAAATTGCCTCGAAATGCGTCAAGTAGGTTTTTAAGAAGACAACACAGAAAATTAAGGAAGAGAAAGCCTAAATAATTATTTTTGCGAATTTTACGAACTTACGTACTCGCCTGCCACCTTGGCTAACCGGGTTTGATTTCCTGCGGGGTCTCTCCCGGATTTTCGAGTAGGGTAGCGTGCCGAGCGATGTCATTGGTTGGTGGGTTTTCTCGGGGATATCCAGTTCACCCCGTCGTTGCATCCCGGTGCTGCTCCACACGCACCTCGCTTACCCTCACCGGCTCTCAAGACATCCATGTTAAGGGCCGCCAAATATCTTCACTCACTCAACTCATTCACTTTATAACAACCATACTCTATTCAAGGTAAAGTAAGCACTTTTTAGACTCCACTAGTTACTTTTTCCTTTAAACCATTTTTATCATTTAACCATCTATTTAAAATAAATTTTACTGTGTAAATAATAAACAGTGTGTTTATATTCCACTTCACTTGGAAGTTAACGTCTAAAGCGACAATTAAATATGTTTAATGGCTATTATTCCAAATGAGATGGCTTCCAAAAGTGTTCACTTTACCGTGAATAGCCTATACATATATTACCAGTGTATATATTTTGCATAACTTGCCACAGAGTAGTTACGAATACAGAGGCGAAACAGTCACTTACATCGCTAACTCCAGCAGCACCCGCCAGTAAAATGGCGTCACTGGCCAGCAACATGGCGGAACATCGTCCGCCAATCAGCGCCCGGTAACCTACCCGCCGACCGGTAGCCCACCCAACAGGGGACTTTTCTTAGCCCGTTCTCGTGCAACCAGTCACCGAAGGTTACGCTCAAATCAAAGAAACCGCCACGCCATCTCGTCTCTCGGTACTACGACTTATCTACTCTGTACTGACTCATCTACTATGTACTGACATATACGCGGTACTGACTTATGTTCTAGGTACTGACTTATGTACTCTGTATTGGCTTAGCTACTCTGTACAGAGGTATCTACTCTGTGATGCGTTGTAGAATGAGCCTTAAGTGGGATGGTGAACGAAAGCTGTATACTTACACATTTTGGCCATAAGTTATTTTTCAGGGGATTTATCAAAAATTTTCGCACAGCAGAGCATAAATAATAATTATGAACACCTGCTATATCGCTAGATAATCTCTACCTTTATTATTCTGAAAGCGCTGTTGGAAGATATGAAATTAGTTATTCTTACTTTTGTTCTAATAGTGCCGGGAGTATAATATGGGGACAGCAAATATCCGAAAAAGTAAGAAAGTGTTTGAAATTATAATGTACCTATGTCTTGTTTCCGAAAATTTCGAAAAATTCCCTGGTAAACAACATGTGATAAAAATTAGTTATATATGTGGCTGTCGCCTTCTCCCTTAACGGTGTACATTTACGTGAACATGCAGACATTTTATGAATATAAGTTTGTTTTTCGTTACGGTTTTGAACTGGTTATAGAAACCAAATTTCTCTATCCATAGCCATCTAGACTGATAATACAGGAACAGCAATCAGACTAGTTGTTGGTACCATGTAAATATTCTTAACGTGGATAGAAACTGCAACAGAACCTTATGTAATGGTCTTAGTAATGGGATCATCGCATAATTTTGTAATTCAAATTATTCGATTATAATAATTTTTTTAAATCGAATAAATAATCGGTAAAAATAATTGATTTTCTTGTTCTTATCCATACATATAAATTAACCGCAAATACTGGATACGTTCAAAAATTTGTTTAAATACTTCTCACCAAAACGTTTTCTATTTATTTTTAATAATTGCTGCTATTTTGAATATTTGTTTTTTTTTTTTTTAATACTATATGGTTTTAATAAATTTAAAAAAATAATATAGGTATCTGTAATTTTTTGTTTTATTTAAGTATAAACAGATGAAAATCATGAATAATCGATTTGTTTTCAAAGAATCGATGAATCGATTATTAATTATATAATAGAATAATCGATTATTTTACCAAGCGTTTATCCCATCACCTGCACCTATGATTATAGTTCCTACAACTGAGCATTCTGTTCCTACTACAGAATAGATAGTCACTCCAACAGAGCAACTTCAACAATTGTTGGATTGTTGCAACAAACAGCACTGTAATAAGGCAACAGAGCAACTTCAACAATTGTTGGATTATTGCAACAAACAGCATGTTGTTACTGGCACAGAAGTTTCCGTGTTGCTACCTTGAAGCCCGTTTACAGAACTTTTATTTTGTCACTCGTCTGCTGGTTTTATTTTATTCCAGTGGACCAAGCAGCAATATTACTGAACTGTCTTGAGTGTGCGGACGGGTTCCGCCAGCCTGGCGGCGGAACTGCGTAGCTGTGTGTTTGAAATCCTGGTATTTTTTAAACGAAACTACATCACACCTGCCTCGAGGATGTTTACCCACGAGAAGACATAATCACCCCATGTAAGACGTATTTAGTTATTTCCTAAATATGCCATGTATCACACGCCTTTTATACCTCTATTAACATAAAAGTGTATTATTTTTCGTTAAATTAAAGATTTACCCGTGTGTTGGTAGCGCCTAGTAAGAAATAGTTCTCATGCAAAATATTATTACAATATGAGTGCGCACGAATTATGTGCGTTGTCCTTTGGTGTGATTTTATAGACGTGGTTAAGCTCTGTTTGCACGAGGCGGAGGAATATCCTGGAAGTAGAACTTTAGCAGGGCTTCAGTAACCTTGAATGGATTGTACTTTGTGGTTACCAAGTATTCTGTAAATATTGTGCAGCCATCCAATATAGTTAAAAACGGCTTTTCCAGACTGCCGTATCTTAAAACACACTAGCCGAACACGAGTATTGAAATATGCTACAGACTTTTCATCAATAAAATGACAGGTTCATAGCTGAAAGTGCCATAGGTACACGCAGCACTACGAGAACTCTGCACGAAAGTTCAGAGCCCTGCGCATAGGGGCGATGGCGCTATAGTAGCGCGTGCCAGTGTAGCCCTTATAGCTCCCGTGCTTTCCGGCCGAAATTAAGGGGAAAACGGCACAGGCATTCAGGCGGGACCCTTGAAGCGCGCTAGGTGTATATATATATAGCCTGTTCCTAGGTTTTGTACATACCTGTTACCATTCCTCCTGCCTGTTACTGTTACTCGACACTAGTGCGATATCATTTCGTACCTGTTCCTACCATTTGATATTAGAATCTAATAATGAATACCAATAATGCTACCTATTGTCACTGTCCTACCAGGAGAAGATGAGACTCACATAACCTCCTCGTTTTTTTTTTATGTTTCCCTGGTAGGACAATCACAATGCCCGACGTTTATTTACTTGCTCTGCAGGGCGCACACATGTAAACATTAATTCCAACTACCAGGAGGGTAGATATACGGCACGCTAAGAGGTAGCGGAAATAATAAGCCCAGTACATGGCTAATAACAGAGAACAAGGCGAGATAGTGGAGAGCGTGAAGTGAAGAGATTTGAGTGGCTCTTAACAGCGAGGTCTTGAGAGCTGATGAGCGTGATTGGGGTGAGTAATGGAGCGACACTGGAATGAAGGGGGCGGGGGAAACGGGAGATCCCCGAGAAAGCCCCGCCAACCAACGGCATCGTCCGGCACGATTCCCACTTGCGAAAATCCGGTAAACCCGGCCGGGGATCGAGCCCGGTTCGCCTTGGTGGGAGGCGAGCGTGCTAATCGCTCAGCCACCGCGGGCCCGTAATATAGTGGATGAACGCGACCAAGCACATTGACTAAAGATGGGGTAGGCCGCTTATTCGTCTTCTGCTCATGTACCCAGCTTTCACCTACCCCAATCCTACACAACTGTCAAAGTTGCATGGTCAACAGTGATGAACGTGTTTGTTTACACCTTAATTTTTAAATGACAAGCACTATTATATTACCATTTTGAATTTAATCAAAAATCATTAGAAACTGATTAGAGGAAGTATAAAAACATCTCGAAGCACTCGTTTACAAATCTTTTTTCTAACCTAAAATCCCAACCACGCAATTATCGCTAGACGTGTTGGCAGAAAAGTAGTTCAATGTTGGGACAGCGAGATTGTTTGTGCGCATCCAGCGAGATCGGTCTACCTGATCTTTAGGTCTATGGCCTAGCATACAGGTATTCTCAATACCAGGTATCGGTAGCAGGTATCGACTGGGAACAGGAACAGGTACGGGCTGTTGCCGAGAAATACCGGTTTAGCTCATCTCTAGCGCTCAGCTCAGCAGACGGGATGCACGACGAAGTGCTGACGAAGAAAGTGACGTGTCACGGCCTGGTGAAGGAAGTGGCCCCTTACGGCAGGGCAAGGCGTGGCCTGTACCCTGGGTGGTCCCTCGGTCAGGGATGTTTAATGCGTCCGGACATTCAAGTAACCTCGTCGCCATCAGCGTAATTGAGAAAACACTCGAATCTCGCGGCCTTCTACGCTGGCGGCGCGCTTGCTGCGGGATGAGTGACTCGGCACATCTGCAGCTGTGGTCGTCGTTAACCCACTCCCGCCCCGCCAGCCGACTGACACTGACACATAACACTTTACCGTCGTTGTCATATTTCTAGGTAATTGCCCCCGGGACTTATTTTTAAAATAAAGTAGCTCGTAACTGCTCATGAAGACAATTCTGGTCGACTGACGTGCCCCTGGTTTAAAAGACTGGCCGAACACGAATTAACTCATGGTTCGTTGGAGTTCGTCAACTGTGGCGAAACTGGGGTTCTGACGAGCGTGTATCGAGGCCACGGTGACTGAGCGCTTAGCCCTGCTCGCCTCCCAACAAGGCGATCCGGGTTCGATCCCCGGCCGGCTCACTCCGGATTTCCGCGTGTGGGAATCGTGCCGGACGATGCCGTTGATCGGCGGGTTTTCTCGGGGATCTCCCGTTTCCCCCGCCCCTTCATTCCGGCGCTGCTCCATATTCACCTCAATCACCCTCATTGGTTCTGAAGACCTCGATGTTAAGAGCCGCCCAAATCTCTTCACTGCACTCGCCCCTCGTCTTACTTCACATTTAGTAGATTTGACAACCAACGGGGTATTCTGAATTTTATTCGGCACATTTAATTTTAACCAATAAGATAAATGTATTTTGGAACAGAGGGCTCTGAGAACTACACGGCGACATTCTTTTAATTTCTGTCGTGAGCATTTTCTCTCTTCAACCTTCAACTCTTTGGCGACACCGCTGACGTCAGCAAGGCGTAACCAATAGTAGTGAGGCACGTCAGTCTTTTGTCTGACCGGGTTGGAAACATGGGCTTTAGGTGGTTGGATTTCTGTCACTGAGGTGGCCACTATACCAGTTGACTCACTGCTGCTTCGAAGGCCGACTTGACGTCAGGCGCCGAATCTGCTACGTATTTAACACCGTAGACAAGGCAGCATACATCGTCGTCTCTCACAGTTGTTACGAACTATTCGCCAAAGGTAGGAAAAACGCCCACAGCTGAATGTTATACCGGGCAGGCGAAAGTACGTAACGAGACGTACATTTTGTAGGGAATTAGAGCTCTTGAAGACGAGACGAAGAACATATATTCTCACCGCAGGATGATGTATAGATAAATTAATAATCATCTTATAGGAGATATTTGAGGAATTAGAAATTATTGATGATCAATTATTTTAATGACATATTAATGTTATTATTTTAACTAAATTTCTCATCAAAAGTATTTGCTAAATTACTATTAAGTGGTTTAAGAGACCAACACTTGCTTTCAGTCATTTGATGATTTTATTATTCATTTAATAAATATATTAATAGTGTTAAATGAGCGACCGTGAAAACGACAGCTGTAGCTTTTCGGGTAACTTTAAGGGGACCTTGTTTTAATTTCGTTTAGTTGCTCATAAAAATTGTAATTTATTATTTTTTAAATTATTTTTGTACATGTGATGATAATATCGTAAAAAAAGTTATCTCCAAAAACCGATTTTCAATTTTTTTATTCGAAAACTATACATTATACCAACTATTGTTGTGTGGGATGCTTTTGTTTATTAAAATATGAAGTCAGTAACACAAACCTCATCGAAAATTAGCTATATAACGTACTTCAAATTCAATTTTTGATTACCTATATAATTCAAAAATTCACATAGGCATAAACTTAGGGACAGGTGTTTTTCGCGAAAAGATTTCAAGACCAGTTGTACTCCAAAACACTTTTGGTCATATGCACTTTCGTGGTTGGATGATTTTATATGTCACGTGCCTTAAGAGTCTGTCCGCGGATCACGGACGTTCAGTATCGTAGTACTTTATTACGATTGGCTCAGTCAAATATGAACATGTCTTCGCACGTAGACACGCGGCCAATAACCAATGGAAGTTGTGGTTGTGGACGTAGGATATTGATGTCTAGCATGGCCATAAATATATTCGCGAAATACACCTGTCCCTAGGCATAATCACTGGTATTCTTACGACCTTCAAGAAATAGTGACACTGAACTATTTCTTATACCGTAAATCTGCACGACTCAGTGTGCCGCGGCGTGCGATATCGCGCTAAAAGATACGTATCAGTCCTACAAAATATTTGGTAACGAAGTAAGTGAAGTGAAGTGAAGATATTTGGGCGGCTCTTAACAGCGAGGTCTTGAGAGCCGATGAGGGTGATTGAAGCGAATATGGAGCGGCGCCGGAATGAGGGGGTGGGGGAAACGGGAGGTCCCCGAGAAAACCCGTCGGCCAACGGCATCGTCCGGCACGATTCCCACTTGCGAAAACCCGGCGACCCGGCCAGGGATTGAACCCGGTTCGCCGCTGTGGGAGGCGAGCGTGCTAACCGCTCAGCAAACGCGGCCCCAGTAACGAAGTAAACGGAAACTGTTACTCTGGATTGTTTAATTATTTGTTTTTCTTTGTTGACTTACATAAACCTCTAAACTTCAATTAACGTGCTATTCGTTTATTTTATATGCTGCGCCTTCAAATAATTATCATTCACGTGTTGGTAAAGTGAAACTTCGAAATTATTTGCGTCGTAAATACCTTTCTAGTATGTTATTTCTTACTTTCTAGTATGTTATTTCTTACTTTCTAGTATGTTATTTCTTACTTTCTTGTGCATAAAACAAACAGGGACACGATTACAGGTATTCACTTTCCAAAAAAGTAAATACAACGCACTCAAAAGTGCGCTAAGCCGCAAAACTAGTTTTGGTGCATTTCTGCCAAGTACACTGGGAGTATAGCAGTTCGTGTGTCCGTTAATGCTCCCAGTCTGCCTGCCACGTGAACTGCGTTGAAATCCTGTTATTTTGACGAACCTACTAAACGTGCCCCCAGTATGTTCACCTAAGAAAACACATCACAACCCAGACGAGGACGAAATGGTACTTTTAAGTTACCACGCGTGCTGTAAATACTATTCTGGAGCCTTCCAATATAGTTACAAATTGCTTTTCCAGACTGCCGTTTCTTAAAACATACTAGCTGGACACCAGCCAAACTACGGCAGGAGCTTGTATTGAGCTTTGCTACAGACTTTTCATATTTTCACGCAGCACTAGGAGAACACTGCACGCCAGTTTAGAGCCCTGCACGTAGGGGCGATGGTGCTCTTGTAGCGCGCGCCAGTGTGACCCTTATAGCTCCCATGCTTCTTGGCCAAAAGAATGGAGGGAAAACGATGCAGGCAGGCGGGACGCCTAATAAAGAAGAAGCTAGTGGGAAACCCATTTTTTTAAATGTAGATTTCATTAAATTGCTTTGTTAGTGAAAATAACAGTGTACACAAATTAATACCTTTGTCTCCGCTTCTTCACAAGACACAGAAATTGCCAATGAAAGAGAATTTCAATTTGGAACATTCATACTGAATTAGCTTTTCATGTTTAAGTGATCACTTTCGAAAATCCAGCCTGAGATGTACCATTCCTTCTCATTTGGTATCTTTCTGCAAATTACGTTACAAATGTCTCTGTCATGGGTCTGACCACATTACTCATACGTCAGTTAAGATGTGAAATTATTGGAAAAGTAAGTATATTATAAATACTTTAATTCTTACATTCTTATGCATCATAAAAACAAAACGCAATAGGTATTTCAGTGCTCACGAATGTTTATCTATCACTATAAATCTACCGTAAAGAAATGTAAATACATACTTTCCACCCGTTGTTACCAACATTACTGGACACATGTGAGTCAGTGTGCCTGTATAAACGTATCCAGGTAGAGGCTGTCCACTTTTCAGAGGTTGGTTTCGAAATGTTCAATTATTCGTGTACAGCCTATGCATGTAATTACTCCCTGAACCAATTCGCCAGAAGTAGTAGTGGACATGTTCCGCTGTAAAGTGAGAGAGGGGTTGTGGCGCACTTCTGCTCCGACGAGGGTGAATTGGGGTGAGTGTGGAGCAGCGCCCGAATGCCAGAGAGGGTGGAAATGGGAGATCCCCGAGAAAACCCACCAACCGGCGACATAGAGTCCCACGTGGCAAAAATCAGCGTGACCCCCGCCGCCGGAAATCGAACCCCGGATCATCTAGGAGGGATGTGAGTACACTAGCCGCTGCGGCACCGCGGTCCCACGACTGCACGGCCTGGGCGTAGCCCGGGGAAGTGTGGCGGCTTGCGGGTTGTAACACTTCTTTCCCTTTGCCCTTTCATGTTTTCAACAGTTAATTTTAAGATTATTAATAATCGTTTAAATGTGATAAAAATATGCGATTGCTGTACACAATAATTAAGGACTCCCGAATTTCGTGAAAAGATTTCCGCACATGATAGATTTCAATACGCTACCGGCATACCAACATTTTTCTTTTTCTTATTGGCGGCGTATTTCTGTGAGAACATCTTCTCCTAGTTGACAGGCCAATCACAATTACGTAACTTCAATAATGTGCGTCTGTGATTTGCGTCACACGGAAACCATCCAATCACGAAAGTGGTTCTGCCCTAAAGTGTTATGAAATACAACTGGGCGTGAAATATTTTGGCGAAATTTGGGTGTCACTATCAATAATACGTATTATTAGAGCGAGGAGAATTTCGCGAATTCATTCGGAGGCGAGCTAGACTCCAAACGTTTGTTCTTTTCTCCTGCTGTTGTGATTGTACGGACGACAGTTCTTTAGACACGCCCCGTTTAACTGACAGCCAGTAATATGCAGGAAGAAGTAGTGTGAGCGAGTATTTAGCAGTCATGCACAGCTGCCTCACTTGATCACGGCAACCAATAAGCAAGCGGCAATGTCTCGAGTGTATACAGGATTGTCCAGTCTAGCTTGCTGCCAACTCTATCCGCGAAATACTCGGGGCTCTACTTTTATACATCGTTGAAGCTGGCGTAGTCTATCTCCCTTCACTTCATTCAGTATAATAACCCCCCCCCCCCACTTTGAGCACCGCCCACCATCTTCTTTTTTTTTTATTACTAGAAACCTCTGGCTTCACCACTGCTATGGTCAGCTGTTCCCAGGGCGTGGTATCACTCTGAGTAGAGGCCAGGGAAATTCGCGAGTTCATTTGGTCAAGTTTTAATTGGAGCACTCGTATGTTTTCATTACTTCTGCAGTTCGCCCACGACCTATTTGACATCCCTTCCAGTGTACTGTGAGCCACATAATGAACACGCAACAAAATGCAGTCCTTAACTCGGCATCTTGGCGCTGGAGCAAGTAGCCAATAAGCAGCTGATATTTGCTTTAATATACGAACAAATACGGCTTGTAGCATGAAGGTCATTCAACTCGCCAGTATTTCTCATCTGTAACTGTAAGTCGCTAGTTTGTTGCCTGCGTTACTGCTCGCTGCCTGCTGAAAACATTGCAGGAAAAGGCGACTCTGTAAAGGCGTTAATGTCACAATACGTTACGGGTGTTCAAGACACTAAAATTGTTTCTAACGTTTTTAGCTTATTACATCTTTATTCGTTGTGATATAGAATAATCTGCATTATGTATGCAATAACACATCTTCGCAAAACATTGCTATAGGCTATTCACGGTGGAGTGAGCACTTTTTGAAGCCCTCTCATTTGGAATAATAGTAAATAAATAAATAAATATATATATATATATTATTGTAGACTTTGAAGTGTAAACATACATTTACATATAGTAAATTAACATGAAGCCGTCTTATTTCCCTGTCAACATAGCCAGAATATTACTATAGTTTATGCCCACCACCTTACTGATAAACCTACACGTAGCTTGCCCGCAGTACGTGCGTCACACAATGCCAAGTGCCTTGCCATATGTATCTGCTGCTCGTGCTGTAGGCCTATTCCAAGTACTTAGTATTAACATAAAATATGAGCGGACAGGATATTATCATGTAGCACTGGATAGAAAATACGTGACAACGTGTGGAACAAAGGTAGTGTACTACTGAGCAGTTTGCATAACCATACTCTCCCATAGGCTTGTAAAACAGTGTGAAATAAAAGCATGTGTTGATATCGTGTGTTAGGTTAGGTATATTGTTAGCAAGATTTGTTAAAACTGAGCAGTGTGATGATAGAATATTTCTCCCCTGAGGAAAACGTGTGCCTGCCCGTTGCAGGCTCGAGGACCAGACGTTCGATGCGAAGAACACTCACCTTAGTTTACCACACTTACTTGAGACCAGTGACCATTTGTCACACTCTGAACATTATACAACTTACTTTCCACAAGGACAAGCAGAAATTATGCAGAACTGGGTTATCAGTGAAGGCGAGGAAGTGAAAGCAATTATTCATGCAAATAGGAAAAGACGTCAGACTACATAAAGTTTCCAGCCAAATTATTTTATTTCAAATTCAGTTTCTTTAATTGATATGTATTCTGGCTGTAAATGAAACTAATTAAAAATCCCGAATGGTAATAGCAAAGGGTTTATGAAATACACTCACACAAGCACTGCTGATAAGGAAGTGGTCAGACATAACGGTCGTTAACAACACCCTTATTGAAAGACGTAAACCAGCCTGACGTGTCAGTTTGTCACTTCAAAAAATATCACTGAATGTAAACGTCTGCAAATATTACTTGGAAAAATCAAACTTGGATCAGCTTAGTGGCAGAACAATAAAAACTCTCTCTCTCTCTCTCAGGTTAAATTAGGGATAGATATGCTGGTTCTTAGCTGTTAAGAACGCCGTGCCAACATGGCGTTGTGTAGAATGTTGTATTAAAAATGGCCGCTCTCTTAGGACTATACGACGTGTAAACTAAACTCGTAGAAAAACTAGTAGTGTAGAAAAATAGTTTACTTGTAGGATGATACCATTTATAGTAGAAAGTAGGGCGGGTTCTCAGGAAAATGTAGAGTAGTATTAGAACTTCGTAGAATTAAGGTGTTTCTTAACGCGGCTTACAGCTCACGGAACGTCACAGTGTCTAACTAACTGGCCTAAGATCCTAAACAGCTGCTTACAATACGGAGGTGCTTACAACATTCTTCTCTACGTAGAAACAAGACAATATTAACTAAGCTAGCTGTAGAAACTAAGACACCCTAATATACTACTTTAAATACATATGCTACATCCAACTTCTGGACGTGCGTCCTGACTTAGGTCTTAACCCGCTGAACGATGGCGGCAGAGAGAGCGATCGCCTAACTGAAATTACCCGCCTAGCCCTACGCTATCATGCTAACCAATGGGGGTGCAGGATTCAAACCTGCCAGCCAACAAGAAGGCTTCCTAGTCAAACAGCTAATCTGACGCACTCCTAACGGCCTAATTCCCTATTGCAAAGAGTTACGGGTCTCGTAGAAGGTAATAAAAACAACACAATAAATTCCCTGAAACAATTACAATGGTGTGAGACCAAGTAAATAAATGAAAATATTGACTTATTAATTAAAATACAAATAAAAATAAAACCTAGCTATCTAAGGAATTTAAACATAAATTATTGTCATTTTAACATTTAATTATTCAAATTCCTTAACATACGAAAATTAATAAAAATAAATACAAATGAAACATACGTGAAAAACGTATGCGAATTACAGTGTTTGACATTGACAGGTAGAATGAGTAAAAATATACATAGATTATAATAATGAATGCAGGAATTGCAAACGTTTATGTAACAACTTAGACATTAACTTCCCAATCCGTGGAATTACATACACTGTATTTATGGCATACATGGCAATATTTATTTTAAAAAGTCATGGAAGAATAAAAAATGCTGATAGGAAAAAAATAACTAGGGCCTCAAAATTGCTCACTTTACAGTAAACAGAATATAACTGTGAATAAATGACTCTGAATACCTCTCTGTGAGAAAAACAATATTATTTAGCAAATGATCAAAATACTATGAATAATCAACGTAATACCAACGTCAGTTCTCGGGTTTCTGTCATATTAGATTGGTGATCTGTAATATACACACGATAAACCAACGTAAAGCCAACAAACAGCATTTTGGTTTTTGATTGATATGGCATATGCTTGAATGAAAGAGACGTTAGGAAAGTGAGCAGAAAACTACACATTTTCATTGGCTCAATAATGTAGGTTTAGCGTCATATTTCAGTCGGTACCCAACGCTAAAATACACGTTCGTCCAACGTTTCTCCGAGTGACATTTTTTACGTTGGGCAAACACATGTTTTCGAACGTTGGCCCAACTCCTGAGTCACACGTTGGGCCAACAAAATGTTGTTACTGGGGTATATTAATATTTTAATAATTTCAAAGTTACAAAATTAGTACACTATGCTACAGTTCAAAATAACTGTTCGTGTTAACATACCATCTTTAAAGTTATGTTTAATGACTGTTATGTGGTTCGCCCATATTTAAATTTTTACTTTTAAAATTTTAAGCCAAAATAATCATATGTCAAACTTGGCAGCTACGGAACAAACTTTTAACGTGCCACTGTTAAAATTATTTAGTTTTCTTGATCAAATTGTTATTGATATCTCGTTACTAAATCATAAAACATCCTCAAAATCTAGGGAAAAAATTGGCATTTGGATAGCCTTAACCTTTTCAAACCCTTACGGTTTTAGGTGTTGCAAACAAAAAAAAAACTTATGATGCGTCCTGTATTTACGTCGACACTACACTCGTTTCGCTGGCGCAGCCAATGAGCTGTCGGCTAAATGTTCGTTTACAGTTGTATGAATCAATCATGACCTAGACAAGTAAGCCAGTTTGCGAATCATTTACCCAAAGGTAAGGTCATTGGTCATTGAGCTCTGCAGTGTGTGGTAGAGACCAAGAATTACCCACACGTGCGTAATGTACACATTTGTGTACACTGGGTCTGAAAGAGGTTAAGTGCTAGGAGTCTGGAAATGATTGTGTTAAAAATGAATCCGCTCTTGTGAAGTTGGCACATTCCGCAGGATCACTGACAAGGAAACTACTCGCTCTGTTTGTGTCTGTATCACAGTCCAGTGGCTGTACTTTCTCGTGGTCTGTGGGGATGTCACCAGCTCGCCGTGTGTGGCATATCTACGTGCGCCTTGGAACCGACACAACCTGACTCACCGGCTCGGACAAGGAAACTACTCGCTCTGTTTGTGTCTGTATCACAGTCCAGTGGCTGTACTTTCTCGTGGTCTGTAGGGATGTCACCAGCTCGCCGTGTGTGGTATATCTACGTGCGCCTTGGAACCGACACAACCTGACTCACCGGCACAGACAAGGAAACTACTCGCTCTGTTTGTGTCCGTATCACAGTCCAGTGGCTGTACTTTCTCGTGGTCTGTGGGGATGTCACCAGCTCGCCGTGTGTGGCATATCTACGTGCGCCTTGGAACCGACACAACCTGACTCACCGGCACGGACAAGGAAACTACTCGCTCTGTTTGTGTCTGTATCACAGTCCAGTGGCTGTACTTTCTCGTGGTCTGTGGGGATGTGACCAGCTCGCCGTGTGTGGTATATCTACGTGCGCCTTGGAACCGACACAACCTGACTCACCGGCACGGACAAGGAAACTACTCGCTCTGTTTGTGTCTGTATCACAGTCCAGTGGCTGTACTTTCTCGTGGTCTGTAGGGATGTCACCAGCTCGCCGTGTGTGGCATATCTACGTGCGCCTTGGAACCAACACAACCTGACTCACCGGCACGGACAAGGAAACTACTCGCTCTGTTTGTGTCTGTATCACAGTCCAGTGGCTGTACTTTCTCGTGGTCTGTAGGGATGTCACCAGCTCGCCGTGTGTGGCAGATCTACGTGCGCCTTGGAAGCGACACAACCTGACTCACCGGCACGGACAAGGAAACTACTCGCTCTGTTTGTGTCTGTATCACAGTCCAGTGGCTGTACTTTCTCGTGGCCTGTAGGGATGTCACTAGCTCGCCGTGTGTGGCAGATCTACGTGCGCCTTGGAACCGACACAACCTGACTCACCGGCACGGACAAGGAAACTACTCGCTCTGTTTGTGTCTGTATCACAGTCCAGTGGCTGTACTTTCTCGTGGTCTGTAGGGATGTCACCAGCTCGCCGTGTGTGGTATATCTACGTGCGCCTTGGAACCGACACACACCTGACTCACCGGCACGGACAAGGAAACTACTCGCTCTGTTTGTGTCTGTATCACAGTCCAGTGGCTGTACTTTCTCGTGGTCTGTGGGGATGTGACCAGCTCGCCGTGTGTGGTATATCTACGTGCGCCTTGGAACCGACACAACCTGACTCACCGGCACGGACAAGGAAACTACTCGCTCTGTTTGTGTCTGTATCACAGTCCAGTGGCTGTACTTTCTCGTGGTCTGTAGGGATGTCACCAGCTCGCCGTGTGTGGCATATCTACGTGCGCCTTGGAACCGACACAACCTGACTCACCGGCACGAACAAGGAAACTACTCGCTCTGTTTGTGTCTGTATCACAGTCCAGTGGCTGTACTTTCTCGTGGTCTGTAGGGATGTCACCAGCTCGCCGTGTGTGGCAGATCTACGTGCGCCTTGGAAGCGACACAACCTGACTCACCGGCACGGACAAGGAAACTACTCGCTCTGTTTGTGTCTGTATCACAGTCCAGTGGCTGTACTTTCTCGTGGCCTGTAGGGATGTCACTAGCTCGCCGTGTGTGGCAGATCTACGTGCGCCTTGGAACCGACACAACCTGACTCACCGGCACGGACAAGGAAACTACTCGCTCTGTTTGTGTCTGTATCACAGTCCAGTGGCTGTACTTTCTCGTGGTCTGTAGGGATGTCACCAGCTCGCCGTGTGTGGTATATCTACGTGCGCCTTGGAACCGACACAACCTGACTCACCGGCACGGACAAGGAAACTACTCGCTCTGTTTGTGTCTGTATCACAGTCCAGTGGCTGTACTTTCTCGTGGTCTGCAGGGATGTCACCAGCTCGCCGTGTGGGCTTATCTACGTGCGCCTTGGAACCGACACAACCTGACTCACCGGCTCGGACAAGGAAACTACTCGCTCTGTTTGTGTCTGTATCACAGTCCAGTGGCTGTACTTTCTCGTGGTCTGTAGGGATGTCACCAGCTCGCCGTGTGTGGCTTATCTACGTGCGCCTTGGAACCGACACAACCTGACTCACCGCCACAGACAAGGAAACTACTCGCTCTGTTTGTGTCTGCATCACAGTCCAGTGGCTGTACTTTCTCGTGGTCTGTAGGGATGTCACCAGCTCGCCGTGTGTGGCATATCTACGTGCGCCTTGGAACCGACACAACCTGACTCAACGGCAGGGACAAGGAAACTACTCGCTCTGTTTGTGTCTGTATCACAGTCCAGTGGCTGTACTTTCTCGTTATCTGTAGGGATGTCACCAGCTCGCCGTGTGTGGTATATCTACGTGCGCCTTGGAAACGACACAACCTGACTCACCGGCACGGACAAGGAAACTACTCGCTCTGTTTGTGTCTGTATCACAGTCCAGTGGCTGTACTTTCTCGTGGTCTGTAGGGATGTCACCAGCTCGCCGTGTGTGGCATATCTACGTGCGCCTTGGAACCGACACAACCTGACTCACCGGCACGGACAAGGAAACTACTCGCTCTGTTTGTTTCTGCATCACAGTCCAGTGGCTGTACTTTCTGTGTCTGTAGGATGTCACCAGCTCGCGTGTGTGGAATCTACGTGCGCTGGACCGACACAACTGACTCACCGCACGGACAAGGAAACTACTCGCTCTGTTTGTTCTGTATCACGTCATGGCTGTACTTTCTCGTGGTCTGTAGGGATGTCACCGCTCGCCGTGTGTGGATATCTACGTGCGCCTTGAACGACACAACCTGACTCACCGGCACGGACAAGGAAACTACTCGCTCTGTTGTGTCGACACAGTCCATGGCTGTACTTTCTCGTGCTGTAGGATGTCACCAGCTCGCCGTGTGTGGATATCTACGTGCGCCTTGGACCGACACAACCTGATCACCGGCACGGACAAGGAAACTACTCGCTGTTTGTGTCGATCACAGTCCAGTGGCTGTACTTTCTCGTGGTCTGTAGGATGTCACAGCTCGCCGTGTGTGGATATCTACGTGCGCCTTGGAACCGACACAATGACTCACCGGCACGGACAGGAAACTACTCGCTCTGTTTGTGTCTGTATCACAGTCCAGTGGCTGTACTTTCTCGTGTCGAGGGATGTCACCAGTCGCCGTGTGTGGTTATCTACGTGCGCTTGGAACCGACACAACTGATCACGGCACGGACAAGGAATACTCGCTCTGTTTGTGTCTTATCACAGTCCAGGCTGTATTCTGTAGGATGTCACCAGCTCGCCGGTGGGACATGGTGGACACACACTACACGCACGAAAGGAACTACTCGCTGTTTTTATCTCTGTGATTTCTTGTTATTCACCTCGCCTTGGAACCGACACAACTGACTCACCGGCACGGACAAGGAAATACTCGCTCTGTTTGTGTTCTGTATCACAGTCCAGTGGCTGTACTTTCTCGTTTCTGTAGTGATGTCACCAGCTCGCCGTGTGTGGTATATCTACGTGCGCCTTGGAAACGACACAACCTGACTCACCGGCACGGACAAGGAAACTACTCGCTCTGTTTGTGTCCGTATCACAGTCCAGTGGCTGTACTTTCTCGTGGTCTGTAGGGATGTCACCAGCTCGCCGTGTGTGGCATATCTACGTGCGCCTTGGAACCGACACAACCTGACTCACCGGCACGGACAAGGAAACTACTCGCTCTGTTTGTTCTGCATCACAGTCCAGTGGCTGTACTTTCTCGTGGTCTGTAGGGATGTCACCAGCTCGCCGTGTGTGGCATATCTACGTGCGCCTTGGAACCGACACAACCTGACTCACCGGCACGGACAAGGAAACTACTCGCTCTGTTTGTGTCTGTATCACAGTCCAGTGGCTGTACTTTCTCGTGGTCTGTAGGGATGTCACCAGCTCGCCGTGTGTGGTATATCTACGTGCGCCTTGGAACCGACACAACCTGACTCACCGGCTCGGACAAGGAAACTACTCGCTCTGTTTGTGTCTGTATCACAGTCCAGTGGCTGTACTTTCTCGTGGTCTGTAGGGATGTCACCAGCTCGCCGTGTGTGGTATATCTACGTGCGCCTTGGAACCGACACAACCTGACTCACCGGCACGGACAAGGAAACTACTCGCTCTGTTTGTGTCTGCATCACAGTCCAGTGGCTGTACTTTCTCGTGGTCTGTAGGGATGTCACCAGCTCGCCGTGTGTGGCATATCTACGTGCGCCTTGGATCCGACACAACCTGACTCACCGGCTCGGACAAGGAAACTACTCGCTCTGTTTGTGTCTGTATCACAGTCCAGTGGCTGTACTTTCTCGTGGTCTGTAGGGATGTCACCAGCTCGCCGTGTGTGGTATATCTACGTGCGCCTTGGAACCGACACAACCTGACTCACCGGCACGGACAAGGAAACTACTCGCTCTGTTTGTGTCTGTATCACAGTCCAGTGGCTGTACTTTCTCGTGGTCTGTAGGGATGTCACCAGCTCGCCGTGTGTGGTATATCTACGTGCGCCTTGGAACCGACACAACCTGACTCACCGGCACGGACAAGGAAACTACTCGCTCTGTTTGTGTCTGCATCACAGTCCAGTGGCTGTACTTTCTCGTGGTCTGTAGGGATGTCACCAGCTCGCCGTGTGTGGCATATCTACGTGCGCCTTGGATCCGACACAACCTGACTCACCGGCTCGGACAAGGAAACTACTCGCTCTGTTTGTGTCTGTATCACAGTCCAGTGGCTGTACTTTCTCGTAGTCTGTAGGGATGTCACCAGCTCGCCGTGTGTGGTATATCTACGTGCGCCTTGGAACCGACACAACCTGACTCACCGGCACGGACAAGGAAACTACTCGCTCTGTTTGTGTCTGTATCACAGTCCAGTGGCTGTACTTTCCCGTGGTCTGTAGGGATGTCACCAGCTCGCCGTGTGTGGTATATCTACGTGCGCCTTGGAACCGACACAACCTGACTCACCGGCACGGACAAGGAAACTACTCGCTCTGTTTGTGTCTGTATCACAGTCCAGTGGCTGTACTTTCTCGTGGTCTGTAGGGATGTCACCAGCTCGCCGTGTGTGGTATATCTACGTGCGCCTTGGAACCGACACACCTGACTCACCGGCATGGACAAGGAAACTACTCGCTCTGTTTGTGTCTGTATCACAGTCCAGTGGCTGTACTTTCTCGTGGTCTGTAGGGATGTCACCAGCTCGCCGTGTGTGGTATATCTACGTACGCCTTGGAACCGACACACTTGACTCACCGGCACGGACAAGGAAACTACTCGCTCTGTTTGTGTCTGTATCACAGTCCAGTGGCTGTACTTTCTCGTGGTCTGTAGGGATGTCACCAGCTCGCCGTGTGTGGTATATCTACGTGCGCCTTGGAACCGACACAACCTGACTCACCGGCACGGACAAGGAAACTACTCGCTCTGTTTGTGTCTGTATCACAGTCCAGTGGCTGTACTTTCTCGTGGTCTGTAGGGATGTCACCAGCTCGCCGTGTGTGGTATATCTACGTGCGCCTTGGAACCGACACAACCTGACTCACCGGCACGGACAAGGAAACTACTCGCTCTGTTTGTGTCTGTATCACAGTCCAGTGGCTGTACTTTCTCGTGGTTTGTAGGGATGTCACCAGCTCGCCGTGTGTGGTATATCTACGTGCGCCTTGGAACCGACACAACCTGACCCACCGGGACGGACAAGGAAACTACTCGCTCTGTTTGTGTCTGTATCACAGTCCAGTGGCTGTACTTTCTCGTGGTCTGTAGGGATGTCACCAGCTCGCCGTGTGTGGTATATCTACGTGCGCCTTGGAACCGACACAACCTGACTCACAGGCACAAAAGATGGAAATGATGGGCGGCTCGGCGCGTCATCCCACCCATCTTCTCGTTCAATTTTTGTCCAACCCCGTTAGTTGCTCATTCTGCTGTCTCGCGCGTACTCTCGACATGTCTCCATCTTATTAGTCACACATGTCACGTAAAGGCTGTTTACGATAAAGTGAGCACTTTTGAAATCAACCTTAGAAAAAAGTCACTGACCCTACCTGCACATACTTTAACAGGCGCACTGAGTGGCATGCGTCTAATAAAGTTGGTAACGATGGAGGGAAAGTAGTTTCATATCTAAACGTCGAGTAAAGATTTAGGCGACCATTTGTGATAACTTAAATAGTTTATTTCACTTTGTGTTTTTTTTATTGCGTCGAAGTAAGTATTAGCAGATTTGTAAAGTATTTACTTTTCTAATAATTCCACAGTTTCACTTGCCCCACGTATGAATAAAGTGATGAGGCCAATGGCAATGTTAATGTTATATAGGTGCCTAAGGAGGGGGAATACACAACGTGCATAAAAGTAGATCTTAAGCAGGGCTTTCAAAAGTGCTCATTTTACCGCGAACAGCCTATAAATACACAACTACTAGATGGCGTGGTGGTTCCTTTGCTGTGGCAGTAACAACTCTGTGATTTTCTGCGTGAGACCTGTCGGAGCACACCTTGTGTCTGGTTGGCTACTGACTGTTGCAGAAGGTTCCCTATTGGCTGGGCGCCCGACCGGTAAGTTATGCGACGCGGCGAAACGAACTCAAAAAGGCGCCCCCCCCCTTTTTTTTACACTTTCGATGCTTCGCAGTCCTCACTCAACGTAAAATATTATTTGATCCTTTGGCAATCGAACTGTGTAATTTAATTTTGAATATAGACGATAGATTCGGAACTGCAATGTCAAACTGTATCCCCCGATTTTATTATCATCGGATTTTCTGGATTGTCTCCCACTATGGTTGCAAATTTAAGGGCGTATTCACGTCAAAAAAAATGCCAGTTTTCCTCGACTTATTGATTTAGGTACGTTTTACACTGATTCGTCAACCAATTCATTCGTGACTTAATTTTTAAGTGAGTTGAGAAATTTGGGCGGCTCCTAACAACGTCGAGAGAGCCGATGAGGGTGAAATGAGAGGAGAATGAAGCAGCGTCGCCAGAATGCAATGGCGGGGGGAAACAGGAGATCCACGAGAAAGCCCACCGACCAGCGGCATCATTCGACACGATTCTCACATGCGAAATCCGGGAGTGACCCAGCCGGGAATTGAACCCGGTTCGCCTTGGCGGCTGTTTCAGATCTGTATTCCCTACTACTCTGCACGTCTCGATGCTGTATTACTTTACACACTTATAGACCTAATCCACTTTTTGCATTGGATTAGAGTTAACAAGGCTCACTCAGTAATGTGTGAAGCAAATAATAAACTTGCAAGGAAAGACGTTTGGGATCAGGTGCTGTGTGTTTTGGAGTAATATCGGCCACTTACTGGAGAAGCAAGCAATGTGAAAATCAGGGTGTATATGTACTAGTGTAAAGTAATTTTTACATTCCGAATAAAAGCTTCCTAATGTATTACAATCCTTACTGAATTACAGGCTATTCAAGGTAAAGTGAACATTTTTAAGACCCTCCCAGTATGCATAGTAATTATCTCTCTCTCTATATATAAATAAAATATATTATATATAAGTAATATACATATGTGTGTGTGTGTTCTCAGGCATCAACTTTTGAGAGCAATAAAATATATACACTGGGTTTATTTGCGTCATGGCCATTTTTATATGAACAATTGAAGAAAGGATGCAAATAAACTTAAATTAAATTTAAATACGACATAAAAAATGTATTCACTTTCCCGTGAATAGTTTATTGTGTAGTTAAAATGTTTTAAAATGTATTTTATTCAAGCATGTGTTTACTAAGCTTCCGTGTTTGCTGGTTGCTTGCTAATATTTGTGAATCTATTGACACCCCACTTTTATACTGGATAACTTAGTTGGAACGTGGAGCTGAAAAATAGTATGTCCAGAATATTGCGCTTAAAAATAGGGTTGTAATTTAGCCAGAACTGTTCAATACCCGCAACCGAACATTCTGCTAGGTTATTACAATCTTGATAGTTGTGGGAACGATAAAAATATTTGAAGTTGTTTAGTAGTAGGAACGCAATACTATACTGTTGTAACCTTGTATACATAAGCAAATACAATCACAGACCGGAACACAACAAACCGTTGCTTTGGTATTTCTATGTATGCCAACAATTTTTAGATTGTATCTATAACACTTCAGGTGACTGCCCCTATTTTAACAGTCTAAATGCTTCCTACAACCATATTTTTCTCTGTGTACGGACTCATACAGCTATATGCTCTGTTTGAAATACTTTGTACATAAAACATGCACAATCCTGTACAATACTGAAGAGAATATTTTGTAGTTTGCCCTTGACTTCATATTTAAAGGTGACGTAATACCCACGCAAGCTGTTTTCTTTCTTAAGCAAGCGTTCCGTTTGCGAAATGTATTGCATAATTTATGTTTGCTGGGGAATGACACTCTTAAAAAGGAATGACCTTGTGTAAGCAGATTAACCGACGCTTTTTGAACGCTGTTCACGCATAACCAATACAGCTCACGTTGACGTATGTAAAAATGTCTCTATTTATGAGCATTCGTGCGCGAGCCATCGCGTGATAAAATCAAGTATGGGAGGGGAGCGGGGACCTTTGTCGGTCCCCTTGTTAGCGGTGCGCACAATGACATCATTATCCTGTGTTTTCCTTCGTCGTCTGAGAGGCTGTCGGCGCCGAATGTCCAGGCAATTTGTTGAGAGAGGGCCGGCGCATGGACCAAGTGGTTCCTGCCGCCTACACCCTCTCCACCCCCCCTTACCAAACTAACGCTTCTTCCTCGCTGATTGGACCGTGAATGGCACAGGGTGCCTCGGTAGCATCACGCATAGACTCTACCCTTTCAAACTCACTTTCGTTTGCGGGTTCAGGTGTTGCAAATATAAAAATATATATGATGCGCCCTGTACTTGAGTCGACCACTTTAGAAATCGACCTTAGAAAAAAGTCACTGCCCCTGCCTGCACACATTTTAACAGGCGCACTGTGTGACATTCGCCCAGTAAAGTTGGTAAGGATGGAGGAAAAGTAGTTCCATATCTTCACGTAGAAAAAAAGTGTTAGGTAACCATTTATAATTACTAAAATAATTTATTTCGCTTTTTTTTTTTTTTTTTTTTTTTTTTTTTTAATTCATCGAAGTGTAAAACTAGCAGATTTGTGAAATTTCCCTTTTTTTAATAATTTCACAGTTTCACTTGACCGACGCATAAGTAAAATGATGATGCCCATGGCAACGTTAATTTTACATAAGGCGGAGGAATACAATACGTGCGTACAAGTAGATCTTAAGCAGGGCTTTCAAAAGTGTTCATTTTACTGTGAACTGCCTATACGAAGCGAAATTTCTGTTACCCCGCACAAGAAGGGCTTAGGGACGTAAGTGAATCACAAGAGATGATATAGTACAGCAATATTGTGAATGATGAGGTTTATTTAGATATGAGGCAAATACAATAACATGGTACGGTAATATTCAACACTCGGGGGAGCTTACGTAAACTGATATTAATTTAAATTACATTATTATTATTATTATTAATTACTCACACCACTACTATGATAGACTAACTGGAATGCCCCCGCCTTAAACATGGTCCTGGAGGGTGCTCCGAGTAGAGCACTGATAAAAATATTCTGTTGAATCAAACAAGATTTGTTTTGTGCAAACAAATAATTTGTTTGTATAGGGGCAGTAAAATATTTTGCTCCAAGTTATTTTGTTGTTCTTATATGGTTTTCCCTAAACTGTAAGATTTGGTTGGTATAACAAAATATTTGTATGGCTATATGTACTTTAAACAGTTTGGGCCAATATCGAAAGATTTAGAAGTTCGACCGAGTTTCGAACCTAGATCACCTGCTTCTGATGAGCGCTGCGCCTTAGTAAACTCACCTGATGTGACAAATGACGACTCCGGAAAGCTTTGATATACTCAAATATAAGGCACCGTGTGCAAAAAAAAATATTTCAAGTTTTACAGCCCTACTGTCGCAGATTGACTGGACACGGAACCATACGGTTATATTTATTATATGCACTTGAGCTACACATATGTTTCGGACAGTAATATTTAATTGATTTCACATATTATTTGAATGTTAATACAATTATTTTCACATGTTTTTTTATATTTTATGCTAACATATCATTTACTTAATTTTTCTATATATGGGAACCACCAGTCCACTACTCTATGATAATTTTCACACATTGTTCTGAGTTTTACATATGGTTATGTCGCTATTTTTATTATTGTATTAACATGTTTGATTTTATTTTCAGTAATTGTTTCATAATTGTTAAAGCTAAATTATTTAGATTTGTTTTGGGATTTAAATATATTATATTATAGGCCTTAATTTTATTTAGTGAAGGTAAAGCCGGAAGCGAGTCATGATTGGATGTTGGTTTGCTCGAAAGCCGGAAGAAGGGGCTTCTGGGAAAGACATTGAACATGTAAGGCGTCTAAATATTCGTTGGAATTTTACTTTTGAAATTCCAACGCATAATAAATTTATTTTAGAAATGCTCCGAGAAGTTCAGTGTTTGGTAGTCGCCGCAGTAATATTTCAGAAGAGACTGTAGGCTAAGTCGTAGATTATTATTTTGAGAGTTAAATTGACGAGGCGAAAAGGACACCGAACCTACGACGCGGGCGCCATGCAACGAGATAGCGCCAGAGGACCTCAGGTGACGCCAATGCAATTTAACGTATGGAAAGCTTAAAAATATTTCAAGTTTTACAGCCTTACTTGTCAATTTCTTGTTGAATTGTTTATATTAATGTGTTTATACGATTGTTAGGGATCCATAGATGCACTAACAAACACGGTTACTATCCTAGTGGTCACAAAAATACAAACAAACTCTCGAGCTGTATTTTCGAACGAAGGCAGTCAAATGAGTGAGTGAGTGAAGAGATTTGGGCTCTTCAGCGAGGTCTTGAGAGTCGATGAGGGTGATTGAAGTGAATGGGCAGGGCGCTGGAATGAAGGGGCAGGGAAACGGGAAATCCCCGAGAAAACCCGTCAACCAGCGGGGCATCGGCCGGCACGATTACCACTTGCGAAAATCAAGTGACCCGGCCGAGGATTGAACCCGGTTCGCCTTGGTGGGAGGCGAGCGTATTAATCGCTCGGCCACCGCGGCCCCAAGCAGTCAAATGAGTGGCCAATATATATATATATATATATATACATATATATATATATATATATATATATACATATATATATATATATATATATATATATATATATATATATATATATATATATATATATATATATATAGTTGATTCAACAAAATATTTAGTTGACGATATATTGTTAGGGTAAATAAATGTATATTTGGCCCTATACAAACAAATATTTTTTTTTCGAATTTCTCTCAGTGAGCGGTTAGCGGCGTCCGGACACATACATTATGCGTGCTTCCTTTGATACTGGTCGGGCGAGGGAAGACGACACGACCAGTCTTGTGCTGGCCGATATCGGCTCGTTGTTCTGACCTAGGCACTCGTCCCCGATTGCTGATCGGCGGAGAGGGTTTCTGCTGCCGGCCCTTCTCGCAACAAGTTGTTGTAATTCCTGGCGTCCTGGTTTAGTACGAAGGTGTGAGACCGTCTTCAGGCACGCCGTCGAACTAAGGCTCGCTCACACCTTCATAGCGAGTTGTTTCGTTGTCACAGCCAACGAGCTGTAGGCTATGTGTTCGGCTACAGTTACATGAATCAATTATGATCTGTATCAGTGAGATGGTTTGGGGATCATTTTCCCTCAGGTAAGATCGTTTCATTGATCTTCGCAGTGTGGACCACAGATCAAAAATTACCTACACGTGTGTAATGTAAACAATTGTGTACACTGGGTCTGATTGGGTTAAGTTGAGGAAGATATGTTATCGTCCTCTGCGCATATACCTAAAACTGACCTGCCTCACACAAACATAACTGCTAAAGTCACATGGACAACAGTGTTTGTTGAAATTTTTTTTTTTTCCAAATGACAAGCCCTCTTATGTTAATAAAATACTTTCACCAATTAGAATGTAATCTAATCGCATTGAAAATTGGCCAAAGAAAATATACGAACAACTCAAAGCACATGTTTATACAATTAGTGATTTAATTTCAAATTATATCGAATGTCGTTATTAATAGCGATACTGGCAGAATATCAGCTCGATGTTGGAACACGGAGAGTGGCTACTGCGTAACTCGCGCGTGCACTCTACCCTATTTTACTTTTACGCCCCCATGCCTCAGCAACTCGAATACGGAAAATGAATCCATACCGAAGATTTCCAAATTCGATATTAAAAAAAAAAATATATTCATATTTTAACTTAACATAATATACTACCTGAGCATCGCTTAAATAGGGCCTATACCATTAACATGCGTGTAGCTTTTCTCTTTGGATATTGTAGAAACATGTGCTCGATGCTAGCACAGAGGCCTTTGCTTATGTGGCCTTCACAAGTGTTATTTCCAACCACTAGTCTTTTAGTGAATATTTGCGCGAAACTAGTGTTTCATCTACACGATAGTTAGGTATTCCTGTTCTCTCAAAAAAATTTTGGGGTATGAGAATGTTGTTAATGAATGACTCAATCAATCATTTTTTAGAAAAATTATAAACCAGTACTAAAATAAATAAATTGCAAAGCGCTTTTTCTGTTAACATTTAAAGGAAAATATTTGTTGTCTACTCTGGTGTTATGACGTTAGCAGTACCGTAGCACCTACTTAGGCCGACTTCGGCAAACAAATGAATATGATAAGGTTATCTTGGTGTACCTTTGAGTTGCAACTCTATCCTTGTATTATCCTTGGATCTCCTCCTACAAATGAACTGAGACGTCTCGGATAGTACTCTCTCGTATCAGACTCGATCGTAAAAAAAAAAAAAAATAGCCCTCGCTAGCTCGTTCGTACGAGAGGGGATGTAAGGGATCACTAATGAGGCACTTGACTCCTGACATGTGCGCGTGTGTGTGTGTGTGTGCCTCTCGTGATAGTTGCCAACTTGAATCCATTATGCCGTAACGGTTCCCTTTCAACCCTCATTAGATCTTCATCCGATAGAGCCGACAAAAGAACGGACTATTATTGCCTTACCCCCCCCCCCCCCCCCTTGCCGCATCACCGGTGCCACCAACGACTCTTGTGTCCTTGTCGGATATCTTACGGACGCATGGCAAGAGCTTGTCACAACTAGACGAAACTCACAGCCGGTGATTTTAGTCTTGTTAATTGTCTCCGGGATTGACGGAGTTGATGTGGGGGAAAAAAAAAAAAAAAAGTCAAGAACATTCATTTTCAATTGACGGCGTTTCCTTCCCTTAGCTTTTATTATGCCTTCAAGGAAAATCGTCGATATTAAATTTCACTGCAGTTTTATGGACATTTGAGAGTAAACTTTTCACTGTAGTTTATTTCATATAAAAAAATTTAAATTAAATTAAAATAATCACAATTTGATTTCTTTCAGCTATGTTCGCTTATGCAAACTACACTCTATAAATGCTTTCTTTGATGCATCGTATGATTTGTTGCTCCAAAGAAAATTGTTAGTTGAATAACAGCCACTGCGAAGTATGTTTGCTAGACACTGAGATAACCTTAAATTATCCGTTGTTAGAGTTCAGCAGAGGTCTCTGTGGTAATCTCAGGTATGCCGTAAAAACTATCTGTGCACTGAAAAATAATATTTAACAAAAGAGGAGTGAGAAAACTTTCAAAATCACATTCACTTAGAAAAATAATGTGGCACGGTTCAGAGACGCGAAGGAGCAACCCTTGTGTGATTGGCCTGAAACCGCACCCCACACGATCACTTGATCTCATTACGTTCAAGTTACTTCTGATAGGTAGGTTGTGTCAGATAGTAACATACGCCAGAATGTAATAACTTCACCTCTTAAGCCCCTATTACACTGTCATCGAAACGTCATACACACCGCCATATTTGTTTGAGAAAGCTGATTTGATGTTTGACGGTCTCAGCCAATCAGAATCGTGCACGACAAAAACGGACGTCAAGAAACTTAAAACAAATATCAATTGCTGGAAACGAAGTTATTTATGAAGATAATTTATTAATGTAGAATCTATCTGGGCATGAATGCTATTTTAAGTGAATACTGCACGTAATATTACGAACTCAGAGGCATTTATTTCACTGTGCAGGGAACATATCTTATAAAATAAAAATTTTATTTTGTAAAGAAAGGAAAATAAATTACAATATTACTTACATTTCTTCCTGTAATGGACCGCATGGAAAAACAAAAGCAATTTCTCACTATGAAAATAATTTCAAAATAATATATCGAATTAGATTCTCCCAATAAAAAAATTTGACGGTGTGACACTCTCAAACACATTCAAGATTATCTGGTACAATTTGTTGAAAGGAAAAATTTGATGGCCGTATTTTGTCCTCAAATTTTATTGTCAAATACAACTAAAACGTTACCTTTGGTGCGAAGTAATATTTCTTGACTGTAAACAAAAGTATGTCAAAGAATGTTTATTTCTGTGTTACAAAATAAGGTAGTGTTACTATAAACAAATACGCATAAAGAAAACTTTTATTAACTGTAAACCTATGTTGCTGTAACCTACTTAAAAACACTTTTCTTTACTATAAAGAAAACATTGTAAGGAATTATCAGGGGCGGTTACCATGGAGGTTGGGAGGTGCTAATGGCAGTTTGCACCACTAAGGTTCGTTACTCGATCCTATATCATGTCCGCTCTTGATCTAATGTTAACACAGTTCATTGCTGTACCATTCGAGTTTATAGCAATACTGGATATCGAGATGAACTTCATTTCGAACGACCAAATGTGGTGATTCGAAGTCTCAATCCAAAATCAGAGAATTATCTAAAAGCACCGTTAAATATATTTATTTACTAGTATTTGACTTGGCAATATTTAAATCATTTTTAATTGGAATCTGTTATTTTTTACTGTTGTAAAATATAAAGGAGACATTTTACAAAAGCTTAAAATTCAATGCTTTTATTTAATTGAAGATGGAATTAACGTTTTGTAAAGAGATAGCGATATTCATGCTCATCCCTACGGGAAAATACAGTGGGAAACTGGAAAAGCCATTCAGAACATCAGAAACTGTCATAATTTTCCGCGTTAGCTAAATCTCACGTGAAATTTTTGCTCACGAAAGAACAGCCGTCGCCTACAAATGTAAAATATTTATGCTCAATGGGTTAAATTAAAATGTAATTATTTTGTTTTTATTCAGATCTGGATTCCTCACGAACTCGAATACTGGTGTCTTGCAACAACGTTTATTTCCTGGTCCTGCGCTCGTCTCCGTTGTACAATATTTGCCGATCGTACGCTCATGACTTGTTCAAACAGTGAAGATGTAGTCTCGCCATTTTCCAGGGTTCAAATTTTCTACACATACTTTCGGCCATAGCAGTTGTAATGAACTTTCAAAGGGTTGCATTAACTGATAGCTCATGCCTTGTGCTTCTGACAGGTTTACTACACCAAGAACAAAATTGAGGCTCCCAAAAATGTTTTCTTGATAGTCACCTTGTCATATATTTGTGTGGTGAAAATAATTATTAATTGACACCGCAAAACTTTTATATCCACAAAAAACATTATTTTATGATGACTTCAAAAAATTTAGCAGGGTGACATCTCTACGAAATATTATTCTGCCTGTAGGAAAATAGCCACCCAGTGTCCGGACACAGGAATGAGTTACTGCGCAGCTCGCGGGCTCACTTTACTCCATATTCTCTCTACTGCCTACAGAACGGTATAGTTCCTTAGGGGAATCGGGGGGGGGGGGGGGGGGTGGGATGTAAACTCCCCAAGCGCACCGAAACTCGTTAAACATGTTCTGCAACATTCCCCAACTTTCGTAGCCTCTGTAATCTCTTTAGACTCCACGGGAGTGAGAGTTCGCCAAGGGAATTACCTAATAAAGTAACAAAATTATGGCACAAGCTGTGCTTTGTTTGAAACAGTGTGAGTTCGAGAGACAGCGTTTATTCTGGCGTAATACTAAGTGGCGTATATGCACCTCCATGCCGCAATTCGTTGACGATGAACGAAAAGTTTTCCTTTAAATTACCTGTGTGACTCAATAATCATGGATCTGCAAACTTCACACAAAGTTTATTGAAAGTACCACGAACTAATTTCAAAACTTTTGCAATAGTTTTTCTTAAGAATCCGTATATGCAATGTTTTTTTTTTTTTTTAAACATTTATTTGTATTCTCCAGAAGGCAGCCTCGGTTGTCTTGGGAGTCGCGGCAAGACAAAAAAACATACACCTTGCAAATGACCTTTGCTCTTGTAAGTATTTGAAACTATACAACCCTACGTGTTGAGGCCTTGTGCTTATGGAATAGTTGTCTCTCATTCAAGGCCGCAGCATAGCTGGCGCTTCAATTGCTTTCCAGTGTGTTTGATATCCGTTTTTTTTTTTAATCAAACCACTAAACGTGTTTCTATGGTACAAATGTACGAAAATAATACACACTTCAGACGAGGTACGTATAATACTCTCAATACGCCATTCACATTGTAAATGCTATTCCCGGGCCCTCCAACATGCCTGAATACGGCTTTATCACACGCCCATGTCCCTTCATTACTTATATTCGTTCAACCGTTTCGGGAGCAACATGGCGACTGATATGTGTTGGTAGACGATAATTAGGGACAGGTGTATTTCGCGAAAACATTTATGGCCACGCTAGACTTCAATATCCTACCTCCACAACCACGACTTCCATTGGTTATTGGCCGCGTGCGTACGTGAGAAGACATCTTCTCATTTGACTAGGCCAATCGTAATAAAGTACTTCGATACTGAACGTCTATGATTCGTGGAAAGTGCATATGAACAAAAGTTTTTTGTAGTATAACTGGTCTTGAAAACTTTTTCGCGAAAAACGCCTGTCCCTAACGAATAATGCGCCCCCACATCGTGAAGCACAGGTACAGAATCGCTTTCACGTGGTTGATATTAGCCACATGAAATGGCCACCTATCTCGCCAGTCAGTGTGATCGCCTCCAACCAAGGCGAAACGAGTTCGATTCCCGGCGGGGACATCTCGATTGCGTTGCCGTCGGCGGCGGGTTTTCTCGGGGCGCTCCCGTTTTCCCCCCGCCCTCGCGTTCCACAGCTGCACCATCTTTACCTCATGCCATCATCGCCGGCGCTCAACAAATCTCACAACCCAACTGCGGAGACGAAACAGCGTAGCGGATCCTTCGATGTGGGCGTACCTGTTCTCTGATTGGCTCACAGAGGCTCTGCGAACGGGACCTCGAGTCTGATTGGCTACTGCACGCTGCTGGGCAGCCGGCTATTAAGTATGTTACCACTTGCAAGTACTGATTGGTGACGGATCTCCAACATTTTGCCGGCGTGAATGCCTGGAGTTTGCTGAATAATGCTGCATTAACAATAACCCGACAGTGAGACAAAATAGTTCCGACACCTAAGAAAATCTTTCATTAGCCAATCAGGAGCAAGTTTACCCCGACAGCCCGACAAAAGTAGAATCTATTTCTACTTTCGACGGCCGTCGGACCGGCCGGCCTCGCTTGGCAGTAGAAACAAAAAACATAAACATAACCTTACAAAACAAAATGTCGTGCGGATTTCGCTACTGTGGTAAATTTCACATTAAACATATGTTATTTACGTGTACATCCTGGTTATCTTGTAACAGAAAACTAATAAATTGACGAAATTCGTGGAAAAATAAATGCTCCGAAATTCACTAATATTTCGTTTACAAGTTATCAAAACAAAATAGTGTACAGTAATTTGTGATTTCTTCACACTCGATAGCAAGTTACCGGTCATTCTAGGATTAGCCGAAAGCCACGGAACACTTGTCGGAAGAAAACTGTCGGGGTATCGTAAACACTGAACTAATTTTGGTGGCTGAAATGGTCGGGCTGTAACGTCAAATCTGACTTTCGGGACGACCTAGTCGTGGCATTATAAATCCAGCAAAAGAGACTGTTTCACCTCTATATAGGTTGTTCACGGAAAAATGAGCACTTTTGAAAGCCGTGCTTAAGATCTACTTGTATGCGTGTTGTGTATTCCTCCGCCTTATGTAAAATTAACATTGCCACGAGCCTCAACACTTTATTCATGCGTTGGTCAAATGAAACTGTGAAATAATTAAGACAGTAAATACTTTACAAATTTGCTCATTTTTATTCTTCGATGCATAAAAAAAAAACCGAAAGCGAAAGAATTAATTTTAAGTTATCACAATAGGATACCTAAGGTTTTTATTAAACGCTAGAATATGGAACTACTTTCCGTCCACCGTTACCAACTTTACTGGGCGAATGTCACTCAGTGCGCCCATTAAAATATAGCAGTGACTTTTTTTTCTAAGGTTCATTGCTAAAGTGCTCACTTTACCGTGAACAGCCTTTATTGTTGAATACTGTGTCTCGACTCAACCTTGGCCCACATCGCTTCGCGCTCCTACGAGGAGACGCGCAGACGCAGTCAGAATTAGCGTTCGCCCGCGTCTTGTGACGTCACAGAGGCGCGCCGTTTGTTCCGGTCCCAGCCTCCAGTTAGCGGCGGAGTGTTTGCACGTGTGTGTGTGTGGGGGGGGGGGGGGGGGGGGGGAGAGGGAGGAGACGCCTGCTACAAGTCGCAGACTCTCTGCTACACGACTTGTTCATTAGGCGCGTTCTGCCAGCCACCACCATACGCGCGGGAAAAAAAATGATGTATATAATTTTGTCATGTGCAACGCCGCCACTAAACGTTGTTCACTATAAAATGATCACTTTTGAATCCCACCTTAAAAAAAAGTCACTGCCCCTGACTGTGTATTTTTATGAGCGCACTGAGTGACATTCGTCCAGTAAAGTTGGTAACGATGAATGGAAAATAGTTCCATAACTTAACGTAGAATAAAATGTGTTAGGTAACCATTTGTGATAACTTAAAAATTATTTATTTCGTTTTCTGTTTTTTTTTTATGCATCGAAGTGTGAAAATGATTTACATAAGGCGGAAGAATACATAACGTGCATTTAAGTAGCTCTCAAGCAGGGCTCTCAAATGTGTTCATTTTACCGTGAACAGCCCATAGTATTCTGGATTTAATGACTGGTGACCAGCTGGGTTTTATCGCCACGACGCATACACTTCAAGATGAATGAGCATTTCTGGGAGCCCGTTTTATATTTGTTTTTCCCCGCGCTCACTGATCATTCCTTCACTGCAAGTATACGGAGCAATTTGTACTAAACCTTACAATTCTGATGAGGCGATGCTGGGTACGAATCGTTTGCTTACCAGGGTCCGTGGTGGCTGAGCGGTTAGCCTGCTCGCCTTCCACCAAGGCGAACCGGTTCAATTGCAGGCGGGGTCGCTCCCGGATTTTCGCATGTGGGAATCGTGCCGGACGATGCCGCTGGTCCGGCGGGGTTTTCTCGGGGATCTCCCGTTTCCCCCGTCCCTGAAATCCGGCGCTGCTCCATACTCACCTCAATCACCCTCATCGGCTCTCGAGACTTCGCTGTTAAGTGCCGCTCGAATGTCTTCACTCATTCTATCGTTTGCCTACCCACTTTTGCGAAATTGTAGCACAGGCGAGATATTTATACAAGCCGATATACCGCGATGTGGACGTAATCACTCTCTGATTGGGTGCGCGAGACTCCAGGAACGGGCCTCGCGTCTGATTGGCTACAGCATGCTACGAAAGATCCCTTGCTGGCGTGTGCGGTAAGATCTCGCTAAGTGGTATGTTGCGCCTTTGTATTCTTAAATGCTCTGTGATTGTGTAATGTTGTGGCGGTGTTCATGGAAAGGATCGGATAGCACTCTCCGAGTTGACGGGATTTCGAAGTAGACAAAGAAAGGAACCTATGATGGAGCAGTAATGGGGTGCAAGAGCGCGGAAAGGATACACTCCAAGCCTGAATCAGCGATGACAACGATTGAAATAACATTCACTGATAGTCAGTTGATAATCTACTGCCGACTGGCAAATAAAGGAAGTGAACTGGGAACTAGTGACATACGACAGTGGAATACTTAAGATTCAGTGGGAATCACAAATAATTCAGCGAAATTAAGCCATTATATTCACTAGTTATCAGACACTGACTATCATCCGCTCAATTTTCGCTGTTTCTGTTTTAGAGTGTAAGTTATAATCTCTGCTGTGACCGAACTCTTAGTCCTATCTATAGACTGCTCACGGTAAACTGACCACTTTTAAAAGCCCTGCTCAACATCTACTCGTTTGCAATTAATCTATTATTCCTCAATACGTGGCATTAACATTGCAATGGACCTGATCACTTTATACATGAGTCGTTCAAGTGAAACTGTGGAAATCTTATAAAAGCATAGATGTTTTACGAAATTCTCTCATCCTCACATTTATTTGAATTAAAACTTTACAAAGCAAAATAATAATTTCATAATTTACAAATGTTTGCCTTACATTTTTAGTTCAACGTTAAGACATGGAACTACTTTAACTTCGTCGTTACCAACCTAACTGTGTACGTGCTAGTTAGTGTGTTGGTTGAAATATATGTAGACAGAGGCTGTGACATTTTTCAAAGGTTGGTTTCGAAAGTGCTCATTTAATTGTCTACAGGCAGTTTACCTCACTACGCACGACAGCACTGGCGTAGCTATTGAGGTGGCGCGATGAACTCCGAGTATAGGTCATTCACGTTAAAGTGAGCACTTTTGAAAACCCTCTCAATTGAAATAGTCGTCAGTAAATATATTTTGTTTTATCCTTAGACGTTAATTTCTGAGTGCAGTGAAATCTACATACTGTGATTATTAATTACAATGCGATATATATATATTTAAAAAGATTGTTAACGGATAAAAAATGGCTGAAATAAAAAAGTAACTAGCTGCTCGAAAGTG
This sequence comes from Dryococelus australis, assembly GCA_029891345.1. Classification (NCBI taxonomy): domain Eukaryota; kingdom Metazoa; phylum Arthropoda; class Insecta; order Phasmatodea; family Phasmatidae; genus Dryococelus; species Dryococelus australis. Next base: position 194,423,652 of record CM056998.1, on the reverse strand, counting down.
TTCACTTAATCGTGAACAGCCTATAACAAGAAAAGTATGGCCGCTAGCTGTCCACGAGAGCGTGTCTACATGTGCCTAGATTCACTTCCAGAGAAGCACTCCGCCTATCTGAACAACCACAGGGTTCGTTACAAAATAGTACACAAGCTACCAAAATGTTCATAAAAGTGTGATTTATGATTAGTGTATAAGAAGAAAACATATATTTTGTAACGTTGTTCTGCAGACTTTATTTATTTAAGTGGTTAAATAAAATGTTAATCAATAAGATTACTATTTTAATCAAAATTTTATCGTTTATTTATTTATGATACTACAAAAAGCACATTTTGTAATAAAAATTATCAAGCAAGAATGTTATAATATTTATTCGGGTTGAAATTAATAAAATGTTAGTAATAAAGCATACAAACATTTTAATTGTCGATTGTACTGCGTCCATTTCAGCCACGAAAGATATTAATTTTACAAATTAAATTAATGCACTTAAAATAAATTAGTAAAAATATTTGTTGACATTGGTACCTATAATCTCTTACATTCAACCATAGTAATTATTAATATTCCCTTAATAGCTAAGGATATTGTTGTAAAATATACCTTTTGAAGCATCCAGAATAGAAAACAGCTTAACTTTTTAACTCTTATTAATTCATCTTTAAAACCATAAAAATTAATTTATAGCATTTACTATCGTATTTAACATCAAACGGGTTTTACTAACAACTTATATGTTGCGTATAATACTTTATAATGAACTCAACATGTTGTACTTACAGTCTATTGGCAGACTCTCTCCTGCCCTATAAAGATTTTATCTCGTTTCCTACACGACGAATTGTTTAAGTATTTGTAGTAACTAACATTGTATGCTATAGACCTTTAAGTAAAATGACATTGAAATGAGCTTGGCACTTTCCCCACGGCGCAGTTTTTAATCTACCATTAAAAGCCAATGAGGGGCGTTATTCAGCTTCTTATAAACGGCGGTGCAGGGTCGTGACCACGCCCTGGGAGCGCCGACCCGATGCGGTTGTCGAATTGCCTGTCTCCCCCTCTCAGGGTCTGACCTCTCCAAAGTGCCATTGTGGTCGCCATGCCGCTGCTAATTGCAGTGGCTTCCTGTGGGTGCGCCAGCTCGCATCCCGCAAATGCTACATTCACCTCCCCCCCCCCCCCATCCACCGGTAAGTCCTCACATCTCGTCATCGTCTGAACTTACTGCGGATTGCAGTGCACTTGTTTATGGCCCTCTCTAATAAAATAATGTAAGAGCCTCGAGGTGACGTCCACTCGAAAGGAAGTACTCCCACGGCAATGGAGAAATAGTATAGCTCCGTGTGGATTCCGTTTCCTCGGAATTTTTATCACTGTCCTGCGGCTAGCCTGTGTGAGGGTTGCCAAGCAGTGAGGCGCAGGGCGATCTCGGCCAGCCGAGCTGCTGAGTGTAGAAGACAAATTCCGGGGGTTTCAGAGCGCGAGGTCGGGAAGGAGGTATATAAACCCGGGGCAATGGCGGCTCTGCGCACCATCTTGCCAGCGACGCCGAAGGCTCTACCCGTGGATCGCCTGACGAGAGGACCACCTGTCGTGGTCCTGCTTCAACACCCATACGAGCCCGCCGTGGAGAGAGCTTCCTCGTAGACGTCGCCGATTAAACTCTAAATATATTCCGTGGTAGGGCGACCAAGGCACGAGAGTGATCGGTACAAGTGAAGGCCAGATTAAGCTCCCTCAGATCAGAGAAATAGCCTTTTTACGTATAGTAATTGTGTTAATTGAGAAAAGACATTAACACCTCCCAGCTTGGTTACCTGAGTAAAGTAGTTTGACATCAGCGCTTCTATTGCTGATCAACTGCTATTGTGGATTACTAACCGCCTTCATATAGCAGACTTTGAAATGTCTTGAGATTAATAAAAGTAGTGTTTTACACTTGAGTGTTTTTCCATCAGCTACCCTTATCCTATCCCCCTAGTTAATGTGTGGCCTGCTCCCCTCTGGACAGGCCACGGCAATTGTCTATAAGGTTTTAATACAGGAATCTGTTAGGAAAAATTTAGATTTGTTGTTATAGTTTATAGGCTATTCACGGTAATGTGAGCACTTTTGAAAGCCCTATCATTCGAAATAATAGTCAATAAATACATTTTATTTTGCGTTTAGATGTTAACTTCCGGGTGCAGTGGAATATACATACTATTTTTATTAGTAACATGGCAATATTTATTTTAAAAGGTGGTTAAAGGATACAAATAGCCGGAAAAAATTAACTATGGCCATCAAAAGGGCTCACTTTACTGTGAACAGCCTGTAAAAACCTTTTTTTAGAGAATAATAATTATCGAAACAGAGGGCTGCTTACAGCGATTTTGCTGACATTTGACGTTTCTTAAAGCCCACATTTGTATATTTATGGTTTGGCAAAAATTCAACGTTAATTTCTGTCCTAAAATAATAGACATTGAAATATTCCATAGTTTTTAACAATTAGAATATACACACCTTCTCACAATGACACAACTATGACAAATAATATGGTATAATATAACATGACATATAACAACTAGGAGGCCCTTAAAAGGGTGGTCGTTGATGACTGCATTAATTGTCTCCGAACTAAACAGATTTTAAATGAATCCATGAGCCATGGATCCTCTTATAATATCGCGTTAGTCCCCGATGTAGACTTCACAATATTTTATTTTCTCGGACAGAGGTAATTAGCCTATTGGCTGCTATCACAGAAGAAACGTTTTCTCTGTTGAGTTTGCCCATCCGGAATAAAGAAACCCGATTGTTGATTGCACACAATTGGTTCAGACTTCTCTAGGGCATTTTGTATAAGCAGAAGTCTAATGATATTTGTCAAACTAACATACACTTTCATGACGCTCAGCACTTCTCCAAGTTATATCTTGACAAAAATAGGGTCTCTAAACTTCTGGAATCATATGAATACGCCCAGCAGAATGTATGGTGGAAATATTGAGACTCAATCAACGAGAACAATGCAGAAGGGAATCCAGCATTACCAGCTTTATATGACAAAGAATTGCCTTGAAATTTGCACACCTAGAGGGAAGCAATGGTGGATATTGGTTGCTACCTGAGTATCCTAGTCAAATCCCCAAACGAGCCCTCTGATCAGCAGCCTAGAAGCTTCGATGCATCCGCTTCACAACCACAATGTGATGGCAAGGCTTGAGAAAGCTCGAGAAAAAGTATGTTTTAATGAGAAACGAAGGAAAAAGAAGGGACGTGGGAGGCGAATTTGGGTCTTGTTCGGTGAAAGGCGTGAAAAGGGGGGGGGGGGTGACGGAGGTTCTTCTGTACTGGAATCCTTTGAGCGATCGTGGTACTGTCGATTGGTGGAGTTTGGAAGTGTATGGCGTCTCTACCTACACCCTCTCTGACAGGTGTGTTCCTTAGTTGGGTGGTCGGTTTCGCAGCTTCAACGATAGTTAGAACAAAATACGGTCTCGCTCGTATTCAAACATACTTACACACACACACACACACACACATGTTTTAGTCATTTAACACTGCAGCTAACAATTTAATATGTATTAACTTATACCGTGAAAATATTTTGGTGAACCCACATTATAAATGTGCATCTCCTAGGACATCATTATCAGTTGTGTATCACTTACGGATATTAAAAGGAAGTAAATTTTTGGTGAGTATAGCTCCAGTGGATTGGAAGCGTTGGTAAACTAAGCTTATAAGATGGGTTTAAGGTGTAATTGATGTCATGCTACTCGTCATCGGGGCGATGTTTATGATATCGTGATAGGTGATTGGGTCTTACTATGCTTTTATGGGGTCTTCGGTCATAATTATCTCCTCCACCGTGTTCATCGCCAGGGGTGATGCCTGTATTGTAGAATTTGCAAGTACAGCTTCAGTGAATGGGAAATGTTGGGCAACTATGTTTATAAAGAGGCTTAAGACTTACTTGACACTATGGACATGTTTGTCATTGGGGCTGATGTCCATGATATGAATTTGGTAATTATAGCTTCGGTGGATGGGAAATGGCAGTCAACTATGCTTATAAGAAGGTTTAAGGTGTGTTTGACCCTGCAGTACTGTTTGTTGTTGGGGGCGATGTCTATGTTATGAATTTAGGGATTATAGCTTTGGTGGGTGGGAAATTGTGGCCAACTATACCTATAAATTTGCTTAAGGTGTACTTGATTCTGCGGTCCTGTTTGTTGTTGGTTTTGATGTCTATGTTATGGATTTTGTGAATATAGCTTCTTTGGGTGGTAAATTGTGGCCAAATATGCTTATAAGAGATTTTAAGGCGTACTTCATACTGCGGTTCTGTTTGTTTTCATGGGTGATGTCTATGTTAAGAATTTGGTGGTTATATCTTTGGCGCATGGAAAATTGTGGCTAACTATGCTTATAAGAGTGTTCAAGGCATTCTTGACCCTTTGGTCCTGTTTGTTGTTGACGGCGATGTCTGTGTCATGAATTTGGTGTCTGTATCTTAAACTGTTTGGAAATGGTGGGCGAGTATTCTTATAAGAGGGCGTAAGTTGTTATTGAATATACCACCCTATTCGTCAGGGTTGATGCTTATGTTATGATTTTGGTGTCTATATCTTAAACGGATCGAAAATTGTGTTTGGCTATGCTTATATGAAGGTTTAAGGCATTCTTGTCCCATATCATTGATGCTACGCGCTATCTGGTGTGAATGGTAGTTTGATGTTGGGAATCCAAGAGTGTGGACATAAACACAAACATATTGGCGATTTACACTTCAATTGCGAGTGAGCAGTATTTGGGTTAGGATGTGTACTTAGTGTGTAAATACTCTCGTGGTACATGTACGTAGTCTCGGTACATTTATTATTCTCAGTACATGTACTTATTCGTCATGCCATTATTCATTAATTAATTGCTCATTATACTTTAATATATACTAATTGTAATTACCCCTAATAACGTATAATTGCCTTCGACGGGTATCGAACCAAGGAGAATAGTTTTTAAGGTTAAAGGGCCACGGAAAATGGAGTTCCTCTCTCCTGATGCAGTTTCCAAAGTTAATCAATGGCACTATGCCTGCTGACGCTCCCTAGCATGCCAGAACGGCCACGCTCCCACTATTAGCTTATTAAATATATATTACAGATATCAATTCACATAGTACTTTAGGTAGTTATATTCGTAATAGTTAATAGTATTGTAATGTATAATTAAATGATACTACTGAAGCACAACTATGCTATGTCCAGTGCCGCCATATTCGAATTAAGAATGAGTGATACGTAAATGTGTGCAAAATAATTTGATTGCCTATTACAGGAATTCAAATATCAATATGGAAAAATTAAGAAACGGTATCAAACAACTCACTCTTCGTAATGTTATCAGCAATAATTTTATAAGTACAGTGAAAACCAGTGCAGTTTTTTGTTCCATCGTACTAAATGCTTCTATATTAGGTATTTCGGGTCTACGTGATACTGTATTTGTAATGTTATATCCTTTATGTTGTGTTTTCTATGTTGCCTTTTATGTATCTGTTTTGTACCTCATTTTCTATAGCTAACGATCACACGAAAATCTGCACCTGGGGTTCAAGATAAACCTGTATACAAGCCTAGAACAACCTGAAAATACACAGAACTGCAACCCAGTTCTTCCAAAGGGCGACGAAATGGCTTACATGACACGGAAAGCAGCTACGCGACTGAACTTTATGTTTCAAATGTTGGTCAACAGACTTCGTGTCAGAGGAATGGAGCTCGTTCACAAGAATATCAAGTATAGGCAAGTGACCATGGACGGGTGAGCCTATTCGGTGAACATGATAGAACATTCGACTGGTAGTAACAACAACGTTAGGACAGGATGGGCATGATAGGTAGGTAGGTAGATAGATGTGCTTAAGGTCTCGTCGACAGCGAGTTCATTAGAGACGGTGCATGTTGTACAGGGAAGAGGGATTGGGGAAGGATTGGGGAGGAATCGGCCATGGCCTTTGTTAGGGACCCATTCCAGCATTCGCCGCGGAAAACCGACATCAGGATGGCTGTACATGGAATCGATCCCGGGTCATCCCGAATGTGAGTCCAGTGATCTACCACTGCTCCACCTCGCTTGGCAGGATGGGCAGGAGTAACCAGATATTTTGCGAAGGAAGCCAGGGGATTACTAACTCCTGAGAGGAGTGAAGAACGAGGGCTCAAAATGCCCCACATGAAAGTCAGAATGGGCAACAAAGGGCCTGTGACAAATATCCCCTGTCAAATCAACTGAAATTATATATTGTTAATCGTATTGATATTAGTACGTCAAATTCTTATGATATAACTAAATATAAACTCTAATAAAGACTTTCATATGGTTGAGTTTGCTGGTAAACCAGTGAGGTATTTTACAGAGAAAATAATAACGTAGGATGTGTAGAGGTCAGTAAATTTCACAGACGCTTATGGCTAAAGGGGTTCGCAGGATTAAAAATGAGGGTATTTTTTTGCGACATCGAAACTACGAAGTAAGAATACATTTATACATTGTCATCAAAAATAGTCTACAATACGTAACATTTTTTTTAATTTAGTGGTCTTTTTAAACACTAACCTGTCAAGTAAAAATCAACTTTAGAAAAAAAGTCACTGCCCCTAATCGCATATATATTAACGGGTTCACTGAGTGACATGCACCCAGTAAAATTGGTAACGATGGATAGAAAGTAGTTCCGTACCTTAACCTCGAATGAAAAGTGTTAGGTAATCATTTGTGATAATTTTTAATAGTTATTTCGTTTTCTGTTTTTTTTATACATCGAAGTGTAAAAATTAGCAGATTGAAAAAATTCACTTTTCTAATAATTTCACAGTTTAAATTGACTGACGCATGAATAAAGTGTTGAGGCTCATGACGATGTTCATTTAACATAAGGCGGAAGAATACACAACGTGCATACAAGTAGATCTTAAGCAGGGCTTTCAAAAGCGCTCACTCATTCTGCCCCGAATAGCCTACATAGTTAATTATATCACCTCGGGCCAAGTAACCTAAACCCCGACGAGTATAAATAGAGCTTATAGTTTGCAGATGACCTCCTCGATGATGACGGCTCATATGTGGGTCAGGATTGCACCCGGGCGTGAAGTGATTGGGCAGGAATGTCGGAGTGGGTTGCGAGGGGTGCAGAAGAAAGTGGCGAGAGAGAAAGAGGGCCGTGTTTGTTGCAAATGTCGAAGAGCGTGACATCACCTCGGGCGGCGGGCTATTTTCAGGGGCCGGCTGGCGGGGACGCTTCCGCCGGACAGTCGGCGCGATTGTGCCCCTGCGCCCCCCCCCCCCTTTTTCTCAGCTCCGTGACGTCATCGCCGCGCCGGCCCGCCGCGGCCAATCAGCGGGCCCGAAACTGCACTCTTGCGTCCAACCATGCACTTCCGAATCGCCCTCCGCCCCGTAGCTGCTCCAAAGCCAAAATTATATACTCTACGCTGTAAAAATATTGACGTAAAATTCCCTTAAACGCAAGGGAAGCTATATGCTGTTCACAGTAAACTGAACACTTTTGAAAGACCTGCTTAGTATCTACTTGTTTGCATGTTGTGTATTCTTCCGCCTAATGTAAAATTATCATTGCCTTGGGCCTCATCACTTTATTCATGCGTCGATCACGTGAAACTGTGAAATTATTAGACAAATAATATTCTACATATCTGATTATTTTTACTCTTAGATGCATAAAAAAAAAAGAACAGAAAGCTGACACTTTTTATGTGACATTAAAACACGGAACTACTTTCCCTCCATAGTTACCAACTTCACAGGGCACATGTCACTCATTTGCGTCACTAAAATATAGGCTTACGCAGGTCGGAACAGTGACTTTTTTTAAAGGTTGTTTTCAAAAGTGCCCTCTTTGTCGTGAACAGTCTTTAGTTACCTCTACATGCAAGGTAAAGTTATCTCTTAAATGCAGAGTAGATATACGTTACAAGTGAACTATTCCCTAATCGTACGGAAAAAGTACCTGACAAAAGTGTTTGGGGGGGGGGGGGGGGGGGTTCCCATATAATTAAGAGAAGATGAACTATATTGGTAAATAAAAATATATTAAAAAATATCCCGGAGTACTAGCACAGTTAATATTGTTTGTTACCTGTGACTTCCGACGAATAGTAACCGAAATGTCAACACTAGAATCCTCGACGCTTGCTGGTATGTGGTCGCGAACCAATGACCTTTATCACGATAGGCCGATGTGCTATCCATTACACCACGACGATAACGTAACAGGGTCAGTGAATGACCGCTTGTTAGAGGATTGTTTCCTCCGCCGTCCTTCCGCTTAGATGTCGAGGATGCTGAGCAGATGCACGCGTCGTAAGGTAGTTTCCCCATCCATGTATGGCATTTTCCACTACCACGTACGTGGATTTTACTCCAGAGTACGACAATTTCACCTTAGCCGCAAGGAAAACTGTGTTTTTTACCGCACAAGTTTGCGAATATTACCTTACACTTGTCGGGTAATTTGCACATTGTTTTATTACAGTGTATTTTTCGCCGTATTTTATACAGCTCATTCATCGTTACTTCCGACTTTACTGAAGTCGATCTGAAATCTTGCTTCGAGGATATTCATCCGCCTCGTGCAAACAAATCTAAACTAAGTCTAGAAAAACACGCCAAAGGAACAACGAGCAGTATTCGTATGCACTCGGTTTAATTATATTTTGCATGACAAATATTCCTTCCTAGCATTACCAACAAGTGTATTGTCGCTCTGTTTTAATAATATACATTCTTTATTTCATAAATTAAATTTAAGTAAAATTTCAATGAAATAATAAATAATGGAAATTTTATACCAACAGAAGTATAAAAGATTTCTGATACAAGACATATTTAGTAAAAAAAAACCCTAAGGTGGTTAAAAGGTTTTATTTTAAAAATATATAAATATTCCATGTATAGACTATGTTCGTGTGGTGTAATACCAAGTATATATTTGGGACTACGTTAATATGGACATTTCTTTGCTGTTGAAGACCAGACCCACAAGTGTATAGCTTTAATGTTTCGCAAGACTTTGTCGGAAATAAATAAATAAACTATATATATATATATATATATATATCAAATTAACACGATGAATTGTAAAATCTGTTACATCTGTCGCAACACTTTAACTGGTGCAGAGTCGAGACGTGACTCCATTGGTCGACGGCCAGCCAATAATAAACGCTGCAGAGTACATTAGGCGTGTCAGGTGTGTCCAGGACCAATAGGACGATGGTAAGTGGAAATACAGATAGCAACAAAACTGTTATTGCTGTGGTGGAGAACATAGGCAACTCACTTCAACCTTGTCTTCAACGGCAAGAAATGTTTACCATCCATAAAGTGTTAAACGTGCCTCCAGTATGTTTACCTACGAAACCTACCAGACGAGGAAGAAATTGTACGTTGATTTAAGATGCATGCTGTAAATATTGTTAATGACGACTTCTCCGGACTACCGTACCTTAAAACATACTAGCCGGACACGAGTCAAGCTACGATATGAGTCTGTATTGAAATATGCTACAGACTTTTCATCAATAAAATGATGGGCTCACCGCCGAAAGTGCCATAGGCACACGCAACACTACGAGAACTGCACACCAATTCCATCAGTGCTCCGATAAGTAATGGTAGTGAATATCTATTAATTTAAAAAGGTGTTCGAAATTATTCGTTATGTCTTGTCGTGCCAAAAATCTTGAAAGATTCACCGTAAAACAACTTTCTACCAAAATTAAGGTAAATACACAGTTTTAGTGCACCATTCCTCTTAAACACGCGATCTAAAGGGAAAGGAATGACATTTATTTCATAGCATTTTGCATTGCAGCTTAGTTAAAGTAGTGTACCAGCAGATCAACCAAAACACCTGTTTTAATAAACAGTGTACTAGCCTTAGCCGAAGGCAAGTGGTTTGACAGATGTATAGGAGACAGTAGCAGTTCGAGGTTTGGACACTAGAGATCGCCACATCTCTGCTGGCACTCGGTCAGGGATATCCAATTAGCGGCCACATGCGGCCCGCCAGCTCGTCCCACTGAACAGCGGACAAAATATTTCATCGGCGATACTTCTTTTTAGCCTACTTTCCGAATGAAAGAAAGGTATATGAGAACACTTTCCTGTGTGTGTTTCTGTGTAAAGAGTGTTCACGATAAAGTGAGCACTTTTGAAATCAACCTTAGAAAAAGTCACCGTTCGTACCTGCATATATTTTGACCGGCGCATTGAGTGTCACACGCTCGGTAAAGTTGGTAACGATGGATGGGAAGTAGTTCCGTATCTTAACATCGAATAAAAAGTGATATGTAACCATTTATGATAACTTAAATTATTTCTTTCGTTGTATAAATGAGCAGATTTTTAAAATATTTGCTTTTCCAATTATTTCTCAGTTTAACTTGACCGACTCACGAATAAAGTGGTGGGGCCCATTAAAATGAAAATTTTGCATAAGCCGGAATAATACAGAATGTGCATACAAGTAGATTTTGAGCAGGGCTTTCAAAAGTGCTCATTTCACAGCGAATAGCCCATATGTGTATGTGTGTCTCCCCGATTAAAAACTTTTTAATGAGCGAATCTAATTTCACCAAACCCTGTACATATACAGTGCACAGTAAGGACATATGACTTTTATAGTTTTCGACCACGCCGGGCGCTTCCCATCAGAATAGCTTCTATTTTAATATTTAGGGCGACGTCACATCTCATTGGAGCCATTCAACCTATTTAAGCCAAAGTTGGTATGCAACAGTGAATCATGTAAGCATTATATTTAGAGAGGTATATTATTAGTCTGACATTTTGGAAGATAGCATAAAGCCTTTATGTGATATTCCGAAATCTACTCACCCAGTTCTTGTCAAAATCGGCAAATAAAAAATGTAAACCACGTCAAGCACGCGATTTATATTTATTAGTCACTTATTTTCAAAATTGTGGCTACACAAATATTTATGGTTTATTTGGTATATATACCAAACCGTTCGTCTAATTCCGACCAAATTTTGAATGCTGAAAGTATTCTTAGGAACCGTCATCTACATTCCATACACTGCCACTCTTATCAGCAATTTTGTAAGGAAGCACCACACGAATGAATAAATATTTACCTCCTTGTTTACACAATTCACCGATTTCTACCTAATTGTGTAAACAAGTATTACTGCAGCAGGTGATGTAAACTGGTATTAAGTAAGGCACTTATTTTCAACATGGCTGCATATAAACATTTTGATTAGTATGCTATGTTGTCGAAACCATGTAAACAATTCCCACTTGACTAACTTAACTAGCATTATACATTACAATTGTCATATGTGTTTGGATAAAGCCTCTTTGGTCATCCATCTTGTAAGATAGCGGCTAGTTAATAATTAAATTCTTGTATCTAAGTATTAAGGAATCTAATGCTTGCTTGGGTAATTTCAGCTAAAATGGTCTGGTTGAAACTGTTCGTTTGATTAGCAGATATAGTGTTTGAAACATTTAATTATTTATTTGGCACTCATTTTCAAAATGAGTGTCTCGTTCACTAAAACCGTATTTTGCGGTGGCTGAGCGGGTAGTCTGCCCGCCTCCCACCAAGACGAACCGGATTCGATCCCCGGCCGGATAACTCTCGTATTTTCGCAGGTGGGAATCGTGCCGGACGATGCTCCTGTTCGGCGGGTTTTCTTAGGGATCTCCTGTTTCCCCGCCCTTGCATTCCTGCGCAGCTCCGCTCCATTCCTACCTCATTTCGATTTCTTCCGCTCTCAAGACCTCGTTGTTAAGAGCAGCCCAAATCTCCAGCTCAACTATAGCACTACATGTACGTGATATATGGCAGCAGTCGGTAATGGTTCGAATAGTTCTAGAGGAACTAGGTAAAATCATAATAATAATAAATGACGTTCTCTTTGAAATAGTCTACATAAGAGGCTGTATGTTAAGGTATTTAATGCTAGCATCAAGAATAGTCAGCATACCAAATGTGGTTGAAATATGGCTAATATAATGGTCGTTACGGGAGAGCAACGTAAATAATTTATCTGAGGCTTATTCGGACGCTATTGTGGTAATATGTTTTGAAAGGGGTCTACTATTACGCTACTTGTATGCCGAAATATTCTAGATATAATTTAAGAAATATATTTTTGCAGGTGGCACTCACTAACTTACAAAATGGCGAGCAGTGCAAGTATGCCAACAGGAAGGTGATCTCATAAGTCCAGCTTTCCTTCTGAACGTAGGCTAAAGCTGACGCGAAACGTGTAGCTAAATGCATAAGGGATGAATATGAACTGCAGAAATATTTATTTTAATGTTGGCTGATGAAAATCTTCAAACGGAGCGTGTACTTGCCCATATATGGACTTTATGGGGTCTATGTATACCCTCACTATCCATTAGTTAGTTAAACGTGTACATTGAAATTAGTCGCTCATTCGCGTTAACTTCCAATTTTTTTGAAGCCGTGCTAAAGTTCTACATCTAGGAAATTCTTCCGCCTCATGCAGACTTAACTTAGCAAAGTCATAAAAATTAAACTAAAGGGACAGCTGTTGTATTTAGGCATGGTAGTATATATTTTTCTCTTGTAGAGTTTTCATAAACCAGCTCACTGTGTATCACTTCACATTACTCACTCTGGGGTGACGTCGTGTAAACAGTACAACGAGCAACTTATTCTGAAACCATGTACGCACTGCCCGAGGAGCAAGCCAATAGTTCCAGAGGTCAGTGTGATGTAACCCAAGCTGAACGTCCTGTTCTGGAAGCTCTTCCATAAGAACTCTGCAAGTAAGAGAGAGAGAGAGAGGAGAGAGAGAGAGAGAGAGAGAGAGAGAGAGAGAGAGAGAAGGAAGAAGTCACGTGGCAGGGACGATGGTCAGTGACTACACCTGATTAAAGACTATATAAGGCTCTTCCAAGCTGGAGGGAGCCCTCATGTGGAGGGCAGTGTGTGAGACTCATTAGCTGGAGCTCAGCCTGTATGTGATTGAACCTGTTACTGGACTGATGCCCAGGGAATTAGAACCTCAATGTGTTCTTTAGTTACAATATAACTTTACTAATTGTCTTACTTCGTCTTTGTCTCATTGGACTTAACCTCCACGACACCACCCTCACAAAAATTATTTTACATGTTGATCAACCCAACCGCTTGGCACAACACAGCGCACAGCATTTGTCTGCACTCATTGTGATATTAATTTGGGTAAGAATTATTTCTTACTAGGCATTACCAACGCACGTAATTTTTTCACTTTTTTATTTTATTAATTATAAATGAAGTCTTATAATATATAATTAAAATTTCAATTTAACCATACATACGGCACTGTATGCCAAGTATAAAACGCTTTTGATACATGGAATACCCGCGTCACACTTGGGATGAGTTTTCAAAGGTTTTATTGAAAAACGGATAAGAAACTGCGAATAGACTATACTGTATATGCCTCAACTGATACCTGGTTACTTGTGGTATAATGACGTGATGTGATTATCGTGGTTGTTAGGACATGTACGTATATGTCTGGCAACCACGCGTCCTTACTTCAACAATTATCTAGCTGTCCTAGTTTCAAAGTATTAATAATTAATAATTAAAGAGCGATATTTTACAAAAAAAAAAAAAAAATTGGTAGAAAGCTTGAACTCAAGAACAAGTACGTTTGTTTTAGTTTTTGATTTAAAAACATTTTAATTGACTCTTGGTGGAAGTCTAAGACTGTAAATGAACTCGCAAAAAACAGGGCTAACAACTTATCAACGTATCAAAGGAGAACTTTCATTGTTTTTATAAATGTTGAAAATAAGTCATGTGATACAATGTAGTAATGGCTGTTCACGGTAAAATTGGCACTTTTGAAAGCCTCTCTTAGAATCTACTTGTAGACACGTTGTGTATTTATCCACCTTATGTAAAATTAACATAGCCATGGGCCTCATCACTTTATTCAAGCGTCGGCTAAATGAAACTGTGAAATTATTAGAAAAGTAAAAATATTACAAATCTACTCATTTTAACACTTCGATGCATAAAAAAACGGAAAGTGAAAGAAATAATTTAAGTTATCACAAATGGTCCCCAAGCACTCTTTATTCTACGTTAAGATATGGAGCTGCTTACCTCCTTCGTTACCAACTCTACTGGGCGAATGTCACTTAGTGCGCCCGTTAAAATACATGCAGGTATGGTGAGTGACTTTTTTCTGAGGTTGATTTCAAAAGTGCTCACTTTATCGTGAACAGCCTATAGCTGTGTGAACGACAATAATGTTTATAATCTAATAAAGGAAATACTTTAGTCTTCTAAAACATATTAAGAAGAAGAATGAAATGCATTACTGTCAAAATACCTGGCCCTTACAAAAATATTAAGCGTTGTAACCAGTTATTTTTATGCAGTAAAACATAAATCTATTGTTATGTGAAAAGTGACTTTATCTTTGTGATATAACATGTAGCTAAGTTATTTTTTAAAAATATTTATAACATTTTTGTTTGTTATAGTGATTCGAATATAAATGCGTTTCCCGAATATGGGTGGAGCTGCGTGGTCCAGTGTACCGGACTCTGGCTTGTGAGTATCCACAGCCTCAGTTACAGCGATCTGTATGTCTTCAGTCAGCAGTCGCCAGAAGCCGTAACGTTGGCGCTCTTTCAAGTGCGCCTGAGAAAACAAATGAAGGGATGTTTCTACGTCCTCTGGGAGCCCGGGGCTCAAACGATGCTCTGTTCCTTTCGTTCTTCGTGCACCGTCCTTGCGAAAAGTGTGAAGTAGACGAGTCAAAGTCTGTCGCCACAATGTTTCACGACCTGTTGGTTTCTGAGAACCTACTACCGCTGGCTGTTGCCACTGAATGATTCCTCTTGCACTATTGACATGACTGAAACTAGAATAGATTTTGTGGAATTCCACACTGTGTTTCCTTTTACGGTGCAAACTAAATTATATTTTAATGACCATAAACATTTTTTATAGTTACTGCAAACTAAACTAATCACTTGTAATCATGAGCAGCCAATTCGAAGGCTACTTTATTGAGTGAAGAAATTTTGGCGACTCTTGAAGGAGAGGTCTTGAGAGCCGATGAGGGTGAGGTAAGGTGAGTATGTAGCATCGCTGGAATGCAAGGGTGTGCCATGAAAACCCGCTCCCTTGAAAATTCGGCTGGTGTTGAGTCTGCAAAGCATTTTTGTAGGTGCTCTGTAAGCGGCGACATTTTCAGTTTATAAGCAGTTCACGATTACCTCGGCACTTTTAAAAGGGACTCATAAGCTCTACTTTTCTACTTGTACTGAATTTTTCAGCCACACGAGAAATTCAGATTCCTGTGGGCGTAATTATTTTATTTAACCGCAAGTTACGTGAAAACTCGAAACTTTTAGTAAACTAAATACGTTATTATTTACAGATTGTAATCTAATGTCTGTAACTTAATGGCAAAAAAATAAATATTTGTTGTAATTTATATTAATTAAACTCGCAATACGTGAGACGTGGAGTTACATTCCTAAGTTGTTCGCCAAATTAACTGGGATCCTCCTGCATGAGGCTGCCTATTCCTGTTTGTTCACACTTCTATAAACCAAACCCTTGAATAATCACATCATTAATAACACGCGCGGTTGATTCCTAAATTTGCCATACATCATTAACGTTTCATACATCTGTTAATTTTAAAATTCTTATGCTTGTTAAATAAAAATTTTAATTATATTTTATGTATAAATAATAAAATGTCATTCTTTATTGTCATGAATAAATATCTACAGAGGGTAACACGTAGAAAGAAACAGTTCTTAAGCAAAATATTATTATACTGAGTGCGCACGAATGCGGTGTAATTATTTTTAGATACTGATAAGCTTTGTTTGCATGAGGAGGAGGAATATTCTTTGAAGTAGAACTTTAGCAAGTCTTCAGTGAAGTGTGAAGTAGCCGTGATTGGCCTATACTACTGTACAGTAAGATGTGGTTAAAATTTGGTTCAAAAAAGTGGGCGTGGCTGTGTTGGGGACACGGCCGTTTGTTTTGCGTGAATACGTCTACGTTGACGCGCTCGGACGCCTTGATGTTTTTGTTTACCTTCCCGGCACCGCTTCACTCGATCATATGGTGTTTTATGGGTGTCACTGGATTGATTTTGAGTTGCTCTTTCCAAACCGTGTACGATGTCTGTATTTCGACTTGGCTTTCTGACGAATATAGGCCGAAATTGTGTTAAGTTTTCTTAATTTTTTATATTAAACTCATACAGTTTCACTATAACCACACCACACAAGTGTTTTTATACGTGTAATCGATTGATCTTGACGAGAGCTGTCGATTGAAACTCGAATGAGAACCGTAGCTTCTCCTAGTTAAAAGTTATACTACGCGGAAGTTATGAGACGCGACGAAACGAACTAAAAATTGTGCCCCCCCCCCCCCCCCCCATACTTTTGACCCCACGCGATGCTGCGCAGTCCTCACTCAACGTATCATATTATTTGATACTTTTGCAATCGAGGGGTGTAATTGAATTTTGAATTTAGGCGATGGATTCGGAGCTGCAATACCAAACTGTAGCCTCCGAGTATGTTATCGTCGGATTATCCGGATTGCCTTCCACTGTGGTTGCAACTTTAAAGACTTACGTCAACAATGTGTACTCAGCCGTGAAATGCGTATTTAGATTCCGTTCCGTTTCTTTCTCTAATGTGGTCAAGACGGCGGGGAGTTCTGGAGCTGGAGATGAGGAAGTGTTGGTATATGACTGTTGAATGAGTAGTGAGGGGTGGGGGGGGTGGTGGTCACGACTGGATGTGTGGGGCCTGGCGACTCCGACTCAGAAATAGCATCTCGCACGGAGTGAGAGAGTTAGGTCGCCGACCCACAAGCCAGCCCTCGCAGACGATGGAGATGATATCTCTGCCGTGCTGGGAATACGCAAGACTGGACCACTCCGTCCTCACACCCGACACCCCGCGTGCCTGCTACACGCGCGCTTTCACTCCCACATCGCCTCTAACTTGGGACGTTTTAAGCACGTTTGAGGCAGGGAAGCGCGGAAGTGATGAGGACTACACTGACACGCGCGCCTTACGTCCATTCGCCCCTATGCGCAAGGTGCTGAACTGGCTGCACTCTGTGTTCATTAGACAGTGTGTACACTACATTGTTGTCCATACATGCCACAGCTGAAATCCCCTTATTTTCCTCAGTATACACTTCATAAGATCCACTTTCACGTTTCTGCATTACCTTCTTGTCTGCATTAGAACGCTTCCCCATTATATTTATTCTAGTTGTTCCTGTTCCCTTCATGCCCTTCTCAGATAAGGAGCAGATGAGCTTAGTGTTGGTATAAAAATGTACTAAGTAGAAGGAGAACTGAATCCCTGGGATCGATGACATTAGAGATTCACAGAAAGTTAGAACTAATGACTCTCCAAGGCCTTAGTCACCAGGCCTAGTACCATTGGAATTTTCCCCTTGATAAAAGTCTGCAGCAAGGCAATATCCAGAGCTCTGTGCCATAACCCAAGCCTTGAAGCCAAGCCGTACAGGTTTCAGTCGCAAAAATTGTTTGCACCCATGTCTACTGAAATAAGGGATCAAAGCCTCATAAACAGAAATATTCTTTCAATCAGGATCATTTGCAATTAATTTATTACTGAGCAAATCCAGTAGGGGTTTTATTTTACCCATCTTATCCCTGCCATCAAGTTCCTCACTGTTGCAAAAGTGTAAGAATGTTGTGATTTCCTCAAATCTATTCCTACGCATTGCATTTGAAACAAGGATGTTTTATACATTGTCTGCAGTAGTATGTGAAGGAATGACATATCCACTAAGGTAAAGAATGCCAATTAAAACATAAATTTCTTCAATAGACAAAGAATAGCTCAGATTATTTTTTGGGTGGCATATAATACAGAATATTTTCCTATTTCATCCGTCAAAAAAGTGCAAAAAAAATCCAAAGGATGATTTTCTGCTGACAGATGTGCAGCATCAAAATGAGTCATAAGTGGCATACCTGACACTGTTGGGACTGCAGGTAAGTCTCCTTTAGTCCACCTGTAATTACACTGCGCCATATGAGACATTACTCTTCTCCTTCTTGCTGGAGGTTCCTCATCTGACTTGTCATCTGGCTCGTCGGCATCTGACTGCATAGGCGAATCTTCTGTTTCGTTATCATCTGCGGTATGGATTTCAGCCATCGCACTAAGTTGTTTAGGGCGTAGAACATCAAGGTTGTTGCAGCTCTCGTCTCCAGAATCGTCATGGGATGCTCCATCATCCGGGGGGAAGATGGTGACGACATTATACCCGGGACCAGTGATCAATTAGTCATCGCCAAGAAGATTTTCAAAGTTGTCGAGAACTTCTGGAAGAGAAAGTCATTCCCTCCTGAAAGAAACAAAAGCAAAAATATGTAAATGAAATATAAGCTATTCAGTATATTCTTATTTTTATTTAACATTTTCCAAACAAAATGAATTATATCCTTCCCTTTAGAATAAAATAGAAACAAGTAAGGTAAAAAATAATACAATTTCTTGAAATTTTTTTTTCGTCATCATGGGCATATGGACGTAAGAGTGATTAACTAGGGGTTTATAAGGCGTTAGAATTTACGTTACTAGTCTGGGTAGCAAGATGCGAGAGTTATTTTCGAGATACAGCATTTATATCAGTATAATCGCACATGTCTGAGCTCAGCCCTAAAGGACATTTTGATGCCTACTTTGTGTTCAGCGTGCCACAAAATCAATATTGATGTAAACATCATAAAATGCTTGTTCACTTGCACTTCTAGTACTCTACTCTTAATTTAAGAATAAATACATTTCAGAATAATTACAATTACGTAACCAATACTTACTGTTTTGGTGGCGGGTGTGTTGCCTGGAAGGCATCTTGTAAACAAAGTATTTCCATCAGGCGAAGAGAGATATCGCAGGTGAAGCAAATGCTGCAACTTGTAAAGCCAACATTTCCCACGCACAGCACAGCACGGCAGATCGTTGGTAATTGATACAAAAATTGTTGAGATTTTTTTTAAGAAGAGGCCATAAAAATGCCCGTTGGTAATTAATGGGTTAAGAAAGAAAAAATCTCAGCTGCTTGTTTTTACGGTTTTTTCATCATACATAATTTACGCACCCCAGAAAAAAAAGTTATTTAGTAATTGTAACGGTTATCTCAGGAATTGGGAACTATTTTTGTCTACCCTATGAGTAAGGTATTTTGTTTCTAGTTTTCTCGCATTATAAGTGTCCTATTTCATCTCGGACTCTGAAAACAATAATCCAGTCGATGCATGATTGATACGCACTCAGTACTTCATGTTTCTATTGAGGGAATATATGATGTGGAGTGCATGCAAAATCGAGATACGATACGACTGTCAGGTTGTATTTGACAGTATTGACCATTCTAGAAAACCAGCCGCCTGTCATTAGCTACTCTTTCTGTTTGAAAGTTTGAGACCATTTTTGGCGAGACTGCAGAATAAATTATTGCCACGGGTTTAAAGAATTCTGAGGAGTGCGAATTTATAATGTTCTCAATCACACAAGAGCAGAAATATATTGCTGTTTGAAATCTATGCTGTTTTCGGGTGATTTTATGAAGAGTTAAAAAACATGAATTCACAGACTTATGTGAAATTTACCGAAATTTTTTAAATTGAGAAATCGGATTGTATGTAATTTCACTAAGGTATTGTGATAATTTGTTCTGTGTTCATCCGTATTTTCAGATAAATTTCGTCCTGACATTGTGTGTGCCTCAGCACACGACAGCGTATCATGTAGGACCGTGCGGTTTTGATATATGTCGTGGGTTCGCTACTCTTCTATTGCATAGCGAGTGCTTTTCAAAATTGGTATATGGGTTCCATTCAAAGCAAATCCAGGTGCAGTTCATTGATGGGATACTTCCTAAATCTACAGTAAGTAGATTAAAATTATTCCTCACGCACGAAAGACTAAAGGTGTGACAGGTAGATAGAAGCTATCTGGACTCCTTCGAATTCTGAGGCACAATAATTTATTTTGGCACATTTTTAAAATTTCTGCTATAAAAAAAGCATAAAATTATATTGTTTTCTGAGTGAAAATTATTTACTAGTTTCCCATGTGGAACTAGTAAGAATAAATTATTAATTACTATCAAAGTATGATTGCACGCATTGTTATAGGCCTAGTATATTTAGTTTGAGAATTTGACAAGATATAAGAGTATTTTACAGTGTTACAGCAGAATCTCGAAAAATAAACCCGAAAAAGAGTTATGCCGTATCAAATACAATGAGATAATAAAATTTTTTGTACATATATTACCTTTCAATTTTAAATACTTGATAATTTAAACTATGTAAAGGTGATGGGACATATTTCGTCTGCGATTTTAAAATATCAGTGCTGTTATTGTAGTACATTCCGAGTGATTCTGGACTTTGCCCAATAACCCTACTAACTACAAAATAGAAATAAGTGAAAAGCTGCATTACACATATGTATAAATGTGTGGGTGTAATTATATTGTTACGCATTCGGACCCCCACACTGTACGAGGTGACATATATCGACCCCCCGGCAGACCCGTTAGCTGCTCCGTCGTCCGCCGGCTGAGGGAATGATTGACAGTTGACCTGGCTGGCGTCACAGCCCCTCCTAACCCTGCCGAAGGAGTAGACAATTCGAGAGTATGGACAAAAATGTTCTGATAATAGTGTCCCTTGGCGCAATGTGGCATTTGGAGAAGTTTCTGTGCTATGACTATGTCCCGACACTATACATTAAGGGGACTGTGTAACTGCGCGTCCAAGGTCAAGAAGGGAGGGTGCGATAGGGGCTACAGTTACTCGCACGCCTAGCGCCTCATCGCTCTTACGCGCAAGGCGTGCAGTGTTTTCGTCGTAACGCGGTACTATGCAAATTATATCTGTAACATAGGGGTTTTATTACACACGATGAAAGACCACAGATTAAACTACTTCCGAATCTTTCTACTTTTTTCTTGCCGCTTAAGGAAACTGCATAGACAAGTTTTTAAAAAGCGATATTTGACCACCTGCACAATTTTTTTTTCTCCAAAAACACACTTTATATGATAAAAGTAAAAAAAAAGAAATAGGGCTACAGATAATTGTATTTTAACTTATCTGACAAAAAGTCATATTTGCAGAACTTTTATTTGCAGAGATACGCGTTTACGCGTAAACAACGATTTCACTGAAAACGTTTGAGTACATAGGATCTTAAATACCGCTGCAGTCGGATGATCGGGAGTTATTGTGATAGCCATCCGGCTGAAGTGCGGTAATCGGGTGAGTCTGTTGAAGCAAGGGACATCGGCGAAGTGGACGGGATAAGGCGAGGGGTACGAGACGTCGGCAGACGAGGTGTTTGTGCGGTGAGCTGACGAGAGGGTGTGATATCCGACGAGTAGAGGGCCAACTGTACATGGGGATGCTCGGAGATATCTAGAATATTTCAGACTGGTTGATTATTAACTGAACTAAGGTGGGGACTGTATGAATATATGGTACGGACTTCATTGTAGATATTGGGAGTGTCCAATGTGAACATTTAATTTATAAAATTATTCAATGCGTTTTAATACACTGTTTATTGAAACTGATATTATAGTTACTAAAATACTTTTTTTTAAATTGATTGGAAAATTGTATTGTTTGAATTAACTAAAAATAGCCAATCATAACACGTTGTTGTAAGATATTGAGTCGAGAGTATTTTCTCTGTAGGTATTGTAAATAAATTAGGAAATTACAATTAACTCTTTTATTTAATTTAGACCTACGTCGTTTAAAGATCCTGGCTGAGCCCACTGACTCGGAGAAATTCTAACAACATATTTGTTATTCTACATGGTTTATTTGTCAACACAGATGTTTTTTAAAATCTTTTTCTCTTATGTGTTGGTAAGAAGGAGGTTATTGTGTATTGTTTCGAAATATATTATCGCATTGTTGTGTACTGTATGTTGTTGGTCAGCAGGTGT
The DNA here is from genome assembly GCA_029891345.1 of Dryococelus australis. Classification (NCBI taxonomy): domain Eukaryota; kingdom Metazoa; phylum Arthropoda; class Insecta; order Phasmatodea; family Phasmatidae; genus Dryococelus; species Dryococelus australis. Next base: position 194,401,580 of record CM056998.1, on the reverse strand, counting down.
ACGCTGAGAAAAAGGTTATGTTAAAAAAAAAAAAAAGTTTTTTTTGGCCCAACCAAATTGTTTGTATAGGGCAATGAAATACAATGTTGAAACCAAATCATTATGTTGTTTTTATTTTGTTGCCCCAAGCTGTAAGACTTGGTTGGTGCAAAAAAATATTGGTTTGACTATGCATAACATACGTTTTCTGTTAATGTAAAACAATTAAACACCGACCGAGATTCAAATGTAAATCGCATGCAGCCTCATGTACGGAAGTAGCTGATTAAATCGGAATGTTTTTCAATATATTCAATTAAAATACTGATCAAATTGCATGGATAAATATTTGAACATTTATAGTTTTACATTTCAGTTTCCTATAGAATTTGTTTTATTAGGAATTTTATACGATACTTAACTATCAATAAATGCACTAACTAACACTGTTACAGTCCGGATTGTGACAAAAATTGCAAATAACTCTCGAGCTGTATTTTCGAACAAAGGCAATCAAATGAGTGGCCAAGAAAATATATACAGTAGATCCAACTGAATATTTTGTTGACAGTCTAGTTTTATGGGCTCAGCACAGGCATTTTGTTTTTTCAAATGTGTATTTTGTTAGATGAAGTAAATTAATTTGTTGCTTTTCAAGTTTTGTTTTCTCCATAAAATATTGTTGTTGGCGCTACTAAATATATTTTTTGGCCAAATGCAAACATGTACTGCATTATACTGTGTTGTGTTATGAATGTATTGGACAGAGTGTGTGTGTGAGGGAAGGGCGTTGAGTGTGAAGCACAGTGTGGTCGACTGGAGCTCTTGTTTCCCGCAGGTGTACCAGATGTTCCAGCAGAGGCTGGGCTCCAGCAAGGCGCTGGTAGGCTCGTGGTCACACTGGTCTCGATGGAGCCGTTGTTCCAGGTCGTGTGGTGGAGGAGTCAGCATGCAGAGCCGCGAGTGTCGCTACAAGGAACCCAGGTCACTCTCCACCACTCTACGCTATATACACTTAAGTTTGTAACTAGTACAATGTAGTACAGGAGGAGGATGTAGAGAACGCTCTTCAGAATGACTGCTCGCACTTGTAGTTTCCACGAAGTTAGTCAGTAGTCTGCAGGACTTTCTGCATCAGAAATAACAAGATATTTATAGCTCAAAATATTGCTTTTTAAGGGTAGAGTAGGTTAAGTTGCGTTAGGATCAGTAATGTTAAGTTAGGTCATATTAGATTAAGCCATCTCTATAAGCTTAGGGTGACTTCAATCACCATATATGATTTCATACACTTCCATGTGCGTTCACCTGAGATTTTCTTTATATAAGTTGTACAGGTTCACAGAGTAAAAATTATTTTGTATTTGTACAAGTCATTATTTAGAAACTATTTGCCAAGTATATATTTTTAACACTACGAATACATTAGAGTCAGTTTCACAAAACCTTAGTGTGGAATGTGTACAAATGAAGTTGAATTCCCAAAAGTAAGTGTTGCAGACTTAGAGTATATGATATTATAGTATCAAGTATATTTTATAAAATATTATATCAAGTATATAATAATATACTATATTATATTGCGCTACACGAACAATTTTTTGTTTTCAAAAATAGCATGTTATAAATATACAATATTTTAACTCTAAAAATACAAGAAAATCTTTGCCTTACCACTGAAGAAACATTATCTGCATGCTTTTGGGCCCTTTATGGCAATTCAACTGTTACTCCTGGGGACGTATTAGCGATATATTTCATGGGCCATTCATTAAATGCCATTTACATGATGTTGTGCTGTAGCAAATAGCATTTGTGAATTTACTTCCTTTTTTATTTTATGCATATATAAAGTAAAATTATCGGGTGGCGTTACTAGTAATATGAAAAAAAAAAAAATAGTTTATAGATTGGAAACCTGCAAGGTATAACATGTAAAAAATTCTTTATTTTTCAATTTATATATTACTTTAAAGTAGCCCGAAACTAATTTACTTGTATTTTAAGCAAAACACATAAATCTCAGTATCGACTTGTGATACTAGCAGAAATTGTGTCTATAGAAAATTTAATAATGCAATTTTTATGCGTGGAAAGAATTCAGATTTACTTTAATGGTTCTACCTGAATACATGGTAGAGTAGATGGTAGCATTATGAACTCTACACTCAAGGATTTTGAGTCCTGTTTCACGTTCTTCCAAACAAATTAACCGACTTCGAAACCATACAATTTATGACAATGAGAAATAATTTTTTTTTGACGAAACGGCATTTTTGTTTGTTTTGAAAGTTAATAGGAAGCTAATTTCAAGTGTGCAACAAGTGGTCAACAACTGGGTGAAAAGTGGCTTGCCAACAGTTGACTGACGAACATTCAGTTATCCAGAAGGAGTAAACCTGTGGGCCACTGCTGACGCTCTTGGCCCATTGGTGGTGCCGGCATGCTCGGGGTACAGTTGGCTACGCAGAAGGGCAGATTGTATTTGGCTACACACGGGAGTTATGTGAACTGTGGCCCAGATACGTCCAACTGCACACGAAAGTCAAGAGACATCGTGTGGATCACATTCATCTGCGTGTGCTTTAAAGAGGATGTCTGTTTATGGAGAACCTTTGAGGGTTGTTCGTGTGCAAGCAGATTTGCACAAGTGGACCAACTGGCTTTTGCTGCTTGGGAATTCATGTGGTTCTAACTTGTGAGCTTTCTAACTTGTATGTTTCTAACGTCTGATATTTCTAAGTTGCGTGTCTCTAATTTATTATTGTTTTGTGGTATGTAATTTTAATTTGTAACTGCTCGAATTTTAGATTTTCTCAATTACAATAGTTCTAATTTATGCATTTTTGGTAGCACTAATTTATGAGGATTTTTTTTTTGAGAACTCAAAGCTATGATATACTCTAATTCGTAAAAAGAAACTCATCAAGATGAACGAATCGCGCGAATACCACGAAGGTTGCCATACAGTGTGGTCATAACCCGACATGTGTGACGTTTGAGTTTAACGCGGTTCGCTTGCGTGTATGTACCACTAGGGGCATACATCATTCATAGCTGCAAGACACCGAATAAGGCAATAATAACAGTAAGAGCAGTGTTAGACACAGAGTCGAGGAAAGTGAACACGCAGTATGCCCCGACGCCACATCCAAGAAGCCTTTGACCAGCGCGATGAGTATGAGTGAGGATGCATTGTCGGCCTCCGAGAGGCAGGTTGGAAGTTTCAGCTCATTTATCGCCACTTGAACAGTTCTGCCTACATTGGGAGTCGGTGCTGGACTCAGTGGGGACACGAGGATACACACACCCGTCTAGAAGACTCGGGTCGACCCTGGTGGACCACCAGCAAGGAGGATAGTTTCATCATGCGACAAGCTGTAAGGACTCCATGGGCGTCGCTGCACACCATCCAAGGACATGCCACGTCAGCTGGGTATACACATGTGTTCACCAGTATCACGTCCAGTTGGCTAGCAGAGCAGGATCTGACGTCGCGGCGTCCCTTGCGACGTCCACCATTACGAGCTGAGCATTTCCGTGCAAGTGTGACCTTCTACCGGGAACAAGCGGCATGCCAGCTATTGGCGATGTTTTGTTCAGCGACGGATCGCGTTTCTGTTGGGATGCAGACGACCGCCGAATCCGAGTCTGAAGACGCCCTGGCCGGCTCCGTGATCCAAGTTTCGTTGTAGAGCAGCACACCGTCCCAGTGAGAGATGACGTACTGTGGGGTGCTATTTACTACGACTCCCGCACCCCACTGGTGTTGATTTAACCCGTTCGGTCACACATTGATTTCCGAGTTGAAGTGTTGCACTCATGTAATGTTTTGGTATGCATTGTACTTGTGTCAGAATTTTTTTTCAGCCAATGAGCAACGTGCTCCTTTTTCGATGATACTGCCACCTGTTTTTCGCGAAAAGATTCACGCGAAGGCTAGACTCCAATGTCCTATGGCATACGGGAAATTTCCACTTGGTTATTGGCCACGTGTCTTTGTCGGGAGACAGTTCCTTACCTGACTGGGCCAATCAGAACCAGGCAACTCCAACACTGAGTTTCCGTGATTCGCTGGCAGGCACCTACAACGCGTGACAGTTAAACTCAGCCAATTACACAAGTCGATCTGAGTTGTAGTGTTTTGGAGTACAAGTTGTCCTCAAATATTTTCGCGAAAAACGGGTGGCCCTAACCATTCATGCCATATAGGTATAAAAAAGACCACAGACAAGATTAGCCACAATCAAGACTCGGCACTAGTTGCCCTGTTGTGTACAGTACCGGTCATAATTTTCTTCCACAATTGTGGACACTGTGACTGGACGGGTTAAGGAAGCCTGACGGCGCTGAGATACGTCCAGGAAATGATGCGACCATGTGCGTCCCCCTTCCTGACGCAGCATGACAACCCAAGTTTCCAGCAGGACAATACCCGGCCTCACACAGCACGGGTATATCTGGCCTGTCTTCGTGATGTCAACGTGCTTCCTTGGCCAGCGAAGCCCCCAGACCTCCCGCCCATCGAGAACGCATGGGCCGGATTGGGCGGATACTTAGGCAGATTGCGCCAGCTGTGACAGGATCCTCCTCAGAACATCCGACGTCTGTATTCCTCTATGCCCGACCGTTTCGCCGCCTGTTTACGTGCTACATATGGTCCATCACCATAAGTGCATCCTGCAGGTGTTGGTCCCCTTCAAAATATGCTTGGAATAGTACAATATTTCGAAGTTTTCTGTATACATGCTACCATCATGTCTCGTGCCTGTACTCACGTGCCCCTGTGGTGGCACCTTCAGGGGGATAACTTTTTATTTGGAAACGATTATAATAACAAAATGGTCTCGTCATATCCTCCACTGTGGTACTAAGAAGACAGTAAGTGGCTGGCGTTTGGTTTAGCCACCGAACGACTGTGGGGTCTAACCCACTAAATTCTTCGTGCCTTAGTTTAAAATATGTACACTGGGCATTTTTTTTTCATAGGTTGGTTTTCATATGTAGTTTCCAAGTAAACACTTACCGGTGAAAGAGAGATTGTGTGGCGTTCAACGGGTCTTTGTTGCGGGGCGCCTAAGGGGCTGAAAAAGGCATGCGTGAAAATACAACAGCAATGGGATATATTGGTACTCTTAACTAACGTCAGCTAGCGGAAACATCCGCCATGTTTCCCACATACGTAAATCCGGTTGTTCGACCCTGACCGGACACGAACACGATTCGGCGTGGTGGAAAGCGATCGAGTTGTTTGTTCACCAAATTAAACTGAAGTCTTGAACATGAACAATATTTAGAGAACTCACCACTTACATGAAAAAAAGGGGGGCGCAGTGGCGTAGCGGTTAGAGAGCTTGCCTCCCACCAAGGCGAACCGGCTTCGGTTCACAGCGGGGTCGCACTCGGATATTCGCAAGTAGAATGACTATGACGCTGGTCAGCTGGTTTTCTCGCGGGTCTCCCGCCCTTTCATTCCGACACTGCTCTGTTTCTCCCCTTGTTTACCCACATCGGCTCTCCCGACCTCGATGTTAAGAGCCAATCTTTGCACTCTCCACTACACATAGAAAATATTTATTTTGCATGTTGGTGGAAGTCATGATCAAGGACAGCACAGCTACAGTAACTATCGAGCTCTATTTCCACCACTATGTCTCTGGTTCGCATCGGTTACTATCCTCATTATATATATATATATATATATATATATAGACACACGCACACACTTTCCATTACTCAACTGTAAAGTGTGCAATGCCTCTTTATTTATATTTTTTTTTGAAAAATTTGAGTGACCACAATAACGGATAAAGCAAGGAATATTCGTATTAATAATGTAAACATGCTTATAATGAACCGAATTAAAATAATATTTAAGCGGATATTTTTTACGTTGCCAAATATTACCCAAAAGCAGTGTTTTTTATCGCTAATCAAAATGTAAAAAAAAATAGTGAATGACTGTTTTCATTTAAACCGTTTAATTGAACATTTTTTAAGTCTTGGCTATTACGGAATTTTGCACCTCTTAAGTGTATATTGTGAAAAGTATTGCGCAAGTTAAATGAGTACGCAATGTATTTTTAAAGTAGCTGTGATCAATTACTTATGTGTTACCTTCGTTACAACCATAATCTTGATAATATACACTCGTGTAAATTTTTAAGGAAAACGTCAGCAATTCGCGCAGCTCTCTCTCTATGAATGCCGGAATGTCTATTATAGGTAGGGATAAGGAAATTTCGCGAATTCTCTTCAGGACAAGATAGACGTGCAACCTGTGTACACACAGGTCAGTTTTTTCAATTGGATCACAGTTAATTATACACACCCTTCACTACTCTGAGCCAATGGCAGACTTGCAAGGTAACAAGTAGCGAATACCATGCTGCCAGGTGTGAAGTAACACTGGCTATTCTATGGGGCAGCAGCCAATGAACAAACATCAGAGGCTCGAGTGTACACATGACTGTGGAGTCTAGCCTACACGTCATTGAACTCGCGAAAGTTTCCTATCCCTCATTATAGGACGCCTTTCTCACTTACTCCGAACTATTTTCTTTATAGCAGTTTCTGAATTTGGTTAGAACCATAGACTAAAGATGAGGTAGACAGAACTTTCGTCTTCTGCCCATGTACTGAACTCTGACCTATCCTATACACTAATAAAACTGCCGCTCTCACATGGTCAACGGTAATGGACGTGTTTGTTTATATTCTAATTATGAAATGAGAAGCCCTTTTGTACGAGAAAAATATTTCTACTGTTTTGAATTTAATAAAATTCCATTGATAATTGTTAGAGGAAATGTAACAAACGTCTCAAAATATTTGTTCATTGAACAGTGATCTAAACTCAAATTCTACCCACTTCATTTTTAATGGCCGAATTGGCAGAAAAACAACTCAGTTTTGGGACACGGTAACTGGTTTTGCGCAGCTAGTGTGATCTCTCTACCACATATTCACTTTATGGTTACAATGCCAACATGATTACCACTAGGCTATGGGAAATCACCATAGAAGAAGCAACATAATTTAACCGCAAGTATACCTGCCCGGGTTATTATCTCGTACTGCGAATATCATTTTTATTTACAGTACACTTTACGAAGAAACTGCAGACCAATTTAAGGAGAGTTTTCTTAGAAAGCGATGAATATCTAACCTTGTTTACACAGATAAAATATGCCGATTAGTTATATCATCAAGTTTTCATACAAAATATTCGAAAAACTAATTTCTCAATTTTCTAGTTGTTGGATTTGTGTGTAAATGATTATATACGAAATTGCATTTTCATTCAAAATAAGTGAAAATATTCAACTAAAATTATATGCATAAAATTTTGTTCAAAAATTCCTTAAAACATTGGTTTAAAAATTCTGCTCTTTTTGAGAGGATAAAAATTCCAGTTCCCATGAAGTAAACATGTTACTCGAGAAGAAGCAGCTGCAACACATCATGAATGTAACCTTTCATCATTACGTAGGTCACAAAATTGATCACCACGTTTGTAGTAGCAGATACATATTTGGATATAAGTGGGGTCTTATAAGATAGTGCTCCAAAAGACTCTTTTTGACGTCGAAAAGTGGGTGAGTCAAGACGCTATAGCGAAACGTTTTTGTCTCGTTGCCTTGTCCCTTGAAACTGTCGGGAAAATGAGCAAGTGGCTACTTCAGGAGACTGTGGAAAACGCACTGGCTGAAGACGGCGATCATGTCATCGACCCCGAGCTGACGATCTACGCACAGTAGATAAGTGCATGTGGCTGCTGGGATGCCTAATGGGCGCCAGACAAAGGCCACTCAACGATTGCCGTGAGAACGCCTCTACATTCACTGCCATAAAAATTCGCGCCCCAAGAAGAGTTTGTGAATTGAAACTTAATTTTATTAGTGTGATGGTACACGCAAAAATACGAAATGTAGAAGCGATCATAGTTCTACTGCATCAGGACAATGAACGCTGTTAAAAATTTCCGCAAAATCACGGGATTTTTCACGTAATTGTACAGCCAGTACAGCAATACTGAGACTAAACGAAGCGTTCTTTAAGGCTAGAACCACAATTTTTTTGCGGCATTTCGGAGATTCTTGCCACATTAAACTGTTTTCTCAGACGTCAAAAAATAGCACAAGTCACACATGCCAAAGAAATTAGGGACACTCCAAACATACAAATATTACTACAAACTGAAAAGGTTAGGCATTTTCAAACTTCGCTCTAATAAAGAAAACTTTTTAATTTTTTTTAATTCTTTATTATACTTCGTGAAATCCTTGTATAGCAAAAATTAAACTTCCTTTTTCGTAATCGCGTTCTTTAAATTAGAAATTCAAAAGAAAAACTAACTAGCAAATTTATTGGGAGGATTTAAGATTCATAGAAAAGTTCTCCAAAATTAACGGAACGTTCGTTATATATAATAAAAAAAGGATTATACGAAGTTTTGCAAACACTGTTATATAATTTTCTACATGTACTTGCAGTAACTTATCAGCGTACCACGTAACTGCGATCCAGAAGAAAGGCATTCTGACTACTTCGTCCTCGGAGACATACGTATTTGCAATCGGACATGTAGTCGAACAAATGCCCCGCGTTATCCTGCCACATATTTGTCAAAGTTCGTTGTAAATTGGACTCCAGATATATGAAACACTCAAACATAGAGGCGTCTGGCACACTATCCGGTACCACAAAAGTTCGAAGGGCGACAAATAAGGTAATCTGGTAGCCTGCCGGAAGTCTATATCAGTAGTATGATTTCGTAGGTTGAGTCACAAGGGCATCGGGCATAGGATGGTAGGATTCGCCCGGCCGCCATATTGTTACGTCACCGTCCGCCATCTTGGATATCCTTGATCTTGACATTTGATCCTTGACTTTGATCTTGACCCCGTGGACCTTTGACCTTAAAAAAACACTAAGAATCCTTTTAAAATTTCCAAAAAAATCGAAAAAAAATGCTTTAAAATTGAAAAAATTCCGAAAAATACGTATTATAAAAAATTATAAAAATGTATTAAAAAATGAATAAATTTTTTTTTTAAAACATCATCAGAATGACCCATTTTTTCTTCAGAAATGCTGACAGGGATCAGTGACCCAGGATCAGACCCAGGTAACCAAGATTCATGGATCAGAACCTGGGACCTCTGACCTTGACCTTTGACCTTCAGGATGCAAAATCTTTTAGAAAATAAACAAAATTTCACAGAAAATTAAAAATCGATTAAAAATATATAAAAATTTTACGAATAAAAACATTAAATTAAAACTCGTTTTAAAATTTTAAAATCCGTTTTAAAAATTAAAAAAATCCTTCAAAATGTATTTTTAAAAATTTTTATTGAAAAAAATTTAATTAAAAAGCCTTTAACCCCGCCGGAAATTTTTTCTTTTTCCCCCTCGAAATTTCCCCTTTTACTTAAAAATTTTTTAAAAATAAATTTATGACAAATTAAATTTAAAAACTTACATTTCCCAGCACCGCCATTAGTCACTTTCGTTCCATCCCCAGCAGACGACTGACTCTCTCGCACCCACTACCCTAAACCTATACTCATTCCACCATCTTGATTTTTTCGTTTGTCATTTGTTTATACATTATTGGAGACCGCCATATTTGTTTTTATGTTAGCCTACTGGAGGCTGCCATATTTAGTTTTTTCATTCATTTGATTACACATTATAAGAGGCCACCATCTTGGTAGGCATCACCCATCCGCCATATTGGAAACCAATATAAAAAAGTATAAAAAGCTTGTAATACAGGACGTATTTAGGAAATAACTAAACACGTCATACATGGGGAGATTTTTCAAAGGTTTGATTCTAAAAGGCTGTAGAAACCGTGAATGGACTATATGGCACGGCTGAAGTTTCACCTGCTCCCATACCTTCTCGATCGGTGACTCGTCAAGGGAGCGGGCAAACTATGGTGGTGTTGTAAACATGACGAATGCAGTTCTAGATGATCCGTTCTGTATGCAGTCGAGCGTTATCCTGCTCTGATATTGAATCTGGAATCCCCATTCCGAAATGGTAGCAGGTGTGGGAGTAGGATCTCCACATACTGCGGGGCCATCTGCACTCTAGATATGAATAATTGAGAATTTCACTGTTTTAGTCAGTCAACAACACCTGACTGATTCAACGGTAACAAAAGTGAATTTGAATGACGAATGAGTGAAAAAATGCCAGCTTTCCTTCGCTTATTGATTCAGTGACATTTCCCGCCGATTCATTAGTAATTTTTTTTCGCTGTTGTTTCAGTGGTTCGCTTTTCGACTCATGCATCAGTTAAACAGCGTGTAAAAACGGTCGTTAAACAACGTGTATAAAGTAAAATAACAACAAATTTGCGAATAAAACCAATACAAAATACTTTCTAAAGTGTGTTTCGTCTTTCAAAACACCATTTCACGAGTTAATATGAACTTTCAGCATTTCATTCCATTTTTACGCCTTTTATTTCGTTTTAATGCAATCATCACAGCCCTCTGTTTGGAGGTTTAAACTGATACGATGTGGTGAAGAGAGTGCAATCATATATACTATTCGTTTTAACAATCCTAACGGTACCAATTAAACTGTAAACGAAAAGGGCATACAATTTAATCTTCGCGATTTCGTTAAGAACTGTAACACATATATTTTCATCTTACTTTTAAATTTGACACTAAGCTCCACACATCGCTAGTCTGTGTCATTCCACATTGCTCTGACGTGGCACCACTGCAGATGGAGCAGCTCGCTATTGATAGTATCAATGGAAGCACACGTAATGGGCGGTGGGATAGTAGATTCGCTTACTCAGGGCGTAGGGGAATGGTTATTGGGCACAAAGAATCCCAAATACTGGCTAGTGTCGTGGACCTGTTCACAATTTCTGCACTCCGCGCCGGCAGCACGATTCTTCGATCCTCTCGACTGGTAATCAGGCTCTTCCGTCCTGAGCCAGTCCTTCCCGTATATGTAAGGGAAGCTAACTACCTCTACATGTAAGTTAAAATTACCTCTTCAATGTAGATTGAATTTACAGAACAAGTTAAGTACTATTACCTAATCGCACGATAAAAGTACTTGACGAAAGTGGGGAAAAATCCCATACAAGTATGGGAATATTAACTACATTGTAAAATAAAATTATACTTAAAAATACCACGGAATATTAGTAGAGTTACTTTTATTATTACATATATCCTCTGACGAATAGTAACAAAAACCTCAACTATTAAAATCCTAGACACTTGCTGGCGTGTGGGTTCGAACCGCGTTCCTCTTATCACGATGGGCCGATGCGCTGTCCATTACACCACCACGACAGCGTAACAATGCTAGTGAATATAAGCGTGTTAAAGATTGTTTCTTCCGCCCATCCCCCACTTAGCTGTTGAGACAATGTTAAACAGATGCACGCGTCGTAAGGTAATTTTAAAATCCATTTATGGGATTTTCCACCGCTATGTATGTGGGTTTTCCTCCAAAGTGCGGTAATTAAAACGTTAGAGCCATGTTGGGCAACTTGTGTGGCCAAAGAAAAAAATCATTTTAAGATCAAACAATTTATAAAATACAATGATCAAGTTCTTACAAATGGACAAGGAGATACGCACGTAGTAAGGTAATTTTCCCATTCATGTATGGGATTGTGCACTACCACGAACGTGAATTTTACTTCAGAGTACGATAATTTCACCTTAGCCGCAAGGAAAACTGTTTACCCCACAAGTTTGCGAATATTACCTTACACTTGTGAGGTAATTTTCGCTCGCATTATATTTTACAGTGTATTTACCGCTCCCAGCAGCGCCGGGCAGTATGGTCCAACGATCCATGCGGTGGCCTGTATGGCGACACGACAACCTCGGTGCTCTCAGTAAGGGTCTCTGAAGTCCGCCATCTGCGTGAAGCGACGCCTCTAACGACTTCCCGACGTTCTTATCGACTCTGAGCACTTGTTTCGTATCGTCCGGTGTTTCCCGCCCTCCGCTGCTTCGACCTCACGCAAGTGTCTTCGACTGCTGGTCGCTGCTTGCAGCGCCACTGGCGGATGTGCGGTCAAATACAAACGCACCAACGTGCGATAATGTGCATGAAGGCTGTTCATGATAAAGTGAGCACTTTTGAAATCAAGCTTGGAAAAAAGCACGGAGTGACATGCACCCTGTAAAGTTGGCAACGTCGAATTAATATTGTTAGGTAACCATTTCTGATAACTTAAATTATTTCTTTCGCTTTCTGTTTTTTTTTTATGCATCGAAGTATAAAAACAACCGGATTTGTAAAAAAAATAATTTTCCTATAATTTCACATTTTCTTCTGACCTTCGCATGTATAAAGTGTTGAGGCCCAAGCCAATGTTAATTTTTCATAAGGCGGAAAATACACAAACTGCATACAAGTAATTCTTATGCAGAGCTTTCAAAAGTGCTCATTTTACCGTGAAAAGCCTATACCAGCCCGTGCTCTCGCTATTTACTTCGTTTCGTGGTTGTCGCATGGTTTCTTCTTGCGCGCTATTTTCATTGTCAACCAGTGTACTATAACAAGGCTGTTTAGTAGGTGATCTGTGTACCGCATGCGCCCCCCTTGCGCTAGCAAATATTTGTGCCACCCCTATGTCACATACAAGAAACTCAAATGTGTAGCTTCGAACTGTGTGCCTTATGATAGATGAATAAAAGCAAACCACTTGTTTCATTTTGCAGCTATAATCCATTCACGGTTACTTCAGACTTTTCCGAAACCCTGCTAAATTCTGCTTCCAGGATATTCCGCCTTCTTGCAAACTAAGATTAACTAAGTCTGGAAAATCACGCCGTATGACAACGCACCGAATTCGTGCGCGCTCAGTTGTAATAATACTTTATACTAGCTGCTAACCACGGCTCCACCTGCGTGCAAAATAAACATATAAAAAACAGACCACCAACCAGCTCCTACTAAAATTGTTGGTGACATATTTTATATACTCCCTAAGAAACTGTTTTGTTTTTCCGGAATGAAAAGTACCATATGTGCTAATACATAATATGTATAATATGCCGCTGTATTAAATTCCATCCAAATACGTCGTTCCGTTATGACGCGATTGAGTAACAAACAAATTAAAAAAATTTCGCATTAAGATGAGAACTATTTCTTACTAGGCGCTATAGGCCGTTCACATTAAAGTGAACACTTTTGAAGCCCTAGTTACTTTTTTCTTTCAACCAATTTATATCCTTCCACCACTTGTTAATATAAACCCTGCCATGTAAGTAATAAACACAGAGTATACATTCACCATACCCAAATTCAGAAGTCCGAGGCCACATTTGTTAGTTATTATGTCTGACGAAACAGCTTAAAAACTTTACCGTGAACGGTTTATACCAAAACACATGTTTTCTCACTGTTTTCCTTCATATTTATATTAAAAGAAATATTGTAATTAGAGACATACAAAATTCGCGTTATTTTCTGACAGCACGCTAGAATTCACCGTCCTATATATGTCGGAGCCGGTGCCACTTTTTTTTATGGCTTCTGCAGCAGCGGGGACATATTTTCCCTTTCGACTTGATTGGACGTGATTGGGCCAACCTCTCGCTAGTGGTTTCCTATTGGTCTAAATACGTCCTGGGGGTGTCTTAACAAACCGTAGTCCAATGACAAAGGCAATAAATAACGCAAATGTTTGAAGTCTTTTCTGTCTTCTGCCTCTTCTTCTCTTCCTCAAACTTGCATGTCTCCCAAGGGTTTCGCATGTTTGGCTAACAGTTACAAATGGAAATACGCGTGCCTGTAACATTTGCTCTTGGTCATCCTTTGCTCCTTGTACCTTCCAGCTTCTCCTCAAACAAGGTTTCAGCCGAGATGCGTGTTTCATTTGCTGTTTTGAGAACATTCTCGCTTGTGACGTCATCAGTCCTCAATAGTCTTAGAAGTCAACCCCAGCCAGCACCACATGCAGATGCCCTGAGTTTCACTACTTCCGCTTTTCGCAGGGTCCACGTTTCCGACCCTAATCGTACAATACTCCAAACATAGCTTTTCACGAAATTCTTTCGCACCTCCACGTTGATGTCCTTTAGATGTTAATATACACTTATTTTATACGAAAGCTTCCTTCACCTGTGCAATTCGGGTATTTAATTTTTCCATACGCTGTGATTAGAATTCCCAGATATTTGAATTCCTTTACTTGGTTTAGTTTTTCTCCATCCATCAGCACAGTGGCAATTTGATCATCAGCCCTAGTGCATGTAATTATTTTTGACTTCTTTTTGTTTATTCTCATACCACACCCCTCTATTAGTAATTCGTTCATGGGATTTAGTGTCTCTTCCATATCTCTTTCATTCTCAGTTATCAATGCTATATCATCTGCATACCGTATGGTACTATACAACTTGCCATTAATTTGTATGCCATTATTGTATATAGTATATTTGTGTATATTGCCATTTATTGCCTTCAAATAATAATGCGAAATTCGCATATCTCTAATTATAATTTATAGATAAAATGTTAGTAAAAATTCATTTTAACGAAAAATAAGATAATATAATGGTAACGTTGGTGTAACACGTTTGTGATATAGGACATATTAAGTTTGGTACACGTCATACATGGGGTGATTTATCATAGGCTATATTCAAAAAGTGTGAAGAAACCCCGAATTGACTATAGATAAATACACAGAGACAAAATTGGTGTGGGCGATTGGCGGCGCGGGGCTGTGGGAACGGGCCACGTATCTGATTGGCTACTCCATGGCTGAGAAAGGCGCCCCATTTGCCGGCTGGCGAGTAGTTCACCGAGCGTTGATTGGAGACGGACGCTGCAACACTGTGCTGGTCAGTGATGCCATTTCCTGGCGCGTAGGGCAGTACTTAGAGGTATAATGGGGCTGTCTCAACTATCTGTTCTTAATCGCAGGCTGTTCAAGGTAAAATGGGCACTTTTGAAAACACTGCTTAACAGTTTAATCATTAAAGCCCCTGGCACACTATCAAAATTGTTGCCTTCAACTATACTTGACAATAAAATTTGAGGACAAAATACAGCCATCAAATTATTCCTCCCAACAAATTTTATCAAATAATCGTGAATGTGCTTGAAAATGTTTCACACTGTCAATTTTTTTTTATTGGAAGAATCTAATTTGAAATATTATTTCTAAAATATTTTAATGCTGAGATATTTCTTTTGTTTTTCCATGCGGTCCATTACACGAAGAAATGTAAATAATATTGTAATTTATTTCGTTTGCTTTACTAAATAAAAATTTTATTTATCAGATATGTTTCCTGCACAATGAAATAAATACCTCTGAGATCGTAATATAATGTGCAATATTCACCTAATATAGCATTCATGCCCAGACAGCTTCTACATAAATTAAATATATTCTTAACTTACTTCGTTTACAGCAATTGTTCGTTATTTTAAGTTTCTCGACGTCCATTTTTGTCGTGCACTATTCTGATTGGCTGAGACCTTCAAACATAAAATAAATTTTATAACCGGTCCAATTTTCAAATGTTTTGGAAACTGAAGCCATCCAACTTTCCCAGACAAAAATGTGACGTTTGTGACGTTTCGATGACGTCATAGTTGTCCAACTTTATGTGACCAAACTTATTGGAAGCAGTTTGAAGGAAAAATTTGATAGTGTGACAGGTGCTTAAGCGACATTCTGTATCGAAACCATCCCTTCCGAAGCTGTTGACGCACAACTTGTGTAGTGGAAATCAGGATCTCATAATGTCGTTGGCTACTGCACATTAAATTAATCATTTGTGTACTTCATTTGTTATCACACACTTGAGTAAGTGTACGTAAGGGTCTGCGTATAATGTAGGGTGGACGATGACCAAATGAGACGGGATCTTAGTCCGTAAGATCACATCAGCACATATGATTACAAGCATGCCACGGCGTGTTAGGGACCTGTACAGTGTGCATGTACTAATATACAGTAGACATGTACTAATATACAGTAGGCATGTACTAATATACAGTGGGAAGAAAGAAACCATTCCTAGTAAGAGACACCATTAAGTATAATTAGTTGTTCTTTAGTGTTTATTTGTCTGCGATATTGGAAATATTTTTGTTAGAAACACTTTGAATTTCCCGGTTTTTAACGCTCTTTCTTTTATGTACATTACTAACGTTATTTATTTTTGCTTTCTTTATGTATAGGAGGCCACGGTGGCTGAGCGATTAGAACGCTCGCCTCCCACCAAGGCGAACCGGGCTCAATCCCCGGCCGGGTCACCGGATTTTCGCAAGTGGGAATCGTGCTGGACGATGCATCTGGTCGGCGGGGCCTTCTCGGGGATCTCCCGCTTCCCCCGCCTCTTCATTCTGGCGCCGCTCCACATTCACTTCGAATACCCTCACCGGCTCTCAAGACCTCGCTGTTAAGAGCCGCCCAAATATCTTCACTCGCTCACTCTTCTTTATGTATATTGCAAACTTTTTGGTGAGCTGTATCTGTGTGTGTACGGACAGTGAGCTCTTTCAAATGTTGATGTCAAATGTAGCCTATACTGACTGTGTGGCACTGCGCATCTGGCAATGTCCTTGTTCTGCGGCAGCGGCGCCTTGTTTGTGCAGCTGCGGGGGCGCCCTCTAGTATTTTTTGGCTGAGGGAGGTGGTGGAGGGGAGGGAGTTGTTCTTGCGTTACGTCACAGCCGGCGCTGTGTTTTCCCAGAACCGCCGTAAAGTACTACGGGCGCTGTTGTTGTTCCGCCAGCCGCGAGCGACGAAGGCGATACGAGCTACCAGCCCCGCACCAACCCCCCCCCCCCCCTTTCCACTCGACACAACCACTACCATCGCTGTTTTTAAAATTGTTCTGCTACCTCTCCTACCCCTTCCGGCCCGTTCTGAGTTCAACCCCTAGCATTCCGTGTTTCCTTCTCTTCGGTGCTTTATGCTTATTTACACGAAACAATTTACACTGCGCCGGCTTCGTCACGCCTGGGTGGCGAGGGTTAGCGGTCCTTCGTCTCAGGAATTCCAACTCTCAGCTTTCAACCCCCATTCCCCTTGTCTGCGTAATCGTCAATGGGTGGAAAGGGGCGAGGACACGCCCCATACTCCCCAATAATCAGCCTTTAATGCCCTTGCGTTGTAAGGGCATTTCTTTAGTTAGACGCGCTGATAGAAAGATTTTGTTGAATCAAGTGAGATTTGTTTGGTGCAACCAAATTGTTTGTTTGTATAGGGCCAATGGAATTGTTTTGTTGTTCTCATTTGATTGCCCCAAACTCTAAGATTTGGCCGGTGTAAAAAAAGAATTGTTTGGCTACACGCACATTAAACCGTTTGGGGCGATATAAAATTTTTTTTAAAAGTTCGATCGAGTTACGATCCGAGATCACCTGCGTCCGAGTGGTACGCCATAGTAATCTCAGCTAATGAGACAACTGATGAGGCCGGAAAGCTTATATATATACACACACACACACACACACACACACTGCAAATATTGGGCAACGTGTGCAAACAAATATTTCAAGAATTTACATCTTTACTTGTCAGTTTCTTGTTGCATTGTTTTATTAATGTGTTTATACGATTGTTAAGCATCAATAGATGCACTAACAAACACGGTTACTATCCTAGTGGTCATAAAATATACAAACAAACTCTCGAGATGTATTTCCGAACGAAGCAATTTAAATGAGTCGCCAAACAATTATATACAGTTGATTCAACAAAATATTTAGTTGAGAGTATAATTTTTGTTTTGGTACAACACTGAGATTTTGTCTATTCAAACATATATTTTGATAGACGAAACGAAGTAGTTTTGTTGCTTTCCAAATTTTTTTTGCTCAACAATATTATTTGTTAGGGCAACTATATATATATATATATATATATATATATATATATATATATATATATATATATATATATATATATATATATATATAATATATATATATATATATATATATGCGCGCGCGCGTGTGTGTGTGTGTGTCCCTTCCAGAATAACGTGTAGTTGAACGAATACATGCAACCACCGCAAAACCAGTCGCTGTAATAAAATTATGTCATAGAAAATAATAAGGGTTGCAAATCGGTTGTTGGAAAAAGGTGTGTAATGGCGAAGCTTAATTGGTTTTACTATGATTAATTATTTATGAGCACGTTGAAATGAATGAAAATGTCTTCGTTGCCACTCTAAACGCCATCGTTTGCAAGTAATTCATGAATACATGCCGAACCCATTGCGGTACTGCGCCTGGTAGGCAAGCAACTCGCAATCTACGTCGCAAAGTGTTTGAAACCCACTATATATATATATATATATATATATATATATATATATATATTTAAAAAGAAACATTATTCACGTTGGTGTACAAAAAGAAAACGTTCTTCACAGTATGCTTGTCAATTAGTTTGAAACCATAGCACACATTAGAAACACCATTTTCGAGCACTCCAAAAGAGCAGAAAAATATTTTTAGCATACTTTCCGAAGTTGTTTGCCAAATTTCACCAAACTCGGTACATGTATAATAATAAGTAAGGACACTTGACTTTATCAGTTTTAGGCCATACCAAGAGCTTACTTTCAAAAGGTAGCCATTTTGATATTTAGGGCGATGTGTCATATTTCTGAAACAATTACACCGATTTAAACCAAATTTTGTATCCCGACAGTGAAAGGCGTTATCACTGAATTCAGTGGCGAATATCGTGATATGCCCCTTATTTTATAAGATACCGCCAAATGTAAAAACAAAGCTTATATTTTATATGTCGAAAACTTCTCAACCAACGTTCGCCAAATTTGGCCATTGCCAATACTACGATAGGCATATAAATGCAACTAACTGAAATTTGCTAGGCATTTTTTTAAAATGGCGGCCATACAAATATTTTAGCTTTATTTGGTATAATTACCGTAACTGTTGACCAATTTAAACTAGATTCTGTACGCTGACAGTATATCTTACAAGCATCTTAAACTAGATTCTGTACGCTGACAGTATATCTTACAAGCATCTTAAACTAGATTCTGTACGCTGGCAGTATATCTTACAAGCATCTTAAACTAGATTCTGTACGCTGGCAGTATATCTTAAAAGTATCTTAAACTAGATTCTGTACTCTGACAGTATATCTTACAAGCATCTTAAACTAGATTCTGTAGGCTGACAGTATATCTTACAAGCATCTTATAAGGCAAAAACTACCACTTTTGTCCGCTATTTTGTAAGATTGCGCTACGTGTATTAATAAAGTTTTGGTGTAATATCTCGTGAAGCAATTGACAGATTCCTACCAGATATAGAAAAAACATGTAGTACTGTGGTAGGTAATGTTAATCGATATGTTTTAGATATGTCAGAGTGTTATTTACAGAATGGCGGCCATAACTTATAGCTATTTTAGTTTTGTGTGTTATATCGCCGAAACCATGTAATTAATTCCAATGAAACTGTGTATGCGGGATGTATGTATTACGAACATCAAATGTGTCCACACGAAATCTGTTTCGTCCGCAATTTTGTAAAATAGTATTAGATTTCAAATTAAAATCACTCGATATCTATGTCAGAAACAACAGATTTCTACCAAATTTGGCAACCAAATAGTTCTATCGCAAGCCATGTAACCTGATAAACTTAGAGAGGATCAGAAACACATATTTTCAAAATGATGGTCACATAAACATTTCGTTTAGTATATTTTATCCACCAAACTGCAAAACAAATTTCAACTTAACCTTGTATGCTGGCAGTGTCAATTATATACATAAAATTAATACATGCAAAGCCTTATTTCTCCCCATTTTGTAAAATAGCCCCAAATGAAATAATATTGTTTTTATTCCCTATCTCGGGAAACAATCAACATATATATATTTTTTTTCTTTCAAATTTGGCGTAGAAGTTATACTGTGGTAGGCCATATTAATTTATACATTTTAAGTGTGTAAGTCTGTTATTCTATGTATTGCGCCTGTACAAATATGTTGGCATAGTGTGCTATATGTACGAAACTATGACATAGATCTAAATTTAACTTTGTGTATTGTATCTATGATAACCTTCGAATGTGATAATACATAAAAATGTTGTCCTCCATTTATGAAGATCTCACGTGAACAATGAGGGTTTTAGGCCATTTCTTGGGAACCAATCAATCGATTCATACCGAAATTCCACGCAAGTATGTAAATTAACGTGTGTTATGTGCGGTAGGCAAGTTTTAATGAGGTTCATATAAATAATTAAGATGAATTTGTTGTATCTATGAAACGTTTCAACAAAATTCAACCAAATTTTGTACTCAAACAGTACTGATTAGAAGCGTCAGTTATGTATACAGATATGATCTTTTGCCGGATTTTTTGTGAAGTAGTGTCAGGTGAATAAATTGAACATTTTGCCATATTTTCGGAACAATTCAACTAATTTCTACCAAATTTTGCAAACCTACCGATGGCCATGTAAATTTACATTATATTATGGTGTCAGACGATTTTTAAAATCGGGGCCATATAAAATTTGATATGTATGGCATATATATTTCACTATTCAACAAATTCAATCAAACTTTTTATGCTTACATTATTTATTAGAACCATCGCGTACAGAGCCACTTTTTAGGCAATTTCGTAAGATACCCCCTTTAAGAAATACATTTTTTATGCTGTATATCGGAGACTAATTAATCGATTTCCCCTAAATTTTTCACACAGGTAGCATTGTGGTAGGTCATGTAAACTTACGTGGTCTTAGTAGCTCAGGCACTTATCTTCAAAGTGAGGGCGGTGTAAATATTTCAGGTTAGTGAACCCTAACGTTCAAAACAATAGCCTGATTACATCCGAAATTGATGCTCCGAATCCTACCTCCGTGATACATTTGACTGCAAGCTAGCTTAATTTTACGTTTTTTTACTGAATTCTTATCTCGGGTAAGTCACATGTTTATGGTTTCATATCTAATGATATTGCTGTCAATGAGACGTCAACTTATACCTACCATCTAAGCTTATAAAAACTCCACTAAAATATAATGGCACCAATGTACAGAAAAATAGGATCATTAGTTATCAGTAGAGACCTGCACAACTGGTGTTATTATTTCAGGACACGTTAAACTTCAAACACTCTAGCCTTTGCAACGCGTTTGTCATTGAACCATAGTTTATCTGGCGTGCCCTGGGTAACTCTGCGCCAATAAATTAACCATTCACAATTGTGTGCCCCATCATGTGCAGTGCAGAGATAAAGGGCGTATGGCTTCGCATCTTTGCTGGAGCCAATGGGAAAAAGACTCTGACTCTGGTATATACATTACAGCGAGGTTGAGCCTGATGCCAAATAATAACGCGAATTCCGCATGTCTCTAGTTATCAGTAACTCCTTGTTAAATGATGCATATCTCAAAATGTATGTACCAAATTCCTCGAGGTACTTACAATGAATGTTACCTTAGACTTTCCTGAAATAAAGTGATGGGACACCTCTTGAAATCGCACATGCAGAGCAGCGCGACTAGAACACTGCACGCCATTTCTGGTGCGTTGATGCGATAGTGCACTTGAGCGCGACAGTGCCGTAAGTGTCTCCCCCGCACTAATCGGCACATCTCGGTAGGCGGGCCCCTTAATGTAAGCAGGAATGGATCTTATATCTTGTCAAGTCCACACTCGCCTTGTAATACCACAGCTATCAAACTTCAAATACTGGTTAATTCATTCTCGGGCTGAACTCGGCATACATTACTAGGAGTGAGCAAGAAGTCGTGAGTAACTTTTTGAAGACTATGCTCGTGTGTAGCTCGTGCAGAACTAGCACAAGAATATTTTTTTTGCCCATAAAACACAAAACTGACCTGGCTGTAGCTACTTTGTTCCCTTATTTCTGTCGCGATTTAACCAAAATAAAACTTCAGCGTTAAAGATAATTTTCTCGAATAGAAAGAATAATTCTCGTACAGTTTCCAAAATGAGCACCATGGACTGTAAACACTGTTTCTTTACGAAAGAGCGTTTGGTTGGTAGACTGCCAACTCCGAACTCTGTTGGGCGACATACGACCAATAACGAACGTCTGAATCAGTTTTGAGCAATAGGACGACGGTAAGAGAGAAAAGCGACCAATCGCGTATGGCGTCCTTACTGTTGTGTAAATAATCGACTCATTCCTAGCTTGTCTTTAACGCTAGTAAAAGTTTGCCGACTTCAAAGTGTTAAGTTTGCTGTATGTTGGTGACGCTTATTTCGAATAACATATTCTAAAATTCCGCGTCTTACCATGTTAGTCATAAATATCATGGTTTGACAGTAAATATCAACTGTGTGCAATATGACATTACAGACGTAATACTTAAAATTTTCCCTTTATTCGATTGGTATTCCTGTAAGTCTGAAAAACACCAACAAACTTTACCTGCATATTCCTCATGAAAAAAAATGTCTAACACTTATGCGACAAATGGTTGACGATGCTTCGTAAGTGTTGTACACACACGCATGGATTTGGAACTGAAACACATGTTTATTGTAAGTATAGCAGATTTTTTTTAAAAGTGGAACAATGATCTCCATGATAATGACGCCGTAATCTATGCTTAGAACATGTGAAGGCTGTTCACTATAAATTGAGCACTTTTGAAATGAACCTTAGGAAAATGTCACTGTCCCTGCCTGCATATATTTTAACTGGCGTACTCAGCGACATGTGTCCAGCAAAGTTGGTAACACGGGATGGAAATTTTTTTCATTTATTAGCGTCGAATAAGAAGTGCTAGGTAATCATCTGTGATAATTTAAATTATTTCTTCGGTTTCTGTTGTTTTTTTAATGCGTCGGCCAGTAAAAATGAGTGGATTTGTAAAGTATATACTTTCGCAATAATTTAACAGTTTCATTTGACCGAAGCATGAATAATGCGATGAGGCCCATAGCTATGTTAAGTTTACATAAGGCGGATGAATACACAACTTGCATACAAGTAGAACTTAAGTAGGGTTTTCAAAGTGCTCATTTTACCGTGAATAGCCTATAACGGAGGTCAAGCACCATGTTGGTGGGTCCCGTGACATCCTGAGTAATTTTGATGTATAAGATGTAACATTTATATAACTTGAGGATTATTGCCTGCAGCCATAAGTCTAATTTTTCTTAGTCGCCGGTCTTCCATCCTGGATATGTTTTCCTCTAGTGATTTTCATTCTTGTCTCCCACGAGAGAAATAAAATTTTAAGCACTATCAATAAAAAAATTTGCCAGTTAGTATTTTTCGCAAACGTCACTTTGCCCCCTCCCCCCTCGCAGTATTCGGATTTAAATATTTCTTTATAATTCTTTGTTCTCATTTTTGAAATACAAACAAATTAGGTAGTTTTATATTTTTAAATAAACCTATTAGTTACTGAAGCGAACAAAAAAATAATCGTATAGTATATAGAACAGAGAAAAAAAATGTCATATAGCTCATTATTATCCTTTTCTGAAATACAAACAAATTTGGTTTTTACATATTTTTTTATAGTCGGTTTTTGAACAAAATAAAAAATAAACAAGAAAATAAAAAAAATGAACATTATTTCATCCGATATATCGTACCAGTTGATCACGTTTAAATTCTTCACAGCTAATTTTTTTTCCTTCCCACTGGAATATATACATCTACGAAAAATTATTGAATCTGTCTGGTCACTGTAAGCTACAAGACATGATAGGATACCTGTGGGCTGGTGATGCATACAGGATAGCTAAAGAAACACAACTGTTCCGGCTACAAGAATATTCGATCACATTTCTGGGATTACGCGGCTTCCATCTAGTTGGAGACATTATGGCTTGTTTTGTGAAATACATTGACAGGAAATGGCGCAGAAAAATTTTTCATTCAAATTGAGACTCAGCCCAAACATCGTTGATAATGTACTTTCTGAAAAGCAATATTCAAGTGTTCTGAGGTGGTTTTCTATGATCACTAAAGCTTTGGGACAATTATCGATAAACAAATTCATGAAATATAGAGAAGTGCCGAAACGCAATCAAACAAGTTATATTATTAATAATGTAGAAAGGCTTAGAATATGGAAGGAATAAGAACCTATTCAAAAACTTTTAAATATCTAATGCCAGGTATCATGAAAGAGATTGAAACATTCTGTGAAGGACGGTGCACTGATGATTACACATTCCGTTATTGATACCAGTTCCTAAGAACTTAGTTTCCTGTAATGAGAGATCTGACATATGGGATTTAAAAATTTGTGTTTTCATGAATGCAATTCCTCTCTTCTGTGCATTTGATAAGTTTAATCATACTGGGTGGACTAGTGTTTTCTTGGAGGGCTCTACAACTCGAATGAAATTCTCCCAAAATGTTAACTGATTTCAAAGCAGGGCACTTTGCTGTGAAAAACACACAGCCGAAAATAAGTTGTGTGGTTATGGATCAATCAAATACAGATAGCACACGTTTCGCGAGATCTTCGTGGTCTTTCGTTCGAAGATGAATACTATTTGCCCATAAAAAAAAAAGACTGCTTCTGACGAAAAATATATTAGAAGAATCTCGACTTTCATGGAGAAACGAGGAAACCCTTTTCATGCAACGAGTTCAAACAAGGGCGGAAGATTGAAAAACTTCTGCCCTAATAACTATCATCTACGTCGCTATTTGTTCTTACGGGAAACGGTTATTTGGCAAAACCGGACAAAAACAGCTGCTTTATTTAACATAACCTACATTGCAAATGCAACGAGTTACATAAGTTCCCCCAGCTCCTGGTAAAAAAGTGGCACATACTTAAGGTACCAATTAAATCATTGAATCCGAAGACACATTGAGACCTTGACGGATAGTGTTTAGAATGTTATTTGCCAAGCTTCTCATAAAAGTGACCACGTTGTTATAATTTCAGATATTTATGAAGAAAACATCGTAAAAGGAACCGGGAAGGCCTAGGTGTTCCATAAAACAATCTATAGAATACGCCATGAAATCACACCGTTTCCAGTGCATATTGATGTTCGCTGGGAGTCACTAAAACACAAACAACAATTGAAGTCATGTCTCATTGTTTTGTTATCCTGGGAAGAATCTCGTATTAATAGTTTCTCCTCAATAATTTATTTGGGTGGAGTACTGAAGAAAGTTTCCTTGACTATACGAAATGCCACCATCGAAGAATGTTTGAGTTTGACTTGCGATCATTAAGAATATGTTAACAGGATCCTAACCCATCACACGACACTACTTTCAAATGCTAGCGATGTGGTTATTTTTCGTGCTAATAATTTCTGCATCGCAATGTCGAATGTCCAAAAATCCCCATCTAGTCTTTCACCCCCGATTGCACTAATAATTCAAAGATCACATTACTATTGCCATCTGAATAGGAAAACTGCTGGCCTCTAAGAGCTTTGGTTTGCTTTTGGAGCAGGAATAACAACAGGACATATTCCACTTCAGTCCCTTGTTACTGAAAACATAGTACCTCGCCCTTTCCAACATCTTGGCCTGCTATTCATTCTTTAACAGGCTGGGGCAATACATTTAAAAATAACTACGAAAACGGCAGCATCGAAAGCAGCAGAATCTTTTGCTGCAGGCCTGTTATCAAATTTCGGGAAGGAGCCACTCAATGAGGACATGGAAAAACAAAGCAGAAAAAAAATTACTTTCGTGTGTTTTCTTAGTAATTCATGATTTAAAAAAAAAAGTCGTTTACTCAGTTTACGACATGGGTGGCAACTTTTAGATGAAAAAATAATGCCATATCTCATCCCCAGTAGTGCGTCTTTTTATTCAAGTTCGCCTCGGTGATCTACAACTGGCTCTTGAATCGGACGTAATTCAAATTCCCGCTTATCATGTACTCGCCTATGGTGCAGGGGGTTATGGGTCGAATCATGAGTAAGACACTGAGGCAACGATATTCGATGCGGTTATAAGGTTAGGTTTAGTTAATAATTTATCACGTTAGCCCTCCACTGCTCGTATTAACTGCGAGTGCAGTGGTTACTTTATTTAATGCAGTTTCGCCGTCTTCACTGCCGTTGTTAAATTTCTGAGCTTCATGGAAGTGTGCTCGCAGCCCCTCTCTTGTTCTCCTTGCAACACCCTCTCCTGCCTCTACCCCTTCCTCCTCGCGTGCGTCTTGGAAGTGTGCTCGCAGCCCCTCTCTTGTTCTCCTTGCAACACCCTCTCCTGCCTCTACCCCTTCCCCCACCAGTGCGTCTTGGAAGTGTGCTCGCAGCGGCCCTCCCCTTTGTTCTCCTTGATCACGCCCCTCGTCCCTGCCTCTACCCCTTCCTCCACGCGTGCGTCTTGGAAGTGTGCTCGCAACACCTCTCTTGTTCTCCTTGCAACACCCTCTCCTGCCTCTTCCCCTTCCTCCACGCGTGCGTCTTGGAAGTGTGCTCGCAGCCCCTCTCTTGTTCTCCTTGCAACACCCTCTCCTGCCTCTACCCCTTCCTCCACGCGTGCGTCTTGGAAGTGTGCTCGCAGCCCCTCTCTTGTTCTCCTTGCAACGCCCTCTCCTGCCTCTACCCCTTCCTCCAAGCGTGCGTCTTGGAAGTGTGCTCGCAGCCCCTCTCTTGTTCTCCTTGCAACGCCCTCTCCTGCCTCTACCCCTTCCTCCACGCGTGCGTCTTGGAAGTGTGCTCGCAGCCCCTCTCTTGTTCTCCTTGCAACGCCCTCTCCTGCCTCTACCCCTTCCTCCACCGTGCGTCTTGGAAGTGTGCTCGCAGCCCATCTCTTGTTCTCCTTGCAACACCCTCTCCTGCCTCTACCCCTTCCCCACCAGTGCGTCTTGGAAGTGTGCTCGCAGCCCCTCTCTTGTTCTCCTTGCAACACCCTCTCCTGCCTCTACCCCTTCCTCCACGCGTGCGTCTTGGAAGTGTGCTCGCAGCCCATCTCTTGTTCTCCTTGCAACACCCTCTCCTGCCTCTACCCCTTCCTCCACGCGTGCGTCTTGGAAGTGTGCTCGCAGCCCATCTCTTGTTCTCCTTCCAACACCCTCTCCTGCCTTTACCCCTTCCTCCACGCGTGCGTCTTGGAAGTGTGCTCGCAGCCCATCTCTTGTTCTCCTTGCAACACCCTCTCCTGCCTCTACCCCTTCCTCCACGCGTGCGTCGTGGAAGTGTGCTCGCAGCCCCTCTCTTGTTCTCCTTGCAACACCCTCTCCTGCCTTTACCCCTTCCTCCACGCGTGCGTCTTGGAAGTGTGCTCGCAGCCCCTCTCTTGTTCTCCTTGCAACACCCTCTCCTTCCTCTTCCCCTTCCCCCACAAGTGCGTCTTGGAAGTGTGCTCGCAGCCCCTCTCTTGTTCTCCTTGCAACACCTTCTCCTGCCTCTACCCCTTCCTCCACGCGTGCGTCTTGGAAGTGTGCTCGCATCCCCTCTCTTGTTCTCCTTGCAACACCCTCTCCTGCCTCTACCCCTTCCTCCACGCGTGCGTCTTGGAAGTGTGCTCGCATCCCCTCTCTTGTTCTCCTTGCAACACCCTCACCTGCCTTTACCCCTTCCTCCACGCGTGCGTCGTGGAAGTGTGCTCGCAGCCCCTCTCTTGTTCTCCTTGCAACGCCCTCTCCTGCCTCTACCCCTTCCTCCACGCGTGCGTCATGGAAGTGTGCTCGTAGCCCCTCTCTTGTTCTCCTTGCAACACCCTCTCCTGCCTCTACCCCTTCCTCCACGCGTGCGTCATGGAAGTGTGCTCGCAGCCCCTCTCTTGTTCTCCTTGCAACACCCTCTCCTGCCTCTACCCCTTCCTCCACGCGTGCGTCTTTGAAGTGTGCTCGTAGCCCATCTCTTGTTCTCCTTGCAACACCCTCTCCTGCCTCTACCCCTTCCTCCACGCGTGCGTCGTTGAAGTGTGCTCGTAGCCCATCTCTTGTTCTCCTTGCAACACCCTCTCCTTCCTCTTCCCCTTCCTCCACGCGTGCGTCATGGAAGTGTGCTCGCAGCCCCTCTCTTGTTCTCCTTGCAACCCCTCTCCTGCCTCTACCCTTCCTCCACGCGTGCGTCTGGAAGTGTGCTCGCAGCCCTCTCTTGTTCTCCTTGCAACACCCTCTCCTGCCTCTACCCCTTCCTCCACGCGTGCGTCGTGGAAGTGTGCTCGCAGCCCTCTCTTGTTCTCCTTGCAACCCCTCTCCTGCCTCTACCCCTTCCTCCACGCGTGCGTCGTGGAAGTGTGCTCGCAGCCCTCTCTTGTTCTCCTTGCAACACCCTCTCCTGCCTCTACCCCTTCCTCCACGCGTGCGTCGTGGAAGTGTGCTCGCAGCGCCTCTCTTGTTCTCCTTGCAACACCCTCTCCTGCCTCTACCCTTCCCCACGCGTGCGTCGTGGAAGTGTGCTCGCAGCCCCTCTCTTGTTCTCCTTGCAACACCCTCTCCTGCCTCTACCCCTTCCTCCACGCGTGGCTCTGGAAGTGTGCTCGAGCCCTCTCTTGTTCTCCTTGCAACACCCTCTCCTGCCTCTACCCCTTCCTCCACGCGTGCGTCTTGGAAGTGTGCTCGAGCCCTCTCTTGTTCTCCTTGCAACACCCTCTCCTGCCTCTACCCCTTCCTCCACGCGTGCGTCTTGAAGTGTGCTCGTAGCCCATCTCTTGTTCTCCTTGCAACACCCTCTCCTCCTCTACCCCTTCCTCCACGCGTGCGTCTGGAAGTGTGCTCGCAGCCCCTCTCTTGTTCTCCTTGCAACACCCTCTCCTCCTCTTCCCTTCCTCCACGCGTGCGTCTGGAAGTGTGCTCGCAGCCCCTCTCTTGTTCTCCTTGCAACCCCTCTCCTGCCTCTACCCCTTCCTCCACGCGTGCGTCTTGGAAGTGTGCTCGCAGCGCCTCTCTTGTTCTCCTTGCAACACCCTCTCCTGCCTCTACCCCTTCCTCCACGCGTGCGTCATTGGAAGTGTGCTCGCAGCGCCTCTCTTGTTCTCCTTGCAACACCCTCTCCTGCCTCTACCCCTTCCTCCACGCGTGCGTCTTGGAGTGTGCTCGGCAGCCCTCTCTTGTTCTCCTTGCAACGCCTCTCTGCCTACCCCTTCCTCCCGGTGCGTCTGGAAGTGTGCTCGAGCCCTCTCTTGTTCTCCTTGCAACACCCTCTCCTGCCTCTACCGTTCCTCCACGCGTGCGTCTTGGAAGTGTGCTCGCAGCCCCTCTCTTGTTCTCCTTGCAACACTCCTCTCCTCCTCTCCCTTCCTCACGCGTGCGTCTGAAGTGTGCTCGCAGCCCTCTCTTGTTTCTCCTTGCAACACCCTCTCCTGGCTCTTCCCCTTCCTCCACGCGTGCGTCGTGGAAGTGTGCTCGCAGCCCTCTCTTGTTCTCCTTGCAACACCTCTCCTGCCTCTACCCTTCTCCACGCGTGCGTCGTGGAAGTGTGCTCGCAGCGCCTCTCTTGTTCTCCTTGCAACACCTCTCTGCCTCTATCCCTTCCTCCACGCGTGCGTCGTGGAAGTGTGCTCGCAGCCCTCTCTTGTTCTCCTTGCAACGGACTCTCCTGCCTCTATCCCTTCCTCCACGCGTGCGTCGTGGAAGTGTGCTCGCAGCCCCTCTCTTGTTCTCCTTGCAACGCTCTCCTGCCTCTACCCCTTCCTCCACGCGTGCGTCGTGGAAGTGTGCTCGCAGCCCCTCTCTTGTTCTCCTTGCAACCCCTCTCCTGCCTCTACCCCTTCCTCCACGCGTGCGTCGTGGAGTGTGCTCGCAGCCCCTCTCTTGTTCTCCTTGCAACGCCCTCTCCTGCCTCTACCCCTTCCTCCACGCGTGGTCGTGGAAGTGTGCTCGCAGCGCCTCTCTTGTTCTCCTTGCAACCCCTCTCTGCCTCTACCCTTCCTCCACGCGTGGTGTGTGGAAGTGTGCTCGCAGCGCCTCTCTTGTTCTCCTTGCAACACCCTCTCCTGCCTCTATCCTTCCTCCACGCGTGCGTCGTGGAAGTGTGCTCGCACCCTCTCTGTTCTCCTTGCAACACCCTCTCTGCTCTATTACCCCTTCCTCCACGCGTGCGTCATGGAAGTGTGCTCGCAGACTCTCTTGTTCTCCTTGCAACACCCTCTCCTGCCCTTTACCCCTTCCTCCACGCGTGCGTCTTGGAAGTGTGCTCGCAGCCATCTTTGTTCTCCTTGCAACACCCTCTCCTGCCTTACCCCTTCCCACGCGTGCGTCTTGGAAGTGTGCTCGCAGCCCCTCTTTGTTCTCTTGCAACACCCTCTCCTGCCTTACCCCTTCCTCCACGCGTGCGTCTTTGGAAGTGTGCTCGCAGCCCCTCTCTTGTCTCCCTTGCAACACCTCTCCATGCCTTACCCTTCCTCCACGCGTCGTCTGGAAGTGTGCTCGCAGCCCTCTCTTGTCTCCTGCACAACCTTCTGCCTTACCCCTTCTCCACGCGTGCTCATGAAGTGTGCTCGAGCCCATCTCTTGTTTCCTGCAGCCCTCTCCTGCTTACCCTTCCTCCACCTGCGTCTGAAGTGTGCTCGAGCCCTCTCTTGTTCTCTTGCAACCCCTCTCCTGCCTCTACCCCTTCCCCCACCGTGCGTCTTGGAAGTGTGCTCAGGCTCTTGTTCTCCTGCAACCTCCTTCTCTCCTCATACACCTCTCCCACATGGTCCTTGAAGTGTGCTCGCACGCCTCTCTTGGTTTCCTTGCAGCCCTCTCTTGTCTCCTTCCAACCCCATCATGCCGTCTACTTACGTCGTGCTCGCGCCTGGATTGTTCTCCCGCAACACCTCTTTCCTTCCCTTTCACCCCTTCCTCCTACGTGCCGTCAGACTCCAGCTGAGCCCTCTTGGTTGTCTTGCAACGCCTCCTCCTTGTTCCCTTGCCATCACCGCCTCTGCCTCTAACCCCTTCACCATTGTCTCTTGCGAAGGCTTCGCCCCCCTTCTTCTCCTGTGCACCCTCTCCTGCGACTGCTCCGCCCCTCTGTGTCTCTTGCAAGTGCTGCTCCTGCTCCCCTTGTCCCTTGCCTGGACTGTCCTGCACCTCTCCCTTCCCCACCTCGTTGAGGCCGCACCTTTCTGACCCTCCTCCTTCCCCCCGTGGTGAGTCGACCTTGTCTTGCACCCTCGCCTTACCTCCACGGCTCGAAGTCCGCACCTCTTGTTCCTTCTCTTCCTCTCCTTCCACGTGGTGGATGTGCTCGCAGCCTCTCTTGTTCTCCTTGCAACCCTCTCTCTTACCCCTTCCACCGTGCGTCTGGAATGTGCTCGCACCTTCTTTCTCCTTGAAACCTTCTGCTACCTTCCCCGGCGTCTTGGAAGGTGTGAGCTTCTGTCTTCACACCCTCTCCTCCTTACCCTCCACTGCGTCTGGAATGTGCTGCAGCCTCTTGTCTCTGCACCTCTCCCTCACCCTCTCACCTGCGTCTTGGAAGTGTGCTCGCAGCCTCTTTGTTCTCTGCAACCTCTCCGCCTACCCCTCTCCCGCGTGCGTCTGGAGGTGTCGCAGCCCCTTTTCTCCTTGCAACCCTTCTGCTTACCCTTCCTCACGCGTGCGTCTGGAATGTGCTCGAGCCCTTCTTGTCTCTTGCACCCTTCTCCTACCTCCTCAGCGTGCGTCTGGAAGTGTGCTGGCCTCTCTTGTTCTCTTGAACACCTCCTGCCTTACCTTCTCCACCGTGGCTGAGTGCTCGCACCTCTTGTTCTCCTTGCACCCCTCTCCTGCCTCTACCTTCCCCACGTGCGTCTGGAAGTGTGCTCGAGCCTCTCTTGTTCTCTTGCACACCTTCCTCCTTCCCTTCCCACTGCGTCTGAGGTGCTCGCAGCCTCCTTTTCTCTTGCACACTCTCCTCTACCTCCCAGCGTGTGATGGCTCGACCTCTTGTTCTCCTGACCTTCTACCTCTCGCGTGCTGAAGTGTGCTCGCCTTGTTCTCCTTGAACCTC
Source organism: Dryococelus australis (assembly GCA_029891345.1). Taxonomy (NCBI): domain Eukaryota; kingdom Metazoa; phylum Arthropoda; class Insecta; order Phasmatodea; family Phasmatidae; genus Dryococelus; species Dryococelus australis. The sequence continues at coordinate 194,369,722 of CM056998.1, read as the reverse complement.
TCTCCTCTCCAGGGGCTAAGTGGCCCACCCTGTTCTGCACCCCGCTCCTTCCACGGTGTGAAGTGTTCGACCCTTTTCTCTTAACTCCTCCCCTTCCCGCGTGAGTAGCCTTTTTCCCTTGCCTGCCACTCCCGCGTTGGAAGTCTGCTTTTTCTCTTGCCCTCTTTCCTTCCGCGGCTGGAGTGCGCCTCTGTTCTGACTCTGCTCCCTCCCGTGGTCTTGGAATGTCGCTTGTTCTGCAACACCCTCTCCTGCCTTACCCCTTCCTCCACGCGTGCGTCTGGAAGTGTGCTCGTAGCCCTCTCTTGTTCTCCTTGCAACACCCTCTCCTGCCTCTACCCCTTCCTCCACGCGTGCGTCATGGAAGTGTGCTCGCAGCCCCTCTCTTGTTCTCCTTGCAACACCCTCTCCTGCCTCTACCCTTCCTCCACGCGTGCGTCTTGGAAGTGTGCTCGCAGCGCCTCTCTTGTTCTCCTTGCAACACCCTCTCCTGCCTCTACCCCTTCCTCCACGCGTGCGTCTTGGAAGTGTGCTCGCAGCGCCTCTCTTGTTCTCCTTGCAACACCCTCTCCTGCCTCTACCCCTTCCTCCACGCGTGCGTCTTGGAAGTGTGCTCGCAGCCCCTCTCTTGTTCTCCTTGCAACACCCTCTCCTGCCTCTACCCTTCCTCCACGCGTGCGTCTTGGAAGTGTGCTCGCAGCCCCTCTCTTGTTCTCCTTGCAACACCCTCTCCTGCCTCTACCCCTTCCTCCACGCGTGCGTCTTGGAAATGTGCTCGCAGCCCTCTCTTGTTCTCCTTGCAACACCCTCTCCTGCCTCTACCCCTTCCTCCACGCGTGCGTCTTGGAAGTGTGCTCGCAGCCCTCTCTTGTTCTCCTTGCAACACCCTCTCCTGCCTCTACCCCTTCCTCCACGCGTGCGTCTGGAAGTGTGCTCGCAGCCCTCTCTTGTTCTCCTTGCAACACCCTCTCCTGCCTCTACCCCTTCCCACCGTGCGTCTTGGAAGTGTGCTCGCAGCGCCTCTCTTGTTCTCCTTGCAACACCCTCTCCTGCCTCTACCCCCTTCCTCCACGCGTGCGTCTTGGAAGTGTGCTCGCAGCCCTCTCTTGTTCTCCTTGCAACACCCTCTCCTGCCTCTACCCCTTCCTCCACGCGTGCGTCTTGGAAGTGTGCTCGCAGCCCCTCTCTTGTTCTCCTTGCAACACCCTCTCCTGCCTCTACCCCCCCTTCCTCCACGCGTGCGTCTTGGAAGTGTGCTCGCAACACCTCTCTTGTTCTCCTTGCAACACCCTCTCCTGCCTCTACCCCTTCCTCCACGCGTGCGTCATGGAAGTGTGCTCGCAGCCCATCTCTTGTTCTCCTTGCAACACCCTCTCCTGCCTTTTCCCCTTCCTCCACGCGTGCGTCTTGGAAGTGTGCTCGCAGCCCCTCTCTTGTTCTCCTTGCAACGCCCTCTCCTGCCTCTACCCCTTCCTCCACGCGTGCGTCTTGGAAGTGTGCTCGCAGCCCCTCTCTTGTTCTCCTTGCAACACCCTCTCCTGCCTCTACCCCTTCCTCCACGCGTGCGTCTTGGAAGTGTGCTCGCAGCCCCTCTCTTGTTCTCCTTGCAACACCCTCTCCTGCCTCTACCCCTTCCCCCACCAGTGCGTCTTGGAAGTGAGCTCGCAGCCCCTCTCTTGTTCTCCTTGCAACACCCTCTCCTGCCTCTACCCCTTCCCCCACCAGTGCGTCTTAGAAGTGTGCTCGCAGCGCCTCTCTTGTTCCCCTTGCAACACCCTCTCCTGCCTCTACCCCTTCCCCCACCAGTGCGTCTTGGAAGTGTGCTCGCAGCCCCTCTCTTTTTCTCCTTGCAACACCCTCTCCTGCCTCTACCCCTTCCTCCACGCGTGCGTCATGGAAGTGTGCTCGCAGCACCTCTCTTGTTCTCCTTGCAACACCCTCTCCTGCCTCTACCCCTTCCTCCACCAGTGCGTCTTGGATGTGTGCTCGCAGCGATTCTCTTGTTCTCCTTGCAACACCCTCTCCTGCCTCTACCCCTTCCACCACGCGTGCGTCTTGATCTGTGATTGGCGGCAGTAGTTCACGCCATTATTACGTTTTACTCCGTCTCGTCCTGCTTTGGGTCGCCTGTACTTCACTTCGCCTAGCTGACCTGCCTTTCTCTTCGACAATTATGTTAAACTTGATCAGGTCATTAACGCAAAGAGCGCTGGACAATTTTACTATGAGTAGTGGGGAACGTCAGTGTTCTTTGGATGGTCTCACTTGACCGCCTACCACCGAAACTATTTATATTATAATATTTCTATTCATTTGAGTGGAATGGAGGTTTTATTACTGGGTCATGGTGGTCGCCCTCCTTACTTTTCACATAAGTGATATTTTTTGCTCAGGAAGAAACACATTTTTAATTAAAATATAAGTGTTTGGTTTGCCATCTCTTAATTTTTTTTTTTTTTTTTTTATGTAAACGCAACTTGCAAAATTTGCTGTTTGGTAACGTATTTTCAGAATCAGTAATTTTTGTTCAGAAATATTATTATTAAATACTGTCAATTTAGAAAACTAGCGTAACAAATTATTTGCGCTCCGGCGCACCAGTAACAGGTAGTCTAATATTCGTCCGCACAAAATGAATACGTTTGAACAAAAAAAAAATAACGATATAAAGAATTTTCCATAGTTGGCTTACTCGTACAGGCATGAGCAGAATCGGCTCACGCTGTACACTTTACCAAATGATAACACTGCAGTGTTATGTTCTGGGCTGTCGGAAAGGGAAAGCACAAAGAGTATGTGCCCGTCTCAGTCTCGCTAAGGGGCTAAAAATACTTCACAATGTATACCTGTAGATCATCACACTTAACGTATATTTTATAAAGTTACGGGTCAAACTGAGAGAAAGGATATTTTTTTGGACCAACAATTCAATAGCTTGTATATTGCCAAACAAACATGCCTAGTTGATTTAAACAAATATTTTATTAAGAGACAAATTTCGTTGGCCCGAGACGAAATGGTCTTTGTCAACTCAAATGTGTGTACACTTTGTTACATGAAAAAAATGTAATGTTGTTTTGTGTCACATTTCATTCATTCAACAAAATTGTTTGTATATACAATCGAGAATTTTGTATTTCGTAAGCGCAAACAAACCTCCTCTCAATGTCCTAAATACTATTACCGTATACGGATTTGTTTTTACTTGAATAGGCTAATTCATTTATATTAAGAATGTCTGGATAGTAAGAACCGTGTCCATGTGCTAAAGAAAAGTACATTTTGAAAGGGACACTATATCCAGATAAGTAATGATGCTCCTGGCAGGGATGCCAGCAAATTTTATTTTATATTATACGACTTAGATATCTACCGAAATTATAGAAAATATGGTATGTCATACAAAACAACGAAATAAAATTAATTCCATACGAATTAGGATTTTTTTACAACTTATACATAATTACACTTTCTTCTTCGCAGCAACTTACCAAATTGTACAACGCCTCAGTTTAACTAATATCAAATAACATCGTAATATCATTTGACAAAAAAATCTACGCGACGCAGGTTACGTATGTGAGAGATAGGTAGCGCTAACAGCACGCACGTGGATGATACATCTTCACACTCGCCACTCACAACTCACTGCCTATAGAACTGCTCTTGGCACGCGTTCCCTATACATTGTGTAAATGTATAGGTGGTGGATCATTTGTATAATTCTATACAAAGACGAATTATACCGATTACGTATCGAACTGTACAACATGGCAGCCCTAGCTCCTTGTTATTTTATCCCCCCCCCCCCCCACACAATCCACGCGGCAAAGGAAATGGTTGAACACGAGCCAGCCCTTATTCGCCGAAAAACGACGGAGAAGGGTGTCTCCATTTGGAGTTCTGGGAAACACAATCGTAGGGCGGCACACAGCGTGCGTGCGAACCTTCGTCGAATACACGTGGTTTCGTCACACAGCCTGCCTCCACTATAGGCTGTTTATGGTAAACTGAACACTTTTGGAAGCTCTGCTTAGGGTCTACTTGTATGCACATCGTGTGTTCGTCTACCGTATGTAAAGTTAACATTGGCACGAAGCTGCTAACTTTACTCAGGCGTCGGTGAGGCGAAACTGTTATACTTCCTTAACCCACTCGCACCCAGTGTACACATTTGTGTACCTTACACACGTGCAGGAAATTTTCGGTCTGTACTACACGCTGCGAAACTCAATTAGCAATGATTTTACCTTTGGGTAAATGATTCGCGAACCATCTTACTGGCTTGGGTCATAATTGATCCATGTAGCTATAACTGAATATATAACTTATATTTCATTGGCTGTGACAGCGGAACAAGTGTTGCCGTGGCTTAGATACAGAACGCATTTAAATTTTTTTTGTTTACAACACCTGACGCCGTAAATTAAAGTGGGTATGAGAGGCTTAAAAAAATAAGTATTTTACAAAAATTTTAATTCTTACACTAATGCACATTAAAAACACTGGAATCTAAAGAAATGATTTGATTGTCCACAAATGCTTGCCTAACACTTTCGATTCAACTTTAAGGCCTTTAAAATACTCTCTCTCAGACATAGTTATCTAATTTTACTGGACGCATTCCTATCAGTGTGTACGTTAAAGTATGGACAGGTAGGGGCAGATACTTTATTCCAAGGTTGGTGAGTGAGTGAGTGAATGAGTGAATGAACAGATTTGGGCGGCTCTTAACGTCGAGGTCTCGAGAGCCAATGAGGGTGAAGCGAGGTGAGTATGGAGCAACGCTAGGATGCAAGGCCAGGGGAAACGGTATAGTCCGGCACGATTCCCACATGTGAGGATCCGGGGTTGGCCCCGCCGGGAATCGAACCCGGTTTGCCCTGGTGGGAGGCAAGTAGTCTAACCACTACACCATCGAGGCCTCATTTTGATTCCAAGCTCGATTTAAAAATAACGCGTTTAATCTTAACGTGCCTGTACCCCGCCAGACTAGACAATGAGAATACGGATGTGAATTAGCGAGTTATAATGTCGCACCCAGTAGGTAAATGGGCATATACGTTCTCTGATTTGCTGCATGAGTCTCTGGGAACAGTTTGCGTATGATTGGCTACCGCATGTAGACACATTTTCCGTGTTAGCTGGGCTGCCAGCTGCCTACTGGGTTAGTAAACGTAGATTGGCGAACGCCGCTCCGGCATGATGCTAGCCATTGACGTTATTTTGCTGGCGTGTAAAGCTGGAGTTGGTGTTAGAAGAAGTTGTTTTGAATTATTATTATTATTATTATTATGACTCTGGCCGAGTTTAAACACCATCTAGACCGACGGTGCCCTATATTATAGGTTCATTTACATCACCGCATCTCCTAGAAACAGGCCCTACGCCAGCTGTTCTAATTTATAATTAAACCGCACTTGTTAAGTTTGGAGGAATGTCATGATGGTAGAGCAATTTGGGGTAAATGAATATAAAAATCTATAGTTTACAATATGGTTATATAATTAAACATCAGGATATTACATGAAATGCTTAATGGTTGAGGGAGAATTTTTAATTTATCTGCATGAACTACCTTATTGAGAGCCGCGTTATTACATGGTAACTGTCCCACCTTGAGAAGTAACAGGAGGCTGTAGAAGTATTACTGAGTTACGGCGGTCGGCACAGCAGGCTTCTAGGGACGTCCATCTTGGCCGGCGTCACATGGAGAAGGACGCCTGCCGCCACTCTACATTACCCTCATATCGGCGTCGCATAACACAACCTGACCTGATTCCCTGCCTGGTAGAGGAGATCCCTGCTTACCAGGGTTTGCCCAGTGCGAGTCCCGATTGCGACAACTGGCTGTCCTCGTTACAACTCGTGTGTGATGGCGTGTTCAGGCAGGCCGTCGAACTAAAGCCTCTTCATATTGTAACATTGCTACATATAAGTGATAAGCTCATATTCAAAAATACATCCATGGTTGGATTTGGTTGCCGGTTTTCCCTCAGCATTATTTCTTCTTTGATATTATCTGTATTTTTTCAGTTCTTACAACTGTAATATGGGGTTGGCTGAAGCTCTCCCCATAATGCATCACAAAATAAGGACAATAAATGGTTTGAAATACTGTGACAAATACATATATGAAATAAAACTTATCGTCAACACAATTCTGTTTGCCCTACTAAAATGGTGCTATATTGAGAGGGCAAATGTAACAATGAATAAAATCTTAGTTGCCTTAGAAATTGAAAACAGACAAACGCTGCTTCATTAATCGACACGTAATTCTGACAGTGCTATTGGCGAACAGTATGCCAACGTTTGCGGCGTGCGCAGAAGACGATAAATCAGTCTACCTCAACTTTAATCAACGATTTAGACATGAATATAATATAGTATATTCGTGGTTTTTTCACACTTCTTGAATCGAACCTTTGAAAATTCCTCCCATGTATGACGTGTTTAATTATTAAGTACGCAATTTATCCTAACCATTTTATACCTCTGTTAACATAAAATTATATTATTTTTTGTTAAATTAAATTTATATCAATATTTAATTTACAAATTAGAATATTTCGTTTATATTAAATATGAATAAAAACAATGAGAACACATGTGTGTTGGTAGCGCCTAATAATAAATAGTTCTAATGCAATATATTATTACAACTGAGCGCGCACGAATTTGGTGCGTTGTCCTTTGGTAGGAACAGAACTTAGCAGGGCTTCAGAAAAGTGTGAAGGAACCGTGAATGGATTATAATGAAAACAATCGACGCCAATTTTTAACAAGCCAACTTGAGATGACGGCATGTCTTGCCATATTTTCGCTACCCGGGTATCAAACAATATTTAAAAAAAAAAATGTATTTATTTTAAAATGCATTGAAAAATCTCATTGTGATGTCTGGAAAAGGTATAACGAATCAATAAGTCAATTATCCGCATTTCAGTCCACCTATGTCAATAGGACTGATTAATATTGTGTCTAATTTATTTATATAAGTGTGGGAAGGAAAGCGCCGATACAGTCTGATGTCTGAGGAAGAATTTGTTTTCTCACAAGACTCACAAACATTATCCGTCACGCCCGAGAGTTAGTTAATAAGTTGTTACTTGTGCAAATTAATCATAGACTAAACATGAGGTAGACCGCTTATTCGTCTTCGGCATATGTACCCAACACTGACCTACCCCAATCCTACACAACTCGCAAAATCACATGGTCAACAGTGATGAACGTGTTTGTTTATATCTTAATTTTTTAATGAGAAACACTAACATATTAATAAAGTACTTTTACCAATTTGAATCTAGACAAACTTCATTGCAAATTAGTTTAGAGGAAGTATACAAAAAAAATCTCTAAGCACTTGTTTACAAGTCAGTTTCTTAACCTAAAATCCAAACCACGCTATTTTCGCTAGACGTGTTGGCAGGTGAGCGGCTCAATGTTGGGACACAGAGATCGATTGTGCGCAGCCAGCGAGATCGCTGTACCTCACATTTAATTTATGAAACTGATCAGTCGGAATAACGTGTTACCGGTAACGTGAAATAGCGGAGTGACTGGAATTCTAAAGTTGACGTCGTTCCATAAGTGAAATTACGTTCAGAAATTCACTCACAAAGATATATAGTTAACCGAAACAAAAAAAAAAAATTACTTGGAAGTTATGAGCTTGTACTGAACATTATATATAATGAGTAATATATATACATATATATATATATAACTCATCTAATCTGCTCTTCCTCCAGACATTCTCAATAGTTACCTTGAAACCAATAATTCATTCAAAATTAATTATTTGATCCAAACCAATCCTTGGATGCTCCAATGTCATTTACATGTTTACTACGTTCAACTAATCGGTTTGATTACCATAAAAATTATAAATATAAAAAAAAGAGTCGAATTACTATTTCGTTGGAATGAATAATAATTTTGTTAGCTGTGACATTGCCATATGTCTATTATTACGGAATTTGTGGCGGAAAAAAATTATCTTGGTCCGGTAATAGCCTTTAGATTGGCTGGCTTTAGAGTAACCAGGTCATTGGATGGCCTTCGTTCAGATTTTACAGCTAGAGAGTTTGTTAATTTGCGACAGTTACGGAAATGACGGTATTCGTTTGTTAATATTCTGATCCTTAATAACCATATAAACAGTCCCAGTGAAAACTGTTCAACAGGACACCAAAATATAAATATGGAAAAATGGGAAATATTTATCTATGTTCATATACAGTTTTATGTATTAAAAACATTCCCATTTTGTTAGTAGCAACTTAAGTCGATGGCTCAAAGCGTAGCGTTCGGGCATTAAGTTTTCGGGTTTGGAAACTTCGGTCATACTTTCGCTTTTTTTTTTTATGATACTTGGAAATATTTTAATTTTAAATCTTACAAATTTGGAGCAACCACGCAGGAACAATGAAATAATTTTGTTTCAGCAACAAAATATCTAATATCCTCTACAGAAACAGTTATTAATTTTTCCCCAAAGAAACTTTGTTTTATTTATAAACAATATTTTTTCTTGCTGAAGCAAGAACGGGGGAAAATCGGCCATGGCTAAACATCTGAGAATTTTTCAATATTAGCAATGTACGATGTAGGCGATATGCGATATTTGCGATAGGCGATTTTGGCGATATGAGAGGTTGGCGATATGCGAGGTTGACGATATGAGAGGTTGACGATATGCGATGTTGGCGATATGAGAGGTTGACGACATGCGATGTTTGCGGTATGAGATGTTGACGATATGCGTTGTTGGCGATATCAATATGACCCATATTTTCGATGTAAACATAAGCGATATTTGTGATATATCGATATGGCGATGTATCGCCATCTCTGGGAGCAATGCACCACAACGCTACCAGTTTGTATCGTTTCGGAGTGTTTCTAGTTTAAAGTATGCCAAGTCTGGCTTACAAGAGGCAGTCAAAGGAGAATAGTTCCATGTTGGGTCTGCGGTGCGTGGAAGCGAGCTCTCAGAGGCAGGCTATTAAGCAGGAGGTTTTGAAGGAGGAAGATTGGTGGAGGGGCGTCTGAAGGGGGGGGGGGGGAGAAGAAACAAGTACGGCAGCGTGTATGCGCGAGAGTGATTTAATTCCCCAGTCGAGCGAGAGGCCCCTGGACCACAGGGTGATATTCTCCAGACGTGTTAAAAAGCCAGCGGCCCCTCGCGAGCAGATAAGACGACCCGAGGTCCCGGCCTGAACAAGACGTCTAGCACGCCACTGCTCTCTCTCTCTCTCTCTCTCTCTCTCTCTCTCTCTCTCTCTATCTCTCAGTCATCCTCACGACCGCTACCAGTCCTTCACTGCCGACAACCACTTGTAGCAAGTAGGCTGCATCTCGGCATTTCTGCCATCTAACTTAACCATCCAAACAGCAGTGTCGAGTATGGCTTTACGAGATGGTGATGTATCGGTCACGAAACAATATTTCTGAAATACCGCAGTTGCGATACGGCCCCAGCAGTGTAGATCGAGAGCCTATATCGAAGATATAGTCTATTCACTGTAAAGTGAGCACTTTACAGTGCTGCTAAATTTTCCTCGTAGCTAGTTTCTATCTTTACGCCACTTTTCAATATAAATATTGCCGTGTGGCCAACAAACATAGTGTATACATTCCACCACTCCCAAAATTTAACGTCTGAAGCTGCCATAAAAAATATTTATTACTGGTTAGTGCCTATCGGGAGGCCCTTGAAAAAGAGCTCACTTTACCGTGGATAGCCCCTAGCTACATTACCGATATACAATGTCAACGATGTGATATTGGATACATTCGACAGTTGCGATATCAAAATGACCGAAATTTGTATTGCTGATATTTACGATATCAATATAAGCTATATTTGCGATGTATCGCCATCGATTTACAATACTCACTGGGAAACATGTATCGCACCAATACTGACATGGGCAACATGTTCTGAAACTATATTGACAATCGATATTGCACAGCGTCAATATCGAATCTCTATGTATACTATTGCTACAGGAAAATTTGCCTATTCTTTACCAACACCAAAACCTGTATCAAATTTACCCGATATCCTCTCATAAACTCGTGGTAAACATGCAGTTTAAGACTTCGATTTATTTATATATATATATATATATAAATGAATAACAAATCAACTCTTTGCTTTCAAATTTGACAGACAAGTATTACTACAAAAGGCAACGTCTTATTTGTGGGCCAGGCACTTATTTTCGAAATTTCAAATCAACTTTGTACGTTGCCAGTATATTTTAGAACAATAAAACAATCAAATGTGTCTACATGGAGCCTCTTTTGTCCACCATTTTGTAGGATAGTGCTACATGAATAAATCACGTTTTGTGAAATGTTGGGAAAGAATCAATTGGCACCTACCTAATTTAACAAACCAGCTGTATTGTGGTAGGTCATGGAAACGGAAATGCTTTATGTGGGTATAACATTTATTTTCAAAATCGTGGCCATATAAGAATTCTAACTTTGTAAATAGAATGTGCCAAATCATAACCGTCTTGTTCTTTATTGATGAAGATAGCGCCGCATGAGAAAATTGAGCTTTTATGCCCTATGTGAGGAACCAATCGCTGAATTTTGCATAATGTAGCGATGCAGCAGGACACGTAAACTAACACGTTTTATGTGCGTGTGCCTGGCACTTTTATAATATGCCTACCAGATAATGTAAATAGTTTAGAGCATTTTTTATAATATGGCTACCGCGTAAATAGTTCAGATTAGTTAGTTATATCTACTAAATTATTTAACGAATTTAAATGAAACTGTATATGCTCAGAGTAATAATTAGAAGTATATAATATTCTTATGGAGGTCTTCTTTTGACCGCTTATTGGGAAGTTACTGCCTGGTGATAGGATGTAACACTTATGATACATCTCGGGAACCACACAACTAATTCCCACCAAATTTGACACATAATTACTATTACAGTAGGCCACACAAACTTACGTGATTTAAATGGGCAAAATATATTTTTTTAAACGGTGGCAATACCAGTTGTATAGATAAGTGTGTCAGTAAAATTCATGATTTAAGTGACTAACACACTCGTTTTGAAAATTATTTTTCTGTAAATATGTGAGGTTGGGAATCCCAGTCTATCAAAACTTAAGACTGATTAAAACCAAAGTATACATCTGTAATGCAGTTAGTTGTACGCTGTCTTCCGGTGCTAAGTGTTCTGGGTTCGAGTCCCGGATAAGAAGCGCCTGTATTTGTAACTGTCCCACTAGTATTGGGTTTGTTGCTGGTTCAATCTTTAAGGATATAGCTGTCAACTACGCTGTCAACAATTGTGGGAAAATTACTTGACAAGTGTAAGGTAATATTCGCAAACTTATATGGGAAACATAGTTTTCCTTACAGATAAGGTCAAATTACCGCACTCTGGAGGAAAATTCACGTACATAGCAGTGCAAAATCCCATAAATGGAAGGGAAAATTATCTTACGACGCGTGCATCTTCAACATTGTCTCAACAGCTGAGTGGACGGACGGGCGGAAGAAACAATCTTTTAACACGCCAGTATTCACTGATGCTGTAACGCTCTAATCGTGGTGTAATGGATAACACGTCGGGCTGTCGTGATAGAGGACAGTGGTTCGCTTCCGCTCACCAGCAAGTGTCGAGGATTTTAGAGTTGATGTTTCGGTTACTATTCGTCAGAGGAAATATGTAATACAAAAGTTAACAGTGCTAATACTCCGGGGTATTTAAAAATATAATTTACTATACAGTACGAGTTAATATTCCCTTACTTGATTTCCCTCCACTTTTGTCAGGTACTTTTTCCGTACGATTAGGGAATAATACTTTATTTGTTATGTAAATTTACTCTACTTTTAAGAGGTAATTTTAACTTACCTCTAGAGGAATTAGCTGCCCTTACATGTAAGGGAATTTTACCTCATTTTTTTTAACAGTGTAGACGTTGACCTATCTGTATTATAATATATTAAGAACTTCAACAAAATTATTTGCAGCCATGTTGAGGTAAGTAGGGTCATAAGTTACATCAGTAACTTGTTGTATTAATGCGTATGTAATTAAGCATTATTGTCGAGTTTACAACTACGTTATAACAATAAAAGCAATAATACCGAAATCATACGATATTGAGACGAAGCTGAGATAACAGCACAACCCTGAAATCACATCTCGTGCCATTCTATTGTTTGGTTTCGTGTTCGTCCACAATCGACTGCCCTGCTTGAAAATCGAACGGCCACGTTCCAGAATTACAGCCGGAGCAAAGAAAACTCCCAGCGTATTTCTCTCCCCTCTGGTGACATTTTCATGGCCCCTTTCGTAACGATGCTAATTCTTTTTGTTCGTAGCGAGAGTCCACTCGAACAGACGAGGGCTACGAATATACGAAGAAATAATGAGACCGCAATCTCACCGTTGTTAGACGGCTTCGTCTAGTTGGTGGGAAATGAAGATAGCCATAGTAGTTTTAATTGGTGCCAGAATCTTAGGTTGAGAGGCACCTGAAATCAACACAGCTGCCTTACCAAGAAATTCTAGCCACGGTCTGGGCTTCACAAATACATGCCTAAATCTGCGAACCCATTAGTTCGAATCTGGTCTGGGCTTCACTATTTTTTTTATTAACCGAAATCGTTAAATGTTCGTAGAGTCCAAAAAAAATCTTTAGTATACAAAAAAATAATTGAGTTTTTAAACTGGTTTTTGTGCAATATTATGGAAACAGAGTAAAATTAAGTTACAATTCTCCAAAAATGTATATATGTCATCGGAATTATCTACACCCAAACGTTACGCACTACGACACCTCAGCTGAAGTGAATGCTGTTAACGTTCGAGCGTTTTTAAATGCATACACTTCAAATACTGGATAACGTTCGCAAATTAATATTTCGAGTTCTACAGCTGCATTTTCCTGTTTAACTTGTTTTTTTTATGTTGTTTCTGTCATTATTAAGCTTCAGTAAATGTACTAACAAACACTGTTATTATTATAATTATAACAAAAAAGGTAAACAACCTCTCGAACTGTATTTTGGATCGAAGGCACTCGGATGAGTGACCAAACAAATATATACAGTCGATACAAGAAAAATATTTTGGTGACAGAATTTCCGTTGGTCTAACACAGAGGTCTTTGTTCACTTGTTTATTTAATCGTGTATTTTGTTTGATGTATAAAACTTATTTTATTGCTTTTAAAGTTTGGTTTACTCAACATAATATTTTGCTGGGGTAACTAAACATATTTTTGGTCATATGCAAACCAATACTTGGTTTGCTGGAAACAACCATTTCTCTCAGTGAACTGGGTGTTGTGAAAGGTTTCTCATTGGCTGGCTGGGCCGCCGGCTGGTAAATAAATGTTACCGGGCGCTGATTGGCGAACAGCGTTACATGTCACTGGTTAGTGATGCCATTTCGGTGGAGTGTGCAGCTGGAACCCGCAGAATAAGCGGCAGTCGCTTGTAGGCGAATTGCCACGAACCTCCCGAGATTATACTATTTAAAATAAAATCTTAAAAAAATTGCACTATAGCGGAAACTATCTATACCACACATTTCAGTTTCAATATTCAGATAATAAGACAAACGTATTGTTGCTATTTTTAATGTCTCTTGGCATAGCCAGCTTATTTAAGGAGCGTAGATATAAGTTGAATAAAGTAACAGATGGAAAATTTTTAATTTATTTATAAGTTATCTAGAAAATAAATATTCAAACCTTAATAAACTAACATTAAAACATAACAATTGCTATCTACAGTAATGCTTAGTATTTACATAAAAGTCCGTTGGCCAACAGCAATTAATGCTCACAAATATTCGAAATCGGTCTGTTATGAAGTTTATTAACAAGTATTTAATTACATATATTATATAATTTTATTATATATAATATATTATATATAGGCCTAATCTGACAATTTCAGTATTTACAATTAAGTTTGTATCACTTGTGCATTCAGTCCCACATTGTTTCAACCCGGATATTACCAGTATTTCGTATAGAGAATGTTCTGGAGCGTCCTGAGCCCTCCCACTCAAAGTAGCTCTCCATTCATCAGACATCTCGCCCTCCGCACCACTCGTGCACTCTCGTTCATAGCCACCCTACCACTTCGTCAACGCCCTCGATGAACCAATCTTCGTTCGCCGTTCGCCTGCACTTCGCCAGATTGCTGGCTGCGGCTGATTTTATATTATAGATATACTGACCCAGAACCTTCTTCATATGTCGGGTTGCGTCGAGGCAGATGACGACCAAAATGTTTGAGCAATATCCCGCAGCTGCGGAATCCTGTGTGTGGGGAGGGGGGAGGGCCACTTACGCCAGTTCAGGTCAGCTTTCAATGATTCTCTCCGCCGGATCCTGAACGACGTACCTACCTACTCAGCCGGGTTCTACATGTGGGGAGGGGCAGGCGGGCGGGCGTGGGTTATCAGCATACTGTGGTCCAGCATGTATGCACGTATAGACTATTCACGGTAAAGTGAGCAATTTTTGAAGCCCTCTCATTTCGAATAATAGTCAGTAAATATATTTCAGTATAGACTTAGACGTTAACTTCCGAGTCCGGTGAAATATATACACTGAGTATTACTTACGTGGCAATGTTTAGAGTAGGGTGTGGTATAGTTGCGCACCAAAGAGCTTATGAATTTTATATCTCAAAATAACATGAATATTGATTTGGAAAAAATCCTATAGCATTACTAGTTACATTGTCCAGTGCATACAAAAATGCAACTTTTTACCGTTTACTGTTAAACAGATAACAATGGTTTTTTGTAAGCATATACATAATGGGATTTTTGCCCCAAGGCTGGGGTGAAGATTATATTTCAGTGGGTCAAACTCAGATTTGTTATTTTTCATTGAACAACTTTACTGAAAGTATAAAAACCTAAGTTAACATTATTTTATGAAATTGAAAGTAAGTAATATAGTTATTCAGTCATATTACATAACCATAGTATACAAAAAAAAAAAATGTGGACCAGTGTTATTGCGTAAAAACATTTCAAAATGAGTTGTTATAACTGAAACACATAATGAAATAAATTGTAATTGCCTGAAGCAAATCAGCACAAATAACATACGTCTGGTTCCCCCTCATACGCTGTACAGTATTCATGCCACCATTCCTCATAAACGCTGCGCTGTATCCATTCTTCTGATGGGGGTTCTACGACTACATCATCACAAGACGGGCATCTTACTTCTTTGTAGGTTTAGATGGAGTGTACGTGTGTGTTCTGATTCATCTTGGTTGTCCTAGAAGATGTCTTCCTTTTGGCTTGGAACAGAGCTCTTCGTAATTGTTTTTTCCTCTCTTCCTGCTATTGAATCTTTCTTTGTTCTTCCAAGAACGTCCTGTGAGGAGTTCCCGTTAAATCTTGAGATTTCAGTCCACGTTTTCTTCTTTGTCGGAGAACTTTTATTTTTCGTAGTGGGATTATTACTGCAGGTGAAACATGAGTCTGTTCATTAGGCTGTTCTATCCCTGTGTTCGCAGCTACTCCAGACCTAAATGAAGAATCTGCCTTTGGGTGTCGTTGAAATTATATGCACAGGAGTTGGGTGCTTTGAGGTAGAAGGGTCCGGGGCAGACTCTTTAGGTGTAACTGCAATCGATGGCTCTAGCAACACAGGGATGTTATTTGGAGCTGAGCAGTTTGTGGCAGAGTGAACAGAAGAAGAATCCACTATGCTAATTGCAGGATGGGCACTAGTCGAGGGAAACATCAGATTGTAAAGGGATTGTGTCAGGCGGTGCTCGTGCAGGATGATCTACGGCAGTGCCACTGTTGAAATGAATGACTGACATGGCTTCTGTATCAATTTCATTAAACGTAGTCCCACAGTTCTGGTCTGTAGTTTGCGAAGGCAAGAAGTCTTCATCTGTGAAAATGTATCTGTTAAGTGGCACAATGCCACATGCACGGAATGCATTAGCTGATATATCAGGAGTAGCACCTCTCATAAATGCTTGCCCAAAAATACTTGCAATTTCATACTGACTTACAAATACGCCAGCTTGACTCCCTGACCATTGGTCGCAAAGTTAATCATATTTAGCTTTCAGCGGTTTATAAAAGCACATATCTAGAGGCTGTGTCTTTTGGCTACTGTGAGGTGGCAGACTTAGCAAATGAATGTTGTTTTCCTTGGCAAAAGTTATTGCCTCTAAAGATACGTGGGACACGTGGTTGTCCAAAATTGGTAGAATGGGGGTTTCTTCTGTCAGGATGGCGTTCAATTGAAGAATTAAAATGGCTGATAGGAAATAAAGTGACTGGGGCCTCAAAAGTATTCACTTTACCGTGAACAGCTTATGAAAGTGTAAACGATAAACTAAAACGGTTCAAGTTAAAAAAATCACCTAACTCGTGCATCTAATTCAAACGTACACACTTCATGCATCACATGTGAAGAAGAACCAGAATTGCCACATAAAAAACACATGACTTGAATAGCACTCACCTTGTCAGTGGACACACGAGTCAACTTCCTTTTCGGACACTCGAACGTTCCTGCACCATTATCACACCCTGCATCTCTGTGCATGCTGAAGATATTTGTTGTTATATTCAAGACCACATGTTTTATGGAATTTGGCCTCATGTTTTGTGAGAGTGTTTCCGATATCGTTATCATTGGCCAATCTGCTGTTCGATTTTAAAAGTTTCTGGTAATGTCTTTAGCTCATCAAACCTTGTTAGATTCACACGATAGCTTCCACTACGCTCAAGATATTCATTCACCAGAGCACACAAGACTACCATCGGAATCCCTCTGGCACAAAAAGCACAGGTTACAGTCTGTAGTAATAAGTATTGGTGAAGATTCATCTCCTTGTGCGTGTTCTCCATCTCCATCCACAAGCGTAAAACTTTTCTCAATACTTGCACTATATTTGGGAACAAAAAGAGCGAGATCAATTACAAATAATAACTATTATTTAGGTCTACAAGTCTAAAATTTTATTAATACATTCACAATTAGAAGTATTCATTTAAGGGGTGGTTTCCACCCGCAAAGTACCCCCTACCTCCAAAAAATGTTGTATTAACCTTCCATAAATGGTCCATTAGGTTAATTGAGCACGTTCAAGGCTTAGTTACTTGTAAAAAGAAAATACCATAGACACTGTAACACGGCAGAAAAGTCGGAAAACAGATTGCAAAGTTGGCCAATGTGTTTTGACCACTAAGGGTATTTTTCAGGGGTTGTAAAAATTAACTGGGGTGACATAATCGAAGCCTCCCACCTTTAAATCGATGTTCACTGGCCTCAGAGCATGAAAAAAAAGGAAAATAGCTTTTCTCACGAAGTGCCTAATTCTTCTGAATTTCTGCAATAATCTTCCGGACTATAGGCTGTTCACGGTAAAGTGAGCACTCTTGAGGCTCTAGTTACTTGTTCCTTTCAGCCATTTTTGCTATTTAACCACCTTTTTAAGTAAATATTGCTATGTAATTAATAAACATAGTGTGTATGTTCCACCGCACTCTGAAGTTAACATTTAAGGCTAAAATAAAATAAATTTATTGGCTATTATTCCAAATGAGAGGGCACTCAAAAGCGCTCATTTTACAGTGACTAGCCTATAGTAGCAAAGACTGCCGGGCAGGATTAAGGACGCCGTCTACCTGCCACTTGAATTGCTTTCCAGTGTGTGTGATATCCGGGGTTTTTTTTATATCAAACCACTAAAAATGTTTCTATGATACAAATGTTCGAAAATAATACACACTTCAGACGAGGTACTTATAATACTCTCAATACACCATTCACATTGTAAATGCTATTCCCGGGCCCTCCAACATACCTGAATACGGCTTTTTCACACGCCTGTCCCTCATAGTATACTGGTCGCAAGAATGCGAAATTATCATAGCGACCTGCATTTAACACTGCTGCATACTTTCCACCAACGAAATCATAAGGTCGCCGCTTAGTCTCCCATAGGTAGACGTAGCACGACGCCAGTTCAGCGTCTTGCGCGTAGGTGCGATGGGGGCCCTATGCTGGCGTGTCAGCTTCGCCCCTATTGCTACTGAACGTCTGAGCTAAAGAAAAACAAAGCTCTAGTTAGGCGGCGCCCCTTTCTGAACTAACTTCAAGGACGCGGTCGCATAAACAAACACACTCCGCAAGACGCAACAGGAAGAACAAGAAAAGGTTTTTGTTAAATGTCTTCCGACTGGCGTCGGTCGTGAACTTGGGGCTGGCTTTGTTGTCTCAGCGTCGGGTGATCAGTCAGGACGGCCAGAGATCGCGGCAACGTCTCTGGGGTAAATCATGCGGCTGAAGTAGCCCCTCTGCTCGCCGCCTTGTAAATATTTTCTCTGACGGCTCTCCCCCCCCCCCCCCCCCAGGGCCTTTCCCGGATACTGCCCCCCCGTCTACCGCTGCCCCCGGTAGCCGGACATGTGCTGCGCCGGGACGCCCATCCAGGCCGGCGTCACAATACGCCACTCCGAGACTGCAGTCAAGAAACGAGGGAGTTAAAGCTCAGCAAATCTAAGGTGAAAATGGTTTTGTAAAAATCATTAAGAAAATAGCATGCCTTTTGTGTGTTTGCAAACACAGTAAAATGTCTACTGGAAAACTTCCTAAACTATAATGGGAGTTTTTAACCTATACACCGTGTGGCAATAACACCACGCATCAAGCTGCAGATATAGGAATGTTTAATGTCGCTAATATACAACGTTGGGAACTTCCCTATGCAATTGACTGTTTCTTGAGCAAATATAGGATCGCCACTATGAATGTATAACGGGAAACATAACCATTCCTTTCTCACTAAGCGTATACACTGATATGGTAAATTTGCAAATAATTTCTTAGAGCGAACATTTCCTCACTGCGGAACCAACACACGCATAAATAAATATAAATATATATACAATTTATACACACACACACACGTAATACGTCTGTCTACACTTGGGCATGGTGCCCGTCCAGGAACGTACTGTCTGATAACCTTCCAGAAGGTTGTTCTTTAAAAAAATGTGTTAAATACCCAATTAATTACACTTAATGTAACCTAGCTATAAAAATAAAAAACCAGTAGTATACAGCATGTTTAAATATAAGATCAGTACTTATCACTCATCTACTGTATTTTTCCACCGGCGTGTGTAAACAGTATAAGTACATTTTCCTTAGTTCGCTTGGTTATACCAATCTCCCTCCATTTTTTTTTAAATTTATCCTTAGTTTACTAATCTAAATAATGCATGAAAATATTATTCTCTGGCTAGATTCCCAGAGTAGTTTTTCTGCGGTTTTGGACCGCTGCTAGCAAAAAGTACAATTAAATAAATAAATAAATAGAGTATTTTAGGTCAACCTTAGAGTAAATATACTGGCAGAGTAACGATAACGAAAGCCACCCAGGAGTACACTGCGTGTCCAGGTGTTCGTGCCCCCCCCCCCCGACTTCATAACGTAGGTTCTGCGCCGAAGAGAGGCGAGAATGGCAGTTTAGTAACAGTCTAACAATACTCTGAAATCTAAGTATATGGGACAACTTACAGCTTGGAGTCGGTATATAGCAGGGCGGTAAAACTCTCGCTGCTATGTGAAATCGTTCAATAGGAATAAAACATACCATTATATATCATTATATTTGGTAACTGGCGGGTTTCAATCAACAGGGCGAGGAAGGGATGTCCCCATAATTAACCCATTATTAAAACCCGGAAACTTCGTGGATTCGTCTGAAGACAATTTAAACTGCATGCACGTGTACATATGTGTTTGTGCTTCCATTGGACTATAGTTTGTTAGACACGCCCCGAACGACTTTCAACCAATAACGAACCTGCAAGGAAAATTAGAACCAAATACTGCGCTATCTGGCCTGGGGTTTTACTCAAGCAACAGTAAATGAACTATTAACATAAGATTGAATGCACAATTGATTGTGGAATATACCTTGTTGCCAAAGAATTCCGCGAGATTTCCGGGACTTTGCCCTTTATAAAGGTGTTTTTAAACTGTATATAAACATTAAAACCAGGGCATCTATGGGCTAATATAAACAAGAAATCCTTTTAGCAAAATGTTCAAAACATTCATGTATGACTTTCAGATTGTAATTGAAGTTAGCAAAACAGCGACAGGAGTACGCAGCAAAACGTACCTGCTTGCACTGCAAGTTGCATACAACGAAGGCGAACAGAACTACTGTGACATGCGGAGAGCGCCTGCACATAGCACACCTTAAGCCCGAGGTACGTGGCCGCCGCTAGTGGGTGCTTGTTAGTACACGTGAGTCAAACTACGCGTACAGTGGGAGATTGGCAGTTCAGTAGTAAAGTCTGCGAGAAGTGATTGCATTTCATTTCAAACAACACACGAACAACAGTGTCGGAGATGTAAGGTTCGCAGGTATTTTCATGGCGTCCTGTGCACGTACATGCGGTCGCCACATGACGCGCCAGTTCCGTTCGCCTTCGTGTTATGCAACTTGTTGTACACGCACGTACGTGAAGTTGCGGACTTCCGGCGCTCTTTTGCTAACTTCTGTTTCAATTTATAAAAAAATTCTAGATGAATTTTCCGAACATTTTTTACTAGGATTTCGTGTTGATATTAGCCAATGCATGCCATTGTTTGAATTTTGACATGTGGTTTAAAAATTACTTGCAGATTGATTTCGTTAGTTTTTACTTAGCCTTGCTACTTATCAACCAATATTAATGTTTATATTACAGAGAAGACTTCAATATTTCTGCCAGATAATCCAGAACATTCCGGATGAAGGCAACACAGGTAGGTACATACTGTTGACGGTTAAGTGGTCAGTTTTGAAACTTTAGTTACTTTTTCCTTTCAGCCATTTTTTATCCTTTATCCACATTTTAAAATAAATATGGCCATGTAATTAATAAACACAGTGTGGGTATACCACAGCATTCAGAAGCCAACACCTAAGGATAAAATTATATATATATACCATTAATAGAAATAAGAGAGTTTCCATAAGTGCTCACTTTACCGTCAATAGCCTATAGGTAGACAGCACGCAACGTCTCTTCAACTGCGAGGTCGCTAGAAACTTAGCAAGTTGCTCATAGAAGCAGGAACATGGCATGATGGCTTGTAATAAGGAACGTTCCCAACATTCCTCTGAAGTGATTTAGGGAAACAATGAAAAACCGGTATGAGGATTTTCAGACCAGAATTCGAACCCAGGTCCTCACGCATGCGAGTCCGAATGTTAACCACTGCGCGACCTCACTCGGTAACATAGGTCTGGATGTGTAGGAGAAATAATGAGCTACACTCGCTCTCATAGCATAACAGGAGACACTAACCCCAAGAGCTCCGTGTCAGATGGGAGCGTCCTATCTTGTCCCATCCCCGACTGCATCCCGTTGCCTCTTCCGGGATTGTCACTACACTTCTCATCTTCGCCCTCTTCGCCTGTCGACCTCATCTCCTAATTGGTCATCATTCAGGTTCTGGGAGGGACTACGGCAGCGAGGTGTTGGTAGTACGGCGCTATCTACCATGTCAACTAGACCCAATTATACTCCTCATCTTAGCAGCATTCTGTGTTCTTTGTTGCGTAGTCTCTGGTGTATACTGAATTTGTTTTGGCAAAAAAAAAACACTGACTACGCTTAGGAGGCCACGGTGGTGCAGTGGTTAGACTACTCGCTCCCACCAAGGCGAACAGGGTTCGATCCCAGGCGGTGTCGCTTCCGGATTTTCGTATGTGTAACTCGTGCCGGACGATGCCGCTGGTCGAAAAGTTTTCTCGGAGTTCTCTCGTTTCCTCCGCCCCTTCATTCCGGCGCTGATCCATACTCAACTCTCTTCACCCATAACGGCTCTATAGACGTCGATGTTAAGAACCGCCCAAACAGAAATAAGAACCAATCATGACCTAGACAAGTGGGAAGGAACGGACCACTAGGATCAACCCCTGATGTAGATGATGATTACTAGTAAGACAGTTTGCAAACCGTTTATTCTTAGGTAACATCATTAGTCATCGATAGAGACCCGAGAATTTCGCTGCTTCATTTCTAGACAAGTTGGAATTCACACACATGTACGTTCATATTACTTTTGTAATTGGTCGACGTGTTGTTTGACACCTCCTGGAGATAAATGAGCCAATAACCAACATGCAATAAATTGTGAGCCCAACCACCGCCTTCTATTACCACAACAAATAAACAGTTGATATCTGTATGAGAGTATATAAGACTGTGAAGTCTAACCTACAGGTAATTGAACTCGCGAAGTTCTCGGGGCCCCCAAGTCATTGACAGGCAAGGACTGGAATATTTCGCAAATTCATTTCAGGACTAGCTATACTTCTAACACTTGTTCATTTCTTCTATGCTTGCGATTGGATCACAGTTATATTAGACACGCCCAGGTGAACTCCAAACCAATAACAGACCTGTAAGTAAACCGGAACCGAATCGCGTTTCACCAGGTGTGAGGTAAAACTGACCACACACACACAGGTTCAGCAGCCTTAGAATGAACACCTGAGGCTCGAGTGTACACAGGACTGTGGAGTATAGCTAGCAGGTCATTGAGCTCGCGAAATTACTTTCGTAGTGAGCAGTACAGACCAAAAATTACCTACATGTGCGTAAGAAGATTAAAACCGCGCAGACTTAGTTACATCTGTGGACTCCATCGCGTGTAATAAACTAAGACGGTTGCAAGGGCTATTAAGGTTCCGTTCAATCTCTTTTGCAGAAGTTATTCGTTTTCAAGTCATTATTTCTCTTTCAGTGTATTAATTGACAGTACTAGATTACGGAAAATTTGGCTTTTTCGAGTTGTTTAAATATTAATGTGCTAAATTTTTCACTAGTTGTGGACATCAGAAACACATTTGTGTTTTCATCAATACGATTCTGCCTTTCTATAGCCAGCAAATAACACACAGTAAAAATTAGACACAAAAATATTCAACAACTCTTAACACTTTGTAGACTAAGCTCGAGTGTAGCTCGAGCAAAGATAGCTAAGTTGAACATTTCTTCGTTGTTCAGAACAAAACTCCGCATGGATGTGCAGTCTTTGTTCGGTTAGTGTTTAACATGACCTCGCAAGAACACGACAGCGCAGTAACGATGATATTACTAACGATAGAATTACTTTTTCCATAGCCGCTCAAAGAGACATGATTGATTGTACATCCTGCTGCAAGATATAGGACATTTGATTGGGTCAAATGTCAGCTCGGCGCTCCATTGGTTGATGACCGGCCAATAATGAACGCTGTAAAGTACCGGGAAGTGTCCGGTGTGGAATGGACCAATAGGACGAGTTCTAACACAGACACCAACAGAACCGGTGTTCTTGCAGTAGTGGATATAGGTGACTCACTTCTAATTTGTCTTAAATGCCAGGAAATTTGTGCAGACCTCGTGTGTGTTAAATAAAAATATTTATATAATTAGTATAGCCCCGATTATTTCGCGGATTGATTTGACAGCAGCCTAGACTTGACGCTCCTCTACACACTCGAGACACTATCGTTTGCTTATTGGTTGCTGCGATCAAGTGAAGCCCTTGTACAGCACTGTTAAACACGCACTCGCTCACTACGGTTTCCTGGTTACTGCTGGCTCACAGTTAAACGGGGCGTGTCTAAATAACTACAGTCCAAACACAGTAGTAGTAGAGAAGGACAAGTGTTTGAAGTCTACCGAACAAGTTCGCGAAATACACGGAGCTCTAATTTATCAGACATATTACATTATTTCTCGTAAGCGGAAATTATTAGAGACCTGAAAAATTCGTGAGTTCAATGACCTATAGGCTAGGCGGCATAGTCGTATGGACAACTATGCAGATATCAGCTGCACGTTGGTTGTCTGCTGTGACAGTGGAAGGCAACGATTGGGCTAGCGTCCTCCAGGAGCCATAAAAACACCGTGTGGACCAATGGTTGAAGTTATAAAAACGCACATATCTTGCATTCTAATTTGTCCCGAAATAAATCGGCGGTTTTTTTTTCAGGTCTCTAGAATCTATATAAGAAAATGAATAGTTTGGGTGTAATAGGTAGAGACCTGAAGAATTCGCGGATTCAATTTGGGACACGTTAGATTACAAAACACGCGCTTTTATAAAACTTTAGCAATTGATAGCGATAGCAAACTTTCGCGAATTCATTTGAGGACAAGCTAGACTTGCAACCCGTGTACATTAAAGTCACCTTTGAAATTGGATTACAGTCCACTAAACACTCTCTGGATGACTCTGAGCCAATAGCAGACTGGCAAGGAAACAAGTAGATAGTGTCATACTGCCAGGTGTGAAGTAACACTGGCTTGTCTCTGATGCAGCAGCCAATGAACAAACACATATGGCTCAAGTGTACATAGGATTGTAGAGTCTAGCCTAAAGGTTATTGAACTAGCGAAATTTTCCTATCCCTAGCAATTGGTCCACGCGGTGTTTATCACCTCTTGAAGAACGGTGTCCAATTGTCGCCTTCCACTGTGACAGCAGACAACCAATTTACAGATGATATCGTCATATTTGAACATTAGACTGTAGAGTCTAACTTGCAGGTCATTGAACTCGCGAATTTTTTTTTAGGTTTCCAGTGATAGGTGAAGTAGAACAATAAGCCTAGCGCGAGAGGCGGCAGCAACGAAGCAGCGACTTGGCTGCGTCCCAACTGGTTCAAGTTGAAGCATCCAGCTGCGTGACGTCACGGGTCAATGCTGGACCGGAGACGTATTTATAGGCGCCCTCTCTGGACGGCGCAGTTGTTCGTCTTTGTCAGTCCTCGGTACGTACACAGAGCGCCAGGTGTATTTCGCGCCGCGGAGACACAATGTCCGTGCATTAAATTAATCACCGCACACACAGTTCGTTCAAAAAAATATCGCCCACTCCTGAAAAAATAATATTTAAGAGACCAAAACTGCTTCTGCAATTTTAACCATATTACTACCTTCTCGTTGTTGTGTGAAATAATAGTCTAATATAATTATGCAATAGTGAAAAATTATTTCCAAAAATAATTAAAATATGCCACAGGAATTTAAAATTTACATTTTTTTTTCCTGTGAAAATCTTACACTACAACAGAATCAATACTTTAAGCTACAGCTCATGATAATTGCCCATGTTATAAGAATTTCACGACAAATGTTTAAAAAATATCATACTGCTTGTAGTTTTAAAAAGACTATTCTTGACGACTGGGTTTTCAAGGGATTTTCTTGTAAAAGTACAGAAAAAATTAATGTTAGCCATATAAAAATCTAATTTTAACATTAAAACTCAACAGTAAGTTTAAAAAAGAAATAAAGAAGACATGACGTGGCAAGTTTACCGCCACCTTAAAGATGCAATGTGATACCGCACACGCACTCCGGTTCCCAATGCTATCTCGAAATTTGCAGGATGTGATTTTACATATATTTTGTTTACGCATGTTGGCAGTATTGGAAAATTACTAATTATTTTGTTTTTTATATGGCTGTTAATATTTTCGATACATGCTAGTATCAAAAGAGAAGAAACGCTGTAATTTGTCCAGACAGACCTGAACCGCTGACGATATTCAACCAAAAGAAATTATCAAGAACGCGGCCATTTTTTTTCTGGGTGCCATTAACATTAATTCCTTTATCGACCATTTTCATATTCACATGGACTCCGAGGTATCTCCGTTCTGATTGGCTACGCACGGTGCACAAAGTACACGCGTAGTAATCATATAATATAGCGCAACTTTATGCGCGCGTGTTGTTCGTAATTTTTAGAGATATGTAAAATTCCCGTCATTATTTGGCACCATGCTAGACTCCACCACCCTATTTCTACATGAGAAAAATTCGTATTTTCTTTGATTGCTGCCGACTGTAAGGTGTCATTAACCTGCGTCTATAGGGAGTCCCACACAAGTTTATGGCCAATGTCGAAAGACAAGCGAGAAGACAGCGTCTTGGAGTTTAGTCTGCAGATACAAAATAACGCATAACCCTAGTCATTGTGGCGAGAGTCATGCTAACACATGTATTATACTTCTTGTACCTGTGCTGTGTTCTGCCGCAGAGCAGGCAAGCACGCGGACACTAACTGGCGTGGAGATTACTTTGATGTGGGCGTGCCACTTCCTCTGATTGGATGCGCAAGTCTCTCGAAACGTACCTCGCATCTGATTGGCTGTTGAATGCCGCGAAAGATCCCCCTATTGGCTGGACGCTGCTACGGGTTCGGCGTTCCACCACTTTGCCTGCGCGTGCAGCTGGAGTTTGCGGTATAAACGAACTGTTTCGCTTCCATATCCTCGAGTACTCCGTGGTTTTGCGCTAAATGAACGCTATGGTCAGAGCTAGTGATTTTTCGCGAACAAATATGACTTCAATATTATAAGCGCCCAACAGCAGTTTGTCTATTGCCATTGGTTGCTGTCTGCTTGAGAAGGCGTTTTCAAAATTTACCGGGCCACTCAGAATTCGGCAACATCGACACGGTTCCTACGTGTTACGCATGAAGAGAGTTAACACGTGTCACAAAGTAATTCAGCCAATCACGATAGGTAAACGACCGTACAGTGATTTGAAATATAACCTGTCTTGAAATCTTTTCGCGAAATTTCACTACCCCTAACTATAGTCCGCTTATGGTCACTTCCATCTTTTCTGATGCCCTGCCAAAGTTCTACTTTCAGAATGTCCCCCCCTTTTTTATACAAATAAAGCCTAACTGAGCCTAGAAACTCTAAAGGGTCTTTGAATCGCATTCGTGTAATAATATTTTGCATAAGAACTGTTAGTTAATATAGTAGCGGCTATGTAACTTAGGACTTGGGAGCTGTGCCAATGTCGGGCCACTTCTCCCCGGGAGAGGAAACAATTGTACGACGGTTGTACGACAGGTGGGAGGGAGTGTATGCAGATTCGTCTGCCAGCTACCTGAGCTTGGTGCTTTGCAAGTCGTTCTGCCTCTCTCTTTCACTTGGGTACGCGGAGCCAAGTACGTTATTAGGCCATCGAGACTATAGGCATTGCCCTGTTTTATTGATATTAATTAAAAACTAAATATTATAATTTATCAATAAAATATAAGTAAAAGTTAAATCCAACTGAAAATAATGTACTTTTATGTTAAGAGAAGTAAAAAGGTTTGTGATACATAGTACCACAGATTTTTCGCGAAAAAAATCCGATCACACAGTAGAATTCAATACGATATACACACCTCGGTGCTTTTCTTACCTCCATTGGTTGCTGGTGTCGTTTCCGCATATGACCCAGCCACTAAGGAATCCATAATTACAACACTGAACCTTCGTGATTCGTGCGCCAACAGTTAACGCTGATCAGAACATGCTTCAGCCAATCAAAAACGCTGGACGACCCCACAGTGCTTTGAATGTTATCTCGTGTCGCAATATTTTCGCGAAATATCACTGTCCCTAGTGATACATAACATATTTACGAACTAACCAAACATGCCAGGGTATTTTTTCAGAGGTTTGATTCAGAAAGTGTGAAGAAACCGCGAACAGAATGTATCCCGGGCTGTGGGCAGATGTGAGTCGCCCCTTGTAAGATTGGAGAGGGGAGTGGGGGGAGGTCCACAGTGACAGCCGTGGCCGCCAGCCAATGAGAGAGCGCGCTGTCTGGGCCGCGGCTCGAATGGCGAGCCTTCAAAACAAACACGGCGCCCCGCGCGAATTCAGATTTATGTCTTCGTGCCTCGGATCACTTGAACCCCGGGCAGCCGCCGGAACAACGATTTCTATTGACGGCGACGTCGCCTGCACTTGGTCCTCCGTCCGCCGTCGGCAAGGTCAACAATAGAATCACGGTCGCCGCAAGGACGGATCACTTCGGGCAAGTATGTCGGCAGCCGCGTACGGACTGTCACATGTGTGCTTTGAGGCCTGGTATGCGCGTGCCATATCTGTCTGCTTCGTTCCTTGTCACTAGAGACATGCGAAATTCGCTTTATCTTTCCGTCACAGGATAAACTCCACTGCCTCTTACATAGGTCAACACAGTCAGTCGTTTTTATTGGCCGCCAACCTTTAACCCTTTTGAGGAGTATGCACGTATATTATATTCGGGGCTACGTTTATATGGAAATCTCCTTACTGTTGACCTCCAGACCCACAATTTTATAGCTTTAATGTTTCGCAGGCCTTTGCGGGAAATAAGTAAATCAAATACAACTAATCAACAATTAAGCTCTTAAGAATAGAACTGTTATATTTAGGGGCATGCAAAATTCGCGTTGTTTCTTGGCATCAAGCTATAATTCACAGTACTGTATATACTCGAGCCGGCGTTGTTTCTTCATTGGCTGCCGCCTATATGTGAAGTCACTCCCTTTCTGAGTAACCTGCACGTGATTGGTGTACACTATTGTGAAGTGTTCGTTTACTAGCGCAGAGCTACCTGGGGCGTGTAGAAAAAAGAATGGGCCAATGACAAACGTATTGCAAAGGTAGAAGAGTTTCAAGTTTAACATTTCCTCAAATAATAACGCGAATTCTGCAGGTCTCTAGTTATATTTGATGATTTCTCGAATTAACACGTTGAACTGTAAAACCTGGTACATCTGTCGCGACACTTTAACTGGTGCAGAACCGAGACGTGACTTCATTCGTCGACGGCGAGCCAGAGTACAGTAGGCGTGTCAGGTGTGTCCAGGACCAATAGGACGATGGTAAGTGGAAATACAGATACCAACGAAACTGTTATTGCTGTGGTGGAGAACACAGACAACTCCCTTCAACATTGTATTAGATGGCAAGAACTTTGTTCCAACCCCCCCCCCCCCCTCTAAGGGATAAGTAGGGATAGCAAATTTCTCGAATTCATTTCAGGATAAGATATGTTTCAAACGCACGTACACTGAACTCACCTTTGCAATTGGATGACAGATTATTAGACACGCCCTGGACGACTTCGCGCCAATATCCGACTTGCAAGGTAACAAGAAACGACTCCCGTACTGTCAAATGTGGGGTAACACTGGGGCAACATCTAATGACAAACATCGGAGGTCCGACCATACAAAGGATTGTGGAGGTCATTGAACTCGCGGTATTTTCCTATCCCTCCTTTAAAGTTGGAGTCACCTACCTGTTTAACTTCGTTAAAGATGATTGGCCAGTCTGCCGCCGAAGTTGTGTTATTGGCTCAATATTCCCGTGAGGCGTGTCATGCATACTGCCGGCATATGGCAGATATCAGTAAAATGCACAGTAACTTGGAGTTCAGTCTGCAGCTAAATAGTAACGCGAATTTGGCAGGTCTCTACTTATCACTAGGGACTCCCGAATTTCCCGAAAAGATTTCCACGCACGTAATATTTCAATATCCTAAGGACGTTCCCGCAGATTTCCTTTACGTGTTGGCGGCGAGTCATTGTGACTGGCCAATAAGAAATAAGGTAACATTTGTATTGTACGTCAGTGAATCGCGCGCAGACACCCACAAAGCGTGTCACGGGAACCATCCAATCATGAAAATGGATCTTAGATAAAGTGTTGTTGAATACAACTGGTCTTGAAATCATTTCGAGAAAATCAAGTGTCGCTACTTAACACTAAGAGTCCCGGAAATTTCGCGGATTGTTCTGAGGACAACCGCGGTGGCTGAGCGGTTAGCCTGTTCGCCTCCCACCAAGGCGAACCGGGTTCAATCCTCGGCCGGGACACTCCCGGATTTTCGCTTGTGCGAGTCGTACCAGACGATGCCGCTGGTTGGCGGGTTTCCTCGGGGATATCCCGTTTCCCGCTGCCCTTTCATTCCGGCGTAGATCCATACTCGCCTCAATCGCCAACATCGGCTCTCAAGACCTCGCTGTTAAGAGCCGCCCAAGTCACTTCACCCTCTCATCTGAGGACAAGTTCAACTGCATGTACGTGTCGTGTACATATGTGTTTGTACTTCCATTGGTCCATATTTTGTTAGACACGCCCCTAATGACTTTCAACCAATTACGAACCTACTAGAAAAACAAGAACCGAATCCCATGTTACCTGGTCTGGGGTTAATCTCGAGCAACAGCTGAGCCCGTAAATCAAAGTAGGTCCGAAAGGATTGAGAATGTAGTGTGTGTGTGTGTGTGTGTGTGTGTGTGTGTGTATGTGTGTGTATACGGGCTCAGCTGTTGCAAACAAAAATTTTATGATGTAGGCCTATGCTGTGCTTAAGTCGACACAACACATGTTTCGTTGTCACAGCCAATGAGCTGTAAGATATTTATGTCCCGCTACACTAATATGTAGGGGCACCTGTTTTTCGTGAATAGATTTCCTCGAAGGCTAGACCCCAATGTCCTATGGCATACGTGCCGGGTCCCTTCTGTTATTCAGCACGTGTCTTTGTCGGGAGACAGTTCCTTACCTGACCGGGCCAATCAGAATTAAGTAACTCGAACACTGAGAGTCTGTGATTCGCTGGCTGGCACCTACAACGCGTGACAGTTAAACTCAGCCAATTACAAAAGTGGATCTGAGCTCTAGTGTTTTGGAGTACAAGTTGTCCTCAAAGCTTTTCGCGAAAAACAGGTGGCCTTAGTAATATGAACAAATTATATCCTAGACCAGTAACGTTTTTCGCGAATCATTTATCCATTGGTAAGATCATTGGTCAGTGATCTTAGGAGTGTGCAGTACAGAATTTAAATTACTTACCGTGCATAATGTACAGTTGTGTACACTGGGTCGGAACGGATTAAGTAAAGAAAATTCTAAAAGTGCCAACATCTATACCTAGGAGCACCTGTTTTATTTTTTTTCGTTAATCTTTTAGTACAAGTTGTGTACCAAAATACTTTAGTTCCGAATCATGTGGCGACTGGACAAATTGAAATGGTAGGCGTCTTATCTGTCTGCTCACGAATCACGGGCGGCCATTACCGGAGAAACTTCATTCTGATTGACTCGCTCATGTAACGCACTCTTTTTCGGGCAAAGACAAGCGGCCAGTTGTCAAATGAAGACTGCAAGTGTGTACATAGGATATTGAAGTCTAGTCTCCGTGTAAATCTTTTCGCGAAAAGCACTTGGCCCTCATCTATACCTAACTAGCTATTTACATGACACTGCAGTAGAGACAAGACAAGTGAATTGCGAACTCATAATTACGTTACAAATTTTAATTCTGCTAACATTTAGCAACGTCAATATTGTGTCGTGAATACGATTTTGTAGTTGAGCTGTCACGTTTCTACTGCTGTGTAGGGTCAATAAGTGTATAACTAGAGACCTGCAAAATTCGCGTTATTATTTGAGGACATGTTAAACTTGAAACTCTTCTACCTTTGCAATATGTTTGTTATTGGCCCATTATTTTTTTCTACACGCC
Organism: Dryococelus australis; assembly: GCA_029891345.1. Taxonomy (NCBI): domain Eukaryota; kingdom Metazoa; phylum Arthropoda; class Insecta; order Phasmatodea; family Phasmatidae; genus Dryococelus; species Dryococelus australis. The sequence continues at coordinate 194,338,344 of CM056998.1, read as the reverse complement.
CCAGGTAGCTCTGCGCCAATAAACGAACACTTCACAATAGTGTACCCCAATCACGTGCAGGTTACTCAGAAAGGGAGTGACTTCACATATAGGCGGCAGCCAATGAAGAAACAACGCCAGCTCGAGTATATACGGTACTGTGAATTATAGCTTGATGTCAAGAAATAACGCGAATTTTGCATGCAGCTAAGTATAGGTTGTTCACGGTAAAATGAGCACTTTTGAGCCCTGCTTAAGATCTACTTGTTTGCACGTTGTGTATCCTTCCGCCTTATGTAAGATAAACATTGCCGTCGGCCTCGCCACTTTGCTCTCGCATAGGTTAGGCGAAACTGTTAAATTAATAGAAAAGTAAATATTTTAGAAATATGTTAATTTTTACAATTCGATGCTTTAAAATAAATAGAACGCAAAATAAATAATTCAAGTTATCACAAATGGTTACCTAGCACTATTTATTCGACGTTAAATATATGCATGCAGAGGCAGTGACATCTTTGTAACAGCACTTTGTTGAGTATGAAGGTACTTTCAGAATTTTATTTTTTTGAAAATGTAAACAAACTGGACAATCAATAATTCAAAATGGCAGGGAAAATTTCCCTTTAAACATTTTTATCACAAATTGTTTACACAGCATTAAACGCATTTTAAATCCAGGGGTTCTTTCAAACACGCTGTCTAGTGAAAATAAAAAACGTGCAAGATTCTTTTTTTTTTTAATTTCCTAGTGGCGTGATGCGATGGGGGATGCAGTTGACCTCCTGCACCCCTACCCACTGTGCACGCTTGTGTTCCATGTAAGTACAGTTTTTCACATATTTTGTGTCTTACTTCTAAGTTAATTCAATCAATTTTGTAAGGAAAAATATATGATTATATTTCTGACTGCGATACATGATTTAAAACGAATTTCTGTTTACATGGACGTATAATCGCAAGTACGGGACTTATGCCTAATGGTGGTTTCCAGTCGTACGTCATTCTCTGCAAGACGATTTATCGGTGGCTGGCGATGAACTGGACAGCGTGACATTTGGTCTAAAGTGGTTTTGCCTAAAAGTGTTTTTCCGCCTTCATTTTGCCTAAAAGTCGCTTCTCCTTTAAGTAATTTTGCATAAAGTTATTCGTCTGAAGTCATATTGCCTAAAAGTTGTTCCGCGTAAAATAGTTCTGCTTGAAGTTATTCGTCTGAAGTCATATTGCCTAAAAGTCGTTCCGCGTAAAATAGTTCTGCTTGAAGTCCCTTTGCCTCAAATCGCTTTGCGTAAAATTATAACCCCTCGCTGAAATGTACAGACAGTCGGTTTGCCTAAAGTAAAGTGGTTTTAGACTTGAAGTCATTTTGCCTACATCCGTTTTGTCTAAAATTAGGTAAAACATGTACTCATGAAGTGTTGCATCTTAGGCTGGCTCTTGCTCACTACTGTACACTCTTGGTGCTCCCAGCAGCGACCTATAACCACTGTGGGTCTGGCTGCAACTTGACGTATTGGTATAGGCTATTTACTGTAAAAAGAGCGTTTCTGATACCCTGCTTAAAATATACTTGCATGTACGTTGTGTATGCTTCCGCCTTATGTCAAATTAACATTGTCATGGTCCTCATAACTTTATTCATGCGTCGGTCAAGTGAAACCTTGAAAATGATTAGAAAAGCAATATATTGTACAAATCTGCTCATTTTTACCGTTCGATTCATTATAAAAAAAACAGAAAGCGAAGGGAATAATAGAAGTTATCAGAAATGGTTACCTAACACCTTTTATTCGACGTCAAAATACGGAACTGCGTCCTATCCATCGTTGCCAACTTTACCGGACGCATGTCACTCAATTCGCCCGTTAAAATATATGCAGTTAGGGGCAACGCTTTTTTTTTTCTAAAGTTGATTTTAAAAGTGCTCGCTTTATCGTGAACAGCAATTATTAGTCATTATCGAGCTGCGAAGCATCGTATTTCAAAATGTTGTGACGGCATGCTTCATAATTACGCGTTTGTGACTAGTTCGTGAACTAGGAACCACAAGGTACGCTGTGACATCTCGCCAGCTACTAATAGCAAACACAAGTACTTCTTACTTGTGTATATACCTACCGAAGCCGTACAATGGGGACAAACTTCTGGAGGTGATTCCTGAAAGGGAAACGATAAAAAATAACAGGATTCATGTCAACATATGTCGGGAAATGTACAGAAACACTGTTATGTACTGTACATAAACTCTGCAATTGGAACAGCTGCACATGGGTTGAAAAACAGAAGAGACGATGAAGGTGTCGTGTAGGCGGATACGTACATAATATTCACTCGCCACTCTTCAGGTACAAGTTGGAACAACGTTGTGACGTGTGAGTGAGTGAAGAGGTTTGGCAAGCTCATTGCATCGAGGTCTTGAGAGCCGATGAGGGGTGAAGCGAGTTGAGTAAGGGGAATTACACCGAAGTGACAACGCGCCGGATTAGTGCGCACTCAGTATAACATTATTTTGCATATGAACTATCTCTTACCAGGCATTTCCAACACAACTATTCTCTCCATGTTTGCTTCATATTAATTATAAATTAAATATTGCCATTTATAGATATAATACATGCGAAAGTTTATTTTAACTAAAAATGCAGTACTTTTATGTTAATACAAGAATAAAACGCTTGTAGTAAGTAATATATTTTGGTAACAGCCAAATACGACATGCATACGGTGATTTTTACATGTTTCGGTACAAAAAGCGTGAAGAAGCCACGGATATACTGTAAAGCTGGTTCCATAGTACAGCGATGCATTGCGAGGGCGAAGAAGAACAAGTATTCGTGTACGTAGAGAATAAGGAGAACAGCTGTTCGTTTACGTTCTGAAGACGACAGGCGCGTTGGTGCCTCGTTTACCCGCTACACGCGAAACAAATGAGCGTGACAGCGTCGATGTATTCGTATGTCTTTTGTCGCATTCGTGAGGTCTAGAAACGAAATTTCCCTCCATAAAATAGGTAACAGCGCCACCTCGGAAGGCGTCCGTCGCTGACAGATCATCGCTCAATTTTGAAACAGTAAGTATAACTCGTCGGAGCCCATCGCCTCGCATCGCCTCGCATCGCATCGCTGTATTGTGGAACCACTAAAAGTATAACTCGTTCTGCTTTCTTGAGACGTGAATGTGTTTCCCTAGCGACCACGGTCATCGGTTGACGTTTTATTTAGAGACAATAGCTAGCATCACAAATCCAAACTGAAAAAAAAAAAAAAGGTTTTGTTTAATCAAACAAGATTTGTTTGCTGCAACCAAATAATTTTTTTATATAGGGACAATGAATAATTTTGTTGCTGAAACCAAATTATTCTGTCGTTCTCATTTGGTTCTCCCAAACTCTAAGAAGATTTGGTTGGCTACACGTACATTAAACAGTTTGTGCAGATATATAAAATTTTATAAGTTCGACCGCGTTTCGAACCTAGATCACCTGCGTCTGAGCGCTACGCCATAGTAATCTCAGCTAATGATGCGGGAAAGCTTTTAAATGGCTATACTGCAAATATTGGGCAATGTGTGTAAACAAATACTTCAAGCTTCACAGCTTTACTTGTCAGTGTGTTGTTGTATTGTTTTGCTAATGTGTTCGTACACTTGTTAAGCATCAATAGATGCACTAACAAACAAGGTTAATATCCTGATTGTCTCGGAAATGCAAATAAACCCTCGAGCTGTATTTTCGAACGAAGGCAGTCAAATGAGTGACCAACCAAATATATAAAGTTGATTCAACAAAATACTTAGTTGACAGTATAATTTTTTGTGGCCCAACACAGAGATTTTGTCTAGTTAAAACATATATTTTGTTAGACGAACAAACGTGATTTTTTTTTGTTTTTCAAATTTTGTTTGCTCAACAATATATTTTGTTAGGGCAACTGAATATATATAGGATTTGGTGCCATACAAACAAATATTTTGTTCGATTTTCTCTCAGTGCACGCTTCGACTCTCAAGGACCTCGATGTTAAGAGCCGCCAAAATATCTTCACTCGCTCACAAATCCGTGCGTACGCCACGAAATTAAGAAAACTGCTACTGCAAGGGGAAAGGTTTGAAAGTAATTTTCTGGTCCATCCATCTCGGAATATGCTGACCTCACGTCAAGAGATATGATAAAAGAATGATTTATGCCACGTAATTAGCTCTAGACCCGATATCAACAGTAGGCGTAAAAGTGACGTAAGCCACTAATGAGATGAGAATGCGTGACAACAGTTTAGTCGATGGAGAGAAGATTTTTCAGGCAAGGACTACATGAAGCTTTTTTCAGGCTTCAGACGTAATAATTACTATTCCAGTCGGTTAGAGACTCATAGACTATGCCATAATGAGAATTTCATTTAAGTGAGTATACTGTTCTATTTTTACTCATTGTTCCTGAGCTAGTACGAATATGCTACACCGCTCAAAATACTGCCTACGAGTCAAGAAAATAATATGTGTCGTCTTGAATTTCGAGTCTTGCTTTAGATGATGTACAGGGATTATAATATAGATCATAGGCAGTGATGTTTCAAATAGAAAGTGTCGTTATTTCAAAACAAGACTTGTTTTTTAATATAAACCCGTTAATATAGATGCGCTGAAAAAATCTACTACCAGATAAGATTTTTCCTTGTAAGGAAAAATAACCAATTTCTTGTTCCAGACTTATTTTTCCATGTCAATGATAAAACCAAATTACGATCAAAATTGAAACTAACGTTGCCCACAACCTATGGCAACGAAAGAAAAAATCAGTATTCATAAAAAAATTAATATTTTTTACCAACTCAAGAATGTATCGTAGAGAACAAAATTATTAAATTGCATTTTATACATACAGAGAGTTGTCATAAAGTTCAAATTACATTATATAATATCTAACATTAGTTATAAAAATGGAAACGAAATCAATGTAGTAATAATTAAATTGAATATTATTTACAGAGCATATTACAAATTATAAGAAAACTCCCGTTTTTCCCGAACACTTTCATCCACTTTCCGAGGAGAATGTAGGACTGGAGGACGCAAACAGAGCGACTGCTTACCCGCCGAAGGAACACGGTCGCGTGTTTTGTTGCTTGCGAGTTCGAGTTCGCTCCCGTTTGTGGAAATAAATACTAGATGGCAGCACTATGCGTGTACAGTACGTGAGTTACGAAAACTCTTGTTTCTCGAATCGGAAACGGGAAACTCAGAATTAAATGTTTTTAAAGTTAAGGCAAAAACTATAATGGGTCAAACCTTTTAAATATGTATATGGGCAAGTATTGCTTACTTTGCGTCTATGGAATAAACGCCACTGGTCCACCCAGATCTCCAGATTTACAGCCGTCAGACTTGTGTGAGGGGAAATCTGAAGAACAATGTGTAGGTCACAAAGACTCTGGGTGATATGAGAGGCACGACTGCCGCCGCTTGTGAATGTACTACCATGCAAATCGTAGCAGGTATTGTTTTTTCGTTCTGTTCTAGAGCGTTGCAGTGTAAACATTAATTCGGGATACTTGGTATTCTCGGTTAAATAAAAATGCCAGATTTTAAACTAATCTAAAAGAAAAATTTGCGATCTTGCGACATTTATTTGAATCGGTTGCACTTCCACTGATAAATTTCAATTTCGATAATATTTTTTCAATATCGTTGAATGTCGCTCGGCAAGCGCGCACGTGCTCTCAAAGCGCTGCGGCGGACAGCGCTGCAGGAACAATGGGCATGGGGGAGAGAAGGGCCGTGACGAATGCGCTCAGAATGCGGGGTGTTAGTTCCGAGAGACGCCACACAATGGAGGGCGGCGCTGCGAGCCTCCAGCTTCACTCCACAGAGCGCAGCACGGTCGGCGGCTTGCTCGGCCATTGTCGGCGCGCTTCGGTGCTTCGCATCGCGTCCCGACGGCTCGAATCGAGGTTATGTTCGCGACGGCACAATGCAAACGCCGGCTGCAGCGGAAATGCAGTCGACTCGGGGGACGCAACGAACAAAGGAACAAAGAGGGAGGGTAACTGAAAGCGCCAGGTCGAGTTGCAACGTTCGTGACTTAAAATAACTTATACTATCAAGGTATAACCGCTGTGTTTATGTTATCAACCAGTACTGTCTTTAAGCTTTTCAGAAGCTATTCACTATATAAGTTGCTCAATCCCATTACCTTGCACCTCTACTATCCGTTACTTAAGGCCGGGTGTAGGTTGAAGATGACGAAGGGGAAAGGGGGTTAGCTTGCTACTATCCTTAGGCTGTTTCCGAATTGTCAGTATATGCGTGTGAGTACATACATCTGTGTATTAGCAGTAGTGATGTGTACTTGTTGAAGCTATTCATGATAGACTGTCGCACATTCTCGCGGAAACATCAGAAACTATGTGACAACAAAAAAAATATGCAGCGTATGGTGTTGTATATACATTACAACTTCTATGGTTACGCATAAAGAAAACACATAACCATTTAAAACATTTGTTATTAATTTTTGTGTCATGGTTTAGTACCTTGATATCTTACGAGTTTAAGCGCTGAAACATGGCTTTAGTCGGGAATGAGGAATTGATAGGCGCATTAGTTGGCGCGTATTATTTACAAGAGGAGAATAAAAGGCGGCGCAGAAATATTGTTGTACACTGGTTGCTTCGCAGAGCAGCAAGACAACGGGTGTATGTTGTTTAGAATGAAAACTATTACACAAACATATGCCAATATAATGCCAGGAGTATATACAGTAAAAACATTTTCTTTACAGCAAAGAAAAAAATTCCTTCGAGGATCTCTAGCTTGCGGCAAAGAAATATTGCTTAGCAATGAAGAAAAGCTTTAAAAAAATACATTTAGTGTTACCAAATTTTTTCTTTAAAAAATTTTCTTTATCTTTATGCAACCAAGTATTTTATCTTTTCTGCAACATAAAGCTTGCTTTACTAAAACTGCAAATTATCTTTAACTTAAAGATTAGAGTTAACACTGTAAAAAATTATGGCAAAATTACCTGACAGGTATAACGTAATATTCGCAAACTTGTGTGGGAAACATTTTTCTCCTTACGTGTAAGGTAAAATTACCGCGCTCTGGAGTAAAATTCACGCACGTAGAGGTGGAAAACCCCATAAATGGATGGGAAAATTACCATACGGTGCGCACGTCTCTTCAAAATAGTTTCAACAGCTAAATGGGAAAACGGCCGGAAGTACAAACATTTAAAACCCTAATAATCACTGATACTGTAGAACTGTCTTCGCGGTAGCAAAATGTCACGACAATGTCAAATGAAGGAAGGAAAAAAAAATGGAGAGCGCCACGACCTCCTGTGCATAAGATCCATGGTTCGCGCCCACCCTCCCACAAGTGTCTAGTTGATGTTGCGGTTCCTGTTCCCTATAAGATATACGCAATAAAAAAAAATTAAAGGGAATAATATCTTCGGGCAATTTTAAGTACAATTTTACTATACAATATAGTTAATATTACCATAATTGTTTGGGATTTTCCCCTACTTTTTTCAGGTACTTCTTCCGTACGATTAGGAAATAATACTTTACATGTTATATAAATTTACTCCACATTTAACACGTAATTTTACCTTACATGTAGAGGTAATTAGCTTCCCTTACATGCGAGGGGATTTTACCTCGAATTTCTTTAAAGTGTAATTATTGTTACGGTAATGCAATGTTTTTGTTACCATTGTTATATGCTTTAAACAAAAATACTTTGCGGCAAAGTTACTTTGCAGTGGTTCATATTTAAACAAAAATTTTCTTTGCTGCAACACAATTTCCATTGTGGCAAAGAAAGTGTTTTTAGAGTGTAGAAATTCTTGCACCTCGGTATCCTGAGGACATGTTTATATGCTCAGCTTGTCTCGATTTCACAATTACACCACACCAATAACCTTTGTATATTGCTTTATCTCGTCGGTGGAAGGTTGTAAACAAATTAGGACAGTTGTTATGGGATTTGTTCAATTTATTTATCGTATGTGAAGAAACATTACGCAGAAGCTGAGATTTTATCTTCGTTCCTCAATACGTACCTCATCATGTGTTTGAAATATGCACATTGATAACAAAATTAATATAAATACAATCCAATAGGGTATGTAATAACTTGCAATTACAATATTGCAATTACAATATTATTTGTAAGTATACAACTGGGAAATATGCTGCAGACGTTTGTAAAACACTAAGAACTTTATTCATAATTGAAAGTACATTTATTAAACTGATAATTATTGACATACACATCAGAACGATATTTTATTAAATTTTAAAACTCGCGAACTTTATAACCACAAAACGTACACTTTAATTTTAACAACTGAAATGAATGTACCGACTGCCGTAAGTACGCAAGTATGATCAGCAAGTAAGCAATTTCGTTTACTTTCCAAGTATAGAGCCGGTGTATACTATACTGCGAAGTCGGACAACGCTTGTATATACATAGCGATGTCACTTCCGGGGACAGGTACGCACAAGTATGCATCTCAGGAGTACTATCGGAAGCAACCTTAACGTGTTTTGTAAATTTGTAAAATGGCGTATATGTCATTATGACGTCAGAGAGAACACACACTATTTGTCTCAAATCGTCGGAGAGGGCACGAATGAGCGAGAAAACACACACACACACACACACAGAGAGAGAGAGAGAGAGAGAGAGAGAGAGAGAGAGAGCACGAAGTTGTGTACTCGCTGGCGCTCTCTCGCACTCTCTGACCACTCGCCATATTTGTTTACATTATTTCCGTGTTTGAATGAGCTTATAGTATATTTCTGGGCCAAAACGACATCGCGTTTTACACGTAAGTGAATAATTTTAACTATTTTAGACGACTTAATTTAAATAACACATAACTATAAAAATATATATAGGAATTTCTGGCAAACTGTCGTATTTTCTGTAACTTTGGTTCAACATGGTGGTCAAATATAAAAAATAATTAACAGCACTTGATGGGACTTCCTGTACCTTGGTAGTGTGTAACTGAACAGTAAACGGCAACGACAGCTATTCGCTGTTGCTGCCAACATATTGTTTAGTTGAAATGATGGGTGTTTCCGCAGTTATTTTAGGTAGTATTTTACTATCGAAAAATAACTAAGTTTGCAATGACAAATTATTAATGATTATGTCGGAACTGACAAAACAGGTTGTCTTGTGTCACCAATTGTTTTCGATGAATTTGAGCATCAGTTTAAATGGAATAATTTAATTCATAACTGGTGAACAACTCTCTCAACACAATATGATAGGTTGCAGTAGGTCATAAGTAATGATTTCCTAATGTTCGATTGCCCTAGAAATTGTTACGAATGGTTTTATGATACTTCCGAGCAGTGCGAAGCTTCATTGGGCGAACGTATAATAGACCATTCGCGGTGTCTCCGAACGTTTTGAAACAAACCTATGAAAAATCACCCTATGAGTAACACGCCAACCTGGTTTTTTTTAACAACTTGTATAGCACAAATATATATCACCGTGATTAACTTCAAAATATTGTAAATTAAACGTTGCCTATTAATATATATATATATATATATATATATATATAAGTTTTTTGGTAGCACTGATGGTAATATATTTCATTATAAAGTACAGTTAAAAATGGCTATGTTATGTTTACATAAGGCGGATGAATACACAACGTGCATACAAGTAGATCTTAAGTACGGTTTTGAAAAATGTTAATTTTTCCGTGAATAGCCTATAATGTGCTATTTCGTGTATAACAAATATCTTAACAATATAAAATGTTAACTGTGAGAATTATCGTCAATACAGGCATTGTTAAAAAGTCACAAAGCTGACCTAAATATGGTCATAGGCCTAAATTGTAAACATTCGTACGAAATAGTTTTCGAAATATGACAGAGAATTCTTTGAACAGTTGAAAAGTGTTAACGAAGCATATGACAGTTAAAACATAGAATTCACACCGATGTTTGTTTGTGACACTGTATGTTTACGTGTAGCGGAATAATACGTGCTAATCGGTAACCGAAAGTACAACTTCAGCAGGTCTTTAGAACAGTGAGAAGTAACGGTGAATGTCCTATGAGTATTATGATGTAAGCTAAGTTACATGAAATGAAAAAGAAAATACACTCTATTGCGATATGAACGTAAAAATAATATTGATATCTCTTAATACTGCTCGCTTTTCAGGTGTTCATTTACCCACGTGAAACGTGAGTATAGAATAATGTTTGAAGAGAGTAACTGAACAGCTATAGCACTCGAAGAAAGCTGCTTTTATTTGCAGTTTCCTCAGAAAAGGTCGTGTTTTATCGGGAACAGACTGTAGCTGCGAATATTAGATTTTTGGTTTTTGTTTTGTGAAGCAAGTTGTCGATAAACATGCCTGCGAGATTCGATTCCACGTCGCCAAAATGATTTCTAGGTCGCGCTGACCGACGTCTGCTAATGCAGTCGGGACAGCCACGGAGTACTCGTCCGGTATAAAAAAAAAAAAAACCCCTCCAGACCGCAGCAAGCGTAAAAACCTGGCACGTAACGACTGATTACACGTTGTTAAGCTTGCGGTAAACGCAAGACGTGCGGCCCTTGTCAGGGCCCAGAATTAAAAATCAGATCTCTCTGGCATGTAATTTGAGCGGAGCGTGATCCAGTGGATGCCGTAGTACCTCATACCGAGTAACTGTTTGCCGAACAATTAAGGGAAGAGGAGTTATTGCCGCTCGAGAAATGATTGGAAACAAATTGGTAGACATTTTTTCTTTACCTGTCGTACTTGTGTACCTCGCGTGATAGGTAGTCTGAAAGCCTCCGTGATCTTCATTTCTTTACAGCGTTCCAGGAAGAAAGCCAGGCAGAGAGAGGATGCGCAGAGACCAATGCCTTCGTTAGCTCAATGACACGGCGATAAAACAGAGTCTTTCGGAGCGTTATAAATTACACCGCGCAGAACATGCACTCTGGTTCCTGATAACTGCTCTCGATGGCAATACAGTGATCATGCGAAGTGGAGAGCGAATTGTAAAGGGCGCACTTATTTCCCCTTACGTGCATCAAACAAGTTAGGCTGCCTGCTTGACTCGGCGAGAATGTGGACCACTAGGCAGCCAGAAGCAGGTGTAGTCAGGAGGGTTGCATATTCGTCAGGCCGCTCGCCTCCTGTGACGACTCGATCCCAGGCGGGGTCATGCCCTGTCGTCCAGCGGGTTTTCTCGGGGCAGTCCCGTTTTAACCTCCCTTACATTCCACCACTCCACCACCCTAACCGTATTTTATTCTCTCCGGCTTATAGGACATTGCTTTTAAACGACTTCCTAGTTGTTATATTGTTATCATTGTAAACTGTCGTGTCTATTCGAACTTTAAAAAAACTATGAAATATTTCTCTATAAATACTTTTCAGGACAAAAACTGAAGTCGATATTTTGTTTCCCCAGTCATAAATATGTTTTTTTGTAACATAAAAATGTGGTCCTGGAAAAGTGTTGTAGAGTGTACTTTGCTGGGAGCTGCAGGCTGTTCGCGATTAAGTGAGCATTCTTCTAATCAACCTTAGAAAAAAATCTACTCTCCCTGCGTGCATATGTTTTAATGGGCGTACTGAGTGACATGCGTCCATTAAAGTTGGCAACGCGGGATGGAAAGTAGTTTCATACCTAAGCGTCGAATAAAAAGTGCTAGGTAACCATTTGTGACCAACTTGAATTATTTATTTCGGTTTCTGTAGTTTTTTTATTGCATCAACCAATAAGAATGAGCAGATTTGAAAAAGATATTTACTTTTATAATAATTTCGTAGTTTCGCTTGACCGACGCATGAATAAAGTGATGAGGCTTATGGCTATGATAAGTCTACATAAGGCGGATGAATACACAACGTGCATACAAGGGTTTTCAAAAGTGCTCATTTTACCGCGAATAGCCTATACTTGGAAATAACAATTTAGACCCAGTTTAATTTCCGTTTTCAGGCGTGGCAAACAAAGAAATTTGTGAGTGCTGTACTTAAGTCTATACAACACAATTGGTTCATTGTCACAGCCAGTGAGCTGTAGGCTATATGTTCGGCTACAGCTATAGGAACACATTATGACCTATACAAATAAGACGGGTTCGCAAATCGTTTACAAACAGGTAAGATGATTGGTCATTGAGTTTCCCAGTGTGCGATACAGACCAAAAATTACCTTCACGAACGTAATGTACTCAACTGTGTATACTGGGTCTAGCTGTAGAATATACGACAATATACGTAATTTGAAACGTATTTCTGGTGTTGTGAGATTATTTGTCTGGCATACCCTAAATAGGCGCAGCAGTTGATGGAGGTCCTGTAGAAATATCGTCCTGTACTCCCGTAGGTATTACAGTGACTCGTGAGTTTGCAATTACTTTGAAGCTATATTGTGTTCACAGTTTCTTCACACTTTTTGAATGAAGCATTTGAAAAACTACTCCATATGTGTGACGTGTTTAAGTTATTTCCTAAATATGCCATTTATTACAAGAGTTTTACACCTCTGTTAACATGAAAGTGTCTTATTTGACCGTTAAAATTATAGTTTCTCTGTAATTTCTTTGTAATGTATACTATTACATTAATATTATATATGAAAAAAAATCAATGAGAAACCACGTGTGTTGGTAGCGCCTAGTGAGAAATAGTTCTCACGCAAAATATTATCACAACTGAGTGCGCACGAATTCTGTGCGTTGTCCTTTGGTGTAATTTTTTAGACTTAGTTAAGCTTTGTTTGCACGAGGCGGAGGAATATCCTGGAAGTAGAACTGTAGTAGGTGTTCAGAAAAGGCTGAGGTAACCGTGAATGTATTATATTAATGCACAGTCTATACTCAGTAGGCCTACCCCATGAGTAGCGTGATTTGTTGTTCCCTAGATTTGCCATGTATCGCAAGAACGTCTTAACACAAAGTGTCTTATTTTCTGTCAAATTGAACGTCGGCTTCAATTTTATCTGTAAATTTTAATGTGCTATGGATAATTAGCCTAATATAAAAACTGAGAGAGAACGTATTTGTTTGCATAGGCTGTTCACGGTAAAACGAACACTTTTGAAAACCTTGCTCGAGATCTACTTGTATGCACGTTGTGTGTTCTCCCGCCTTACGTAAAATTAACATTGCCATGCGCCTCGCCACTTTATTAATGCGTCGGTCAAGTGAAACTGTGAAATTATTAGAAAAGTAAATTCTTTACAAACCTGCTCATTTTTACACTCCAATGCATTAAAAATACATAAAGATAAACAAATAATTTAAGTTATCTCAAATGATTACATAAGACTTTTTATTTGACGTTATTATATGGAACTACTTTCCCTCCATCGTTACCAACTTTACTGGGCGCATGTCACTCAGTGCGCCCGTTAAAATATATGTAGATAGGAGCAGTTCATTTTTTCTAGGGTTGATTTCAAAAGTGCTCACTTTATCGTGAACAGCCTTTAGAAATTGTTCTGATACAAAAATCATTAAACTGAGCGCGCTCGAATGCGTCACTTTGTCCCTTTTGTGTAAATTTCTGGTTTGAACTTCGTGTGTAGACGGTCGGCGTGACTATTATTGTATTTTTTATTTCCTTATGACGTACATGCAAACTTGTGACGTACATGCAAACTTGTGACGTACATGAAAACTTGTGACGTACATGAAAACTTGTGACGTACATGCAAACTTGTGATGTACATGAAAACTTGTGACGTACATGCAAACTTGTGACGTACATGCAAACTTGTGACGTACATGCAAACTTGTGACGTACATGAAAACTTGTGACGTACATGCAAACTTGTGACGTACATGCAAACTTGTGACGTACATGCAAACTTGTGACGTACATGCAAACTTGTGACGTACATGCAAACTTGTGACGTATATGAAAACTTGTGACGTACATTCAAACTTGTGACGTACATTCAAACTTGTGACGTATATGAAAAGACGTAATTGAAGACTTGTGACGTACATGCAAACTTGTGACGTACATGCAAACTTGTGACGTACATGCAAACGTGTGGCGTATTGCGTAACATCAATAGCATTAAAAGAGAAAGGTTGACGTTCCCATATTCTGTGACATTTGAAATGTGTTAGTGTTATCGCATGAAAACAACTCTTAAATAAATAAATAAATAAATATATATATATATATATATATATATATATATATATATATATATATATATATATACACGTTGTAACCTTCTGTTAGAAAATTACACCAGGAGAGTTACCACGTAAGTGTGAGGAAAGAAATGTGGAAAAAATAAATAAATAAAATGTGACCAAGCGAGTTGACATGTTGGTATCGCAGTGGCCATCTTCAACTCCCGGGTCACCGTCGTTTGTGCAACTCAAGTGTTGCCAACCTGAAGAACAGCAAGTCAGTACCATTCGTTCAGAAGTTCGGCTGTAATTAATCAAATTCAACTACCGCTATATGAAGGCAGTAATGCAAATCTCTTGTGTTAATGTAATTATGTAACACTTTTTTTTTTCAATTACTTTGTATTCGTGACGATAATATTGTAAGTTGGAAGTCATGTGTGTTAGCGGTGCCTTTTACAGCTTAAAAATAATTACAGCACATAAGTGCATACGCTACGAAAAAAAATATACCAGGCTGGCGCTGTGTCGGAGATACGGCCGTGGGTTCATTACCTGAGTACGTCTTCTTAAGGGGGTAATATTTTTATATATGAATAGGAATTGAATTAACGGAAGGAAATAGACACTTGGCTTCTGTGGCTTAAATCAAGAGACCGAGCGAGGTGGCGAAGTGGTAACTCACTGGACTTGCATTCGGGAGGACCCGGGTCCGACCACTCTGATTCCGGCCCTCCATGGTTTCCCGAAATCACTTCAAGCGAATGCTAGGATGGGTCCCTAACAAAGGCAATGGCCGATTCCTTCCCCAATCCCTCTCCCCTGCGCAACTTGCACCGTCCCTAATGACCTCGCTGTCGACGAGACATTAACCTACCTAAAGGCTGCACTTTAAGAGTGAACCTTAGAAAAAAGTCAGTGCCCTTGCATGCATTATTTTAATGGGCGCACTGAGTGACATTCGCCCAGTAAAGTTGGCAACGATAGACGGAAAGTAGTTCCATATCTTAACACCGAATAAGAATTGTTCGAAACCATTTGTGAGAACTTCAAAATTAGTTCTTCGCTTTCGGTTCTTTTAATGTATTGAAGTGTAAAAATGAGCAGATTTGTGAAATATTTGCTTTCTTAATGATTTCACAGTTTCATTTGACCGACGCATAAATAAAGTTATAAGGCCCATGGCAGTGTTAATTTTACATAAGGCGGAGGAATTCACAACGTGTATACAAGTAGATCATAAGTAGGGCTATCAAAAGTGCACATTTTACCATGAACAGCCTATACCTACCTTAAATCAAGAGCACTCAATCAATAGGAGAAGTTATCGACGATAGTAATTTTAATTTTACACGTGGCGGAAGAATTGACAATGTGCTTACATGTAGATCTTAATTTCTCGGTTTAGAGTAAACAGCATATACACGTTTGTCTTCGTAATGCCGGCCTTAACAGGCGAAGGGAAGGCGGGACTTTGTCATGTCTTCAGTCGCTGGCGAGCACGAAGGTTGCCCTGCGACGCCTGCGTCGACAGCTTCTCTGATTGATGGAGCCGCCGGGTCCTCCCCCTCCCCCCTCGCACCGGTCCACATGCCTCATCACTCCGTCATTCTCGCCTGGCGATGATGGATGAGGTGTAGTGTGAGGTGTCAAACTGACGTCCGGACCTGATTGGCGCTCGTACCGTCTTCCCGTGCACACGCCCTTCCCCCTCTCCCTTCGCAAACCCTACGCGGAACCAGTGTTGCCAACCCAGTGGATTTACTACCAGATTTGGTGGATTTCATCTACTGCCTTGGGAGGAAATTTGTTGTTGGCTGTTCACTGTTAATTTTTTTATTTCATTCTGCGAAAGAATTTAATTTGGGGACCACACAAATTTATAGGCTGTTCAAGGTAAAGTGAGCACTTTTTAAGGCTCTTCTAAATGTTTCCTTTCATCCTATTTCCATTTTCCCTCTGCTTGTTAATATAAACATTGCTTTGTGACGAATAAACACGGTGTATACATTTCACCACCCTTAAAATTTAATGCCCAATGCTGAAATAAGTTGTATTTATTAGTGGTTAGAGCCTGTTGGGAGGGCGGAAAAAAAGAGCTTACTTTACCGTGAAAAGCCCATAGATATTTCTAGTCAAAAGATTATATATATATTTTTTTATGTAGCACAAAAATTCAAAAATTTTGGAATATGGGAGGCTTTTCACGATAAAATGAGCACTTTTGGGGTCTGGTTACTTTTTCTTTTCAGCCATTTTTTTATCCTTTGACGGCGTTAAAAAAAATGCATGTTGCCATATAAGTAAAATACGCATTGTGTATATTCCACCACACTAGGAAGTTAACGTCAAAGGCTAAAATAAAATATTATTCCTAGTGAGAGGGCTTTCAAAAGTGCTCACTTTACCGCGAACCGCCTATAATTAAGTATCAAGGATATTTAACAATGTGAACTAAGGTATTGGTGTTCTGAATTTATTTTGAATAGGTATTAATGTTTTCGCCAACAAATTTCTACTCGTCCGAGAGAAAATAACAATAAGAGTTATTAGTTTTTTTTGACGTATAAAAATGTGTGGGCGAAAACCTCGATGCCTATTTTGAAAGCGATTCAAGATGCCAGTATCCGAGCACCCGTTCTTAAATATCCTTGATACTTAATTCAAATGTTCTGTATATGATATATATCACATGTCATGTGATTTTTTGTCTAAGTTAATTATGAGCCAAAAAAACTGCGGCTCAAATTTTACGAAATGTTCGAATTTTCGGTGCTGCTATTTTGGAAAATAAAATATCATTAACTGAAAATATTTACAATCATGTGGTATATAAATCTCTTTCAGATAATTAAATAAAAAATACCGCGATAAAAGGCCTTACTCAAGGCCGACACGATCATACACGCGAATTATGCGACTGTCTAGGCAGTCAAGAAGTCAAAGCGGGAGGAGGTTTAGCAGCATAATATGCTTTAGAATTCCACTATAAAGAAGTTAGTTAAAATAAAAAATATTATTGTTAGTATATTGTAACATTTGTTACATATCAACATTGTCGTATTTTAATCTATCAGGAAGTGGAGTGGAGAGATTTGGATGCTCTTAAAACCGAGGTCCTGAGAGCCGATGAGGGTGAAGCGAGTTGAGTATGGAGAAGCGCCCGAATGCAAGGACGGGGGGAACGGGAGAACCCCGAGGAAACCCGCCGACCAGCGGCATCTTCCAGCACGATTCCCACATGCGGAAATCCGGGGGCGACCCCGCTGGGAGTCGAACCCGGTTCGCCTCGGTGGGAGGTGAGTAGCCTAACCACTACACCAACACGGCTTCTTTGAGTGGACAGCAACGGTTTACTAGGATCGAGGAGGTTTCAATGTTCGTCGACTCCGTTAATTTGAGAAATGAGTGTTATAGGCTGTTCACGGTAAAATGAGCACTTTTGAAAGCCCTGCTTAAAATATACTTGTATACATGTTGTGTATTCCTCCGCGTTGTGTAGAATTAACATTGCCATGGGCCTCGTTACTTTATTGATGCGTCGATAAAATTAAAACTGAAATCATTAAGAAAATAAATACTTTATAAATCTGCTCATTTATACACTTCTATGCATTACAAATACAGAAAGCGAAAGAAATAATTTTAAGTTTCCCACAAACGGTTACCTATCACTTTTGATTCGAAGTTAAGGTATGGAACTATTTTCTATCAATCGTTACCAACTTTACTGGGCTCGCGTCACGTAATGCGCCAATTAAAATGCGTACACGCAGAGGCAGTGACTTTTTCATAACGTTAAATTGTACAGCGTTCATTTGATCGTGAACAGCTTTTAACAGCGGGTAACACGAAGGGAAAAGAGGACCTACAGGTCCTTTGTCTAGACCGCCAAGTCACGTTGCACCAGCTCCGTAGATAATTAAGCACACTTGAAAGCCCTGGTTAGGATGTATAATCCGTTCACGGTTATTTCCAACGTTTTCGAAGTCCTGGTAAAGTTTTGATCTCAGGATATTCCTCCGCTTGATCAAGTCTACAAAAAAAAAATGTTTATACGTTTACAAGAAAAATCCTTGGGAACCTAATTGCCCAGAAAAACTTCGTAAAACTACAAAGAATTTTCTTGTATAATCTGCAAAACATTTATTTGTAATATTACTGGAGGCCCGAGAATGTCGCGGGTTCATTTGTAAACAAGTTGGAATTCACACACTTGTTACTTTTGTAATTGGTCGATGTATTGTTTGACACTTCCTGGAGATGAATGAGCCAATAACAAACATGCAATAAGTTGTTTTTCAAACCAGCGCCCTTTATTACCACAACAAATAAACAGTTGATATTTGTATGAGAGTATATGAGACTGTAAAGTCTAGCTTACAGGTAATTGAACTCGCGAATTTCTCGAATCTCTAAATATTACAAATGATAGCCTTCCCAGTAAACACGGAAAATACGGGCCAGAATCGGGCCGGTAAAAGCGAGCTGACAAACTCCGGCCAGCCGATACCGGCCTGCTGTCTTATGCTGGAAACGGCCCGATGGAAATATGGACAGGCGGCTAATTGTTGGCCGACAGTGTCGGGCCTGCGACGACTGGATGTCGTTTCGATGCCGGGCCTGTGCCTGGATGTGGCTATGATGCCGGCGAACATTCTGACTAAAAAAAAGACATAATGCTGATAACAGCTAGCTGACATCTTGCCTATTCAGAACACTTTCCAAAAGTTTGTCGGCAAAAAGATATTAATTATTCAGTGTGATGAAAGGCCTTGTCTCGAAAACGTTACGCGCTGGAATAAATAAGGCAATGGCCAGCTTACGGAAAAGACAAAGATGCTTTAATTGAATCGGCCAAGAAATATTTTTGAAACACTTGCAACATGTTTGCTCTGCTCTATCATGCCGACATATTTTCGGTGATATCCATCCTTTGTCCTAAAAAATATATCGGTCCATTGTCTTTTTTCAAACGGCAAAGATTGGGTCTCAAAAAAAGACATCACGCCGTAGTCAGATGGCTATCTTCTGGCATTGAAACGACAGTTGCCGACACTTTGCCGACACTTTGCCGACAGGTTGTGTTTTCTGGGTTGTTTTAGAACTGACATTATTGAAAAGCGCACATAAAATTACTTTATTTTTCTTAATAAATGTGATAACTTAATAACAGGGAAGAACTGAAAAAAATATTTCAAATTAACATTTAGGGAAAAAATAATCATGCTTTGCCAGCACGGGGGATAGAAGTAAAAATCCTTTGTATTATTAGTCGGGACGCTCAAAAACATGACGAACTTGACTTACGTGCTTAAATATTATTTGTACTGAAATATACCTGCAAGTACCTAAAAATTATGTTAGAATAATTGGTTAAGAATAATAAGTACATTTATTTCATTCTAAGACTTCTGTTGTTTAGTTAAGAGATTTGGACAGCTATTGACAACGAGGTATTTGTTGAAGTGCGTGGAAACATGTCAATATAGTACACAGATTTCTTGAGGTATATTACAAACACGACCTTATAGTTTTACAGGGTAAATCTTTGTACTGTTACAATAATTTGTTAAAATTACAATGAATTCCTCAGTGTAGAAAATGACACCGATGAAACAGCGCCCCACATTCGCGTGCACTAACTCTAACAATACTTTCAATAATAACTGGGCATTACCACTACACGTGTTTTATCCCAGTTCTTATTCATGTTAATGATATAATGAATTCTATAATGTATAGATAAAATAGAATTCAAAGTTCAAATTAACCAAAAATAAGATAATTTTATTCTAACAGAAGAATAAAGCGTTTGTGATAGACTACACTGAGAGAAAATCGAACAAAATATTTGTTTGTATAGAGCCAAACACATATTTAGAAAAATTAGACTGTCAACTAAATTTTTTGTTGAATCAATTGTATATATCTGTTTGACCACTAATTTGCCTGCCTTCGTTTGAAAATACAGCTCAACAGTTTGTTTGTATATTTTGTGACAATTAGTATAGTAATCGTGTTTGTTAGTGCACCTATTGATGCTTAACAATCGTATAAACACATTAATAAAACAATGCAACAAGAAACTGACAAGTAAAGCTCTAAAATCTAAAATATTAGTTTGCCCAATATTTGTAGTACATCTATTCAAAAGCTAAATCATTTGTTACAGTAGCTGAGACTATTAAGTCTTAGCGTTCTGACACAGGCGATCTAGGTTCGAAACTCAAGCGAACTTGTAGGATATTTTTATATCGGCCCAAACTGTTTACTGTGCGTGTAGCCAAACAAATATTTAGTTACACCAACCAAACCATACAGTTTGGGGCAACCAAATGAGAATAACAAAATAATTTAGTTTCAGCAACAAAATATTTCGTTGCCCCTATACAAACAAACAATTTGGTTGCACCAAACAAATCTTGATTTATTTAACCATACCTTTTTTTCAGTGTAAATTGGGTATTTGTGGTAACAACCAAACACACAATACACTTGGTGATATTTCTAAGCGTTGATTAAGAACGTGTAAAGAAACCACGAATAGACAATAATATTCTCCTCGCAGTGTATTCTTCCAGCGTATTTTAATTTTATGTATTCATATGCCTAATGACTTTATTCATGTGTCAGTCATGTGGAAACGTGAAATTGTTAGAACCCTAATGGCGAATACGAATTCTAATGTGTATAAAGTAAAACCGCCAACTTGGATTGCCGCGAATAAAAACATTACTATCGAAGTAAAACCAGACTTAAGAACTATTTTGTGTTCTTCTCTGTTAACGTAATATGATTTATGCAGAATTTATTAGTGTTCGTTTCGTAACTTCAGTATTAAATTATATATTGAGAATGTTCGACTACTGAAAATTTAACATTTTACGAGCTGTGTGTACGTAAACTTAGCTATGTATTATCCATTATTTGTAAAAAGGCAGGTACCGATTTATATTTAAAAATTTTCATTTTGCTATTTGTGATAAAATTATACATTGATCGTTATGAATTCGTGTTTATACATCAGGGAAAGGTAAATAGTCGAAGTTCTATAGCAAAAATTTTCGTTTCACTTCAAATTAACATAAAATTAGCAGCAAATGAAATAAATCAATATTGTGGGCAATGCTGAGCCTTAAATTGCATCATGCATGCCATTCTGCAAAGTAGCATATGTGCAGTTAGCATGTAGTACTTTTTTCTTGTCAGCGGTTGAATTTAAAGTGCTCAATTCACGATAAACAGCCCATACCTAGAGGTTATTTAATAATTTAGAGATTTTTTTTCTAGGTTGTCTGTAGAATGAGGTGAAAGTTTTCTAGAAGGAAAAATTTATATTACTAACTGGAGTCTCCAGAAACGTTTATGGCAAATTGGTGGCACAACTCTGAAAAACCCGAGATAGTTCTGCAAAAAAGTTGGCACCTGAAAACTTACAGATCCAATGAAGGAGAACTATTATCTTCAAATGCTTAAGTTGAAAATGCTGTAAAGTGAATGGTATGCTATCATTTGTCAGAAAACTAGTAAAAAAAAAAAAAAAAAAAAAAAAAAACACTGAATTGCTTACCATTCAGTGTGCTTACATTTGTTTGAAAACTAAATAATAATAATGTAGGCAAACCACGTACGATTGTTAAAAGATTATCAGTTACATAAAACGCAATTCCAGAAACAATAATATGCCTTTAGAATTAATTTTAAAAAATTGTTAAATGAAAGTGATGGGTATCGTCGTATTTCGAAGGATTATTATGAGGACTTTAACAATGTAGTAAATTCTGATGTATTTCCAATTAAGGCCTGGTGGAAGTCTATATCTAAGTGTTGGCAACACTGCCTTTTCCCGCGCTCTTCTCCTGCCATTCTTCGCCCCGACGCGACGCATTTTTCAGCGTCAACTTAGCGCGTCAATGGACGTCCCGCGGGAGAGATTCTCCACGGAGGGATGCTGCGACTGGAGCTTCATCTCCAAGACGTCGACCCCACACGGAAACAACGTGTCTCGAGCAAAGTGCTGCCCATGTGTCACAGCGATCTAGGCTCGCCACATGACAACACTCCGCAAGTCTTATAAGCTATTCACGATACAGGGAGCATATTTTGAAGTCCTCTCATTTGGAATAGTAGTCAATAAATACGTTTTATCGTAGCCTTAGACGTTAACTTTAGAAATATACACAGTGTGTTATTACTTAAATGGCAATATTGTATTTAAAAAGTGGCTGAAGGATACAAATTGCTGATAAGAAAAAAAGTAACTAGGGCTTCAAAAGTGCTCATTTTTACCGTAAACAGCCTGTAGCTGTGCACTGACTGCAGTTCCAGTTCTGGGAATGAAAACGTAGGTAGATAGTGATAAACGTGTTGTCGACAGCGATGGCGTTAGAGACGGAGCATGCTACTCGCAGAATCAAGAACAAGGAAGGAATACGTCAGGGTCTGTCTGATAAGAAACCACACAGTATTAGCCTGGAGTGATTCTGGGAATCTATTTAAAACCAGACACTGGATGGCCGGACTGAGAATCGTGTCCAGGCAAAGTGTTTATTAAGGAAGTATGTTCTTCTCCTGCACATCAACTTGGTTATGTCACGGCTCATGGTTTGGATGTTCTTCTCTCCCTCAACCTTCGCCACTAACCCCCCCCCCCCCCCGGTTCCCCTAAACATTATTTGAATAACTATTATTTGTATTAAAGTTATTTTATAAAAAATATTTAAATAAAAATTTTAAATATTGGCTCACCACCTTTGATCTCCAATAATTATTTACTGTTTCCTTGGAAAAATTAATAGCGAGACCATCACTGCAGATCCTTTTTTTTATCTAAGTATTTGTTTTTATAAATTTAAAAGAAATTGAAAGCGAGTTTTGTTACCACAACGTTTATGGCGCACAACATTGGGGTAAACTAATGCCCTTCACCAATCACAAGCCACGCTGAGAAACCGATTGGATAACATTTCGTAGTTTTTTTTAAGTTAGATTTATTTTATATTTAAAAAAAAACTAAAGGCATAAGTAAATAGTGTTACATATCAATGGACTCGTCTTTTCAAGAAGGCAAATACGACGGCGATGTAACTTTTATGTAACTGAATCACAGAGCCTCCGCATTGGATTTTGTAGTAACCCCCCCCCCCCCCCGGTCGCGTCTTCAATTTCTAAACCACCTCACAGTCCTGTCACCCTCCAACCGCAACCCACCCCTAATTTTTTTTTACTTTGATAAAAGCGTTTAAAAAAACTATCATATTATCGGATCATGCATGTTTTATGAGCATCGGAAATTATACTGAAAGGATCAATATATATGCCCGCCATGCAACACTGCCCTCCTTTCGTACCACGACCATGAAACTCTTCCCCTCGCCTCCCATGCGCAAAGTGTATAGACTACCCCCCCCCCCCCCCATCAACTCTTCATATAGAAATCTGTGCAGCCATAAATCATCAAATAAAATTTGATTTAATGTCTTCTATGAAATGTTTGAAAAAGTGTTCAAATCTTAAAAAAATACTGTTTAATTTATCGAACGTGTATTTTTAATATAAAATTGATTCATAAAATTTAAAAAAGATGTAAAATTTGCACTAACAATGGATAACTGGTAACATTCAAAAACGAAAGTTCACATGGTGTCAGATGGGTTCGATCCTCATATCTTCTGGTCGGGAGGCACATGAAATGCCGATTTTTTAAAAGTTGACTTTATTGACTTCATTGACCGATGTATTTGTCCGTTGGACATAGCGTGTGTGACGTTTGACTGTGTGAGTGTATTTCGGCGTGTGACGAGCTCCAATAGTAGACAACTCGGCAGTACACATGTGCGCGACGAGTGAACTGAGAATCTGCCGACTATAAGTCGACCACCTTACCACTGAGTATTGACAGTAGGGCACTTCACTATACAAACACATCACAGAGGACACTGTTTAAATGTCCTACATACCAAAAAAATCGCATTCCTTTGATCTGATACTTATTTTCATATCTACTTGTTCGTAATTTATTTCTGTATGCAGTTTTTTTTTTATCATAGGTTAGAGCATATACGGATCATCGACACGATAGCAACTATTCCGAGGTATATTTATAAATCATCAGAGAATATTATAAATTTTTTTTTAATTCAAGGTATTTAGTGTGAATAAATTTGGAAAGCTCTTAACAGCATGGACTAAGAGCCGATGAGGGTGGTTGAGGTTAGTATGGAGCAGCCTCGGAATGAAAGGGCGGGGGGAAATGGAAGGCCGCTGAGAAAAACCGTCAACAAGTGGCATCGTCTGTCAGGATTCCCACATGGGAAAACCCAGGAGTCACCCGGCCGGGGATCGAACCCGGTTCGCCTTGGTGGAAGGCGAGTAGGATAACCGCTCAGCCACAGCGGTCCCTCAAGGTCGTCACGTGTTAAACGTATTGAAACGTAACGACGAAACCTCCTCGTACACACTACACAGCAATATGCAACAGTATGAGACACTAAACAAAATGGAAAATAATAATAAACTGAGGGGAAAATGGGTTCTGCACACGTGTGTGTGTGTGTACGAGATTAACACTGCGACGGCTGTAGAACGTGTAAAGAATTTTCTGGGTAGAGTGCAAATTTATCTGCGCTGTCACGATCTGACGCGTGGGTTCTGAGATACGATCTTTTTAAAACGCCGTTCTTAGCCATTTGGAGTTCTCTAAAATGGTGTTTATTATGTGCGTGACACATCGAAAGTACTCAACAGCCCTCGCATGTGTCCCCAACACAGCCACGCCACATTTTGCTCTTACTTTGAATTTCGTCTCAGAATTTAAAACAGAATTACAGGAGAAATGAATAACATGTTTCCAGGAAATATTCTTCACGAGTTTCTAATAGCATGAGTAATTATTTCGAGTTATATATTCTGTAACATATTAATTTTGTGCAATTTTTAGGTTTGTACGGTAATGTAATACATTTCGAATTCCTTTAACTAATATCGTTCTTTTTTTGAGAAGAAAATTATTTTCTCCATTTTCTGGCAATTATTTTAGACAAATTCCGCATGTATATAAATGCTAAAAGTATGCATATGCTAAAATTGTATAAAGTAATTTTAGCTTCTCGAACGTTCTTAACTATGCTTTAGGGTTCATCTCATCATTTTATATATTGTTCTCTCATCACAGTCGTCCCCATTATCATCATCAACATCATCATCGTCTTCGTGATCTTCATTATTGTCATCATCATCACCATATGTAGTTCTGTTAGCGGCGATGTGACTTGCTAGATGTGCACGATGTTATAAGTTGACCTTGACTTCATCTTATAAGCTTTAAAAGAGGGAAGATAAGGATTATAATCAATAAGACGAATAGTGAAGCTAAATTGTACTAAGACATTTTACTTAAAAAAAAAATAGAATGACAGCATCATTGTAATGAACTGACTGGCCAACTAGAGACAGAAGGAGAAGGGTAAAGGATAAGTTTAGGAAACAGATAGAAGCATAGAAGGAATAGCCCACACCATTACCTCGTCCTGGACTCGCCGCCCCGACCTTCTGGTTGGAACCCCAGCTGGCTGATCCTGTCGCCGACTGCACCCTTGGCTGGCTCCATGGCTCCCTTCACACTTCTCACCCCACCCCACGTGCTCGTTTGCGAAATGTCTTCCTATTGGTTCCCACTGTGCACCGAGGACGGAGTTACCCAGTAGATTGTTAGTGTTTAGAAGGTTTGCTGGACCCACATTTTCTGTTTAACTTCGCGTATTTCTTAGTTAGTTTACAGATTGCCGAAGTGGCTCATTGTTTTGACTATAAACCTTCTTGTGGCCTGCTTTGCCAACTTTGTCGTATAAACCGTAGCGTGTACAGCGGGATACGGTCGTAACAACAGGAGCAACGTTGCAAACATATGGGACTTGAAGCGGTGACAATACAAGGGGCGGGCGGCTTCACCCCAATTTTCATTAATTGAAAGGGTTAAATTGATATCAAATAGTTAATTAAATTGATTGAAAGGTAATCAAAATGGGTTAAATGGATTAAATGGGTTTAATTTAATTGAAAGGGTTAAATGGATTGAAAGAGTTAATTTTTAATTGGATCAAATTTTTTTTCTTTCGTTCTTTTTGGGCGGTGGTAGCAGGAGCTCTGTACGATGTTGACGGTGTGGTGTTCTCAAGGTAACTGACCAGAGTGGTGGGTTGCAATGTTTTATATAGGTGTAGAGTTTAGTGCGAAAATGGGGTAAGGCAAATTTTTTCTAATTTTTCTAATTTTGAGGTGCTTGTAGGGATGTTGGTGGTAGATACACGGTTTTTACGAATATATTTAATACACGAGAGAAATTCAGAGTGTTTGAACGATCTCTAAGAGTGGCCTAAGTGTAAATGTTACGTTTTTTGGTGGGATATTGTTCGTAGATCGGTGACTTTGAAAGATACGATTTACGTGTTAAACAATCTGTTTTCGGAATGCAATTAAAAGTTAGATAATTTCAGAGTGTTCTACATACGATTAAATTACATGCATCGAATTGGAAATTTCAAACTACTGCGTGAATGATAAGTGGAATGAAGTGATTCTTTAATGTAATGTGAGTCTCGAGCTTAGAAATTTAATTTACACGAAAGAGAATTTTAACTACTCGAATAACATCTGATTTCGACAAGTGCAAACTCACTAAATATTATCTAGCTTGTCAGTATGAATAAATAACACATCAAAACGATTCAGCCTGTGAATACGACTTAAACCAGACACAATCACTTCTCTGAAATTTTAAAATAAGTCCATTCGAAGTATGAATGATTAGTACTTACGTCGAGTTGTGAGAAGATACATATAGCATGACCGATAGACAACTGTGTTTTAATTACAGTAAAAAGTCTAAATAAAGGGGGAAATAATTAATGTTTATAAAATGCACTTTAATTTTTAACACAAAAAATGTATTTTAAAACTATTAGGAATTTTCGTAGACCGATCTCAGAAAAACACGAAATGAAATGACTCGAGGAGATCCCCAAAATAGCACCTCCATCCATCTCGGAGGTCACTTGAAGAATGAGTGGCTGCTATGATGTACGACTGCTTATATATGTGTAGTGCCTTTGGAGGCTGACAAGCTACTGTGTTGAAATTTACGACTAGTAGAAAATCTACCAAGCTTCTATTAATGAGTTTTTATCCACAAACCATTTAATCACGTCTTCCTAAAAGTTAAACGTTTCACAGTAAATTAAAAAGAAAACTTACCCCATTGCCATGTTTGAAATTCACAATTTCTCTTCCCTGGGAAATATAAATACATAATTCACTCGCATTATTTAACTATGTATCCAGAGAACTTGTTTGCGACTGTGAATAAATGTTTGTATCGTAAGAAGCCGTATTTAAAAATAATTCACTTTTAACAAGCAATAAAACTTTCCGTTGAAGATTAGCACGATGTTCGTGTCAAAGCCGATGATATCTCGGTTTAATAATGACAAAGATTAAGTTAAAAATGGAAATCGCACATTCTTAATGAGAAAAAATAATCACGATGTAACCAAATGATTTGAGGATAAAATCTTTATCGCAGAAAAACAATGTAATCAATCACTTATCACAAACACAGTATATTGATTCGAAAAGAAAATAAGTTAACACACAAACATTTTTATTTTCCGATAAAACAGTTTTATATTAAATCATGTATATTATAAAACGAAAATAGTGGCTATCACTAGAGATGAAGGTAGGTGCAATGCTTGCTGGTGCATAGTTTGAGCTGCCAAGTGTGTAGAGGTGCTGTGTTTATGAAGGAGCTGACAAGTACCACGTCCATCTCCTGCAAGCATACATGAGCGACTGAAAATGGCACCGAGTATCCAGAGAGCTTCACCTCGAGAGGACTATAAGCTTGTATCCATCCCCTCCCACCCCCTCGCCAGTGCTAGCTGCCCTGAGCTGGCCGCGATCATCAAATTTTTTTCGTCTCAAAGACAAGATGGCGACCACTGATTAATTGTGTTCCAATCAGAGGAGACCTGCATGCCACCCCCTCACAACCCAACCACCCAACCCTATCCAGCACCACTCGCCTTGAGTTCAGGATGTCAGCCGCTCCCTACCACCCCTCCTCTGTGAGGTCCTGGGGGGTCAGTCACCTGTCTGTCCTCGATTCTCAATTGTCACAACTGATCCAAGATGGTATCATCTGCCTACTTATGATCCAATCGGGTGCTGCTCGCTCGTAGATAAGCCCTCCCACCCTACCCATCCACCAATCGTCTTCAGAACTGCTCCAACTCCAAAATGCCAGCCACCCCTCTATCTATACCTCTCAGAACCGGTCCTTGTCCAGAGGAATATGCCCCCTGTCCAAACACCCCAACCCCACCACCCATCTCCACCCTCACCAGAGCGGGTGTCTTTCCCAAGACAAAGACTTTCTACTTGCATAACTGACTCCCTTCCCTCCTGCAGCGAAGTTTGGACTCTTCCAAATGCATTAACCTGTTTTATTTGAAGCAAAATAAAAATTTCACAACTCCTGCCGATCAAAATTTATATCCCTGAAATAAAGTTTCTTTAATCCCCGAGATAATCCCCAGATTGAACATTCCAACAAATTTTCTATCTTAATCGAAGAAATTAATTTTAATCCAATAAACTTTTTACCTTCCCCAGTAAACTTATTAAAGTATTTCCAGAAAACTATGTTAATTTTTCTTACAAGAGATATTTTCACTCGCTAAAATTTTAAACTTTGAAATAACACCATTTTTTAAACATTTATCATTCCATTTATCTAAGTTTCAAGTATTATGATGGAAGACACAACACATGCATACATATTCAAACATTCAATATGTTTTTAAATATATTTGTATAGCAGAGTAAAATACATATGTGACATGTAGAGTTGTCTAGGGCACTAAAATTTACTTATAACCAAAGTTTCAATTTAAAAGCTTCCCAATCGATATTTTTAGATACACTATCTGCCATAAAATTTGTATATACTAGAACTTATTTACAAATCGATTTCCCTAGAAAACAAATTTGGATGTAATATTACTGAAATAACATGATTGAACATTGAAATGACTTTTATCGGAGTTGGAATATATCAACATACACGATATTTCAATACATTTAAGGAAAATTTAAAGGAAAACATGGCCATTTTGTAATTGTATAACCCCTCTTGCACTAAACTCTACACCAATATAAGGCATTGCAACCCAACACTCTGATCAATTCGCCTCCAGGACACCATACCGTCAACATCATACAGATATCCTGCTACCTCCACCCAAAAAGAAAGAAAGGAAAAAAAATCCGATTAAAAATTAACCCTTCCAATAAATTTAACCCTTTAAATTAAATTTAACCATTTCAATCCATACAACCCGTTTTTGATCAACCCTTTCTTTAATTATGATTAGCCCTTTGATATCAATTTAAGTCTTTCAATTAATCAAAAGTGGGGGAAACCCGCCGACTCCTACTACAGGTGAGCGTATCGATTTATGGCTGAGATGTCTGGAGCGAAATTCAATGTAGGTCCTTATAACAGTTTCGCATGTTTCCGGCCAGTTTATTACGTCATACAGCAGTGTGGAGAAGCCTTTTTTTTTTTAGCTGTGTTAAAGTCATCGAATATAGCGTGATGTACGGAGAGTATTGTTCATTCATCGTCTGAATTGTTTTTTTCAATTTCTTACATCGGGATAATAGGGACACGTTTAGTGGTTTCGTAAACAAAGTGAGGCTTTAAAATAATTTGCAGCGCAATTGGAGCGACTGGTAAGCGGTACCCTTAACTATTATTATTGACAACACATAGTTTGAAGATTCTTCAGTTTGCATGAAATCCGCTTGTACATGTTTCGTCCGAACTTTATACAAGTACTTTAGAACGAGTGTGAAATTGGTGGATGGGGGCATGGTCTTGTGTTTCACATACACTATCTACCAAAAAGTAATTGGGAACCCGTGAAGATAGGTAATTCAGTACGTCAGTTGACTTGTGTTTCACAGCCTTCGGCGTAGGACAGCTGGTGTTTGTCCGTGCTAGCATGAGCACCTATTGTAACATTATGGATAATGAAATACTCCCAACATTGTGGCGTTTTTACAGAATGGACCCGTATTACTTCCAGGATGACAATGCCACGTGTCATGTTTCAAGGGCTACTATGCAGTGGTACGCCGACAACAATGTTAGCCTATTAGACTGGCCCGCCCAGAGCCCCGACCTCAACCCTATAGAACAACTTTGGGACGAATTGGATCCCCGGGTGAGGGATCGTCAGGCGCGGCCAAAATCCATTGCTCAACTCATGGAATGGTTGCAAGAGGAATGGCGACGAATCTCCGTGGATGTCCTGCAAACACTCGTAGAGAGCATGCCAGACAGGGTGGCTGCTGTTATAGCCGCAAGAGGTGGCCCTACGAGATTCTAACAGGGTGACAACCACCGAGCAAACATTGTAGACAGGCGCCCAATTACTTTTTGGTAGATAGTGTATTTGTGGGAGTTTCAAGTACAGACGTCGGCCAGTAGCTAGTGATATACTTGGAAGTTGTAGGGCCAGCAGACAATCTCGTCTGTCCGTCCAGAGCGCCGCACACGTACAGGGTCGATGGCTCGCGTAACCAGCAATTAGACGTGCGCCAGGCGTCCGAGGGATCAAGCAGCCGTCTGGAACGGTCTATTAATAGAGGGTACAGCGGAGGCTGAGAGGAGACTGACATCTTTATCGCCGCAGTAACGGGATTAAACACCGTGCTGGTTCTTGAGGATGGCAAGGGGGGGGGGGGGTGTTAGCTAGTTGAAGATGGGTCGCGGGCTGGAGAGAGTTATGGCCCGCGGCGTTCCTAGCATTCCTGACGACTGCAAGGCCGAAACAATCAGCCGCCCAAGTGCAAGGACACCAGTGGTCCGTGCGATGGGAGGGTGTTAGCAAACACTGGCCATGTGAGACGTAGAAAGCTGGACAACACGACGTCTGCGAGAGTGTGTGCTGTATTCACCAGAGTTCAGTGAAGAGCGGGATGATGAAGAGAGACAGTGGGGAGGGAGCTCTTGGCGGAGGAAACGGGAGATCCCCGAGAAAAACCCGCCGACCAACGACATCGTCCGGCACGATTCCCGATTGCGAAATTCCGGTGACCCGGCCGCGGATAGAACCCGATTCCCCTTGGTGGGAGTCTGGCAGGCTAACCGCTAAGCCACCCCAGGACCCTAGTTTTCATGATAGTCCCATTGGAAGCATTTCTGTCTATTCTAATAAAAAAAAATACTATGGAATATTTTTATGTGAAACTATTTTCAGGACAGAAATGAAAGGCGCTAAACTTGGTAATTGAATCATAAATGTAGTATTTGGAAAGTGTCTAATTCATTAATAATCCCTGTAACTAGCCCCCAGTTTACGATATTTATTATTATGTAGAAGAGCGTAACTGCTTAAACTATAGCGGCAATGCTGTATCTTTTCTGAACAGTGTGATGTATTTAAACGTCACAGCTGCGGCAATGTTTCCTTAAGGCCGGACGTTACCTTAACGTGTTTAATATTGTTTACTAGGGAAGCGCCTCAAACACAATGAATTACTTAAGCAGCTGGTAGTAGGCTTTCAAAATTTCGTCGCCGCAATAACCTGCCTGGAGCTGTTACAGCGTTTGAGGTTTCAGAAGCGCGGGAGAGATAAGGGTTTCATTTCCACGTTCATCAAGTGCGCCGTCGCCTCTGTGCACACGATTCTGAACTGACGTGAAGTGTTATCGTCGTGATGCGTGTACCTATTGGGCTTTAAGCGATGACCTTGTAATTCTGAACTGACGTGAAGTGTTATCGTAGTGATGCGTGTACCTATTGGGCTTTAAGCGATGACCTTGTAATTCTGAACTGACGTGAAGTGTTACCGTCGTGATGCGTGTACCTATTGGGCTTTAAGCGATGACCTTGTAATTCTGAACTGACGTGAAGTGTTATCGTAGTGATGCGTGTACCTATTGGGCTTTAAGCGATGACCTTGTAATTCTGAACTGACGTGAAGTGTTATCGTAGTGATGCGTGTACCTATTGGGCTTTAAGCGATGACCTTGTAATTCTGAACTGACGTGAAGTGTTATCGTAGTGATGCGTGTACCTATTGGGCTTTAAGCGATGACCTTGTAATTCTGAACTGACGTGAAGTGTTACCGTCGTGATGCGTGTACCTATTGGGCTTTAAGCGATGACCTTGTAATTCTGAACTGACGTGAAGTGTTACCGTCGTGATGCGTGTACCTATTGGGCTTTAAGCGATGACCTTGTAATTCTGAACTGACGTGAAGTGTTATCGTCGTGATGCGTGTACCTATTGGGCTTTAAGCGATGACCCTGTAATTCTGAACTGACGTGAAGTGTTATCGTAGTGATGCGTGTACCTATTGGGCTTTAAGCGATGACCTTGTAATTCTGAACTGACGTGAAGTGTTACCGTCGTGATGCGTGTACCTATTGGGCTTTAAGCGATGACCTTGTAATTCTGAACTGACGTGAAGTGTTTATCGTAGTGATGCGTGTACCTATTGGGCTTTAAGCGATGACCCTGTAATTCTGAACTGACGTGAAGTGTTATCGTCGTGATGCGTGTACCTATTGGGCTTTAAGCGATGACCTTGTAATTCTGAACTGACGTGAAGTGTTATCGTAGTGATGCGTGTACCTATTGGGCTTTAAGCGATGACCCTGTAATTCTGAACTGACGTGAAGTGTTATCGTAGTGATGCGTGTACCTATTGGGCTTTAAGCGATGACCTTGTAATTCTGAACTGACGTGAAGTGTTATCGTCGTGATGCGTGTACCTATTGGGCTTTAAGCGATGACCTTGTAATTCTGAACTGACGTGAAGTGTTACCGTCGTGATGAGTGTACCTATTGGGCTTTAAGCGATGACCCTGTAATTCTGAACTGACGTGAAGTGTTATCGTAGTGATGCGTGTACCTATTGGGCTTTAAGCGATGACCTTGTAATTCTGAACTGACGTGAAGTGTTACCGTCGTGATGCGTGTACCTATTGGGCTTTAAGCGATGACCTTGTAATTCTGAACTGACGTGAAGTGTTTATCGTAGTTATGCGTGTACCTATTGGGCTTTAAGCGATGACCCTGTAATTCTGAACTGACGTGAAGTGTTATCGTCGTGATGCGTGTACCTATTGGGCTTTAAGCGATGACCTTGTAATTCTGAACTGACGTGAAGTGTTATCGTAGTGATGCGTGTACCTATTGGGCTTTAAGCGATGACCCTGTAATTCTGAACTGACGTGAAGTGTTATCGTAGTGATGCGTGTACCTATTGGGCTTTAAGCGATGACCTTGTAATACTATTGTAGGGAAGTTTGTAGCAAAGTCTAAAACAGTCTGCTATCGCAGTAGCGTTCTTGTCCGGGCAGAATTTTTTTTAACCCTTTCAGGAATACGCACATATATATTCGGGGCTACGTTTATATGGAAAATTCTTTACTGTTGAATATCAGGCCGGCAATTTTATAGCTTTAATGTTTCGCAGGACTTAGTTGGGGGGAAAAAAACAATTAGTCAATAATTTAGCTCACGAATAAAACTGTTATTTTTAATACTTTCTCAAATGAACACGATGAATTGTGTTACATTTGTCGCGACATTTTAATTGGTTCAGAGCAGAGACGTAACTTTATTGGTCGACAGCCAGCCAATAATAAACGTCGCAGATTATAGTAGGCGTGTCCGGTGTATCCAGCACCAATAGGACAATGGTAGGTGGAAACAACGAAACTGTTGTTGTTGTGGTGGAGAATTTAGGCAACTCACTTCGAACTTGTATTCGATATCAAGAAATTTGTGCCATCCTCAAAGTGTTAACACATAAAAGTGCGAAAAAGCTTTTTTTAACGATGTTGCAGATCCCCGAAATAATATTTATAGCTCGTGTGGTCTCTTGAAAGTAACATTCCATCTTTGTCTGCGATAAGTTTTCTTTTCTTATGTAAACATAGATCTAGTGATTTTTTCGTGAGTAAATGTGAGTCGGCCGTACATGGTAGAATTCAATACTATAAGCACCCAGCAGTGGTTTATCTATTGTAATAGGTTGCTATCTGCTTGAGAAGGCGTTTTCATATTTGACCGGGTCACTCAGAATTCGACAACATTGGCACGATTCCTACGTGATACGTGTAAAGACAGTTAACACGTGTCACCAAGTGATCCGGTCAATCAAGATAGGTGAACGTCCATGCAGTGTTTTGAAATATAACCTGTCTTGAAATATTTTCGTGAAATTTCGCTACCTCTATGTAAACTCATTGGGAACATGCAAAGTACGCTTCTTGCAAACACGCTGCAACACATTTCAAGTGCTACTTGATCGATCACCTTACGTACGACAATTCTATAACTTCTTGAAGGACGTCATTTGTAATGAAAACATATTATTTTCCAACTTATTCAGTGAAATGATCATTATCTCAACGGATTTTTCAATGTCTACTGCTTAGTTCGTACTGATTACTAGAGACCTGAAAAATTCGCGGATTAATTTTGGGACAAACTAGAATTGGAGAACTATTAGATTTGCGTCACATTTGCCATTGGTTCACGCGTTTTTAAACACACCCTGAAGGATCCTGGGCCAATGAGAAACAGACAAAAAAATTCACACCTAATCGTCGTTCTCCACTGTGGCAGAAAGTAACCAATGGGCAATCGATATCTGCACGGTTGTACATAAGATCGTGGATTATAGCCTGTAGGTCACTGAACTCGCGAATTTTTCAGGTCGGGGCCACCTGTATTTCGCGATAAAGTTGATGCGTAGGATGTATTTCATCCTCTTACATACCTGGTTGCAAATTTCCTATGGATACTGACCGCTGCTCTGTGTGAGAACACATTTCCTACTCGACTGGGGCAATCAGAATGAAGTTACCCTGACATTGAGCGTCCGTGATTGGCTGGCAGACACTCAAGACAAGTGCGAATTAAAATCATCCAACGGCGATTTTAATTGCGAACTAACGTCTTTTGGAGTTCAAATAGTCGTGGAATCTTTTCGCGAAAATCACGTGGCCCTACTGATTACTGCTTAAGTTTTTCATTGTGTTGAAATCTCTTTAGACTGTCTCCAGAATTACCAGTTTAGCATTTGTCATTTGGTGTACAAAAAAGTATAATTTTGCTAAACGATATATACATATATATATACACACACATATATATATATATATCTTGAGAGAACAATTTAGATTGTTCAATTCGTCGAAGTCGGTTTCTTTATATAATAAAGACATAAAAACACAAAATTGCTTGGAGTTCAAGCATATTGCTTACAAATTGCATAGGGTGCTGTAAAATTCCAACAACTTTGTTGAAGATCATACGCATTGATAATGGTGCTCTGGCTCCACCAGGATGTTTCACGTGCGTCCTACAATAATGCATCACGCTGAGATCGGAGTCCTTTACGAGTCATAGCTGGGAGTTCTTAAAATATCAAATTGTCTAAAGTAGGCTCCTAAAAAAGTAAAAGGCTAATGAATTACAAATTTAAATTTATAAAGCTTTCTTTTACTCTGGTCAAGTTAACGGCACTTTCTTTTACTCTGGTCAAGTTAACGGTTCATTTTTTTTACTCTGGTCAAGTTAACGGCACTTTCTTTTACTCTGGTCAAGTTAACGGCACTTTCTTTTACTCTGGTCAAGTTAACGGCACTTTCTTTTACTCTGGTCAAGTTAACGGCACTTTCTTTTACTCTGGTCTAGTTAACGGCACTTTGTATAGCTTTTACGCTTTGATAAGTCATCGTTTTTGTCTAATTTGTTTTCATATAAATTAGTTGCATGATTATCCTCTTTTTTGAATAACTGCTAACGATTTTGTTCAAACACATACGAAGAGTTACACTAACGATGGGAAAGTTATCTAAAAATTCTTCACCATTAAGTAAAACCGCCTGTTGAGACGAAGTGAGGCACGACCTTTTAATGAAATAATATAATTTTCAGTGTTTTTTTTTTTTTTCGTGTGTAAATTGGGGTCTCCTCTGACTCTGCAGCAATTGCTCAGTTCGCCCCTGTATAGATCCTGCCCTGCTGACAGATAACTATGGTCTGTGATAAACGGGCATGTTCTTAACTGGCACTTCATCCTGGATATAAAGACGTCTTGACAGCTGTCTATCGGCCCGACTCATCAGAACCCCGCATTGTTACAGGGGCGCTGAGAGGCCTATCTGCGGCTAACGGAGCTGTCGAACTCGTCTTTCAGGCCGCATTTCTTAAAAACTTTACCAATTATATTTTCCTCGCCTTATTAATTGATCCAGTTTATGCGCAAGTCGTTCCCACGACGCAAAACCTGAAAGTTGGTTTAATGCGCTGTCTTAGAAAGAAGATTTCGATTTTTGATTCTTCCACGGAGTAGAAAGCCTTTTATTAGTTTAATAAACACGCATGTAAGAACAAATTGACCTCTAAATGCCTTATTGAATTTTGAGTGCATTCCATTTAAAATGCAGTCTAATTATTAAAAGCATGGGGTGTATAATAGCCTATAGGCTATAGCTCTTTCAGTTTTGAAAACTATTATAGAGTGCTAAATAATGTAACACAGACAATGAATAATTTATTCGATGTGTGGTTGGAATTCAAGTGGAATTCTGTACTGCTGGCAGCGTAGAACTTCGGCAAATCGGAGCATAAAAATTTAGGAGGTGATAAAGTAAATTATATGAACCTGTGTATATTTGGTGAGGAATATCAAGTTACGAAAATTAATCTAATATAAGGAGGTTTTTGAATCCTAGTACAAAACAATGTTAAAAATTAAGAATCAATTTAACCATAGTTCTCTAAAACATCCTGAGAGAATATGTGGATTTTTAATTTAATGTTTAGCCAAATCAATGACAGTAGTTGCCAATCGCATTGTTTATTGTTGTAGTTTGAAACTGTTTTATTTTTATGAAAATGCACTTTCGGAACTCGAAAATAGAGCTTATGGCGTACCTTAATTTATTTTTCAGACCACTTCAATTTTGAATGCTGTATGAAAGACATTAATTAAAACTTTAGACAAATAGCTTATTGTATTTAATTGTTATTTTCCTAACATTAGTAGTTATTTTACACAGGAAATAAACTTTGCTTATGAAAACTTTCTTTTATGATTAGTAGTATGGAAAGTAAATCTAGAATATGCATATCCCTGCACCATATTTTCCGAAATAAGTATTTTATACTTGGATCAGTTTACGTCGGGCGGCAGATCTGAGGATCTCAGGCGCTGCTCAGAGCTTTCAGACTATTGTAACTTGAGTCCTGTTTTTGTGATTGGTCGACTCGTTTCCTGACACATCTTGCAGGAATGAGAACCAGTGACACTCACCGAGACTGAGTGAACGACATACGACACACACACTCAAATCGAAACAATCAAAACTGCTATAAGTAAGCGGGTTTGGCTGCAGATCAGTTTAAACTGCTCTGCTTGGATCAGTAGAACTATACCGATCATTTCAGCTGCGGGTATTGACTGACGAAGAAGTTATTTATACTGATTTATAGTGAATTTAATTGGCCTGGCAGTGAAACTTCAGTGCGTCCCACTGGATCGCCAGTACATAAGAACTCATTAGCAAACTGGAACATCCCTTATACAGAAATCACTCGTTTTAGTGCCATAACAGAAACAGAAGAGCCAGGATCTTTAGTGGAAATGCTTCATTATAGAAGCAATACAATACACACTTCTGTGCACATTTTTGTACCTCCTCATTGTTAGGAGGTACTCCCTGGTTGTTATTAAAAGGTGAAAATAAATTAACATATATAATTTCGTACAAAGTTAATTGTTTCCTAAATATGCGTTTTTAGTTCATATAATATGTCCGCATTGATGGGCAATGTCATTTGTTTAAGTTGGTATTGTCGGATTTTTAATTAATTCCCCCAAATTTGAATTAGGAAAAAAATATATAAAGATTTCAATATCGCGGGTAACACGGGTTCGTAACTGAAGATCCAGTAAAATTATTCTACTGAATGAATTCAGTAATTCATATTTGGAGTGCAGTTCACACTACAATGTGCTGATTGTGGTGACGTCAGCGAGTAAACTAATGACATCGCTTGGCTTGCACACACTCATGTAAACTTTGACTGTATTGGTAAAGGCCTATGTTTACCTGCAAGACCTTCGCATTCTTCTGAAGTAAAACACGACTCAAGTTCATGTAAAAGAGTTCATATTTAATGTGTCGCGTCATCTTGATTGGGTTTTCACAATTAGGTGAATTGCTCGATCAACGCTGGTCTTTACTTTGATTGGCGACAATAACATTTCGATCAACGAACTAGCCGTCGGAGCAAACTGCGAAAATAAGAAACATGAGATGCTATTTTGAAAGCACACTCTGTTTCTTTTCATTAGTCGTAATTAACAAATTACGAAACCGGCAGAAAGCGCATTTTCTCACGAATTTAATCTGGCAGACAGACATGTGCGAAGTTAGAAACGGTTTCCAGAATTAATTAATCTGCGAATCAGGCTGTTCCGCTGTGTCAGTTAAACAACCGCTTTCAACTGGATGAACACAAACAATGCAATTTAATTATGTCGTCTATTTTAAAACGTTTTTCTCATTTCGAGGAAAAGAATACATTTCTGAACACGGGGAAAAAAAAAATTCCTATCTCATACATGGAAAATATTTCCAAATTAAAACGGTGTCCCATAAGTTGTCTACTATTTGATACATTATTACTAAGAATTATTACATATGATCATAGTAAATATTACGACGATCTTCCTTCAACGCCACTTTCTTGCTATTTCTGCTTCCCGAAGCATCCAAAACGGTACTGCGCTTACATTTTGTTAACAATACGGACCCTTTCAATTGATTAATATCCTACATTGAAAAAACAGCAATTTTATATAGTTATTTTTAAATTTTGCAACATATATAACACTCTTGTTTCGGATACATCACGAAACGCTCTTGCCTGGCCAATTTTATGGTGTCTGTAAAGGCGTGGTACGAATGTGTTTAGCCGCAAAACTTGTATGGTAAAAAACCACCGTGAAAAAAACCGTAGGTTGCAATATTATTAAGTGAATTACTAGGCTTCTGGATTTGAACCACGTCGTGGATTACTTGGAGAAGAATTTTACGACGCGGCTCAAACCCAGAAGCCTAGAAATTGACGACAATGGCCGCGAAAGCCTGCGTACTATTTT
This sequence comes from Dryococelus australis, assembly GCA_029891345.1. Classification (NCBI taxonomy): domain Eukaryota; kingdom Metazoa; phylum Arthropoda; class Insecta; order Phasmatodea; family Phasmatidae; genus Dryococelus; species Dryococelus australis. The sequence goes on along the minus strand of CM056998.1, from coordinate 194,298,962 downwards.
AGTATCAAGTGAGTTATACAATAAAAGTCTTAGTAAAGGCTGTTCACGGTAAAGTGAGCTCTTAAGAAATGAACCTTAGGTAAAAGTCACTGCCCCAGCATGCACATGTTTTAAGTGCTCACTGAGTGACATTCGCCCAGTAAAGTGGGGGTAACAATGTATAGAAAGTAGTCCCATATCTTATCGTCGAATAAAAAGAGATAGGTAACCATTTGTGATACAATTAAATAATTTATTTCGCTTTTTGTTTTTTTTTTTTTTTTTTTTCACCGAAGTGTAAAAATGAGCAGATTTGGTGAGTATTTCCATTCTTAATAATTCTACAGTTTCATTTTATCGACGTATGAATAAAGTGACGAGGCCCATGGCAGTAGTTATTTTACACAAGGCGGAGGAATACACAGCGTGTACACAAATGATCTTGAGCAGGGCTTTCAAATGTGCTTATTTTACCGTGGACAGCCTATACGTAATAAGATGTAGACAGAAAGGTTTCCAACCAATTGGCTCAAACCTCTTTCAACACAATGCAGTCATGGCTGCTACTGCGGTGTAAATATTCTGTAAGTGTTAAGGCGGCTGTCTAGTGGAGAGCATTTTTGTGCTAGGGTAAAATCGATGAAGCACTACGGTTGACACCGACCGGCGTATGTATAGCGGTATCGCCTCTAGGCGCAAGGCAATTAACTGGCGTGCAGTCATCACGTCGGCGACTTGTCTGAACTTGTCTTTAACCTACATGTAATATCATTGGTCACTGAGTTTCGCAGTGGGAATTACATATAAAAAATTACCTACACGTGCGTCTTCAAAGAATGCGGGCGTCGTAGTGTCATTGGCAAACCAGATACAACTAAGTTAAATTCAGGCGACGTAATAATATTTCTGCAGCACTCATAGTGTTGAAACTGTAGAAAAAACTTTAGAGCCATGAATGGCCTTAAAAGGATTCTTTAGTTAAATTTTTATGTAAAATAAGGTTATCTCAGCAAATATATGTAAAGGCTGTTCAGAATGAAGCGAGCACTTTAGAAATCAATCACAGAAAAAATTCACTGCCCATGCATGCATATATTTTAATGTGCGCATTGAGTGACATTCGCCCAGTAAAGTTGGCAACGATGGATGGGAAGTAGTTCTATATCTTAACGTTGAATAAAAAAAGTATTAGGTAACCGTTTGTGATAACTAGAGCCACGAGTATTCCGCGAATTCATTCGGTGGCGAGGTAGACTCCATACACTTGTTCTTTCCTCCTGCTGTTGTGATTGGACGCCAGTTGTTTAGACACGCCCCGTGTAACTGCGAGCCTGTAGTAAGCAGGAAGCAGTAGTGTGAGTGAGTGTTTAATAGTCCTGCGCTATGACCTCACTTGATCACAGCAACCAATAAGCAAACGATGATGTCTTGAGTGTATAGAGGGCTGTCCAGCCTCGATTGCTGCCAAATCCATCTGCAAAATACTAGTGCTTTACCTATAATGTTATTGGACGCGACTCTGTAGCAAAGTCTAATGCATGCCTCTATCATAGTTTCGCATCCATCCGCTTCGTATATATGGAGATAGAGCAACCTGGAAGATAGATTTTGGAGGTCATGATATTAATGTTTCCAATGTGCGTGATGTGTTGAAAGTACCACTTTGTCATCGCCTGGAATGTGCTTTCTTTCCATTGGTAAAGGCTGTTCAAAGTGAGCACTTTTGAATCCAACATTACAAAATAGACATTGCCCCTGACTGCGTATATTTTAACTGGAGCACTGAGTGACATGCGCCAAGTGAAGTTGGTAATGATTGATGAAAAGTAGTTCCGTATCTTAACGTCGAATAAATAGTGTCAGGTGAACTTTTCTGTTTTTTTTTTTTTTACTCATCGTAATCTAAAATTAAGCACATTGGAAAAATATGTATTTTTTTCTAATAATTTCACATTTTTACTTGACCGACGCATGAATAAAGTGATGGAGCCTATGACAATGTTAATTTTACGTATGATGGAAGAATACACAACGTACATACCAGTAGACCTTACACAGGACATTCAACAGCGTTCATTTTACCGCGAACAGCCTATACACATTTGAGCGCACGTTTGATAGTTTCGTTAAAAAAAAAAAATTTTTTTAATCAAACACATTGAGTAATAGGGGCCTGCCGGTTTCACTTCACTTTTGATTAATCGGATTAGCCATTCGATATCAAATTAATCGGATTTATCCATATAAATCCGATCTTATTACACCACACGGCCAACGCCCGAAATTCGTGCTCTTTCAATGAACTAATATTTTGCAAAAGTACTATTTCTTACAAGGCATTACCAGCGCACGTATTTTTTTTATATTTTATTCACGTTAATTTTTATAAATGAAATATTGTAATTTATAAATAAAATATAAGTGAAAGTTCAATGTAACCTTAATATCATACTTTTATATTGATACAAGTATAAATCCCTTGTGAAAAATTATATTGTTAGGAATCAATCATGGGGTGACTTTTCAAAGGTTTAATTAAAAAAGTGTGACAAAGCCGCGAATAGACTATAGCCGTTGCTAACTGCGTCAAGTTTCGTCTTGCCATGCCGATATCACTTACACCATTCTAGACGTGGCGCGTGAACAGTATAGGGTATTCACGGAAAAGTGAGCACTTTTGAAAGCCGTCTCATTTGGAATAATAGTCAATAAATATATTTTATTTTAGCCTTAGACGTTTACCTCTGAGTGTTGTGGTATCTTTACACTGCGTTTATTACTTATATGACATTGTTTAATTAAAAAGTTGATTAGAGGATAAAACATGGCTGACAGAAACAGTAACTAGGGTATCCAAAGTGCTCACGTTACCATGATCAGCCTATAGATAGTCGTTACTGCACAGCGCTTGGCGCCTGCCTGACTCATCTTGGTGGTCAGTGCTGCTCACTGAATTGCCTACCCTTCAGGCGTGTCAGCTACACTTCTGCGTTCTGTGGTGTGCTGTTGCAATCCAGATTCGTTCTCCCGCCAATTCGTAATTATTACCAGCGTCCCACAAGTTTTATATGTTTTTTTTTCCACTGTTAACACTCCGTGCTGTATCCACTGTATGCACGCCAGCTCGTTTCATTCCGTCAATTGTCGACAGTTAACCTTTCTTTTTTACAGGTGTCAGCTCTTAGTGTTATGCTACTTCCTGACGATTATTCCGGGTGCATGATATAGTGCGTAGTAAACATTTGCGCTGCAGAGGGAGGATAGTTTAGAGTGTCCGTTCAGGCCGCGTAGTAGTCTCTATTTGTATTCCAAAATCGGGCAAACTTTCAGCTAGTACTTTTTACAAAAATAACATAGGTATGAAGGGTGGCGGTGGCGTGGTGGTCGGGCTACTAGACTTCCACGAAGACGAACCGGGTTCAATCCCTTGCGGGGAAGGGAAGGGGACAGGGGGTCACTTCCGAATCTTCGCACGTGGGAATCGTGCCGGACGATGCCGCTGGTCGCCGGGTTTTCTCGGGGATCTCCAGTTTCCCCCACTCGTGTATTCCGGCGCTGCTCCATGCTCACCTCGCTTCACCCTCATCGGCTCTCAAGGCCTCTGTGTTCAGAGCCGCCCAAATCTCTTCACTCACCATGTGTGGAATACGCTTTTCTTTAACGAAATTATTGAAGTGTCGATAATGTGTTTGTCTACTGAAAAAAAAAAAATTACTCTATACGACGGGACGTCACTTTAAATAAATCACGCGTGATATAGATATATATTTGGAGCACTCCAACTTCATGAAAAAAAAAAAACTGATTTTCCCGAATACTGTATTTAACTTCACTATATACTGTTCATGGTAAAGTGAGCACTTCTTAACCCATTCAGACCCAGTGTACACAATTGTGTATATTACGTACGTGTAGGTAATTTTGGTCTGTACTGTACGCTGCGAAGTTCAATGACCAATGATCTTGCCTGTGGATAAATGATTCGCAAACCGTATAATTGATCTATGTCATAATTGGTTCATATAACTGTATCTGAATATGTTGCCTACAGCTCATTGGCTGTGACAACGAAACAATTGTTGTGTCGACTTAAGTACAGTACGCATCATAATTTTCTTTGTTTAAAAGATCTGAAACCTTAAATTAATGTCGGTCTGAAAGGGTTAAGGCTCTGCAAAATTCTTCATTTCAGCCCATTTATTTCTTCCCGCCACTTTTCAATATAAACATAGCCGTGTTACTAATCAACACGGTGTATACATTTCGTTACTCTCAAAAGTTGACGTCTGAGGCTACAATAAAAATGTATTTATTAGTGGTCAATGCCTGTTTGGAGGTCAATAAAACGCGTCAACTTTACAGTTAGCATCCTACACACACATTTTACCAATAAAATTATACTGTCACCATTTTAAGTCTCGTAGTCAGGCTCATTGCGACGACAGTACTGCACGCTAGTTCAGACGCTCACGTGTAGAGGCGATAGCGCACTTGATGCGCGTAGCAGTGTCGACCTTATGGCACCTCCGCTTTTGGGTCCCAAACGCGAAAAAGATGTCCAGTACTCGCCATTTTGGATGTATCCGTTTTTACAACAAAAATATTCATTACAAAATATTTAGAGAAATCTTTAGCGCGACAGATTGTAACAGTTTCTGGAACTTTAACAATTTCTTTCAACTTCGTGATTATTTATTGCGAAATGTTATATAGGCTATTCACAGTAAAATAAGCACTTTTGAATGCTCTGCTTAACATCTACTTGTATGCGTGTTGTGTATTCATTCGCCTTGCGTAATCTTAACTTAACCATCGTCATCATCCTTTATTCATGCGTCGGTCGAGTGAAACTTTGAAATTGTTAGAAAAGTAAATATCTTATAAATCCGCTCATTTTTATGGTCGATGCAATAAATAACTACAGAAACAGAAATAAATAATTTAAGTTATCGAAAAAGGTACCTAACACTTTTTATTTGACGCTAAGATATGGAACTACTTTTCATCAAGTTTTACCAACCTTACTGGACGCATGTTACTCAGTACGCCCGTTAAAATGTTTGCAGGCAGGGACAATGACTTTTTCTAAGGTTGACTTGAAAAGTGCTCACTTGATCGTGAACAGTCTTTATAAATGATACTATCCGACAGTAGTCAAACAATAATATTTATTTGAGTAAAATGCAATGATTTTTGTTCTGTCCGGCCGTAAAACATGAGACATTGTCTGAACTGCATGTTGCGGTGAAAATACCATGAATCCAAGACGGCTAAGAAAGTGCGTGAGCAACAAGGGCGAAATTGACAAGTCCATCAAGTGCACCATCGCCTCTACGCGCAAGGTAGTGTTCGTGTCGTGGTGCGTGTACCTGTAGTACTTTAAGGTGTGACCTTATAATTTTTTTTGGTTGAATGTCAGTATCAAAAATCCAGTTCAGGACTCGGTACTAGTATCGCAGGAATTCACCTGGAATATTTTTACCTACAATGCATTCACCGTTACTTCTCACTTTTCTGAAGCACTGCTAAAGTTATAGTTTCAGGATATTCCTCCGCCTCGTGCAAACTAAGCTTAACTAAGTCTAGAAAATTACACCAAAGGACAACGCACATAATTCGTGTGCACTCAGTTGTAATTATATTTTGCATGACAACTATTTCTTACTAGGAGCTACCAATACATATTTGTCCTCAAAGTTTTTATTATTATTTATTATAAATGAAATACTATCATTTATAAATAAAATACACGTAAAACTTTAATTCAACTACAAATAAGATACTTCTATTTTAACAGATGTATTAAACGTGTGTGATACACGGCATTTTTTAGGAAATAAATAAATACGTTATACATGGGTGATTTTTCAAAGGTTTGATCCAAAAAGAGTGAAAAAATCGCGAATATAGAAGTCTGAGAATGTAATTTTTTTGGCAATGTTCAAGAGCTTCTTAATAGTGCTTGTAATAAGCGTCATATGTTAAAAAATATATTTTGCAATCTTGTCTGAAATTATATTTCTTTATCGTGTGCAAACAAACTGTGCACATGTGATTCATAAATTTTAAAAGCGTGTTTTGAACACACCCTAGTTGATGCGTTAGCTAGACGGGCACCTTAAGGTGGTCGCCGGTCTCGAGGTATTTTTCGCACCAGAGACCTAGAAGCATGGAACCGTTAAGGGCGCCGTAGGCATGTGCATCATGCCTCATCGTAGCCTCTAGGCCCAAATCACCGAGTTGGCGCATCTTCTTCCAGTCGATAACGCTCTTTCATCAGGCTTTTAACGGCAAACATATGAGTGTATGTCGTAATACTATAGTTAAAAGCGTGTTGCTCTTGTATACTATGTAGGGTTATCATTTTAAAGATTCTGTACAGGGATGTTCATGCTTAAAATGACCGCGGAAACTCCCTATTTAGACATCTCCACTTAGCGAAGAAGCTGGCCTGAAATTGGTATACACACGGGCAACGTTTCTTGTATGCTATACCTAAGGAGACATTACTCGAGAACGCTGACCAGTTTTGTAAAACGATGATTTCTGCCGAAGTTCTGCACATCGTTTGGCGGCCTGAAGCAGGCGGTCACCTTAAAACGTGCTACAGGAGGCAGTAACTCTACAGATGGAATCAGATCTTTGAGATATAAAGCGGTCGGCGTAATGGCAATTTGGAAAATAAAAATTCTACTGCGGGCAAGTTACTGAATACCTTAAACTAAAATTTACAACCAAATTTTAAGATATAATATGGCTATCAAATTTTTCCTTCCAACAAATTTTATTCAAATAATCTTGAATATGTTTGAAAATATGCCACACTGTCTAATTTTTTAACAGAGATAATCTAATTAAAAAAACTATTTAACAATATTATTAATATAGGCTGTTCACGGTAAAGTGAGCAATTTTGAAAGCTCTCTCATTTTGAATAATACTTAATAAATATATTTTATTTTAACTTACACGTTAACTTTTGAGTGCGGTGGAATATACACAATATGTTTATTACTTATATGGCAATACGTAAATTAAAAAGATTGTTAAAGGACGAAAAATGGCTGAAAGGAAAAAGTAACTAGGGACTCAAAAGTGCTCACTTTACCGTAAACAGTATATAGCAAGGTATTGCTTTCGTTTATCCATGCAGCCCATTACAGTAAGAAATGCAAGGAAATGTTGTAATTTATTTTCGCTTCTTTACTAAATTCAAATTTTATTTACCAGAAATTATTTCTTCACAATGAAATTTAATACCTCTTGAGTTCGTAATATAATGTGCAATATTCACTTAAAATAGCATTCATTCCCAGACAAATTTTACATAAGTTAATTATCTTCATAACATACTTTGTTTCCTGCAGTTGTTTGTTATTTTAAAGTTTCTTGATGTCCGTTTTTGTCGTGCACGATTCTATTTGGCAGAGACTGTCAAACATCAAATAAATTTTAGAACCAGTCCAATCTTAAAATGTTTGATGGAAACTGAAGTCATCCAACTTTCTAAGTCTAATATGGCGGCGGTTATGACGTTTCGATGACGTCATAACTGTCCAACTATATTCGATAAAACTCATTGGAAGCATTTTGACGGAAATATTTGACAGTGTGACGGGGGATTTAGATACACAATTACTTTTAACATTGTTTCAATTAATATTTAATTATGGTTTTGCTAGCGCATGCTTAGAAAGCTGCCAAATAGCTAATTTTTCCACGACTAGGTTTAAAAATTTTGAAATTTCTCAAGGAATATTTTTCTTTGCTTAAACATAGCCTATGTCCATCTGGAATAATATAGCTTTATAACAGTGAAAGAATTATAATAATCGACCCCGTGGTTTCCTGTATTAGCCGTTACATATAACCAAATAAACAAACTCACATTACCTCTTTATAATATTAGTATAGATGATTTCAAAATGAAAGTGAAATACTTAAGGAGTAAAACTTTTGAAGATATTACCGAATAATATTGTTATTGTGGTAGCACCGCATCAAGAACTGGTCTTCGGGCGAGAAGCAGACACGTGAAGCACGAAAGCAAGAACTCGTCTTCGAGCAAGAAGCAGACACGTGAAGCACGAAAGCAAGAACTCGTCTTCGGGCGAGAAGCAGACACGTGAAGCACGAAAGCAAGAACTCGTCTTCGAGCAAGAAGCAGACACGTGAAGCACGAAAGCAAGAACTCGTCTTCGAGCGAGAAGCAGACACGTGAAGCACGAAAGCAAGAACTCGTCTTCGAGCAAGAAGCAGACACGTGAAGCACGAAAGCAAGAACTCGTCTTCGGGCGAGAAGCAGACACGTGAAGCACGAAAGCAAGAACTCGTCTTCGAGCAAGAAGCAGACACGTGAAGCACGAAAGCAAGAACTCGTCTTCGAGCAAGAAGCAGACACGTGAAGCACGAAAGCAAGAACTCGTCTTCGAGCAAGAAGCAGACACGTGAAGCACGAAAGCAAGAACTCGTCTTCGGGCGAGAAGCAGACACGTGAAGCACGAAAGCAAGAACTCGTCTTCGAGCGAGAAGCAGACACGTGAAGCACGAAAGCAAGAACTCGTCTTCGAGCAAGAAGCAGACACGTGAAGCACGAAAGTAAGAACTGGTCTTCGAGCGAGAAGCAGACACGTGAAGCACGAAAGCAAGAACTCGTCTTCGAGCAAGAAGCAGACACGTGAAGCACGAAAGCAAGAACTCGTCTTCGAGCCAGAAGCAGACACGTGAAGCACGAAAGCAAGAACTCGTCTTCGAGCAAGAAGCAGACACGTGAAGCACGAAAGTAAGAACTGGTCTTCGAGCGAGAAGCAGACACGTGAAGCACGAAAGCAAGAACTCGTCTTCGAGCAAGAAGCAGACACGTGAAGCACGAAAGCAAGAACTCGTCTTCGGGCGAGAAGCAGACACGTGAAGCACGAAAGCAAGAACTCGTCTTCGAGCGAGAAGCAGACACGTGAAGCACGAAAGCAAGAACTCGTCTTCGGGCGAGAAGCAGACACGTGAAGCACGAAAGCAAGAACTCGTCTTCGAGCAAGAAGCAGACACGTGAAGCACGAAAGCAAGAACTCGTCTTCGAGCGAGAAGCAGACACGTGAAGCACGAAAGCAAGAACTCGTCTTCGGGCGAGAAGCAGACACGTGAAGCACGAAAGCAAGAACTCGTCTTCGAGCGAGAAGCAGACACGTGAAGCACGAAAGCAAGAACTCGTCTTCGAGCGAGAAGCAGACACGTGAAGCACGAAAGCAAGAACTGGTCTTCGAGCGAGAAGCAGACACGTGAAGCACGAAAGAAAGAACTCGTCTTCGAGCGAGAAGCAGACACGTGAAGCACGAAAGCAAGAACTGGTCTTCGAGCGAGAAGCAGACACGTGAAGCACGAAAGCAAGACGCGGGATGCGAATATGTTTATTGATTGTGGTAGATAATTTATTCCTTTCTGAAAAAATGTGTTTGAAGAGAAAATGTTCTTTACTATTTTTGCGGATATACATATGGAAATGCACTGACGTGCATTTAAATAAAAACAATAGTCTGCTTACACAAAATAAAACTACCAGGATTACTCGACAATATTGACCAAGTAAAATAACTTTTACTCTATAGTAATCATTACAAACAGCTGCAACCCAGTCGTACTCCAAATATTGCTTCTTCAACATTATACTCTTCTATGTAAGTTTTTTTTACATTAATGTATATATATATATATACTCTTTATTCTGGCGAGCCCCCAAATCCCGCTACGCCAGCGTGAGCACCTTCACAGCTCTGTGTGCCCTCCGGCATGATTGTTAGTAGCTAAGTCGGTTGGAGAATGGGGTGCGCCTTAAGTCGGGTTTAATGAACAAAATGGGCGCATGCATCGCGACTATAGCAGGGTTGTCTGGTGTCATGGCCGCAATTGTAGCCAGGGACAAACCAGACAGAGGAGCTGTCTATATGGAAGTGCATAGCAACCCAGGCAAAGCTGAGAGGTCCTGGGAAAAACATATGTATTAAAAAGTAGCTACTTGTAGATCGATAAATTGTTTGTGATTGGCCGAAATATTGCCGGATTCCCACGCTGTCAAATTTTCCCGTCAAACTACTTTCAGTAAGTTTGTTAAAATATAGTTGGACAGTTATGACGTAATTGAAACATCATAAACGCCGCCATATTTGTCTGAGAAAGTCGGATGATATCAGATGCCATCAAAAATTTTAAGATTGGACCGGTTCTAAAATTTCTTTGATGTTTGGTGGTTTTAGCCAATCAGAATCGTGCACTACAAAAATGGACGAACAATTAATTGCTGGAAACAAAGTAGGTCATGAAAATATTTAATTGATGTACAAACTGCGTGGGCATGAATGATATTTTAAGATAATATTGCACACAATATTAATAACTCAGGCATTACTTTCCATTTTGCAGGAAACATCTCTGATAAATAAAATTTGAATTGAGCAAAAAAGGGAAAATGAATTACAACATTCATTATATTTCTTCCTGTAATAGACTGCATGGAAAAAAAAAAGCTATATCTAACTGTGAAAATAGTTTTTAAATTTGAATTCAAATAAGATTCTCCAAGATAAAAATTTGACAGTGTGACACATTTTCAAACACATTCAAAATTATTTGATGAAATTCGTTGGAAGGAAAATTTTGTTGGCCAGTTTTCGTGTTCAAACTGTATCGTCAAATATAGTTGAAGGCGACAATTTGACAGTGAGACAAGGGTTAAGGTGATATTTCTAATTTTTTTGGAATTAGGTTATCTGAGAGAGGTTTCGAAAAGTGCTCCCTTAATGCAGATGTTAGTTGTCAATTCATTATAGTTTTCAAAATGTATCACTCAAATTCCGACACAAGAGTGTTATAAGCAGGTTCAAAGTGTTGAATTATAGTCTAAGCGTGGCATACTCCATTTGTGTTACAAGCTACGAAAGGAACAAAAAACAACTTTTCCTCTACAGTTTATGGTTTAAACTATTTATTAAATTAATGTAAACAGTTTTGTTTGACTGAACAAACATATTTACGACATGTCTGGCCCCTATTTTCAACAAAATTCAGAGTGCCAATACTCGCTCACCTGTTTATAAATCACACTCATACTGAATCAGTATGTTCTGCATACCATACAGATTGCATTAAATGCAATCTGACTGCGAAGAAAATATCTGGGAACAAAGCGGTAGTATGCTGCATAATTCGGGAAATTAAGACTTTTGAGTGTTATATTTGGAAAATTATAATGATTTCACAACAAATAACTGCATTGAGGGGACACTTTATGAAACCTCTTTCAGATAACCAAATATAACAATGTGAAATATCACCTTAATGCCAGGCTTCGCCATGTACGGCCGTATAGGGAATCAAAATCAAAGGCTAAATTCGGACAAAGATCTCCCAGTGGTTTTTTGTGATAGTGTTTTCAACTAAGGTTTTTTTTTGTTTAAGATTGACCGCATCTACATTTGTAAACCATTCCAATTTTAATTTAAAAAATTTAAATGAACTTTTTTATTGTTTTTAAAATGTCACAATTTTATAAATAGTGAAAACGTAAATTTGAAATTTAAAAATTAAAGTTTGGAAAGTTTGCAAATCTATATTAGTTCACTCTTAAACAAAAAAAACTTAGTTGTAAACACTATCACAAAAAACGACTGAGAGATCTTTATCCGAATTTGACATTTGGTTCCCTATACGGCCATTCATGGTGAAGCCTGGCCTTAACACTGAGTTGCAACTTTATCTTCCTTGCTTTGTGACGTGCAGAGCAAGCGAGAGCCGTGTTTCCAGACGAGCTGCAGCTGAGGTGTATGGCGAGGGAGGTGGGGTGAAACAGACAGAGCGCATTACCATAGCTGAGAAAAGTTCGCCGGTCAAAGCAGGCTTCGCCACGCTGACCCTTGACCCGCGCGCGAATATTCTGCTCCGCGGCGCGCCATTGTTCGCCAGGCCCACGAATCGGGAACATTGTTCTCCGTTCCCCCTTGTAACTCGCCAGGTGGCTCAGCCACCTGTGGAGCACGGTACAGGCTGTTCACGAAAAACTGGGCACTTTTCGAAACCCTGCTTAAGGACCCCGCCTACCCTACACGGCGCTTCAGAGTGTTACACATTCGCGAGGAGTTTCCTGCGAAATTATTAAACACCAGACCAATTTTTTCGTCTACGAAAAGAACGAACGTTTCGGCCGAGGGCTGTTGATTGCTTCCAAGTCGTCACGCACATTTCAAACACAATTTATGTCTACTCCGAAATGGCTAGGAAACGCCCTTTTCCAAAGCGTCGTATCTCAAAATATACTAGTCAGATAATACGAAAATACTCGAGAGCCCTGCACAAAACCTTTTTACAAACTTTTCACCAATAAAATAATAAGGTCGCAGCGCTGAAAGTCTCATAAGTAGGGGTAGTGAATTTTCGCGAAAATATTTCAAGACATGATATATTTCCAAACACTGTAGGGTGGTTTACCTATCTTGATTGGCTGACTTATATTTTCACACGTGTTAACTGTCTGCACACGAATCACTTAGGGTCCGTGCCGATGTTGTTGAATTCTGAGTGGCCCGCTCAGATATGAAAACTCTTTCTCAAGCAGACAGCAACCAATGGCAATATACAACCAACTGTTGGTTGTTTATAGTATTAAAGTCTACCGTGTAGTAATATTTTATCACGAAAAATCACTAACTACACGCGACATGATGAGAACACTGCACGACAGTTCAGAACCTTGCGCTTGGAGGCTATGGCGTAGTTGATGGGCATGGCAGTGTCGCCCTTATCGCCCCTGAGCCTCTGTCTTAAACGCAGATAGGCGGTAGCCTTAAGATATACTTGCACGCCCATTATGTAGTCTTCACCATTTGTAAAATTAACACTGCAATGTGCATGAGCCTCATTTGGTCATCCGCCGGGCAAGTGAGTCTGTGCAGTTATTATCAAATTAAACATTTAAAAATTTTTGTAAATTATTCCACTTACATGCATGAAGAACAGAAAGCTAAATATGTCACTTCAATATTGACATATGTATGTTTGTCCAACACTTTGAATCTAACGTCAAGACAAGGAACTTCTTCCTCTCTGTTGTTACCATCTTTCCTGCGTGCGTGACACTCACTGCGCCCGTTCAAGTGTGTGCAAGTAGTGGCAGTGACAATCACTGCGCCCGTTCAAGTGTGTGCAGGTAGTGGCAGTGACATTTTTCAAAAATTGATTTCAAAAGTGCCCAGTAAACCGTGAACAGCAAAGTTCTCAGGCCTTTGTAACCATAGACTGAGACGAGTATCGTCTCCTACGCATATATTGACATTCCCTCCTTCTCACGCTTGTACAACTGTAAAAGTCAAATGGTCAACTCTGATGAATGTCATCGATTTTATATTAATTTAGAAAAGACAACCCGTTCTTACATCAATAAAAACAAAACAAAAGAAAATGTAGGTCACTGGGACACTTACTTCTCACGACCTTAGGGAAAACGAGGAATCTGACGACATTTGTAAATAAGATTTAGATTATCAGAATGTTATCAGTTCTTAAGCCCAAGAAATTTGTGTGTTAATTTTCCGGGAAATTCAGGCATGATAAAGGAGTTTTGTGATCGCTGTGCAAGGTTGTTTGGATAGGGTCTGTGCAAAATGTCGTGGATAGGACACAGCCAGAAACTACAAATGCGATTTCTGCTTTCATGTTCACAGACGGTAGTTTTATCCAATCAGGCTAGCGCAATTCACGAATTTGTAGTTTCATTTGCCGTAGTGTCTAAAATTTTGCTATTAGCTACAATCGTCAATTCTCAAGGGCGCTTCTCTCCTTCAACAATAATATAAGGTAGTATGTGTTATTGTGTTTTGTACCATATTTTTCATAACCGGTCATCTCATAAAGTTTGTACCTAAAGTTCAGGATCATCCTTTATTGTGACCAAAAACAATCGTGTCTCCGTCCCGTGAATAGTGGTGCAGAGTAAAGACTGTTCATGATCAAGTGAGCACTTTTTAAATCAACCTTGAAAACAAGTCACTGCTCCTATAAGATGTTCACGGAAAATGAGCACTGTTGGTAGCCCTGCTTAAGATCTACGTGTGTGCGTGTTGAGTGTTCTTCCGCCTTATGTACATACAATTAACATTGCCATGGGCCTCATCGCTATATTCATGCGTCGGTCAAGCGAAACTGAGTAACTATTACAAAAGTAATTATTATATAAAACTGGTCATTTTTACACTTCCGTCTTTTAAAAAAACAGAAAGAGAGACGAATAATTTAAGACATCACAAATGGTTACCTTAAAACTTTTCATTTGACTTTAAGATGTGAAACTACTTTCCACCCATCGTTACCAACTTAACTGGACGTATGTTTCTCGGTACGCCCGTTAAAATATATGCAGGCAGGAGCAGTGACTTCTTTCTAAGGTTGATTTCAATAGTGCTCACTTTATCGTGAACAGCCTTTACCTAATAATATTTTAAGGGGCTCACTAAGAGACATAAGGCCAGTAGTGTTGGTAACATTGGGTGAAATATAGTTCCATAAAAACCGTCGAATAAATAGTTTAGTATAACCATCTAGGATAACTTCAATAATTTATTTCACTTTCTGTTTTTTTATACATCTAACTGTAAAAATGAGCAGATTTGTAAAGTATTTACTTTTCGAATAGTTTTGCTGTTTCACTTGACCGACGCATGAATAAAGTGATGAAGCCCATGCCAATGTTAATTCCACACAAGGCGGAAGAAGACATAACTCGCATACAACAAGATCTAAAGCAGGGCTCTCCAAAGTGCTCATTTTACCGTGAACAGCCTGTACTTGACAAAACAGAGGTGAAATGACCGCTCACACAGCGAGCTCCAGTCTCACACGCGCAAAAAATCGAGTCGCTCGGCAGAAGAACGTCGGGACGCAGGTGGACAAACATCGGCCGCTACCCTACTCACCAGCCGTCAGCCCAGTTAACAGGGAAACATCCGTGTTGGTAGCATGCAGTAGCCAGCCAGAAACAAGGTCCGTGTCCCCAGAGACTCGCGACGCCAATCAGAGAGTACATACAGCCACGTCCAAGGAACTGCTGTGTAGTTCCGTCTCGATGTGCTTACCCACTCTGAGATTGTTGTCAGGGCCCGGGCGCTATTGCTATAAAGCACAACATTAACACAACACAATGATATACATAAGATTTAAACTTCTTGTTTTCAGTTGGACTGGCTAAAACCGTACGTAGTCATAAGTAGGGACAGGTTTTTTTTTTCGCGAAAATCTTTCAAGACCTGTTGCACTCCAAAACACTTTTGTTGATATGCACGTTCGTGGTTGGATAATTTTAAATTTCACGTGCATCAAGTGTCTGTTTGCGAATCTTGAACGCTCAGTATCGGAGTACTTTGCTACAATTGGCCCAGTCAAATAAGAACATGTCTTCTCATGTAGACCCGTTGCCAATAACCAAAGCAAGTTGTGGTTGTGGAGGAAGGATATTGAAGTCTAGGTTTGCCATAAGTATTTTCGCGAAATACACCCGTCCTAAGTGATAAGCCCTAACCTAAACAAAAAAAAGTTTAACTTGGTTTAACTTTCCTGTGTCTATCGGTGTGCGTCAATATTCGACCAATCAGGCCCCGACACTTGTACTACGTTATCAAATGAAAAATTTATTTACGTATCAAGAAATTATGTATGGTGACATTTTTGCTCGGGCAGATATTTTCCTTTCTTTATATCTTGATAATCGCAGCCACGGAAGGGTTCTAACTTTTTAGGCGAAGTTAATAGTTAAAATCGAAATGAAGAAAAGTTTCTTATTTTAAAAACTTCTCAGATCAATCGCAAATATTTATTTTTGACAGTAAACCGCTACCAACTTTGCGCAACTTAATTTCTTGAGTACCAAATGAAGCAACATAAATTAATATAAAGGGATAGGAAAAATTCGCGAGTTCAATGACCTGTAGGCTAGACTCCACAGTCATGTGTATACTCGAGCCTCAGATGTTTGTTCATTGGCTGCTGCCCCATAGATTAGCCAGTGTTACTTCACACCTGTCAGTATGGCACTTTCTACTTGTTTCCTTGCAAGTCTGCTATTGGCTCAGAGTCGTCCAGGGCGTGTCTAATAAACCGCGATCCAATTGCAAAGTCAACTTCAGTGTACACGTGTTTGAAGTCTATCTTGTCCTGAAATGAACTCGCGAAATGTTCCTATCCCTACTAATAATATTATCTTCATATATGTTGAAGCCATGCCACTGTTCCTGTGTTGTTTTTTAGTATGTGCTTATAACTATATCTCTGAATGTGTTTGTTATATGTCAGTTGTAGCCCGGCACTAAGACGGTAAAGCGTCACGATATATGGAATGTGATACCCTGATATTTAGATATCGAAGGTTCTGTTATATAGTGCTACAACTCAAAAAATTTCATTTTTGAGATATGCATACCCTAATCCTCGGAATTTTCTATACTTTCCAGTGAAATACTGCCACAGGACCTAAATTACAAAATGGCGGCATCAGAGCACATTATGTGCTAATAAAGTGGGAAAGGAAAAAATATTTGTCACTTAAATATCAGTAATCCTACTACCTAAGATAACGCAGTATTGAACCGAAGTGTTTCTGTTTCCTTGTGATAATAAGACTACAATTCGAGATGGCGCATTATTGCACGTAACAGTTTGATTTTTATTTTAGAGGTAGCGAGGTAAATATTGTTAAACAAGGTTTCCTTCCTGAAAGACAACTGCAAGAGGTGTTGTTAATGTATTGATCAGAACAGAAGAAGCTTAAAGTTTGTGCAGTTAGTTTTTAATGCTATTAATTAAAAACGTCTAGGTAAGTATGCTATTGTGAATTGTAATGATTATATGAACAAGCAAAAAACGAGTTATGTTCAGTGTAATTACTTTGAGTTAAAGTGTAGTGTTAAACTACACTAACATGTTATAACAATTACAGATGGGGTGGAGACAAGACGAATCAAGTTGAACATGACAAATACATCGCAGAAAACAAGTTTGTGGAGTAAGGAGGGGGGGGGGGGGGTGTGATATCGTGAGATGTATGAAGATGGCAATACATCCTCACATATTTGCAGTGGAAGCGACTTTGAAGGTTTCTCTCTACAACTGGTTCATACGTAAATACTCTGGAAGATTCATCAGATATTGTGTTCCATGATGGACATTAGAGTGCGGGAACTTTTGATGGCATTCGTCGTGTAAAAGATGGGTCAGTGAGTATGTCAGCATGTGAAAATATCATCAGTCTAATATATTCAACATCTGTGAACTTAATTATTGCGAACTGTGAAGGAGATAGTGACGACATACGTACACAGAAGCACACATTCCTGTTTTGGTGGCCGAAGGGGGGGGGGGGGGGGAGGTTCACTTCGTCCTCGAATGACAGTGACACAAATGCTACCAATGTTGACACTGAGAATATACCTATGCGTGAAAAGCGCGTTGCTGGTGATTCTGATGATGCTAATTTGTACCCACAAGCCACAGATATAAGAAATAAAAAAAAAAAAATCTTAATTTAGGATATTGGTGAAGATATGTTCCAAAGAAGAAAATAAACTTGTGGGAATCTTACATTAGCACAAAAGGAAAGGAAATGCCTGCAAAATGCCTGAAACCTGCGTATGGCGATAAATGTGAATGTACTAAAAGTAAAACGGCAGGACAAAAGTAAATTATTTATAAAATTGTTTTGAGGAATTGCAGATGAAAATAGCCGCGAAGGGATTTTATAGCAAATCTCAATGTTTCCATTACACCGAAGTACATTTCGCATGCCGCAAATTATGGTTGTTATTTGGACGTTGATGATAAGGGAGTACGTGTATGTAATTAGTTATAGATAAGTAATAAAGCTGTCGAAACAGCAATAGATAGACAACACAAGGCATTGTTGAAGAGAGCAGGTATTGTGTCACCACGCGTTGATAATGCGGATGAGCATACACAGAAAGTATTCAAGTAGCAACTTTCAAACCATAGTTTGCAAACTTAGTTTACTATAGGCGCTGGCGGAAGAAAGATGGCAAGCCGTGGGACGGGAATGACAGAGCATGAACAGCTCCGATGCCCTACTCAGTTGTACCCGAATCGGTTATTTCATTCTACTGCCAGCGCCTATAATTTGTGTGAACCCAGTGATACGCCTACACAGATAATATTCCAATATTATTATGCTCACCCGCAGTAACGCCGTGTAGTGACACAATGCCTGCTTTCTTCAACAGTACCTTGTCGTGTTGGCTTATTAATGCTTTCCAAAAAGGGGCAATTTTCAAACTTTCGTGTTGGTTCTCATGTTCATTTTAAAAATTTAGCTTTGTCCTACTCTCACTTGCTGGGTCTTGCATGTTCGTGCACGCGGTTGTTATGTATGTTACACATGTTTCATGCGAGCCAAGGTTTATTCATTCACAAATAAAATACTTTCTACTGAAATTTATTCATCTGCAAATTATCGTATTTAATTTAAATTGATATGAATAAAAACTATGAGAAAATAGGTGTGTCGGTAACCCCTAGTAATGAATAGTTATTATGCGAAATATTATTGCACTGAGTGCCCATGAATGCGGTATGGCCTGCAGGTCTTACGTACAAACACGGCGATATCAACTGCACATTGGCTGTATGCGGCCACAGTAAAAGGCGACAATTGGACACAGTTCTCCAGGAGCTGTCAAACACCGTGTGGACCAATGGCTTAAGATGTATACACACAACGCGTTTTGAATTTTAGATTGTCCCAAAATGAATCCGGGAATTCTTCAGGTCTCTATAACTATAATTTATTATTTTGTTCACTTGAAGTAAACAAATCATCTTAATCCTTGTAACTGTGACCGGTGTTATTTTTATGCCATTTAAATAAAACTTCTATTGCGATGCATATTGGACATGATATACAATAGAAAACACGTTATCTATTATAAAGGGCTATTTTCCCGCTATTGCAAACATTTGCTTGCAGTAAAATATGGTTTGTTCGTTCGGCATCGCGTGGTTGACGACAATGTACAAAAGAAAAATAAACAAACAATATCCCGAGAGCATGCATAGAGCATGCACTCGCACTCTGTCATAGGGAACAGAACTCTATGACGTCTGAATGAAGTGCACGGGAACTAAGAATGGACTGGAAACCTAGTATATTCCAAGCAGTATCATCCATTCGCGGTATCTTCGATCTTTCTGAAGCCCTGCTTGAGTTCTACTTCCAGAATAATCCTCCGCCTCGTACAAACTAATCTGAAACAAGTCTAGAAAATTACTCCAAATGACAACGCACCTAATTCGTGTGCACTCAGTTGTGATGATGTTTTGTATATGAGAACTATTTCTTACTAGGCTCTACCAACACAAATATTTCCTCACTGTTTTTATACATTTTTTTTAAAAATGAAACAATAAACTATATAAATAAAATATTGGTCGAACTTCAATTTAACGAAAAATAATATAATTTTATATTAACATAGGTATAGAACGTTTGTGATACATGGCATATTTAGAAAGTAACCGAACACGTCATTCATGAGGGGTTTTTTGAAGGTCTGATTCAAAAAAGGGCGAAGAAACAGCGAATAGACTATATCGCGGCATGCCCTTGGTGAGGACAGATCGTGGCAGAGTTCCCGTCCTTGAGATGGGCCCGTACGGGGCTCCGTGAGATGATGGACGATGAGATATTCTGAGTTATCTGTTCCCGAATGGTACTGCGCGAGGTGGTTGGGGAAGGGGGTTGGGGGTGGCGTAATCGCTTGATGGAGTGCCTCGCTCCTCCCACGTTAATTGGCCCCCGCGCCACCCCCTTTGAGCGGCAGCTTCCGCGACCGTAGACACACACCCCTAATATTTCACAATCCTCGCCCCCGCCCCTCCTCTTCCGGTTCTCTTCTCCACACTCGTCGCCGGAGAAGGGTGAAATACTGTTCGTCGGGCGGGGAAAACCTTTTAAACTATGATTTATGGTGTTTCCACGGCGCTGGAAGTGAACGTGTTAATACAAGAATCCCTCTCCCGCGTCTGTTACACGCGGAGCTATCCATGGACCGACGAGAATTCCTTGTCACGTCTTCGAAGCCCTCACTGACTGCAAGTGCGCGGAAGAACACAGTGAACGTGAGTGGAGATACTTGTGCGGCTCTTAAGAGGTAGTTGGAGCTACACTTCCAAGGTCAAGAAGCGAGGGAGCGATACGGGCGACACTAACACGCACGCCTAGTGTCCCGTCGCACCTACGCGCAGGGCGTGCAGTGTTTCCGCCGTGAAGCTGTACTGTGTAAATGAGATCTGTAACAGTGGGGTTTTATTACACGCGATGAAAGCCCACAGATTAAATTACGTCCTTATATTTGAACTTTTCTCTTGCCGTTTAAGGAAATTGCACAGGCAAGCTTTAAAAATGCGATATTTAACCATCTATACTAAATATGACAAAAGTACAATAATAGGGACATAGATAATTTTTTTTTATCTTCTGACAAAAAGTCGTATTTATAGAACATTTATTTACAGAGATACGCGTATTCGCGCAAACAACTATTTCACAAAAATAGTGCAGGTCCATATACAACATCGAGGTCTTGAGAGCCGATGAGGTTGAAGCGAAGTGAGTACGGAGCAGCGCAGGAACGCATGGGCGGTGGGAACCGGGAGATCCCGGAGAAAACCCGCCGACCAGCGGTATCGTCCGGCACGATCTACACGTGCGAAAATCCGGGGGCGAACCCGCTGGATATCGAAACCGGTTCGTCTTGGTGCTGGAAGAACAGAGTACATAAGAACACATGAACTTTAATATAGGCTGTTCACTGTGAAGTGAGCACTTTTGGAAGCCCTGCTTAAGATCTACTTGTATACAAGTTGTGTATTCCTCCGCATTATGTAAAATTAACATTTCTATGGGCATCATCACTTCATTCATGCGTCAGTTAAATGAAACTGTGAGATATTAAGAAAGGAAATACTTTCTCATTTTTACACTTCGATGTATTAAAAAAACAGATAGTGAAATAATTAATTTTAAATTAATACAAACAGTTAACCAATACTTTTTATTCAACTTTAAGATATGGAACTGCTTTCTATCCATTATTACCCCAACTTTACTGGGAGAATGTCACTCAGTGCGCCCATTAATATATATATATATATATATATATATATATATATATATATATATATATATATACACACACACACACACACACACACAACACACACACACACACACACCGAGGCGGTGACATTTTTCTAAGGTTCATATCTAAAGTGCTCATTTTATCGTGAACAGCCTTTAGTAGCTTATACCGCGAACTCCAGCCGCACACGCTAGCAAAATGGCGTCATTGTCCAGCAACATGCAGAGATCGTCGTTCGCAAGCCAGCGCTTCGTAACCTATACTTGCTAGCCTAGGGGCCGCGGTGGTATAGTGGTCAGATTACTCCCATCCCAACAACGCGAACCGGGCTCGATTCCCGGCGGGGACGATGCCGCTGGTAGGCGGGTTTTCTCCGAGATCTCCTGTATCCCCCCGCCCATGCGTTCCGGCGCTGCTCCGTACTCACTTCGCTTTAACCTCATCAGCTCTCTAGAACTCGATGTTAAGTGTCGGCCAAATATTTCCATTCTACTCCACTTGCCAGCAAATGCGGAACACAGCAAGCAGCACGCAAGGTCACACGCAAGGCACATCCGAAGAGCTTCGCTCAGCCAATCAGAGAACGGGTACGGCCTTTCCAGAGTAACCGCCACGCCATTTAGTCTCTGCGTACTTTACCACTCTGTGGAGGAAGTAAACTTGAAAAAGGAAAGATGTTGAGAGGGAATGATCCTGAGCTACTGTGAGAGGTTGAAAGTTAGGTGAGTATGGAGCAGTGGCGGAATGCAAGGGCGGAAGAAGCAGGATTGCCCTGAGAAAACCCGCCAGCCAATGTCAACCACCGCCACGTTACCCGCATGCGAAAATTCTGGTAGATATAGTTAGTTCAGGGTGTCATCACACTTTTTTTTTTAAACCAACCATTAAAAAATCACCCTATATCTGAGGTCCTGCTTTGTTTCCTATATATGTCATTTATCAAAAGCGTTTTATACTTCTGTCTACATAAATGTGTCTAATGTTTGGTTGAATTGAACTTTTAATTATAATTTATCAATAATTTTTTACAGTTACTGTATAACTTTTACAGAGAAAACCAGAGAAAAAATATGTTATGTTGGTAATGCCCAGTAAGAAATAGCTCTCATGCAAAATATTATTGAATGTGATACGTTGTCACTTAGGGGAAATTTTTTGAGTAAGTTAAGGTTTGTTTTCATGAGGCGGATGATTATCCGGGATGTAAAGCTTAAGCAGGCCTTCAGAAAAATTGGAATGAACCGTGAAGTGAGTATAGTCTGACTACAACACGACGGGAGAATATCAAAATACGCGCAAGCGTGATACACAAGGGCCTCCGGTGTTGCCAACTGTCGCGTTAGAGATTTCCCGCAGCGGAGGCCCATGCGAGCCATTCTCCATAGGTAATGACGTAATTGACTGATTCGTGGGGAATTGTATCCTCATATATTTTGTAAATGACTACTGTACTATTCTGGCGCCTTGGAAATATGTCGGAGTGTTTTCATTCATAGTCTTCAGGATTGGAAGTATCTCGAAATTCTGACGCGAATACGTCTTTAAATTTGCAACAACGGTGGGGGGAAATCCAGAAAATTCGATGATAACAAAATAGGGGGATACATTTTGGCATTACAGCTCGGAATCTATTGTCCACCTTCAAAATTACATTACACCGATCAATAACCAAAGGATCAAAGAATATGTAACGTTGAGTGAGGACTGCGAAGCATTGCGTGTGGCGAGAAAAAAAAGAGGGTGGGGGGGAGGTGCCGTAATATTGTATTCGTTTCGCCGCGTCTCATAAATTCCGCGTAGTAAAACTTTTGACTAGGAGAAGCTACGACGCTCGTTAGGTTTTACACGACAGCTTTTGTCAAGATCAATCGATTGCGTGTGTAAAAACATTTGTGTGGCGTGGTTATGGTAAAATTGTATGCGTTTAATGTAAAAAAAATAAATTAAAATACTTAACACAATTTTGCCTTATACTCGTCAAAAAGCCAAGTCGAAATACAGAGATCGTATACTGTTGGAAAGAGCATCTCAAAAACAATCCAGTGATACCTATGAAACCCCATATGATCGAGTGAAGCGGTGCCGGGAACGCAAAAAAAATAAAATAAGAGAAAGAAAAAAGAAAGCAATCAAGGCGTCCGAGCGCGTCAACGTAGACGTATTCACGTAAAAAAAAAAATGGCCGTGTCCCCAAAACAGCCACACCCGATTTTTTATGTTTTGCTTTGCCTTCTTTTCAAGTAAAATTCGGGTCGTTGAGAGTAGAAAACTATTTTTAATTCTTTATTAGTGATTTGTTGGGTTTGTAATATTCTGACCTTGCTACGACCTAAGCTTAGGGCGTGGCAAGGCCGGATTTGCATAAAGACATAGCAAAACCAACAGAGAACCAAATGGCAAACGCCATGCAAAAGAACCATTTACTTGTACAATGTAAGGGCGAATTGACTAGTGAAAACGACTTACAACAGAAACAAAGAAATGTGGTAATTGTCTTTTATTGTTGTTATTTTTCTTTTCATTTGTTACCAATATTACACGATTAAAAGATAACATGAACTTCCCTAACCGTAAATTCCAAGTTAATTCAAATATACGCAAAAAACCAGATACCTTCTCTTTTCTACAATAAAAGAGTAAAATGCCAATATTGTTCAGGTACAACAATTTGCTGTTACCCAACTAATACATTGATTTTTTTGTTTATACTAAAATACGGCTAATATTTACGCAAATAACTGGCCATTTAGAAAATACAGAAGGCCATCACAAGATATACTAGGCAAGTGACATCAATATACAATCGTCACAAAATGGCGGAGTAAATACTGTCGTACCGACATTTACACTGACATGAGAAAACAAAGATGGTAACAACTATTACTTTAACTGTTATGAATCAATATTACTTGGATATTACAACCTCAAAGTTTTACACAGTATATTTTTCATATGTATCATCTGCTCGCGATCCCAAGTGGATAGAAGCAACTGCTGAACAAATTCCAGTCTTAACTCCCGCGAGCATATATTATATTTCAAAAAGTTTCAGAAACTTGGTAAAGTTTTTCATAAGTTTACAAATGTTAAATACCACAAAGTACCGAGTATTGACCGCAATAGTCGTACCAGGTGTGACTTGATTACCAGAGGTTAACAACACAACCTCCATAAGACGTGGCTTGGTTGCAAACGTTTAAGACCAAATCTTTCATAGTTATTTGCCTGGTTTACAAATGTTTATGACCACAGCCCCCTTCATTAATAACTTGATAACAAAACTTTCATAATGTTGTGCAAAATTAAACAAAGTTAGATTAATTTCTTTCTACCCATTATAAAATCTCATATAAAAGACCAACATTCCGCGATCATTTAAAAAGACTTTAAAATTCTATCATCATGGCCCTAGCCTAACGTCCAACTGATGCGAAGGTCCAACTAGCTTGAGGAGATTTCATTTGTACATTAAAACCAAAATACTACTTATCTTGTAGGTCAATGCTCCCTCGAGGCCGCTGACTGACCCCGAATGAAATATGTACAGAGATTAAATATATATTTTCGCCACATGGCATATCCAATCACAGCAATGATACGTCATTTTCCTCAGAAAATGTCGTGATTCCTAGAATTAAGTGGTATTTTTTGATACTTCTTATAGGGGTCGTGGGATTCACGACCAATGGTGGTTGACGTAACCAAATAAGGTGAACCGAAGCAGTGGTCTCCTTTCCCCTTACGGGGGTCACTTAAATGAAAAATAAACCACCAATAACATTGAAATACCCAATCACACTTCCGGCATGTTGACTAGGTTGCAGGAACTTGCGTAACCAAACGTCATAGTTTTGCACTGCGCGCGCACAAGTAGTGAGCAGTCTGCAGCGCCTGCCGCCGATGGTGCTGCCATCAGGTGGTGAATCGCCGAAGTGCCCTACCGCTTGACAGTTATCTGCCATGGCTGAGCGTTGTTGCACGTGGAAATATATCTCATTTATTGACTCACATTACGATTATCCCAAGTCTTCCAATGTCTATTTAAGGTAACGTGAACATGCCGAGAACATTGCAGGTTAGTTATTCAATAGATTCTGAGCCTTTAGAAATGTTTTTAACACCAAAACTAGCGTGTCAAACGTTCGTGCCTGCCTGTCACTGCGTCATAAAAATATCAGATAACCAAACAGAGTAATTATTCGAGTGGGTGATTATGGCGATCGTGGTCCAGCCCGCTGATTAAATAGTTTCTAATTAGTAACAATTGTTGATAATTTGAGGGCGATTGGCGACGTGTTCCAGCCCGCCACAAATATTTGAGTTGTGGTGAAAATGAGTGACCAGCATGCTGCAATGTTCAAGTACTACAAGCAATATAAGAGGGTGTTCACTTTGTTGTTAACCTTTTGGTGATCACACTCTTGTTCACAAAAGATGTTCGTCTGTATCAAGCTTCAGACTTAGGAGTGTTCGTGCATGCATGCTGCCCCCTAATTATAGCACACCGTCACAGTAAAATTATAGTAATATAAACTCGTATGTTCCACTACTGTTAAAATGTGATTGCATTACAATTTTTTTTCCACAAGAAACTGTTTGCAGAAAGCCCGTATTTGATGGGGAGACACGTTAGTATCTGAATCGCACTCTTCCTATAAGCATACAGAAACAAATTTGCCGAAAGCACACTCCAGAATTCTGCTGCACGCCTAAACGAACTCGTTCAACACGCTAAGGGCTTTCATGATAAATTGAGTCCTGCTTAATATCTAGTTGTGTTCACGCAGTTTTTTCCTTCCACCGTACATTTGCGATGCGTCGGTCAAGTAAAACTGTGAAATTGTTAGAAAAGTAAATATTTTACGAATTTTTCGATTCCTACATTTATATGCACTAAAAACAATAAGAAGAAATAAATTCAGTATTCGCAAGTATTCATCTGGAACTTTTAATTCAACATTAATACAAGGAACTTACTCCCCTCGTCGTTTCCCAATACAATGTTTTATGTTTACTTAAAACCACCTTAGCGAATTAATTCACCGCATATATTTTACATTTTTTAAACGAAAACACAGAGTAGCATAATTTAGGTAATATTGACAGTGAATTATGATAGCTTACGTTTATGGCTATTTAACGTCTCGTCGACAACAAGGATATTCAGCTGTTATGTTCACAATAAGTATTGTCTCATAACATGGAACAACAAAACAGACTTTAAATTAAAAAAAAAAAAAAACATTTTGAAGGTCTTCATATTCTGTGAAAATTAATTTTTTATTTTATTTAAAACAATTATTTTCTATTAATGAAATTATGGCCGCTGTATACTGTCGGCCCAAAAAATTACGAACCACATTACAAAATTATGTTTTCCAACAAGTACCAGCAAGTCTCCAACGAAGTCAGATTTAAATAAGACATCGTCTGTGTGTTAAAAACGTTGCTTTCTAACGTCCATTCGGAATTATAGTGTTATTTTATCAGAATTGTTGGCATAACGTTGTTTACACATTGTTGGTCCAAAAATTTACATTTTCAATTGTCGTCAGTAAGTTTTCCTACGAATAACCAACACATAACCAATGAAGTCAATTTTAAATAAGTCGTAGTTTGAGTTTTAAGACATTGCTTTTACAAAATTATACAAATTATGTTGTTATTTTATTAGAAATATTTTAATTCCAATTTTTGGCATGATGTTAGTTGTACAATGTTGATTAATCAAAACTATATATATATATATATATATATATATATATATATATATATATATATATATATATATATATATATATATATATTACCAACCGCATTCCCAACATTGTCACAACATAGAACGAACTAAATATATTTCATAGAGAATGTTCTCACGTCATGAAAAGCCTTCATATTTTGAAGTGGCATTGTTTACATTCGAAAGTTTGTTCTGTACTTTTAAATAAAATTTTGGCTACAAAAAAAAAAAACTTACTATCAAAAGTATGCTTACCAACTTGCTACAAACCATCCACCAACAGTGTACATTAAATAAATTTACATTTACAATAGGTGACGGCATTTTATGATTTAATTACATCATTGTCCGGGGGTTCTAAGTACTCATAATTTTTTTAAATAGCATATTTTCTTAAGCATTTTACTTTGGGTCAACGTTATATTAATGTGTGCATTCCAGCTTAACATACAGCCAACCTTTCCAGCTTAACATACAGCCAACCTTTCCGGAGAAATGTTATAAGTTGGGCCAACTTAGTTTGCCACTGGGCACTATAAGTAGAGACAACTTGTTTTGTAGAGAATTACAGGACATAGGTGTGTTCTTAATGTCGTATGAGATGTGTGTTCTTCAAGATAGAAGTATAATAGCTTCTAATGGAGCACTGAACCCATCTGTAAAACGTGCATAACTCATTAAAAGTAGTACACGCAATACCAAAATTATCAGGACAGTACCATTTTTGTTGCACATGAAAGAATAATGCATATATTTTGTAACACTAAAATATGTTGCTAACATTTACTCATTTCAGTTTTAAAATCATTAAAAAATAGTCTGTTGATTTTACTAGAACATAAGCTTATTTCCATTATGGATGTTTCACCGAAGGGCAATTAATTAAACTAATATTGTCATATAAAAATAAATATTGGCATTGGCGTAAAAAAAAAATTGTAGTTAGTTTTTATTAATATTTATTTCGTTAGAAAAATGAGCACCTTCGGGCCTAATTTGATAAATATACCATTAGAAATATTTGTAACCATTATTAATAAGCTTTCACTACATAAAACGAGAGTAATAATTATAACAGTTTCCGTCGATAAAGGAGAAATTTTTCTGCATTCTGAAATATCGGAATTGAAAACACACATTAATTTTATTTTATACTCTTAATTTGATATAATTATTAAAATACTTAAATAAGTAAATAACAAAAAATTCCAGGAATACAAAAAAAATACGCATTATTATTTCATAAACAACACCAGTCGTTCTTTTCTGACAGATGTTTTATAAGTGTGCTGCTTCCTAATGAATTCTGCATGATATGAAGTCGGATAATCTACAGTGTTGCATTTGGAGTCACTCTCTTTCTGTATTAAACTAGCACCTGTTATTGGTTTTAAAAAATACCTATTATTCTAGGCCATTTACTTACAGAGAAATAAAATGTATCCACGTACACTATTTTACACAAGCATATTGATGGTTTCATTACACTTTTCGAATCGAACCTTTGAAAAATCATCCCGTGTATGATGCATTTGGTTGTTTTCTGATTATGTCATGTATCACAGAGTTGTATATTGCTGTTAACATAAATGCATCTTATTTTAAGTTAAATTGAACTTATATTTTATCAAGAAAATAAATGTCCCATTAAAAATAAATATAAATAAAATCAGATAGAATTTTGTTTTTTTTTGGTAAAGCTTAGTATGAAATATTTCCCGTAAAAATATTACTAAACCGAGTGCGCACGAATATGGTGCATTTTACATTTAGTGTAATTTTTATGACTTAGTTAAGCTTTGTTCACATAAGACATAGGAATGCCCTGAAAGTAGAACTTCAGCAGAGTTTCAGAAAAGTTGGAAGTAACTGTGAATGGAAAACAATGCGACTTAATTCCTTTCTCTTTCTCGTTCACCGTGAATTTGTTCAAAGCAAGCTATGTACCAAACCGCAAACTGAACTTTGCGAGTCCCTGCTTAAAAGATAATTAATGTTAGTTGCCGGAATGCTGCACGCATCTGTCGTAATGTTCTTGACGGCTCATTCATACAAGCATCCGTACTGGAGCTAATCACCGCATCTCGGGGCAAAGGAGGCCTTCGCCACTGAAACTTGGGCATGCAAACTAATATCGCAGTAGGTGGTCTCTTCACAACGGTGGAGACGACTGAGAGGGCGAGAAGGGTGGAAGGTGTCTGTAGAACGGGAGGAGGGCAGGAGGGGAAGGATAGTAGAGTAGGGGTTGTGGAGCAGATGGAGGGGGTAGGAGTATGGCCAGGTGGCGAGGAGTAGGAGAGGGACGATTATGGATGAGTAGAAGGAGGAGGTCTGGAGGTGTAGAAGGGGGAGGAGGATGGAAACAGAGGGGGGGAGGGATGAAGAGGAGTGGAGGGTAAAGAGAGGGTGGTGGATGGCTGGGTGAGGGGGAAGGATGGCAAGTCTGGAGAGGTGGAGGATGGAAAAAAGAGAGGGTGGAGGGGACGGGGAGAGCGGGAAAGAGAGGGGATGTAGGGGAAAGAGATGGTTAGAGAAGGGGAAAGAGGGGAAGGAGAGGGAGATATGTGGTAGCAGTGCAAAGGTGGGTTGGAAAGGAGGAAGAGGGAAGGATCTGGTCTGTGTTGCTCGTCCGCGGAAAATTGGAATTTCTGGCCCATGGAGGTCGTCGCTCCGGAAACCAGCTACGAGATAATTACCTCTGAAATGAGCGTGGGCAGCCGAGCAGCAATACCGCAATCGCTCGGAGGAATTCGCAGCTTTGCCCGCCAGATAAAGCAAGAGAGAGGCGAGTGCGCCTCCAGCGCATTCCCCCCCGGACGAACACGCCGATAATCTGGGACATCGGAAACGTGTTAAGAGTCGCACAAAGTCGAGCTTAACTTCGTGTCAAAGGATGTTTGACGCAAGTCTCGCGGTGGAGGAATATGGCTGGAGGCGGGGAAAGCGGAAGAGATTTAGTCAACAGGCTGTTTAGAAGTTACAGAACCTAAGGCACTGGTGATTACAACCGAAAACGAGATTTTCAGAGTCTTATCAAATAAACTTGCAATCTGCTGATGACATTCAACTAGCTTGTAAGTGAAAAACATTGCAAAATAAACTTTCAATAATTATGAAAGTTATGGAAACTCGTTACTAAAAAAATTAAACAACGATATAAAATATTAAATTTCATAATGGCGTTTTGTTTTTGTAAAAAAATGAGCATTGCATCTAGTTTATTTACGCACTGTGTTTAATGCCAAATTACCATTACTGTTTTGCAAATATTAGTAGTAGATAAATTTTGTTTTTATACTTCAATCCTTACTATGAATTACTTAACTCAAGACCATTTCCTTTATTTTTATACTTCAATCCTTACTATGAATTACTTAACTCAAGACCACTTCCTTTATTTTTATACTTCAATCCTTACTATGAATTACTTAACTCAAGACCACTTCCTTTATTTTTATACTTCAATCCTTACTATGAATTACTTAACTCAAGACCACTTCCTTTATTTTTATACTTCAATCCTTACTATGAATTACTTAACTCAAGACCACTTCCTTTATTTTTATACTTCAATCCTTACTATGAATTACTTAACTCAAGACCACTTCCTTTATTTTTATACTTCAATCCTTACTATGAATTACTTAACTCAAGACCACTTCCTTTATTTTTATACTTCAATCCTTACTATGAATTACTTAACTCAAGACCACTTCCTTTATTTTTATACTTCAATCCTTACTATGAATTACTTAACTCAAGACCACTTCCTTTATTTTTATACTTCAATCCTTACTATGAATTACTTAACTCAAGACCACTTCCTTTATTTTTATACTT
Organism: Dryococelus australis; assembly: GCA_029891345.1. Classification (NCBI taxonomy): domain Eukaryota; kingdom Metazoa; phylum Arthropoda; class Insecta; order Phasmatodea; family Phasmatidae; genus Dryococelus; species Dryococelus australis. The sequence goes on along the minus strand of CM056998.1, from coordinate 194,268,224 downwards.
CAATCCTTACTATGAATTACTTAACTCAAGACCACTTCCTTTATTTTTATACTTCAATCCTTACTATGAATTACTTAACTCAAGACCACTTCCTTTATTTTTATACTTCAATCCTTACTATGAATTACTTAACTCAAGACCACTTCCTTTATTTTTATACTTCAATCCTTACTATGAATTACTTAACTCAAGACCACTTCCTTTAATTTTATACTTCAATCATTACTATGAATTACTTAACTCAAGACCACTTCCTTTATTTTTTGGACGCAAGCAAGTTGGAACTGAGTGTGTAAATTTAATGAAATGATTACCATCATACGAGATGATTAGTGAAACTTTTGTAAAGCCTCCATTTTAAATTGATTAAAATTGACTACTGAAATTTAAATATTTCTTCCCATTTTACGCCCAAACGTGACTTTTTTTTTTGCATGGATATTAATATCTTGCTTTGACAAACTTTTGCAGCTTTTGCCTTAAAACTCTGCAACCCAAGAGGTAGTTCAACTTAGACCGTTCGTTTGGAAAATGTCACGTAGCGGTACGAGTAATGTTATTATCGGTTTTAACTCATCCGACCATCAAATCACATGTTCATGGGAAGTTACATAATAATCGAAGATTCACGGTCGAAATAGTGTGTGTGTGTGTGTGACATTTCATAACATTTTTATGAACATGGAATCGGTAAGTTTACGTCACGTTCCGCAAACATTACTATTTTATGTTACGAAGTACTTTTTTCTAGTACAACCTTCTTCCTCTACCATTCTACATGGACATAAAGATAACACGGCAATATCAACAGCGAAATAGAAGGAAAGTTTCGAATTTTGACTTAAGATCCTGCACGGGGAGTCCATCTATCCACAAAATGATAAAGTGCAACAACCCTAAAAATCAAACCCTAAAAAATCCTAAATCATTAAGTAGTGTGACGCGTCAGGAGATGTGCGTAAAAAGTAATTGTAAGTTTAAAAAAAAAGTGTATAGGTGTGAGCGGCAGTTGTGATCACAGTGATGAGTATTTACAAACGTCGGAGGTTAATCATTTGACACCTTTCTTACCAACTTACAGCCTTCAGCTTCTCTGAAGTTCTACAACACTCTTACCATTTGCCTGGACTGTATGCGACAGGAACAGAACTGTATGCGACAGGAACAGGACTGTGCGACAGGAACAGGACTGTATGCGACAGGAACAGGACTGTATGCGACAGGAACGGGACTGTATGCGACAGGAACGGGACTGTATGCGACAGGAACGGGACTGTATGCGACAGGAACAGGACTGTATGCGACAGGAACGGGACTGTATGCGACAGGAACAGGACTGTATGCGACAGGAACGGGACTGTATGCGACAGGAACGGGACTGTATGCGAGAGGAACGGGACTGTATGCGACAGGAACGGGACTGTATGCGACAGGAACGGAACTGTATGCGACAGGAACGGGACTGTATGCGACAGGAACGGGACTGTATGCGACAGGAACAGGACTGTATGCGACAGGAACAGGACTATGCGACAGGAACGGGACTGTATGCGACAGGAACGGGACTGTATGCGACTGGAACAGGACTGTATGCGACAGGAACGGGACTGTATGCGACAGGAACAGGACTGTATGCGAGAGGAACGGGACTGTATGCGACAGGAACAGGACTGTATGCGACAGGAACGGGACTGTATGCGACAGGAACAGGACTGTATGCGACAGGAACAGGACTGTATGCGACAGGAACAGGACTGGATGCGACAGGAACACAGCTAGATGACAGATAATTCAACAAACCACAAATATGTCATTTCAACACTACCTTTGCTAAAGCTCTACTGAAAGGATACTCAATTTGGTAAAAATCCAAATAAGTGTGTTTATTGCAAATAATCAAACAGAAAATAGCGGAAGAATGATTGCAGATATTAATTAATCAATATTGGATTATTTGCAATCATCAAAATCAGTATTAATCGCATTCATATCAAACTAGTGTGAAGTGGCCTTAATCTAAGCAAGTATCGCCTTGTGAAGTGGTAGTTCTTATATTCTTGTTAAATAAGATTTTTCAAGTCTTTTAATAATGTTAAAATGTTTCATCTTTCCTAAATTCACTCGAATAAATGCCCACACCTTGCGGGAGCGTAAATATTTATCAATCGGGAATTGTAGATGGTAGTAAAATAATTAAATCTTAGGCGTCAAACAAACAAGATGGCGTGGCGCGTACGGACGCAGCCCAAAAATAATCGTCCGCCATCATTTCAGAAAGTTGATGCCCGAAGCATTTGTCAATAAAAATCCGTAACTCACAAATTATGTTGCAGATCCCTGTTGAGAACAGCAGTAGCAAACTATGAAGCTCTTCTAGGCAGCGAATTATTCCCATGTGTAGGCTCGCGGGCCTTGGTACAACGATATGTCAAAGTCTTTTAGTACCAAACACGGGATAAGAGGAAGAAATACTTGAATTTACAATTAACGGGATAAATATCTTATGAAGACCCTATTCTGCTCTTGATGCGACAGTCCCGAATATTCTTCCACGTGGTCTGATAATTACCGCAGCAATGGCGGACATTCCCTAGAAATATTAAAATAAAGCCCTACGAGGATGTAAGACTGGATACGCCTCGTCTAGCGCCACACGCGAGACACCACTTCGCTGTAATACAAGAAACAGGCTTTGGAAGTGACGCCAAGAACTGGCCAATCACAAGGCGGCTACTTCGTCTCAAATCAACCAAATCATGTTGCCCTTAGCAACGGCCGACGGCCTTCCAGATACTTGACCACATAAAAATAAATAAATACGATTGAAATATGGAACAGTTACAATAAATCAGCGCACTTATTTTATTCGATAGCAAAGAAAAATAATTACGGCCAAAATAATATGCTACCACATCAAACAACTATACAGCATAATAAATTAAATTTCCATATATCCAACAAAATGACATAACCATTTCAATTAGCAAGCTGTAGAATGCATTATTAGTGAGTTATTTTACCATTGAAACAATGGGTTACTCATGGCTCGTCACATGAACATGTTTATTAATGTAATAATGAATCATAAATATCTACACTCTGAAGTGGATTGGTTACAGGATTACGCTTCGAGAATGAGCGCTCGGGTTTGGGTTAAATGCATGATATATAAATATACGTGTGTGTGTGTGTGTGTGTGTATATATATATATATATATATATATATATATATATATATATATATATATATATATATATATATATATATATATATATATATATATATAGACACACACACACACACACACACAGAAAAATTGTCTATCACAGATGGCACGTTATATTCCAAACTCACATATTTTTATTCAAAAAGATTAAAAAATAACAGTATTACAAGAGTGCCTATAAGGCCAATAAACTTAAGGTTGTATAATAGTATATTCGCAAGGAAGGAAGACTATAGGCTGTTCACGGTAAAATGAGCACTTTTCAAGGCTCTTATAAATATTTACTTTCATCCAATTTCCATCTTCCTGCTGTTTTTAATGTAAACATTGCAATTTGACCAATAAACACAGTGAATATATTTTACCACCCTTAAAATTTAATGCCCGAAGCCCGCAATAAGTTATATTTGTTAGTGGTTAATGCCTGTTGGGAGGGCCTTAAAAAGTGCTCACTTCACCGTGAACAGCCTATGACAAGAAATACACATATAAAAATACACTCACATCCCACAGGAAGGATTTGAACCAATTGTCACTTGGTCGGCAGGATCCAGTTGTTAAAATGAAAGTGAAAAAAATATCTAAGCTTTTAAAAATTCTGATTGATTTCATTCAATGAGTATATACGGCAGACCCGAACGTAGCACCGTGTGTGCATAGTCTGAATCTCTTGGACAAATTTCAGTGGTTAGTATTCCACGCAAGTGAAAACTGGAAATATATTTAATTTTTGACACGTTAAAACTAAAACAGTCTAATATCTTTACGTCTCAGATTGCGAAAGTATATAAAACATCCTATCTTCTTTCATAGTAACTTCTGACACTCAAAACACTGGATACAAGAAAATAACATTTCGTTAACGCAGCCGTTCCAAACGACTATAAACCAGAGTAGCGTACCGCCAAAGAGGAAGTGCGCATCTTCTACTCACTTTCTTGTTACGTATATTTTGTTTAATGCTATTCACGATAAATTGAGCACTTTAGAAATTAACCTTCGGAAAAAGTCACTGACCCTGCGTGCATATATTTCAATGGCCACACTGAGTGACAGTCGTCCAGCAAAGTTGGTAACGATGGATGGAAAGTAGTTACATATATAAACCTCGAATATAATTTCTCAGGTAACCGTTTGTGATAATTAAGAACTATTTCTTTCGCTCTCTGTTTTTTTTTTAATGCATCGAAGTGCAAGAACGTGCAGATTTGTTAAGTATTCACTTTCTTAATAATTTCACAGTTCCATTTGACCGCCGCATGAATAAAGTGGTGATGCCCATGGCAATGATAATTTTACATAAGGCGGAAGAATACACAACGTGTGTGCAAGTAGATCTCAAGCAGGGCTTTCAAAAGTGCTCATTTTACCGTGAACAGCCTATACATCCAAGCTTGTCACACGTGGTATACGTCTCTCAGAGAGGCAGAACGAAAGCCTAAGGGCTCTGCAGACGTTTGGTATGCGAAGAAGAATGCACGTATATGCTATAACGTGTGTGTGTATATATATATATATCTCTTTGTGTGTGTATTGTCGATTCAAATTTTCCTCACGCTTTTTGGAACATGTATGACATGTTTAATTATTTCCTAAATATGTATACAAAGCTCTTCATACCTTTGGTAACGTGAAAGAATCTTTTTTCTCGTTAAATTGAAGATTTACTTATATTTTATTTATAAATTATAATATTTCATTTAGAATAAATATAAACAAAAAACAGAGAGAAAACATGTGTGTTGGTAGCGCCTAGTAAGATACAGCTCGCATACACACTACTGCTACAACTGAGTGCCCACGAATTCGGTGCGTTATCCTTTGGTGTCAGTTTAGCTTGAACGAAGCGGAGGAATATCCTGGAAGCAGAAACTTCAGCAGGGCTTCAGAAGTAACCGTGAATGGATAATACGTGAAACCATTTCAGCGTACGTATCGGGAAAGATGGCAGAAAACTATAATAAACTATTGACGGTTCATCCATCAGAAGGGTGCGAAGATGTCCTCGGTAGACCGGGAGAAGAAACTATCGCCCTACTGACGCCGGAGCGAGGACCTGAGTGATACAGAGTATTTAAGAATACAGAGGCGGAGTAGCTGCTTATTCCTTTGTCTCCAACCTCACGCGCCAGTCAGATCATCGCTTAATTACTTACTCGCCCATCGGCATCTCAGTCAATATAGAACCTTTCGCACCCTGCAGTTGCCAGTCAGACGCAATGCCCGTCCCCAGAGCCCCGCACAGCCAATCAGGGATTGGGCACGCCCACATCCACGGAACCGCCACGCCGTTTCGCCTCTGGGTGCATGTCTACTCTGTACGAACTTGAAAATCGAAGACCTGGCAGGTGGATCTACAAGGTAGGCGCTATCGAGTAGAGAGATTTGGGCAGCTCTTACACTCTAAATCTGAATCAGTGAGAATTTCACTGTTTCAATCAGTCAAATGTATCTGACTGATACAACAGTCACTTCAGTGAATTTAACTGATGAACCAGTGAAAAAATGCCGTATTTCCTTCACTGATTGATTCAATGACATTTCCCACCGATTCGTCAGTTATTTTTTTACTGTTAACCCAGTGGTTTATTTGTTACTAATGGATCAGTCAAATAGCGTATAAAAATGGCCATTAAACGACGTGTTTCAAGTGAAGAAACAACGAATAAACGAATAAAACTAATATATAATACTTTACGAAATGTTTTTCGTCTTTCAGAACGCCATTTTACGAAGTAATATGAACACACAGCCTTTCATTCCGTTTGTACCTCTTTCATTTCGTTTCCATGTAATCGTAACAGCGCTCTGATTGAAGGCTTAAACTGCATTTAATGTGGGGAAGAGAGTGCACTAATCTACACTAATGCCATTCGTCTTAACAAACCTAACGGCACTAACCAAACCAAACACGAGGAGTATGAGCATGCCACTTCAAACTACATGATTTCGCAGCAGAATTCTAACACATATATTATCCTTCTCTAGTTCCAACTTGGCGTGGTAGCTTAGGTGGTAGGGCAACGACCTACGATTAAAAGGTTAGCCAGTTTAATCCCGGCCATCCGCAGAACTTTCTTTACTTTTTTAAATTGCGGTAAATTTTATAATATAAACAGTAAACTATCGTAAATATGTTTAGTTCACGTAATTATTTTTCTACATTCAATAAAACAATATTTAATTTCCCCCCTGCAGTCGGCCGTCACTAATTCAACCAGTGAAATTTTTTCACTGTAACGATCAGTGGTTTATCCACTGATTCTAATTTAGAGTGTAACATCGAGGTCTTGTGAGCTGATGAGGGTGAAGTGGGGTCAGTATGTAGCAGCGCCGGGAATGCAGGAGTTCGGCAAACCGGAGACCCCCAAGAAAATCCGCTGATCAGAGGCATCGTCCGCATGCGAAAATCCGGTCTCCAGGTTATGGATGTGGAATTACCTTCTAGAGCTGTTCACGGTAAAATTAGCACTTTGGAAAGCCCTGCTTGAGATCTATTTGTATGCACATTGTGTAATCTTCCGCCTTACGTCAAATTAACATTGCTGTGGGCCTCGTAACTTCATTCATGCGTCGGTCAACATAAACTGTGGAAATATTAGAAAAGTAAATATTTTACAAATACGATAATTTTTACGCCTCGATGCATTAAAAAACCAGAAAGCGAGTAAAATAATTGAAATCATCACAAATGGTTGCCTAACACTTTTTAAAGGACTTTAATACGTGGTTCCTTCCATCGTTACCAACTTTGTTGGGCGCATGTCACTCAGTTGCCCTCGTTGAAATATATACATGCAGTAGTAGTGACATTTTTCTAAGGTTGATTTGTAAAGTGCTCACTTTATCGTGAACAGCCTTTAAGTAAATAATTTGGTGACCATTTAAAATGGGTTTGACGTACCAAGCTCATAATCTATTTCCACAATGAACTAAACACTCTTGAAATTTTCACTGCTGAGTCCACGGGAACATTTACTGCCATGATTCAACTAACTTCTTGTGGGCTGAGCACTGCTAAAACACAGTTACCACGTATTTCTCAAAACTTTTTTTAAAAATAGAAATTACTCACTATGTCATTTCAAAAGAAGTTGGTTATTGGTACAGGAAAAAAAAATTAAAACTTCTTGTCGTACAACTAAATTTTTTATTTCAGAGACATATTTAACTTCCGTACTTTCAAAGTGGCGAGAGTTCGGAACACGTCATAACATTGTCCTTGTACCAAGAGTTGAATCTTAAACGAATGTTTCTATTGTTTGTAAGCGAAAGCTGCTCTTTGTATTAATTTTTGTCAATCACTGCTTTTGACATAAAATAGCAGCCATTAACCCACCTGCATTATGTCACAGCGCATTGGGAAGTTCTGTCAGACACTGTTTGCACAATGGTAGCGTGCATTTCCCACTACGAGATTCTGAACGTGATATTGAAAATATTCCTACAATGTCTCGAGGCATAAGAACATTTTTAATTATCTATATGCTTATTTTCGTTACAAATTTTCCCATGTATAGCAGTCATGTCTGAGAATATACATGTAACAAAACGTTGAAATTTGCTTGTGTTGAGGTTGTTATAGAGCCAACATTTTTTCCTTATATTTAGGTTTTATGTCGTAAAATCTATGATAACTTGATAAAAATACAAAACGTATAAAAATTATGAAAAATCTTACTAAAAATACTTATTTGTACAAATTTTAGTAAAGCTATTTAAACTGCAAGTCTGGTTTCAGCTGAAGAATTTTGTTAAAGCCACAATGGCGAACTATCCGTATCTTCATTATAGTTAACTTAACTGAATCTTCCTCAAAAGTCACATTCTTCTGTCGGGAAATGTAACTAATATTAAACCAAACCCACCTCCCCAACTCCACGTGATCGCCAGGCACATCTACGCGGGACTTCGTTGGTCAGCGAGGCAATAAACAATACCAGATAACGTATCTTGCCATCGCGACCACGTGATCAGTTGGCCAGTTTTCTTGCGCCAGGCTGAAGCGAACTCTCAATGTCGCGCGTGATGAAGAGTGAAGTGTTGCCGGGGACGTGGAACTCAAAGAAAAGGAAACGTTATGTTGTCTTCTGAGAACAGCTTTGTCCTTGAAACGATGATAATTAACGGCGTCTTTCTCTATAGTCCAGTGTTCTTTCGCAAGCGGAAACTGACTTCTTCAGGCAGCCGTACCAGTGAAGTTGAGGAACATACAGTCTATTCACGTCTTTCTCTATAGTCCAGTGTTCTTTCGCAAGCGGAAACTGGCTTCTTCAGGCAGCCGTACCAGTGAAGTTGAGGGACATACAGTCTATTCACGTCTTTCTCTATAGTCCAGTGTTCTTTCGCAAGCGGAAACTGGCTTCTTCAGACAGCCGTACCAGTGAAGTTGAGGGACATACAGTCTATTCGCGTCTTTCTCTATAGTCCAGTGTTCTTTCGCAAGCGGAAACTGACTTCTTCAGACAGCCGTACCAGTGAAGTTGAGGGACATACAGTCTATTCGCGTCTTTCTCTATAGTCCAGTGTTCTTTCGCAAGCGGAAACTGGCTTCTTCAGGCAGCCGTACCTGTGAAGTTGAGGGACATACAGTCTATTCACCACTTATTCACACATTTTGAATCAAACCTTTGAAAAAACACACTATGCATAATGTCTTACGTATATTTTATCTATTAATTATATTTTTTCTTATTTATAACTAACATGAATACAGACGATGACGAAATATGTGAGTTGATAATGCCTGGTAAGAAATAGTTCTTATGCAAAAATCTCGCCCTCTGGTGTGATTATCTAAGTTATGTCTATTAGGTGGAGGAATATACTGGAAGTATAACTTCAATAAGGCTTCAGAAAAGTGTGGAGTAACCGTACCGTTAAAAAAAAATTTTCCTTCATTTTACGGAAAAGTGCTGGTGTAAATTTATCCAGAGGTGCCCGTAACCTCTCCGTAAAATTACCGACACTTTGATTTAAAAAAAACGGACTTTTCGTAAAATTCACGGAACGCCTCCGTTGATTCCCTAGTTAGTTTTTTGTACTTCTAGTTTAAATAATTTTTAATGTCTATTTTATTTTAATTTTCACCATGTGGGTGTTCTACTGTATATAAAAAAGACTTAAAAAAGTTAAAATATTTTATACTTAAGCAAGACTTGAACACTAGTCAATATGTTGCAAGCACACGACCCTAACCACTTACCTACAACTCTGACGTGGGAAATTTTGTATAACTTTTGAATCTTGATATTAGTCACGTAAGCAACATTTTTAATTTATATTAAAGTTATTGTATTTTAAGTGTTGCTAAGTGTTACAGATACCTATAGCTACTTTTTAATATTTGAAAGAACAGATCTTAGTTACATGGATAACCTTAACTGCCGCAGAAACGATAATTGTCTGGTTACAGTGTCGGAGAAAGCTTTGTGTAGACTCGCTATTGTCCTTATCCGAAACCGAAAGTTATAAAAAACTCGGAGATTTCCCGTATTTTTTATTTACTCACTTTACTCCGTTTTTCGTCATTACGGATTGCGTTTCCGTAAATATTCCCGTAAATACACGGAAAATTTTAACAGTGCGTGAAACGAGTATGTCTATTAAATGGCTTCCATAATTCGCGACTCTTCGTAATCAAGAAAGCTGTTCTGTTGTTATTTAGGTTGTCTTTTTTTTTACTAAGTAGGCTCCTTAAGCGTCCTTAGTAAAACTAAAATCGGTTCCTAATGTCACGTCCAACCGTAAGTAAGTTTCGAGACGGCAGTGGATAAAACAGACATAAACAAGCTCTGCGTGTATTCTGTTACTTCAGAATTACCACGTGTGCCTAAAGGGTTTTAATACAGCTACCTGTTCAGGAATGATACAGAATTGTCGCTATAGTTTAAAACACTATTATTTTACATAATAATAAATATATCAAACATATGGCCACTTATAGCTAATTTTGCTGACTGCGATACATTTAAACGTCCACATTTATTTTTCAGTAACCAAATACAATGGGCAACAAAGTATAGACATTAATTTCTGTTTTAATAAAGAAAATGATATTGAAATATTCCGCAGTTTTTTAAAGTTATAATAGACACAGAAACACTAACAGGTGATCTACATGAGAACTAGAGAGACCACTTAAGTTCCGGCTTCACTATTGCAGATATTCTTCGCTTTCATGTCATCATTTGAGTTTCAGAATAATGATTGAGAATTTCTTATATTTCACGAGTCGTTGAATGATTTTGTATATAATTTTAATAGAGCCTACAGGTTATTTGGCAGCTGTATAAAAGTCAGGAATGTGTTGATATTTTAAAGTACATATTAACCTATTTGAGACCAAATGAAAAACTTATATTTTCTATCTCATGTCTGTGCTGCTTAGTAAGGAGAATAGATAAACCTAGCATGTTTTATAATTTTACTTTACGAGAACTTAAATTAGGAGGGAATTAAATAATCCGATAAAGGGAGTCACACAGGCACATGCGGCGCACAGTAACGCAATTTATTTTTGAGTTCGGCAAGGTTTCAAATAGAGTTACGCTTTGCCAGAAAATGGGGTTGTCCTCGAGCTGAGGTTTTTCGATACCTATTTGGTATTGGAAGCTACCTCATTGGTAGAGCAGCAAGGCGAACCATGTTCGATTCCTGGTGGAGTCGCTCCCGGATTCTCGGATGTGGGAATTGTGCCGGACGATGGCGCTGGTCGGCGGGTTTTCTCGCGGAGATCCCGTTTCCACCACGCTTACATTCCGGCACTGCTCCATACTCACCTCGTTTCATCCACATCAGCTCTCGAGACCTCGATGATGTTAAAAGCCGCCAAAATCTGTTCACTCCACTCCGCCAAATGTGCATGCGCTGGAGTACAGGCCGCATGACTGGGTCAACTAGCTGCTAACAACTGTAATGAAATTAAAATTATTGATAATTAGAGACAGGCGTATTTCGCGAAAATATTTATGTCCATGCTGGACTTCATTATCCTACGTCCATAAACACAACTTCTTTTGGTTATTGGCCGCGTGTCTACGTGAGAATACATGCCCTTTTTTGACTGGGCCAATCGCGATAAAGTACTACGATACTGAACGTCCATAATTCACGGACAGACATTTGAGGCACGTGACATTTAAAATCATCCAACCACGAAAGTGCATGTGAACAAAAGTGTTTTGGAGTACAACTGGTTTTGAAATCGTTTCGCGAAAAACACCTCTCCCTAGTGATAATTCGCCGCAGAGTTAATGCGCAGTAAACTACGCGGGGCTGCGAAATGAGCACTTCTCTCGCGGAGGCAGACGAGCAAGAAGATAGATGGACAGAGATGTCACCGGACTAGAATACGATAGGAAGTTCACATCAGTATGTCAACTGAAGAAGCGACAGAGCCTCGAAAACGAAGACGTTTAGGCCACATCGCATCTACCACGGCCTTGGAAGAAGACGCGGCGGCCAAGTGCGAAAAGGAAGTAGAAGAAACATGGAGCCACGAAAAACTTAGCACAATAAACTCGCGACCAGCAGCAGGAGAGAGATAGTATAGCTGGAGCTGAGGGTGGTATTCGAAGAGACGCATCTCATCCTTGAGACATCCTGTACCCTCCAGTACTTGCTACCCCACTCTCAAACAGCCCTACTTAATATCAACTACAACTCAGATAACACGAGTTCTCGTCTTCAAATAGATTTATTGCCGTAAAGCCCTATGAATATTTAATCAGAAAATATTTAATGTTTAAAGCACACTCATTCTCACAAAAAACTCGTTCAATTATAATCGAAGAAAATACGAATAGGTGGTTCAACACTACCAACGGATACTCCACTATATTCGTTTACAGTTGTTCTATTGCGTCTTTTTCAAACTGAAACTTGTATACATATTGATTGGCACTGGTACAAAATACAGACACGAGCCTTAATTCGGTAAACGTTAAATATCGGCACAACAAAATTTAAACGAGTAACACGCATGTGTCGAAATGCCGCAAGGCATTAATAACATTCTGTACAAGTGTACAACATCCAAACATATTACAAGTCTCCGTGGTTTGGTTCGCGGCACGGGTGGGACAACACCATCAAAGTCGGGAACAATGATACGTCGCGAACGGCCGCGGTCTATTCGGGCTCGTAGCTTGTAGACAGAGTACCTTGGTATTGCAGCGCGAAGTAGACGAGCATTGAAGTGGCCAAGAACACTTAGCACAGACCCGACCAGCCCGCTGCGTCGACCAAGGGGAAGGAGCCTGTCTCAACGGCACACTTCGCAGCTATGATAACACCCCTCTCGGCGCACGTAGGACAATCCCCCTGCGTTTGTAACACGTCTCACGCTACTCTCACGGGCCCTGGCTAACATTCTGTACAAGTGTACAACATCCAAACACATTACAAGTCTCCGTCGTTTGGTTCGCGGCACGGGTGGGACAACACCATCAAAGTCGGGAACAATGATATGTCGCGAACGGCCGCGGTCTATTCGGGCTCGTAGCTTGTAGACAGAGTACCTTGGTATTGCAGCGCGAAGTAGACGAGCATTGAAGTGGCCAAGAACACTTAGCACAGACCCGACCAGCCCGCTGCGTCGACCAAGGGGAAGGAGCCTGTCTCAACGGCACACTTCGCAGCTATGATAACACCCCTCTCGGCGCACGTAGGACAATCCCCCTGCGTTTGTAACACGTCTCACGCTACTCTCACGGGCCCTGGCTAACATTCTGTACAAGTGTACAACATCCAAACATATTACAAGTCTCCGTCGTTTGGTTCGCGGCACGGGTGGGACAACACCATCAAAGTCGGGAACAATGATACGTCGCGAACGGCCGCGGTCTATTCGGGCTCGTAGCTTGTAGACAGAGTACCTTGGTATTGCAGCGCGAAGTAGACGAGCATTGAAGTGGCCAAGAACACTTAGCACAGACCCGACCAGCCCGCTGCGTCGACCAAGGGGAAGGAGCCTGTCTCAACGGCACACTTCGCTGCTATGATAACACCTCTCTCGGCGCAAATAGGACAATCCCCTGCGTTTGTAACACGTCTCACGCTACTCTCACGGGCACTGGCTAACATTCTGTACAAGTGTACAACATCCAAACATATTACAAGTCTCCGTCGTTTGGTTCGCGGCACGGGTGGGACAACACCATCAAAGTCGGGGACAATGATACGCCGCGAACGGCCGCGGTCTATTCGGGCTCGTAGCTTGTAGACAGAGTACCTTGGTATTGCAGCGCGAAGTAGACGAGCATGGCAGTGGCCAAGAACACTTAGCACAGACCTGACCAGCCCGCTGCGTCGACCTAGGGGAAGGAGCCTGTCTCAACGGCACACTTCGCTGCTATGATAACACGCCTCTCGGCGCACGTAGGACAATCCCCCTGCGTTTGTAACACGTCTCACGCTACTCTCACGGGCACTGGCTAACATTCTGTACAAGTGTACAACATCCAAACATATTACAAGTCTCCGTCGTTTGGTTCGCGGCACGGGTGGGACAACACCATCAAAGTCGGGGACAATGATACGCCGCGAACGGCCGCGGTCTATTCGGGCTCGTAGCTTGTAGACAGAGTACCTTGGTATTGCAGCACGAAGTAGACGAGCATGGCAGTGGCCAAGAACACTTCCTCGCGGCGTAGTTAGCACAGACCTGACCAGGGGAAGTAGCCTGTCTCAACGGCACACTTCGCGGCTATGATAACACCCCTCTCGGCGCAAGTAGGACAATCCCCCTGCGTTTGTTACACGTCTCACGCTACTCTCACGGGACCTGGCTACGTGCTTCGCTCCCGCTGAATTCGTCTACACGGGCAGTCGCAATTTTACACGTAGTTGTTTTGTGAAGTCGCGGGGATAATCCAGCTCGTAACTCAAAAATAACAACGAATATCGACTGGCACATAAAAATCCGTATGCAAATAAGCGTAAATTATTACACTACGCTAAGAAATATACCGTACATAAAATAGATGATGAACGTGACAGCGATTTGTATTGTAACCAACGATAAAAACAATTTACATAAAATAATCCATAAAAGCTACAAAGAATATCCAAAGAAATGATTAACGCCACAAGGTGTTGCCAACCTTCGTATTTTACGACCAACACACTACAGCGACGATTAAGTTGTCATATCCTCTCCCGAGAGAAATCAATCTTAAGGCCCCCGTATACCTGGAGGTCGAACTGCGTCATAGAGTGTTATACTCTGTTCGCGGTAAACTGAACACTTTTGAAAGCCCTACTTAAGATATACTTGTATGCGCGTTGTGTATTCTTCCGCCTTATGTGAAATTATCACAGACATGGGAAGCTCATCACTTTATTCATCCGTCGGTCAAGTGAAACTTCGAAATTCTTAGAAAAGTAAGTATTTTACAAATTTGGAAAATTTTTACAATTAATTAGATGCATTAAAACAGCGAAAAAAACTAATTGAAGTCGCCACAAATGTTTGCCTGACCCTTTTAATTCAACGCTAAGCCATGGAACTACTTCTCCTCCAACGTTACCAACTTTACTGGGCACATGTCACTCAGTGCGCCCGTTAAAATGTATGCAAGTAGGAGCAGTGACATTTTTCTAAGGTTGGTTTAAAAAATGCTCACTTTTTCGTGAACAGCCTTCAGAAATACATGGTTTCTTTCTTACAGAACTATTAAACGTGCGTCCAATATCCTGATATACGAAAAGAAAACCCACTTCATACGAGGACTGCCATGTGCTTTCAGGACGTCACGCGAAATAGAAATACCGTTCGTCAGCAATACAAAATGGCTAAAAAAATGTTTATTCGAAGCTACTGAACATTCCTACAAACTCTCCACCGATAAAATGATAGGATCAACCCTGAAAGCCGCATAGGTACTTGAAGTGCGACGAGAACACCACACGCCAGTTCAGAAACTTGCGCTTAGAGGCGATGGCGCACATGATGCGCGTGACAATGTCGTCCTTAAACACGGGGGAAAA
The DNA here is from genome assembly GCA_029891345.1 of Dryococelus australis. NCBI lineage: Eukaryota > Metazoa > Arthropoda > Insecta > Phasmatodea > Phasmatidae > Dryococelus > Dryococelus australis. Next base: position 194,253,006 of record CM056998.1, on the reverse strand, counting down.
GGTCCAGGTAGGAGGTAGCCTTAAGAGTACTACGTAGCTGCGCGTTCAAGGTCAAGAAGCGAGGGAACCATACTGGCGAATCCAACACCCACTCGTAGTGTCTAATCGCTCCTACACGCAAGGTGTGCAGTGATGCTGCGCTGTGAAAACTAGATCTGTAACAGCGGGGTTCTCCTACACGCAAGGTGTGCAGTGACGCTGCGCTGTGAAAACTAGATCTATAACAGCGGGGTTCTCCTACACGCAAGGTGTGCAGTGACGCTGCACTGTGAAAACTAGATCTGTAACAGCGGGGTTCTATTACACGCAAGGTGTGCTGTGACGCTGCACTGTGAAAACTAGATCTGTAACAGCGGGGTTCTATTACACGCGATGAAATTCCACAGATCAAACTACGTCCGTATCTCTGTACTTTACTCTTGACGCTTGAGGAAACTGCATAGGCAAGCTTTGAAATTGCAATATTTGACCAATTTCACGAATTTGTTCCTCCATTGGTACATTCAAAATGATTAAAGTAAAAAGATAGGAAATATAGACAATAGTTCTTTATTATTTCTGTCAAAAACTCTTATTTACAAAGATACGCGTTTACGCGCAAACGACAATTTCACAGAAAACGTTTCAGTACATAGTCCTTTTAAGATAACAAAATCGTTCTTAATTCTACAGGAACAAATGCCAGAAGACTCGAACAGTAACATACGTTAGCATCATTGACATAAAATTAATACCTCGATTATAAGAGTACATCATATAAAATTAATATTATACCACACGGAGACGAATACGTTGAAACTTGCAGACAAGTCGATGAAGGCTCACGAGCTTTCTGATCGTGGCTGAATTCAGCTATGCATTTGTAACCTTATTTTAGGTCATATCGCTTGTAGGAAAATGGGATCAGTCGAATGTGAAAATTTTGTTAACTTGTGGTTCGATCTAGGGGCAGGTTTTTTCTATCTTACATACTTATCTATTGCATTTATTTTCTCGTTTTACTTATTAAGGTGACAGTAGCACTCTGGTATTTCATCTTGAAATGTTATTATTGCTATGTTTATTTCTTAGGAGGTAGGTTCTGGCAACATGCTCGCAATGTATTAACCTACTGTTAAATGTCTTCTTGGAAATGTGTAATTCTAGGCTATTCACGGTAAAGTGAGCACTTTTTGAAATTCATCTCATTTGAAACAATAGTCAATAAATATATTTTGTTTTAATCTTAGACGTTATCTTCCGTATGTGGTGGAATATACACACTGTGGTTACTACTTATATAGCAATATTTCTTTAAATATGTGGTAAAAGAATAACAAATGTCAGAAAGGGAAAAGTAACCAAGGCCTCGAAAGTGCCCACTTTACTGTGAACAGCCTATAACAAAGCCCACTTTACTGTGAACAGCCTATAACAAAGCAAGTAGGCAAATTCTTCAGGTTTCGATCGTAACTTATATTTGTTACGTGCGGCTGAATTTCGGGTCTGATAGTATAGTCGATTTGCTACTCTACGGCGGCAACATTGCGTGAAGCCTAGGAGACAACTGTAGTTCAGTGTATACGGTTTAACGCCTACATTACGTTCCAACTGTACAACACTTGTGCTGTGCGGGTCACGTTGGAGGCGGACTGCAGGCGCGCGGAGTCCAAGACGAGATGTCAAGTTAAACTAAGTTTGACTTTCGCTGATAAGGAAGGCGGGAGAAGCGTTAAGCAGATATCCACTGCGAAACAAGTCCAAGTCGTTGACGTTATTAAGGAGGTCCCTCTCTCTCCGAACTAGTGGTGCGGCCCGATAAACTGTGAATAACAAACAAAGGGAATATAAATAGGGAAAATATAAGTAGAGTGTTAAAACGAAAAAGAATTGCAAATGAAAAATATAGGAATAACAATAAAATGAGAAGACAAGCTAATCTGAATAAAGATTCCAACTGTCAATTTTATTTAAATACTGTTGTTTAAATCACGGAATTGAGTTGTTTTCCCATGACAAGAAGCCCTTACATCTCGCTGATAAAAATGGACATATGTCGTTATTTGAGTGACTGTATGCCTCATATGATACTGTATATCTTTTCATAACACCTGGAATCCAGTTGAGAAAATTTTGTTGAAATGAATTTTTACATGATAAAATTTAGACGAATTACAATTTTGAGAAAAATTTATTATGAATAAAGTAAGTTCGATAAGTTCGATTATACGTTAAATAAAGTTTTCGCAGGAATCTCTTAAATTGATATTACCTTTTCAAGTGTATTTGAAGATAAGGGATTATATTTACTGCTGTCAATAATGCCCATTAGAAAATGTATTCGAATATGTTATATCGAAGTGAAACGCGACATTAACTTTTTTCGTTTGAATATTGCGCAAAGTTGAAACAATATAACTATGATTCACTAATACCTCATCATTTGATTTCCATTTACGCGCAGAATTAAGGGCATTCGAATGACATAGAGTTGCAGGAATCAAAAGCAATTATTAACATCTTCAATTGGATTGAATTAACTCATGAGCAATTGCAAACATTGTAGTATAGGCTTAATATTCGATATCCAATTATTGTGAATAGCGTCATTTTTCAAGAAGATTAATTTTTTATTGGTTTAAGTAGCAGGAGAACTCTCGAAGAGTAGTAAACTTCTCGTAAAATAATCCCAGTTTTTGTTTTTGGAAATATAATTTAACTCTCTGCTTTAAAAGCATCCGTGTATATCCCATTTCAGTGAAAAATATTAATTTAATCTAAAAACTGCGAATTACTCTGGATTCTATCATTACATTTTAGTATACATTTTATTTCGTAATGTTGATTTTATTTTTCTCGTTTTTCTTTCGCGCGAATTTCTTAAGTCTGAAAACGGCTAAAACGACGTATTCGCAGTAAACGTTTGTATGGACAAAGGATATTTACATCAATGTAAGGGATACAAAACAATTAGGTATGTATTGTTGGGCCGTAAAATTATAAGGCGGCAACTGAAAATTACAAAGAGAAGGGTTGTCGACGTAAATACAGAAAGCCTATTCAGTGCTTGCGCGACTTGGCAACATACATCTCGTAAACGCGATAAGACTGCGACGTCTTACTTACGGCGGGCAAATTTCAGCTTCATAAACATGACGTTGCCGTCACACTCATGACGGGTCATAAATATATGCGTGGACGCATTTTGCCGCTAAACGTCGTGACTATTACACATCTTTCTCATGACGGGAGGGAGACATCCGTAATCCACCCTCAGTAGAGTATTACTTCACACCTGGGAGTATGGCACTCGCTACTCGTTTCCTTGCAAGTCTGATATTGTCTCAGAGTCGTCCAGGACGTGTCTAATAAACTGCGATCCAATTGCGAAGTCAACTTCAGCGTACACGTGTTTAACGTCCATCTTGCCCTGAAATTAACTCGCGAAATGTTCCTATCCCTACATATCACAATACTTTCTAGTGGCTTCCCGGCATAGCGTCCTGAACCGAATCCGCCTTGCACCCAAATCGTAGAGGTTCTTGCCGCTTTAATCAAACTACGGTAATCGCCCGGGAGACTGCCCCTGCTAAGATGTCGTCCTGATTGGCTCTGCTAATTGGACCCTCGGTGTCTCTACGGCAGGGTCGTCCAACCCACGGCCCGCGGGCCGCTCGTGGCACACCGTTTCGTGTCTCTTATTTGTGTAATATAAACATCATTCCAGGTATCGAAAGAAAAAATATTTCTTACGCGCCAAAAAAAAGATTGCACCACATGTAATTGGTTGCTCACGATATATGTTCTCTGGGACAGTATGATCATCACAAAGAGACAGTCGTCAATTCTGCCGTGGTATTGTGTACAGGCAGTGTGTTTTGTCATCCCATACTTTATCTTGGGTCGCGGGCCACCTGTAATTCAGACATTTCCGTGGGGCAAAACTTTTATCGAGGTATTTACAAAACCTGAAACTATACATTAAAGTGCGCGTGAAGGGCTTTAAAAAAAGGCGCAATTTACAGTGATTATACCTGTACTTCATATAAAAATGGAGTTTTAGCGTAGAATCATTACACTCTAAATATGTATCTCATGAAACCCTAAGTTTTAAGGGAAAACGTACAAATTATCCCAGCTGGGAAAGACATGTGCGAAGAATATATTTGTGCTTTAAGAAAAATATATATTTGTCGGCAATTTTTTAAATAAAAATAAACGTAATCAATTATAAATAATATTATAATGCACTAAGATTTGGATTCCCATAAAATATTAAAAGGGAAATTCGAATACAATTGTAAAATAATGACGTGGTATTAGTGTCGATGTAGGAATTTATAGATTTGGAGCTCAGATTCCTTTAATGTCTTCACGGAGAGCGCTTCCGTATATAAAAGGGGCCGCGGTGGTGTAGTGCTCAGACTATACACCTCCACGAAGGCTAACAGGGTTCGATTCCTGGCGGGGTCGCCGCTCGTATTTCCGCACGTGGGGATAGTGTCGGACGATGCTGCTCGTCGGCGGGTTTTCTCGGGGACGTCCCTTTTCCTCTCACCTTTGCATTCCGGCGCTGCTCCATACTCACCTCACTTCACCCTCATCGGCTCTCAAGGCCTCAATGTTTAAGAGCCATTCAGATATCTCCACTCTACTCCACTCCGTACATTAAAGGCTGTTCACGATAAAGCGAGCATTTTAGAAATGAACCTTAGAAAAAAATCATTGCCCCTGCATGCAAATATTTCAATTGACGCACTGGGTGACATTTGCCCAGTAAAGTTGGTAACGATGGTTGGAAAGTAGTTTCATATCTTAACGTCGAATAATTAGTATTAGGTAACCATTTGTAATAACTTAATTTTTTTTTTTTTTTTTTTTTTTTTTTTTTTTTTTTTTTTTTTTTTTTAAACATGAGCAGATTTGTAAAGTATTTACTTTCTTGATAATTTCGCAGTTTCATTTGACCGACGCATGAATAAAGTGATGAGGTCCATAGCAATGTTAATTTTACATAAGGCGCAGGAAAACGCAACGTGCCTACAAGTAGGTCTTAAGCAGGGCTTTGGAAATTGCTCATTTTACCGTGAACAGACTATAATTGTATATTTCGGTAGAAATGTCCGTGGACGTACGGGGACGTGTTCTGACGTGATGTGTGTTGTGTTGTGTGCAGATCAGAAGGTCGCGGCAAGCGACGGAGGACAAGGGCAGAGCCCGTGGACACAAACTCCACCCTGGGTCCGGGAGACCACAAGCCGACCAAGAGCCACTGCGTCGGCGTCTACAAGAGGTTCCACATCTGCAACGACCAGGTTATCACACTTTCAACATTCCCTTAAAGGCTGTTTGAAATTAACCTTGGAAAAAAAAAAACACTGCCCCTACCTGCATATATTTTTTTTTACTACCGCGCTGAGTGACATGCGCCCAGTGAAGTTTCGCAATGACAGATGGAAAATAGTTCCATAACTTAACGTCGAATAAAAAGTGTTAGGTAACCATTTGTGATAACATAAATTATTTATTTCGCTCCCTGTTCTTTTAAATGCATGTAAGTGTAAAACTGACCAGATTTGAAAGAAAGAAAAATCTCATAATTACACAGTTTCACCTAACCGACGCATGAATAAAGTGATGAGGCTCACGGCAATGTTAATTTTAAATAGGACGGAGGAATACACAACGTGTATACAAGTAGATCTTAAGCAGGGTTTGCAAAAGTGCTCATCTTACCGAGTGTCTGTATAGTTGTCTCCAATGAGCCGCTCTTTACACGACGCAGAATGGATTACGTACGTGGCCTTGCAAGAGAAATCTCATGCAAGAATATTGGGGAAAATTCCACAAGAGGCGAGTCCACAGACAAAACTTGCAAAAAATACCCCTGTCTATGAGAAACTAGTGACCCACCCCGACCTCGCTCGAGTGCGATTTACAAATACGGCCATGTTTAGGTTTACAGAAAGTATATACACTAAATTCTTAAGGTAACTATCAGACGACTTATACTGTGTTGTTCACAAAGTTTTCGTAAGTGAACGCCTATTTTTAATCAATTTTGATAGAACACATATGGTTACTGTAGGTTATCCTTAAAAGATGAAGTTAGGCTATCGCGGAATTTTCTGTAGACCTTTTTAAGATCTACAATTCTGTAGTACATTATTTTTGTGTATCTCCTGTGGTTTAGTCAGCGTAAGCCATGTAAGAGCCCGAAAATCGGCTTTTTCCGACTTTATTATAAAATTTCGGCATTTCTCTAGTATCCTTAAATTAAATATTAATGTAATTTATAACGAAACTTTCCTCAAGAAGTTCTCTAAATGACGCTGAAAACTGCATCAAAATCCACCAAGTAGTTTAGAAGCCTTAGTCGAATACACATACACACGCGGCCGGGCGACTTTGTTTTGTACTATTTATAGAAGTTGATGGCCTCAAAATATCTTAACTAGGCATTATTTTAATGAATAAATACAATGAACACACTGTGTCTTAAATACGTAGATATTAAAATACATCCTGTACTCGTCCAGCAATCTCACAATATTATCGGAACTCTACTCTATTCCCTAAACATAATTTCCATGAATTCTGCACAGTGAATATTTTTCGCCTGATTCCTCTTTGCACAGCTACGTTCTGTGCTCGTCTCCTAACCCACTGGTTGATAAAGGCTGTTCACGATAAAGTGAGCACTTTTGAAATCAACCTTAGCAAAAAGTCACTGCCCTATTCCTGCATATATTTTAACGGGCGCCCTGAGTGACATGTGTCCAGTAAAGTTGGTGAACGGGGGAGGGGAAAGTAGTTCCGTATATTAACGTCGAACGAAATGTGTTACTTAACCATTTGTGATAACTTAATTTCGCTTTCTGTATTTTTAATTCATTGAAGTGTAAAAACGAGTAGATTTGTACAATATTTACTTTTCTAATAATTTCACAGTTTCACTTGACCGACGCATTAATAAAGCGATGAAGCCCATGTCAATGTTAATTTTACATAAGGCCGAATAACACACAACGTGTATACAATTAGATCTTAAGCAGGGCTTTCAAAAGTGCTCATTTTACCGTGAACAGCCCATAGACAGGTTGTCACACGACTAGCAGATAAAGCCCGATAGAATCACCCGTTCCGAGCAAAAAATGTATTGAAAATAGGACCTGATCTATTTCCTGCTATCGTACGCGACCTGACTTCCACGATATATATTCGCATCAGATTTAGTACGAGAGTGCCATCTTTCTCGGATTTCGCGTGTATGTTATCGTGTGAAAGCTCCTTTATCAACAATATTTTGATCTTAGTTAAAGGGGTGAGCTAGTATACTCTGTTCACGGTGACTTCCAACTTGTATAAAGTTCTGCCTAAGTTCTACCTCCAGGATATTCCTCCGCCTCGTGTAAACAAATCTTAACAAATTTTGGAAAATAACACCACGGAACAACGCGCGCCATTCGTGCGCAATCAGTTTCATAATATTTTGCATTTATACTATTTCTTACTAGGCATTATCGACGCATTTGTTTTGTCCCTGTTTGTAATAATAATACTTACTGATTAAATAGCATTATTTATAAATAAAATATAAGTAAACCTCAATCAATTTAATAAAGAAATAAGATTCTTTTATGTTAACAGAAGTATAAGACGCTTGCGATACAAGACATATTTAGGAAACAAACACGTCATATATGTGTACATATATGGTGAAAATGCCATAGGTGGGTTGCCACTGAAATGATTATACGTGTGTACGTATGGTGAAAATGACCCATGAATGGGCTCCACTGAAATGATTGTAATGGCCCCACGATGGCGGAGTCCGCTGAAATGGATTTCGCGTGCTATGTATTGTATTAGGGTATATGTGATTATTCGGGAGTAGTTGTTAACGAACCAAAGTTTCATATAGGTAACTTGTATATTGTAGTGGAAATAATTGTACGACATGTATTAGAATGGCCACATTAACCAGAGATCAGTAATAATCAACGTTATAATTATAATAAAAAATATACCACTACTGAGCTCATTAGCGACCAATAAAGCAATTAAATTAATGAGGGGCGTTTAATTATTGCATTTGAAAGTTAGGTGAAAAACATATGCAATCAATGTTCATATATGAGAATACATGCAGCTCAATTTCAAAACGCTCAACTCATAGTAGTTATAATAACAGTTGATATTTGGCAGCGCAAGTTAGTCTTTTCACTCTAGGGAAAATATTATTCAATATCCAATAAACCAAACGACACTTGGTTCTACTCCATTAATCAGAAAACATCTTTTATTGTCTCGGCTGCTCAGATTTATAAAATAAGTATTTAGGAAGAAGGATTATATCTCTACTTCTGAAGGATGTGTAAGCAAATTTTTGCAAGGAAGGCCTTATAGAAAGTGTTATGCGGAATACTTGAAGATTAAATTAGAGAAATCATATTATATAGGGCTGCTGCCATTTGAAATTTCTTTTCAGTCTTTACTTAGCTGTAATTATAGTTCTTAGGGAGAAAGAAGTGCTAGTGGTCCATGATAGCAATGTAATTGCTATCAAACAGGACGTGTATCAAATTAAACGGAGACATTCTCTGCTAATTGTCTCTCCTGGCTTTCTCCTTTCACGCTACTTACACACCGGCGGCATAAAATGTTGTCCTGAACAAATCTTTCGTGTAGGAACCGTTTTAAATATAAATTTTTCAATAATTTTCAGATGAGCTTCAGGGTCCAATATGACTACTTAAAAGTTCCAAGAACAGAGATAATTTTCAACATAATCCTGTCTGAATTTGCCATAGTACAATAGGCGAAGCACTTCCAGAAATTACTTTCCTTGGTATTACATTTTTTACTATGCAACCAACTATCGATCAGTGTTTACATTTAAATAGATTTCTTTTATCAATATGTTTGATCCTACTATCTTAAAAGGCTGCATTAAAACATTAAATTAATTTAACTATTCTGAAATTATATTCCAATCTGTCGTCATATTTTACTCTTAAAATGCAATTAAAGATGTAAACTCTATTACAAAATTTTTTAAAACATTACAAGTAACTAAATAACAAATATTTCTGCCAATAAAACTGCCGTGCAAATTATAAATATAAACAATAAATTTACAGTGGATATAAAATGAAAATTAATAAGTTGGCAAAAATACAAGATTATCATACGTTACAAAGCTATGGTAAGCCAAATTCATGTTACGGGAAGAGAAATCATTGACTTCTACGGATCGAAAATATGCAAAAATTGGCTTATGATGAGCCATTTTTAAAAATTGCAAAAACATTTCATAGAGCGATTTTAAAGACTTATTGTAACTACTGTGGTATTTTATTTCAACATGAACTATTTCATTCTGGTGAGTGGGTTCCTTTTTATGATTGCCACCGTGTAAAAAAAATGTCATCTTCAAATTTTTTCCCAAGCGAGAAAAGAGTCTACAGGTTGGACGACATTTCGTTAAAAAAAAAATATAAAAAAAAATAATTTTTCGGTGACATATACTCTTAACCACCACCGTCGTGATATGCGTGATGGCTTGACTTTTTCTTCTTTTTTATTCTTCTCTCTCACACACCTCCAAACACTTCCCATCCTGAGCGGGCGTATTACCTAGAACCTGTCGTGGGGTGGAGGTTGGAAAATACTACCACAAGCTACCCCGCTGACATACGAGTGCTTTTACCATCCCAGCTGGTCTTAAATACATTTTCCTCTACACGTTTTTGTTTTTGACTTTTTAAAAATTAAATCTCGAGAGGAGCACTTTGGCTTCCTTACTAAATGGCATCTTCGTTCAACCTTTATTCTTCCTGAAATGCAAAGTGTCTGCGCTTATATCTCGTGTTACAAGAGTAATTTCCGGAAAAATGGATCGGTGAAAGCATATTGAATATGCACACTATGCCAGCCACAACAATCCATTAACGTTAGACACGTAGTTTATTATTATTTTTTTTAAATATCCTAAATGTCACTGTGCATAGTTTTGTACATAACACACGTGAAGGTAATTTTTGTCCATTGCTGTATTTTGCGAGACTCAACGGCCAATGATACGCACTGTAAGGAACTGATTCGGAAACCGTGTTCCTGGCCTACGTTGTGATTGGTTGATATTACTATAGCCGAACAGTAAGTCTACACTGTCATTTGTTGTGACAACGAAATAATGTGTGGACTTGACTTACAGCACGCACTGTCCACAACACCTCGAACCTAAAAATTAATGCAGACCTGAAAGAGTTTTTTAAAACCACTTGTTCAAATATTCACGTAAAATGGTATCAAATCTGAAATATTTCCCATTTTTATTAAAACGTTTACCTTACTTTTAGGAGTATCTAGTCGGCGTTATAACATATATTCCACGTATTTTAACATGAATAATTATTTATAAAAATTGTCACAGTTGATAGTGGCTTCTGCCGCACTGGTTACCAACACCGCACATTTTATTCGAAAATTTGTTTATTAAATTTACATATGATGTTGGGAACCACATAGATATTATCTACCTAAAGAAGCGTTTCTGAAGTAACTGGTCGATGACGTGTAAGTAGTTAAAAGTGGAGTCTTTGTTTCTTGTCAATTTCACAATGTTTTGCTTGTCGAAGAAAGGATCCATATGTTTCCGAAATTTAAATTCTCTTGTATAATGGATATACCCGTGATACATTTTATGCACTCGTTTTTGATTGCGTTTTTTAATGTACATCACATCAAAGCGACTTTGAGAGAAAATAAATAAATTTTTCTGAATTTCGTTACATACTTCTGCCAGGGCATCTGCTAGTTTTAGATTGTCAGTAACTGTAGCAGGAATTTCGTTACATACTTCTGCCAGGGCATCTGCTAGTTTTAGATTGTCAGTAACTGTAGCAGGAATTTCGTTACATACTTCTGCCAGGGCATCTGCTAGTTTTAGATTGTCAGTAACTGTAGCAGGAATTTCGTTACATACTTCTGCCAGGGCATCTGCTAGTTTTAGATTGTCAGTAACTGTAGCAGGAATTTCGTTACATACTTCTGCCAGGGCATCTGCGAGTTTTAGATTGTCAGTAACTGTAGCAGGAATTTCGTTACATACTTCTGCCAGGGCATCTGCTAGTTTTAGATTGTCAGTAACTGTAGTTGGATTTTTTTTTTTTTTTTACAATCGTTCGGTAAATGTGTTGACTACGGGTAGGGAAATTTCGTGAAAATATTTCAAGACAAGTTATATTTCAAGACACTGTAGGGTCGTTTACCTCTCTTGATTGGTTGGATTACTTCTTGACACGTGTTAACTGTCTGCCTACGGATCACGTAGGAGCTGTGCCGATGTTGCTGAATTCTGAGTGGCTCGGTCAGATATGAAAACGCCTTCTCAAGAAGACAAACTGCTGTTAGGTGCTTATAGTATTGAACTTTACCGGGGCCACGGTGGCTGAGCGATTAGCACTCTCGCCTCCCACCAAAGGCGAACCGGTTCAATCCCCGGCCGGGTCACCGGATTTTCGCAAGTGGGAATCGTGCCGGACGATGCCGTTTGCCGTCGGGTTTTCTCGGTGATCTCCCGCTTCCTCCGCCCCCCTATTCCTGCGCCGCTCCTTATGCAGTTCGATCACCCTCATCGTCTCTCAAGACCTCGCTGTTAAGAGCCGTCCAAATCCCTTCATTCATTCACCCCAATGTAATACAATTTGTTTTACGCCGTCGATATACGTCTACAAGTAAATTATGTATAATTAATGTTCTCTGTAGGTAAATAATCTTAGTAATTAATTTACCAACAAAATTTCAAAATTTATCGAAATCGAATTATAGAAATGGGTGAATCTTTATATGTACAGCGTCCTTGTCGGTGTGCGATTGTAGATGCATTAAAAATAATCATAAAGGGAAATAAATAATTTAAGTCATCAGTAATGGTTACCTAACCCTTTTTATTCTACGTTCAGTTACGGAAATACTTCCCATCCATCGTTACCTACTTTACCTGGCACATGTCTCTCAGGGCGCCCCAGTGACTTTCTTCTAAGGTTGATTTCAAAAGTGCTCACTTTATCGTGAACAGCCTCTAGAAGCTTCAAGTGTTATGCGACTGCTGTGCGTGTTTGTTCAGGTAAGTAATTTTTTCCGCATATTGTTTCTGGTCTTGTCATCTTATTTGCTATATATAAATTCGGCTGTGATGTAAATTCCAAAGTGAATTGGTGCCTTATTTATCAAAGTCGTGTGCTGAAATTATGGACACTGCCTGACAGTGATATAGGCAGAATATATTTTCCTCTTAGTGCTACTCTTGGAAGAAATATTGCATCCTAGATGATAAAGTGAATTGGTGCCTTATTTATCAAAGTCGTGTGCTGAAATTAGGGACACTGCCTGACAGTGATATAGGCAGAATATATTTTCCTCTTAGTGCTACTCTTGGAAGGAATATTGCATTATAGATGATAAAGTGAATTGGTGCCTTATTTATCAAAGTCGTGTGCTGAAATTAGGGACACTGCCTGACAGTGATATAGGCAGAATATATTTTCCTCTTAGTGCTACTCTTGGAAGGAATATTGCATCCTAGATGATAAAGCTGCGATCACCTTTTCTCTTTCATGTTGGCAACTGTTTCACGATTAACGTTAGGTTACATTAATATTTTTACACTGTTAATTTTATTTCACCGTGTAAATTCTCTCAGCTTAGTGAAGGAAATACCGAGTTTAAAGATTATGATCATTTTGGGCAGTTTGCACAGCAAAGTTCTTAAAAGTGTTAATTTTTTTTTTTTAGTAATGATCAGTTTAAAATGTTTCTTGAATAGCCAATTATTTTTCAGCTCTTCATAAATAATTCATGAACAACAGAGACATTTACTTGCAGTATTTTTATAACGGTTTTTTAAAGTGTTAAATGATGGAGAAGAGCGCAGATTGCTTGGGTTTAAATGTAGCTATATAGTTAATGGCTTCTCCATTTAGTTGAAACGCTATACCCATTACATACCATGTATATTATTTTTTAAGCATAATCTTTTTCTAGCATTATGATACGGACACTGAAATATCACATGTCCTTTATATGTACTTTAGTGATGTTACTGAAGTATATAATCATCGCGAAATGCCTAGAATAACTGGAAGTAAACCCAGCTTCATTATTTTTTCGCTCTATGGCGTTCTCTGCCGTAGAATACAAATTTAGGCCAATTTTCTGTAAACACCGTTATGTTGAATAATATACTTTGAGGACATTTAATGAGAAACTGTAATTACGGACATAAAACGAGGGATGAATACAATGATAATTTATTATTTTTCTCTTCCTTTTCTGGAGATTTTCCTTTGCAGTCTGTATAATGTTCGGTGAATTTCTATTTTTACATAATTTGTTTTAAACAAGTAATTCCCCTCATTTGACATTCAGGCGTGGTATTTACGGGCAGTGGCAATTTTCTGCGAGACCAATTTTACAGCCAATACAAGTTAAGGGAATTCGCGCCAAAGAATACCGCACTGCTTCAAACTATAAATGGCAAGCCGTTTCAACGAAGTGATTTACAAGCTGACTTAACTAACTTGTCTTGCAGGGTCTTGCAGGGTGGCTGACCTCTGACCCAGCAGAGTGCATATACGAACTCGCTCCTCGCTTTTATTGTTCAAGAGCCTTTATCTCAACAGCACTAAACTAGCTGGCCCAGTCAGATCACTTTATTGTGTTTATTTACCAGTCAACTCACCAATCAGCGGAGGGCACTCGGTTTTCCACACACTACAACGGTGGATATTTTGGACAGCCAAATAAAAAAGTAATTAAATATCCATTATATTTTAACCACCAGAATAAGAATATCCGAACTGAGGCTATTAAAATTTATTTTTCTCGAGTATTAAAGTGAGCTCCCTTAAATATATTCCATTATAATTATCTAACGGGTCTCAAAAATATATCAGTATTAAATATAATCTTAGTTACAATTGGCAATGTCCTCTATCTGAGATTTTCAAGTACGTGGTCACTGCACTGTAAAAAAATTTCTAGTAAACTTCCTAAATTGTAATGGAAGTGTTTTTCACCTATACATAGTATGGTAATAATACCAAACGTCAGGCTGCAAATACAGGAATGTTTAGCTTCGCTACTCTACAAAATTGGGAACTTCTCTATCCATTTTACTGTTTCCTGAACAATTGTAGGAAAAGTGCCATAGATGTATGGGGAAAACTTTACGATTAACACTTTCCCAATATACTTATGCACTAGTGTGGTAAATTGCCATAGATGTATGGGGAAAACTTTACGATTAACACTTTCACAATATACTTATGCACTAGTGTGGTAAATTGCCATAGATGTATGGGGAAAACTTTACGATTAACACTTTCACAATATACTTATGCACTGGTGTGGTAAATTTGCGAATAATTTCTTGGAGTGTAGTGAATTTGGTGCACAGAAAATTGTTTTGGTGCCTTATGAAATGAGCACCTTAATTTTATATGCACACGTGTTTAGGAAGGTGAGATTCGAACCCACGACCTCAGTTTGCAGCCAGCTTCGTGCCACAGTGCAGTAAAGTATGTACATACAAGCGAAATGTCATCGGCGGTTTCTTTGATGTTGTAACGCGACGATCGAGCGTCACGCCCTCTGGCTCATCTGTGGACATGTTTACGCCGTGGTCGACGGTGCTTCTCGTATTTATGTTTTGCTGTGGCGGATTATGTTGGACAAGAGGTTGGCGCATCAAGTTTATATTTGGTTTCGTCGACTGTCTCTACTTAGGCTGAGACTGTCGTCTGTTCCGTCGTGGCGCTAGTGTCGCCTTACTCTATGTAATAGTGGAGGGGATGGAGGCGTTGCCCTGGTTTTGTCAGGGATGGAAGGAAGGACTTTCTGTTCCCTTCCTCCGGTGGCTCACTTGATCGTGGAGAGCTCTGCTCAGCAGTCGCCGTTCTGGGACAAAGGTGTGCGCCATGTTGGTCTTTTCGAAATTTTGAAACACTTTGGGCAATTAAAGATTGTCGAGTCATATTGGTATGGGCCATTCATTTTGCCAGCCCAGTATATGCGTGGCCTAGTGTTCCGCTATTTTCGCGAATAGTATTTGTTATTTATTTTACGTCACGTGTTATGTTGTTTGTCTTCGATGTGATTCAGCTCTGTGATTGCGTCGCTGCAGTAGTCGATGTAGTTTACAGTATGCTTTAACTCCAGTAAACGTAATTTACCACGTCCTACGTGTGCGCAGTGGGCTAGGTTGTAGGACGCAATACTTACGTCGCTGCAGTAGTCGATGTAGTTTACAGTATGCTTTAACTCCAGTAAACGTAATTTACCACGCCCTACGTGTGCGCAGTGGGCTAGGTTGTAGGACGCAATACTTACGTCGCTGCAGTAGTCGATGTAGTTTACAGTATGCTTTAACTCCAGTAAACGTAATTTACCACGCCCTACGTGTGCGCAGTGGGCTAGGTTGTAGGACGCAATATTTACGCCGGTGAATTCATTGTAGTTTCTTTAAAGTGGTGACTGTTACGTGCATGACAGCCTTACCTCCCGATCATTGGCGTTTACATTTTATGCCATCTCATTTCGTTCATTTTAAATTGTAATATTCCATTTTCTGTAAACAATAATTTAAATTGTACTGGATTACGTGTGATGTAAAAGGATTAATTGTAATTAGATCTGATCTTAATTATTCCAGTTTTTAATGTGAAATGCCCTGATTAATAGTCTGTGTATAAACCAGCTCCAAAATAATGCGAGACTTTGAAATTGGCCTGAGGTGGTACGGATACTTATTGTAAAGGAGCGATACTTTTTCCAGATGTAATATCTGCCAATGCCAATAGTTGACTTAGGTTTTAATTCATGTTAGAGGTTTTCCCTATACTATCTATACCTTGTGATTTTTGTAGTGTCTCAGAACACGTGTAAACAACTCTACATTATTTTGCTATCAAATTTTTGCCATTAATGTTCTAGTTTTATTGAAGCCGGTGTTTTCTTTATAATGGAGGAATGTTGTGTGCATTCATTCACCACGCCCTGAATATCTCAGCTCTATATTTTTTGCTGAACAACAATATAATTTTGTTATAACAACAAAATATTTCATTGCCCCTATAAAAACAATTAATTTGGTTGCCCCAAGCAAACTTCGTTTCATTCAAAAAAACTTTTTCCTCAGTCCAGGGGTAGATACAAGGTTGTGTAGTGGTTAGACTACTTGCCTCCCACCCATGTGAACCGGGTTTGATTCCCGGAGGAGTCGCTCCCAGATTTTCGCATGCGGTGGGGGGTTTTCTCGGGGATCTCCCGCTTTCCCCACCCCTTAATTCTGGCGCAGCTCCACACACACCTCTATTCACACTCATCGGCTCTCAAGACCTCGACGTTAAGAGCCGGCCAAATCTCTTCATTCGCTCAGTGCAGGGTGTTGATGCAGTGGTAATATAAGCGAATCACTTCACTCTAAATATGAATCAGTGAGAATTTCACTGCTTCAATCAGTCAAACTTATCTGACTGATTCAACAGTCAGTTCAGTGAATTTAGTTGATGAATCAGTGGAAAATACCAGATTTCCTTCACTGACTGACTCAGTGACGTTTTCCACTAATACATCAGTAATTTTTTTCCACTGTTTACTCAGTGGTTTATTTTTGACTCTTGGGCCAGTTAAACAGCCTGTAAAAATGGCCGTTAAACAACGTATATCAGGGGAAACAGCGACGAATAAACTAATAGTCAATACAAAAATACTTTCTAAAATGTGTTTCGTCTTCCAAAACGCCATTTTAAGAGGTAATAGGAACACACAACTTTTCATTCCGTTTCTACGTCTTTCATTTCGTTTCCATGTATTCGTCACAGCGCTCTGTTTGGAGGTTTAAACAGCATAAATGTGATGTAGAGAGTGCATTCATATACACGATTCGTTTTAGCAATCCTAACAGTACCAATTAAACCAAAAATGAGAAGTAAGAGCATACAATTTAAATCCTCACGATTTCGCGGCAAAACTACAAGTCATATATTTCCCTCCCGTTGTTTTAACATGGCGTGGCAACGCAAAAGGTACGGTAATGGCTTCAGGGTCCAATCACAGCCACCTTCGCGTTTTTTCTTTTCTTTTTTAAATTTCGATAAATTTGTGCAATATAAATAGTAAACTATTGTAAATATGTTTATTTCTCGTAATTATTTGGCTACATCCAATAAAATAAATATTTAATTCGCCACTGTATTCGGCCGTCACTTATTCAATCAGTGAAATAATTTCACGTCACAAATTCAATCAGTGATTTTTTTTCACTGAAATAATCAGTGGGTTTTCCACTGATTTTAAGTAAAGCAAATTTCACCGATTCAAGTAGTTGAATTTCACTGCGAAACAGCGGTTTCTCACTGATTCGAATTTAGAGTGTTGTCGATTGTCTTGCATATGTGTAAAGTGTCGCAAATGGCAAAAAAGCACGCGAAGTGTCGAATATGAGTGGTTGTTGTGTTTGGCAGGTGTGTCCCGGTCCAGCCAAGGATTTCCGACAACTGCAGTGTGAACATTACAACGGGAAGCAGTTCATGGGCCACGCATACCTATGGGAACCTTTCCTTGACGGTATGTGTCCTCTACTAGAGAGCCACCCGCTGGACGGGCACGCATCCTGCCTGAAAATATTTACCTCTACAGCATAAGTCTCTTAGGCTAAGTTTGTTTCGTGTGATTTTATACGAAGTTAACTTGCCATGGGTTCTAAAATGTTGTGGCACATGTCTAGAGATGATGGTTCGTCGCAGGAAAAGGTGACTGTTTGCTAGGATTCAACCTCCTATACACATGTCCGACAGTTTTCTTTCCTTACTGGCTGTCAAGCATGAATGACGCTACTTCACTGGGGCAGTGAGGATTCTGATACTCAAGGCAAAACGTTCGTGATTGGCCTGCAAACAACTTAGCCGAGTCAAAACCTGCTTCGTCCAATCACGAAAGAATAAACTAGTCAAAGTGTTATAAAATATGCGTTGGCTCAAGAAATTTTCCCTGATTTTCCACCATCTCTACCCATGCTCTATTTTTATAATATGAAGACATCTCCTCAAATATGTGCTTTACAATACGCTATTTTATATACTCGTGCATGAAACACACATATAGTTATAAACATATACAGGCATTCAATGTGGAGTTTAGGTACTGTATTAACGTTGTAATTTACATGTCGGTGTTGTTTTATGAAACTTTTATTTTTAATTTTTTTCGTAGTCTGTCGCGTCTCCCCCGGAATCCTCTCTCTCGTCCCCGAGGGGCTCACCACCCAGATTGAGAAACTCTGATATAGTAATCCAAATTAATTTTATACCAAGGGACTAAGGCCAAGTAATTTAGGCAGAGGAACTTGTTTTTCGCGAAAATATTTCAGGACAAGTTGTTCCAATGCACTTTAGTTCAGAACCACTTTCGTGATTGCATCATTTGAAGTGTTACGCATATTATCTATCTGCCTGCGAATACCGGGCGAGCAGTATCGGAGAAACTTAGTTCTGATTGGCTCACTCATGCGACAGACTGTCTTCACACAAAAACAAAGCGGCCAATAGCCAAATGAAGACTACAAGTGTGCGCATAGGATATTGATGTCTAGCCTCCGCGAAAATATTTTCGTGAAAAACAGGTGGCCCTAAATTTGGTTAATGCGACTGCAGGACAAATGTTTTTAGGTCTGACGACTTTCATACTAATTGACAGCGCGTGCCCGGCAGGGCACGAACCTGTCACACCTACAGAAGGACAGCTGTCACTGCCAGTTGACTGTCACTCAAATAATTACTTGACTGCAACTTCCAAGGCGTTTATCTCTAGAGGTGTCAATGTCGGTCCCTCAGGTTCCAAGTTACATTCTCGGACAAGCATCGATATGTGTATCCCGATACTATCTAAAAGTTTGAAATATTTCTAATGTTCAGACTAGCTTGACTGTTGTTCTTGTGGTACTTGAAACACGTGTAAAATAGTCACAGCACTCGAATACTATTAGCTTCACTTATTACTACGGACACCTGTTTTTTGGCGAACAAAAAAAATTCACAACAAGTTGTGTTCGAAAACACTTCAGTTCAGAACCACTTTCGTGATTGCTTCATTTGAACTGTCACGTATATTTTTGGTCTGCGCACGAATCAGCGACTGTTAGTTTTGGAGAATGTTTCTGATTGGCTCACTCACGTAACTACAGAAAGGCAGGCGGCCAACAGCGAAAGATAAGCTGTAAGTGTGTACTCAGGATATTGAAGTCTAGCCAGTGCGTGAGCCTTTTCTCGTAAAATGTATTACACATTTGTTTATTACACTTGACAAAAAGTAATAAGCCGGGCAGAAAGTGAGCGAGAGAAAGTGTAATGGTTGTTATTTGGGCGGCGCTCGAAAACTGAGTTCTTTAGCTCCGGTCGGAGGTGAAGATGGATTCCATGCTTGATAAATTGGGATTACCCTGGAAAAAAAACTTATAAACGACGAAATGCATCAGATTTTGTACATGAAAAAATCCTAGTGCGAGATCCTCCGATAATGGTAGAAAAAATCCTATAAAAATAATTTCAAAAGTAGACAAAAAAGTACAGCTGCAGAACTTTAAAATGTTTTCCTTCTAGCACGACATGCACTAGACATTTCTAAATTAAACTAAACATATTTTTCTTAATTGAGCAGGTCGGTTAAACATAGTTTTATTTATTTTTATATTGAAAAATGTAGTTAAAAAAATGATTTAGTTGTACAAGCAAAACATAAATGATTTCGGCAACAAAATCAGGAGAATAATAATATTGACAGGAGCAAAATACTAACTTGGCCCTTAGAAACAATTTGTCTCAGCAAAATCACTTATTTTATTCAACAAAAACATTTATCACTGTGGGTTGCGAGTCGTCACCCCGCCTCAGATATATCTAGATAACCAAAAATACAAAAGTAATTACTTCTTTCAGAAGAGTTCTCTGCTACCTAAAGAAGCCATGGCAATTGTCATGATGAGTGTTGAGAGACCGCAAGCGAAGCGCTTGCTTGCTGTCAGCACAGAGAACTTCAGAATACAGATGCGAAACAGCCGTTTAAACCGCGAACTCCTACCGCACTTGCCAACAGAATGGCGTCACTTCCAAGTTGTAACTCCGTTTGCCAATCAGCGCCTGGCAACTCTTTCTACCCGGCGGCCCAGCCAACAGAAAACATTTCGCACCATGCGGTAGCCAATCAGACGCAAAACTCGTGTTCCTGAGGCTCCCGCAGCCAACGAGAGAGGCGATACGCCCACTTTGAAGGATCCACCGCCTCGTTTCGTCTCTCTGCACTTATGATCTCTGTACCTGGACTATCGCCATTATAATGAATGTCTTAACCATTTCATGTCCATTGTAGACAATCGTCTACACGTTTCACAGGAAGGGTGTATTTGACTGGTAATTGCGAGGCTCAGTGTACGATGATCTTATCTGGCGGTAAGTCATTACTGCGCTACGTTATGACTAGAGACCCGAGAATTTCGCGGGTTTATTTCTAGACAAGTGGGAATTCACACACCTGAACGTTCATGTTACTTTTGTAATTGTTCGACGTGTTGTTTGACACCTCCTGGAGATAAATGAGCCAATAACAAACATGCAATAAATCGTGCACCCAACCACCGCCTTTTACTACCACAACAATCAACCAATAAACATTTGATGTCGCTATGAGAGTAAACAAGACTATGAAGCGTAACCTACAGGTAATTGAATTCGAGAATTTCTCGGGTCTCTAGTTATGACTGGTTCGTAACACTGATCACAGAGCCCAAAGACGACATCTTATTGGTTGTAATGACGAAAGATGTTCTTTGTCAGCTTAAATACAAGACGCATAACAATTTCTAATTTGGAACACCTGAAATTATAATTTAATTTGGGAATGAAATGGGTTAATGACCTCTAACGCGTCGAAGCCCGATGGGTAGAGACCTGCGAAATTCCCGTTATTATTTAAGAACAGGCTGAAGTCTAAGCCACTGTGCGTTCATTTGACCGCATCGGAAAGCTCTCGAGCCAATGGAATAATATTAGCGGCGGAACGGCCAATCTCTTTTTCAAGAAGATCAAGCATGTAGGTGACGTTGATTATAAAGTGCAGCGGCCAATGAACAGACGGAATGTGCTCGCTGGTTTATAAGGCAGTAGAGTCTGTCTTGCCACCAAAAGACTGCGCGAATTTCGCATGTCTCTACAAATGGGATATGGATTTACTTCTCACAGGCCTCTAACTGCACACATTACTATAACGTGGCAATGGATGTGTATCGACTGTTCACGGTTAAGTGAGCACTTTTGAGGCCCTAGTCACTTTTTTCTTTGCCATTTTTAATAGTTTAACCACCGTTTTAAATAAATATTACCATATCAGTAATAAACAGTGTGCAGAATACACTGCACTAGAAAGTTAACATCTAAGGCCACAATAAAATATATTTGTTGACGATTATTCCAAATGACAGATCTCTAAGAAGTGTTCACTTTACCATACACAAGGAAATAATGTGAATGCATATTTATTCTTATGTTCGTCTATTTTGCAGCTATCTATAAACAATTCCTTAAAAACATAATATAAATTCTCACAAATATATTTTTTATTGCAGGAATTACATAAATTGAATTGATTGATAATTTTTCATTATGCGAGACAATGAAATATTTTCTTTCGTTTTATTAAATTTTTCTTCATCTCGATTGCCATCCCGTGTAAATCTTTTCGTAAGAAACAGGTGTCCCTAGTTATAGGGAATATAAACATAGAATTTGAAAAGAACTAACACGCCTAACTTTCCAGTTCGTACAAAAGTTTATTGTTTTAATTGTAAGTCTACCTATTCGTTACACGTGGCATGCGCTGTTCTTTGATGTTTAAAGAAATAATTCCAAGTAGTAAGATCGCCCTAACAGCCGCAGAAACGAACATTTCCTGGTTCTAGCGATGAAGAAATCTTCGTGTTGTCCATTTCCGAAACACGAAGCTGCAGGGAGCGAGTGAGCCAAGATATTTGGGCGGCTTTTAAGGCGGATCAGTTTCCGCCATCTTGGATTTTCGGAATTTGCGCCGTAAATTGCATTACAGATTTTGTATTTTATTTCGGGCTTCAACAAAGCGTAGGACATTACATTGCACATGTTCTACAACATGTATTCCTAGATACTGTTCCAGGAAAATTTCTGAAAGCGAAAGCAAGACAACATTATTTATTTCTTGCCTGCAATCACTAGTCAAACAACGATCAATTGTATAGAGATTTAAAAGTTTTATTATACTTAAGGAGCTATTATTTGTGTCATGTCATGCGAGAAATCTCATCAAACGTTTTTAAATTGAACTTGGCAAAAATAGTTAGAATCCAAGATGGCGGGGACTGATTCAACACCCTCTAGAGATGAAAGCCGTCTCATAGCCGCGTGACGTCACAGCAGGTAATCCGCCAACCCGCCTCGTCCTCCACAGGATGCATGTACCGCCCTGACCCCCCACCCCCCCCCCCCCCGCAAAACCACAGAGTAAAGGCCCTTTCACACGACCATTATTTTATTTCAAATTACCTCCAATTTACATTGCATCCAGTTCATTGAATGCTATATGATGTCATACGAACGTCATACTCGCGGGTATTTTATCTTTCAACTTGATGAATGTCTTGTTTTCCTTCAAGAATTTAGTTTACAGCCTGTTCTGTATTTTCCTTAATCCAGAATTTCTACTGCCGATCACAGATTTCCTGTCAATATTAATGAAAGTTATCTCATAATAATAATCTGTGTGCATGCACCTGCAAGGTGAGCAGAGTGCGCTCCTCAATGTTGACGAAGTGTTTTTTAGAAACTTTCATAGTATTTTTTGGTTGTCCGCTCTCCTCGTTGTTAATGTTACAATAAAATTAAGCACAAACTCCCCATCCGATTAGAAATTTGAGACAAATATTCTCAACAGCAATTACCGATAATCAAATAATATTATATTTTTGTGCATTGACTAATTTTCCTCAAATTAAAATACTTACATAGTGATAGTTTCACTTTATATGCAACATTTACACCACTTCCTTCGAATCACAAACTAACAAAAATTAACGTGGTGTTTGGATGTTAGTATTGAAAAAACAGTAACTTATATATAGATATAATATAAATTTATTTCACTGTACTATTAATACTTTTCACTTTACTAAAAAATAATTACAATAAATGCATGCACAACGATGCTAAATTAACACAAATTTATGTATCAAAATTAAAAGTAATTAAAAACAAAAATTAATTAGAATGCTGCAAATTGTCTTTGTGCATAATTTAAAATAAATATGCATTAATTACAAAATATCACTTGCAAGTCTTTATCTTAATATAATACAAAAATATAATGCAAATTGCTTTCACTATTAAAGGAACTTAAATGTAGGAAAAAAAATTAGCCAAGACACCCGCTAGCATGTGTGTCTATATATATATACACACACATATTTACACTTGCAACTGACACTAAAAATACTCAAAGGCAAACTTTTTTACACATACTGTAGATAAATTTTTCATTCAGGACAAAACGCCAGTTTCATTTTGTTAATGTTCTCATTTTTTGCCCACAATTTTTTTCCGACGCCAAATAATCATTTTACATATGTTTGCTGCGTCATGATCATTCGGGCAGCTAGAATCCAAAATAAATTCCTGTCTGTCATTTACTACTTCAAATTTTATGCTGCATGCTGCTTTCGTTTGATTTGAAAGTTTCAAAAATTCTCCTTCATTATCGCTACATAGCAATTTCGAAATAATTACATAGGCGTAACAAACAACAATACGTGTTATGTTGTAAGGATATTTCAAGCCTCCCCTGTACAACGACTTTATGAGCACGAGATTGTCTTCCGCCTCCAAATCTCTATCAATTACAAGGCTGTCCCGACAGTGCGAACATGAGAGGTTTTTAAGTATCGAATGTCCACAATATCCAGCAACGTAAGCTAGACAAGTAAGACTGTCCTTCAAACTAGCCAAATCTTTTTCCCTTGCTGATAGCTTATCTCGAAAAATGCCTGTACTATCGTTCTCAGTAAGAGAATCGTCAAAGTCAATTTTTTTCAATTGGAAAGACCGGCAGTCTTCCGCGCTCTGAGGAGTTCAGCACTAGAGGCAGTCTTCCGTACTCTGGTGAGTTCAGCACTAGAGGCAGTCTTCCGCGCTCTGAGGAGTTCAGCACTAGAGGCAGTCTTCCGCGCTCTGAGGAGTTCAGCACTAGAGGCAGTCTTCCGTACTCTGGGGAGTTCAGCACTAGAGGCAGTCTTCCGCGCTCTGAGGAGTTCAGCACTAGAGGCAGTCTTCCGTACTCTGGGGAGTTCAGCACTAGAGGCAGTCTTCCGTACTCTGGGGAGTTCAGCACTAGAGGCAGTCTTCCGTACTCTGGTGAGTTCAGCACTAGAGGCAGTCTTCCGCGCTCTGAGGAGTTCAGCACTAGAGGCAGTCTTCCGCGCTCTGAGGAGTTCAGCACTAGAGGCAGTCTTCCGTACTCTGGGGAGTTCAGCACTAGAGGCAGTCTTCCGTACTCTGGTGAGTTCAGCACTAGAGGCAGTCTTCCGCGCTCTGAGGAGTTCAGTACTAGAGGCAGTCTTCCGTACTCTGGGGAGTTCAACACTAGAGGCAGTCTTCCATGCTCTGAGGAGTTCAGTACTAGAGACAGTCTTCCGTACTCTGGGGAGTTCAGCACTAGAGGCAGTCTTCCGTACTCTGGTGAGTTCAGCACTAGAGGCAGAAAGCTTTGAATGCGCAGTTTCATTTCCTACTCGTAAAGCTGTACGATGGAAATGTGGTACTGTGAACCTGCCAGCTGCCTGTACCGACCAAACCTATCCTCTAAGTCATTTGTCTGCAATTTTGCTGTCAATATATATCTCACCCCTAGCACTTGACAACAATATCTTGCAATTTCAAGGGTAGCGTAAGAGGCGTGTCTGAGAGCCAACAATGTTTCTTTGGGAAAGAATCCTGAAGAAGGCTTACATTTTTCCCAGTTCTCCAGCCAATCTATAAAGTTGTTCAGGAAAGCTACTTTCATGTCACTATCACTTGATGTATGAGGTTCTTGATACGGATTTAATTTGTGTTTTCCCTTGAATACCTGTCCTACATTCATTATATCAAACCATCTGCACATAATTCTAATAAATTCAGCAGTAGAGGATACATAAGGTAAGGAATATTTTGTTCCAGCGATTTCTAGTCCTTCTGCCAATGCACTGTTAAATATCTGGAGTGCAAGCTTTACATTTTGCCTTTCTAGTAATGTTGGAAACAGCGCTTTCTCAGCCAAAGTATATGTATTTGTAGATTTTTCGCAGTGTTTCAAAAGAAGCGACATTAGTGAGAAGTTTCTACTGTTCTCCTGAACTGAAAGGAGGGTGAATGATACATTTACCTTCATTTTGTTGGTTTAACCAATTATTTCTCGCACTTTTGAATACGTGAACGTAATCAATTGAGAAAAATAAAGGCCGCCTTGTATCTGATGGATGAGGGTACACAATATTGAGATCTCTGTTGCTAGGGAAAAAAAGACATTAGCTCGGCGGTTGATTGCGTTGTTGTCCCTCGATACACAAATGACAGAGAAACCAATGTTTTCCAACCCTTTAATAATCTTCGACAAGATTTCGAACAGAATTTCCGCCACACTTTATTTTTACTGGCAGGATGTGAACTACATCTTTGTATCAAGATGCAGTACTCTGAATCATAAATACATATGCTGGTATCGCTGCTTGCTCGCAGTTAAACGACGCACCAAGAATATTTCCGCCTTCGATATCCAAGTAAGACTTCAGGTGAATTTCATCTATCATAAGCACAACATGTTTGTCATTTGCCTGCAAATACGAACATTTCTGTTTCACATACGTAATGAAATTATTGCCAAATCTTTCCAAGTTTGGATTCGTATTGTACGCACCACAAATTCTTCACAAAGTTACTTTATGTGGCAAAGTTAAGAGTCCACAACTTCTTATGAATCTATATGCACGTGGAGAGAGTGGAAAAAAACCAGTGAATAGCTGTTGAACTTGTTTTTATTTATGTGAATTGTGATAAGAGACAGCTGTCCAGAAATAAACTGTACTTTTTCTTTTGAACTTGTTTGAGCTCGAGAGAGAGAGAGAGAGAGAGAGAGAGTGAGAGAGAGAGTGAGAGAGAGAGAGAGAAAGAGAGAGATATGACATCAAATAAAGAAAACAGTTTATGTAATCGAACTTTTTTGGAAATGTGTAATTTCCTAATTTACGCAAAGCAACATGTTTTTGGAACACTTTTACCTGCAAATCTTGGGAGACAGTTACCGGAGAAACTACATGTGTATACGGACTTAAGGTAAACTAACAGAACACACACACACACATTCAGCTTTGTGAACAAGTGACCAAGAGTCATCCAGTGTTACATTTTCTAGACAGCTTAATAAACTTTCTACAGAGTCGAAACTTAACTTATTTTCATATGCCTTTTGTGACTGAAGACTTTCAGCAAGACAAGCTTCAAAATGCGAACATTCAAGCCAAGCTCTCTTGTCATTCGGATCTTCCCAATGACGTATCTTGGTGCTGAGATACGAAGGGCATTTGGGTAGAATTGACGGGATGGCATTTTCCCTGATCTTAGGAATAGCCAAATTGACAGATAGTTTTTTCCCAGTCTTTTAATCATAGCACTCCACCACTCTGATAATATCGTCACTTTGAAAGTGGAGTTCACAAACCTACAACGGAAAAAACTATTGAAATTATTATGAAACGAAAAGTACTTGCATCTACCCTACGCAAGCATTTGTGGTAGAAAATGTACAGTTTTAAGGCTAGTACAAAATAAATGTGATCTCAAATGTTACTGCAATGGTTGGGGTTTAATTAAAAAATTAATGATAAGCAAAAAAGCAGTGCAAACACAGATGTTAAAGAAGTTATGTGTACGAGGTTGACAGTTTTCATAGCTAATAATATTTTATTGCTTCAATTAAACACGGCAGTGTTTATTTTCACAACAACGTAGAACGAATTGACTTAATGTGACGATAGCCCAAAGTATAAAAAAAAAAGTGAAAAAAATGAAAGAAACATGAATATATATAAAATACATTTTTCATGTATAATTAAAAATATTTATAACAGTACCGTAGAAAGAAACGTACTGCACAGGCCCAAATAGTGAAACTCATCAAAATGTTATGTATGTTATAAATCATTTTGATTTTAAGCCACAGCTTACAAATATCGTCTTTGTTAAAAACACGCGCTATCGTGTCTAAACAAAGTTCAAATGTACCACACTGTAAACTATGTTGCCCTTAATAAATGAAATAATATGTTTTTGAATCTAATGAACAATGATCCAGATTCAGGATTCGCGTAAGCACATTAGTGATCAGCGTGGTAGACCTACTTAAGGTGTAATTTTTCAGGCACTAGATTTGGTAGTAAACCATGAATGTGTTTGTATTTTGGCTTTGTTATGAGGGCCGTGTCGTGCTGCTGCTAAAGGCAATACACTGATAGTGGCCCACTTGTATCATCTAAACACTTCACTACTGTATTCTTATGCATTAAAAATTATACATATCCAAAAGTGCATTTCATGCAAAAATAATTATGTATGAACACTTTAATCAAAGCGCACACTTATATGCTGAAGAATAAAGGTGAACTAGTTTGCAGGTTTCTCGCATACTGCGGTTGTCGCCAAAATGAATTTATCATACTACAATAGCTTGATTGTATGCTATGAAAATTTTCTAATTTAATATGTTCATAATCCTTACTGCACATAGCCACGTTATTTCAAACCCATGCAACTTTTTTTTTTAATTTTAGTTAAATCCTGTTTTCCGTTAGGAACATAATACATTGTTATAGTAACATCTCATGTGCGAAAATATTGTCTTCACTCGAAACAGAAACAATAGCTAGACGATACCTTCAACATTAAGCATAAAGCTACAACGCGTGAAAAAAATATGTTATATGGGAATAACTTATTTCCACTGGCAAACAAACTAGTGTGCAGTTAATTTAAATCACAAAATCTTATTAAAACTTCAATTCGTTCATTGCTCTAACCAACGCAATAGCATTTAGGCCCTATTTTTCTGATTTTTTTGTGCTATGTGCTACTTAATTGCTCATTTAATTTATATATTATGATAAATTACATCAAAAATATTCTAGAAAATTGTAGAATTCCAATTTAGAATCTTTCGCTCTTCTACCTAACCAATAATATAACCAACAATGTCATATGCTTTAGCCTTATTTGACATCACAATAACTGTTCAGTTTTTCATTTGATTTTGCAGGCATATTACTGGAATCTGGTAGAAAAATTCTTTGTTATTTGTAAGGTTACTATTTGGAATAATTTTAATTTGGTTAAAGGAACTTGAAAAAAAAAACGAATCGCATGATCATTATTTGTGCATTTCAGTAGTTTGCGTATAGCTTATATATATATATATATATATATACACACACACACACACACACACACACACACAATAAAACAAATTGGAGTAAAGTTTCCTTACATTCAAGGGAAACAAATTACCACATCATGTAAGGGAATAATACCACAAGATTGTAAGGTAAATTTTACCACGAATACCATAGTTGCAAATGAAATACCTTACAAATGTGCTGTAAAATACCAGGGAATAATCCATACAATCTATGGGAAAATTACGTGACAATTGATAAGTTGTTTAAAGTAATTTATACTAGCCTACGTGAATGATAGTAACACTGAGGATAAAATACGAAAAATTAAACAATTACTGCATGACACCTGTAAGAGTTAGATGTGTGATTACAGATATCTGAAGAAAAATTTATTTTGCTAATATGAGCTTGATCTTTCAGGTAGTCATAAGATAAATTATACATTCGTCAATATAGGGGGAAAATAATAAAGTTATAGATTCCAGGGAATTTATTTGCAACAATTTTCTCGAGCTGACGGTATTAATTTGTTAGTTAAACAGATAATTTGGTTACCTGTATGGTACTTCTACTCATCACAAAGTTAAGTTACTGCAAGATTTCTTGTGCAACTTTTATTACTGCGTCGCAATCAATGCCTTTCCATTCATTTAAGTTGTTTTGTAGACTGAAAAATGCCTGGAAGTAAAAATAAATTTGTTGAAAAAATTCCGCTTTAATCTACATTTGACCATACGAAATAAAAGTTAGAAATACGCAGAAGGCGTTAGAAATCTGCTACAAAACAAGCAACTGTTATCACAGAGCGAGACTCCACTAACATGAAGCAAACCATAATTTCCTGGCACCTACAGATATCTAAGTGTAATATTTCGTAATGTTATTGGATTTTCATTTGTAACAATTGTATTAATGTATTTTAAAATATTCCTGTTCAAAGTTAATGTATGTTGTTCAATTTTATGCCAGCCTTAAATACATTTGTATCTAATAAGCTTTCCAGCATGGCGTTTTATTACTTTTCTCGAAGTGTAGTAACTACAAAATATTTATTTGAAGCTTTTTCATGTTAAAAATGTACAATAGAAATTATGACAGCGTTGAAGATCTGTAAAATCCTGGCCTCACTTTTCAGAAAATTCTAAAACAAGATTGAAAATGTATAATATTCAATATTTGATATCAACGAAATATTGCTTATATGTAAGGAACTTTAAAATATCAAATGAAAATCTTATTTCAACAAGTATATAATTAAAAAGTATAAAATATACAACACATCCCATTGTTATTTACATGAGTTGACTTAGTTAAAACTATGGAATGGCCCAACATTTTGAAATGGCCCTACACAGGCCTACGTGCAATCATGCATGCATACATTCATGAATACATCCAAACATAAGCAGTTATAAACGTAATGAATACATAGAAATATACACACTATGTATAAATTTTTAACAAGTATCACAAAATTTGGCACTTGGTACTGTACGCTAGTGATACGTAAATATATATTTTTTCTATTGTCACATTTTAACATATCAGTTTACTTCGCATATCTTTGTTATGTAAATATATGTACGGTAGTGTATTGTTTTATATATATGCATCAGCCTAACTAAGTTCGCTGCTCTAGTTAAATTTTTGAGATTTTTTTTTGAAAATTTTGAAAACCGAAATAATATTAAAATTATCCAATACGTATATAATGTGCTATTCATGTGAAATTATAAAAAAATTGAGTAGCGTGAAAACACAATGATGAAATTCTTTCGATTTTATTATTAAAAATTTTCTGATGCCTCCTTTTAAGACCGCAATTACGTTAAAAAGAAACAACAATGTTGTAAATAAATCTCATAGTTTTGTATACGAGGAAATTATAAATGGTTTAATCGTTATTACCTTGGAGTTGTCCGTAGGCTGGAAATTTTCCCTGTGTATAGCTGCTAATAATTTCTGCTTCAAATTGGTATCCTTTGTAAAACCAAACACAAGACACTTTTGGGCCGTTGTCATAATTCCCTCGACATTTCGGCACGCAACGTAGAAACAGCATGATATATTTTAAGTAGAAGAACTGAAATATAAATGCATACTGTAGTATACTCTGTTTTCTAGCCACTCGACTGCCCGTGATGGACAGCGAACTGCGCTTGAAACTACGAGGTAGTCGTGGGCGAGGTAAGACTATCTACCGTGACGTCAGGATCCCTTGGGGCGACAGTGAAGGGGGCTTTCATCTCTAGGGGGTGTTGACCGATCACCCTTCACAGCGAGGTCTTGATAGCCTATGTGGGGTGGGTATGGAGCAGCCGCCCTGAGAACACTTGCCGACCAGCGGCATCGTCCGCCACGATTCCCACATCCGGGAGTGGCCCGGCAGGGGATCGAACCCGGTTCACCTTGGTGGGAGGCGAGCAGGCTAACCGCTCAGCCACCGCGACCTCCAAGCTGCAGGTAATCCGTAGAGATTTCGTATTGTGCATCACAAAGTTAGTTTAAGTTTATCTACGTTACGGGATGCCTTTCTGCATATTAACTGTACGTTTCCGTAATTCTTGTTATTGCATTTACGTAAATATATTTATTATAGTCTACGCTTGGTATATTCATACCTTCCCAATCGAACTTTTGAAGAAAAAAAAACACCTAATTTATGAAGTGTTTGCTGGTTTCCTAAATATGTAATGTATCACAAGCGTTTTATACTTGTGATAATATAAAAGTGACGTATTTTTGATCTAGTTTAGTTTTTACAGGCGGTCCTCACTTCCATACATTCGGGATTCGTAAAACTCGCTCTTTCATACGTTACATAACCTATTATCACCTCTAAATCAACTTTCATATCACCTAATTGGTTTTTTATACATCTACCAGCATATTGCTATAGTACTGTTTGTTGCCATCTAACCCTGCCTGCCATGTTTTTCAGCCTTTGCGGATCATATGTTATGAATGTTTAGATATGGCTGCCATATTGGCACAATACAAGCGAGTGCTTCTGTTGAAATTATATACGAATCTCTCAAAAACTTTCGCATGCGTTTTACTACCTACAAAATAAACGTAACACTTGCACAACAATCTTACAGAAATTAGGAAGCATATTTAATTACCTTATTTATTCACATAGTACTTACACTCAAATACGTATACAGGTGTTGAAAATCAACATTTCAGGTAAGAAATTATTGCACGTGTATATTATTTATTGTTGATTTTCAATTAAATACTTTTTAAAAATAACATGTTTATCAATTAAATATGTTATCTTTCTAACGAAATAAAGGTTTTTTTTTTGTACCTTTGGAACGGGACCCATCTTATTACATGCGTATATATGATTCAGCTTTCATACATTCAACTTACACACATGTTTTTATGTACACTTTCTGTACGAAAGTAAGATGACTGCGTGTACTTATATTCTACTGCGTGTACTTATATTTTATCTGATAAAACGCAATAATTAAGTAATTAAACTCATATTAATTATTGGCGAGATAGTTTTCCCTATTGGAGAAATTCGTAGTTTTCGTGCAATAGTTTCAGTTTCAGAGGTATTATTGAAAATGTTTGATTATAGAAAATTTACTATTTTTTTAAAAATACGTTTGTATCTAATTCCCACTGTGTGTTATTTCGTGCTTGAAAAAATGCCGGAACGTATTGATAAAATATAAATAATACTTATAAATATTATGTTCTCTATATTTTACAAGCAGATAATACACAATTAAAATTAAGCACCAAAATATTTAAAAACTCGTAAAATTTTAATTTTATATAATCGTACATTGCCAGTAGTTACTATAAATCCGAAATTATGACGCGAAAAAGACTAATTTTCTGCAAAAGGAATGAAGCTGGGCCTTAACCCTTTGAGGATGGTACAAATTTCTTGCCATCGAAGACAACACAATTCATCGTGTTCATTTAAGAAATTATTAAAGATAACTATTTTATTTTTAAGAACTAAGTTGTTAATTAATCGTATTACTTTATTTACGTATTTCCGACAAAGTCCTGCAAAACATTAAAGCTATAGAATTGTGGGTCTGCTCTTCTACAGTAAACACATTTATATATAAACGTATCCCCGAATATATACGTGCGTACTCCTCAAAGGGTTCACCCTTTCAGACCCACTTTAATTTATGGTTTAAAATGTCGGAAGAAAAAAATTTATGGTGCGTGCTGTACTTTATTTGAAACACAACACTTGTTTCGTTGTTACAGCCAATGAGCTGTAGGGTATACATTTGGATACAGTTATATGAACCAATTACGACCTAAACGAGTAAGAGACTTTGCGAATCTTTTATCCACAGGTACGGTTATTCGTAGGGGTAGTGAAATTTCGCGAAATTATTTCAAGACAAGTTATAATTCAAAACAGTGTAGGGCCTTTTACCTATCTTGATTGGCTGAATTGCTTTTTGACACGTGTTAACTGTCTGCATACGAATCAGGTGGGAGCTGTACCGATGTTGCTGAATCCTGAGTGGCTCGGTCAAATATTAAAACGTCTTCTCAAGCAGACACCAACCAATATGGCAACAGACAAACTGCTGTTGGGTGTTTATAGTATTGAAGTCTACTGTGTACTCAAATTTTTCCGCGAAATATCACTAGCTCTAGTCATTCGACGTTAAGTTTCGTAGTGTACAGTACAGAGCAAAAATTTTCTACACTCGCGTAATGTACACAGTTGTGTACACTGGGTCTGAATGGGTTAAGGATCACCTAGGGGCAGGATGGGGGGGGGGGGGGAGTCTCGGCCTTGCTATGCACATCGTGTCTGCGAGGGGGAGAACGCGAGGGTCTGTATCACTCAGCCGTGGTTGGCGCCCAAGTTAAAGAGCTGGTGTGTGTCTCCAGATGTGACGGCGTCGAAGGGGCTGGAGAGCCACCAGGGTGAGGGGATGCGACGCAATATCGAGTCATTGCTGTGTCTACGGCGGCACATGACGGCACTGCGGAAGGGTACGCGGTATTAACGGCCTCAAGGAGGGCGGGGAAAGCACGGTCCGTAATCCCCGACAAATCCTGGGGGAAAAAAAGACCCCTCTTACTCTGCCGGCGCCAACCCCTTTCATCCTCCGGCTCGCCGGATATACGTCGTGTTGCCGCAGTAAAGCGACCCCTCAATATTGCAGGCATCTGGCTGGTAATTACCGACTGTCTACTGCTACCACTCAAAAGCCATGTTTCCTCATACGAGAGTTTTATGAGAGGAGGTGTATTACAGTCGACTATCCCACTAGGGTTGATTTCTCTTTCCTCATATTGACGACCCTACTGAATTAAACTGACAAAATCTAAGTCTTGGAACGCGAATTTCACAAAATTGGGATAAAATACTCGCGCACCATACATAGGGCCACCTGCTTTTCGCAAAAAGTAGAGACCCGAGAAATTCGCAAGTTCAATGACCTGTCGGCTAGACTTCACAGTCTTATATTCTCTCATACACATATCAAATGTTTATTAGTTTATTGTTGTGGTAGTGAAAGGCGGTGGTTGGCTGCACAATTTCTTGCAAGTTTGTTATTGGCTTATTTATCTCCAGGAGATGTCAAAAAAACACGTCGACCAATTACAAACGTAACATGAACGTAAATTTGTGTGAATTCCAACTTGTCTAGAAATGAACCCGCGAAATTCTCGGGACTCTAACGAAAATACTTAAGCGCAGGCTAGAATTCAATAACCTACTCAACAATTGCATATTTAATGTGGTTGCTGGCTGCTTGTTTTTGTTAAACGGCAGTTTCATACCCGGCGGGCCAATCAGAATTAAGTTGTTACAATTTTGACCCTCCGTGATTCACGGGCAGACATGTGAGACGCTAGCAATCGTAATCATCCAATCACAAAAGCGGATCGCAGCTAGAGTGTTTTGGAGTATAACTGGTCGTGGAATATTTTCGCGAAAAACAGGTGTCTCTAACCATACAGTATTCTATTGCAGCATACCCACACTAGAGGGATCCCATAAGTACAACGGCTTTTTCTTGTGAATATGATCAGTCTGCAGCCAATCGTTATACAACTAGACAAAATAATTGTACCAATACATGAATGTGGTATTAATAAGGCTTAATGAGCCTTCTTTCTGCGAGCGGACATACTCGTGGTAGGTATCACGAATATACAAGGTCGTCAAAAGTGCTCACTTTACCGTGAACAGCCTATACTTTAATTTAATTCCCATATCGCAAGGAAGGTACGACCCGCCAAATGAGACGTATTCACGAAGAATCCACGGTCAGTACCAGATTTTTTTTAGGTGACACATTTGGTATTAAATAATTTCCACTTCACATTTTGAACTTACAGTTAAAATTCGAAGACTTAACGTACACGTAGTGAAAAAAACATTTACCTATTCAAATCAATACCTTCCTGTGAGTTGATAAATTTGTCAGTTCCAACCGAGGGGAAACTGGTTAGTCAAGTCTATTTGCTGCTGCAGAGTTCAGATTGTTTCAGACTTGTTCTTCAGAATTTACTTCACTCGCAGCACGAACAAGAAAATAAGTGAAACGAATACAATGCAGATCGTAATTTTGACCGTTTAATAAATTCTGGGTGAATTCAACGATCGTGATTTTGTGATCCGAAAAATCCTCTGTAGAGATATATCAAAATATTTTTGAGCGCTGTCTAATCACGATAGACTGTTAGAATATTCTTTCAATAAACTACATACACTGAATTTCAATAGATGACCGTGCAACTCTTTGAAAGGGGAGTAGACAAATCCCATACGTCACACAAGCATGCTGTGAGTCTATATACAGCCGCGTCCGTTCGTTATAAATGTTTACTAGCTACAGCGGTCGAGATGGACATGCGACGAGAGTTGAATGAGACAGAAAGAAGCATGATCATCTGTGCCCACCGTTTCGTTCATTCTATCCGTGAGCTGGTAGGTAGGTAAGTGGGCTTGACGTCTCGTCGACAGCGAGGTCATTAGAGACATTGGAAGTTGCACAGGGAAGAGGGATTGGGGAAGGATTGGGAAGGAAGCAACCATGGCCTTTGATTGGGACCTAACCCAGCATTCGCTTGGAGTGATTTCGAGAAACCATGGAAAACCGAAATCAGGATGGCCGGACCTGGAATCGAACCCGGGTCCTCCCGAATGTGAGTCCAGTGAGTCACCTCGCTCGGTCATCCGTGATTATTTCTGGCAACTTTCTGATAGCACGTTCAAGATTGAGTGGATGTAGGGGTGACATGGGAACGGTAGGGAGTTATAAAAGCACAACACTTCGACGAGAGAAGCCAACCAATTTGACAGATAGAGACCGTCGAAGCCTTTGACGTGTGGTGACGTCAAACCAAGCTTAGTTAGAAAGTATGGCTACAGACTTTCGATTGGTATCTGGAAATGATACTAGTACTCGAACCATTCGTCAGAGGTGTTTGCAGTAGGATCCATGGGCGAGGTACAGCACGTGAACCAATGATCACTACACTGAACGCTCGCTGCCGATTGCAGTTGTGCTGAACATGTCTCAATTGGCTGTATAACAACGGAAGAGCATCATGTGGACGGATGGATGACATCGCACTTTGTTGCAGTCCAATGGACATGTATGGACGTGGCTAATGCAAGGAGAGCGTTTACTTACCGAAATGCATTGTTCCCACTGTGATATTTGGCAGAGTAGGTTTTATGGTGTGGGCAGGTTTTTCGTGGTTTGGTCTTGGTCCACTGGTTTAAGTTCCACGAACCATCGATGCCACAGCCTATCAGGCAATAATGGACAGTTCTATGCTGTACGCCCTGTGGCTACTATTTTAATCTGACCCTTTTCATGTCCAACACGAAAATGCACCTGTTCATAAATCGAATGCCATAACCAAGTGGTTTGACGACATGTAAGTGAATGAATTCAAATGGCTGACACAAAGCCCTAATATAAACCTGATTTATCTTCACTAGAGACCCCGCAAATTCATTCGAGGACAAGTTAAAGTTCAATCACATGTACATTTGTTTTTCTATTTTCATTGGACCACAATGCGTTAGACACGCCCCAACGACTTCCGACTAATAACGAACCTCCAGCGGAAACAAGGACCAAATGCCGTGACACCTGGTCTGGGGTTGATCTGGAGCAACATCCAATGTACGGATGACTGATGGTCGAGTGTGCAAAGGATTGTGGATTCTAGCTTGTTGCCGAATGACTCCGCGAAATTTCCGGGCCTCTTATCATCACTGTATTAGTTAAATCGTCGGTTGGCAGCCAGACAAGACCGCACCTACATGGCTACAGAACCGTTCGCCATGGCGCAGAAGGAATTGAAGAAAATACGTCCAGACATCTACCACGACTTAGTGGAAAGCCTTGCTAGAAGAGCAGAGGTTGTGATAACGGCGAAAGCAGACCTACGTCATACTGACACACCAACAAGTCCAGTTAAACAATTTCATAGGGTGTGTCAAATTAAGTATGAAAATTAACTGTTAACTCTATAAATGAAATGTGTTTCCATAAATGATATATGAACATATCGCAGCGCTGGCGTTAGGTTTGGATTAAATGTCAGCAAAGAAGTACATTAATTTTTAGACTGAAAGTTTATTAAAATCCTAAAATACACCAAAACCGATTCACCATAGGAACATTGTCAACCCCTATTTTGCTCTAATTAAAAATGTTATTCCAAAAATATGTGAAAAGTGCAAAAAAATCTCCATCTAAGTCGAATGCACATATTTTGTTTTACGAAAGGCGTGGTTTAATAGTCAGGGAAACCTATGCTTTATATTTAACTAATATCTCTTCCGACGAAATTCTTTCTTTATCCTTTTGGTATCCTCGATTCAAATATAGGTTTTACTTATAAAGTAAATCAGTTTGAAAAATTGACAAAAATTTATTAGCGTGCTAATCAGATAAATATTTCTCTAAAAACCAAAGTCACAGCATCAGTTGAATTGAAATTTTTTTTTTTTCATTTATGCATACCGGCTAGTATCCTGTAACAACGGTTACAGGATTTTAATTTGTATAAAATGAAGTTTTCTACTTTTATAGATTCCTCCCAGCTGAGAACAATCCCGTTGCGACCGCGGCAGCACGCGTGATAAGAATTTCCGACATCGCCTGTGGGCTTGGTGGTATGCAACCTGCTTCTCTAATCACCTTCGCCGGATGTCTAACAACCAGGGGCTAATACTTCCCGGTGAGTCAAGGAAAGAGGTGCACTCGGAGCAAGACACGTCATCAGCTATCTGCAATGTCTTCAGACAGTCCAAAGCTAATGGTATATACGGTAGTGTCATCCACTTCTTCGGGAGTGGTAAACACACCCATACCTAATATGAATGAAATCTTCTTTTTTAACTGTTGCTTCTTTCTCTAAATGAGATAAAATTGTGACGCTTGTAATCAATAGCTTATAAACACGAAATAAACATTTCCGCTAAACTGTTTGGATCCATATTATTATTTTATTACGTACATACATACGGATTCAGAATTTTTTTTTATACTTGCAAATGTAGGTGGGAAATTTTTTTCGAATCGACCCGATAACAAGCTGACCTATAAATACCCGTGCAATAACCTTACTAATAGTGATACCTGCTCATGTTTAAAATTTTTTACTAATTTTTGAAGCAGCCGATGAATAAGTGGGACAGTTTCGTATATAACGAGAATTGTGAAGTCTAGCCCACAAGTCGTTCAGGTTAAAAATTCA
Organism: Dryococelus australis; assembly: GCA_029891345.1. Lineage (NCBI taxonomy): Eukaryota > Metazoa > Arthropoda > Insecta > Phasmatodea > Phasmatidae > Dryococelus > Dryococelus australis. The sequence goes on along the minus strand of CM056998.1, from coordinate 194,214,731 downwards.
CTGGTATCTATGCACTAAGTCAGTGGTTCCAGATGTAGAATGGTACATAATACCTGCACAGGAGAGATCGGACTCATCCCATTTTAGAAAACGTTGGATGAGAGGCTAATCTCTTGTCAGTTGCATTGTAACCAAATTACTGCTAGAGTCGTGTCGCGTAGCATGTAAGTTTGCTTTGCCGAGCCTAATATCTAGGGATAGGAAAAATTGTGGGTTCAATTATCTGTAGGCTGGAATCTACAGTCATGTGTATACTCGAGCGTCAAATTTTTGTTCATTGGCTGCTGCCCCATAGAGTAGCCAGTGTTACTCCACACCTGGCAGTATGGCACTCACTACTTGTTTCCTTGCAAGTCTGCTATTGGCTCAGAGTCGTCCAGGACGTGTCTAATATACTACGATCCAATTGCAAAGTCAACTTCAGCGTACACGTGTTTGACGTCTATCTTGTCCTGAAATGAACTCGCGAAATGTTCCTATCCCTAATTATATGTCACGACTGGCAGATACTTGCTAATGACAAGCTTGCAGATTGTTTGAGTCATACTTTCATCTTGTCAAGCGATAAGTGTTACTAATACGGCTTCATACAAGCTTGACATACTGAGACTAGTTAGCTTTATTCAAGCTTGCTGGCCTGCACAACAAGTTTGCTGCAGGCTCGCAGGATTGTTACCGTCAGGTTTTTTTTCCAATCCTGAATCAAGCTGATTATGCTATCAGAGGTTATGTTTTTTCGCTATCAGATATTACCAGTTAACGTCTATTCCACGTACGCGTGTTCACCGCTATTAAAATTATATGGGCCCCTGTTTCTGTCTTTCCTTTTTTTCTTGAGGCAGAGAGATAGGGGCCACAATTACACGCGCGACCAGCCGCCACTTTCTACTTTTATCCTGCCAAATATACTTGAAGAGGAAAAAAATAGTGCAAACAGATGAAAACAGTATTTGTGGCCTTTACTGTGCGGTTACCACAATAGAAAAAAATGGGGGGGGGGGGGGGGGGGGGGAACCAAGTGGTGTCTGTAGTTTAATCCACTGGCTCTCATAACGTGTAATAAATTCCTACGATTACATGTATAATTTGAAAGGAATTCATTTGCAATTGAGAAACTGCAAATAGGTTAGGAGGGAAGACTCGATATCGATATGTTTGTTGAACTTGCGGTATTCTACACGCTGTTCACGGTAAAATGAGCACTTTTAAAAGCCCTGCTTATGTTCTACCTGTATGTGCGCTGTGTGTTCTTTCAACGTATGTGAAGTGAACATTATAATTGCCGTGATCACTTAGTTCATGCGTAGGTCGGGCGAAGGAGCAAAATAATTGAAAAAAACTTAACATATTACCAATTTTCGTATACTTACACTTCTGAGCAATTAAAAACCGGATAACAAAACAATTAATAATTTCCAACTTGGCTGGACGCATTGTAACTCAGTTTGCCCGTTAACTCGTATGCAGGTAGGGACAGTGGCATTTTACCAAGGTTGATTTCAAAAGTGTTCAATTAATATTGAACCGACTATATTATCACATGGGAATATATTTTTCCTTTTGGAAGCAAAGATGTATAGTGCAATGTTGGGAGAGCCTGTCGCAATGATTTCTCACAGCCAGTCGTTACCTTGAGACTTTTAACATTTGTTACTAGGCATTCCCCTTAAGCACCGAGTTGAAACGTACAAACCTCATAGCGTTCATTTGACTTGGGCTAGGAAACTCCAAACTAATGGTTACTTCCAACTTTTCTAAAGACCTGCTTAGCTTCTACTTAAGTTACTCAGCCGCCTTGTGCAAACAAAGCTTAACCAAATCTACAAAATTACGCCAAACAGACAACGCGCCGTATTCGTGCGCACTCTGTTTAATAATATTTTGCATTAGAACTATTCTTAACTAGGAGTTACCAACACCTATTTTATTTGTAGTTTTGAATTAATATATTTATTGCATGAAATATAAGCGTAAGTTCTATTTAACCAAACATAAACCCATTCAGGTCCAGTGTGCACAATTGCGTACATAACGTACATGTAGGTAATTTTTGGTCTGTACTGCAAACTACAAAGTTCAGAGACCAATTTTTTTACCTGTGCGTAAATGATTCGCAAACCGCCTTACTGGTCTAGGTTATGATTGGTTCACACGAATGCGCTGCCTACAGCTCATTGTCTGTGACAGATAAACTGGTGTATTGTCGACTTAAGTACAGCACGGATCATAATATTTTTGGTTTTGCAACAGCTGAAACCATAAATTCAAGTGGTTCTGGAAGGGTTAAGTAACTTTTATGTTAACAGAAGCATAAAGCAGTCGTCATACACGACATATTTAGGAAACAACCGGACATGTAATAAATGAGGTGACTATCAAAGGTTTGTTTGAAATATTCTAAAGATACTGCCAGCTTGGTAAAGAAGAAATATATTAAGGAACTGCCATTTACTGCAGAGTTTTCGTACATTCTGAACGACTGAGTGTTACACAACAGAGTCCATCTTTGACGTGCAGTTTGGGAGCTAAATTTGTTGAAGCTACAGACGCACATTTTGTGAAATGCAGGACTGATGAAATGTTCCGTGAATTATGGATTGATATGGAAGGGAAAATGAACATATGTGAACCGGAACCACCCATGCTTCCCAGAAAACGACATAATCCACAAGATCGGAGTACTCTGCAGAATCTTCAGAGAACTTCAATTCCACGAAGCCCAAATAGAGGCTTCAAGCGATCTACTTTGATACCCTTCGACAAACTTGATGGAGAACTCGAGGAACGCTTCAAGCAGCCTGGCTTTGAGAGAGTTTGGAGGAAACTTCATTATTGGATCCTGAGGAATGGAGTTCTGCTACAGAAGATATTCTTATTACATAAGAAATAAATGTTCCGCAATTGAAGTTACGTGTACCTGTCATGGCTCAACTTGTACTCAGGAAAAGTTCCTCGAATGAAATTGTTGAAGGTCTAAGGTCAATTCACGAAGAAATCAGAGACCTCTTCCCCGAATTGCGTAATCTATTGCACCTACTACTTGTGATTCCTTCCACTTCACTAACTGCAGAACGCTCATTCTCCCTTTCAAAGGGGCTGAAGTCTCACTTGAGATCTACTATGGCAAAGGAAAGACTAAACAATTCACGAAGAAATCAGAGAACTGTTCCCCGAATTGCTTAATATATTGCACCTACTACTTGTGATTCCTTCCACTTCACTAACTGCGGAACGCTCATTCTCCCTCTCAAAGGGGCTGAAGTCTCACTTGAGATCTACTATGGCAAAGGAAAGACTAAACAATTCACGAAGAAATCAGAGAACTGTTCCCCGAATTGCTTAATATATTGCACCTACTACTTGTGATTCCTTCCACTTCACTAACTGCGGAACGCTCATTCTCCCTCTCAAAGGGGCTGAAGTCTCACTTGAGATCTACTATGGCAAAGGAAAGACTAAACAATTCACGAAGAAATCAGAGAACTGTTCCCCGAATTGCTTAATATATTGCACCTACTACTTGTGATTCCTTCCACTTCACTAACTGCGGAACGCTCATTCTCCCTCTCAAAGGGGCTGAAGTCTCACTTGAGATCTACTATGGCAAAGGAAAGACTAAACAATTTGCCGACTTTACACTGCTATAAATACGCGGACAAAATAAACGTTAAAGATCTTTGTCGAGAATTTTGTTGCAACTCATACTGTGTTTCAGTGTTTGGGAAAGCATGTGGATAATATTTTGCAGTACTTTTGTCTTTATTATTTTATAAATTTTTATTTCAGGAACTGTCGTTTTACAACCGGTATTAAGTGTCTTTTATTTAAGTAGCTAGCGAGAGTGGTATTTTTCTGTGATATGTTCTGTATGTGTTAGGTTTCGTTAACTTAAAGGCATGCAGAAAATGAGCTGTTCTAACCTATCATGTATTTATATGTTTTATAAATGATCGTTAAATGTAAAGTAAATCTGTGTTTAAAATGCTGTTGACAAATCTGAAAAAGCAAAGTATTTGACTGTAAAGTTCAAGCCTTCGGTTAATAGTAATATAAACTTTTAATATTTTATTTGCATGCTTTTGTAATGAACGTAGCGTAGGTCGGGCGATTATTGCGTAATAAGGTAGCAGTTTAAAGGTATGTAGCCAAGACAAATTTAATTACATTTTAATGAAATTTGTTTGTATTATTAATCAATGTTATGGTACATATTTTTCTTCAGGTTTAATTATAAAATTCAGTATGTTACCATGTTATTCTCGTTAATTTCTTTATGTATATATACATATATATAGTGGTTGAAATAACAGTAATAAAAAAAGGGCACCAAAAATCGACGGGGCGCCCAAATTCGTTTACCGTTCCCCACCCCCTAATATAAATATGTTGTAACGTCACTGGGTGCAACCAAAGATATTTTTGGTTCTACGTACATTTAACAGTTTTAGTTAATACGAGAAAAATGTGAAATCATGACCGAGACTTAAGCCTAGACCTTTCCGCCCGAGCGCCATACCCTAACAATCTCGTCTAAAGTGACTGAAGGCTGTTCGCGATAAAGCGAGTACTTTTGAAATGAACCTTAGAAAAAAGTCACTGCCCCTGCCTGCATATATTTTAACAGGCGCGCTGAGTGACATTCGCCCAGTGAAGTTGGTAACGATGGCGGGAAATTAGTTCCACATCTTAACATCGGATGAAAAGGGCTAGGTAACCATTTGTGATCGCTTCAATTATTTATTTTCCTTTCCGATTTTTGTAATGTATCGACATGTAGAAATTAGTAGATTTGTGTTATATTTACTTTCCCAATAATTTACAGTTTTACTTTAACGACGTACGAATAAAGTGATGAGGCCCATGGGAATGTTAATCTTACATAAGACGGAAGAATACACAACGTGCATACAAGTAGATCGTAAGCAGGGCTTTCAAAAGAGCTCATTTTACCGTGAACAGCCTTTATCAGTAGGACCGGAATGACTTTAAATACCCACATTTAAACTACTGAACAACGTACGAAAATAAGCATTTTAAGTTTGTCAGCTATGCTTGTTTTTGTTTCCTGTTCAAATTGTTTTATCATAATGTCTATACTATTATTAAACATCAATAAATACATTAACAAACACTGTTAGTATCCTGCCACTGAAAATTCCAACGAATTCTCGAGTCATGTATTCGAACGAAGACAATCAAATGAGTTGATTTATGGTAATATTAAGTTGACAGCCACTTTTTTTTGGACTAACATAGAGGTTTCCTTTATTTAAAGATGTTTTCGTTAAGTGAACGAAATTAATATTTTTTTTTTTTTTTTTTTGCTTCTCAAGTTTTGTTTACTCAACAAAATATTATTACAATTCCTCAGAAGCCAGTGAGTTAAACAGGGTTCGTTAAGGGATGCAGGTCTTAATTAAATAAAACAGTATTTTGTAGTTTCATTATTTTATTTGAAAATAACTAATCACAGCACTCATTCGACCCAAATTCTCACAGTAAATTTATATAATTTGCTGTTTACCGTTAATTAATTCGATCAATATAATTTACAATTACCTCAAAGAAATTAATGTAATTAAATAATAAAAAATCAATCCCAATTGACAGTGTATCGAAACATATTCATTCGTTTTTTTTAATTATATGACCATATTTGACAGTTCCAGTATTTAAAAAAATCCGTATCACATGTTCATTCAGTATCACCTCAGTTTAGTCAATGTCCCACTAGTCCGCAATGTTCTAGAGTTATCCGAGCGCCCTCGCGCACAGTGGCCTTCACTCGTCGTGTTTCACGCCCTTCCGTCTATTCACATCACTAACACCTCGTCCGCCGTCGTCTCACTATCTCCCGTCGTCATCCGTCCCTCACTGTCCTAACTTTCCCTGCCGCACTCAGCCAGATAGCCTCCGCAAAAATCCCGACCCTTAGCAGGCTGCAATATTTATAGGGCCGTAGGCCATCGCCCAGAAACTTCTCTAATTGCCACCGTCAATCATCTCCTCTCCCACTCGGGTGAGCGAGGAGGCAACAAGAAGGTCTGGCTGGGGGAGGGGAGAGTCGAGGTAGGACCCTCCCTCACCAACAGAGCTGGATCCACGCGTGCGTAACGGGAGCTCTCGGCCGGTGCGAGCTACAGCGTGTAACAATAATTTGTTGAAGAAACTAAATATATTTATATATTTTTGCCCCAATACAAAAAAACATTTAGTTGGTATTTCTGTCACTGCACTAAGAGATGCATCACAAATATTTATTACAGCTCTGTATACATCGAGTGAAACATAGCGAATGGTAGAGCTTTGTAAAGATTCGTTGAATTTTAATTTGAAGGGCTTTTTAACGTCTCCCGGTTTTATGCTGGAAAACTTAGCCGGGGACGGCTTACAGACTAACTTAAATTAACACCCACGCCCTACCCGGAATTCGAACCCGGAGCCTCCCGCACCCCAGGCCGGTGGCGCATCAACCAACTGCGCTGCGGGAGTCGGATGCATTCGTTGTCGCTTTCCTACATTTACTCAAACAATTTAATATATCTTGTAGTAGCGACGTTCAATGTTCATAAATCTGCAGCCCGATATTTGATGTTGTTTCCATACAGTGTAGAGGTCATACATGTTCAATACAGTTGAGTAAGTTTGCTACGACATGTGTCTACAGTGTTGCGGTGTGTTTACTTGTGTTGTCAGCTCCGAACCTGTGCGAGCTGAACTGCCGAGCGCTGGGTCAGCGCTTCTACGCGACGCTCAACCAGTCCGTGGTGGACGGCACGCCGTGCAAGGGTGCGCGCCCTGGCGACCGCTGGATCTGTGTCAGCGGCCATTGCAAGGTCAGTCCTTCCTCCCCTTACCAACCCCCATCAACCCTTAACTACGTCCCTTTAGCTGCATGCCCTGTGGTTAGATTGTGTTCACTGTCTTCCTATTTCTTGCGTGGTACGAATATGAATTTTACAACGGTACTGTACCCTTAGGGGGAGGGGAAGTTTGCAGGGGCACGCTGTACCACCCAAAAATTGATGAGTGTTTATCAGAGCACTTATAAGATTTCCCCCCGCCCCCCCCCCCCTTAATTTTCTAACTCTCATGACTTTTACTATACTTTAAAAAAGTGTACAGCTACAACAGTCTCAATTGTAGCAGAAAACGCGTCGTTTTCAGTATTATATTTAATTTATTCTAACCAATCAATGTTAAATTAGTGATTTTTCAACTATAAAATAAGAAATATTTCTTTCTACAAAAGTGATTTAAGTAGGACACGCAAATGAAAGTAAGAATTATTCTAAAATGCTTTGCCCTTTAATGCATATTAGCTACCGTCCACACTCGCATGCTCGCGCACACTTAAGTTGCCAATGAAATGTGTAAAATGGTTACAAATTTTGGCACAGTTTTGCGAGTGTAACGCCTGAATTTACGGGGAAATAAATTTGTGTATCTCGGCTCTGTACATATTAAAGTAAGAACTGGCTCGTTAGTAATGCATTTAGATCCCTAAAATGTCATATTTCCACTTGACTGTTCCATGAATAATGTCTTTAGGCCCTTGGCAATGTAAATTTGACATACAATGAAAGGATAACATATGAGGGGGAAAGTATGTACTAAGCAGGGCTTTCAAAGTGCCCGATGTACTGTGAACATCCTATAGAGGCGCAAGTAGACCTACCTGGCAGTGTCTGCTAGAACAATCACCAAATGTTGATCACAAAAACAGATCATAGTGATTCAATTTCAATTAATCTTTCGTTTGAAACAGTTAGCCACTTTATGCGCCTTCACTCTAAATTCGAATCAGTGGGAAACCACTGATTTGCACTGAAATTCAACTACTCGAATCAGTGAAAATGGCTTCACTTAGAATCAGCGGAAAACCACTGATTTGCTCAGTGAAAAAAAATTCTCTGATTGAATTAGTGAAGTGAAGTTACTTCACTTATTGAATAAGTGACGGCCTACTACAGTAGCAACTTAAATATTGGTTTTACTGAACGTAGTCAAATAATTACGTGAAATAAACCTATTTACGATAGTTTACTATTTATATTGCGCAATTTGCCGTAGTTTAAAAAATCAAAAAAAGCATTTCGCTTGCGGTCGGGATTTAACTCACAAGTCATTGAACTCTATACGTTCCCTTACATTCTGTGCTACCACACCATGTTGAGATAAAGGGAAGAAAATATATGTGTTATAGTTTCGCAGAGAAATAGTGAAGATTGAAATTGTACGCTCTTACTTTTCGTTTTTGGTTTAATTGGCAGCGTAAGGATTGTTAAAACGAATAGTATATATGAGTGCACTCTCTTCATCACATATGCAGTTTAAACTTTCAAATAGAGCGCTGTGAAGATTACGTGAAAACGAAATGTAAGACGTAAAATCGCGGAATGAAATGCTGAGTGTTTATATTGCCTCATAAAATGGCGTTTAAAGACGAAACACATTTCAGAGATTATTTCGTATCGGTTTTATTAGTTTATCGTTTTTATTACACTCGATACGAGTTGTTTAGCGGCCATTTTTAAACGTTGTTTGATGGGCATATTTACAAGCTGTTTAACTGATCCATCAGTCAAAAATAAACCACTGAGTAAACAGTGGAAAAAATTACTGATGAATCACTGAATCAATCGGTGAAGGAAACCTGGCAGTTTTTTAACTGATTCATCAGTTAAATTCACTGAAGTGACTGTTGTATCAGTCAAGTACGTTGACTGAATAAAACAGTGGAATTATCAGTGATTAACATTTAGAGTGTAGTTTGTAGTCTCCGCATTGCAACGGATCGCAACCCAAAGAATGCAACAGACATCTCGCCCTTCTGTCCATTCAGGAATTGCTTGATACGAAACCTTTATTTTTACCTTGTACCATTAGCAAATTAATTCACAACTGCAACACCGCCAGGACGCTGTGTAACGAGACATATGGCTGATGTTAAGAAAGGTGTGCGTTGTACGAAGGATAACCCTGAGATCAAACATTTGGAAATTATTTGTATAACCCAATACAAAAATACGTACCGACAGCGACGTACTCTCATTGCGGCCGATGATTTTTGATGTTAGGTATACTTGGTCGCGACAATCGTCTCGTCGTATTACTGATGTATAGAGGCGTGCAAAATATCCTTTACTATCTAAGATCGCGCTATTCGCAACCCTGCGAGTAAGATCTAGGCTCGTCACCTTAGGAATCACTTAAAATAAAAGATTTCATCTGTCGTTCTGGCATTACGAGGTGAATATGAAGATATGCCTTTAACGAACACGGAGCCGTGAACTCCATCATCGCTGCTTGATTGTTGCTGGTGTCGATTCTGCGATCGCGTCTTCATCTTCAGTCAAAATGCTCGGCAACATGAGAGAACAGTTTGTTCGGAAGTCCTTTCCTCGCGAGGAAACATTACGACGATGGACACATGCAGTGTATGGAAGGTGATGCATTGATGAACCGCACCAAAAACTGCAAGGATTCGGCTTTTGAAAGACAGCAAGTGATGCCATCAATATTTCTTGCGGCATCGATGGCTACAGATTCCAAAGACGATTATGGTGAGATAGTTAATACTTAAGACCGAATTAGTGACCTGTGTCGTACAGTATAGTGGTTCGCGCGAAATATGCACTTGCAAGGCTTTCGTGTGAAATCGACGAACTTCACAATAAAGAGCCATCGGCTCAAAATACGCGGCCGTCAAATGATTCTCGCTCGACGTTTGTTCAGTCGTCGCCGCTCCCAGTTTCAGGCAGCAATGGCCGACGAACTCAGCCAGATATGTAGCAGTACGTAAAGTCTCGAATATCGGATCTGACTCAGAATCCAGCTGCGCCCTCGCTCGTTTCTTATCACCCCGCACTAAATATACATAAGCCTATAGTCCATTCACGGTTTATTCGGCCTTTTAGAATCAGACCTTTGAAAAATCTCCCCTTGTATGACGTAATTGGTTGTTTCCAACACATACCATGTATCACAAGCGTTTTATACTCATGTTAACATAAAAGTTGCTTTTTTTTTCTCTGTAAAATTGAAATGTTATTCATATTTTATCTATAAATTGTAATGCTCCATTTATAAATAATTAGAATAAGAACAGTGAGGAAACATGTGTGTTGGTAGCTGTGCCTAGTGAGAAATAGTTCCTATAAAAAGTACTGTTACAACTGAGTGCGCACGAATCCAGTTCGTTGTCCCTCTGGTGTAATCTTCCAGACTTAGATAAGCTTAGTTTGCACGAGGCGGAGGAATATCCTGGAAGTAGAACTTAAGCAGGGCTTCAGAAAAGGTTGAAGATACCGTGAATCAACTATATCTCCGCTGACAAACAAATCAACCCAACTATCTTCCGCCCTAACGTACTAAGGGATTGTATATTTTTATCCTCGCAACGGTCGCACAGATTTTCCCAGCGCCCTCTTGGCTTGCGCTGATTTGTCGTGTCCTTCCAACTAGACTCTTCCTCTTTCGAGGTGTGTCCATGGCTACAATTACCCTGCTATAGCCGCGATGCATGCACTTTTTTAACATAATAAACCCGACCTCAGGTGTGTAGGGTTTTCCCTGAGACACATCTCATTATCCAACCGTCTTAGCCACTAACAAGCATGCCGGAGAGTCGACAGAACTGTGCAGGAGCTCACACTGCTGTGGCGGTATTTGGGGGCTCGCCAATAAAAAAATAACTGACTTAGTTGCTGAGCTATTTCTACCTATAGGCTGTGAGCACCAGCCATTAGCCACTAATAAGTATGTTTTATTGCGGACTCAGACACTACCTTTTGAAAGTGGTGAAAGTATACACTGTATTTATCAGGCACATGGCAGTGTTGATATTAAAAAGTGGCGGAAAGACAAACATTGGCTACTAGGAAAAAATTTGAAGGGCCTTAAAAAGGGCTCACTTTACCGCGAATAGTGTGTAAGACGGCAGCTCCCGTGACTGCCGAAACGCTGACATAGAATCATTGGACGCAGTTCAAGCCCACTCTGTTAAAAAAAAATTCCTTCATTTTATGGAAGAGTGTTCGTAAAAATGTATCCAGAGGTGTGCGTAAAGTCTCCGTAAAGTCTCCGTAAAATTACGGATACATTGATTTTCGAAAATGGACTTTCCGTAAAATTCACGGAACCTCTCTATTAATTCCCTAGTTTGTTTTCTGTACTTCTAGTTTAAATAATTTTTAATATATATTTTATTTTAATTATCATTATGTGGGTGTTCTACTGTGTATAAAAATCTTTAAAAAAGCTAAAAAAAATGTATATAAATACTTCGGCAAGATTTGAACCCGAGTCAAAATGATGCGAACTCACGACCCTAACCACTTATCTTCAATGCTCACACTGTAAACCTGCTATCACTTTTGAATTTTTATATTATTCTCATAAGCAACTTTTTTTTTTAGTTTCTGTTAAAGTTAGTGTATTTTAAGCGTTGGTAAGTGTTACATACTGCTGTGGCCTGCCCTGAGGATGAATCAGGCCACGCAAGGAAGAGGGGTGTCTGTAACTAGATGATATATCACTCTCTCATGTACAAAATACTATCTTTTATTCACTCACAGCTTTACTATAAATATTATACAAAATGCACTCTTCTTTACTTTACATTAATTAATTACTTTACTCCGCTAATAGCAATAACTTGAGCAGATCCTACCGACCTGTAATAACGAAGTATATAATAAGTGCTCACGACTTGAGGAGTCTTGATCTTTAGGACGAGGACCCTAACACTGCACAACCTCTGGCGCCCTACTGGCATTATAATTACCCTTTGGCTGAGACGTCGGCGTCGTCGAGCGAGAGCTCCTCCACGGCCTGGTGGTCCTCCTCGCTGGCGTCTTGTCGGTCCCTCGGGAGCAAGATGGCCGCGAGCCGCCATCGGTCCAACCTTATATACTACTCCGCCTAGCCTCGCGACCTTCCTCGGCGGGGGGAGAGTTTTAATAACAGCCGGGCTGGCTCGTCGTGGTCTCATCGGTCCAAGGTGCTCGAGCGTCGCTTGCCAGCGCCGGCTAACACTGCTTGCAGCAATACGCCTGTCTCTACTCTCCAATGTTTCAAAGTACAGGTCTGAGTGACATGGATACCCTTAACTGCCGCAGAAACGATAATGTTCTGGTTACAGTGGCGAAGAAAGTTTCGTGTATACTCGGCATTGTTCGTGCCCGAAATCTGAAGCTACATTAAATACGGAAATGTTCCGTATTGTGTATTTACGCACTGAACTCATTTTCTCGTCATTGCGGAGTGCATTTCCGTAAACATTCCCGCAAACATACGGGAAATTTTAACAGTGCAGAAGTTTTGTGTGTAAACACTGTAAATACTCGAGGTCTTGAGAGCCGATGAGGGGGAAGCGAGCAGAGCAGGCTATAGAGCAGCGCCGGAATGCGAGAGTGAGGGAAAAGGGAGATCCCCGAGAAAACCCCTCCGACCAGCGGCATCGTTCGGCACAACTCCCACATGCGGAAATCAGAGAGCGACCCCGCCGGGAATCGAACCGTATTAGCGTAGGTGGGAGGCGAGTATTCTAACCACTACACCACCACGGATCCCTTGTACGAAAGGAAGCATTTAACCCATCCAGACCCAGTGGACACGATTGTGTACATTACGCACGTGTAGGTAATTTTTGCTCTGTACTGCACACCGCGAAGCTGAAATACCAGTGACCTTACCTGCGAGTAAATGATTCGCAAACCATCTTACTGGCCTAAGCCATAACTGGTTATTGTAACCGTAGCCGAACATATAGCTTACAGCTCATTCTCTGTGACAACTAAAGTGTTGTGTCTACTTAAGTACAGCACGCATCATAAAATATTTTGTATGCAACACCTGAAACCGTAAATTAAAGTAGGTCTGAAAGGGTTAAAACAATTAAACCGATGCATTTAGTACTAGTTTGATAATAATCCTTTACTGTGAGCAAAAAAAAGCTCAAAAATATTTATTCATTTTTTATTAAGGAAAGTAATATGGTCATTAAACAAAATGGCATAAATAAAATATTTGTTATAAGCAACCCATTATTTCTGCAACATTCTCTTTGAATTGAAACAATATTATGTTAGTGTAAACAAAAAAAGCCTTAAAGAAATAGTTTTATTTGCCGTGCAGAAAAATATATGTATTATTCAGAGTACAGGCTGTAGTAATATTTTTTTTCATAGTTCTGTAGCAATCCAAATTTATAAAAACTGTAAAACCATCAAATGCAAAGAAGCTAACTTACGTTTATATTTTTGGTAACCATCCGAACAATAATGTTAATATTTCAAAGTCAAAACGGTAGAAAGCGCTGGAATATTATCTTCATACAGTGGCCATATTTGCGTAGTGATGGTGTTTAAAGCCCGAACTTATTGTATTTCCCCAGACAAAGTCGCTTTGATAAGTGTTTTGGCGCTGGCGCCAATAGCCTACGTCATTGTTCTTCATATTGTTGGCTGTTGTCTTCCGCAATATGACCGTGAAGAGACCACGTGACAGACAGTCCTAAGCATAGGAACGAAACTTTCCCTTCCTTGAAAAATCCCCGAGCCTGTTCATTCATTGACAAAAGATTTTTTTGTCCACTAGACCAAATCGCCTTAAAAAAAAGCAGAGAAAAAAATGTCAATCGGTCAGGCTGTATGGTTAACAAATTTACAGCGTGGTAGAATAAAAACGTTCCTGTGACACTGTAACAAGCATTAAAGAACACACACACCACTTTTGCTAGCTCTTTGTAAAAATATATATTAATATTTTTAAGGCGTGTTCCAAGTTATCTGGTGAAATAAGCGGCGCTGTGAAGAAATTAAACGTTTCATCAAGAAGCAGCTAACACATGTCACTCTCTCTGTAACCAATAATATGGCCGTCATGAAATTTGTTGTTGGTATCACCATACAATTAAACAGTCCTCCTAACGGTTTGTAATATACTGTAAAAGGTCAGAGGTTTTTGTTCTTACAAAAAAATCACGTCGTTTGCACAAAAATAAACTGCTAGTTAAGAGCTTTTAAAATATTTTATAGCTTTTATTTATTTGTCAGTTGAATCCCTTTCGCTTTGAGAGTGTACAATATATCCCCGCGTGTGGGAAGATGTAGCCATACAGAAGTGGCAAAGAAGCGGCAGGACTCGCCTAAAGGAGAAAGTCCGGCGATAAAACCGTGACTTGATGGCGATGTGAAGAGAGAAGCTGGCTACGATGCCACAGTGTGATGAGGTTGTAAATTGTCGTCGGCCAGCTTGTCCTGCTCCTTCCAAACCGGCCCCAAGTCAGGGCAGGTCGCCCGGAGTACAGAACAGGCAAGCGCACAGAGTCGAACTAGCGTCGTGGCTCCGTTGATAAAAATGTCAAGGTCCTATCAAATGTATCGGTTTAGTTATTTTAAACTAGAGGCCCAGCTCGTGACCTTTTTTTCTTTAGTATTGTCATGTGCCTAGAACAATTACGATGTTACACAAATTTTTGTTATCATACAAAGACTGAAAAAAAAAAGTGTAACTCAACATTGGATATAGTTCTATCCACTAAGCCACTGCAGTCCCACTTGGAATCGTTCTGTCCACTGAGCCACCAAGGCCCCACTTACAATCACTCTATCCACTGAGCCACTAAGGCCCTATTTGATATGTATCTATCCACTTGGCCACTGTGGCCCCACTTGATATAGTTCTATCCACTGAGCCATTGCGGCCCCACTTAGAATAGCTCTATCCACTGAGCCACTGTGGCCCCACTTGGAAATTAATTCAATATTGAAGCGAGACATTTAAAGTAAATTATAATGTTATCCTAATACCTTCCTATTTCTATGCAATAATTTCTTATGCATTAATACAAAACTTCATTGGAAAAAAGTAATTTAAAAAATTAGTTTTCAGGGTAAAAGATAATGATTGCGTAATCTGATTTTGCTGAACTTCTAATTTGACCTGTATTTTACCCTGAGGATTCGCTCTGCAAAATTTGAAGAACTTCTGTTGAGTTTCAAGGTACTTAGAAGTATTAAAGAGAGACGGACAGACAGACAGAGATCGTCATATTATATAATAGGGTGTTTCCTGTAGTACATGGGGGCCGCGGTGGTGTAGTGGTAGGCCTCCACACGCCTCCCACATACGCGAAACATTGTTCGATTCCCGGCAGGGACCGCTCTCTGATTTTCGCAAGTGGGAATCGTGCCGGGCGACCGGCGGGATTTCTCGGGTATCTCCCCTCCTCCCTCCTCTAGCCCTTGCAATCGGGCTCTGCTCCACACTCACCTCGCCTCACCTTTATTGGCTCCCAAGACCCTCGTGACACGTTCTTTGATTAGTCATAACAAAAGTCGTCATTCTAATACATTTCCTCCAGTATTCTATTGAGCTGCTCTGGAAAAGCATTGAAATGGGTTCCCCTCCACTCCCACGTTTGCACTGAATTAGTTGTGCGTGTGTTGTATTTCCGTGGTTTCTTCACACTACTTGAATCAAACCTTTGAAAAAAAATCACCCCATGTATGACGTATTTATTTGTTTTCTAAATATTTCGTGTATCACATGCTATTAACCTCATGCTAACATACATTTTTGGTTTAATTGCATTTTTACCTGTGTATTACTTTGTAACTTATAATATTTCATTTATAAGTAATATGAATAAAATCGGTGTATTTTGTAATGCCTAGTAATAAATAGTTCTTATACAAAATATTTATTACACTAAGTGCGCACGAATGCAGTGCGCTGTCCCTCTGGTGTAATTTTCCACAGTCGGTGAAGCTATGTTGGCATGAAGCGGAGGAATATCCTGGAAGTAGAACTTCAGCAGGGCTTCAGGAAAGTTGTGAGTAACCGTGAATTGATTATACTTATAAAAGAGGCAGTCGAGGTCCTCAAGATTCACATCGACTCAAATTCTCTGAACTTACAGTTAGTCAGAAAGAGCACTATCAAAATAATGTGTAATTTTTACTGAGAATTTTTTTGTCATTTTACAAACGCTTGTAACAGTACAAAAATTTCGATTGTAAAACTAAATCTTCTGTAAAACTACAATAGGTCGTGTTTGTAATAGACCTCAAGAAATGTTTTTGCTATACTAACCCGTATCCACGCGCTTCTGCAGAATGACGGACACTTGGCAACGTAAAATCGTATTTAGATGTTTGTGCAAACACTATGGGTGATGTAAATTGTAGTTGCTTGCAAAGATTAATGTATTGCAAGTTTGAATAACGTGAAACAGTTAAACCAACTTAAATAATAAATTTAAAAAAAATCTTTAAAGCGTGACCGTATTACAAATTAACTGTTCCCTAGCTACACAGAACGCTTAAAAAGAAATAAATGTATTCCCTTTAATTTAATAACTTCATCAATATTTTGTACTTATTGGCAGCTGAATTTACTATAAGAATAAACCTTAAGCTCGTATGTCAAGTTGGTCTTGTAGTTAAGATTGGGGCGTGGGTTCTAGTCCCCGTGCAGCTAAGGTGGAATTTTTTTTTCATTAATTGTATTTTGAAATAGTTATTTTGTTTTTCTCTATTATTATTTCATCACGTTTGTTTTCTAGGAATAAAAATATATGCACACTTCTCAATAATGTAAGTTATAATACAAGGCTATCATTTGTAATTTTACAAATATATGCATTGCAGATTTTTACAAGAAATGGGTTTCCAAAGATTTTTCTTGTAAAAATACGAACAATTTTTTTTTTTTTGTGTGAGGAGAGTCGAGGTGCGACATCAAAAAGGAAGAATTTTGTATGGTCCGTAATGAAAATGTTGTCGATTTAAATTTCAATAGTCAGTTGCATCCCTGATTTCACTGTATTCGGAGTTCTTTGTTTTCTCTGGCCCTTTTGTGGTCCGACATCAGCATCTTTCTACACACAAACAACCACTGGAAATTTATATTTTACACACATGAAGTAAAATAACACTTTGTTGTAGGCCATTCATTCCTTTAAATAACACTTTGTTGTAGGCCATTCGTTCCTTTAAATAAAAATTATATTTCACAGGATATAAAAGTTAAATTGTTTCAGTACTGTTTTTGATTTACAGTTAAATTGCAATTATAATTTTTATTTTAATGCAGATATTTATTTGGTAAAATCTTTTCAATTTTTTAAACACATCAGCTTGCATTTACAGTGCTGTCGTTGATGGCAGATGACGTCATTCCTTTTGCTATAAATCGCGTATCATATGACAAGAGTCCAGCTTCATGAATTAAAATATCTGGTCACTCTTAGGTATAGTAGATACATCCATGACGCTTATTGTGAATATACTCGACCAACGAACGTTGGCTCCCGTAGTATTGTTTACTATACAGGGTGATTCGCAATTAGAACGACAAACTTCGGGAGGTTATTCTTCATGAAAAAGTAAAAGGAAGACATATACCTAAACCGAATATTAAGGGAGTCGTGAGCCCTTAAAAACCATGGTTTTCAACCGTATTTGAGCAAAATATCGGTAACAAAGTAAAATACAATGACAACTCTCGGTACATTATTGTATATTATCGGGACCTTCAATGTAAGAGCCGATATTTTGTAACAAATACGGCTTAACATCTGGTTTTTTTTTAAGGTCTCGTGCCTCCTTAAATATTCGGTTTAGGTATAAAGTGTCACATATATTTTCCTTCTACTTTTTCATGAAGAATCACGTCCGGGAGTTTGTCGTTCTAATTGAGAATCACTTTGTATATACATGTATAACGATGTTGTAATGTGGCGTAATGGACACGCAGTGTGCTGCAGAAGGTTCCCTATGGCCTGGGCCGCCGGATGGCAAATAGGTTATCAGGCGATGATTGGCGTATGGAATCGCGACCTTCTGCCGCACAGTGACAATACATTGTTGGGATGCGCGACTGGAGTCCGCGGTACGAGCTGCTGTTCCACCTCTGTAGTCTTGCCTGTTCTGTGGCCGGGTCCGGGCGAAACGACACCTCTCCTCTCCGGTTAACATTCCTTTCATTTTGTCTCCGGACCGGAGCAAATTGAATTACTTTGTCAAACACGTCCTCCCTTACCTTCCCCGGCAATTTTCGCAGGCGGGGAGATTTCCACGTATACCGGCGCGGCGAGTTAAGGGGACTATGTCGCTGCGCGTCCGAGGTCAAGAAGCGAGTGGGCGATACGGGCGAAAGTTACACGCACGCCTAGCGCCTCGTCGCTCCTAGGCGCATGGCGTGCAGTGTTTCCGTCGTGACGCTGTACTGTGCGAATCAGATCTGTAACGGTGGGGCTTTATTACACGAAATGAAAGACTACAGATGAAACTACGCCCGTATTGTTGTACTTTTCTCTTGCCGCGTAAAGAAACTACACAGGCGAGTTTTAAAACTGCGATATTTAGCCATTTTCTCGAATTTTTTTCTCTCCAAGAATAGACTTAAATTTAAGAAAAAAAAATTGGGCCATTGATAATAGTTTTTTTTTCTATCATTTCTGACAAAAAGTCATATTTCCATAACCTTTATTTAACGAGATACGCGTTTACGTGCAAAACAACGATTTCACAGAAAACGTTTCAGTACATAGGACCCTTAAGAGTTTTGTACATCCTGGACCCCGCCGGGGTGAGGTGGGAGAGGAAATAAAATTCCTGCGCGAGGCGGGTCATTACGACACAATCACATCTCAGTTATCCGGCGCCGAAATTGCGGTGCAGTGCCTTTGTGTGGCGACAATGAGGGAGAGACGAGGACCTGCGTAAACACGGTTATTATTCCCCCGCCGTGTCGGCTGCTAATACGTCGCGGCACTCGTCATGTACTTCGTCTGATGTCTTCATGTCGCGGCTGTGCAGGTTAGACACGGCTTCGGCCCAGCTGCAGTCTTCTGCTGCGCGTCGACGAGCCCACAAAGGAATACAGGCTGTTTTTCATTACCTGGAGGAGATACATTTCAAGACAGCTGTACCTATAGACTGTTCACGGTAAACTATACACCTTAGAAAGACCTGCTTAAGATCTACTTGTGTAATCTTCCGCCTTATGTAATATTAACATTGCCATGGGCCTCCTCACTCTATTCATGCATCGGTCAAATGAATCTGTGAAATTATTGAAGTAGTATAAAAATGTTCGTTCTAGGACACCTGACTGCTGGCTGAGCACCTGAGGAGCCTAAATAGTACATTACCTGGCTGGAAGCTGAGGACCCCAGGAGCGAGAATTACCCTTTACAAACACTTTACAAATCTGCTCATTTTTACACTTCGAGGCATTAAAAAATCAGAAAGCGAAAGAAATAATTCTAAGTTATCACAAATGATTACCTAACACTTTTATTTTGACCTTAAGATATGAAACTGCATACTTTCCATCCATCGTTACCAACATTGCTGGGCGAATGTCACCCAGTGCGCCCATTAAAAAATATGTATGCACGGGCAGTGACTTATTCCTAAGGTTCATTTCTAAAGTGCTCATTTTATCGTGAACAGCTTTTATTTGTGGTCAAATGAGAATAGTTTTTAAGATATTGCACCGGAAATTTCGAAATAAAGGAGCTAAAGTTCCTATGCTCCTAACTAACCTTGCCAACTAGATCACATGCCACGCGATCTATATGGTATACACAACATATCAATTAAGTGTCAAAGATATTTAAGAATCTGTACTCGGGCACTGGTATCCTGAATCTCTTTTATAATAGACATTGATTGTTTTCAAACCCATTTTTATTCGTCCGAGAGAACAGAATATAATTTTTTATTTCCCTATAGAACTTGTTTTAATAGGATGTTTATACCATTATTAAGCATCAGTACATTCACTAACAAACACCGTTACTATCCTGGTTGTCACAGAATGTCTCGAGTTGTATTTTCGAACGAAAGCAATCGAGTGGAGTGGCCAAACAAATATATACAGTTGAGTCAACCAAATATTTCGTCGATAGTCAAATTTTGTCGGCCCGTCATGTGTTTTGCTAGATGAGAAAACCCTGGTGTTATGCCTGAAGGCTTATTAGAGGCCATCTTACGAATTAGCTTACAGCTTAACTTGGCCAGGATTGGAACCCAGAACTTCTCGCACCGCAGACCGACAGACTCCCTCACGGGAGGTAAATTTTGTTTCTTTTCAATAGTCGTGTACCCTACAGCATTTTTTGTTGGGGAAATTAAAAATATTTTTGGTCCTATACGAACAAATGGAACAAACCTATTCCTCAGTGTGGGAGAGGGTTCTCAAAAATAACGGTTTACATTTGCGCTCTACCGAATGCAGGTACGTTTATTTATGCAAATTGCTCACAGCCAGTTAAAAAAATTTTGATAACGAATTTTATAAACATCCTCGTCGCAAATACATTCATTCTAACAGACACGTAATGGTGTGCTGCTAGTGTTAAACAATGCTTCCATGATTTTACGGAAAATGTTTTGCGGAAAGTTTCAATAACTCTCCGTGTAATAACGGGCACGTTGATCTTCCAGTGGTGGCCATCCGTATATTTTACAGATCTTTCCGCCATGAATTCGTGGAACCTCTCTGTAAATTGTCATTTATTATTTTCTATTTTTGCGGTTTAAAGGAAACCTTAACAAAAAATAATAATTTTCGGCTTGCTGGTATTTTAATGTGTATAAAAACATATTTTAAAGTTAACATATTTTATTCTTTAGCAATATTTGAAGACGAATAGAAAATGTTATGGTTGTTTTAACTTTTTTTTTCCCCCGCCTTAATTGAGGAGCATTTGAACGCGTGGAAATGTTTAGCAACGCAATCAAAAAATGGCGTCTCGTACAAACATACATAAGCACATTTAAGATTAACACGAGACTTGAAACCGTAGCCCCTCGCACAGTAGCCCCTCGCACAGTAGCGCCTCGCACAGTAGCCCGGCGAAGACCCAACTAAGCTACGGCACCTGTATAATAACAGCTTGTTGGCACAAGGTACGCTAATGATATGTTGTTTCATAAATTGGCACACATATGTGACTCTCTTATTTTTAAATAATATTTTTAAGTGTTACGAATTATTACAGGAGTTTTATGCCGCTTCTTAATTTGAAGAAATATGTCTTAGTGGCGTGGATAACCAAACCGACGAAAAAACGATAACTGTATATTTCCAGTGGCGAAGAAAGCTTCGTGTGGACTCGGAATTGTTCTTTCCCGAAACCCGAAGCTATAGGGCATACCGGGAAGTTCCACATTTTGTATTTACGAAGTTGAGGTGTGTGTGTGTGTGTGTGTGTATATATATATATGTATATATATATATGTATATATATATATAATGAGGTAATGTGAGTTTGTTTGTTTATATGGTATTCTTTCACTTTTAGGAAGCTACATTCTTCCATATGGATATAGACTATGTTTAACTAAAAAAAAATCTATGAAAAATTTTAAAATTTGTTAACTAAGTCGGAGAAAAATGAGCTACTTGGCTGATTTCTAAGCATTATTAAAGATAAATCGAAACAATGCTGGAAGAAATTATGCATCTTAATATTAAAAATTCTGCAAGTAGTCGCAAGTAGTTGCGGGTAGTCTCAGGTAATCTCAAGTAGTCGCAGATAGTCACGGGTAGTCACAGATAGTCGCAAATAGTCACGGGTAGTCGCAGATAGTCACGAGTAGACACATGTAGTTGCACGTAGTCATAGGTAGTCACGGGTAGTCGCAGGTAGTCGCAAGTAGTCGCAGGTAGTCACGGGTAGTCGCGGATAGTTGCAGGTCGTCTCAAGTAGTCACGGTTAGTCGCAAGTATTAGCAAGTAGTCACTAATTATCGCAGGTAGTTGCAAGTAGTCGCAAGTTATCACAGGTAGTCGCAGGTAGTCGCTGGTAGTCGCAAGTAGTCGCAAGTTATCACAGATAGTCGCAGGTAGTCGCAGGTAGTTGCAAGTAGTCGCAAGTTATCACAGGTAGTCGTAGGTAGTCGCTGGTAGTCGCAAGTAGTCGCAAGTTATCACAGGTAGTCGCAGGTAGTTGCAAGTAGTCGCAAGTTATCACAGGTAGTCGCTGGTAGTCGCAAGTAGTCTCATTTAGTCGCTGATAGTCGCAAGTAGTCTCATTTAGCCACAGGTAGTCGCAGGTAGTCGCAGGTAATCACAAGTAGTCACGGATAGTCGCAAATAAGTTACAGAATGGTGAGGTATACTTGCCCCAGTCAATGTTTTAATTACTAACTTTATTCCATAACTATTTGTCACGTCCCCAATGGTATTTACAAGAGCAAACAGTGAAAAATACAACTATTTTTGGTTTTGAGTGTTCATAATCAAGCTTATTTCAATGTAATAACGTTAGGAATTCAAGTACGAAATAAACACAGCTGTTATCAATAGAAACTGTTATTTTTCTCTTTTTCATTGGGGAAATTGCGCAGGAAAGCACTCAAGATTATATTTGTGATCTTTTCACTATACAGAATGGTCCTGATATGCAGGTGCACACACTGTGAGGTGAGGTGATCCCTACGCAAGATGGGATAGAAAACATTATACGAACAATGTCGTACAGCAACATGTAAGGGAGGTAGCCACCCTTGAAAATCTGTATTTCAAATGGTTATACCGGAACATACTGAAACCTACATGAGTTAAAAGAGCCATTCATTGAATAATAATCATACTCTATAATCAAGAACGGGAGTTTTTGCACGAAAAATGCTGTTTTTGGAGTGCCGCTGTGGGCAAACAGAAGGGAGTGGGTGGAAGTTGACGTCCGCTCACTGATCCCCATCCTTCCTCTTTGAAACCTTTCCACCCAAATGGCCCCCCTTCTCATCCCCTGTGAGGAATTAGAGGGACAATGGGGGTATGTTTTCCATTTTGTGGCATTGGGATCGGCCTGGAAGGTGGATTTTTCGTCTCATTTCCTTCAAATTTGGGGAAGGGGTGGCTTTCCGTGCCCCGCTCCCCCATTGATAGTTAGGCCCTTCGTAAGCCTTAGCCCTTAGACCTTAAGTCTTATGTTTATGTTTTAAATCTTGCTTTAATCATAATTGCAACTGCATGCCGAAGTTTCCAGACGACATTCACCGTAAATATTAATTCATACGGTTACCTGCTTCACAGATAATGGCTTAGCCCGCGGATTCCTCGGGCCGGTCCCCTGTTGTTTTCTTTAACCAAGAACTGAAAACTGCGCACATTTGTGACGTACTATCATCCCCTACATTGAGACCCTAGGGGTTGGTGTGCTATTATCCTCTCAATGTTTCACCCGGCGGCACAGTATTTGGGTAAATTACACCACCAGAAACTATTTAATACCTGGCAACACCTTTGTACGGACTAGGCTCGTCTGCCTGTCTCTGCCTGCCTGTGGACCCACGCCGAGGTAAAGCCATCAAGATGCAGTTTGGTGTGCGCTCGTTGCCTTCCGACTTAGCGCTCAGCCTACGGCGACTGTATCATTCGGGTTAGTTATATACTGTAATTGATTAGGACCTCCCTCTCCAATACCTTATATTTAACGTATATCATAATAGTTCAATTAAATACCTGCCCTGTCTTCGTAATTTCACGATAAAGTGAACACTTTTGGAGCCCTAGTTACTCTTTCCTTTCAGCCGTTTTTCATCCTTTAACCATTCTTTTAAAAAAAATATTTCCATGTAAGTAATCAACACAGTGTTTATATTCCACCACACTCGGAAGTTATTGTCTAAGGCTAAAATAAAATAAAATTATTTGCTGTTATTTCAAATAAGTGGGCTTTCAAAAGTGCCCACTTTAAAGTGAATAATCTATAACTTCAGTTATTCCCTCATAATAGTATAAACCTTCCATAATCCCTGTGCACTAGTATAAAAATAATAAAACCATAACAGGGGGATGGTGGCAGGTGAAGATTGATAAGGGACGGGAGGGGATAGATCAGAGGCGGGCGCTCGATGGTCGCAGGAGGGAAGGATGCTACGACTCTCGAGAAAGGAGGGTTTCGCCGCGCGCTAATCCGACCACAATGGCGCCTCACGAGGCCTCCATGTTTGCCCTTCTCACGCCAGCACCCAGAGCGTCTCCTCCGCTCACACGCTCCTCGCGGTCACAGAACACGAGCGCCTGCAGAAGCCGAGTGTACTGCAATCGGCCGTTCTTTTGGACGTAGAAGTGTCCGAAACTCGGCGTCAAGTGATGTACGTCACATTGACGCAGTTCGAATATGGCCTACAGATGCGTTGTCCAAGATCAGCTTTCAGAATCCGACACAAGTTCGCGGTAAATTCGGCACATTATTTGTTGTTATGAAGTGATTTTTAAATTTGCTGAATTATTGGTTGTGTAATATTTACGAAATGGTTTATCTGAATATTTATTTATAAACTACGCCTTAACGATTTTATTTTTAGTAAGTTTGCCAACTGACATCCAAAGTTTATTTTTTAAACGTGCTCTTTAAAAGTCTTAGCGTTCATATTAAATAGTTCAGAACGAACGAAGATACCACTAATTATTTTCTTAAATATTTTATCACTTTTTTTTAGAAATCCCATCTTACACGTCCATTGTTTACATTTAAAACGTAAACATTTCATGAATGCGCGGGAAAGAATTATACGTTATGTTCTTTTTTTTCTGTTAGTTTAGGACACAACTTGGGACAAAAGTTCAGTTTTCTGAATGCTTCAACTTGGGACACAGGTTGACTAGGGACACGGCAGGTTGGGACAGCGCCATGACGTCAGAGGGCCACGTGCACCGATCAGCGTATCTTTGTCCTAAGACACAAGTTGGGACATAGGTTGACTAGGGACACGGCAGGTTGGGACAGCGCCATGACGTCAGAGGGTCACGTGCATCGATCAGCGTATCTTTGTCCTAAGACACAAGTTGGGACAGCGCCATGACGTCAGAGAGTCACGTGTACCGATCAGCGTATCTTTGTCCTAAGACACAAGTTGGGAAAGTGCAATTGTAGAAAGGCCGCCATTGGCCCACGCGGATGTTTGTATTGGCTGCCCAAGATTCTCCACTAAAATGTCAAATTCGGCAACATCGGCACGGCTCCTACGTGATTCGTGTGCAGAGAGTTAGCACGTGTCACAAAGTAATCAATCAGATCGAGATAGCTAAACGACCCTACAGTGTTTTAAAATATAACATGTCTTGAAGAATCTTTTCGCGAAATTTCAATACTCCTAGTCGTATTAACGGGTGGAAGTCAATATGGTGTAAGTAACATTTTAAAGTAGATTTAGCTACACGATATCTTGAGTTATGGTTTACGAGCCTCAATTCAGGGGCACAGTGACGTAAGTTGTAGTTCCACTCTAGAGCCAGCATCATTCTGATAGCATTGAAAAAACTAACAAACGTCTATTTTTATAAATATTAGATATTTGTACTTAAACCACTCTGGATTTGACCCGGCCATATATATGGGGACCAATAAAAGTACGTCTGTATTTCATGTTACTATAGGCTGTTCACGGTAAAGTGAGCACTTTTTAAGGCCTTCCCAATAGGCATTAACCACTAATAAATATATATTTTTGCAGCCTCAGGCATGAAATTTTGTAGGAGGTGAAATGTATACACTGCGTTTATTGGCCACAGTGCAATGTTTATATTAAAAAGGAGCAGGAAGATGGAAATTGGACGAAAGGAAAAATTTTATAAGGGCCTTAAATAATGCTCTCTTTACCGTGAATAGCCTATAGCAGCAGATGTTTGTTACACTACAGAATACAACAAAGTCTACATGGGTGACTTGGTTATCTGATGTGTACCATGCAGATAATGCAAGCAACCTCCCATACAACGGTCGGTATATTTTCAGTATACTGTAACTAGAAGGTTAAGAAAAAAGTACATTTTACAAAACTTACATGAAAGAAGCATCTGGTACGGGACGGAGGGTGCCGTGGTGGAGTAGTGGTAAGACTACTTGCCTCCCACTGCGGAGAATCAAAATCGATTCGTGGTGAGAGTAAAACACGAGTTTTCGCATGTGAGAAACGTAGTGGACATTGCAGTAGACGAAGTGGTTGCCTCGGTGTGCTCCGTGTTCGTTCTCCAATGTATTCCGTCACTCCTGCTCCATCCGCACCTGACGTGCTCCCATCAGCGCTACAGAACTCAACTATTAAGGACCTCTCGTATATGAATCGGTCATGCAGAAATATGGCGGTTTTAACGCGATTACTGCGTGCTGTGTATTTCTATGTTTAAAATTAATAAAATAAAACATTAACATTATTAATAGCTACTTTTCATGTATATGATGCGAATTTTGTAGAATTTAAAATCTACTGGTTTGAATTACGCTGCAATAAATATTCATAATTTGGTCCACAACAAATTTGGAAATTAAGAAATTAAATTTTTTTCCACGATAACGAAAGAATCAAGTGCTAGTAATGAAATGACCTATATAAAAACCTAATTATAAATGTATTTGTTTAAATTGGTTAAAATTTTTTTAAATATAATTTCAAGAAAATTGACTTTTTTCAACTTCATAATTAATGTTTTTACTTATATCGGCTTTTAGTAGAAATGGTGAAAAATATGGAATATTTTTTGAGCCAAAGTATTTTCTATACCACTCTAACTAGTTTATTGTTTCATGAGTGGATGATCAAGGCTTTGACTCAGCTAAGTTATCACGAACGTTATGCCATATAGTATCAGAGTCCAAAAAAAAAAAAAAAAAAAAAAAAAAAAAAAACCTGTCATAAACGTGTACAATACGTTGAATCCTACCGCACGTGAACTTCTCGAGCTCCACGATTATATTATGAATGAACCTGTAACTGATCTCTTGACCTCCCTACACGCTGTCAGAGCTCTAAGAGATATTTGTACACTTTAGTGATCACAAAATTTTGGTGTGGTCACTATTAGCCAGGGCTGGCAGGCAACGTGCGAGAGTCCAGGATGGCGCGACCCCGGCACGCCGTAGACTAAAGATGAGGTAGACAGATCTCGCTGGCTGCTCGCAACCAATCTCCGTGTCACAACATTTTACTGCTTTTCTGCCTACACGTCTAGCAAAAATGGCGTGGTTTGGATTTTAGGTTAGAAAACTTATTTGTAAACAAATTCTTTGAGATGAATGTATACTTCCTCAAACCAATTTGTAATGCAGTTTTATTATGTTAAAACTGGTAAAACTATTTTATTAATATAATAGTGCTTGTCATTTAAAAATTAAGATATAAACAAACACGTACATCACTGTTGACCATGTGACTATGACAGTTGTGTAGGACTGGGGTAGGTCAATGTTGGGTACATGCGAAGAAGACGAACACGCGGTCCACCTCATATTTAGTCTATGTGACAGGCCAGCCCGGCTGTTTGTAAAACAGGTTGTGAGGCCAGGCGGGGCACTATATAAGGCTGGGGCGATGGCGGCTCGCGGCCATCTTGATTCCAAGGGACGACAGGGCGACTACAGAGGGGACCACTAAGCCAGTGGTCCCCACTTCGACTCCAGCCGCTGCCACTGTAGAGGAGGTCTTCAAGTTCGCGACGACGAGACATAACCAGGGTAATTATCATCCCAGTAGGGCGCCCTAGGTCGTGCAGCGTTAGGGTCATCGTAAACATCTCAAGACTCCCTCAGAATCACGATTACATTAATTATAGTTGTTGCTATAGGTCAGCAGGACCTCTTAATTATACTTGATAACTGCGGAGCAGCGATATTAATAGGGATAGGAAAATTTCGCGAGTTAAATGACTCGTAGGCTAGACTCCACAATCCTGTGTATACTCAACCCTCAGTTGTTAGATCACTGGCTGCTGCCTCAGACAGTAGACAGTGTTTCTCCACACCTGGCTGTATGGGATTCACTACTTGTTTCCTTACAAGTACGCTATTGGCTCAGAGTCGTCCAGGGCGTGTCTAATATACTACGATCCAATTGCAAACTGAACAAAAGTGTGCACGTGATATGACGTCTAGCTTGTCCTGAAATGAACTCGCGAAATGTTCCTATCCCTAAAACAAGGTTATCTATAATGTGCCGCCGAGTGCGAGTTAAATGCGATATTGTGTATAATCTGTGAGTTCAATAAATATAGTATATAGTATAATGAGTACTCTATTCGTCAGGTTACGACTATCCGCCTTCCTTGCGTGGCCTGATTTATGCTCAAGATAGGCCACAACAATTTGAATATAATAAGAAATCGAGCATACCAGTTGCCTTAAAGTTGTATGCCTGAATTCACCGTTCTAAACTGTGATAAGTCGCAACGTGTGCTTAGCTTACAGTCGCAGATGCTGAGCTTTCAGTTGTGTTAGAAACTGAATATGACAGACAGTGGGAGCCATGAATATACTTTACCTTCTCCCGTCGTTATCCGCAGAGCCACTGATTTTTCGCGAACATAATCGAATCTCACAGCAGACTTCAATACTATATATACACTCGGCTGTTGTCATACCTCCATTGGCTACTAGTGTCGTTTCTACATTTGATCGAACCACTCAGGATTCTGTAACTCCGACATGATGCCTTCATGATTCGTACGCTAACAGTTAACACGGACCAAAACATATTTCAGCCAATCAAAAAAACTGGGTGACCCTATAGTGCTTTGAACTGTATCTTGATTAGAAATAATTCGTGAAAAATCACTGCCCCTAATTATGCGTAATAAGGCTATGTAGTTTTTTATTGTGTTAACTGGCTTATTCACTTTTGGGATTCAAAGGTGTCATCGCCCTAAGGCTCTCGAAGAAGGCGAGTGAGATAATCCTCAGAGGATTTATTAATAAATTTCACGGACGAGACGCATATTACTGGACCGTATTTACTCAAAGCACCGCAGATATAAATCACTGATACTTATACGTTGTGCCTAGTTACCGCCAAAATCGTCCATTGTGCTAATGAGCGGAGTTAAACATCATTTTTGTTCACAGCAACGATAAACGAGAGAACTATGGCGATCATGTACAATGTTTTGTAATAGCTTAGATGGATGACAGACTTTAGAATGAGACCAGATCTGAGAGAGGGACAGTTAAGATGAAAGAGAGAGAGAGAGAGAGAGAGAGAGAGAGAGAGAAGCGATTCTTAAAACACCAGATTATCTCTGTCAAAATCACCTATCAAAATACATCGGTTCTTTGTAAAACGTGGCAGTTCGTATTTCCATTCCATAATGATCTTACTAGAACAGAAACTGGACACTTGTAATGTAAGTTACGCGCATATGCAAACTTCCTTAATTTGTGGTAGGTCAGAAATTTAATGTATTCAGCAATTGTTCTCTTTTTTTTTTGTTTAAAAAAATCTATCTGGTTTTATACTGTAGTCAAATATGCCAACTATGTAAATTTTTTAAATTTGTATGGCAAAACATGTCAATTATAACTTCACTTATATTCCTTGCAAAAATGCTTTCTAATTAATTTTCTACTACTCCAGAGTATTATTTAATGCAATACCACCACATAATTATAAAATACGCTAAAATATAAAAAGTTGTTGTTGGGCCATCAAACCCATGGACTGATGTGGGGGCAATACCATGGCGACTCATGGTGAAAGGTCACATTATCATTATTTTATATTCTTTACAAAATACTCTTCAACTTGCAGATGCTATTTTCAAGTACTAATTCCTAGCATAAAAATATTTAGACGGCATATGTTTTCGTAATTTAAAAAAAATGCTTCAAAAGATAAGGTATTTTTTATTATATTTACATGTAAGAGTATGCGATTTTTTGTAAAATAAATATTTCTAAGGCCACCTTAAAATTACTTAAGAAAATAACTTTCAACTCACCTTTGCTAAAATTTCTGAAAATGTTTTCGTTTACTTTATTTGTCCGGCCCAAAAAATTGTGATTATGACACGCTATTCGGCAAAAACTATGCAATATAAAAATATTTTACGGAAGGAAAGAGTACATATATGTATGCCGACCTGTTTTTCGCGAAAAGAATTGTGCGCGGGATATCTCGACGTGCTCACAAGCAGGTATCCTTTGGCTATTGGCCGGGTGTCTGTGCAAGTATACATTATCTATTTGACTGGACCTAACAGAATTAGGTAACTCTGGCTTGAGAACTCCCGTGATTGGCTGGCAGATACCTCAGACGCGTGAGAGTTCGAATGAACAAACCGCGAAATCGTTTTAACGTGTTTTCCAGAACAACTAGTAGTGGAATCTTTGCGCGGACAAACAGGTATGCCGCCTGCTTATAATAAGGGAAAACCTATTTTCGCCAGAAAAAAAATTCACGACCAGTTCCACTTAATTACAGATCAGTTCAGATTCATTCTTGGCGATTGGTTTTCGTGTTAGGCGTCTTAGGTGATTGCGCTCGACTCACAGACGTACAGTATTGAACTTACTTAATTCTCATTGTACAGTCAAGTAGAAAATTGTCTTCTTACAAAGGCACATCACCAATATGCATATGAAAACTGCTGGTTCGCTCCTAGTGTATTGGAATATAATATGTGCGGAGATCTTTTCCGCGAAATTCGGACGTCCTTACAAGTAGAGACAGGTATTTTACACGAGAACATTTCAAGACCAGTTGTACTCCACAACACTTTTGTTCATATGCACATTCGTGGTTGGATGTTTTGTATATCACGTGTCACAAGTGTCTGTCCGCGAATCGTGGACGTTCAGTATCGGAGTACTTTATTATAATTGGCCCATACGGATAAGAACAGGTCGTCTCACGTAGATATGCGGCCAATAGTCAAAGGAGGTTGGATTGTGGATGTAGGATATTGAAGTCAAACAGGGTTATACTTTTTTTTCGCGAAATGAACTTGTGTCTACTTATAAGTAGAGACCAGAAAAATTCGCGAGTTCAATGACCTGCCGGCTAGACTCTACAGTCTTATGTACAAATATGTCGATAATAACTGCATATTGGTTGTCTGCTGTCACTGTCGAAGGGGACGATTAGGTCCAGCGTTCTCCAGGAGGTGTCAAACACCGTGTGTACCAATGGCTAAAGTTTTGTAAACACACGTGTTTCGAATTATAGCTTGTTTCAAAATGAAACCCCAAATTCTCCAGGTCTCTACTTATAACTAGAGGCCCGAGAATTTCGCGGGTTCATTTTTAGACAAGTTGGAATTCACACACATGTACGTTCATGTTACTTTTGTAATTGGTCGACGTGTTGTTTGACACCTCCTGGAGATAAATGAGCCAATAACAAACATGCAATTAATTGTGCGCCCAACCACCGCCGTTTACTACCACAACAATCAACCAATAAACAGTTGATATCTGTATGAGAGTATATAAGACTGTGAAGTCTAGCCTACAGGTCATTGCAATCGCGAATTTCGCGGATGACTACTTATAAGTAGGGGCACGCAAAATTAGCGTTATTATTTGGCATCAGGCTGAAATTCAAAGCACTTTATGCACTACAGACGACGTCGTTTCTCCATTGGCTGCTGCACAAATGTGAATTCACCCCCTTTGTAACTAAATAGCACGTTTTTAGGGAACATAATTGTGATGCGTTCATTTATTGGCGCATGGTTTCGCAGACCGTGCCATAGAAAGCATGGTCCAATGACAAACGTTTTGCGAAGGTAAACGGGTTTGAAATCTAACGTGTCCCCAAATAATAACGCGAATTTTACAGGTCTCTACTTATAAGTAATGTTTACAAGTTGAGATGTGTTTCGTAGAAGTATAATGTAGTGATTTTTCTTTAACAGCGCCATTAACCCTTTGAGAATGGTTCAAATATAAGTTCTTTGAAGACAAGGTAGAAGTGAGTTGCCTATGTTCTCCATCACAGCAAAAGCAGTTTCCCTGGTGGCTTGTATTTCCACGTACCAATGTCCTATTGGTCCTGGCTACACATGACACGCCTACTGTACTCTGCAACGTTCATTATTGGCTCGATGTCCGCCAATGAATTCACATCTCGACTCTACACCAGTTAAAGTGTCGCGACAGATGTAGCAGGTTTTACAATTCATCGTGTTCATTCGAGAAATTATTAAAAATAACAGTTTCATTTTTAAGGGCTGAATTGTTTATTAATCGTATTTTTTTTTACTCTTTTTTACGGTAAAGAAATGTCCACATGTACGTAGGCCCGTATATACACGTGCATACTCCTGAAAGGTTAAGCAAGAGGACTGTGTGAAGTTGAGTACGTCGTGGGGGTAAGCTCGTAGACGAGGGGTAGGGGACGAGGGGGTTAGTACAGTATGCCCGCCCCTCACACGAGGTGTAGCGCCAGATGTTGGGTCTGAGAAAGCGAGATGGGGCAGATACGGCCCGGCGCGGCGTGGAGCCACAATGCGCCCACATGCGTCCCGAAACTGGACACTCCAACCGACACAGCGCCTTATTATGTCTCCATCTTAACAACACTCCCCTCCCTCGACAACCGCGTCTATTCACCGCCACCTACTTGTTTGCCTTCTCTCTTCTTTTTATCTCACGAGAGGCGGAGCACCGCACGTCTGGAGCTCTTTAGGGCGTGTTTTCCTTGCCGAGGCGGGACTCGTGTGTGCCTTATCTGTGTCCGGGCAGTGTTTAACATGCAACCTGATAACCTGGCGAATGACGGACCCTCTTTCTATCGCGCAGACGACAGCTGTCTCTACTACGTGGCCTTGTCACAGGTTAGGTTAAGGGTCCTGTGTATTGAAACGTTTTCTGTGAAAGCGTTGACTGCGCGTAAGCGCATAGCTCAGCATACAAAAATTTTGGAAAGATTTAAAAAACATAAAATATTATCTATGCCCCTATTTATTTATTTTTACTTTTGTCATACTGGGAGAGAAAAATCTGCGAAAATGGTGAAATATGGCATTTTTAAAAGTTGCGTATGCAGTTACCTTAGGCGGCAAGACAGAAGTACAAAGATACAGACGTAATTTAATCTGTGAGCTTTCACCGCGTGTAATGAAACCGCACTGTCACATATCTAATTTTGCACAGTACAACGTTACTACGGAAACACTGCACGCCCTGCGCGTAGGAGCGATGAGGCGCTAGGCGTGCGTGTAACTGTCGCCCGTATCGCTCCCTCGCTCCTTGACCTTGCACACGCAGCTACATAGTCCCCTTAAGAAACGGAAACGGAAATTCGAGGCGGTTCCTTTGATGTAAGCGAACTCAGCCAACGTGGAGATGGGCCTTGGCTCTGATTGGCTATTGCACGTTATGGACTAACTCTCTATTTTTCGGGCTACCGCCTGGCAAGTTAATCTCCAGGAGCTGATTGGTGGACGGAGCTCCGCTATACTGCCGCACGGCGACGCCATTTTGCTGGCGTGTGTTTCTGGAGTTCGCTATACGTACCGCTATTCCATCTCTGTCTATCTGTGGTCAAGGCATTTCATTTTCAAACCTATTGCTCTACGAAACATACACATACTGATATTAAACAATTAAACCTGTCTTATCCACACACACATATGAATACATTTTTTCCCGAAATTAAGGTCTAATAATACCATAACTTTTCATTGTTAATTGAACACATTTGTGAAAGCCTTGTTTAAGATCTGCTTGTAAGCACATTTTGTATCCTTCCGCCACATGTAGAATTGTTATTTCCGTCGACCAGGGACTTATTTAAGTACTTCGTTTGGTTTCCTGCCGACAATAATATTCGTTATTACTCGAATTCTAGTTTCGTAACGAAATGAGGTATTCTAAGCGCATTCTGGCGTTAGTTTAACTTCACTATGTTCGATTAGAAACTCGAAACGATAACGAAGTCCTTCGGGTCTTCGTTACAGAGTTTTATTGTGAAAACTTGGCAGATGTGTGGTACAGGTTGGTAATTGTGACTGTGGAAGAAGAGAATCGTAAGTAATGTATCTTCATGTTTTGTAAAATATATCCCAGAAAAAATTATCTTAAAAGCACCAATTAACATTTATGTTTTAATTTGTGAACGATATAAGCAGTACTGTGGGCTTGATATTGTGAGGGTACTTATAATTTTTTTGTATCGATAGATTCACTAGTCTAAACAATTACAAACGATTCGGAAATCAGTTAAACGTAAGTAATCGATTCTCTTACTAACCGAATCTTAATCGAACATCCTTAGGTATGCCTACAAGAACTGCGCCATTACACGATTTCGCTTCTGTATGCTCGCCTCTTACGTAACATGAGAATATCAGTCTCTAGATATACCTGACTTTGGAAGCTTACGTAGGGATGTTCGATTACGATTCGGTTAGTAAGAGAATCGATAAATTACGTTTAATACATTTTCGAATCTTTAAATGAGTGGATTTATCGATACACTTCTTTCTGTTACATACGTAACGGTAATATTGTATTTTCTCTTAATGCTTATGGTATATAATATTTATAATAACTACCAGAGAATTTGTGAGCCGTACGCCTTTTATGGCATAATTCATCTCAGTTGTGAGCTTGTCCAGTTATTATTATTACTTTCCGCTATGGGGTAACTTAAATAAAAATAGCAGGAAGTATTTGTCTTAGCGATTTTTTAAATCTTAGCTCCCATTTGTGTAAAACTTGTATAAGAACTGTCAGTTTTCCGCTACAAATCAAAATCAATAACATTGAAAAATACTTTATTCAGTTAAGATTTTAATCGAATATTCAGATCCAATTAACAGGTATTATCAATCGCATCCAACGTCGTAAGGATAATGCTGGAGAATAAATATGACGAGAATTGTCGATTACAGTGTGTCCTGCACAACTAGGTTAGTCGGATCGGTGCCTGGAAAGGTTCGAGTCATACCTGGGTTGTGTTATAGAGTATATAGGCTGTTCACGATGAAGTATGCACTTTTGAAATCAACCTCCGACCTTACCTCCGTATCTTCTAACGAATACGGGGGCCGCGGTGGCTGAGCGGTTAGCCCGCTCGCCTCCCACCAAGGTGAACCCGGGTCAATCTCCGGCCGGACGACTCCCGGATTTTTCGCATGTTGGCATCGTGCTGGATGATGCCGCTGGTCGCCGGGTTTTCTCGGAGATCTCCCGTTTCCCCGCCCTTGCATTCCGGCGCTGCTCCATACCCACCTCATTTAACTCTTTAACAGCTCTCAAGACCTCGTTGTTAAGAGCTACCCAAATCTCTCAATTCATTTTATACTTCTGTTACCATGAAAGTTAAATTGAATTTTTAGTATTATTTCATCTATAAATCATTTTTAATTTATAATTAATATGGACTACAACAGTTAGAAAATATGTGTTGGTAATTCCTGGTAAGAAATAGTTCTTATGCAAAATATGATTACACTGAGTGCGCATGAATGTGGTGTGTTGTACCAATGGTGTAATGTTTTAGACTCAGTAACGCTTTGTTTGCACGAGGCGGAAGAATATCGTGGAAGTAGAATTTTATCCCATTCAAAGCAAGTGTACACATTTGTGTAAATTACGCACGTGAAGGTAATTTTTGGTCTTCACTGCACTCTGTGAAGCTCAATGACCAATTCTCTTACCTGCGGGTAAATGATCCGCAAACCGCCATACCGGTCTAGATCACAATTGGTTCATATCACTGTAGCCGAATATATAGTCTACAGCTAATTGGCTGTGACGACGTAACAAGTGTTGTGTCTAAGTACGTAAAGCACGCATCATAATTTTTTTTGTTTGCAACACCTGATTCCGTAAATTAAAGTGGGCCTGACAAGGTTAACAGGTAGGGATAGGAAAAATTCGCGAGTTCAATGACCTACAGGCTAGACTCCACAGTCATATGTATACTCGAGCCTCAGGTGTTTGTTCATTGGCTGCTGCCCCATATAGTAGCCAGTTTTACTTCACACCTGGCAGTATGGCACTTGCTAGTATGCTATTGGCTCAGAGTCGTCCAGGGCGTGTCTAGTAAACCGCGATCCAATTGCAAAGTCAACTTCCGTGTACACGTGTTTGACGTCTGTCTTGTCCTGAAGTGAACTCGCGAAATGTTGGAGGTTGGAGTGAATGGACTATGTACGCACACTGTGTTCCTGGTTAGAGGTGTCGCCGTGGCCACATGGCTGGAGGGAGGACCCGCAGGCTGTCGAGGGCGGTCTGTTCACACGCAAGGGGCACGTAATAACGGAACAGATACGTCAAACAAGAGCCCCGGCTGTGTAATGGCCGCCGGACCGACGTGAGAGCTGTGATCGCGCTATCGTTGCCGTCGATACTCGGAGACTATCGATCCCTTGGTTATTACTGGCGTGGCTTGTACGAGAAGAAGACAGCGTAGGAGAGAGTGTGTGTGTGTGTGGGGGGGGGGGGGGGGGGGAGGAGGGTTTAACACGCTCCCAATCCTCGCACCACGGGGACGTGATTGCTGGACGATGAAGAGCGGTGTGTGTTCGAAGAAAGCTCGCGACTGGCCGCGAACATGTAAACGACACCGCGAGAGATGGACGACGATGGCTCCGGCACAGGAGTACGCAAGAATACAGAGGCCAAACAACCGATCATACCGCTAACTCCGGCAGCAGGCTCCATCAGAATGGCGTCACAGGCCAGCGATATGTCAACCAAACAGTGCATGATAGCTCGGTGTAGGGAACTATCGCAGAATTTTGTTGAGAGATTTGGGCGGCTCTCGATCATTTGAGGAGTATACACGTACACATTCGGGGTTACGTTTATTTGGACATTTGTGTACTGTTGAAGACCAGACCCATAATTTTATAGTTTTAATTTATCGCAGGACTTTGTCGGAAATAAGTAAAAAATACGATTAATAAACAATCGAGCTCTTGAAGATAAAACTGTTATTTTTAATAATTTCCGAAATGAACACGATGAACTGCAAAACCTGTTACATCAGTCGCGACACTTTGACTGGTACAAAGCCGATACGTGACTTCATTGGGCGACGGCAAGCCAATAATAAACGTTGCGGAGTACAGTAGGCGTGTCCGGTGTATCCAGGACCAATAGGACAATGGTAAGTGGAAATACAGATACCAACGAAACTGTTATTGCTGTGGCGGAGAACATAGGCGACTCACTTAAACATTGTCTTCGATGGCGAGAGAGTTCTACCGTCCTTAAAGGATTAACAACGAGTTCTATGAAAATCCGGGAGTGACCAGGCCGGGATTGAACTAGTTCAGGCTTGGTGGGAGGCGAGCAGTATAACCGCTCAGCCACCGTGGCCCCAAAATTTGGCGAATTAATTTGAGGACAAGATATACGCCCAACACATGCACACTGAAGTCACCTTTGTAATTATGTCATAGTTCAATATACATAGGGGTAGTGAAATTTCGCGTAAAGATTTCAAGACAAAATATATTTCAAATCACTGTAGGGTCGTTTACCTATCTTGATTGGCTAAATTATTTATGACACGTGTTAACCGTCTGCACACGAATCACGTAGGAACCGTTTGCAGAATCTTGAATGGCCCGGTGAAATATGAAAAAGCCTTCCCAAACAGACAACAGTAAATGACAAATATATAAATTTTGTTGGGTGCTTACAGAATAAAAGTCTATCGTGTACTCATATTTTTTCGCGAATAATCACTTGCTCTAATTATACACACCCTGGGCAACTGTGAGCCAATAGCAGACTGGCAAGGCAACAAGTAGCGAGTGTCATACTGCCAGGTGTGAAGTAACACTGGCTAGTCTCTGGAGTAGCAGCCAATGAACAAACATCTGAGGCTCAATTGTACACAGGACTGTGGAGTCTACCCTGCACGTCATTGAAATAGCGAAATTGTCCAATTCCTACTGATAACCTACTCGCCAGCCGGCCAGCTCAGCCAATAAGGAATATTACTCAGCATGCAGAAGCCAATCAAACGCGAAGCCCGTGTCCAGAGCCTCGTTACGCCAATCCGTACAGACCTGAATAATTCGCGGATTAATTTTGGTACAGGCTAGAATAGAAAAACTGTGACATGTGTGTCACATTTTCCATTGGTCCACGCGATGTTTGACACCTCCTGGAGAACTCTGGGCCAATAGAAACAAACAACAAAATGCACGCCTAATCGTCGCTCTCCACTGTGGCACTAAGCAACCAATTGGGAATCGATATTTGCACTGTTGCACATAAGACCGTGGAGTCTAGCCTGTAGGTCGTTCAACTCGCAAATTTTTAAGGTCTCTACCAATCCGATGACGACTCTGATAACATCAAAGGAACCGCCTCGCCATCTTGTGCGTGTGAACTTATCTACTGTGTGGCCAGCCAATTATACCAATCGTACCCACGGCGAGTGAAATAAAACCTTTTACGCTCTTTACGTAAACGCGTACTTTTTTTCCAAATGTTTTTTTCAGTATTACTGACAATGTTTTAGTGTAACTAGGTTATATTAAAGAAATGCTCAATTTTATTTTTATAACAGCGTTGAGTCCGTTGGAAAACTAGACTAAAACGGATGCTATTTGACCATTCCGAAACGTTACATGCACACTAAACCGGCAAACTAGTCAGTTCATACCAGGAGCATTACGGTGGACCCAGTAGATGGAACACTGTTGCCGGGTTATTAAATGCTTACTAATGCATTTTTCCATAACTAATTAAGCTCTTTTTTAAATCAACCTTTGTAAAAGTCTCTTCTCCGTTTATACAGCACTTAGCCGTAAATACTTAATGGAATCTTTGACGCGATTATGTTCAAATTGAATTTAAAATATGAACTCCAAAACTTGTTGTGTTGTAAATTTTTCTGTTTAATTTAATGACAAATATCTTTATGTTATTAATTTTGAGGAAATTGCAGTGATAACATGAGAAATAGTAATGAATTGTATTTTCGAAAATTGCTGTTATTAGAGAAGGAATTGAGCGAGCGAGTGAGTGAAAAGACTTGTGCAGCTCTTAACAGCGAGGTCTTGAGAGCCGATGCGGGTGATTGAGGTATTTATGGAGCAGCGCCGGAATGAGAGGGGAAGGGGGAAACGGGAGATCCCCGAGAAAACCCGCTGACCAGCTGCATCGTCCGGCACGATTCCCACGTGCGAAAATTCGGCAGTGAACCGGCCGTGGATTGAAACCGGTTCGTCATGGTGGGATGCGAGCAGGCTAACCGCTCAGCCACCGCTGCCAATGAGAAGGAACTTACTTAATAAAGAAAAATCATGTGTATTTCTGAGAATAATGTAATGAAATTACGCAACTCGTGTTTATTAGGCGTTCGTTCTACGGAGGAGCTTTTTCCCCGTGACTATAAACACAATCTTTCGAAATAAACAAAAATCTTAGAGAGGTCGGGTATCTGCCATGTAGTTGATTAGTGCGTTAAAATTTGTTTTTAAAATAATAAATGGTAGACGTATGTTGATAACTTTAATAATGATTTTGAGCACCGCACATGTTTCCTAATTTATAGACAACCTTTTTGACGTTAATACGCCATTAAATATGCAACCATAGTGGGAGGCAATTTATAAAATCCGATGATAAGAAACTCGTGGAATAGTTTGGCATTGCAGCTCGTAATCTATCGCTATACACTATATTACTGTGAGCGAGGCTGCAAAGCATCGCGCGTGGTCCGGGGGGGGGGGGGGGGGGGGAGGAATTTCGAGTTCGCTTCGCCACTTCTCATAATTTCCGCGTAGTATAAATTTTGACTAGGGAAAGCTTCGACGCTCGTTTAAGTTTCAATCGACAGCTCTTGTCAATATATCAATCGATTGCGTGTATAAAAACATTAGTGGGGCATGGTTATGGTGAAATTGTATACGTTTAATATAAAAAATTAATAAAACGTAACACAATTTTGGCCTATACTCGTCAAAAAGCCAAGTCGAAATACAGACAAAATCAATCTAGTGATACCCATAAAACACCATATGATCGAGTGAAGCTGTGGCGGGAACGTAAAATATACATCAAGGCGTCCGAGCGCGTCAACGTAGACGTATTCACGCGGAACAAACGGCCGTGTCCCCAACACAGCCACACTTAATTTGTTCTTTTTTTAATTTACGCGCTGGCTTTCTCCCATATAATGACGTTCCTGTGTCTTTTATGAGGTACTGTCGAATGGGTTGCTGCCAAAATCCAGGTATATGGTCTCTTGGAGGCCACGACACGGGGACCTCCTACAGCAGACGACACTGTGTAGTCTTCAAGAACTTCGTCGCACTTCGCCTGGCTTCGTCTGCCTTCGCGACGCCTCGTTGCATCCACTCCAGGCCGCATTAATTAAAGTCGAGTCCTGCTGCGTACAA
Source organism: Dryococelus australis (assembly GCA_029891345.1). Lineage (NCBI taxonomy): Eukaryota > Metazoa > Arthropoda > Insecta > Phasmatodea > Phasmatidae > Dryococelus > Dryococelus australis. The sequence goes on along the minus strand of CM056998.1, from coordinate 194,174,612 downwards.
CAGTGTTTCTCGCTCTTATGCACAGGCTTCCCGACTGAACCTCCAGGTCTCGTTAGCAAACATTAGCAAGTGTAGGCATTTCACAGACGCAACACTGAGGATTACGAGAACATACCAAGTATTCCAATGTTATAAAGAATGCATACAGAATTTCCAAAGGTGTAACATTTTTTAATGACCTCCTTTCCCCAAGCAAAATTTATTTTGGGCTCAATTCCACACTACTTGAAAGTGTTTTTTTAAAACACATTGAGGTCTGCACACATTTACTGGCATTTAAGACAAATTAGAAGTGAGTCACCTATATCCACTACTGCAAGAACACTGGTTCTGTTGGCGTCTGTGTTAGAACTCACCATCGTCCTATTGGTCCATACCACACCTGACCCCCACCCTGTACTTTACAGCGTTCATTATTGGCCGGCCATCAACCAATGGTGAGCCGTACTGATATCGAACCAATAAAATGTAATTTCGTACGAAAGTATTTACAATTAATCATGTCGCTTTGAGTGGCTATGAAAAATAAATCCTATCGTTAGCAATACCCACTGACCCGAGAATTTCGCGGGTTTATTTCTAGACAAGTTGGAATTCACACACTTGTACGTTCATATTACTTTTATAATTGGTCGACGTGTTGTTTGACACTTCCTGGAGATAAATGAGCCAATAACAAACATGCAATAAATCGTGCGCCCAACCACCGCCTTTTACTGCCACAACAATCAAACAGTAAACAGTTGATATATGTATGATAGTATATAAGTCTGTGAAGTATAGCCTACAGGTCATTGCACTCGCGAATTTCTCGGGTCTATAGCAATATCATTGTTACTGCGCTGCCATGTTGTGAGGTCAAGAGAAACACTAGCCGAACAAAGACTACACATCCATGCGAAATTTGTTCTGGACAACAAAAAAAAAAAAAATTCAAATTATCTTTGCTCGAGCTACATTCGTGCGTAGTCTACAAAGTGTTAAGGAACTCGCAAGAGACGATGGCGCTTGAAGAGGTACATCTGATCGCGGATCCCGAAACTTGCCTTGTCCTTTGTCATCGTCCAAGCTGTAAGCAGCCTGGGAACCTATAATTATGTCGCAAATGGGACACTAGCGCTTCCCTGGTTCCTGATGGCGACTCCGTTAACTATCTTAATTGGCGTCCTCCCAAAATCGCCCCCTTCCCGACCACCGTAACTTCATGCCTAACCGTAATTGCTCGCAATTGTGGCGGGAGATGCGTTGTCCGAAATACGGAGTGCTGATACGAGCGCCCCTGGCGGCCGTCGGTGGCGATTCGTCGCCTGCTCACATCGCCCAAGCCTTACGTATGGATTGGAGAGGTATAGACTGATCTTAGAGTCATATTTACTGAAACGTTTTCCGTTAAATCGTTGTTTGCGCGTAAACGCGTATCTTGGTATATAAAAGTTCTGGAAATATGACTTTTTGTAAAAAAATATAAAGAAAATATTTATGTATGGCCTTATTATATATATTTTTTACTTTTGTCATATTAAGTGTTTTATTGGAGCAAAAATTAGAAAAAATGGTCAAATATCGCATTTTTAAAACTTGCCTATGCAGTTTCCTTAATCCTTTGAGGATGGTACAAATGTCTTGCCATGGAAGATAATGTTGGAGTGAGTTGCCTATATTCTCCACCACAGCTATAACAGTTTCTTTGGTATCTGTATTTACACTTAGCATTGTCCTATTGGTCCTGGCTACATCGGACACGCCTACTGTATTCCGCAACGTTTATCATTGGCTGGCCGTAGGCCAATGACGTCACGTCTCGGCTCTGCACACGTTTAAGTATCGCGACAGTTGTAACAGATTATCGCGTTCATTCGAGAAATTATTAATAATAACATTTATTATTTTCAAGAGTTAAATGATTGATTAATTGTATTTTTTTACTTATTTCTGACCAAGTCCTGCGAAATATTAAAGCTATAAAATTGCGGGTTTGGTATTGAACAGTAAAGCCAAATTCCATGTAATCGTAGCCCCGAATATATACGTGCATGCTCCTCAAAGGGTTAAGCGGCAAGAGAAAAGTACAAAGATACGGACGTAGTTTCATGTGTGAGCTTACATCGCGTGTAATAAAACCCCTATGTTACATATCTAATTTGCACAGCACATCGTTACGACGGAAATGCACACCTTGCGCGTAGGAGCGATGATTAGAGACCTGCAAAATTTGCGTTAATATTTGAGGAAATGTTAAACTTGAAGCTCTTATACATTTGCAATACGTTTGTCATTGGCCCATTCTTTTTTCGACACGCCCCGGGTAACTCTGCGCCAATAAACGAACACCTCACAGTCGTGTGCCCCAATCACGTGTAGGTTACTCAGAAAGGGAGTGACTTCACATATAGGCGGCAGCCAATGGGGAAACAACGCCGGCTCGAGTATATACAGTACTGTGAATTATAGCTTGATGCCAAGAAATAACGCGAATATTGCATGCCCCTAGCGATGAGGCTCTAGACGTGCGTGTGTCTCCCGTATCGCTCCCTCACTTCTTGACCTTGGACGCGCAGCTACATAGTCCCCTTAAGGTCCCCGCCTACCTGTCACGTTATTCCGTTAGTGAGTCCGAGAAGCACGGGAGCCATAATGGCGACAATGACATGCACGTCTATTGTACCATCGCCGATAAGCGACATATTGTCCATTTCATATAAGTGGGGTAAATATTTACAGACTATGTGACCAACCGACACGGTACGTAAACAGTAAATTATGTCATTTGGACCAAGTATTGTAACGGCTGTTCACGATAAAGTGAGCACTTTTTACATCAACATTCGAAAAAAGTAACTGCCCCTACATGCATATATTCTAATGGGTGCACTGTGTTATACTCGCCCAGTAAAGTTGGTAGCGATGGACGGAAAGTAGTTGTATATCTTAACGTCGAATAAAAAGTGTTAGGTAACCATTTGTGGTAACTTAAATTATTTCTCCCGCTTTCTGCTTTTTTTCTTAAGCACCGAAGTCCAAAAATGAGAAGATTTATAGAATATTTACTTACCAAATAATTCCACGGTTTCACTTGACCAAGGCATGAATAAAGTGTTGAGGCCCGTTGCAATGTTAAGTTTACGTGAGGTGGATGCATACAAGTATATCTTAAGTAGGGCTTTCAAAGTGCTCATTTTACAGTCAGCAGTCATATCAGCTGATGAATTGCTGTGGTGTGTATATAGACAAGTTGGCGCCTTTGATAATGGCTTTGGAAGAAAATAGTACTCAGAACGAAAAGTTGTAATTTAAATTTGAATTATACTTACAACATTTATATTTTTAATTACGCTTTTAAAGCAATATATGTTTTTTTTTTTTTATATTTTATTTTAATGAATTGACTTCAAAGACACGTTTGGCAAATATGACGTAGCATGTCGACACTTATGAACAGTGCTACACTAAAAATTGGAATCTGTGATATCAATCAGTGAAATAACGTTCACTGAATGTTAGTTGGTGAGATACTGTTGACCGGCGGATCAAGCAAATTAAATGGGAACAACTGATTTAGAGCAGTGACATTCTTGATATTCAGTGGGAAATCATAATATATCAGTGAAATTTAACCACTATGGGGGCATTGGTGGCTTAGCGGTTAGCCTGCTCGTCTCCCACCAAGGCGAACCCGGTTCAAACCCTGGCAGGTTCATTCCGTATTTTCGCAAGTGGGAATCGTGCCGGATGATGCCGTTTGCCGGCGGGTTTTCTCGGGGATCTCCCATTTCCCCCACCCCTTCATTTCGGAGCTGCTCCATATTTACTTCAATCACCCTCATCGGCTCTCAAGACCTCGATGTTCAGAGCCGCCCAAATCTCTTCACTCACTCTTTACTCACTTCAACCACTATAATAATTAGTTATCTATCTGGCACTGATTGTCAGTTGCTCAATTGTTACCGTTTTCACTGATTTGGCTCAATTCTCACTTATTCGAGTTTACCGCGTGTAGAACTATCAACATTTACACCACTTACATGAAATGGGCAATACTGTAAAGCGACTTGCAGTGTTATTTTATTGGTGGAAATTCTGTGGGCAGGTTCAATGTAGAGTCATTGAGTGAGTGAATATATTTGGACGGCTCTTGAGCGCCGACTAGAGATATTGAGATAAGTATGGAGCAGCGCCGGAATGAAAGGGTGGAGAAAATGGGAGATCCACGAGAAAACCCGCCGACCAACGGCATCGTCCGGCACGGGTCCCACATGTGAAAATCTGGTGTGACCCGGCCGGGGATTGAACCCGGATCGCCTTGGGGGGGGGGGGGGAGTCGAGCTGGCTAACTGCTCAGCCACCGTGGCTCCTAGAGCCCTTGAGAAATTCTGTCTGTATCTGAAGCGTATATTTTGAAATACAGCACGTCCTCTGAAATACAGCACGTCCTCTGAAATGATGTATGTAATGTGAGTGACGTCTCGAAGGCCCTCAAACAGCTCTCGTCTGAAGTGAGTGATCTTTTTGTAGATCAGCACATTGGATACACGTTTAACAGTTTCGCAGAAAAAAAGTGCATTACTATAGGCTGTTCACTGTAAAATGAGTACTTATGAGAGCCCTGCTTAAGATATACTTGTATGCACATTGTGTCTTCTTACGCCGTATGTAAAATTAACATTCCCATATGCCTCATTACTTTATTTATGCTTCCGTCAAGTGAAACTGAGAAATTATTACAAACATAAATATTTCGCAAATCTGCTCATTTTTACTCTTTGATGATAAAAAAAAAGCGAAAGAAATAATTTAAGTTATTACAAATGGTTACGTGGCATTTTTTATTCGACGTTAAGATATGAAACAATTTCCGATTATTTGTTACCAACTTAATTGGGCGCATGGCATTCAGTTCGCCCGTTAAAATATATGGAGGCAGGGGCAGTGATTTTTTCTTAGGTTGAGTTCAAAAGTGCTCACTTTATCGGGTACAGCCTTTAACACCCTGTTACACAGTTCAGGCGCCAGGTATTACGGAGCCTTGACATCAAGGTCTTGAGAGCCTATGAGGAATGAGCGATGTGAGTATTGAGTGGACGCGAAATAGAAGGACAGTGGCAACGGAAGATCCCGAGGAAACCCGCAGGCCAGAGGCATCGTGCAGCATGATCACCACGTGCGAAAATCCAGCCGCGACCCCTGTGGAATTGAACCCGTTTGGTTTTGGGTGGGAGACGAGCGCTCTAGCCGCTGCGCCATCGCGGCCTGCCGTTTCGTATGGATTGGTACTGGCAGAATCGCCTAGTGCTGAAGAATACAGAGATGCAGCGGCCGCCTATATTACTAACTCCGGCCTCACGCGCCAGAAAAATGGCGCCAATGGCCAACAAAATTCTTGCACCGCCGTTCGCCAACAAGCGCCTGGTAATCTACTTGCCAGCTGGCAGCCCGGCCAATAGGGAACCGTTCGCAGCATTCCAAAAGTCAGTCAGAAGCAAGGCCCGTTCCAGAGACTCGCGCGGCGAATCACATCAAAGGAAGCGCCACGCCATTCAGTGGCCCTGCACTAACTTCTCTGCAGTGGAATTATCTATCTTTGCCTGAGATGAGTGGAATACCGATTACTAGAGATCTGCAAAATGCCCTTTATTATTTGGGGACATGTTAGACTTGAAACACATGTACCTTTGCAATAAGTTTATCATTGGACCATAGCTGTTGTGACACACCCTGGGTTACTCTTCGCCAATAAAGGAACGCTTCACAATTGTGTGCCCCAATCACGTGTGGTTCGGTCTGAGAGGGAGCGACTTCACATATATGGAGCAGCCAATGGAGAAACGAAGCTGGCTCTAGTGCTTACAGTACTGTGAAGTTCAGTCTGATGTCAAATAATTAGGTTTATTTCTGGGAAAACATTTCTCGAAATGATAGACTTCAATATCCTACGTTCACAACCACAACTTCCTTTGATTATTCGCCGCGTGTCTACATATGCAGGAATGTTCTTATATGACTGGGCCAATTGTAATAAAGTACTCCGATACTGAACGTCCAACGTCCATGATTGGCGGACAGGCACTTGAAGCACGTGACTTTTTAAAAATCATCCAACCATGACCGTACATTTCAACAAAAGTGTTTTGGAGTACAACTGGTCTTGAGAAATATTTTCGCGAAAAACACCTTTCCCTACAAATAATAACCGAATTTCGCAAGTCACTACCGATTACGTAATTTTATTTTCAAATAATGAAGTGAAATATTGTCTTCTTGCAGTAACTTTTCTTTAAGGGTTTTTTTTTTGTCATTTTTTGTTGGCCCCATGATATGATCCCACTGCAAACACATCTCTTTATAATAATTCCAGAATATACCAAAAGTAACCAAGCTACTTTTAATCCGTTTCCTCGTCCAACAGTCCAGGTTTCGTGTCGTACTGTATATATGCAGTACGCGGATCATCAGCGCCATTGTTAAAATATATTTTGTCGTGCTCCAGATATATTCATTGCCTCGTGCCTGGTATGTTGTAACACATTCCAGTCAACGCACTATGGCATTAAGTATTTGTCTTGTCAGATTATCCCGCGTTGTACGAGGTGTTTTGTTTGTTAATAGCCCACCTGGTATAACTACTTCGTTTCAAAATCAGTACGTGATTGTTTCGACGATATTTGAGGTCGAGGGTGACACCACTAAGTAAACATACTTGTTACTTTTAACATAATTTATCGTGTAACATAATTTTCACAAAATTCCGATTTAAGTTCAATCAATGACTCTCCTACACAATAATTTCTCACTTAATCACTTGAACATATAATTAATTTGAAAGAGCCAAGATTTAATGAGAGCACCTCCCTTAGAAAGTACTGTAGAATAGTCGTACTATAGGTATATTCTTTTTTATTTTGAGTAAGAAATGATTAGACAACTTTTTATCCTATTTTTCTCAAGCAGACATAGGCTTATGAGATAAATTTCCTGCATGTGTGTTTATGTGCGTAGGTGCGTGTATGTGATACCCCCCTTTCAAATTTTGAATGCGTCAACGGAATTTCGCCAATCTCGGCACACACATAAATTAGGGGCAAGTGTTTTTCGTGGAAAAATTTCAGGACCACTTGTACTCCAAAACACTTTAGTTTATATGCACTTTCGTTATTTTATGTGCCACGCACTCAAGTGTCTGGCCGCGAATAATGGCCTTTCAGTATTGGAGTACTTTGTTCTGATTGGCCCGATCAAATAAAAACATGTCTTCTCACGTAGACGCGCAGTCACACTGTAAAAACTTTTCTGGTAAATTTCCTAAACTGAACTGGAAGTTTTTAAACGATATATCACATGGAAATAATACCACATAGCCGGCTGCAAATATAGAATGTTTAGCGTCACTGCTGTAGAAAGTTTTGAAGTTTCCTACGCGTGTTCGGTTTCCTGAGAAAATATAAGAAAGTAGCACGAATGTATCGGAATTAACTTCACTATTCGCGGTTTCTTACTCTACATATACACCCATATAGTAAATTTGCGCTTAATTTCTTAGAGTGCAATATCTAAGGACACCCTAATTTCCTGAAGAGATTTCTGTACATGTTTAGTTTCAACACCCTACGGATACAGTGAGCACATTCGAAATGAACTTTAGAAAAACGTCACTGCCCCTGCATGCATATATTTTAATAGGCGCACTGAGTGACATTACACCCAGCAAAGTTGGCAACGATGGATGGGAAGTAGTTCCATATCTTAACGACCAATAAAAAGTGTCTTGTAACAACTTGTAATAACTTAAAATTATTTCCTTCGCTCTCTGTTTTTTTTAATGCATCGAAGTGTAAAACTGAGCAGATTTGTTAAGTATTTACTCTCTTAATAATTTCACAGTTTCATTTGACCGACTCATGAAGAAAGTGATGAGGCCCATGGCAATGTTAATTTTACATAAGTCGGAGGAATACACAACGTGCATAAAAGTAGATATTAAGCAGGTATTTCAAAAGTGCTTATTTTGCCGTGAACATCCCATCTATCAGCAGTTTTCCTTCCCCTATTGGTCGCGTGTCTTTGTGAGAAAACTTGGCTCGTCTATCAGCATAAGGACACTCCTGCGGAGTGCGTCAGTGATTCGCGAGCGAACAGCTTAGACGCACGACCCGGTTATCATTCAACTAAGAAAGTGGATGTAAACTTCAACCTTTGGGGACCATACCCGGGTGTAGTTCGAGCAAAATTTGTTTGAATATTTCTTTCAACATAAAATAATAGAACTGTTCTGGTTATACTTACATCAATTCCCTATTTATGAGGATTTTAAATAGGAACTGAAACAACATCAACAACGATCTTCGCAAATAAACGGCGCCTTTTTTTTATAGTCACTCAAATTAATACGATGGTATGTACATTCTGTTACATGCGAAAGAAAATTTGTTTAGAAAAAGGTAAACTCGGCACTTTATTGGTGCACAGCCGGCCAATAGAATGGCGTTACGTGATAGTAGGGACCAGTTAGAACATAGTATCCCTGCAGCGGTGGATATAGATAACTAATGTCTAGCTTGTATTTAAAACTGGTAGAAGCGTGCCGACCTCAAAGTGTTAAGTGTTATGAATTGCAACTGCTCCTGAAATCTTTTCGCGAAAATCGAGTGTCCCTACCAATAACTAGAGACCCGAGGATTTCACGGGTTTACGTCAAGAAAAGTTAGAATTCACACACATGTACTTTCCTGTTACGTTTGTAATTGGACGACGTGTTGTTTAGTAACTCCTGGAGATAAATGAGCCAATAACAAACATGCAATAAAATGTGCGCCAACCACCGCCTTTAACTACCACACCAAACAACCAATAAACAGTTGATATCTGCGTGAGAGTATATAGGACTGTGAAGTCTAGCCTACAGGTCATTGAACTCGCGAATTTCTCGAGTCTGTACCAATAACTAGAGACCTGAAGAATTCGCGGATTCATTTCGGGGCAAGCTAGAATTCAAAACATGTGTGTTTATATAACTTAAGCCATTGGTCCACGCGGTGTTTGACACCTCCTGGAGAACTCTGGCCCAATCGTCGTCTTCCTGTGTCACAGCAGACAACCAATGCACAGTTTACATCGGCATATTTGTACATATGACTGCAAAGTGTAACCCGTAGGTTATTGAACTCACGAATTTTTCAGGTCTCTACCAATAACAGAAGAAAGTTGTGGTTATCGACGGAGGATATTGAAGTACAGGCTAGCATGAGCATAAATTTTTTTCGCGAAAAATACATGACCCTGCATATAGTACTTAGTAAGTACACCTGACTTTTATAATTTTAGACCGCGTCTGGTACTTACTTTAAAAATGGCGGCCATTTAAATTTGGATTTATTTTTGACACTCTCTTGTCGAACAACAGTTGGACGACGTTTCATATGCATATCGATCAAATTCCGGAATGATGCATCGGACCAGTATAAGTTGCAAAAGTTAGCTCACCAAGCTTTTACTGGCCCGTGTCTTCTGCGTGTGTTTGTTGGCTACCATTCTATTCCTTTTCTATATCTACCTACACTGTTAGAAAAAGTTTCTATACGGAAAGTATCGGCAAAGTTACAGACACTTTTTTTCTTTCAAACAACGGACAGAATATTCCATGTGTTTAATGATACCTCTCCGTGAATAAGCTTTTAGGTGTTTGAGTAATTCCAGCTTATAAAGAGAGCTTATGTTACCGTGGAGAGGGTTGTTTAATTTTCGTTATATTAATGTTTCTCATGTAGTGTATAACAAGAAACTGAAATAATTGTAATGTTTTATTGTCGTGGAGGGAGATTTGAACACGAGTTGGCCGCGCCTTCTACCATTCTGCAAAAACATTACAAAACAATATGGGTGTGTAAACGTGTTATTAGATACAGCAAAGCATACTTTTTTTTTTTTAAATAATGTTAGACTGTATGTAATGTGGATTAATGTTGCAAGTGGCTCGTGCTATTGATGTTTGAAATAATAGTCTTTTATAAGCTATTAACTGTAAACTGAGCACTTGTGGCAGCCATGCTTAAGATCTACTTGTGTACACATCGTGTAGACCTATTCTTCGACCACACGTGAACTGAACATAACCATAAGCCTAACTACTTAATTAATGCGTCTGTCAAGTGGAATTGTATAATTACTAAAAAAAAGTAAATATTTTGGAATTTTGCTAATTTTTACACTGGAAAACAAAAATATTCGTTTCAGTAATCACAAAAGTTTGCCTAACGCTTTCAATTAAACGTTTAAACATACAACTACAACACCCCCCCCCCCCCCGTGTCATTACCAACTTGACAGGGCGCACGTCACTTTGTGTGCCCTTTAACATATTGGAACGTAGGGGTAGTGGCACTTTTCAAGGGTTGATTTCAAAAGTGCTCATTTAATCGTGAAGACCCTGTAGTAGATTCACTGACTTAACTGCTGGGCCTACGATCATTCTCTCGTCACAGCGGAGGAATAAAGCTTTGTGAATTCCTGGCATTGTTCGTTCCCGAAAACTGAAGTTGATGGAAATACACGGAGGTTCGTATTCTGCATGCACTGAGCTTAGTCTCGTGACTTTGCCTTTACGGAACGCGTTTCCGTAAAACTTTTCGTGAGAGTGCAAGAATATCGAAGAGAGTTTAGGTATAGGCTGTTCACGGTAAACTGAGCACCTTTGAAAGCCCTGTCCAAGATCTGCTTGTATGCACGTTGTGTATTATTCCACCTTATGTAAAATTAGCGTTGCCATACGCCTCGTCATTTTATTCATGCATCGGTCAAGTGAATTTGTGAAATTATTAGAAAAGTAAATATTTTATAAATATGATAATTTTTACACACTGAGACGTTAAAAAACAGGAAGCTTAAGGAATAATTTTAATCATCACAAATTATTACCCAACGCTTTTAGTTTGACATTAATTTATGGAACTACCTTCCATCCATCAATACCAACTTTACCGAGCGTATGTCACTCAGTGCGCCCGTTAGAATGTGTGCAGGCAGGGGCATATTTCTAAGGTTGATATAAAAAGTGCTCACTTTATCGTGAACAGCCGTTACTCTGTGATAACTGGTGCTCCGATAAAAACTTGTCGCAGGCCGTCGCCCTACGGCCAGAGTGACAGGCGGGCGCCGGCGAGAGGATTACAATCCGCACCCGAGTACCGCGCTGAGAAGAAGAACCACACGCCTCCAGGAGCCGCGGTGGTGTGGTGGTTAGACTGCTCGCCTCCCCCCCGTGCAAATCGAGGTCCGGTTCCCGGCGGGGTCGCTCCCAGAGTTTCGCACGTGGGAATCGTGTCCGACAATACCGCCCGTTGACGGGTTTTCCGCGGGGGTCTCCCGTTTCCTCCGCCCTTGCATTCCGGCGCTGTGACATACTCTTTTTTTCTAACGGCAAACATTCTTTCTCAAAAAATACATCGCGCCGTTGTCAAATGGCTATCTTCTGGCTTTGAAGCGACAGTTGCCAACATTACAGGTATCGGGCCGACAATTTGCCGACACGTTGCCGCCATGTTGTGTTTGCTGGGACGCAGTTTCAGCGTGTTTCTACTTGTTGAAGGCTTTGAATTGAGCATGTCCGTACCGGAAATCTAATGAGTGGTACTCACTCCAGGGTCTGTACACTTCACCTTATGGAAAGTTGATTTTCTGTAATCATTTACGTGCAACATATACTTAAAGGCTGTTCACGATAAAGTGAGCACTTTTGAAATCAACCTTTGGGAAAAGTCACTGCTCCTACGTGCATATATTTTAACGGGTGCACTGAGTGATATGCGCCCATTAAAGTTGGTATAACGATGTATGGGAAGTATTTCCATGCCATAAAGACGAATAATAAGTGCTAGGTAACCATTTGTGATTACTTGAATTATTTCCTTCCATTTTTTTTTTTAATGAATCGAAGTGTAAAAATGAGCAGATTTGTAAATTATTTACTTTTATAATAACCTCACAGTTTCACTTGACTGGCGCATGAATAAAGTTGTGAGGCAGCAATGTTGATTTTACTAAGTCGGAAGAATACACAACTTGCATACAAGTAGATATTGAGCAGGGCTTTTAGAAGTGCTCATTTTACCGTGTACAGCCTATGCTTGGATGAAAGCAATTTTGTGAACTATTCCTGATATTTTAAGGGTATTCTCTCACGAATTGTTCGTAACCAGATGCTTGGAGAGGAACACACGCAAGTATTGCGTCGTGGCCAGACAGAAGATAGCAGCTTCCAGCACGTTAGCGCGCGTGCGCAGAACATCACGAATATAAAGTACACTCGCAGAAAAATGTGTCATCCTGGACGACAGGAATGTTATTACTGGCATGGAAATATTTCGTGGCAGCTAATAAATATCTTTTCAAAAAACAAAATTCGTCTTTGTGTACTAAATGGCTTGGGTACTTATGAATCTAAATGTTTTTGTTCATCACAATCTTTATTATACTATAAACAACATATCGCCCTGGAGAGCATCAACAATCTAATTTTTGTAATCACTAACTTATGTTTTATTTCAATGTGTGAAAAAATTATCTCTCTGAGGCACTGAGAGAAAATCAAACAAAGTGTTTGTTTGTATAGGACCAAATATATATTTAGTTGCCCTGACAAAATATATTGTTGAGGAAACAAAATTTCAAAAGCAACAAACTCTCTTTTATTCGTCTAACAAAATATACGTTTGAAGATACAAAATATGTGTGTTGGAAAAAAAAAAAAAAAAAAAAAAAAACCTCTCAACTAAATATTTAGTTGAATGAAATATATACATATATTTGTTTGGCCACTCATTTGTCTGTCTGCTTTCGAAAATACCGCTTGAGAGTTAGTTTGTATTTTTGTTACAATTAGGATAATAGGCGTGTTTGTTAGTACATCTATTGGTGCTTAACAATCGTATAAACACATTAATAAAATAATGCAATAAGAAGTTTACAAGTAAAGCTGTAAAACTTGAAATATTTGTTTCCACACGTTGCCCAATATTTGCAGTATATCTATGTTAAAGCTTTCTAGTATTATAAGTTTTCGCATATCTGAGATTACTAAGGCATAGCGCGTGGACGCAGGTGATTTAGGTCCAAAACTCCGTCGAACACATTGGAGTTTAGTCTGGTGCAGGTAAAGAACGCGAATTTTGCAGGTCTCTACACACGTATAATAAAGATGTGAACGTCCATTTTTTCTCCTTGTAGGGAAGAGTAATCGCGCATACGAAGGTTTTCATTGACTGCGATGAATATGGACCACAGAGCAGCATCTGTGTTGCAACATCACCGACGCTGCCGATAGTGCATCAATGTTTAATTACACATTCGGCATAACAGATGGTGATATATTTGAAGAGTCCACTTCGTTTGTTACTGAGCTGCGGGAACTCTTGCAGGCAGTTTCCTCGAAGTGCTAACTCCTGAATGAATGCAACAAAGTCTCTAAGTGGAGTGTTCATTCTTCTAGCGAGAAACAATGTGTGTTCAAGTTGCTACCTCCAGCTAATACTGGACACACTATGTTTGCAGAAGGCGAGAGGACTCCAGACAATTCAAGCTGCATCAAACGTACGTTAGCTCGGTTTGTGCTAACTATACATTTGTTAAGCTGGCTCGTGTAATTGACAAACTTCATAATAATAACAATAATATAACACCAGTAGCTGCTAATAATAGGGTCCCCAAAGACACTCCAGCCGTCAAGTAAAGATTATTTGATGATTTATGAGCTGTCAAAGAGGTCAGTTGTTGCGTTCCCTATTTATAAGATTAGAAGGCTCGGTATATTGAATGAAATCACCTAAGCCTACATACACTTCCAGAGATGGCTTAACCCTTTGAGAACATGCATGTTTATACTCAGGCCACTTTTACAAGGACATTTCATTACTATTTCGCTGAACTTTGTCGCAATCTAAGTAAAACGTTGCCACTATTCAACATTTCAATTCGTAAGAAAGAAACTCTATTTTTAATAATTTCTCAAATTTCGCAAAACCTGTTAATCTGTCGCGACACATAGTCAACGCGCGACTTCATTGGCTGACTATCAGCCAATAATGAACGCTGTAGAGTACAGTAGGCATGTGCGATGTACCCAGGACCAATAGGACGATGGTAAGTGGAGATACAGAGATAAACACTACTGGTATTCCTGTAGTGGAAAATATAGGCAGCTCACTTCAACCTCGTCTTCATTGCCAGTAAATTCGTGCCATCTCCAAAGTGTTAGGCTAATGTGATCTAACCTAACTAAACTAAACATCCTAACTTAATCTAACCTAACGTAACTTATCCTAAACAAACCTAACCTAATCCAAAATTATGTTGTTTCATATATAAAGACAATTACAATAATTTATATGACTTAGAACAAAGAGCTATTTGGTATACAATTAAGGGCCTCTGTTTAAAAATAATAAGAGTCAGAGGGAAGTCCGAGAAGAATAATAATAAATGGGACTTAACCAACCTGGAACCTGTGTCCGCCTGTCGACTGCGAACTCCCCTCAGTTCGGAGCTTTGGCCACACTTCTCATTCCACTACTTCTAATGCTCCGCACCTTCATTGTGATTGGTTGTGGCGTGTTTGATAGGTGGTGTTTCGCTTCTTATTGCTGATAGTTAGGGATGGGGAAATTTCACGAGTTGATTGGCCTGTTGGCTAGACTGCACAGTCCTGTGTAAACTCGAGTCTTACATGCTTGTTCATTGGCTACTGCTACAGAGAGTAGCCAGTGTTACTACACACCTGGCAGTATGACACTTGCCACTTGTTTCTTTGCAAGTCTGCTATTGGCTAAGACTCGTTCAGGGCGTGTCTAATGAACTATGATCCAATTTCAGAATGTGACTTCAGTGTACACGTGTTGGACGTCTATTATTTCCTCAAATGAATTCGCGAAATTTCTCTATCTCTACTGATAATCTTTTGTTGGCTTAGATAGTCAGCTGAACCCAGACTTTGGTCCTACCTCGGAGGATTCTCCATCTTGTATAGACTTCCGACATTTCGGCTCTTTTATGACAAGTTTATTTAACAGTGCGCTGCTCTCTAACGAAGAGAGTCGAGTTATACAAGATATAGGCTGTTCACGGTAACGTGAGCAGTTTTTAAGGCCCTTCTAAATTTTTCCTTTCAACCTATTTCCATCTTCCTGCTGCTTTTTAATATGAACATTGCTTTGTGACGAATAAACACAGTGTATACATTTCACCACCCTCAACATTTAATACCTGATGATGCAATAAAATCTATTTACTAGTGGTTAAACCCTGTTGGGAGGGTCTTAAAAAGTGCTCACTTTACCGTGAACAGCTTATAACGTCTGTAGTATAGAATAGAACGTCATGAAGATGAAGGCGATTCTTCCGATACACTGATACATCTCCCTAACTTCATATCAACAAGGTCACAAACAAGGTGAGCAGTGCTCTAAACCATCATTTGCTCTAGTTTCAATACATTGCCTTCTTACCAACCTAACCAAACCACCAAAAAATTAAACATCTATCAATGTTTACATGGACATACACACTTATTAAAAACAGACATATATTATGGAAACATCTTATTCGCACCCAAGTAACTCAAGATGTAAATTTCTCACGAAGAAACTACGTTAAGATAAAGAAACTCATTGGCAATAAACTTCACTACCAGTTCCGCCATTATTACTTTACTAGAAGAATTCAAATAGTCCGGCATAAACCAATCGCTTATATAATATTTTGAAATAACTTGCAATGTCTACTTACCACTTTTCAAATAATATGTACACTTATTTTATATATCTATACTTTTCAATGCAATTTGCTAATTTGACGTCGATCACGATTATCACTAGGGTAAAATTTGTAATACAATTAGGTACATATTATTTCTTTATTAAGGTAGAACGGGGATAAACCCTCGCGGGGCTAATACACTCATTCCAAGAGACTGTGTCTGTTAGAAAGTCCAGGTGGATGTGAAGATGCTTACAGTGCCTTCTTATCTTAATATGCCTTGTTGACAGTAATCGCTACTGGCCGAAATAGCAGATTTTGAGTTCTGAGTAAGAAGTATAGCTTATAAATAAGTGGAGAAACGTGATGATGGCTAATATTGACATGTGAATAAGTCTGATAATTACTTCCGTAAGAATTATACACGTTATTCAATTATTATATTTATATATTGTCATAATTCGTTTAACAGCACATTCTAGATGTTAGAAATAAATTCCAACTTACTGGAAAGTGTTATTTATTTCGCCTAGTGTAAACGGTGGTATTGCACTCTGTTAAAATTTACGTTTATTGGTTTTGTTTTAAGTTGTTTTGCAATCATCAGTGTGTTTAAGATTAAAATAAAAGAAAGTGGTAAACGAGAATCATGTAAATAACCCCACATAAGGTTTTTAATAAAGTAATGAGCCTTCTGAAAGCTGCTTATCACTTCAGCATTGCGTTTTCTACGTATTAAAATAGCCAATTTACTTGTAAACAATACAGATAAGGATGTTACATTGTACATGCTTATTTAAATTTAACCCATCATCCATATCCGATAGTAAATTCTTATCTTCCATTCATTTTACAAGTGAAATGTTAGTTACAAAATAAAATAGGTTTACAACATCGGTCTTACGTCTCAAATACGTACTTTTAAGATAAATAAGCAAAAAAAAAGTGACTGTAATGCTCGCTAGATGGGTCAAGTGTGGTTCAAAGAATGGTGTGTAGGTGCTGCAAGAAAAGAGAAATTTACTTGCGGAAAGAACGTCTAAATTTTGAAAAGATTTTTTTTTGAGTGGTATAACACTTTAGCTGAGTGGAATTACCCCGCAAATTTAAAAATTTCGTAAGTTGGTCATGTTTACAGAAGTAGCTTGTCACAATCTTCGGTTATGCTCTGTTCCATATGGTTATAAATTTGGGCAGGCCAATATATACTATTTCGCTGTAATAGATTACAATATTTCCATAAGTATATTAGAAATTGTTTCAAGGGAGTTAAAAACGAAAGTGAGTTTGATAGCGCTGACATATCCTACATCTTCGCACTAATACACTATGTGTGAGCAAACCACGACTTTGTAATAACTGAGTGTGGCCTTTGAAGAACTGCAATTGTTTGTAAGCGGCCCGATGACTGTATAACTAACTGGAAATACCTGAGGCGATTAACTACAAGAACTCTCGAACGTCTTGTATTACGTAGCGACCTCAGATTGTCAACAAACGAGAAGGAAGTATTACTGGACGATAAAGGGCGACGCTGATATTTAGCTTGAGCTGAGAGAAGAGCAGTTGAGCGAGATCGGGACAGAAACAAAATTTGTTTTTCCCCTTGGTGGGGGGGGGGGGCAGAGACGGCCTGATGACTGGCGTGAAGCTCCTTCATGTGCCCCCCCCCCCCTCGTCGTCCACTACTACCATAGTAGTCACACCTTCTGCTGCCAAGGCTACGTCGTCGTCCGTCGTCGGCGACTCCTGAGAGTCGGCCCCGAGACCACTTCAGAAGAGCCGACATGTCTGCGCTCTCGCCCAGCCCCGAGGGCTACATGCGTCATCTTGTCCTACACGCACACACACTTCACACCTCCCAGCATCCACAGGGTACAGACACCCCGGGACATGCTCGGCTGTGGGAATCCATCTTCCTCGCCCGCGATGTGGCCAGAGCAACACGCGTGGGTTTTCTATGCATAGGCCGTTCACGGCCACTTCCGATTTTCCTGAAGCTATACTTTCAGGGTATTCCTACGCCTCGTGCAAACAAAGATTAACCAGAAATCTAGAAAATTACACTAATGGGATAATGCACAGTATTAGCCCTCACTCGCAGTATTCAGTATGAGGACTATTTATATCCAGGCATTAACAACATACACACTTCCTCTCTGTTTCGATTGACATTAGCTATAAATGGAATATTATAATTTATATATAATATATAAATATAAATCCAATTTATCTTATTATAAGATAACCTTTATGTTTAACACAAGTATAAAACGCTTGTGATACATGACTTATTTGGGAATCAATAAAACATATCATAGCTACATAGGATGATGTTTCAAAAGTTCGATTAAAAAGTATGAAAATGCAGAGAATTGGCTATGTAATGTGGCCATTTCCTAACTTCAGTCAAAGAAATGAAAGTACGACTGATGCCAGAAACAAATTTAATTTACACAACACATTTTCAAGATATTTGAAAGAAATGATGATTTAGCAGTGATTTAAACATCGGAAAACAAAGAAAAACATCTGAAGAACGAAACGGCAGTGATCAGGAAATAAATAAGAGTACCGACCACCATGCAAAAAACATCCACTATGAACAATCAGCGGGAAGTAGAGGTAAAGGGAGAGTTCTAGAGCAACTCAATTTTCATCGAAAAATCGTGTTTTTTTTTGCTCCAAAATCATGGTTTGAAATTTAAGAAATTAAGCATTCTAAAAAACAAGTAAATTTACTCCAAAATCGAACATTTTTATCCCAAAATCAAGTAAATTTGCCACTTTTTCAAATTGTTACATCAGCTCCTCTAAACCAAGGATTGTTTTCCTCATCAAAAATAATAACAACCACATTACCATTGTAAATAAGTTTGTTGTTGTTTATGTCTAGAATTGACTCCATTTTTATTTACGAAACTATGCGCAAGTGAAATTGGCGAGTTGTAATAAGTATTTTTATTAATATTCTTTTTTATGAAGAATACTAAAAATTGAAAAAAATAATATTAGAGAATATAGACCAAATTCATTGAGTTATATAGCTCGTAAGGAGTTAAATTTTCTAAGTCATTGACAATATATTTCATTTTATTTATAATTTGATTATAAGATTCGCACTTTATACCAAACAGTGAAATGCTATTTATGCCAACTCTTGTCAATTTTTTTGTAAATTCATTATATTCCATGAAAGTTTCATTACTAAAAAAATACAGCAAACCATTTGTGTATATAAAAGCTGAGTCTATTATATTTGGTAAATAAGGAGATTTCTCACTGATTATACCTTGCATTTTTATCTGGAAACGATGTTAATCTATTACAACATAATACGACTTTTCATAAAAGATAAAAATTTTCCCCCAATACGAATTAAAAACAGCATTTATTTTATATTCATCTATTAATACAAATGAAGTGAAGACTTTTAGATGACCACCAATAAGATTATAACTAGGATAATCAACCATATAAATTTTTTTGTCAACAAACAGGACTAACTCGCGTGATTGTCTTTGAAATATAAAGAAATTATTGAAATTGGTCGGTAGAAACCGAAATCAATTTCTTATCGAAAATTGCTTATTGTTTATTTTCTTGTCTTCCAAACTTTTTGTCCTAACATTTTTATTGTAAAAATAACAAGCTCAACATCAATAATTAAAGATGTTTTTATATATTTGTCTTTACATAAATCAAATGGTTCGTCATCATTAAAATTATTTTGTAGTGGTGGCCCATAAAAGTTTTGAATATTTTGAATATCGTCTGATTGTAAATTAACCAAATCATTGTTGAGAATTGGGTACATGATTGCATTTTTATCATTTATATGTCGAAGACCTAAAGCATCTTTAATTTCGTGGATCAAAACTGCTAGTAAATTAATTTTATTTTCAAGAGTGTTTTTACCATCATTATAACAATATTCCTGCTTATTTATGTGAATTTCTACGAGGCTATTTTAGGCTATTTTGTTTATTTGTAAAATGTGCATGAGCCAGTGCACTACCAAAGGGTATAATGTATAAGGGTAAACTCCACACAAACCTATGATTATTATGTAGGCCTTATTTATATTATGTAAGAATATCTGGAGAATTCATATCGTAAACAAATTTCAAATTTGTGTGTTTTTGACAATTTTTAAAGCTTCTTTTGCTAAATTAGTAATTGATTTATTTGCAAATTCAAAATTCCCTTTTAATGAGTTTTTAGACCATTTTGCTGTTGATGAAATGCTCACATTTATTTCATCTTTAACACCACATCTTGGCTTGTTGATAAAACTAATTGTTTCATCATTGAGTTTACCATCAAATGAAGAGAGGTTGTGATATTCTTGAAATATTCCTAAAGAAATTTAACGCTTTTCAGTATCAATTTTTGCAAGTGAATTTGCATCACTTTCTAGATATCAATATTTATTTTAAAATTTTATAAAACACATTTTGTCTGATTCTCTTTTTTGGACAGTGCAAAAATTATATTTGTAATAGCAAGAATAATTATATAAGTTTCCTTTTATATACAAAAAGTTTTAAAATATGATAAACTCTTTAATTTTATTTCTGTATTTACCAACGATAATTTTTCTATTCATATCTATAGTAATAAAACCATAATCTTCGTCCCAACATTTTGCACAAATTTCTTTAAATTTTTCACAAGGCATATCTCCACCAACAAAATCATTATAAATATGCTTTAAGTTAGTATCATCTTGTCTAAATATACACAAAAAATTGTATTGTCTCTTAACAATTGTTTAGGCACTCTGGAATAAGTTTGAGGAAAATAGAAAACATCACTATTCACAAATCATATCTTGATTATCTAAAATTACATCGTCAAATACAATTAGAGATTTGTTTTCGCATTGATCAAAAGGATTCATTTCCTTAATGTTATTTTTTTTAATGTGCCAATTGTTCATTAATTTTTTTGGTTATTACTGTAAAATCGTCTTGTAATTGAGAATTTTTTGGTCGATTCGAACTTTTAGAGCAAATAGGCAATTGATTAAAATTTAACCAGCCTATATTATAAATTAAATTAGTTTTTTTGCTATTACTACGACCAACTACATACCTCTAATATCACAAGGTAAAAGTTCGCCATTTTTTTTATTCTTAGAAGATTCTTCAGAAATTAAAAGGCCTACACCACAGTCGATTTTGCACAGCATGGGCTGCTTTGGCTGCCACTTTTTCATTTAATTAGAAATAATTTTTGTAATAAATGGATAATACGACTTTGTCTCGACAGCTTGACCTGTCAAATAAAGTTCTCAAGTTAACAAACAATAGTTCTATTCTGCAGAAGAAACTTCACTATGATATAATTCATAAAGATAAATCTATAGCATTAGTCAGTTTTCATCTAAAAATTTTAACTCCAAATGTGGAGAATAATACTATAACTACAATTGAAAAAATGAGCGATGTCGTTAACAAAAATGAAGTTATCGCAATCCCCAGGGACCAATAAGGTTTTCAATCATTAAAAGGAACTATAAATTTGAGCCATTTTCAACTAATAACTTTAAGATAACAACAGACAATGTGAAAAATAGAATATCTATCGAAACTAAGATTGATATTAAACTAGATGATCACTTCTTTTTAAATTTGGTTTTGCTACTAACTTTGCACATTTTTTTAATTATCTGATACTAGTTTTATATCTACTCTGTTTCTTATATTTTCCGTAGTTTTACCAAACACTGAATTATTTATGAGCTTAATAAATCTTTTTCGAAATCATTTTTCGCATTAGTGCTAATCTCTGTAATCAAATCAATATATTTCTTCAACCAATCAGACCGATCAAACGTCAATATTCTATGTATTTTTGTAAGTTTTAATCCATTATTTAGACACTGTTTCAAATTACGATAGTGTATTACATACTTTGGTTTTTTATCTAAAGTTGTTAATAATTTAGATTGATTTGTCTTCGGAACTACCTTATTGTCTGAGCAAAATGGAAGATCTTCATGTAAATGCTGTAGTTCTTGTGGATATTCTAAATCAACTTCTAATATATAAACTTACTCAGAATCCTTCTCGAAATCTAATATTTTTTTCACTCCAGTAATCTAAATAATTTAAAGCATAGTACACCCACTCGAAACTACCATATGGTAAATGTTGTGACATTGTAAAACCATATAAATTATTCGCATCGAGAAATGCTAAATAATTCGATTATTGATTTGGATTAAAATCTTCTAAATGTTTGTTATTAGCTTTACATATCGCTTACAACATTGTGATATTCCACCTCGAATTCCTTTTTCAATCATTAAAATCATATCATAGTTATGTAACAAATATAGTGGTTATTTTTAACAGTGTATCCCGTGATAAACTTGGTGCTGTAAAATACCATGCAGGGTCTAAATCATATGAATTTATACATGTGTTTCTAAAATTTTGGAATATGTCTCATTACGATAATACGTCACTTTTTAAAATATAAATCATGGTATTCGCCAAGATTGTTTGAATATTAAATTGTTTCCATACATATTTTGCATGTTCGTAAGCCTATTCATCATCAGATATACTATTTTTGTTTAATTTATTGCAAAATTCACTCTTTGGTGGAAGTTCAATTTCTTCAAATTTCTGCCAACTATCCATATGATCATATGGATAAACACCTTTTCTAATAACTTAATCAACTTGATCTTCTGTAAAATATTTTTGTTTCTGCTTCATTTGATATTTACTTATATTAGATTATAATTTATCTAAACTACTGACCATAAAATTAAATGTGTCTGTAAAATTCATTCTTAAATTTTGTGGACTTTTCCCCAAAAGTTTTAAACTTTTCTTCATTATTTGCTATTAAATCTGTATTTTTATCATTATATCCTAACTCTTTAATAAATAAATGTCATCATACCCGGCTAAATTATGAAAGTAAATTGGTACAAAATTTTGGTGATTTTAATTTTAGATTACAAATGCTGCATGTTGGATTAATGAATTTTACACTAATGTGATCATGATGATGTACTTTTTTATTTTCCTCCGTATATTCACACTCGCATACAGTACATATTTTTGATTTCCTATATAACATTTTTCTTCTTTTGTTAATGGGTGCATTGGTTCAATTTGTGAATATATTTCGCCAAATTCTTCTACTTCGCTTTTTATTGATTGTATAAATATTTTATGAGCATCTGGGCCACTATATACAACTGGGGGTTTATAATCACCATAAACAGATACAATATAATAGCAAAACCCAGAAGCTTCATGTAATTGATATTACATTGTATATGATTCATCGTTTAACTTCAAATCAATGTTATTTATTTGATCATTAGTAAATTTATATCTTTCTTTAAGTGTTTCTTTATAAAAACCATTATCAATATCTTCTTCTGTTAAAACTGGATTTCTTTGATTAGTTTAAATTTATAAATTTCTTTTGGATTTGATTTAGTTGTTGATATTTTATTTAGAATTGATTCAAAATCTGCGTATATTGTGAGTGGGACTTTTGTGTTGTATTTTATATTTATAATTTTATTTGTTCGCTTTTTGAAGGGTTGATTATCTTCACAGGTTCATTTTTCGAGCAGTCTTCAGTATGTTCATTAAATTTGTCTTGAGAATAAAAGAATTGAAGGCACATATCGCATGTATAAACTTTTCCATGCTTATTTTTTGTGCTGAAACTAACCTTGATAAATCTTTAATCCGACAATAATGCGAGTTTCTCTCGTCTTTGAAATAAAGTAAATTTATAAGTGTATTTTTTTTGCAAGTTTTAGTGGATATACCATGGATTTCTTACCTTCATCTTCAATAGACTATACATTTATGGAAGTATGGATATGATTTTCTATTTTTAGCATATCATTAATTTCAATGGGGTATTCAAATTTATCTAATGCTATCTCAATGTTAAGACTCACATGTTTATATTTAGATACTCTTTATGGGTGTTTTTTCTGCAGGAAACAACACAGAATTTATTGCCCAAAGAAAGAATTTTTGATCATTGTTTTGAACATTTATGCATGCTTTCTTAATCTTTATATATTCAGGTAGTTCAAAATACGATGATCCTTTTAACTGATTATTCTTATTTATTGCTAATTATAGTCCAATTTTTCTATCTAAAGTCCACCTAGAACCTCTTCTTTGAAATTCAGGTAATTGTGTAAGTAATTCCTGTTTTAAAATTTTATAAATCTTTATAATGTATCCTTCGTTTAATATTGTTTGATTATATGACTGGAATGTAAATAATTCTACTTGATTATTTTCCTGTTTGCGACGATTGGTATATAATTTAATACTGGTTTTCACCCCTCTAAAGTTCCTAAGATGATCGCGTATTGTCTCAAAAATCTCATCGTTTATTGAAGTTAAAAATTGATTAGGCTGTACTAAATTAAAGGAATTTCCAATATTACAGGTTTATATCCTACTTTTAAAAACTGTATTATCTCTGTAATATTTATTGGTTCTTCTATTTCTTTTGTTAACAAACACAGTAGTAGAATAGGGGAATATTAATTTTAATTCGTTTTTATCTTGTTTATATAATTCATTGATATTGGTGTCAGCTAAAGGTAAATTTGTAAAATTATATTTTGTTATCCATTCTGTTACTCGTTTACTTTTATCGGTTTTTTTATATACATATTTTATAGTGTAATTTGAAAAGGGTAAATTTTTAGAGTTTCTTTTTCTTTGTTGATTTATAATAAATGGTGTAATAGCTGAAATTAAATCAGCTCTCCATAGCCTGTACCAGTATTTAATTTTTAAATCTCTACATATAATTCTCAACTCTCTCCATCTCCTCTCACCCAACTCTACTGCGATATTGCGCAATGTCATTTTTATTGTCTATCTATAAGAAAACTAATTCATGAAGATTGCAAAAATGAGGGTAGAAATATAAGTGTATAAAATCGAAGTATGAGCTTAAATTATTGATGGTAATGAAATCATTTTTAACTATTTAACTTCTTCTTATGAAGATATTTCTCATTATAGCATTTTTTTCATATTGTTGTATGTTTGTTCGTAGTAGTTTTATGACGAGAAAATCAATTTATAGATTTATTGTCTTTGCATACTGTACATGTCTTTGTTGAATGATTATCATGTTGAATTTCATCTAGAATATCTACTATTGCATTGTGCGATTTACTGTTTTTATGCTTTTCGAGATATCCATTACAAACATATTTTCCACGTTCGCATAGTATTTCTTCATTTTTTAACTTATAGCGACTTCTATCATATTCATTAAAGCATTTTTTTTTGCATTTTGTTGTGTGTTTGTATATAGTAGCTTTGTGGAGATAAAATGAATCGATAGATTTATTCTCTTTGCATACAGTGCATGTATTTGTTGAATAATCGACATGTCGAATTTCATTTGTATTGTGTAGTTTAGTATTTTATGCTTTTTGAGAGATAGTTTAGAAACATATTTTCCACACTCGCAAAGTACATTCTCTTTTTTTTTTTTTTTTTTTTTTTTTTAACTAATATTGATTTTAGACATCTTCAGCACAACATTTTTTACAAGAATTAATATGCTTGTCTTTTGTATATTTATGCGTGTGATAATGTTCTATATTTAATACTTCGCCATACTTTTTACATTGCTTTTCTTGATTTTCCACATTTTTATTTAACAAGGAAAATAATTTGAGAGAATGAAAAAAATTAATAATTAGTTTCTTTGAAAATAACACAAAAAAATAGAATCTCTGCTCAACAAGTTGAACAATTCACTTGAATTAATCAAACTACAAGATCTAGGAACAAATAAATGGTTTACTTCTTCAGATTTTAAAATTTATGAGTTTCAGTTTGGCCAAAAAATTCATTGTATTATAGATGGTAAACTTAGAATTCCATTATCAGAGAGCTTTGTCAAGATACTTGATAAAAATTCTTTGAAACCAATAAATGGGAAGTAGGTTTTTATAATGTATAAAGGCTTAAAAGAAATGAAAAATGGAACATTTGACAATTATATAGAATTCTCTTTTAAAAATATATCAATTATCTCAATTATATTTTTTAATATTTCCACTCGGTTTTGTCTTAAATTTGCTTTATTTAGATTACTCGCTTGCAAATTGCTATTCCTATAAAACAGGAAGTTTTTGTTTGAAAAGCCAGAAATTTCCTTGATTTTGGGGTAAAATAGCTTGTTTTTTTTAAGGTGGCACAAATCCTGCTCGGATACTTTTGAAAACGTGGTAAATTAACTTTATTTTGGGGTGAAAATACTTGATTTTGGAGTAAATTTGCTAGTTTTTCAGAATGCTTAATTTATTAAATTTCAAACCATAATTTTGGAGCAAAAAAAACCACGATTTTTCGATTAAATTTGAGTTGCGCTAGAACTCCCCTGTTACATCTACTGCAGGAATTATAATTTCTAGTAAAATAACTGTGATTAAAGCAATAAATATATGGGAAATGGGTAGTAGGTGGTGTTTATTTGGTCGTGGAATACTTAAATAATAATTTCGTTGTATGTTAACTTAGTACTTGGGATCTCCACCAATGTCGGGCCACTTCTTCCAGAAAAAGGAAACAATTGTTCGACGGCGGTACGGCAGGTGGTTAGCAAACCGTATGACGATCAAAAGCGAGGGAATGATAAGGGCGAATTTGACACGTGCATCAAATGCACCATCGCCACTACGCGCAAGGCCCAGAACTGGCGTGCAGTGTTATCGTAGTTTTACTTGTATCTATGAAACTTTTTTGGTGACCCTATATTTAGTTTTATCGATTGTCTGTAGCAAAATTCAAAACCCTCTCATATCATATTTTTGCTCGTTTGCAGGTAGTAAGTTTTATACTGTATACGGCAGTCAAAAAAGTGTTTATAAAGATGTTGGTGAATTATTTTAAGTATCTGGAGTATACTCTCCTATCGTAGGTAAACATATTGGTTACACGTTTAATAGTTTCGTAAAAAAAAGTCATATTTAAAACGTGCTGTATCGGAGTTGAATCGCTACACAGGCGGCCACCTCAAATAAGTGTATGATACACTAATACACCATTACTCACTAAGTTCCTGCGCAAACACAATGTAATTAAACTTGCTTAACTTATCAGTGTGGCGGGGGCACAATGAGGTTAAGATGCCGCAACGGCGGAATGCAAGGACGGGAAAACGGGAGTACACTGAGAAAACCTGCTGGCCATTGCCAACGTTCGACATGATTCTACATGCGAGGTGACTTTGCTGTGAATCGATCCCTGTTCGTCTGGGCGAGACGCGAAAGTTCTCGACCACAAACAACATGGCCCCTTCGTCGTATAACGAGTTCAAGTAGTTGGCCAAGAACTATTAAGAAAATTATTTTCGTGAATAAATAAACATACTCGTATACAAGAAAATCGCAGATGCGGTGGTGTAGTGGTTAGACTTTTTTTTATTTCATTTATTTCATTGACCCTACTTAGCAGTAGAGCCATCCAGAGTGTTCATTTCTATCACGACTACTACAATTTAACAAACAATATATAAGTTACATAAATTCACAATAAGTGGTTAGACTGTTCGTCTCCCACCGAGGCGAACCGTGTTCAATTCCCGGCGGGGTCGCTCCCGGATATTTGCATGTGGGAATCGTGCCGGACGATGACGCTGGTCGGTGGGTTTCCTCGGGGATCTTCAATATCATCCCGCTCTTTCATTCCCTCGCTGCTCCTTACTCGCCCTATCCTCATCGGCTTCCAAGACCTCGCTGTAACGAGCCACTCCACCTAAAGAAATTGCCGCCATAATTGGTTCGACTTACTGCAACATATCAGGCCCCTGGACGATATACCGCCAGCCTTCTCGCACAGTTACGCGGTTTGCCTATGCCAATATTTGCAGGCTGTCCGACATGATTGCAGCATGGCCCGTGAGAGGAGCAAAAACTAACATGTTACATTTAGCAGTGAGAGGAAAACAAACATTAGCCCGAATTGTATTGGGCGATTGCGCGGAACTTTATCGCACGGCCGGGAGGTGGTGAGGATTTAGCGCCGCGCGCGCACACACAAACACAGTTCGGCGTTCCCAAACGGCGAGTCATGTGGATGACGTAGGAAGCGGTGGTTGAACTCTGGGTATCGATCGACCACATCTCCACACCACGTGGTGTTCTCTTGTCATTGGGTAATGTGGGCCTCAGCTCTCGTGCTTCTTCAGTCCGCTGCGTGGACGCCGCGAATATCTGCCGTGAGTCAGCCAGTAGTCGACCTGGCATTTTAACTCTTCAGACGAGTATGCCCAAGTCACAGCTCGAGCCAAAACATTTGTTGAAATATTTCTTTTAACATAAAAAAAAACTGTTCTGTATATACTTACGTCAATTCCCTATTTATAGGGATAGGAACATTTCGCGAGTTCATTTCAGGGCATGATATACGTAAAACACGTGTACACTGAAGTTGAATTTGCAATTGGATCGTAGTTTATTAGACACGCCCTGGACGACTCTGAGCCAATAGCAGACTTGCAAGGAAACAAGTAGCGAGTGCCATACTGGCAGGTGTGAAGTAACACTGGCTACTCTCTGGGGCAGCAGCCAATGAACAAACATCTGAGGCTCAAGTGAACACATAACTGCGGAGTCTAGCCTATACAGGTAGTTGAACCCGCGAGTTTCTCCTATCTCTAGCCTTAGCGAGACCGAGACGAACATCAGCGGGTAAATATCACTCCTGATTAGACTAACGTGAGGCGGTGGCGAGCGAGGCTATCACTAAGTGTTTACACGAAGCAAATTCTATGCCATTTAATTGTTTTGACAACCAGTAATTGAGTTAAAGGTTTTAAGACTTTCTAGACTATGCTCAGAGACCTACAAAATTCGCGTTATTATATCTTTGCAATACGTTTGTCATTGGCCCATTCTTTTTTTCGACACGCCCCTGGTAACTCTGCGCCAATAAACGAACACTTCACAACCGTGTGCCCCAATTACGTGCAGGTTACTCAAAAAGGGAGTGGCTTCACATATAGGCGGCAGCCAATGGAGAAACGACGCTGGCTCGAGTATATACAGTACTGTTAATGTTAGCTTTATGACAAGAAATAACGCGAATTTAGCATGCCCCTAACTATGCGTGTAGCTCGAGCAAAGTTAATTTGAAAATGTATTTGTTGTTCAGAACAAATCTCGCATGTATGTGCAGTCTTTGTTCTGCTAGTGTTTAACACGACCTCACAAGAACACCACAGCAGCGCAGTAACAATGATGGTGCTAATTATATCATTTATTTTTTTATAGCCACTCAAAGGGACATGTTTATTGTAAATATTTTTCTACCATAAAGGACTTTTGATTGGGTCGATATCAGTTCGGCTCTCCATTGGTTGATGACCGGCCAATAATGAACTATGTAAAGTACAGGGACAGTGTCCGGTGTGGTATGGACCAATAGGACGATGACGAGTTCTAACACAGAACACAACAGAACCGGTGTTCTTGCAGTAGTGGATATAGGTAACTCACTTCTAAAGTGTCCTAAGTGCCAGTAAATTTGTGCTGGCCTCAATGCGTTAACGTAAAGAATTTTTGATTGCTTGATTGTATTATTCGAATGAGACAGTAAATGTTGATTTTGTATGAAAGTATTAACTTTGATGGAATAAGTCACCCCGTTAATAAATGCGTGACCTGTTGGCTTAAAGCGGGATCACGGCAAGAGGACGGACTGCTACGCCGTCTCGACACTGTGTACTCGTGTATTCTTCTGTGACGGCGTGCTGGCGCGGACTGTACCCCTGAGAGAAGGGGAGTGTACCGCCGGTGATAGACGGCTGCAGTTATTAAATTACGGACACGGACTCCTCCGCCACGGACTTCATGAAGAACCAGTTAAGGTGTGCGTTAAAACTGTCTGGGCGATGCCAAAATAAATACGTCATGGGCGTGTGCTGTAATTACACGGTGCGGGGTGCTACATCTACGGTTACAGAAGAAGATGAAGAGGGAGAAGGGGTGAATACACGACCGTGAGAAGGTAGAAGAAGGGGGTAGAGTTAGAAACGAGCTCCGGGCACGACTGTGGCGCCGGAACATGAAGCAACACTTACGGGGAAACCCGTGCTAAAAAAACAATAGTTTTATCTCAGGCCGGTTTCCGTTACACATGATTTTACTGGCCAGCAATTTTAGTAACGTCAGCTTTTGTTGGGGTCGCGGTGGTGTAATGGCTAAACTACTCACCTTCCGCCAAGGTGAACAGGGGTCGATTTCGGCGAGGTAGCCCCTCGGATTTGCATCTCCCGTTTCCCCCGCTCTTGCATTCCAGCGCTGCTCCGTAATCACTTCGCTTCACCCTCATCGGCTCTCAAGACCTCTATGTTATAAGTCACCCAAATCTCTTCACTCACACAGCAATTGTTCCAATAATGCTGACAAGCACTGATAATCACTGCCGATCGTTTCCGCGAGGCTACATATGATAACTGAATCACAATTTGCCGGGCGGTTCAAGTTGTCATGTTCTCCGGGATGTATAAAATGTGTAGTGGAGTGGAACTATTCTGGGTGGCTCTTAACATCAGGATATTGAGAAATGAGGAAGGTGGAGCGAGGTATGGAGCTGCGCCGGAATGCACGGGCAAGGTAAAGGGGAGATCCCAGAGAAAACCCACCGGCATCGCCCGGCACGTGTCCCAGGCGCTGAAATCCTGAAGCGACCCCGCCGGGAATCGAACCCGTTTCGCCTTAATGAGGAACAAGCGTTCTACCCGTTTCACCATCACGGCCCCCTGGTAAGCTAGGAGCTGACTGGCGACCGACATACCTGGGAACAGTGATCATTTTGCCTGCACGTGGGAGTTTAGCTTACTGTACGTGCACTATGCCGTTTAGTATTCTTGGAGGTCTTAAATACGCGACGTCTTGTAGCGCTCAGGAATACTTAAATATGTAGGGCTTAATGTCTCGTCGACAACAGGTCGTTAGAGGCTGAGTAAGCTGCCTAGGGGAGCAGGACAGGGTGAGGAATCAGCCATAGTCTTGTGGTAACGAATCATCCGAGCAGCCGCCAGGAATGGTTTCGGGGAACCATGGGAAACCTAAATAATGTTTGGACGGATCGGGAATCGAACCCGTCTCCTAAATGCCGGTCCGAATGTTTACCATTGTACTACCTCGCTCAGTGGGAGTACTTAATATTTTTGCACTTAAGAGGTAAGTAAACGTGAGCCTAGTGCGTCAATGGCCATGGCGTTAGCATTCCGAGGTGGCGTCACGGCCGTCAGTATCCGAATTCTTTAGTAAGTTAACGGTAATGTGAGCGCTTTTGATAGTTCTCTCTCTCTCTCTCTCTCTCTCTCTCTCTCTCTCTGAGATCTGCTTCTATGCGCACTGTTTTCCTTCCGCCATATATTAAATTAACGTTGCCGTTAACCGTATCACTTTATTCAAGTGAAACTGTGAAATTAATACAAAAGTAATAAGTTCTTACAAATATGTCGAGTCTTACACCCACGTGCTTTAAAAAAGAATAGGAAATTGTTCCAATATTCACAAATGTATACCTTAGAATTTTGATTTAACACATTGAGGTCTGCACACATTCACTGACACTTTAAGACAGATTAGAAGTGAGTCACCTGTATCCACTGCGATGTTGACACAGGCGGCCTTTTGGTGTCGGCAGCAACAAATATGGCCGCGAGCCTCCAGATCACGCAACATTTATACTTCCTCTTCCGCCCGGCCTTGTTTAGGATAACTTTCCCCCTGGCTGTTGCAGAAACTATCGTCGCCATGGCCGACTTCCTTCTCACAGCTCGCACGGTATGACAAACCTTGGCCTGGTGGTACTCACAGCACTCTGAATGCCTTTGTGCCTCACTGAGTACACTCTAAGTCTGAATCAGTGAGAAAATGCCAGATTTCCTTCACTTATTGATACAGTGACATTTGCCACTCGTTCATCAGTCATTTATTTTTCTTTCCCCCCCCCCTTTTTTTTCAGTGGTTTGTTTTTTGACTGTGTAACAGTTAAATAGCGTGTATAAATGGCCATCAAACACCGTTTAAAAATGGCCATCGAACAACTTGTATCAAGTGAAATAACAACTAATAAACTAATAAAACAAACACAAAATACTTATTAAAAGGTGTTTTGTTTTTCAAAATACCATTTTACGAGGCAATATGAACATTCAACCTTTCATTCCGTTTTTACGTCTTTCGTTTCGTTTTCATGTAAGCATCTGTTTGAAGGTTTAGACTGCATATAATGTGCTCTTTGTTTTGACAGTCTAAACGTCACCAATTATTCAAAAAAATAAAAGTAAAGACATACAATTTAAATCTTCACGACTCGTTTAAGGACTCTTAGGACATATAGAGGGGTCACGGTGTTTGAGCGGTTAGCCTGCTCGCCTCCCACCATGGCGAACCGGGTACGGTCACCGGATTTTCGCAAGCTGGAATCATGCTGGACAATGCCGCTGGTCGGCGGGTTTTCCCGGAGATCTCCTGTTTGCCCCGCCCCTTCATTCCGGCGCCGCTCCATACCCACTTCAGTCACCCTCATCGGCTCTCAAGACCTCGCCGTTACGAGCCGCCCAAATCTCTTCACTTAACTGCTTAGAGATATACTTTCCTCTTATTTTTCAACTGGACTTGATAGCGCAGTTGGTAAGGTAGTGGCATAAAAGAGAAGTGGGAAGAGTATGAGAGTTCAATCGCAGCTATCTCCAACGAATATTTAACTTTTTTAAATTACGGTAAATTGCGCGATATAAATAGCACACTATCGTAAATGTGTTTATTTCACCTAATTATTCGGCTGAAATCAATAAAAACAATATTTATTTCGCCACTGCAGTCAACCGTCAGTTATACAATAAGTTAAATTATTTCATGTCACTAATTCAGTCAGTGAAATATTTCACTGAAACAATCAATGGTTTTCCACTACTACTAAAATGAGCCATTTTCACTGATTCGAGTAGTCGAATTTCACTGCGAATCAGTGATTTTTCACTGATTTGAATTTAAAGTGTACTGTGAGCTGCAAAGACTACCGTATTGGCTCAGATGCCTGCTGGCGAGGAGGTTAAATGGTTAGAGACTGTTCGTGGCAAACTGAATTCTTCTGAAAACCCTGCTGAATATCTACTTGTATGCACGCTGAGTATTCTTCCGCCATATGCAAAATTAACACTGCCATAGGCCTGATCACTTTATGCTTGCATCGGATAATTGAAGGAGGGGAGATATTTCGTACAAGCGTGCTATATTTTATACATATATTCATTAAGAAAACCGAACGCAAGATAATTAATTTCAGAACTCACAAATGTTTACATAGCACTTGAAATTCACAGTTATGTCATGGAACTACTACATTCTGTCCGTCGCTATAGGCTGTTCACGGTAAAATGAGCATTTTTAATTCTCTGCTTAAGATCTACTTGTATGCAACTTGTGTATTCTTCCGCCTCGTGTAACATTAGCGTTGCTAAGGTCATAATTACTTTATTATGTAAAATTACCAGAAAAGGAAAATTTCCCAAATTTTTTTCTTTTATACACTTCGATGCACTAGGAAAAAAACATAGAGCGAAAGAAAAAATTAAAGTCATTATAAATGATTACCTACCACTTTTAATTCGACGTTAATATATGTAATTACTTTACCTCTATCGTTACCAAATTTACTGGGTTCATGTCACTCAACGCGCCAGTTAATATATATGAAGGCAGGGGCAGTGACTTTTTTCTAAGGTTGATATCAAAAGTGCTCATTTTGCCGTGAACAGCCTTTGCCAACTTTATTGAATTTTTCGGCACACAGTTTATAATAATAACGGCACGTATACCGTGTATTTGTTTGATATAATATTGTGTTTACCGTTTTGAAAGCGTTGCCATGTCCCACGCAAACCGCCAGCCGATGACTACAAATATTTAAAAATTATTTATACATTAAAACTGAGGACGACCATGATAGTTTTAAAGACGCCGTGCATTAAATAGTGAAGAAACTGCAGTTACAATAAGTTGCCACTTGTATTGTCAAGGTAATAAATTTTCCTCTGCCAGGGAAAAACCTATCTACAACCAAAAGCCTTGTTCAGGTATGATATATCCGTATTTACCAGTATAACACACGTAATTCAGAGCAAACACAAAGTGAGCACAATGCTAATAATGGGTAATAATTCATGGGAAATTTTTCTCATGTGAACCCCACACAATGGCTTGAATTCATTCTACAGAATTGTGCAGTACTTCAATCTACGTAAATAAAGACTTTCACGTATGCAGTTTCAATTATAGCGTTATACTTACTGGTCTTTGTACGGATTTCGTGGAGTGGAGAGATTTGTGTGGCCCTTAATATTGAGGCCTTGAGAGCTGATTCCGAGTTTTGTGATACCATAAGTATCAGCACGATATACGAAAGAAGATGTACCATAAATGAGGTAATTTGACAACGGAGAACGGCGCTGTAATATCGGTCAGATATGCACAACTTTTTGAAGTAACGTCAAAGTAAAAAGAGATTTATCGTACTCATCCTATTTTAAGATGTAACGTGGCATAAATAGAGACCTGAAAAATTCGCGGATTAATTTTGGGACAAGCTATAAATTGGAAGAATTCTTACATTTGTGTCACATTTTCCATTGGTCTGCGCGATGTTTGACACCTTCTGGAGAACCCTGGGCCAATGAGAAACAAACAAAAAAATACACGCCTAATCGTCGCTCTCCACTGTGGCACTAAGCAACCAATTGGGAATCGATACCTGCACGGTTGCACATAAGACCGCGGAGTCTAGCCAGTAGGTCGTTGAACTCGCAAATTTTTCAGGTCTCTAGGCATTAACTTCCTCACTGTCACGATGCTGGAGCTGTGAGATTTAAACAAACCTCGTTTCTTAAAAAAATATATAAAAATTTATTTTTAAGTAAGGAAATTCTACATGTGGCTAGATAGTACGCGTATTAAAGTAATGGCCATACGTGTATTTGCGAATTATTTTTGTTATTCTTAACTTTCTAGCGCTTGCTTGTGTCTAGCGACAGTGCAGTTAGGAAAATAGAGGCTGAACATATATTTACACCGCGCGAACTTCATCGGCACATGGCAGTAAAATGACGTCATTGGCCAGCAAGGATTCGCTCATCGACAAGGTCACTTATACTTTGCGACAGGCGCCAGCGGTAGTCATGTACGCTGTCAATATTTCCCTATTACTCTAGGCTATTCACGGTGAAATTAGCACTTTTGAAAGCCCTGCTTAAGATCTACTTGTTTGCACTTTGTGTACTATCCCGTCTCATGTAAAAATGATATTACTAGGCCCACATCACTTTATTCATGCGTCGGTCAATTGAAACTGTGAAATGATTAGGAAAGTAAACATTTTTCAAATTTACTCGTTTTTACATTTCGATGCGTTAAAAAAACTTAAAGCGAAAGAAATAACACAAGTAATTACAGATGGTTACCTAACACTTTTTATTCGACGTTAATATATAGAACTACTTTCCCTTGATAGTTGACAACTTTACTGGGCACATGTCACTCAGTGCGCCCGTTAAAATACGTGCAGGTAGGAGCAGTGACTTTTTCCTAATGTTGATTTCAAAAGTCCTAACTTTATAGTGAACAGCCTTCAGCCGTGTTGGCAGATACAGCTGAGTCTACCATATGTCGATTGACAGCTGTTGCGCTATCTTTCAGTAAGACGTCGCAACATCTGGTCAGTGGGGCCTGGAAAGTCTCATGAATTCATTTCAGGACAAGTTAGACGTCAAACACGTACATTTCTGTTACGACTGCAATATTATCGCAGTTTATTATACACGGCCCAGGTAAACTCTGAGCCCATAACAGACCTGCAAGTAAACAGGCGCCCCATCCCTGTTACGACTGCAATATTATCGCAGTTTATTATACACGGCCCAGGTAAACTCCGAGCCCATAACAGACCTGCAAGTAAACAGGCGCCCCATCCCTGTTACGACTGCAATATTATCGCAGTTTATTATACACGGCCCAGGTAAACTCCGAGCCCATAACAGACCTGCAAGTAAACAGGGGCCCCATTCCTGTTACGACTTCAATATTATCGCAGTTTATTATACACGGCCCAGGTAAACTCCGAGCCCATAACAGACCTGCAAGTAAACAGGGGCCCCATTCCTGTTACGACTTCAATATTATCGCAGTTTATTATACACGGCCCAGGTAAACTCCGAGCCCATAACAGACCTGCAAGTAAACAGGCGCCCCATCCCTGTTACGACTGCAATATTATCGCAGTTTATTATACACGGCCCAGGTAAACTCCGAGCCCATAACAGACCTGCAAGTAAACAGGGGCCCCATTCCTGTTACGACTTCAATATTATCGCAGTTTATTATACACGGCCCAGGTAAACTCCGAGCCCATAACAGACCTGCAAGTAAACAGGCGCCCCATCCCTGTTACGACTGCAATATTATCGCAGTTTGTTATACACGGCCCAGGTAAACTCTGAGCCCATAACAGACCTGCAAGTAAACAGGCGCCCCATCCCTGTTACGACTGCAATATTTATGCAGTTTAATATACACGGCCCAGGTAAACTCCGAGCCCATAACAGACCTGCAAGTAAACAGGCGCCCCATCCCTGTTACGACTGCAATATTATCGCAGTTTATTATACACGGCCCAGGTAAACTCCGAGCCCATAACAGACCTGCAAGTAAACAGGCGCCCCATCCCTGTTACGACTGCAATATTATCGCAGTTTGTTATACACGGCCCAGGTAAACTCTGAGCCCATAACAGACCTGCAAGTAAACAGGCGCCCCATCCCTGTTACGACTGCAATATTATCGCAGTTTATTATACACGGCCCAGGTAAACTCTGAGCCCATAACAGACCTGCAAGTAAACAGGCGCCCCATCCCTGTTACGACTGCAATATTATCGCAGTTTATTATACACGGCCCAGGTAAACTCCGAGCCCATAACAGACCTGCAAGTAAACAGGCGCCCCATCCCTGTTACGACTGCAATATTATCGCAGTTTATTATTCACGGCCCAGGTAAACTCCGAGCCCATAACAGACGTGCAAGTAAACAGGCGCCCCATCCCTGTTACGACTGCAATATTATCGCAGTTTGTTATACACGGCCCAGGTAAACTCCGAGCCCATAACAGACCTGCAAGTAAACAGGCGCCCCATCCCTGTTACGACTGCAATATTATCGCAGTTTGTTATACACGGCCCAGGTAAACTCTGAGCCCATAACAGACCTGCAAGTAAACAGGCGCCCCATCCCTGTTACGACTGCAATATTATCGCAGTTTGTTATACACGGCCCAGGTAAACTCTGAGCCCATAACAGACCTGCAAGTAAACAGGCGCCCCATCCCTGTTACGACTTCAATATTATCGCAGTTTATTATACACGGCCCAGTTAAACTCCGAGTCCATAACAGACCTGCAAGTAAACAGGCGCCCCATCCCTGTTACGACTGCAATATTATCGTAGTTTATTATACACAGCCCAGGTAAACTCCGAGCCCATAACAGACCTGCAAGTAAACAGTCGCCCTATCCCTGTTACGACTGCAATAATATCGCAGTTTATTATACAGGGCCCAGGTAAACTCTGAGCCCATAACAGACCTGCAAGTAAACAGGCGCCCCATCCCTGTTACGACTGCAATATTATCGCAGTTTGTTATACACGGCCCAGGTAAACTCTGAGCCCATAACAGACCTGCAAGTAAACAGGCGCCCCATCCCTGTTACGACTGCAATATTATCGCAGATTATTATACACGGCTAAGGTAAACTCTGAGCCCATAACAGACCTGCAAGTAAACAGGCGCCCCATCCCTGTTACGACTGCAATATTATCGCAGTTTGTTATACACGTCCCAGGTAAACTCTGAGCCCATAACAGACCTGCAAGTAAACAGGCGCCCCATCCCTGTTACGACTGCAATATTATCGCAGTTTATTATACACGGCCCAATTAAACTCCGAGCCCATAACAGACCTGCAAGTAAACAGGCGCCCCATCCCTGTTACGACTGCAATATTATCGCAGTTTATTATACACGGCCCAGGTAAACTCCGAGCCCATAACAGACCTGCAAGTAAACAGGCGCCCCATCCCTGTTACGACTGCAATATTATCGCAGTTTGTTATACACGGCCCAGGTAAACTCCGAGCTCATAACAGACCTGCAAGTAAACAGGCGCCCCATCCCTGTTACGACTGCAATATTATCGCAGTTTGTTATACACGGCCCAGGTAAACTCTGAGCCCATAACAGACCTGCAAGTAAACAGGCGCCCCATCCCTGTTACGACTGCAATATTATCGCAGTTTGTTATACACGTCCCAGGTAAACTCTGAGCCCATAACAGACCTGCAAGTAAACAGGCGCCCCATCCCTGTTACGACTGCAATATTATCGCAGTTTATTATACACGGCCCAGGTAAACTCCGAGCCCATAACAGACCTGCAAGTAAACTGGCGCCCCATCACTGTTACGACTGCAATATTATCGCAGTTTATTATACACGGCCCAGGTAAACTCCGAGCCCATAACAGACCTGAAAGTAAACAGGCGCCCCATCCCTGTTACGACTGCAATATTATCGCAGTTTATTATACACGGCCCAGGTAAACTCCGAGCCCATAACAGACCTGCAAGTAAACAGGCGCCCCATCCCTGTTACGACTGCAATATTATCGCAGTTTATTATACACGGCCCAGGTAAACTCTGAGCCCATAACAGACCTGCAAGTAAACAGGCGCCCCATCCCTGTTACGACTGCAATATTATCGCAGTTTGTTATACACGGCCCAGGTAAACTCTGAGCCCATAACAGACCTGCAAGTAAACAGGCGCCCCATCCCTGTTACGACTGCAATATTATCGCAGTTTATTATACACGGCCCAGGTAAACTCCGAGCCCATAACAGACCTGCAAGGAAACAGGCGCCCCATCCCTGTTACGACTGCAATATTATCGCAGTTTATTATACACGGCCCAGGTAAACTCCGAGCCCATAACAGACCTGCAAGTAAACAGGCGCCCCATCCCTGTTACGACTGCAATATTATCGCAGTTTGTTATACACGGCCCAGGTAAACTCTGAGCCCATAACAGACCTGCAAGTAAACAGGCGCCCCATTACTGTTACGACTGCAATATTATCGCAGATTATTATACACGGCCCAGGTAAACTCTGAGCCCATAACAGACCTGCAAGTAAACAGGCGCCCCATCCCTGTTACGACTGCAATATTATCGCAGTTTATTATACACGGCCCAGGTAAACTCCGAGCCCATAACAGACCTGCAAGTAAACAGGCGCCCCATCCCTGTTACGACTGCAATATTATCGCAGTTTATTATACACGGCCCAGGTAAACTCCGAGCCCATAACAGACGTGCAAGTAAACAGGCGCCCCATCCCTGTTACGACTGCAATATTATCGCAGTTTGTTATACACGGCCCAGGTAAACTCCGAGCCCATAACAGACCTGCAAGTAAACAGGCGCCCCATCCCTGTTACGACTGCAATATTATCGCAGTTTGTTATACACGGCCCAGGTAAACTCAGAGCCCATAACAGACCTGCAAGTAAACAGGCGCCCCATCCCTGTTACGACTGCAATATTATCGCAGTTTATTATACACGGCCCAGGTAAACTCTGAGCCCATAACAGACCTGCAAGTAAACAGGCGCCCCATCCCTGTTACGACTGCAATATTATCGCAGTTTATTATACACGGCCCAGGTAAACTCCGAGCCCATAACAGACCTGCAAGTAAACAGGCGCCCCATCCCTGTTACGACTGCAATATTATCGCAGTTTATTATACACGGCCCAGGTAAACTCCGAGCCCATAACAGACGTGCAAGTAAACAGGCGCCCCATCCC
Organism: Dryococelus australis; assembly: GCA_029891345.1. Classification (NCBI taxonomy): domain Eukaryota; kingdom Metazoa; phylum Arthropoda; class Insecta; order Phasmatodea; family Phasmatidae; genus Dryococelus; species Dryococelus australis. The sequence continues at coordinate 194,134,910 of CM056998.1, read as the reverse complement.
TGTTACGACTGCAATATTATCGCAGTTTGTTATACACGGCCCAGGTAAACTCCGAGCCCATAACAGACCTGCAAGTAAACAGGCGCCCCATCCCTGTTACGACTGCAATATTATCGCAGTTTGTTATACACGGCCCAGGTAAACTCTGAGCCCATAACAGACCTGCAAGTAAACAGGCGCCCCATCCCTGTTACGACTGCAATATTATCGCAGTTTGTTATACACGGCCCAGGTAAACTCTGAGCCCATAACAGACCTGCAAGTAAACAGGCGCCCCATCCCTGTTACGACTTCAATATTATCGCAGTTTTTATACACGGCCCAGGTAAACTCGAGCCCATAACAGACCTGCAAGTAAACAGGCGCCCCATCCTGTACGACTGCAATATTATCGCAGTTTGTTATACACGGCCCAGGTAAACTCTGAGCCATAACAGACCTGCAAGTAACAGGCGCCCATCCTGTTACGACTCAATATTATCGCAGTTTATTATACACGCCAGTAAACTGAGCCCATAACAGACCTGCAAGTAAACAGGCGCCCATCCCTGTTACGACTGCAATATTATCGAGTTTATTATACACGGCCCAGGTAAACTCCGAGCCCATAACAGACCTGCAAGTAAACAGGCGCCATCCTGTTACGACTGCAATATTATCGCAGTTTATTATACGGCCCAGGTAAACTCGAGCCCATAACAGACCTGCAAGTAAACGGCGCCCATCCCTGTTACGACTGCAATATTATCGCAGTTTTTATACACGGCCAGGTAAACTCCGAGCCCATAACAGACCTGAAGTAAACAGGCGCCCCATCCCTGTTACGACTGCAATATTATCGCAGTTTATTATACACGGCCCAGTAAACTCCGAGCCCATAACAGACCTGCAAGTAAACAGGCGCCCCATCCCTGTTACGACTGCAATATTATCGCAGTTTTTATACACGGCCCAGGTAACTCTGAGCCCATAACAGACCTGCAAGTAAACAGGCGCCCATCCTGTTACGACTGCAATATTATCGCAGTTTTATACACGGCCCAGGTAAACTCTGAGCCCATAACAGACCTGCAAGTAAACAGGCGCCCCATCCCTGTTACGACTGCAATATTATCGCAGTTTATTATACACGGCCCAGGTAAACTCCGAGCCCATAACAGACCTGCAAGTAAACAGGCGCCCCATCCCTGTTACGACTGCAATATTATCGCAGTTTATTATACACGGCCCAGGTAAACTCCGAGCCCATAACAGACCTGCAAGTAAACAGGCGCCCCATCCCTGTTACGACTGCAATATTATCGCAGTTATTATACACGGCCCAGGTAAACTCTGAGCCCATAACAGACCTGCAAGTAAACAGGCGCCCCATCCCTGTTACGACTGCAATATTATCGCAGTTTATTATACACGGCCCAGGTAAACTCGAGCCCATAACAGACCTGCAAGTAAACAGGCGCCCCATCCCTGTTACGACTGCAATATTATCGCAGTTTATTATACACGGCCCAGGTAAACTCGAGCCCATAACAGACCTGCAAGTAAACAGGCGCCCCATCCCTGTTACGACTGCAATATTATCGCAGTTTATTATACACGGCCCAGGTAAACTCCGAGCCCATAACAGACCTGCAAGTAAACAGGCGCCCCATCCCTGTTACGACTGCAATATTATCGCAGTTTTTATACACGGCCCAGGTAAACTCCGAGCCCATAACAGACCTGCAAGTAAACAGGCGCCCCATCCCTGTTACGACTGCAATATTATCGCAGTTTATTATACACGGCCCAGGTAAACTCTGAGCCCATAACAGACCTGCAAGTAAACAGGCGCCCCATCCCTGTTACGACTGCAATATTATCGCAGTTTATTATACACGGCCCAGGTAAACTCGAGCCCATAACAGACCTGCAAGTAAACAGGCGCCCCATCCCTGTTACGACTGCAATATTATCGCAGTTTATTATACACGGCCCAGGTAAACTCGAGCCCATAACAGACCTGCAAGTAAACAGGCGCCCCATCCCTGTTACGACTGCAATATTATCGCAGTTTTTATACACGGCCCAGGTAAACTCGAGCCCATAACAGACCTGCAAGTAAACAGGCGCCCCATCCCTGTTACGACTGCAATATTATCGCAGTTTATTATACACGGCCCAGGTAAACTCGAGCCCATAACAGACCTGCAAGTAAACAGGCGCCCCATCCCTGTTACGACTGCAATATTATCGCAGTTTATTATACACGGCCCAGGTAAACTCCGAGCCCATAACAGACCTGCAAGTAAACAGGCGCCCCATCCCTGTTACGACTGCATATTATCGCAGTTTATTATACACGGCCCAGGTAAACTCCGAGCCCATAACAGACCTGCAAGTAAACAGGCGCCCCATCCCTGTTACGACTGCAATATTATCGCAGTTTTTATACACGGCCCAGGTAAACTCCGAGCCCATAACAGACCTGCAAGTAAACAGGCGCCCCATCCCTGTTACGACTGCAATATTATCGCAGTTTATTATAACACGGCCCAGGTAAACTCGAGCCCATAACAGACCTGCAAGTAAACAGGCGCCCCATCCCTGTTACGACTGCAATATTATCGCAGTTTATTATACACGGCCCAGGTAAACTCCGAGCCCATAACAGACCTGCAAGTAAACAGGCGCCCCATCCCTGTTACGACTGCAATATTATCGCAGTTTAGTTATACACGGCCCAGGTAAACTCCGAGCCCATAACAGACCTGCAAGTAAACAGGCGCCCCATCCCTGTTACGACTGCAATATTATCGCAGTTTATTATACACGGCCCAGGTAAACTCCGAGCCCATAACAGACCTGCAAGTAAACAGGCGCCCCATCCCTGTTACGACTGCAATATTATCGCAGTTTATTATACACGGCCCAGGTAAACTCGAGCCCATAACAGACCTGCAAGTAAACAGGCGCCCCATCCCTGTTACGACTGCAATATTATCGCAGTTTATTATACACGGCCCAGGTAAACTCTGAGCCCATAACAGACCTGCAAGTAAACAGGCGCCCCATCCCTGTTACGACTGCAATATTATCGCAGTTTATTATACACGGCCCAGGTAAACTCGAGCCCATAACAGACCTGCAAGTAAACAGGCGCCCCATCCCTGTTACGACTGCAATATTATCGCAGTTTATTATACACGGCCCAGGTAAACTCGAGCCCATAACAGACCTGCAAGTAAACAGGCGCCCCATCCCTGTTACGACTGCAATATTATCGCAGTTTATTATACACGGCCCAGGTAAACTCCGAGCCCATAACAGACCTGCAAGTAAACAGGCGCCCCATCCCTGTTACGACTGCAATATTATCGCAGTTTATTATACACGGCCCAGGTAAACTCTCGAGCCCATAACAGACCTGCAAGTAAACAGGCGCCCCATCCCTGTTACGACTGCAATATTATCGCAGTTTATTATACACGGCCCAGGTAAACTCGAGCCCATAACAGACCTGCAAGTAAACAGGCGCCCCATCCCTGTTACGACTGCAATATTATCGCAGTTTATTATACACGGCCCAGGTAAACTCCGAGCCCATAACAGACCTGCAAGTAAACAGGCGCCCCATCCCTGTTACGACTGCAATATTATCGCAGTTTATTATACACGGCCCAGGTAAACTCCGAGCCCATAACAGACCTGCAAGTAAACAGGCGCCCCATCCCTGTTACGACTGCAATATTATCGCAGTTTGTTATACACGGCCCAGGTAAACTCTGAGCCCATAACAGACCTGCAAGTAAACAGGCGCCCCATCCCTGTTACGACTGCAATATTATCGCAGTTTATTATACACGGCCCAGGTAAACTCGAGCCCATAACAGACCTGCAAGTAAACAGGCGCCCCATCCCTGTTACGACTGCAATATTATCGCAGTTTATTATACACGGCCCAGGTAAACTCGAGCCCATAACAGACCTGCAAGTAAACAGGCGCCCCATCCCTGTTACGACTGCAATATTATCGCAGTTTATTATACACGGCCCAGGTAAACTCCGAGCCCATAACAGACCTGCAAGTAAACAGGCGCCCCATCCCTGTTACGACTGCAATATTATCGCAGTTTATTATACACGGCCCAGGTAAACTCGAGCCCATAACAGACCTGCAAGTAAACAGGCGCCCCATCCCTGTTACGACTGCAATATTATCGCAGTTTATTATACACGGCCCAGGTAAACTCCGAGCCCATAACAGACCTGCAAGTAAAAAGGCGCCCCATCCCTGTTACGACTGCAATATTATCGCAGTTTTTATACACGGCCCAGGTAAACTCGAGCCCATAACAGACCTGCAAGTAAACAGGCGCCCCATCCCTGTTACGACTGCAATATTATCGCAGTTTATTATACACGGCCCAGGTAAACTCGAGCCCATAACAGACCTGCAAGTAAACAGGCGCCCCATCCCTGTTACGACTGCAATATTATCGCAGTTTTTATACACGGCCCAGGTAAACTCGAGCCCATAACAGACCTGCAAGTAAACAGGCGCCCCATCCCTGTTACGACTGCAATATTATCGCAGTTTATTATACACGGCCCAGGTAAACTCCGAGCCCATAACAGACCTGCAAGTAAACAGGCGCCCCATCCCTGTTACGACTGCAATATTATCGCAGTTTATTATACACGGCCCAGGTAAACTCCGAGCCCATAACAGACCTGCAAGTAAACAGGCGCCCCATCCCTGTTACGACTGCAATATTATCGCAGTTTATTATACACGGCCCAGGTAAACTCGAGCCCATAACAGACCTGCAAGTAAACAGGCGCCCCATCCCTGTTACGACTGCAATATTATCGCAGTTTATTATACACGGCCCAGGTAAACTCTGAGCCCATAACAGACCTGCAAGTAAACAGGCGCCCCATCCTGTTACGACTGCAATATTATCGCAGTTTTTATACACGGCCCAGGTAAACTCCGAGCCCATAACAGACCTGCAAGTAAACAGGCGCCCATCCCTGTTACGACTGCAATATTATCGCAGTTTATTATACACGGCCCAGGTAAACTCCGAGCCCATAACAGACCTGCAAGTAAAACAGGCGCCCCATCCCTGTTACGACTGCAATATTATCGCAGTTTATTATACACGGCCCAGGTAAACTCCGAGCCCATAACAGACCTGCAAGTAAACAGGCGCCCCATCCCTGTTACGACTGCAATATTATCGCAGTTTTTATACACGGCCCAGGTAAACTCTGAGCCCATAACAGACCTGCAAGTAAACAGGCGCCCCATCCCTGTTACGACTGCAATATTATCGCAGTTTATTATACACGGCCCAGGTAAACTCGAGCCCATAACAGACCTGCAAGTAAACAGGCGCCCCATCCCTGTTACGACTGCAATATTATCGCAGTTTATTATACACGGCCCAGGTAAACTCCGAGCCCATAACAGACCTGCAAGTAAACAGGCGCCCCATCCCTGTTACGACTGCAATATTATCGCAGTTTATTATACACGGCCCAGGTAAACTCGAGCCCATAACAGACCTGCAAGTAAACAGGCGCCCCATCCCTGTTACGACTGCAATATTATCGCAGTTTATTATACACGGCCCAGGTAAACTCCCGAGCCCATAACAGACCTGCAAGTAAACAGGCGCCCCATCCCTGTTACGACTGCAATATTATCGCAGTTTATTATACACGGCCCAGGTAAACTCGAGCCCATAACAGACCTGCAAGTAAACAGGCGCCCCATCCCTGTTACGACTGCAATATTATCGCAGTTTATTATACACGGCCCAGTAAACTCCGAGCCCATAACAGACCTGCAAGTAAACAGGCGCCCCATCCCTGTTACGACTGCAATATTATCGCAGTTTATTATACACGGCCCAGGTAAACTCCGAGCCCATAACAGACCTGCAAGTAAACAGGCGCCCCATCCCTGTTACGACTGCAATATTATCGCAGTTTTTATACACGGCCCAGGTAAACTCGAGCCCATAACAGACCTGCAAGTAAACAGGCGCCCCATCCCTGTTACGACTGCAATATTATCGCAGTTTATTATACACGGCCCAGGTAAACTCCGAGCCCATAACAGACCTGCAAGTAAACAGGCGCCCCATCCCTGTTACGACTGCAATATTATCGCAGTTTATTATACACGGCCCAGGTAAACTCCGAGCCCATAACAGACCTGCAAGTAAACAGGCGCCCCATCCCTGTTACGACTGCAATATTATCGCAGTTTATTATACACGGCCCAGGTAAACTCCCGAGCCCATAACAGACCTGCAAGTAAACAGGCGCCCCATCCCTGTTACGACTGCAATATATCGCAGTTTTTATACACGGCCCAGGTAAACTCGAGCCCATAACAGACCTGCAAGTAAACAGGCGCCACCCATCCTGTTACGACTGCAATATTATCGCAGTTTATTATACACGGCCCAGGTAAACTCCGAGCCCATAACAGACCTGCAAGTAAACAGGCGCCCCATCCCTGTTACGACTGCAATATTATCGCAGTTTATTATACACGGCCCAGGTAAACTCCGAGCCCATAACAGACCTGCAAGTAAACAGGCGCCCCATCCCTGTTACGACTGCAATATTATCGCAGTTTATTATACACGGCCCAGGTAAACTCGAGCCCATAACAGACCTGCAAGTAAACAGGCGCCCCATCCCTGTTACGACTGCAATATTATCGCAGTTTATTATACACGGCCCAGGTAAACTCGAGCCCATAACAGACCTGCAAGTAAACAGGCGCCCCATCCCTGTTACGACTGCAATATTATCGCAGTTTATTATACACGGCCCAGGTAAACTCGAGCCCATAACAGACCTGCAAGTAAACAGGCGCCCCATCCCTGTTACGACTGCAATATTATCGCAGTTTATTATACACGGCCCAGGTAAACTCTCGAGCCCATAACAGACCTGCAAGTAAACAGGCGCCCCATCCCTGTTACGACTGCAATATTATCGCAGTTTATTATACACGGCCCAGGTAAACTCCGAGCCCATAACAGACCTGCAAGTAAACAGGCGCCCCATCCCTGTTACGACTGCAATATTATCGCAGTTTATTATACACGGCCCAGGTAAACTCCGAGCCCATAACAGACCTGCAAGTAAACAGGCGCCCCATCCCTGTTACGACTGCAATATTATCGCAGTTTATTATACACGGCCCAGGTAAACTCCGAGCCCATAACAGACCTGCAAGTAAACAGGCGCCCCATCCCTGTTACGACTGCAATATTATCGCAGTTTATTATACAGCCAGGTAAACTCGAGCTAACAACCTGAAGCAAACAGCCCCCATCTGTTACGACTGCATATACGAGTTTATTAACAGGCCAGGTAAACTCAGCCCATAACAGACCTGCAATAACGCATCCTTTATACTGCAATATTATCGCAGTTTATACACGGCCCAGTAAACTCTGAGCCCATAACAGCCTCAAGTTAACAGGCGCCCCATCCCTGTTACAACGCGCATATAACTCAGCCATTAACTACACGACAGGGACTCCCCGTAGACTACAGACTCGCAGTAAACACGGCCCTCACTCGCCTACGACGACTGCAATAATCGCAGTTTACTATACACGCGCATATTAAATCCGGCCCATAACAGACCTGCATAACAACCCCATCCCTGTTACGACGCCATATTATCGATTATATATATCGGTACCAGGCCGTAAACTCCGAGCCCATAACAGACCTGCAAGTAAACAGGCCCCATCCCTGTTACGACTGCATATTATCGCAGTTTATTATACACGGCCCAGGTAAACTCCGAGCCCATAACAGACCTGCAAGTAAACAGGCGCCCATCCCTGTTACGACTGCAATATTATCGCAGTTTATTATACACGGCCAGGTAAACTCCGAGCCCATAACAGACCTGCAAGTAAACAGGCGCCCATCCGTCATGCATTTACGCTATATTATCAGCAGTGTAAACCGGCCCATAAACAGACCTGCAGCAAACAGCGCCCCACGTAACACGCTGCATCTATTATTATACACGGCCCAGTTAAACTCCGAGCCCATAACAGACCTGCAAGTAAACAGGGGCCCCATCCCTGTTACGACTGCAATATTATCGCAGTTTATTATACACAGCCCAGGTAAACTCCGAGCCCATAACAGACCTGCAAGTAAACAGGCGCCCCATCCCTGTTACGACTGCAATATTATCGCAGTTTATTATACACGGCCCAGGTAAACTCCGAGCCCATAACAGACGTGCAAGTAAACAGGCGCCCCATCCCTGTTACGACTGCAATATTATCGCAGTTTGTTATACACGGCCCAGGTAAACTCCGAGCCCATAACAGACCTGCAAGTAAACAGTCGCCCCATCCCTGTTACGACTGCAATATTATCGCAGTTTGTTATACACGGCCCAGGTAAACTCTGAGCCCATAACAGACCTGCAAGTAAACAGGCGCCCCATCCCTGTTACGACTGCAATATTATCGCAGTTTATTATACACGGCCCAGGTAAACTCCGAGCCCATAACAGACCTGCAAGTAAACAGGCACCCCATCCCTTGCCACCGGGTCTGAGGTAAAACTGGCTACACACTGGGGTAGCAGTTAATGAATATATAGAAAGCTTAGGCTAAGAAGTACATATGACAGTGATACCTAGCCACTAATTCGTTTAAACACTCTGCCCATGTGTTAAATATATTAGTAAAAATCGTCTGTCTACCACCAACATCCCTACAAACACCTCAAAATAAGAACAATTATTTAAAAAAAAAGACCCTTAGCCCACTCTTGCACTCAACTCTACGCCTATATAAGACATTGCGAGTTCCTGATACCCCCTCCCACCACCCAAAAAGAAAGAAAATAAATCAAGAAAAATAATTTTCCTATTAAAAACTAACCCTTTTTTGATTAACCCTTTTTGATTAACCCTTTCAATTAAATTTAACCCTTCAAATTTTTGATCGCCTTTCGTATGTTGTTCGAATTAATAAAGGCGAATAACACCCTATCAAACTATCTCAATATATGTCTTAAGATATAGTAATCAAATTCATAACATAGGCATCGTGCCCGTTATCAATCACGGTGATAACGTCATTTAAGCCCCAAGACGTCTTAGACAAATATTGGATTTCTATACATTACGAGCGTACAATCAGATTTCTTTTGCTTATTGACGGCATGTCTTTGTGAGAAGACGTTTTCCTACCTGACTGGCCAATCAGAGTTAGGTAACTTCAATACTGCACGTCTGTGATTCGCGCGCAGACACCTAAGACGTGTAGCAAGGGATCCAGTCACGACCGTGGATCTGAGATAAACTCTTGTGGAGTACAGCTGCACTCTAAATTCTATTCAGTGGAAAGTCACTGATTAGCAGTTAAATCCAACTACTTTAATAAATGGAGATGGCTCCTATTAGAATAATTGGAAAACCGATGATTCCTTCAGAGCGAAAAATCCACAGAATGAATCATTGAATTCCTCATCCAATCAATTGCTTAAATATATATATATATATATATATATATATATATATATATATATATATATATATATATATATAATATATATATATATATATTGCTTTTATTTTGTTGCCACAGACTTGTAAGATTCCGTTGGTTCAAATAAAGACCAGTTTGACATGCCGTACAATACAATTTCGTTTGTAAAAAACATTTTAACTTGAGCAGATTTCGAACCCACGACCACTAGGCCCGGAGCTCAACGCCTGCGCTTCCTCGGCTGCTACGACCGATAGCTTAGCATAACGATTTCCATATTTATCACGAGTGCAATGCATGGCGTGTGCGTAAATACACATTCTCACATTTAACAGCTTTGTTTTTTGTTTTCTGTGGAATCCTGTAAGGATAGTTTTTGCTATTGCTAGGCATCAAATTAAAATAAGACAGACATAGTTACTATTGTAATTTTTCGAAAAGTTGTAAACAAACTGATACACGTGGTTTAACCGATACATAAGTAAAAAAGAAAACAGCTGAAAAACAACGAATGAAGTGGTTGAAGAATCAGTGGGGAATGTTACTGAATCAATAAGTGAAGGAAAACTGGACTAATTCGTCTGTTGAAATTAACTCAAGTGACTGTTGAATAATTCAAATGCTGTTAACTAATTCAGATTTAAAAGTGTGGTCGTGAATTATTTTCACACGAAATACGGATGTCCCTACTGATCCGACTCTCGACTAGATTCAAAAGAATCGCCGCACAGTTTTGTCTCTGTATGCTGCGCTTGTCTACTCTGAGCCACGGCAGCGCGTGTGAACGTAGTATCTTCCCCGCATCCCCTTCGTCATTCATGGACCCGGCATCATCGCCACGTCGGCCGTCACCGGCACATCCTGCCCCTCCCCCCCCCCCCCCGATCCAACGTCCTGCTCCGAGCTAGTGTTTGGCGCCCCCGTGCTGTGAAAATAATCAAGGCGTGGCTTCGAGCGGTCGCTGCCCCAACCTCGGATCCATTGAGCCGGCGTTCCCCCCCCCCCCCCAACCTTCTTTCAGCCTCTAGAACTCTGACTAACCTCACGCCCACAGCCGACTAATGCCCGGTTGAACCATCGTGGTTCGAAACTCGGCACAGAACATTTTTGCACCGTATTTTGAGTTCAGAGCTGGACTGGAGATAGAGATAAAGTTCATTTCGAACCACTGAAATTGGCGGTTCGAATTCTCGATCCGAGATCAGCAACCGTCGTCGACAAATGTAGTTTGAAAATACCCCAACAGGTAGAATTACGGTCGATTGTGTTCTTGGGAAATTAAAACAACGTTACACGCACATCCAGTTCTAGGCATAGTGTAAAATATGCCTACTTCCATGACGTCATGCATTACGGACCAACAGCAAAATTTGTCTCATACTTAATCTCGATCTCACACTTTGGAACCGAGATCGACTGATCGGAGATCCAGAATCATGAAATAATGTTGGTGCAACACTTTTACATTGGAACCAAGATCAGACTGGATCCTGGTTCGGAACTAGGATAATTTGATCTTGGATCGGGGAAGATGTTGGTGCGACGGGGCATAAATCCTTACCGGGCGCCTCCCCCGCGTCATCCGAAAACCCGGGCGTCACTGGAGTCCGGCAGCCATCGTACTCACTCGTACACTTGTCCGCTCACTCACACTTGTACACTCACAATACTGCTTCCTGTTTATTACTGGCTGTCAGTTACACGGGGCGTGTCCAAACAACTGTCGTCCAATCACAACAGTAGGAGAAAAGAACAAGTTTCGGAGTCTACCTCGCCTACGAATAAATTCGCGGAACACTCGTGGCTCTATTGATTGATTGATTGGAAATGTTTTTATTGCGCCATGAACAGATAATACATGCCCATATAGCCACAATATGGAACAGTAAACATTCCAGTGTATATTTACATTCTCCTGCACAAGATGTGAACATGAAGGAGCATCATTGGGAAAACTGGAACATACGAGAAAGTAAAGAGGAAAGCGAAGGTGGGGGAAAATAACCGAAAACCTAGACACGAATAAAATATAAGAGTACAAGAGATGGAACACAAACAGTGGTGCTGAAAGAAGATAAAGGAAAGGCGAATATGGGATTGAAAACATAGGAAAGGGAAGAAACAATATATGCGTGTGTAATTGATATTTGCGGGTATAAGGCGCCGCACAGCCATAGGAATATATTGGTGTATACATTGATGCATTTGAAAACCAAGGAAAATAACAACACAATCAAAAGTCACAGAGGATCCTATGTATACAATTCATTCTGGTTGTCCCAAAATACTCTGAGGCGTGGCTCATTCCCTGTCTCAGTATAAAGAGTGCTCACTTCAGAGAGCGCTTTTTCGCACAACCTGGCGAGAGTATTACTTCGTTCTGGCTCTCTCTCTCTCTCTCTCTCTCTCTCTCTCTCTCTCTCTCTCTCTCTCTTTTCTCTCGCTTTCTCGCTGTGTGAAATTGAAACAACCGCTCCCTCTGACATCAGACAGGCAGCAAATACCAAAATGCGGGAAATCAAGTTAAGCTACGATCACGGCCATTACAATTGGAAGAACTTTGTGTGTATTAAAAATTTTCGCGAATAATTATTGCACTACAGGAATAACTTTTACGTTAGAAATAATATTTTTTTTTGTTTTATATATTTACGTCGTCGGTTACAGCACGTATTGCGTGTAACTGTGAACAAAATGCAAACATAACAAAAATACGCAGTATGGTAAAATCGACACACAGCCAAAAAGTCTTTAACTATTTATAAATACATATTACGTCAGTTATTTCGTTGGCTAAAACATTAAAAATAATTCACGTACAGGTCAAATGCGATATCGTTTAATCCCGGAAAGCTACTATAAACTCATTCAAACGCTGATTCACCGTGAATAAATATGGCGCGTGGTCAGAGTGTGCGAGAGAGCGCTAGCGAAAGTGTACCTGTGTGCTCTCTTTGTGTTTGCACTCTTTCGCACTATCTCTAACGAATTAAGACGATCAGATAGCGTTCTCTGTGACGTGATTATGACGTGATCGCGCGAGAGCGAATAGAGAGAGAGAGAGAGCGCTCTTTCGCACTCTCGCTCTCACGAATGACGTCACAGAGAACACACACTGGTCGTTTCAGTTTGTCCTAGAGTGTGCGAAGAAGCGAGAGCACGAAATTGTACACTCACCGCGCTCTTTCATATACTCTCTGGCATTCTCAATGTTTTTTGACAACAGTTATGTAATGTTATGTCACACGGTGGGTACCAAAAAAAAAATTTTAGGTTATTCTATTTCTATGAATTACTTATTAAAATTGCACTTGAGTGTAGTTTGTGGTAATTACATTCAGAAATTACATTTGGTGGTAAAATTATTTCAGCCATAAAAAACCGGCTTAGCAGACAGGTTTAGGCGGCTCTTATCATCGAAGTCTTGAGAGCTGATGAGGGTGAAGCGAGGTGAGTATGGAGCAGCGCCGGAATGCAAGGGTGGGAGAAACGGGAGATACCAGAGAAAAGCCGCCGACCAGCGGCATCATACGGCAAGATTCCCACACGTGAAAACCCGGGAGCGACCTCGCCTTGAATCGAACCCTGTTCGCCTTGCTTGATGAAAGTCGTGTTTTTACTCAAAATTAAGTTGTGTACATTTCTGCAATTTCGGACATAATTTTTTTTATTATGTTTGGGTAACTAAGAAATATTGTTTATTTTATTTTTTTTTTTATAAAAGAATTTCTGAAAAATGTTAAAAATTGATTAACACTGTTTGCTAAAGGACAGGTTTGTAAACACAGCATGCTATTTATATTGTTTACTCTAGCTTTAGCTTAAACCGTGTTGTACTTTACTTTCGGAGTAGCGTTTTGGAACGCTGCCTTAGAATAGATTTACGTCGTGGAAATGATAAGCGCTCTGCTAAAATGAACCAGCAAATCCGCGCTGAAAAAAAAAAAACCTTTGGCAGCAGCTACGAAAACTGTTTGGTTGACGCTTTCCAAGGCGAGATCTTCTTGCTGGCAGAAAACAGATGGTCGTGCCCAATAACACGTAGATTGACAAGTACCAACTATGTTCAGTGCTCACTAACATGTTTGGTTGACGCTTTCCAAGGCCAGATCTTCTTGCTGGCAGAAAACAGATGGTCGTGCCCAATAACACGTAGATTGACAAGTACCAACTATGTTTACTGCTCACTAACATGTTTGGTTGACGCTTTCCAAGGCCAGATCTTCTTGCTGGCAGAAAACAGATGGTCGTGCCCAATAACACGTAGATTGACAAGTACCAACTCTGTTTAGTTCTCACTAACATGTTTGGTTGACGCTTTCCAAGGCCAGATCTTCTTGCTGGCAGAAAACAGATGGTCGTGCCCAATAACACGTAGATTGACAAGTACCAACTCTGTTCAGTGCTCACTAACATGTTTGGTTGACGCTTTCCAAGGCCAGATCTTCTTGCTGGCAGAAAACAGATGGTCGTGCCCAATAAGACGTAGATTGACAAGTACCAACTATGTTCAGTGCTCACTAACATGTTTGGTTGACGCTTTCCAAGGCCAGATGTTCTTGCTGGCAGAAAACAGATGGTCGTGCCCAATAACACGTAGATTGACAAGTACCAACTCTGTTCAGTGCTCACTAACATGTTTGGTTGACGCTTTCCAAGGCCAGATCTTCTTGCTGGCAGAAAACAGATGGTCGTGCCCAATAACACGTAGATTGACAAGTACCAACTATGTTCAGTGCTCACTAACATGTTTGGTTGACGCTTTCCAAGGCGAGATCTTCTTGCTGGCCGAAAACAGATGGTCGTGCCCAATAACACGTAGATTGACAAGTACCAACTATGTTCAGTGCTCACTAACATGTTTGGTTGACGCTTTCCAAGGCCAGATCTTCTTGCTGGCAGAAAACAGATGGTCGTGCCCAATAACACGTAGATTGACAAGTACCAACTATGTTTACTGCTCACTAACATGTTTGGTTGACGCTTTCCAAGGCCAGATCTTCTTGCTGGCAGAAAACAGATGGTCGTGCCCAATAACACGTAGATTGACAAGTACCAACTCTGTTCAGTGCTCACTAACATGTTTGGTTGACGCTTTCCAAGGCCAGATCTTCTTGCTGGCAGAAAACAGATGGTCGTGCCCAATAACATGTAGATTGACAAGTACCAACTCTGTTTAGTTCTCACTAACATGTTTGGTTGACGCTTTCCAAGGCCAGATCTTCTTGCTGGCAGAAAACAGATGGTCGTGCCCAATAACACGTAGATTGACAAGTACCAACTATGTTCAGTGCTCACTAACATGTTTGGTTGACGCTTTCCAAGGCCAGATCTTCTTGCTGGCAGAAAACAGATGGTCGTGCCCAATAACACGTAGATTGACAAGTACCAACTCTGTTTAGTTCTCACTAACATGTTTGGTTGACGCTTTCCAAGGCCAGATCTTCTTGCTGGCAGAAAACAGATGGTCGTGCCCAATAACATGTAGATTGACAAGTACCAACTCTGTTTAGTTCTCACTAACATGTTTGGTTGACGCTTTCCAAGGCCAGATCTTCTTGCTGGCAGAAAACAGATGGTCGTGCCCAATAACACGTAGATTGACAAGTACCAACTATGTTTACTGCTCACTAACATGTTTGGTTGACGCTTTCCAAGGCCAGATCTTCTTGCTGGCAGAAAACAGATGGTCGTGCCCAATAACACGTAGATTGACAAGTACCAACTATGTTTACTGCTCACTAACATGTTTGGTTGACGCTTTCCAAGGCCAGATCTTCTTGCTGGCAGAAAACAGATGGTCGTGCCCAATAACACGTAGATTGACAAGTACCAACTATGTTCAGTGCTCACTAACATGTTTGTTTATTGTCAATAACTAGGGATAGGAACATTTCGGAAGTTCATTTCAGAACAAGATAGACGTCAAACACGTGTACACTGATGTTCAGTTTGCAGTTGGATCACAGTTTATTAGACACGCCCTGGACGACTCTGAGCCAATAGCGGACTTGTAAGGAAACAAGTAGCGAATCCCATACTGCCAGGTGTGCAGTAACACTGTCTACTGTCTGAGGCAGCAGACAGTGATCTAGCAACTGAGGGTTGAGTGTACACAGGACTGTGGAGTCCAGCCTATGGGTCATTGAACTCGCGAAATTTTTTCTATCCCTATCAATAAGTTTATTGGCTGCCACCAAAACTTTTAGTTGTTCAGCAATATTGTGAATGTCATCTACAGTAATATAATGTTGCAACGACTTCACAACTACATCTATTATATTCTGCGCGTGCGCTCTGTCTGACATATTCGAAGGCTGTGTTCTAAGTAGTCAGAATACATAAACTCGCGCACTCTCACTCGGAAGTGATGTCAGAGAGTACTGTTCCATTTGACAGAGTGCGAGTGCACGAGTGAATGTTGCGAGTGGCGTGTGTCGATGCATGTTCTATGCATGCTCTCGGGATATTGTTTGTTTATTTACGTTCGAACACGGTCGTCATCCACACGATGCTCAACGAAGAAACCATTTTTCACTGTAAGTGAATGGTTGCAATAGCGGGAAAATATTCCTTTATAATACATAATGAGTTTGCTAGTGTATATCATGTTCAATATGCATCGCAATAGGAGTGTTATTTAAATGGTACAAATAATAATAACACCCACGATCATAAGGATTAAGATGATTTGTTTACTTCCAGGGAATGAAAAAAATAAACTGCATACAATAATAATACTCGTAAATAGCTAGTGCGAGTGTGGATCTGTTCCAAATGAAGAGTATGCAGGGAATTGTGGGTAGGGAGAGCGAGTGAGTGTGCAAGTATTGGTTATTTGGAACATGGTCGAAGTGGCAACCTTCAGTCTGGCGACGACGCCATATTTGTTCGTGTTCGCTTCTTTGCCTCAGGTTGCGAAATAATTCATGATGGGCATTCTTAAGGGCATCGTTTATATAAGTACTTTCTTCTTCATAAGTAGATGTTGCACGTAAAATATGCCAGAAAATTAACCGTCCACGAAGTGAAGTGTGCAGGCCTTGTCGAGTGTGCTACATATGCTCCAGACAATACAATAAAGTCGAGGAAAGTGGCGCAACGGTAACACACTGAGCTCGCATGTGAGGGCTACAGGGTTCGAGTCCCGCTCATACCGATGTTTATCTTAGTTTTTTTTTGGTGACCACAAACTTGTTGGCGCTAAACACTGAGAAAAGGGTTTTGTTGAATCAAACAATATTTGTTTAGTGCAACAAAATTATTTGTTTGTATAGGGACAGTGAAATATTTGGTTGCTGAAACAAAATTATTTTGTTGTTCTCATTTGGTTCCCCCAAACTGTAAGCTTTGGTTGGTGCAACTAAAGATTTTTTTTGGCTACACGTACGTTAAACAATTTCGGCTGATATAAAGCAAGTTTACAAGTTCAACGGAGTTTCTGACCTAGATCACCTGCGTCCGAGCACTACGCCATAGTAATCTCAGCTTAAATGACAACTGATGACGCCGGAAAGCTTTTAAATAGATATACTGCAAATATTGGGCAACCTGTACAAACATATCTTTCAAGTTCTACAGCTTTACTTGCCAGTTTCTTGTTGCATTGTTTTATTGATATGTTTATAGGATTGTTAAGCATTAATAGATACACTAACAAACACGGTTACTATCCTAATTGTCACAAAAAATACAAACAAACTCTCGAGATGTATTTTCACACGAAGGCGGTCAAATGAGTGGCCAAACATACACACACACACACACACACACACACACACACACACACACACACACACATATATATATATATATATATATTATATATATATATATATATATATATTTGATTCAACAAAATATTTAGTTGACAGTCTAAATTTTTTTGGCCCAACACAGAGATTTTCTTAAACATAAATCTTGTTAGCCGAGCAAAACTTTTTTTTTTTCCAACCTTGGTTGATCAATAATATATTTTGTTAGGGCAACTAAATATATATTTGGCCACATACAAACAAATATTTTGTTGGATTTTCTCTCAGTGCAAAATATTATGTCATGCCTATATTGACAAAAGAGTATTGTGGCCTGTAATACAATGTTTTTGGCCAACATAAAACCGTTTTTTTCTTCAATGTGCCGCTCCGTTGACTGGGTCACTCCGTGCTACGATAATCACTAGTATTACATACAAAAATGATGAAAGAAACCTAAATGTACGACTAAATAAAGCTGGAAACAACTAAACAAGGTTATTGAGAATGCCAAATAAACCAATCATAAAAATTTGATTATTAAATAAAATTACTTAACATTATGTAATGATTTTAAATGTCAACCCCGCAAAATATCCCGTAAATGTCCCCCCCCCCCCAAAAAAAATAAAATTAGAAACTGCATTGTTGCTGGATCCGGAAAAAAAACTATAAGTAGTTTGTGAGCAGCAGGCAGTGTTGGTTTCAAGCACAATCAGCGTTAGAGTAGGCAGGT
The DNA here is from genome assembly GCA_029891345.1 of Dryococelus australis. NCBI lineage: Eukaryota > Metazoa > Arthropoda > Insecta > Phasmatodea > Phasmatidae > Dryococelus > Dryococelus australis. Next base: position 194,116,881 of record CM056998.1, on the reverse strand, counting down.
ACAGTAATGTTAGAGTAGGCAGATACAGTCAATGTTAGAGTAGGCAGGTACAGTCAATGTTAGAGTAGGCAGGCACAGTCAATGTTAGAGTAGGCAGGTACAGTCAATGTTAGAGTAGGCAGGTACAGTCAATGTTAGAGTAGGCAGGTACAGTCAATGTTAGAGTAGGCAGGTACAGTCAATGTTAGAGTAGGCAGGTACAGTCAATGTTAGAGTAGGCAGGTACAGTTAATGTTAGAGTAGGCAGGTACAGTCAATGTTAGAGTAGGCAGGTACAGACTTTTTCTCAAGCCCTGCTATAGTTCTACTTTTGGGATATTCCTCCGCCCCCTGCGAACGAAGCTTAAACAAGTACTGAGAAATGACACCAAAGGTACGATGAGCCGCATTCGTGTGCACTCAGTGTAATAATATTTGGTATAAGGACTATTTCTTACTAGCTATTACCAACACACCTGTTTCTTCTCTGTTTTTATACATATTATTTATAAATGAGCAATTATAAGTGGTAGGTAAAACAGGCAGTGACACCTAAAATATTTGCAAAGGCTGGATGTATTTTTTTCGATGACGTATCAGCGATAAACTAGTTGTTCTATTGTAAATATTGTTAGTAATTAACATGTTCAAAATTTTCGTGTTGCATTTCCACCTTTAGAAACGTGTGTTTCCAATAGTAATGACAGGATAATCCGTTCTGAGAACACAAGAGTGGCATTATAACAACATTTCAAATTAGTTTTATTTTATAAGTGTTAGTGATTACCTTATTGTAATTGAAGGTGTGTTTTTAATTTACGTTATGTTAATAAGTACTTGTCTGTTCATACGTTTCTAACGTACTTTTCTTTGTGTTCTGTAGGTAAGTTGATGCAGAATACGCTGAACAGCAAAATGTAAGTTGATTTTTTATCCTGAATCGTAAGGGCTAATTTTTTACGTATGTTTATTATAAGTCAAGTCGGAAGCAAACATATAAACTTGGTTATTTTATATTGTTACCTGTTTTATCGTGTTTCGGTAATGCTAAACAAAAGTTTAAAAATTTATTTTTTGTTACTCGAAAAAACCTTTTCTGTTCTTTCCTGTTTGCATCCTTCTGTTCTTACCGACAGTCCACATAGCATATTTTTTAGCTCTTCAGTGATATATTTTCTCTTTTCAAGTCAACCACGCGTGTCGTAGTCTACAGTTAATAAAAGCTAATCCATCTCTCGACTTGCTAGATTCGCTGTCTTCTTTATTAATGCCATTTCCATAACTTTGCTTTACACTTAACACAACCCACAAACCCACTACACAAACCTGAACCAATTTGTTCTAAAGAAGTCTGAAAATTCGGCAAGGGAAGATTTCTTCCTGTTTCACCGTTTATTTTGTTGCGCTCTAATTACATTAAAAGGGTTAAGATATTTACAATAGTCGTCCATTGGTTTATCCCTCCAAATCGTGACATAATCATACGCCCAGAAAATTACTGTGAAACTTTTAAAGACTATGGAACGGTTATTGAATATGGAAAAGACACTGGTATAGTTGACTGGAAGTCCAGCTAGAATGAGATGTTTAAACTCACAAGGTATTGTAATTTTCAGTTAAATATAGCTGAAATATTAACTGAGAGAACAAAATGTAGCAGTGCTATTGTTAGAGGCGAAGAACATTACAGAACCGATTGTCTCATGTATAAAGGGGTATGCGTTAATACGTTTTTCCTTTGAAAAAACTAATCTCAAAAATTCTCTTAAACTCTAAATAACTTGAAGATTCGTATATTTGTTTTCTTTACTGCTGTTTCAACCTTTTCTGTTTCGTGGTTGTTCCCGTAGGTTAGACTGTTTTTAAAACATAAAATTAAGGCTCTAAAAGCTACATTGCCTTCGATAATAGTTCAAGGTCTTTGAATGTCATGGGCACAGGTCAGGACCGAGGTCAGCTGGTTCCAATATGGCGGCTGGGTGACGTCACAACACGGCGGCCTGCTGGTCGGCGCTTGGCGCTTACTACCTTGTCCCCTTGCCACAAACTCCGCCAAACCTAATCTACTGAAGTGAAAATAAATCACAACAATCGTTACACTTCTTCCTGTAATTGACTAGACTACATGGAAACACATTCGCGGTACCTCACTTTCAAAATAATATTTAAGTTAATATTATGATTAGATCTTCCCAGTAATGATATTTCACAGCGTTGCACATTTCCAAACCCTTTCAATATTAGTTGATAAATATTTTTGGAAGGAAAAATTGTATTTCGCCTTCACATTTTATTGTCACACATATCTTAAGGCTAAAATTGGACAGTGTGACAGAGGCTTAAGACATCAGCTTCTTCATTCAAGTCGGGCCGCCTCGCCGGCCATTCCTAGCGTTGGGGGCCGTGGTGGCTGAGCGGATAGATTGTTGTCCTCGCACCAAGGCGGACCGGATTCAATCCCGGCCTGGTCACCCCCGAAATTTCGCAAGTGGGAATCGTGACGGACTGTGCTGTTGGTCGACGGATTTTCTCGGGGATCTCCAGTTTTCCCCCGCCCTTTCATTCCGGCGCTGCTCGATACTCACCTCGCTTCACCGGCTCTCAAGACCTCGAGGTTAAGAGCCGCCCAAATATCTGCACCCTCTCCACTATTTTAACTTCAAACTACACTGTCACAAACGTGGGCAGGATTTCAGGTTAGAACATTGTTTATACATTGCGAAGGTTGCACGCCTCCTCAAACCTAGTTATGATGCAACTATGGGCCGTTCACGGTAAGCTGAGAACTTTTAAGGCCCTAGTTACATTATTCTTTCCGCCATTTTTATCTTATAAATACTGTGATTTAAATAATAAACACAGTGCTTATATTCCACCGTACTTGGGTGTTTACATCTAAGGCTGTAATAACATATATTTATTGACTATTATTGCGAAGAGAGTGCTTTCAAAAGTGCTCAATTTACCGTGAATAGTCTATAGAAAACATTGAAGTCACTGAATGCATTTTATTTAGTTAAAAAACTTTGTCTGTTGAGAATTCGCATGTAAACAAACACGAGCATCACGCGACTTTAAAACTTAAAAACCCGTTAGAAGTAAAAATATTTCACTATTTGTATATTAGATTCAGACATCGTCCAACTGGTAGTCTTCGTATGAAGTATTAAGTTAAACGAAGGAAACAATTTTTCAGTTCTACAATTTTTTTTATAGCCACCCTCAGTTAAAAAAATGTTTGTGAGTAGGTACTACATAAAAAAAACCACGCGTGTGCGAAAGGAAATTAATTTAAAAATAGCAAGAAGTTGTCCTTTGTAAATGCTTTTTACAGTCACTACTACACGATTTTTTTATGTCCATGAAACCAAAAGAATATAATTTTTGATTTCCGCACATTAATTGAGACGACATGCTTCACATATCAAACTGTTCGGCCTTTGCAGCCAGACCAACGATTTTGTGATATACGCTGTTCGCGATAAAGTGAGCACTTTTTAAGGCCCTCAGAACTGGTATTAACCGCTAATAAAAACACCTTATTGCAGCGTAAGGTATTAAATTTCGATGATGGTGAAATGTATACACTGTGCTTATTGGTTACATTGCAATGTTTTCAGGAAGATGGAAATTGGATGAAAGGAAACATCTATAAGGGCCTTAAAAAGTGCTCACTTTACGGTGAACAGCCTATAATAACCTTGCATGTAAGCCGACCTCCCGTGGCGTAGCCGGTTGGTGCGCCGCAAGTCTCGGGTGCGGGAGGTTCTGGGTTCGAATCGTAGGTAAAGCAAGGTCTTATTTAAATTAGGTCCTAAGTTAGTTTTTAAACCTAGTCCTGATAAGCTTTCATGAATAAAACTGGGGGACGATAATATGCCCTTACCGATCCAATCTAACCTTGCGTTTAACACTTTGTAGACTATGCTCGAGTGTAGCTCAAGCAAAGTTAACTTGATAATTTCTTTGTTGTTCAGAACAAATTTCGCATGGATGTGCAGTCTTTTTTCGGCTGGTGTTTAACATGACCTCACAAGAATACGACAGCGCTGTAACAATGACATTGATAACAATAGGATTTATTATTATAGCCACTCAAAGGGACATGATTGATTGTAAATCGTTTTATACGATAAAGGACATTCCATTGGGCCCATACCAGATCGGCTCTCCATTGGTTGATGACCGGCCAATAATGAACGTCGTAATGTACTGGGTTGTGTCCGATGTGGTATGGACCAATAGGACGATGGTGAGTCCTAACACAAACACCAACAGAACTGGTGTTCTTGCAGCAGTGGATATAGGTGACTCACTTCTAATTTGTTTTAATTGCCAATAAATTTGTGCAGACATCAATGTGTTGAGCAGATTGACTGAGTTTTGGGGCCAATGCGTCTGTTTTGAGTAACTGAATAACTGGGAGGTTATAGTAAGATACATTTGTGAAACAACCTTATGGATACCGGTGTATTTTTGCATGTCTATATATATATATATATATATATATATATATATATATATATATATATATATATATATATATATATATATATATACACACCAAATGTCACCAATATTATATAGACTTTATTTTTGTTGTTGCAAATTGTGTGTGTGTATATATATATATATATATATATACACACACACACACACACACACACCAAATTTGCACAAAAATAAATAAAGTCTATATAATACTGGTGACATTTGTCAGGCATAAATTTAAAAAGTTGGACAGAAGAACTAATCGTAAAGAAGCAAGTTTGACCAATTTAATGGGAAATACTATCTGCTAGTAACAGGAAAATTAAACCTACTTACCTTTCTCGGGCATTTGGTAGAGCGAAACTCTTCAATCAGTCCGGACGTCAGTCGAACTGGACGTAAATCATCCATTCTGACGAAGCTGTTAAGTATAGGTTATTCACGGTAAAGTGAGCACTCTTTAAGGCCCTGCTAAATTTTTCCTTTCAATTAATTTCTACTTTTCCGCCACTATTTAATGTAAACATTGCAATATGTTTAATTAATTCTGTGTATACATTTCATCTCTCTCGAAAGTTAACGTCTGAGGCTGCAATAAAATATATTTATAATGGGTTTGTGCCGTTTAGAAGGCCCTTAAAAAAGTTCTCACTTTACCGTGAACAACCTATGGATGTTTAGCCCACTTCCAGGCCATCACGCAGTCGGTAACGAAGTTGGTACTCCTGCATCAAAGCTACGGACCACGCAGTTTGGTGCCTGCGTCCCTAAATATTCTGCTGCTTAAGACGCCCGTCTACCTAGAGCTTTTTCTCGCGTTTGAAGCCGAGAGGCGAGGGAGCGTTAAAGGCGACACTGCCACGCGCACCAAGTCTCCCATCGCCACTAAGCGCAAGGCTCTGGACGGGCGTGCAGTGTTCTCGTAGTGCTGCGTGTACCTATGGGACTTTCAGCGGCGACCCTATAATATTATTGGTTGAAAATGTGCAGGAAGGTTCAATGCATGTCCTTTGACTAGTTCTGTATGTATCTGTCGCGTACATTCTGAGATACAACGCTTTGAACAAGTTTTTTTTTTTTTTTTTTTTTTTTTGCTCGCTCTGAAATGGTGTTTCTAATTAACGTGAGGTCTTGAAAACACTCAACAGCCGTCGTAGGAAATGTGTGTTTTTTTCCCTAGGTCAGTACACTGGACGCACGTGTAATAGTTTCGTAGAAAAACGTGTATTTCGAACACTCTGCAACTCACTTCAAGCGCCAGGGCGCCTTAAGTGAAAAATGCGAAACCAGATCCGGACATGAAACAAAGACCTCCTGCCTTTGTGTGAGACGCGCCTAGTTTTGTAGCTGTTTAGCATAATTTTCAATCATTTCATATTATGTTGTATAATAACTCATACAGGCGCCTCCGGAAATTTCGTTAGCGTGTAAAATTCATGAACAGGTTTTCAAATTATGGCCAATAATTCATGTCTTGATAGTGAAAGAGATAAGATCCTTCGAAAAGCTGGGCAACAAGGAAAAACAGAAGATGTGCCTTCAGCCCTAAGCAATATATATATATATATATATATATATATATATATATATATATATATATATATATATATATAATTGCTTAGGGCAATATATATATATATATATTGCTCATAACTATGATACGGCCTTCTGTAGTTAGTTCTAATCATAACTTTTCTTTTGAATAACTGCGTGTATTTATATATATATATATATATATATATATATATATATATATATATATATATATATGTATATATATATATATATATATATATGTATATATATATATATATATATATATATATATATATAAAAATACACGCAGTTATTCAAAAGAAAATAACTGCGTGTATTTATATATATATATATATATATATATATATATATATATATATATATATATATATATATAAATACACGCAGTTATTCAAAAGAAAAGTTATGATTAGAACTAACTACAGAAGGCCGTATCATAGTTATGAGCGGATGCACAACATTTAAGTGCAATGAAGAGAAATAATTTTATTTTGTTAGTTCTATTTGTTTCGATTTAGTAAGTTATGTTTGTGAAATATATACAAAAGTATATCAAGGAAAGATATCAGAAGCCTGATATTTTATAGTCACAATCTTGTAAGAAGTGTGTTTATAGCCTGTTCACGGTAAAGTGAGCACTTTTGGGAGACCTCTCATTTGGAATAATAGTCAATAAATATATTTCATTTTAGCCTTAGACGTTAACTTCAGATTGCGGTGGAATCTACTCACTATGTTTGTTACCTACATGGTAATGTTTACTTTAAATGTTTGTTGAAGTATAGAAAATGGCTGAAATAAAATTTAACTAGGGCTTCAAAAGTGCTCACTTTACCGTGCACAGCATATACCTCCATATATTATTGCATTCTATGTTTAATTTTGTCGAATTATTCGTCCTGGTTACCTTATGTGGCCTCATATTTTGAAGTGCAGTAAGTTATAGCAGAAAATATTTTAATTTTTTTTATTTTTATAATTTAGGCCTTTTTCACATTCATCCAGTTCATGCTTTCAGAAACTATTCAAACTGCTGTCGAGCGATTTGAAATATTTTACCTCTAATTAGGAAATAACTTTTCACTGTTTATCTCTACCGCGTAAAGCACGTGAGCATTATTTGCTAAGGTGGGGCGTTGTTCCTTAATTTTTCCCATAATTTTCTGGTTTTTCAGGAAGAGAAGAATGAGAGGCGTAGCTCTGCGTACACTCGCACACACATATATTCTACTTCGGTTATAAAAATTGTCGCTCTGTGCACAAGGCGAACCGGTTTCAAATCCCGATCGGGTCACCGGCCTTTTCGCTTGTGGGAATCGTGCCGGACGATGCCGTTGGTTGGCGAGTTTTCTCGGGGATCTCCCGTTTCCCCCGCCACTTCATTCCGACGCCGCTCCATATTCACTTATATCGCCCTCATCGGCTCTCAAGACCTCGCTGTTAAGAGCCGCCCAAATCTCTTCCACTCACTCACTTTGTGCACGAAATAGATGTGCATAAAATTTATTACAAAAATATTTGTAATCATAATTATTAATTTATTGCAAACAATTAGAGTGGTTATTATTTTCGTTTTGCTTTATTCTTATAATGCAGAATATGCTTTCTAAAGCATCGAAAATGGAAATACCCCTAAATTTTGATAAAAGTGAATTTTAGTAATTTTTTAAAATATTTATACAAGTTACTTTTTAAAGGGATTTCACAGTTTTTCACAATTCATGCATTCTTCTTTCGTGTGCAAAATGAATCGTAACTTACTGACAATGTTTTCAGTGCGTGTAGTACGATTTGAAGGCTGTTCAGGGTAAACTGAGCACTTCTGAAAGCCCTGCTTAAGATCTACTTATGTGCATATTGTGTATTCTTCCGCCATGTGTAAAATTAACATTGCCAAGGGCCTGGTCACTCTATTCATGCGTCGATCAAGTGAAACTGTGACATTATTACGAAGATAAATATTTAATTTGCTCATTATTACACGTATATGCATAAAAATACATAAAGCAAAATTAATACTTTCAGTTTTCTCCAATGTTTACCTAACGCTTTGAATTCCATGTTCCGATATGGGACTTCTTGTTCTCCTCCGTTACCAACTTTATTTGTCGTATGCCAGTCATTCTGCCCATTAAAATACATGCAAGTAGTAACAGTGACATTTTTCGAAGGTTGATTTAAAAGCTGCTCACTTTACCGTGAACTGCCTTCAGTGAGTGTAGCATATTGTACAGTTGTGCGAAGTGCTCCATTGGAGCTACTCTCCTGCCTTCAGTGAGTGTAGCATATTGTACAGTTGTGCGAAGTGCTCCATTGGAGCTACTCTCCTGCCTTCAGTGAGTGTAGCATATTGTACAGTTGTGCGAAGTGCTTCATTGGAGCTACTCTCCTGCTTTCAGTGAGTGTAGCATATTGTACAGTTGTGCGAAGTGCTTTATTGGAGCTACTCTCCTGCCTTCAGTGAGTGTAGCATATTGTACAGTTGTGCGAAGTGCTTCATTGGAGTTACTCTCCTGCCTTCAGTGAGTGTAGCATATTGTACAGTTGTGCGAAGTGCTCCATTGGAGCTACTCTCCTGCCTTCAGTGAGTGTAGCATATTGTACAGTTGTGCGAAGTGCTCCATTGGAGCTACTCTCCTGCCTTCAGTGAGTGTAGCATATTGTACAGTTGTGCGAAGTGCTCCATTGGAGCTACTCTCCTGCCTTCAGTCCCCGTGTCCATGATGGTGGATGTGTTGCACGTGAAGGATTTTTATGGTCGGTCCTGTACACAACACACAATCGGTGTTCGGTGCTTTGAGCATCTCCCTGTCGAGTAAAGGCTGTTCACGATAAAGCGAGCACTTTTGAAATGAGCCTTACGAAAAAGTCACTGCGCCTACCTGCATATATTTTAACTTGCGCACTAAGTGACATTCGGCCAGTAAAGTTGATAACGATGGATGGGTTGTGGTTCCATTTCTTAACGTCCAATAAAAAGTGTTACGTAATCATTTGTGATAATTTTTTAATTATTTATTTCGCTTTCTTTCTTTTAATGCGAGGAAGTGAAAAAATGAGCATATGTGTAAGATATTTACTTTACTAATAATTTTTTCAGTTTTACTTTACTGACGCATGACTTAAGTGATGAAGCACCCGGTAATGTTAAAGTTACATAAGGCGGAAGAATACACAACATGCATACAATTAGAACTCAAGCAGGACTTTCAAAAGTGCTCATTTTACGGTGAACCGCCTGTAATCATATTTGGTAACCCAACACGCAGTTCGCTTTTCACTGATTGTGAAAATCACTCTCGAAACCAAGTATCAAAAATTGAAACTTTTGCAACACTTGAGCTCGTAAATTAATTTGGGAATGAAATGGTTAAGAGAAGGAACCCGTTTTCTTACATCGCTGTCAACTTTACTGGGATCTCGCCAACCGGTGTGTCAATTAAAATACACGGACTCGAAAGAAGGTTGATTTAAAAAGTGATCTACAAGCTGGTCACTGTAAAATGAGCACTTTCGAAAGCCCTGCTTAAGATCTACTTGTAAACACGTTGTGTATTCTTCCGCCTTATGTAAAATTGACATTGATATGGGCCTCAGCACTATATTCATTCGTTGGTCAAATGAAACTGTGAAATTATTAAGGAAGTAAATACTTTACAAATATGCTAATTTTTACACTTCGATGCATAAAAAAAAAAACAAAATGAAAGAAATAATTTTAAGTTATGACAAATGGTTAACTGCCACTTTCGACTTTAAGATATGGAACTACTTTCAATCCATCGTTACCTACTTTACTGGGCGAATGTCACTCAGTGTGGCCATTAAAATATATGCATTCAGGGGCAGTGACTTTTTTCTAAGGTTCACTTCTAAATTGCTCACTTTATCACGAAGGGCCTTTATCAAGATATACTAATTAATGTTTAGTGTATAGTTACATTTGGTCCGGAAGCTCAAACATTCATATGGAATCAAATAACGGCGGTTAAGTCTTCCTCCATTAACTTTATTGAGATAATTTCTCCCCGCCTTTTATTCGCTCTGTGGAATACACTGAGTGGTGGATGTCGAGTTTGCTATGAAAATGGAGTATCATTGCGTTCGCTGCCTTTTTGGCGCCATGACAACCCGAAAAACGCACAAATTTAACCAAAACATTGTGGTAGAGTTTCTTTTGGACAGGGATGAGAGGGGTCGATGTTTTGTGGAAGCAGTTTTAAGTTCGGCCCCTGATCACTTGCGACCGAGCGCTACGCCTTAGTAATCTCAGCTAATGTGACAACTGATGACGCTGGAAAGCTTTTAAATAGATATACTGCAAATATTGGGCAACGCGTGCAAACAAATAGTTCAAGTTGCACAGCTTTACTTGTCAGTTTCTTGTTGCAGTGCTTTATTAATGTGTTTATACGATTGTTATGCGTCAATGGATGCACTAACAAACACGGTTACTATCCTAATTGTGACAACAAATACAAACAAACTCTCGAGCTGTATTTTTGAACGAAGGCAGTCAAATGAGTGACCAAAAAAATATATACAGTTGATTCAACAAAATATTTAGTTGACACTCTAATTTTTTTGGCTCAACACATCGATTTTGTTTATTCAAATATAAACTTTGTTAGAAGAACAAAAGTTAAATTTATGCTTTTCAAATTTTTTTTGCTCAGCAATATATTTTGTTCGATTTTCTCTCAGTGTAGGCGCCAGCCAGCCGCCATATCGTGACTTCATCCAACCATCCTCGTGGTGCCAGGTGACTTTGACCTTGACCTTAAACTTGACCTTGTATGACCTTAAACACATTAAATCAGAATATTCCCCAAAACATTTCAAAAACTATTCTAAATTTTCCAAAAATATATTTAAAAAAATATAAAGAATTTGTTTTAAAAAATTATGAAAAAACTATAGGAAACTAAAATTTCGAATGTTTGAGATTATAGGGGATGGGTATTGGAGCCTTGAAGCTGTTCATACTCTGTCGTTCCGGTCGTCCGATTGCCACCTTGTCCGCCATGTCAGATGTCTGTTAGCCTGACCTTGACCTTTGACCTAGACTCTGTTTACCTTTGACCTTCAAAGCTAAGAATTCGAAAAAAAATTGAACAAATTTAAATATCGAGGGAAATATTACGCTGGTGTAACCCGGCTGCTTTCTTGTTACCACTCTGGAAATGATTTCAGTTTTTTTTTTATGAAGACGATGCAAGCAAATGATTTTACGAAGTCTGTTGTAGAGCTTACCTCTATTGATTTACCTTCTCCCACTGCTGGGAAATAACATGGGAAACAGTGTTGCTACAGTAAAAATATCTTCAGCAAAAGCTGCAATGCTCGTCGATATTAAAACAGCCAATGTTTAAATGGACTGACATACAAAACACTATTACTTACGAAGTGTGGTACACCATTTTGTAGAAGCGATAATTTAAAGAGACACACTAGTAAGTGTAAAGGTAAATTATCTTTGCTTGACTCAATACAGTATGTGTTGACTTCTTTGCCTCCAGTTAAAAAAATACACAAAATGTTCGCAAACGACGAGGGAATTCGCATGATGAAGCGTTACAATAGGCACATACAGTTCATGCCAGTTAATACATTTAAGAACCACATAAAGAAGTGTAAGGATTCTTCTTTTGAAAGCCAGCAAGTGATGTCAGTACTTCGTGCTGCATCGATGGTTGCTGATTACGCAGACGATTATGTTGGGACAGTTAATGCTAATGACAGAATGAGAGACCTACGAGGTTTGGTGGAATCAGTATGTGTGCAATGTACGCCTTCAATGCGTTCGCGTGAAATCGACGAACTTCAGAGTAAACAGTTGTCAGCCCTGAATAGTGATGATGACAACGCGACTCCTACAAAGAAAATGTAAACTTGATATTGAGGATGGAGCAGGAGGCGAAGACGATCGTGAATACAGCATTGATGCTAATAACTATGACGGCAATTGTTAATGAAGTATCTGATGAGAAAGGTGACGTTTCTCTCGATGTTCGCACACAGCGAGTTCCCTTCGACGAGTGGTACAAAGAATGCAGAGGGCGTCAACAACGCTCGTTAGTTAGATATTTCCCGAAGAGCCTACTGAACATGTTGATAGACTGACTGACCTGCACGGCTATCTCTCAAGTATTGTTGAGCTATCTTCAAACATCGGTGAACTGAAGGATCAGGGTTGTATCGGATAAGACTGTTGGCTAGATACCACGATCTTCAAACATCTGAGAAATGTAAAGATCAAATGTACAAAATAATTATACAAATAGTAGGTATATATTAAGTAAATGAATTAAATGTTTGTATAAATATTAATTTTACTTTAATTTTAAATACAGTCCCTTCTTCTTGCGCGAAAGACTTATTAATTCTGTCTGTTTTAGATCAAATGTAGGTGAGTAAGTAGAGAATGAGTGCTATGGTTCGATTTGAAGTATCATGACTTTCTCGGGTCGTTTAAAACAGATGAGTTCTGTATGGTAAAGGAATGAAATGAGGGGGATATTTTTGTAGAAGTTTCGCAACCGAATAGTTGACCTGGTCAATTAGCATGGTAAGTTGGCTTGGTAAGTTAGTATAACCCTTGGGTATGGTCAGCTCTGGTAGAAATGTTTTGCAAAGGTTTTGTACTAAAGGTTAGCTACGAGACACTTATAAGAGATTTTTTTTTCCAGATTGTCCATCATCGTTTGCATAGGTGAGTGGTATGGCAGGTTGGTTTTGTTAATTGATCTATAACCAGTCTTGCAGGAACTGGTCTCGTCAGGAGCTAGTTTCACTTTCATTCAGTCTCGCCAGGAACCAGTCTTGGGGGGGGGGGGGGGGAGTTATTCTTCGGAGGAGTCAGTCGATGGATAGTGTGATTAGTCGGTATGGCCCCTTTGTTGTGACCAGCTAATAATGGGCGATTGTACGGACTGTGATTTTTCTCGATTTTTCAAGTTCAACGGAATTGGGTCAAGTTCGAGGTCGACAACAGCCATCATGGCGGCTTAATCGATTACGCTTTGGCGGAGAAATCGATAATCAATACACCAGTGTCACTTAGGTAATGAAAAAGTAAACAAATGACAAACGAAAAAAAAAACGAATATGGTGGGTGGAGTGCATTCGACAGAATGAGCAATTTTGAGAGGTAGAGGAGGGGAATGATAAGACAATGACAATAATTGGTGGCGGGTCAAACGAGTATGAGAAAGCAAACAATAAGAAACTCCGGTGAGGGGTGAAGCGGAGGCAAGTAATCAACCAATGATAAACGTTGGAGGAGGGAGTGGGGGTGAACTAACTAATTAACCAATGAAAAACATTGGCGAGGGTAAGTCGTCTGCTGCATGGTGTTGACGAGATCTCCGAAAATTTAATTGTTTTTTTTTCATAAAATTATTTATAAATTTTTTAAAATAAAATTGAAATAATTTTTAAATAGTTTTTAAATACACCTAATACATTTTTGTCATTGTTTTGGAAGTTTTTAATTTTTGTAAATCCTTTTGGAGTATTTTGTAATTTTTTTGGGTTAGAGATCTTGTTCATGGGGTCAAAGTTAAAGTTCAATTTACAAGTCACTTGGATTCAATATGGTGGTTGGGTGATGTTATAACATGGTGGCTGCTCAGTTCCAGTCCCCCGGGTCTTCCTAGTCTAAACATTCTAAATTATATTTTTTATAAACTTTATTAAATAAAGTTTATCCAAGATCATCCAAGGTTATGTCGTGGGTCAAGGTAAAGATCACCTAGATCTAAGATGGCAGTCGGGTTGCTTCGTTGTAATTTTTTCTCGATTTTTTCTAATATTTTGGGTTCAAGGTCAAAGTACAGCAGGGCCAAGGTCAAAGGTCAAGGTCACAGACATCCAAAACGGAGAACAAGATGGCTGGCGGGCGACCGGAATTGCAGCATGAACGGCTCCGAAGTTCCGAATACCCGTTCCCTCTAAGTTCAAACATTATAAATTTCAATTTTTTATAAATTATAAAAATAAAAATTTTTCTATTTTTAAATTAAATAATTGGTAATTTGTATCATATTTTAAGAATTTTAAGGTCACCTGCATCTAAGATGGGGGTTGGATGACGTCACAATATGGTGGCCGGCTGGCGCCTGTCTTCTATCCCTGTTCCCGTTATGCGCCATTTAAAATACATTATGCCCGAACATAGCATATCAAGTCTTTCATCTCTACTAATAAAGAATGTTATCCAACCTCTGTCTCCCGTAGCAGTTCTGATTAATGCAAGTAATAATTTTGAATTCTATCCTGTAGACCGGGTTTTAACCGCTCCCTTGCCGGTTTTTTTCTACCGGTCTCTTCTAGGTATAGCCTAGCTGTAAGTACAGTTAGTGAGGTAGTCGTGGCCCCAAAGTGCAGGCCATGGCTGCCCAATCTCTCTCTACCGCGATGCATGTCTCCTTGCATGATTTCCTTCCCTTGTAGGCGTAAGGGGTTAGTCCTGAGACGCGATTAGCTCCCGTCCTACCCACCGGGCTTCCACATAACACTTACATATGGGGTAGTTAGAAAAAAATCATAGCAAATCCTTGTACTGTGTGCGAGAGACTCGTGCAACGAGCAAGTCGGGACGTTAGCCTGTCTAATGCGACTTGCGGCGTTCCACCCCCGACTGACCCTCTACCAGCGCAATCGCGAGCACGTGTTAGACGTCAGTTTAGTTTGCAGCATTAGACCTCGCTGGTTGGTTCTGACGTGTTGACGGGTTCCGCCCTCGAACTGCGCTGCAGTGTGTTTGAAATCCTGGTTTTTTCACGAAACTATGAAACGTTCGCCCACTACGTTTTCCTACGGAAATAGGGACAAAAATAGGTAACAGCATCACTGTTACCTCCTCCCACGAACCTGCGCAGGCTGTGGAATAGGTTGGGGGGGGGGGGAGGAACTGCATTGGGAACCAGGGTTTGCTGGGAGTACTCGGCTTCCCTTTAAGAAATATAGCACTGGCCTAAAAAAATTTGATTGGTGCGGGAGGGGGAGAGGGTTTGCTTCTCCTTTCTCCTGCACTGCACATGAGACCGCCTGGGTGGTAGAGGGCCCTACACATGGGCCCGGGCTACCCCCGCTCTGAGCTTCGGCAGTTACTAGTAATGGTGGTGGCCTACGGAAATAAGTCACACCCCAGGCGATGGAGGAATGGTACTTTTAACTTTGCCACGCGTGCTATAAATATTATTTCGCATCGTTGAAAGCAGGTTTTTTTTTCTGACTTCGGTATCTTAAAACATAATATACGCAATTCCAACTTAAAATGAGCACGTTGTGTATTCTTCCGCCTCTTGTAAGATTAACATCGTCGTGGAAGTCCTCAATTTATTCACGTGGCGATCAAGTGTAACTACGAAATTATTAAAAAAGTAAATATTTAACAAATTTAATTAATGCATAAAAAACAGAAAGCGAAAGAAATAATTTACGTTATCAGATATAGTTTCCATGACACTTACTATTCGACATTATGATACGGAACTACTTCCCATTCATCGTTACCAACTTTACTGGGCGCATGTCACTCAGGGCGCCAGTTAAAATACATATATGCAGACAGGAGCGGTGACATTTTTCTAAGGTTCATTTCAAAAGCGCTCGCTTCTTCGTGAACAGCCTTTACTCGGACATTAGCGTAAATACGATAGGAGCCTGCATTGCAATTGCTTCAGGCTTCCCGCCTATAACAAGGTAAATCGACCAGGTGAAGTGCCATAGGAGCACGCAATACGACGGGAACACTGCACGCCAGTTCAGAGACTTGCGCTTAGAGGCGGTGACGCGCTTGGTGAGCACGGTGCTGTCGCCCTTATCGCCCGCTTCCTCGCTGAGCATCAAATGCGAAAACCAGTTCTAGGTATGCGTCCACTGTAACTGCTGCCAACTTAAGCGGGTCCAAAATTTTGACCATCCGACCATAAAAGAATAATCTAATTAGAGTGTTATCGAAGATAGGGTGGCTCAAACTTTTTTATTCTTCGAGATTTCCCAGTGTCTCTTGGGAACTAGGGTAGGAATGGGAATCGAAACAAATAATCTACTAGTTATCCATCTATCCATGAAGCAAATGTGATCCATGCTTTAAAAAATCAAAAATCACGAGGATTTAATTACTCTTTCAACGTTTAAGTTGCCCCAGAGAGGAAAGGTGAGTGGACAGGCTCACAACTCAAGATTATTATGTCATAGAAGAAGCACTGCTCACAGGTTCACAGATCCTTATTACAAGTATTAGTATGTCATAGAAGAAGCACTGCTCACAGGTTCACTGATCCTTATTACAAGTATTATTATGTCTTAGAAGAAGCACTGCTCACAGGTTCACTGATCCTTATTACAAGTATTAGTATGTCATAGAAGAAGCACTGCTCACAGGTTCACTGATCCTTATTACAAGTATTATTATGTCATAGAAGAAGCACTGCTCACAGGTTCACTGATCCTTATTACAAGTATTAGTATGTCATAGAAGAAGCACTGCTCACAGGTTCACTGATCCTTATTACAAGTATTATTATGTCATAGAAGAAGCACTGCTCACAGGTTCACTGATCCTTATTACAAGTATTATTATGTCATAGAAGAAGCACTGCTCACAGGTTCACTGATCCTTATTACAAGTATTAGTATGTCATAGAAGAAGCACTGCTCACAGGTTCACTGATCCTTATTACAAGTATTATTATGTCATAGAAGAAGCACTGCTCACAGGTTCACTGATCCTTATTACAAGTATTATTATGTCATAGAAGAAGCACTGCTCACAGGTTCACTGATCCTTATTACAAGTATTATTATGTCATAGAAGAAGCACTGCTCACAGGTTCACTGATCCTTATTACAAGTATTATTATGTCATAGAAGAAGCACTGCTCACAGGTTCACTGATCCTTATTACAAGTATTATTATGTCATAGAAGAAGCACTGCTCACAGGTTCACTGATCCTTATTACAAGTATTATTATGTCATAGAAGAAGCACTGCTCACAGGTTCACTGATCCTTATTACAAGTATTAGTATGTCATAGAAGAAGCACTGCTCACAGGTTCACTGATCCTTATTACAAGTATTATTTTTGCTTAAACTTCTTAAAGAAATGCAGTCTCATATAAAGATACACACACATATAGGTGTGTGTGTGTGTGTGTGAGAGAGAGTTTGAATGTGGTTCTGTGCATCGGAGGTAAACGGCGCTATCTATATTTTACCAAACCGAGTTTTAAACATTGTTTTATTTTATTTTTGCGCTCTTGTTAGGGGTACAAAGCACTGTCTCCTACACGGAATAATAAGCGAATTCGCCAGTAGGAAAGGATACAGCGTGCCATCATGGTATCGCGGCAAAGAGTACGTTTGTAAAGTTCCACACTTGTGACAAAATGCCCTTTACTTCCGATGCGCGCGCGTGCACACACGCACACGCAGTAGATTACAGAACTCAACACATTGAATACTAACTCTAAGAATTTATCGATATACTCTACATTCTAAAGAATAACAATCGATTGCTAAAAATCGATTAAGCGCAATGAAATATTCGATTACCGTACTAATCGAATGGATCGTGTTCGCTTATCCATACAGGAATGACTCGCCCAGCGAGGGCAGGTGATGCGTTGCACGACCCGAGGAGGGGTGAATGGGTACAGATTTCGTTGGTTGGTGAAGTAGTTCCCGACTTCTGCTACGTGGAGCGTGGAGCGGACAAACCCGGAACTGCGCCGCCCTGGCCGCGGGTGACGTCACTTCCGGCGCGCAGATTCCTGAGACGGTTACACGCGGTAGGAGGTACTGGGGGGGGGGGGGGTGTACAAGCTGGGAGGGGAAAGTATATACACTCCGCCCACGAGGCGGGCTGGCCACGTCCATCGCCCTACAAATAACAGTGTTTCAGTTTATAGACGGGTCGTCACAGCTATTTCCTGGACCTGTTCCAAACTGATACTGGTACCATAAACTAAAGACGAGGTAGACCAATCTCGCTGGCTGTCCACGACCATTCTCCATGTCCCAGAAATGAACAGCTATTCTGCTGATACCGCTAGCAGAAACCGCGCGGATTGTTTGATGTTATAGTAAACAAGTGCTTTTGAGATGTTTTTTTTTCTTTCTCTAACCATTTTTTAATGTAGGTTGATTGATTTCAAATTGGTAAAAGTATTTTATTAATATAATAGTACCTGTCCTTTATAAATTAAAAACAAACACGTTCAGCATTGTTGACCATGTGACTTTGACAGTTGTGTTCATTTGGAATAGATCAAGGTTAGGTACATGGCCGTAGAAGACAGGCCTGGACACTCCACAATCTAACAATGTTAGCGAATTGACTCCCTTGCTGATTGATATAGTTCATGCAGTAGCCGCAGAGCGCTGCAAGCAAACTAGTGTTGTTAGCGTTGCTGGTATAGGGATAACATCATTAGAGATATGAACCTCATTTCCCCATCTTAAGAAAAAATAGCCATTCTGCTTCCTATGCCAGGCATGTAAAACAGCAGTATAATCCATTCACGTTTACTTGAGACTTTTTTGAAGCCCTGCTAAAGTTCTACTTCCAAGGTACTCCTCCGACCGTGCAAACTAAGCTTAGCCAAGTCTGGAGAATTACACCAAAGGACAACGCAACGTATTCGTGCGCACCCAGTCGCAACAGTACTTTTTATAGGAACTATTTCTCACTAGGCGTTACCAACACACATGTTTTCTCACGGTTTGTTATTCAAAGTTGTTTATAAACGAAGCATTATAATTTATTGATAAAATATGAATAACATTTCAATTTAACAGGAAAAAATAACTTTTATGAACACGAGTATATAACGCTTGCGATAAATGGCATATTAAGGGAAATAACAAAACATACCATACACGGGGAGATTTTTCAAAGGTTTGATTCAAAAAGGGCGAGAATCAGCGAATAGACTATTCTTTGGCAGCAGCACTCTGTGGCTGGGTTCATGAACTATATGGGTCAATAGGTCGTCAACTTCTTAAGCTAGTGTCCAGGTCTGTCTTCTACGGTCGTTGTTAGATACGTACGTGAGCAGAAGAGACTGAAAGAGTATTTGATGTTACGTCGTTTCTTCCCGCGAGTCTGGCGCAGCCTTGTTCGTGCGTGTTGTCAGGTACGTATCCTGTCTGAGTTGGTGTACTGAGTGGTGTGCCGAGTGGTGTAATGAGTGGTGTACTGAGTGGCGTGCCGAGTGGTGTAATGAATGGTGTACCGAAGGGTGTACTGAGTGGTGTACTGAGTGGTGTGCCGAGTGGTGTACTGAGTGGTGTACCGAGTGGTGTACTGAGTGGTGTAATGAGTGGTGTACTGAGTGGTGTGCCGAGTGGTGTAATGAGTGGTGTACCGAGGGGTGTACTGAGTGGTGTACCGAGGGGTGTACTGAGTGGTGTATCGAGGGGTGTACTGAGTGGTGTAATGAGTAGTGTACTGAGTGTTGTACTGAGTAGTGTACTGAGTGGTGTACTGAGTGGTGTGCTGAGTGGTGTGCTGAGTGGTGTACTGAGTGGTGTGCCGAGTGGTGTACTGAGTAGTGTACCGAGTGGTGTACTGAGTGGTGTGCCGAGTGGTGTACTGAGTAGTGTACCGAGTGGTGTACTGAGTGGTGTACTGAGTGGTGTGCCGAGTGGTGTAATGAGTGGCGTACCGAGGGGTGTACCGAGTGGTGTAATGAGTGGTGTACTGAGTGTTGTACTGAGTAGTGTACTGAGTGGTGTACTGAGTGGTATACTGAGTGGTGTACTGAGTGGTGTGCTGAGTGGTGTACTGAGTGGTGTACGTTGAAGTGAAATACATTATGGGTAAGGATAAGGACAGAAAAGACTCACAGAAGTTAAACTTACTTTATGTCAATTGCGTGGACGAAAACTAGGTTTCTAAATATCCTCTAATAATCCTGTCTAATAATATCCAACTGTGCATTTGTCAAATATAAACCAAGAAATAGAGTTCTAACGAAACTGCACACATCAAACAAAGTTTCACTTATATGGAACACGGCAGATGCAGCACAGGGCCGAATGTTAAACTGGTAGTAAAAGTATCTGGTATTTCGAGTGTGTACTAGTTTATAGTACTTGTTACAAGTGGTTATCATGTAAAAAAGTAACGGGTTTATACACTGCGACCCAACCCTAGTTCAGGTGAGTTGAGAGGTTTAGGTTTGCGCATGCGCAGTTGAGAGTCGCTTCGAATGTAGCTTGACTGTACAACAAGCTGAGTTCATTACAAAAATAGTACACACATGAACAAAATGGTCGCCAAAGAATGACTTATTTTGGAAATGAAAGAAACAATCTTATATTTTGTAATCCTGTAAGATATTTGGCTAGGATTTATACTAATTTAAGTGTTTTAAAAAATTCCTTAATAAGAGTGTGTTCGGAGAAGTCTTGGGCAAATAAGATAATACGAGCAGTAGAGTGACCAATGTATTTTAAGGAGATGAAGCCGTGACGTTAATTAAAGTACAGCGACCAGTGAAACTACGGACTGTGCTCACTTGTTTAGAAGGCAGTGGGGTCTATCCTGTCACCGAAAGATAACGCGAATTTTGCATGTCTCTAGTTATATATACAAATAAATATAATAGAAGTGTCTGTCTGTGCTCTTCGAATTTTCCACTTTTAATTATTTTTTCCATATAGTAACTGATTAATAAATCATATCTAATGTTAATTTTTTTCATGTCTGTCTGTCTGACCGGATTTAACTAAAAAATCACTGAACGTATTGAAGTGAAATTTACACAGTCTATAGATAATAACATCCTTAATAACTTAGTCTTTATTTCATCGAGATACCTTAAACGGTTCCGAAAATAAGATGGTGACCAGGGATGTACATAAGTACTGGATTAAACTTTTCTTAGGATTACTGCATAAAAAAAGCATTGAAAAAAAAAGTTCCGTCATTTCTCTTTTCTTTTTTGTCCATGGACTGTCCTCCTTTCCTTCCCAAGAGCCGTAGTGGCCCAGTGGCTACAGCGATCCAAGTGGGGCCTTAGAGGCTCAGTGGATAGAACTATATCAAGTGGTGCCGCAGTGGCTCAGTGGCTACAGCGATCCAAGTGGGGCCTTAGAGGCTCAGTGGATAGAACTATATCAAGTGGGGCCTTAGAGGCTCAGTGGCTACAGCGATCCAAGTGGGGCCTTAGAGGCTCAGTCGATAGAACTATATCAAGTGGTGCCGCAGTGGCTCAGTGGCTAGAGTGATTCCAATTGGGGCGAACGAAGTCGCACGGGTCAGCTAGCTACCAATAAATCTATTTTCTCCCTGAATATATTCATACATAAATAAATGAAATGTTGCAATTTAGAGATAAATACAAGTAAGTATCCAACTCAACAAAAAATAATAAAACACATTTACGTTAACAGAAATACAAAACGCTTGTCATTCGTGAGTTGTTTAGGAAACAACCAAATACCTCGTACATGGAGTGATTTTTGAACTGTTCGATTCAAAAAGTGTGAAGAGACTATGAATAGAATAGACTACATTAGTAGTGTGTCATAGTGACACAGCATGAACCACCTGGTGGCTGCCTGCAGACACAACACTGACGAATATATTTTAACTGATTGGCGAAGGCACGAACTTGCTCCCTGTTACAGCTGGAATGTCAACACGTCACGATGTTTTCTGAGAATAATGTCGACCGAGGGCGTTGCATATCCACCAGGCGATTCGAAACAAGCCAGAGACATGGGGCCCCACGATTCGCCTCTGACAGCTAGGGCTATTTCCTATCGCGCTGATAATTTTGCGACCCGTCTTTACTTGTCAGATACATCATCATTCATCACATTGTCGCTGAATAAGTAAGAATGGGATGTTCACGGCAAGCTGGTCACTTTTGAAAACCCAACTTAAAATATAGTATACTCATTATGTGTTCTTCCATCATTGTGAAATTAACACAGCCATGGGCCCCGTCACTATATTCATGCACCGATCAACTGAAACTGCTTAGTGACTAGACACACAAATTTGATCATCCTTACACTTATGTCTATTAAAGGAAAGCAAAAAAATAAATAAATAATTTCAGTATTCACAAATGTTTGCCTAAAACATTTAATTCTACGTTAAGGCGTATAACTACGTTCCCTACGCGTAGTTACCAACTTTACTGAGTGTATGTCACTCAGTGACTGCATTAAAATACACGCAAGTTAGCAGCAGTGATTTTTTCACAAGGTTGATTTCAAATGTGCTCAATTGTTCCGTCAACAGCCTATAAATAGACGTGAAATTGTAGCATGAGCCCAGTAAAGTCGGCAACGAAGAAAGGAATGTAGTTCCGCGTCTCAACGTTGAATTATAAGTTTTCGGTAAATATTTGTCCATACTACAACGATCTGTTTTTCTCTCTGATTTATTTTATGCATATAAGTGTTGGTATTGGATAATTAGTAAAATATTTACTGTTTACTATAATTTTTTAGTTTCCCTTTTCTCGCGCGTGAATTAAGTGATTATATCCACGGCAATGTTGATTTTACTTAAGGCCGAATGATACACAACGTGCTTACAAGTTGATCTTAGGCGGGACTTTCAAAAGTGCTCATTTTACAGTGAACAAACTATATCGACGAACGAAGTTGTGCCACGTATTGGCCAGTGACGCCATTTTGCTGGCGTGTGAGAGGCTAGTACTCGAACCAGTACATCACTGCAGCCCCTGAGGAAAGGCCGTGCACCGATACAGCGCCATGCGCGTAAAGGCGACCAGACATACGCTGGACATACTTATCTCGCCCTTCGTGCTGCCCCTGCATTTAGGTGTCGTAAACGCATAACACATGCAGCCAGGCGGTGACATTATGTGACCTGTGAACACTAAGCCTGCTGGAGCTGCTTTCCACGTTGGGAGACCGAAAAGCGCCGGAGCGACAAGGGCGATATTGCCACGCACATCAAGTGCACCGTCACCACTTCTCGCAAGGTTCTGAACTGGACTGCAGTGTTCTCGCCGTGCTGCATGTGCATATGGGATTATAGGCAGGGACCTTATTATTTTATTAATAGAAAGTCTGTTCAAGATTCAATACAGATTCCTGTCGTATTTTCGCCGGCTTACGGTTAGTATGTCTTAAGATATATCAGTCAGAAAAAGCCGTTTTTAAAGAGTTTGGAGGACTCCAAGATAATATTCGTAGCATGCGTGGTATCGCGTTATTATTTGAGGACTGTTTAAACGTAAAACACACTTACCTTTTCAATACGTTTGATATTGGACCATTCCTTACTTGACACATCCCCGGTAAACCTGCGCCAATAAATGAACACTTAACAATCGTGTGCCCCAATCACGTACTGTTCACTCAAAAAGAGCGTGAACTTACATCTGGGCAGCAGCCAATGGAGAAACGACGCCGGCTCAAGTATATACCATACTCTGAGATATGTTTTGCTGCCGTAGGTAAACTTATTAGGGACACATTTAATTGTTTTGTTGGAAAAAAAGAGCGTATTTCAAACACACTGTAACACAGTTAAAGTGCCAGGCTGACAACCGGCCTAGACATTATATTCAGGGCGATGATCATGTGCGCCGGTATTTGTTTCGGAAAAGCTAGCAGGTCTCAAACTTGCTGCGTCAGTAATCACCTTCATTCATATCTTACCTCTTTCCTGCCCACTTTCTCCGCCAACTACTGTAGAAATGTGCGTTGTGCGTTCGTGAATGCGGTTATGCGCGTATTTGTGTTAGACTGCTTACAGTAAAGTGAGCACTTTAGATGCCCTGGTTACTTTTCCCTTTCAGTCATTCTTCATTCAACCACTTTTTAAAAATATATATTGACATGTAAGTAACAAACACTGTGTGCATATTCCACTGTACTCGGAAGTTAATGTCTAACGTTAAAATATAATATATTTATTTACTATTATTCCGAATGAGAGGGCTTTCAAAATTGCTCACTTTACCGTGAACAGCGTATAACACTTATTTCATGTAGGCCAAGGTATTCAATATTCAGATAAAATACTTTCTACTGAAGACTAAGGAGATATAGGCGGCTCTTAACATCGAGGTATTGAGAGCCGATGAGGGTGAAGCGAGGCTAGTATGGAGCAGCACCGGAATGTAAGGGTGGGGGGAAGGGAGATCCCCGAGAAAACCACCGGCCAGTGGCATCGTCCAATACGATTCCCACATGCGAAGATCCCGGGAGCGACTGAGTCGGGAATAAACGCCGGTTCGCCTTGGTGGGAGGCGAGTAGTCTAACCATTACACCACTACGGCTCTTATATCTACTGGAGTATACACTGTACAAATATATATTTGAAAAGAATAATTTAAGTTGTCTACAATTCCATCTAAATAATTATTACAAACATAAATAGTGACCGACCACTCTTTTTCAACCCAGAGGGGTCGTCGCACCTACTGGCGGAAAAGGGGAGGGATGACCTCCTCCCCCCTCCCGTCTTTGACGCCAATTAATCATACTATGATGACGTTAAAAGTGGGATGTAGCTGCGCGTCCAAGGTCAAGAAGGGAGGGAGCGATACGGGCGACGCTAACACGCACGCCTAGCGCCTCATCGCCCCTACGCGCAAGGCGTGGCGTGCAGTGTTTCCGTCCTAACGCTTTACTGTGCAAATTAGATCTGTAACAGTGGGACTTTTATTACTACACGCCATGAAAGCCCACAGATTAAACTACGCCCGTATGTTTGTACTTTTCTCTTGCCGCTTAAGGAAAGTGCGTAGGTAAGATTTAAAAATGCGATAGTTGACCATTTTCACGATTTTTTCTCCAAGAATGCACATAATATGATGAAAGTAAAAAAAAAAAAAGGGCGTAGATAATTGTTTTCTTTTTTAAATATTTTCTGACAAAAAATCGTATTTGCAGAATCGTATTTCCCAGATACGCGTATTCGCGCAAACATCTCTTTCACAAAATAATGTTTCAGTCCATCCTTTTAAGGCACCCGCCCACTTAGAACATTTTTCGCGTTTGAGGCCGAGAGGCGCAGAAGTGGTAAGGGCGACACTGCCACGCTCATCAAGTGCGCCATCGACTCTAAGCTAAGCGCGAGTCTCTGAACTGGAGTGCAGTGTTGTTATGGGACTTTCAGCAGTGACCCTATAATTTGATTAGTGGAAAGTCTGTATGGAGGTCCAGTGCAGGGCCCCTTGAGTAGTTTCCTTTGTATCTGACGCGTATATTTTGAGAATCATAACTTCGAAAAAGCTGGTTTTAGCCGTTCTGGAGTGCTCTCAAATGGCGTTTCTAATGAACGTTGCGTCTTGAAAGCACTCAAAAGGCCTGGACTGAAGAATGTGTTATTTTCGTAGATCAGCACATTTGAGGCACGTTTACATAAGCTGTTCACGGTAAAATGATCACTTCTGAGTGCCCTGCTTAAGATCTACTTTTATGCTTGTCGTGTATTCTTCCACCTTATGTAAAATTAACGTTTTCATGGACCTCATCACTTTATATTCATGTGCCGGTTAGGTGAATCTGTGGAAATTATTTGAAAAGTAAATACGCCACACAGCTAGTAATTTTTACACTTCGATGCGTTATGAAAACAGTAAGCGAGAGATATAATATATGTTATTACTAGAGACATGCAAAATTCGCGAGTTCAATGACCTGCATGCTAGACTCTACAGTCTTATGTGCAAATATGTCGATATGAACAGCACATTGGTTGCCTGCTATCACAGTGGAAGGTGACAGCTGAACACCGTTCTCCAGGAGCTGTGAAACACCGTTTGGTCCAATGGCGTAAGTCATATAAACGCAAGTGTTTTAAATTCTAGCTTGTCCCAAAATGAATAGGCGAATTTTCCAGGCCTCTAGTTATTACAAACTGTTACCTAACACTTTTTATTTGACGTTCAGATACGGAACTACTTTCTCTCCATCGCTACCACGTTTACTGGGCGCTTGTCTCTCAGTGCGCCCGTTAAAATATAATGTAGGAAGGAGCAGTAACTTTTTTAGGAGATTGATTTCGAAAGTGCTCACTTTATCGCGAACAGCCTTTACTTTCGTGGGAAACGAGTGTTTCAGACACTCTGCAAAGCATCTCAAGCGCGTTAACACATTGTAGACTACGCTCGAGTGTAGCTCGAGCAAAGATAATTTTAAATTTGATTTGTTGTTCAGAACAAAACTCACATCGATAAGCAATCTTTGTTCGGCTAGTGTTTAATATGACCTCACAAGAACACGACAGCGCAGTAACAATGATACAGCTGACGATAGAATGTCTTTTATTTTAAGCCACTCAAAAGGACATGATTGATTGATTGATTGTGATTACTTTTATACGATGAAGGACATTTCATTGGGTCGATATCAGCTCGGCTCTCCATTGGTTGATGACCGGACAATAATGAACGCTGTAAAGTACAGGGTAGTGTCCGGTGTGGTATGGACCAATAGGACGATGGTGAGTTCTAACACAGACACCAACAGAACCGGTGTTCTTGCAGTAGTGGATATAGGTGACTCACTTCTAAAAGTGTCTGTAAGTGCCAGTGAATGTGTACAGACCACAATGTGTTAATAGGCATTTGGCGGGAAGTTGCGCAACAGATGTGTAGACGGAACAACGAGGCAGGGTATTTTAAAAGTGTCCGATTGACTGTGAACGAACAAGAGACAAAACAGGGTATTTGTTTGTGGTGTATTGTGACGGGGAGTTTGGGGGGGGGGGGTTGCGTTCTCAGGTTGCGACGTCCGGCTTATCTGCGAAGATGATCTGGCTGCGGTGCTGTAAGCTGGCGCAGTCGTGACCCTGCACGAGAAGGCGACACGACGGGCGGTATGCCACCCACCCACACACTGTCCTCCTACCACCCATCATCCCCTGTCAACCTCGCGACGTAACACGCCCCCTTCCTTAGCCTCCCGCGGCACTTCCGCGAAAACCCTTTCATCGTCCCCCATCGTTGCACCCACGCACGACACGGACCCAATCACAGTTGCGTAATGCACAGTCACGAGGAAAAATTTGAGTACACAGTAGACTTCAGTACTATAAGCGCCCAACCGCAGTTTGTCTGTTGCCATATTGGTTGATGTCTGCTTAAGAAGACGTTTTAATATTTGACCGAGCCATTCAGGATTCAGCAACATCGGCACAGCTCCCACCTGATTCGTATGCAGACAGTTAACACGTGTCAAAAAGCAGTTCAACCAATCAAGATAGGTAAAAGGCCTTACACTGTTTTGAATTATAACTTGTCTTGAAATCATTTCGCGAAATTTCACTACCCCTAAGTATAATTAGGGGTAGGAACATTTCGCGAGTTCATTTCAGGACAAGGTAGACGTCAAACAAGTGTACACTGATGTTGAGTTTGCAGTTGGATCGTAGTTTATTAGACACGCCCTGGACGACTCTGAGCCAATAGCGGACTTGTAAGGAAACAAGTAGTGAATCCCATACTGCCAGGTGTACAGTAACACTGTCTACTCTCTGAGGCTGCAGCCAGTGATCTAACAACTGAGGGTTGGGTATACACAGGATTGTGGAGTCTAGCCTATGGGTCATTGAACTCGCCAATTTTTCCTTTTCCTAAGTATAAGGTAATATTCGCGAACTTGTGGGGAAAAAAAAAACAATTATCCTTATGGTAAGGTAAAAATACCGCACTCTAGAGTAAATTTCACGTACATGGGAGTGGGAAATACCATAAATAGATGGGAAAATTACCTTACGACACGTGCATCTCTTCAGTATTGTCTCAACAGCTACGTGGGAAACAATCCTTTAAAACTCTAATATTCACTGTTGCTGTCATGATGTCGTGGTGTAATGAATAGTGCTTCGACCTATCGTGATAGATGATCGCGGTTCGCGCCCAGCCACCAGCAATTGTTGGTGATTTTAGTGTTGTGGTTACTGTTATTATTCGTCAGAGGATCTGTAATATAAAATTTAACAATACTAATACTCCGGGGTCTTTTTGTAAGCCCTAGTTACTTTTTTATTACAGCCATTGTTTATCCTTTACCTACCTTTTGAATAAATATTGACAGGTAAGTAATAAACACATTGTGTTTATTCCACCGCAATAGGAATTTAACGTCTAGGGCTAAAATAAAGTATATATTTTGACTATTACTCCAAGTGAGAGGACTTTCAAAAGTGCTCACTTTATCGTGAATATCCTATAGGTAGTTTTCCCTATGTTATATTGCGATTTTCCCTCCAATTTTGCCAGATACTTTTTCCGTACTATTAGGTAATAGTACTTTACTTGCCATGTAAATTTTCTCTACATATAAGACGTAATTTCATCTTACATGTAGAGGTAATTAGCTTCCCTTACAAGTAAGGGAATTTTACCTCGTTTTTTTTACAGTGTACTTAAACAGTGTAGCCAGATGTCAACATGTTGCAGTGTAAGGTTATATTTGGTCAGCACTGTACTCTGAGAGACATAATAGATGTCCATTGATCTTCCTTGTTAATGATTGATTCGCAAATCGTGCTAATGATCCACGTTAAGATTGGTTCATATCACTGATCACTTAACAAACAGCCTACAACTTACTGCTTGGAATAATTAGACACGCGAGAATTTTTCATTTCTAGACAAGTTGGAGTTCACACAAATGTAGTTCGTGTAACTTTTGAAATTGGTCGACGTGTAGTTTGACACCTCCTGGAGATAAATGAGCCAATAACAAACACGCCAGAAATTGTGCGCCCGACCACCGCCTTTTTCTACCACAACAATCAACCAATAAACAGTTGATATCTGTATGAGGGTATATAAGACTGTGAAGTCTAGCCTATAGGTCATTGAACTCGCGAATTTCTCTGGTCTCTAGCCATAACAAAACAAGTCCTTAGCTACCTCTTGTACAGCAAGCGTTATAAATAATGTTTAATTTGCAACATCAAAAATTATAAATTAACGTGGTAGTGAAAGGGTTAGGAATACAGCCGTAGAACAGCCGTGCACGCTAGCAAAATGTCGGAACCCAGTTCGCCAATCAGTGCTTAGTAAGCTACTTTCCGACAGACAGTCTAGCCAATAGGGAACCTTCTACGGCATGTGGTAGCCAATCAGACCATTCCCAGAGCTTCGCGCCACCTGTAAGGAAACTACTCTACACCCTCACTGTAAAGGGAAAATAAAGATGAATAAAGAGTTATTCTCTGTACACACAATTTTATGCGGTGACCCCTAGGCAACCAATAAAACTTACTCGTCTACCAAAACATCAAAAATGTTAACTGGATTGAAGCAAATACTAGTTTCACGAGAAAATCCGCCGAGCAACGGCATCATCCGGCACGATTCCCACTTGCGAAAAAAACCGGAGTTGCCCGGTTCGGGATTGAACCCGGATTGCCATGGTGGGAGATGAGCGTGCTAACCGCTCAGTCACCGTGGCCCCGACAACAGTGATGAAAGTGTTTGTTTATATCTTAATTTTCAAAAGACAACTTTTATATGAATATAATAATACTTTTATCGATTCTAATTCAATCAAACTGCATTACAAATTGGTTAGAGGAAGTATGCATACATCTCAATGCACTTATTTACTAATGAGTAATCTAACCTCAAATACAATCCACATCGTTTTCGCTAGACGTTTTGGCAGAGAAAAGCAGTTCTGTGTTGGTAGACGGAGATTGGTTGTGCGCAGCCAGCGAGATCGGTCTGCCTCATCTTTAGTCTATGGTTATGATATATTGATGGAAAGTGCGGCCATTCTGATAGAACATGGTTTCCAAACTTCAACTGGAAGTCATTCAAAAAGAATACATATATTTACTTTACTTCTTCAATATGAGAGCGGATTTATATATATCAGTACGCATACCGAAAATTAAACAAAAAAAGCGATATTTATGTCTAACAAGGAAGGCCAAAACTATAACATAAAAGCCAAAATATATTTTATTTTTTAGGTTACTTACAAATACTTAGTTAGTCGAAGTAGTAATGAGAAATGTTTTCATGCTCTAAATTTAAGAAGTGTTTTTGTTTGTTTATTACGCCCGTATTGTGCTTCAAAGGCTGGAGTTATCCTGAGCAGTCGCAAGCTACATGTATTCTGTGCTGTGTAAGAGGATCTGAAACGAATCCCCGGATTAAAAAAAGACACAGTGGTAAATATGATGCTTGCAGGATCTAGCAACCAGTCCAGATCTTCTCTGTTCTTCTAAATACCTCGTCTGCCTGATGCTGTGTTTCATCGTGTGTAGCAGTGAGTGTGGAGCTGACTAATTCTGTCCCAAAACGGTGGATCTACTAAGAAACAGAAAAAAAACACGAATAGCAGATGTTTATATTTAAATTTCATAATTTATTCCACCGAAATCTGGATTGACTTACGATAAATATACAACAATAATCATGTCTCACTTGGAGCTCAGAGCATTTGCCATTATGGTTTGTTTAAAAATATCTCCCAGTTGCTTGAGGCATTACTTTTAAGGATAGGCATTCACTTAAAATTCTTGACCTTCCTCGTTCATTTGCCAACCAGCGAGAGAAAGGTTTGTTCCAAATATTTGGTTTTATCGGGCCTGAAACATTTTTACTCGCGCCAACAAAATAATTTGTTGGATAAATAAAACACGAAAGGCGACAAAACTAAATTTTGTTCATCTAAAAACATACACGCTTGAATTAAGAAATTAGACAAGAAACAAGTAAATTTCACGAATCAACTGTATATATTTGTTTGGCCACTATTTGATTATCTACGTGTGGAAAAACTACTCGAGGATTTGTTTGCTTTTTCTGTGACAATTGGGATAGTAATAGTGTAAGTTAGTGCATTTATTGATGCTAGATAATGGCATAAACTTCCTAATTAAGAGTGTTCAACATGAAACTAAAAATTAAAGGGCTAAAACTTGATTTGTTAATTTTTTCACACTTTAGCGAAGGTTGCTAGGGCGCAGACTATGTGGGTTCAATCTCGGCCGGATTTCTTATTGTACGTATAGCAAAACACATCTTTATTTGTACGAAACGAATCTTTGTGTGACGCAACCAAATGAGAGCAACAAAATAATTTGGTTTCAACAACGAAATATTTAACTACCCTTATACAAACAATTTTTGTCGCGCCAAATAAAGTTTGTTTGATTCATCAAAACTTTTATACAGTGCTTGCTCTATTTTTAACACTTTGTACTCTGTACATATCTATTGGAGTTCAAGACAAGCTAGAAGTGTGTCACTTATATCTAGAGACACCCGACTGTCGCGAAAAGAATTCACGACCAGTTTTACTTCAAAACACTTTAGCTCAGATCAACATTCGTAATTGGACGGTTTCCATGTTACGCATCTTCTGAGGTGATTGCGCGCGAATCACAGACATACAATATCGAAGATACCTAATTCTGATTGGCCAGCCAAGTGGGAAAATGTCTTCTCACAAAGAAACGCCAACAATAAGTAGAGACCTGAAATATTCACCGATTAATCTTTTGGACAAGCTAGAATTGCAAAATTGATACATTTGTTTCACATTTTCCATTGGTCCACGCGTTGTTTGACACCTCCTGGACAATCTTGGGACAATGTGAAACAAACAACAAGAATGCACCCCTAATCGTCGTTCGCGACTGTGGCAGCAAGTAACCAATGGACAATCGATATCTGCACGGTTGCACTTAAGACTGTGGAGTCTAGCCTGTAGGTCACTGAACTCGCGAATTTTTTCAGGTCTCTACCAATAAGCAAAATAAAACTGCTGGTACGCCCGTATGGTGTTGAAATCTAACGTGTGTGGAAATCTTTCGACGAAATTCAGATGTCACTACTTATATCCTTCATTATAGAAACGACATTTCTGATAGTGTTAACTCTTGGTTTGTACCACATTTAACACGCTTTCTGCAGTGAATAAATATTACTACTGGCTTGCCGTTTGCCAAATTAGTGCTGAGTTATGGTCTACCAATCAGATATCATTTCTTGTTTAACAGCTTATACAATCTAAATTATCTATATCAGTTATAAAAATATTTTAATTTTTATTCGCGTTAATTAGTTCTGGTGTATTCTAATCAGTGGCGTCTCGTTAGGACAAGCAAGGTAAACAGTGCTTGTCCAGACAGTTTCCTGACAATGTTATATTTATAATCAATATTAAATTCTAACTTATATTTAGGCTACTTTAAGGTAATTTCTCACTCATGCAGTACACATTATACTCAGTACACAATACTGTACATTATAAGAAAACAACTCGTTGTCTAGCAAAACCAAGATGTTTGGAAGCGCTGTAAGTAATGCTTTCAGCAGGTAGGCGGTCGCAATGGTTTCCCGGCCGACGGAGGAGTTGCAGGGTAGGAAGACCGCCCAGGGAGGGGCGGGGGCATGTGGCTGCGTCGACCTGTGTTAGAAGCTACGATGGTAGTGCTTTCTTCACCGAACTGAAGCGGAAATAGCCGAAGCTGGCCTAGCCGCAGACAGTTGGCGTCGTGTAGTTTACAGTAACTTGATCGATGCGTGGGCAAGTTCGCGCGCAGAACACGAATCGTACTGTTTTTATTTAATTTATTAACGTAGGAAAATTTTATGTTAAAAAATATGAATATTTTTACAAGCGGTGTATTGTTTATTTAAGTACGAAAAAATGTTTAAATGGCACCATTTTGCACCTTGAAAACGAAATTTTGCCGGGGGCGGACCCCCGGACCCCCCTCCCCCTTTATTGGGTGACCAACGCCACTTCTGCCCCCTGCATACAGTAGCTTGCCCATGAAATGATAGCACACATCGACACTGGTTCTTGTGTTCTTCTAACACCCAGGCGAGCATTAACGTAACAATGAATTTTTGTCCGCGCAATTTTGGTTTCACCTATTAAGTGCGGCAAGGGTTACATCCGGGCGCTAGTATTTTAAGTGCTAACTATTCATGCAATTGTGTTATGTGCATGATTCTAATACTGTTTGACGTACTATGAAGAGAGCTGTGCGTTGAAAAATACTCAAGGTTGAAGTTGATAAAAAAAAATTATAGTTCGCATCTTAAGATCTACTTGTTTGCACGTCGTGTATTGTTACACCTTATGTAAAATTAACGTTTCCATGGGCCTCATCGCTTTATTCATACTTCGGTCAAGTAATACTGTAAAATTATTTGTAAAGTAAATATTTTACAAATCTGCTAATTTTTACACTTCGATGCATTAGAAAAATCAGAAAGCAAAATAAATAATTTAAGTTGTCGAAAATTTCTAACTACAACTTTTTATTCGACGTTAAGATATGGAACTACTTCCCATCCATCGTTACCAACTTTAGTGGGCGTATGTCACTCACTGCGCCCATCAAAAGATGTTCAGGTAGCGGCAGTAACTTTTTTCTAAGGTTGATTGCAAAAGTGTTCACTTTAACGTGAACGGCCTTTAGTTTGTTGAACGCTTTTGACTCTTTCTTTGTCACATTAGATTAGAGTCTGCGGTGTCACAGATAAGGCATTTCTGGGTGCATGCACCTGCAGTAGCCAACATGACAAAAGAACTAGCTTTGCTATCATAACCATTCAAGTGTAGGCTCTGTGTTCGGTGATCAGTAATATAAGCGTCATAACTTACATTAATATCACGGTTTACGAATCAGTTACTTCCAGGTAAGGTGATTGGGCACAGAGCCTCGCTATGTATAATACCGGTGAAATGTAACTTTCCTGTGCAACATACAGACAATTGTTTATGCTGGGAACGAGAATATTAATACTTCGAATGCGACACAGATTTCCAGGCATTCAAGACAAGGTTGAAGTGAGTAGCTTATTTACAGAAGTGCATTACCTCCAGTTCTGTTGCTCTCTGCGCCCCCTCTTACCATTACCTCCAGTTCTGTTGCTCTCTGCACCCCCTCTTACCATTACCTCCAGTTCTGTTGCTCTCTGCGCCCCCTCTTACCATTACCTCCAGTTCTGTTGCTCTCTGCGCCCCCTCTTACCATTACCTCCAGTTCTGTTGCTCTCTGCGCCCCCTCTTACCATTACCTCCAGTTCTGTTGCTCTCTGCGCCTCCTCTTACCATTACCTCCAGTTCTGTTGCTCTCTGCGCCCTCTTACCATTACCTCCAGTTCTGTTGCTCTCTGCGCCCCCTCCTACCATTACCTCCAGTTCTGTTGCTCTCTGCGCCCCCTCTTACCATTACCTCCAGTTCTGTTGCTCTCTGCGCCCCTTCTTACCATTACCTCCAGTTCTGTTGCTCTCTGCGCCCCCCTCTTACCATTACCTCCAGTTCTGTTGCTCTCTGCGCCCCCTCTTACCATTACCTCCAGTTCTGTTGCTCTCTGCGCCTCCTCTTACCATTAAAATCCAGTTCTGTTGCTCTCTGCGCCTCCTCTTACCATTACCTCCAGTTCTGTTGCTCTCTGCGCTCCCTCTTACCATTACCTCCAGTTCTGTTGCTCTCTGCGCCCCCCTCTTACCATTTCCTCCAGTTCTGTTGCTCTCTGTACCCCCTCTTACCATTACCTCCAGTTCTGTTGCTCTCTGCGCCCCCTCTTACCATTACCTCCAGTTCTGTTGCTCTCTGCGCCTCCTCTTACCATTACCTCCAGTTCTGTTGCTCTCTGCGCCTCCTCTTACCATTACCTCCAGTTCTGTTGCTCTCTGCGCCTCCTCTTACCATTACCTCCAGTTCTGCTGCTCTCTGCGCCCCCCTCTTACCATTCCTCTACTGGTAGAGACCTAGAGAATTCCCGGATTCATTTTGAGACAATCTAGAATTCGAAACACGTGTGGTTATGTAACTTTAGCCATTTGTCCACACAGTGTACGACACCTGCTGGAGAACATTAGCCCAATCGTGGTCTTTCAATGTGACAGCAGACAACCAATGTGCAGTTAATATCGACATATTTGTACATAAAACTGTAGAGTCTAGCCTGCAGGCCATTGAACTCGCGAATTCTTCTTGTATCTACCTATTGGTTTACAATACACCGTACACAACGCTGCGCTTTGCACGGTTCATTACTGGATGGCAGTATTATGGCGAATACAATCAAAAGATGTTTTCCATAAGCAACACAGTATGCAATCCATTGTGTTTTTTTGGGTAATATATACTATGATTATGGATAGGAAAAATTCGCAAGTTCAGTGACCTGTAGGCTAGACTCCACAGTCATGCGTATACTCGAGCTTCAGATGTTTGGTCATTGACTGCTGCCCCATAGAGTAGCCAGTGTTACTGCACACCTGGCAGTATGGTAATCGCTACTTGTTTCCTTGCAAGTCTGCTATTGGCTCAGAGTCGTCCAGGGCGTGTCTAATAAACTGCGATCCAATTGCAAAGTCAACTTCCGTGTACATGTGTTCGACGTCTATCTTGTCCTGAGATGAACTCGTGAAATGTTCCTATCCCTAACTATGATTGCAGATGACGGGATATCACTCTGCAATGAACGTCATTAAAACTGTTGCTGAGGTAATATTATGTTTCTAATGCCTTCAACGAGCTAGTACGTGATTATGTCTACATCAAAACTAACTCCATACAATTCAATTCTGTTGAATTCAGGCAACGTAAAATTATGCGCATGAAGACTGCAGGGGGTTCTAGTCATGACTATATAGATAAAACAAAAAATGATGTTTTCGGCAAGCCTGATTTGCAGTGGTTCATATTTAAACAACTTTATTTTCCGCGGTTAAAAATCATGTATCACAGAAAAAACAGTATTTTTTTTTTCAATGTAGCCAATCAGGGCGCAAGGCCTCGCGCAGCAAGCCTGAAAATGGGCTGGCCCACACCAGCAGATCCGACTCGACGTTTCGCATCTGTATGCTCGTCTACTCTGCGGCGCAACTCGTCGCACCGCGAGTGTGCAGGTGGGTCTGGAAATTCGCGATGGGCCGGGGGTTGCTGGGATAGTTGGGCAGGAGGCCTTTTTATACCCAATAAAGCAATTACAAATTGTTTCCTAGTTGTTACACTGCGGGAGCTTAAGTATTTTATAATTTTTTTTTTTTTAAATTACGCATTCTCACATATGTTCTCTCATAATGTGTTTGACAATATCATAACGCCATAAGTTTGAATTTCTGAAATGCGTTGAAGTTCTTGGCATAACATCGTAATCTTCTGAACCCACCCATAATTAATTTTATTCCACTGTTGAAGGTGGTCCACAAGTGTTAAAATTTCCTAAAGATATTGAACGGTACGTGTAATTATAATAATATTTGTACTGCAGTTTTAAGAAGTTCGAAATGATGCATTAGTTGTGCCGACTAAGTTGTTATGCGGGGGAAGGGCAGGGGGGGGGGGGCAAACAAACTAGCGACCGCTCAATAACATTCCTGTTGCCACTCTGGTATAGCCTACACCTTATTTACTCTATAAGCTGTTCACGGTAAAATAAGCACTTTTGAAAGCACTTCTTAAGATCTACTTGTACACACCCTGTGTATTCCTCCGCCTTATGTTAAATGAACATTGCTATGGGCGCCATAACTTTATTCATGCGTCGGTCAAGTGAAACTGAGGAATTATTAGATAAGTAAATATGTTACAAATCTGCTCATTCTTATACTTAGACGCATAAAAAAAAATACAGATGAAAAGAAATAATTTCAGTTTGCACAAATGGTTACCTAACACTATTTATTTTACTTTAAGATATGGAACTACTTCCCATCTATCGTTACCAACTTTACTGGGCGCATGTCACTCAGTGTGCCCGTGAAAATATACGCAGGCAGGGGCAGTGACTTTTTTTTTCTATGGTTGATTTAAAAAGTGCTCACTTTGTCGTGAACAGCCTTTATGGTAATGAGAGTGACCAGGCCGCGGAATGGCCAGGAGAGCCCCCGTCAAATACGTTAATGCCGCACTCATGTCGCCCGTCACGCACAGGACTGACAACTCCACTCCTACTCGCTTCCTACCTGCTCATAGCTCGTGACAGGCCGTGCCATCCACGTTACACATTTGGCGATGCGGCAATAATAATACCTTTCTTTTTTTAACGGCGCCAGCTTGTGTCCGCGAGACATGTGGATCTGCAGCTGAATGGTACACGCAGTATGTCGGAAACACGCAAGTATTGGCTGTTCACGGTAAACTGAGCACTTGTGAAAGTCCGCTAATTTGGAATAACAGTCAATAAATATATTCTATTGGAGCCTTAGACCTTAACTTCCGAGTGCGGTGGAATATACACACTGTGTTTATTACTTACATGGCAATATTTGTTTAGAAATGTGTTTAAAGGTTAAGAAATGGCTGAAAGGAAAAAGTTACTAGGATCTCAATTGTGTTCACTTTACCGTGAACAGCTCACAGTTGAGTGCAAAGATTCGGGCGGCTTTTAACATCGAGGTTTCGAGAGCCAATGAGGGTGAAGTGACGTGAGTATGGAGCAGCGCCGGAATGAAAAGGCAAAAGAAAAGGGGAGAACCGAGAAAATCCGCCCACCGGCAACAACCTCCGGCACTATTCCCACATGCGAAAGTCTTGGAGCGACCTCGCCGGGGAAGCGAACCTGGTTCGTCCAGGTGCGAGGCGAGTAGTCTAGCCGCTAAACCACCACGGCCCCTAACCCGCAAGTAGATGAGATATTACGAAAACTATTAACCAACAGGAATATCGTTCAGATTTGGAAACCTCATCAATAAAGAGAGAGAGGTGTTTTTCGCGTAAAGATTTCAAGACCAGTTGTACTCCAAAACACTTTTGTTTGTAGATATTCGCGTTCGTGGTTGGATGATTTTTAATGTCACGTGCCTCAGGTGTCTGTCCGCTAATCATGGACGTTCAGTATCGGAGTAGGAATTCATTACGATTGGCCCAGTCAAATAAGAACATGCGTGCTTATGTAGACACGCTGCCAATAATCGAAGGCAGTTGTGGTAA
Source organism: Dryococelus australis (assembly GCA_029891345.1). Taxonomy (NCBI): domain Eukaryota; kingdom Metazoa; phylum Arthropoda; class Insecta; order Phasmatodea; family Phasmatidae; genus Dryococelus; species Dryococelus australis. Next base: position 194,078,969 of record CM056998.1, on the reverse strand, counting down.
TGAACGTGGGATATTGAAATCAAGCATGGCCACAAATATTCTCGCGAAGTACACGTCCCTACTCATAAATAACTAGAAGATATTTGATCGTGACTTTTGCCAATATAAACAATGGAGTATTAACAAAGGAAAAAAACACTCTCCCCTGCGGAGAAAAATATAAATATCTTCTCGTCTATGTTGTGCAACAGGTGCCTCAAAATTTCGTTTGTGTGTTTTAAAAGAATTTCAACATACCATCAATTACAGACTGAAAACATAACTCTAGAATGAACGTAATTTCAAATTCATCTTAGCGGATATACAGAATCTGGATCCAGTGTCTCCACACTAATATAGTTACAGCATTTCTAAGTGAACTACCAACCTTCTTTACCTAATTACATCAAGGCTGCTTTTCCTGTTTGTAATTTGCACTTGTTGTTTCTCTTTCAGACCCGCTTTTCCCTTTATAGTGCATGTCTGTGGTAACTTTACCAAGGAACAATCAAATTACAATTTATCATTCTGTATATCAAAACAATTTTTGAAAACGATTTCATTGTCAATTATTTAAATTATTTACAATCCAGTCATGGGTGAAAATTTCCTGAAGAGAGGCAAATCTACGTACCCTTTTTCAGGAACTAATTCGTAATTATTCACCACACCCTTAAATATATTCCCTTCGAATTGAGTTTCGGTATTGCAACTCCATTTGTCGGAAAAGACACAGAGAAAATTTTTCCACGCCAATGCGAAGTCAATTTATTTAAGAGAGTCTAAACTGATGTGTTTATAAACACGCTATTTCAAAACGCCATTTTTTGTGCACTACGTTTTATAACATCGTCAGCTGTTTTGTCACAGGTTTCGCATGTTTTTTTGTTTGTTTGTGCAATCAACACGCGAAAACTACTGAGTAGATTTTGATAAAATTTTCACTTTATGTTTGGTATTACAAAAATAAAATTATATATCTCATAACTAACAAGGAGATGGGCAGTAAAAATTGAACGATTTATTTTTTATTTGAAAATTTTGCTTTCTTTAATATTTAATACATTACTGTTACAAGTAAAGCGTGTTGTTTCTTACGTGGTTTCCTTCAAGTTGTCATGTGGCACTTGAATTCTATCTTACCACCACACATTGCACTGATACATTAGAAATACGGGTAGGTCTAGCCGCAGGAAAATTTTTTAATTTCAATCTGCGTTACGCAAAATTCAATAATAAATCCAACGTTTGAAGGGCCAAAGAGGCGAAAAAATTTTTTTTGTTGATTTTAAATTTTCTGAACACTAAAATTCATTGACAAAGTCATTTTACAGGTAAGCAAAGCCGCGATAATGAAATAGTTGTATATGTAAGTATATAAGAAAATATACCATCTTAAGTTGCATCAGCGTAAGTGTTAAACGTTTAGAAAAACACATAATAAAATGAAACAATTTCGAACTCGTTGAAAATTCTAATTTACACTCAGTGTTAATATTAAAATAATTTCTGTTAAGGGAAGGCTCTTTTCAAATGGTAATGAAAAATCTCAATCAAAAGTGATCGAAGTAGAGCAAAATCGACTCGATAGTGATCGATTTCCACGAATGAGGTTGTTTAGAGTTAGCTGAGATTGTGAAACAGCTTTTAAAAACTCGAAATTTCACCCTAGTTTCGCTTATCGTTGTTCGTCCATTCCAACTTCGGTTCGTGGACATTTTAACGTGCTGTCTTTTAACCACCAATCCACGAGTGGCGTGCCACATAAAATCAGAATACGTGCAGTAGTTTGTGTCAGCGACGCTAGGAACTGCGAACTCAGCTACGTGCCGTCACATTATTGGTATTTAGACAATGAGTGACTCAGGTCTGCATAATACTTATAAATGGGTATATTCACGGATAACAATTAGAAAACTTGGTTTAATCCACAGGCTTTCGCCGTATTCAACCACTCACGTCAATGGTTTTAATTTTCTCTTTTTTACTAGAAACAATGATATTTCTTTGGTTCATTTACCTGTACGCTAAATCCACAGTCCTTTCGATACTAGAGCCGTAACATTCTGTTCATTGCTTACTGCGGAGAGCGCCTGCACATAGGACACATGTACTCGAGGTACGTGGGCGCTGCTGGTAGTTACGTGTTAGTACACCTGTGTCAAACTACGTGAACAATGGGAGATTGGCAGTTGAGTAGTTCGTGGTATGCAATTCACAATTCACACAGGAACATATAGCTGCGGACTCTTTTCGTTGTTATGTGTAACTTCAACTTAAATTTATAAAATACTAGATGACTTTCCAAAAGTTTAATTAAAATTATTGTGTATTCATATTAGTCCATAGATGCTGCGGTTATAATTCTGACATATTAATTAAAATACCTTTTATATGCATAGATATTAATTGCAGAAGGGCTAATACGATATTTTCACGATCATATTTATGTAGGAAAGTTAGAGGCTATGCTACTTATTATAGCACGAGGGCAGGCAGCCCATCTGGGTATTGACTAATACACCTTTAAACTATTGCGTCAAGACTGGAAGTCCCACTAGGCGAGTGGACGGGATAAACACACTACGAGATTACAGTTCCTTGCGCGTAAAGGCGACTAGGCATTCGTTGAGCCCACCTAGGTCGCCCTTAGCGCTGTAACTTGTACAGCCAGACAGCACCCTTAACCAGCCGTCACTTCATTACACTACACATTAACCTCTCCCGCGGCCTTAATGACGCACCACGCATTACGTCTAGTACTGATAAGGTGTTAATTAATCAGTCAAACTGTATTCACTGTCGGCCCTATGTCATTAACGTCAACAACACGCTTGGCAGTGGAAAGTGTATTGATGAAGATGTATGTAGAATTGGAGCTCGTTTTGGAGCCGCAGTAATCGTGGCCACTCGAAGAGAAGAAGCACACTTTGTCATGTACCGGCGCCAAGGCGGCGCGGCGCCTACAGATCCTGTTTCAAGAATCTCTACAAGGCCTGCCAGTCTGCGGAGAACGGACATGCGCAATCTGGACTGACGTCATCCAACATGGCGCCGATGCGATCTGCACATGCACCAGTGCTTATACGTAAAAGTGAGAACTTTTCAAGGCCCTTTCAACAGGCACTAAGCATGAATAAATATACTCTAACGTAGCTCCAGACGTTAACTTATGTTAGCGGTGGAACGTACGCACTATGTTAATTAGTCTGATGACAAAATTTATGCTAAAAAGTGAGAGGAAGATAGAAATATAATGAAAAGAAAAATTCAACAGGGCCTTAAATAGTGCTCATTTTACCGTGAATCGCCTATAATAGTCGTTATAGGCTATTAGCGGTAAAATGAGCACTTTTGAAAGCCCCGCTTAACATCTGCTTGTATGCACGATGTGTAATCTACCACCTTATGTAAAAGTAACATTGAAATTCGCCTCGTCTTTTTATTCATGCGTCGGTCAATTATTGAAATTGTGAAATTATTGTACAAGTAAACGTTTAATAAATCTGCTCATTTTTACACATTGATGCATAAACAACAGAAAGCGAAATAAAAAGCATTAAAATTATCACCAATGGCTACCTAACTCTTTTTATTCGGCATTAATATATGGAACTACTTTCCATATATCGTTACCAACTTTACCGGGCGAATGTCACTCTGTGCCCACGTTAAAAAATATGCAGGCATGGGCAGTGAATTTTTCTAAGGTTTATTTCAAAAGTGCTCACTTTATCGTGAACAGCCTTTACGGTTTCTTCCGGATTTTCTGAAGCCTTGATAAGTAGAGACCAGAAAAATTCGCGAGTTCAATGGCCTGCCGGCTAGACGCTACAGTCTTAGGTATGAGTATTTCGATATTAATTGCACAATTTATGTCTGCTGTTACAGTGCAAGGCAACGATTGGGGCCAGAGTTCTCCAGGAGGTGCCAAACACCGTGCGGACCAGTGGCTAAAGTCATGTAAACACACGAGTTTAGAATTCTAGCTTGTTTCAAAATGAATCCTCTGTACTGATAAGTAGGGATAGTAGAATCTCGCGCATTCATTTCGGGACGAGGTAGACGTCAAACACATATACGGTGAATATACCTTTTCATCTGGATCAGAGTTTATTATAGACGCCCTGGATGACTCCGTGCCAATATCAGACTTTCAAGGAAACCAGTAGCGTATCCCTTACTGCCAGTAGTGGGGTAGCACTGAGGTAGCAGCCAATGGACAAACATCTAAGGCCATAGTGTACACAGGGTCTATCTTACAGTTAATTGAACTCGCGAAATTTTCCTATCCCTACTGATAAGGTACTACTTTCAGGCTATCCCTCCGCCTGTTGCAAAAAAAACTTAACCGAGTCTAGAAAATTACACCAAAGGGACAACGCGCCAGGTTCATACGCACTCAGTTTAGAAATATTTTGAATAAAAACTTTTTATTACAATGCGACATTACTAGAGACATACAAAATTCGCGTTATTATTTGTGGACACGTTAAACTGCAAACACATGTACCTTTGCAATATGTCTTGTCATTTGACCGTAATTTATTTGACACGCCCTGGGTAACTCTCCGCCAGTAAATAAACACTTCACAATTGTGTAGTCTAATCACGTGCAGTCCAGTCCAAATTGGAGTGACTTCACAGCTATGCAGCAGCCAATGGAGAACCGAGGCCAGCTCGAGTGTATACAGCACTGTGAAGTTTAGCTTGATGCCAAATAATAACGCGAATTCTGCACGTCTCAAGACATTACCAACACACCTGTTAGGGGAAGGTTGCATAAGGCGTACCATTTTTTTTTACATTATTGCATTAATTTGGGCCAATCTTCAATGTACTGCTTCAATATTGATTTAGTACGAAGCAGCATACATGTATACATACGTATCTACATTAGTATGTCTAGTTAGCTGAAATAGCGACCCAGAAAAAATTTCTTAGTGTAAGATTGCAATCGGTACGATGTAGGAACCCAGTATCCAAAATCGTACCGCCAGTATCGTAAATCGTACCGTTACAAACAGAAATAGTCTAATACTAAATGTTGTCCATGGGAACAGCAATAATGATATTTTAAGTGTGTACAAGTACATATTTCACCCTAAATAAAACAACCAAATCATTTGCATGCAACACACATAAAACGTTTGAGGCCTGATTTAACCCCTGTGCAGGTTTCATGTACCCAGGTGTGGCACTGTAAACATTGCACCATATTCTCTACGACATTTTCCTCACATACTGAATAAAACCAATCGTCTTGCACAAGTTCTATGTGAACGAAGTAGAAGGGTCATCGTTGTCTGGAGTTATTCTTAAGCGCTTGTTTGCACATGCAGAACGTCACTTCCCTTTTCTAGATTTATTATCTACTTTGCTGGTCGTCTTCCTTCTTCTATGTTTTGCAGTCGTCAGATCACGTTTTTACAGACTGCTTGTCAGTACAACAGCACGTTGAACTCCCAGCCTTGCTGGTGTGGACACATATTTGGGGCATGTTGGAATCGGAGAAATAGCTTTAATAGAAATATTCAACTTCGAGATCATCTCCTGCTGAATAGGCCTATCATTAGAGCTAATTATTTCACTACCTGATGGATCGCTGATGTTTTCTGTCGACTTACAAGAAGACATATCCGTCTCATTTCCATCGGAGTGGCATCCCTTTTCTTCCAGATTTGCAGCTGCTAAAAATTCGGAATCGTTCAAAATACTACGATCTACCGGCCAGATTCCACAAACAATAAATCCTGTAATGGCGATCTGAATAGTTGCTGCCCTTGCATAGGCCTCTGCCACAAGTTGGGTAACCTGATACTGGGTAACACACAAACCGGGATTTGTTCGAAGCCATTTTCAAACTGCCTGGTTGTAATAAGTTTCTAATGGCCTGAAGAAGAACCTGTCCAGAGATTGTAGTCGAAGAGTTGTGTGGGCAGGCAACTGCAACATTAGGACGCCATTGGCTCTTGTTAAGTTCCAAAACTTCTACATTATTCGAATGTGTCGAATGACCATCCAAAATTAAGAGAACATTGCTGTCGATGTTTGGTTTGATGACAGCAATAAAATGTTGTAACCATTTTACAAAAAGATCACTGTTAATGTACCATGTTTCCGGTATGTCAACAATACCTCCAGGAGGGGCACCAACCTGCAGCTCATGCACCATTCTCATGCGTTTAAAGATTATCATAGGTGGAACATACATCCCCGACGCACTAGTACAACTCACTATTGTTGTATTATCGCCTATTTCCCCACTTGCAATAGTTCCCACCTGACGCTTTCCTTTCATAGCCAGCACTTTCTGGCATATTTTCTGTACAGTGCTGAAACCCGTCTCATCCACATTGAACACACGAGTAGCATCAAATTAGTTTTAATCTATAACTCTTTCCAGGATATCAAAAAATCCTAACACGTTCTGCTTGTCGAAACCCTTTGCACGTGCCATGGAAGTGGACTCGGGCTCACGTAGCGCTAATTCCTTATGACGGGCTTCAAATACATAAATCCATTTCTTCCCTGCCATTTCTGTCAATCTGTTGAAGCTGTGTGGTATTTCATTGCGCTTTGCAATTTGGAATGCTAACTTCCTGACATCAGTGATCGTTACCCTAAACAGAAGTTCATCTAATGTTAAAATATGATCAACGAGTTGTTGCTCTACTTCGGGTGGAGGGTGGTGGTACGGCCTATGGCTTTTATGGATTCGTTAGCTACATCATTCATCCTGTCTGAGTGCCTTTTATATGTTGGCTTTGGAATGTTGTATTGTCGACAGCATTCATTAAGACCCATGTCCCCGTTTCTATACGACGCAAGAGTCATTGCCGTCTCCATTTCAGTCCAAGCTCCATATATCCTTTTCGTCATTCTGTAACTCACAACGGACATGTATTTTAGTAATCTTTTATTTACGGTGACTATTAAATACCTTTGCACATGGTAAATATGGAAGTGGCAAATGTATGGCGTGTTCAACTGAAACCTATCGTCCTCGGATATTGATGTACGACAATGAAGAAAAATGTTCGGCAAACAATGCACAGTTTTAATGCGGAACCTATAATGAAGTTTGTAATAAAAGGAGCTCACTGCATAAAACTATGCAAAAGGTTATATAGATTGTTCAAAGTGTGTACACAAACAGTCAGCAATAAATGGGTTTCATTGCAACTTGCCTTGTAGTAGTATCCTAAATCGTACCAGTACGATTTGCGAAACTGTGACGTGGTACGACTTAGGTAACTCGCCAACAAACAGACCCAACATACGAAACATAACCTCAAATTGTTTGTCGTCAGATATAAATTAGTTCAAAATGTGAAGACGAGTTGTCTTTACAATAATACATACACCTAAACAATAATTACTTACTTTTCGGTTTCGTACAGGCTTACAACTGAGGTTCAGAAACTACATCCAGAAGTGCAAATAATCATAAACTTCAATAACATCGCTAAACGTTGTTCCACACTTACGTTATTCTTCGGACTGGCCGGGAACTACAACAGGTTCATCTTGTAGCCGCAAGAGCGCAGTGACATTCACATTTTCTGAAATACGGAGGCGGTACGCATTCGGCTACTTCCCCTTATTCCAATAAATTGTAAATTTATTGATAAAATACAAGTAAAAGTTAAACAAAATTATTAAAAATTAGATTATTTTAAGTCAACATATGTATAAACCGCTTGTAATTACATTAAACGATCAGGAAACAGCCAAAGACGTCATACATCGGGTGATTTTCCATAGGTTCGATTCAAATAACCTTTCGGCAGACATGGTAGGATAACACTTTGCATTGTTCTCGAAACGTAGTCTTAAGTAAGTGTGGGTCTAGAGAGATTTCGTTTCGCGTGGCCAGCCAAGACCTTTACACGCTTTATAATCACCCCCCCCCCCCCACCTGTACCCTTTCTAGGTAATACAGGGATATAAGTGACTTTCTATAATTCGACTTTTAAAACCTCTTGTTGTAATTTCAAACTCTTGGCTTGCTGTCGGGGCCATGTCACTTTACCATTTTTCTTCTATGCGTGGTTGCAAGCAAAAGGTTTACATTTTTTACATTTTATAAAACTTTTTTTATTACCTCCTTGGAGGATTGTCCTGCCTTCGACCTTTTATTAATTTTATTAATTGCATCTAATGATACCTCCAAGTAGTCTTAGAATAATGACGTGGTGCGGACTACAAAGTAAAAATACTAACGTACTTGTTAGAAACAATTTCTCGGATTATAGTTGCCAAAGATTTCCTTGTAACCCTACATCTAAAATATTACATATTAACAATGCGTTATTTTAGAAATAATTCTAAAATTTTACGTCGCTCAAGGTTTATAATGAAATTGAAGTCCAAGAAACTTTCTCATTAAAATTCAAAATTTAGTGTTGCACATCCCACACAAATGTTTTGTGATATTTCCTCTGAACTACTTGTAGTTTTACAGACGTATCTCTGGTAAATACTTTCCAAAGAATTCTTTGTAAAAATACAAAAAGAGAGTGGAAATAGTTAGGCGATGTTGTTATTTAGATAACATAAGTGAAAGAAGGCTCCTAGACTACACTGTGGAGTCGGGAAAGGTCTGGCTACGGCCAGCAAAAATTGTTGTGAGATGGCGCCCGTATAGAAAGAGTTATTAAAATATTACTATCGCAAAGTAATACACTTGTAATCTATTCGCAGTTTCTTCACTCGTTTTGAATCAAATATGTAAAAAAACACCTCACGTAAAACGTTCTTAATTGGTTCCTAAATATGTAATGTATCACAACCGTTTTATACGTCCGTTAATATAAAAGTGCCTTATTTTTGGTCAAATCTAACTGTTAGTAACATTTTATGTATAAATTAAAATATTTCATTTATAATTAATGTGAATAAAAACAGAGAACATATAGGTATGTTGGTAATGCCTAGTAATAAATTGTTCTAATACAAAATATTTTTTCACTGAGTGCGCACGAATGCAGTGCGTTGTCCCTCTGGTGTGATTCTCTATTAGTTAAGCTTTGTTTGCATGAAGTGGAGGAATATCCTGGAAGTAGAACTTTAGCAGGGCTTCAGTGAAGTTGGAATTAACAGCGAATTTCCTATATCAACTATTTTTCAGTCTCCCGTGTTAATAAACGAAAAGAAATTTCTGTTTGTTGTTTGTATTCCTAGAAAATATTTTGCAAATTAGGCCTACAGGGAAACAAACTTTAGAAATATTTTTTTGGTGGCCTTGGTTTTGGGTGATGCTTACAAAAGGGAAACTTTGGTTTTAAGAATTGACTTTGTGGAGAATTTTAGCTCCCATACACTTACGTGACTCCGTTATTTTTATTTTTACGAGTCTTCGATGTCTACCTAGAACCTGTGACGCTCAGTGCGGTGCAATCTGGTTGGCTCAGTCAAATAAGTAATTGTGTTTTCTCAAAGACACTTGGCAAGTTACTAAAGGAAACATGCAGGTGAATACGCAGGGTGTACAAATCTACGAAAAATCAAGTATTCCTCGTTATGGCTTAATGATGCTTTATAAGTTTCCAAAATGACATTTTGTTTAGCAGAGTGAGTACTTGTGCACCTGTAGCTAGCTAATCGTGATGTACACATGTAAACTGGTATAAATTCCAAGGAATGCAAAAACTAGTGACTAGTTTGGATTCTTGCTAGTACTAGTTTATTTTGTTGTTATGTTTTGGAGTTACATGCGATACATCGAAGACAAGGAAAGTTTTACGCGTACACCCATGTACATATAATTCTACGAAGCATATATATATATATATATATATATATAATTTATTTATTTAAGTTTTGTGTGCCATCCAACATTATTAACCATTAACTGGGTGACACAACATACAATATACAACCATCACCAACAATTATACAAACAACACAGATGTCACAAACAGAACAAAACAAACGACACATACAATACAAAGAAACTTATTTATACGACAATTAAAATACACGAAGAAAAAATACTAATTTTAACAAAAATGTAATGTTAAATTGACGATTTAATTAATCATTTGAATCAACAAGAGCTTACTGACTAATCTGATGTTGACCAATTTCAAGAAAATTTATTTTTCCACTCTTAAAGGGATCAAATTAAAAAAAAAAAAAAGATTACTGAAATTCGAAACACATCTATTAACGAGGTCTTTTCTAGTTCTTAAAGTACATAAAGTATGGGCGATTCTATGCATATAATTAGGAATCTTAAGACCTACTAAATTGGATATGGCAGATCAATGATAATAATATATAAATGCATTAACTAGATATAATGCATAATTTGTGTCACGGCGGATTTTCAATGTCTGAGTGTTAAATATATATATGTTGTAAAATTGTGTATTTAAATCGTAAAATTGTATTATTGTTAATTATTGATAAAGTTTCTTTTCTGAGTCGTGTACACACTAATTACACTTCGTTAATGTCCTCATAACGAAGTGGCGCTCATCACTAAACAACACAAATCGCTCATCTGTAGCGTTCCACATTGCTCTGGCACTGGCAGCTCCTCAAACAGTCTCCGCTGTTGCAGAGCCAATGGCAGTCCACACAATAGGCGCTGTGGTAGCAGATTCGCCCACTTGAGGCGTCGGGAAATGGTTCTTGGCCACACAGGAGCGCCAACACTGACCAATGTCGTGGACCAGGTCACCATTTCATCCCTCCGCGTCTGGAGCAAAGTCCGTCCATCCTCTCGTCTGGTAGTTCACAGCATCCGTCCCGATACCCAAGCAGCTATGTAACACATGTAAAGACAGTGACAAAAGATGTTCACTATAAGCGAGCACTTTTGAAACCAACCTTAGAAAAGAATCACTGCTCCTGCCCGCGTATTTATTTAAGAGGCGCACTGAGTGGCATGCGCCCAGTTAAGCTGGTAACGATGGATGGAAAGTAGTTCCATATCTTAACGTCGAATAAAATGTTTTGGATAAACTTTTGTGATGAATTAAATTATTTATTTCGCTTTCTGTTTTTTTCAATGCATCAAAGTGTTAAAATGGTAAGGATTGTAAATAATTTACTTTTCTTATAATTTCACAGTTTCACTTGGCTGACGCATGAATTAAGTGATGAGGTCCTTGGTAATGTTAATTTTATGTAACTCATCACCTGTAAGGCGAACTGTAGGGACAATACTCCCTTGCGGTGTGTTGTGATTCTAGTTTACTAATTTGCTTTCAGGGCATAACAGATGAGGAGACACAAAAGACTGTCTTGCTCCAAGTATCCAGTAACAGTGATTCACGAAGAATAGTGATTCTGCAGAACTGTGACTCGCCGATAACGGACGCAAAGTGATGTTGTTAGCTTAGGAGAATACATATACCTAAAATGTACTGAAAGAAACTTGCAAGAAGTAGTTATTACCCAAATATGGTTTATCGTAATATTGTTAGTACCAATTATGATGCAGTAAAGGAGGATAATAACTTTTGTAGAAAAGCATTAACTGTCAAAGACAGTTATGTTCTTTAGTCTTTAATGTTTCGGTTCTGTCTTCAAGGTATGACTGCAAAACCTGGTAGTGGTATGTTGGAGGTTTGTTTCTTTCGCAAACATCATAACTAGGGACAGAAAAAATTAACGAATTCAATGACATGTAGGCTAGAATTCACAGTTATGTGTATACTTGAGCCTCAGATGTTTGTTCATTGGCTGCTGCCCCATAGAGTAGCCAGTGTTACTTCACACCTGGGAGTATGACACTCGCTACTTGTTTCTTTGCAAGTCTGCTATTGGCTCAGAGTCGTCCAGGGCGTGTCTAATAAACTGCGATCCAATTGCAAACTCAACTTCAGCGTACACGAGTTTGACATCTACCTTGTCCTGAAATGAACTCACGAGGTGTTCCTATCCCTAATTATTAGAGCCACGAGTATTTCGTGAATTCATTCGGAGGCGACGTAAACTCCAAAAACTTGTTCTTTAATCCTACTGTTGTGACTGGGCGACAGTAGTTTAGGCACGCCCCGTTTAACTGTGAGCCAGTAGTAAGCAGGAAGAAGTAGTGTGGGTGAGTGTTTAACAGACTTTTACAGAGGCATCACTTGATCACAGCAACCAATCAACAAACGGTAATGTCTTGAGTGTATAGAAGGCTGTTCAGGCTAACTTGCTGCTAACACAATCCGCGAAATACTCGGGGCTCTTCTAGGCAACAACTAAAGGTTTGATTGTAAAAGCGTGAAGATGCTGCTGGAATAGACTATAGCGTGAGTGGTGGCGACCTCGGAGGAGATGCAAGAGGCAACGTACGGGCGCCAATTGCTTCCTATTGGCTGGGCGTGGACCACCGCGGGCGAGGCGCCGCGGTAGGTACTTACGTCGAGATCTGCAGCCCGACCTCGTCGTGTCGGCTAGTTCACCGCCCGCAATACCAACGCTTACTCCGCTCGCCTGCACCCTCTTATGTCCCTTGCCGTTTCAACACTTCGAGTGGGCTGCCGACGTAATATAACGTCGTCTGAATTTAGCTGCGCTGTTTGGAGTTTGTCGTAACATTACGGCATCTGCATTCTCTGAAGACATTGCCGAAGAAATAGTACTTCGCCAGGAGTTATCATAGTGTTCTCTGCAACGTATTCTGAACAATTCGCGTTATTATTAGAGATAGGAAAATTTCGTGAATTAATTTGAGGACAAGCTAGACTTGCAACCCGTGTACAATGAAGTCACCTTTTAATTGGATTACAGTTCACAAGACACTCTCTGGATAACTCTCAGCCAACAGCAGACTGGCAAGGAAACAAGTAGCGAGTGTCATACTCCCAGGTGTGAAGTAACACTGGCTACTCTATGGGGCAGCAGCCAATGAACAAACATCTGAGGCTCGAGCATACACATGACTGTGGAGTCTAGCCTACAGCCTACACTGAACTCGCGAATTTTTCCTATCCCTAGTTATTATTTGAGGTCAGTTTAAACGTAAAACACTCTTAACTTTTAAATACGTTTGTTATTGGACCATGCCTTATTTGTAAGGATAGGAACATTTCGCGAGTTCATTTCAGGACAAGGTAGACGTCAAACACGTGTACACTGAAGTTGAGTTTGCAATAGGATCGTAGTTTATTAGACACGCCCTGGACGACTCTGAGCCAATAGCAGACTTGTAAGGAAACAAGTAGCCAGTGCCATACTGCCAGGTATGCAATAACACTGTCTACTCTCTGAGGCTGCAGCCAGTGATCTAACAACTGAGACTTGAGTATATACAGGTTGTGGAGTCTAGCCTATAGGTCATTGAACTCGCGAAATTTTCGTATCCATACTTATTTGACAAGGCCCTAGTAAACCTGCGCCAATAAATGAACGCTTGACAATCGTGAGCTCGAATCACGCACAGTTCACCCAGAAATAGAGTGAATTCACGTCTGGGCAGCAGCCAATGGAGAAACGACGCTGGCTCGAGAATATACAGTACTGTGAATTATAGCTTGATGCCAAAAAATAACGTGTATATTGCAGGCCTCTACGTACAGGCTGTTCACGGTAAAGTGAGAACCTTTGAAGCCCTAGTTACTTTTTCCTATCAGCATGAATTATCCTTTCTCCGTTTTATAAACTAAATATTGTCATGTAAGTAACAAACACAATGTTTATATTTCTACCAGACTTGAAAATCGACGCCTAACGCTACAATGGAGTATATTTATTGGCTATTATTCCTAATGAGAGGGTTTCAAACAGTGCTCATTTTACCGCGAAGAGCCTATAATATTGCGTGAGCAACTCTCCAAGAGTAAAGTACTCAAATTAACAGTTTGTCTTGTATATTATTCTACGTAGGAGAGAAAATTAGATTGCGGCACTTTTGACTCGGTATATTATTGGGGGAGAGTTGACCAGTCATGAACGTTACACATTATAGAAGGCGTGTCCGGTTATGTGCGAACCAATAGGAGAGTTGTAAATGGGACCACAGAGACCAACATAACTGATGGTCGTGCGTTCGTGAATATAGGTGTTTCAATTCTAGCTTGTCTTAATTGTCTGTAAATCTGGGGCGCACTCAAAGTGTTAAGATCAGCTAGCTACACTGAAAAAATATTTTGGTGAACTTCCTAAACTGTAATGGGAGTTTTTAACCTATATAATGTATGGTAATAATACCACACATCAATCTGCAGATATAGGAAAGTTTAGCAACGCTACTATACAAAGTTGGGAACTTCCCTATGCATTTGACTGTTTCCTGAGCAAATGTAGGAACGCTACAATGAATGTATACGGGGCAAAAAAACCATACCTGCTTTCTCACTAAGCGTATACGCTGATAGTGCAAATTTCCGAATAATTTCTTAGAGTTTAGTTCAAGAAAGCGTTAACAGAGATAAACTATAAATAGGGAGAAAGAAAGCAATTAAAGATATTTACAAGATTTTATAAGTGAAGACGTGCGAAAGTCGCGTTATTATTTGGCAGAAGACTAAACTCCAGGGAGCTGTAAGCTCGTTGGACTTGTGCGACTGGCTGACAGACTGCGTGTCTCAAACCCTAAGACGCTTCCAGCCAACAGTAAAGACTTAACGGGTGGGCAACCAATCTCCAGTGAATCGGTCGCACAAGCAAATACCGCCGTTTAGCTGCCACTAGCCAATTAAATCACAGATTGAGTTCTCGATCCCAAGATAATAAAGGCCAGGGTGAAGTCCGAGAAGGACGATAAAGAAAGGGCCTCACCCAACATCGAACTCACGACCGTTCTACGTGAAGGGAAAGAAGAGAACTACAAGCCGCTGGTAGAGTGCCAACTGCGATCTACCCTCTACTTCTGGTGCTACGCCCCTTGATTGTTATTGGTCGTGGCGTGTTTTATTGCTGAATCTTATATTAACCTTTTGAGGAGTATGCACGTATATATTCGGGGCTACATTCATACGGAAATTTCTTTACTGTCGAACACCAGACCCACAATTTTACAGCTTCAATGTTTCGCAGGGCTTTGTTGTAAAAAAAATACAATTAATCAACTATTTGGCTCGTAAGAATGAAACTGTTATTTTAAAGAATTTCTCAAATGAACACGATGAATTGTGTTACATCTTTCACGACACTTTAACTGGTGCAGGGCCGAGACGTGACTTCATTGGCCGACGGCGAGCCAATAATAAACGTTGCGGAGTATAGTAGGCGTGCCAGGTGTATCTAGGACCAATAGGACATTGGTAAGTGGAAATACAGATACCAACGAAACTGTTATTGCTGTGGTGGATAATATAGACAACTCACTTCAACCTTGTCTTCGATGGCAAGAAATTTGTACCATCCTCAGAGGTTTAAAACTGCGAATACCCTTTCCTCACTTTGTCTAGTCAGCTAGGCGCATATTTTGGTCCTATCTCGGCGGATCCAACCTTTCGACATTTCAGCTCTCTTCATATGAAATCAGTTTATAAACTGTGTGCTGCCCTCTTTTCGGGACTGCGGGTGGCTTTCATGTTGTGTGAGATCGCGTAGCTAAAAGAGCCGAGTGTAAATCCTTTACTTGCAGCTCTTCTGCACAACTTCTGCACAATCCGCCATATTAAAAATTGCTCAGCGTACTCGAGTGATGTCTACATTCAACCCGTTCGGTAACGCATTAACTAGCGAGGCTAAGTGTTGCAAACGTGTTATATTTTCACGTACACTGTGTATTTGTGTCGAGTGTATTTTTTTTTGCAGCCAGTAATTAAATGTGCTGCTTGCTCAAAGACGTCGCCATCAGCTATTCATAAATGAGAGGCGCGATAACTTTCACAAATCTGATTACACGTCGCGAAGTCTCTCAACGCACTGGGTTATGATTAAAGACCTGCAAAATTCGCGTTATTATTTGGGTATACGTTAGACTTCAAACACGTGTGCCTTCGCAAAACGTTTGTCGTTGGACCATACTTTATATGGAACCCCTGCGTAACTCTGCCCCAATAAATTAAAGCACCACAATAATGTTCCCTTATCACATGCTGTTTAGTCAGAAAGGGGGTGAATACACATTTGTGCAGCAGCCAATGGTGAAACGACGTCGGCTCTGGTGCATACAGTGCTGTGAAGTTCAGCCTTATTGCCAAATAATAACGCGAATTTTGCATGCCTCTAGTTATGATTCCTCCCTATGTATGTACGGTACTCACCATTAAATATCCTTTATGTGTAACACGTCCACGATCGTAGAGGGTGACTGATGAACGTGTTAAGAAACGTCGCATGAGGGTATTTTAATTTCAGCTTCTCCATTAATATCCAAAGTCAATTTTTCCCGCAAGCGAAAATGGTTAATTCAAGTGTTTTGTCGGTCAATTTTAAATAAAAATATCCTGGTGGAGAATATTAAGAAATATTATTAAAAAGATATTTTCTAATGCAAGACACTTCTAACTTCAGTATTGCGTCATAAAATTATACGATCTCCTAGAAAGCCTCATAGAAGAACGTTCTCGTTGGGAAGTCCAGTGACCTGCGTCTAGAGGCTACGATGAGGTGTGACGTGCATGCCTGGGTCGCCCTTAGTGCTTTCATACGTATTAAGTTGTAGGCATGCAAAATACCTTCAGACAAGCGGCCACCTTAAGGCTGTTCAAGAGCAGATTTTTTTTTTGTTTGTGTTTTTAAGGCATTAAAAAATTTGCGATACCATTTCAATAAAAATTTGATTAAAAAAAAGCCTAACCAATTTAAAAATAACTTTCGCTTGTTTTTCTAGGAGAATTAAAAGCATTTCAACCTTAAAAATTGTGCCAAACAAATTCCAAAATGTTATACGAGAACAATGTTTGATTTCAGTTGAAGTGTTTGTTGAATGCTTAGGAACACCAAGAAGAAATCTCCTTAAAGTCTGTCATATTGTTCGCCGCTGATTAGGTTTTCGTTCTGGCGATTTTGAATTTAAATTTTCTTGTAAAATTTAAAATAAAATTACAGGCGAACCAATTGCAGAATTTACATGAAATTTATTATTTTTATTCTAATGGCATTGGCCATTATTCTCGACTACAGGAGCGTATAATAATTGTGAAAAAATTCAAAATTCGTATGCTATAATATATATAAATTGAAAAATTGTGTAACTCCTGTAGCAAAATTGTGTCAATCAGTTTTACATGTCTTTTAATACTTTTATCGAACTACTATTAAATGTAATAAAAGTGATATATAAAATATTTTGGAAATTCATTTTGGGCATTTGAACGCCCTTGAGGCTGTCGCTTAGTGAGAGACATGTTTGTGTGAATAATACTAACGATGACTAAGCGCCACGGGCGACACTGGTCGTCGTATATAAAGCGGTATCGCCTCTATAGACTGCTCACGATAAATTGAGAATTTCTGAAAGCCCTGCTTAAGATTTACTTATATGCAGGTTGTGTAATCTTCCTCCTTATGTAAAATTAACATTCGCATTACCTCGTCACTTTATTCATGCGTCGGTCAAAAGAAAATGTCAAACCATTATAAATGTAAAAATTTTACAAATATGTTCACTTAATTTTACACTTCGATGCATTAAAAAAACAGAAAGGGAAAGAAATGATTTAAGGTAACACATCTGGTTGCCTAACACTTTTTATTCGACGATAAGATATGGAACTACTTGCCATCTGTGGCTACCAACTTTACCGGGCGCATGTCACTCGGCGCGCCTGTTAGAATCTGTGCGGGAAGGTGCAGTGATTTTTTTTCTGAGGTTGATTTCTAAAGTACTCACTTTATCGTGAACAGCCTTTACGCGCAAGTCGCTCAACTTGCGTGCAGTCTTTTTGTCGGCGACTCGCAGTCACGAGATGTTGAGAGGGCACGGGACGTAAATTAATGCAATTCAGATTTATCGCATTTTACAAATTTTACGGAAGTCGATAGAGAAAACAAATAAAGGGCAACCATACAGAATAGTTTCTACTAACTACGAGAGCAAATATTTTACCTGAGTGACGTTATTCTGCAGAGATATTTCTGACGCTGTCAATTTTTGTGTATTTTCGTGGCCCAAGACATTATGCGAAATTGATACAGTAATACTGCAAAATACTTGGTCGTTAAGTTGGCAAAACCTATTATCTAATATTGACATTTTCTCTTTTTTCTATGTTGGCTTTCAAAAACCAGTAAACATGAATTTACGTATTTGGTGTTAATTTATGTCCCACGCCCCCTTAAGTGGCGACCTTGTAATTATATTGAACGCGACTCTGTAGCAAAGCCCAATGCATGCCTCTGTCGTAATTTCATGTGTATACAGTTCGTGTATGTTGGAGGGGCATGCATGTATGTACATTATGTTTACAGCTTGCGTGATGTTTTAGAAGTACCATTCCGTCATCGTCTGGAATGTACTTTATTTTCGTAGGTAAACATATTGGTGGAACATTTGAATAGTTTCGTAAACACACGCATTTTTTTTTTTCAAGCACGCTGCAATTTCCTGCGCGTGGCAAGCGACCGTCTGTATCTCCACGCCACCTGCTGCCGTGTTTGCTTCTGTACATGTGTTCTATAGTCCTTTCACAGTTACTTTACATTTTTCTGAAGCCCTGCTGGAGTTCTACTTCCAGGATATTCCTCCGCCTCAGCGAACAAAGCTTAACTAAGTCTGTCAAATGACACCAAAGGACAACGCACCGAATTGGTGCCCATTTAACTGAAATTATCTTTTGCATGAGAACTATTTCTTACTAGGCGCTACCGCCACACATGTTTTCTCACTGTTTTTATTGATACTTATAGCAAATTAAATATGATAATGTGTGAATAAAAGACAGATAAAACTCCATTTTAACTGAAAATGGGATACCTTCATGTTGACAGAGGTATAAAACGCTTGTGATACAGGGCATATTTATGAAATAACTAAACACGTTATAAATGGGGCGATTTTTTCAATGATTGATTTGAAAAGTGTGAATAAACCGCAAATAGACTATAAAACTACTGCTTGCCATTACCTCGTGAAGGCCTATTAGAAATAACTAGCTTATACGAGTGTTTCTTCATTAGTGTTAGTCGTTAGAGTGGTCTAGTGCTTACTGATGTATTTTCATTGTATGAAAAGGTTAATGGGAAATTTCGAGAGTATTATTTTGTAAGTATCGCATGATTGTGAACATTTCGCATAATTTCTTAACGTAAAGTTGTCATACGTATTCAGTAGTACAATTAATTTGTCCGGAGGAGTTTTGAATTCACACCTAAAATTAATTCATACTTTCTTTATACAAGACTACATTTACGCTGCCATATACAAGAGCTGAAGGAGAAACTAAAAATGATGCCTCTGTTTTGATTATACGCTCGTGATGTTCGAGACAGGCAGTTTGAAATACGTCAAAGACAAATAATAATGACCACGATAGCTTTTAATTACAGCTGAAAAAACGTACTAAAATTTTAAAAACTCTATCTAGTGTTAACGAAACAAAATTGGGAGCGAGTTTAATAATGCAATTGTATTAATTGCATTTAAAAGCAGAAGGTTGCGCTGGAAATCACTTTAAAAAATTGTCATGTACCCGGAAGTTTTTATTAAGTTTCATTTATCCCGCTATCGATAATAGGATATTTATTCTGCAGTGAGCTGACAGTATTTTTTCATTTTAATATAGGGCCTATCAATTAAACTTTACATGCCATGCCTGGCCAGACAACGAATTAATTGTTTGTCAAAGGAACATACAACGTTCGCACATGTAGGCTTTATAAGGTTTCTACAGAATTCTTAGGATTTCTTTGATACATAAAATATAAATTTTTGAATCGACCTTTCGTTTAGTTTTTGTAGCAGTACTTGATGTGCTTTTGTTTTGTTTGTAGCAATGACTCAGGTAAACAATTAATATAATCATTTCAAACGTTATTAATTACAATATTCGTTTCCGATAAATACTGGTCGATATTGCTATCGTGAACACAAAAAGTCTTCTATACAAAATGCCACAAGTTATTTTGGTGAGTATGTTCGGCAGTTATAACTCCAAAGACACATTCTTTTAAAAACATTAAGAAATTACAAAGAAAATCATAGTAAAAATTCAAAGAAACCTAAAATTTGCGACATTTTCTTAGGGTAATTAAAGGAAAATCTCGACACAAGTTTAAAACTTATCTTTTCATTGTAAAGCGGCAAGCAAATCTACTGTGCGCAGAATTTTCGTGGAATTGGCGTGTTGCAAACTTTAAACTACCTAAAAAAGCAACATCTTCATTACATCTTCTTACTTAAAATATACTGGTCAATATTTGCGTCGCAATAAAATTATATCTTTTAATGTGGTTATGAATCACACATAGGTGCAATGAAATGGTGACTGTCAGTATGATGGAGGTCACACAAGTATATGGTCTATTCGCAGTATCTTAACACTTCTTGAATCAAACTTTTAAAAAATCACTCATGTATGACGTGTTAGGTTGTTTTCTAAATGCGGCATATATTACAAGTGTTTATACTTCTGTTAACATAGAATTATTATCTTATTCTGGTTAAATTGAAACATCTATTATATTTTATCCATAAATTAAAATAGTTATTTTGTGATATATGTAAATAAAAACAGGAAGAAATTTGGCTTTTTAGTAGTGCCTAGTAAAAATTATTCTCTCGAAAAATATTATCAAAATGAGTGCATATGTTGTCCCGTTCGTGTAATTTTCTAGACATAGTTAAGCCTTGTTTGTATTACGTATATCTTAAGCAGGGCTTCAGAAAAGTTGGAGGTCACCATGAATTGACTCTACAATATGCACTTTTGCGTGAGTACTGTCTTGTACCTAAACTGCGTTTGTGTTAAGTGACTTATTATTGATTTCATCGTTTGTTTTCTCACGAAGTTGAAGGGACTCAAATATTTCCTATATTTATTCTTTTTGTGTATAGGCTGTTCGTGGTAAAATAAGCACTTTTGAAAGCCCTGCTTAGGATCTGCTTGTGTGCACATTGTGTATTCTTCCTCCTCATGTAAGATTAACTTTGTCATGGGTTTCATCACTCTATTTACGCGTCTGTAAAGTGTAACTGTGAAATGATTATAAAAGTAAATATTTAACACACTGCTCTTTTTTCCACTTCAATGCATTAAAAAACGACCGAAAACAAAAGAAATTATTTAAGTTATCAGAAATGGTAACCTAGCACTTTTTATTCTACGTTAAGATACTGATCTACTCCCCATCCATCGTTACCAACTTTACTGGGCGAATGTCACTCCCGACGCCTGTTAAAATGTATGCAGATAGGAGCAGTGACTTTTTTGTAAGGTTGAGATGAAAAGTGCTCACTTCATCGTGAACAGCTTTTTAAAAGGTGTATTATTAACGTTGAAGTGATTCTCAAAAAAATGTTCTATTTTCAGAATGGAAATAATTATAAAAATGAGCTGTATTTGAGGGTTACGAGCTGATAACTTTGCAAAAAAAAAATTAGTACATTCACCGACGCTCAACCGAAGGAATAATGCATGTAATATACAGAGTGTAATATGTTCGGCATTGCCCCAGATCTTGGATGCTGCATTCGATACGAGAGGAAATCTTTACGAGATGAGCGGATTGACCTCGGGGAAATCCAAGTCCGTGTTCCCACGGTCGAAGTGAGAACAACTCTCGGAAGTAACGGTCGTACTGAGTTGTGATTTAAGGATTGTAATTGTGATGAATCGCTCTCAATTAGGCGGAAATTGTATCGTTTCTGTCCAAGCTGCGGTGCATTGTAGAATTCCCCCGGCGCCACAGTTAAAAGACGGCTAGTAATTGGTCGTTAATAGCTCAGGGAAGAATATGAGAGCAGGCAACCGTTATCTCATATGCTTCGTGCGCTCGCTACAGGGAAGGTGAGAAGATTATCAGTACGCAGTTGTTAGCTTCATTATTAAGCTGGAGTCACAATAGCCCGACGAACACGATACGACAGACCGACATGACGTCAGAGCCCGACGGAATTTAACATTATATGTTATTCAGTGTTCATAACACCACGACGACATAAGCCCGACAAGTGTGTTAGTTGGCTGTTAGAAAAATCTAAAAAGCCAAGTTATCCCTATAAAACCCATTATTTGGCTTTATAAAAATTGCGATAAAGCGAATGATTGTTTTGCTTTCGACAATATTTTAATTTATACAAGAGACAATAAGCATTTAAAAATAAACCGGTGCGTTATTTTGGCGGCAAGTAAGTTTATTATTTACTACAGTAGGCAAATGTTTACATTGTTTGTGCGCTTCAACAAGCCCGACACGATGGAGAGCAGAAAAAGAACCTACTTTTGTCTGGCTGTCGGGGTTGCAGTTTTGTCGGGCTGACGTCTCAGTGTAGCCTTGCTTCTCATGGTTGCAGCACGGAAACGGTATGTACGTTTCCGGACATGCGGTCCTATTCAAAATATCATCTACTCAGTCCCCTCTACTACAAGTCCTAGGAGTTTGTAACGGGAATTTCCGAGTACCTGTTCATCTGCCGTCGTCATCATCATCATCATCATCATCATCATCATCATCATAATCAAACACAGAAACACATTTTAATTCGTCCCGGCAGGCACATGACAGTGCGAATTACACTTTAAGTGCGAATTAAAATTTTACAGTTCCAAAACAAAAAATTTGTTCGTTGCATCGCTTTATATAATATGTTTTCCTGTCCCTGGAAGAGTTGACCCGTTTAATCCCGAATTTATTCACGAGCTGAAGTGTTGCAATCGTTTACAACAGCAACAATAAATATCAGTTATTTGCAACGTGTCATAGATCATGGACAATAGGGCTGAAGGGGCTAACGAGATCCCGACTGCGTGACCACTGAATGCAAAACGACAGCCATGACGTCCCCAGGATATCTCAAAACATACATACTTTACCCGCGCTGCAGGAAATCAAAACGCCAGCTGAGGCGAAATGAAAGAGATACATTGCCTTTGTTTCCAACCGCCACAATGGCGGAATATTTTCGCCACTAGTCAAACACGGCCGGGAAGAGGTTTCTCATCTGCTCGTCGCAGCGAGTCGTCGTGTGACGAGCGCTCGACGCGGCACGTCAGCGGGGGTGGATATTAAACATCCTCGTCGCGGGCTCGTGTTTAATACGTGTCAGCCGGGCCGGGGGGGGGGGGTGCTTTTTCATTTCCATCCGGGGCAGTTCGAGCTCCGGATGGCCGGTGTGACAGATATCCCTGGTAGTTCGTCGAGCGAGCTGCAGAGCTCGCCCTCAGGGCATTCGTCAGCTGTCTTCTCTCTCCGCTTCCATGCTGACCCTCTGTCGTCTGTCGTTCTGTCATGCAGCGGGTCCGTGGTGAAAAGAGGCTCGCGAGTCCACGCTCTCGAGGCCATATTTCACCATCATTTTTTATTCCATTTTCAGAAAGATATTTATATAAATACCACTTAAATGTAAATAATTGTATAGGTTGTACATGGTGAAAAGTGCACTTTCGAAAGCCCTGCTTAAGATCTACTTGTATGCGCGTTGTGTATTATTCCGCCTTATGTAAAATTAACAGTGCTGTAGGCCTCATCACTCTATTCATGCGTCGGTCAAGTGAAACTGTGAAATTATCAGGAAGGTAAATATTTCACGAATTTGTTGATTTTTACACATAGATGCGTAAACCAAGCAGAAAGTGAAATAAGCAATGTAATTATCACAATGTGTAACGTAACACATTTAATTCGGCGTTAACCCTTTGAGAAGTATGCACCTATATATTCGGGGCTACGTTTATATGGAGATTTGTTTACTGTTGAACACCACACCCTTAATTTTATAGCTTCAATGTTTCGCAGGATTTTGTCATAAATAAGCAAAAATAATAATAATGCAATTATCAACAAATTTTCTCTTAGTAATAAAAATGTCATTTGTAATAATTTTTCAAATAAATACGATGAAGTGTAAAATCTGTTACATGTGTGGCGACACTTTAACTGGTGCAGAGCCGAGAAGTGACTTCATTGGCTGACAACGAGCCAATAATAAACGTTGCAGAGTACAGAAAGCGAAAGAAATATTGTAAGTTATCACAAATTGTTACCTAACACTTTTTATTCAACGCCAGGCCATGGAACTATTTTCCATCCATAGTCACCAAATTTACTGGGCTCATTAAACTCAGGGCGTCCATTAAAATACATACATTCAGAGGCGGTGACTTTTTTCCCAAGGTTAATTTTAAAAGTGCTCATTTTATCGTGAACAGCCTTTAGTCAATTGATTATAGTTTTCAAAATATTGCGCCAAAATGTCGAAATTTTTGGAATGTGGGAAGCCAAGTTTCTATTCTCCGAATTAACTTCGCCAACTAAATCACATGTCTTGTGAATTATATTATACATTCAACGTATAATTTAAGTATCATTGATATTTAACAATGGGTACTCTGGTACTGGCATCCTGAAACTATTTGAAAATAGGTTTAGAGGTTTCTGCCAACACATCTTTATTAGTCCGAGAAAAAATAATATTCATAATTATTAGCTTCTGTTGTTGAAAATGTGTTGGCAAAAACATCAAAACCTATTTTTAAATTGATTCAGGATACAAGCACCTGGGTACTAATTGTTAGATATATTTGATATCTAATTAACATGTTGTGTGTATGATGTAGATCGCATTTAATTAACATGTTTTGTGTATGATATAGATGGCACGACATGAGAATTAACTGGCAAAAGTAATTAGGTGCGTAGAATCTTGGCCTCGCATATTCCAAAATTCTCAACTTTTCGGTGATATATTCTGAAAACTTTTATAATTTGACTACAGATATTTACCTTTATGTGGTCCTTATAAAAATCATTTTTCAGATAGTTAAATAAAAAATCTTCGTGGATTACGGCCTTCACAGTCCTAGCGCCGCGATGAGAGCCATTGGCCCGGACAAACTGCAAGTGCGGCCCAGGTGATCACGTGGCCACAGAATAGATAAGATCACAGATACGAAATGGCATGGCTGTTTTTTTAATGTGTGGGTACTCTTATGAAATGACGAGGCCTTAGCTGAACGGCCTGCCTGATCACATCTTCAAACATTGAACCAGGGCCCGTGCGTGATTTGTAATAACACCTCGCGAAAGACAGTTGCATAAACACCACTCACCGCCAGTAAACAGGGCAGAAAATATCAAACAACGCGCTTAATATACGCCAGCGTAACACTGGGAGCGGCGTCTTTTGTCGTCGGACCCATTGGAACGAGAAGATCACTGAGATGGGTATGTCCGGACGTCGACTTCCGCCGTCTTAATCAGCATCCGGAATCATGAACAAGGTGGGGACTTTCCAATTACGTTTTACTTAGAATGTGGTTTGTTAAATCTTTATAATTTTATATAAATTAATACTTTAGTATATTTGTATACCTCCCTATACTTCCTAATGTTTATATTGAAATATTTTTGTTCAACCTTAATTGTTAATTAAACCTCTTTTAAATTGTGTTCAATACATAACTCTTATCAATAACTCGCATTGCCCCTATAGTTTCATTTCAAATTATAGCCCATGTAAGAATCTATGAAACCAACAGTACCCATTCTATAGTAGTCATTATCTGGCTGCGCGAGGCTCTAGGGACGTATCTTGCGTCTGATTGGCTACTCCATACTGCGAAAGGTATTCTATTGGCCGTGCTGCTGGCTAGAGACGTTGACTTACCGACGAGTGCAGTTGAGTTTGCGGGGTAAGCGGCTGCTGTTGCGCCTCTGTACTCGTAACTACGCTGTGCTATGGTAACGTTTTATCATTATAGGCTATTCACGGTAAAGTGAGCACTTTTGAAAGCCGTCTCATTTGCAAAAATAGGCAATAAATATATTTTACTTTAGCCTTAGACGTCAATTTCCTAGTGCAACGGAATATACACACTATTTTTATTGTTTACATGGCAATGTTTATTTAAAAAGATAGATAAATGATAAAAGAAAGTCTGAAATAAAAAGTAGCTAGGGCCTCAAAAGTGCTCACTTTACCGTGAACAACCACTAAGGCAGAATTTCCGCTCCTGGAGACGTGGCGTAGGTTTTGACGTTAGCCACGCAGGACTTTCTCGGGGTACTCCCATGATATTTCCGCCTTCGCATTGTGTCGCTTGTTATGAACTCAAAGTGAATCATAAACGGGAAGGATAAAAGGAGGGGAATAAGAAGTAGGCGAAGTTAAAGAGAAGATTAATTAATTAAGGTTTGGCCAGGGCCGTTTACTTAAACATCGTTGACCAGTGCAGTTACTGATGTTTAGGGATAGGAATATTTCGCGAGTTCATTTCAGGACAAGGTAGACGTAAAACACGTATACACTGGATCGTAGTTTATTAGACATGCCCTGGACGACTCTGAGCCAATAGCGGACTTGTAAGGAAACAAGTAGTGAATCCCATACTGCCAGGTGTGCAGTAACACTGTCTACTGTCTGAGGCAGCAGCCAGTGATCTAACAACTGAGGCTTGAGTATACACAGGATTGTGGAGTCTAGCCCATGGGTCACTGAACTCGCGAAATTCCCCTATCCCTACTGATATTTTGATGAAGCTGGCCAAGTAGAGAGGAGGGATGAATACAAGAAAGGTAGTTCAGAGATATATGAGCTGAAACATGATAGATACATGGGACTCACCTGGTCTCACACCTGGACAAGATAAGATGCCGCCGCCTCCGCGAGGATTTGTTGCCGCGGTGATTGCTCTCAAGTCGCCGGCTGTGTGTTCTCTCTAGTGACCGGTGTTTCTTACGAAAATATCTCAAAACCAGTTGCACTCCAAAACTCTTTCGTTCGTGTGCACTCTCGTGGTTGGGCGATTTTGATTGTCACGTGCCTCAAGAGTGTCTGTCCGTGAATTATGGACGTTCGGTATCGGACTATCTTTACTACGGTCGGCCCAGTCAAATAGGAACATATCTTCTCACGTAGACATGCGGCCAATAACTGGGAATAGGAATCTGGCACTGACTGGCACAGGTTTACAGGTTGCTCTATTTCCATTGTACTCGCTGATTTCGCTTAATTTATCACTGTTTCAAGTTTAGAGTGCATCGCCTGAGACACTGATTGCAATGCTTTCATCGCACTGCACGTATCAGTCGGTACCAGAGTATTTGCAAACTTTCTCCAAATGCCATTTCATTCACTAAAATCTTAGTTCAACTTTATAAAATGTAGCCTGCGGTGGATCTTCGTTTACCTACTTCACCTTTCAATTAGTTTTATTTGGTTTTCGATATAATCACTAGTGTTTAAGTTGCTCCAGTGAAGTTGTTTTCATTGGTCTAGAGTCAGTTTTCGTCGGATCTGGAAAACCTTTTTGTGTGAAAACTTTAGCATACGTATGTGTATCACCTTTTTAGTATTTAATAATCAAATGTGACAGAACCTGTATACGCGCAAGAATGTCAGTTACTTATAAAATACAACCAAGCTAACAATAAATGTATTAATATATGCTCTCTAACAAGTATCGTGAGAGAGTGACTTTAGTTGGTACTCGCGACCCGCCCCGGCCTCGCTCGGAAGCGATTTACTAATACGGCGTTGTTTAGGTTTACAGCAAGTATATATATTAAATACTTAAGGTAACCAACATAGGATTAATACTGCGTTGTCCAAAAAGTCTTCGTAAGAGAACCCCTATTTTAAATCAAATGTTAAAAGACAAAAGAGGTTTCCGTGGGCCATCATTAAAAGATAAACATATGCTGTCGCAAATTTTTTTTTTGTTGAACTTTCTGAGATCTACAATTCTATATTACATTAACTTTGCGTATCTCTTATGGTTTATTCAGCGAAAGCCACGTAAGCTCTCGAAAAGCTGCTTTTTCCGACTTGATTATAAAAAGTTGACATTCCTCTACTATCCTTACATGGAATATTAATGCATTATTTACCTAAACCTTCCTCAAGAAATTCTCTAAATGATGGTGAAAATCGTATAAATATTCATTTAGTAGTTTAGAAGCCTTAGCCGAATACACGGACACACGCGGCCGGACGACTTTGTTTTATACTATGTATAGATTTCAGTAGAACCACACCGAGATTCGTTATCTCATACTGATACCATCGTCCTCCTCCATCATCCCTAGACGTTTGCAACGTCAACCAGGAATTATTCTGGCTACTGTAATGCTAGTTGACGGTCGTGCATGGACGATGGATATTGCTGTCGGTTTGCACTGACAGAGCGAGACATAGTGATCACTTATTACTGGAAGGAATGTCATCAGTATTTCTGGGACCGCGGTGGTGTGGTGGTTAGCCAACTCGCCTCCCACCGAGTTCGATTCCCGACGTGGTCGCTCCCGGAATTTCGCATGTGGGAATCGCGCCGGACGATGCCTCTGGTCGGCGGGTTTTTTTTTCGGGGAACTCCCGTTTCCCACGCTCCTTCATTCCAACGCTGCTCCGTATTCACATAGCTTCACCCTCATCGACTCTCAAGACCTCGATGTTAAGAGCCGCTCAAATATCTTCACTCACTCTTCTTTTTCCAGTACCCAGATGAACGGAAAGTAAAGCGCATTTGGTAAAAAAAAAATCTGTTCATTGTCTCTTTGCAAAATATCATCGTCTCTGCTAATAATTTGAAACAGCAAAATCGACACGCCTGTAGGTCTGTTTGGAGTAGAAATAATATACCAGTGTTCTATAAATATTTCTAAATTTATAAAAATGGATAGAAACGAATTGTACACACACACACAATATATATATATATATATATATATATATATATATATATATATATATATATATACAGCGTTTTAATCCCTCGGAGTTATATTACAATCACAGCAAGATTACCCAACTCGTTACATCTCTCCCCTTTCTTCTTCTTCTTCTGGCTCGCCTGTACACAGTGGTGTTGTAACGATGAAGTTCCGGCAGTAGTTAGTTGGGCTTTGGTGGGAGTTGATGCTTCTCTGCGTCGTCCTCTTGAAGGACAATATTACCCACCGAGAGCCTAACAAGCCCTCCCTCAAGTTAGTCTTTATTATACACATAACTCTAGCAACTATCTCTGAAGACTCGGGCTATTCATGTGTGTTCAGATGGATCCGATGAATATCTCTGGGTTTTAACCTGCTATAGCTAACCCGTTCAGTCCTGAATTAATGCACAAGCTCAAATGTTTCAACTGTTTAATTATTTTGATGTGCACTGTACTTGTGTCAAACGTCTCTCTCGCAAGCGCTTAGCAAAAAAACTGTGGGTTCCTCGATGTCTGCATTACCATTCACAAATAAGAGGTGCAGAAATTTTAACAAATCAGATTTCTCGTGAGGAACAAATTCAAAACACTGGACGCTGGTTCCTTGTTATGTACCGTTCCGACCATAAACACACATCATATGAGAAATGTAGGTTGACGGACAAGGGAATGGGGAGTCGAATGCGGATTCGGCCAGCCGCCATGTTGTTACGTCATCCGGCCGTCAACATTCCCCCCCCCCCCATTTTTTCCCTCAAAATTTCCTTTTACCCCCTCAAAATGGACCAAAATACACTAAAATTTCCCCTTTTCCCCTCAAAAATCCCTAAAAAACTCCAATTTTTCCCGGAGCAAGCGAGGTGGACTCGTGACTCCGAGCCTGCTTATTGCAAAACTTACACACACATTAAGGATAAAATTGCAGTTATAATAAAATATTTTCTTTCTTATTTTATTACTTTGCTGGCTATTGACATTTTATTCATATTGGTTATCAACTTTTTAATTGGATCCTTCTTGGTAAAACCATAATAATATTAATTTTTACGTGCTGCAGATTATTATTAAGTAGGAAGAAAGAATAAAAAATATTATCAACTCACCATGAACTGTGATCAAATCCATATCTTCCTCCCCATCCACCATATCCTAACGTGTGTGATGCAATTTCTTTTTCTAACCGAGGCTGGACAGAAAAAAGCTTTTTCGTTAATGAATACTTATGATCATACTTGAGCGTTCATCTCATGAGCTGAAATACAGGTCCGCCGTATTTTTTCTGAGGTTCATTATTTCTTCTTATTTCTCTGGAACTATCCTTCGCGTAACGAACAACACCGCCCAGGTTTTTATTTTAATTTATTTAAGGAATAATATAAAGTTTTTAAGTGTCAAAGTAAATGTTCTTGTATAATTTTTCTTTCAGGACAGTGTTTTGAATGTAGTTTCTGAAGTATACAGCTGTCATTAATAGTTTAGTGAGATTTTAATCGCTGCCAGTTTGGTTCGCTACAGGAAAATTTAAAGAAACACGCCTAAGTTGTATTACAAAAATGGGAGTCTTTCAAAATAATGGAAAATATGCTAACATTTCTGAACATCTCCTGACTGTACGGGCAATTATTAGAGACCTGAAAAATTCTCGGGTTCAATGACCTTCAGGCTAGACTCTACAGTCTTATGTTCATATAGGCTGACATCAACTGCACATTGGTTGTCTGCTGTCACAGTGGAAGGCGACAACTGGACACCGTCCTCCACCAGGTGTCAAACAAAGTTTCGGCCAATGGCTAAAGTTATATATACGTCCGTGTTTTGAATTCTAGCTTGTCCCAAAATTAATCCTCGAATTCCTCAGGTCTCTAGCAATTATATGATAAATAAATGCCGACACCTACTACCTAACTAAAAAATTTATCTTAATTTGTGGACGGGAATTTAAGGACATAATGAATTAGTACAGTGTACTTAATATTAGTAAATTCACACGACTCACAACTTGACCTAATCATTGGCAACTCCCATCAACGTTTGATTGGCATTCCTACGATAATTGTCGAACTAAAGTTCTTCATTAGCAACTGCATATTATAACCTCGGGATAAACATTTCCCAGTTATTACGTAAATAGGAACAATAAATGCCAATTCAAACTAGTGTAGTACACACGAGAAAAAGTGTAATCTGATTAAACAATTTGTATTTTATTCGATAAAATTTTATATAGATGTAATTAATTCTTGAATTTGGACGAGAATAAAACGGAAGTTTAAAACATATTTTGAAATATAACTCAGATTTCTTGACGAAATATATTTTATCTTCCTTTTTTAAGTGTCTTTATATCTAGCCAATCGAAAAAATATATATGTATAGTTTAAATAAAATGTTTTTATTCTTCAGTTACAACAAAAATAAATAGTGACGAAATTCAGAAATTTAATTTTATCTAGGTCTGAATTACGTGATGCGCTTTTCTTGCGTTACTGTTTGCTATTCATTTTCGAACGTTTTCAAATAACTCTTATTTTTATAGAGCCCTACATATGCCGAACTTTCATAAAACTCTGAGAGATTACACTAACAGCGGTTTGCTAGTTCACAAAATTCGAATAATAAAGTAAAATTTATAAAATGTATAGCAAAGTACTCTCTAAAATCATACTAAATAGCTAATTATTGTCTAAAGTATCGAGTTTTCGATGTTTTTTTGTGAAATTTGTAATTTTTTGGAAAATACTGCAAAATTCTGAAAAAAATTTAATACACTTCAATTACATTTGGGAAACAATCTGTGAACAAGCACACAACGAAAAAAAAAAAACAGCGTCACGTGGATACAACTAGAAATATATATCTGGAATGTCATTTTTACCAAACGGTAGGCTGATAAATTTGCAGTAAAGGCTGTAAAAATAATGATAAACATAATCGAATAAAAAACATTTCTTTACTGATTCCAATATTCTCACTAGACTGTGTGTGCAAAGATTACACATGAGAAATATCAACTTAAGTAATCACGTTTCAAACTCTGGGTAAGAAAAAGTTTTATTATATCCGCATATGCAACGTCTGTCAGTCAGTCACTTTGTTCCGTATTAGTGGCGAGTCCTAGTGCCTCATTCATGTTATACATTTCTAAATTGTGTAAACAAATTAGTAAGATGGTGGTATATAAGGTGGCTTTGCTGCCCACTGTCGGCAGACTATCTGGCAACAGCGCCATTTAAACCCGATGTGAAGAGATAGGCGCGTCCACACGGGGCTATAAAAGGACTCGTTAATCACCGTATCCATTTGTATCGGAAAATGCCGCCAGCGTCGTATACACGACCAAACAAGCTTTCCCTAATTATATTTGAGTCCTAGAACCTCGATAAGGACAGGGAGCTTAATAAAGATCTAGGTAGACGTGTTCAAAAGAAATCAGGGGAATAATGCAGATACGATTACAACTTCATTTGACTAAAAGGCATGATAGAAATTCAACACTTGTAGCATCTGTGGGGATAGTTTTGCCTACCTACAAGGCTTCACAAGACAGAGTCTTGATTCCTTTAAAAATCAGTGCTGCTAACTCTCATGAAAAATAACGTATTTTGACTGTTGGTATATGAAAACTAATACATTTGTAAAATCTTAAATAACTGGTTATAACAAAGTCTCTAACCACTACTTAGTTTAAATAATAGTTCTTTATGAAGGCCACGGCATTCGCATGAAACCGGAACACAGACAGATGAAAAGTCGGTATTTTTAGATGTATACTAATTATTAATCCAGTTAAATGAAAAGTCCTGAAATGAAAAATTTTCCACGCAAAATTTTATTTTGGTAATTAATAACTATTTCTTTAGAACTCATACTCTCTCTTTACACACAAGTGCATTTCAATTTACATACACACGTGAATAAATCTCATGTTACCATACAACTTAAAAACCACCTCCTTTCCTGAATTACTGAAATCGCAAAATAAATGCAAGCGTGCACATGTCATTCAAATAAACGCCACAGGTTCCCCGGCAATGACATGGCTCGTCTACCTGGGTCTGTTCTCTGTGTTTGTTGCAGAGAAGTGTGGGAGTGATAAGGCGACTCTGCTACGCTCACGATGTGCGACATCGCCGCTAAGTGCAATGCTCTGAACTAGCGAGCAGAGTTCTCGTTGTGAGGCCTGTACTCGTGGGACTTTAAGTGGAGAAGCTATCATCTTGTTGACTGGAAGTATCGATGAAAGCTCGTTGCAGGGCTCTCGGGTACTTAAGTATGCATCTGACCCTCGTATTTCAATGCGAATGAAAGATATTTATGGTCGGAGTTGTACTCAACAAGGAATCAGCGGCGATTGTTCTGAGCGTCTCTTTGGTGAGAAATCTCATGTGTTTGAAATTCCTGTATCCGTCACACGTGAATGGTCACTGCTGAAATAAACGAAAACTTCGCATGTTGTTCACAGGTTGCTGCGAAATGCACGTTCGTAACAAGTACAGTACTCATCATAAAATAAAATGTTTGCAACACTTGAGCTTGTAAATTAATTCGCGACTGAAACGGTTAAGAGACAGTGTTGAAAAATGATATGTTTTAGTTACATTGCGGAGTGCTCCAAATCGGTGTTTTAAAAACACGGAGTTCACAAAAATCACCGACAAATTCCTTCAGATAATTTCTCCTATATATATATATATATATATATATATATATATATATATATATATATATATATATATATATAGGAGAATATATATATATATATATATAATCAAGCACACGTTCGTAAATGCGTTTACATAAGTGACAGGTTAGGGAAAACATTGTGGTTGCCACCTTGTTGGGGCGCAAATATTTTTAATACGAAGTGAAAATCGAATATTCATGACGGATAATAAATATACGTGGTAAAAGTAACTAAACTAGTCATATTTTCTTATAACGCTGAACTGCACTGTTAATACATAATACATTACTATGTACACCAAAAATATATATTTTTATATATGTGTATGCTCATTTACTGGGTTAACTACGCGAACTTTCACAGGTCTAAGTATATCTGGTCCCGTTCTATTCGAGGCAAATCTGTCGCTCATCCGCGTATTTACACGCTTGGCCCTCCCTTAGAGAGAGAGTTAGACTATGGCGTGTATACTTTATACTTTTCGTCTATGTTTACGAGAGGAGTCGCTTGACGGAGTGTATCAGTGATTTTTTAAGAACAATTTGTGTGAAAACTTCAGGCACATGTGAAGGGCACTCCGTCTACCCTTCCTTCAATATAAATTATTTAGAAACTTAGAAACTTTAGCTACAAGAGTCTAAACGCAAGAACCTGCCAGGAGGCACAATGGGATAACACTTCTCTCTACAAGTTTGTGAAAGTTGGAACACACAGAATTTAGTTGCACTTACATATTTGAGGCACAAATATTTATTATAAAAATGTATTTGGGGCACAGCTAATATTTTCTTATAAAAATGCATTATAAAATTTGAGTACAGAAATGCAAAGAATAAAACAATTTAAATCATTATTAAAATATGAGATCACAATGGTCATATATTTTGATTATGTTAAGTATATTAAAATTCGAATATGTTAACATGTTGCAAAATGCATTTCTAATAAATTAATTGTAAAAAAAAACCTTTCAAGGCCAAGCTTTTATTTATAAATGAACTAAAAATATGAAGCTAATATTATTTTTCACTTTCTAATCTCACGTATTATTTTTTTATTATATATGTATACTATTTATACATTCACAGACTCAGCCATCTTCAGTATCGCTTGCTATCAGGCGAGTTTCAGCGCACTCTTTTGGCGGGAAGTTGAATAAGCATGCTGAATATTCATTATTCATCTTACGCGTGTGTGTGCGTCGATGTATTTGACATTTCAAAACGATCTCATGCAGATCGGAATCTTCTCATACACACACACAGGTGGTCGATCATTAATTCCGTCTTGTGTTTGAAAGTTTGGATGGTCTTCTACCCACACAACCAAGTGTACGTGAGGACTTGCCCGGCACTGAAACTCTACAAGCCACCAGTAATAGACAACTTGTCCACCAAATACATCGTGTTTGCTAGCGATTCAGTGGGCGCCGGTCAGACACCTACCGTACATACAAACAAGTGAAGTTAAATAAAGGCTTGTAAAAACATATTTCAATAAATATAAAATGTACTGTTAAAGATAACTAGTCGTACGCTCTTATATAAATCGACTAAGTATATATCCCCCATCCGCCAGCGAAACATAATATCCGATAAAACCTGTCTTAAAGCGTCGCTAGTCGTTCTCTGCTTGAAAGTAGCATGGCGCCTTTAATTATTCCAATCGCTGTTCACAAAAAAAAAAAGTCTTCAGAATATTTTCGAATTTTCTTGAATGCCACT
Organism: Dryococelus australis; assembly: GCA_029891345.1. Taxonomy (NCBI): domain Eukaryota; kingdom Metazoa; phylum Arthropoda; class Insecta; order Phasmatodea; family Phasmatidae; genus Dryococelus; species Dryococelus australis. The sequence goes on along the minus strand of CM056998.1, from coordinate 194,043,873 downwards.
GGAGTTTCTTCGTAATGTCACAGTGAGACGCCCTAGCTATAGAGAGTGGCAAAAGGGGATCATAAACCAACCCAGCATCACAAAACATACCAGTATGAGATCTTGAAAATCCAAAAACCCTTCAAAAGCAAGGTGTTAAGAGCTTACCCCAAAATTACCACACCAAAATACATGAACACCTTGTACTATGTATATTATAAATACCTTTTCCTTTTCAAACAACAAGGATATACAAAAATATAGAACATTTCTACAATTTTATTTCCTTCTCCAGTAAACAGGCATATGATAAAAAGCTAGGCGCCTCTTAAAATGCAATATAAAATCGCATTCTTTACTACAATATTTCCAACACTTTTTATGTATTTAATATCATTGAACAATATAAATTTTTTCTTTATTTTTTAAATTTCTTTACTGAAAATTTATCCTTGGGTATTTGTCATACTGTAAATGCTACTGGAATTTCCAGGCATCATAGCTACTCTTTATTTTGGTACGTTAAGACAACTTTTACAGAAACATCCAGTCTCGACAGGTATAGGCTATTCACAGTTAAGTGAACACTTTTTAAGGTCCTGCTACAATTTTCCTTTCAATTAATTTCTAACTTTCTGCCTTTTTAATATAAACATTGCAACATGACTAATAAACAAATTTTACTACTCTGAAAAGTTAAAGTCTGAGGCTGCAATAAATTATATTTACTAGGGGTTAAATCATTTTGAAAGGGCCTTAAAAAGCGCTCACTTTATCGTTAATAACCTATAACAGGCATGCACCACAGAATTTTTCAAAAAAGGGGAAGTGAAGGGGTGAAACGTCAGCAGCCCGTATTAATATACATTTCTTTAATACTACAGAACTCAAAATATAGGAAAAATTGGAAAGGTAATTGTCAAAAATCTTTCCCAGAATGTTCTTATATTGAAGATGAAAAATCACTAAGGAGTTTAATTCCTAGTGCAGGCTATTATAATAGAACGCAACACCTCGCGTGCTAGAAAAATGCGTGCTACGAAAAAAAACGGTACCCACTGATTTGATTGTACTGTGTACTTTTCACCTTTTCATCTGATATTTGTCTCGCAGATAGTTCTATTAGTAAACATCGTGTGATATATAGATTCGAATACTTCAAAGTTTTTTTTTCTGGCCGTAATTCCTGTAAAATTCACTATCGAATGTTTTTGTTACCAACGGTTAAAATATAAACACTCACTCATATAAGACAATAGTTGGAAATGTATTTTCTTGACAAAATTTAGATTGGCAGTAGGCAAATTGAATTCAGGTTGTTTCTGGATTAGACCGACAAAATTCAGCATCAGGTAACAGAACAAAGATATGTATGCCCTGCAACAACCATCTAACGCTTTCATTAAATTATTTAATGGAAATAATAATGGTTACTTTATTATTTCCACGTAATCTTCATGACACTTTAGCGAACTTGGGACTTTAAAAAATGAATAATCAATCGCCTTGTCGCAATAAACTTTACACAATATATAGACACCCAATGTTCAGTCTTATAATAATTACTTCTGTGCCTGTAAAAAAAAAAAGTAGTGCTTCAGTCCCGACTTCAAAAATGATTTTCGACTTCAGGATTGACACATATCCGGAAACGTATTTTATGTCAAATAACAGTTCAAAGTTGCGCCGTACAACGCCTGGGGTACAAGGCGGTGCTATCATGCGTGCATAGCAAGTTGCATAGGAACCAGGCGCGCAACACTGCGGATGTAATAATTTAGTGTCGTGCATCTGCAACCCAAGAAACTTCCCCTATCATCCATTCGCGGTTACTTCGCACTTTTCTGAAGCCCTGCTAATGTTATACTATACTTCCATAATATTCCTCCACCTTGCGCAAAACAAGCTTAAATAAGCCTATAAAATTACACCATAGGACAATGCACCGAATTCGGGCGCACTCATTTGTATTACTATTTTGCATGAGAACCATCTCTTACTAGGCACTACCAACACAGACGTTTGCTCGCCATTTTTATTAATATTTATTACAAATGTGTTATCATTTGTAAACTAATTATAGGTAAAATTTCAATAAAATGAAAATAAGGTACTTTGATCTTACCAGAGGTATAAAACGCTTGCGATGAATATCATATTTAGAAAATAACAAAATACGTCATACATGGGATGGTTGTTTTTAGGTTTGATTTAAGAAGTGTGAAGTTGCGGTGGATAAACCATACCTACACGATCGCAGTTACTTGTTCTGCAAGAGTTGTACGCCGTAAGTTTGAACACAATTATTCCGTATAAAAATACGCTTTCGGATGTAAGTGTACGCGGCTTCTGTGCTACTGTCGGTCCAAAGAAACCAAGTCTAGAGTGAGGGCAAAGGGGTTTCCGAACATCCTGTATACGGCGAGGTTTGACTGAAATGAAGGGAGCCGAGAAAGCCATTGTTCCAAAGCCGCCGTCTGGTTACCGCTATTGTTTCTCAAACAAAAGAAACAAAAATTACAAGAAACGCAAACGAAACGTCACAGAATTAACACACGGCGCAGAAAACTGGAAAAGCAAATTTTCACTAACAGTTTCCTGGCCATGAAATAGTAAATGAAACGTTAGCAGACGTTATAGAACATTCTATAGTTTGTAAACCCTACAACCCTCTCTTAAGTTCTGAGAGTTTACTGTAACAAATGATACAAAAGACGCCATTGTCGGCCTCCCTTCAGATATACACAAGCACGCACATATATTATAACACTTCTTGAATTATGCGTTAGATAAATGATCAAGGCACACGACGAAACATTAATTTTCACTCACTGAATAAGTAAAACAAACGGCCGGGGAAAGTTGCAAATGGAATTCGTTTCATTTCAAGTGTTCGTAATTCAGAAGCTGTTCTTAAATCTTGTTTGTGATTACTGGTCAGTGCTACTCAGATTATAGCAAATATAAAACGAACATCTGAAACACAGCAGATAAAGTCAAGTGTTTTCAATACTAGTTTACTAGCATTTTCAACTTTATAACACGAACGTCAGTTAATCGTATTAACATTTACTACGCCTAGTAACTCTAAAAAGAAAAACAATGTGCTTAGATAACAACCTTTAACTGAAGTAAAAACATGTACATACCTCAGTTTTCTTCCTAGAAACGTAAATGCTTAAATATAATACAGTGATTTTAATTGCACAGGCCCCTTCATTACGTGTTAAAAATTCCGTGGGAGGTAAAAAAAAATCGTGCTGAACATTTACTGAATGGTATATCAGTTAAAAACCTATATATATGTGTATATATATATATATATATATATAATGCACTGAACAAAAATTCTATATATTTACATTTAAAACTAAGCTCTCGCCTAATGATGAACAGTCGATTGTCTCGTCAAGAATCATATGTGTATAGCAAAAAATGACTTCTTTTTTTTTTTCGTTTATGGGATATTTTGTATTGATGGGGGGCATATAGAGTAAATTTTATTTCAGAAATTTGAAATTTATATATTTCTTTAATAATGGAATACATTTTAAAATAGATGTACACGCATGTGTTCGGTTCTGTGGCCGGCACTGAAATAAAAATCAAATGAGAACGTATACGGTCGTACGTATGGCAGCAGTGTGTTGCAGTCGGAACCAGCGGACTTGCTCGTAGAGGAAATAATAGGTTTTATACGCCGAAATTGTGTTTAAGTTTTCTTAATTTTTCTTAACTAGACGCATACAATTTCACCATAACCACGCCACATAAATGGTTTTATACACGCAATCGATTGACCTTGACGAGAGCTGTCGATTGAAACTCAAACGAGCGTCGTAGCTTCTCCTAGTCAAAAGTTATACCACGCGGAAGTAATGAGACGCGGCGAAACGAACTCAAAATTCTGCCCCATCCCCCCGCCCCCCTTGCCACTCGCGATGCTTCGCAGTCCTCGCTCAACTTAACATATTATTTGATCCTTTGGCAATTGAGTGGTGTAAATGAGTTTTGAATGTAGATATTAGATTTGGAGCTGAATGCCAAACTGTGTCCCCCGATTTTATCGTCGGATTTTCTGGATTGCCTCCCACAATGGTTGCAAATTTAAAGAGGCATTCACGTCAAAACTGGGGTAGAGAGCGCGTATTAGTTACGCAGTAGCCACTTTCTGTCCCAGCATTGGACTGATCTTCTGCCAACACTACTGTCATACACGGCATGGATAATATTTGAGGTCAGGACACTGTATATGTAAACGAGATAGTGCTTTGAGGTGTTTGCATACATTTTCTAGCCATTTTTTTAAAAACTGAAACTAGATTAAATTCAAATTGATTGTAAATGTATATGTAAACGAACACATACATCACTGTTTCGCTGTTGAACACGTGACTTTGACAGTTGTACCGGAAATGAGCGAGTCAGTGGTGTAGACCTGCGCCAAAGTAAAAAAAAATCGTTCTACCCCCAACCTCCACGCTGTCAAATTTCCACCTTTACATACATACGACAATAAAACTGGATCAAATAATCTTGAATTTCGAATTTTTTATTAGGTAGATCTATTGTGAATTTCCACTTAACTTTTATTTTCAAAATGAGAAACTGCTGTTGTGTTCCCGCACAGTCAACTGCAGGAAGAAACGAAACGAATGTTGTAATTTATTTTCACTTCTTTACCAAATTTCAATTTTATTTATCAGAGATATTTCCTGCATAATGGGACTTAATGATTTTGAGTTATTAACAGTATTGTAAAGTAATTACTTATTAGGATATAATTAATGCTCAGAGAGCTTATATTTATAAATTAATTACCTCATAAACTTTCGTTACCAGCAATTGCTCACCATTTCATAAGGTCCATGATGAAAACTGCAATTTATTTCATGCACAATTATGATTGGCTGAGCCGAACATAGATCAAATAAATTATAGAACCTGCCCCATTTTCCAAATTCTTAACGGAAACAAGGGCCATCCAAATTTTCCAGGTAAAAATGGCAGCAATATGTACGTTTCGGTGACGCTAGAACCATCCAATTTTATTTGACCAAGTTTGTCTGAAGTAGTTAGACGGAAAAACACAGCAGTGTGACAGGGTTATGTTAGGAAGATCAATAGTACAAGTTTAGCAATGAAAATATTTCGTTAGGCGTTAGTAGTCTGTACGAGATTTTCTCTATTCTCTATGTTAAAAAACCGTCGAGTTAAGAGATTTGGGCGGGTTCGCTACAAAGAGGTTTTGAGAGCCGATGAGAGTGAATTGAGGTGAGATTGGAGCAGTGCCGGAATGCAAGGAAACGGGAGATCCCCGAGAAAACCCGCCGACCAGCGGCATCGTCCGGTAAGATCTCAACTTGTGAAAATTTGGGAGTGATCCGGCCGAAGGTTGAACCCGATTCGCCTTGGTGGGAGGCGAGCAGGCTAACCACTCAGCCACCGCAGTACCTTTAAAACCAAAATAACTGTAATAATGGTAAATCAAATATAGAATAACATCGTAACTTTAGGCTGTTCATAGTAAAATGTGCCCTTTTGAAAGCCCTGTTGAAGATCTACTTGTATACACGTTGTGTATCCTTCCGCCTTATGCAAAATTAACATTGCCATGGGCCTCATCACTTTATTCATTCGTCGTTCAAATGAAGCTGTGAAATTATTATGAAAGTAAATATTTTACAAATATGCTTATTGTTACTCTTCGATTCATTAAACAAACAGAAAGCGAAAGATATAATTTTATGTTATCACAAATAGATACCTTACATCTTTCATTCGACGTTAAGATATGGAACTAGTTTCCATTCATCGTTACTAACTTTACTGGGCTAATGTCACTCAGTGCGCCCATTAAGATATATGCATGCATAGGCGGTGACTTTTCTCTAAGGTTCATTTCTAAAGTGTTCACTTTATCGTGAATAACCTTCAAGGTAAAATCTTTCTATATTATTGCTCATGTATGTTAAAATTGTAATTAAATGATATGTTTGGAATACCGCGCACCTAGCCAAACTCCTACGAGAAATGACGTTTAGTTCGTAACCTGAGTATAATAAATCTTAGTATGGGCTCGCTGTGAAACAAATGCCGGAAACCGGAGGCGATGAGGAACCCCAGGCAGGGGTTGGCAACCTTGCCGATGGAACAGGGCGGTGTGTTTCATGCCTAATGCACCCACACCCCCGCGGCTTGCCGGGTTATTAGGCCCAGCGTGCATGTGGGTCTGAAGACAATCAGGGGAGGCGATCAGTCGGCGTGGGTGGCGGGGGGAGACCTCGGCCAATCAGGGCATTGTTGTGCCGTGAACCTTGGGGGAGTGTCAAGGAACCACTACCCCCCCTTCCCTTCCCCAGCATCACTCCCAGCGGGAGCTGCATGGGCTTGGTTCACAATCAATATCGAGCACGTGGGAGAGAGTCAACACACGAGAAACAAGAGTAGTTGGATCCAGTAGAGGAGGGGCCGCTGTGGCTGGGTGGTCAGACTAATCGCCTCCCACCAAAGCAAACCGGCTTCAATCCCCGGCCGGGTTACTCCAGAATTTTTTTTTTTTTTTAACCCTTTCAGGCCCACATTAATTTAAGGTCTCAGGTGTTTCAAACAAAGAAAATTATGATGCGTACTGTACTTAAGTCGACACAACAATTGTTTCGTTGTCACAGCCAATGAGCTGTAGGCAATATGTTCAGCTACAGTTATATGGACCAATTATGACCTAGACCCATTATACGGTTTGGTCATTGAGCTTCGCAATATGCAGTACAGATCAAAAATTACCCACACGTGCGTAATGTAAACAAATGTGTACACTGGGTCTGAATGGGTTAAGTGGGAATCGCGCTGGACAATGCCGATGGTTGGCGGGTTTGCTCGGGGATATCCCGCTCCCCCCGCCCTAGCATTCCGACGCTCCACCATTCTCTCCTAATTCCATAATGTAGCACACTCACTACAAAATTTGTCAGAATAGTGCAATTTATGGTGCATATGAAAGAAGCAGGCATAAATTTTGTAACACTGTAAACTACTTTTTCTGGACTTTAGTAATTTAGATTATATTTTTAATGAAAATATAAGTGTAATTCAATTCCGGATGTTTTATAAAGGACATCTTCGAAACTCCTCTTTGTTTTTTATCAAGCACAACCAATACAATAATAAGTTTTGTTATATACGAAATGAAAATGAGTTATAATGCTGACTATTATTTTTATTTTTTATTTCGTGCATTTCTATACCAAATACACAAAATTAAAATCGTTCTGGCTGAATTGGATCTGCATAGTGTCAGTTATTAAAATATGTACGTGAACATTAATACAAATTATTTTTTACAGTGTACAAGCAAGACTATTTACGATGATAATCTTGCTTGATGAAGGGGTTTATTTTTACATAATGCGCTTTCTGGTGCATCTAGAATACAAATATGCTTACATTTTGAATAAAAATTGTCTCTTTATAAATAATTTTTTTAACACGGAAATAAATCAATTCTAGCTAAACATTTTACGGTGTTACACGAAATATGCTCTATTATTATCTCTGACAATTTTATCAGCTTGTATACTAGACTTAATGAGTTCTGAATGATGTATACTCAGCTGCTACGCTACACTGGAATCCATTTTACTTCTACCTCGAAAGGGCGTTCAACATTTTAACATGATACGTATTTTCACGTTCTGACAAGAAGTAATGTTCTAGAAAAATGTTTTCCAGAAGTAGAAAATTGGTTTTGAAATCCAATGAAAGGAACCTTACGAATTTTTAAATGACTGTATTTTTTGCACAGATCTCAAAATTCACCAAAGATAATAAGTTAAGTTACATCTCTAATTACTGGGGTCCATGTCATTAAAAACGTACGAGAATATTTTCTTCGAAAAATTTCATACCTTCCGTCCGTATTTAATTTTTTATCTCAAATTTACCATCAAAATAGTTAAAATTAAACCCTAATGGCATGCGGGATAAGGGTCGGATTTTAAAGAAAATCTCAAAATGCCACTCCTGTGACATAGGGATAGGAACATTTCGCGAGTTCATTTCAGGACAAGGTAGACACCAAACACGTGTACACTGATGTTGAGTTTGCAGTTGGATCGTAGTATATTAGACAGGCCCTGGACGACTCTGAGCCAATAGCGGACTTGTAAGGAAACAAGTAGTGAATACCATACTGCCAGGTGTGGAGTAACACTGTCTACTGTCTGAGGCAGCAGCCAGTGATCTAACAACTGAGGCTTGGGTATACACAGGATTGTGGAGTCTAGCCTACGGGTCATTGAACTCGCGAGATTTTCCCTATCCCTACTATGACCACAAGAAAAACTTTATTATCTGATTACAAATTTTGTGCTGAAATGAAAATTATATATATATATAATCAAAATCTTGAAAAAGAACTGGCTTTGGAATGATTTTAATGGATATATTTATTGGTGTTGTTTTTAGCCAGACATACAGGACGCGAAACTTATTTAATATATGTGAAGTGAGTCCTTATGAAGTAAATGAATCTGTTCTGGAAGAGTAATATTTGCATGTACTTATGATAATAGTGGAACTACGAAGGTGAGATAGTCCACAAACTATTCGAATAATTGTAGGGTTCGGTACCAGAGATCGTGTGTAATTCCCTCTAGTGAGAGGCAACCAAATATATTATAGGTAGGGACAGGTGTATTTCGCGGAAATATTTGTGGCCAGGCTAGTCTTCAATATCCTACATACACAACCACAACTTCCTTTGGTTATCGGCCGTATGTATATGAGAGAAGACATGTTATTATTTGATTGGGCCAGTTGTAATTAAGTCCTCCGTTTACTGAGCGTCCATGATTCGCGGACATACACTTGCAGCATGTGATATTTAAAATCATCCAACTATGAACATGCATATCAACAAAATTGTTTTGGAGTACAACTAGTCTTGAAATATTTTCGCGAAAAACACTTGTCCCTAATTATAGGCTGTTCACGGTAAACGGAACACGTTTGAAAGCCCTGATTATACACTTAAATGCACATAGTACATTCTTCCATCACATGTAACATTGACATTGCCTTATAGGCTATACATGGTCAAGTGAGAACTTTTTAAGGTCCTGCTAAATTTTTCCGTTCAGTAAATTTCTATCTTTCCGCCACTGTTTAATACAAACATCGCCACGTGGCTAATAAACATGACGTATACATTTCACCTCTTCAAAAAGTTAACGTCTGACACTCAAATAAGCCATAATTATTAGTAGTTAATGCTCTTTCGAAGGGCCTTAAAAAAGTGCTCACTTTATCGTGAACAGGCTATAGGTGTGAACACACTATTCATGCGTCGGTCAAGAGAAGTTGAGAAATTATTAGAAAAGAAAATATTTTACAAAATTTGTGTAATCTTGTACTTGCATACGTAAACAAAAGGAAAGCGAAAGCAAGCTCTCAGTATTCACAAATATTTACCTAACACTTTTAGTACACTGTTAAAAATATGGAACTACTTCTCTCCGTCGATAGCAACTATACGAGATGCGTGACTGCCTGGAACAATTTTCGCGTTTGAGGAGCAGGATCCCTGGAGCTTTAAGGGCCACAATGTCACGCGCATTAAGTGCGCCATCGCCGTTACGTTCTAGACTCTCAACTTGCGTGCATTTGTTTTCGACGTGTTACTGGTGGAATGCATTGTGTTACAGGAGTTTACATAATTTTTTTAAACCCTTTGAGGAGTATGCACGTTTTTATTCTGGGCTAGGTTTATATGGAAATTAATTTTCTGTTGAAGACCAGATCCACAATTTTATAGCTTTAATGATTCGCAGGAGGTTGCCGTAAATAAGTAAAGAAATACAATTAATCAACAATTTAGCTCTTAAGAATTAAACTATAATTTTAAATAATTTCTCAAATGAACATTATGAATTGTGTTACATCTGTCGAGACATTTTAACTGGTGCAGGGCTTAAACGTGACTTCATTGGTCGACTGCCAGCCAATAATAAATGTTGCAGAGTACAGTGGGCGTGTCAGGTATACCCAGGACCAATAAGACAATGGTAATTGTAAATACAGATAGCAACAAAACTGTTATTGCTGTGGTGGAGAATACAAGCAACTCACTTCAACCTTGTCTTCAAAGGGAAGAAATTTGTACCATCCTCAAATGGTTAAAATTGTACGTGAGGATGAAATTGCACACGACGGCTTATATAATCGAAGTGGCCTGATTTTGTGCCAAGTATTAGAGCCGTGGGGTGGATTCTTTCTGTAAAACATTCGTCAGTGTCTCGTGCGCCGGATCTTTGCTAGTACACTCGAGGGGCGTGAGATCGGGAAACCACGACGGCCATGGCACAGGAACTCGTCCGCATATCCATCGCTTTGGCTACGTGTCATCCAGGTGGCCCGCCGCGCTTCTGTCCAAGTACGCTGGATATATGTCGGGTTTTGCAAAATTTGTCCGGTTGCCGTGAATCTCGAGATTATCGCAGCCCGTTCACAAGTACAATTCCGGTTGGATAGGGTGAATATCTAGTAGAGTGATCGCGTGAGTCACGCATAACCAGATTCCACGTTGCAACATTGAGTTTCTTTACTGCCAATACGACTATCATAAACGACGTGGACAAAAGGGCGATGTTATAACTCTGCTGATGCAGACAAGTGAATGAGTGAGGAGAACTGGACGGCTCTTAACACCGCGGTCTTGAGAGCCGATGAGGGTGATTGAGGCGAGAATGGAGAGGCCCCGGAATGAGAGGGCGGGGGAAACGGGAAATCCTCGAGAAAACCCACCGATCAACGGCATCGTCCGGCCGGGGTTTGAATTCGGATCGCCTTGGCCAAGGCGAGCAGGCTAACCTCTCAGCCACCGCGGCCCCGCAGACAAGTGCTTTCATATGTTTGTATACTTCCTCTAAACTATTTTTAATGCAGTCAGTGTAAATTAAAATAGCGAAGTATTTTATTTACATACTATCTGGTCCCGGTGAACGTTATGCCGCCTCTTTTTTTACATTTAAAATCCATAATGAATATGTATATAACGCCATCTGTTGTATTTAAATTGTAAATGTCGAATTTAAAACATGATGCGTAACTGTCATGTCCATTGTGTCTCATGGTAAATTAGGTGCAAATGTCGTGTGTATTGTGTTTCGTAATGATAATTGTTTTAACATATAAAAGTATTATATTTTACATGTTATAATTACATTGAATAGTCATAATAAATTTGCAATTAAACATTCAACGTCGCTTATTAAATGATTTTAAATACGTTTTTATTGCACAATGACAAAACTCATGTGTAATTATTCGATACGCATAGAAGCTTAGTTTTTTTCAGTTTCAGCACGTGTTGATGAATTTCTTTGTTTGTAATTGAAATGATATCCATTCCTCTCCTTCCCAGAATATAAGTGGATATTGTAAACCGTCTTAGGGTCTATGTGTGTGTTGTTTCTGCGCATAATATTCTGTTAGAATCTGTTTGACCTGAACGTGCTTCTCGATTTTGTGTTCTTGCCTCTTCAGTTTGCGCAGCGCGTGTTCACGTTCTATTTCGCCTTCTCGATTACTTCCTCTCTATTACGTCCTCTCTATTAAGTCCTCTCTATTACGTCTGGTACGTCGACCGATGTTTGACCGTGGTATCGCTGGAATTTTTCCCTTTTAGACCAATAATAATTTCCTCCAAGTAAGAGCAAAATCGGCTCATAAATATAGCTGCTAGACTCCAGCGCCACCTGTCGGAACGAAACATAACTACAAACCTTACTCGCCACCTCAATAACATATGGCGTGAATATGGTCTGAATTGATCCAGTAGTTTGTCAGTGATGAGATGGTTGAGTCACGCACGACATATTTTATATATATATAAAGATAACAGCTTGTATTTTAGAACTAAGATATACGAGTAAACAAACACGCTCTTGGCTGATTGTTTCAACAACCAGTTCAAATAATCAATTGCCCCCATTGCCAGAATCATTCGAACAATACATGTTCATCCGCACAGTTGGCCATGTGACTTTGACAGTTTTAATGGTGTAGAGTAGTTCATCGTCGGGTACATGCGCAGAAGACGAAACATCTCTTTAAACGCTGTTCACGGTAAAATGAGCACTTTTGAAGGACCTGCTTAAGATCTTGTTGTATACATGTTGTGTATTCCTCCGCCTTATGTAAAATTAACGTTACCATGGGCCTCATCACTTTATTCATTAGTCGGTCAAGTGAAACTGTGAAATTATTATAAAAGGAAGATTCTACTACCTGCTCATTTTTACACTTCGATGCATTAGAAGGAAAAGAACACAGAAAGTGAAAGAAATAGTTTAAGTCATTACAAATGGTTACCTACCACCATATATTCGACGTTAAGATATGGAACTATTTTTACTCCATCGTTACCAACTTTGCTGGACACATGCCACTCAGTGCGACAGTTATATGCCGGCAGAGAACAGCGACTTTTTTCCAAGGCTGATTTCAAAACTGCTCACTTTATCGTGAACAGCATTTACAGCATGGTTGTAATCTCGCGCCAGGGCCGATCCTGGTTGGAGCCTCATGACGTGGCACGTCCAGAGAAAGGGCCGCAGTTCCGCCAGGAGTTTTGTTAGTGTCGGCTACGCGGCGAGGGGCAAAGACCGTCAGAAAGGGTTGGAAGGATGGTTAGTGGGAGGAGAAGGAGAAGGACAGCTCGTGACTATTTTAATGGGCGGCGCGCGGCGAGACTTGGTTATTACGACGGAAGGAGCTGGTACGTTAGCCCTGGTTGGACCGTGGAGGCAGGGCTTGACGCGACGACAATTCAAGGTCGCCCCCCCCCCCCCCACGATGAGTGTGGTTGTTGTTAAGGACTAGGTTACCGTTGTAGCGAGATCGCTCGCCCATCACTATGCGACACGGTCAGTCACGTTCCTATACGCTGTTCACGGTAAACTGAGCACTTTTGAAAGACCTGCATAAGATCTACTTCTGTGCACGCTGTGTATTCTCCCGCGTTACGTAAAATTGACACTGTCATGGGCCTCATCACTTTATTCATGCGTCGGCCTAGTGAAACTCTGAAAATGGTTAGAAAAGTAAATATTTCACAAATCTGCTCATTTTTACGCACAGATGCGTTAAACAAACAGAACGCGAAATAAGTAATTCAATTATTACAAAGGGTCACGTAACACATTTAACTCGACGTTAAGATATGGAACTAATTTCCTTCCATCACTACCAACTTTACCAACGTCACTTAGTGCGTCCGTTAAAATAAATGCAGGTAGGAGCAGTGACTTTTTTCAAGGGTGGATTTCGAAAGTTCTCACTTTGTCGTGAACAGCACTTAAGTCATTCACATTAATATTATGTCTTCTCAGAGCCGACCTGGTTATGCACACGCTTAAGAGTCCTGTGTACTAAAATGTTGTCTGTGAAATATTTGTTTGCGTGTCTCGGTAAATAAATGTTCTGGAAATACGAAGTTCTGCCAGATGGGATATAAACTATAGTCTATGTCGCTATCTTTTTGCTTTGATCATATTAAGTGTATCAATGGAGAAAAAAATCTTGAAAGTGGTCAAATATTGCATTTTTAAACCTTGCCTGTGAAGTTTCTTTAACCGTTAAGAGAAAAGTGCGATTATACGATTGATGTGCGCACTTTCATCGCGTGTCATAAAACCCTCACAGTTACGGATCTAGTTTACACAGTGAAGCGTTAGGACGGAAACACTGCACGCCTTGCGCGTAGGAGCGATGAGGCGCTAGGCGTGCGTGTTAGTGTCGCCCGTATTGCTCCCTCGCTTCTTCACCTTGGACGCGCAGCTGCATAGCCCCCTTTAAGGCTTCCGCCCGCCTGGCGCATGATCTGCGCTACGGAGTGTTTGGAATCCTGCTGTTTTGACGAAACTGAAAAACGCTCCTCCGGTATGTTTACATACGAAAGACGTCATACCCTAGAAGAGAACTGAATGCTTCTTTAAAGTTACCACACATGCTTAAAATATTACTTTGGAACCATCCAATATAGTTAAAATGGGCCTATTCAGATTGCCTTATCTATAAAATAATCTCACGCCGAACGCGAGCTAAACTATGATAGGATTTTGTGCTGAATTTTGCTGCAGACTTTTCATCAATAAAATGATAGTCTTGCTGCTGAAAGTTCCATAGGTACACGAAGCACTACGAGAAAACTGCACGCAAGTTCAGTTAGAAGATGAGTGGCTTACATCTGGGCACTACACCTTACCGTACAAATACAATTCATCTTCAATTATCCCCCACATTACCATACTTCTAAAAATAATACTGAAGCATGTTTTTTTTCTGGATGCCTCAGAAGCACATTTTGCAAACAGCCATTTTCCTACTCCGCCCCTTTCACGAAATAATATTATCGCATTATAATCTCTGATTGTATTGAATAAAAATAATCAGTGAAATGTTAACAAGTATTATATATGTTTTATTTTATACACTTTTTTTCAGCAACGAAAGGCGTTATTAAAAATTAAATTAATTGGTTTTAACATTACCAATATATGTATGTCTCGGTGTGTGTTTGTAAATATTTAATATAGTATATGCACGGATAGGAAAAATTCTCGAGTTAAATGACCTGTAGGCTAGAATCCACAGTCATGTGTATACTCGAGCCTCAGATTGGCTGCTGCCCCATAGAGAAGCCAATGTTACTTCACACCTGGGATTATGGCACTCGCTACTTGTTTCCTTGCAAGTCTGCTATTGGCTCAGAGTCGTCCAGGGCGTGTCTAATTAACTGCGACCCAACTGCAAACTCAACTTCAGATTACACGTGTATGACGTCTATCTCGTCCTGTAATTAACTCGCGAAATGTTCCTATCACTATGTATATGTATGTGTGTATAAGATATACGTATAATAATTAATATCGTGGTAGATAACGGCCGTGGCCTGTGTTAAACGACTGTGGTATTCGGTTGGGCCTCACGCCTCCCGCCAAGGCGAAACATGTTCGATTCCTGGTTTGCTCCCGGATTTTCGCATCTCCCGTTCCCTCCCCCTCCTTTTCACCTCGCTTCACCCTCGTCGGTTCCCAAGACTTCGATGTTATCATCGAACCTAATTTCTTGACTCGTTTACCATTTTGCTTCTTCGTAATTAGTTAAGGCAAATGGTGTACGAAAGCAGTACATTTACCCGATTTTCGTTATAACTTGTTTTTCAGAGGGTTATCGAAATTTTTGGCACGCCAAGACGTAAATACAAATTTTCAACAACTTCTTGCATTGTTTTATATTTACTACCTTTATTATTCTGTGAGGACTGATGGGTGATGAGAAATAAGATATTTTTTCTTATCTTCCATCAGTGCTCAGATAGTAGTAATGGTAGTGAATATCTATCAATGTAAGAAACTATTAGAAATTATTATTTATGTCTTGTCGTAGGAAAAAATTTTGAAACGTTCTCTGAAAAACAACTTTTGACCAAAATGAAGGTAAATGCACGACTTTCGTGCACCATTCCCCTTTAGATAACCGAGTCGAATGGAAAAATACATCTGTAGGTCCGTTTGGATAAACTATCATTTGTTGGAGTGATGCCAGTCCATCTCTGTCCGCTATTACGTACCTAGCACGTCTCTCCTGCAGTAGTGTGGATGGCGCTTTATGGACTGTAATTATCCAAAGGCGTGGCGAGTTGAGCTGAATGGCAATGAAGGAGACGGCGGCTGTGTAAAGTGGTTTGAAAACCGCCACTCCCACTGCTTTAGTTTACGGAAATTAGTTTATTTAAGATGATAGATTATTTTTTTACATACGAACGACTTGTTTCTCAAAGGGCGACGAAGTTAATAACACGACGCTCGAGTTGTAATAGGTTCTTTACCTAAGAGTTTGAAACTTCGCAGCCCACGCTAGACTGTACCTACAAAATGTATATTCCCCACTGAAGTGTGTAAACATTGTTTCGCTCGCGTTTGTCAGAAGCGTAAAATAACAGTTCATTAGCAGTAAAAGTTCGTAACAAAAACACATCATCTTAACGTCATGGAATGGCACTTTAAATGCAAAATAGCTAAGTAGGAGGTAGTCGTATATAAAACTGTAAACAGTAAATAGCTAACTTACTACTACGCTGTTGACGGCTAGTTAATTAGTATGTTATATCGTAGGCGGAGGTGTCTGATGTAACCTTGGAAACAAGAACGAGTAATCGATTATAAAACTATCGTTCTTCTTGTGGTGTAAACACTGTCGACTTACATATAACTAGAGCCCCGAGTATTTCGCGGATTGATTTATCAGCCGGCTGGAGTTGACAGTCCTCTATACAGTCGAGACACTATCGTTTGTTTATTGGCAAGGGTAGGAAAAATTCGCGAGTTCAATGACCTGTAGGCTAGACTCCACAGTCATGTGTATACTCGAGCCTCAGATGTTTGTTCATTGGCTGCTGCCCCAGAGAGTAGCCAGTGTTACGCCACACCTGGCAGTATGGCACTTGCTAGTCTGCTATTGGCTCAGAGTCGTCCAGGGCGTGTCTAATAAACTGCGATCCAATTGCAAAGTCAACTTGAGTGTACACGTGTCTGACGTCTGTCTTGTCTTGAAATGAACTCGCGAAATGTTCCTCTCCCTAGTTATTGGTCGTTGCGATCAAGGGAAGCCTTTGTGCAGCACTGTTCAACATTCACTCGCACTAATGCTTCCTGCATACTACTGGCCCAGAGTTAAACGGGGCGTGTCCTAAACTCTTTGTAGACTTCAGTCATTGTACAGGAGGTTTGTGCACTCACAGCAGTTAGGAGCTTCCGTTCTCTGGTTCGGGCGAATCTCGGTGGACAGAAAAAGCTGAATTGCTGTAAGCTCGCCACATGAAAGTCTAATCATTGCTGGACAGAATGAGCGTATCTGGAAGTATTTCAGTGAGCAACATGCAGATCGAACGACTTGTTAAAGTATAGTTTCGCCTTTTCTGGTATTAACTTGAGCATGATTGGGGAGATTTAGAGAACTTTCCGGATGCATTGGACACCAAACATTTCATTACTTTACATTTGCACCAAGCGCTCATTAACCAGTAGGAATAACAGGTAACTTTATTTCAGTAATTGAAAAAGTTATATTCAATTGTATTTGTACAATTAATGGCGTATTTCTTTGTCTTCAGAACACAATAATTGAACTAGACCATTTTCACACAAAAAATAATAATGTGAAGATATATATTGTAATTTGTTATATTTGCTTAGGTAAATTGAATTTCAAATTTGAGGGATAGCCACAAATCTAGAATGTGTAGGAATTTTCTTATATTCATTAACGAAAATAACTAAACCTTTTTTGCAAGTGACGTTATATATATATATATATATATATATATATATATATATATATATATATATATATATATACATATACATATATACATATGCGTGTGTATATGTGTTTATTGAGGTATATGTTTTTTTTTTTTTAGATATTCTTTGCAACGGAAACTACTTAAATGATTGCGAGTTGTTTTTTCGTTATTTTTGTGCAAGAAAACGATAATTTGCGGTTTTAGTATGTGGTTGTCCAAAACTATGTATCTGTAATATTATTATTTACTTGAATTTACATTTCGTAGTATGTCTGCTAGCTTGAAAGTATGGGTAAAACTAACTGAATCTTTCGTAGCATAAACCCTTCTAATTACATAAGGTTCTGGGGATAATGCAATACATGTAAATGGTTATAGGATGGGAAAATCTCACAAGTTTAATTACCCGCAGGGTAAACCTAATTGTGCTGTGTAAACTCCAGCCGCTTCCATATGCTGATTATTATTTTTTTTGCAGTCACAGGAAATTTTTTCTCTTTGCTGTTTTCAGGTGGTTTTACTTTATATTATATTTGATAGTTTTAAATGGTTGAATGTTTGCCATGACTAGAGACCAGAGAATTTCGTGGCTTCATTTCTAGACAAGTTGGAATTCACACACCTGTACGTTCATTTTACTTTTATAATTGATCGACGTGTTGTTTGACACTTCCTGGAGATAAATTAGCCAATAACAAACATGCAATAAATTGTGAGCCCAACCACCGCATTTACTACCATAACAATCAACCAATAAACAAATGATATCTGTATGAGAGTATATAAGACTGTGAAGTCTAGCCTACAGGTCATTGCACTCGTGAATTTCACGGGTCTCTAGCCATGACACGCCAAATATTCTGTCAACTAGATGCGTTACTAAAAAAGTACTGTTGTTTGAACTGCAGGTAATCTTTAATTAGTTCGTCAATCATTCCGATCGACAAAAAAAATTCTTAAGATTTTATGAGTGTTAATTTTTTTGGTATTTAAATAATTATTTTCAGTTTAACAGGCGAGAGAATAAATTAACATTTCAGAAATGCACCATTATATAAATGAGTTACATATAACACACAATTTAAAATAATACATAAAAACAAAACAAACACAGGAAAAATAGAACCAACATAAGCTGTTATCAAAAGGTATTCAAATAACACATGTTGCACTGGAAAGTCTATATGTTTTTGCGTTTTTGTTTGTTCCATTTATCATTCTTGTGTCTTGGTCTTTATCTCTCTTGTGATAAACGAAGTAATTTCCGCTGAGAAATTCTCTTACAGTTATTTACGCGTGCTGAAAGCAGTTCACAAAATGTGATTATGCGTCCCTAACTTGAAAGTTTTATTATTTCGCTTTATAATTCGGAAACATGTTAGATATCATATAAGTGTGTGTACGTTTAACGTGTGTCATTGTACATTCGTTCATCATTCACGCCCTGGAGAAGTAAGAACCAGTAGCTAAGGACTGGAAAATTCCGCGGATTCATTTTAGGACAAGCTACACCTCAAACCCATGTATATTCCTGTTAATTTTGCAATCGACTGAAAGTGTTTCAGACACATTAACTTTGAACCAATAAGAGACACGTTAGAAAACACGCACCAAATCCCGAGACACCTGGTACAAGGTAAATCTGGCTACGCACAGTGGCCGGCAGCCAATGAACAGAAAGCTCAGACTGGGAAATAAATACGACATTAGATTCTATCCTACACGTCGTTAACCCATTGAGGAGTATGTACGTATATATTCGGGGCTACGTTCATATGGACATTTCTTTACTTTTGAAGACCAGACCCAAAATTTTATGACTTTAATGATTCGCAGGATTTGTAGGAAATAACTAAAAAATACAATTAATAAACAATTTAGCTCTTAAGAATAAAACTCCTATTTTTAATAATTTTCAAATGAACACGATGAACTGTAAAACCTGTCACATCAGTCGCGACTCTTTAACTGGTGCTGGGCCGAGACGTGAATTCATTGGCCGACGACCAGCCAATAATAAACGTTGCAGAGTACAGTAGGCGTGTCCGGTGTATCCAGGACCAATAGGACACTGGTAAGTGGAAATACAGATACCAACGAAACTGTTATTGCTGTGGTGGAGAATATAGGCAACTCACTTCAACCTTGTCTTCAAAGGCAAGAAATTTGTACCTTTCTCAAAGGGTTAAAACGCGAAATTTCCATGTCGCTGCCAATAGCACTCATCCAGAACTCTGGTGGCTTAATCCCGTCGCAGAGTAAATAAATACACACAGACAAAATGGCGTTGCGGTATCTTTTATATAGACGTACTCATTCTCCGATTGATTCTGCGAGGACCTGGGACGGTACTTGTTTCTGATTGGCCAAAGCGTGCAGGGAAATGTTCCCTATTGGCTGGGCTACTGGCTGGCAAGTAGTTTAATAGGCGCTGATTGGCGAACGCCGTTCTGACGTGTTGTAGGCTTGTGACGCCATTTTGGTGGCAAGTACGTCTGGTGTTCGTGGAATAAGAGGCCATTTCCCCTGCGCATTTTTATTTAAAGGCTATTCACAATAAAGTGAGCACTTTTGAAATCAACCGCACAAAAAAGTCACTGCCCTGCCTACATAATATTTTAACGGGTGCACTGAGTGGCATACACATAGTGGAGTTGGTCACGATGGCTGGAAAGTTGTTCCGTAACTTATACCCCTAATAAAAAGTATTCGGTAACTATTTGAGATAACTTAAATTATTTCTTTCACTTTTTTTTTTTTTTAATCCATCGAAGTGTAGAAATTAGCAGATTTCTAAAGTATTTAGTTTTCTAATAATTTTACCGTTTCACTTGACCGACGCATGAATAAAGTGATGAGGGCCATGCCAATGTTTTTTTACATACGGCGGCAGAACACACAACGTGCATAAAAGTATTTTCCCATGTAATCCCGCGTTGTTCAGTCGAACAGGAGAAATATCTCTTGACTGTAGCATCAGCCAGCAGGCAAACTAAATCTGCTCAAGTAATAGAACTGAAGGGATTTGTGCAGCTCTTAACAGCGAGGCCTTGAGAGCCGATGAGGGTGATTGAGGAGAGTATGTAGCAGCGTCGGAATAAAAGGGTGGGGGGAAACGGAAGATCCCCGAGAAAACCCACCGACCAGTCGCATCGTCCGGCACGATTCCCACACGCGAGAATCCGGGAGTGAATCGTCCGGGGATTGAGCCCGGATCTCCTTGGTGGGATGCGAGTGGGCTAACCGCTCACCCAGCACAGCCCCCTTTATATAAAGAGAGTTTTGTGAAGTCTAGCGTGGTGCCTTTACGCAAAGTTCAATGCGGAACCTCAAGCAATGGCGTAGGTAGAAAATAATAATCCACGAATTCTATTACCTTCTGGGAGTTGGCTTTACGGTACAAGTAGGCTGGCTTCCAAAGTAGTATAGGATGTTCACGGTAAAATGAGCACTTTTGAAAGCCCTGCTGAAGATCAACTTTTACGCATATTGTATATTCTTCCGCCTTATGTAGAATTAACACTGTTATGGCACCTCGTCACTTTATTCATGCGTTTTGCTGAAGTAAAATTTTGACATTATTGGAAAAGTAAATAGTTTATATATCTGCTCATTTTTACACATCGATGCATTTAAAAAGAATCAGAAAGCGAAATGAATAATTTCTAGTTGTTACAGAAGGTTACCCAACAGTGTTTATTCGACGTTAATATATGTACCTACTTTCCCTCCATCGTTACCAACTTTACTGGGCGCATGTCACTCAGTGCGCCCGTTAAAATACATGCAGGTATGAGCAGTGATATTTATAGAGTTGAGGTGTCTTGAGAGCCTATTAGAGTGAAATGAGGTGAAATCGGATCACCGCTGCAATGAAAGAGCAGGGAAACGGGAGATTCCCGAGAAAACCCGCCTACCAGTGGCATCATCTGGCACGACTCCCACACGCGAAAATCCGGGAGTGACCCGGCCGGGGATTGAACCCGGTTCGCCCTGGTGGGAGGCGGGCAGTCTTAACCCTTTGAGGACTATGCAAGTATATATTCCGGGCTACGTTTAGATGGACATTTATTTACTATTGAAGACCACACCCCCAATTTTTAGCTTTAATGTTTCGCAGGACTTTGTCGGAAATAAGTAAGAAAATAAAAAATGAATAACCAATTTAGCTCTTAAAAATGAAACTGTTATTTTTAATAATTTCTCAAATGAATACGATTAATTATGAAACCTGTTACATCTGGTGCAGAGCCGAGACGTGACTTCATTGGCTGTTGGAAAGCCAATAATAAACGGTGCAGAGCACAGTAGGCGTGGCATGTGTATCCAGGACCAATAGAATAATTTTTAGGGGCAGTTGTATTTCGCGAAAACATTTATGGCCATGCTGGACTACAATATCCTTCGTTCACAACCTCAATATCCTTTGGTTATTGGTCGCGTGTCTACATAAGAAGACATGTTCTTATTTGACTGGGCCAATTGTAATAAAGTACTCCGTTACTGAACGTTCATGATTGGCGTACATACACTTGATGCACGTGACATTTGAAATCATCCAACCACGAACGTGCGTATCAACAAAAGTATTTTGCTGTAAAACTGGTCTTGGAATCTTTTCACGAAAAACACCTGTCCCTAACGATGTAAGTGGAAACACAGATACCAACGAAACTGTTATTGCTGTGGTGGAGAATATAGGTCACTAACTTGAACTTCGTCCTCCATGACAAGAAATTTGTACCATCCTCAAAGGGTCTAGAGCTCGGCCACCGCGGCCCCAATATTTTTCGATAGTTGATTTCAAAAGTGCTCGCTATGTTGTGGCCAGCCTTTACAAAACCTCTCGCTGGAGCGCGAAAGGAGCTCACACTTTGTATGTCGGGCGGCATCCGGGAGTGGTAACCCAGCGCGGCCACCCAGGGCGGGATTAACTCCGCGGCAGCCGATACGCGGCTCGCCATCTCGCCGGTAAGTGCCATCAATTGGCACGTACGTCCCGTCAAACCGCTCATCATGATTTACTGGCCCGGTCGCGGCACGTACCCGGCGCTGGCCGTCACCCCAACCTGTGTTTACCATTTTCGCCGCAGCGCGGCGCGGCGCTCGCCCGCTCGCGCGAAATGTAGGGGCCATCACACTTTGTTCGCTCGAGCCTGTCGGGGCCCCGTTACAGAATACTTAACCCGTTCGGTGACGCATTTGCTTCTGTGTCCAAGGGTTGCAGTTGCTCAATTTTTGACGTGTAAACGTCTTTAAATTTGCAACCATAGTGGGAGGCAATCCAGAAAATCCGATGTTAACAAAATCGGGGGATCTAGTTAGGCATTGCAGCTCCGAATCTATCGTCTACATTCGCAATTCAATTACGCCACTCGATTGCCAAAGGATCAAAGAATATGTTACGTTGAGAGAGGACTGTGAAGCATCACGCGAAGAGGAGGAGGGAGAGCAATTTTTAGTTCGTTTCGCCGCGTCTCATAACTTCGGCGCAGTATAACTTTTGACTAGGAGAAGCTACGACACTCGTTTAGTTTTCAATCGACAGCTCTCGTCAAGATCGATCGACTGCGTGTATAAAAACATTTGTCTGGCGTGGTTGTGGTGAAGCTGTATGCGTTTAGTTTAAAAAATTGAGAAAACTTAACACAATTTCGTCCTATAATCGTCAAAAAGCCCAATCCAATAACAGAAATCGTATACGGTTGGAAAGAGCATCTCAAAATAAATCCAACGATGCACATAAAACCCCATATGATCGAGTGAAGCGGTGCCGGGAACGTAAAATAAACATCAAGGCGTCCGAGCGCGTCAACGTAGACGTATTCAAGTGTCCCCAACACAGCCAGACCCCATTTTTGTTTGCACTTTTCTTGTATTCAGCATTTCTTCTCGCAGACAATTAAAAACGTGCTGGTTGATACTGACATCACCCATTTATGTCCATGAAGTATGGACAATTTCACAAAAAAGATTAGACACAAAGAGTACTCTCAAAGTACTGTGCCCTCGTGTCTTGCTGTGTACAGTGCAATTCACAACTTCCATACATTTGCAACATGCGAACAATCGTGGACATGTGTGACAGAGTTGGTTAGCATGAGGTAGTACGTGTTGACCCTTTCGTTCCCAGTGTACACAATTCACTACGTGTTGCACTGATATATTACATTTGACTAGTACTGTACTCTGAGAGGCTCAGTGTTCAATGGTATTCCCTGGGGGTAAATGACAGATAAACGATGCTAAGGCTCTAAGTTGTGACTGGTTTATATCTGCGACCACTAAAAACGTCTCCAGCTCATTTGTTGTACTAACGAAGCAAATGCTTTTATCATCTTCTCAATTGCAACACCAGGAATATGAAATTAATAATATAGGATATGCACGGTAAAGTGAGCACTTTCGAAAGCCCTCTCACTCGGAATAATAGCCAAGAAATGTATTTTGCTTTAGCCTTCGACGTTATCCTATTCAGACCCAGTGTACACAATTCTGTACACTACGCACGTATAGGAAACTTTTGGTCTGTACTGCACACTGCGAAGCTTAATGACCAATTATCGTACCTGTGGGTAAATGATTCGCAAACCGTGTAACTAGTCTAAGTCACTACAGCTGATTGGCTGTGACAACGAAGCAAGCGTTGCGTCGGCTCAAGTACAGCACGCATCATAAAATGTTTTTGTTTGGAACTCCTGAAACCGTAATTAAATGTGGGTCTTAAAGGGTTGAATTCCGAGTACGGTGGATTATACACAATGTGTTTATTACTCACATGGCAGTATTTATTTAAAAATGTTATTAGGACATAAAGAATTATCTGATAGTTAGGGATAGGATTATTTCGCGAGTTCATTTCAGGACAATGCAGACGTCAAACACGTGTACACTGAAGTTGACTTTGCAATTGGATCGTAGTTTATTAGACACGACCTGGACGACTCTGAGCCAATAGCAGACTTGCAAGGAATCAAGTAGCGAGTGCCATACTGCCAGGTGTGAAGTAACACTGACTACTCTATGGGGCAGCAGTCAATGAACAAACATCTGAGGCTCAAGTGAACACATATATATGGAGTCTAGCCTATACAGGTCGTTGAATTCGCGAATTCTTCCTATCTCTACTGATAGGATAAAAGTAACCAGAGCTTTTAAGAGTGCTCACTTTACCGTGAACAGCCTGTACAGATGTAAAACTACCTTACACGCCACAAGCCGGCGTCCTAGCCAATACGAAACCATTCGTACTTGTAGTGGCCACTGAGATACAAGGGCCGTTCCCGGAGCCACGCGCAACCAATAAGAGAACGGCTACGACCACGTGAAGAGAACCGCCTAGCTACCTTCGTCGCACCGAGCGATGTGGCGCTCCATAGAGCTGGGCGACATCCGGAATGCAATCGATAGGGACAGGTTTCTTTATCACGAAAAAATTCAAGACCCGTGGTACTCCAAAGCACTTTTGTTCATATACACGTTTGTGATTGGAGGATTTTAAATGTCACCTGCATCAAGTGTCTGTCCGCGGATCATGGACGTTCAGTATCGGAGTACTTGATGACAGTTGGCCCAGTCAAATAAGAACTCGATGCCAATAACCAGAGGAACTTGTGGTTGTGAACGTAAAATATTGAAGTGTAGCATGGCCATTAATATTTGCGCGAAAAGGAACTGTCCCGAGATATCGAGCATCAACACATGTCGCACTTCGACCTCGATATGTCGACGCGCGTGCCTTGAATTGTCTTCCTCGACCTCGGCATTTTCGCCCTCGGTCTCGACATGTCGAATATAATTCCTAAAATAATATCGGCACGTAGACATACATTATAAGTCGATATCGTCCTCGATAAGTCGTCATGTTGCACACGCCGAGGAAAAATGCCTGTTGATTCAAACTGAGTTGGTTTAGCGCAACCTAATTGCTTGCACAGAGGCAATGAGATATTTTGTTCTTGAAACCAAATTATTGTGTTGTTCTTATTTGGTTGCCCCAAAGTAATCTTTGGTTGGTGCAAATAAAGATTTGTTTGGCTCTACGGACATAAAAAATTCTCGGTTAGTACAAAATAATAGTCACTCCCGACCGAGTTTCGAATTGAGATTGTTTGTGCCTGAGTGCTACGCTATTATAATCTCTCCTAAAATGAAGATACTTACGAAATTTGAATGTTTTTTCAATTAAATACGTTTCCAATACTACACAACTTGGGTGCATAAAAATTTCAAGTTGTACAGCTCTCCTTCTTAATTTCCTGTTGAACTTATCTTTGTAAGAATTCATGTACCGTTATTAGAGCATCGATAAATGCACTAACAAACACTTTTAATGTCGTAATTGGTCACAAAAATACAAACCCTTGAGGTGTATTTTCGAACGAAGGCAGTTAAGGCCAGACAGATATACACAGTTGATCGAACCAAATATTTTATTGGCAGTCCATTTTATTTAGGCCCAGCACAGAAGTGCTGTTTATTCAAGCGTGTGTTTTGTTACAATAACATTATTGATTTTGTGGCTTGACAAGAACAAACCGTCTGCTATGTTATAGTTTTCATAAAAACGAATGAAAAGCAGCAGTAATTAACATTATTTTGAAATTTCCAACTTGTGTACTGGACGAAGATGTATTTGGCATTGGCGTGTCATGGTGGAAAGAAGTACATGTCTTTCTTTTTAACACTTGTTCCGCAAAACCAGAATTGTTTTGTACTATGATTGGCAGAATACAGAGTCTTTAAACATTCAAAACAAATCTAAAAAAAAAATTATAATATGAAATAAAGTCATCAGATAACACAGATTACGTTAGAAGAAAATTTTTCTTCGCATAGTAACTATTTATTAGAGACAGGTATTTTTCGCGAAAACATTTTAAGACCAGTTCTACTCCACAGCACTTTTGTTCATATGTACATTCATGGCTGGAAGCTTTGTATATCACGTGCCACAAGTGTCTGTCCGCGAATCATGGACGTTCAGTATTGGAGTACGTTATTATAATTGGCCCATACAAATACGAACATATTTTCTCAAGTAGACACGCGGCCACTAACCAAAGGAGGTTATGGTTGTGGATATAGGGTATTGAAGTCTAACAGGGCCATACATATTTTCACGAAATACACCTGTCTCTAGAAATTATATATTTCCATGTGTCATACTTGCACTTCGTATTTGTAAGAATACGGCGGTTGTAAAAAACTCATTTGCAAGCACGATGTCGAAACACATCTCATTTATTCCTCGAACTCTCCATCTGAAGTGATAATATCACCCACATTTACATCCTAGTGACAGCGCAAGGAATATTATGCGAATCTGCATCTTGCGGCCATTACCCAGCGTAATATATTCCGTAAATTTGCTGAAATTGCCGTGTTTTTTTTTTTTTTTAAATCTAAACCTTCAGAGTCGTATACCCTTCCCTTGGTTACAGCGCGGTGATGCTGGAACACCGTATAGCAGCTCAGAAATGTGTACGTTCTAACACGAGGGCTCTGAGACTTGCCTTGTTGGTGACTGGTTCAACGTATATCGTCGTGGATTTTCGTAAAGGTTGTTCACGATAAACTGAGCACTTTTGAAAGCCCTGCTGAAGATCTACTTGCGAGCGCACTGTGTATTCTTCCGCCTTATGTAAAATTAACATTGCCATCGACCTGATCACTTTATTCATGCGTCGGCCAAATAAAACTAGAATTATTAAGAAAATATGTATTTTACAAACATGCAAACTCTTAACACGTATTATACATTAAAAATACTTGAAATCAACGTAAACCGTTTCAGTATTCACACATATTTAACCTAACACTTTTAATTCAGCGCTAAGATGTGGAACTACTTTACTCTCTGTCATTACCAACTTTACAGGGCACGTGTCGTTCAGTGTGCACGTCAAAACATATGCAGGTAGGAACAGTGACATTTCTCCAAGGTTGATTTAGAAAGTGCTCATTTCACTGTGAACAGTGTATAGCGACGCGACTGCGCAGCTTGGCAGGCGAGTGTAGACCAACGAGCATACAAGTACCAGATACGTCACTCAAGGCAAAGCAGCGGAACAACGCTCATTTTTTCAGCCCAGTGCAAATGTGCCAATGTCCAAACAAAACAAATTGTGTTCAAGGGTTGGCACTACTACACGTGAATAGTTTTCAGTATAAAATTTCCATCGTCTAGTTCCGCTCATTTAAATAAAAATATATTCAGTATTCACATCTAAAATATGTAGAATTACATCCAAAAACAAACAGCCACTGTAAACTGTCAAGTGTCGGTACACAATGCCACATCGTTGTTAGAACACTGACTAGCTCACATCGACGAGAATGCACGGCCGCATGAGAATGCAATGCTCGCATAACCTCTAACATCGTAAATAGAAATGTGGATTTATATAAATCATTGTACTTCACTATCTACAATCGAATCAATATTATTATGTTTTTTATTTTCAATCCCGTTGAAAAATATTCGTAAAACGATAAGAAGTTTATTTACATCATATCAAATAATTTTCGTTTTTATATTGCCGATACTGGACTGGGCAATTAAACAAAATCGAATCGAAAATGAATTAAGCGTTCTATTTACTCCTATCTAGTGTCTAGAGCTTGGCGCAGACTGTCGGCGTGGGGTCTTGAAGTTTAATTCCTCCTCCCCCCCCCCCCCCCCGGCGATGACATCCCCCTTTCCAACGTGTATATATGGCGCCTAGCAACCTTCCGACGCTACATCGAAGTCATTAAGATTTAAATGTTAGTGGACTCGAACCAACCAAACTGTCTGGAATGTTACTCGATACCCTGGTCAACGTGTTTCCCGGCTATAAAAGGCGTTTTCTATCGCCTTCGGAGAAAGAATCGATCGGGACCTAACTACAAGAACATTGTAACTTCGCAGAAGGCGTGGACTGCCGTGTTCGATGAGGGCATTTTAAAGGGCATGTATATGGAAACATTTTAAGATAAGTATATATATATATATATTCTGCAATCTTGCAGGTATTACAATATTTGGGATAAGTTTGTATTGCTTTGGGAGCTCATTATGAAATGTAATTTCATATAATTTTCATAATAAACGTTATAACGTATTTTTAAGCCTGTTCGGCTATTTTTATTTTTATAATGGTTGATTTTTTATATGAGGAGTTTATGAATTTAAAAATAACAATTTAAGATCGGAGATAAATGGAAAAGAAAACTAACAGATTGTTGAATGATTTCTCATAATTCTGAGGGAAATTATCTCGTATTCCACTCTATATCAAGGGATGGTTTAACTGTGGCAATTTATTGCGACTGCGTTATTTGTTTGTAATCTTCTATTTAAACTCTGCTGCTTGAAGATTTTTGATAAGACTCATTTTGCTTAAATGATTGGAATGGTAGGAAGGCTAGTTGAAGGTCACTGTCATGGAGTGGTGGGGTTTCCTGGGGGTGCTCCCGATCAGTGGCAACTGTTGGCGTAATATAAATCGTGAAAGGTGTGCAATTTATTATTCGAGAACCAGTTACATGACAGCGTGTGGCGACGATCCAGTTATGTGCTTCACGCGTCAATATTAATGTTATGGAAATTGTGTTGCAAAAATATTTACATAGCAATTACACTATTTCAAAGGCGCTTCCTTGTCGTGTCGCAAGCACGTGTTCAGAATCTGAATAAAATATAATGCACTAATTTTTATGGCTTCATTTCTGTAGGCGATGTTTTATTTGCCTTCTTTCAAGGTAATAATTTAGCTTTCTTACTGACGGGTCTTTATTCATACATTTAATACATTTTTCATCAATGAAATATTATATCACTTTGCTGCTATACGTGAAAAACCGGACAAAGCATATACTTCTCACCTTAGAGAGCAGAGAGGGTATAAATAAATAAGAAAACAAAAGAAATAAAATTTTATTGTGCGTTTTAAGCTGTGAAAACTGAGAAAAACAAACATTAATACCAACGTAAATTTTCCACAGAATGACGTAAATAATTGTTGATTAACCGTCTTATAGTAGTGGCGGTATTTTATTATTTTATTCGTGAAGGATATATGAACACACGAAAGCCCTAAGATAGTTAAAAGTAGTAGTAAAATATTGTTCAAACTAAATAAAAATAGTTACTGAAAGTTAAAATGCTATAACTCTTCCGTATATATTGGCAATGAAAAAAATATTTATATTAGTGAACGCATTTGAGTGTTCTGTATTTATTTGCAGGTATGAGTATGTATTAGAGCGCACTTCTCAGTTTAACATCTTATGGTAAACAAAAATATTAACAATAAATATTACATATTCGCTAGTACTTCATTATAGTTAAGCTAACATGATCCACATGAGATTATGGAGCTGTCCTTGTAACAGCAGGAAATGTTTTGTTTGATTTGACTCGGCTCATCCCCCTCCCCCCTTCCCCTGCCGCACCCTTTAACATATTTAGATAATCTGAGAGTGCAAAATCTTTTATCAATTAAATGTAACATCTTCATACACGCCCATGATTCCACTACAAATACTTAAGAAAAGAGAGGCGAACAATCGGCAATCGCTTATAACGTGAACTTGCAACGCCCTTGCCGCCAAGGACGTGGCAAGATGGTCAAAACAAGTCGGCAGAATTAAAAAAAAAAAAAAAACTCCCAAGGAACACGAACCCCTCGTAAAAGCAGAGCAAGTTTGGAACCTTAAATAAACATAGATCAAGTGTTTAAAACTTGGTGAGATCTTATAACCAGTCAAATTCATGAGTATTTCCCAGAGTATTTATTTCATTCTTTTCTGTTACCCTTTTTTTGTTCACAAGTGTTGCAATTAATACATCTTGACATATTTCATTTAGAACACAACTATGAATAATCGCCAAAGTGCTAATATAGAATAAATATTAAAATAGTAAATTGTTTTGCCAAAGGGCACAATGATTGTATAGAATTCAAGAGAAATTCTAGATTTCAGTATTTCTCCAACCACTATATATATATATATACTATATATATATAGTATATGTAATATGGGACTATAAGCCTTCATGCCAATTATTTGGAGAAGATTCACAGTAAATATAAAAAAGCGACTCGCCCTTCAAGGCGATTCTCTTTACCTACAGTAGTTCGCACTATATTGACATATTTAAATTCTTATGAGAAATTTTGATTATACTGCTGTCCTAGCATAAAGTTCCGCCAAACATAGAAAAGGGCGGAAACTAACTCTTTACTATCAATTCAGGAAAATATATAATATAGATATTTTTCTCTATCCACAATGATCAGAGATTACAAACCAAAATTATAATAATGGCCAAAATTTACAGACGTTACTAGTCTGATTCTTTATTCAAACTGATAACAAGATTTTAACTTTGGTTTCAACCTTTGGTGGGCTAAAATTGAGAAGAAAAAAAAACATTAATTATAGGTGGAAATATTTTCTTTTTTAGTTATTTTTCCAAAATTTTTCAATAAATTAATCGTCGCTTTATGCGCTCTTCACGAGGCCAACAACACGATGCCTCCTAATTTATTCTTACAAACTCCAGCAAAACACACCATTTTCTTTTGAGATTTTAGCTGGATTAGAATTTTAGCATTTTAAATTGCCATGTAAACTTTTGTGAAAACACCAAGAAAATTGCCGTTTTAAAACCATATTGTATTTGGCGCATGACTAGCAAACAATTAAAAGATTGATTTTAAATTGCTGCCAAGTAATAATTGCATGATGTTAATATTCTCAACAGGACACCAAATGTGTCTGCTTCATGTGTCATGAGGGCTATGCAGATACATTCATTTATTTGATCATTACTTAACTGGTGGCATGGTGACTCCTTCTGGGGCAGTGGCAGAATCCGACATCAAGCCAGAGGTTCACCCACCATTTATACAATTCACAAAGAAATATCCCCGAGAGGGTGTGCAGATACCACAACCAATAGAAACACAGGTGTCCATTTAGGGAAATTTTCGTTGAAAGTAAGCATTACTCCTTATAGGGGTTGATTTATTGCTGTACAATCCGGTCTCGTTGGACCAACACATGTCCAAATATGGGTTGCACACGTGCTCACACGTCACAAAACTCCCGGAGTTCAAGCAGACTGTAGGAAGTGATGTTGCAAGCGAGCGAAACCTCCCGCGCCCAGCCTATTGGCGAGATGAACGTGACGACAGCAGCAGTAGTTCCTCGGAGCGCCGCTAGTATGGACGCAGCACTGTCCAAGCTGCTGGGCGCCAACCATACTCGCTGAGAAGGAGCTGGTGGAAAGTTGATATCCCGAACGGAGGAGGAGAGCCAGAAACTGTTTGAAAGGACGATGTCTCATCGACCTGGAGTTTCATTCAACTGCTGAGAACGACTTCTATTTAGATGGCGACGAGATAGACTGGGGAGTCCGCCTGAATCCTATTCAAAACAGTTCTGGTTCCCCGCGTTTCGAAGGCATCGAGAACTTCCAGTCTACTAGTCGCTAGTCGTCGCAAATTAATGTAAGACTCCATTGTCCTATTTTGCATGCAGTATTAGTTGAAAGCCAGAATATATTTCACAATTCAGTTACAAGCTAACCAGGTACTCTCAGAGGCTAGAGACATTAGACAAGGTCTTGTGATTCTAACCAAAAAAATTAAACAACCAAACACGTCATACATGGGGTGATTTTTCGAAGGGTTGATTCAAAATGTGTGAAGATACGGGGAATAGACTATAACATTGTAGTGCATGATTTCGAACCAAGGCTTGACGAATTCCTTCAGATTACTATATATATATATATATATATATATATATATATATATATATATATATATATATATATATATATATATATATATATATAATTGTAAACAGTTAAGTACATAATATGGCAGTAGCTGTACAGCCTTTGTTTCAAATTAAAACGTATGGTACAAGGTTAGCCTCAGTTAGTACCCGAGTCACCCCAAATTACTTGTAATATTTTTTCTAGCATTTTCACGGTGCGAGTTCCGAGTCATTAGGTCCATGCAATGTTACTCTTATACGTAGCGGAAAGGTAGGGTACGTAATGAAGTTCGACAGCAGTATTTTAAGTAAAGTCGACCGTTGAACACGTAAGCCACTCTAGCAGACGAGAACAACACACGCCGGTGGTGACGCAGTCGAATGGTGCAGCTCATCCCCCCCCCCCCCCCCTGCTCGTCGGGCTGCGTTGTAACCAGGTACAAACAGCTGGTATGTGGTTAAAACCACGTCTTCTTCGAAAAATGTCGGGCAGGTAGATGCAATTTTTTCGTAATGAAATACAGTAGAATTTTTAAGCAAACTCCGTGCTCAAAAGACGTAAATTTTGGGCGAGGTGTCACAAACTCCAGCCGCACATATCAGTAAATCAGTGTAATTGGCCTGCAGAATGTTAAGGCGGAATTCGCGAATCAAAGCTCGTGATAAATAAAATTAAGGTGAGTGAGTGAAGAGTATTGGGCGGCACTTAACATCCAGGTCTTGAGAGCTGATGAAGGTAATTGAAGTGAATATGGGGCGGCGCCGGAATGAAGGGTTGGGGGAAACGGGAGATCCCCGAGAAAACCCGTCGTCCAACGGCATCGTCAGCAACGATTCCCACTTGCGAAAATCCGGTTCGCCGGCCGGGGATTGAGCCCGGTTCGCCTTGGTGGGAGGCGAGCAGGCTAACCGCTCAGCCACCGCGGTCCCTAAAATATAGGCGAAACTTCAATTTAACGAAAAATTTAGATACTTTTATGTAAACAAATGTATAAAACGCATGCGATACGTAGAATATGTAGGAAATAACTAAACGTGTGATACATGGAGTGATTTTTTAAAGATTTGATTTTAAAAAAATGTGAAGAAACCGCGAATAGACTACAGCGTCTCTATCAATCGCATAGTAGTTACACTGTTAAAAATGTCCGTATATTTACGGAATGAGGACAAGGACTTGCGTCTCGCATCTGATTGGCAACCGGATGTAGTGAGAGGTTTGATATTGCCCGATCTGCTGGCTGGCGAGTGGGTTACCAGCTAATGATTGGCCAACATCGTCCCAACACTTTGTTGCCTAGTGACACCATTTCGCTGGCGTGCGCGGCCAGAACTCGAGCTATGTTTCGTCGCTTCGCCTCCGTTTTCCTTAGCACCCTGTGTTTCGCTGCGAGGAAAAACATGTTTTCAAAAGCTGGCTGCCGTTAAGCCCGTAACACTGTCAAATTACCGCCTTCAACTAATTTGTAATGATGGGAAGATTTCGCGAGTTCAATGACCTGTATGCTAGACTCCACAATCCTGTAGTATACTCAAGCCTCAGTTGTTAGATCACTGGCTGCTGCCTTAGAGAGTAGACAGTGTTACTGCACACCTGGCAGTATGGGATTCGCTACTTGTTTCCTTACAAGTCCGCTATTGGCTCAGAGTCATCCAGGGCGTGTCTAATAAACTACGATCCAGTGTATACGTGTTTGGCGTCTACCTTGTCCTGAAATAAACTCGCGAAATGTTCATCCCTACTAATTTGTCAATAAAATTTGAAGATGAAATATGGATATCTAATTTTTCCTTACAACAAAATTTTATCAAATAATCTTGACTGTGTTTATGTGCCACACTGTAAAATTTTTTTACTGGGAGATTATAATTCAAATATTATTTTAAAATATTTTTCTCACTAAGATTTTGCTTTCGTTTTTCCATGCAGTCCATTACAGGAACAAAAGCAAGGAATGTTGTAGTTTATTTTTTCGATTTTTTACTGGTCAAATTATATATATATGCATGAATACTATTTTAAGTTGATATTGTACAAAATATTACGAACTCAGAGGCATTAAATTTATTTCATTCTGCGGAAAAATCTCTGATATATATATAAATTTTAGAACCGGCCCAATCTTCAAATGTTTAATGGGAACTGAAGACATCCAACTTTCTCGAACAAATATGGCGGCGTTTATGACGTTTTAATGACGTCATAACTGTTCAACTTTATTTGACCAAATTTATTGGAATCATTTTGACTGAAAAATTTGACAGTGTGACAGGGGCTTAACGAAAGAGAATATTCATCGAGATGCCGAAACATCTGGCGAATAAATGATGAATCACTTGAAAACAGAGAAACGTAACTGTCCAATTTTTTAAAGCATTTTTGTGTACACTTTGGCCGTAAGCAATGTCTTAGTGTTCAGCAATACAGCGAGAAATACACTTCGTAATAATTTAACCCCTTAAAATACTACACATAAGTTCAGACATGTTACCTTCTGAAATAAGTTGAAATTACCCTGGTTAGTGTGTACTGCTATAAATGTAGCAATATGTAACTTACTTATTTTAATGTTGTCATTTATCTTGTATGTGTGGATTAGTTGAGTTGCATAAAGAGGGGCAATAATATTTGTAATATATATTTATATATTAGGATTTATCAATATAACAGTGTGTTATTCAGGAGAGCTTGTATATAATATTATAGGAAAACCGGAATTCCGCCAGATTGTGTCCGCACATGCTCCACGGATCTTCCAGCTGTTTTCTGTTCCTTATTGGTAAAGACCTGAGAATTTCGCGGGTTCATTTCTAGACAAAATGGAATTCACACACTTGTACGTTCATGTTACTTTTGTAATTGGTCGACGTGTTGTTTGACACCTCCTGGAGATAAATGAGCCAATAACAAACATGGAATAAATTGTGCGCCCAACCACCGCCTTTTACTACCACAACAATCAACCAATAAATAGTTGATATCTGTATGAGAGTATAGGTATATGAGACTGTGAAGTATATGCTGTAGGTCATTGCACTCGCGAATTTCTCGCGTCTCTTCTTACACAGTATGAACCAGTTATGATTTGTACCAGTAAGATGGTTTGCGAATCATATACCCACAGGGAAGATCATTGTCATTGTTGTTTCGCAGTGTTAAGTACAGACCAAAAATTACCTACACGTGCGTATTTTGCACAACAGTGCACACTGGGGCTGAATGTGTTAAGGTAGTTCCGAAATTCCACATTGTCTCTAAGCCTCGCACAATTGTGCCCTACTTTCCAGTATGGCGGTAGGATTTCTTGCTGTTTCAAACTGCAGATAAGGAATCATCGTCCCAGTGGAATTTCCGCCACACAGTATAAGAAAAAAAATTGTAAACCGAATTGAAAATTTCTTGTAGTAATACAAATTATTATTTGTAAACTTGTTGCATTAGTACTTGTGCAAAAATAGGATTTGTAGAACTACAGAAACGTTCTTGCAGTAAAAAAAATCCTCGTGTAGGGAGTGAACCCAGGCGAGGCAACACTCTCCAAATGACGGCCTTTCCAGCTGGGACCCGTATCTGCCCGTCATCCCCGGACATGACAAGGAATTGAGACCCCAGGATGGAGCGGCGCTGGAATGCAAGCGGCTTCGTCCAGCACGAGTCCCACATGCGAAAATCTGGGAGTGAACCCGCCGGGTATCGGCCCGTAATGCCGTGGTGGGAGGCGAGCGGCCTAGCCACTGCGCCACAGCTGCCCTCCAATTATTGCAATAATACTGACACTTTGTAAACAGCTGAAAACCTGTTCGAACAAGTCAAGCGGTTTGTACTAATAGCAGGTGAGTAATCAGTTCCAAGAATTTGTTCAGCGCTGGCAGCAGTTACCGTCAGAGCAATACAGATGTTAACATGTGTTGAAATAGTCTGTGAGTGAAGAGATCTGGGCGGCTTTCAACATCGGGGTCTTAAAAGCAGGCGAGGGTGAACGAGGTATCGAGCAGCACTGGAAGAAAGGGCGGGAAAAAACGGGAGATCCCTGAGAAAACCCGGCGACCAGCGGGATCGTCGGGAGCCGTAAGTACTCGATGCTCAGTACTTAAGGTTCAGTTTTCGAACCACGATCAATACGTGGGGTGTCCTGTCGAAGCCGTTACCCGCCATCAGGCTCCCAGTGTAAAACGGGGTATTTAAAAAGCATAGTAATAAAAAAAAACAAAATAACTTCTTGTCGGCAATATCAGAGAAACTTGCGATCGCATCAACGACGCCTCACAAGACGTGAGGTGTCTGCGAGGAGGCTATTTACCGCGGCCGGGTAATCAGGGACTAGCTGGAGCGTGATTTAAGCGCAGAGGTTCGCTTCCCATAAACAGGGATAATGATCGGCTAACGACGGCGAGTAGCGCCGGCGTGGGAGGCAGCACAACGACCGCCCGAATTTGGCGTCGGCGATTCCACCCAACAAGGCCGGCGGCTGCCCGTCGTATCTCCTGCGGAGACCTTCTTTACACATCCACGTCATCGCCTTCGTCAGCACAGACCCTGTCAAGAAAAGTGGGTGTGGCTGTGTTGGGGACACGGCCGTTTGTTTTGCGTGAATACGTCTACGATGACGCGCTCGGACGCCTTGATGTTTATTTTACGTTCCCGGCACCGCTTCACATTATCATATGGGTATTTTATGGGTATCACCGGATTGCTTTTGAAATTCTCTTTCTAACCCTGTAATATTTCTGTATTTCGACTTGTTTTATGCATGCAATCGTTTATCTTGACGAGAGCCGTCGATTGAAACTGAAACGCGCGTCGTAGCTTCTCCTAGTCAAAAGTTATACTACGCGGAAGTTATGTGACGCGGCGAAACGAACTCAAAATTGCGGACCTCCCTTCCCTTCCGACGCACGCGATGCTTCGCATTCTTCATTCATCGTAACATATTCTTTGATCCGTTGAAAATCGAGTGTGTAATTGAATTTTGAATGCAGACGATATATTCGGAGCTGCAATGCCACACTCTCACCCCCGATTTTATTATCTGATTTTTTGGATTGCCTCCCACTACGGTTGCAAATATAAAGACATATATTCACGTCGAAAACGATCCTTAACCCCTTCGTGCCCATTGTAGACAATCGTCAACATGTTTCACTGGAACATTACATTTTAACCTTTTCTGTACACTGTTAGTCTGAGTGCCCAAAGATCGTCTCTGGAGGCAACTGATTCCCAGAGACCTGCAAAATTCGCATTATTATTTGGTGACACGTTTACCTTAAAACACACGTAGCTTTGCAATACGTTTGATATTGGACAATAATTGATTTCACACGCCCTTGCTAACCCTGCGCCAGTAAATGAACACTTCACAATCGTGTTCTCCAATCACGTGCAGTTCAGCCAAAAAGGGTGTGAATTCACTTGTGTGCTGCAGCGAATAGAGAAATGACGTCAGCTGTTGTAAAGGCTGTTCACGGTAAAATGAGCACTTTTGAAAACCCTGGTTAAGATATACTTGTACGAACGTTGTGTATTCTTCCGCCTTATATAAAATTAACATTGTCATAGTCCTTATCGCTGTATTCATACGTCGGTCAAGTGAAACTATTAGGAAAGTGATTATGTTAAAAATTTGCTCATGTTTACATTCTATGCATTAACAAATAGAAAGCGAAAGAAATCATTTAAGTTATAACAAATGGTTATCTAAAACTTTTTATTCGACGTTAACATATGGAACTAGACCAACTTTACATCCTTCGTCACTAACTTTACTGGGCGAGTGTCACTCAGTGCACCCATTAAAATATATGCAAGCAGGGTTGTGACTTTTTCCGAGGTCCATTTCAAAATTGTTCACTTTATCGTGAACTGCCTTTATATATAGTGCTGCGAAGTTTAGTCTGATGCCAAATAATAACGCGAACTTGGCAGTTCTCTACTCATCACTGAGCACACAGCCTACAGCTTATTGGTAGGGGTAGAGAAATTTCGCGATAAGATTTCAAGACAAGATACATTTCAAAACACAGTAAGGACGTTTACCTATCTTGATTGGCTGAATTATTTACGACACGTGTTAACTGTCTGCACACGAATAACGTAGGGGCCGTGTCGATTTGCCTAATTATGAATGGTCCGGTCAAATATAAAAAAGGCCTTCTCAAACAGACAGCAGCCAATGACAATGTACAAATTCTGTTGGGTAATTATATAATTAAAGTCACTTGCTCTGCTTATTGATTGTAATAATCAAACAAGTTCTTAGACACCTCTTGTACAGCAGGAGTGAAAAATCTCTAATTTGAAACGTCGGAAATTATAAATTAACCTGGGAATGAGAGATTTAACACTTTGTGGACCATGCTCGAGTGTAGCTAGAGCTAAGCTAATTGGAATATTTCTTTGTTCTTCAGAACAAAACTCGCATGGATGTACAGTCTTTGTTCGGCTAGTGTTTAGCATGGCCTCACAAGAGCACGACAGCACAGTAAGAATGATATTTCTAACGATATACTTTATTTTTTTACAGCCACACAAAGGGACATGATTGATTGTAAATCCTTTTATACGGTAAAGGACATTTGATTGGGTCAATATCAGCTCCGCTATCCATTGGTTGATAACCTGCCAATCAAGAACGCTGTTAAGTACAGGACAGTGTCCGGTGTGGTCGTATGGACCAATATGGCGATGGTGAGTCCTAACACAGACACCAACAGAACCAGTATCCTTGCAGTAGTGGATATAGGTGACTCACTTCTAATTTGTCTTAAGTGCCAGTAATGTGTGCAGACCTCAGTATGTTAAAAATGGCCGTTAAATCACGTGTATCGAGTGAAGTAATAATGAATAAACTAATAAAACTAATATGTAATGCTTCCTAAAAATGTGCTCCGTCTTTCGAAACGCCATCTTACGAGGTAACCTGAACACACCGCCTCTAATTCATTTTTTACGTCTTTCATTTCGAGTCTATGTAATCGTCATAGCGCTCTGTTTTGAGGTTTAAACTGCATTTAATGTGGCGAGGAGAGTGCACTCATATATACTATTAGTAAGGCCACCTGTTTCTCGCGAAAAGCCTCACGCGAAGGCTAGACTCCAATGTCTTATGGCATACGTACGGGTTTCATTTGGTTATTGGCTATGTGTCTTTGTCGGGAGATAGTTCCTTACCTGACTGGTCCAATCAGAATTAAGTAACTCCAACACTCAGTGTCTGTGATTCGCTGTCTGGCACCTACAACGCCTGACAGTTAAACTCAGCCAATTACAAAAGTGGATCTGAGCTCTAGTGTTCTGGAGTACATGTTGTCCTGAAATATTTTCGCGACAAACAGGTGTCCCTAACTATTAGCGTTAACAATCCTAGCGGTACCAATCAAATTAAACACGAAAAGTATGAGCACACAGCTACAAACCACACGTTTTCACAGCCTGTATATAAGACATATATTTTCCTCTGGAAATTTCAACTTGACGTGTTAGCTCAGATGGTGAGCCAATGGCCTAGAGTCGAAGGGTGCACGAATTCAATCCCGGCTACCTGTGACATTTTTTAACTTGTTTAATTACGGTAAAGTGCACAATATAAATAATTAACTAACTTAAATATGTTTATTTCAAGTAATTACATGCCTATATTCAATAAAAGCAGTATTTAATTCGCCACTGCAGTCGGCCGTCACTTGTTCAATCAGTGAAATTGTTACACATCATTAATTCAATCAGTGAAATTTGTTCACTGAAAATTAAAACAATCAGTGGTTTTCCACTGATTCTAAGTGGAGCCATTTTAAGTAATTAGAGTAGTTGGATTTCACTGCGAATCAGTGGTTTCCCACTGATTCAAATTTACAGTGTAGTTCTTCGGGCTTTCGGGTTGTCATAAATCAACGATTCCGAAGGCTACAAAAAAATTTCTTCGCTGCTGTATCAGTAATGTGGTCATCCGTTGTCAGTTAGACAATTGACTGATTTTTAACATTTTAATAACTTAATTGCAGTAAGTTATTTTGCAGTGTTATAAAATATACACATTTTATGATTTGCAACATAAGACGTATTTTTCTGGCAATTCTGGTAGTGTGTTTTCTACTTCTTAATCAACCGTGCATCAATATTGCTATCGAACATATAATTTTCATCATGCGCCGGTCAAGTGAAGTAAGAAATTGTTGAAAATTTTCAAACATTTACAGATTGGATAATCCTAACACTTACGTGCAGAAAGCCAAATAAATAATTTCAGTATCCACGAAAGTTTACCTGTCACTTCTTATTCAACGTCAACACGTGGACTTACTTTCCATACGTCTTTACCACTTAACTAGGAGTATGGCATCCGGTGTGACCGTTAAAGTACCCTATACGCATCTAAGGGCAGTGGTGTTTTTCCAAGGTTGGTATCAGAAGCTCTTAACACATTGAGGTCTGCACACATTTTGTAGCTTTTAAGACAAATTAGAAGCGAATCACCTATATCTAATACTGCAAGAACACCGGTTCTGTTGGTGGCTGTGTTAGAACTCACCATCGTCCTATTGGTCCATACCACAACGAACACTACCCTGTACTTTACAGCGTTCATTATTGGCCGGTCATTAACCAATGGAGAGCCGAGCTGATATAGACCCAATCAAATGTCATTTACTGTGTAAAAGGATTTACAATCAATCATGTCCCTTTGTGTGGCTGTACAAAAATAAAGTATATCGTCAGCGATATCATTGTTACTGTGCTGCCGTGGTCTTGTGATGTCATGTTAAACACTAGCCGAACAAAGACTGCACATTCACGCGAGTTTTGTTCTGAAGAACAAAGAAATATTCCAATTAGCTTTGCTCGAGCTACATTCGAGCATAGTCTACAAAGTGTTAATGAACCGTGGGCAGTCTGTGTGAGTTGCGACATGGCCTCATGAGAACTCCGGGTGTACACGGGGACCCCACGCGCAACGCAGTATGGGGGGAGGTGCTCACTGCACGCACACGCGCACACAGAAACTCCCGTCGCGAACTCTCGCACACCGTTTGCCGCCGCCCGCCGCCGCGATTATGCAAATCCCTTCTTCATTCTATTGTTTTAGGGCCGGTCACTGACTTGAGCGTCTCGAACCGCTTCCTCGCCTGCTTTGCCGTCCTTCCTTCCTCCCTTCCTCACTTCCTCTCATTCTTCCTTCCTACCTTCCTTCATACCTTCCTCCCTCCCTCTCTTCCTGTCCTCTCCAGACATTCTTTCCCGCGCCTAGGCAGTCCCTCCTCTTGGATAACACTTCCACTATAGTCCATTCACGGTTACTTCAAACTTTTCTCAAGCCCTGACAAAGTTCTACTTACAGGATATTCCTCCGCCTCGTGCAAACAAAGCTTAACTACGTGTAGAAAATGACACCAAAGGACAACGCACCGAATTCGTGCTCACTCAGCTGTAATTATACTTTGCATGAGAACTATTTCTTACTAGGGGCTACCAACACACACGTTTTCTCGCTGTTTTGTATTCACATTTGTTGTAAGTAAAATATTTAAATTTTTAGATACAATATTACTAAAACTTCAATCTAACGAAAAATAAGATACTTTCATGTTTAAAAAGGTATAAAACTCTTGTGATAAATGGAATATATACGGAATAAGCGGACACGTCATATATGGGGTGATTTTTCAAATATTTTACTCAAAAAGTATGAAGCAACCGCGAATAGACTATATTAACCCTTTGAGGAGTATGTACGTATATATTCGGGGCTACGTTTATATGGAGATTTGTTTACTTTTGGAGATCAGACCCACAATTTTATACATTTAATGATTCAAAGGAGTTTGTAAGAAATAAGTAAAAAATACAATTAATAAACAATTGAGCTCTTAAGGATACATCTTTTATTTTTAGTAATTTCTCAAATGAACACGATGAACTGTAAAACCTGTTACATCTGTAGCGACACTTTAACTGGTGAAGAGCCGAGACATGACTTCATTGGCCGACGGCTAGCCAATAATAAACGTTGCAGAGTACAGTAGGCGTGTCAGGTGCATCTAGAACCAACAGGACAATGGTAAGTGAAAATACATTGACCAACGAAACTGTTATTGCTGTGGTGGAGAACATAGGCAACTCACTTCCACCGTGTCTTCAAAGGCTATAAATTTGTAACATCCTCAAAGGGTTAAGGTTTCCGCCTGCCTGGAACTTGAACTGCATTGCAGTGTAATTGAAATCTTAGTTTTTTGACGAAATTATCAAAGGTGCTACCAGTGCGTTTACCTACAGACAGACACCATACCCCAGACCGGGACGGAATGGTAGGTCTACTTTAAAAGTTACCTACAGACAGACACCATACCCCAGACCGGGACGGAATGGTAGGTCTACTTTAAAAGTTACCTACAGACAGACACCACACCCCAGACCGGGACGGAATGGTAGGTCTACTTCAAAAGTTACCTACAGACAGACACCATACCCCAGACAGGGACGGAATGGTAGGTCTACTTTAAAAGTTACCTACAGACAGACACCATACCCCAGACCGGGACGGAATGGTAGGTCTACTTTAAAAGTTACCTACAGACAGACACCATACCCCAGACAGGGGCGGAATGATAGGTCTACTTTAAAAGTTACAACGCATGCTGTCAATATTATTTTGCAGTCCTCCTATATAGTTAAAAACTGCTTGTTAAGACTCCCGTATCTTAAAACACACTACTCGGGAACGAGTCAAACTACGATAGGAGGATGTATTAAAATTTGCTACAGACTTTTCATCAATAAGATGATAACAGTCGCCGCTGAAAGTGCCGTAGGTACACGCAGCACTACGAGAATACTGCACGCCAGTTCAGAGCCCTGCGCGTAGGGGCGATGGCGCTCTTTTAGCGCGTGCCAGTGTGACCCTTATGGCTTCCTCGATTCCCGGCCGGTAAAGGAGAAAATCGATGTAGGCAGGCTGGACCCTTAAGATTGATTCACAACTGAAAGCCTAACAGTAAAACAGAACATATGTCTTGGGCGCATGAATTGCTTGCCTTATTTTCGAACATACTGAATCACAACTGCGCCTAACAGGTCGTCGTGTGTGTGGGAGTTGAGTTA
The DNA here is from genome assembly GCA_029891345.1 of Dryococelus australis. Taxonomy (NCBI): domain Eukaryota; kingdom Metazoa; phylum Arthropoda; class Insecta; order Phasmatodea; family Phasmatidae; genus Dryococelus; species Dryococelus australis. Next base: position 194,000,656 of record CM056998.1, on the reverse strand, counting down.
CTGACATTGTACGCAAAGGAAATGGTTATATATTTATTGTGCATATGCAAGGTGAAGAGTATAATATTTTCAACCAAGTGTTTATTGAAAATGGAATAATCGTTATGCTGCTGAAACGAAGGAATGTTGCAACGTTTACATTTAGAATAAAGCACAGGTGACAGTTTAATAGCATACATTTTGAAAGTTTGCCTACATATTTCCTATCGCAACAGCAATGATTTGAAAGAAAAACAAAAATACAATGTCTTTTTATGTTGCCGTCGTTTATAATACAATATCACAATTTGTCACGAAAGTATGTGCTCTGTGAGTGTGCGAGGCAGTGTTGATTTATTGACTCGTGGTATTAGTTGCAACCGGAGACGCAGCGACTTTTCACAAAGGGATGTTTACAAAGCGTGCCTGTTATGCCTATCAGGGCTTGTGCCGCTCCCGACCTTGGGTATCGGTAGAGATGATGGGAAATGTTTTGGGCCGACATACCTCCAATAACACTCTAACCAGTTTATTCTTTTATGAATGGATGGACAAGGGTTTGACTCAGATAAGTTGTTGCAGACCAATCACGAACGTTCTGCCTTGTAGTATCGGAATCCTCATTGGCCCAGTGAAATGGAGTAGTAGCTTTGAACATGCATGACAGCCAATAATGAAAGAAAACGGTCGGACAAATGTATGGTACGTTGAATTCTTGCCAACAGCCAACTTTTCCCGCGATAAACAATCATCTCTAGGTTATCGGGTGTATTTGAGAAATCTAAAGAATGCCCTGGATTACTCGCCTTGTTTCTCTCAGCGTGACTCGGGGTGCGGAGAAACTTCCAGGTCAAGGCCAGTGCCTATAAAAAGCGCGCCGGGCCTCCGAGCCGGGAGTTGTTTAGTGGATGACCGGCTGCGGCATCGAGCGAAGGACGACGAGCGAGAAGAGAAACGAGAGGCAAGAGAAGTGACCAACGGGAGGAATATCTGCGACTGCGAGCATCGGTGCAGTGAAGAGTGCGACTGGCAGGCTGGACTATTGGAATGGATGCGTTAGTGAAAGACATTACAGGCTATCACGGTAAAATGAGCACTTTTGAAAGCCCTGCTTGAGATCTACTTGTATGTACTTTCTGTATTCTTCCGCCTTATGTAAAATTAACATTGTCGTTGACCTCATCATTTTATTCATGCGTCGGTCAATTGAAACTGTAAAATTATTAGAAAAGTAAATATTTTATAAATCTGATTATTTTTAAATTTTCGATGCATTAGAAAAACAAAGCGAAAGAAATAATTTAAGTTATCACGAATGGTTACCGAAAACTTTTTACTCGATGTTAAATATGGAACTAATTTCCCTCAATCGTTACCAACTGTACTGGGTGCATGTCATCCAGTGAGCACGTTGAAATATACGCAGGCAAGATCAGTGACATTTTTCTAAGGTATATTTCAAAAGTGATCACTTTATCGTGAACAGCCATTATGAATGATGGCCACAGACATACTGAGCATGTACTAATGATAAGTATGAGTTAATTGACAGTAACCAAACAAACTTTAAGATACACGTAAATTGGAGTTTGAAAAAGACATTAAATATTGTGCTCACTGAGAAATAAAAAGAGAAAAAAAAACAGGTGATTTAATTATGTAATTAATTGCTGTTTTAATAGATTAGAAAATAAAATTTAGTTCTGTTATTATTATTAAGACCTCCATCCCTCACGATCTCGGATAAGCTCCCCAGGCTTCTTGTAACAATGGCGTCAGAAGTGGACTGGAGGCATTCAATTGTAAATAAAGTTCAATAGTAAGTCATTAGTGATATCCAAAAAAAAATATTTTTTATTATAGTTGTAGGCTGCAAAATTAAGACTGCTTTATACAACCATCGCAGTGAACTACAACTTAAAAAATATCTACCGAACTGGAAGCACTGCGATTATTAATTAAGGGGCTAGGTAGCCAGATGGTTATTGTAAACGCAAGTGTAAATAGCTTGAAAGAAGATGTAAACAATCAGGTTAGTACAGTGAAAGAAACTGTGGATGAAACTGTAAATAACCTAATTAGTTTAGTAATAATATGTGAAAACGAGAATGTAAATAGCTACATAACCAATGTAGGTGATTTAGTAGACAAGAAAATAGACATAGTAAATAGGTGTTGACAGGAAAATACACTGTAAATAAAAATTTGACAGCAAAATTGACTCTGTTGATGAAAATGTAGATAGGAAGACAGAAGTCATCAGTTTGTCAATAAATACGAGAGTTTAAATAGTGGACAGTGTAAATGAAAGGATGGACAGTGGCGAGAAATAAATGAAACAAGAAATGAGTGTATTGAAGTAGAAGTAGCAGGAATTTCTTCAGGAACGGAGCTCCACCTCCATCACAACTGCAACTGAGAAAGATGGGGAAGCAGTACGAGTCGTCACCAACACAACGACCTCGGAGGAGAGCCAGCAGCTTTGTGGCATTGGTGTCGCGCAGACAGCAGAGGGAAGGGAGTCTCACTTAAGCCCGCCCCTTACGATAGCCAGATTTCATGGCAGGAATACAAACACCAGTTTGAAATAGTCGCCACATTTAATAGCTGGACTATCGAACAGCGGGCTTACTACCTCGCCGCAGTACTGAGAGGCCCCGCACTGAGCATTCTACAATCTATGCCAGAACGACATCTACTGGAGTACACTGGTGTCAGCCTTGGAGCTTAGTTTCAGCTATCGGTACCTGCGACATGGCCACCATGCCCAGCTGTGAAGACACACCCAGCGACCAGGGGAGCCACTGCAGGAGCTATGGCAAGACATTGTGTGGCTCTCCTCCAGAAGTTGCCCCTAGGAGGCGCGCGTCGTCATCGCAGTCGACTTCTTCATCGATGCCATCGCCGACATAGAGGTACGGCAAGCAGTACGTCTGAATGCACTCCACAACATGCAGGACGCCCTGGTCCGAGCAAGCTAGACTTGCAACCTGTGTACATTGAAGTCACCTTTGCAATTGGATTACAGTTCACCAGACACTGTCTGGATGACTCTGAGCCAGTAGCAGACTGGCAAGGAAACAAGTAGATAGTGCCATACTGTCAGGTGTGAAGTAACACTGGCTAGTCTCTGAAGCAGCAGCCAATGAACAAACATCTATGGCTCAAGTGTACACAGGACTGTGGAGTCTAGCCTAAAGGTAATTGAACTCGCGAAATTTTCCTATCCTTAGATATGTGTTTACAATCATGTCACACAGGTACTTGCAAATGTACCAGAAGATTCTAGAGTAAAACAAATAGACTGTTATTTACCAGAAGCACTAGGGAAATATCTAGTAATAACAAAGAAATTCTCAACTGGCGGCAGGAGAAGGCTGTCTCTGAATTACTGTAGAGAAATAGGGATGCATTCTCGTGTAGACCAAATAAACTTGAAGTACTGATGTGACATGCCACCACGTAGATACAAAAAATGCTAGGCCCATAAAGCAACCAGAAAGACAACTGACAATAGTTTCGCATGAGGCAGTTCAGTGAATTCTAAAGGAAATGAAGGATCTAGATGTGAAACAGCCATGAGTTAAACCATGTTCATCCTCCATAGTTCTTGTTAAAAATAAAGATGGCTCCCTAAGATTTTGTGTAGATTATCTAACATGACAAAGGAGGACCATTATTCCCTTCCAAGGATAAATGACACATTAAACAGTCTAACGGGTTTACAATAGTTTTTTACTTTGTACATGAACAATGGGTACTGGCAGTGCAAGGTGGAGCCAGAGGACCAAGAGGAAGACTGCATTTTGTGTCCAAGGGAAAGGAAGACGGCAGTTCAAAGCTATTCCTTTTGGGTTTTGTGATGCCCTTGCCACCTTCGAATGCACGAAGGAAAAATTCCTGCCTTTAGATATCTGTCCGGTTTACCTAGAAGACATCGTTTGACAGGAAGGGCATTTGAAGAGCACTGAGGAAGCTGAGACACTGTATTCCAGAAAGTGACTGCAACCAACTTCAAACTAATTCTCAAGAATTGCCACCTGTTCAAAAAGAAAATAGATTCCTTGGGACATGTACACTCTAAAAAATTATTCTGAAATTTACCATACCAATGTGTACGCTTAGTGAGAAAGCAGGAATGGTAATATTTTTCCCTATACATACATTGTAGCATTCCTTCATTTGCTCAGGAAACAGTCAAATACAACTTTGTATAGTAGCGCTGCTAAACGTTCCTATATTTGCAGCTCTATGTTTGGTATTATTCCCATACAGTGTATAGGTTAAAAACGTCCATTACAGTTTAGGAAGTTTACCAGAAAAATTTTTACAGTGTAGTGTTGACCCTTGTAAGTGAAACAGACCCCGAAAAGACCAAAGCAGTAAGGAATCGGCCGACACCAACAGACAAAACTGAAGTGCAGTGTTTTCTGGATTTCTGTCGATTTGTACCTGTGCCTGCCACGATCGGCAAGCCACTACATGAACTGACTGAGGCGAAAAGGATAGTTCATTAGACCACTGAGTATCAAAATGCGTTTAGTATACTAAACAAATTATGATATCTCCACTAGTCCTGGGTTTCCCGAAAAGTTAGGGCGAATTTAATTTTGACACAGATGCTAGTGATGTAGACATTGGAGCTGTGTTATTTCAGGTTCGAGATGGGAAGGCAATACCACTCGTATACTTCAGTAAGATATTTTGTAAGCCCGAGAGAAATTACTGTGTTTCAAGCAGGAAGCTTCTGGCCATAGTGAAGGCTATTTCACACTTCCACCCCTACCTTCATGGCTGACAATTTTTTCTATGAAACGATCTTGCTTCATTATGCTGGCTACTAAATGTCAAGAACCCCGAAGGTCAAATAGCCTGGTGGATACTGCATCTTCAAGAAGATGACTTTGCAATACAGCAGAGCTCTGGACACCTTGACAGCAATGCAGATGCACTGTCAAGGAGGCAATTAGGCAAAGATTCTGGGACGAAAAAAGACTATAAATACAGCCCTACATCCTCAGTCAGATAGATTGTTCGGGAGCCTTAACCGCACTCTTGAACAGTACTTCTCGATTTTCGTGACAGACAACCGAAAAGACTGTGATTCAGAGGTGCCATTGTTTCTTCTTGCTTACCACTCAGCAATTCACGAGTCCACAAAGGTAACACCATCAAGGATGCTGTTTGGAAGAGTGCTTCACCTCCTAGTGACCTGCTGTTTAGCCGACCGATTGCTACAAAATTTTTCACACAAGACATACTGATGCAGATGATGCTAACTGATATGTTATAAACATATCAGACACTTTCAAAATTGCGGCCATGTAGCCAATTTATTCTATAATGTTATGACATCGAACCATGTAATCAATTTCAACTAAATTGTTGTATGCCCGCAGTAGATATTACAAGTCTCAACTGTATTTACATAGTGCATCTTTTGTCCTCCATTTTGTAAGATAGTTTCATGCGCACAAATCATTTTTTTTGTCATCTCGGGAAACAAGTAACAGATTCCTTCCAAATTTGTCAAACAAACAGTACTGCAGAATGTGATGTAATCTGGCATGTTTTATGTAAGTCAGACACTTATTTGTAAAATGTTGAATATATAAATAATTACGTTCAGTATATTTTACTAACGAAACAAATTTCAGCTTAACTTTGTATGCTTGAATTACCTATTACAACAATCAAATTTATTTAAGCAGAGCCCCATTTCTCTGTTATTTTGTAAGATAGCCCTACCAATAAATAATTATTATTTTGTTTCGTATCTCGGGGAACAATCAACCCATTCTTAAAAAATTTTGGCGTAGATGTACTGTAGTAGGCCATAATAATAAATAAAATTTCTAAATAAGACATACGTATTTTCAGAATGGCGATTTTAAAATAATTATAATTTTGTGGGTGATATCTATGAAAATGTCTAACCTATTTTAACTTAACTTTGTATATTGGCAGTAAACAATCATCGAAATTGCTACATTACTTCTTTGTATTCCGTTTATGAAGATCGCCATATGAAATTTATCGAAGTTTTATGCCATACCTCGAGGACTAATCAACCGATTTCCACCAAACGTTAAACTGGAACATTTCAAATAAATGTGTACCAAATTGTGCACACCATAAATGCTACAGAAGACAACGTAAACTTTCATGATTGAAAAGGGTCAGACATCGATGTTGAAAATGGCAGTTTCATAAATAATTTCGGCAAGTTCGACATGTATATTTAACTATTTTACCAAATCAAACCCAAATGTGCATCTAGACAGTATATATTAGGATCATCGTACATAGGGCATCTTTTCCTTGCAATTTTGTACGATAGCATAAAATAAGAAAAATTAGTTTTCTATGAAATATCTCAGGGATCAAACATCCTATTTCCATCAAATTCTTCACACAATTGGCACTACATTAGGCCATGTAAATATACATGTTTTATGTGGCTCAGTCACACAATAGACTTCCATATTAACACCTTGGCTGTTGTCATACCTCCATTGGTTGCTGTTGTAGGTTCCGCATATGACGCAGCCACTCAGGATTCCGAACTTACAGCATTGGTCCTTCGTGATTCGTGCGCCATAATGCCGTTCACTGATCGTACTGTTTGCCTCTGGTGCGGCTACTAATCTTCTGCTCAAGAGCATTTCGCTCACTTTACCTAGGACATGAAGCATTGATGTGGGTATAGGCTGTTCACGGTAAAATGAACACTTCTGAATGCCCTGCATAAGATCTACTTGTATGCACATTGTGTATTCTTCCGCCTGATGCGAAATTAACATTTTCATGGGCCTCGTCACTTATTTATGCATCGGTCAAGTGCAACTGTGAAATTATTACAAAGGAAAACGTTTTGGAAAACTGCCCATTTTTACACTTCGATGCATAAAAAAACAGAAAGCAAAACAAATAATGGTTACCTAACACGTTTTATTCGACCTTAAGATATGGAACTACTTTCCTTTAATCGTTACCAATTTTACTGGGCGCATGTCACCTCAGTTCGCACGTTACATTAAAATATATGCAAACAGGGATAGTGTCATTTTTTGAGGATGATTTCAAAAGTGCTCACTTTATCGTGCACATTCTTTAACCCTTTGTGGAATATGCAAGTATATATTCGGGGCTACGTTCATATAGAAATTTTGTTACTGTTGAAGACCAGACCCACAATTTTATAGCTTTAATGTTTCGCTGAACTTTGTCGAAAAAAAAAAAAAAACAACAATTAATCAACAATTTAGTTCTTAAGAATAAAACTGTTATTTTTAATAATTTCTCAATTTAACACTGTTAATTGTAAAACCTGTTAAATCTGTCGCGACACTTCAACTGGTGCAGAGCCGAGACGTGACTTGATTGGTCGATGGGCAGCCAGTAATAAACGTTGCCGAGTGCAGTAGGCGTGACAGGTGTAATCAGGACCAATAGGACAATGATAAGTGGAAATACAGATACCAACGAAACTGTTATTGCTGTGGTGAAGAATATAGGCAACTCACTTCAACCTTGTCTTCAATGGCAAGGGATTTGTATCATCGTTAGGGATGATTTTTTGAACCAGCATGTATTCGATAACACTTTAGCAGGTTTATCCTTTTATGATTGGATGACCATGGTTTTAACTGGGCTAAGTTCTTTGTAGGCCAGTCGGAAACGTTCTGCTTTAGGGTATCATAATACTCATTGGCCCAGTTAAATGGGATAGCAGCTACATACATGAATGACGGCCAATAAGAAAATAAAACTTTCGTGATATATGTACAGTACGTTGAATCCTAGCAAACAATCAACTTTTCCCGCGATAAACCATCATTAGAGATGATGTTTTATTGCGGGAAAATTTAACTGTTTGCGAGGATTCAATGTACTGTACACATCTCCGACAGTTTTCTTTCCTTAATGGCTGTCGTGCATGTATGAAGCTACTTCCCCATTTCATTGGGCCAATGAGGTTTCTCATACCATATGGCAGAACATTCGTGATTGGTCTGCAAGCAAATTAGCCGAGTCAAATCCTTGTTAATCCAATCATGGAATAATAAACAATTTCGAGTGTTGTACAATCTATGTTGTTTCAAAACATTTTCTCGATTTTCCATCATCTCTAAACATCATCTGTAATCATCTTCAAAGGGTTAACACTTTCAAGACTATGCTCGAGTGTAGCTCGAGCAAATACGATTTGAAAATTTCTTTATAGTTAAGAACAAAACTCGCATGGATTTGCAGTCTATGTTTGGTTAGTGTTTAACATAACCTCACAAGAACACCACAGCGCGGTAACAATGATATTGCTAACGATAGAATTTCTTTTTTATAGCCACTTAAGGGGACATGGTTGATTGTAAATCCTTTTAAAAGGTAAAGGACACTTGATTGGGTCAATATCAACTCGACTCTCCATTGGTTGATGACCGGCCAATAATGAACACTGTAAAGTATGGGGTAATGTTCGGTGTGGTATGGACCAATAGGACTATCGTGAGTTCTAACACAGACATCAAAAGAACCGGTGTTCTTGCAGTAGTGGATATAGGTGACTCACTTCTAATTTGCCTCAAGTGCCAATGATTTGTGCAGACCTCAATGTGATAAAACCGGGTATTTTAGCTTGCGCATGAGGGTGAAAATTAAAATCGACATTGACGAGGCTGCCGGGGCTGTAGAGGCTGGTGTAGCTGGTATATGTCGGCGACGCCAGTGTGCCGGAAGAAGATCGGGGAGGCAGCTGGCTATACAACCTGCATGCAGCGTGCTGTGTAATTGAATGCGTCGGCGGCTCACCGTGAAGCGAGCGATGATCCGTGCAGAGGTCAGAGGTCAGGCGCGCGGGTCACCAGCTGTGCCACGGGTGGGTTGGTGGAGAATGACAAGGGGGGACGGGGGGGCAGGAATGCTGGCAGGACGTACCACAGCGTGCCCCGCGCTATGGCTGTCACTCCCCCGTGACCTGCATTTATCCCCCTCTCCCCACCCATAATTTCACCACATGAATCACATCCTCGTCACTAACTCTTTTAGGGTGATACAAATTCCTTGCCATTGAAGACAAAGTTGAAGTGAGTTGCCTATATTCTCCACTACAGCAGTAACAGTTCCGTTGGTATGTGTATTTCCACTTACCATCGTCCTATTGATCCTGGGTACATGCAAAATTCGCGTTATTATGTGGCACCAGGTTGAGCTTCACTATACTGTACCCACTATAGCCGATGGGTTTTCTCCATCTTTCTGACTGAACTGCTCGTGTTTGGGACACACAGTTGCGAAGTGTTCATTTATTGGCGCAGATATACTCAGGGCGTGTCACATAAAGTATGGTCCAATGACAAACGTGTTGAAAAGGTACACGTGTTTGAAGCTTAGCGTGTTCCCAAATAATAAACGCGAATTTTGCAGGTCCCTACCTATTGGTCCTGGGTACACCGGACACGCCTACTGTACTCTGCAACGTTTTTTTACTGGCTGGCCGTCGACCAATCAAGTCACGTCTCGGCTCTGCACTAGTTAAAGTGTCGCGACTGATGTAACATGTTTTACAATTCATCATGTTAAATTGAGAAATTATTAAAAATAACAGTTTTATTCTTAAGAGGTAATTTTTCATTAATTGTATTTTTTTACTATAGAATTGTGGGTCTGTTCTTCAACACTAACGAAATTTCTATATAAACGTAGACCCTAATATATACGTGCATACTCCTCAAAGGGCTAAAGGTGGGTGTACGATTGACTTATCAGAATATGTTCACTGTGTGCTTAAGATATGATTCAATGTATTCAAGTTTATTCGTTTATGACTGTCGTGTGCGGGTTTGACGGGTCGTGTGCGTTCTTGGCGTTACTTAAGAGATCGTTATATTTTATATCTTAGGTAGAAGTCAAGACGAAGTAACCAATCAGAGCACAGCGACAGTTGTTGTTGGCGGGAAACTGTATTTACATCTTGTATTTAGGTTATGTTGTATTATGAAATCGTTTGAAAGTAATTATTTTAATCAAGAGACAGTATCTTAATTTAAAGAATTTATTGATTTATTGATGTAAATGCCTAATGTTGGCATCGGTTTCCCCTTCTACAAGATTTCATGAGTTTTTTTAAAACGATTATTTCGGTTGCTTACATCTCCTACGATTTTGATTGGCTAGACTTAGCAGTTGCTAATTCAATCATGAACTGCAAAACTTCTTATTGTTCATTTTCCGTGTGCGTATCGAGTTTTCCAGTACAATTTTTAATTCTTTATTCATAAACCCACCTTAAGGTAGGATTTACAATAGCCGGTCGCGTCTATCCGTCATCCGACCGTCAGTCATCTGTCCGTCCGTCCGTCTCCCAGCCGTCCTCGTACGTCCGTCATCAGTTCATTGCTTCAAACTAATCCAAACAAAACTGTTTACAAGTAGAAAAAATCTTCCTAAAAAGCGATTTTTTTCGGAGGTATTATAAGTACCCAAAATATGCATACACGTACACAACGAAAATTAATTGATTAAAATAATTATTTGATAGCTCATAAGTAGGGACCAGAAAAATTCGTGAGTTCAATGACCTGCAGGCTATATTTTACAGTGTTATGTACAAATTCGTCGATGTTAACTGTGCATTGGTTGTCTGCTGTCACAGTGGAAGGCAACGATTGCCCCAGAAGGTGGCACACATTGTGCGGACTAATGGGTAATGTTATATAAACACACATGTCCGAAAATGAACCCGCGAATTCTTCAGGTAGCGTGCGATTTTATTACTTTTACTGTTAAAAAAAAAAACTCATATTTGGAAAAGTAGCATTCAATAAAACTTCGGGGAAAAATGTAACGTAATTTAATTTCACAGCTACATAAACAAACACATAAAAACCAAAGACAACCAAAAGATAACACTGCACAAACTATAAATCCGTCTAAATAACTCGGGATGAACGGGTAGCGAGAGCGGGTAACAAAACCTGCAAGTTTAGAAGGCTGTAAAATCATCCTCCGGTCAAAATTTAAAGCTTACCACGGTTTTAACGTACGGACGGATAGAATTAATGGCCACCTCTGATTGGTTGTTGGTCACGTGATTGACGGATGGACGGACGCTACGGGATGTTGATGCTCTCCTGACCCCTGGATCACTAATCCCTCTCTCCTACTCCAGGAAAAACGGGAATTTTTTTAGGGAAAAGGGAAAATTTGTAGGTAAAATGGGAAATTTTTAGGTATTTTGGTAAATTTTGAGGGGGGAAAGGGTAATTCTAAAGGAAAAAAGGGAAATTCCAACATGGCGGCCGGGCGGCTCCGGCTCCGATAGCCGATGCCCTTGTCCCCAAATATACTAAATCCTATTGGTCCTTGCCACACCGGACCCCTATCCCTGTACTTTACGGCGTTTATTTTGGCCGGTCATCAACCAATGGAGAGCCTAGCTAATACTATAAACGGATTTACAATAAATCATGTTCTATCGTCAGCAATATCATTGTTAACTGCCTGTGGTGTTCTTGTGAGGTCATGTTGAACACTTGCCGAACAAAGACTGCATATCCGTGCGAAATTTGTTCTGGACAACAAAGGAATTTTGAAGCTATCTTTGCTCGAGCTACCCTCGAGTATAGTCTAGAAAGCGTTAAAAATACTGATTAGAAACATCCTTTTCTACCACGAACCCCAGTCATATAGACAGTCCAGTACAATGGCGTTCACTAGCCACCAAACTACCGTATGACCGTTCACCAATCACTGGCTGGTCCATCCCTTAGCCAATGGGTAATCTTTCACAGCATGCAGTAGCCATACACAGGGCTTCGCTTAGCGAATCAGAGAACGGGTACGCTTACATCAAAAGAGCTGCCACGTCATCTCGTGTAATTATTAGAGATGATGGTTTATAGCGAAAAAATTTGACTGTTTACTACGTTTCAACGGACTGTACACATTCCCGTCAGTTTTCTTTCCCTATTGGCTACGATACATATATGAAGATACTACCTCATTTCAATGGACCAATGAGGATTCTGATACTATAAGGCAGAACGTTCGTGATTGGTCTTCAAACAACCTAGCCGAGTCAAAACCTTGTTCATCCAATCATGAAAGGGTAAGATAGTTAAGAGTGTTATAGAAGATATGTTGACTCATAAAATGTTTGCGATTTTCCACCATCTCTTGACATACGCAGGGGCAGGGAGATTTCGCGTTTTAAATTACTTATAGGGTAGACTCCACTGTTACACGGATTTTCCGAAGCCTAGGCCTTTTGCCCATGGGCTGCTACCCCAGTGTGAAGTCAGTTTTACCTCAGACCAGGTGGCACGGGATTCGCACCGGTTTTGCTTTTCCTTGCTTGTCTGTTATTGGCTCAGAGTTCACCTGAACGTGACTAATAAACTGCGATCCAATTGCCAACACAATATAATTGTACGTGTATTTGAAGTCTAGCTTGTACTAAAATGAATTCACGAAATTTTCCAGATCATGTAGATAGGGCGGCTGATTTTTTGCGAAAAACTCGGAGCACACAATGGACTTCAGCACTATATACACACCTCGGCTGTTGTCATACCTCCATTGGCTGCTGGTACCGTGTCCGCATATGACCCAGCCACTCGGGATTCCGTAACCCTGACACTGTACCTTTGTGATTCGTGCGCAAACAGTTAACACGGACTAGAACATGTTTCAGCCAATACAAACGCTGGACTACCCCGTAGTGCTGTTTACTGTACCTTGTCTCGATAGCTTTTCTCGAAACATCTATATCCCTACCTATAGACATAAGTAACATTTGGAGTTTCTAGTCATGTTTGGGTATTTTAAGTAATTCTAAATGTTACGGACGCCTGGTGCTCCTTTTTGATGTTTGAAGAAATATGCCTAAATGGCGTGGATAACTAAACTGCCGCAGAACAGATAATTGTTTGGTAATAGTGACTTAGGAAGCTTGGTGTAGAATTGGTATCGTTCGTTCCCGAAACCTAAAAGGAATCAAGTACACTTTCCGAATTTTTACTATACACCGAGTTTTGTTCCAGTTTTTCGTCCTTACGGATCAAGTTTCTTTACATTAACCGTACAATTCCGTTAAACTCTCCGTGTGCTTACGGGAGTTGTTAACAGTGTACAGTCATCTACAGCGTCCAGCATGAGCTGTTTTGACTACAATGCATGGGACTCAAACGATATTTCGTTTTAAATTTTAAATATTTATATTTATAAATATTAAAAATATAAAAAAAATTATAAATATTTATATATATATTAAATATTTCATTTTAAAGCTGAGGGGTTGTCGAGTATCTTCCAAATTTAGGGGGCATTAATAAAATAAGTTACATCATAACTATACAATAACTTATACTATTCTCCAAATTATTTGTTTTCAACATTCCAGCTGTATACTGAAAGGTTAATCAGCGACTGGCCGCTGTATAGATACCGCGAGTTAAACCAGTTATACGCTAGACTCCACAGTCTTATGTACAGTTACGAAAGGAAACAATCCAATAATCCATTCACAGTTACTTCACACTTTTCTGGAGCCCTGCTAAAGTTCTACTTCCAGGATATTCCTCCGTCTCGTGCAAATTAAGCTTAAGTAAGTCTAGAAAATTAAACCAAAGGACAACGTACCGAATTCGTGCGCACTCAGCTGTAATAATATTTTGCATAAGAACTATTTCTTACTAGGCGCTACCAACACACGTGTTTTCTCACCGTTTTTTGTTTATTATAAATTTAATATTACATAATGCTAAAGAAAATATAGTTAAACTAAAATTTTAACGAAAAATAAGGTACTTTTGTGTTAACAGAGGTATAACACGCCTGCGATAAATTACACGTTTAGGAAATATCTAAACACGTCAGACAAGGATTATTTTTCAAAAGGTTGAATTCAAAAAGTGTTAAGAAACCGTGAATATACTATAAATGGTTTGTTACTGTCCCAACGAAAGGCGATGGATGGGCCTGCATTTTATATTGTGTTTATTCAGAAGGTTTCAGATAACGCATGAACATATTGCAATAGTTACCTGAACGTAAGAGTTTTTTTAACCATAGCTTGACCCTTAACGAATCCGCGAATTTTCCAGGCCTCTACTATGACACACATCTCCATGATATGGTCGAGTTTCGAATCTGGACCTCGTGGTTTGAATGTGACGTGATGAACAACGTAGGTCAAATAGGTATATCTCTCCTTACTTGATCCCGTGGCGGGTAAAGTAATTAAGTATATTTGTTACAATGGCGTTATGTTTACTTTTTTAAATAATATTCTGCTCTACCCTGCAGACTCATTCAGTCATATTAAAAAAATCCAACCGCCATACGCTGATATAATCAAAGTTGTGATCTCTCTTTGAGGGCGAGGTGGACCCATAACGTGGCAGCATCTCCTGGCGCAAAGCTTTTAAAAGGAACAGCACTACTCTAGGGTGGCTCGTAGATGAACGGAGTGAAAAGGCGAGATTTCCACCTGCAGGCGATTTGCTAATAGGATTGCTGCACGCTACGAAATGATCGCCAATTTACCAGCGCTTATACATAATACAATTGTTCAAATGTTTAAGTTTCTTCTTAAATTTTTCATATTTATTAGCGTTTCTGCACTTTATCAAGAAAAATTACATGCATAACAAAACAGAATTTCTCTTAAATTAACCGCGTTGATGAAGCAGTTAAAGGTAATTTATATTTTTACTTTGCATTTTATATATACCTTATATTTTTAAGAACTTTACTCATTTCTGAAATATCACACGTATCACCTTTACTATTCCTATATAGCCCAGGATTATGATAAGTATTTGTGATTCACACATAATTATACGTTAATTTGCGGATTTCACTACCCACACTGGATGCAAAACAAAGATTTTATGATGCCTGCTGTACTTAAGTCAACGCAACCTTTGTTTCGTTGTCACTGTCAATTAGCTGTAGGTAGAGCTAGTGATATTTCGCTGAAAAGTTTGAGTATACAGTAGACTTCAATACTATAAACACCCAACAGCAGTTTGTCTGTTGCCATATTGGTTGGTGTCTGCTTAAGAAGACGTTTTAATATTTGACCGGGCCACTCAGGATTCAGCAACATCGGCACAGCTCCCACCTGATTCGTATGCAGACAGTTAACACGTGTCAAAAAGCAATTCAGCCAATCAAGATAGGTAAAAGGCCTTACACTGTTTTGAATTATCACTTGTCTTGAAATCATTTTGCGAAATTTCGCTACTCCTATCTGTAGGCTATATGTTCGGCTACAATAACATCCACCAATTATAACCTAGTTCAATAAGACTGTTTGCGAATCATTTACCCGCAGGTAAGATAAATTGTCATTTCTCTTCGCAGTGTGCGGTACACTAGAGGAATGGATTATGATATAATGGGTTAAGAGAGTTCTGGTACAGCTCAGCAGAAGTCCAGTGGCAAAATAGCAAATCAAAAGCCCTCCCTCACAGTGACAAGTAGCTTGTAGATTGAAATCTTCCGTTAACCAGCGTGGATTGTAAAATCAAAGGTCATTGTTGCCAAAAAATTATTGTTGGAGAGTTAAGGAATGTTGGTGATAAGTCGTTTATTTTTGGCGATGTAAGGGACTGTTCCGAGTCCAAAATACTTTCAGATAGTTGAAACTCTGCCACCTAGTTGAATTTTTACTGGTGATTTAACCTTGTTTGCAAAGTTGTAGTAATTTCGGACTTGTGCATTGGTAAATTTCCCACCACGCAGCATAAGGTTTTGTATTTGCTGCAGAATATTTAGATCAAATATGTATACTCTGACACCTGCTTTTTATAGCAAGAAACAAACAGGACTGTGGTCAATAAAAATTGTTTTTGCGTTCGTTAAAAAACTCGTGGTTGTTTGCCAAAGACACTAGTGAATACAATCGTAAAGCACTAGAGTTGAGGGTAAAAGATGAAACGATAATCTTGTGACGGAATTTACGTCACCAGGTATTTTGTATCTTATTGCGAATTTTTCTTATAGTATGCGAAGCCTGCATGTGTGGCGCGCTGAAGCGGTTAAGGGGCATGTGCAGATTATGCGCACGCAGTTTTGGTTTGCGCGCGCAATTGAAGAAGGTGTTTGTTAACTGTATATAGCGCGCCGACGAGCGGTATAATGGGTGCTACCAGTATAGGGAACGCTTGGTTTGTGTGGTCTCGAGGTGGTGCTGCATACGTGTAGGGATATTGTCGGGTATATATTGAGGTCACGCAGTAGGCTCAGGGATATCTTCCCCGCCAGCGAGCGGGTTAACTACTGGACGTGTGGATCCTTACTTTGGTTGATGAACTTCGAGAAAACAACCTGGACTAAAAGCTAAATATTGGACCGAAGTTGGACTTAGAAAATTTATGGTAGCTCAGAAAGAGGGACTTGTAATTTGTGTGAGGGTCCCGATGTTGAACTTTTGAGTTTGTGCGCGAGTTCAGATGAGAGGACTTAAGAGTATTCGCAAGTGGCTCAATAGTGGACTTTGAAATAATTTTGGGCGACTCAGGAAAGGAACTTAGAATTTCGTCGAGTCCTTCAGACATTATGCGAAAACGAGTGAGTGTACTTCAGGGAACTTTTGTTAGTGTGAGCACTCGGCATTGTGAGATAATACCCAGGAAGTAAACTGTGTTTTCACTTTGATTTATTTTTCACTTGAGAAAAAAGAACTTTACTTCGTGGGAGTATTCCGAAGTGAAGAGGTATCTACCAGAACATTAGTTGAAGGAAAACTCGAAGACCGAGGGAGACAAACATTTTCTCTTTTTCCTATCCTGGACGAAACGAAATACTGCATTATGGAAAAACTAAAGTCATTATTAGGGATAGGAAAATTTCGCGAGTTCAATGATCTGTAGGCTAGACTCCTCAGTCCTCTGCATACTGGAGTCTCAGCTGTGTGTTCATTGACTGTTGCCCTGCACCTGGCAGTTATGGGATTCGCAATGTGTTTCCTCGCAAGTCTGCTATTGGCTCAGAGGCGTGCAGGGCGGGTCTAATAAACTGTGATCCGATGGCGAAGGTGACGTCACTATATATGTGTTTGGCTTTTATCTTGTCCCGCAATGAATTCACAACATTTTGCTATCCCTAGTCATTACTCTCGGCTGTGTTTTGAAGGAGATTTTATGTGTTACCTATCCACCCTTGTTCCTGATCCTGTTAAAGTCATTAGGGAGGCAGGAGGCGTGGAGCCCGGGGTTTTAAGGAGTGCCATTACAATCTCATATATTTCTGATTACAAATTCCACCCAATGCTGTATTTCATTGTCAGTCCATGATGTTATAAGCGAACTTCTTCACGTAAGCGAAGAGCTACCCGAAATGGCTTACCGGGAATCAATATACGCTCATTCTCATGAGAGAAATATCCTGGTCGGTATCGAACCACAACTGAATAAGGAAAGGCCAATGGGCCACAGACGTACTTCGTAGGCCCTATTTGTTCGACTAAACTTCTCAGCCCATTTCCTCCAAATTTTATTCTTACGGTTTTTAGACAGTTCGGTCGCACGTAAATTCTTAGAGTTCAGGTGCTCCAATCACAAAGTTTTTTGGCATGTGCTGTACTTGTATTCAGCATTTCTCTCTCAACCAACGAAGGATGTGCTGCGTGCACTATAATATTGGCGTTAACCATTCGTTTCAAAGAGTTATTATATAGATACAATATATGTAATATTGTATTATTTATTATATATATTGTATATTGCATAATATATTATTATATTTTAAATATTACATATTACATAATATATGATGTAATTTACACTATATTATATTGTTATACAATATAATATAAATTATATTATATAACATTATTTTAATATAACATATATTGTATTATTATAATAATTTTATATGTAAATGTAAATATTATAAATTAATATAAATATTAAATATTAAACATACACAAAATTATACAAATTAGACAAGCCACAAGGAAAACTCTCATAGTACTGGGCACCGATGGATTTCTGTGTACAGAGTCGGTCATAACATTCATTCAGTTGCAACGTGTCCACGATCGTGGACATGGTAACTGAATGGGTTCTCACATATAGCATTCTTTCTGTCTCCATACCAGATTTAAACTTCTATTCAAGAATTAGTGTTCGCGTGGCCATTTTTTTTTTAATTGTCATCGTTTAGAAGTGTTTTTTTTCTCGAAAGAATGATTGATTATAACCGATCGTATAGTAAAATAATACATATCGTTAATATTTGTTGCTAATTACGTCAAATATCCCAATCAGTGAAGTTGGTCAATTTTCTGAATAAATTTGCTTAAACCAAGGGAATGAATATGATACCAAGTCTTTCTTAACAGTGCAGTTTCCCAACTTGGCCAATGCTATATTTAATTATTGGTAGCAATGAATACCTTGCCTGGAGTCTTTTGGGCCAATGGAAATATAATGGCTTTCGTTATTACCAAAGTTATACCCGTTGTAAAGTTATGTACAATATTTGTCTCAATGAGTATTATGGTGATGTTATTCCAGTAAGTGATAATCTTCCTCCCCTACCACATCAACTCATAAATTTTAACACGTTACTTGTATTAATCAGAATGCTAAATATAATAACTGACCCTTTTTCCATGTGAATATATCATATCACATTACCAAACGGTCTGCCTATTTAGCGTGGTAGTTAGGAAACTTTTCAGTAGCACTACCACGAATGAGTAATTTGTTTGCAAGTCAGTAATGCGTATTTCTTGATGATTCTTTTTGTCATATTCGCCTAATTTATTAGTAATTATCTGTTTTTGATTTTGTGTTTGTTATTTTTTCATTCTACAGGTGAGCCGATGGCTATAAGTTCGCCTGAAGAGCGTACTGTACTGGAATGTAATATATTTTGCTTAGAACGCTTTTATTTGATCAGAATGTAAATTTTTTCTCAAAGATGTGGTACAATAGCGTTATATACATATTCATTCCGACATTCACATTTGTTCCAGTTCGACATATTTATTTTCAGGGTAATATGTTATTTTCGAACTACTGTTTGACTTGCGCAAAACATTTTCATTTAGTCACACATAGTGCACATCAAACGTTTAGAACCACGCGCGATATACGTGAATACTTCAACATTATATGATGCAGGATATAAATAAATAACAGAAATAAGGAAGCGCTGTGGGATTTTTTCATACTACTTTTAGAAAATATTCCCTGAATATTACGTAGTAGACAAACCCTTGTTGGTTTTTTAATATATTATTTTCACTTGTTTATTATGCACCTTACTTTAAGAAAAACCTTTTGTGTTTGATACATGCCTTAGTAATTCCCACCTGTGTTGCAACTACTCGTGTTTTGTTGCACTTACTCATTCCAAAAATTTACTGCAAAATGTTCGGTAGTATAGTTTATTCCCCATTTCATACACAAGAATGGCAAGAAACTTCCACTGAAACTGCATGTGGTTGGCGATAATTACAAACACGAAAATGTCGCCGATTCATTTGGCAACAAGCTAGACTCCACAACGCTTTGTGTACTCGAGCCCTAGCTAGTTCTTCATTGGCTGTTGGTCCAGTTTTACCCTAGACCAGGTAGCACGGGATCCGGTCGTGATTAGTTACTGGCTCAAAAACGTCCAGGGAGTGGCTAACAAACTGCCATCCAATTGAAAATAAAGTCAAATGTACACGTGTTTGAAATTTAGCTTGTCCCCAAATGAATTCGCGAAATTTCCGGGTCTCTAGAAATAATCGGTGAGATTATAATTTCCTGGTAACAAACATGCAATTTTATCATTTTAGTGGAAATAGAACTAACTTACGCAGTAAACCCCATCTCTCTAGCTTAACTAGTAAGAAACATATTTAATTTTCCAATGGCGAATTTATAGGTAATGATTTTTTATAATTTATAATTTTTATTTTTATTAATATTATCTTCGTTTGGTTTTCTCTTTGCAGTAATAATAAAGTATTACACGAAAATATTTGCGAAATAATTTTAACAACATAAATTTTTACACAAAAATGTGTGCGACAATTCCAGATTTTTTTTATTTAATTTGAATAATTGGCACGCCGGAAGGTGTTATTTTGTAGCTCATAAAACGCACTATATGTGAAATAATATAAAATTTTCAGTAGTAAAACCATCCATTTTCGCAGGATACTTGGCTGAAAAAGGACATCTTATGATTTTATTTGGCCTTTCGCATTCTGCAGGATAAGATTAGAGAAAAAAAAAATGTCCTTACAAAGTCAGGATGTTTGGTCACCCCAGTGCGACGATTTCACAGAGGATTGTAATTGAGTGAATGAATGTGGAAAAAGTGGGGGGGGGGGGGGGTTGCATAGGTTCCTTACCCCATTCAAACCCAGTGTACACAATTGTGTACATTACGCACGTGTAGGTGATTTTCGGTCTGTACTGCACTCTGCGAAGCTCAATGACCAATGTTCTTACCCGTGGGTAAATGATCATCGTACTGTCCTAGGTCAGCGTTGGTTCATATTACTGTAGCCGAATATATAGCCTACAGGTCTCATTGGCTGTGACATATAAGATGTGTTTGTCGACATAATTACAGCACGCATCATAAATTATTTTGTTGTCAAGACATGAAGCTGTAAATTAAAGAGGGGTTTGAAAGAGTTATGATAGAATTGCAAATAGATTTGAAAATATAATTAGTAGTTATTTTATCTTGTTACGACCTCCATCTCCTACGAACCTGTCAACCCCCAGGTGCATGCAACAATACTCAAGACAATGAGTGTGTAATAGACGCCTGTTATTTGTTATAGATAGGTAAATGAAGTTATTAACCCTTAGGCGAGTATGCACGTATGTATTCGGGGCTACGTTTATATGGAAATTTGGTTTTGTTGAAGACCAGACCTCACCATTTTATAACTTTACTGTTTCGCAGGACTTTGTAGGAAATAAGTCAAACAAATACAATTAATCAACAATTTATTCTTAATAATAAAACTGTTATTTTTAATAATTTCTCGAATTTAAAACCTGTTACATGTGTCGCGACATATTAACTGGTGCAGAGCAGAGACGTGACTTCATTGGCCGACGGCGAGCCAATAATAAACGTTGCAGAGTACAGTAGGCGTGTCAGGTGTATCCAGGACCAACAGGACAATGGTAAGTGGAAATACAGATACCAACGAAACTGTTATTGCTGCGGTGGAGAATGTAGGCAACTCACTTGAACCTCGTCTTCCATATCTAGGAATTCGTACCAATCTCAAGGGGTTAAGTTATTCTCGTTAGGGATGGGAAGGCAGGCATAGAGGGGAGCGACTGCAGCCGGAGTACTCTGGTTGTTGCGAGCCCCGGAGGGCCCCGGGACGATGTAATTACTCCCGGGATCTCTTTCCACGTGGCCCTTCACCTGTCCACTGGCGCCGCTCCTCATCCCGCAGAGACAAAGTGACCGCTCTCTCGGGGGAATGACGACGACTAGTCATGGTCGGGGCCCGGCCACAGCACCCCGAGTTCTCTCAAATGAGACGGCGTATGAGGACGTATATTACCCATCTCGTCTCACCCTGCTGGGCTTCGGCGTTGATGCATGCATGGCGCATGTGTCTGTGAGCTAGCAGACCCGTAAAGGCTGTTCACGATAAGGTGAGCACTTTTTAAATCAACCCTAGTAAACAGTCACTGCCCCCTGCCTGCGAGCATTTTAACGGGCGCCCTGAGTGACACGCACTCAGTAAAGTTGGTAACGATGGATGGAAAATAGTTCCATGTATTAGCGTCGAATTAAATGTGTTAGGTGATCATTTGTGATAACTAAACTTATTTTTTTTCGCTTCATGTTATTGTTAATGTATCGAAGCGTAAAAAAGAACAGATTTGTAAAGTATTTCCTATTCTAATAATTTCACTGTTTCACTTAACCGACGTATGAATAAAGCGAAGAGGCCCATGACAATGTAAATATCACATAAGGATAAAAGAATACACGACGTGCATAAAGTGGATCTTAAGCAGAGAACATCTACCAGCAGGTGTCAATGTCTATTTTAAGCTCAACTGAGCACTTCTGAAAGGCCTGCTTGGATGCAAATTGTGTATTATTCCGCGTAATGTAAAATTAACATTAACATGGACCTCGTCACTTTATTCATGCCTCGCTCAAGAAAAACTCCGAAATTATTAGAAAAAAATCCGAAAGCAAAATAAATAGTTTAAATTATCACAAACTTTCGGCGTTAACCCATTCAGACCCACTTTAATTTACGATTTCAAGTGTTGCAAACAAAGAAAATTATGACGCGCGCTGTACTTAAGTCGACGTGACACTTGTTTCGTTGACATAGGCAATGAGCTGTAGACTACGTGTTCGGCTGCAGTTATATGAGCAAATTAGAGCCTAGACCAGTAAGATTGTTTGCGAATCATTTACCCACAGATGAGATCATTGGTCACTGAGTTCCGCAGTGTGTAGTACAGACCAAAAATTACCTACACATGCTTATTGTACACAAATGTGTACACTAGGTCTGAATGGGCTAAGATATGAAAATATTTCCCCCCCCCCCCCCCCCACCGTTACGTACTGTGCGTGATGTATTTAAACCAGTGCGCCCGTTAAAATACATACAGGTAGGGACACTGGCTTTCTTCTAAGGTTGATTTCAAATGTGCTCAGTTTATTGAGAACGGCCTTTACTGACATTAATTATACTTTCCCGTCAGTGACTGATGATTAGCTATGAGTTCAGTAAAGTTTGCAGAACCTGTGAAATGCTCAAACATTCTTTGATATAAAGCTATCGTATTCTGTGTAAAACAGCAGCAAAAAATTCTGGTATAACTGCAAAATTATGTCAGTAAACTAATTTTCAAGATGATGGAGGCCCATCAGATATACCATGCCCCTTATCATCTCCTATATCTGTAGCATCATTTTCAGAGGAATTTTCAGAAAGGGCATTAGAGGCCACTGGTACTTGGCGTAGTGATTCTGATTTTGAAGATTGGTCTTCTAGCAGATTTTCTGGTTTTCACAGCTATAAGCAGTAGTTATAGTATGTGCTGTGGAGGCGGCTAACAGAGTGTTGAAATGAATATCTAAGGTTAGGTTAGATTAATAATTAATATGAGCACACAAGTTATTTAAGAATAATGTCAAGTGTTAGAATATATTATTGTGGTTATCTTTTATTATCATGAAATAGTATTGAGATATTTTTTTTGTTGTGAACTATAATGGTTGGTAATGGTGAAGTTGTGTGTTTCGAAGTAGATCCTACCTCCAAGTTAGAAATTGAGTATTATATTTTGTGTCCATTTTATTATTAGTTAAATTATGGTTATCTGACGTAAGTTCATCTAACGTAATCTAACCTAAACAATTTTGTAATGTTAGACAGAATTAATACCGGGTAGACAACCTCGTAAATCAATCGATATATTTGTGTGTGTGTGTGTGGGGGGGGGGGCTGCCCCTTCAAGTTGGACTGATCACAATCCACACACCACGAGTCACGTTTCTTAATCAAAAACACGCCCTTAGGAAGGACTTCTCCCATTCCTCACGTTGATGGGGTTTTACATTTCACCATTAAGAACGTTAATTTCACTCTATTACTAAATAGTTTACTCCTAAAAGGATGTGTTATTTAAATTTATCCTTATTCATACAGATCTTGAACTAAAACCGTTTTACACACAGTTTTATCAACTGAATTTCGCTTATCACCCAGACACTACAAATATTAAGTAATGCCAAGTATGGCCAGGAGAAATATCTATTGGTAATAACCAGAAATAATGGCAGTGCATTAACTGTTATTATAGCCTTGCCACAGTTGCGACTTTTTGACCTCTCCAAGGTATATACGACCTTGCCACGTCCTATGAAGTTGACATTCAGCCGGCACATATCCTCATCAACCTCGTTGAAGGCTCGGCCATAGAATAGTTCAGTAAATGGCGTTTTTGTTCATACAACGTGGGTTGCCTAAACAAAAAAAAAAAACTTTTGTAGTTTCGCAAATAAAAAATGTTTTGAAACTAGCAGCTAAAAAAATTTTTTATTGCCAATACAAATTAGAATTTACAAATTTTAGAAATGTCAGTATTACTATAAAAACCTTCTGTAGTTCCACAAATTCTGTTTTGGCACAAAAATTAACGCAGCACGTTTACAGACAGATATTTTTAAAAGCACTAGCATTTGTATTATTACGGAAAATTTTAAGTTCGGTTTACAAAAGTTTTTGGGCGTGAATACGTCTTAAAATTTGCAACTATAGTGGAAGGCAATCCAATAAAACCCAATGAGAACCAAATCGGGGGATACAGTTTGACATTGCAGCTCCGAATCTATCGCTTCTATCACCTACAATCAAAATTCAATTACACCATTCGATTGTCAAAGGATCAAAAATATGTTACATTAAGCGAAGACTGCGAATCATCGTGCTCCGCGAGGGGTAAGGGGGGGGGGGGTGTACGCCGCAATTTTGAGTTATTTTCTCCGCGTCTCATAACTTCCGCGTAGTATAACTTTTGACTAGGAGAAGCTGCGACGCTCGTTTAGGATTCAATCGACAGCTATCATCAAAATAAATCGATTGCGTTTATTCAAACATTTGTGTAACGTGGGTATGGTGAAATTGTATGCGTTTAGTGTAAAAAAATTAAAGAAAACTTAACGCAATTTGGGCCTATAATCTTCAAAAAGCCAAGTCGAAATTCAGAATTCGTATACGGTTGGAAAGAGCAGATTTAGACTGTAGAAAAACGTGAGCTTCAAGCACTGCGCAGCGCCGTTGAAACTCCGTGTACATAGATAAAGGCTGTTCACGATAAAGCGAGCGCTTTTGAAATGAACGTTAAAAAATTCACTGTCTCTGCCTGCATATATTTTGATGGGCGTACTGAGTGACATGTGCCTAGTTACAGGTGTTTTACACGAAAACATTTCAAGACCAGTTGTACTCCACAACACTTTTGTTCATATGCACATTCGTGGTTGGATGCTTTGTATATCACGTGTCACAAGTGTCTGTCCGCGAATCATGGACGCTCAGTATCGGGGTACTTTATTATAATTGGCCCATACGGATAAGAACAGGTCGTCTCACGTAGATATGCGGCCAATAGTCAAAGGAGGTTGGGTTGTGGATGTAGGATATTGAAGCCTAACATGGCCATAAATATCCTCGCGGAATTCACTTGTGTCTACATATGCCCAGTAAAGCTGATAACGATAGATAGAAATTAGTTCCTTATCTCGGCGTCGAATAAAATATGTTAGGTAACATTTTTGATAACTAGAGCCCCGAGCTTTCCGCGGATGGAGTTGGCAGAAAGCTAGGCTGGACAACCCTGTATACACTCGAGACATTAACACTGGCTTATTAGTTTCTGTGATCAAGTGAATCCACTGTACAGTACTGTTTAACACTCACTCACACTACTGCTTCCTGCTAATTACTCGCTTTAAGTTAAACGGGGCGTGTCTAAAGAACTACCGTCCAATCAAAACAGTTGGAGAAAAAAACAAGTGTTTGGAGTCTACCTCGCCTCAGAATAAATTCGGCAAATACTTGTTGCTCTAGTGATATGCTAATATTATTTATTTTATTTCCTGATTATTTAATACATCTACATAAGTGTAAATATGAGATTTGTAAAACATTTACTTTCCTACAAATCCCACAGTTTCACTAACCGACGCATGAATAAAGTAACGATGCCCATGAGAATGTTAATTTTACATAAGGCGGAGTGTACACAAGTAGATCTTAACCCTTTGAGGATGGTACAAAAATCTTGTCATCGAAGACAATGTTGAAGTGAGTTGCTTATATTCTCCACCACAGCAATAACAGTTTCGTTGGTATCTGTATTTCCACTTACCATTGTCCTATTGGTCCTGGATACACCGGACACGCCTACTGTACTCTGCAACATTTATTATTGGCTAGCCGTCGGCCAATGAAGTCACGTCTCGACTGTGCACCAGTAAAGTGTCGCGGCAGATGTAACAGGTTTTACAATTCATCGTGTTCATTTGAGAAATTATTAAATATAGGTAGTGATCTTAAAGATTCACGAGTTCAATTACCTGCAGGGTAGACTCTACAGTTTTATGTGCAGATATGCCGATACAAACTGTCAGCTGTCACAGTGGAAGACGACAATTGGACACCGTTCTTGAGGATGTGTCAAACACCATGTGGACCAATGGCTTAAGGTATATAAACACGCGTGTATTGAATTCTAACTTGTCCCAAAATGAATCCGCCAATTATTCAGTTCTCTAAATATAGGTGTTTTATTCTTAAGAGCTAAATTGTTGATTACTTTTATTTTCCATTCGACAGAAAAGAAATTTCCATATAAACGTATCCGGGAATATATACATGCACAATCCTCAAAGGGTTAAGCAGGGCTTTTAAAAGTGCTTATTTTACCGCGAACAGCCTATAGTCGTCTTGAGTACTGTTTAAGCCCGACCTTGGTGTTGGAGCAGGCCGGCAATCACAGTACGTGGGAGGAAGGTCTGCCCCATGCGCCCTGTGTCCTGACCTCCACGTGGCGGCGGCGCGTAGCCCCCGGGCGACGCCATCTGTACACGTCTCGTCGGACGTAGCTACGCCCTCCACTGGGGCGATACTCTCCCCCCCCCCCTACCCCTTCTACACACCAACCACTCAACCCCTCTACGTTAACACGAGCTAACAACGCACATGGCGGCCGCAGATGATTTACCTACAACTCGGCCTCCTCGCGTCCTGCAACATTCTTAAAAAAACCTTGCGTGAAATGTCGGCTGACACTTTGAGGTCGGCACGCTTCTACCAGTTTTCAAGACAAGCTAGACGTTAGTTACCTATATCCACCGCTGCAGGGATACCTTGTTCTACTGGCCCCTACTATCACTTAACGCCATTCTTTTGGCCGACTGTGAACCAATGAAATGCCGAGTTTACCGTTTTCCAACCAAATGTTCTTATATATGTAATCGTATGTAGGCCTACATACAAACGTGTACATTTCTGTGACTATACAAAAATGTGTCGTTTACTTACGAAGATTGATGTTAATGTTGTGTTAGCTCCTATATAAAATTCTTATAAAATAGGGAATTGATGTAGGTATATCCGGAACAGTTCTGTGTTTTTTATGTGCAAATAAATATTCAAACCTCTGTTGCTCGAACTACAATCGGGTATTCTCCTCAAAGTGCCAAAGGCTGTTCACGATAAAGCCAACACTTTTGAAAATAACCTTAGAAAAATGTCACTGCCCCTGCCTGCATATAGTTTAAAGGGCGCACTGTGTCACATGCACCCGGTAAAGTTGGTAACGATGGATGGAAAGTAGTTCCATATATGTTTACGCAGAATAAAACCACTTAGGTAACAATTTGTGAAAATTTAAATTATTTCTTACTCTTAATGTTGTATTTTTAACGACCCAGTGTGTAAGAATTATCAGATTTATAAAATGTTTATTTTTCAAATAATTTCACTGTTTCGCCTGACCGACGCATGAATAAAGGGATTAGTCCCACGGCAATTTCGATTCTACATATGGCGGAAGAATACGCAACGTGCATGCAAGTAGATCGTAAGCAGGGCTTTCAAAAGTGCTCATTTTACCATGAACCGCCTGTAGTTACCGGTGAAAATTTATCCAGTGAAATATTTTAAAAATTGCAGACACTTTTCTATAAAAACGGACTTTCCGTAAATTTGTACAAAACTTTCCGTGACTTCCCAGAAACTTCCCGTTAATCTGCTTCTACGTTTTGGTATATATCACGAAACGATTTCAAGACAAGATTCAATCCAAAGTACTGCGGGATCTTCCGGCGTTTTTTGATTGGCTGAAACATGTTCTGGTCAGTGTTAACTGTTGGCGCACGAATAACGAATGTTCAGTGCTGGAATTACGCAATCCTGAGTGGCTGGGTCATACGCGGAAACAACACCATCAGCCAATGGAGGTATGACAGCAACCGAGGTGTGTATGTAGTATTGAAATCTATTGTGTGATCCAGTGTTTGCGCGAAAAATCACTGGCCCTACATTGAAAAAATGACAAAGAACATGCATATAGATTCCATTATTTGAGCGTTTATACCAGTGTAAAAAAAAAAAAAAAAAAAAGCCAAATGCGAAAATTAAAAAAAATACATATTTTTTTTTGCTTTAAAACTGAATTTTAACATAAAAAGATATGAAGTCAGCAATTCTTGCCTCTACACCACAATATATCGATCTGAGAAAGGTGAGTTAATTGACTATGTTAGTTCAGTTATAGTGAGTTAGAGCCACGAGTATTTCGCGAATTTATTCGGAGGCGAGGTAGATTCCAAACACTTGTTGTTTTCTCCAACTGTTGTGATTGGACGGTAGTTCTTTAGACACGCCCCGTTTAACTTACAGCCAGTAATAAGCAGGGATCAGTAGTGTGAGTGAGTGTTGAACAGTCCTGTACAGTGAACTCCCTTGACCACAGCAACCAATAAGTAGGGATAGGAACATTTTGCGAGTTAATTTCAGGACAAGGTAGACGTCAAACACGTGTACACTGATGTTGAGTTTGCAATTGGATCGTAATTTATTAGACACGCCCTGGACGACTCTCTGAGCCAATAGCGGACTGGTAAGGAAACAAGTAGTGAATCACATACTGCCAGGTGTGGAGTAACACTGGCTACTGTCTGAGGCAGCAGCCAGTGATCTAACTACTGAGGGTTGAGTATACACAGGATTGTGGAGTCCAGCCTATGGGTCATTGAACTAGCGAAATTTTCCTATCCCTACCAATAAGCAAGCGATAATTTCTCGAGTGTATACAGGATTGTCCAGCCTAGCTTGCTGCCAACTCCATCCGCGAAATTCTCGAGGCTCTTACTATAGTATGAAACTTTATCACTGTAGAGACCTGAAAAATTCGCGATTTCAATGACCTCCAGGCTAAAC
This sequence comes from Dryococelus australis, assembly GCA_029891345.1. Taxonomy (NCBI): domain Eukaryota; kingdom Metazoa; phylum Arthropoda; class Insecta; order Phasmatodea; family Phasmatidae; genus Dryococelus; species Dryococelus australis. Next base: position 193,971,708 of record CM056998.1, on the reverse strand, counting down.
TCTACCGTTTTATGTGCAAATGTGCCGATATCAACTACACATTGGTTGTCTGCTGTTATAGTGGAAGGCGACAATTGGACACCGATCTTCAGGAGGTGTCAAACACTATGGGGGCCAATGGATTAAGTTATATAAACGCACGTGTTTTGAATTCAAGCTTGTCCCAAAATGAATCCGCGAATCCTTCAGGTATCTATTTATCAGTTTCTGTGGCAATGTTGATGTGTGTGTGTGTGTGTGTGTGTAGGGTTTCTAACTGTTGCAACCGGATCGTGAGGAACTCAGTTACGTTTTATTTAATTACAGAGTGCGTTTTCGCATAATTAGAGATCTGCAAATTTCTCGTTCTTATTTGAGGACACGTTCAACTTCAAACCCTTTTACCTTTCCAACGCGTTTTTCATTGGACCATACTTTTAACTGACACGCCCTGGGTAACCCTGCACCAATAAATTAACCCTTCACAATTGTGTGCCCCAATCACGTGCAGTCCAGCCACAAAGGGCGTGGCTTCACATCTATGCTGCAGCCAATGGAAAAACGACGCTAATTCGGATATATACATTACAGTGACGTTCAGCCTGATGCCAAATAATAACGCGAATTGTGCACTTCTCTACGCATAATACTTGGCTTTCGGTTTTCAGAGTATTCCGTTTGAGTAATCTGATACGCATCTCTCATTTACGATTGGTTTGTGGTGACGTCAACAGACACGCATTAAGTTGTCACCTGGTTGCACTCTACACAAGTACAGCGCCCATCAAAAAAATTAACGATTGCAACACTTGAGCTCGTAAACAAATATTGGGGCTGAACGGGTTAAACTCACCACTGGACTGGTGTCTGATTAGCTACCACGTGTTTCTAAAGATTTCTTATTGGATAGGAACAGGAAAATTTCGCGATTTAAACGACCTGTAGGATAGACTCCACTAACGAGTATATTTTCGAGACTCCGCTTTCTGTTGGCTGGATGCGGCCCCAGTGTGTAGTCAGACTTCAAACACTCGGTGTTTCCTCCTTCCATTGTGACTGGACGGCAGTTGTTTAGACACGCCTCGTTTTATATGTGAGCCAGCAGCAAGCAGGAGGCAGTAGTGTGAGTGAGTGTTCAACAGAGCTGTACAAGGACCTCACTTGATCGCAGCAATTAATGAGCAAACTTTAGTGACCCGAGTGTGTAGAGGAGTGTCAAGGCTAGCCTGCTGACAAATCAATCCGCGAAATACTCGCGTCTCTAGTTGTTGCCTCAGAATACACCTGGGCGTGTCTGACAATCTGTGATCCAACTGGAAACGTAACACAGACGCAAACGAGATTTGCAGTTTTGCTTGTTCTACAGTGAATTCGCGAAATTTTCCAAGTCCCTACTTTTCGGCTGGGCTGCAAGCTGGCAAGCTGTTCACGGCAAGATGAGCACTTTTGAAAGCCCTGCTTAAGATCTATTTGTTTGCATGTTTTGTGTTATTCCGCATTATGTAAAATAACATTGTCATTGCTATGGGCCTCATCACTTTATTCATGCGTCGAACAGGTGAAACTTAAATTATTATAAAAGTAAATATTTTACAAATATGGTCATTTCTACTCTTTGATGCATTAAAAAACAGAAAGCGAAAAAAAAAAAACAATTTAAGTTGTGGTTACTTTACACTTTCTAGTCGACGTAAAGATATGGAACTACTTTCCTTCCATCGTTACCAACTTTACTGGGTGCATGTCCCTCAGGTCGCCCGTATGTAGGCAGGGGCAGTGACTTTTTTTTTCAAAAGTTGATTTCAAAAGTGCTCAATTTATCGTGAACAGGCTTTATATGAGTGTATAGGTAGAATTAGAAAACGTGAATAATGAAGTTATTTTCTCTATACGCTCATGCCGGCATTTCTACATTTGCTTAGGAAGCGGACAAATACGTAGCAAACATCCCAGTTTTGTAAAGTGGCGACGCTAAACATCCCATATTTGTAGCCAGATGTGTGATATTAGGTCCTAGAGACCTGGAAATTTCGCGAGTTCAATTACCTTCAGGGTAGACTCTACAGTATTATGTGCAGATGTGCCGATATCAACTGCACATTGGTTGTCTGCTGTCACAGTGGAAGGCGACAATTGGGACACCGATCTTCAGGAGTTGTCAAACACCGTGTGAAACTACGGCTCAAGGTCTATAAACACGCGTGTTTTCAATTGTAGCTTGTCCCAAAATGGATCCGCGAATTTTTCAGGTCCCTATATATGGGTTAAAAAATTCCAATTCCATATAGGTAGGAACATGTGTTTTTCGCGAAAAGATTTCAAGACTAGTTGTACTCCAGAACATTTTCGTTTGTGGTTAGATGATTATGAACGTCACGTGCATCACGCGTCTCTTCGCGAATCATGGACGTTCAGTATCTTAGTACTTAATTACTATGGGCTTAGTCGATTAAGAACATTCCTGCATATGTAGACACGCGGCGAATAATCAAAGGATGTTGTGGTTGTGAACGTAGGATACTGAAGTCTGGCATCGCCATAAATATTTTCGCGAAATACGTATACGAAGTTTGCCAGATATTATTTTTTTTTTTAGAGTGCAGTGAGGCCATTTTGCTGTCGTGTGCGGCTGGAGTTCTTGGGATAAGCGAGAGGTTGGTCTCTGTAATGTCGAGTGCTCTGTGTCCCGGGGGCGACACAAGCGGCGTGGTTGTTGTCCGTGGCGGAGCTTGGCGCGATGACCCAATGTCCGCACCTAGAGCCGGCCTGCTATATAAGGCGGAGAGTGCATGATGCACCCTTCTCTCGGCTGATGGCATCGCCGCGAGCTGCAGGCCAACAAGGCTTCGCTGTGTCGCCTCCGCCACCGCGCCTAATGTCCCTCACATGTTGCCTTTCGCGTCCCGGGGGAAGCCAACCTCACAGAATTTCCCCCCACCCCCACCTCTCTCCAACCACCCAGCTTCCCCCGTTGGTAGTTCGATAGCAATCGGCAGACTGGTGCACCGCCTGGTGCAATCAGTCACATTTCCGGGATATTGTTAAAATTGTTCGCTTCACTCCCTCTCCACCCAATTACTAACTACAATGACAATCCTTTAAAGGCTGTTCAAGATAACGTGAGCACTTTTAAAATAAACCTTTAAAAAAATGTCACTGCACATGCCTGCATATACCTTAACAGGCGCTCTTAGCGTCGAATAGAAAGTGTTAGGTGACTATTTGTTATAACTTCAGTTGTTTCTTTCGCTTTCTGTTTTTTATGCATCGTAGTGTAACAATTATCAGATTGGAAAATATTTACTTTTCTAATAATTTCGCAGTTTAATTGTACCGGTGCATGAATAAAGTGATGAGGCACATTGAAATATTAATTGCATGTACATAAGGCGGAAGAATACACTACGTGCATACAAGTAGATCTTAACCAGGGCTTTCAAAAGTGCTTATTTTACCGGTAACAGCCTATACCTGGAGCCCCGAGTATTTCGTGGAATGAGCTGGCAGCAAGCTAGGCTGGACAGTCCTGTATACACTCGAGACATCATCGTTTGCTTATTGGTTGCTGTGATCAAGTGAGTCCATAGTGCAAGACTGTTAAACACTCACTCACACTACTGTTGCTTCCTGCTTATTACTAGCTGTCAGTTAAACGGGGCGTGTCTAAACAACTGTCGTCCAATCACAACAGTAGGAGAAAACAACAAGTGCATAGAGACCTGAAAAATTTGCGAGTTCAATGACCTGCAGGCTAAATTCTAGTCTTCTGTACTCTATGCAGATGTCAACTTCTGTACACTATGCAGATGTCAACTACTGTGCATGGGGTGGTCTACTCTCACGGTTTAAGGTGACGATCGGGCCAGCGTCCTCCAGTAGGTATCATATACTGTGTGGAACAATGGCTAAAGTTATATGAACACGCGTGTTTTGAATTCTAACTTGTCCCAAAAGGAGCCCGCGAATTCTTCAAGTCTCTACCTATGTAATACCTAGAAACACGAGAATTTCGCGGGTTCATTTCTAGACAAGTTGGAATTCACTCACTTGTACGTCCGTGTTACATTTGTAATTGGTCGACGTGTTGTTTGACACCTCCTGGAGATAAATGAGCCAATAACAAACATGCAATATATCGTGCATCCAACCACCGCCTTTTACTGCCACTACAATCAACCAATATACAGTTGATATCTGTGTGAGACTGCATAAGACTGTGAAGTCTATGCTGTAGGTCATTGCACTCGCGAATTTTTCGGGGGTTTAGTAATATCAATGCTCACCATTTGGTTGTGCTTAGTTTTGTATTAAAACATTGCTTTGAGATGTGTTCATGCGTTGTATTTCTACTAGTAAATGCTATGAAATACAATTTTAGGTAATGTAACTATTGTTTAAGGCATATTGCCATCGGTATGATAGAGTAAATTCACATTTTTTTTCTCATGTGCATGACACCGTTCCAGCTATTCATAAATGATTAAGATCGAGCGTTCGAAACGTCTTAGCGTTGTTTTTATAACGGGAAATAAAATAAATATGTAATTAACTCTTCTGCCCCCTACTCTGTTGACAACGTAATCCAAACATGTGACCTTGGAAGTGTTGACAATAATTAAAGGCATTAATTTGATCTAAACATAAAATGGATCGTGAATATTTGCCCATGTTCACAAACCAATATTATTTATTGAAATTAACGTGTACGTATGTATAGCGCTGACTACAGCATTTATACTTACATATATTACTTCTCGTTGCAGTGGCTTTATGAGTCAGCTGATGTAAAAACCAGCTGGAAGTCACATGTCAGAGTTTATTTTGGTAGGCGCACGGAAATACATGCAACTAACGGGCTGAAAGTAGAAACTCACCAGGGCTTCTAAAAGTGCTGGCTTTATGATGAATAGCGTTCAAATTTGCAGTCTGCACTGTTAGAATTGTCCATATATTTACGGAAATTTGTGCGAAAATGCACAATAACTATACGGAAACGCAATCCGTAATGACGAAAAACCGAGTTAAGTGCGTAAATAACAAATACGGAAAATCTCCGTATTTCGTATAGCTTCGGGTTTCGGGCACGAACAATGGCGAGTCTACACGAAGATTTCTTCGCCAATATAACCAGAAAATTATCGTTTCTGTGGCAGTTAAGTTTATCCATGTCACTAAGATCTTTTCTTTCAAACATTAAAAATTAGCAATAGGCGTCTGTAACACTTAGCAACACATAAAATTCACTACCTTTAACAGAAACTAAAAAAGTTGCTTATGTGTCTAATATAAATTCAAAATTTATACCACGTTTACCACGTTAGCACTGTGGGTAAGTGGTTAGGGACGTTAACTTGCAACTTTTATACTCGGGTTCAAATCTTGCTTAAGTATAAAAATGCTCAACTTTTTAAAATATTTTTTACACACAGTAGAACGCCCACATAATGAAGATTAAAATAAAATTGGTGCAAAAAATTATTTAAACTATAAATACAGAAAACTAACTTGGGAATTAACGGAGAAGTTCCAAGAATTTTACGGTCCGTTTTTGAAAATCGATGTGTCCGTAATTTTACGGAGAATTTACGGACACTTCTGGATAAATCTTTATCAGCACTTTTGCGTAAAATTAAGAAAAATTTTTTTTAACAGTGAGGCGTATGGATCTATTTTCATAGGCCTACAGTATCTCCGTTAAAAACTTCTATTACAGTTGAAGAATTTTACTAGAAATATTTTTTAATGATAAATATTGTTATTGTAGAAAGTAACTACAACAGAACTACACGTAATGTTTATGTTTGTGATTGTATCTGATACAATGTATATAGTTCGTACAGCAGACCATTCTGTTCCTCCTACAAAACAAAAACAACTTCTGCAATATTTGTATCGTTCCCACAACAACCAGAACTGAAATAAACTAACAGGACATTCTTTATCTGGTAGAAAAGTTCCGTTTCTCTTACCCTGAAGCACGTTTACGGAACTGTTTCGTTGTCAATTTGCTGCTGATTTTTTTCTAAATAACGGCTATATGTTAATAATTATTTAAGATTTTTTATTAAATTTTTTATGGTTTTAATTACATATTTTTTGGTTTTTTTTTTTATAAATTTTTTTTTGACGTGAACACGTCTTTAAACTTGCAACAACAGTGGGGGACAATCCAGAAAATCCGATGATAACAAAAACAGGGGGTTAGAGTTTGGCATTGCAGCTCCGAATCTATCGTCTACATTCGAAATTCAGTTACACCACTCGATTGCCAAAGGATCAAAGAATATGTTACGTTGAGTGAGGACTGCGAAGCATCGCGCGCGGCAGTGGCAGAGAGAAAGCGCAATTTTGAGTTCGTGTCGCCGCGTCTCATAACTTCCGCGTGGTATAACTTTTCACTAGGAGAAGCTACGACGCTCGTTTGAGTTTCAATCGACAGCTCTCGTCAAGACCAGTCGATTGCGTCTATAAAAACATTTGTGTGGCGTGGTTATGGTGAAACTGTATACGTTTAATGTAAAAATTTAAGAAAACATAACACAAAGTCGGCCTATATTCGTCAAAAAGCCAAGATAAAATACATAAATCGTATACGGTTGGAAATATCATCACAAACGCAACCCAGAGATACACATAAAACCCCATATGATCGAGTGAAGCGGTGCCGGGAACGTAAAATATACATCAAGGCGTCCGAGCGCGTCAACGTAGACGTATTCACGCAAAACAAACGGCTTTGTCCCCAACACAGCCAGACCCCAGTTTTTGGGGGATTTTTTTACTTTCTGGAATTTTTTCGGAAAATTTTTTTGGGTTCAGAGGTCAAAGGTTTTGAGTCCGCACCTGTCCGCTTACCCTGACCCGGGGTCGCTAAACTTCCTCTCCTGCTCTGGGAAAAAGGGACATTTTTAGGGAAGTATAATAGATTTTGAGGGGAAAAGGGAAATTTTGAGGGAAAAAAGATGCCTGCTGGTTGATCGGAATGTAAAAACACGGACAGCTCCGCGGGTCCGAATCCTCAATCCCTTGTGCCCGAACCTACTAAACCGATCTACTAATATTCATTTAAGTAAATGCTGTTTCCGATGAAGTGAGCACTTTTTAAATGAGCCATACAAAAATCTGCTACCTCTGAATGCATATATTTAAATGGTTGCAATGAGTGACATTTGCCCATTAAAGTTGATAACGGAAAATAGTTCCATTTCTTAACGTCGAATAAAAAGTATTAGGTAACCATTTGTGATAATTCAAATTATTGCTTTCGCTTTCTATTATTTTTAATACATCGAAGTATAAAAATTAGTAGTTTTGTATAATATTTCCTTACCTAATAATTTCACCTTTTCGCTTGACCGACGCATGAATATGGTGATGAGGCCGACGGAAATGTTAATTTTACATAAGGCGGAAGAATACACAAGGTGCATACGAGTAGGTCTTAAGCAGGGCTTTCTAAAGTGCTCATTTTACTGCGAACGTCTTAAAAGACTATTGTTATGTATTTTCCTTTATTACCCGGCTTATTACTCGGGTAATGTGACGCCAAGCCGGGTGTGAACGTGTGGTTGTACAGACAACTGGAGGCAGCAGAACAGAGCAAAACAAACTATCTTTTATGTTGCGGAGTGAATATTCGCTGTGTAATGGGCTCTGGAAGAACTAGGAGAAGTAATGATTTCATAAACACAAACATAAATTATCATATAAGAGAAACACTTTAATGGGTGGACACAGGAGGCGCCTGTGAGGACGATAAATTGCTCCGAGTCGTGGTGAGCGGATATGTCGACTTGCCTGACCGTAGCGTGCAGTTGAAATATTTTTCAGCTTTTTTTTTACGGAAAATAGCTGGTAGAAGCTGCCCAGATCTCTTCGTAAAGTTACGGACATTGCCTTCCAATAAAGGACTAATCGTAAATTTCAAAGAACTTTCCGTCGATGCATGGAAACTCGTAGTGAATTTTCTGTTTAGTATTTTTTAATCTTCTGCTTTATATATATATATATATATATATATATATATATATATATATATATATGCAGCTGTTTTGCTTTTTACTAAATCTTGACTTTAAAAAAAGAGGCAATTAAATTCATTTGGAAAAATATGTGAGAACGAATTAAAATAATTGGGGGTTAGTGCTTTTTACCAGTTCCCTACACGCTTCCTTGTGTAACATAATGTATATACATACACGTGTGTATTATTTCTACTTGTGTGGTATATGTAGCGACACCCAATTTCCGCGATACGATTTCCGCACATGATTTATTTCATTACCCTACGTACGTACAAGCAGTTCTCGTTTGCTAATTATTAGTGGCCTGTCCACGTGAGAAGACATTTTCCTACTAGGCTGGCCAATCATAACTACAGTACTCCAAGACTCTACGTTTGTGATTCGCGGGCAGACACGTAAGACGCGAAACACGTCAATCATCCAGCCACAAAAAGTGGATCTGAGCTAAAGTGTTGCGAAATACGTGTTATCGCGAAAAGTGGGTGTCCCCAAGGTATTGGTAATAACTTGTGCAGTTTATGGTAATGTTAATCTACTTTAAGAATTGATAACGCCTTACGTAATAGGGCGAATTTGCATTGATACCTATTCCGTGCGGCCGAAGAAATGTTCGTGCATACTCGGCGTTGTTCGTGCTCACCTCACTTCATCTTAGAGGTGGGTCACAGAGTAACAACCTGTTAGTTGGTATCTGATACACACTTTTATCGTGTAATTTAAACGAGTACAATACCAAATTCAAGCCATAGAAAATTGGGCGCGTATGTCACTCAGTTCTGTTGAAGAAATTTCCTAAATTTATTTCAATTAACATTAACTTGGCGTGATAGGAAGTGAGATAGCGGTCTAAACAGTGCGCAGAGCAGGAACGTACGCAATGCTAATAAAATACATTTTCATTGTAGGAGAAGACAGTTGTTAATGAGACGAGTTCATAGGTTCGTAAAAAACAACTGCAAATAATAACAAGCTAGAACATAAACCAATCACTGTTAACTGATCTCGAGGCGTACGAAGGCATAACGTCTATAAAAGTACAGTTACGAATGAAAAACTAGTTCCTTTCGGCGCGCTGCATGGTGTAACTACTTGCGCCCGGGAACATAAAGCTAGTCTGACCACAAACACAGTACACGCTGCCAGCTGAGATACGAGTTTCCCGACACCACTTTGTCTTGACTGAGGATGAAAATGCTCGGCTCGTGGATTGCAACTTGTTAATGATTGCGAAGGCATGTCCTCAGTCGAAGTCCAGTCGCCTCCCAACAAATTAATATGACGAAGTTCGCTGTGATTGGTGAGGAAGACGGGGGGGAGGGGGGAGGAAGACCGGAACAGAGAACGTGTGACAAGATTGGTCGTGACACTGACGTTGTGGTCTATTCACAGTTTCTTAACAATTGTTGGGGCCGCGGTGGTTGAGCGGTTAGCCTGCTCGCCTCGCAACAACGTGAACCGCGTTCAATCCCCGGTCGGGTCACACCCATATTTTCGCATGTGGTGATCATGCTGGTCGCCGAATTTTCTTCGGGTTACTCCGGTTTACCCCGCCCTTTCATTCCGGTGGTGCTCCATACTCACCCCAGTCACCCCTCATCGGCTCTCAAGACCTCGCTGTTAAGAGCCGCCCAAATCTCTTCACTCGCTCACGAACAAGCTTCGCCATTATTATACCAGCTGGAAATCGTATATGTGATTAAAGGCTGACCACGCTACAGGAAGCACTTTTGAAATCAACCTTAGAAAAAAGTCACTGTCCCTACCTGAATATCATGCATTTTAACAGGCGCAACGAGTGACATTCACCCAGTAAAGTTGGCAACGATGGAGGGAAAAGTAGTTCCACATATTAAAGTCGAATAAAATGTGTTAGGTAACCATTTGTGATAACTTAAAATATTTCTCTCGCTTTCTGTATTTTTTAATGCACCGAAGTGTAAAAATTGGAAGATTTGTACAATATTTACTTTTTTAATAATTGTACAGTTTCACTTGACCGACGCATGAATAAAGTGATGAGGCCCATGGCAATGTTAATTTTATATCAGGGGGATGAACACAACGTGTATACAAGTATATCTTAAGCATGTCTTTGAAAAGTACTCATTTTAACGTGAACAAGATATACTTTCAATAATACTAGGAAAAATGGTTTTAAGAATATCTATATGAGAGTATATAAGACTGTGAAGTCTAGCCTACAGGTCACTGCACTCGCGAATTTCATGGGTCTGTACCAATGGCAGAAGACCGGCAAGTGTACGACGTCTAGGAGTTTGGCCTACAGAAACAAAATGACCAGAATTATTCACAGGACCCTACTTATACCTCAAATAATATCATGCGGTAGAAAATACACGGAGAATGAATTGCATGCACGTTGCAATTGTTTGGCTACCGCGGTCTGCGGGTGGTTCCCGAATGGCTGGCCTACTAACTTCCGAGTAGGTTACAAAGCGCTCATCGGTGAAAGGTAACGGCACTAGTTTCTCGCGAAAAAAAATCGGAGCACACAGTAGGCTGCAATTCTATATACACACATATCGGCTGCTGTCTCACTTCCATTGGTTGCTGCTGTCGTTTCCGCATATCACCCTTCGTGATTCGTGCGCAATTAGTTAACACTGACCAGAGCATGTTTCAGCCAATCGAAAACGTTGGACGACCCCACGGTACTTTGGACTATATCCTGCATTGAAATCTTTTCCAAAATATCAATGCCCATAGCGAAAGGCATTACAATATGCCGCCGGTCAGTGACGTCATTTTGCTGGCGTGTGCGGTTGGAGTTCACAGTATAAGCGGCTATTTCGCCTGTGTACTCTCGCGTACTCTGTGACAGACATCGCGTACTCTGTGACAGACATCGCGTACTCTGTGACAGACATGAAGAAGCATCTCATACGGCGAACTTAACCCTTTCAGACCCACGTTAATATACTATTTCAGGTGTTGCAATAAAAAAATCATGATGAATGCTGTAGTTCAGTCGACACGACACCTGCTCCGTTGTCATAGCCAATAAGATTTACGCTATAAGTTCGTCCACAGTAATATAAACCAATTATGGCCTAGACCAGCAGGATGTTTGCGAATCGTTTGCCCACGGGTAAGATCATTGGTCATTGAGCTTCACAGTGTATAGTATAGACCAAAAATTATTTACGCCTGCGTAATGTACACAGTTGTGTACACTGGGTCTGCGTTAATCTGCACATGCCAAGGTGTCACTGCTCGGCAACATGTTGGAATACCGTTCGGTCGATTAATTTCGAACTATCCTAAGTGTTAGTTGGAAGCCCGGTGGGTAGGACGAGATCTAATCGCGTCTCAGGGCGAACCCTTTACACCTACAAGGGAAGGAAATCATGCAAGGCGACATGCATCGCGGTAGAGAGAGATTGGGCAGCCATGGCCTGCACTTTGGGGCCATGACTACCTCACTAACTGTACTTACAGCTAAGCTATACCTAGAAGAGACCGGTAGAAAAAACCGGCAAGGGAGCGGTAAAAACCCAGTCTACAGGATAGAATTCAAAATTTACATCCATTAATTAGAAATGTTACGGGAGACAGAGGTCGGATAACATTCTTTATTAGTAGAGATGAAAGACTAGTATAGGCTGTTCACGGTAAAATGAGCACTTTTGAGTGCCCTGCTTATGATCTACTTGTTTGCACGATGAGTATTCTTCCGTCTTATGTAAAATTAACATTGCCACGGGCCTCATCACTTTATTACTTCGTCGGTCAAGTGAAACTGTGGAACTGTTAAGAAAGGAAATTCTTTACAAATCTGCTTATTTTTACACTTCGATGCATTAAAAAAAAAAAGCGACAGAAATAATTTTTAGTTATCACAAATTGTTACCTAACACTTTTTATAATACGTTAAAATATAAAACTAAGTTCCAGACATCGTCACCAACTTTACTGGGCGCATGTCCCTCAGTGCGCCCGTGAAAATATGTGCAGGCAGGAGCAGTGACTTTGTTCTAAGAATCGTTTCTAAAGTGCTCACTTCATCGTCAACAGCCTTTAGAGAAAGGCACTTCATTTGGAATTCTTCAATTTTAGGCTGACTTCAACCAGTGTGATGCAAGCATCGCCCTGGCGAGGGAAGTGGCGCTATCGGGCCGCTCCCTCCGGTTTCCCAGTAAAACCTGATCGCTCGCCCGCCAGCGGGTAGCCCAGCCGGTATTGGAGCATTTCGCAGCATGCAGCAGCCAATCAAACGCGAGGTCTGATTCCGAGAGCCTCGCGCACCCCGCCAGATAAGAATGGTACGGCCATATCAGAGGTACCGCCACCCCATTCTTGTGTCTAAGTTGAGTGGAGATACCTAGGCGGCTCTCGGTAACGATGTCTTGGGAGCCGACGAGGGTGAAATGACGCGAGAATGTAACGGCGTCAAAGTGCAATGGAGGTGGACGCGGGAGATCCCTGAGTAAACCCTCAGACCAGAGTCGTCGTCCGACACCGTCTTGCGAAAATCCGGGAGTGGCCCGGCCGGGGATTGAACCCGGCTCGCTCTTGGGTGAGAGGCGAGCGGTCTGACCACTCAGCCACCGCGGCCCCCTCACGCCTGTGTCTTGGATCTTGAGCGGCGTAACTGATGTAAGAGATGTCCAGCATGGTGCACGTTTAGGGAAAGGGTGTGGGAGGGATGGTGAAGGGGGGCGTATGAGGGATCTGCGTCGGGCCCGTCACACTACGTCACTGGCATTCTCCACGCATGCGCAGGCCATGAGCTGCCGCGGGCAGTGTATCTCTGGCGCCGGCGCCAGCTGTCTGAGGCGCGGTCCGCCCATGGAGGTCACTGCCAAGCAAACATCCCTGACAACGTTGCCAAATGGCGTGTAATTCCACCAAGTGCGTGCAGTGTTAAAAAATAAATGTCCTTCATTTTACGAAAAAGTGCTGCTAAAAATTTATCCTGAAGTGTCCGTAAACTCTCCGTAAGATTACGGACACATTGATTTTCAGAAACGGACTTCCGCAAATTTCACGGAACCTCTCCTTTAATTTCCAAGTTAGTTTTCTGTACTTTCCGTTTAAAATAAAAAGAGATAGTGAAAATGTCTTTAAATTTTGTTATGTGGATGTTCCACCGTGTATAAAAATTGATACTATAAAAGTTAAAATATTTTGTACTTAAACGAGGTTTGAACCCGAGTAAAAAAAAAAAAAAGAAAATCCAGTCCACGACTCTAACCATTCACCTATAACTCTCACTTGAAAATTGTGGTATAACTTTTATATTTGTAATCGAAAGACAAAGGCAAAAATTCCGTTTCTATTAAATTTAGTGAATTTTTAGTGTTGCCAACTGTTACAGACGCCTGATGCTATTTTTTAATGTTTGAAAGAATAGGCCATAGTCGCGTGGATAACCTTGATTGCCGCAGAAACGATGATTTTCTTGTTGCAGTGGCGAAGAAAGCTTCGTGTATAATCGGCATTGTTTGTCCCCGCAACTCGAAGCCAAAGGGAATACGGAGACTTTCCGTATTTTGTATTTACGGACTTAACTCCGTGTTTCGTCATTACGGATTGCCTTTCCGTGTATACACTGTACATTTCCGTAAAACAGTCCGTAAATATAAGGAAATTTTTAACAGTGTGTAATTTGAAAGCAGGCGTGTAATTTAGCGTGAATTCACACATTTTCGGTTTTTTGCGTGTAATTTCAATCATTATTTTATTTTATTCAAAAATTCGTTTACAGCAATGGGAAAATATAACTTTCTAAGAAAAAGTCTGGGAGGTTGTTGTCGATGCAAGGATTGTAGATTCCGGGATTTACCAAATTATACATTCTCTTCATGGCCAAGCTACCATCGAACAATTTTATACAGTATTACATGAGACATTCATGGGCGCGGTCTAAACTGAAGTCGTGTGTTGTAACGAAATAATTTCCAGTCGTATTCAGTTTGTCGTGAACTCGTATGTTTTGTTTAGTGGGAATGAGTGAGTTGTGTGTTATCATTGCTAGTAGCAGTCTTCTTAATGGATATACGTATTGTAAAAAAGGGAAAAGTACGTCGATAAACAGGAAGGTGATAAAGACAGAGGTGAAACATCTGTGGTTGATAATGCAGGTCCTAGTAGAGCTATGGAACAAACTGACATTTCGCAGGAATCTAGAAAAAATTTTGAAATAAATGAGACGGAAAAACAGAAACGGACAAAAAAAAAGAAGGAAAAAACTCGGTACGTTCAACAGTGAATGGGTTTTAGATCCACTTTCTAAAGACTGTACAGGAAATCCATTGAGATGCAAGGAAAGACGTATCGCATGATGCTACGTATTGTAAAGTCTGTGACACTAATATCATAGCACACATGTATGACGTTTTTCGTCACAGTAAATCAGAAAAACACAACCAAAATATTAAAAATATTGCTACAACACAGAAACAAACACACATGGTCATTTCAGAAATGCAGGACAAAGTATTACGAGAAAGAACTGGAACTGGCAGGTCTTCCGGAGACTAATGGTTTTCTTTTTCTTTCGATGGACGCACCAGCGCACCATTATGTGCTAAATTTTCCCAAAAAAAAAAAAAAAAAAAAAAGGTAGGGTTAAGAGCATTCAACTGCAAAAATCGAAGTTTATGGCAAGTGTTTTAGGGGCGAACGGACATACGTTAATATGTGACAGTGTGGACCATTCTGAAGGAAAAATAAACCCGGCGCTATTTGCAAAGGTGTCCGAAATAAAGCTATGTGAAACTGACAGGAATAGGTACGGTACAGGCGATAGTTAGGGACGGGTGTATTTCACGAAAAATATTTATGACCATGCTTAAATATCCTACGTTCACAAACACAACTTCCTTTGATAATTGGCCGCGTGTCTACATAAGCAGTCAAGTTCTTGTTTGTCTGGGCCGATTGTAATAAAGTACTCCGTCACTGAACGTTCACGATTCGCGGACGGACACTCGATGCACGTGACTAAAATCATCCAACCACGGATGTGCATATGAACAAAAGTGTTTTGGAGGTACAACTGGTCTTGAAATCTTTTCGCGAAAAACACTTGTCCGTAGAAGAACAAATCTTTGTGTGTTGGGTTTTATTGTGTATCTTCCTTTTACAACACATGTTCCAAAATGACACCGCTAACTTTTGCTCGTGTAGTCTGATACTGTGCTGCTAATCGGGGCTGGTGTTCACATTGTTGTTTAAAGTGCGCGCAAGCGTATAACAAGCTAGTAAGCAATTCCTCCCTTGTTTGCGACTTTTGCCTGTAGACTTCAACCAACCCCACAAACATAATCTAGCGGAGGATGGTCAGGTTAACGTGGGGGCCAGGCAACAGCATGTACGTGTCTCAGTCATCATTACAAATAGAGCATATGCATACTTAAGTTTTCCTACAGAATGCGTCATACTATTAACTCTTAGCGTATGTCCGTTACTCCTGAAATAACCGATGTATTTTTAAAATTCTGCTGTACAATTTCATACTTTGGTCTGATGAATGCGGCCACTCTGGAGGAGGTTCGGTGTCCTCTGTACCCAACAATATTCCTGGTGGAACAGGCATATTCCTCACCAAACCACCCCTCCTTGGGGGGCTGATCCTAAATAGGGTATTCCAAGAGCGCTACTTTCTAGCTTACTTTAAGTCAATACAACAAGCAAAAGTAAAGTTAGGCCGGATCTTATGAGGTTCCACCGGGTAACTCTGCGAAATTTGAAACCACCGTGCTAGCTGAAAATACGTAAATTTTGAATAGTTTTCATTGAATACACTACAAGCCGCGCCTAATTCTTCTTTCACGTATAACTGAAGCATGACGGTAAACTCGTTTTATCGCTTTTTCGTCCTTCCTATGACAGTTGGGACAGGTTCAGTGTTCGAGCTACTGCCCCCTAGTCCCGGACCCATGATGAGCAAGAGGGAGTGGCATTCCACACTGCAGTCTATCTGTAATCCACAGCGAGGAGATGGTTCTGGATGGCACAGCTGCTCACAGGTCGACGTGGCCCAGCAGTGAAATGGAGAGTGATCTGCTGCACTGTGGCCTGTCTATACGCTGTTACCAACCGAGTTAACCTACAGAGGGGAGAGCTACCACCGCCATCCCAAGAGCAGGTGGATATATGTCCCTGCGCCGCCGCAGAACGGCAGTTCATTCTCCGTAGCTCGCTCCATCACCTCGTGTGCTGGAGCTCTCTGCAGACACCGACGTCCTCGCGTAGGACCACCGCTACCCTACCAGACATCTTCGAGACCTTCACCAGCAACCTCCGAAGAAGTCTTCGTCCCCTTTAACACTCACTGCCCTTCTGGTAGTGACACCCGAGTTCCTTCTTGATAACAGCATCGAGTTAGTTGGGTCAGTTAATATTAACATATTGAGGTCTGCCTATACTAATTGGCACTTAAGACAAATTAAAAGAGAGTCACCTATATCCACTACTGCAAGAACACCGGTTCTGTTGGTGTATGTGTTAGAACTCACCATCGTCCTATTTGTCCATACCACACCGGACACTATCCTGTACTTTAGAGCTTTTATTATTGGCCGGTCATCAACCAATGGAGAGCCGAGCTGATACTGAACCAACCAAATGTCCTTTATCGTATAAAAGGATTGATATATCAATCATGTCCCTTTGAGATGGTAGAGATAAGAAATTCCATCGTCAGCACTATCATTGTTGCTGTGCTGTTGTGTTCTTGTAATATCATGCCAAACAAAGACTGCATATCCATGCGAAATTTGTTCTGGACAACAAAGAAATTTTCAAATAAGCTTTGCTCGAGCTACACTCGAGTATAGTCTACAAAGTATTATAGCTACCTACCCCCTAACTGCTCTAGTCTAGTTTAGACCAACGTCCCCTTCACCTAGTATTATCGCAGTATATTTATATTATAGTTTCTTGTTAGTTAGGAATTAGTAAATGCCACCGTGTCTATACCTCACTGGAATAAACACGTTTTTCTTTCTAACATTCCGAGTAATTTTCTCTAGGGTGACTGCGACTTTAACCGTAGTAGACGTCAGCGCACCAGGGAAAAGTAGGAAACAGCGTCGTTAAAACCCATTTGCAGAACTTAAAGTGTAGAATTTCGGGCTCCTTTAACCGGGTGCACGTACGTCTCAAACACAAATATTAGTCGGCCACGCATACCGTGGAGCAGGTACGCCAAGGTATCTGGTGCAGAAGTACGATAGAGCCACAACCACTAGGAACTCAATCCACAAGGCGGCTAGTCAGCCAGCCAGCCCAAGGCATCCTTGCCGCCTGCTCTTCATTAGAGTGGCCATCTTTAGTTCCTTATTCCTTTTGCCATACACCCACAGGAGTGGTGCAGACTGGCGAGTTAGGAAGGCAACTACTGCCTCCGAGTCAAACTTGAACTTAACCCCGCGTCAACTGCCCGCTGCCGTCCAACCTCCCGCGAACGAGCTCAAGCCGCCTGACAACTGGAGAGGTCTCACTTCCCAGTCCCTCCACTCTCCTTATTTCAGCCACCCTACAAGAACGCCGGCGAGCCGCATCAAGCTGTCGTCGACTTCCTCCAGAGACTATACGTACCACTAGGTACATTAAGCCTGAGGTTCCAACACAGCAGAACCAGCACCAGCAGCCCTCCGCGGGCTCCTGCCAGCACCACCAGCCAAGAACTGGGCGATGTCGGCACATTGGGGTGCCATACGGAAAGAAATGGGGTGTTTATAATAGGCGCTTTTCGGAAAAACATATGTATTTCTTGGAATTTGGTACAATTCCACTCTACTAATTACACAGAACACGAAATCACTACGCTTGAAAATCATTTCTGGGGAAACTCCAAGCTTCACTGATGTGTGACTGCTTCGCAGTCACCACCTACATAAAACAGTCGGCGTGCCTTGAATCACTGTCTTGGGAATTAACTCTCCTGCTGGCGCTGAGGACTCTATCTCGGTGCGTAATTTTTGGCCACGCTTGAGCAGTAATTCTATTTGCGAGACGGCTACAATTGTTCCATAAATTGTTATTCCACCAAGAGACATTGTCTGGAGAGAAAGTGACGAGGGCAATGCTCTCGGGGATTAGTGTCAACCTAATGTATTGTGGTCAGCCGAGGGTTGTAAACAGTGCTATACTGTGCTAGGGAGTAAACATTCGATTTAGTGAATTTTTCGGGGGAGGTAAGAGTTCCTGGGGAGTAAAATTCCACGGTTACACCAGTACCAGTGGCAACAGCGACCGAGTCAGGAGCTACTACCCCTGTCTACTCCCGCTCCGTGTAAACCAGCGACCGAGTCAGGAGCTACTACCCTTGTCTACGCCCGCTCCATGTAAACCAGCGGCCGAGTCAGGATCTACTACCCTTGTCTACGCCCGCTCCATGTAAACCAGCGACCGAGTCAGGATCTACTACCCTTGTCTACGCCCGCTCCATGTAAACCAGCGACCGAGTCAGGATCTACTACCCTTGTCTACGCCCGCTCCATGTAAACCAGCGGCCGAGTCAGGAGCTACTACCCCTGTCTACTCCCGCTCCGTGTAAACCAGCGACCGAGTCAGGAGCTACTACCCTTGTCTACGCCCGCTCCATGTAAACCAGCGGCCGAGTCAGGATCTACTACCCTTGTCTACGCCCGCTCCATGTAAACCAGCGACCGAGTCAGGATCTACTACCCTTGTCTACGCCCGCTCCATGTAAACCAGCGACCGAGTCAGGATCTACTACCCTTGTCTACGCCCGCTCCATGTAAACCAGCGACCGAGTCAGGATCTACTACCCTTGTCTACGCCCGCTCCATGTAAACCAGCGACCGAGTCAGGATCTACTACCCTTGTCTACGCCCGCTCCATGTAAACCAGCGACCGAGTCAGGAGCTACCCCTGTCTACGCCCGCTCCATGTAAACCAGCGGCTGTGTGTAAACCACTCCATTCTAAACTTTCTGGCAGGCGAACAGTGTTGCTTTTCTTCTCGCCGACTCTTCTTTATAATGCCGCCTCTGTGGATAAAACGCCTATAATTATGACTCTCGGCCAAACGTATCTTGTTAACACGTCGAACGTCAATACGACCACTGTCTGGCCTTCGCAGACGATGGAAATATTTTTCCACGCTATAGCGGCCGATTTCATGCTATCGCCATAACAAACTTAGATTCACGACGTGAGGAACTAGCGAGGGGCCCTATTCTCTAATTTTAGATTGCTCAGTGATAGTCAACGTTATAATCTTTATTCCAACGAGTGCCATAATGATAGTTATTCGTAAACGTCTTTATGTAGTAAGGGGTCACGATGGCTGAGCAATTAGCACGCTCGCCTCCCACCAAGGCGAACAGGGTTCAATCCTCGGCCGGGTCACAGAATTTTTGCAAGTGGGAAACGTGCCGGACGACGCCGTTGGTCGGCGGGTTTTCTCGGGGATCTCCCGTTGACCCTGCCCTTTCATTCCGACGCGTCACTCCGACGCCGCTCCATATTCACTTCAATCACCCTCATCGGCTCTCCAGACCTCGCTGTTAAGAGCCGCCCAAATCTCTTCACTCACTCTATGTAGTATTCTCTAAGCCATATCTTTATTGATATCTTGGTGGAAAGATGTACGTTTCGCAACGCAGCGGCCTGTATTATGAAATCAACTATCTGCTTGCTGGACTATATATTTCCGTTATTACAGAATACATTATGTCACTAATTTTGTTATTATAGTGCATTTTTAACTGTAAGTGGAATTTATTTTTAAATGCATTTTCGAATTATGCTTCTAAAATAAATACTAGCCCAGTCAAATAAGAACATGCCTTCCTTCGTACGCGCTCGGCCAATAACCAAAAGAAGTTGTACTTGTGGACATCGAATATTGAAGTATAGCGAAAGACCAGAAATATTCGCGAGTTCATTGGCCTGCAGGTTAGACTCTAGTCTTATCTACAAGTATGTCGATATCAACTGTACATTGGTTTTCTGCTGTCCCAATGGAATACGACGATTGGGCCGGCGTTGTCCAGGAGGTCTCAAACACCGCGTGGTACCAATTGCTTAAGTTATATGAACACACGTGTTTCGAATTCTAGCTTGTCTCAACATTAATCCGTTAATTCCTCAGGTCTCAAGGTATAGCATGAGCATAAAATCTGTTTGTGAAAAGTTCATACCCCTAAAGATAAGTGAACGATCCTACAGTGTTTTTAAATGTAACTTTGCCATGAACTATTTGCAAAATTTCACTCCCCCCACTGATTGCAGATGCTCGCGCATGAGTAGGGGCATACAAAATTTGCGTTATTTCTTAACATAAAGCTAAATTTCACAATACTGTATACACTCGAGCTGGTATCGTTTTTCCATTGGCTGCCGCCAATTTGTGAAGTAACTCCCTTTCTGAGTAACCTATATGCGACTGGGGCACACGGTCGTAAAGTGTTCGTATATTGATGCATAGTTACCCGGGGTGTGTCGGGGAAAAAGAATGAGCCAATGACAAACGTATTCTAAACGTAGAAGAGTTTAAAGTTTATCACTTTGTAGACTACGCTTGAGTGTAGCTCGAGCAAAGCTAATTAGCAGAGACCTGCAAAACTCGCGTTATTATATGGCGATAGGTTAAACTTAAAGGACGTGTACCTTTGAGACACGTTTGCCATTGGAACGTTCTTTATATTACACATCCCGTATAACTGTGCGCCAATAAATGAACACTTCACAATTGTCTGCCCCAATCACGTGCAGTTCAGTTAGGAAGGGTGCGACTTCACGTGTATGCAGCAGCCAATGGATAAACGACGCCGGCTCAACTATATACAATACAGTGCAGTTTAGTCCGATGCCAAAAAATAAAGCGAATTTTGCAGGTCCCAACTAATTAGAAAATTTATTTGTTGTTCAGATCAAAACCCGCATGGATGCGCAGTATTTGTTCGACTAGTGTTTAACATGACCTCACAAGAACACCACAGCGCAGTAACAATGATATTGGTGACGATAGAATTTGTTTTTTTTTTTATAGCCACACTGTAAACAAATGGTAAAATTGCCTGACAAGTGTAAGGTAATATTCCCAAACTTGTGGGGGAAACATAGTTTTCCTTACATGTAAGGTAAAATTACCACACTCTGGAGTAAAATTCACTTACATGGTAGTAAAAAATCCCATACATGGATGGGAAAATTACCTAACGACGCATCGAACTCCTAGTCGATTTGTAACTATTTGATAACTGTATAATATATATTTGTTCTACCTTAGAATTAATTTTTATTGTCTAGTCATACAAGCTGTCCAACATGGCTCTTTATATGTAAGGTATAATTCCTGCACTCTGGAGTAAAATTCACGTACATAGCGGTGGAAAATCCCACAAATGGATGGGAAAATTACATTACAACGCGTGCATCTCTTCAGCATTGCCTAAACAGCTAAATGGGAGGACGGGCGGAAGAAACAATGCAACACACTAATATTCACTTACAAAGTCATGTCGTTGTCGTGGTGTAACGGATAACGTATCCGTCTATCTTGATAGAGGTCCATGGTTTCCGCCTACCTTCCGGGAAGCGAAGAAGATCTTGAGTTAAGATTTCGGTTACTATTCATCAGGGGACATAGGTAATAAAAAACCTAACAGTACTAATACCCAGTGTACTTTTTAATATAATTTCACTATACAATATAGTTAATATTACCTTTCTTGTATGGTATTCTCCCCCCCCCCCCCACAGTAAATTTTGTCAAGTACTTTTCCCGTACGATTAAGGAATAGTTCCTTACTTGTAATGTAAATTTACTCCACATTTGACAGGTAATTTTACCTTACATGTAGAGGTAATTAGCTACCCGTACATGTAAGGGAATTTTACCTCAATTTTTTTACAGTTCACTTAAAGGGACACGATTGATTGTAAATCCCTTCGTACAATAAAGGACATTTTATTGGGTCAACACCAGATCGGCTATTAATTCGTTGACGATCGGCCAATAATGAACGCTGTAAGTACAGGGTGGTGTCCGGTGTGGTATGAACCAATAGGACGATGGCAAGTCCTAACACAGACACCAACAGAACCGGTGTTCTTGCAGTAGCGGGTGGATATAGGTGACTCACTTCTAAAGTGTCTGTAAGTGTCAGTAAACGTGTGCAGACCTCAATGAGTTAACCCTTTGAGGAGTATGGGCGTATATATTCGGGATTACTTTTATATGGATATTTCTTTACTGTTGAAGACCAGACCCACAATTTTATACCTTTAATGTTTCACAAGACTTTGTCGGTAATAAGTAAAAAAATACAATTATTCAACTATTTGTCTCTTAAGAATAAAACTCCTATTTTTAATATCATCTCAAATGAACACGATGAACTGTAAAACCTGTTACATCTGTCGCGACACTTTAACTGGTGCAGAGCCTAGACGTGACTTCATTGGCCGATGGACAGCCAATAATAAACGTTGCAGAGTACAGTAGGCGTGTCGGGTGTAGCCAGAACCAATAGGACGATGGTAAGTGGAAATACAGATACCAACGAAATTATTTTTGCTACACACATGAAGAATTCGCGGATTCATTTTGGGACAAGCTCGAATCCAAAACACTTCCGTTTATATAACTTAGGCCATTGGTCCACATGTTGTTTGACACCTCCTGGAGAACGGTGTCCAATTGGCGCCTTCCACTGTGACAGCAGATAGCCAAAGTGCTGTCATTATCGGCATATTTGTACATAATACTGTAGAGTCTAGCCTGAAGATCATTGAACTCGCGAATTTTTCCGGTCTCAAGTTTTTGTTGTAGTGGAGAATATAGGCAACTCACTTCAACCTTGTCTTCGATGGCAAGATATTTGTACCATCCTCAAATAATAACGTTAATTCCGCAGGTCTGTACGCACGAGTGTGCATGTCGTGTGTACGGCGGGGGGAAGGGGGGTAGTCTTGAAGGTCGTGGTAAGGTGGTTCTACTTCGCCGCGGTGCTTTGAAGACATGATATACTGCGCGAGGTTTACTACCGTACGTGTCGAGGGCTCCGAGCTACCGACCACGTAGCAACGCGCTTTATTGCCTATAAAGTCGCCTCCGTGGAGAAAGTAGCAACTCGCTCGCCAAAGGCGGTAGCAGCAGCAGCGGAGGCGCGTTTTATAAAAATAGCGACCGCTTCATCCCCGCTCCAGAGAACTGTGGCTGTCTTCTCGGAAGTCGTTCCCATCGCCTTCCTCCCGAGGAATTAAGTCGGTGTAATTGCGCGCTGCAGAGTTCCATCTCATGCGGGTGTCGTCTTTATTGCGTCATCGCCTCTCGGTCTCCAAGGACTTGGGCGTACGTGTTCTGCCTTGTCGCCGACACGGAGCTGCTCCGGTGGTCGTGGTGCAAGTCGAGTACACTGTAAAAAAAATGATGGGAAAATTACCTGACAGGTGTAAGTAAATATTCCCTAACTTGTTAGGGAAACATAGTTTTCCTTATAGGTAAGGTAAAATTACCGCACTCTGGAGTAAAATTCACATCCCTGGTAATGGAAAATGCCATACATGGATGGGAAAATTACCTTACGACGCGTGCATCTCTTCAGCATTCTCGACAGCTAAGTGGTGGGACGAGCGGAATAAACAATCGTTTAACACGCTTATATTCACTGTTGTTACCATGCTGCCTTCTTGGTGTAATGGATAGCGCATCAGCCTATCGAGATAGAGGACCATGGTTCGCGCCAATCAACCAGCGAGTGTTGAGGTTTCGGTTACTATTCGTCAGAGGATATAGAAAATAAAATAGGCAATAGTACCTATGCTCGAGGACAATTTTAAATATAATTTTATTACACATTATAGTTAATTTTCCCTTGCTTGTATGGGAGTTTTCCCCCACTTTTGTCAGGTACTCTTCCCACACAATTAGGGAATAGTTCTTTACTTGTTACCGAAATTTACCCTACATTTAAGGGGCCATTTTACCTTACATGTAGAGGTAATTAGCTTCCCTTACATGTAAGGGAATTTTACCTAATATTTCTACAGTGTAGCTATAAACAGTGATGCCGTGGGTTGAATTTTGTACTCGCATTCGGTAGGGCCTGGGTTCGAATCCCAGTTCCAGCCATCCTGGTCTCGGCCTTCCATGGTTTCCCGAAATCTCTCCAGACTAATGGTAGGATATAGTTAGGGGCAACTTTTTTTTCGCGAAAATATTTCACGACAAGGTGAGTTCCGAGCCGCTTTGGAGATTGGATAATTTTAATTGTTACGCACTTTATCCGTCTGCACGCGAATCACTGACTTTCAGTCTCGGATGAACCTAATTCTGATTTGCTCACTCTTGTAACACACTCTCTTCACGCACAGACAAGCTGCCAGTAGCCAAATTAAGTCCACAAGTGTGCACAGGGGGTATTTAATTCTAGCCCTAGACATGTATAGTACGTTCACGGTTACGTCACGCTTTTCTGGAGCCGTGCTAATGTTCTACTTCCAGGATATTCGTCCGCCACGGGCGAACTAAGCTGAACTAACTACACCAAAGGACAACGCACCGTATTTGCGCGCACTCAGTTGTAATAATGTTTTTCATGCGAACTATTTTGTTACTAGGCGCTGCTAATATACAAGTTTTCTCGCCGATTTTTTAATATTTATTATAAATTAAATATTATAATTGATAAATTTAATGCAGGTAAAACTTCAATTGAACGGAAAATAAGACAATTTCACGTTAGCAGAGGTATAAAACGCTTGTGATATATGGAATATTTAGGAAATAACTAAATACGTTGTACATGGAGTGATTTTTCAAATATTTGATTCAAAAAGTTTGAAGAAACCGTGACTAGACTGTATTTCTTGACTACAGACCATGGCGGATTCCTACCTCGCTCCAGCTTATCCTAGCAGATCGCTCCAACTCTAATGACCTCGCTGTATACAGGACGTTAATCCCTAACTACACCTACCTTCACTTCAAATATAGCGCTGGACCTAACATTACAACATGCAGATATATTTTAAATTTAGTAACACACACGCTACAAACAAGGTTGGAAAAGTGCAATTTATGTTGCGCATGAAAAAAGAACCAGGGGACCGGTCCGCGGAAACTGCGGGCTGAGCCACCATAGATGAAGCCAGCAGCCGTATGAATTAGTATTTATGGTGCAATGTCGTCTGGGAACTGCGACACGTGCCCGCTCGCACATCCCGACATGCAGTAGCAAAGTAAGGTTTTAAATTTAAGACTTATGATTAGGGATAGGAAAATTGCGCGAGTTCAGTGACCTGTAGGGCAGACTCCACAGTCCTGTGTACACGCGAGCCTCAGACGTTTGTTCATTGGCTGCTGCCCCAAAGAGTAGACAGTGTTACTACACACCTGGCGGTATGGCACTCGCTACTTGTTTCATTTCTAGTCTGATATTGGTGTAGAGTCGTCTAGGGCGTGTCTAATGAACTGTGATCCAATTGCAAAGGTGATTTCAGTGTACACGTGTTGGACGTCTATCTTGTCCTCAAATGAACTCGCGAATGTTTCCTATCACTACTTATGATTTAACACTAAGACTTAAGACTTAGGCCTTAGGCTTACGAAAGGCCTTACAGGCACCGCTCCCCCCAAATTTGAAGAACATCGGTCGAAAAATGCGCCTTCCAGGCTGATTCGAAGACGAAAAACACACCCCCAATCCCACAAAATGGACAACATACCCCCTTGTCCCTCTAACTCCTCACAGGGGGGAAGGAAAAGGTGTGGGGGAGTTCGAAGAGGAAGGATGGCGGGTCAATGAGGGGGGTCGGCTTCTCTCCTCTTCGTTCTATTTGCCCGAGCGGCCCTCCAAAACAGCGTGTTTTGTGCAAAAACTTCCGTTCTTGATTAATTAGTATGAAGCATATATTTTGTAAGTTGCTAGAATTAACTTACTGAAAGGTTTTAAATTTTAAACAAAATTTTCCAAATTGATAGCAGTTGTAATAACTTCTATGGTTTTATGCAATAAAACACTGGTGTTGAAGTCAAAAATGTGTCTAGTAATATGTTTTATAAGTTCATTTATTCCAGTCGTAAAAAACTATAATTTTCTCTGCTGAAATTGACTTGCATTTAATCAGCTATTAAAAATAATAGTAAGTGTTATTATTAATATTTATAACATACAACAACTGTAATTCTTTAGATGGTATTGCTTGACAAAAAGGGATTTATTTTTCTTTTGCAAAACGTGTTTACTAAAGCATCCAGAACTTAAACTTGTGGGCGTGCTGATTGGCCGCGTAAGGCTGGGCCCTGTGTCTGATAGGCTAAGCCACAGGATGACATTTTACTTACCAAGCGCTGACTGAAGAACGCCGTTCCAACATGTTGCTGGTGGATCACGCCACTCTGCTGGTGCGTGCGGCACAAGTTCGAGGAACAAACAGCCTCTTTACCACTGTGTTCTTACTTAGGCTGTAGACTATCCCAATTCCCTTTCAACTACATGCATGTACAGTACATACTTCGCCCCGCGTGTGACGTCGCTAAGTATATACTAGCTCTATCCCAGTTCCTAGTATAGTGCACACAGAGTCTGTACTTGCCAAGTACACGAAGTACTTGCTGGGCAAATTTGCGTACTTGCAACGTCGCCATGTTTGTTTTCAAGCGTCACGACCATAACCTATGATGGGAACTGTTTGTGGTTCTACTTACCCGCCGTCTTATTGCTCTACGAAGCAACCATTGTGCACCATTATTCCTGCGTTTAAAATAATCCAACTGTTACTCATGACTAGAGACATGCAAAATTCACGTTATATTTTGGCATCAAGTTAAACTCTGGCCGGCGTCGTTTCTCCATTGGCTGCTGCATAAATCTGAAGCCACTCCCTTTCTGACTGGACTAGGGTGTTTGGACTAGACAAATGTGAAGTGTTTATCTATTGGCTCAGAGTTACACAGGGTGTGCCAGACAAAGTATGGTCCAATGATAAACTTATCGCAAAGGCACATGCGTTTGAAGTTTAATGTGTATAACGTCAATTTTGCAGGTCTCTACTCATGACATGACAAATGCATTAATGTTATTTTTTTTACAACAAAACCATACGACACCATATACATAAACGCAACCAGAGACAACCGACATAGAACACAAAATGTGTATTTACAGCAAAAATCATAGAGTTGTTAGCTCAGAATGACAAAACACGTGTTTACTTTCTAGTAGTTTGTGTTATTTACCCCGAGATTGTGCGACGAGTCAAGTACAACCAGAGAAAAACCGTCCCAATAGTCACGGCAAGTACAAACAACGGCAAGTAAGAATACTTATATACTTAACAAGTATGTACTATCAATTGAGAAACAGTCCTAGTGTGCGTCTGTAACGTGTGCGACTGACGCTCGCGGCAGGGAATGCTATCCCACTTTACCCTTCCAGACCTACTTTAATTTACGGTTTGAGGTGTTTCAAACTATATATTTTATGATGCGTGCTGTTCTTGAGTCGGCATGACACCTGACTCGTCACAGCCAATGAGCTGTAGGCTATATGTTCGAATACAGTAACATGAACCAATTATGACCGAGACCAATAAGATGGCTTGCGAATCATTTATCCACAGGTAAGTTCATTGGTCATTGATAGGGATAGGAACATTTCGCGAGTTCATTTCAGGACAAGGTAGACGTCAAACACGTGTACACTGATGTTCAGTTTGCAATTGGATCGTAATTTATTAGACACGCCCTGGACGACTCTCTGAGCCAATAGCGGACTTGTAAGGAAACAAGTAGTGAATCCCATACTGCCAGGTGTGGAGTAACACTGTCTACTGTCTGAGGCAGCAGCCAGTGATCTAACAACTGAGGCTTGAGTATACACAGGATTGTGGAGTCTAGCCTACGAGTCATTTAACTCGCGAAATTTTCCTATCCCTAGTCATTGATACAGCCCCGATTATTTCGTGGGAGTGTATTGGCAGCAAGTTAGGCTGAATAGCCCTCTATACACTCGGGACATTATCGTTTGCTTATCGGTTGCCGCGATCAAGTGAGGCCTCTGTAAATCACTGTTAAACATTCACTCTCTCTACTGCTTCATGCTTACTACTGGCTGTCATTTAAACGGGTCGTGTCTAAACATTTGTCATCCAATCACAACTGTAGGATAAAAGAACAAGTGTTTGGAGTCTATCTTGCCCCCGAATGAATTCGTGAATTACTCGTGGCTCTAGTCACTGAGTTTCGCAGTGTGCTGTACATACAAAAAATTTCCTACACTTGCGTAATGCGCACAGTTGGGTACACTGCGTCTGAATGGGTTAAGTGTGTATTCTTAAGTAGTAACCCGTTCGGTCTCGCATTAATTAGCGAGGCGAAGTGTTACAAACGTGTAATATTTTGACGTGTACTGTACTTGTGTTGAGTGTACTTTTGCAGGCAGTGAAAAATGTGCTGCGTGCTCAAAGACTATTCGTAAATGAGAGGGATGATAACTTCCTCAAATCTGATTACACGCAAGGAAGTCTCTCAACGCACTGAGTTGTGATTCCTCCCTATGGACAGCACTTACCATAAATATCCTTCATTTGCAACACGTCAACGTTCGTGGATACGGTGACCGAACGGTTAAAATTTCTTTACTTAGGTTATTGTCAGGGTTAGGAAAATTTCGCGAATTCATTTCGTGACAAGATAGACGTCAAGCACATATATACTCAAGTAACCTTCGCAATTGGACCACCGTTTATTAGACCCGCCCTGCACGCCTCTGAGCCAATAGCAGAATTGCAAGGAAAGACCTTGCGAATCCCATAACTGCCATGTGTAAGGCAACAGCCAATAAACACACAGCTGAGGCTTCAGTATGCAGAGGACTGAGGAGTCTAGCCTACAGGTCATTGAAGTCGCGAAATTTTCCTATCCGTAGTTATTGGCCGCGTGTGTGTGGAAATACTGTATTTTCTTACCTGACTAGGTCAATCAAAATTAAGTTACTTCGATAGTGAACATTGCTGATTCGTGGGAAGATAGCTAGGGAGCATGAAAATTTATATTATCCAATTTGAAAGTACAACTTATCGTTGAATCTTTTCGCAATAAATGGGCGCCCATATTTATAATATGAAATGGTAGGGTCCCAATAATCGATGCCTTGTTTGGCTCTTTAACACTTAACATATTATCGCGAGTATAATCGTTCACGTCTGACATCTTGCACAACAAGCGAAATCACGATCAGTGCTGTACAAGTTAAGAAGCTAGGATCAATACAAGCAGCACCTTTCCTTGGGCAATGCTACTGGTTGCTGCTTCTTGTGCCATGGATCTAATGCAACCCTGTCAGTAGGGGTCAAATTGACAGTTGGCATAAGTAATTCGTAAGTACTAATCAGTAATCACACTAAAAATTTCTTCTTTCGCAACACTTAAAACGAAAAATTAATGTATACTTTAAGAGATTAACAACTTTTTTCGAACTCCACCGTTTATTTTCTCAAGTGGCGTGTTGCACATTCGCTTTCGTAAGCAAATGTTTCCTCATTGTTTGATCATGTGTGTCCCACATGGGGCAATATGGTTACAAATGTTTCCTCATTGTTTGATCATGTGTGTCCCACATGGGGCAATATGGTTACAAATGTTTCCTCATTGTTTGATCATGTGTGTCCCACATGGGGCAATATGGTTACAAATGTTTCCTCATTGTTTGATCATGTGTGTCCCACATGGGGCAATATGGTTACAAATGAAGCTGTACAAATTAAAAAACTTTTATCCGTTTTCTATGTCATGTAAAGTTTTGCTGTTTAATGTCCCGTCATAGAGTTTCATTACGTAGGATTGTAAAAAAAAAAAAACCCAAGACGGGTTGGATCTCTCCCCTTTAAGAAAACTTTTGCAATTTTCGTTGATACTGCTGTTAAGTTTAAATTCCATATAGACGTATGTCATCACCAAGACAGTTTAGAAACTAAGGGAATAACTTTCCTTTGTTTTTATTCAAGAGAAAAGATCCATCTCTGCAGAGGCTTGCAACTTTCTTCACGAATCTAGCCTTGGCGTATATATTTACGCTGAAACAATAGATAGCGGTATTTGAAGCTAAGGGAGACTTTAATCGCAGAAACATAATCTAAACTTCTGAGAGGAGGAAAAAAAAAACAAAGTTGGATTGAATTTTGTGATAATATACTTTACGGGCGAGCACAATTCACAAATGTTCCCCTTGTCCATCCGACAACGGAAAAAAACTTTAAAAAATTGACAATACTACCAGGGAGAAATTAGATCTTTCCATGATGAGCATGGCACGGGGCACAATACATATCTAATGTCCGCTGACCTTTGCATTGATACGAATAAGCTGCTTAGTTCTAGAATGTTATTAGAGTTGAGAGATTAGGGCGGCTCTTAACAGCGAGGTCTTGATAGCCGATCAGGTTGGAATGAGGTGAGACTGGAGCAGCGCACGAATGAAAGGGGCGGGGGGAAAAAGGAAATCCCCAAGATTACCCGCCGACCAACGACATCGTCCAGCACGGTTCCCACATGCGATAGCCCGGTGACCCGGCCGGGGTTTGAATCCGGTTCGCCTTGGTAGGAGGCGAGTAGGCTAACCGCTCAGCCACCGCGGCCGCCGCGCGGCCCCTGAATGTTTTAGAAATTTAATGCCTTATTTAATTACATTAATTATACAAAACTTGGCACAATTGTATATTTGAAGCTTTATGTTATGAAAAAGACGAATATTTGCTTACTTAGCTCGGTATTGCACTGTGAATGTTGAAGAAATATGATTTCAAATGAGACTCTGTTCAATAAAATTAACTTCAAATCATTAACTTTTTAAAAATTTGTTTGGCATACATATGCGTGTTACCATAGGGAATTACTTTTAAATACTAAGCAGGAGAAAATAGCCACATTCAATGGGGAATTATGATGAGAATATAGTACAGGGTTCGTATACTGTGAACAAGTTTACTTACTAGTTCTTTGGATAATTAATACTACCTTTTCTTTGTGCCGAGTCGTGTATTTTACGGTGCAGTATTTAATCGCTATGCACACATCGTTTGGGCATCAAGTTAAAGTTCCTGAGTTAGTCATTGTAAGTTTGCTTATCAATCTAAAGTTCCAAATTGTTATTAGTTTGCGTTAGTAAACGTGTGTTTGCCTAAAATGGCGACCATTAGCAAGTCGCCCATCGTCTTTTAAGCATGTGGGCGTAGTAATTCTTTGTATATTAATTATTTGTCGTCCGTCCGCGAATTCGCCTGCATGTACTACACGAAACAGCAAATATTTTCCTTTGCCGAAGGATATCTTTGTATAGGCTGTTCGCGGTCAAATAAAAAGCCCTGCTTAAGATATACTTGTATGTACGTTGTTTATTCTTCCGCCTTATGTAAAATTAACATTGCCAAGGGCCCCGTCACTTTGTTAATGCGCCGGTCAAGTGAAACTGTGGAATTATTAGGAAAATAAATATTTTATAAATATGCTCATTTTTACACGCTGGGGAAATGAAAAACCAGAAAAAAAAAAAAAAATGATTTAAGTTATCAGAAATGATAACCTAATACTTTTTATTCGACTTTAAGATACGGAACTACTTTCCATCAGTCATTTCCAACTTTACTGGGCGCATGTCACTCAGTGGACCCGTTAAAAATATATGCAAGTAGGAGCAGTGACTGTTTCTAAGGTTGATTTCAAAAGTGCTCACTTTATCGTGATCATCATTTACACTACATTAGTGCTTAAGGCCCCAGGTGTTAGGATTGTAAAGTTGCTATGCAAGGTTACTGGAGGGTGCGCTACGTAGATCTAGCTGCCCATTTTAGACGCAGTCCTCCCTCAAATCACTCCTTACCACATTTGGCGGCGGTTTCTGGGCCTAATTTATATTCATAGCGAAACCAAACTAGAGAGAGTCTTGCAGCCTGGACTTCGAAATGGTTGTCGGATGGAGTAAGTGGTACGTGAGTTATGAAAACTTAGCCCTCTCTATTTTACCATCACGAATATCCAGTGAAGACTATGTATGGCCTAAATTTGAAATATTTTTTCTGAAGCCTTCTTTCAAAATAAAATTTCCGGGAGTGACCTGGCCTGGGATTGAACCCTGTTCGCTTTGGTCGGAGTTTGCAGTCTAACCGCTTAGCCACCGCGGCCCCGGCTGTAAGGAAAATTAAACATTTTTTACTAAGTAAGTCACAGGTTTCATTTCTGTTCACACTTGCTGTGATAAGTTCTTACATAACATGGTTTGACGGCAAAAGACATGGAAGCGATATATTGTATATGAGATATCATCGAAGACACATTCTAACATATTTAATATTCTTAGAGATTTTAATGTATAAAATTTTGAAATTAGGTTTTAGTATTTATATAGCCAACTTATTAAGTCAAAGAGTATCGGGTTATCGGGTTATTGAACAATTGAGATGTCCTCGAAAACACATTTTACCCCTTTTTCCCTCGGTCTTAGGGAAAGCCATCCCTAAATTTTCATGCTTTTGGGTCCAGCTGTTTGGACTGTGCGTTGATGAGCGAGTGAGTGAGATGAGTGAGTGACTGAGTCAGTCATTCAGGACAATCAC
Source organism: Dryococelus australis (assembly GCA_029891345.1). NCBI lineage: Eukaryota > Metazoa > Arthropoda > Insecta > Phasmatodea > Phasmatidae > Dryococelus > Dryococelus australis. Next base: position 193,939,148 of record CM056998.1, on the reverse strand, counting down.
TTTATACATAAGTTAGATATATATGTGCATATTACCAAAGAGTTAATTTTTTTCAAAATTATCTTACCCAGTCGGTTCCATCACGAATTTATTTACAAATGTATGGAGGCACTATACAAGAAATCAGAACTGCTAAGCAGAACTGGAAGAATACTTCTCTCCCCCATCGTCATATTTCATATCTGCGATACAACTTAAGGCTGTACAGTAAATTATATCATTTCATACCGAATTCATTGCAAAGTGAAAAAATTGTTTCTCCGGATAAATGTTATATTGGTTTTGTTTTCCGTAACTGAAATAAAAATGTTTCCTTAACTGTACGTATAAAAATGTTAATAGATACTGGCTCTACACTAATTTTTTTAAATGGCCGAATATCATTGGAAACGAAATTCAATAAAACACTCCTATAAATCTTATGTTAGCGCATACCAATTGTTCTAATTACGCAGGTCTGATTGTATTCTACAAATTAAAAACGGTAACTATCACCAACAAAGAAACATGTTTTATTGTGCATGAAATGGACACATCATTGGAATTATTTCTAGGTTAATTAATACACTTCATTAAAATGTGGTAACAAAACATGATTCCGTCAGATTGTATTCCGTGTAGGCATTTCTTCTGGGCTTGGCAGTTGTGGCTCTATGGCTTGCTCACCAGGCATACTGATATGGCGTGTCTTATAATTGTATTCCGTGTAGGCATTTCTTCTGGGCTTGGCAGTTGTGACTCTATGGCTTGCTCACCAGGCATACTGATATGGCGTGTCTTATAATTGCATATGGTCGCTGTAGCGCGACATGTTTTCAAATCAATTCCGTTCACACACAGCTTCTGCATTATTAACATTGCGAAAGCTTTTGGATAATTGCTTTGTGCCATGATTTCAATACGCCGCCTACTTCATATTCATCAGTTTACGAGCTCACATTTCTATTCGCGCGGGTTCCCCACTACATACATAATTCACGAAACCAAGCAGTCGCGGGGAATGAAGTGGGCAATTTCACTGGCCTTTACGTTCATCATCCAAACGTGCTGGGTGGCGGCTTGCGAATTCAAAATATCTCTCGAAAAAGACTCTTTTTATCGTAATTGTGCACAGCAAGAGCTTACTTCGCTTCTGTTAATGAGTGTACACTTACTGGTCGGCGGATAAATACAGCCATTTACTTCGTCGCAGGGCTGGTGCAGTATGAGCGTACTATAAGCATGCCTAATAGTAATAAAACATGACGTTGAATGTTTAACGTGTTTGTGTTGGTAACAAAAAATGTTACTGATACAACCAGGTCTATCTTCCTCCGCGTGTTGGCAAGGAAAACATAATTACGTTCTGCATTACACATAGCATTTAAATAGCTTTCAAACGTGCACTGTAAAAAAACACGGGACGAGTGTAACCTGACGAGTGTAACCTGACGAGTGTAACCTGACGAGTGTAACCTGACGAGTGTAACCTGACGAGTGTAACCTGACGAGTGTAAGGTAATATTCGCAAACTTGGGTGGGAAGCATAGTTTCCCTTACGTGTAAGGTAAAATGACCGTACTCTGGAGTAAAATTCACGTACTTGGTAGTGTAAAATTCCACAAATGGATGGGAAAATTACCTTAAGACGCGTTCTAATCTTCAGTGTTGTTTCATCAACTAAGTGGGTGGACGGGAGGAAGAAACAATTTTTTAACACGCTAATATTCACTGATACATTCACGGTGTCGTGGTGCAATGGATAGCGCGTCGGGCTGTCGTGATAGCAGACAATGGTTCGCGCCCATCCACCAGCGAATGTCGAGGATTTTAGAGTTGAGGTTCCGGTTACAATTTCGGAGAGAATATGGGTGATAAAAAAGTATTGCTACTAATATTCCGGGGTTATTTTCCATTATACAAGATAGTTAATATTCCCTTACTTGTATGGGCTTTTTCCCCTCTTTTGTCAGGTACTTTTCCCGTGCGATTAGGGAATAGTACTTGACTTGTTATGAAAATTTACTCTACATCTAAGCGGAAATTTTACCTTTCATCTAGATGTAATTTAGCTTCTCTTACATGTAAGGAAATTTTACCTCAATTTTCTTTTACAGTGCACAAGTGCCTCGTTCAAGAGAAGAAACTTTGTGCATGTGGCATCACTAGAGACCTGAGAAATTCGCAAGTTCAATGCCCTCCAGGCTAGACACTACCGTTTTACGTACACATATGCCGATGCCAACTGTGCATTGATTGTCTGTTGTCACAGTGGAATGCGACGATTGGGCCAGCGTTCTCCAGGAGGTGTCAAACACTCTGTGGACCAATGGCTAAAGTTATATGAACAACACACGTGTTTTGAATCCTAACTCATCCCGAAAGGAACCCGCGAGTTCTTCAGGTCTCCAGGCATCACGTAAGTTTTAAAAACGTTCAACCATCGACGTCGTCTCATAGTACGACGTCGACGTTGTTTGTGTTCCCGGAGGAGCTCGCAAGTTTCCCGTCAGTCCGCGGCGATCGAGGCCACACACGTAAAACACATTTCTAACGAGAGATGGCGCAGCGCCTGCTCGGGAGTTATCAGCTGACGCGAGATTCATAAAGAGAGCTATGAGTAACGGTGCAGTATTAGAGCAGCGAACAGTGCGCTTGCAAAGTGCTCGGCTGGGGTCTGGCGCTGTGGATAATGCATGCACTCTCGGCAGATAAGGCAGCGCCATTAGCGAAGCAAGCACTCGCATATGGCACTCGTCGTGGAGTTATGTCTCGTGTGCGCTGTCTACCCCTCCAGCACAGTCCAGCGTTGCCGACCTTCCGCAATGCCACGTTCGTACAGTTTTCCTCGGAGTGATCTTATAAACCACTTCCACGATCTCACATTTATAAAAAAAATTAACACAAAAAATTTATGCTCGCTTTTAACCCTTTATAGGCCGAAGTGTAAAAATGAGAAGATTTGTAAAGTATTTACTTTCTTAATAATTTCACAGTTTTATTTGTCACACGTGTGAATAAAGGGATGAGGCCGATGGTAATATTAATTTTACATTGGGTGGAAGAAAACAACGTGCATACAAGTAGATCTTAAGCAGGGCTTTCAAAAGGACTTATTTTACCGTGAACTGCCTATATTAATAAATAAGTACTTATAATATTTTACGTTATGGGAAACTTTAAAAGTGGAAAAATATTGAGTCGGCAATGCGGTTACTGCACGTCGGATTGTGTTGTCAGCAAGCAAGGCTGGACAGCCCTGTTTACACTCGAGCCATGATCGTTTGCTTATTGGTTGCTGTGATTAAGTGAGGTCATAGTGCAGGACTGTTAAACACTCACTCACACTACTGTTTCCTGCTTATTACTGGCGCGCAGTTACACGGGGCGTGTCTAAAGAACTGTCGTCCAATCACAACAGTAGAAGGAAAGAACAAGTGTTCGGAGTCTACCTCGCCTCAGAATGGATTCGCGAATTACTCGTGCCTATATTACTGGGCTCTTAGGTAACCGCAGAGGCGGCTCTCGTAACGTAAAATAATTTAACAGGGTTGATGATCGTACAACTGGTGTACGATTCAAAGTTACGATCGTAGGTCGTACACCACACGAGATGATCGTGCTTGTACGATCGGGATGGCGCGGTTGGCAACGCTGCAGCACAGCCTCGTTGTGGAACCCACGCAGTTCTCCCGGCCATCAATTACTCGCCGTCACGTGGGAGGCAGCTAAGCGAGGCAGTTGCCAGCCGACCTCTTCCTCAAACATTCTATCGCAATCTGTAAACCAGAGAGCTAAGTTGTAGCTGCTCCTGCCCTGGCGCATGCCGCGTCGCGTCGAGCATCAGCAAATCAGCGCCTTGACGCTAGAGTAGGGCGTCGAGAACATTGCACGAGCGGCGAACATTGGTTATGACTAGGGATAGGAACACTTCGCGAGTTCATTTCAGGACAAGGTAGACGTCAAACACGTATAAACTGGATCGTAGTTTATTAGACACGCCCTGGACGACTCTGAGCCAATAGCGGACTTGTAAGGAAACAAGTAGTGAATCACATACTGCCAGGTGTACAGTAACACTGTCTAGTATCTGAGGCAGCAGCCAGTGATCTAACAACTGAGGCTTGAGTATACACAGGATTGAGGAGTCTAGCCTACGGGTCGTTGAACTCGCGAAATTTTCCTATCCCTAATTACGACGCTCGTCGCCAGCGTCGGGGAATAAGAAGAATATCATTTCTGTTCTTCATAATAAACTGGCGAGAAACTGAGATAATGAACTGAAAACATAAATAGACGGTTTGCAGAGATACTGATTGAAGTCAAAATGATATAGGCCGTTCACAATAAAGTGAGTACTTTTGAAGCCCTAGTTACATTTTTCTTTTCAAACAATTTATATCCTTCCCCTACTTGTTAATATAAACCCTATCATGTGAGTAATAAACACAATGTATACTTTCACCATACCCAAAACCAAAAGCCTGAGGCCACAATGAAATGTATTTATTGGTTATTATGTCTGATGAAACAGCTCCAAAAAGAGCTCAATTTACCGTGAACGGCCGATATCAATTTTACCTACCTTTACGAAAATAAAAGTATGTTTACGATGCCCGAAGTGTTGTTCATGTTCTACAACATAATTTTGAATTTTAATGTAATATTTTTATTAAAGTAAAGTGTGTATCAATCACTAAAACATAAAAGTTTTATTAAATGAATAGCAAGAAACGTTACTGCATTTCGTTCGCTTTTAGCATTTCATTGCAAGCTTCCGTGCAGGATACCAGATGGCAGAACATCGCTCTACCGCGAAAACAGCTCGAAGGTGCGTTTACGATTACAGACTGAAGAATTAAGAATTGTTCTTAATGACTCGATAAGCACACGAAAAATGAATACCAAGAAGATTTGCAGTTTATAATTGAATTAGCAACTGTTAAGTCTAGCCAATCAGAGTCGTAGAAAATGAAAGCAACCGACATAACCTGGAAATATGGATAAGCGTGAAGGTTATTTACATATATTTGATTGTTTGTGGTTACTGCTTCTGTATCACGGGTTTTGAAAAACCCGTGATATCTCATAGAGGGGAAAGGCGAAGTCAACATTAGCCGTTTACATCAGTACATCTGAAGAGGTTAATTAAAGCGAATTCAATAACCTTTACCAAGAAAGAAAACATTACCATTAAACGTTCTTTAAATTAAGAGTACAATGTCTCTCTAATAAAATAATTATTTGGATACGATTTCACAATACTACATAACCTAAAACCAATATGTAAATACAGTTTCCCGCCAACAACAAATGTCACTGCCCTACGATTGGCTACTTCGTCTTGACATTTACTTAAGATAAAAAATGTAACAACATTTTAAGCCACTTCAAGAACGCACACGGCCCGTCAAGAACCGCACACGACAGTCATGAACTAATACCCTTGAACACATTGATTCATATCTTAAGCACACGGCACACTTATTCTGTTAAGTCAACCGTAAACCCACCTTAACTGCGGAAAGTAGGCTTATGGCTTTCACCTGGGCTCAGGTTTATTGAGCGGTGATTGCAAGTTTCCTGAAGCACTCTAGCAGAAGATGGAACGCTCCCAGAATTACATTTCCACTTTGCAGAATATCGTCAAACATGAACGCTTTCTAATACCACACACGTACGGATGAATTTCTGTGGGCACGTATCAAGACGGCGAACATTTAAGTACACAAACCGTAAAAAAAAACTTTGTAATCTGTACTCAAAATTATTTGTAATTTTACAAACGTTTGTAAAAGTACAAAAATGTATCTTTTAAAATAGCTCGTGCGTAATATAACTAGCGTCATGTTCGTAATATGCCATGATCGAGCGTTAAAAATCAAAGCTTGGGATGGTATAAGGTGAAGAGTTAAGAGATTTGGGTAGCTCTTAACCCTTTCAGACCCACATTAAGTTATGGTTTCAAAAGTTGCATACAAAAACTTTTATGATGCGTGCTGTGCTTAAGTCGACGCAACGCTTGTTTCGCTGTCACAGCCAATCAGCTGTAGGCTATATGTTCGGCTACAGTTATATGAACCAGTTCTGACCTAAACCAGTTACACGGTATGCGAATCACTTACACGCAGGTACGATCAATCGTCATCGATAGCGACAGGTGTTTTTAGCGAAAATATCAAAGCTCGTGCTATACTTCAAATTCCTATGTCCAGGATCACAGCTTCCTTTGGTCATTGGCCACGTGTCTACGTGAGAAGACGTGTTCTTATTTGACTGGGCCAAACGTAATAAAGTACTCCGATACTGAACGTCCATGATTCGCGGACAGATCATCCAACCACGAAAGTGCATATGAACTAAAATGTTTTGGAGTACGACTGGTCTTCAAATCTTTTTCGTGGAAACCACCTGTCCCTGGTCATTGGGCTTAGCAGTGTGCAGTACAGACCAAAAATCACCTCCACGTGCGTAGTGTACACAATTGTGTACACTGGATCTGAATAGGTTAACATCGATATCTGGGCAGCCGATGAGGGTGAAGTGAGGTGAGTACGGAGCATCACCGGAATGCAAGGGCGGAGGAAACGGGAGACCCCCGAGTACCTTGGTTGGTAGCGAGCGGTCTGGCCACTACAGCACCGCGGCCCCTATACATGCGAAATGTGGAATTTCGTTTTTGTGTGGCAAAAAAAAAACATTTTATTGTATCCCGAGTTACACTCGGACATAGAGTTCGAAGATTTAAGGCTACCGTGTACACAAATTAAGTGAGCTCTATGAAAGCCGTGGTTAATATCTGCGTGCATACACATTGTGTATTCTTCCGCCGTATATAGAATTAACATTGACATGGCCCTCATCACTTTATTCAAACGTTGGTCAAGTGAATCTAAAATACTAATTGAAAAAAAAAGGAAATAATTTATAAATTTGCTCTTCATACATCTGTAGGAACTAATCCTTCCAGTGAAAGATAAATATATAATTTTAGGCGTTGCAACATACAAATACTTTATTCGGAACTGTACTGATATCCAGACGACGCTTTGTCTTACATCGGGACCAATAGAAATACATATGTGCCTTGAGTTACCGGCAGCAGTGGTTTATGAGGCTACGGAACTTAGTCTGAACAGCGAATGATGTCGCCCACACGTATGGACCCTTTCTAATTAGACTGTATGTTCTGCTGTGTACAGCACAGACCATTCAAGCCTCTTCATATGCAACGTCCCAGATATACATAAGACACTGTGACTGAAAGGGTTAAGAAAGAAAGTAAAAAAGCAAAATAAAATAATTTCAGTATTCACAAATGTTTACACAACACTTCGAATTGAACGTTAAGGCACGGAACTACTTTCACCTCCGCCGTTACCATCTTCGCTAGGCGCAAGCCAGCCAAGTGTGCCCGTTAAATATACATGCAGTTAAAGGCTATTCCCGATAAAGTGAGCACTTTTGAACTCAACCTTAGAAAAAAGTCACTGCTCCTGCCTCCACATATTTTAACGGGCGCACCGAGTGACACGCGACCAGTAAAGTTGGTAACGATGGAGGAAAAAGTAGTTCCACTTTTTAACGTCAAATAAAAAATGTTATGTAAATATTTGCGATAACTTAAATTATTTCTTTCTTTTTCTGATTTTTTAAAATGCATCTAAGTGTAAAAACATACCAGATTTGTAACATATTTACTCTTACGATAATTCCACATTCTCATTTGACCGACGCATGAACGAAGTGATGAGGCACATGGAAATGTTAACTTCCCATAAGGCGGAACAATACACGACGTGAATACAAGTAGGTCCTAAGCAGGGCTTTCAAAAGTGCTCGTTTGACAGCGAAAAGCCTATAAGCGCAATGCAATATCGTTTTGACGGGAATACGTCTTTAAATTGGCAACCATGATGGGAGGCAATCCAGAAAATCCGATGGTAACAAAATCGGGGGATACACTTTGGCATTGCAGCTCCGAATATGTCGTCTACATTCGAAATGCAATTACGCCACTCGATTGGCAAAGGATCAAATAATATGTTGCTTTGAGTGAGGACTGCGAAGCATCGCGTTTTTGCGGTGGGGGAGGGGCGCCGCAATTTCGAGTTCGTTTCGCCGCGTCTCATAACTTCCGCGTGATACGACTTTCGTTCAGGTTTCACTCGACACCTCTTGTCAAGATAAATCGATTGCGTGCATAAAAACATTTTGTGTGGCGTGGTTATGGCGAGTCTGTATGAGTTTAATGTAGAAAAAAAAAGAAAACTTAACACAATGTCGGTCTTTACTCGTCAAAAAAACCAAGTCGAAATACAGGAATCGTATACGGTTGGAAAGAGCATCTCAAAAGCAGTCCAGTGATACCCATGAAACCCCATGTGATTGAGTGAAGCTGTGCCGGGAAGGTAAAATAAACATCAAGGCCCCCGAGTGCGATTTCCGAAATGCTCACTTTACCGTGAACAGCATCTTGAGGTGCAGTGCCTGGTTTTTGGTGGCTGGGAAGGAGGGGGGGGGGGCTGCTCAGGGCGTGTTGGTGCTGTGAGACCGGCGCCACGTTTACAACTTGCTCGCCTGGACGGAGCCAGGCAATAAACAAGTTACCGCGGCATTCCTGGCAGCCGTTCGGATCGAAGAGATGCCGACCGACATTTACATTGCAGCTAGAGAGTTGTTGAACGCGGACCGCACACGTCCTCACCAGCTGGCGGCTTGCACGCAAGGCCCAACCTTCACTACGCGACGGAAGCTCCAATAACCTTCATGTTCCGTCCGACCACAGAGGCCGTCTGTACGAGATGGCACATTTTGTTCGCAACATCATCACGCTACCCGGTCTTGTATACAAAAATTGTGACGTATTTGGTAATTCGATATTTCGTATTTTTAGAGATGATGGTTTATCGCGGGAATAATTGGCTGTTTGCTAGGATTCAACGTGCCGTACATCTGTCCGACCGTTTTCTTTCATTATGGGCTGTCATGCATGTACGACGGTACTACCCCATTTCACTGGACCAATGAGGATTCTGATAATACAAGACAGAACGTTCCTGATTGGTCAGCAAACAACTTAGCCGAGTCAAACCCTTGGTCGTCCAATCATAAAATAATAAACTGGTTAGAGTGTTAAAGAAAGTATGTTAGAGTGTTATAGAAGGTATGTTGGTCCAAAAAAATTTCGCGATTTTCCATCATCTCTACGTATTTTGCATCTAGCGGATGTTAGCAAGAATACAAAATGACAAAATTAGCACCACGTTGGTTTTTGACCTTCAAAAAACATATGTGAATGCGTAATTAGAACTATTTTTTTTTTTACAAACAACTAGAGATGCAAAATTCGCGTTGTGATCCGGCATCAGGATAAACTTCACAGTACTGTATGTAATTGCAACCAGCGTCGTTTTTCCATTGGCTGCTACATATATGTGAAAACACTCCCTTTCTGATTCGACAGCAGGTGATTGGGGCACATAATTTTGGAGTGTTCACTTATAGGCGCTGAGTTACCTAGGCGTGTCAGATAAAGAATGGCCCAATGGTAAACGCGTCCCTAAATAATAACGCGAAGTTAGCAGGTCCATAAAATACACTAGACACGTTTTAAAATGCAAGTAAGTGCTGTTCTTTGTTTATATATTTCGCAAATTTTTTTTTAAAAGTCTTCATTGTATAACTTATTATTTTCTCTTTTATTAACATATTCGAAGCATTGCAGTGATGACTGTATAAATATTACGTCCGTTTTATGTATTAATTTTAGATAAAAACATTTCACTGATGACGTAAAAATGCGTTACCGCGAGTGCTAAACAAGTGACTGTCGACAAAATCCGAATTGAAACTTACAAAATGACAAATTACGAAATAACGAATTTGTAATTTCGGACACGGCCAGAGTTCTTAGAAACACAGTGGCGATACAACCGCTTATAACGCGAACCCCAGCGACACGTGACAGCAAATTAACTGCAGGACGTCAGCCACGTATACATTTGTTATTTCATATTTCTATCTCTTTATGCTCAATTCATAAACATTATATATTATAATATTTCTTCGCAAAACAATTGAGTTCAGAGTTTTCGCATAAATAAACGTCAAAATCTTAATTTCGCTGTTTTAGAAATGAACAAATACTGAAAACCAACTTACGTACAGAAACAAGATAATTCAAACTGAAATTATATTTCCAGAACTAATATATGACGTACATAAAACAGTATAAGGAAATGGGTTTTGCTATTTCAAGAAATTGCTGCAAATAATGAAATATTTGCAATTTTTGTTTATTAGTAACTGGCATTTTATTTATGTAGAATAACTTTTGCTAAGCATATCTTAGAATGAATTAAGTCAAGATACCTTTTAGTTGCCCATCTTAAATTGTCTACAAATAGCTTGGATTGCTTTTAACATCGGGATCTTGAAAGCCGATGAGGATGATTGAGGTGAGTATGGAACAGGTTCAGAATGAAAGGGTGGGGGAAACGGGAGATCTCCGAGAAAACCCGCCGATCAACGATATCGTCTGGCACGATTCCCACACAAGAAAATCCGGAGTTACTCGGCCGGATATTGAACCCGGATCGCCTTAATAGGAGGTGAGCAGGCTAACCGTTCAACATTATTAAAACAGTAGGATTTTTTACTTTAAAATTTTATTTTATAAAAACCACACAATCTGAGAAATTCTTCTCGGAGGAAAAAAATGTGTGAAATAATACCTACAAGTTGAGCAGTGTGTGTGGCAATAATGAAACATGACACTTTCTTCGTGTGCAACGTTCTTCGTTCGCAAGCAACATGTTATAGCACCTTTGATTAATCAGCAGATGGTAATATACTCGCTAGCCTGCAGTAGCCAATCAAGCGCAAGGTTCGTTCCCAGAGCCTCGCATGAGCATCCAGAGTATTTGTACGCATACGTCACAATTACGGCTACGCCAGTTTGTCGTTGAGAACTTATATTTAACGTGACGTGGCGTCGTAAATGGGGTTGCCAGACACTCGACATAATAAAGCGGGACATGATGATGTCTCACTAAGAAAGAATTTTATTTAAAAGGACGACAATCCAATTTCTTTATAACAACAAATCAGTTGTACTGGAGAATAATATCTGCATATGTTTTTTTGCATATTACTTTATCTTCACAATGACGAGAAAAATATAAAAAAAATTAAGCAAGTCATTAATATTTATAACATCATTTTCAAAAATTACTATACAAATTGAAAGTACGAAAACAATACTTTCTTCTTACAGCTATTTACACAACAAAACACATATAGGCCGTTCACGGTAAAGTGAGAACTTTTGAAGCACTAGTTACTTTTTTCTTTCAACCAATTTATATCCTTCCCCCACTTGTTAACGTAAACCCTGTCACGTGTATACATTCACCATACCCAAAACCAAAAGTCCGAGGCCACAATGAAATGTATCTACTGGTTATTATGGCTGATGAAACAGCTTCAAGAATTGCTCACTTTACAGTGAACGGCTTATAAATGCACATACTGCAGTATGTGTAAATTGATTCTAAACGATAAAAGAGGTAAACATAGAGAGCATCAAAGAAAAAAAGGTGTTTTTTAATATCATTAATGAATAGCCAGGTTTGTTGCTTGAAGTTAATAATGCAGAAATAATTAGTACACAAATACTATATTTATCATGTCAAAAATGCCTGAAAAATGGTTACCACGAAAAACTAGTTAAGTCGATAAAAGAAATATGCTTTAAAAGGATATTTCCTTCTTCATCCGACATCCGGTAACCCTAATCGATACACACAGAAACACCTCGAGTTCGGTTGAAAAACAAATGTAAATCTTTAAAAATACCACAGTATTAGCACAAGCAACTAGTTAACTTTTGCGGAGATTTGACTCAATATCTCCTTGGAACCTTTCCTTTTTATAATTGACAGGCCTTGCCCAGTCTGGCCTATAGGCGGACTATAACATGAGAAGTGGAGTGGAGAGATTCTAACGATTCTTAGCGATAGGAAAATTTCGCAAGATCAATGACGTGCAGGCTGGACTCCACAGTCCTGTGTACACTCGAGCCTCATGTGTTTGTTCATTGGCTGCTGCCCCATAGAGTAGCCAGTGCTGCTCCACGCCTGCCAATATGACACTCGTTACTTGTCACCTTGTAAGTCTGCCATTGGCTCAGTGTAGTCAAAGGCGTGTACAATTAACGGTGATCCAATTGAAAAAGTGACCTCAGCGTACACATGTTTGACGTCTACCTTGAGAGCTGATCAGGGCGGAACAAGGTATGGAACAGCGCTGGAATGCAAGGGAGGGAGGAACGGGAGATACCCGAGAAAACCTACCTGCCAGCGGTATCGTCCGGCACGATTCCCACTTGCGAAAATACGGGAGTGACTCTGCCGGGAATCGAGCCCAGTTCACCGTTGCCTTGGTGCATAATTGCTGATGATGAAGTGAGCAGCCTGTGTAAATAGCGTTATTTTGAGAGTATATGAGGATAACTGTGAATGTATCACACGTCCTAGCATTCCGATAAGGAAAATTGATGTTTTCCTGATATCCCAATGTTTAAAATGCAGTTGGAACAGTAACTTTGAAACACCCCGATAATGTTTAAAGATCCGAGAAATTCGGGGCTTCAATGACCTGTAGGTTAGACTTCACAGTCTTATGTACTCTCATACAGCTATCTACTGTTTATTGGCTGATTGTTGTGGCAGTAAAAGGCAGTGGTTGGGCGCACAATTTATTGCATGTTTGTTATTGGCTCATTTATCTCCAGGAGGTGTCAAACAACACGTCGACCAATTACAGAAGTAACATGAACGTACAAGTGTGTGAACTACAACTTCTCTAGAAATGTACCCGTGAAATCCTCGGGTATCTAGTGACCACTCATCAATAGGGACACCAGATTTTCGCGAAAATAATTCACGGCCAATTGTATTTCACAGCACTTTAGCTCCGATCCAGTTTCTTGATTGGTTGGTTTCCGTGTTACGCATCTCATGTGTCTGCGCGCGAATCACAGATGTGCAGTGTTAAAGTTACCTAATACCGAAATGGACAGTCGGGCAGGAAAAAAATATTATTATTACAAAGATGCATAGTCAATAGACAAAAAAAAAGCAGCTCGTATGCACTCAGGGAATTGAAATCTAGCACGTGCACAAATCTTTTCCTAAATTCGGGTGCCGCTACTCATTACCTCCTGTCATTGGAGCCAAAACTCTTGTTAGGCGTTGACGCCAATAAACGTAACTGTAAAAGCGCTAGTTACCTTGTGATTGGAAAACACTTTGAGCAGATCAATGCTACTTCACCAAGTGTAAAATTCAATCATTTTGGAAAAATGTACCCTTTTAATTTCTTATTTATTGAAGAAAATTTTCCCAAGCAAAAGTAATACGAAATTTTCGTCTATGTCCACACATAGCATATACATCTTCCGCAATGTCAAATATCAACCTTAACTGCATGGCCTGTAAGCATGTTATACCGAATCCACTATTATTAACGAAGATGTAAGTTTTGATAGAATTTCTGCGGCTGCTCTGGTACCCATGAAGCAATTTCACTGTAATATGGTGAAAAAATATGTTTTATTTAATTACATTCTTACAGCTAACATACATCGCCCTACGTAATTAAAGTTGAACTAATCACGCATTCCAGATTTTTCAAAAATAAATAAATAAAAATAAAAATGTCCGTAGTTTTGTAATTGGTTCGTCTATTAATTGGGTACCTTGCGCTACGTTAAAAATGATTTCTCTCTTGGAGAATAATTCAGCTATGAGCAACAACACGAGGAGTTACTACCCTTATTCAAAACGCAGAGACTAAATTACTGTTAAGTGTACTTGGAGTCGAGGTTAATGTCCAAACCAAAATATTTACTGGGCTCGATAAATATTCTGGTCCATAACAGTTATGTCGGCCACATCAAACAGTCTGTTATTATCCGTCATCAAGTTTCCTTTGCTGTTCGGCCAAATACACATGTTGCTCCTCCCGCTTGATAATTCGCTGCCTGAAGATTTATCAACTTGGGAGTTACGTCCGAGCAAATAATATACGCAGGGACGTTTAATGTCGGCCATCTCTGCGCGCATGCGCACTACCGTAACCCGAGGCGGCATAACCAGACTGGCTTTCTATTCAGGTTGTGTGATCTACTTTGTGGGTCGCGAACCGTAAAAATACTATCCGCTTGCCAGGTACGACGAAACAAAAGGGGCAAAGAGAGAGAAAAAAAAAAAAAACAATTTTATAGCGCCTGGAAAGAGCTTTGTTGGGGGTCGGCTAACGAGTTAAAATTGCAGGCCCATCCTCCCCCCACCCCCTTCCGACGTACCAAGGCCATGCAGGCGAGAGTTCATCGAGTTGAACAATTGCTTGCTGAGGAGCAGGTATAATTGCACGCAGCTCACAGTGAAATACTGCTGGTAGGTGTTTATTTATTAATTTTTTTCTCGTGGTCGGTAGTGCCTCCCCGGGTAGACATTGTGGTTGGTGGGAACTGTGGTAGTCGGTGATATCTCAAGGCAGCAGTCTTCGCCAGACAAGACAATGCGCCTGCACAGTAAGATCTTCAGCATAAATCATCCCCCTCCCCCTCCACGTCTCTCATCCATCCTACTCTCTTCCTTCTGCACTACGGCGTACTTGAGCAAGAGGCTGCACCGGGGATCCTTCAAACAATTAACCCACCGCACACTTCGGACTCGCGATTACATGATGCTAAACGCTCTCGTTGCTAACCTGCGTCCCTCAAGGCATTGTTTTATTGACTGGCTCTAAATAGACGGCGGGGCAATTGATGGTCGTTTCTCGTTCCCTGCATGAATGCAGTAACTGGGAAACCCGCGAAATATTGTCCCGTTACTAGTGAACGAATGCAATGGGGAAATAAACAACAGTAGTGCGATTGCAACGCAATGATAGATGAAGACAAAGGTGGTGACTGCGTAAACAGACCATAGAGTAAAGATGAGGAACATTTCAATCAAAAAAGTCAAATTTTGCCGTGTCTAAGAAATAATTTGTAATGTTTTTGAAGTTGGCCGTTTGTATGTAAGGTTGACCTAGTTAACATATTTAAATTTTGCTTTTATTTTGTTGCCAGAAACGTGTAAGATTTGGTTGCTTCAAATAAATGCTTGTATGGCCAGCTGTACAACATCTAACTTACCTGGGCTTCGAACCCACAACCTATAATCCCGGAGCTCTGGGATTGTGCTTCATCGGCCACTGTTACTGACGGCTTAGAATGATGGTGTCTAGATTTTTTTTTTGTCATTCCCGCATATTGTATACTGGCTTTCTATTTAATTAAAATTGTATCTTTCTATGGTATATATTGTTATCAATTTTGTAATACATAGATATTGAAAGGGATGTCTTGATATTTTACAGGTTTTATAATTTGTTTATCAAGTGGCACGTTGTTGCATAATATGATATATAGAAGGAATCTTTATTCTTTTAGATTTTTTGAAAAATTGTATTTTGTTGGGGTATCGATGGTTCTTATATCTTTTAGTCGGAAGGAAAAAATTCCTTCTGCATTGGCATTTATTGCTCTATAGAGTTTTATTTTTCAGCAGAGTTGAGGTCGCTACTGGATTCAGTTGCAGAGTCTTGGTTAGATGTTGTTCTGGAAGAATGCTGGGCTGAGTTGTCACTACCGCTGTCGCGATCGTATTCTTCATCATCTTCGTCGTCTGCTGGAGGCCCTTGGTTAGGGGCGTTCTGTAGCTACTCTTCCTCGCTGGAGAGGAGACGTTAATGCCGGCATCGTTGAAGGTGGTCAGAAATGGCGGGACGAGTCCTGATATGACATTTTCTAAAAAGTTTCTTACTAGTGGGTTCGGGTGCTCTGTCATTTTGTCTGTAAATTATTAGTTGATGTCTTTCAGGTGTTCCACGAGGCTTTTTGTAGAGGTTAATTTGAGCAGGGTCCGTCAGTGAATGCATGGGTGACTACCAGTTATTTTGAGGAGACCAGCATAGAAGGTGATGTAGAGTGGTTGATGAGTCTCGGGTGAGGAGTGCTAAAAACGATGATTCTTGTGTGTAGGTCTATTCCCCTTGCTGGTGCGATGTTGTGGTTGATTTAGTTAACTACACCTCTTGCCTTGCCGGCTGTTTCTCGAATGTGCTGCATGAATTGTAATTGAGGGTCTAGTATTACGCTAAGGTATTGAACTCTGTCGGACCAGTTAATATGTTCTGTTCCAAGTAGTAGGGGTGGTGGTGGTAGATCAGCTGGGATTCGTGAGAAGTGAATTGCCTTGGTCTTCTGCAGGTTTAGTGAAATTACTGACGATTTGAAGAAGTTATTGATTATTTGGAAAGCTTCTTGAAGTTTGTGCGAAAGTTCGGTTTTATTTTTGTCAGCAGCCAGTATTATGGTATATGCGTAAAGAGTGATTTTAATGTCTCTCGGTACTGGTAGTAGGCGAATAAATAGCGCAAAGAGAATAGAGCTGAGAATTGCTCCTTGTGGGACTCCTGCTTCTGCTGGTTGAGGACTGGAGGGGTGATATTGATGTTTAACTTGGAAAATTCTACTGGATGGAAATTAGTGGATGAGACTGGTGAGGTGTCTTGAGATGCCTGTCCCTCCCAGATTGGTGATGAGATGGCCTTGGTGGACTCAACCAACTGCTCCTGCTAGATAGAGGAGGAGTGCAGCTTTTTGGCGTTTTTTTGCTATGGCGGTGAATATCGATTGAGTGACTCTGGCTATTCCATGTGTGGTGGAATGAGACTTGCATGAACTAAATGAGTAGTGTGGCAGCAACCATTCAGTTTACATGGAATCCAAAATTCACTGGGGGATAACTTTTTCTGAAATGTTTGAGAGCAGAGGAAGCAGGGCGATGGGGCGATATGATGATGGGTTGTTAGGCATTTTCCCTGATTTTGCTATGGGGATGTTTGAATTTTTACAACAGGCTGGGAAGTATGATGTGATGATAATGCTGTTGATGATTCAAGTGAGGTAGACGATGTCTTTCTGTGGAAGGTGGAAGCGTACTGCATTGTGTATACTGTCTTCTCCAGGAGCGGAGAAGGTCTTGAGTGTTTTTATTCTTAGGTATTGGCTTTCGCTTGGTGTGATTAGCTTTGTGTCTGGCATCTCGAGGAGGAAGTGTGACTGATGGTGTTCGGTCAGTGATCTATTATGAGTCTCTGAGTGGTGGCGAAAGTGTTTGAGGTAGTATTGGTTGTTTGTAGGTGGCTTCAAAGTGTTGATCCAGGACTTCTACTGTGTCCTGTCTCTCTTCATAGGTATTGCCAACTTCTTGGAGTAAAAGAATGAAGGGGGGTTATCGTTTTTGACTTTTAATGAATCTCCAGACTGATCCACCTTTTTTGATGAGTTAGTTGAGTTGTTTGGTTGTTTCCTCTAGTAACCATTGCTTGTATTGTTGCTTGCTCATGTATCTAAGATGGGTGTAATCCCATCAGTGGTAGGGATGCTGGGAGCATTACCACATGGTCTAAATCTGTCCCTGAAATTTTGAATGGTTTGTAATCGTGGGGGCAGGGTGGACAGTGGGTCATATGAAGTGGTAGTGGAGATGACTATGTCAGCGGAAGTCTTTATAATTTGAGTAATATTTGATATGCGATGCTCAATTTCATGTTGAGTGTTTATCCTGAAATTCATATTTATGTTGCTACTAACTGTCACCCTGAAAAAGGCCACAGTCTGTTTTTTTGAAGTTATACTTGTTGTGCTGTTGTGGAAACTTGAGCGAGAGTTCAATCTGCCCAGTGACTGGGCAGTGATCTGAGATCCCAGAGTATGAAACCTGTTTATTATCAATTTTGATGTCAGGCGATGTAAGGAAGAAGTCAGTAATGGAGTAAAGATTGTACCACAAGGAGTGGTTTGTATAAGAAATTGGTACTTGTATGATAAAGAGGTTTGTTGTATAGGTAGTGGTGGAGCTGAATGCCATGTCTATTGTCTGTGAGATCGTTCCAAGATTGATGAGCTGCATTAAAATCACCCATTAGTATAACAAACTGGTCTAGAGTTCATAAAGTTTCTAGGTCAGTGTCTAGAATGTGGCAGCCTGGTTTGGTGTACACAGCTGCAATAGTAATGAATTCGTATGGCTACTGCTTCAATGATGTCGTATATCTGATATTGTCTTATATGGCATTTAATTTTATTTCTTATAAGGAGGGCCACTCCACCCCCTATTGCGTGTGTTGTCACGTCAAAAATTTCGAAAACTGTTTATGGAGAAGGAAGTGGTGGGAGTGAACCATGTTTCAATGAGGGCTATTAAGACTGGCTTATGTTGATTGATTATTTGGGTTAGTGTTTCTTGCTTGTTGGGCGCTGAGCGGGTATTCCACATGAGTAAGTTGAGGTTGTCACACTTTACTGAGTTCGCATATGGTGGTAAATATAATTTGAAATCTGGCTTCTGGTGTAGTGGCATAACAGAGTTTTCTAACTGCTTGTTTTAATAGGGGTAAGAATGGACGAAGAACATTTATAAAGCTCTGAATATCTTGGATGGACTTAATCAGTTTCGTTATTGGTGCTTATGACGAGGAGTCAATTCCTTGAGTGTTTTGTTGTGCTTAGCTATGATAATAGCTTTTCTGCGGCCTATTTGAGGGGGCAGACTGCGAAGGGAATGATGGAGTAGCACATGGCTGTATGAGTGGTTTAGTTTGAGGAGGGGCTTCTGATGGGGTATGGGGTGGGAGAGAGTTCGCTGGGGTATTGGAAAATGTGGCAGCTGTTTTAGAGATTGGTGGTGCGAAGTTGCGATTAGTCAATGCTGGTGGAGTTGGAGTTAGTTTCTGTAATTGTGGCTGTTCTTGTCTGCATTTTAGAAGTTCTTCCTTTTCTATTATTTTGTGGCACTGCTTAGATCCTGCTATGTGGTCGCCACCACAGTTAGGATATGATTTCCTTTCCTCAGGCCTCATTGGGCATTCTTATAGAGGATGGCGTTTAGAGCACTTGGGGAATTTCGGACAGCGGAAGCAGTTTGATGCAACATGTTCCTAACATTGACAGGTTCGACGACGTTTGGGAGTGTGAGAGGAGTATACTCCAGTTCTTACGATGTAGTGAAGGACTTGCCTTATGTTGAGAAGTTTTATCTTCTCGCATTTCTCTGGTAGGATAACTAAAACTGGTAGGGAGTAAAAAGGAGAGCGGTCGATATTGGGATCTCCCAGAATTTAAACCGTAGGAGTGTAAAGCAAGACCGTGTGAGTAGATAAATATTTCCAGTTTTTACCGCTTTGGTTTTTTTTTTTCTGTAAAAAATTATTCCGTAAGGATTTTTTTTCCATTGTTAGGCATCCATAAAACTCACTAACAAACACTGTTACTATCCTAGCTGTCAGAAAAATTACAAACTAAGTCTAGATTTGATACATATGGTTTAACTGATCAATCAGCAAAAAAGAAACCACTAAAAAACAGCGAGTGAAATAGTTGAAGAACCAGTGGGAAACGATACGGAATCAATAAGTGAAGAAAAACGGGGGCTTATTCAGTAACTTGTCATTTAAAATTAACTGAAGTGACCGTTGAATAAGTCAGATGCTGTTAACTGATTCAAACAGTGAAATTCTCACTGAATCAGATTGTGTGTGAACTAGGAGTAAGACGTCCTCCTGACTGGCCAGAGCTCCTTCAAATACTCGGTTAGTCGGAGGAGGAAAGTATCGTGATTTGATGATTTTAAATGTCTCAAATGTATGTCCGCGAATCACGGACTTTCAGTATTGGAGTACTTATTTACGTTTGGCCCAGTCAAATAAGATGATGTTCTCACGAAGACACGTGACCAATAACCAAAGGAAGTTGTGGTTGTGGACATAGGAATTTGAAGTATACCGCGAGCTTTAATATTTTCGCGAAAAACACCTGTCCCTACATATACGTATAGAAATATCATTTCAGGTCTTGCAAGATACAAATTTTTTGTTTGGAACTGAACTGAACTGAATATCAACAAAACGCTTTGTTAAATCAGGATTAATAAAAATGCTTTTGGGTTTGATGTTATTGACAACAGGATTGTGTTTACCACACGTGAGGGTGGACTGGAGTGAAGAGACTTAGGCAGCTCTTAACTTCGAGGTCTTGAGAGCCAATGAGGGTGAGGAGAGCCAAGTATGGAACGGCGCAGGAATGCAAGGGCGGGTATAAATGGCAGATCCCCGAGAAAACCCACCGATTAGCGGCATCGTCCGACACGATTCCCACATGCAAAGATTCGGGACCGAGCCCGCCGGGAATCGAACCCGTTTCACCTAGGCGGGAGGCGAGTAGTCTAACCACTACACTGCGTGGCCCCTCCCACACGTGAGGGATATCCATTTATTTCATAACGTTCATTGCTGCGCACAGGGCGCCTCATGAAGTTCACTTCTTGTGCTACGTCCGATGTGTAAACCCCCCCCCCCCCCCCCCCCGCCTCATGGCAGAGAGTTTTAATGTCACATTTCATGATAATCTTTTATTTAATTATCTGAGAGAGATTTGTATAAGGAGACACATATATGTAAATATAGCTTTCAAAATATACAACCGATAAGTCGAAGATTTGGGAGTATAGAAGCCCAAGTTTCTATGCTCCTAATTGGCTTTGCCGTATAAATCACGCCAAGTGATCTATATTTAGAGACCTGCAAAATTCGCGTTATTATTTGAGGACATGTTTAACTTGAAACTCTTCTACATTTGCAATACGTTTGTCATTGGCCCATTATTTTTTCGACACGCCCCGGGTAACTCTGCCCCAATAAACGAACACCTCACAATCGTGTGCTCCAATCACGTGCAGGTTACTCAAAAAGGGAGTGACTTCACATATAGGCGGCAGCCAATGGAGAAACAACGCCGGCTCGAGTATATACAGTACTGTGAATTATAGCTTGATGCAAAGAAATAACGTGAATTCTGCATGCCCCTATCTATATTATATTCACAACACATTGATTATCAAAAATATTTAACTATAGGTACTTGGGTTTTAGCATCCTGAATCTATTTTAAAATAGATATCGATGTGTTTGCCATCACATTTTCATTCGTCCGAGAGAAAATAATATTAACATTTATTAGTTTCCCTTGGACGTATAAAAATATATTAAACCAGATATCAATACTTATTTAAGAAAAGAGAAACAGGATACAAGTATCCATTGTTAAATATCCTTGATACTTACGGATATGTGTATTATTACGAGAAAATATTTATGACCATGCTAGACTTCAATACCCTCCGTTCACAGCCACAGCGTCCTTTGATTATTGGCCTTATTCGACTGGGCCAATCGTAATCAAGTATTCCGTTACCGAACGTCCATGATTCGTGGCCAGACACTCGAGGCGCGTGACACTTAAAAATCATCCACCCACGAAAGTGAATATGAACAAAAGTTTTTGGATTAAGACTGGCCTTGAAATCTTTTTGCGGAAAACAACTGTCCCTAATGATACTTAATTAACAAGTTGTAATGACATAGATCACATGATGTGTGATTTATTTAGCAAAGTTAAATATGAGCACTAGGCTCCCTTATTCCGAAATTTTAGACTATTTGGTCCTATATTTTCAAAAACCATAATCATTTGACTACAGATAATTACATTCATGCTGCCCTTACGTGAATCTCTTTCAGATAGTGAAATAACGAGTTATCGTGAAATATGGCCTTAACCACCTCCTTGTTACTCCACGATAAAGAGGACGACACGCCGTACTCAACAACGCCTATTTCTATTCCAGTGTTCCAGTCGTGTTCATTTTGCGAGTCCTAGTCGGTGGGGTCTTGGTGACGTCATATTTCATTTCAGCTGCATTCATGACAACTGACCGCAACGTGACATCATACAATACCCCAACAGCGTAATCGGTTTCAGTCAGTCGTATATAAAACTTGTCATGTCAAGCATGTAAGCTTGAATCAAGCTTGCAATATAAGTCGATCAATTTCGACTCAAGCTTGAATCGAGCTAACTAATCTCCATTGGTCATGCTCGTTGCAAGCTTAAATACTGAACCTTGCTGCAAGCAACAAGCGTAAGTATACAAGCTTACGGTTAGCAAGGGTGTGCCAGTCTGTAGGAATTTGTCTTAAGTAAAGCTTGTATCACACATGATTTGACAAGTTTGCTCTGCAAGGCAAATTCAAGTGAAATGGCAAGCTTGTCGCAGACTTACATGCCATCTGGGTGTCTACTTAAAGAAAAAGAAAAGGCGAAAGTGCCACTTACCCCTCGACCTTCAGCCACACACGCTAGCAAAATGTCTTCGCTGGCCAGCTTAAGATCTACTTGTATACACGTCGTGTATTCCTCCACTTCATGTCAAATTAACATTGCCATGGCCCTCATCACTCCATTCATGCGTCGGTCAAGTGAAACTGTGAACTTATTAGAAAAGTAAATATATTACAAATTTACTCTTTTTTACACTCCGATGCATTAAAAAAACCAAAAAGCGAAAAGAAATTGTTTTAAGTTATCACAAATGGTTACCTAACACTTTTTTTTCAACGTTAAGAAATGGAACTACGTTACCAACTTTTCTGGCCAAATGTCACTAAATGTGCCTGTCAAAATATATGCATGCAGGTGCAGCGACATTTTTCCAAGGTTCATTTCTTAAGGGGAATGGTGCACGAAAATCGTATACTTATATAATTTTTGTAACAATTTGTTTTAAAGAGGATTTTACGAAATATTTGGTTCGACAAGACGTAAATAACATTTTTGGACACCTTATTACACGGTTAAAAATTCTCAGGATTTGTTATTTTCGGAACTTGGGTTAAAGATAAGAAGAAAAATATTTTTTTTTCTTGCACCAGTGGCCCGAGAATAATGAAGGCAATGAAAATCTAACAACGTAAAAAGGTGTTGAAAATTACTGTTTGTTTCTTGTCAAGCCAAAAATTTCGATAAACCCTTTGGAAAACGACTTATGTCGAAAATCGGATTAATATACTGCTTTCATGCACCATTCCTCTTAGTGCTGGAGCCGCGGTGGCTGAGCGATTAGCCTGCTCCCCTCCCAGCAAGGCGAACTGGGTTCAATCCCCGGCCGGGTCACAGGATTTTTGCAATTGGGATTCGTGTCATTTGGTCACTCTGGGATCTCCCGTTTCCCCCACCCCATCATTCCGGCCCCGCTCCATATTCACTTCACTCACCCTCATCGGCTCTCAAGACCTCGCTGTTAAGAGCCGCTCAAATCTCTTCATTCACCCGTAAGATGAGTGTGAACCTGTGCTTCCAAGGTCAAGAAGCAAGGGAGCGATACGGGCGACACTAACACGTATGCCTAGTGCCTCATCGCTCCTACGCGCAAGGCGTGCAGTGTCTCAGTCGTGGTCCTGTACTATGCTAATTAGATCTATAACAGTGGGGTTTTATTACATGCGATGAAAGACCACATATTAAACTACGCCTGTATCTTTATACTTTTCTCGTAGAGACATATATAATTATTTTTTTTACCTTTATCCACCAAAACGTA
This sequence comes from Dryococelus australis, assembly GCA_029891345.1. Classification (NCBI taxonomy): domain Eukaryota; kingdom Metazoa; phylum Arthropoda; class Insecta; order Phasmatodea; family Phasmatidae; genus Dryococelus; species Dryococelus australis. The sequence continues at coordinate 193,915,614 of CM056998.1, read as the reverse complement.
GTATTTGCAGACCATATATTCACCGAGATACGTGAAACGAGCAAACAACGATTTCACAAAAAAATGTTCCAGTTCACACTCCTCTTAAGTGCTCACTTTATCGTGAACGGCCTTTAACGCTATTCGCCAATGAGCGCCCGACAACCTACTCATCAGCCGGCAGCTTAGCCAATACGGAACGTTCTCCATGATGCAGTGAGAATGCATATACACAAAGGCACGTTCGCAGTGCGTCAGCCAATTATCAGAGAATAGCTACTGCCACATCAAAGGAACTGTCCCACCGTTTCGCATCTGTATACTCATCTACTCTTTGGTAATATGACATGTAGTCCATTCACAGTTAATTCCCACTTTCATGCAGCCGTGCTGGCTTTCCGCTCCCAGGGTATTCCTCCGCCTCATGCAAACCAAAGCTCAACCAAGCCTAGAAAACGACACCAAAAGGACAACGCACCGCCTTCATGCGCACTTGATTTAATAATGTTTTGCATTAGGACTATTTCTTACTAGGAATTACCAGTACGCCTGCTTTCCCCACTGAGCGAGGTGGCGCAGTGGTAACTTACTGGACTAGCATTCGGGAGGACCCGGGTCCGATTCCCGGCCCGGCCATCCTGATTTGGGTTTACCATGGTTTTTCTGAAATCACTCCAGGGATGGGTCCCTCACAAAGGCCATGGCCGCTTGCAATAAGTTACATACTTAGGAAACAAGCAAACACGTCGTTAAAATGTGTGATTTAATAGACTATAGCGCAATAACTTCAAATAATGAGCACGCTGTAACAATGAAGCTAAACCCGCACGACTCAGTTTAACTTCGGTAACGCCGTATGAAGTCTGAAGCATTTGAAGTGACAATTATACTAGCGATATTTAGCGACTTCCAAAACTCGTCCGTAAGTAAGGTCATATCCTTTCGCGTTAGCCAAAATATACAGGAGGCAATCTTGCTCGTGTATAGGTACACTTTTGCGTCCAAGACCTTTCCCTGGGGTCAAAGGCGCAGTTTATTGACGGTTTCTTCGCACTTTTTTAATGAAACATTTGTAAAACTGCCACGTGTCTGACGTTTCCGTTAAAATTGTATTTTAACTGTATTTTATTTGTAATTTATAATATATCATTAATAATAAATATGATTAAACGCAGTGAGAAAACACGTGTATAAGTAGCGCCTAGTAAGAAACAGTTCCCATGCAAAATATTATTACAACTGAGTGCGCACGAATTTGGTGAGTTGTCCTTTAGGGTAATTTTCTATATTCGGTTAAACTTCGGTTGAACGAGGCGGAGGAATATCCTGGAAGTAGAACTTTGGCAGAGCTTCAGAAAAGTGTGAAGTAACAGTGAATGGATTATAAGTAGAGACGTGCAAAATTCCCGTTCATATGTGTTGATGTGGCAGATCTCACTACTCTATACCTACATGAGCGTAATTCGTGATTTCGTTGGCTACTGGTGACTGTAAGGCGCCATATACCAGTGTGACTGCTTTAATGAGGATTGTTTGTTCAACCTTTAAGGCTTTGTTGTTGGCTAACAGCGGCATAGCGAAGTGCCGCACGAGTTGTCGGCCAATAGAAGAAGTCAAACGATCATACAAGGTCTTGGAGTTTAGCCTGTAGCAATATCTACAATAACGCGAATTTGCAGGTCCCTAATTGTAAGTTCATAACTCTGCACTTAGTCCGGAATATACAGGAAGCAATTTCGCTCGTGTATACACTTCTGCGTTCAATTCTTTCGCTGGACTCAAAGGTAACCCTGGTACAGAAGCATATCTCCGTATCACGTTGCGTGAGGGCCTGACTCCTATCTCAGCCCGTCCTGTCAGGTACTAATAATCTCTGTACACCAGCCACCCGCTGCACAATAGCAGTGGCGGTTTTTAGTCTCTTTTATCAGCTCCAGCAAAACAGCGGCAGTTGAACCTCGATGTGGGTGGAGGCGCACTACGCAATACTGGTCGCGTTGCGGTTCGGTTGGGTCCTTGCGTAGGGGTTGAATGAATGCGTGTGGATCGCAGGGGTGGGCGTTCCTTATCGCCGCTAGCGCACAATGCGCTCCCGGGCAGTAAAACACTTGGCTAACACAGGGATGGGGTATTAATGTCACAGCCCCAAGCGGTGGCTCCCATTGTCCCTGAGACATTGTCGTGTTCTTCGGATGTCCTGACCTGATGCTACGGGGTGGTCGAAACTGCGATAAACACCCGCACGGCACATATTTATGATTTCCGGCGCTGCTAATAAGTTACATTCTTATCCATGCTCTGCTCATCTGTCAAGCATAGAGAATGAAAGAGTACAGAGTTGAAATAGCCGCTTATACTGAGAACTCAAACCTCACGCGCCATCAAAATTCTGGGATACCGTTCTCCAATCAGCACCTGGTAACATACGCTCTAAATTCGAACCAGTGGAACACCTTTGACCTACAGTGAAATTCAACCAGTGGAACACCTTTGACCTACAGTGAAATTCAACCAGTGGAACACCTTTGACCTACAGTGAAATTCAACCAGTGGAACACCTTTGACCTACAGTGAAATTCAACCAGTGGAACACCTTTGACCTACAGTGAAATTCAACCACCTGATTAACTGAAAATGGCTTCACTTATAATCGGTGGAAAACTATTCATTGTTTCATTTAAATAATTTCACTGATTGAATAAGTGATTTTTTTTTTTTTTAATTTACCCAAATAATTACGAAAAATGAACATGTTTACAATATTCACTGCTGTTATGGTACTACTAAACGTAATTTAAAAGACGCAAGAATTTTGCGGCGCCCAGTATTTGAACCCACAGTGTTCCTCTATAGGCCGTTACCTTACCGATCGAGCTACCAATACAAATATCACTAGACGAAACATATAGGTATTTATTACAGTTCACTATCGACAATATGTAGCTTTAAATTGAATGTCTTTTTTTTTTTTTTTTTTTTTTTTTTACTTGATAACATTACATCTCGCAAAATTATATTTTGAAAGACAACACTCACATTTAAAAATGTATATTTTACAGGTTTTATTAGTTTATGCGTTGTTTTTTAATTTGATACATGGTGATTGACTGATCCATCAGTGAAAACAATAAACACTGGAAAACGGTGAATGAAATGGTTGATGAATCAGTAGAAATTTTCCTGAATCAATAAGTGAAAGGAAATTGGCGTTTTTTTTTATTAACGCATCACTTAAAATGACTGAAGTGAATCTTGGATAAGTTAGATGTTGTAAACTGATTTAAACAGTGACATTCTCACTGATTCAGGTTTAGCGTGTACTTGCCATCCAGCACCATAGTCAACAGCTAGGGAGAGGTGTATTTCGCAAAAACATTTATGGCCGTGCTAGAATTCAATATCCTTCCTCCACAACCACAACTTGCTTTGGGTATTGGCTGCGTGTCTACGTGAGAAGACATGTTCTTATTTGACTGGGCCAATCGTAATGAAGTACTCTGATACTGAACGTTCATGATTCGCGGACAGACACTTGATGCGCGCGACATTTGAAACTATCCAACCAGAAACAGGTTCTCACGTCAGAGGAACCGCCATGTTATTTAGCGTCTCTATACTTATCTACTCTGTGGCTGAATCATTGTTTTTTTTTGTTAGGACAACCAGCGTGTAGAGGTCCCAGACATGCGGCAAAAGTGTGACATTTCCTCTTTTTAAAGTTTTTTTGCACCTTGCCAATTTTTTGCGGTGAACAAAATGCCAAGCTTTTTGACATGAAAAATTATAACATTTGCCTACTTAATTTTTGATATTATAAGTTTTTGTGCAGAAAAACTTGTAAATACTTTGTTTTCAATATTTACTTGGTTAATCATATAAAAATACCTGTGTAACATACGAAAACCACGTCAATTATGTTTACAATTATCTTACGATTTCTCATTTAGATACTCTTTTTTATGCATTGTGATTATAAAATTATTCGTTTTATAAAATAACTGTGAACATGCAATTATTTTCCTTGGTACTTACTTTATACATTTTTTTTATGCTTAGTACTAATGCGAAAATTACTTTTAGAAATAACGACTTTACAAAAAAAAAATTTCCACAGTCGTCAGTGCAAATAATTAGCGGCTCTAATGGAAATGTATCGTCATCTTTTTTAATGAGCTGTCCTCCCTTACCAAAGTGAAAGTCCACTTGTTTTTATCTTGAGTGCCTGGTAATCCTATTTGTCAGTAGAGACATATATTTATCTTGGGAAGAGTTGACTCACTGCTACTTTCTAATGTACTTTGCATTGCCGTTGGTTTTTCTTACATAGTCGGAGGCTGCTCTGTGTGTGTGTGTGCGCGCGCGCGCGAGGATGTTCATATTTTTATGTGGGTCGGTTCACTCTAAAAAAAAAATACAAACAAAGTTTTAGTATGGCAAAAGAAAATATTTTCTCTGGTGCTGTTTTGTTCGCAGTAAAATAATGTTATTCTCTATTCCCAACCTATAAAAAGTAATACGAACACAAGAAAGCAAAGTGGTTGTTCGGTGAAGGACATTGTACTAAAAACACGTGGTTTGCAGGTTTAACTTTTTTTTTTTTTTTGCGTGTACAGTTGTGAAAGTCTTATACTGCTCTCTTTAATACCAATCACGGGTATTTTCCAGAGCTCAAATGTTATTTACAGTGTTACTGATACTAACACAAAGACGTCTCCTGAACTATTGTAATGACAATGCCACGTTTACATAGTCATCACTATATATATATACAGATCAAACAAACATTATGTTTGCTGCAAGCCTACTTTGCCATGATTCGTATGTAAAGTAATTTTTCTTTGCGGCCACAAATTATATGTTGCAGCAAAGAAATCTGCTATCACAGTTTTGTTAAGTAAACCGTATCACAAATTCGCCACTCAGTCATGAAGGTAACTAGCCGAATTATGTTGTTAAGAGCGTTGGATAACAAAAAATTAATTATTTTATAATGGCACCAAATATTGTTCAAATTGTACGCATTATATGTAATACAATTTTCCTCGAATAAAAAATGTCACTTTTTTGTATAATTCTATGGCAAATCCATAAAAGTTCTGTTTTTCTGCAGCCACAATTATAAATACTTACAAAGATGTAAAAAAAAAAAGAATTGCAACGCTTGACATACAGTATATATAGGGACATGTGTATTTCGTGAAAATATTTATGGCCATGCTAGACTTCAATATCCTATGTCCACAGCCACAACTTCCATTGGTTATTGGCCGCGTGTCTACGTGAGAAGTCACGTTCTTATTTGATTGGGCCAATCGTAATAAAGTACTCCGATACTAAACGTCTATGATTCGTAAACAGACACCTGAAGCCCGTGACATTTAAACTCATCCAACACGAAAGCGCATATGAACGAAAGTATTTTACAGTATAACTGTTCTAGAAATCTTTTCGCGAAAAACACCTGTACTTAACTCTATATGTAATCACCAAATAAGACCTCATGTTAAAAAAAATTGGCAAATATTATTGATATGTAATGTTATATATATATATATGAAATTTTATTTATTAATTACATAAGTGTCACGCGGTAGCCCACGGCATTTGATAATTTTGTTAAATTTTAATTTTGTACAACTTTGTTACTCTTAGTTATTATAGCCGCTGCAAAACCGGAAGATTTTGAATTTGACATCAAACTATTAAAAAATATATATAATGAATATTTTTATTCAAAAAATGGCATCAGATATAATTAGGGATAGGAAAATTTCGCGAATTCGAGGACAAGATAGGCGTCCAACACGTTTACACTGAGGTCACTTTTTCAATTGGTTCACAGTTAATTTTACACGCCCTTGACTAATCTGAGCCAATAGCAGACTTGCAAGGTAACAAGTAGCGAGTGTCATACTGCCAGGCGTGGAGTATCATTGGCTGCTCTCTGGAGCAGCAGCCAATGAGGCTCTAGTGAACACAGGATTGTGGAGTATAGCCTATAGATAATTGATTGTTGCAAAATTGTCCTATTTTCCTTGTGCTAATTAGTGCTAATATTATTAATTCTGTAACATGGTTACATTTCTATTAATTTCACAGTTTGCTTGACTGACGTATGAGTGAGACGAGCATGCCCTTGACAAAGTTACTGTTACATATAGTGGAAGAATATACAATGTGTGAACAGGTATATCATCAATAGTGTTTTCACAAGTGATCGGTTTACCATGAACATAACACTGTGGTAAAGGCTGTTCACGATAAAGTGAGAAATTTAGAAATGAACCTTAGAAAAAAGATACTGCCCCGCCCTGCATATATTTCAACGGGCGCACTGCGTGGCATTCGCCCAGTAAAGTTGGTATCGATGGCGGGAAGTAGTTCCATATTTTAACGTCGAATAATAAGTGTTAGTTAACCATTTGTGATAGCAAAAATTATTTCTTTCACTTTCTGCTTTTTTAATGCACCGAACCGTAAAAATAAGTAGGATTGTGAAGTATTTACTTTATTAATAATTTCACAGTTTCACTTTACCGACGCATCACTAAAGTGAAGAGGCCCACGGCAATGTTAATTTTACGTAAGGCGGAGGAATACACAACGTTCTTGCAAGTAGATCATAAGCAGGGCTTTCAAAAGTGCTCACTTCAACGTGAACAGCCTATAACACTATTCGCTGTGGCTTACACAACTTTCAGAACTCTCAAAATGTTTGCTCTATTATTAAATTTCGGTTTGACATTTCAATAAGAAATTGTGCGTGCAAGTAAGTCAAAAAAAATTCAGTAATACCGGTAGTAAAATTGTTCAAAGTTTTCAAGTTATAGTATAAGAATTTTTAATGGTCCTAATATCTCTCCGTAAACATTTGTTCGGGCCCTTGGCATGATGAGGAAATTTCAACAACTTCGCGTGACGAGAGTAACGGCTCTCCGAGTAGATTATTTTACCTAACGCCTCATTACTATGATTGATAGTGTGGCATCCGTTTCCTGTGCGTACTAGAACAACAAACCTGCGTTGCGTCTATGATAAATAAGTAATTATATCCTACGTGTGTATGAGTGGCGTGCCTCGATATTTCCTTGTACGGCGGGCGGTAAACTGTAGCTGCTGAGTGTAAATATTCCAGCACAAAGTCGGGAATAAAGTATGAGTAAGTGTCCCCGACCTATCACGGTACGATTTCAGCACATGGCGGGCTTCATAATTACCGTGCCTACACACACAAAAAAAAATTATTCCGTATTTGACAGGGTTTACAAACAATTCAATAATTTTGGCACAAGTGATTCTCCGTTACTACTGCGCAAAAATAATTAGTGTCTCGAAATATTTTCTTCTCGTTGCAGGCCCGTTCTGAAAGCTGACTGGCGGATGACGCCTCTCCGTGTCGCCGACAAGAGAAGCCATTGTCTTGGAACGCGCGGGCTACAATTTAAAAAAAAAATTAGTAAATTTACCGTATCAGTGAATACTGTGTACAGTGACAAAGCGCGAATGGCAAAATATTTCCCCATACATGCATGCTAACGTTCCTGCAGTTGCTCAGGATAGAGTCAAATGCGTAGGAAGTTCCCAACTTTGTATTGTAGTAATACTAAACATTGCTATATTTTCAGCCCGACACGTTGTACTATTTCCATACACTGTACAGGTTAAAGCTTCCATTACAGTTTAGGAAGTTTACCAGTTTTTTTTTGTACAGTGTAGATTTCATGACCTTAGCTAGAGAGATTTGTGTCATAGCTGCCGGATTCCTTGTACCTTCAGTTCGGTTTGGGCTTTATAATTTTCCTTTATTGCGTTCCTAAGTTAGCATTCTCTAATATATCACGCTATCAACTACCCTTTTTCAAGCTTATTCATATATTTGAATATCCATTAAATTTAGCCACAATCTTATAAATATAATCATCACAAATGACAGAATCACATTTAGACCACGTGTACTTAATTGCTTGCATAATCCACATGAAGGTTAGTTTTGCTAGGTACTGTACTCTGCGAAGCACAATGCTCAATGATTAGAGGTACGTGAAATTAGAAGTTCTTTCGTAGCTAGTTTAGACCTAAATAAAATATAATCGTGTGTTCTGTTCATGATTGGACCACAGGTATTTGTACACACTATGAACGACTCCCTAACCAGTACTAAACAGGAAGAAATATCATTATCATACCAAGTGAAACCAAGTCAAATAAAAAGCAAGAACTTGCTGTAACAATTTTCTCTCAAAATCGGTGGGATAAACCAGGTTCTTTAAGGGATGGTGGTCTTAAAAAATAAAAGAGTTAAATATAATTTCCTTATTTTATTTACAATAACTACAAATAAAATTCTCTCGACCCAATATCTCAGAGTATATTGATATAATTTGCTGTTTATAAGCAATGAATTCAATCAATACATTTTACAATTATCTCAAAGAAATTAATGCAATTAAATAATTAATAAAATCAGTCCCAACAGACAGTGTATCAAAACTCATTCAATTATTTTACAAATTAAATTTCCATATTTGACAGTTCCAATATTTACAATAAAGTTCGTACCACGTGTTATTCAATGCCACCTCAGATTAGTCCAAGTTCCACCAGTCCACAGTGTTCTAGAGTTCCCTGAGCGCCTCACGCACAGTAGTCTTCACTCGCAGGATATCACGCCCTATCGTTCATTCACACCACGAACATCTTGTCCGCCGTCGCCTCGTAATCTCCCATCGTCGTCTGTCCTCTTCACAGATGTCCCTCGCCACACTCGTCTTCGCCTGGATACCGCACTCAGCCACTTGTCGTCCACAGTAAGACTTCCGACAGTCCAGCTGTTGCTTGTATTTATAGGATCGTAGGTCATCGTCCAGAAATTTCTCTAAATGCCGTGAATATTCTTGAATCGTCCCAGAATATTCTTGCGCATCCTCTACACTTGTCGGATTCTCAAGAGGGGAAAGAGGAGGGGATGTGTCGCCAGCTACGTCACTGCTGTCAGTCATTGTCCCGGCTGCCTGGGTGGAGGGGAGGGACGATGTGGTTCACCCCCCCCCCCCCACATAGCCAGAACGCGCATAACGGGGGGTGTTCTTAAAATCTTAGTTGATAAGTAGGCCGTAACTTCTCATTGACAACAGTGTCATTAGAGATATAGCCAGAAACATATGCAACAGTAGTGAGGCAATTACAAATACACACGTTCCTTGTCTGGGACTCGAACCCAGAAAACCCCGCACCATAAGCAAGAGTGCAACCAACTGCATTGTGTGAATAAATTCGGATCATCAACTTCGGATGTAAACAATCGAATGTTCTGAACGATAGTATTTACTAACCTGAAATATTTACAAGGCCGTCATTTTCAAACTAAGATTTCAGCCAATTAAAACACTTGTGTTTGCATGGCCTACAGTAAAGCTACTAGCGTTAAGAATCTCGTGAAAATCGGTTGATTAATTCCCGAGATATGACATATAATTTTTATTTTATTGTTTATTTTCTACCCTTGAATTTCTTATTAAAAATGGTTCTGTATACGGTACTTCTAATAGATACTGCGAGCATAAAATGTTAGGTTCTATTTGGTTAAATCGTTTAATAGACATAACAAAATCATCTAAACTATTTATACGCAGCCATTAAGAAATTCAGTGTCTTAACCCACTCAAATCACAAACCTTTTCATAGCCATCAGTAGCACTACTCGTGTGCGAAATTTGGCGGAGATTAATTTAATGGTTCTGGAAATGTGGCAACATTATCGTTTATCACCTGACAGTATTTTACAAAGGGACCGGTAATAGGGGATGTAATATCTTCACATATTTGATGCATGCAATGATTACTATTAGCTTAAAAAATTTCGTTGAATTATTATATAGCTATGACATATTAATCTAAAGTATTGATATTTACACAATTAAAACAAAAGGCTGCCACGCCTAAAAAATAAAAAAAAAAAGTAAATTTACGTTCCCTACTGATGCACTAAATGCGTGAAAAATTTAGTGGGAATCGGTAGATTGGTCCATGAGATATTGCATAAAATTTTCAATTTTTTTACATGTGACTTTTTTATAATTGGCTAACAAAAATGTAAAGTATCAGCACATTTGATGATTGTCGAAGACACCGCCAGTATACAGTGTTTAGTATACATTTTTTTAAGTCTTGTGGCGTATTATGCAAAAGTATTTACATGGCCTTTATTTTAAAAATTTATGACCACCTATTAAATTGTATCAATTTAGTTGGGCTACAAAAATAATACCTTGTGGCATGAATCTTGTGGGAATTATATAATTGTTTACGGAGAAAGGAAAAAAATGTGTAATCTTACATGTAATATTTTCTAAAATCGTTCAGAAAAGCGTTTATGTATAAGTTCATTTGAAGATTGTATCGCTACTACCAGCCTAAAAATGTAATTTATTATTAGTTACATAGCTCCGTAGATATAGCTAGAGACCTGAAGAATTCGCGGTTTCATTTTGGGACAAGCAAGAATATATAACACTTGCGTTTATATAACTTAAGCCATTGGTCCATACGGTGTTTGACACCTCCTGAAGAAGGGTGGCCTTCTACTGTGACAGGAGAAAACCAATATGCTGGAGAAATCGGCATATCTGTACTTAAGGCTATATAGTCTACCTTGCAGGTCATTGAACTCGCGAATTGTTCATGTCTCTAGATATAGCACATTGAGCTAAAATGTTTATACAGCCATCATTCTGAAATTATACGTCTGGCTTACGTAAAACATATAAATTAATATAGCATAACATAGCACAACTTTTTTTGCCAAATTTGGTAGGAATCGGTTGATTGTTTCCCGGGATAAAACATAAAAAACTTAATTTTTTCATGTGGGGCTACTTTACAAAATGGTGGATTAATAAGCCACTTCAAATACATATTTTATTGTTGTGATTGATACTGCCACCATGCATAGTTAAGTTGGAATTAGTTTCGTAGGTATAGCATACTAAGCTATAATGTCTACATGGTCACCGTTTTGAAAGAAAGTGTCTGACCACAAATATAACTTTACATGGCCTGCGATATTGGTATTTTTTTGCGAAATTTGGAGGGAATCTGTTGGTTTTCTCCGGAGATATGACATAAAAATTATATTTTTTTGTTTTAGTTTATCTTACAAAATGGGGACAGAAGAAACTTTGTGTAGACAAATATGATAATTTTATTACATACAGCCAGCATACAAAGTGAATTTGAAATTGTTTACATGGTTTCGACGAGATATCATGCTAATATAAAATTATTGCATGGACGTAATTTTGATAAGAAGTGTCTGATCTACTTAAAACATAAAAGTTTACATTACATGCCGCAGTACTTCTTGTGTGCCAGATTCAGAAGTTATCGGTCAAATTTCCAGTGTTACCTCATTAAAATTGTATTTATTTGTGTATTCTTTCTTAGAAAATGGCACACAAACAAGGCTCCATGTATAAGATACACTTTTGGTATTTGTAACTGATACTGTCAGCATAATAAGTTAAACTGAAACTGGTTACATAGTTCCGTAAATGTAGCATAATAATCTAAAATGTTTCCATGCCACATTTTTTAAATACATACTTGGCTTTAAAAAAAATTATAACGTCTGCCATAGAACTTCTTGTTTGCCGAATTTGGTAAGAATCGGTAGATAGTTTTCTAAGGTATCACATAAAAAATTAATTTATTAATGTAGTGCTATTTTCCAAAATGGATCATAAATGTGCCCATGTGCTCACTTATGCGGTGCTTGTAATATATACTTTAGCTTATAAAATATTATCGAAATTCACCCAATGGTAATGGTAGGTACATTAAAATATACGTTAATATATCTTATTTGGCCATCATTTTTACATGTAAGTAAGTACCTTATCGATTTGAATTAAGTATGTTTATATGGTTTATCATGCTTTTATTTACACGCCAGATTTGGCGAGAATCGGTCCAGCAGTTTTAGAAATATAACGTATAAGCTTTATTTCTTCATGTGGTGTTATCTTCCAAATACAGACTAAGATAATATCTGTTTCTGAATTTAATGCTTAAATGCTGCATTATCGACTTAAAAAATTTGGTTTAAATCAGTTGAATGGTTCTCTAGATATTATAGAACACTCTAAATTTTAAAATTGCGGCCATTTTGAAGGTAAGTGCCCGGCGTTGTCGAAAACTACTAAAGTAGGATTTCCTTACTATGTTCTGTATGTGTATGGAGTTTGGGAAAATTCGGTTCACTCATTCAATAGTGTTTATGGGCCACACATGCACAGACACACACATACATACATACAGGAAAGTGATCGTATAAGCATTTCTTTCCTTCGAAAAGTAAGCTAAAACGACACGTCCGTAACTTACAAACCGTTACAACTTCCCATCTAGTGACCCAGATGTAAGTGTAGTGATCTCGGCGAAAAAATTCGCTTCTGCTATTCAAAGTACTGCATGTAGGTCTAACTTTTATTTCTTCAGGAAACTTCGACCACTGCAAAGGAATCATGATATACCTATACGAAAATACCTCAATTGTTTTTCCCCAAAAGAGAATGAAATGATGGCAAAGAGGGGAAAAAAAAATGTTCTTGAAACAAAAATTTTTAAATGGAATAATTTAACTTATGAAACTTGACATATACACCAGAATTTCGTACAAGTTTATTTTTATTTCGCTGAATTTTATAGCAAAGGAAAGCGTTCAGAAAAATTGAGTGCTTCAAAATTATGCTTGCTAACAATTTGGGACAACCTCAAGATATTTCGCTGATTTGATCCTGCCCGAGTCATTAATTTGTTTACAGTACGGTATCAATAATTTTGTTCCGCTTATTTATTTTAAAAGCGATGATAGGTGAAGTATTCGTCTTATAATTGACGAGAATTTTGTGATAATATACACACATTTAGGCTATGTTTACTGGTGAGGTGTATTAAATTAGAAAGAAAAATTATCTAAATAATTTTTTCATGCTGTTTTTACTCATAGGATTTGTTGACATAAACGTGAGAAATGGCAGCTTTGTGAATGGAAATAAATCCAAAATATATATTTCAGAATAAAGTGATAAAAAAAAGGCGATTTTTTTATAAATAGTGGTGACAGATGTTTGACAAGACCACAGAGTATAGAATAATACAGAGCCGAAATGGCCGCATGTACTTCTAAATATAACTATACACGCCAGCAAAATGGCGTCACCGGCTGGCAATATGACTGAACGTCGTACACCAATCACCTCCTGGAGATTGACTTGCCAAACGGCAGCCCTGCCAACAGGGAGTATTCCATAATGTGAAATAGCCAATCAGAGCCAAGGCCTGTTTCTCCAGCTCCGCTCGGCCAATGAGCGACCGAGTTCGCTTACATAAAAGGAACCGCCACGAAATTTCGCTTCTGTATACTCACCTATTCTGTTACAAGTAAGTCCTCTCCTCTCCCAGCCCTCTAATGAAAATTTTTTAGACATCCCTGGGCATGTGGCCTATATTTATTTATGAATATTACTCTAAAGAACAGCATGTTGCCAGTAATATGCCAATCATATTCTTTACTGTTTGCTTCTGTTGTGGTTGTCATTCTAAACTTGTTTATTGTTTAGGGTTCATTCATGGCTTGGCTAATAACTAATGCCCTGTTTAAATGGTAACACAGTATTTTAATTTAGCAGTCACTAAATAAATCAGCATAATTTTTACACCCATGTTAATTTTTGAAAATTGCAATAAACTTGCATGGCTATACCGCTTTGCTCTAAACTAGCACCAAAACAAATTAATTCACAGCTGCAGTATTTTTATTCCACATAACACTATATTACAGTCAGGGTTCATCGTATAATCACTCATTCTGTTTTGCTATAATATAATAGAAATATATTCTTTTGAAATGTATCCTGCACTGACAAAAACAAAAAAAAAATCACATAGGATCCTTAGTAGTGGCATGCGATAGTGAAATTTAACGACCGACATGGCTGATTTTCAAGCAGGATTCGCTTGTGTTGATAATTGTGCAAATGTTATGTAACTGGGCACTCGCTGCTGATTCATGAAATTAAATTTTGAGATCATACATACATTTACATTTTTGATAAAAAAAAAAGCAAAAAATTATTTTCTCATCAAATAACACCGATCGTTGTAAACTACTTACATTAACAATAATTCGTATAGACTCGTTGTGTATAATGTTATGTGGTATTTTTATAAAAATGTTCCTTGGCAATTCATTTTTAATAAAATTCAATTCCTCCTGTATCATAAATTCATAAATATGGCCGGAGAATTGTTCTGAAAGGATTAGATTTTAGCAACCCAATATTTTGTATAGTAATATTCTGTTTGGTCCAGTCAACTACAGATACAGATTCTCTTACAGACAGCCAATAATTACAACGAACCTGCTGATACGAGCACACCATGTTGAAACTTAATAGGCGAGCTGATATTTACGCCAAAAAAAAATCACATATCTAGCATTGTTACTGTTCAGTCGGGATGTAATAGCCGATTCAGTCAGTAGCATTAAGGTGTCGATTATGAAAAGGGAGCCGCGATTCTACAGTGTAGTCGTATAGGTAGAAGGTAGTAATCAGTTGGCAAGTAGGGCACGCTTGTACATCTTCTCTTCGCGGTGTGCGACAAAGGGCTTCCAAGCGATCCATGAGATTGGCGCTGCGGCGGTAATAACAGGGCAGCGCTCCCAGCTGCTAATAGACTCGCCTTCCTGCCCCTGCGAGAACAGCCACACCGTGCCGCCGGCCGCCAGGCGGCAGACGCGCTCGGCCTCCTTCGGTGTTTTCCGCCGGCGGTGGGCGGGGCCGCCCGAACTGCTGGGCGCGGCGCGGCGTCGCGCCGCGCCTGCCCTCGGGCGGCCGCGGCCGGAGTTAACGGGTCAGGGCGCTGAGCTCTTAACACGACCTCTCGCCCGCCTCTTCCTTCTGCCGCATTCCGCGCCTATCTGATGCGGTGACGCCTGCAAGGAAACTGGGAGCGGTTCCTGCCGCCAGTTCGCCGCGGCCGCCTCTAATAAATGGTCGATTAGCGATAATATTTATTCCGTCTTGTTGCGCAATAATGTGGTTAGCGCATCTTGCCGCAAGCCGAATATACCTGTTATGAGAGTTCCAGTTCGTGAGATTTCACTTCATATAGTATTCAGTGTTTGCTACAGCAATTCATATCGAAGAATAAAAAAGAATCTGTAATGCAATAAATGGAACACTTCGGTACAAATATTAACTAACCAATTTTAGTTACTGTCCATAAGGTAATGGGTATGCTAATGATGGAACCGGTATTGAAGAAATGCAAAGCTGAATGTTCTCAAGTTTCATTGTAATTTACGAAAAATACATCAAATAAACTGTGCGAGAGGAACCAACTGAAATGAATTCGACACTAAGTAGTCTGCACTTCAGGATGGACAGTTGTTTACAGCGAACTGTAACGTAAGAATACCTGACTTATGATTGAGGCAGTGATCGAACAATGATTTTAAAAAAAGGGGTGGCGATAAACCCAGGGGAAGAACCTTCCCTACTTTTTACCTCCGTTTTCTCGAGGCTATCGCGACGTTCAGATAAACCTTTGTCATTAGAATGTGGAAAGCCCCAAACTATGACCACCATAGATAATCGACAATTTATTGCCTACTGTCATGGCAGGTATACTTCCTTCAGTGTTTTTGATACATGGCTGAATTAAGTGAGATTGGTACTTGAAGAACTCTCCAATTGGTATTTAGGTGTGTAAAACATCCGTGACGGGGGCTCCGGATTCGAATAACTGGTGAATCGCTGGTATGTATTCTCTGTTTAGGTTAGTTTAGTTTGTAAGCTGCCGTTCGGGCAACCTTCTGTCATAGAAGCGATAGGATTTATAATCAGAGGCGCAGCAACAACTTGAGCTGGGGAAGGGGGCAGAGCTCGGGGTGGGGGAGTGCAAGTCAAACAGAGACCACCATTTTCTTAATGTATTAAATTTAATACAGACTTGTTGTCTTCTTTCATTTGGGTTCATCATTAGTCAATCCAAAAGGGGCATTTTGTTTAGAGACATTATGCTTTTTATCATGATATCCGCATGTTTTGAAAATATATATGACATATGTTTAACTGACTCAGTTATAAACGTGAAAACGCAAGTAATGTTATATTTTATAGCAGTAGATTAATTTATTACGAACTTAAAGTAAGTGTAGATCCTCAAAATAAAAATAAAGTAATTGCGTGTCTATAATAAACTCAAAATTAAGAATAACTGCTTCAACACTAACAAGGAATTTACTACAGCATGAGTTTTGCGAAGTTTCTGTGCAAACAAAATTATGCAGTGATACGGAATATGGCAATACTGAAAGATAAATGCGATTATACAAGTATTCTTTACGTGATAAAAAGTTCTTGTATTTTAAAAATTAAATATATGTTGCCTTACTATCTGCCGCTACCAGAAATGATTCGTTTTGCATTATATCACTAAAAATTTCAGTCTCAGAAAATAACTCCACGAATTTGATCAAACCGGCGTGTAGAGAACTGATCAAGCAAACGTACTTTACCTGCATTCTCATTACTTTCGGCTAGTGACCACGGAAACCGAAAAAAATCACTGGTTATGGGTAGCGGCAGCAGAATTTCGCGAATGTATTTCACGACCAGTTGTACTGCACAACACTTCAGCTCAGATCCACTCTCGTGATTGGATGGTTTCCGTGTCACGCGTCTTAGGTGTGAGCGCGCGATTCACAAACGTACAATATTGAAGTTACCCAATTATGATTGGCCGGTCAAGTAGGAAAATGTCTTCTCACAAAGACACGCCAACCAATAAGGAAAAGGAAACTTCTGGTACGGCCATAGAGAACTGAAATCTAACATTTTCGGAAATCATTTCGCGAAATTTGGGTGTGTCTAATAATGAGCGGATTAGATCACTCATAATCAGCGGTTTTCACAAATTTGCTAATTCTTACACTTACGTGCATTACAAAACGGAAAAAAAAGATACATCTATTCAGTACTCTCAAATGTTCAGCTAATATTTTTAATTCGACGTTTATGCATGTAACTTTCTTTTGGCTGCGTCGTGACGAACTTTATCCACGAGCCGAAACAGCGAGCGGCCATTAACTGGCCTCCACTAGGTGCTGTAAACATGCACAGTCCCGCCTTGTGGCGTGGGACTGGGTTATGCAGGCCCTCGTGGGGAAGATACCAGACAGAGGCACTCCGTTTCGCTCTCAGCCGACATTTCTCTACCATGTCGTCCTTCGCCTGAGTGAGCGACAATTCCTTGCCTCTTCGTCACAACGCATTCGGTCTCTCACAGGTACAGGCTGCTCACGATAAAAATGAGCTCTTTTGAAATTAACCTTAGAAAAAGTAACTGCCTCTGTCTGAATATGACAGGCGCACTGAGTGACATTCGCCCAGTAAAGTTGGTAATTCTGGATGGAAAGTAGTAGGGCCTAGCATATCTTAACGTCGAATAAAAAGTTTTATGTAATCATTTATAATGACATAAATGATTTCTTTCACTTTCTGTTTTTTTTTTCTAATGCATCGAAGTGTAGAAATGAACAGATTGGTGAAATGTTATTTTTTCTAATAATTCCACATTTCACTTGACCGACGCACAAAGAAAGTGATGAGGCCCACGACAAAGTTACTTTTACATAAGGCTGAAGAATACACAACTCGCATACAAGTAGATCTTCAAAAGTGCTCATTGACCGCGAAATTTCGCGACTTCATTTGAGGACAAGTTAAACTTCGAACACGTGTAAATTTGACTTTATTACCGATTTGATCGCAGTTAGTAAGCAACGCCCTGGACGAATTATAACGGGTGGCTAGAACTCCGAGTATCTCGCGTATTCATACTGTTACGACTTATAAAAAGATGTATTCTTCTAGTTTATGAAAGCGTACAAGTTGGGGTTAGGCGTAACTCAATGGTACGCAATATTTATATCTTTTTCGTCCCTATATTGAAATCATATAAATTACATCTCATTTACAACCTTATAGTTAGTCTTTAACTCTGAGGAGCTGTTTTGTAGTAATTGGTTACATTGTGTTAAAAATTATTACATTTTATTATTTAATTATTTAATAACATTAAATCCACTCTGAATAGTTTGTAAGTATGTCGTCACCTTATTCATAGGGATAGGAACATTCCGCGAGTTCATTTCAGGACAAGATAGACGTCAAACACATGTACACTGAAGGTGACTTTGCAATTGGATCGTAGTTTATTAGACACGCCCTGGACGACTCTGAGCCAATAGCATACTTGCAAGGAAACAAGTAGCGAGTGTCATACTGGCAGGTGTGAAGTAACACTGACTACTTTATGGGGCAGCAGTCAATGAACAAACATCCGAGGCTCGAGTATACGCATGACTGTGGAGTCTAGCCTACAGGTCATTGAACTCGCGAATTTTTCCTATCCCTACTTATTCACGATACCGAAGGCTGCTGACTAGACGTATGTCGGCGGACGGCAAGCCCACGTCTCTGTACGTCTTCCTGATGCAGTGTCTCGACGACAAAGACCTCGTTCGCCGTGTTTTCAGCCGTACTATCTGACCCGTGTTTAGTAACAAGCGGCCCTGCCTTCGGTCCTAGGAAGGGGCGGGGGAGGGGGGGAGGGAAGGAGGGCCGTTTTAACCGCTCAAGGCTTCGTTCCACTTCCTCCTTGTATGTTTGTGCTCTGGAAATAAGGCTAGCACGCGAGTTGCTGCACACAACTATCAACTTGCAACTACTAAAACTACTCTTAAAATTAAGGGGGTGAACCACGTCGCACACACCCTCGAATTCTTACTGTGCTTGCTTGGTTACCTGTTAAATTGAGCTGCGTACTGTCCCATACGCACGGACACTTTCACACGTTGATATAGAGTTTTAAAAACCTACGATGTGATTTGAAACACTAATAAAACTAACCTGTAAGGCTCCCGCCAGCTCCACGTCACTATAAAAAGATCTTGAAACATCTTGGGTACCGGGAAGATAACTGTCAATGCCCGTGTTTATTTTCACGTGCAGCAACAACTAGACCTGGCAGATAAGTGTGCAGCGGACTGATGTTTCAGTGATTCGTCACCGGAGCGCAGCACAGTCGCAGGCAAGCTTGGTGACCAGCTTGTGATGGTCCGTGCGCCGCCCAGAAACGTGACGTTTCGTTACGTTGTTTCCGGCTACTTGGTCAAGAGGACGGAAGTTGAGGGCATACTGCAATATTATTGGGTGTTTAAATTTTCATTTGGTTAGACCCTCTAAGGGATATTGGTGTCCTCTGCATAGGTCACCATATTTGGTAATGTCAAACGCTATTGGTTGTGATTAGCTTGATCCATCCCAGGAGTATTTGAAAACCCCAACGATTTCTTGGAAATGCAGGTTTTGAGGGGAAAATTAATTTGATTGGTAGCGCAGGAGGGTGGACCTGTGTATTTAATGCCGATACACGCTGCCGTCGGTGTCAGTTCAGCGACCTCGAGGGGGCAAGCTTCTACGAGAGATAAGTCTTATTGATACAGAAATGTAGGCTCATAAAGCAAACAGATCTCTTACGTCACTTTGATTTTAGGCGAGGGCCATGCTGGCCGGAAATTTTTAAAAAAGTTTTTGCGAAATGTTGGCCTTTTATCCAAAATCCGATAATGTTACCTTTTGTAACCAGTGACCATGTTGTAACCGAGAAATAAAAACACTTCTAACTCAATGGTAAACATTTGTAAACATTTGCAAACATTTGTAACCACTTTCAAACAATTGTAACCCAGCCATTAATTACTGCCTTAGCCTTTTGTATCATGTAGGAGATATGCGAAACTCCTTGTTTTTATAACATTTTTAAGAGAAAACTTTACGAAGTTTAGGGCTTTTGTGAAAATCATATTTACTCGCGGGAGTTAAGGCTGGCATTGCTTAGCAGTTTCTCCCATCCACTTGGGATCGCGAGTAAATTAGCAAATAGCCATTGCGGTTGTAATGTTTTTTTTATTAATGACCAGAATGGTGTTGCCAAAATGGGTTTTTCCTGGTGTAGGAACCAAAAATAATGTTGTAATGTGAATAGTAAATGTAGGTGCGACACAAATAAAGCCGCCATTTTGTAACGATGGTAATTCTGGGTTACTTGCTTAATATATTTTTTGATGGCCTTTTGCATTTTGTATTTACTTATTAAAATGGCCAGTAAGAGGCATAAACATAACCTGTATGAAAAAATTTGCAAGTATTAGCTGAATATCAGCGAACGTATTGGTACCTGAAGAATCTGGTTTCATTTTACTCTAATTTTAGTTGGCAACCTGGCTTTTTATGTACATTTTCTAAATAAATTGTTATATATGGGAAAGGAAAATAATCATGCTAATTTTTCAACATGGAATGTAAGAGTGATAACGAATGGAAGTTTTCCACTTGTAATATTTATGAAATATGAAAAAAAGAATTGAAAGACCATACTGAAAATAAAGAATATTACCACACTGCTTTGTTTCTGTTACAATTCGTTTATGACTATCAACTTACCCTTACACTGTACAGAAAAGTGGTTTTATAACTATAAGAACTTACCCTTACACTGTACAGAAAAGTGGTTTTATAACTATCAACTTACCCTTACACTGTACAGAAAAGTGGTTTTATAACTATCAACTTACCCTTACACTGTACAGAAAAGTGGTTTTATAACTATCAACTTACCCTTACACTGTACAGAAAAGTGGTTTTATGACTATCAACTTACCCTTACACTGTACAGAAAAGTGGTTTTATAACTATCAACTTACCCTTACACTGTACAGAAAAGTGGTTTTATAACTATCAACTTACCCTTACACTGTACAGAAAAGTGGTTTTATAACTATCAACTTACCCTTACACTGTACAGAAAAGTGGTTTTATGACTATCAACTTACCCTTACACTGTACAGAAAAGTGGTTTTATAACTATCAACTTACCCTTACACTGTACAGAAAAGTGGTTTTATAACTATCAACTTACACTTACACTGTGCAGAAAAGTGGTTTTATAACTATCAACTTACCCTTACACTGTACAGAAAAGTGGTTTTATAACTATCAACTTACCCTTACACTGTACAGAAAAGTGGTTTTTTGCATGGCTCGTGCCATTCGTTGTGTTCTGATGGTTTTGCTATGACTTATGCAAATCCTGCCTTGCCACTCCCTTGGTTTAGGACGCAGTAAGGTCAGAAACTCTGAGCCAGTAGTAGGCAGGAAGTAGTAGTGTGAATGAATGTTGTACAGTACTGTACAAAGGCCTCCCTTGACCGCAACAACCAATAAGTAAACGATAGTGTCTCGACTACATAGAGAATTGTCAAGCCTATCCTGGTGACAAATCAATCCGCGGATTAATCGGGGCTCTACCAATAACTGTACGAGAAATACGGCCGAATACCGTGTTAACTGGTCTGGAGTTACACTGGAACAACCGCCTATAAACAACTAACTAAGCCTCGGGAACCTACATCACGGATTGTGTAGTATAGCGAAAATATTTATGGCCATGCTAGACTTCAATAGCCTACGTTCACAGCCACAACGCCCTCTGATTATTGGCCTTATTTGACTGGAGCAATCGTAATAAAGTATTTAGACACTGAACATCCGTAATTCGCGGAAAGACACTTTACGCACGTGACACTTAAAATCATCACATAACGAACGTGCATATCAACAAAAGTGTTTTGGAGAACAATTGGTCTTGAAATCTTTTCGCCAAAAACACCTGTCCCTAAGTATACCTTGTTGCCGAACGCATCCTCGATATTTCCAGGTCTCTACTCACAGAGATCGGAAATCCTCACTTAACCATTCGAGAACTAGTTAAACTAACTTATTCATTACCAGTGAACTTAATTGTGCACACAGCACTTAGGAAAGTTCTTACCGTACATAGTGAAGATCAGTGAACAATGATTGACACCCGATTTTCGCGAAAAGAATTCACGACCAGTTGTATTCGACAACACTTTAGCTCAGGTCCATTTTAGTGATTGGATGGTTTACATGTTACCCGTCTTAGGTGTCTGCGCGAGAATCACAGGCGTGCAGTATTGAAGTTGCCAAACTCTGATTGGCCAGTCAAGCAGGAAGATGTCGTCTCACAAAGACACGCCTCCAATAAGCAAAATACAGCTGCTGGAACGTCCGTGGGGGATTGAAATGTAGCACGTGCGGAAATATTTTCGCGAAAATCGGGTGTCCCGAGAGATGATCTTCCCTGAAGATAACGGATTCGCAAGTCGTGCTGCGACTCAAAGCTGCGAATGTTCTCGTATCATTACCAGGAACACAGAGCGTATAGCCAGAGACTAGAAAATCTCGCGATTTCATTTCAGGTCAAGATAGACTTCAAACACATGTGTGTTTCTGCTACATTTGTAATTGGATCACAGTTTATTATCCACGCCCAGGTTATCTCTGAGCCAATACGAGACGGAGATGGGAGCAAGGACCAAACCTCGTGCTACTTCGTCTGAGGTAAATAAAAAGGCTCCACACTGGGCCAGCAGCCAATGAACAGAAAGCTGATATTTGATAATACATAGGACCTTTGAGTATAGCCAACATTTTGTTAAAAACCAAATTTACCTGTCCCTACATATAGCTAGGGGCACCTGTTTCTCGCGAGATTATTACAGGTGAAGTTGTGTTCCAACGCCCTTTAGCTCAGAAGCACTTTAGTGATTGGATAATTTGATGTGTTCCGCGTCTTATCTGTCCGCCTGCGAATAATGGTTGGTCAGCATTGGAGAAACTTAATTCTGATTGGCTCACTCATGTAACAGACTGTCTTCACACATAAACAAGTGCCCAATAGCCGAATGAAGACTGCAAGTGCGCACATAGGATATTGGCCTCTAGCCTCCGAGTAAATATTTTCGCGAAAGACAGGTGGCTCTACATATAGCTGGAGACCTGCAAAATTCACGTTATTATTTGGCATCTAGCTAAACTTCACAGTACTATATATACTCGGGCAGGCGTCGTTTCTCTATTGGCTGCTGCATAAATGTGAAGCCACTCCCTTTCTGACTGGACTGCACGTGTTTGGACTAGACAAATGTGAGGTTTTTATTTATTGGCTGTGAGTTACCCACGAGCGTGTCAAACAAAGTATGGCCCAATGACAAACTTATCACAAAGGTACATGTGTTTGAAGTTTAATGTGTCCGCAAATAATAACGCGAATTTTGCAGGTCTCCACATATAGCTAATTAGTAGATACCTGAAGAATTCGCAGATTCATTTTGGGACAAGCTATAATTAAAATATGTGTGTTTATATACCTTAAGCCACTGATCCACACTGCGTTTGACACCTCCTGAAGAAAGGTGTCCAATTGTCGCCTTCCACTATGAGAGCAGACAACTTACGTGGAGCTGACATTAATAAAGACGTGAAAAATTCGCGGATTAATTCTGGGACAAGCTATAATTGGAAAACTCTTTCATTTGTGTAACATTTTCCATTGGTCCACGCGTTGTTTAACACCTCCTGGAGAACCATGGGCCAATGAGAAAAAAAAAAAAGCAACAAAATGCACGCCTAGTCGTCGTTCTACACTGTGGCAGCAAGTAACCAATAGGCAATCGATATCTGCACGGTCTCGAATAAGATCATGGAGTCTAGCCTGTAGGTCGTTGAACTCGCGAATGTTTCAGGTCTCTAGATATCGGCATATCTGTACATAAGACTGTAGAGTCTACCCTGCAGATAATTGAACTCGCGAATTTTTTAGGTCTCTAATAATTGGTAGGGATTCCATAATTTCGCGTCATAACTCCGTGCCAGAGTATACGGAAAACTAGTATATGTTGGTTTCATATGTTCCGTTAAAGCTCCTCTACTCTGACACACCCTGAGTGATTACAACCAATAATAAATGTTCATGTAACAGGAGAATGAGTAATGCCCGTGGCGACAGCCAATAAGAAAGCGACGCCTGCTGGAGTAGGCATATGTACGGGACTGTTGAGTTTAGCTAGGTGCTGTTTTATAGCGAACGACCTGGAACATTCGCAGATTAATTTTGGGAGAAGCTAGAATTCAACAACACGGACTTTAATGCCACATTTGTAGAGATGACGGAAAACCGCGAAATTCTTTTGAGCCGACATGCCTTCTATAACACTCTAACCAGTTTATTCTTTTATGGTTGGATGACAAAGGGTTTGGATCGGCTAAGTTGTTTGCAGACCAATCACGAACGTTCTGCTTTGTAGTATCAGAATCCTCATTGGCCCAGTGAAATTAGGCAGTATCTTCGTACATGCATAACAGCCAATAATGAAAGAAAACGGTCGGACATGTGTACAGTAAGTTGAATCCTAGCAAACAGCCAACTTTTCCCGCTATAAGCCATCACCTCTACACATTTGCAATGTTCGCGTTTCGCCACAAAAATAAACCGCTGCGCTATTTCACCCCTGTGTATTGATCTACTCTATAACCGCACTGCAGCCGCTGTAGACCAATTATTGGACGAGTTGAGATAAACATTCCTTCGCGTGAAGTTGTATTTCGCGGCAAAAATTTTCATCGTGGTGTTTTATATGACAGACTCAAAATCCTCGCGAATCTCACATGTTAAAACCGAAACCTCTTGCATTATAAATATAAATACTTCGATAATTCATGAGTAGAGCCTCGAGTATTTCGCGGATTGATTTCGCATCAGGCTAGACTTAACAGTCCTCTGTACGCTCGAGACACTATCGTTTGCTTATTGGTTGCTGCGATCAAGTGATGCCTTCGCACAACACTGTTCAATGCCAACTCATCCTACTACTTCCTGCTTACGACTGACTCACAGTTAAACAGGGCGTGTCTAAACAAATGCCGTCCAATTACAATGGAAAAAAGAAAAGAACAAGTGATTGTAGTCTATCTCGCCAGAGAGTGAATTCGCGAAATACTCGGGGCTCTATTCGTGAGCTCAAGGGGGCCGCGGTGGTGTTCTGGTTAGACTACTCGCCTCCAACATATGCGATCCGGGTTCGATTCCCTGAGTTTTAACATGTGGGGATCGTGCTGCACGATGTCGCTGGTCGACGTGTATTCTCGGGGATCTCCCGTTGCCCCCGCCCTTTCATTCTGGGGCTGCTCCATACACACCTCGCTTCACCCTCATCGGCTCTCAGTACCTCGATGTTAAGAGCCGCCCAAATTCTCTTCACTCACTCCACTCTCCAACAAAGTGTTTTTCTAGGTGTAGGTGGGCTGTTTGTCCTCTGTACAGTTCCGTGCTCTGCGTCGCGGTGGAGGGGGCAGACGGCCCGCAGACAGGACTATGTCGGCGAGGGTCAGAGGTCACGTGGGCAAGGGGCGGCCTGTGGATGGACGTGGCGAGATGATAGCCCCTCCCCCTGACGGAACACTCGCCGGGGGCGCAGTAAATCACTCTGCTCGCGTCGAGGTGTTGAGTCTCCCCCTACCCCCCTCCCCCACATTTATTCTCCACGTGACATCACGAGGTGAACGTCCACCCACACCATAACAATTCGGCTCTCGGTGCCGCTTTCTTCGTATTTTTATTTGGACTTATTACTATCGTAAGTAATTGATTACCCAACTTCAGATCAGTTGGTAGAACTTCGTAGAGGGAACGTCACTGTAATCTTCATTTAATTTCCTCGAAAATTTGTTGTCTGTTCAGTTGCAGTTGTTTTATTTGTGATGTACTTAAACTATTCCGACCTAGTGTACACTATTGTGTAGGTAATTTTTGTCTGTACTGCACACTGCGGAGCTCAATGGCCAATGATCTTACCTGTGGGTAAATTACTCGCAAACCGTCTTACTGGTCTAGGTCATAATTTTTCATATAACTGTAGCCGAACATATAGCCTACAGCTCATTGGCTGTAACAATGAAACAAGTGTTGTGTTATCTTAATTACAGCATGCATTATAATTTATTTTTTATTTGCGATACCTGAAACCATTAATTAAAGTGAGTCTGAAAGAGTTCAAAGTCTCAAAAATGCTGGTTTTCTTCATTAAAACCAATACGCTGTAGTCTTTTTGCTTGTTGATCAGTGATCAGTAGCGATACCCACATTTCGTGAAAAGATTACCGCGCAAAATTCGCGTTATTTTCTGGCAGCACGCTAGAATTCACCGTCCTATACATTGTCGAGCCGTTGCCACTTCTTTATTGGCTTCTGCAACAGTGTGGAGAAATTTTCCCATCCGGCTTGATTGGACGTGATTGGGCTAGCTTCTTGTTAGTGGTTTTCTATTGGCCCAAAGCCGTCCTGGGCATGTCCTAACAAACTGTAGTTCAATGACAAATGGCAATACAAAACATAAGTGTTTGAAGTCTCACCTGTCTTCAAATAATAACGCGAATTTTGCATGTGTCTAATTACCACACATGATTAATTTCAATATAGGCTATTCACGGTAAAGTGAGCACTTTATAAGGCCCTTTTAAATTTTTCTTTTTATCCAGTTTCCATTTCCCTGCTGCTTTTTAATATTAACATTGCAATGTGACCAATAAACACAGTGTATACATTTCACCACCCCCAATATTAAATGCCCGAGGCTGCAATAAGATATATTTATTAGTGGTTAATGAC
Source organism: Dryococelus australis (assembly GCA_029891345.1). NCBI lineage: Eukaryota > Metazoa > Arthropoda > Insecta > Phasmatodea > Phasmatidae > Dryococelus > Dryococelus australis. The sequence continues at coordinate 193,888,977 of CM056998.1, read as the reverse complement.
TGTTGGGAGGGCCCTTAAAAAGTGCTCACTTTACCGTGAACTGCGTATTCCTTACGGAAGAGCCAGCGGTTTTCTTTTGCTTATTGGCGGCGTGTCTTTGTGAGAAGATATTTTCTTACTTGATTGGCCAATCAGAAGTAGGTTACTCCGATACCGTACGTCAGTAATTAGTGAGCAAACACCTAAGACGCGTATAACCGTTGTGAGTCTCAACTAAGGTGTTATGAAATACAACTGGTCGTGCATTCTTTTAGCGAATATCGGATGTCCCTAGTGATCAGGTATATAAGCAAGTCATAACATTGCACAGTAGCATGGTCCGGGTAGTTTAAGTTCATTGGACACTGAACCTCGCAGAGTACAGTACCTGTTAAATCTAAGCTTCGTGTATAACATGTACACAGTTGTTTACAATGGCTACGAAAGGGCTTAACTGAAATGGAAGATTTCAACCTAGACCTATATCTAGAGACCTGAAGAGTTCGCGGATTCATTTTGGCACAAGTTAGAATTAAAAACACGTGAGTTAATATACCTTGAGTCATTGGTCCACACGGTGTTTGACACCTGAAGAACGTTGTCCAATTATCGGTGGCTGAGCGGTCAGCCTGCTCGCCTCCAACCAAGGCGATCAGGGTTCAATTCCCGGCCGGGTCACTCCGGAATTTCCCCTGTGTTAATCGTGCCGAACGATGCCGTTCGTCGTCGGGTTTTCTCGGGCATCTGCCGTTTCACCCGCCCTTTCGTTCCGGCGCCGCTCCATACTCGTATCAATCACCCTCATCGGCTCTCAAGACCTCCATGTTAAGAGCCGTTCAAATCTCTTCACTCTCTTTTCAGTCACTCCTCAAAGGGTTAAATTCGGGATTTTTCGAGTTTCAAATATTTAATAACCTTTTAACTCTACTTTCCAAGTTAAAGTTAAATGTTCTTATCCCTGTGTGTAATATCGCCCATATACAAATACAGCCTTCGTAAAACAATTTATGGAGTGTTGGGTTATGTAATACAAAAAAACACACGCAGGTACGAGCGAACTACGTAAAAATGTGCAAATCTGGGATACCTAAAAGTACGCGTAATTACAGTCTACATAAACAACTATGAAGTTACGGGCCAGTAAATGTTAAAACATAGTTTTGTAAGGTGTTCGTGTAACCGTACGCCAGGTTTACACAATCCACTTTTCAATGCCTTTGAGGACAGGCAACAAGCCACTAACAATTTCCGGCAGAATAGGCGAGCATTGTTGTGTATGGGCAACCAGGAAGAATGTCAGAAAAACTGCCTGCAAATGGTTCAATCATTCACGACCAAGTACCAGCCTTTGTCAACGACTGTGTCAAATGGAGCAATCATTCACGACCAAGTACCAGCCTTTGTCAACCACTGTGTCAAATGGTGCAATCATTCACGACCAAGTACCAGCCTTTGTCAACCACTGTGTCAAATGGAGCAATCATTCACGACCAAGTACCAGCCTTTGTCAACCACTGTGTCAAATGGAGCAATCATTCACGACCAAGTACCAGCCTTTGTCAACCACTGTGTCAAATGGAGCAATCATTCACGACCAAGTACCAGCCTTTGTCAACCACTGTGTCAAATGGAGCAATCAATCACGACCAAGTACCAGCCTTTGTCAACCACTGCGTCAAATGGAGCAATCATTCACGAACAAGTACCAGCCTTTGTCAACCACTGTGTCAAATGGTGCAATCATTCACGACCAAGTACCAGCCTTTGTCAACCACTGTGTCAAATGGAGCAATCATTCACGACCAAGTACCAGCCTTTGTCAACCACTGTGTCAAATGGAGCAATCAATCACGACCAAGTACCAGCCTTTGTCAACCACTGCGTCAAATGGTGCAATCATTCACGACCAAGTACCAGCCTTTGTCAACCACTGCGTCAAATGGAGCAATCATTCACGAACAAGTACCAGCCTTTGTCAACCACTGTGTCAAATGGTGCAATCATTCACGACCAAGTACCAGCCTTTGTCAACCACTGTGTCAAATGGAGCAATCATTCACGACCAAGTACCAGCCTTTGTCAACCACTGCGTCAAATGGAGCAATCATTCACGAACAAGTACCAGCCTTTGTCAACCACTGTGTCAAATGGTGCAATCATTCACGACCAAGTACCAGCCTTTGTCAACCACTGTGTCAAATGGAGCAATCATTCACGACCAAGTACCAGCCTTTGTCAACGACTGTGTCAAATGGAGCAATCAATCACGACCAAGTACCAGCCGTTGTCAACCACTGTGTCAAATGGAGCAATCATTCACGACCAAGTACCAGCCTTTGTCAACCACTGTGTCAAATGGAGCAATCATTCACGACCAAGTACCAGCCTTTGTCAACCACTGTGTCAAATGGAGCAATCATTCACGACCAAGTACCAGCCTTTGTCAACCACTGTGTCATTAAGGTGCAATCATTCACGACCAAGTACCAGCCTTTGTCAACCACTGTGTCAAATGGTGCAATCATTCACGACCAAGTACCAGCCGTGTCAAATGGAGCAATCATTCACGACCAAGTACCAGCCTTTGTCAACCACTGAGTTAAATGGTGCAATCATTCACGACCAAGTACCAGCCTTTGTCAACCACTGTGTCATTAAGGTGCAATTGGCCTGGAAGCAGGTTGAATAACATTTATAAAATTTCCTAAAATTTTAATGAGAAATACTTATCATATTTACAAACCTTTTTAAAATGCAACGATATACTTTGAGAATGGTTCACGGGCGTCATAGAATGGATGCTGGTTCGAGTCCCAGTGATGTTATATTCATGAATGCATTTCGAATTTTTTATCCTTCTTCTACCTTGTTTTTCACTGCAAATAGCAAATATATTTTCTAGCGCATTATATATATATATATATCGACTTCTTAACGAAGTAGGTTGAAATATGAGCATTTATTTATAATATTACAAATATTTGTACTGCCATTTCTACCAGAAAAACCTTTTGTGGCTCTACGTAACCTGTATTTGGCAAAAGACTTCCAAAAAATATCTTGTAAAAGTAATAAAACCAATAATTTTGTACATAAAATTCGTCACGCGTGCGTTGCTTATCTACACGTGTTCTGTACAATCATTACATACACAAAAATAAGTGAATGTTATGTGTTACTCGCACAAATTTGTTGCGTAGATTTAAGAAAATCTTGTAAACATATTAAATAATATGACCAATTTAAAAGTTGTCAAATCATTTACGCTTTTGATATAATTATTTATTGCAAAGAAACCGTTTTCTTCGGCCTCCTGGAACCAAACCTTTGAAAAATCACCCTAGGCGTAACATGTCAACCTGTGTTCAACCACTTGTATTCCAAAATTATATAACCCTGTGATTAACGCTGAAGTACTGTGTTCTTGAATAGATTAATAAAATATTTAGTATCTTCTATTACTTGTAATATTCATTTTGTATTAAATATGAATTAACAACAGCAAGAGTAGCCACATGTTGGCAATGGCTGGTAAGAAATAGTTCACAGTTACAATATTTTTTTAACCTTTTTTTAAGGTATACTAATTGTGAATTAAACGTTGCCAAATGTTATATTTGTATTGTTAGGTAGCACTGATAGAAACACATTTTATTGCTGCAGTAAAAAATATCAGCGGAAATTACCGTGCGTAGGCTCGCTCTAGTGACACGGTTTTTTTTTTCGTCCGGAAGAAAAGTTTAAGCGAAGCGGATCGTGTCGCTCTCTCCTCTCTCTCTCTCTCTCTCTCTCTCTCTCTCTCTCTCTCTCTCTCTCTCTCTCTCTCGTTCGCTCTCTTTTCTTTCTCTCGCGAAGTTCGTTCCACCTGTGTGGCAGGAAAATAATAAATCTTGTTATTTCTAATTTCAGAACATTTTATACTAATTACAGCAACAATAATGATGTTTGAAATTGTAATTTACAACTGAAACGAGATTTTATTGTTTAAATACCTGTTATATGTTATTTAGGTGTGATGCGATGGCACGATGCTTAAAAATCCAGGAGGTTGGCAGACGTGGTGTGGAAAGGAGAATCTAGATCACGAACTCGTCCCACCCAACCCAACCCAATATGGCGGGCGATTATACCCATTGCCTTACGACTGGCAGTTATGTGGCGACGTGATAATGACACGGCGTGTTTCTGAACGAAGCGTCAAGTTCGTACTAGTGTTTTTTAAACATCGTAGCAAGTTACAATGTTGTGATAAAAATGTGCTTCCACGGCAGGGTTAGATGTGTTGTATTGTGATCGCAGTGTTTGGAATGGCGTGGTGGCTGCGTTGTAATCGTTACGCAGGCCAGGTGTGTGTGTGTGTGTATGGATTTCAAATATATGCAAAATGTGTACGTTTTAACCATGAACTGATGTTATGACGAAGTTACTTATTGAAATTCACTTCTGTTTATCACAACGTTGTACCTTTGCGCTAGGTGTTTGAAACATAGTTGTGTAATGAGCTTACGTTTCTGTGATTTGAATGTCTGCCACAATCCCCTCAAAATACTAAGCCCAACCAGATAAATTTAAATAAATAATACAATAAACCGACAAACCCGTAAGTACTAATGCATGTAAACATTGGCGGAATAAACGTTAAGGTAGGCTTATATGTTTACATGTTCACCACTATCTTTAACGTTTGTCAATGCTACAAACAATAAATACGCGACACGAGTTGCGTGCTTGAATTCACCGTGTCCCTTCGTTTTTATTTTTATTCCAAATAAGGCGATCCTTTTAACGAAATAACCCAGCACATATTAATAACAACAGGTTAAATACTATTGCTGTTTCCGACACAGTTGTAACAAACACCGTCGTGGCAAAATATTAATATGTGTAATGAGCTATATCGTGTGTAACAAATAGTTATAGAGCCGACCTAAATATTGTTATAGGCCTAAATTGTGATCATTCGTAGGAAATATGACAGCATTCTTTGAACAGCTACCAACGCATTTGACAGTTATAAAAGTAGACGTCACATGGCAGTGTTTATGTTTACGTGTAGTGGAATGATACGTAATCAATAACCAAAATTATATATCTAGCAGGGCTTCAGAAAAGGTCGAAGTTATCGAGAATCAACTATACCTCGACATACCTGATCGTATTATGGGACTGTCTTACTATCAGTTTTTTTTAAATCCACGGCTAAGTTCCGGGCGTCATATAAAAGCTCTTAGAATCTATATAGTTGCTTAAAAAGTTCTAGGGGCCATGGTGGCCGAGCGGTTAGACTGCTCTCCTCCTACCAAGTCGAACCGGATTCAATCCCCAGCCGGGTCACTCCCAGATTTTCGCAAGTGGGAATCGTGCCGGACGATGCCTCTGGTCAGCTGATTTTCTGGTGACTCTCCCGTTTATCCCGCCCTTTCATTCTGGCGCTGCTCCATTCTCACCCTTAAAACCTCGTTGTTAAGGGCCGCCCAAATCTCTCATCTCAAATCAGAAGTTCTACAAAGCAAGTGCGAACAATTATGACGTAGCTAAATGTTTCGTTTCCATTATTTACGCTAGTAACTTCTTAGTAGTGAAAGCGTTGAAATAGTTAGTAGAATGTACCATTACTTTTTAATGGCCTGAAATTGTCCGAAATATTTTCGGATATTCCTTAATAATAAAAATCTTTAGCACATTATAACGCGTTTGATTTTATAGTGTCGTACTATTTTTCATTTTTCAGAATAACGCTAATAGGCTACAGGTTATTTTCTTGCTATCATTTATATTATATACACATTATTTTCTTATCATTTATATTATATACACATTATTTTCTTGTTATCATTTATATTATATACACATTATTTTTGTGACTGTGGCCTTCTTCGCAATTAGTCTTGATAAAGGCTGTTCACGACAAAGTGAGCACTTTTTAAATCAACCTTAGAAACAAATCACTGCCCCTGTATGCATATATTTTAACGGGTGCGCTGAGTGACATGCGCCCGGTAAAGTTGGTAATGATAGATGGAAAGTAGTTCCATATCTTAACGTGTAATAAGTGTAAGGTAACAATTTGTAACAACTTGAATTATGTCTATCGCTTCCTGTTTTTTAATGTATCGAAATGTAAAAATATTATTATACACTTTCACTTGTCCGGCGCATGAATAAAGTGATGAGGCCCACGGCAATGATTATTTTACATAAGGCGGAAGAACACACAAGTAGATCTTAGGCAAGGCTTCACATAGTTCTCATTTTACCGTGACCAGCCTACATACGTGTTTTTATTAACTTCCACAGAAAATTATTTCTAACTGCCCATCGCGCGTATTAATTTCATAAGGGACAAACTGACTAGATGATTGTCGCAGCACGTACAATAATGGTTTAGAAATGTCTACTAAAACATTATCTATAAATAGAGACCCGTATATTTCGCGGATTCATTTGGCAATTAGTAGACGCCATAATCCTTAGCGTGCTAGAGCCTCAACTAGTTGATCATTGGCTGACGCCCAAGTTGTGTCCGAGGATAGGTAGCACGGTATTTGAGGTTCTCTTTCTTGCAGTTCAGTTATTGGGCTGAATTCTTCCAGGGCGTGGCTCAGACACTGCCACCCAATTGGGAGAGGAAGTCAAATGTATACGTGTTTGAAGTGTAGTTTCCCTTCAAATGAATCCGCCAAATTTCCGGGTCTCTATTATAAATAGTCCTTTTCATTTATCTTGCATGCCATAATAGGGAATAAAACAACGTGATAATTTAGAAATCATAAAAAAGGAATGGTTCTTTCTCACGAATTCAATTAATATGTACAGGAGCAGTGAGAGTTCGTTAAAAGATTTCGCGACAAGATAGAGTTCAAAGTACTGTGGGGTCATCCATATTTTTTTATTTATTTATTTTTATTTACTGAAGCTTGTTCTGGTCAGTGTTGACTGTTTGCGCACGAATCACGAAGGTTCAGTTTCAGAGTTACGGATGCTGAGTGGCTGGGCCATTAGCGAAAACGACAATAGCAACACAATGGAGGTAAGACAGCAGCCGAGGTGTGTACATAGTATTGAAGTCTGCTGTGTGCTCCTATTGTTTCGCGAATAATCAGTGGCCCTAATTATGTAGAATTTAAGTTAGACTAATAAAAAAAAAACTAACTTTCTCCGTATAGTTTTCATTGATAGCCCGAGGATTCACGTAGAGAAGATTCCTTAGCAAACTAAAAACGGTAAACATATAAAAATAAAATATATCAACTGCGAGTGTTTGGCTACGATAAAGATTAAAAAAAAAAAAAAAACTGTATACGTTAATCTGAAGTGATCGTTCTTATTGCACAGTTCACGAAATTACTGAGCTACCAAATAATTTTTTGTTTTCTTGGAATGCTTTTGATTAACTGGTCCTTTATTAGAAATATAATACGTATCAATTAATCAAATATATGTTATTGTACGATTAAATGTTTCTCCTGTGTCAGGGTACGTAAAGAAAAAATTTGTGACCAGACCACTACAAAGTGAAGGATGGAAAAGACAAAATAATTAAGTAGCTAAACAATTTTGTCATAAATGTATTGTTTCTAAAGATGCGTGTATGCCTACTTATTTTTAATTAGCAAATATAATTTAAAATTTACTTTTCATGTTGAAAAATCAAACACCTATTCAGAACCTCTATTTGCATTAGTTACGTATGGTATTTTTCTAGGTTGTAGGTGCTGTGGTCGTATTTTCTATAAGGTTTGCCTATGGTCGATGTTTAATCGATGGGGGTAGGAGAAAGTTTAAGCTTTAGGCTAGACCCGTAGGCTAGACCCTACTCACCTTTGTATTTTCGACCATATGCTTTCTCTTCAGTGGCTGGGGCCCCAGCGTGTATAACACATTCACGACTATTTGACACTTTTCTGAAGTCCTGCTAAATATCTAAAATCATGATATTCTGCACCCTCGTGCAAACTAAGCTTCACTAAGTCCAGAAAATTACACCACAGGACAACGCACCGAATTCGCGTGCACTCAGTTGTAATAATATTTTGTGTGCGATCTATTTCTTACTGAGCGTTACCAGCGCACATGTTTTGTTGCCGTTTTATTAATATTTATTATAAATACTATATTATAATTTATCAACAAAATATGGGCAAATCTTCAACTTAATGAAAAATGAGATATATTTTTTTTAAATGTAAACAGAGCTATAAAACGCTTGAGATAACTTACATGCGATAGTTGGGATATACAGTATAGCTACGGATAGGAACATTTCGCGAGTTCATTTCAGGACAAGATAGACGTCAAACACGTGTACGCTGAAGTTGACTTTGCAATTGGATCGCAGATTATTAGACACGCCCTGGACGACCCTGAGCCAATAGCAGACTTGCAAGGAAACAAGTAGCGAGTGCCATACTGCCAGGTGTGACGTAACACTGGCTACTCTCTGGGGCAGCAGCCAATGAACAAACATCTGAGGCTCGAGTATACACATGACTGTGGAGTCTAGCCTACAGGTCATTGAACTCGCGAAGTTTTCCTATCCCTAAGTATAACTAAACACGTGGTACTTGGGTGATTTTCCAAAGGTTTGATTCAAAAAGTGTAAAGATTCGCGAATAGACTATAGTCAGTTTTAATACAGCAGAAGATTTAATTGCACGGGATTCGATGCTCGTTCCCTTGCAGGTCTGTTATTGGATCAGAGTTCAACTGGGCGTCTCGGTAAAAATAATGGAATAGTTCTAAACATAAGAGAAAACACGTGTTTGAAGTATAGTTTATCCTAAAATTAAGTCGCGACGTTTTCCAGTCCGTATTAATCGTACACCGAAATATGAGTTTCCAAACCAAATTAAAAAAAAAAATACAATCGTATAACTAAAAATTACTATTTTTACTTAAGGAATGAAATGTGTCCGCCTACCAGTACTAAGCGTAGAGATTTTGGTGTTATGATTAACAATGCGAAATTCACGTGTATTGTAAGAATATGTTCTAATCGGAAGATTATTACTATTGCGGCATCTACAAGAGTAAAGTGCATGTTTATTAATAATAATATTCTTACCTCACATCATTATTAGAGATGGTTGAAAGTCGCGAAATTTCTTTTGAGATATTACATCCTCTATAACACTCTATATCTACTGTATTATTTCATTATTTGAATAACAACTATTTTGACTCCACTAAGTTGTTTGCAGTCCAATCACAAACGTTCTGTCTTATAGTGTCAAAATCCTCATTGGTCCATTGAAAACGGGTAGTATCTTCATACATGCATGATAGCCAATAAGTAAGGACGTGCAAAATTCGCGTTATTATTTCAGGACAAACTCGATTCCAAGCACTTGTGTTTCTGCTTTGTGTTTGTCATTGGACTACAGTTTGTTTGGGCACGCCCTGGACGGCTTTGGACCAATAGCAAACAAGTAACGAAAAGCTGGTCCAGTCACGTCCTATCAAGTCAAAAGGTAAAAAAAAGTATCTAACTGCTGCAGAAGCCAATAAACAAATGGAACCAACTCAGATATGTATATGACGGTGAATTCTAACTTTCTGAAAAAAAGATGTGGATAGTATGTTGAATCCTAGCAAACAGTCAAGGTTTCCCGTGGTAAACCATCATCTATAATCATTATACTTCGCGATTTTTGTATTAGGCCTAATCGAAACTCGTAAAGTTTGCCAAATTAAGAAGAGAGCATTTCTAACAGTTACTCATGATGACAGTTTTCCACGAGGAAAGTTAGGCTGCAGATTTTGCCACAGGTTTTTTTTTTCTTCTGCAATTCAAGAAAGCTGTTTAAACCGGAATGAAGGTCGTAAAACAGTAAACAAAAAATAATAAAATGGTAATTTGGAGAAACCATTTTTATTTGGTGAAAACTTCAAAGTAAGTTAAATATTTATGCATTGTTTGTTATTTTGTTACATATTTGTTCGCAATAAAGTGTTAAAAAACTGTTACCTGCGAAGTAAATGTACAATTTGACGGCTCTCGAACGAACCAATTTGAAGGTAATAAGACTGTAGTTACTGTTAAATATTCAAAATTTCATTTTTTTGTGAATACAGAAAACTCAGTAGCTCCCTTTCAAAGCCACAGTTATTCCAGAGGAAACAGTTTCATAAGTGAAGATTAAAAGCCACGATTGTTTCGTACCTGGTTGCAGCCCTCAAAGGAATATTACTCGTAACTTCAAAAGTTTACATTAGCGTAATTTATTTACCTTTTCACTGACTTCACATATGGAAGTCGTATAATGAGCCGGAGCTTTGAGAGATTAATCTCTCCGTGCGAGTTACAGCGTTGTGTGCGGCTCTCAGGAACGTATGTCAAAAAGAATTTCGCGTACGCGTGCTTTGTCAGGATCCGTTCCATGAAATCTGAGTTTTTATGTCTATTTTCGAAGTCTCTGCTCAAACAGTGTGTATGAAAAAAAAAAAAAAAAAAAAAAAATACAAACGTACAGCAAACATGCACATACGAAAACTCTTTGTGCGAGTGTTTTACAGGTACTAAATATATTTTTGGGTAATCTACATTCTATAGGCATGCTCATGATACGACATTGTGTTTTGAACACTTTGTAGACTTTGCTCGAGCGTAACTCAAGCGAAGTTAGTTTGAAAATGTCTTTGTTGTTCAGAACAAAACTCGCTTGGATTTTCGGCTAGTGTTTAACATAACCCCACAAGAACACGATAGCACAGTAACAATGATATTGCTAACGATATACTTTACTTTTGTACAGCCACACAAAGGGACATGATTGATTGTAAATCTCTTTATACGATAAAGGACATTTGATTGGGCCAATATCTGTTCGGCTCTCCATTGGTTGATGAATGACCGATAATGAACGCTATAAAGTACAGGGCGGGGTCCGGTGTGATATTGACCAATAGGGCGATGGTGGCCTCTAACCAACAGAATAGGTGTTATTGCGGTAGTGGATATAGGTGATACACTTCTAATTTGTCTTAACTGCCGGTGAATGTGTGCAGGCCTTAATGCGTTAAATGTGTCTCCTTGGTGTTTGCACGCTTTCCTTAATTTATTTTCGACAACTACCTGACACGCGCATTATAATGCCGTTTGCCTTAGACAGGCCAGTGATGGCAATTTCGAACTTGAATAACTGTTTATTTTAAATAAGTATTAACTCTTTGAAGTGTACACATATTACCTGGCATTCGAGACGAGCAAGAAGCGAGTCACCCATGTACAGCGCTGAAGGAAAAACAGTTCTGCCTGTCCCTATATTTCCACTTACCACTGCCCTATTGCTAGGGATAGGAAAAATTCGCGAGTTCAACGACCTGTAGGCTAGACTCCAAAGTGATGTGTTCACTTGAGCCTCAGACGTTTGTACATTGGCTGCTGCCCCATAGAGTAGCCAGTGTTACTTCACGCCTGGGAGTATGGCATTCGCTAATTGTTTCCTTGCAAGTATGCTATTGGCTCAGAGTCGTCCAGGGCGTGTCTAATAAACTGCGATCCAATTGCAAAGTCAACTTCAGTGTACACGTGTTTAACGTTCATCTTGTCCTGAAATGAACTCGCGAAATGTTCCTATCCCTACCTATTGCTAGGGACGTGCAAAATTGGCGTTGTTATTTCAGGACAAACTAGATTCCAAACACTCGTGTTTTTGTATTGTGTATGTCACTGGACTATTGTTTGTTTGGGAACGCCCTGGACGGCTTTGGACCAATAGCAAACAAGTAACGAAAAGCTGGTCCAGTAACGTCCTATCAAGTCAAAAGATAAAAGTTGTCTAACTTCTGCAGAAGCCAAAAACAAATGGCACCGTCTCGAATATGTATACGACGGTGAATTCTAGTTTGCTGCCAGAAAATAACATGAAAAATCGGAGCACACAGTAGACTTCTATACAATAAATACACCTCAGCTGTTGTTATACCTCCATTGGCTGCTGCTGGTGTCGTTTCCGCATCTGACCGAGACACTCTTGATTCCTTAACTCCGACACTGAACCTTCGTGATTAATGTGCAAACAGTTAACGCGGACCAGAACATGTTTCAGCCAATCAAAAAAGCTGGACGACCCTACTGTGCTTTGAGCTGTATCTTGTCTCGAAATATTATCGCGAAATATCACGGTCCTAGAGATGGGGTTTCTGCACAGCTGTCACGCACACGCTGCTCAAATTCTCGTCTACGTAGGGGCAGTGATATTTCGCGAAAATATTTCGATACAGAGAAACAATTCAGAGTATGTTATGGCCAGTGTTATCTGTTGGCGCACGAATCAAGAACGTTCACTGTCGGAATTACGGAATTGACTGGGTCATATGCCCGAAACGACACCAGCAGTCAGTAGAGGTATGACAGCAGCCGAGGTGTGCGTATAGCTTTCAAGCCTACTGTGTGCTCGGATTTTTTTTTGCGAAAAATCACTAACTCTAGGGATTAGTTTGTTACCGCGATAATTCATAAGTAGAGACCTGAAAATTTCGCGTGTTCAATGACCTGCAGAGTAGGCTCTGCCAATGGCTTAAAGTATATAAACGCATGTATTTTAAGTTCTAGCTTGTTACAAAATGAATCCGCGTATTCTTGAGGTCCAGGTCTGTATTCATAAGTAGAGACCCGAGAATTTCGCGGGTTCATTTCTAATGTTGGAATTCACATACTTTTAGGCTCTTGTTACTTTTGTAATTGGTCTACGTGTTGGAGATAAATGAGTCAATATCAAACATGCAATAAATTGTGCACCCAACCACCACCTTTTACTAGCGCAAACAATTAACTAATAAACAGTTGATAACAGAATGAGAATATATAAGACTGTGAAGTCTAGCCTACAGGTCATTGCACTCGCGAATTTCTCTGCCCTCTATTCATAAGTCAAAAGTGTTCAGTTGTGACATACCCACCCTCACTGCGGCTGTCTCGACGAGAGGAAGAAACTTGTGTTCGGAGCGCTGCACCCGGGTGAAGTTGGTGCTTCGGACAGGGACCATGAGTAATTCACGAGGGGCTAGCCTCCCTCGTTCAACATGCTTGCTGTTGATGGTGATCCGCGCGGGATCTCCTTCTTTTACGTGTTACGTGACTGTACCCGCGGGTTACCGAGTTACAATGGTGGTGTAGTATGTCACCGGGCGTCGGGAACCTGCCACATGTCTGTATCCGTGCTCTTGCATATGTCAGTCTAGTTTAACGTGTAAACAATTCTCAGAGATGAAACGTCTTTGGCAGAAGGACTTTTATAAGACTAATATATATTATATACATATATAACGCATATAGACAAAAAATAACGAATGGAAAGCACTGGCTGAGAATGAAGTCACATAGAGACTGGGGACAAAGTGGACTGAAGAAAGGAAGATAATCCACGGAGAGAAATTGAGAACTGCACGGTAACTAAGAAAATTCAATCGTTAAGGCTTCACGTGATCCGATAGGGTCCAATCGCACCTAAGGATAATACATATAAAATAGTGATACGATCTCAACATTAGTAAGCGCCGCAGGAGACAGTACAACATTTCTCCACATTATATATGTATAGGACCACCTTTTTTTTTTCGCGAAAAAAATTTCCGCGGATGGCAGATTTAAATATCCTTGCGCGCACTTGAAGTCTTCATTTGGCTATTGGCCGCTTGTTTGTCTGTGAAGACGGTTTGTTACATGAGTGAGCCAATCAGGATGAAGTTTTTCCGATACTGACCGTCCGTAATTCGCGGGCAGGCAGATAAGGTACGTAACACTTCAAACGATCCACTCATGAAAGTAGTTCCGAACTAAAGTGCGTTGGAACACGACTTGTCCTGAAATCTTTTCGCTGAAAACAGGTGTCCCTGTATATGTAGTAAAATAAATTTTTTTAAATTGGATATAGGGTATTTGCCACTACCAAGAAACATTTTTGACGTATATTTTGTTGTTAAAAATTAGTAGCAAATTTTGTCGAGTTAATATTGAGGGATAATGTAGCTAAGAAATTAGAAATGATTTTAAAATATGAAATTCACTCTTTGTGAGAGCTGACATAATAATTTATGTATTCATTGTGGACATTCCAGTGTGAACTTCGCATAGCATCAACATATTTATATACCAAACAAAGTTACTTAGACACTTGATAAGTTGATGCAAACTTATGATCAGGTACGGTTTATATCAGTGTCGTTTTCATAATGCAGCTGTGGAAGGATACCCAACGGGCTGGATGAGGAAACTTGGCAGGACTTACAATAGTTCTGGTAAGGATTTTCAGAAATTCTCGGCAGGACTTTTAGCAGCTATCATTATTACTTACGGGAGTTATAGGCAGAAAGGTCGGAAATCTTCTCCAGGACTTTGAGAATGAGTCAGTGAAGATATTTGGGAGGCTCTTAACAGCGAATTCTTGAGAGCCGATGAGGGTGACTGCGGGGAGAACGGAGAAGCGCTGGAATGGAAGAGCATGGGAAATGGGAGATCCCTGAGAATACCCGCTGACCAGCGGCATCGTCCGGCACGATTCCCATATGCAAATGAATGAATGAGTGGGTGAAAATATTTGGGCTGCTCTTAACAGCGAGATATTGAGAGCCAACCAACATGCGAATGTTCTAAAGTGACACGGCCGGGGATTGAACCCAGTTAGAATCGGTGGGAGGCGAGCGGACTAACCGCTAGAACTTTCAGAAGTTCTCGGCAAGAATTTCAGGAGTTTTCTGCATGTCTTACCCTGAATCAGAACATCGCGTCAACCGTGCGGACATTAAGAGACAGGATGTTTTCTTATACGAGCAGAAAACATGAAAGTAATTACCCATGACTAGAGACCCGAGAATTTCGCGGGTTTATTTCTAGACAAGTTGGAATTCACACACTTGTACGTTCATGTTACTTTTGTAATTGGTCGACGTGTTGTTTGACACCACCTGGAGATAAATGAGCCAATAACAAACATGCAATAAATCGTGCGCCCAACCACCGCCTTATTACCCCAACAATCAACCATACTGTATAAGATTGTGAAGTCTAGCCTACAGGTCATTGAACTCACGAATTTCTTAGGTCTCTAGCAATCACATACCGTAATTGCAATTGTTTCTACAAGTTATTGGTGTTCATTTTGCGTGTACAGTCTAAGCCCGAAACAATGAAGAATCACTAACTCAAAATCACATCCTACTACACAAAGAAATGAAAATATCTTCACTTAGAATCGTTGTAAAATCACTGATTCCTTTGTAAAAAAAATACGCATTGAAATATTAAGAGCAATAATGGTCAGTTAACTGCACTGATAGTTCAGCGGAATCTTAGCAAGGTAGAAGATGAACAAGTGATTAGGAACCATTTAAAATAGCGACTTTGATTATGTTCACTAATTCATTTTGGTTATTTCTACTAAATTGTACAGTGTTATCTTTACCTACTGATTAACAAAGAGTATTGCAACCCTTCCAGCGAACCGGCATTATTTTCTCACCTGTGCTAATTAAATTAATGAGCTCCAACAACAATAACCTACCTATATAGTATTCTAGCATATTCTCGTCAGTTCTGCACTCTCTTTGGTGTAGTGAGTCGTACAGCAATTTCGTTGATTTACGTAGTGTAGTATACGTCAGCGACATAAACCATAAATAAAGCCGGGTGCGTCGTTAATGTGAGTAATGGAAAACGTTTTACCATAATAACCAACACAAAAAAGTAGAAGTGAAAACAAAATGCTCGTAGTGTTTCATAATTGCTATCAACGCACTCAGTTCACAAAGCGGCATTTAAACATCATAAACGTCCACTGCTTTGTTTACTTGTTGAGCTAGTGACAGCTTCAATGGCTTTTTGCTCCTGGAAAAAAAAAAGTTAGTTTTGCTACAAATGGAAATCACAGCTTAAAAATAAAACAGTTTGTACAGGTTAGTAGTTATTCGTATTTATTTATATTTATGAACGAACTTATTTGAATTCGTACAGCGTAGTAGAACTGTTTATTAGCTGGAAAATAAATGACAAGAAATTGTGTTAACCCGAATGGTTTCAGAATCAATGGAAGAGTAGTGACTAGTTAGTACGCTGAGGAAACCGGCACATTGTCACAGTTGTGTAAGAGAATGCCGAAAAATAACAAGTTTGTCAGGTAGGTACATTTCACTGAATTTTAATTCTCTTCGCAGATTCTCTACAAAGATTTCACCCAAATTAAACTCGGAAATTTCTTTAGAACACACACACACCATTGTTTGTGAAAATTGCAGCACTCACAACACCAGAAAGAATGACCCGAAGGAATCCAAACTCGGAGGATGTGTAAAGCAGTATGCCAGCAATGAGAAGGTGAATACGATTGCAGAAAGATGGCGTACACGTAGGCCCAGCAGCACCCTCTCTTGTGTGACCGAAAAAGGCAAGTTCAGTCAGTGGAAAGCCGTCAAACGAAGTTAAAGCAAGTGCCAGCACGTCTCGTCGACGTCAAAGGGCGCCATGTCAGCATGTGAGTGAGTTCGAGCGGGGCACAATGATAGGTCTCCGGGAAACGGGTTTGTCATACCGTGGTATTCCGGCTCGTATAGGGCATGCTACTACGACGTCAAAGGCCGCCATGTCAGCATGTGAGTGAGTTCAGCATGTGAGTGAGTTCGAGCGGGGCACAATGATAGGTCTTCGGGAAACGGGTTTGTCATACCGTGGTATTCCGGCTCGTATAGGGCATGCTACTACGACGTCAAAGGCCGCCATGTCAGCATGTGAGTGAGTTCAGCATGTGAGTGAGTTCGAGCGGGGCACAATGATAGGTCTTCGGGAAACGGGTTTGTCATACCGTGGTATTCCGGCTCGTATAGGGCATGCTACTACGACGTCAAAGGCCGCCATGTCAGCATGTGAGTGAGTTCAGCATGTGAGTGAGTTCGAGCGGGGCACAATGATAGGTCTTCGGGAAACGGGTTTGTCATACCGTGGTATTCCGGCTCGTATAGGGCATGCTACTACGACGGTTCTGTGTGTGTGTGTTGTGTGTGTGGAACCAGTTGATAGAAGACGTTGAGCGGGCATGGGACCCCGTCCACAGTGTTAGCTTGACATTGGAGCATTGCAACGAGCGTGGATATGTCTGCGTCAACGGTTCGACGACGTCTCCCGCGGGCTGGACTGGTGGCACGCATGCAGTTGCGTCGGCTTCCATTGTCCAGAAACCACTAATTCCTCAGACTACGATGGACACATGAACGCCGTCGCTGGCGTGTTGATTGGCAAAATGTAGTGTTTTTGGACGAGTCCTGCTTCAAACTGTCCTACAGTGATGGTCGCGTACGTGTTAGACGCTACCGTGATGGTCGCATACGTGCTAGACGCTACAGTGATGGTCGCATACGTGCTAGACGCTACAGTGATGGTCGCATACGTGTTAGACGCTACCGTGATGGTCGCGTACGTGTTAGACGCTACAGTGATGGTCGCGTACGTGTTAGACGCTACAGTGATGGTCGCATACGTGTTAGACGCTACCGTGATGGTCGCATACGTGCTAGACGCTACAGTGATGGTCGCATACGTGTTAGACGCTACAGTGATGGTCGCGTACGTGTTAGACGCTACAGTGATGGTCGCATACGTGTTAGACGCTACCGTGATGGTCGCATACGTGTTAGACGCTACAGTGATGGTCGCGTACGTGTTAGACGCTACCGTGATGGTCGCATACGTGTTAGACGCTACAGTGATGGTCGCATACGTGTTAGACGCTACAGTGATGGTCGCGTACGTGTTAGACGCTACAGTGATGGTCGCATACGTGTTAGACGCTACCGTGATGGTCGCATACGTGTTAGACGCTACAGTGATGGTCGCATACGTGTTAGACGCTACAGTGATGGTCGCGTACGTGTTAGACGCTACAGTGATGGTCGCATACGTGTTAGACGCTACCGTGATGGTCGCATACGTGTTAGACGCTACAGTGATGGTCGCGTACGTGTTAGACGCTACAGTGATGGTCGCATACGTGTTAGACGCTACCGTGATGGTCGCATACGTGTTAGACGCTACAGTGATGGTCGCATACGTGTTAGACGCTACCGTGATGGTCGCATACGTGTTAGACGCTACAGTGATGGTCGCATACGTGTTAGACGCTACAGTGATGGTCGCGTACGTGTTAGACGCTACAGTGATGGTCGCGTACGTGTTAGACGCTACCGTGATGGCCGCATACGTGCTAGACGCTACAGTGATGGTCGCATACGTGCTAGACGCTACAGTGATGGTCGCATACGTGTTAGACGCTACAGTGATGGTCGCGTACGTGTTAGACGCTACAGTGATGGTCGCATACGTGTTAGACGCTACCGTGATGGTCGCATACGTGTTAGACGCTACAGTGATGGTCGCATACGTGTTAGACGCTACAGTGATGGTCGCATACGTGCTAGACGCTACAGTGATGGTCGCATACGTGTTAGACGCTACAGTGATGGTCGCGTACGTGTTAGACGCTACAGTGATGGTCGCATACGTGTTAGACGCTACAGTGATGGTCGCGTACGTGTTAGACGCTACAGTGATGGTCGCATACGTGTTAGACGCTACCGTGATGGTCGCATACGTGTTAGACGCTACAGTGATGGTCGCATACGTGTTAGACGCTACCGTGATGGTCGCATACGTGTTAGACGCTACAGTGATGGTCGCATACGTGTTAGACGCTACAGTGATGGTCGCATACGTGTTAGACGCTACCGTGATGGTCGCATACGTGTTAGACGCTACAGTGATGGTCGCGTACGTGTTAGACGCTACAGTGATGGTCGCGTACGTGTTAGACGCTACCGTGATGGCCGCATACGTGCTAGACGCTACAGTGATGGTCGCATACGTGCTAGACGCTACAGTGATGGTCGCATACGTGTTAGACGCTACCGTGATGGTCGCATACGTGCTAGACGCTACAGTGATGGTCGCATACGTGCTAGACGCTACAGTGATGGTCGCATACGTGTTAGACGCTACAGTGATGGTCGCGTACGTGTTAGACGCTACAGTGATGGTCGCATACGTGTTAGACGCTACCGTGATGGTCGCATACGTGTTAGACGCTACAGTGATGGTCGCGTACGTGTTAGACGCTACCGTGATGGTCGCATACGTGTTAGACGCTACAGTGATGGTCGCATACGTGTTAGACGCTACCGTGATGGCCGCAATCTGGCAGCCTGCATTGTGGAGCTGCGTAGCGGACAAACGCCAAGTGTGGTGCCATTTGGGGCGCCATTGGATAAAAAAATGCGATCTCGACTCCTACGTATCGAGGGCAATCTGAATAGCAACCACTACATCATCAGGGAGGTTTCAGAGCCCGCGCTACTGGCCCTCCTTCTGGCGACTCCACATGACATACTTCAGCAAGACAATGCCCGGACACATGTGGCGAGGAATGTTCAAGCCTTCTTCAATGAATTACGGGCACCACTGCTTCCGTGGCCTGCACGTTCGTCCGACATGTCGCCCGTAGAACATATCTGGGATGTGGTTGGTCGGCGACTGGTTCGTCACGGCTCTCCAGCAACCACTGTTGATGTTTTGTGGACTCGCATACAAACTGCGTGGAGGGAGATTCCCCAGGAACATATCCAGGTCCTCTTTGATTCCATACTATGGCATTTAGGGACTCTGATTTCAGCACGATGGCTTCTCTCTATACGGAATTTTCAAGGACAGAGATCATGTACAGTTCTGTAATTCTAATCACTCGTGTATTGTCATGTACCTAATATGTGGTATAAAGTACATTTCAATATCGTGTATCCTTTTGGTGATGCATTTTTCACAAACGTGTGTGAGTGTATGTGTATGTATATATAACCAATGGAGGTATGTCAGCAGCTGAGGTGTGTATATAATATTGAAATCTAGTCTGTGCTCCCCGATATTCTCGCGAGAAATCCGTCGCATTACTTGTATAACTTGCGGACATGGTGATATTTCTTATTTTTAAGGCCATTCGTTTTTAATTATGTTTATGTTAATGAGATATTTGAGGAGATAATAAAATAAACGCTAAAAAATAAAACAAGCGTGAACATGAAAACCCGCTCTTCAATCATATAACTTGTATAAATATGGAAATTTCGCCTCCTCTCTCAGTTTAATTATTCATTCGCTCTTTTTCAAACCTCAGTGGGAAGTCGTTATAAATGCCTCAGGTGAGTTCGCTGGTTAGAGAAACCCGTTTTCAAGTTTCGCATCTATTAAATCATAAACGCATTTCACGTGTTTATTTGAGTAATTATATATAGTTTAGGCAATTATATACGTGTATTTATTAAGCTCATTTATATCATATTGCGCAGTAGCTGGCTTGAGGTATGGTGTTTTCGTGTAAAGAAGTGGTAAATTTATTTCCATGACATTTCAGGTAACAAAAGTGAGCATTTCTGAAATTTTGTCACGGTGTACTATCAGGTATGTTTATAGCTGGTTTAAGACTTGTAAGTATTATATATATATGGGTGTGTGTTATTATGTACCAGTGCAAAAGAAAGGCATATAAATGTTATAAACATAGTTAAATAGTAACAAATTTTTTAAAAGTTTGTTTAGTACTATACAAAGGTCTACATCGTTAATAAAGGTATTCGGATGTAGCCTGAGATAATTTATCTATACTAATAAATAAAATTGGAGTGCCTGTCTGTTATTTGAAAATTGATACCAACATCTAAGCGTAATACGCTATTGAAACGATGTTAAAGTAATTGTAGATCTGTGAGGCACATATGAGAGTCACAGAGCAGCGGAGAATACAGAGGTGCAACAGCCGCTTATACTGCGAACACAAGTCGCTCGCACAATGTCACTGACCAGCACAATGTTCGAATGCCGTTCGCTAATCTGCGACTGGCGACCGATTCGCCAGCAGACACCCCAGCTACTAGGGAATATTACCCAGTATTTTGTAGCCAATCAGATGCAAGATCCGTTCTGTGAACATTGAGCAGCCAACCAGAGAATGCGTACTCCCGCTGCCACGTTTCTTCTCTATTCATTTGTGTTTATATACTGATTACTAAAGACCTACAAAAGTCGCGTTATTTGTTGACTGCCTAATTTCGTATGGCTGAACATAGAGATTTCGTTTATTCAGAAGTGGATATTGTTAGATGAACAAAAATTATTATTGTTTTTCAACTTCTGTCTACTCATCAAAATATTTTGTTGCGGCAAATAAATATGCTTTTGGCGTTAAACAATCTAATATGTTGTGGGCTGTTCTCTCATTGAGCTTTTAGTCTGGAAAACAAGGACAAGTCAGTGAATTTTTCCAACTGATTTAGTAGACCCCCGAAGGAAGACCTGAAAAATTTGTTATAGGTAGAAACCTCCGAAATTCGTGTTATTATTTGGGGACACGAACTTCAAACACATGTACCTTTGCGATAAGTTCGTCATTGGACCGTACTTTGTTTGACACGCCCTGGGTAACTCTGGGCCAATAAATAAACACTTCACATTTGTCTAGTCCAGACACGTGCAGTCCAGTCAGAAAGGGAGGGGCATCACATTTATGCAGCAGCCAATAGAGAAATGACGCCAGCCCGAGTTCACATAGTACTGTGAAGTTTATATTGATGCTTAATAATAACGCGAATTTTGCAGGTCTCTAGGTATAGGCTATTCACGGTAAAGCGAGCACTTTTGAAAGTCCACGAATATGGTGGAATAATAGTCAGTAAATATATTTCATTTTATCTTTAGACGTTAACGTCCGAGTGCGGTGGAGTACGCAAAATGCGTTTATTACTTATATTATAATACTTATTTTAAAATGTGGTCAACCCTTAGAGGATGGTAAAAATTTCTTGCCATTGAAGACAGTGTTTAAGTGAGTTGCCTATGTTATCCACCGCAGCAATAACAGTATCGTTTGTATCTGTATTTCCACTTAAAATCGCCATATTGGTCTTGGATACACCTTAAAGCCTACAGCACTCTGCAACGTTTGTTATTGGCTGGCCGTCGGCCAATGAAGTCACGTCTCGACTCTGCACCAGTTAAAGTGTTTGCGACAGATGTACCAGGTTTTACAGGTCATCGTGTTCGTTCGAGAAATGATTCAAAATAACAGTTTTATTTTTAAGAGCTTAATTGTTGAGTAATTGTATTTTTTTTTTTTTTTACTTACTTTTGACAAAGTGCTGCGAAACAATAAAGCTATAAATTTGTTGGCCAGGCCTTCAACAGCAAATACATTTCCATAATGAACGTAGTCCCGAATATGTACGTTTGCATATATATATATATATATAAGGCTGAAATGAAAACGTGACAACGGCCTCAAAAAATGCTCGTTTTACCATGAACGGCCTATAAATCTAGTTCACCATTAAACCAACACACATATCCGCCGTTCTCACGTCGGGCGAGTTCGTATTCTGAAATACTGTTCGCCGCGCGCATCACTCACAAGTCTGAGAGCAGCTCCGCAGCTTGCGGAATCTCGACGCCACTTCTTGGTGGGGGGGGGGGGGGGGTGGAGATGACGTGATTTAAAGACTGTTTATTCATGAATGGAGGCTCAGAAATAGACACGACGTCCTTGGCAGCACTTAGACATACAGCCGGCATTTTAATTCGCGGGTGCATTTACAGAAAGATAAGAGAAGAGGAGGGGAAAAAAAAATACAAGCCGCGTGCGGGGAAAATTCTTTCCGCTACTTCCCGCTGGCGTTTTCACTACCGCTTAGAACAGCGCGGAAAAAAATGAAAGCAAAAGTACTTCAGAAATTAAATACACGGCAACTGGATTTACATAACTGCGGGACTAGAAAATTTGTTGACAACGAAATGGTCGCTCTCCAGAATAAAAACAGTGTTTTAAACCAAGACGGGGGAAGTTTGTAAATTTGTTGAAAAACACGACTCACCCCGTAAACTAGCATGTTCCAGTTTTCTTCCCCGATCTGCTGGTCGCTAAATTCTCTGCAAACTCGTTCGACGAGTAGAGACGTGAAAAATTCGCGGTTTCGTTTTGGGACGCGCTAGAATTCGAAACACGTGTGTTTATATAACTTCATATGTTGGTACACATGGTGTTCGATACCTACTGGAGAACAATCGTTGCCTCCCAGCGTGACAGCAGACAGCCAATGCACAGCTGACATTGGCATATTTGTACATACGACTGTAGGGTCTAACCTGTTGGTCATTGAACTCGCGAATTTTCCAGGTCTCTATCGATGAAAATATCGACTTTAAGCACTTATTCTTTTTTTTTTTTGTAATAGTTTAGATTGCTTTGCAATTCTTCGCGGACATCCTGCGTAACAGTGAGTGCGAAATAAAATGGAAAAAGCAGTATAATAAAATCAAGAACAGGTAGAGTAAGAGTAATTGCTTTGCATTTCGAAGGAAGGTGATAAATATACGATATTTATATAGAGTACTTAAACATGTCAGACCTACTATAATTTACGGTTTCGGGTGTTGCAGACAAAAAATTATGATGCACGCTGTACAAAACTCGACACAGCACGTTTTTCTTTGTCAAAGCCAATGAGCTGTAGGCTATATGTTCGGCTACAGTTATACGAACCAATTATGACGTACCAGTAAGATTGTTTGCGAGTCATTGACCTACAAGTAAATTCATTGATTATTGATAGGGGCATGCAATATTCGCGTTATTTCTTGGCATCAAGCTATAATTCACAGTACTGTATATACTCGAGCCGGCGTTGTTTCTTCATTGGCTGTCGCCTATATGTGAAGTCAGTCCTTTTCGGAGTAACCTGCACACGATTATTGGTGCACACGATTGTGAAGTGTTCGCTTATTGGCGTAGAGTTACCCTGGGCGTGTAGAAAAAAGAATGGGCCAATGACAAACGTATTGCAAATGTAGAAGAGTTTCAAGTTTAACATGTCCTCAAATAATAACGCGAATTTTGCAGGTCTCTAGTCATTGAGCTTCGCAGTGTGTGCAGTACAGAATAAAAATGACCTACACGTGCGTAATGTTACACGTTTGTGTACACCGGGTTTGGATGGGTTGAGAATACAGAGTTTGGAATAGCCTCTGGGACCGTACACGCCAGCAAAATGGCGCCGCCAGACAACAACATAACGGAACTCCGTTCGCTAATCAGCGTCTGCTAACGCGCTCTACAGTCGGAAACGCTGCCGAAAGGCAACCTTCTGTGGGACTGCGGTAGCCGATCAAACACGGAACCTATAATCCTAGTATCGCGTAGCCAATCAGCATGCGGACATCTAAGTACCCGCCACGCCATTGCGTCTTTGTGTACTTATATATTATTATACATTCACAATTACTTCACACTTTTCTGAAGCCATGCTGAAGTTCTACTTCCAGGATACTCCTTCACCTCGTACAAGCTAAGCTTAACCAAGTCTAGTCAATTACACCAAAGTACTTCTCACCGAATTCGTGCGCACTCAGTTGTAACAATATTTTGCATGAGAACTATTTCATACTAGGTGCTACCAACACAGATATTTTGTTTCCACCTTCTTCTTATTCTTTTTCTGTTACTGTCTTCTAGGGACCACGAACCACTCTTTCAATGCTTCGACCTTCGTTGTTCATTCTTCTTCCTCCAGCACTCCTTCATATTCTCACTATGTATCTTTCTCCTCTCCTCGTACCATTTCGAGCCTGTTTTCTTTTCCTTCCTGCCTTGGAATCCTTCCATTTTTAACATTTTTTTTCTTTAAAATTTTCCCCTTTGTTATTCATATTTACTATGAATGAAATACTACAGTATATAAATGATATATAGTTAAAACTTGAACGCAAAGAAAAATTAGATACATTTATGTTACCAGAGGTATAAAACACTTGTGATACATCCCATGTTTAGGAAATAACTAAACACGTCATACATAGTGTGATTTTTCAAAGATTTAATTTAAAAATGTTAAGAAACCGTGAATAGACTATGTGTGATATTGGCTAGGGACATCCGAATTTCGAGAAATGATTTACGCGCAAGTTAAGTTACAACACCCTACGAGGTATCTCAACAGTTTCATTTCGCTCACTGTGAGAAAACAATAATTTTATTTACTCAGTTGGTCAATTAGAATAAGGTTACTTCTGCAGTGTGCTTCTGTGATTCGCGAGCAGACACCTAAGACGCGCAATAAAGTAAATGATCCAAAAAACTGTTATTGAAATCTTTTCGCGAAATTCGAGTGTCTCTAAAAATTAATATTAATGAAACCAGAAAGAAAACATATGTGTTGGCAATGCCTATTAAGAAACAGTCCTCATGCAAATTAAGCTTCAGTAATGGTGGAACTAATATTGAACAGACTACAGGCGAACGTATGCAGTTTTAAAACCCAGGCACCGTGCGGTGTATGCTCGTCGTTGGAATTGTTAACAAAGCGGTCCTGAGAGCCGACGAGAACGAAGCGAGGTGGGGATGGAGCGACGCCCGAGTACAAAGGCGAAATAAACGTCGATCGACCCCACCGACCAGCTGCTTCGCCCAACACGATACTTCACGTGCGAGGATCTGGGAGCGACACCACCGGGGAAATGGACCCTGGTTCGCCCTTGTGGGAGGTGACCCTGTTGATGAATGATCGACCAAGCGCTAAAAATGCCTTGACTGTTTTCAAGAAACCTGCCCGGAACAAGTACAAAACACACCGAAATATTGCATATTTGGGAAAACCTGAAAAAGTGAATTAATGCTTGAACCAAAGAGTTATTTTTGGAAATCTACAGGGCAAAGAACATATATATACACACACTCACTCACATGCATTTCTTTTGAGAAAACGAATCAAGGAATTATGCAAACCGATCCAGGAAATCAGTTTGTTAATAACTTTTCATGAAAGATTATCTTCGTATGCGCACTCACGATATGATTTACGGAAACATGTAATATACACTTTTTTTTCTATAGGAATGACAAGGGCATTTTGATTACAAATACTGTTTATTTCCGTTTACAGCCTTAGAGATGACAGTAACATTTTCTATATTTATAAACGTCCGTACGTAAAGTTTGTTCATACACAAGACTAAGTTATAACCTTTCGTTCGCTGCTTGCCGAGTTCGTTACACCCCAGGCAAACTAACACAAAACCATCGACCGCTGTCGAGGATTATGCTTTCATGAAACATGGCTCAGCTCAGCTCACGCACCACAAGTCGGTCCCGATAACTGGGGATGCTTTATCTGCTGCCCAGGGCTTGTTTTATTGTTTCATTCAGCCCTTTCGTTTCCACACTAGCCCTTTGAGGATGGTACCAATGTCTTGCCGCTGAAGACAAGGTTGAAGTGAGTTGCCTATGTTCTCCACCACAGCAATAACAGTTTCGTTGGTAGCTGTATTTCCACTTACCATCTTCCTATTGGTCCTGGATACACCTGTCACGCCTACTGTACTCGACAACGTTTGTTATTGGCTGGCCGTCGGCCAATGAAGTCACGTCTCGACTCTGCAGCAGTTAAAGTATCGCGACAGATGTAACATGTTTTACAATCCATCGTGTTCATTTGACAAATTATTAAAAATAACAGTTTTATTCTTAAGAGCTGTTTTGTTCATTAATTATAAATTTTACTTATGTCTAGGGATATGAACTTTTCGCGAGTTCATTTCAGGACAGGATAGACGTCAAAAACGTGTAACATGAAGTTGACTTTTCAGTTGGATCGCGAGTGTATTAGACACGCCCTGGACGACTCTGAGCCAATAGCAGACTTGCAAGGAAACAAGTAGTGAGTGTCATACTGACATGTGTGAAGTAACACTGGCTACTCTATGGAGCAGCAGCCAATGAACAAACATCTGAGGCTCGAGTATGCACATGACTGTGGAGTCTAGCCTACAGGTCATTGAACTCGCGAATTTTTTCCATCCCTACTTATTTCCGACAAAGTCCTGCGAAACATTAAAGCTATAAAATTGTGGGTCTGGTCTTTAACAGTAAAGAAATTTCCACATAACCGTAGCCCCGAATATGCATACTCTTCAAAGTTAAAAATTAAATATCTCTGGTGTTGCAAAGTAAGAAACTTTTTGATGCATTCTGTACTTAAGTTGGCAAAGCATAGGTTTCGTTAATACACAACCAATGGGTTATAGTCGTGTTTAGCGGTCGCAGATATGAACCAGTCGTAATGCAGAGGAGTAACATAGTGTACAGTACCAATTAAATAAAACCCTTCCTGTGCTACATGTAAACATTTGTCTACCCTAAGAATGAATGTGTTACGTTTACTTTTGTATAAGAGTGATTCATGGACGGTAGTTATAAAATGCTATTCAATTCCAGCCCCTCTTAAGATAAATTTGCAAAATTCTTGCATTCTTCTGTTCCAGAAGAATATATCATTTCCTTCCATCATTGCTCCCCTAAAACTAAAGAGCACCTAGGTAGCCTGCAAACCAATAACTCTATTAATTTTTCCTTTCAGGTGTTGCGAAAGAAGACATATTTGTTATGAGAATCTACAAATTGCTTACAACAATACTTGACATTTTGGAACGTATGAAAATTATTCAATTAGATCATATTAACAGGAAACAAACAATAATAAATTAGTTAGTGAGAGAACAGTAACCAACAGCACTGCACTGTAAGAAGTAACACTTGCATTAGTGCTACCTTCTGCACTTATACACCACCGATCATAATTTCACCAATTCTGCAATATGTCAAATGTGAACGGATATATACCCGGGATAGTACACACAAAATCTGAATCAGTGAGAATTTCACAGTTTCAATCAGTCAAACGTATCTGACTCATACAACAGTCACTTCAGTGAATTTAACTGATGAACCAGTGAAAAAATTCCACATTTCCTTCGCTTATTAATTCAGTAACATTTCATTCTTATTCGTCAGTCATTTTTCCCATGGTTTTCTCAGTGGTTTATTTTTTGACTGATTGACCAGTAAAACATCTGAGCAACTTGCTCCGTCTCTAATTATTTTTGACTGATGTCTCAGTGAAACTGCGTGTAAAAATGGCCGCCGAACATCGTTTAAAAGTGGCCGTTAAACGACGTGTATCAAGTGAAGTACTTATAACAACGATTTAATGAATAAAACAAATACATAATACTTTCTAAAATGCGTTTCTTCTTTCAAAACGCCACTTTACGAAATAATGTGAACACACATACTGTCATTCCGTTTTATCGTCTTTAATTTCGTTTGCATGTAATCGTAACAGCACTCTGTTTGAAGGTATCTAAAATACGACGAAGAGAGTGCAAGCATCTGTACTATTCGTCGTAACAGCACTCTGTTTGAAGGTATCTAAAATACGGCGAAGAGAGTGCAAGCATCTGTACTATTCGTCGTAACAGCACTCTGTATGAAGGTATCTAAAATACGGCGAAGAAAGTGCAAGCATCTGTACTATTCGTCGTAACAGAACTGTGTTTTGGTGGTATCTAAAATACGGCGAAGATAGTGCAAGCATCTGTACTATTCGTCGTAACAGCACTCTGTTTGAAGGTATCTAAAATACGGCGAAGAGAGAGCAAGCATCTGTACTATTCCTCGTAACAGCACTCTGTTTGAAAGGTATCTAAAATACGGCGAAGAGAGTGCAAGCATCTGTACTATTCGTCGTAACAGCACTCTGTTTGAAGGTATCTAAAATACGGCGAAGAAGGTGCAAGCATCTGTACTATTCGTCGTAACAGAACTGTGTTTTGGTGGTATCTAAAATACGGCGAAGAGAGTGCAAGCATCTGTACTATTCGTCGTAACAGCACTCTGTTTGAAGGTATCTAAAATACGGCGAAGAGAGAGCAAGCATCTGTACTATTCCTCGTAACAGCACTCTGTTTGAAAGGTATCTAAAATACGGCGAAGAGAGTGCAAGCTTCTGTACTATTCGTCGTAACAGCACTCTGTTTGAAGGTATCTAAAATACGGCGAAGAAAGTGCAAGCATCTGTACTATTCGTCGTAACAGCACTCTGTTTGAAAGGTATCTGAAATACGGCGAAGAGAGTGCAAGCATCTGTACTATTCGTCGTAACAGCACTCTGTTTGAAGGTATCTAAAATACGGCGAAGAAAGTGCAAGCATCTGTACTATTCGTCGTAACAGAACTGTGTTTTGGTGGTATCTAAAATACGGCGAAGAGAGTGCAAGCATCTGTACTATTCGTCGTAACAGCACTCTGTTTGAAGGTATCTAAAATACGGCGAAGAGAGTGCAAGCATCTGTACTATTCGTCGTAACAGCACTCTGTTTGAAGGTATCTAAAATACGGCGAAGAGAGTGCAAGCATCTGTACTATTCGTCGTAACAGCACTCTGTTTTGGTGGTATCTAAAATACGGCGAAGAGAGTGCAAGCATCTGTACTATTCGTCGTAACAGCACTCTGTTTGAAGGTATCAAAAATACGGCGAAGAAAGTGCAAGCATCTGTACTATTCGTCGTAACAGCACTCTTTTTAAAGGTATCTAAAATACGGCGAAGAGAGTGCAAGCATCTGTACTATTCGTCGTAACAGCACTCTGTTTAAAGGTATCTAAAATACGGCGAAGAGAGTGCAAGCATCTGTACTATTCGTCGTAACAGAACTCTGTTTGAAGGTATCTAAAATATTACGAAGAGAGTGCAAGCATCTGTACTATTCGTCGTAACAGCACTCTGTTTGAAAGGTATCTGAAATACGGCGAAGAGAGTGCAAGCATCTGTACTATTCGTCGTAACAGCACTCTGTATGAAGGTATCTAAAATACGGCGAAGAAAGTGCAAGCATCTGTACTATTCGTCGTAACAGAACTGTGTTTTGGTGGTATCTAAAATACGGCGAAGATAGTGCAAGCATCTGTACTATTCGTCGTAACAGCACTCTGTTTGAAGGTATCTAAAATACGGCGAAGAGAGAGCAAGCATCTGTACTATTCCTCGTAACAGCACTCTGAAGGTATCTAAAATACGGCGAAGAAAGTGCAAGCATCTGTACTATTCGTCGTAACAGAACTGTGTTTTGGCGGTATCTAAAATACGGCGAAGAGAGTGCAAGCATATGTACTATTCGTCGTAACAGCACTCTTTTTGAAGGTATCTAAAATACGGCGAAGAGAGAGCAAGCATCTGTACTATTCCTCGTAACAGCACTCTGTTTGAAAGGTATCTAAAATACGGCGAAGAGAGGGCAAGCTTCTTTACTATTCGTCGTAACAGCACTCTGTTTGAAGGTATCTAAAATACGGCGAAGAAGTGCAAGCATCTGTACTATTCGTCGTAACAGAACTGTGTTTTGGGGTATCTAAAATACGGCGAAAAGAGTGCAAGCATCTGTACTATTCGTCGTAACAACACTCTGTATGAAGGTATCTAAAATATGGCGAAGAAAGTGCAAGCATCTGTACTATTCGTCGTAACAGAACTGTGTTTTGGTGGTATCTAAAATACGGCGAAGAGAGTGCAAGCATCTGTACTATTCGTCGTAACAGCACTCTGTTTGAAGGTATCTAAAATACGGCGAAGAGAGTGCAAGCATCTGTACTATTCGTCGTAACAGCACTCTGTTTGAAGGTATCTAAAATACGGCGAAGAGAGTGCAAGCATCTGTACTATTCGTCGTAACAGCACTCTGTTTTGGTGGTATCTAAAATACGGCGAAGAGAGTGCAAGCATCTGTACTATTCTTCGTAACAGCACTCTGTTTGAAGTTATCTAAAATACGGCGAAAGAGAGTGCAAGCATTTATTATTCGTCGTAACAGCACTCTGTTTGAAAGGTATCTGAAATACGGCGAAGAGAGTGCAAGCATCTGTACTATTCCTCGTAACAGCACTCTGTTTGAAAGGTATCTAAAATACGGCGAAGAGAGTGCAAGCATCTGTACTATTCGTCTTAACAGCACTCTGTTTGAAGGTATCTAAAATACGGCGAAGAGAGTGCAATGCATCTGTACTATTCGTCGTAACAGCACTCTGTTTGAAAGGTATCTAAAATACGGCGAAGAGAGTGCAAGCATCTGTACTATTCGTCGTAACAGCACTCTGTTTGAAGGTATCTAAAATACGGCGAAGAAGTGCAAGCATCTGTACTATTCGTCGTAACAGAACTGTGTTTTGGGTTATCTAAAATACGGCGAAGAGAGTGCAAGCATCTGTACTATACGTCGTAACAACACTCTGTATGAAGGTATCTAAAATACGGCGGTGAAAGTGCAAGCATCTGTACTATTCGTCGTAACAGAACTGTGTTTTGGTGGTATCTAAAATACGGCGAAGAGAGTGCAAGCATCTGTACTATTCGTCGTAACAGCACTCTGTTTGAAGGTATCTAAAATACGGCGAAGAGAGTGCAAGCATCTGTACTATTCGTCGTAACAGCACTCTGTTTGAAGGTATCTAAAATACGGCGAAGAAAGTGCAAGCATCTGTACTATTCGTCGTAACAGAACTGTGTTTTGGCGGTATCTAAAATACGGCGAAGACAGTGCAAGCATCTGTACTATTCGTCGTAACAGCACTCTGTTTGAAGGTATCTAAAATACGGCGAAGAGAGTGCAAGCATCTGTACTATTCGTCGTAACAACACTCTGTTTGAAAGGTATCTGAAATACGGCGAAGAGAGTGCAAACATCTGTACTATTCGTCGTAACAGCACTCTGTTTGAAGATATCTAAAATACGGCGAAGAGAGTGCAAGCATCTGTACTATTCGTCGTAACAGCACTCTGTTTGAAAGTTATATAAAATACGGCGAAGAGAGTGCAAGCATCTGTACTATTCGTCGTAATAACACTCTGTTTGAAAGGTATCTGAAATACGGCGAAGAGAGTGCAAGCATCTGTACTATTCGTCGTAACAGCACTCTGTTTGAAGGTATCTAAAATACGGCGAAGAGAGTGCAAGTATCTGTACTATTCGTCGTAACAACACTCTGTTTGAAGGTATCTAAAATACGGCGAAGAAAGTGCAAGCATCTGTACTATTCGTCGTAACAGAACTGTGTTTTGGTGGTATCTAAAATACATCGAAGAGAGTGCAAGCATCTGTACTATTCGTCGTAACAGCACTCTGTTTGAAGGTATCTAAAATACGGCGAAGAGAGTGCAAGCATCTGTACTATTCGTCGTAACAGCACTCTGTTTGAAGGTATCTAAAATACGGCGAAGAGAGTGCAAGCATCTGTACTATTCCTCATAACAGAACTCTGTTTGAAGGTATCTAAAATACGGCGAAGAGAGTGCAAACATCTGTACTATTCGTCGTAACAGCACTCTGTTTGAAGGTATCTAAAATACTACGAAGAGAGTGCAAGCATCTGTACTATTCGTCGTAACAACACTCTGTTTGAAAGGTATCTAAAATACGGCGAAGAGAGTGCAAGCATCTGTACTATTCGTCGTAACAACACTCTGTTTGAAAGGTATCTGAAATACGGCGAAGAGAGTGCAAGCATCTGTACTATTCGTCGTAACAGCACTCTGTTTGAAGGTATCTAAAATACGGCGAAGAGAGTGCAAGCATCTGTACTATTCGTCGTAACAGAACTGTGTTTGAAGGTATCTAAAAATACTACGAAGAGAGTACAATCATCTGTACTATTCGTCGTAACAGCACTCTGTTTGAAATTTATCTGAAATACGGCGAAGAGAGTGCAAGCATCTGTACTATTCCTCGTAACAGCACTCTGTTTGAAGGTATCTAAAATACGGCGAAGAGAGTGCAAGCATCTGTACTATTCGTCGTAACAGCACTCTGTCTGAAGGTATCTAAAATACGGCGAAGAAAGTGCAAGCATCTGTACTATTCGTCGTAACAGAACTGTGTTTTGGTGGTATCTAAAATACGGCGAAGAGAGTGCAAGCATCTGTACTATTCGTCGTAACAACACTCTGTTTGAAAGGTATCTGAAATACGGCGAAGAGAGTGCAAGCATCTGTACTATTCGTCGTAACAGCACTCTGTTTGAAGGTATCTAAAATACGGCGAAGAGAGTGCAAGCATCTGTACTATTCGTCGTAACAGCACTCTGTCTGAAGGTATCTAAAATACGGCGAAGAAAGTGCAAGCATCTGTACTATTCGTCGTAACAGAACTGTGTTTTGGTGGTATCTAAAATACGGCGAAGAGAGTGCAAGCATCTGTACTATTCGTCGTAACAACACTCTGTTTGAAAGGTATCTGAAATACGGCGAAGAGAGTGCAAGCATCTGTACTATTCGTCGTAACAGCACTCTGTTTGAAGGTATCTAAAATACGGCGAAGAGAGTGCAAGCATCTGTACTATTCGTCGTAACAGAACTGTGTTTGAAGGTATCTAAAATACTACGAAGAGAGTACAATCATCTGTACTATTCGTCGTAACAGCACTCTGTTTGAAATTTATCTGAAATACGGCGAAGAGAGTGCAAGCATCTGTACTATTCCTCGTAACAGCACTCTGTTTGAAGGTATCTAAAATACGGCGAAGAGAGTGCAAGCATCTGTACTATTCGTCGTAACAGCACTCTGTTTGAAGGTATCTAAAATACGGCGAAGAAAGTGCCAGCATCTGTACTATTCGTCGTAACAGAACTGTGTTTTGGTGGTATCTAAAATACGGCGAAGAGAGTGCAAGCATCTGTACTATTCGTCGTAACAACACTCTGTATGAAGTTATCTAAAATACGGCGAAGAAAGTGCAAGCATCTGTACTATTCGTCGTAACAGAACTGTGTTTTGGTGGTATCTAAAATACGGCGAAGAGAGTGCAAGCATCAGTACTATTCGTCGTAACAGCACTCTGTTTGAAGGTATCTAAAATACATCGAAGAGAGTGCATGCATCTGTACTATTCGTCGTAACAGCACTCTGTTTGAAAGGTATCTAAAATACGGCGAAGAGAGTGCAAGCATTTGTACTATTCGTCGTAACAGCACTCTGTTTGAAGGTATCTAAAATACGGCGAAGAGAGTGCAAGCATCTGTACTATTAGTCGTAACAGCACTCTGTTTTGGTGGTATCTAAAATACGGCGAAGAGAGTGCAAGCATCTGTACTATTCGTCGTAACAGCACTCTGTTTGAAAGTTATATAAAATACGGCGAAGAGAGTGCAAGCATTTACTATTCGTCGTAACAGCACTCTGTTTGAAAGGTATCTAAAATACGGCGAAGAGAGTGCAAACATCTGTACTATTCGTCGTAACAGCACTCTGTTTGAAGTTATCTAAAATACGGCGAAGAGAGTGCAAGCATTTACTATTCGTCGTAACAGCACTCTGTTTGAAAGATATCTGAAATACGGCGAAGAGAGTGCAAGCATCTGTACTATTCCTCGTAACAGAACTCTGTTTGAAGGTATCTAAAATACGGCGAAGAGAGTGCAAGCATCTGTACTATTCGTCGTAACAGAACTGTGTTTTGGTGGTATCTAAAATACGGCGAAGAGAGTGCAAGCATCTGTACTATTCGTCGTAACAGCACTCTGTTTGAAGGTATCTAAAATACGGCGAAGAGAGTGCAAGCATCTGTACTATTCGTCGTAACAGCACTGTTTGAAGGTATCTAAAATACGGCGAAGAGAGTGCAAGCATCTGTACTATTCGTCGTAACAGCACTCTGTTTTGGTGGTATCTAAAATACGGCGAAGAGAGTGCAAGCATCTGTACTATTCGTCGTAACAGAACTCTGTTTGAAGGTATCTAAAATACGGCGAAGAGAGTGCAAGCATGTGTACTATTCGTCTTAACAGCACTCTGTTTGAAGGTATCTATAATACGGCGAAGAGAGTGCAAGCATGTGTACTATTCGTCTTAACAGCACTCTGTGTGAAAGGTATCTGAAATACGGCGAAGAGAGTGCAAGTATCTGTACTATTCGTCGTAACAATTCTTAATGTACCAATCAAACCAAAAACGAAAAGTATGAGCAAAGAATTTCAAAATATTCCATTTCGCAGCGATTATATGAAATATATATTTTCCTCTAACAATTTATAATCTTGCCGTTATAGCTCAGATGTAAGGCAACGGCCTAGAGGTGAAGGTTGCGCGAGTTCAATCCCGTCCAAGCTGCAAATTTATTTATTTTTACTTTTCTAAATTACTGTTAACTGTAGAATATAAATAGTTAACTATCGTAAATATGGTTATTTAATGTAATTATTTGCCTACATTCAATACAAGCAATATTGAATGGTTTTCCACTGATTTTAAGTGTAGTCATTTTCGCTGACTGTATTAGTTGAATTCCACCGCGAATCAGTGGTTTCCCACTGATAAGAATTTAGAGTGTATGTAAGGGGGTAGTCACGGAGAGTCTCACTGATTGGTCGCGAAGAAAGGAAGGGAACCCCCCCCCCCCCCATCAAGTACTGTATAAAGTATTAACTGGAACCCAACATTTGGAATGCAGGTTACCACTAAATCGTTAGTGTCGAACGCCAACAAGTCGCGAGAGTATCTCACTTCATATTTAGGTCCATTGCAGGTATCGCGTGGTGCATTGTCGAACAAGCTTTTCCGCTTCTATAATTCAAACGTTCCACTGTTGGCCGAGTCGTCCGTGAGTGCGCCTGTGTTCCATTTAATTTACGGCCAGCAAAACAACAGGTAGGCGGGCATTAGCATTATTACTGCGTGATTCATGGCCTGCGCGCGGACCGAGGTATTTTATGGCCGCGGGGTCGCTTTTCATTTTTAAACGCCCCGCGACAAAGACTTTCGTACTCGAGGATTGCCGAGTCATTGTTCTCTCTTTATCGTCCTCGTAGCTTTTCCCCTTGTGCCTTTGTCGCGTTCTGCAAGATTAAAACTACACACCGTTTGTAATGGTCTCTTGGAACTATTCACTACACTATTAAAACTCCGCACGATGATGCAAGACGAGAAATAGACGATTCGTCAGAAAGTTCATAGAAAAGTATTATGCTCAGATATTCGATGTATTGTTCTAAAACACGCGGTAACAATTTCTCTATATATAATTCTCTGCTGACTTCAGTAGCATGTCCATGGAATTAATACTAACCTAATGGAGCGATTGTCACGACTTCTTAATTACACCCACACTGTTAATTTTGCGCACCTCAAGACGAATTGGCGGCAAGAACTAGGATTCATTTTTTCCCTGTTAAAGGAATTTTTAGTTTGCCTAAGGATTAAAATAATTATCATGTAAGACAAATTACAGTCATAAATTTAAATAAACATGATATCTGTATATTATACATTTTTTTTTTTGCTAAAACACCAGAACGCTCGCAAAAAAAAAAGTTCATGTTAAATAAAAATGTGTTAAAATACACGTGTCTGTGCCGGCAAACTGTAACATACAACCAACACTCGTGTGATTGACACAACAAAAACTCACTAAAGCTGGTTTACAATTAATTAAACACTTTTTTAATTAAAATTTTGTAAATGAATCTTTTTAATATTTCCACATATTGTGACATTTAATGTTATTTAGGGAAGAGTATTCTTGAAGTCTTGGATTTTCGTATATTTGCCTCCATAACTTAATTTTTGGGAGTCCACATTGAAAAACTAAGCTAGTCACGGAATAGGGAACATTTTAACATTTATTTCGAAATTCATCTTATTTTTCTTACATGATTAGTTTCACAACTCTATCCGTAATTAAATATTCCTAATTATTTAATAACGTCAATTACACACGAGAAAAAACAGGCCGGTCTATGATAGAAACCGTACAAATTGTGAAATCCTGTTGTTAGAGATCAGAAATTCCGTGAGCCCAAGTGATATCAGGATTAAATTTGAAAACTCTTACTTCGTTGTAAATTCTGTGACCGGGCCATGACACGGCCTGCAGGACCGTGGACCAGAAATACGCGAGTAGAAAGAGACTGACCAAATCATGTGCAACCTATTATACAACAGCTGCAGGTAATTTTGGGCATTGAAATGTATTTCACAATAAAATTTGAAATTTGATAGTTTAATCTCCCCATTCAACAAACGGTATCAAATAATCTTGAATGTATTTCAAAATAAATCACACTGTCTAAATTTTTTTTACTGTGAGCATCTAGTCTGAATTTTTATTTTAAATGTATTTTCAGAAATGAGATGGTGTTGTTGCGAGTGAAGAGATTTGGGCGGCTCTTAACAGCGAGGTCTTGAGAGCCGATGAGGGTGATTGATGTGGATATGGAGCGACACCGGAATGAAAAAGGGGGGACGGGAGATCCGCGAGAAAACCCGCGGACCAGCGGCATCATCCGGCACGATTGCCACTTGCAAAAGCCCAGTGACCCGGCCGGGGAGTGAACCTGGTTTCACCTTGGTGGGAGGCGAGCGTGCTAATCGCTCAGCCACCGCGGCCCCCATGGTGTTGTATTTTTCCGTGCAGTCCACTACAGAAAGAAATGTAAAGAATATTGTGATATGTTTTCACTTCTAGGCTAAGCGTTAATTTAATTCATCACAGAATAATCATTTCAATTAGCGTTCGTAATAAGAGTAGTTCTATATAAATAAATGATTTTCTTAATCTCATTATTTTCTAGCAATTATTCGTCATTTCAAAGCTTCGTGATGTCGGAAACATATATCTTTGTCATGCACGATTCTAATTGGTTATTCCAGCAATCGTCAAAAAAATCTAGAACCAGTAAAATATTTCAAATATTTTATGGAAACTAGGGCTATTCAGCTTTTTCAGACAAATGTGGCTACCATAATGACGTTTCGGTGTTGTTAAAATAATCACATTTTTTTTGACCAACTTTATTTGAAGCATTATGGCAAATTTTACATTGTAACGAGGCCTTAAAGAAGTCGAGTTTACCCTAACCTTCAAATGAACTGAGATATTTCCCGGTATTTAGCTATGGTTACAGACATGAAGAATTTGCGGATTCATTTCGAGGCAAGCTATAATTAGAGACCTGCAAAATTCGTGATATTATTTGAGGAAATGTGAAACCTGAGGCTCTTAAACCTTTGCAATACGTTTGTTATTGGCCCATTCTTTTTTCGACACGCCCCGGGAAACTCTGCGCCAATAACCGAACACTTCGCAATCATGTGCCCCAATCACGTGCAGGTTACTCAAAAAGGGAGTGACTTCACATATAGGCGGCAGCCAATGGAGAAACGACGCCGGCTCGAGTATATACAGTATTGTGAATTATAGCTTGATGCCAAGAAATAACGCGAATTTAGCATGCCCTTAGCTATAATTCAAAACACGTGTTTTATATACCTTTAGTCATTAGTCCACATGGTGTTTGACAGCTCCTGGAGAAAGCTGGCCCAATCGTCGCCTTCCACTCTGACAGCAGAAAACCCAAATTGAGTTTATATTGGAATATTTGTACGTTGTACAGTAGAGTCTAGCCTACACGTCACTGAACTCGCGAATTTTTCAGGTCTCTAACTATGGTTTAAGAAGAATAATCTTTATCAGTTTATAATGTCGGCGAAAATCTGTATCGAAATTATGGCTTCTTACAGGGTAGACAAAAAAATCTATCTTTATCTGCAAAACACTGAGTTTTCTACTGAATTTTATGCTTTTGATTACTGAAATGATACTTGCAACAATAGTCAAGCGATGTCATACGCCCTATCGATAACTGAAATAAAATTATAAATCTGTGATGGATGTTGTGGCGAAAATTCCGCAAATCCCGAATGGTAGGGGGATGATTTCTCTTAGCCGAATCCGCGAAATTTTCCTATCGCTGCTAACGATTTAAAAAAAAAAAAAACACATATTCTCACACACCAACACAGATTAACCGGACGTATGCTTTCCCCGTCCGGAAGAACAGAGGCTAATTTTCATTCGTTAGAGAAAGGTATAATTACCGTCAAGGGTAAACAAATGAAGGAGGTATATATTCAGTTGCCGTAGGGCTTTCAATCTCGCGCATGACCGAGCTGTAATATCGCTGGTTTCAGCCCCCGCAAGCAGATTGTGTCCCCACCCCCGCTTTTCTCATTTTCCCGCTCCGCCGCGTAGTTAAAGCTCCTGAGGAGCATACAGTATGGGTCTATCTACCCTTCCCCTTCTCCAGCCTCCGCCAAGCATAATCTCGGCCGCTCGTTAGCGCTGGGCTGGTCGTGGAGGACTCAATCCGCCGGCCGCAACATAATGCTGGCTTTTCATACGGGCCTGGTTTACACTTGCGCCGTCCAGGAGGTCTCATATTTACGTCGGTTAATATTGCCTCTGGTCGCCTCACGTGGTCGCCTCACGTGGTCGACAAAGCGGAGGTCTGTTTGCGGTAGCCATGTCGGCGGCCGCCGCTCCTGGACTTTGCTGTTACATCGTTGGCACGGACGAACCATGTACTCAGACCCGGATTAAACCCCCTCCCAGCCACATTAACCCGTTCGGTCCCTGTGTCCAAGATAGAGGACATGTTGCAAATGAAATATATTCATGGCCAGAACTGTACACGACAAGGAAGGAACCAGTAGCCAATGTCCTGGGAGTATGTCTTATGAGATATGTGATTTGTTGGAATTTCTGCGTCTCTCATTTGTCAACGGGTCAACGCTCATTCTATAGAGCGCGGAGGACGTTGTTCATTGGTTGACGACACACGCCGATCAAAGTACACTGCATAAAAATATATTAAGTGATTGCAACTCTCGAACTTATAAATTAATTCGGGACTGAACGGGTTAACCCATTCAGTTCCCGTGTCCATGATGGAAGGCATGTTTCACGTGAGTGATGTTTATGTAGGAACTGTACACGAGTGCTGTGAACGTCTTCCTTGTGAGTGGAGAGATCTGGGCGGCTCTTGACAACGCGGTCTTGAGAGCGAGGTGAGCATGGAGCAGCGCCGAAACGCATTGGCGAGGGAAACGGGAGAACCCCGATAAAACCCGCCGACCTGCGGCATCGTCCCGCACGATTCCCACTTCGCGAATTTCCGGGAGTGATCCGGCCGGAGATGGAACCCGGTTCGCCTTGTTGGGAGTCGAGCAGCCTAACCACGACTGTCATTTCGATGTATTTTTGCAGTGAGCTTGCTGTTCTAGCAAACATTCGTCATGAGCGACCAATACAGGCGATGCGAAACTTTATTGAAGTGTCCAGTTTTATAGATAATAGCCGTGAAAATGGTTATAATGTCGTTAAGACATTAGAAAATTAAATTTTTTCTTTATCTTTAATAGGGCCTCCGTACCTCAAGAACCTGGATACGATCTAAGCGATTTACAAAAACACTACCGTGAAATGATGCAGGTTGATTATTTGTTCAAATAATGATAAACAGCAAATTTCACAGTGTATGTGCAAAAATGATTTGCATATACAACCATAGTTATTAACATTGCTTGTGCTTCTTAACGCCTATGTTTAGTATAGTATAGTCACAGTATATTCAAACTTTTTGGACCAAAACTTTGAAAAACCAGTATATCTATTACTTGCTTTGTTGTGTCTTAAATATGTCACTATCACCAGCTTGTAGTACGTATGTTAACATAAAGTATCTAATTTTTTGTTAAATCAAACTTTTACATCTATTTTATGTGTAGATTTCGATGTTTAATTTTGTAACTAATTAGAATTAAAAAAAGATACAAAAATGTGTGTTGGCAATGCCTAGTAAGAAATAGCTTTCGCAAAACATTATCAAACTGAGTGCGCAGGTATGTAATGCGTTGTGCTTTTCTCTTAAGTCACGCCTTGAATACGTACACGGCACACTTATTCTGTTCAAGTCAATCGTAAATCAACCTTTACGCGGTCGACACTGTTAAAATTTTACGTATATTTACGGAAATATTTACGAAAATGCACAGTAAATATGCGAAACACAATCTTTAATGACGAGAAACGTAGTTAAGTGCGTAAATACAAAATACGGAAAATTTCCGTATCTCCTATAACTTCCGGTTTCGGGCGCGAACAATGGCGAGCCTACACGAAACATTCTTCTCCGCTGTAACCAGGAAATTATCGTTTCTACGGTAGTTAAGGTTATCTATGTCACTAAGACCTATTATTTCAGAAATTAAAAATTAGCAACAGCCGTATGTAACACCTAGGAACGGTTGCACTAACATCGTCCCCGATCCGAGATCGAATGATCCTAGTTCCGAACCAGAATCCAGTTTTATCTTTTTTACATTGTAAAAGTGTTGCACCAACGAAATTTCATGATTCTGGATCTTCGATTCGTCGATCTTGGAGAGATCGATATTAAGTATGAGACAAATTTTGTCTTTGATCCGTAATATGTGACGTCATGGAAGTAGGCGTATTATTCACTATAGATAGAACTAGATGTACGAGGTTTTATCTGTTTTAAGTGAATTATTGTTGTACGAACTTTACTCAATAGATTCCAGTACGTGTAATGTTGTTTTAATTTCCCAAGAAAACAATCGAACGTAGGTCTATCTGTTTGCGTACTTTCAAACAACATTTGTCGACGATGGCTGCTGATCTCGGATCGAAATTTGGCTGTTCGAAATGAACTTCATCTCGATCTCCTGTCCAGCGCTGAACTCGAATGGTGCAACAGTTTTCAGTGTCAATCTTAGATACGATCTCAGTTCGAGTTCCGAACCACAATGGTGCTACCGACCCGAAGCAACACTTAAAATACACAAAATTTAATAAAAACTAAATAGTTACTTATGTGTAGGGATAGGAAAAATTCGCGATTTCAATTACCTGTAGGCTAGACTCCACAGTCTTGCGTATACTCGAGCCTCAGATGTTAGTTCATTGGCTGCTGCCTCATGGAGTAGCCAGTGTTACTTCACACCTGGCAGTATGGCACTTGCTAGTCTGCTATTGGCTCAGAGTCGTCCAGGCGTGTCTAGTAAACCGCGATCCAATTGCAAAGTCAACTTCCATGTACACGTGTTTGATGTCTGTCTTGTCCTGCAATGAACTCGCTACATGTTCCTATCCCTACTTATGTGAGTAATATAGAAATTCAAATGTTATACCGTACTCACCAGGTGAGAGT
Source organism: Dryococelus australis (assembly GCA_029891345.1). Classification (NCBI taxonomy): domain Eukaryota; kingdom Metazoa; phylum Arthropoda; class Insecta; order Phasmatodea; family Phasmatidae; genus Dryococelus; species Dryococelus australis. The sequence goes on along the minus strand of CM056998.1, from coordinate 193,847,092 downwards.
TGTAGGTAAGTGGTTAGGGTCGAACTTGCTACTATTTGACTCGGGATCAAATCTTGCTTAAGTATAAAACATTTTAACTTTTTAAAATATGTTTTTATACAAGTAGAACACCCACATAATAAGAATTAAATCAAATAAGATATGGAGAATTATCTAATCTAGAAGTACAAAAAACCAGCTAGGGAATTAATGGACAGGTTCCGTGAATTTGACGGAAAGTCCTTTTTTTTTTAATCAGTGTGTCCGTAATTTTACGGAGAGTTTACTGACACCCCCGGATAAATTTTTACCAACACTTTTCCGTAAAACTAAGGAAATTTTCTTAACAGTAGAGTGCAGTGCGCTGGAGTGTGGTACGGAACTTAAGATTACGAGGACGGCCGGTTGCCTCCTACCTGCAGGGGCAACTTCTCGTCTGGCGGAACTTCCTAGGATAGAGTGCTGGGCGGGGCTGAGGAGTATCGGAACCTGGCAGCTGTCCGCGGCCCATCACAAACTTGCAGGCTGGCTTAGCGATACAACTCGCCCGTCGTAATTAGTTCCGGCGTCCAGGAATTCTCGATGGCGATCCTTAGCCTGCATCTACATCGTGGAACATCCTGTCGAGTTCCAGCCGTCAGATCCAAGTCTTTGCTGGCCTCTTCACGACTTGCTCCTTCGAGAACCCGCCAACGTGCTCGGATAATTTCGCTTACACCTCCCACCGTCTGCCAACAACTTAGCCTGCTGGCAGCAAGTACACCTAAAATACCTTCTTCCTGACTCCAGCTGAAACGATTTTAGGCTTTAAAGTCTATTCGCGGCATCTTCACACGTACAAATTACAAACTATAACTTTACAAGTAACTTTTATAACACAATTTAACTGTTAAGTACACGTAATTTTCACCCAGCATATACACCTGCTGAATCAAAATCTGCTTCGCGCCTTTTTTTTACAAATTTTGCTACAATATACAACTCGATGTCCATGCAATGAGCACTGACTACAGACCCGAGAAATTCGCGAGTTCAATGACCTGTAGGCTAGACTTCCCACTCGTATATACTTTCATACAGATATCGACTGTTTATTGGTTGATTGTAGTGGCAGTAAAAGGCGGTGACTGGGCGCACAATTTATTGCATGTTTGTTATTGGCTCATTTGTCTCCAGGTGGTGTCAAACAACACGTCGACCAATTACTAAAGTAACATGAATGTACAAGTGTGTGAATTCCAACTTGTCTAGAAATGAACCCGCGAAATTCTCGGGCCTCTAGCGCTGACAAGAAGAGTGTTTTAACCTATCAGTGCTGTAATATAACTGGTAGAAGAACTTCACTCCGACAATTATATTATTTCTACGTAAACTGTAGAAACACCGTCTGCACGATTCAAACTTCCCTTTCCAGGGAATATTTTCCTTCTGGGTCCCCCCCCCCCCTCCTCCTGATCATACACTCACTTCCTCTGCAAAGTGCCAATGTTTAAACAATTACACATTATATATATATATATATATATATATATATATATATATATATATATATATCTCTTAATGTCATTTAACATCACTCAATATTTTTATAAGTTCATCTTATTATTTCCCTGTTAACAGGCTCGTGGAACTTCTCCTTTTTAGTTGACAGTAATCTTTCGATTTATGTGCAAATTTTTCGTTTCTCCTGTTAAATGCAAGATGCCTATTTTTAAAAACTTGAGTTAACGGGTGAATTTCTTTCAAATCCAACACCTTTAAGATATTTTTATTTTAAAATTTTGAAAAAAAACCTTTGATAAATAAGCATGTATGACGTGTTTGGCTGTGTCCTATATATGGCATATTTTACAAGCGTTTTATAATTCCGCTTACATGAATATATCGTACTTTTGTGTACTAAATATAAGTTATATTTCCTCTTGAAACTATAATATTTCAACTAATATGAATAAAAACCTGAGAGTAAATGCCTAGTAGGAAATAATTCTCATGGGAAATATTTGTTTATGTGTGCGCTCACGAATACGTTGAGTTGTCCTGCCTACGTAATTTACTAAAGGCTGTACACAATAAACTGAGCAATTTTGAAATCAACCTTTTAAAAAAGTCACTATCTCTACCTGCATAAATTTGAACGGGTGAGCTGAGTGACATGCGCCCAGTAAAGGTGGTAACAACGAATGGAAAGTATTCCCGGATCTTAATGACGAATAAAAAGTGTCAGTGATAACTTAAATTATTTCCTTCACTTTCTGTTTCCTTTCATGCATCGAAGTGTAAAAATGAGCAGGTTTGCAAAACATTTTCTTTTGTAATAATTTCACTGTTGCATTTGACCGACACATGAATTAAGTGACGAGGCCTGCGGAAGTGTTAATTTTGCATAATGCGAAATAATACACAAAGTGCATGCAAGTGGATCTTAAGCAGGGCTTTCAAAAGTGCTAATTTTACCGTGAACAGCTTATAGACTTGGTTAATCTTTGTTTACGTCAGGTGGGGGAATATAATTAATGTAGAACTTTGGCATGGTTTCAGAAAAGTTGGAAGTAATCCTGGATTTACTATAGCAGTGGCGTCGTAGAGGAAGGAGTGAGGTCAGTGCGGATTAAGGCCACGATACTTCATTTCTACAGTTTTCGCGAGAGTTAATTGTCTGTACCCAAACGGGAGCCGATGTTGTAAAATCCTCTCACAATTTTGTCACTAATTGTTTTTATTGTGTAGTCTAATTTTTTTAAACACAAAACACTGTATAATTTTAACTAATTACAAAATAAACAAAATTTTAGTTAATTAATTGGATAAACTTATACACTTTTTTGTGTTGGAAAAATTATACTACGTAATAAAAACAGTTTGTAACAAAATTGTAAGGTGATTTTACAATATCGGCTCCCGTTTGGGTACAAAAAATCAATTCTCGAGAAAGCTGTAGAAATGAAGAATCGTGGCCTTAAAGGTGTACTCTAAACCATGGCCTTAAAGGTGGACTTTAAACCATGGCCTTAAAGGTGGACTCTAAACCGTCCGTCTCATCCGTCAGTTATCCGTCCGTACGGCAGTCATCCGTTTGTGTTTTCGAAATCGTGATCTATTTCGGTTGGAAGTATATTTTCATGGAAAAAATACTATGGAGGAATAATTTTTTCACGTGATAAGAATTTGTACTGGATTTTTTTTTACGTTTAAATTTTCTGAATTTACCATCAAAGATAAATGAACACAGCCCCCCCCCCCCCTCTTTCCCTTGCATTTTATTTCAAAGTGCGTATTCACATCTAAGGAATGTCGTCCGAAGACGGTGGCTCATCCGTCCGTCGAAAGTTAAAGTTTCATGAATATTTAACGGATGGGCGGATAGAAAAAAAGTTTCCCCGCTATTGGTTGAATTTCACGGGACCTCCGGATGTACGGGCAACTTACGGTTGTGACGGATGCCAGGCCCTACAAAAGAGGGTGGGGGGACAAGGGGGTGCAATGCTAAGGGGCCCAGGGCCCCGGGCGGGCACGACCAGTAAATGTTTATTTATAAAACGATGTATTACGTAAAAATCTAGTTTCGACACTCAACATTTATTAACTTTTTTGCATGGATGTCGACTATTTATGGAGTTGTAAAGGGTCGAAATTTTGTGGAAAGGCGTTATGGGGGTCTGCAGCACATATTGCTCAGGGGCCCAGAATTTCTCTTGGTGGGCCGGATGATTGTGCGTCCATTCTAAGTCCCATGCTTCAAAATATATTTATTACATATAAAGTTCAATAATAATGTGAAATAAATATGTTTTCACTCATATAAATATTTTGCCCCTAAATGCGTTAGTAAGTAGCAGTGTATGTGTGTAAATATATCGCATTTAATTGATTTTAGTATAAGTAATTGTTTGGAACAGGGGCTTATGGAAGCAACGGACGCCAGATTCTGTGCAAGACCTTATCCCACTCCCTCCTTAACTGGAAAGGTCCTACACCCCTGGGCTTCAGTGGCGGTATGTTAAGAGACAAGACCTTACCCCACTCCCTCCTTAACTGGAAAGGTCCAACACCCCTGGGCTTCAGTGGCGGTATGTTAAGAGACAAGACCTTATCACACTCCCTCCTTAACTGGAAAGGTCCAACACCCCTGGGCTTCAGTGGCGGTATGCTAAGAGACAAGACCTTATCCCACTCCCTCCTTAACTGGAAAGGTCCTACACCCCTGGGCTTCAGTGGCGGTATGTTAAGAGACAAGACCTTACCCCACTCCCTCCTTAACTGGAAAGGTCCAACACCCCTGGGCTTCAGTGGCGGTATGTTAAGAGACAAGACCATATCCCACTCCCTCCTTAACTGGAAAGGTCCAACACCCCTGGGCTTCAGTGGCGGTATGCTAAGAGACAAGAAATTATCCCACTCCCTCCTTAACTGGAAAGGTCCTACACCCCTGGGCTTCAGTGGCGGTATGTTAAGAGACAAGACCTTACCCCACTCCCTCCTTAACTGGAAAGGACCTACACCCCTGGGCTTCAGTGGCGGTATGTTAAGAGACAAGACCTTATCCCACTCCCTCCTTAACTGGAAAGGTCCAACACCCCTGGGCTTCAGTGGCGGTATGCTAAGAGACAAGACCTTATCCCACTCCCTCCTTAACTGGAAAGGTCCAACACCCCTGGGCTTCAGTGGCGGTATGCTAAGAGACAAGACCTTACCCCACTCCCTCCTTAACTGGAAAGGTCCAACACCCCTGGGCTTCAGTGGCGGTATGCTAAGAGACAAGACCTTATCCCACTCCCTCCTTAACTGGAAAGGTCCTACACCCCTGGGCTTCAGTGGCGGTATGTTAAGAGACAAGACCTTACCCCACTCCCTCCTTAACTGGAAAGGTCCAACACCCCTGGGCTTCAGTGGCGGTATGTTAAGAGACAAGACCTTATCCCACTCCCTCCTTAACTGGAAAGGTCCTACACCCCTGGGCTTCAGTGGCGGTATGTTAAGAGACAAGACCTTACCCCACTCCCTCCTTAACTGGAAAGGTCCTACACCCCTGGGCTTCAGTGGCGGTATGTTAAGAGACAAGACCTTATCCCACTCCCTCCTTAACTGGAAAGGTCCTACACCCCTGGGCTTCAGTGGCGGTATGTTAAGAGACAAGACCTTACCCCACTCCCTCCTTAACTGGAAAGGTCCTACACCCCTGGGCTTCAGTTTCGGTATGTTAAGAGACAAGACCTTATATCCCCACTCCCTCCTTAACTGGAAAGGTCCAACATCCCTGGGCTTCAGTGGCGGTATGTTAAGAGACAAGACCTTATCCCACTCCCTCCTTAACTGGAAAAGTCCTACACCCCTGGGCTCCAGTGGCGGTATGTTAAGAGACAAGACCTTATCCCACTCCCTCCTTAACTGGAAAGGTCCAACACCCCTGGGCTTCAGTGGCGGTATGTTAAGAGACAAGACCTTACCCCACTCCCTCCTTAACTGGAAATGTCCTACACCCCTGGGCTTCAGTGGCGGTATGTTAAGAGACAAGACCTTATCCCACTCCCTCCTTAACTGGAAAGGTCCAACACCCCTGGGCTCCAGTGGCGGTATGTTAAGAGACAAGACCTTATCCCACTCCCTCCTTAACTGGAAAGGTCCTACACCCCTGGGCTTCAGTGGCGGTATGTTAAGAGACAAGACCTTATCCCACTCCCTCCTTAACTGGAAAGGTCCTACACCCCTGGGCTTCAGTGGCGGTATGTTAAGAGACAAGACTTTATCCCACTCCCTCCTTAACTGGAAAGGTCCAACACCCCTGGGCTTCAGTGGCGGTATGTTAAGAGACAAGACCTTATCCCACTCCCTCCTTAACTGGAAAGGTCCAACATCCCTGGGCTTCAGTGGCGGTATGTTAAGAGACAAGACCTTATCCCACTCCCTCCTTAACTGGAAAGGTCCAACACCCCTGGGCTCCAGTGGCGGTATCTTAAGAGACAAGACCTTATCCCACTCCCTCCTTAACTGGAAAGGTCCAACACCCCTGGGCTTCAGTGGCGGTATGTTAAGAGACAAGACCTTATCCCACTCCCTCCTTAACTGGAAAGGTCCAACACCCCTGGGCTTCAGTGGCGGTATGTTAAGAGACAAGACCTTATCCCACTCCCTCCTTAACTGGAAAGGTCCAACACCCCTGGGCTTCAGTGGCGGTATGTTAAGAGACAAGACCTTATCCCACTCCCTCCTTAACTGGAAAGGTCCAACACCCCTGGGCTTCAGTGGCGGTATGTTAAGAGACAAAACGTAGGGTCAGGAAATTTTCGCGTTTTAAACGACCTTTAGGATGTACTCTGCTATACTGTGTATTTGGGAGCCTTAACTTTCTGTTCATTGGCTGCTACCCCAGTGTGTATAGGCTGTTCACGGTAAAAGGAGCACTTTTTAAGGCCCTTCCAACTTTTTCCTTGAATCCAATTCCCACCTCCCTACTGATTTCTAATATAAACATTGCAATATGGCCGATAAACACAGTGAATACATTTCATCGCCCTCAAAATTTAATGCCTGAGGCTGCAATAAGATATATTTATTAGTGGTTTACGCCTGTTTGGGGGGGGGCGCTTAAAAAGTGCTCACTTTACCGTGGACAGCCTATAGTAAGTTTTATCTCAGGCCAGGTGGAACGGTATTCGGGGCCTGTTTCCTGGCAGTTCTGTTATTGGCTCAGAGTTTACCTGGTTATGTCTAAAAGTTTAAATAACTGGAGAATTCGTGGATCCATTTTGATACAAGCTTTAATTCAAAACACTTGCGTTTATGTAACTTAAACCATTGGTCCGCATGGTGCTTGACATCTCCTGGAGGATGGTGTCCAATTGCCGCCTTCCACTGTGACAACAGACAACCAATGTGCCAATCTAGCCTGCAGGTCACTGAACTCGCGTATTTTTCTGGTCTCTGCTAATGAGGAACTGTAAACCAATTGAAATCGTAACAGAAATGCACATGTCTTTGAGGTCTAGCTTGCCCTTAAATGAATTCGCGAAGTTCCTGAGTCCCTAAAAATAAGCGATACGATTACAGGAAGAATGATTGCTAATTTTAGCGTATGTGAGCCTCCTGCCTGTTTCAGGAGCTAACACTTTTTCGAACATAACTTTGAAGGGGTTTCAGGTCAAACCATTGTGTGTCAAACGACCGGAGCGTTAATGACTGTCGTCGAAACGCTTTTTAAGTCTATTGCTACGGCCACCTGTTTTTCGCGATATTATTTACGCGGAGGTTAGCCTTCAGTATCCTATGTGCGCATTTACAATGTCCATTTGTTTTTCATTTGTCTTACGAGTGAGTCAATCAAATGTAAGTTTCTCTGATAATGACCGTACGTTATTCGCAGGCAGACAGATAAGATAGATCCTGTTGGCCTATGGGAAAGATATGAATGCTTATTTTATAATATCATTCATTATGGGTTCGTGTGCCTAACTGAAAGTGTGGTGGTGGTGGTGGTGTGGCCTAACTGAAAGTGTGGTGGTGGTGTGCCTAACTGAAAGTGTGGTGGTGATGGTGGTGTGCCTTACTGAAATTGTGGTGGTAATGGTGGTGTGCCTAACTGAAAGTGTGGTGGTGATGGTGGTGTGCCTAACTGAAAGTGTGGTGGTGATGTAACGATCTAGCGATCCTTACGAACCAGCGAGTCGGGTTCGGTTCCCTGCGGAGTGAAGTGAGTGAAGGGATATGGGCGGCTCTTGACAGCTGGGTCTTGAGAGCCGATGAGGGTGGTTGACGTGAATATGGAGCGGTGCCGGAATGAAGGGGCGGGGGAAACGGGAGATCTGCGAGAAAAACCCACCGACCAACGGCATCGTCCGGCACGATTCCCACTTGCGAAAATGCCGGTGGATTCCCGGCGGAGTAGAACGTATTTGGGGGGGGGGGGGACATTGCTGGTGTTTCTGGGGCTGGTATACTTTCTTGAACGTCTTCCGCTCTCGACATTTCCATCTCGCTTTAACCCTTTAACATAATATCCTGAGTATATCGTCCACACCTGATATTTTGCCGAAAATGGTAAAATTATGTTCGTTGGCGTGCAATATCAGTAGCTAGCGCCTATAAAGACAGTTATTTTTATTGGACGATGTTCGTGGTTTGCTGCTGACGCACTATGTTATAATTGCTTGTTTCTTGTGTTGTGTGTCTACTAAAACTCTCTCCGTAGCTCCCGAATGATATGTTGTTACGAGAAACACGTACGTACTTTTAACACCGTAAATTTTCACTTACGCAGCACCTGAACTGTAAAATTATATTTTACGTTAAGGTGTTATGATTGATCCCCCCTCCCTTTTTTTTTCTTTCCTCAATTCTTAACGTGGAAGTGGAAGTTGCGTTGAATATAATTTTGTACGAAACGGTTATCTTTAAAATTGATACATTGAAAACAAATATTCCTCTAAGGTTGATTATTTATTTAAACTCCGTCACGTCAGCCTTTGTAGGCAAATATCGTAAGTCGGAACAACACCTGTTTCGCTGTCAGGAACAGTGAGCTGTAGGCTTCGTGTACGACAATTGCGATATGAACCAGTCATTCTCAGTGTCCACAACTTAGCACGTAACGCCAATGAAGGTAGTTTTTGGCCGGCAGTGTGCATTTTTGAGACCCTAGTTATTTTTTTCCTGTCAGCCAATTTTTATCCTAGAGCCACTTTTAAAATAAATATCGCCATTTAAGTACTAAACACAGTGTATATATTTCACAGGACTCGAAAGTTAACGTCTAAGGCTACAATAACATATTGTTATTGGCTGTTATTTCCAATGAAAGGGCTTCAAAAATTGCTCACTTTAAAGTGAATCGCCTATAGCGTGCATGCCAGTATGGTACTATAGGTAGAGATAGGTGTCTTTCGCGAAAATATTTCAATATTAGTTGTACTCCAAAACGCTTTTGTTCATATGCACTTTCGTGATTGGATTATTTTAAATGTCACGTGTCCCAGTGCCTGTCCGCGAATCATGGCTGTTCGGTATCGGAATACTTTATTACACTTGGCCAAGTCAGATGAGAACATGTCCTCTCTCTCTCACACACACACATGCTGCCAATAACAAAAGAAAGTTGTGGTTGTGGACGTAGGATATTGACGTCTAGCATGGCCATTAATATTTGCGGGAAATACACCTGTCTCTAACTATAGGTAGGGACCTGCAATATTCGCGTTATTCTTTGGCATCAAGCTGAAATTCACAGTACTGTATATACTCGAGACGGAGTCGTTTCTACATTGGCTGCTGCACAGATGCGAACTCACGTCCTTTCTGACTGAACTGTATGTGATTTGGGCACACGATTGTGTAGTCTTCATTTATTGGTGAAGGGGCGTGTCAAATAAAGCATGGTCCGATGACAAACGTATTGCAAATGTGAAAGGGTTTCAAGTTTAAACTGTCCTCAAATAATAAAGCGAATTCTGCAGGTGTCTGAATATAGGATCTATATAGGTAGTTATGTGTAGCGAACCAAGAAATTCGCGAGTGCAATGACTAGAGACCTGCAAAATTCGGGTTTTTATTTGTGGACACGTTAGACTTCAAACCCGTTTACCTTCGCAAAACACTTGTCATTGGACCATATTTTATATGGCATCCCTGCGTAACTCTGCGCCAATAATTGAACGCATCATAACTGTGTACCCTAATCACGTGCTGTTTACTTAGAAAGGGGGTGAATTCACTTTTTTGCAGCAGCCAATGGTGAAACGACGTCGGCTCTAGTGCATACAGTGCTTTGAATTTCTGCCTGATACCAAATAATAACGCGAATTTTGCGTGCCCCTAGCAATGACCTGTAGGCTAGACTGCACAGTCTTGTATACTCTCATACAGATATCAACTGTTTATCGGTTGATATTTGTGGTAGTAAAAGGCGATGGTTGGGCGCATATTTTATTGCATGTTGGTTATTGATAGAAACCTGAAGAATTCGCGGATTCATTTTGGGACATGCTAGAATTCAAAACACGTGCGTTTATATAACTTCAGCCATTGGTCATCTCCTGGAGAACGATGTCCAATTGTCACCTTCCACTGTGACAGCAGACAACCAATGTGCAGTTGATATCGGCATATGTGTAGATAAGACTGTAGAGTCTAGACTGCAGGTCATAGAAATCGAATTTTTCAAGTCTCTAGTTATTGGCTCATTTATCTCCAGGAGGTGTCAAACAACATGTCGACCAATTACTAAAGTAACATGAATGTACAAGTGTGTGAATTCCAACTTGTCTATAAATGAACCCGCGAAATTCTCGGGACTCTAGTTATGCGCAGTTTGCCGTGGGCAGCCCTATCCAACGTTGCGATAAGTAAACGTTTACATATGTGCTGTTCCGGGCAGGTATATCTAATTACTCGAAGGTTCTTTGTAGTGGGGGGCCACGATGGCTCAGCGGTTAGACTGCTCGCCTCCCGCCAAGGCGAACCGGGTTCAATCGCCCGGCCGGGTCACTGCCGGGTTTCAGTGATGCCGCCGGTCGGCGGGTTTTCTCGGGGATCTCTCACCCGCTTGGTTGAAGTTGGGAGGGATCGCGCGGTCGAATGGTTGAACGGCGCGCGTCGCGGTGCAAGGTCGTTACGTCATCCCAGTGGCGTGGATGAGAGGGTGGGAGGGAGGGTACAGGGGCGTGGTCCCGACTGTAGCTCAACAATAGCTGCGCCAATCCTATCAATCTGCCGGCTTCCCGTGTCCCATTGCAGCCGCCCGCAGTCATTGCCGCCTTCGTTCTGTACACGTTTATTGCTAATCCGCGGACAACGCCCGCGCCTGCAAGCCTACTGAAACCGCTCGACACACAGACAGCCAGTGGCGTGTGGCGAAGTGTTGCGAGGTAAGCTGGTGCTTGCTCAGTGCTGTACGCTCCCCACCCCCCTCCCCCTGCACACACACGCTGTTAAAAATTTTACGGATAAGTGATGGGAAAAAAATTTATCAACAGGTTGCCGTATACTCTCCGTAAAATTACGGACACATTGATTTTCAAAAACGGACATTCCGTAAAATTCACGGAACCTCTCCGTTTTCCCTAGTTAGTTTTCTGTACTCCCAGTTAAAAAAAAATCTTAATGTCTATTTTATTTTTATTTTCATTATGTTTGTGTTCTACTGTGTATAAGAATATTAAGAACAGTTAAAATATTTTATATTTAAGCAAGATTTGAACCCGAATAAGAAAGTTGCAAGTTCACGACCCTAACCACTCACCTACAACTCCCACGTGGTGTATGGACTACAACATTTCAAGCTGTATATTAGTCACATAAGCAACTTTTTTTAGTTTCTGTTAAAGTTAGTGTATTTTAAGTGTTTCTAAGTGTTACAGACGCCTATCGCTACTTTATAATTTTTGTAAGAACAGGTCCTAGTGGACATGGATAACCTTAACTGCCGCAGAAACTATGATTTACTGGTTACAGCGGCGACGGAAGCTCCGTGTAGACTCGGCATTGATCGTGCCCGAAACCCGAAGTTATAGAAAATACGGAGATTTTCCGTATTTTGTATTTACTCACTTAACTCCGGTTTTCGTAATTACGGATTGCGTTTCCGCATATTTACCGTGCAATTTTTCGTAAAAATTTCCGTCAATGTACGGAAAATTTTAACAGTACAGCCGGAACCAGTTACCAGAGTGAGGCCGGGAGAAACTGGATGTATTGCGGCCACCCACGAGAGAGCGGCGAGGCGCCCACGTGCTGTGACGTCAACTGCACTACCAAGTTTAACGCTTTGTAGACTATGCTCGTGTGTAGCGCGAGCAAAGCTAGTGTTTAACATTACCTCGCGAGAACGCGACAGCACAGTAACAATAATATTGGTAACTATAGAATTTATTTTTACAGCAACTCAAAAGGGGCATACATGATTCATTGTAAATCGTACGATTAAGGAAATTTCATTGGGTCAATATCAGCTCGGCTCTCTATTGGTTGATGATCGGCCAATAATGAACTCTGTAATGTTCACGGTAGTGTCCGGTGTGGTATGAACCAATAGGACGATGGTGAGCTCTAACACAGACACCAACAGAACCGGTGTTCTTGCAGTAGTGGATATAAGTGACTCACTTCTAATCTGTATTAAATGCCAATAAATAATTGCAGAGCTGAATGTGTGAAGTGGCCGACTAGCAAACGATTAGGTACAGCACAGAAGAAAACACAGTTTACGTTGCAACAGTTCACCACACAAAAAAAACGGACATGCGCTTTCAACAATTCTTTGGAAACTAGTTGCCGAAGATTTTCTTGCAATTCCTTGACCGAAATCACAGAGCACGTTAAGAATACAGATGCGGAACAGCCGCTTTTAACGCAAACTGCAGCCGCACACGCCAGCAAAATAGCGTCACTGGCCAATAAAATTTTGGGACGCCGTTCGCCAATCAACCCCTGCTAACCTATACAGACCAGCCGGCAGCCCAGCCAATAGGTAACATTCTGCAGCGTGCAGTAGCGAATCAGATGATTATGCCTCGTGACACCCGAATTTCGCGAAAATACTTCACGCGCCTGCAAGATTTCAATTCTCTACGGGCGTTCCTGCAGTTTCCTTTTCCTTATTGGCAGCGTATCTTTGAGAGAAGACATTTTCTTACTCGGCTGGCAAATCAGGGTTAGGTAAAGGCTGTTCACGATAAAGTGAGCACTTTTGAAATCAACGCTATAAAAATTTCACTGATCCTACCTGCATGTATTTTAACAAACGCACTAAGAGATATGCGCCCAGTAAAGTTTATAACAATAGAGGGAAAGTAGTTCCATAATTTTAACGTCAAATAAAAATTGTTATTTAACTATTTGTGATAACTTAAATTATTACTTCCGCTTTCGGTTTTTTAGATGCATCGATGTGTAAAAATAAGATTATTTGCAAAATATTTAATTTCTTAATAATTTCACAGTTTCATTTGACCAACGTATTAATCAAGTGATGAGGCACATGGCAATGCTAATTTTACGTAACGTTTACGAATACACTACGTGCATACAAGCAGATCTTATGCAGGTGTTTTAAAAGTGCTCATTTTACCGTGAAAAGCCTATAGCTTCAGTACTGTACGTCTATGATTCGCGCGCAGACACAAAAGACGCGTAACGTGGAAACCATCCAATCACGAAAGTGGATCTGAGCTAAAACGTTCTTTAATACAACTGGCTGTGAACTCTTTTCGTGAAGACTGGGTGCCGCTTCCTATAGCTAGGGACTGGAGAAATTCGCGAACTCATTGTAGGACAAGCTATGCTTCAAACACATGCACATTTATGTTGTGTTGGCAATTGGATCACAGAATATTAGGCACGCCCAGGTGAACTCTGAACCAATAACATACACACAGGGAAACAAGCAGACTGTAAAAAAAAAAATATTGAGGTAAAATTCTCCTACATGTAAGGGAAGCTAAATTCCTTTACATGTAAGGTAAATTGATCTCTTAAATGTAGAGTAAATTTACATAACCTGTAATGTACTATTCCCTATTCGTACTTGAAAAGTACCCGACAAATGTAGGGAAAAAATACCGTACAAGTAAGGTAAGATTTACTATATTGTATAATAAAATTATATTAAAAAATATCCCGGAGTATTAGTACTACTTTAATTTTTTTTTAATTCCTACATCCCTGACGAATCGTAACTGATACCTCAACACTAAAATCCTCGACACTTGCTGGTGGATGGGCTCGAAGCATTGTCCTCTATCACAATAGGCGGATGAGCTATTCATTACACCAAGACGACAGCTTGACAAAGTCAGTGAATATTGGTGTGTTAAAATATTATTTCTTCCACCCGTCCCCCCACTTAGCTGATGAGACAGTGCCTAAGAGATGCACACGCCGTAACGTTTATTCCATCCATTTATGGGATTTCCCACTACCATGTACGTGAATTTCACTCCAGAGTGCGGTAATTGTACCTTACCTGTGTAAGGAAAACTATGTTCCCCACATAACTTTGCGAATATTACCTTACACTTGTCAGGTAATTTTCGCATCATTTTTACAGTGTATAACTCGTTCCAGGAGCCCCGCACAGCCAGTCAGAGAATGGGTGCACACACATCAAAGCAACCGCCTCGCCACGTCATTTCATACCTCTGTACTTATCTAAATTATACTGGCTGTATCTTTAAAATATAGTTTATGAACCACACAAAAATTAATTATGTAGCTCTATGTTTCCAGTAAACTTGACATAAACCATTCATAGTTACTTCCAACTTTTCTGAAGCCTTGCTGAAGTTCTACTTACAGGATATTTCTCCGCCTCGGGAAAACAAAGCTTTGCAAAGTGTAGAAAATTACACTAAATAGGCAATGCATAGCATTTGTTTGCACTCGATATAATTACATTTTGCGTGAGAACTATTCCATATTAGGCATTAACAACGCACGTTTGCTCTGACTGTTTTTGTTCGTATTAATTTTAATGAAAAACGAACTTTTTTTTGGATGAAATACCAAGTGTGTCATGGGAAAACGGACATCCTGAAAAAAAAAAACATCAAAACAGGCTATTCACAGTAAAAATGAGCACTTTAGGAAACCCTGCTTAAGATCTACTTGTATGCACATTGTGTATCCTTCCAACAAATGTAAAAATAACATTGTCGTGGGCCTGATCACTTCATGTATGCGTCGGTCAAGGCGATCTGTGAAATTATTAGAAACGTAAATATTTTAAAAATTTTATTTTCTTGCACTTATATGCGTTAAAAAACAGAAAGTGAAAGAAAATATTTTAGTATTCACGAATGTTTATTTAACGGTTTTAATTTAATATAATACATAGAACTACTTTTCTTCCGCCCTAGCCAACTTTACTAGGCAGCATGACAGTCAGTGTGCCTGTTAAAATATACGCAGGTAAGGGGAGTGACAGTTTTCAAGGGTTGATTTCAAAAGTGCTCACTTTACCGTGAACAGCCTTTAAACATATACTGTAATCTAGTTCGTAAAGGTGTCCGAGATACAGCTACGTTAAACATTTGAAAGTAATTGAAAAGAGAGTTACGTGTTGGGTTTATTGAGTAAATTCCCTTTACAACACATGTACCAAAATGCCACCCCAAAATTCAGCTCGTGTAGTCAGATTCTGTGCTGCTAATCGGAGCTAGTGTACACTTCCTTCATTAATGCACGCAGAAGCATTTACCACGGGATCAAGCAATTCTTCACTTGTTTGCTCTTTTTCCCTGTATAATTCGGTCTTCAACCAACCCCAAACAGATTAGTCGAGTGGAGTAGGTTCAGGTGACCGTGGCGGCCAAGGAATAGCATCGCCGCGACCGATCCAGCGACCAGGAATAGGTTTCATTGATGTACTGGACCACTGATGGTGTGGAATGTGTACGAGTTTCATCTCGTTGCAAGTACATTCCAGCCCTCGTTGCCAATGAGACGTCCTCCAAGTACTCCGGCAAACAGATTCTGCAGGAAGTGCAGATACCATTCTCCGTTAAGGCGGTTGTCTACAACAATTGAACAAGTGAGTTTGTTACCACCTCACCATACGTTCACTGAGAAACGACGCAGTGATTGTCACATAGCTGTATAGTGCACCATTGCGAATAGAGCACATGTTCAATGACGTTTTCCCTTCAGTATGGTCCATACTACCGCCTCTTAACATACGCACGTTTCCCCTGAAACATCTTGTATAACAAACGGTTCGATTTAAACCAAAATAAGACACTTTTATGTAATAGAAGTACAAAACACTTGTAATACATGCCATCTTTAGGAAACTACCAAACACGTATAATATTTGACAAATTTTGAAACATTTTAGTAGAAATGTGTGACGATACTACGAGTAAACTATATCGACGTGACTTGTTTGTAAACATTTCAAGACCCAGTGTTCACGACCGAGGACATATCGCACATGGATGATATTTATGGTTAGCGCTGTACACAACAAAGAGCCAGCATCCAGTGTTTAGCTTGTACTCCTTGCGACCAGTCTTTTTTATGTTGACATATAATACATTGTCGCGGAACTGTTTCACCCATCTAAATGCTGTGTGAGGTTGATTAATCCTTTCACGCCCACTTTAATTTACTGTTTCAGGTGTTGCAAACAAAAAAATATATGATGCGAGCTGTACTTAAGTCGACACACTATTCGCTTCGTTGTCACAGCCAATGGGCTGCAGGCTGTATGTTCGGCTACAGTAATATGAACCAATCATGACCTAGACCACAAAGAAAGTTTGCGAATAATTTACCCAGAGGTAAAATCGTTAGACATTGAGCTTGGCAGTGTGCAGTACAGACCAAACATTACCTACACATGCGTAATGTACACAATTATGTGCTCTGGGTCTTAAAGGGTTAAGCAATATTGAAATCAACCTCTGAAAAATGTCACTGCCCCTATCTGCATGTATTTTAATGGGCACATTGACAGACATGCACACAGATAAGTTGGTAATGATGGAAAGAAAGTACTTCAAATTATTTGTGTTAAATTGCAAGTATTGGCCAAACAGATGTGAATACTGAATCGGTCTATTTTCCTTTCTGTTTTTTTTAGAAGCTTTTATTTTACTTGTTTTGTTTTTATGTACGGTGTCTATCCGAACTCTATGCCCTGAACTGGTGTGCAGTCTGCCTGCAAAGCATTACTGTTTGTCAAGTTGCAGCCCAAAGTTTGGAAGGGGCCACCAGTCCTAAACTACACATTTATAGTCTTTTTAGTCTGACGAATATATAAATTATATATATGTGTGTATATAAATATATATAATTCTATATAACAAAATAATTGTTGAGACTAAATTTGGAAAAATTAACCATAAAAATATTTTAAAACCTTCCCTTTTTTATATATACACTAAAAAGAGAGAAATAATTATAGTAATTACAGAATTTGTAGAACTTGTATGACGTGATCTTTTTAGAGCATTTATAAACACAAAGTTGGTTTAGATTTTTTTATATATTTAATTTATTTACTGCCTATAAAATGACGAATAAGCAAATATGTAAAATATTTACTTTTGTAATAATTCCTCAGTTTCACTTGAACGACGCGTGAATACAATGATCATGCCCATAGCAGCGTTAATTTTACACGTGGGAGAAGAATACATCATGTGTTTACAAGTAAATTTCACGCAGAACTTCCAGAAGTGTTTGGTTCAACGTACACAGCCTTAAACGATTGTGGCAAGGACCTTGCCACGACGTTGCAGGATGAAATGTTGCCGAAACATCCTCTAGACTGTGACTGGAGACATATTGTGTATTAAATAAGCCATGATTACTATACTCTTTTCACCGTTTCTTCGCACTTTTTTAAATCAAACCTTTGAATAATCACCCCATGTTTCACTCGTTTAGTTATTTTCTAAATACGCCATGTACCACAACAGTTTTCTACCTCTGTTAACATAAAAGTATAATATTTTTTCGTAAATTGAAGTTTCAGTTATATTTTATTTATAATTTGTAATGTATAATTTGTAACAAATACGAATAGAAACCGTGATAAAACATGTGTGTTAGTATCGCCTAGTAAGAAATAGCTCTCATTACAACCGAGTGCGCACGGATTCTGTGCATTGTCCTTCGGCGTAGTTTTCAAGAAATAGTTAGGCTTAGTTTGCACAAGGCGGAGGAATATCCTGGAAGTAGAACTTCAGCAGGGCTTCAGAAAAGTTTGAAGTAACTGTGAATGGATTATAAACGACACGTCATCATTGGCCCTGCTAACTGCCATCACTCTTCCATAGCGCGCGTTCGCACTGTCACTTCACATGCCTAGTGTAATATTCAAGAACGAGTGAAATGTAAACGACATACCTTACCCCATGTCCTAACACCAGTGTGAATTACATTTCACCGTCTCACGTCTTTCCATGCCTACTGTTTATTCTTTCCAAACCTGCGCCTGTTGCTGCTTTGATTGATTGCTGTTCGTGAGCCAGATATTTTCTTCGCGATTTTTAAAGATATTTTATAGTTTCGTGACACGATAGCGTTGATGGCTTCAATAATTTACCAAGTAATTTGAAAAATAACATTCTACACGGTTTTATTTTTCTTTTGGTGAAAATTTTTAAAATTTTACTTAAAATCTTAAAATTTTATTTTTTCCCAAAATGGTTTCATAAAATTAAAAGTAAAAAATTTTGACGTATTATTTTCTTTCAATTTTGAAAGAATCGTGCAAAAAAAAGATGGAATTCCTATATCTCGTTTAATTCATTTGTGAAGTAATTTTCCTTCGTTGTCATTAATTTTTTCCGCGTTACTGTCTCATATCACAACGCAAAAGAATGTTAAAAAATTGTTTCTTATTTAAAAAAATTTCCTTCGCTATGTATAAATTTTTATATAACGGGAGTTTCATATAACATTACTTCGTTAATTGTAAGGCAACTATTTTTGATATATTTATTGATTATTCGACAGTTTTTAGATTGAAAACTATAAACTGAATAGAATATTTCTCCAATAAAAATATATTAGTAGTTAATATTCTGTTCTTCATTTTATGTTTCAGGAATTTTCGCAATGCAGGAACTTTCATGACCCTAAATGTCTCATTTCCCTGGTCATGTTTTTTTTTTTTTTTTTTTTCGTCAAAGATTTTTGTTAGCTTTATTTCGCAATAATTCTCCCCCCTTATTCAGTGCGTAACCCTTTGAGGTCCATAATCCGATATTACTCATACAATGATAAAACTTTGCGAAAACACGTCACATCAACAAATTTTTTTTTTTTTTCATTTTTAATAAGTATTGTTTTTACACCTGTCTCCTAACGAGCATCCTGTTGTAAATCAAAACAACTTTTCGATTGCACGTCAGTTACTTCGCACTGTATTGGCCGAAAACCAAAAAGCAATTAACACTGTACAGTAGAGTTAGAGTCACTGATGTATTTTGGGTGGAAATGTCGATGTAAATGATCATCCGTATACTAACAAAGCTGGTACTGTTTAAGAAAAGAAACGAATATACGTGACTCAGCCGTAGCTTGCCTTGAATACCTGTAAAAAATGGACATCGAGTTTTTAAATATATGATTTATTGACTTGTGTACCGTACATTTTTAAGTAGTCGCATTACAAAGCATGTTATATTTTTTATTGTACTTAAGTGAAAGTCTGTGTCTAGATAAAATATTAATGTGATAGCCTACTGGAAAGCGATTCTCTCGTTTGCGGCCCAGAAGCAATGGGACGACAAGGGCGATACTTATACGCTCATCAATTGCGTCATAGCCTTTATGCACAGGGTTCTGAACTGTAATGCAGTGTTCTCGCCATGTTGGATGTTGATATGGACATTTGAGCAGTGGTACTATAAATATATTGTTGGAAAGTGTACCACAAATATATTATTGGAAAGTCTCTAGAAAAATTCCGCGAGGCTTATATCGCAATTTTGCTAGTATCAAAGTAGTATATTTTAAAGACATCGCAGTCTTAAAGCGCAATTTTTAAAGATGTTGGAGGGGTCCAAAATAATATTTATACCACGAATGATAAACTTGAACGTTCCTACCCGTCCTCGGGTCGGATAAGTTTCATTCACACGTTGAAAGATTTTGGAAATACTTTGAATAGTTTCGTCAAAATGCGTTTACTTCAAACATGTTACAACGCATTTCAAGCGATAAGTAGGTGGCAACCTTAATGTAAACAACTTGTTTATGCAACATATTCTGTCGGTGGTGCTTTTAACTTCACCACATTATATACAATACAATTATAATATTTCACAATGCAAATATTTTATTTCATTTTTATTCAAATATTGTGTTTATCATTTTATTTTTAGGCCATACATTTTTCAAGTTAAAAGAAGAGATTATTCAAATTTATAAAGAACTTCGTGAAAAGAGCAGGGCAACAAGAAGAACTACAAGCTCGTGATTATTACATTCTAACTCCTTTAGTTTACGAAAATGAATTGAACGAGAGAGACAGTATTTTATATCTGCCACAATATTCCCCATTCAATTTTATCGCAGTCGATCGCTTGACATTTAGTTTGTTCGGAACAGCAGCTCTAAACCAGTTTGTGCAGTTCTCGGGCGCTCGCCACTGCTGCTTCATAATGTACGAGTCACGCAGATTACTATATGGCTCGATCAAGATAATATAGCACTGTGTTTACATGACCCACGATAGAAAAAAAAACTTTTCGGCGACTCCGTAGAAGCCCATCAGTTCTGTGGAAGAAGCTGCGCGTGCAGACACGTGGACCGACAAATTATGCCTTTTCTCAGTGTCGCCAAACGAGTCGAGAGAAATATTCACGATGACACTTAAAATTTTTCTTCATTACTGACAGAAAAAAAAAAGTTTAAATTTTAACATTGTGTGTTAAACCTTATTAAGTTTCCATACGGTTCAAGTGTAAATAAGTCGACAAATATAGTTTTGATGTGAATACGTCTTTAAATTTGCAACCATAGTGGGAGGCAATCCAGAAAATCCGATGGTTACGAAAATCGGGGGTTACAGTTTGGCATTGCAGCTCCAAAATCTGTCAACTATATTCAAAATGCAATTACACCACTCGATTGCGTAAGGATCAAAGAATATGTTAAGTTGAGTGAGGACTGCGAAGCATCGATTAGGGGAAGGGAGGGGGAGAGTGAGCAGGGGGGGGGGTGGCGCAATTTTGAGCTAATTTCGCCGCGTCTCATAAACTCAGCGTAGTATAACTTCTGACTAGGAGAAGATACGACGCTCGTTTGAGTTTCAATCGACAGCTCTCGTCAAGATCAATCAATAGAGTGTGTAAAAACATTTGTGTGGCGTGGTTATGGTGAAGCTGTATGCGTTTAGTTTAAAAAATTAAGAAATCTTAACACAATTTCGGCTTATACTCGTCAAAAATCCATGTCGAAATACAGAAATCGTATACGGTTGGAAAGAGCATCTCAAAAGTAATCCAGTGATACCCATAAAAACCCCATATGAACGAGGGAAGCTGTGCCGGGAACATAAAAAAAAACACTAAGGCGTCTGAGTTCGTCAAGGTAGACGATTCTCGCAAAAAAAAACTGCCGTGTCCCCAACACAGCCAAACCCAACTTTTATTACCATGAATGACGTCTAAAAATACTAACCAGGAAACCAGATGGCCTCTAGGAGGCAGTGTCTGTCTTACACAACTCACATCGACAGATATCTGAATGCTGATTCACACCATCCAACTGCGCGGAAAAGAAAAAAATAATATCCACTTTGTTATACCTAGCAAGTAAGACAAGTGAAGAATCTAATCTACATGACGAGATCAACCATCGTACCACACAGCCTTACAAGACAACGGATAGAAGAAGAAGATACATAGCAGGTCTTCGATAAACCATTGAAATCAGTAGGTAAAACAAAGTTCAAAAATGGGGTGTGGCTGTGTTGGGGACACGGCCGTTTGTTTTGTGTGTTTTGTTCTATGTTGACGCACTCGGACGCCTTGGTGTTATTTTTTTTTTACGTTCCCGGCACCGCTTCACTCGATCATATGGGGTTTTTATGCGTATCACTGGATTGCTTTTGAGATGCTCTTTCCAACCGCATACGATTTCTGTATTTCGACTTGTATTTTTGACTAATATAGGCCGAAATTGTGTTAAGTTTTGTTAATTTTTTACATTAAACTCATACAATTTCACCATAACCACACCATACAAATGTTTTTGTACTCACAATCGATTGATCTTGACGAGAACTGTCGATTGAAACTTAAACGAGCGTCGTAGCTTCTCCTAGTCAAAAGTCGTACTACTCGGAAGTTATGAGACGCGGCGAAACGAACTTAAAATGGCGGAGCCCCGCCTCCCTGCCCCCGTCCAAGCCTATAACGCACGATGTTTCGCAGTCCTCACTAAACGTAACATATTCTTCGATCCTTTGGCAATCGAGTGGTGTAATTTAATTTTGAATGTACACGATAGATTCGGAGCTGTAACGCCAAACTGTATCTCCCGATTTTGTTATCATCGGATTTTCTGGATTGCCTCACACTATGGTAGCAAATTTAAAGATGTATTCACGTCAAAATATTGCAGTACCTCTCATACTTTCATGAAGTGTCTTATCGAATAAGGCGACTAGTGAAGAAACACAATGTACATATGGTACAAAGGCCTTTAAGGACAATTATTCGTTCGGTTAAATTCAAGTTTCACCCGAACGATTTGTAAGTGTCTACGAAGTTCCTTGTTCACGTGGTTTAGTTGACATTGGACAGACGGGCAGGAAGAGAGTCACAAGGATCAAAGAACACGTTCATGGTTATAAATATAAACACCACAGATCAGTAATAGCAGAGCATCGTTACATTCAAAACATGCAGTATATTTAAACCATTTCTGAAATTTAGCCGTTGTCAAAAAACTTCAGGACTGGAACCATTCTAGAAGCTATAGATATCTTGAAAACATCAACCGAGATGATGGGTACAAGTTAGGTAATTACTGATTACTCCTTTTTCAGAAAATCAAGAAAGGATACATTCCAGGTTGCAAATCAAAATGATTTAGCATAATTGGGCATGACATCCGACAATCGGAATGGCTGCCACGGGAGTCAGTCAGGGGAATGCTTCACTTCCAATGTCCACCTGGACAGCCAAAAACGGGTCAGGTTTCTGAGGCTTCCTACATACACAGCCTTATCAACGCCTGTCCACAGAGTGTTTAAGAACGAAGTGGCGAAATTTCGCGAATTCTGTAAGTAGAGACCCGAAAAATTCGCAAGACTTCAGAGTCTTATAAACCTTTATACACATATCAACTGTTTATTGGTTGAGTGTTGCGGTAGCATAAGACGGTGTTTGGGCGCGCAGTTTATTGCATGTTTGTTATTGGCTGATATATCTCCAGGAGGCGTCAGACAACACGTCGACCAATTACAAAAGTAACATGAACGTACAAGTGTGTGAATTCCAACTTGTCTAGAAACGAACCCGCGAAATTCTCCGGTCTCTATCCGTAAGTACACGCCAGCAAAACGGCATCTCTAGCCAGAAATTTCTGCGACACCGCTCACCAATCAGCGCTTGTTATTCTACTTGCCAGCCGGTAGCCAATAGGGAGACATTTCGTATCATGCTGTGGCCAATCAGTAGGGGTAGTGAAATTTCGCGAAACGATTTCAAGACAAGATGTACTTCAAAACACTGTAAGGTCGTTTACCTATCTCGATAGGCTGAATTCGTTTATGACATGTTCTAACTGTCTGCACACGAATCACGTAGGAGCCGTGTCTGTGTTGCCGAATTCTGAGTGGCTCGGTGATATATGAAAAACGTCTTCTCAAGCAGACAGCAGCCACATGACAATATACAAATTCTGTTGGGTGCGTATAAAATTAAAGTCTACTTTGTACTCGTATTTTTTTTTTCGCGAAATATCACTTGCTCCACCAATCAGACACGGGAGGTGGCGGTATTTACAACAGCAGTCGAGGCCTAGGGAAGGCGGGAAGTGCTCGGCGAGTGAGATGTAGCACGGCGTGTGGTTGCGAACGGTGTATCGTATCGCGTCGCATCGCATCGCCGACACCCCCTTGACACGCTCCTTCATTAGCCCGCGCAACAAACCGTCCGAGTTATCTGCGAGCAGACATCGTTCACCTCCGGTGACGACCCAACATCACCCGCGACGACTCCTTCTTTACGACCGACTCGCAAAAACACCAGCTGGTCTCGCCCACTATAAACCGTTCACGATAAAGAGGGTACTTTTTCCACCTGTTTCACTAGACCGATAAACACATTTCATTGTGGCCTCGGACTTTTGGTTTTGGGCATGGTGAATGTACACACCGTGTTTATTAATCGCATAGCAGGGTTTGCATTAATAAGTGACGGAAGGATATAAATAGGTTGAAAGAAAGAAGTAACTAGGGCTTCAAAAGTGCTCACTTTGCCGTGAACGGCCTATACCAAACATGCTCCTACCGGCACAGCTAAAGTCTGTTAGCAGTTTTTTCACACTTTATGAATCAGTCCTATGAAAACAACCCCATGAATAACGTGTTTCGATGTTTATTAACGGTGTTATTCATCACAAACGTTTTATACTTCTGTTAACATAATAGTACCTTATTTTTGATTAGACTGAAATTTTATTTCATTTTATCTGTAAAACATAATATTTCATTGATAATTAATATCATAAATAAACAGTGAGTAGACATGTGTGTGGGTAATTACTGCTATAGGCTGTCAACTATAAAGTGAGTACTTTAAAAATCAACCTTGGCAAAATGTCACTGCTCCTGCCTGCATATATTTAAACGGTCGCACTGAGTGACACGCACCCAGTAAAGTTGGTAACGATGGAGGGAAAGTAGTTCCATACTTTTACGTCGAAAAAAAAGGTGTTAGGTAACAATTTGTGTTAACTTAAATTATTACTTCCGCTTCCTGTGTTTTTTTAAAGCATCTAATTGTAAAATATAGCAGATTTGTAAAATATTTACTTTTCTAATTATTTCATAGTGTCACTTGACCGACGCATGAATAAAGGGATGAGGCCTGTGGCAATATTAATTTTACATAAGGCGGAAGAATACACAACGTGCTGTAAGGAGTTCCCTTACAGTTGTTCCTCTCTTATCATCTCACTAATTTTTCATCTATATTATTTGTTTCATCATAAATTAACATATTCTTAAAATGTCCATCCATGTATGTTTTATATTAAAAATTTTATTTTATTAAGCTTATGTCACGAATGGAACCTCATTGTAAGATGTTTATGTGAAACTGCAGAGTTTATCCACGCTCTACCGTGTGTTTTCAACTAAATGTTTGATTTGATTTCAACGCACATACAAGCTGGTGAATTCCTATTAAATTTCTCGTACACTACGTGTCGACATGGAGAACAATTTTATGACCATACAGAATGCAGATCTCAGGAATGGTTGCGAAGTGGAGCTTTTGTCTTTGAATTGGTTTGGAACATTTTTGAGTAGAACGTTTTGGATGGAGAAGTAAAAAAGTTATTACGTTCTGGAGATGATGGCTGCACGACTGGACGAGATAGTTTCCACGACGGAGAAGGAGAGCCACAAACTGATTGAAAGTATGGTGCGTCATAGGCCTGGAGTTCCGTCCAACTGCTGAGAACGGCTTCTACTTAGATGGCGACGAGATGGACCGTGGAGTCCGCCTGAATCCTATTCAGAACTGCTCTGGTTCCCTGCGCTTCGAAGGTATCGAGAACTTTTAGTCTGTCGCAAATTAATGTAAGATTGTATTATCCTATTTTGCATGCAGTATCACCTTAAAGCCAAGAATGTGTTTCAAAGTACAGTAGCAAGCTGATCATATACCCAGAGGCTAGAGATTTGGGACAAGATATCGTGAATCTAAAAAAGGACTGAGCTATGACTGGTCGGACACTTACATATTTAATTTACCAGCAATTTCCAAGAAACAGTGCAAGATCATTAAAGTGACGGTTGCACATGATTTCGCAATCATGTATACCGATGAATATGTTTGGGGAAAATAGTAATTGTTTTTCAAACCATTAAAACTAAACTCATTTAATTTATTTTACATAACTGAGATCAGTTATAATCATCGCTTTGCTCATTTAGTCATTGGATATTATTTTAATGTGGAACCTGTCCTTTTTCAATAGAAATAGTTTCTTTAGTCTTATTAAAACAAATGGTAGGATATTTTAATTGTCTGGTGTTCTTTGTATGTAGAGTGCTTCTTTGGACGCACTAGTTCTTCAGAATAATAAATATGAATGGCTGCTAGTTTTAAAGATGAGTAACATGAATTCTTATAATGACTTGTTCCGCTTGGAAGCAATACCGATTATGATATATGATATGATTATGATAACTAATAACTGTTGCACATTCACCCTTGAGTTATGTTTTCACACAATCATCATCTTACATCACAAAAATGTTTCATTTCGTCACCCCTTACTCTCCACTACAGAGCATACAATTAGATCGTGAGCAGGGCTTTCAAAGATTGCTCATTTTACCGTGAATATCCTATAACGGTGCCATTCATCGCAAACGTATTATACTTCTGTTAACAATAAAGTACCTTATTTTTGGTTAGACTGAAATTTTATATCATTTTGTCTGTAAATGTTAAAGTTTCATTTATAATTATTATCGTTAAGAACAGTGAGTAAATATGTGTGTTGGTAATTACTGCTATAACCCATTCATGGTTACATCAGACTTTTCTGAAGCTCTGCTAAAGTTCTGCTTTCAGGATATTCCTCCGCCTCGAGCAAACCAAGCTTACCTAAGTCTGGAAAATCACACTAGAGGGACAACGCAACATTCTCGTGCGCACTCAGTTCTGACAGTGTTTTGTATAAGAACTACTTCTCACTGCGTGCTACCAACACACGATTTTTTTTGCAGTTTTTTATACAAATTATTTATAAATGAAACATTATAATTAGCAGATAAAATATGAACAACATATCAATTTAACAGAAAAATAAAACTTATTTTTATGAACACAAGTATAAAACGCTTGTGATATATGGCATATGTTGGAAATAACTAAACACGTAATAGTCCTAAACAGGGAGATTTTTCAAAGGTTTGATTCAAAAGCGCGAAGAAACCGAGAATAGACTATAAGAAATAGTTCTTATGTATAATATTATGTTACTGAGTGCACATGAATATGGTGCGTTGCCCCTTTGGTGTAATTTCCTAGATTTTATTTTTACATTAATACGTCTTTAAATTTGCAACCATGATCCAGAACCGTAATCCAGAAAATATGATGATAACAAAATCGGGGGATACAGTTTGGTATTGCAGCTCCAAATCTATTGTCTACATTCAAAATCCAATTACACCACTCGATCGCCAAAGGATCAAAGAATATGTTACGTTGAGCGCGGACTCTGATGCATTCCGTTAGGGGGGGGGGGGCAATTTCGAGTTCGTTTCGCCGCGTCTCATAACTTCCGCGTAGTATAATTTTTGACTAGGAGAAGCTACGACGAGTATAGGCCGAAATTGTGTTAAGTTTTCTTAATTTTTTTCATTAAATGCATACAATTTCTCCATAACCACGTCATACAAATGTTTTTATACACGGAATATTGGAGTTGATTCTTTGTGTAAAATAAGTGGCGAAAATTAATTCCTTATGCAAAATGAAACGGAAAACGTAAGCGATTGGTGAGCGATGTTCGTGATTTCAATGCGTGTCAATAAATGCACACTTCAGAAAACATGTGAGATCAAAGAGAAATTTCCAGTATAATGTATTGTTGCACGAAGGAGTAGTAGGATTACAGGATGTCTAGCACAAGGTAACCAGGCACCATAGCCGACCGGTCACCATGTTTAAATTTCCTTTTTTCCCTTCAAAATTTCCTTTCCCCCCTCAAAATCGATTAAATATCCGTAAAAAAAATGTTCCTTTTCCCTAAAAATTCCCTTTTTCCTTAAGAAATTCCCGTTTTTCCCAGAGCAGGAGATGCGGATTCGTGGCTCAGGAGAGTTGGATCTGTGACTCCGGAGACCAGGATTTTTGACTCCCAGCCAGGAGAGCAGGATTGAGGACTCAGGACACTTGACCCATGACCATTGACCATTACTCTTTGACCTTTGAGCCCAAAATTCAGAAAATACCAAAAAGGTTTACAAATTTTTTTAAAAATTCCCAAAAATTTATAAAAATCCCAAAACTCCAAAATAAATTACAAAAAAAAAATCCGAAAAAATCCCCAAGATATTATAACACATATATAAATAATTTATTAGTAGAAATGCATTTAAAAGAAATCACCAAAATTATTTTTAAAAAAATTAATTTCTGGAGCTCACTCTTTACCCATACTTATTCCACCATCTTAGTAGGCTGTCTCCTTCGTGCGACCGCCATATTGGTAGGTGCAGTTATCTGCCATCTTGGTAGGCATCCGCCATATTGCTAGGTGCAGTCCACCATGTTGATTTTTTCGATTGTCATGTGTTTTAGAGTTTGTCTCTCATTTTCATTCGACTGCGATATTGGATTTCATATGTTATCATCACCTATGTAACACCAGGTGGCAGCCATATTTGTTTATGTTATTAAAGTATAGGTTGTGCTGTCATCACCCTCCATAGTGGTTTATATTTTCACCACATAAGTGGCATCACGATTATGCCACCTGCTATCAGCCTGTACCGAATGGTGGCATTGACCATTCCTGCAAAGTACATAAATTTTCATTTTTTTTCTTAAATGTAAGTATATGTTTAAAAATAATTTTTATATAAATTGGAGGGTTATTTTTAAATAAATAAAACACAGTGGGCAGGGAAACCCCACCATTTGACATACGCCCTTCTGTTACATCGTTTCAGCACCTCCTCAACCAAATACACATGTGGAAACTTTGTAGGCTGGATTTCCTCTGCGTAGAAACCACCATGGATTGGAACATTATTCAGATCCTCGAGAAAATAGGTTCTCGGAGCATATTTACGTATACATCGCACACGAAAGAGTTCGGGACTCCAATTCACTGTAAACATTTTCTCGAAGATGGCTTTCTGTTTGCAGATGCGCACCAGATAGCCAACCTTGGCTTTAGGCTTGTGTGGGTCCCTCCTTTTCGGAATAGCATACACAGTCCTAACCAGGTAGTCGTTCTTCAGATTTTCGGGCTTCGTGTGAGTGGTAGAATGAATGGTAGAATTATACTCGCGTATCATTTTCGGCAATAGTGTCAGCCACTTGTAGTTGCCATTCGCAGCAAAATGCCTCCACATTTTCTCCTTCGGAGTCCTATTGAACCTCTCAATAATAGAAGCTTTGAGATTGCTGTATGTGGAATAATGATGTATGTTTCTTCATCACGGCCTTGAACTTTGCATTGTAGAATTCCTTGCAATGGTCTGTAGATTTGTCAGGATCGTCCTTCGCGAACACTTCTGCCATGTCTTTGGTGACATCACGTGCATTCTTCGACTTGACAGGTCTGGCCCAGGCGAATTTGCTATATGTTTCGATGACTGTCAACATGTACTTGTAGCCCTTGTTGACCCGATCATAAGGTATCATCTCAACGAGTTCGTATTGAAATGGGCAGTACATCCCACATATCACGACCTTGCGATGGTTGTAGTAGCGCCTGGTGGCCGCATGCAGTTAGTGAGCGATTCCCAATCGATTCATTGTATTTAGCTTCCCTCCTTCAGTTCTTCGACGATGGATATAATCTCGTTCGTTTGCGAGTGGTTTCCAAACTTCTGTGAAGCGACCAGTAGCTGCAGCCTATCCAGCAGTTCGTCCCAGAACATGTAATCGATGTTCTTGTCGTTGTCTATCTTCTTCACCCCTTCACTGCTTTTCAGTTCTATGCTGCTGAGGAGGTCTGCAAGAATGTTGATTTTTTCGTGATCTTCATCCTTATATTGAACTGATTTCCTGCCAGCGCGTCAAACACCTGTCTCGGAGTCATTATCTTGGTAAAGCGCATGCGTGAGTTCGAGCAAAGTCTTGTATTTCAGCAGGTTGGATTCTGCAAACTCCCTGGGCTCTTTGCGAAACAGAATTTCATATTGACCGGGGGCTACACATGTCTTGTAATCACCACATTGGATGCTCCCTCCTGGTAGAAATTCTATTTCATCAGCGCTCCGAAGCCCGGTGCCCTTGCCCCAAACTTTGCATAATCCTTCTATATTCTTCACTTATTGACTACTCACGCAATGTTTACCATTTCCGAAGGAACCGTGAATTTCGTGACCTCAAGACAAACCTGAGCAACCTTGGTCACAGTTCTTTGTCCATTTCAGCCATGCTGGTGGCCCATTAAAAAAAATTACAGCATTTAAAATTATTGCGTGCTATATAATATATCTTAGCGGATATGGATAAAATCGGTATGTTAATATTGCTTACTGCACTGAGAGAAAAGTTAACAAAATATTTGGTTTTATAGGGCCAAAATTTGTATTTAGTGGTTCCCAACAAACTCTTTTGTTGAGTAAATAAAACTTAAAAAGCAACCATATATATTTTTTGTTCATCTCAGAAAATCCCTGTGTAAAACCAGAAGGAATTAGACTCTCACCAAAATATCTTGGCGAATCAACTGTATGTAGGCCTATTTGTTGGACCACTCCCTTGATTGTTTCGTTCTAAAACATAGCTAGAAAGTTAGTTTGTATTTTTTGTAACCATTAGGTTAGCGATAGTGTTTGTTACTGCATTAATTGTTGCTTAATAATGACAAACAGTCAAATAAAACAAGTTTAACGGGAAACTAGAAAATAAAGCTGTAAAACTTGAAAAAATAATTATTTAAGCACGTTGCCCAGTATTTTCAATGTATGTATTAAAAACATTTCGATTCTAAAATTAG
Organism: Dryococelus australis; assembly: GCA_029891345.1. Classification (NCBI taxonomy): domain Eukaryota; kingdom Metazoa; phylum Arthropoda; class Insecta; order Phasmatodea; family Phasmatidae; genus Dryococelus; species Dryococelus australis. Next base: position 193,816,738 of record CM056998.1, on the reverse strand, counting down.
TTACTTACTTTAGCTGACGTTTGCTAGAGCGCATAGAGCAGGCGCGAAATTTCTAGGTTTAAATCTCGGTTGGGCGTCAATTTTTTTTATAGTAACGTAAAATGTTTGTTGTATGTAGAATCAAACGAATATTTAGTCTTTCAGTGCACAAAATAAATATTAGTTTAGGGCAACAAAATAATAACTAAATAATTTCGTTTCAACAACAACATATTTTACTGACCAGTCAGCATTAAATTCAGACACTCGCCTTATCGTTTGTTGTCTATGTCCCAAGCCGCCATCGCTACTTGTAATTGCACTGTGGTCATATCTATCGATATACGATTCGTATATCGACTATTTGAGGTACTTCACACGTTTCGAAACAAAGTTTTAAAAAATCACTCTATATATGATTCATTTTGTTCGTTTCTAAATTAAACCACATCTTTTTTTTTTTTGCGTGTTTTATTTATAAATTATAGTATTTCAATTTTAGTTAACATGATTAAAGGAGCGAGAAAATAGGTGTGTTTGTATTGCTTATAAGCTGCTCACGGTAAACTGAGTACTTTTGAAAGCTCTGCTTCAGATCTATTTGCATGCACGTTGTGTATTATTTCGCCTTACTTAAAATTAACATGGTCATGTGTTAATCACTTTATTCGTGCGTCCGACAAGTGAATGTGTGAAAATATTCAAAAAATAAATATTTAAAAATCTGATCATTATTACATATTAGATGCATTATAAAAACAGAAAACAAAGGAAATCTTTTAAGTTCTCGCGAATGTTTACCCAACACTGTTAATTCGACGATAAGAAACGGAAATACTTTCCCTCCATCGTTACCAACTTTACTGGGTGCATGCCACCCAGTGCGCCCGTTAAAATATATCCAGGTAGGAGCAGCGACTTTTTTCTAAAGTTGATTTCAAAAGTGTTCACTTTAATAGTGGACAGCATTTAGTAAGAAATAGTTCTTATGCAAAATATTATTGCACTAAGCGCGTACAAATGTGATGTGTTGTCCCGTTGGTGTAATTTTCTGGATGTGGTTTAGTTTTGTTTGCATGCGGAGAAAAATAGTCTGAAAGTATAACATTAGCAAGGCTTCAGAAAAGTTGGAAGTAACTATGAATGAGTCATGCGAATTAAGGCCATAGTACACGATAAACTGTTTATTTCAGTATCTAAAAGAGAGCTGTGTAAGTACCACACATAAATGTAATTATTTGTAGTCATGTGATTATAGTTTTAGAAATATATCACCGAAAATTCGAAAATTTTGAAATATGAGAGTCCAAGATTTTAAACTCGTAATTAACATTGCCAAATAAATCACACGTCATGTGATCCATATCATGGACACTACATATTAATTAAGTATCAAATATATTTAACAACGCTCTGGGGTACTGGTTTAATTAATATATTTTTTATAGGCGTCGATGTGTTTTCACTCCATTTTTATTTGTCCAAAAAAACATTAATATTAATATCATTTTTTAAAAAACATCAATTATTATTTCAAAAAATATTCAGAATATTAGTACACGAGTACCGATTGTCAAATATCCCTGATACTTAATTGTTGTTCTTTAGATCACGTGACATGTGATTTATTTGGCATAATTAATGAGCGTAGAAACTCAAGCTCCCATAGCCAAAAAAAATTCAAATTTTTGGTGGTAAATTTTGAAAACTATAATCATCTGACCACAAGTATTTACATTGATGCCGTCCTTACATAAATCTCTTTCAGAAGATGAACGAAAAAATATCGGTAATTATGGCCTTAGAGAGTCATCATAACCGTTCTCAGTCCCTGTATCCATGATCGAAGACATGTTGCAGCTGGATGAATGTATGGGCAGATCTATACACGGTGGTTGGTGATGATGATCCTCTTCAATGTGAGACATCTGAATGACAGTCTGCGCCTCTCATTTGTGAATGGTCGATGCTGACAGCAATGAACATTCACTACCTTAAGCACGCTCGACACAAGTACAGCTACGTTGAAATATTACACGTTTGCAACACTTGTTCTTGCAAAATAATTCCGTACTGAACGGGTGAAGCGCCATGATGGCTAGAGACAAGCAAAATTCGGCTAATTTATTGGCGTCAAGCTAAGATTCACATTACTCTATGCACTACACCCAGCATCGATTCTCCATTGGTTGCTGCCTAGATACTAAGTCACCCCATTTCTGAGTGAGCTGTACGTAATTGGGGCACACGATTGTGTAGTGTTCATTTATTAATGACAACAGTAGAGCAAACGTACAGTACATCTCCTTTAAGAGTCCTATGTACTGAAACGTTTTCTGCGAAATCATTGTTTGCGCGTAAACGCGTGTCTCGATAAATAAATGTTCTGGAAATACGAAGTTCTACCAGAAAGGATTAAAAAACTATGGTATATATGGATTTATTTATACTTTTATCATATTATATGTACGAATGGAGGGGAAAAAAAAGGTGAAATTGGTGAAATATCGGATTTTTAAAGCTTACCTAAGAAGTTTCTTTAAGCGGTAACAGAAAAGTACGATTAAACGCAGGTGCTTTGATCGGTGTACTTTCATCGCGTGTAATAAAACCTCACAGTTACAGATCTAGTTCACATAGTAAAGCGTTATGACGGAAACAATGCACGCCTTGCACGTAGGAGCGATGAGGAGCTTAAGCGTGCGTGTTAGTGTCGCCCGTATCGCTCCCTCGCTTCTTGACCTTGGACGCGCAGCTGCATAGCCCCCTTAAGTATACAACGTCTTGAAAAAATAACGCGAGATTCGCATGTCTCTAGAGATGGGCATGGCGGCCTCGGTGTTGCGTGGGCGTATGACACGACGTCCCACGCCCCTGGGGTACCGTGTTTACGCATGTGTCACGGCGACATGCTGACATCGTCATGGCGCTAGGGATTATACCCCCACCCCCCTTCCTCGACCGCCCCCGGGGACATCGCAAACCCCTCTCATCTTCATCGTCCCCAGGCGGGCAGGAAGTGTGCGCGCTCGTAACTCGCCCAGTTTTACGACGCCCTGCGTCCGTCTCGGAGGAATACACGAAAAAAAAAAAAAATTAGATCCGCGCGCGGCCGGGTACCCAGCCTCCCGTACTGCGCCAGCGAGTCGCCTCGGGGGGGGGGGGGGGGGGAGGGGGGGGCTCACGTGTCTGCGCATGCGCGTCCAGCCGCTTCCCCGCCCGCTGTCTCCCGCGCGCGCTCTTTTCAAACGTCGGGATGAAGTTAACCCGTTCGGTCCCAAGAGAAATTTACACTAGCTCAAGGGTTGCAAATCGTGGAATGTTTTGATGTGTGCTGTACTTGTGTGTCGGGGCGTGCATCCCACAACAAATAAATTACGCACTGCATGCTCCGTGTTAAAGGCTGTTCACGATAAAGTGAGCACTTTTAAAATCAATCTTAGAAAAAAGTAATTACTGACCCCCTACCTGCATGTATTTTAACGGGCGCACTGAGTGACATGCTCCGAGTAAAATTGGCGATGCTGGATGGGAAGTGGTTCCGTATCTTAACGTCGAATAAAAAGTGTTAGGTAACCATTTCTGATAATTTAAATTATTTCTTTCACTTTCTGTTTTTTTTTTTTTTTTTTTTTTTTTTAATTCATCGAAGTGTAAAAATGAGCATATTTGCAAAATATTTACTTTTATTATAATTTCACAGTTTCACTTGACCGACGCATTAATAAAGTGATAAGGCCCTTGACAATGTTAATCTTATGTAAGGCGGAAGAATACACAACGTACATACAAGCATATCTTAGGCAGGGCTTTTAAAAGTGCTCGTTTTATCGTGAATAACCTATATCGCTATTATCAATTAATAAACCAGAAATACAGAAGATTTGGCAAATCAGAGTATAAACAAGGAAGTCGTCCAGAACATCGAGTGCCGACTCCACATTATAATATACTTGCGGTTTCTTCACACTTTTGAGTCAAACTTTTGAAAAATCACGCAAGTATGAAGTGCTTTGTTGTTTCATAAGTGTATCACGCATCGCAAGCGTTCTATTTGTGTTAAAATAAAAGTAGCTAATTTCCGGTTAAACTGATTTTTTGCATATATTTTATTTATAAATATATGTACTTCATTTGCAATTAATATTAGTAAAAACAGGGAGAAAACAAATATGTAGGTAAATGCTTGGTAAGAAATAGTTCTTATGAAGAAATGTTATTGGACTGATTGCGCACGAATGCGGTGCGTTGGATCTCTGATGAAATTTTCTAAGTCTTGGTTAAGCTTTGTTTGCATGAGGCGGAGCGATTTTCTGGAAGCAGAAATCTAGAAGTCCTTCTGAAAAGTTGTAAATAACCGTGAATTTACTATACAGTGTCAACGTAACTGACAGTTAAGGCTCGCACCCAACCTGGGGCTTTTTCGCGCGTTTTTGGCCGAGAAGCGCAGGGAGCGATAAGGACGAGACTGCCGCGAGCGACAAGTGCGTCTTCGCCCCTACGTGCAAGGCTCTGAACTGGCGTGCAGTGTTCTCGTCACACTGCGTGAACCTATGTGACATTCAGCGGTGACGCTCTTGTTCTATTGGTGGAAAGGCTGTAGGAAGATTCAATGGAGGGCCTTTGAGTAGTTTTGTATGTATCTGAAGCGTATATTTAGCGACACTCTACAGTGCTTAAAAAAAATACGTTCTTGGCCATTTTAGAGTAATCTGAAATTGTGCTTTTGATGCGTTCTTTTCGTAGATCCGCACATTGAATTCATGTTTTATAAAGAAGAGATCTGGGCGGTTCTTAATACCGAGGTCTCTAGAGCCGATGAGAGTGATTGAGGCGAGTATGGAGCAGCGCTGGAATGAAAGGGTGGGGGAACGGGATATCCCCGAGAAAACCCGCCGACTAATCGTCCAGCACGATTCCCACCTGCGAAAATCCAGAGTGACCCGGCCGGGTATTGAACCCGGATCGCCTTGGTGGGAGGCGAGCAGGCTAACCGCTCAGCCACCGTGGCCCCTGCATGTTTTAAAGTTTCGTGGGGGAATAATTACTTGGAACGCTCTGCAACGCAGTTCAAGCGACAGGCAGGCGGCAGAACAAGAGTGACTACAAATGCAGCAATGCGCACCGGATTGCATAGCATGCGCAGTTCATTAAGAAGTAATACACACTATGAATATTGCCAGAAAAGCATGATTACTGTTCCACGTCAAAATAAAAGCGCATACTTTCCAACGCACTGAAATATTTTGGTATAAGTATGTAACGTAAATGTTTTAAACACCAGTTAGTAATAACACACTTTCAATCAAAATTTATGCGTATGTCCCTTCCGGATGCTACAAAAGCGTATTTTACAAAATAACCCCCTTCATCACGCAAAACCGTCATAAAAATTTACTCTCTGTGTAAACAGGAAAAAAATTATAGGCTGTTCACAGTAAAGCGAGCACTTTTTAAGGCCCTTCTAAATTTTTCCTTTCATTCAATTTCCATCTTCCTGCTGCTTTTTAATATAAGCATTGCATTGTGGCCAATAAACAAAGGGTATACGTTTCACCACCCTCAAAATTCAATGCCTGAGGCTGCAATAAGATATATTTATTAGTGGTTAATGCCTGTTGCGAGTGCCTTAAAAAGTGCTCACTTTATCGTGAACAGCCTACAGTAATAATGTGCCCAAAAACTTTTAGTAACTATCTCAATTCGCGCTCGCATAGTGGTTTACAGGTTGAAATGCTCCCTACCATCGTAGTTAGTCTTTGGTCCGCAACAAACTGAAGATTCGTAGGTCCGGCGAGTCTATTTACATGTGACGTCAGACAGTGAGGTCATGACAGGAAGCATGATGTCATCGGAAGAACTCGACCAGTACAGACAAGTTCCTGGCTGGAGATGACATCGCAGCAGGCTTCTAGACACTTGCACTTGTTCCTGCAAATAATGTCTCCTTCTACGGTTGCTCCATCTGTTTCTGATAGCACAGTTTGGGCCTCGATGTCCGTGATGGTAATATATTCACGCGGCAGACTTTGGATGAACAGGGAAAGGTCCATGAGTGCTCTCTGGAGAGTAACCCGCAGCAGAGAAGAATAGTCTCGCGCTCGATTATCTTGCATTCTTCACTCCACAGAAATATATCGCAAGAGTCTAATGGCCGATTACACATTCAAGGGAAAGCACAATATAAGAAAAATCTAAGGAATATCCATTGCAGAAACATATTTGAAGTGAAATCAAAGGAGAATCTTAGCTTTATCTTAAGGTACCGACAGACCACCCTTAGATAAAAGTGTCACCCAGCTCGAAATTTAAAAAGTTCATAACTTTTGAAATAATGGGCCGATTTACAAAATTCAAACACTATTATGTTACAAATCCATGGCGTAATGCGTACATACCACGTATATTGCTTAAATCACAAATTATTATAACATGAATAGTCACCTATATGAGTCTCGACTTCAGTGAATTTCAGATTCTCAAAATAGACATTACATAATCATTGTCTGTCATCTTAACCAGTACGATACTGGTGCAGGAATGAGAAGGGAATATGAGATTTCTCCTCCCCCCCCCACCCTAATTCATCTGTACATAATATTTTGTATGTGTGTATGTATATGTATATATTTGTGTATTATGTGGGACATATTTCTTAAGGAAGCTAATTTAACCCTTTGCTAATATCATAAGGTTACTTGCAGCTAGAATAACTAAATCTTTCGCTGATTTATAAAAATAAATGTTTTAAAAGAATTAATTACATGACAACTATTATAATTGCATCACACATTTTAGTTACATCACAACAATTATTTCAATAAATAATAAAATAAAGAATCCGATAAATACTTAATATTTATTATTTATGGATTAAAAAACATTTCAACATGTCCGAGTACATGCCTGTTACCAGCAGTGCCAACGAACCTCCGATAAAGCCAAATTAGAACACCAATCTTGAACTTAATCTTCTTCCGAGAAAAGAGCACAGGTGTAGAGCACATACTAATTACAGCACTCTCATTAGCAACCCCTTAATGTAGAGGAATACTCATCCAACAAATTATGTCTAGCGGATCCACTTCAGAGAAATCCATAACAGTCGGATATTTTGCATTATGAGCCTTACGAAAGAAACGACACAAAAAAGAAACAAGAATGAAACTCTCTTCTACACTCAACACTTTAACACACAATGAAACAACGACAGGCAATGATGATGTAATGTCTATTTATAGAATTTGAAGTTTGTTATTTAATCAATATACTTGTTATCTATGTGTTCTGCTATGAATGTGTAACATAATTGCGTTTGAATTGTGCAAATCTGTCCATTATTTCAATAACTATGATTATTTTAAGTTTAGAGATGTGTGACATAAACACTGAGTGTTGTGGAAGCCGCGGCGTTGTGTCCTAATATTACAGATGCCGGCCGCGAACATATGGGGCCGCCAACGGGATGTTAGACTTCTCGAGGTCATGGACTTAGAATTTTTTCTGTAGCAATCTTACTGTACATGTTTGTCTTATTGAATGTATGTATTACTCCTTGGAATTCGTTTGCGATATTAGTTCAGCGCAATTGTATCAGAGTTAACCTAACCGGGGCTGGCCGGACTGACTTGGAAAGTCTTAAAGACAGCTGCGAACTTGGTACCACTTCAACTTAAGTTTTTTCTCACTAAAGAAATCTTTTTCGGATAACTGTGCATTACCGAAGAAAAATCTTAGATTTTTTTAAAATGATATCTTACCTTTACCTTTGTCTTAAGATTTTTCTCATGGAACTGTGAAATCTACCCTAGGTCTCGTAAGTGGAAGTATATTCTGTTTTCAACTTGAAATTCATCAATGTCTTGAAATTCAGAACGTTTAACAAGTTCGTCTCCACTTCCCAGTAGCTCACTGTTTAGCCCTTATAGATCCCTTATTAGTGTGGCAGTTTGGGAGGAGATAAAAAAACTGCACATCTTTCTAGTTCATGACAAGGCCATGTTCGAGCGGGGTAAGTCATCGTATAAGTCATAATATGATCTTTGAATGAATAGTGCAACAGGGGTGAATTATATTCCTCTCTCTCTCTCTCTCTCTCTCTCTCTCTCTCTCTCTCTCTCTCTCTATGTTTTTTAAGTATTATTTCCTGCTCAGTCTTGTTTTTTTTCCATGACAGACATCTGCATCGCAATGGCCAATGTTCAAAAATCTCAATTTTGTAAGTCATAATAGCCTCACATATGATTCATACCATCACATACTTGTACCTGCTCAAGCTCACACTTAGGTTGGAAAATTACTCTTGTGTAAGCGACGAAATATCGTTCATACCTATCCACATGATCTGGCTGGAACGGCACACACTCATGCTTGTCGAACATGCTACCGCCACGAATGAGAGAGGTCTGATGACTGCGCCCCAGTTCAGAGCGAAGTTGCTAACTACACTTCACAAGTCAGCAGCGAGCTCATCGTCTTCCACGGCGTGCGGTCTCGGTTCATCATTGAGGTGTGTTTATCTCCGTCACAGTAGTCAGTCCATCTTGTAATGCCGTCACACTTCCAGGTCTGCCCACCACATAGATCATACTCTGATCAAACCAATTTTTTGATTAGCCGTTCTTCGTTTGCTTGAGAAATGAGTGGATTCTTATATATGTCGGTGTTGTACTCCCGATGCACATACTGTCTGAACGCAAGTGGTACACGGAGCAAGTGATGTAACTTCGCCCTATCGGAAATAATGATAAGCGCTCGTCGTCATTTCATAATATCCAGTGCTCAGTACTATTACATGATTCAACTTGCTCACACCAGCCATGGTGTCTAAAATTTACTTTGCGGTAGTCAATAGTCATGTCTTCGTTCCTGTGATTGTCCATTGGATTGAAAGCCACGTACATGATGCAAGAGACTTCCGAGAACAGTATGCAGAGGAAGTAGGATCTTAAAGTTATTTATACATTAGAAAATACATATGAAAATATTACAAATATGATGGTAATCATGATTCGTGTTGTCTGGTTCATGTTCTTAAATATTCGTTGTATATACATATATATTCCTTTTTGCATTTGTATGCCATATGAGTGTCTTATGTGGGGGTATGCACAAAAATATTAATTTATATGCAGCAAATGATTTGATCACAAGTAATTCGATGCTAATAAACGTATACAGACTCAGACACATTTTCTCCTCCTCCCCAGACATACTTTACATCTAAAAGACCAATTTGATATATATTCGGTAGACATGACAAATATTTCCTGAAATTGAGATAAGAATGTTTAATAAGAACAACTGCAATTACAGTTTCATGACCATCTTGTCAATACTTGGCCACCTCGAGGTACTCGTATTAAAATTTAAATGAAAGAAACATCGATGGTAGGCGAATCCTAGGCTCCGAAACCACAGCCACCTGTCCTGTGCACATGCAACAGTTGCGTGCTCTAGCAGTCTACAAAGGAACTATAACGGACAACATCCAAGATTTAAGTCAATATGGAGCGGGACCGTAATGAAGGTGCGGGGAAAACGGGAGATCCCCGAGAAAACCCGCCGACCAACGGCATCGTTTGGCACGATTCCCTAATGCGATATGGAATGGCAGAGTATGAAGGCGGGGAAATTAACTGGAACATCCTAGAAACATGATGACCGACCAGAATGACAGAGCATGAGGAAGTAGGAGTGGTTACATCATCCAATACGGCGACCCAAGATGACTGACTACCAACAGGGTAGTAGCATTAGAGATGACGTACTGGCTACCAACATGGTGGTGGCATCCAAGATGACCTATTCTGAATTACAGACCACGAGAAAATGCAATCCAAGATGACTGACCAGAATGACGGAGCATGAGGTAATGCAATCGAAAATGGCGGATGAGTCCTCGAATCCCCTACCGTACATCGCTGTTCCCGGATCTGCTATTTATATCTAATTAATGTTCAAAGATAGAGGTTTCCTACGCGTGAAAAACATCATTCGCTGTTGAAAATATATCCCATTGCCTCATAAACCTCTGCCGCCAGTGAGATAAAGCACGGACAGATTTCTATTGATTTCTATTGATCCCGTTGTATTACCAAGTGATGTATCAATATCAAAACAGTGCCGAACAAAAATTGCGTTACTTGCAACGCCTAAGTAAGATGGACTGAAGAATTTTCTGTGAAATAGTTGTTTGTGCGAATACGCGTATCTCGGCAAATAAATGTTCTGCAGATACTAGTTTTTGTCAGAGAACATAGAAAACCATTTTCAATGCCCCTATTTTTTATAATTTTGTCATATTAACTTTAATCTCGAAATTCGTAGATTTGGTTAAATATCGCATTTTCAATGCTTTTATATTGCAGTTTTCTTAAGCGGCATGAGAAAAGTACAAAGATATGGGTGTAGTATTTCATCGCGTGTAATAAAACCCACTGTTACAGGTCTAATTAGCACAGTACAGCGTTACGGCGGAAACACTGCACGCCTTGCGCGTAGAAGTGATGAGGCACTATAAGTGGGCGTTAATGTCACCCGTATCGCTCCCTCGCTTCTTGACCTTGGACGCGCAGCTTCATCTCACTCTCAATGTGTTAAATAAGAAGTCACGCCAAAAAAATGACATGTGTTGATACAAATGGGCGGATGTATCTGGTTGAGGAATGCTGGCTGGGAGATGTAGTTCCAGCCAGGGCCCGCATGTGGGAGGTGTTAACAGATGAGTGAGGCAGGAGTACTGGTGCAAGGTGGCACGTGGCTCATCGTAAACATAGCGGACGTTGCGCAGGCGGGTAGTTCCGGGAAGACGATGCTCGCTCGACCTACCACGACTGCACGCAGAGTGCGGCCTGCATCATCGCTATTCGCGGAGTGGCCTGCCATCTTTGGTCCTCCGGCTCTCCCGGACAGGGAGGCCCCGGTCGTAGTGCTACGCAGACTACTCGGTTACCACCAAGGCGATCCGGGATCGATTCCTGGCGGGGTCGCTCTCGGATTTTACGCACGTGGGAATCGTGCTGGTCGGCGGGTTTTCTCGGGGATCTCCCGTTTCCCCTCGCCCCCTCATTCCGGCGCTGCTTGGTACTCACCTCAATCACCCTCAAACGGCTATCAAGATCTCTCGGTGTTAAGAGCCGCCCGAATCTCTTCACTCACTCATAGGCTGCCCGTGGAGACACAGTAGACAACACGCGGAGGCGAAATACCGTGGCGGCTCCATTGGTGTTGGCGTACCCATTCTCCGATTGGCTGCCCCGGGCTCTGACAGCGGTTATTGTCTCTTAATTCGTTATTGCACGCTACGAATTTTCCCTATTGGCTGGGCCGCTGGCAGGTAGGCGTGTTACCAGGCTCTGAGTGGGGAAAGGCGTTCTAAAAAATTTTTGCTGGCCACACCGTGGATATTTGTTGTGTTTTTGTACAATTAATTATTTGGAAACTTGATAAATAGTACTTCTGCAGTAGAATTACAAGAAGATCTTTGGCAAAATTACTAAAATTCTTTTACTGTGCAGACACCATTTTTCTGGCCTGTGTTGCTGGATATTCTCAATTAATCCACTATCCAGCCTGCAGTGGCCTCTGTATCTGTTCACTCACAAGATTCCTGGCCGCGCCATCATTTCTTCTAGATCACACTTGGATTGGAAAAAAATTGTCCAGAAATCACATGCTCTTAAACACCACATTATTTAAAAAGTAAATTCTTGTCCTACGTATTACATATAGATTTTAAGTGGATATATAAATAATTCACTATGTGTTTGCATCGGAATCGAATCAAGCTTTAGAGAACAGAGTTTCTATTATTTCGAAATAGCTAATAATACAATTCTCTATAAATTACCCACTAGAAAAATTGACAGTCATTTACACATTTGTTTATGTGAACAATATCGCCTGAAAACTACTTGGCCTAGCATTCATTTGGATTAAAAATCAATTGTGTTAAGATTTATTGATGTGAGTAATTTTGACCGTGGGTTTGCTGGAAGCTAGATCAGAACTAGAACATTTTTGACTATATGACAAACACTCCTATAGTGTATTTCTATACGAGTTGCTGTGATCAGACGGTTCACTTCTCTGAGACTGCCAATTCCGCCATTATCAGTATGCTTCCGTTCACAATAATGCAAACGTTATGAAACTGAATAATTTTTTTTTTTTTTTTTTTTTTCATTTATAAAGAATTTCTTTATGAATCCTCAATATCTCAGCAGCCCGATTGGATGCCGTTATTTTCTTTGCTCTAAAACGTTTGCTATATAATTAATTTAAATATAGTTTCAGAAGTTTTCCATATTATATCCGTAAGAAACTGAAAAAGATTAAAATATATTTTCGATTATGTGGTACATAAACTTAATCGTTTCCATCGCTGTAAACTTCGAACCAATATCATTTGTCAAAATTTAACAGGGTGGAATTGTATGAATATAAATTAAACCTGCCTCTTGCTGAGACAAGTATTTAATTTCTTGACAGGCTCAGAAAAAGTTTTCAGAAGCGAGCAGGATGAATAATGGACAACATGTTTTCGCAGACTGCGCGATCAGTGAACTACGTCGTGCAATGTCATGTCCTTATGACATTCGTATAAAGGTGTTGAAATCACGCATATAACGGTGTTAACAAGTTTAGTCGTAATTTTCAACGAAGACGGAATGGAGATACGGTGTCCGTTCCAACCACACAGTAAACATTTTTGTGTTGCAAAATTTAATTTGTTTCTGGCAGTCAGAACTATAAGAAATATAAATTTTTGTATCACCTAGTGCACTGCCAAAATCACACCTTACAACAATGGCGAGGACGCTTGTTTATTTCTTGTTTTCCCTAGAATCTGAACTTATATTCATTATAGTAATACTATACCCGACTTGAAAATATTCCAGTAGCATTGCAATTAGAAACGCTTAGAAGAAAATAATATTTTTAAGACAATCTTTATTGCCTACTTTTGAAGTGAATTGACGAATAGTTAAAATAATATTACCATAGCAGAAGATGCTATGAGGACTGAGTAACGTTAAAAATGCAACAAATAATAGTTATAATAACGTGTTCGGAGGGGGAAGAACGGAGTACATATGTGGACACAAATGTAAAAATGGGAGATGTAGTTCATTACCCTGTGAAGTTCGTCTAACTTCCTAACCTATACACTACAGATGCTTCTCCAGAATGTTGGGGCTCCATTAACGTTACTGCCAAACCGCGGAGGTAGCGCCAGGCTCCTAGTGAAGGCGTGGGAAAATGTTGTAATCGAAGCAACTGTCTTTATTGGATATACACCGAAGAGGAAGGGCAGTATGGATAAATTAACATAACGTGCGTGCCACACATTCCAACCCGCTGTAGGTTGTTCACGGTTAAATGAGGATTCTTAAGATATACTTGCATACAAGTTGTGTATTCCTCCGCCTAACGTGAAATTAACATTGCAATGGGCCTCATCACTTTATCCATGCGTCGGTGAAAAGAAACTGTGAAATAATTAAGAAAGTTAATACTCTACAATCATGTTCATTTTTTACAATTCGATGAATTAAAAAATACAGAAAGTGAAATAAATGATTTCAAGTTATCACAAATAGTTGCCTAACACTTTTTATTCGACGTTAAGTTAAGGAACTACTTTCCACCCGTCGACATCAACGTTACTGGGCGAATGTCACTCAGTGCGCCCATTAAAATATATGCATGCAGAGACAGGGACTTTTTTACTAAGGTTCATTTGTAAAGTGCTCAATTTATCGTGAACAGCCTTTACCCTTCTGGATTCAAGAAACTGCAATTTCTAATCAATGCGTTTTTTGCTAAGACTGTAGATAAGGATCAATCAGTCTCTAAATGTGAGTGAGTGAGTAAAGAGATTTGGGTGGCTCTTAACAACGAGGCCTCGAGAACCGATGGTTTGAGTAAGGAGCAGCGTGCAGCGCGAGGTGGGTTAAACAGGAGATCCCCGAGAAAACCCGATGTGACCAGCGGCATCGTCCGGTGCGAAACCCGCTTGCGAAAATCCGGAATGTACCGGCTGGGGATTGAACCCGGTTTGCCTTGGTGGGAGGCGAGCAGTCTAACCCATCGGGGAGCTGTCTCGGTCGGGGGTAGAATAGCTCACACCCTTCCTAGGAAGTGTGAATTATGCTTTTGAATAGAAATAGAATTTGTAGTTTAAATTACGGGCGCCAAGACGAACAGCCGCCCTCCGAAAAGAACTGAATCTATATAACTAATGTACTGTTAGTTAAATTGTTGTAGTCGTGATAGAATTGAACACCCTGGATGTCTGTACTGCTAAGTAGGGTTAATGAAATAAATTTTAAAAAATGTCTAACCGCTCAGCCACTGTGACCCCTCATGTTTTAGATTCTTCCTGACTTATTTAATAAATCTCAGCAGGATGGAGCACTATTATACTTGTCCAGCGTTGCCAAATTATGTTTGGAGAAATACTCCTACAATCTTGGGATCATGCCTTGGTCCGCTCGTTTGCCTAATTCCCAATTCACACTGAAGTATTGCGACCAGTTTCCAGTGACTATGGCAAAGCTCTCAGAGTCCTAAACGTTCCTCGCTTATATTCGGAAGAATTTATATTCAAATACCTTCTGAAGTTGCACTAATTTGTAACTTAACCGTAATAATCTTGTTTCTGAAATAGAACAATTTTTACTATAGTCAGATGTTTTAATGAGGAAAGGATTTCACAAATTACCAGTGCATTTATGCTATATGTACACATGTGACTGTATTTAATATAATTGTTTTCAGTTAATATATTGGATAACACCACCCACGCATTGTTTTGTAAATACTGAGAGATATTGTCTGCCTGTTCAAATAACCATAATTTATACAGGTGTTGTATAACATTAATAAAAACAGCTTTATAATTCTATATAGTATATTCACGATTTACTGGCATAATTTAAATCAAACTGCGGTGTGTTATCCTTTGAGCGTAATTTTATAAGCTTCGTTTGCATGGGGCGAATGAATATCCTGGGAGTGTGACTTTAAAAGGGCTTCAGTAAAGTTGAAAGTTATCGTGAATGGAATATACATGTTTTACGAGCAAAAAAATTAAGCTGAATTTCCCAAAAAAATGGTAGCTGTGGCATACAATATATAATAAAACGTGAAAGTCCAGTATGTGATCAGCACGTTCATCTCACGATAGACATCTCGCGATCTTGGTGGCGCCCAACAGCCCGTGGCGTGCGAGAACTCGGCAATCACGAGCTAGTGAGACGCAGTCGTATCCGGGTCGCCGACCTGTAAATTATAATAATCGTAAATTAATAACCACGTCAGCTCCGGTCCACGCTACGCGGAAGCGTCGTTGAAGGAGGAGGAGCTCTTCTAGGACGCATCGCTACGCTTCGCCCGTGGGGAGGGGGAGAGGGGAGTGAGATCTCCGGCCGGCAGCAGGTTTTCGCTAGGCTTGCCATTCTCCACACTCCTCAATAATTTGAATATTAATTCGATTTTCACAGGCAGGGCTAATCGCGTCCTGCCAGCGAGCCCCACGGCGGATGTCCAGAGATCCGGTCAGGCGACTCAATTTACCGTCCCTTTACACCTCCAGTCCCCTCTCACGAGTCCGGTGAGACTTTACAAACGACCGCCTATCCGGGCCCGACCCATTACCCCCGACCACCAGCGCTCATTAATCCTACCCCGCTTCCCCGTCCTCCTTAACGTCCAGCCTTTCATCGGGCGGCTCCCTTTCTCTCTTTTTTTTTTTTTGTTTTGTAACTGCGTGTTTGATTAGCAAATTCTTGTGATCCGGCCAATCCCCCTACCCCCTAACCCGTTAACTCGGCCGGAATTTATGTCGTCCTTATTTGCATCGCTGCGTCGGCGAGCTGTGATTACCCTGAATGAAACAACTTGCTACCTATTCTCTGTGATGCAGGTCTTCCAGTGGAGTATCTAGTAGTCGTTCCTCTCACACCTTTCAAACTCTCCAATTGCCCATTTTTTTTGTAAAATATATTTCGCAGATTTTTTAAATAACACCTATTTAAATTTTTATAACAATTACAAATCAGTTCTGAAATAAAGTTAATCTACTTTTTAAATATAATTATAAGCAATTTTACAGTTAATTTTGTGCGAAAAAATTTTTAAAAAAGAAATACGAGAACAATGTTTTTAATAAATTTTTTTTGGAAGTCTGACTTTTATTTGTCTGCAATTGGGGTTTAACTTCTAGCTATTTTGTAATTAAAATTTTATTCTATTACTTGAAGTAAAATTATGGTCAATGGAATTTAAATAATTCCCATGGAATATCGTTATATTGTTCTAATGACATCAACAACTAACTTTAACCGTAACCAAAAATTATAATTGTCGAAAATGTTCAAATTTGCAGTGCTCTATATATATATATATATATATATATATATATATATGTGTGTGTGTGTGTGTGTGTGTGTCTGTGTGTGTGTGTGTGTGTTTGTGTATATGCGTGTGTGTGTATGTGTGAGTGTGTATATTAGAAATTCCCATAACTTGAGTAATTAGTTCTTGTAAATTAATTTTGCCTTTTTCAAATACTTTCGTCAGATTAATATTTGATGTAATATCACAGAATTATAAAGTACCCTTAAGATATAGAAAGTCGTTTTTGTCACTTGAACGCCTATTAAAGGTCTTGAGAGCCGATGAGGGTGAAGCGAGAGGAGTATGTAGCAGCGCCGGAATGAAAGGACGGGGGAAACGGGATATCCCCGAGAAAACCCGCCGAACAACGGCATCGTCTCCACGATTACCGCATGCGAAAATCCGAGTGTGACCCGGCCTGGGATTGAACCCGGTTCGCCTTGGTGGGAGGCGAGCAGTCTAACCGCTCAGCCACCGCAGCGCCGAAACGCTCTTTACAGACATCCCCAGTTGCCACGTGGGTTTCACTGTAAGCACTTGTGTCTAATTTATTAAAAAAAGAAAAACTATGAAATATTTCAATGTAAATATTCCTTCGGGACAGAAATGGAAGTAGGTAGGCCTAGTTATTAAATATAAATGTGGTCGTTGGAAAGTGTTACTCTGCAAAAATTTCTATAAATAGACCCCCGCTTACAATATTTATTCTTGTGTAAAATAGTTTATTTTATAAACTACGGAGACGATGCTGGATATTTTCTGAACATATTGCTGTATTTAATCTACATAGTTGCCACTTAAATTTCTCATTATAATGAATATGCTGGAAGCTCGTCTATGACATTTTCAACTGCTGTCGCAAAGCTTCCTTACAGCTGGAAGTCACTTTGAGGCGTTACAATTTTTTTTTACCATGGAGATGCCTTAAGTGGCTGTATCACCCCTTATACGGAAATTATTCATTTTAGTGTCATAACATAAAAGTAAGGGACATTACTCAATCTGTTTCACTATAGAAGCATTATATTTTATAGTTATATGCATATTTTCTGCCTGATTATTAATAATAGGTGTTCTCTGGTTGTCATTAAAATGCGAAAATTAATTTATATATAAGATTTTGTATTAAGTTAACTATAAATGTCTAATAAACATGTGTCTGAAAACCCATACCATGCGAGGTATGAGCACTTGTTCACCATAGCGATGGTGATCAAGTGCTCATAGCCTGTATGGTATAGGTTTTCAGACCCATGTTTATTAGACACATCTTCTCATGTTTTGGTACGTAATACCTCCCCTCAAAATATAGAATACCTACTTTTTTAACATCCGGTATAATGTCGGTAATCATGGGTAGGACAATTAGCTAAGCTTCTTTTGTCAAATTTTCCAATAAATTCTGCTAAATTTGAATCAGGTTGAAATGGATAAAAAAAAATGTGATATGGCGCGAGACCCGGGTTCTTACGGGATTACCAGGCCGGCATCGCCAGGGCTTGGATGGGGAATCAATGTTAAGAAAATTCTCTTCGCAGTACACCAATTTTAATGATAGTCATTTCAAGAAAAACTTTTGATACGTTATATTTCGTAAGGAATACTGGCATGTAAAGAAATCTTAACCAATTGTTGTATTTAATATATATTTTTTAAATTTAATATTAAAATTTATCTAATGAATGAAATGTTTTAAACATTTCTTAACACCGCAGTATTTTCTGAGAAAGTTAAATTGAATATATTTTTGTTGAAAACGATTATCTTTAAGGGACCTGCATGCCTCGCTCCCGCAATTGCGTTGCTGTGTGTTAGAAATCCAGTTTCTCTTTGCGAATCTATTGCGGTCACGTTCTACGTGCTGGTCTACGACAAGACTGTGAACTTGAGACTATGCATGTCGGTTACTTTCAAGATATCACGGACATTAGAAACACCTTCGGAGCACTCGGACATAGCTTTGAAAAAAAAATCTTTCTCAAATTGCTGTATCTCAAAATATACACGTTATATACGCACTCAAGTAATCAAGGCACGTGCATTGAACCTTGCTAGGCTGTTCACGATAAAGTGAGCTCTTTTTAAGGCCCTCCCAACAGGCATTAACCGCTAATAAATATATGTTATTGCAGCCTCAGTCATTAAATTTTGATGGTGGTGAAATGTACACACTGTGTTTATTGGTCACATTGCAATGTTTATATTAAAAGCAGCAGGAAGATGGAAATTGGATGAAAGGAAACATTTATAAGGGTCTTAAAAAGTGCTCACTTTACCGTGAACGGCCTATACATATTTTACACCGATAATTGTATACTCAACATAGGTACACGAAGCACGGCGAGAACACTGCACGTCAGTTCAGAGCCCTGCGTGTAGAGGCGATGGCGCACTTGTAGTGCGTGCCAGTGTCGCCCTTATCGCCCCCACGCTTCTCGGGAGAAAAAAATATCCAGGCGGGCGGGTCTCTTAGAATTAATGCACAGAGAAGGGATTTATTTAGCACTGATTTTCCATTGAAGCTGTGGGGATGCAGGCTTTATCGGCAGAGCAATCAACATTTCGCAATTTTAATTCATTAACTTCCCTATTTCTTCGCGGTCAACATGCTGACATTTTGGCAATTACTGGAACTTAGCTTCGTAATGGCGTGGACTTAACAATTTGACGTTATCGGCTCTTCCACTAAGACTGCATTGAGAAAAATGTTTTCTTGGGAAAAAAAAAAAAAAAAAACAAAGTACGTTTTGCGCAAACAAATTAATGATTTATTTAGGGTCAGTAAGCATTCAATTGTTGTAACCAAATAATTCTGTTGCTCTTGTTTGCTTTCCCCCAACAAACAACTGGCTGGTACAGCCAAAGACATGTTAGCCTCTACGTACATTAAACAGTTCCGGTTAGTATGAAGGAAAAAAACGGGAAGTCCGAGCAAGATTAGAACTTGTATCATCAGCGCACGCGAGGAATGCCTAGCAAACTCAGTTAAACTAACTACAGATGAAGTTCGAATGTTTTTTAATGCATACATTTCAATTACTGCACGACGTGCGCAGATAAATATTTCAAGTTTTCCATCTTTCCTTTTTTAGTTTCCTGTTGAACCTATATTACTGGGAGTCTACACCATTACTCATCATCGATATGTGTACCAACAAACATCGTTACTATCCTTATTGTAACAAAAAAATGCAAGCAAACTCTCGAGCTGTATTTTCGAACGAAGGCAATAAAATGAGTGGTCAAACAAATATATACAGTTGAACCAACGAAATATTTTATTGGCAGTCTAATATATTTGGGCCAACACAGAGGTATTGGTTATACAAGAGTGTATTTTATTAGGTGGGGAAAATTCATTTTGTTGCTTTTCAAGTTTTGTTTGCACAACAAAGTATTTTCCTGGGGAAACTAAATACATTTTTTTCACCCTGTGCAAACAAATGTTTTGTTGGCATTTCTCTCGGTGTGTGCATTTTGGTAGCACAGGGCGGCGTGTCACTGCAATAGTACTATGCACTGTGGAACTTCCTTCCCTCACAACAGTTGCCTTAACTCTGTAGGGTTGAAGAAGTATGTATATAAGGTATGTCGTGTATCACGTGACAT
Source organism: Dryococelus australis (assembly GCA_029891345.1). Classification (NCBI taxonomy): domain Eukaryota; kingdom Metazoa; phylum Arthropoda; class Insecta; order Phasmatodea; family Phasmatidae; genus Dryococelus; species Dryococelus australis. Next base: position 193,796,746 of record CM056998.1, on the reverse strand, counting down.
GGTAGCTGTTCCCCGAGGGAGGTTTCTCTCAGTTAACGAAGTAGACTTCCGCACAGTTTCCGTTGCATACTTGAGTGCCACATATACGCGGATCGCGCTTTCAAAGCGCGAACACACGAGATCGGCAATTACAACGGTACTTGCCGGCTGCCTCCCTTCATCTCCATGCACCGAAGACACAGCTTACTACCGCGAACACACGAGATCGGCAATTACAACGGTACTTGCCGGCTGCCTCCCTTCATCTCCATGCACCGGAGACTCAGCTTACTACCGCGAACACACGAGATCGGCAATTACAACGGTACTTGCCGGCTGCCTCCCTTCATCTCCATGCACCGGAGACTCAGCTTACTACCGCGAACACACGAGATCGGCATTACAACGTAATTGACGGCTGCCTCCCTTCATCTCCATGCACCGGAGACTCAGCTTACTGCCGCGAACACACGAGATCGGCAATTACAACGGTACTTGCCGGCTGCCTCCCTTCATCACCATGCACCGGAGACTCAGCTTACTACCGCGAACACAACGAGATCGGCAATTACAACGGTACTTGCCGGCTGCCTCCCTTCATCTCCATGCACCGGAGACTCAGCTTACTACCGCGAAACAAGCCATCGATTGCCACCAGTTACTGACTTCTTCATCTCTTTGCCTTTCCAAACGAATAGCTTATATGGACTGTTCACGGTAAAATAAGCACTTTTTAAACACCTACTTAAGATACACTTGTGTGCACGTTGTGTATTATTCCGCCTTATGTGAAATTAGTATAGTCTTGGGCCTCATCATTTTATTCATACATCGGTCAAGTGAAGCTGTGAAATAATTACAAAAACCAATATTTTACAAATCTGCTAATTTCTTTTTACTTCGGTGCAGTAAAACAAACAGCAATCTAAAGAAATAATTTAAGTAATCACAAATTGTTACCTAAAACTTTTTATTCAACGTTGAGATTTGGAACTATTCTCCAAAGATCGTTACCAATTTAACTGGACGTATGTCACTCAGTGATTCCGTAAAAAATATATGCAGGCAAGGGCAGCGCGACTTCTTTCTAAGGTTAATTTCAGAACTGCTCAGTTTATTTTGAGCAGCCTCTACCTAGCAACACTGTCCACAACAGTGGAGATATTCACAATCACAGTGGTGCCAGCTTGCTTCATTACTGTTGGTAATACTGACTACGATGTGCTGTGTTGAAGAAGAGTGAAGCTGTAAGTGAATGCGTTCATCGCCACCTTCACAGAACATGGGCCGCTGTGGCTGGGTGGTTAGCCTGCTCGCCTCCACCAAGCCTAACCGCGTTCAATCCCCGGCCGGGTCACTCCTGGATTTTCGCATGTGAGAGTAGTGCCAGACGATGTCGTTGGTCGACGGGTTTTCTCGGGGATCTCCCGTTTCCCCGCCCCTTCTTTCTGGCGCCGCTCCATACTCACTTCACTCACCTTCATCGGCTCTCAAGACCTCGGTGTTAAGAGCAGCCCAAATCTCTTCGCTCACTTCAATCAAAATCATTCGCGCGTTAGCTATTCCATCAAATATGGTAGAAGAACAATATGGGATACTGAGGCGTTTTAACATTGTCAACATGCGAGACACGCTACAACAGCGCCCCTAGCGACTTGAACTGGCGAATACCCGGGAAATTAAAATTTATATGGTCCGTTATGAGCGATTTAAGTGCAGTTGTCAGCTCGTGGTATTAAAACCTGTTGTTTTGCCGAATGTAATATAATAGTTGCTTATTCATATTTCCATGCCGTATTTAAAAATGTACTTAAGCATAAATACTGTCACTTGAAACAAGGACAATCAGTTGTAACAGAATCGTGTAACTGTGTACAGACCTAGATGTTGCAAGTTACAAAGGACAAATGTTAATAAATTATAAGTAAGAGAATGGAATGCTAAACGGCATTTCATTTGTCAGATATATAACCGACTGTATTTATTCAATAAATTCTTGTGAATGGAGCTGTCACCAAACTTAAATTTATGCAAAAAAATAGGGACTGAACATAACCAAACATTTTTCAGACAGCAAAATCGCTACAATTTATCTGTGTTTTATTAACTAAAGATTAATCAAAATTAGCTTTACTACAGTTAGTGATTTAACATTGTGGCTTTTACTAGCTCTATAGGTAGTAATGTCTATAGGTAGTAATATCTATAGGTAGTAATATCTTGTAGATATTTAAGATTAACCTCGCAATCAAATAAGTTGTCGAAATATTAACTTACTGCTTTTTGAAGCTATTATCATCAAATTAGCAACAAACAAATTGTTCACGAATTTATATTCCTAACAGATATGGTTTTTGTTCTGCTTTCTTCTTTCGTAGGAGATATATTTTGGTTGGAAATGCATTTTCAAGAGAAAAACATTTTGGGGAAATAAATTTTTACGATATAAAAATGTATGCTGAATTATTGTTTAAGTTTTAATTTCCTGAATTTACCACCAAAATAAATAATCATATATCCAGCGCATTGCTTCTTATTTCAAAGTGCGTATTCGTGTCTACAGAATCTCGTCAGGAGGCAGTGGCCCATCTGTCGGTCCGTCGAGAGTTTAAGTTTGAGATATATTTGACGGATTAAAAAACGTTGCGCTGGGATTGTACGAAGATCATGTGACCGCATGACGGGTGTTTACGAGTCCACCTTTACACATATAAATCAGTTTTGTCGTGCAGTTGTGCCACATTTACACTGCCTCAAGTGAAACACTGGCAGCCATGCTTCAGCCATAAGTAACAAACAGTTGAAACCTCTGTCACTTCTTCATCATGTGAGTAGACCAGTTATTTTGGGGGCTGTAACCAAAAATTATACACCCAGGACTATTCTGTAGTTTGGCAACATCTATTGCCTGTTCATCAACAAAACGCAAAGTATCTTTGTAGTACAGAGAAACTCGGGATTGGGGTCAATTTTAATCGAAATGGCGTGTACTGTCAACTTTGTAGCCGTACTAAAGGCACAGTTAAGTGAAGAAGGGGCAAGAGTATTCCCTCCTCCTCCCGCTCATTTCCAGATGCTGGTTTCATAGACACTAATTGATCACTTCATCATTTAGCAGGTTTTTATAAATTATGGTAAACTGCTCACCTCACTCCTTGTAAAATGTTTTATTTGTACGTATTTATGTGAAAAGAAACAGACACACCCCAACATACCACATATAGTGAGACTGTGTTCAAAGTTACCATTTAGTACAATAGTATTCTAACATGTAGTAGCATTCAGTTCGGATGCTATTAAGTCACGTGTTCATAAGTGGTTGCGATTTGGTAATTTAGAATTTGCCACACAGTAAAATATAAAATACGTCATTATTTAACTTGACTAATTCAGTTCACGTTACCTCTAAGAAAACTATGCCAGTGCTTATGGAAAGTACCCCAGTTAAATTTCGTAGAACTATTAAGTTTGATCACTAATTTGGGCACGACACGTGGTGTACTCTATAGTACATACATGCATTGGAACACAACTTCCTACTTAAGACATCCTTTTTCTTGGCTAGTGAAGATAATCCATGGAGGAAGCAGCAACATTGACTGAGCAAAATGCTTACATATTTCAACAACACAATGGCACGCCTATACCAAATATGAAAATGTATCGCCTCTGATTTCATGTCATTTAAGTGACATTTGAAATATTATAGACGAGATAAATTATTTAAATACTACACAAATTATAAATAAGGTCTACTGTATTAAGGAGAGTATTTCAGAACATAACTAGATGGCAATTTTTAAACCTTTTATTCAACCATCCCCCCCCCCCCCCCCTTACTAATGGAATTTATGCAGTAACTTACAGCTGGCACTAGGGTGAAAATGCAATTGCTCAAAATATTTTATAGTACATATGTACTCCAGCCATTCAGCTTATTTACTTCACCTCTCAAGTTTTGCATGCATTCAGCATATTTAATTTTGTAATTCACTTTCAATAACAAAACTTATTTACAAATTGATAGGAATCCAAATAATTTTTATAACATTAGATCATTATGAACAAGTCACTTCTAATAACCAACCTGATTACATGCTTTTTACAATAAATTTTATCACAGATTTTAATATGCTTCCAGGCAAGAAGACTGGAAAATATGTTGCAGAATTCAAAGCAGCTGAACTGAAAATAATTTACCTTGGTCATGAATTTAAGGTACTTTCTGTACAAATTCATGGCACTTGTTATTGTAATGCAATTTGCAAGTACTTTCTCCAATACTGTGTAAATAGGCTAGCAGGTGAAATGAAATGTGTGCATATCACTATCAGTGACTTACCTGCATTGCAGAATGTGGAAAAATAATTCACTGAAAAACACCTCATTTAAGTTAATGCTATAGGTGTATGCACAAAGTTAAAATACTGAATACTTCAGGGAGTAAATAAGAGGAACTGAAATAAAAAAAATCCTTAATTTATTTGTAAAAGATGTATATTAAATATCACTGAAATGTAACGATGTCTCTCAGGAGTGAAATATTATAGTTTGAAAGTTTTGTACACAGTTGTGTAAACAAATGTGAGTATGGTGAGGAGGAGGAATGTTGCTACTACTTTTGGTTAGTTTTGACGGTAACCCTCACTCGACAGCTGGTTCACACACTGCAATATATACAGTCTTGCCAACTGTAGACAACCTGATGACATACCCACTGCTGCAATTAAAGTGTCTGGTGTGTGGTGTCAGTACATCCTGTTTAGCACACAGAATGAACTTCGACGCACTGGCTGGAGAAGAATTATTCTCGCCACCGAAAGCTGTACTCAACAACTCTCCACTCATTCAAATTAAAATGACTCGCAAACTCAGTATGTAGAGAAATTAAAATATTTGCACAGGAAAACAGTACTGATATGTAGACCTTAGGGTGTTTGTAAAGGGTAGGCGACTACCTAGAAACCAAACTATTACACTTCTCAGTCCGTTGTTTCTTTAAGAAATCATTGAAAATATTTGGTAGTTGGTGCAAACATAACCCAGATAACATACAAATTAATATTCAAATGCATAGTTTCACAAATGTAGGCAATAACATTCCAAAGTATGAAAATACACCAGAAAGTACATAAACAATACGGATATGTACACAAACAAAATAAATATGCTGGAAACTAAGTAGTTCTTAAAAATAGGGGCTTTTCTAAACTCAAATCTCGGAAAGTGGTAAGTATAATTCCACTCTACTAATTACACAGAACACGAATTTAATAGGGGCATCAACATTTGACCAATAGAAACCCCAAAAACGATAATGGGGATGGCTATGAAGATAAGGGAAATTATGGGGTAAAATAGGTGAAAAATATGTAAATAATGCGATATTTATTTATGACAATACATTAAATTGCAAAATAAAGTAAACCACAAATAAATTAAATTGACAAAATTACCAATACAAGCTAGAAATACGATAGTCGGGAGGGCTATGAATATCAGGGAAATTATGGGGTAAAAAAAATACAGAATATGTACATTTTTCTTATAAACCTTTACCCCTCAATTTGCCCTCCCCACTATCGTATTTCTAAATTGTATTGGTAACATTGTCAATTTAGGTACCTAATTTTCAGTTCAATCCTTTTGCAATTAAACGTGTTTTCATCAGACAATATTACAGTAATGTTACAAATAGTACAGAAATATGTTAAATTGGAAAACACACACACATTATTTCTCAGTGCAAATAGGCTACACATGACAATCATTTCTGGGGAAAATTGATATAATTATATCAATTCATCGAATATAAATTATTTATTCAATAATACGGTTTATTATAGGCTATTCACTGTAAAATGACCACTTTAAAAAGCCCTGCTTAAGATCTACTTGTATGCACGTGGTGTATTATTCCGCCTTATGTAAAATTAACATTGCCACGGTACTCATTACTTTATTCAAGCGGTGCTCAAGTTCTGACCCTGCTGCTTCCTAAACCAAGGGCGTGGCAAGACAGGGATTACATAAGATACCATCAGAACACAACAAATGGCAAAAACCATGCAAAGAAATATTTTTTTCTGTACAGTGTAAGGAGGGTACATGATAGTTATAAACGATATGTAACAGAAGCAAAGAAGTGTGGTAATACTCTTTATTTTGATTATAGATTTTTTGTTCAATTCTTTCATGTCTCTTACAGGTGAAAAAGAAACTTCCATTTGTTACTTTTATTACATTACATTTTGAAAAGTGAACATTATTTTCCTCTCCCATATATAACAAACTTACTAAAACATTTATATAAAAAGGGCAGGTTTGCCAAAATATAGAATAAAATGTAACCTAATACTACAGGTACCAAATACATGAGCTGTTATTCAGTAAATTTTTCATACAGGTTATGTTTATGTCCTTTACTGGCCATTTCAGTGAATAAAAAACAAAAGTACTTCACAGAATATATTGGGCAAGTGACCCCAAAACACCATCATTACAAAATGGCGGCTTTATTTCTGTTGCACCTACATTTACTCTTGATATTACAAAATCATTTTTAGTTCCTACACGAGGCACTAACCATTTTGGCGACACATCCTTGGTCATCACTAAATGAGCCTGGTAACCGCGCTGTTTAGTGCATATCTACTCGCGATCCTAAGTGGATGCGAGCAACTGCTCAGAAATGCCAGCCTTAACTCCCGCGAGTAAATGTGATTTTTGCAAAAACCCTAAACTTCGTAAAGTTTCCTCTTCAAAAAATTCGCCATTAATAAATACACAGAGTCTCGCATATCACCTATTGGGTTATAAAAAGTTAAGACCACAATCACTGCCTTTGTTTACAAATGGTCTGGCTTACAAGTGGTTTCGGTTACAAGTGGTTACAACCACCTAACTTCTTGGTTACGATATGGTCACCATTCTCCTTACGAGTTTGCAAAACCCCTGGTTAGATAAGGTAACATTATCGAATTTATTGCTAAAAGGCCAACAATTCGCAAAACTCTAAAAGTACTTTAAAAATCGCCTAACATCAAAGTGACGTAAGTGGCCTGTTTGCGTGAAGAGCCTACACTTGTGTATCCAATACGAATGCTACTTATCTCTGGTAGAAGCTTGCCTCCTCGAGGTCGCTGAACTGACACCGATGGCAGCGTGTACCGGCATTAAATACACAGGTCCGCCCTCCTGCGCTACCAATCAAATTAATTTTCCCCTCAAAACCCTGAATTTCCAAGAAATCGTTGGGCTTTCGAATTACCCCTGGGATGGATCACGCTCATCCCAGCCAATGGCGGTTGACGTTACCAAATATGGTGAACCGACGCAGAGAACACCTACATCCCTTAGTGGGTCTAACTAATTGAAATATCGAACACCAATAATATGACAGCATGTGATCAGACTTCCGGCATCTTGACCAAGTAGCCGGAAACGGCGCAACCAGACGTCACTGCTTTGGGCGGCGCACGCACCATGGCAGGTAGTTCTCAGCGCTTGCCGTCGACGGTGCTGCGCTCCGGTGACGGATCGCTGAAACACCAGTCCGCTGCACACTTCTCCGCCAGGTCTGGTTGCTGCCGCACGTGAAAACATGCGCGGACATCAACAGTTATCTTCTCGGCAGCCCAGGTTTTTCAAAGTCTTTTTTTAAAGACGTGAAGCCGGCGAGGACATTACAGCTGAGTTATATTAGAGTTTCAAGTCGCATCGGAGGTTTTTTAAACCTCCAAATCAACGTGTGAAAGTGTCCGTGCGTATTGGACAGTGAGGATTTTTTTTTTTTTTTTTCGAATGGGTGAATGTCGACAAGGTCCGCCTGCTAGTACATAATTATTTTAATTATTCGAGGGTGTGTGCGACGTGGTCCACCCCATCACTTTCAAGAGTGTTTTTATTAATTGCAAGTTGATAATTATCCCAAGGAGTGCAGTGACATGACGCTGCCCGTCACAAAGTGGAACCGAGAAATTATTACGAAAGTAAATAATTTTTGTCAATTTTGCTCATCTTCGCACAGTGATGCATTAAAGATACATAAAGCGAAAGAAATGACACCTAACACTTTTTATTTGACGTTAAGAAATGGAACTATTTCCCATCCATCGTTACCAACTTTACTGGGTGCATGCCACTCTGTGCGCCCGTTAAAGTGTATGTAGAGAGGAGCAGTGAATTTTTTCTAAGTTTGTTTTCAAAAGTGCTCACATTATTATGAACAGACTTTAGACTTTAGGCTTTATATATTTGATAAAAGAGGTACAGTTGTGTAGGTTTTTTTAATAATGGCCCAAACTTATTTTGTAAATCTAATAAAGTGTAATCTTGTTCACCGTAAAAATTTCCCAGAGATTAATTTTTATGTTTGTATAGCGTCATTTATATTTATTGATTTATATGATTTGTTTGATTCTTCAGTTATACGGTTTTTACATTTGAGTTAAGCGTATTTTTACTTTGGAGCTGATAAACTACAATTTCTCACAGCAATTATGTTTCTTTGAGCATGTACCTCCGTAATTGGTAAGGTTGTTTCTAAGATATAACAATACGCTTCGCATCCGAATTTACGTGTGGCGGGATACGTGTCCCCTAAATATTTACCTACTTAAAGACAACGTCTCCCACACTAGGTAGGTACTGTCATGATACGTGTGGCTGGATACGTGTCCCCTAAATATTTACCTACTTAAAGACAACGTCCCCGACACTAGGTAGGTACTGTCATGATACGTGTGGCTGGATACGTGCCCCTAAATATTTACCTACTTAAAGACAACGTCTCCCACACTAGGTAGGTACTGTCATGATACGTGTGGCTGGATACGTGTCCCCTAAATATTTACCTACTTAAAGACAACGTCCCCACACTAGGTAGTTACTGTCATGATACGTGTTGCTGGATATAGTGTCCCTAAATATTTACCTACTTAAAGACAACGTCCCCACACTAGGTAGTTACTGTCATGATACGTGTGGCGGGATATGTGTCCCTAAATATTTACCTACTTAAAGACAACGTCTACCACACTAGGTAGGTACTGTCATGATACGTGTGGCGGATACGTGTCCCCTAAATATTTACCTACTTAAAGACAACGTCCCGACACTAGGTAGGTACTGTCATGATACGTGTGGCTGGATACGTGTCCCCTAAATATTTACCTACTTAAAGACAACGTCTCCCACACTAGGTAGGTACTGTCATGATACGTGTGGCTGGATACGTGCCCCTAAATATTTACCTACTTAAAGACAAGTCTCCCACACTAGGTAGGTACTGTCATGATACGTGTGGCTAGATACGTGTCCCTAAATATTTACCTATTAAAGACAAGTCTCCCACACTAGGTAGGTACTGTCATGATACGTGTGGCTGGATACGTGTCCCATAAATATTTACCTATTTAAAGACAACGTCCCCGACACTAGGTAGGTACTTGTCATGATACGTTTCCCCTAAATATTTACCTACTTAAAGACAACGTCTCCCACACTAGGTAGGTACTGTCATGATACGTTCCACTAAATATTTACCTACTTAAAGACAACTCTCCCACACTAGGTAGGTACTGTCATGATACGGTGCTGGATACGTTCCATAAATATTTACCTACTTAAAGACAACGTCCCCGACACTAGGTAGGGTACTGATATGTGATACGTGTCCCTAAATATTTACCTACTTAAAGACAACGCTCCCACACTAGGTAGGTACTGTCTGTCGTGTAGTGATACGTGTCCCCTAAATATTTACCTACTTAAAGACAACGTCTCCCACACTAGGTAGGTACTGTCATGATACGTGTGGCTGGATACGTGTCCCCTAAATATTTACCTACTTAAAGACAACGTCTCCCACACTAGGTAGGTACTGTCATGATTCGTGTGGCGGGTTACGTGTCCCCTAAATATTTACCTACTTAAAGACAACGACCCCCACACTAGGTAGGTACTGTCATGATACGTTTTCCCCTAAATATTTACCTACTTAAAGACAACGTCTCCCACACTAGGTAGGTACTGTCATGATACGTGTCCCCTAAATATTTACCTACTTAAAGACAACGGCTCCCACACTAGTAGGTACTGTCATGATACGTGTGGCGATACGTGTCCCATAATATTTACCTACTTAAAGACAACGGTCTCCCACACTAGGTAGGTACTGTCATGATTCGTGTGGCGGATACGTGTCCCATAAATATTTACCTACTTAAAGACAACGTCTCCCACACTAGGTAGGTACTGTCATGATTCGTGTGGCGGATACGTGTCCCCTAAATATTTACCTACTTAAAGACAACGTCCCCGACACTAGGTAGGTACTGTCATATTGATACGTTTCCCCTAAATATTTACCTACTTAAAGACAACGTCTCCCACACTAGGTAGGTACTGTCATGATACGTTTCCCCTAAATATTTACCTACTTAAAGACAACGGTCTCCCACACTAGGTAGGTACTGTCATGATACGTGTAGTGGATACGTGTCCCCTAAATATTTACCTACTTAAAGACAACGTCTCCCACACTAGGTAGGTACTGTCATGATACGTGTGGCTGGATACGTGTCCCCTAAATATTTACCTACTTAAAGACAACGTCTCCCACACTAGGTAGGTACTGTCATGATTCGTGTGGCGGGTACGTGTCCCCTAAATATTTACCTACTTAAAGACAACGTCTCCCACACTAGGTAGGTACTGTCATGATTCGTGTGGCGGGTTACGTGTCCCCTAAATATTTACCTACTTAAAGACAACGTCTCCCACACTAGGTAGGTACTGTCATGATTCGTGTGGCTGGGTACGTGTCCCCTAAATATTTACCTACTTAAAGACAACGTCTCCCACACTAGGTAGGTACTGTCATGATTCGTGTGGCGGGTTACGTTTTGGTCCCCATAGATATTATGTTACGTCCTATATAAAGACAACGACCCCCTCACTAGGTAGGTACTGTCATGATACGTTTCCCCTAAATATTTACCTACTTAAAGACAACGTCTCCCACACTAGGTAGGTACTGTCATGATACGTGTCCCTAAATATTTACCTACTTAAAGACAACGGCTCCCACACTAGGTAGGTACTGTCATGATACGTGTGGCTGGATACGTGTCCCATAAATATTTACCTACTTAAAGACAACGTCTCCCACACTAGGTAGGTACTGTCATGATTCGTGTGGCGGGTTACGTGTCCCCTAAATATTTACCTACTTAAAGACAACGTCTCCCACACTAGGTAGGTACTGTCATGATTCGTGTGGCGGGTTACGTGTCCCCTAAATATTTACCTACTTAAAGACAACGACCCCCTCACTAGGTAGGTACTGTCATGATACCACATCTACTGGAGTCCATCAACATCTTTAAATATGGCTTCTATCAGACTGCTACGTCTTAAAACAGACTACCTGAACACCAGCGAAATTACAGGAGAGGGCGTACTAAAGTTTGCTACAGACATCCCGTCAATAGAATTATGGGCTTGCCACTAAAATTTCCGTAGGTGCAGGCGATACGACGAGAAACAACGCATGGAAATCGCAATGCTTTCTAAAGGCCGTGTGTGATCTTTAGTCGGATATTGTTTACTAGGCAATCCCTAAATCTCAGACCGCAGAAAACTCGTCCGTTGTTGGTTTCTACATATCTCTTTACACCTATGGTTCTGCGGGGCTTATACCCGCAAATTACAGTCACGGAAGCAATTTTTTTTTCCTTGTTTCATTTTCATACTCATTTCCGCCTTTCCCTTCCCTCATTTTAATATCGCTGTGTGTGCTCCTTTTCTTGTAAAACTCGATTTTCTTTCGTGTCTGGAGTTTTGGTTATTTTCCCCACCGGTAATTTACAATTTATTTGAATGCTTGTTTCATTTTCCTCTCCGACGTTCCTTCATTTTTCATGTTCGCGCAGAAGAGTGTACTTAACACTGGCTTGCAGATTATGCTCACTTCTCCTTATTGTCGTCGTATACTCATGTTATGACTCTTCATTGTGAAGCGAAAAGATTTTTCAATCAAGGTAAATCAGAAATAATGAAAGTCGTCCATGCCGTCGAATGAAGATGCCATGAAATGTAGTTTTATTGACGTGACGTGTTAACTAGGATCGCAGCGGGCGCGGGGCGCCTAACAGGGAAGACCAACCACTCCCTGTGCCCTCCTAGGCCAACTGACGAAGTAACGGAACTGAAATGTGTCCTTGAGGGTCGAAGCCGTGCTTGGTACATCGTGATCAAACGCTCTCGATTTTGTTTGAGTGGCTGCGCATTCGTCTCGCCATCACTTCCACGATCCGCTCTCAACTGTCGCTGCGCATTCATGCATAAAACATCGTGAAGTCTCTCGCGAGGCGACCCTGCAATTTCGTGGGCGACAATCACTGGTTTCTCGACCAGCTGCCATTGCTCCGCTCCGTTCAATTCCTTTTAAAAAAAATAATATGGAAACGCTGTTGGTAATATATCTTCATTGTGCAGACAATGTAACTTACGAATATCATATTAGGGGCTACAGAATAACGGCGCACGACAAAGTCGACTGAAACGGAACCTCCTGCACTTTGAAGCACTTGTATTTTCAAAGTACCTCAGACAGTCAAAGTCTTGCCAATAACTGAAGGATCTGAAATATTTACCACTTTATAAAAATATGCTTTGCTCATGTTTATTTAGGTGCATGCAGGTGTATAAAATAATTTCTCGTTTTATAATTACAGCAAATTCATTTTAAACTGTAGATATTACTTGTAACTAGGCTACTTTTCCCTCAAATGATTTTTCATACCGCGTCGTTTTTGCAAAATTACAATCATGTCTAACTGATGTACACGTAGAATAAATATATAACTATTTGTAGATAATTTAACAAGGGCAAATGAAACGTCTTGTCTCGGATAATTTTAAAGTACAGTAAGCGGAGTCTCCTTGTGACAAGCTGGGGCGACTTTGTGACACAAAAATTGTATTTAATTGTCCCCTTATTTCAGTGGGATGTTACAGATACTCATTGTTACCTATTAAACCACGCGACTTTGAAAACCGTATGTGCGAAGTGGAAGGAAATTAGAATAATGCAGAGTAGTAAACATAGGAATTTTGAAAAGATAAGAAATTTACAAAAAATTCTTTTGGGTTTGCTCTAGTTCTCGTGGAGTGTCATTAATCGCGGAGCATCAGACTCATCACCAAAATGACATCTGCAGGTTTTCCCGCGCCGCTTGGATCCAGAGACTGTCAAACCTGTCTATTCTGTGTGTGACGGTTTGTGCCAACACACACAGGACGAGTTCTCCTCAACGAAGATGGAAATAATAAAAAAAAATCCCTAGATCCCCCCAACGATACCAAAAAACGGGTTTGGGTTGGTTCCAGTAAAAAGTTATAATATAAATTTATTTTCTTTATATTGACTCAATTCAATTTACTAAATGCTTTTCCCCCAAGCTCACAATAAAAGATTACATGTAAAAATATAATTTGGTTAAAACATTATATATTCAGTTCCCCACAATGTACATTTTCATTAATAAATCTGATTACACTATACTTAACTTAAAATGGCGGTAGTGTATCACAGTGCGTGGGGTTTCAAAGAGCCACTGAAGATAACATGGCGACGTACCTCAGATTCATGTGTAATTTTCGTGCTGTTGTTTTTTTTTTTTTTGACCACATGTATTACTCAACTGTGTCGCCACCTGTATAGAGTTCCAGTACCATCATATTCATCCTCCTGGGTGCGCTATTTTTAATGTCCGGCAGTGTATTTCGTGTTGAGAGTGGCACTTGTTGATCGCGTGTTCAGGTTGTGGCGCCCACGGCTCGCGCATGACGGGGCGATAACATGGCTGACGCCGGGGACTGATGCGTGACAGATGGTGCGCGGTGAGCCAGCTGGATATTTTTAAGATTCCTGCACTGCAATACTGTCAGCGAGGGGGTCCCGATACCTCCTCTCCCCTCCGGCCATCAAAACCAGGCCGCGGAGGCTGATTCAGGTCTGCCCCGTGAGTCAACGAGCGTGTGGCGTGGCAACAGGCGCCGGAAGACATCGAAATGTTGCAGGATGTGGTGCTATTTGCTCTGTGCTGTACCTATGTTCTCTCCTACCTCACGCTCAGGGCCCAAAGTACTGAAGTTCACTGGTCCAAGGAAAATTCGTTATCTCTTTTTATACTACATGTTGTTCAAATTGTACAGCACGTGTGTGTGTATGTAGATATTTGAGCGGTTCTTAAGGATCATATGTACTAAAACGTTTTCTGTGAAATCGTTGCTTGCGCGTAAACGCTTGTCTCGGTAAATAAATGTTCTGGAAATACGAAGTTTTCCAGAAAGGATAGAAAAAACTTTTGTCTATATCGCTATCTTTTTACTTTTATCATATTAAGTGTATTAATTGGGGGGGGGGGGGGGGCGGAATCGTGAAAGTTGTCAAATATCGGATTTTTAAAGCTTACCTAAGAAGTTTCTTTAAGCGGTAACAGAAAAGTACGATTAAACGCAGGTGCTTTGATCGGTGTACTTTCATCGCGTGTAATAAAACCTCACAGTTACAGATCTAGTTCACATAGTAAAGCGTTATGACGGAAACAATGCACGCCTTGCACGTAGGAGCGATGGGACACTAGGCGTGCGTGTTAGTGTCGCCCGTATCGCTCCCTCGCTTCTTGACCTTGGACGCGCAGCTACATAGTCATCTTAACAGCGAAGTCTTGTGATCCGATGAGGGTGAACTGAGGCGAGCATGGAGCAGCGCGCCAATGCAAGGGCGGGGGAAATGGGAAATCCCCGAGAAAACCGCCGACCAGCGGCATCGTACGGCACGATCCCCACATACGAAACTCCAAGCGCGACCCCACCGGGGATCAAAACCCGGTTCTCTCAGGTGGGAGGCGAGTAATCTAACCACTACACCACCCCTGCCCATTTGTTCAATTTGTCGACATTTTTACTATTTCCTCACATAACATTTTTATGGCACTTTTTTTTTACACAAAGGCATGACATAACCGCAATTTTAGTGTTTTTGGGACTTAAGAATGATAAAAAATAACTCACCTAAATCAGATAATTTATATTAAAATAAGCTATCACGAGTTTTTTCAATGAATTTTTAAAATCACTGAATATAATGTTTTCTAAATGTTTAATAATTGTTGAAATTAAAGACATTTTTTGCAAAATTTTAATTATATATATATGTGTGTGTATATTGGTAAAATGAGTTTTGCTAATAATGCGTCAGAATATATTGAGGCATGACATTTCAGTCTGCCTTATTAAATTTTTTTGTAAATTATTTCGTTTATTCTGTTTGTAAGGCTCAAAAAACCTTAAATTGTGGTTTTTCCTTGCCATTATGAAATATCTATGCGATGAAATTGTTTGTGCAATGTAAGGGTACATAAAGTAACAGGTACAAGTTAAACGTTGTTTTGTGAATGCATAAAATAATTAGCTGGCCTCCCGTGGCGCAGTCGGTTGGTGCGCCGTAGGTCCGTGATGCGGGAGGCTCTGGGTTCGAATTCCAGGCCAAGCAGGGTGTTATTTTAAGGTAGGTCATAAGTAATTTTTAAGTCGTCCCACGATAAGCCTTCGAGCATGGCATAACCCTGGGGGACGTAAATAAGCCCTGTCCAGTCTATAAAACAATGCATTTGTTGTTTACCAGCGCCGTTGATAATACAGCGGCGAAACGTCCGCTTGTACCACGAACTCTGAAAGTACACAACCCCAAGATGACTTCGCTGGCCGGCAATAATGTTGGGACGCCGTGGGCCAATCAGAGATCGGTGCAAATGTGTCGAACTTACAAAGAATTCGTGAGGAGGGAACTGACTAGTTCGTTGCGGCTGGGGCATGGGGGAGGGGGGGGGGGGAGCTTTGTCCCATCACCTTGAATAAGTACGAAGTCATTATGCTTATCTGAACTGGGATTCTGCAATGGTAGTCGCTTTCAACATGGCGGGGGGTTATAAGACCCGTATTTGATTAAGATTTAAGTTGGAAGGGGGCTGCATATTCACACATTTATGATAAAAGGATGTATTCATTGATCTGGAACACTACATATACTATAATATTGTAATTTTACATACCATATCGTTTCGCAAAATAACCTGTAATTCGTATACATCAGTAATAGTTACGTCATAGATAGCTCTAAAGTTAATAAATTCTATTCAATACTGAAAATTTTTTTTGTAATCATATATGAGTCTTAATTACTAAAATTTGTAAGTATTAATTCTTATTACATAAGAAGGTTTAAAGAATGTCTACAGTTTACAAATAAAGCACTTTTCTTTAAAATTACGCATATTACGCTAGTTTGTTTACAATTTTTCAAAACATATGTACAAAATCGTACCTATAGTCCAGTTCGCTATTTTGTCGATTAGTTCAAATAGCACTAGATAACTACTATGCTAGGTGCTGCAGACAGATTGCTGATAGTTTTAATGCCAACTGCGCTGTCCGATTAATATTTCAATAAAAGGGTGGTTACATATTACAAATCAAAATAAACACACAATGTAAGCCATGTTCTTTGCGAATAAGTATATTTAGTAATGTTAAGCACAAAATACTTTCTTATTCTCTGTTCTAAATAGGCACTACTGACCTCAACACTTAAAATATAAATAAATATTAGTGTACATACAAATTATCCAAATTGTAAAGAATATACATTCAGGTTTGGCGGCTGGTTGGCCATCCAATGTTGCCACATTGTAAAGAATATAAATTCAGGTTGGCGGCTGGTTGGCCATCCAATGTTGCCACATTGTAACATTCAGGTTGGCGACTGGTTGGCCATCCAATGTTGCCACATTGTCGTCAGAGAAAGCTATCGACATTTCTTATACCATTTGTTAAAGTTATAGAATCACATTCTCACAAACCGATCGAAATATAACTCGATCGAAATCGAAATCGAAATTAGAAGTTGTTGAGTTACAGAATCCAAGCACTGCTAACGTACAAAGAATACGAACCATGGAGGAACAATGACCTATGCCAGGAACCAGGTTAATTAGAGCTGGAAATATATGGACTTGGCAATGGAACATGAGAATTAAATGACGAGAATCCAGACTGAAGGATGGTTTCAACCGGGTGGGGGGGGGGGGAATGGGGGTCGAAAGGGAATCCACTGTACCCATCCCGGCTGCTGCCTGACGAAGGGATGGATATAGTTAATATACTGTAGAGTCGCTATACAATGGCTTACAAAATTATAGTAGAAATATATACATTAGAATTAACAGAACAACCCCCATGTTGCTGGGAGAGTCAGGGTGGATGGCAGGATCAATCATGCCACATTCACCATCTGAGCAGTTTGGCAGTAAAATAAAATGTAGTTTAATCAATCAATGGGTAATTATAATAAAAACAAAACAAATACTAAAAGTTACGTGGCCCGAGAGGGCCAAAGGAAGCAAAGTTTATAACACATTGCCCAGAAAGGACATATTCGCGGGGGTGTAAATAATGTCTGTCTGGTGTTTGGCTGGTCACGAAAAAAAAAAAAAAAAAAAAAAACAAGGGCTGATTGGTAACCTGCTTGTCAGCCGGCAGCCTCGGCCAATAGGGAACCTTTTGTAGCACGCACTAGCCAATCAGACGGCAGGACTGTCCCCAGGGCGTCGTGCAGCCAATCAGATAATATATATATGCCTACATCAAACTACTCGTTATGCCATTTTGTATCTGTGGAGTTCTCTACTCTGTGGCCTTGAACTATCGAATAGTATCATAGTCTATTCGCGCTATTTTCACACTTTTTGAATCAAACATTAAAAAAAACACCCCATGTATGACGTGTTTGTTGCTTCCTAAATATGTCATGTTCCACAAGCGTTTTATACTTGTGTTAACATTAAAGTACCTTACGTTTGGTTGAATTAGTATTTTACTTAGATTTTATCTATAAATTACTGTACGATATTTCATTTATAAGTCATACAAATAAAGGCAGAGAAAATATGTGTATTGGTAATGCCTAATAATAAATAGTTCTTATGCAAAATATTATTACACTGAGTGTACAAGAATGCTTTGCGTTGTCTCTTTGATGTAATTTTATAAGCTTCGTGTTTATGAGGCGGAGAAATAATCTGGAAAAAGAACTTTAGCAGGGCTTCAGAATAGTTGTAACTGTGAATTGACTATAAGACTGGAGTAGAGTTTCTTATTTGCTGTAATTTTTCTATCACAACGTAAAACAGCAGTTGAGTTAGGTTTTTTTTATTTTTACGTGTACTTCATTATCAAACATATTTTAAGCCTACGCATTCGGAATGAGGCGAACGACCCAAGACTTTGCAGGCTGTGGGGAGTACGTTGCTATGGAAAGCAAAATCATTTTATGCCAATGAACACCATAACATAGATCATGTGACACATAGAAGATGCACGGATTACATATTATTATTTTTATTTCAACACTTAGTTCTAACCACGGTAAATAAATGGCTGGGGCATTTTGAGGACTTCAAATTCCGGAGCTACCTATTGGGATGATCATTGCAAAATTCCTACAAGAAAAAATATTAGCACCTTGCCGAAGCGAGTAACAAGACTATGACCCAGGTCATCAGAATCAATGTTGAATGAAAAAATAATAATTTTTATTTCAGAACATTTAGTCATGACAGGCGAAAGTATCACTGTTTACACCGCGGGAGTTTTTTTTTCTCCAAGTTCTGAAAATTTTATTTCCCAAACATTTGTTTGAATTATTTAGCTGCAGTCACCGCGGGATAGGAAAGACCACATTTTTTTTTTAACGAAACCGCGGGTGAATGCTTAAAAAAAAAACCCCACTTTCACCCGACGAGTAAACCGGTGAGCTAATGACGAAGATCGTCGGTCATCCAAGCAGTTGGAAGCTTCTTCTCTGCTAATCTTCTTTCTCGTCTCCTCAAACAGATTCCCTCGTCTTAAAGTGCTTACGAAGTTCGAGCGCAGAAGGTTTTAGAGACGCTCACAATCACCCCACATATTAAGCTAAATTATGACCGGAAGAAAATAATTAAACGAGGCTTTAAATTCTGAAGCTTAAACAGACGAATGTATTCAGCTCTGGAATAATAGTTTTCGCTGCAGCAATTCAGGATTCAAACTCATTTAAGTTAAACATACCACCAGGTCCTACTAACGCTTCACCCAGTTCTACAAGAGCCGAAAATGGTTAAACATAATAAGTTAATTAGTGATTAGCATAATTGTGAAAATACCGAATTCACGCTGAAAAAATTGCGATTCGTTTTAATTTAATAAAGCCTGACATATTTTAATAACGAGGTGTTTTATAAAACACTACGACTTTCAAATTGTTTTGCAATGCCAACTCTAAAGAGTCTAGTTGCTTCTGAAAAAATTACCGCTGGACCATACTGTGAGGAGTACGCATTTATACATTTTATACTCCCATTATTTTACATGCATTTTAATTTCCTGAGTTCTGGAATGAACTTCCCAGAAATATAACAATATATGTGTTCTAAAAAGTAAGCGGTGAATGTTATTTCAATTCTATATGAGTGTGTGCGCGTGTGTGTCAGAAATTGAAACAATTGTAGTGCAGGGATTATATTAATAATTCTTCTAAATATTAGGTAACGTGTTGAAGAGTCAAGTGGCAGATCTTAAATAAGTTGGTGTTTTGGTAGCAGTAAAGCGAAGATATCTCAGAGGCATAAACGTCTGTCAATATTTCTGTCTGTGCCCTGAAACACTAGTGGCATTCTTGTATTTTTGTACGTGCTGGTAGTTCCAAGTACATGCAAATTAAGTTATATTGTGAGTTATATTTTCGTGTGCCTAATTTATTTTTTGTCCACAGGTACGTATGCTGCATGGGTTCAAGGACAGTGTACAGAAAACCTTAAACAGAATAACTGAAAAATTACATGTTTGCTAAGAAATTTATTGAAGAAGGACGTATTTGCCAATTGACGACATGAAGACTGGGTGAGTCCATATCAGTTTTAATATATTAATAAATCAACTCTGTGACTTGCATTACTTGACCTTATAGTGACAACTAGAAAATATTTTCTGAATCAGTTGTGGAAATCATATTGTTCCTAGTGTAATATTCTATAGTTATAACAATCATCTATCATTCAAGCTGTAAGAAGAGAACCGGAAATTCCTCAGATTCATTCGGCAACAAGATAGACTCCACTATCCTTTGTGTACTCGAGCTTCAATTGACTCTTCATTGGCTGTTGCTCTTGTTTAAACCAAGACGAGGTAGTCCATTGGTCGACTTTTGCTTCCCTTGTAAGTTCGCTATTGCTCGAAAGTGGTCGGGGGCGTGCCTAACACACTATAGTCCAATAGAGGCTGAGACTTAAAATGTACAGATGGTATGGAGTTTAACTTGTCCTCAAATGAATTCAAGAAATTTCTAGGGCTCTAGCTAAGTAAAATATTAGTTAGCCACTCGAAAAACAATTTAAGAGCAGGTTTTAAGTCAACATATTCCGACATGAAGATGCAGCAAATTTTTTTTGCATTTGTTAAATAAACCGACATGTCAAATGTCGTGGGATATGAGTCTAAAGGCTGTTCACGATAAAGTGAGCACTTTTGAAATAGGCCTTAGAAAAAAGTCACTGCCCCTTCCTGCATATATTTAAACGGGCGCAATGAGTGACATGTGTCCAGTAAAGTTGGTAACAATGGAGGAGAAAATAGTTCCATATATTTACGTCGAATAAAAGTGCTAGGTAACCATTTGTGATAACTTATATTACTTTCTCGCTTTCTGTTTTTTTAAAGCATCGAAGTGTAAAAATGGGCAAATTATGACAATATTTACTTTTTTATAATTCCACAGTTTCACTTGACCGACGGATGAATAAAGTGATGACGCCCATGGCAATGTTAATTTTACATATAGCGGAAGAATTCCCAACGTGTATACAAGTATATCTTAAAGAGGGGTTTCAAAAGTGCTCATTTTGCCGTGAACAGCCTATAGTATCTTGTAAACCTTCCTCTAGCCCGGCGAAACGCACCAACTCGTCGTGACATCGACTCCACAAGTGGACTAAACTCCTGCGGAGAGATGCCGACCCATGCCGTCTGGATTAGCTACACACATCTCCCTGCTATTAGTAAGTACATACTATTGGGTGCGAATGGACCTCCCTAACACGTTCCATAGACGCTTGATGGGATTCATCTCAGGCGAAGGAGGTGGCCACAGCATTCGCTGAAGCTCTTCAGAGTGCTGCTTGAACCAATCCCGGACACCTTGAGCCCGTTGGGACTGTGCATTAACCTGCTGGAATAACCCGCAGGTATGGGAGTTCGTGAAGTCCATGGATTTCTATGACCATCCCACACACACACACACACTCACTCACGTGATGTCACTGATACAAGTCTGGGCAATCCAAGACGTAACGGTAGCGCCACTGACTATTTATTACCTTTACACACTGCTGCTAGCCCATAGATTCTGGCATGTCAGTGCAGATACCAAATAATTATAGATGGTTGAAAATCGTGAAAATTTGCTGATAGCCAACATGTCTTCTATAACATTAACTAGTTTATTATTTTATGATTGTATGAACAAAGTTTTGACTCGGCCAAGTTATTAGTAGATCAAACACGAACGTTCTGCCATATAGCACCAGAATCCTCATTGGCCCAGTGGAATAATGGTAGCAACTTCATAACTACACAACGGCCAATAAGGAAAGAAAACTGTCGGACATGTGTAGAGTACGTTGAATCCTAGCAAACAGTCGACTTTTCCCGCGATAAACCATAATCTCTAATTATTACTAATATTCTATGACGTAGGTGCTATGGTGATCTTGCTTGAAGTGGGAGGGGGACGGGTTACAAACTGTGCTTTCTAAAGCATCTAAAACAGAAATATATTAAAAGTGAAATAAAAATATACTTTCATGAAATGATTTTTTTTAACGTTAGAATAAGTTAATTACTTCGTCGTTTTGAAGACAAATTTAGTAGTGTCTGCACTGGGTTTTGAGAATTTCTGCGTGTTGTACAGACAGGCTCAATGTTTCACTGAAATCCACTCTATTGCCGCCTTAAGTAGTATACGTACCAGGAGCTCAGCTGCGTTGCAGAGTGTGAGAATTACGTGAAGTCTTTCTTTAGCGAAAATACATAACGTATGTCATATGTACTGATCTACGAAAATAAAATGCATTTGAGACGAGTTACGGCGTTGCTGTGGTGGCACAGTGGTTAGACTACTCGCCTCCCGCCAAGGCGAACCAGGTTCGATTCCCGGCGGGCTCACTCCCGGATTTTCGCATGTGGGAATCGTGCCGGACGATTCGGCTTATCGGTGGGTTTTCTCTGGGATCTCCCGTTACCCCGCCCCCTCACCCATGCATTCCGTTGCTGCTCAATAGCTTCATACTCGCCTGACGTCATCCTCACCGGCTCTCGAGACCTCGATGTTAAGAGCCGCCCAAATGTCTCCCCTCCACGAGGTACGGAGATATCTTCCAAGCCACCATACACAGGACAAATACTATTCACGAATAGTCTAATCGCGGTTTCTTCACACATTTTGAATGAAACCTTTGGAAAATCTTCTCAGCTCTGATGTATTTAGTTTTTTCCAAAATATTCCCCGTAGTACAAGCGTTTTTTGCTTGTGTCCATAATAGTAATTTTTTTTGTTTAAGTTAAAAAATTATTTATATTTTATCTGTAAAATGCAATCTCCCATTTATAAATAATATGAATAAAAACTGTGAGAAAATATATGTATTGGCAACGCCCATTAAGAAATAGTTCTCATGCAAAATATTATTAAACCTCGTGATCACGAATGCATTGCGTTGTCCTTTGGTGTAATCTTCCAGGCTTAGTTAAGCTTAGTTTGGGCGAGGTGGAGGAATATCCTGAAAGCAGAACTTTAGCAGGGCTCAGAAAAGTGTGAAGTAACCTTTAATGGATTATAGCTAAAAACTTGCCTCGTCGCAAAATGCACAGATCGGAAACACACTGAACTAGAATAGGGACGTGTAGTGAACGTTCCTACACATTCTGTACTAATAGAATGGTGATGCCCATTCAGACCCAGTGCACACTATTGTGTACATTACATACGTGTACGCAATGTTTGTTCTGTACGGCACGCTGCGAAGCATATAAGATCATTGGTGAACAATGATCTTATATGCTTTTCACGGTAAAATGAGCCTTTTTGAATTCCCTGCATAACTTCTACTTGTGTGCACGTTGTGTATTCTTCCTCCTTATGTGAAATTAGCATTGCAGTGTGCCTCATCACTTTATTCATGTGTCGGTCAAGTGAATCTATGAACTTATTAGAAAAGTGAAACATTTTATAAGCCTACTAATTTTACACACTGAGGCGTTAATAAAACCAGAAAGCGTAAGAAATAATTTAAATTATCACAAATGGTTACCTTAAACTTTTTATTCGACGTTAAGATATGGAACTACTTTCCCTTCCATCGTTACCAACTTTACTCAACACATGCCACTCATCGCGCCCGTTAAAATATATGCAGGCAGGGGCAGTGACATTTTTCTAAGGTTGGTTTCGAAAGTGCTCACTTTATCGTGAACAGCCTTTACCTGTGGGTAAATGATTCGCAAACCGTTTTACTGGTTTAGTTCATGATTGGTTCATTCAAACATACAACCTACGTCAATGTTGCGCCGACTTCATTAGAGCGCATCATAAAATGCAGGAGATTGCAACACCTGGAACCGTAAATTAAAGTTTGCCTGAAAGGGCTGATGTCCCATAATTGTAGCGGTATAACGGAACGTGTCCATAAACTTGCAAGTTTATTTTTTAACATGCTCTTTATAAAAAGGAGTGCCAAAAAAAGTTTTATTTTCTTCATGTGGGTGTTTGGCCGTGTATACAAATTTCTATAAACCAGTTTCAAAATGTTTTCCGGTAGCGATATTTGAACTCGGAAAGAAATTTGACAGTCGAGTACATTGTCCACTCACCTACCACGTTTTTACTTCAAGTAGTGAGTGCTCTAAATACAGGATTCATGCAGAATGATGCACGCACCTCTCTTCGTTTCTATTCATGTTAAAGGGTTTGCGAGTTGGTATTTTTTTTTATTTGAAGATTACAAACAGCAGAAAGAGAAAGACATTTAGTTTTATTTGACTGTGTATAACATAGAAATTTAACAAATTTAAAATAGTTTGTCTTGTAATGGGATTTGAACGCGAATCGAACAAGTAACACTCAATAATTCGAACCACTCGCCTGCCACAGCTTTACTGTACACGAAATATGGATTTCACATGAAACTGACGAATGCGCCTCTCTTAGTTCCATGCAGTGTTAGAGCGCTAGCTATTTTGTTTTATTTGCGATTTATAAAACAAGGTTACGAAAAACGATAGTTTTATTTTCGTTATGGCCGTGTTTTACTGTGCCTTGTAGCGGAATTTGAATAAGAAATAACGAATTGGCACTCTATGAGTGGTTCGCCACTCACGCATTATTTTACACAAAGTAATATTTTGAAGATGGGATTTTATACGATTCAGGAATCGTCGCCATTGTTCGTGTCTCAAAATCAAAGTCTTCGGACAGCTTCCATATTTTTTATTTGCGGACTTCATTTCCGTTATTCGTCATTACGGAGTGCCTTCCCGTAAATTAACTCTGCATCTCCGTAGAAGTTTACATAAATCTACAGAAATTTCTAACAGTATGTGGTCGCAGTAGACCCGTTTATCGGATACTGCCTGTAGGGTTCTAAAACGACGCTAAACATTTAGCTTTTGAGTAGCTTGAATCTATGTCGACGATAATGGGTTTCACCAAGGAAGCAATTGGGGGGGGGGGGGGGAAATACATCTGCTTGAGTTAGTATAGGACTGAGTAGTTAAACGTGGTGTCATATTAAAACGCAAAATGGTAGGGTCTCTATAAGTGAGTGCGGGTCCGAAGGAGTTAATCTCTACATCAAAGCCGGGCTTCGCGTGGCTCAGGCAAATGGGCTTGGATGTAATCCAAAAGCTCTGCGGTCTTGCGTGTTGCCTATTTGTGGACGCGCAGGCGCTTCTTCGCCCACTCCGCTTGGAGTCCTGTTCCGACGGGCTACGGTAAGGACGACGTAGCCATATAGCACAACGCCATACATAGCCTCTGCAGACGATGCATTGCGTTTATGAAGTTCAGGGTGAATTCATGTGGGGTACAGACATTAATAAACAAAGCTTCTGTTTGCTTTGACATTAGATGTCGATATGCTGTGTAGTGTTGCATTGTTTTATTTTGGCTGTCTTTTGTTTTCATACGTTTATAAATGTAACTGTAAAATGAAATTAAGTTACACTTTTCCCGAAGATTAATTGATCATTACATTTGGAAATACGAGCTTCTTTTGCGTAATAATAAAAGAAATAAAATCACGCTTTATATGTTATGTATACTTTTTATGTCGATTAATTTCCGTTATATACGTGTATGTGCGTTTTGGGTAGTTAAAAACACAATACCACCAGAAATTTTCACTTTTTATGGATATTAGTTTTCTATTTGTTAACAGTTTTGTTTTTATTAGTTTGCAGCAATGAACTTTCGAAGGACGTACAATATTTGGTTGTAAACCGCTCGACTGGGGGACGGACGAACATATGACGGACGAACGTATGACGGACGAACGGATGACGGACGGAAGCGACGGGCAATTGTAAATCCTGCCTTAGTTACACAGAGACGAAAGGACTTGGCGGTTCCTTTGACACGCGCGTACCAATTTTCTGATTGGCAGGGCCAGGTTTTCGGAATGGGCCTTTCATCTGGTTGGCTGCATCATGATGCGGGAAGTTCCCGATTGGCTGGGCTGCCAGCTGGGGAGTAGGTTACGAAACGCTGATTGGCGTACAGCGTTCCAACACGTTGCTAGACAGTGACCCCAAGTTTGGGCGTGTGTTCAGCAGGAGTTCGCGATATCAGCGACTCTGTATTCTTAAGCACTCTGCAGTAGTGTACTTTGGGTGCCACATACGGAATAATGACGCTTAAAACTTCCGAAGCGTCACAAATTTATTTTTACCATTTCGGTTACACATTAATTTCTGAGTTCAAGTGTTGCGATGACGAAATATTATTGGCATGTGCTTTACTCTCGTTAAGCGTTTTGCTTACAACCAGTGACTAACGCGCTGCTTCCTCGATGATTTACCATAACCATGCATGGTAAATAGGTTCAAAAATATCATTACTGTAGTACAATTATCAAATAGCAACAAATCGACTAGGAGATCCACAAGTCTTAAAGTATTTTCCCATTTACGTACGGGATTTTTCACTACCTTGTACGTGAATTTTACTCTTAAGTGCGATGATTTTGGCCCACATGTAAGGCAAACAATGCTTCCCACACAATTGTCAGGTAATTTTACCATTATTTTTTACAGAGCGGTCTCTGGTCAAACTAGAACAACAGCCAATGAAGAACTGAGACCCGAGTACACAAAGGATTGTGGAGTCCAGCTTGTTGCCGGATGAATTCGCGAAATTTTCGGGTCTGTAATCGTATCATACTACTCGAAAAGATTACGTGTTACGTATCGTAAAACTGGGCTAGTGTGCTACAATAGTTTAGACTTTTCGAAAGGAAGCGCTATGAATTATCAATGAATTATTTAAACAATTTGTTAATATATTAAATGTGATCAATAAACCATCGGTTTAGCACCACACAGATGTAACTAATATTGACCGACACATTTTTTTTAAATGAATTTTTTTGATGTGGGTCAAATAACACATACGCGGGAGTTACTTTGCTCCATTTCATAAATCCACGCGGAAAGTTATATAAAACTATACTGGAGCAAAGTCATTCCTCTATAGGCAGTTCACGGTAAAAGGAGCATTTTTGAAATCCCTGCTTAGTATATACTTTAATGCACATTGTGTATTCTTCCGCCCATTTGTAAAATTAACATTCTCATGGGTCTCATCACTTTATTCGTGCATTGATCAAGCGAAAAAGTTAAATTATTAAAAAGTAAATGTTTTATGAATTCTATAATTCTAACACTCGTAGACCTTCAGTTAAACACGCGGCACGATTAATATTTTCAGTAAACACAAATATTTACCTAATACTTTTAATTCGACGTTAGGACATGCAACTAATTTACCTCCATAGTTACCAACTTTACTGGGCGCATGTCTCTCAGTGGCCCCGTTAAAATATATACAGCCAGGGGCAGTGACATTTTCTAAGGTTGATTTCAAAAGTGCTCACTTTATCGCGAACAGCATTTAGCATTGTGTATGAAGACTATATTAGGCCATGTGGCGCCATCTATGTTGTCACGGTAACGTGGTCACCAGAGTTATCGCTGGAGAGTTCTGAAACATATTTTTCCATTGGAGCAAAATGGCCTCTATATAAGCATAGTAGTGCCGGTTAACGGTACACGTTAGTGCAGTGTGATGTATGTTACGTGCAACGTAAAGGCATTGTAACCCCCAGCCTTAGGTCGGGAACACACAGCATCGGAAGACGCCTGGCGCCTGTCCCCGGACTTATGGCCGACCCCGTTTAGTCTGTCACCGTGCCAGGCCAGGTGTAGCAGGCGAATTTTACCCTCTGAATGCCAGAGTGGCGGCACGTGTAAAAGCAGCTTGGCGGTCCTCTGACAATCGCGTCAACAGTATAACACTGTTTACAACCCTCAGCTGACCACAATACATTAGGTTGACACTAATCCCCGAGAGCATTGCCCTCGTCACTTTCTCACCAGACAGTGTCCCTTGGTAGAATAACAATTTGAAGAACAAGTGTAGCCCCCTCGCAAATAAAATTACTGCTCAAGCGTAGCCAAAAATAACGCAACGAGCGAGAGCCCTCAGCGCCAGCAGAGGAGTTAAACCAAAAACAGTTATTCAAGGCGCGCCGACTGTTTTTGCACGAGGTGACCTCACGCATCATCGAAGCTTCGAGTTTCCCCAGAAATAATTTTCAAGCGTAAAAATTTCGTGGTCTGTGTAATTAGTAGAGTGTAATTATACCACTTTCTGAGAAAAAAAAATATTTTTCCGAAAAGCCCTTATTCTGAACACTTCTTTTCTTTCCATACGGCACCCCACTTTGCCGACATCTCACCAGTGGTATAATGATGTACTTAGAACGTTCTTTTCCTCTCTCGATCGCGAGGGTGTCCATCCTATTCTACCTTGGGGTAACATCCTCCGGTTACAATGGCGCGTGCCCATGTGTGCTGCCCGATGCATCTCCATGTATCCAAACTGGACAGACCGGACCCAGCCCGTGGAGCTTGCTGTGTGTTCCCGGCCTTAAGGTGGGTTTACGAGTGACTTAACAAAATGAATTCACCAGGGGCTCAAGATATGATTCAATGTGTTCAAGTGTATTAGTTTATGACTGTCTTGTGCGAGTCTTGGCGAGACGTGTGCGATCTTGGCGTTACTTAAGAGATCGTTATATTTGATATCTTAAGTACATGTCAAGACGAAGTAGCCAATCAGAGCACAGCGACAGTTGCTGTTGGCGGGAAACTGTATTTACAAATTGTGTTTAGGTTGTGTCGTATTATGAAATCCTATGAAAGTAATTATTTTAATCAGAGACAGTGTCCTCTTCACTTGAAGAATATTTCATGGTCATGTTTTCTTTCGTGGAAGAGGGTTTTTTGAATTCGCTTTAATTAAACTTTTCAGATTTATTGATGTAAATGTCTAATGTTGGCATCGGCTTCCCCTTCTATAAGATTCCACGAGTTTTTTTTTATACACGGGCAGTAACCACAGATAATTAAATGTATGTAAATTGTTAATTTTCCAGTTTGTTTCAGTTGCTTACATCTCCTACGGTTTTTACTAACTAGACTTGACAGTTTTTAATTCAATAAAAAACTGCAAATTTTACTATTGTTCATTTTCCGTGTACTTATCGAGTCATTGAGTACAATTCTTAATTCTTCAGTCTTTAAAGGTCCCGTGCAATGAACCGTTTTCTGTGAAATCGTTGTTTGCGCGTAAACGCGTATCTCGGTAAATGAAAGTTTTGGATAAATGACTTTTTGTCAAAAAATAAAAACAATCATCTATTGCCCAATATATATTATTTTTACTTTTGTCATATTAAGTGTATTCTTGGAGAAAAAAAATCTTGAAAATGGTTAAATATCGCATTTTTAAACCTTGCCTATGAATATTCTTTAAGCGGTAAGAGAAATATACGATTATACTAAGGTAGTTTGATCTGTGTACTTTCATTCGTGGATAATGAACTTACACTGTTGCAGATCTAGTTTACACAGTACAGCGTTGGGACGGAAACACTGCACGCCTTGCGCATAGGAGCGATGCGGCGCTAGGCGTGCGTGTTAGTGTCGCCCGTATCGCTCCCTCGCTTCTTGACCTTGGACGCGCAGCTACGTGGTCCCCTTAATCGTAAACCCGTATTTTCTCCCTTTGCTGTGGGTCCTCGGGCGATGTGAAGAGAGACTCGGTGTTATGACAGCGCCGCTGTGCAACTGTGGGCGTGGTACTACCTTCACCGCACCCCCACGCACGCATGGCGGGCTGCCTACCGCCTCCCCAACCACCCGCGGAGCAGAGTGTTTCCACAAGTCGCAGCGACGTGGCCCGCTGCCCACGTGCATACATTCCTCGCCCTGCAGCTATTCCCGGAGCAGAGCCGAGTTCCAGCACTTCCGTCCGCCACAGGGAATGGTAGGCGGCGAAGAAAACAAAGCCATGGCGGGGGAGAGGTCGTGCAGTTCCATTACACCCCGGTGTCCCGTTACTTGGGGGGCGAACGACAAAGGGGTTAGATTTATAGACTGACTCCACTGTTCACACCAAGCCGACCGTCTCCAATTGTGCGAGAACTCTCACATTCGTAATGCTATTGTACTGCAACGTTTAAGTTTGCCACACTGGGAGGAACGTTTGTCCCAGCCAATAAGATACTAGTTTGCCTAGGGACAATATATATTTCCTTGTCCCTACAAAATATTTTGTTGGTTAAACAAAACTTCAATTCATCTAAATTAATTTTATCAAAACCCATCAAAATAAACGCTAGAATAAGCAAAACCCCTGTGTTGGGCAAAAAAAATGTTATACCACCATCAAAATATTTATTAGAATCAACTGTAGCCACTCATGCGCTCTAAAATACAGCTGGAGAGTGTTTGTAATTTTTTTATGACAATCGGGATATTTACCGTATTTTTAGTGCATTTATTGATGGTTAATAGTGGTACAAAAATCACAATAAAACAAATTAAAAAGGGAACTAAAATGCAAGTCTCTGAAACATAAAATACTTATTGCGCTCGTTGCCTGTATTTGAAATGCACGTGTTTATAAATATTGTATTTCTCATAAGTAGTCACTTTAGTTGAATTTTCTTAACCCGGTACCGTACACGTTGATTTTCCGTTCGAAATGTTGCAAAAAATAAAAAATAAAATTTTTGTTGTGATTAGTACTTACGCGGACTTCGTATGCCAACTGACACTTTGAAAATTATGGGAAGGGTTTCATTAGACCCGTGGCACATGAAACAACCTATCATAAAATATCTACTGCTTCAGCAGCAAACATCAAGTAGCATTGTCAGTACCAACGATAAAAAAACTATGAGTAAATACATTTTTTTTAAATGCTCCACATAGGTACAGAAGTACATGGCCCATCAACGATGAATATATTTCAGAACCAATGCTGAAAAATATTAAAAATTAAAGAACTACGCTCTGCACAGGTACTAAAGTAGGCAGCCCACCAACAATAAAGAGTATAATTAAATACAGAGAAAGCATTCCGCCTCCACCACCAACTCCACATCCACCACCAACTCCACATCCACCACCAACTCCACATCCACCACCAACTCTGCCTTTACCGCCAACCCTGACTCCACCAGCAACTCTGCCTCCACCACCAACTCCGCCTCAACCACCAATCCTGCCTCCACCACCAACTCCGCCTCCACCACCGACTTTGCCTTTACCACCAACACCGTCTCCAATACCAAGTCTGCCTCCACCACTAACTCCGCCTCAACCATCAACTCTGCCTCCACCACCAACTCCACCTCCACCGCCAACCTCGCCTCCACCACCAACTTTGCCTTTACCACAAATCCTACGTCGTTCACCAACTACCTCCAGAAGAATAACCTTCCAGACGGCAGCCCGACCAATAGGGAGTATTCCATAACGTGCATCAGCCAATCAGACATAAGGCCAGTTTCCGCTGTTTCAGTTAGTGAGCCCGTTAAAATATATGTAGGGATAGGAAAAATTCGCGAGTTCAATGACCTGCAGGCTAGACTCCACAATCCTGTGTATACCCAAGTCTCAGATGTTTGTTCATTGGCTACTGCCCCATATAGTAGCCAGTGTTACTTCACACCTGGGAGTATGGCATTCGCTACTTGTTTCCTTGCAAGTCTGCTATTGGCTCAGGGTCGTCCAGGACGTGTCTAATAAACTGCAATTCAATCGCAAAGTCAGCTTCCGTGTACACGTGTTTGACGTCTATCCTGTCCTGAAATGAACTTGCGAAACGTTCCTATCCCTAAAATATATGCAAGTTAGAGGCAGTTACATTTTTGAAAAGTTGATTTCAAAAGTGTTTACTTAACCGTGAACAACATATGTACATATATTTCGGGTGTAGCATATTGCAAGCGATATATTTCTGTACGTTATTTGGCCGAGTGTTGCAAAGGGTCACATCCGCGAATGTCATATGCCCGTATCGGAACCATTATTCTGCTGCCCGCAGGTATTCGCACTGACCTAGCTTCCCCAAGAGGCGCCAGAATACGAGTAGTCGTAAATCCGCAGCTCGAACCCGCGCTCTGTCTCTAGGCTCTCGTCTCTCAATATAACGTCTGGTCACTAAAACTTCTTTAAAAAGCCGTGACCGATTCTGCACTCGAATCCACGACGTGCACTGTCATGGGTTGAGGTTTTTTTTTTTTTTGAGCTGACTGTACCGTTTCTTCTTTCTTCGTCGAGACAGTCTGGCGCGTTTCTTTTGTACGAGCTACCGATCGTGCTACTCAGACTGTCACCGCCCTGCCAGCTCTTTTCTTGCCTTCGCGAGTTCTTTCTTCTGATTCCTGTCCTGTCACACGTGTCTTCTTTTTGCTTACTGGGGCCGCGGTGGCTGAGCGATTTGCCTGCTCCCCTCCTACCTAGGGGAGCCCGGGTTCAATCCCCGGCCGGGTCACTCCCGAATTTTCGCATGTTTGGATCGTGTCGGTCGTGGGGGCGGGGGGGGGGGGTATCCCTTTCCCCCCGACCCTTTCATTCCCGCACTGCTCCATACTCATTTCAATCACCCTCATCGACTCGCTGTTAAGAGCAGCCCAAATCTCTTCACTCACTCACTTTTCACTTACTGTCCTCGCGTCAGAACTGGTTTTCTTGCTACAGTTCAAGTACAGGTAATGTGATTTATTATTTGTGAATGATGTTTGCTGTTCTACTTTCGAGCCACTATCGATTGTAATTTAAGGTCACGTAGAGAATATTGGTGTAGGCTGTTCGCGGTAAAATGAGCACGTTAGAAAGCCCTGCTCAAGACCTACTGGTATGCACATTGTGTATTCTTCCGCCTTATGTAAAATTAACACTGCCATGGGCCTCGTCACTTTATTCGCCCGTTGGTCAAATGGAACTGCGAAATTTTTAAAAAAGAAAATATTTTGAAAATCTACTCATTTTTTACACTTCGATGCATTAAAAAAAAACATAACGTGAAAGAAATAATTTAAGTTAACACAAATGGTTACCTGACACTTTTTATGCGACGTTAAGATATGTAACTACTTTCCATTCATCGTTACCAACTTTACTGTGTGTATGCCACTCAGTTCGCCCGTTAAAATATATGCTTGCTGGGGCAGAAACATTTTTTCTAAGGTTGATTTCAAAAGTGCTCACTTTATTGTGAACCGCCTGTAAATCAAAAAACTGGCAAGGTTTATGCTCTTGCCTTTATTTATTTGAAGGTTTTTTTCTTTTAAATATGTTAATTTTTTTTTATATTTCTCGCGATTGTTGGAGTACGCACTATGTAATTAATTTATCTTTGCGCTTCTAGGCTGCTCACGGTAGAGTGAGCACTTTTTAAGGCCCTTCAAAATTTTTCCTTTCATCATATTTCCACCTTCCGTCTGCTTTTTACTATAAACATTGCTTTGTGAGGAATAAACACAGTGTATACATTTCACCACCCTCAAAATTTAATCCCTGATACTTCAATAATATATGTTTATTAGTGGTTAAAGCTTGTTGAGAGGGCTTTAAAAAGTGCTCACTCTGCCGTGAACAGCCTATACACATGTATACGACCAGGAGTACTTTCTAACCGCAGTTTCGGAAGTATACGGCAATGTGGAGATGAGGATAAAGGGCGTACTCCCCGGAGAGTCGGAGCAACAAATAGCATTATATTTTTACGTTTGCCTCGCGGAACCTAACGCATTCGAACGTGAAAACGGGCGGCAGTTCCCAAGAACCGTGAAACGACCGTTTCGCCAGCACTGCGATAACTTCCCGCAGAAGTAATAAGAAGTAGGAATGAGGTGCACGCAGGAACGATCGGGGATGCCGTTTGCATCGATCTGACCATCACGTTCATCTCGCGCGAGGTATAGCGTACTTCGGCGTAACGAGATTCTGGTCGTGTTCTGACAGTTAACGTGGCACTTGAGTGTAATGCTGTATTGGTCGAGCTGTTTGGCGAATTAGTAGTTGCATCATGGCTAAAATTACTTGTTTTTACATTTATCTTTATTTCGGGTAGACGTCGTTTCATTAATTATTTATTTTATAAGGTCGCCGCTTATAGACTCATTTCTTGGTATTATTGATGCCGTCATATAGTTATAAGTCTCCACGGACGCACCCGAGTTGGTAAGGGATGGACGATGTAATACAAAAATTAAGGATTTAATTTAATTTCTTTATTTATTTACAATGTTTCACTATACACACAGAAATTTAAACATTAAATTTTGAATTTAAATTATTGAATACTAACCCTTTGAAACTGGTACAAATTTTTTGCCGTCGTCCTATTGGTCCTGGCTACACCTACCGTACTCCGCAACGTTTATTATTGGCTGGCCGTCGTCCAATGAACTCACGTCTCGGCTCTGCTCCAGTTAAAGTGTCGCGACAGATGTAACATGTTTTACAATCCATCGTGTTCATTTGAGAAATTATTAAAAATAACAGTTTTATTCTGAAGAGCTAAACTGTTGATTAATTGTATTTTTTTTCCTAAATTTCCGACAAAGTCCTTTGAAACATTAAAGCTATGAATTGTGGGTCTGGTGTTCAACAGTAAAGAAAATTCCATATAAACGTAGTCCTGAATATGTATATACGTCCATACTCCTCAAAAGGTTAAGAGATAAATTGTTGATTAATTGTATATTCTTACTTATTATCGACAAAGTCCTGCGAAACATTACAACTATAAAATTGTGGATATGCTCTTCAACAGTAAATAAATTTCCATAGAAACGTAGCCCCGAACATATACCAGCCTACTCCTCAAATTATTAAAGTATTTTCTTTGTGGTGCATGTAACACGCATTAAAAAAGCAATAGCAGTCACCTGTTAAAAATTAATAACGGCAGTGCTGCTGTAATAATTTGGTAAAGCTGTAATAGTTTAATTTACGCTTCATTACCCGAAGCTTTTAGTTAGACATATTTAAATGGAACTTTTGGTTAAAAAAAAATACGAGACCCATCCCCATTTGCCGAGACAACGGAACCAACATAACTCTCAGGACCGCGGCAGTGTTGTGGTTAGACTGCTTGCCTCCAACCTATGCGAACTGGGTTCGATTCCCGGCCGGGTCACCGCCGGATTTTCGCATGTGAGAATCGTGCCAGACGATGCCGCTGGACGGCGGGTTTTCTCGGGGATATCCCATTTCCCCTTTCTTGCATTTCGGCAATATTCCCAACTCACTTCGCTTTTCCCGTATCAGCTATGAAGACCTCGCTGTTTTAAGAGACGTCCAGATATTTTCACTCGCCCAACATACCTCTCTGTTGTGATTCCGTGTTTGATTTTCCATCAACTGTGGTATGGTTTATGGAACAGAGCCCTATCTTTCTGTTAGAGAGCAGATATTTATTAATTTACTTTTTCAACAAAACAAGTCCATCAGTTTTTGCATTGTCCCCGTTACATTTGGAACTGTTATAAAATAACAGAATATTCTAACCGACAAAGCACAGATGCTGCAAACTGGAAAATAACATAGACGACTGTTCTGTTGTCACTTATCTGCAGATATTTTCTTAAGTGTGTGTGTGTGTGTGTGTGTGTCGGAGGAACTAAGTCTTATATAGTGATAGGTAGGGATAGGAACTTTCAGCGAGTTCATTTCAGGATAAGGTAGACGTCAAACACGTGTACACTGAAGTTGACTTTTCAATTGGATCGCAGATTATTAGACACGCCCTGGACGATTCTAGGCCAATAGCAGACTCGCAAGGAAACTAGTAGTGAGTGCCATACTGCCAGGTGTGAAGTAACATTGACTACTCTATGGGACAGCAGTCAATGAACAAACATCTGAGACTCGAGTATACACATGACTGTGGAGTCTAGCCTACAGGTCATTGAACTCGCGAATTTTCCCTATCCCTAGTGATTGGTGTAAATATGAACATTCTGGTGAACTACCCATTGGCACCAGCCACCGCTTCCTTTGAATTCTGAATATAATAATGTCCAGGGACAGGAAAATTTCACGTATGCATCTACAAACTAACTAAAACTAAAAGAAACGTGTAACTTTCAGTCCCCTTCGCAGTTATATCGTATTTTGTTAGGACACTCAGTAGGAAACTCTGTATTAAGACGATTGGCATAGACTACACAAGTTACCCGAAAATATGGATGGAAAGGGAAATTCTATGTCGATGTTGGTGTTGGCAAAAGCCACTGTGTGGCATGGTTGGGGGTAAGATAAAAATCCCAGTTTAAATAATTTTTAAAATAATTCTGAAACGACAAGGTATGATTATAAAACAATTGGCTTCCTTTTAGAAGAAAAGAAAGAATGGATTCGGGATAGCTTCACTTGGCAAGGTTTCCTGGGAATGCTGATAAGTAGGGATAGGAAAAATTCGCGAGTTCAATGACCTGTAGCCTAGACTCCACAGTCATGTATATACTCGAGCCTCAGATGTTTGTTCATTGACTGCTGCCCCATAGAGTAGCCAGTGTTACTTCACACCTGTCAGTATGACACTAACTGCTTGTTTCCTTGCAAGTCTTCTATTGGCTAAGAGTTGTACAGGGCGTGTCTAATATACTGCGATCCAATTGAAAAGTTAACTTCAGGTTACACGTGTTTGACGTCTATCTTGTCCTGAAATGAACTCGCGAAAAGTCCCTATCCCTACCGATAGGCCATAGAAAGGGGCAGTGATATTTCGCGAAAATATTTCGAAACAAGATACAATTCAGAGTAGCGTGCGGTCGTCCAGTGTTTTTGATTGGCTGAAACATGCTTTGGTCCATGTTAACTGTATATACACGAATCACGAAGGTTCGACGTTGGAGTTACAGAATCCTGATTGGCTCGATCACATGCGGAAACGACAACCAGCAACCAATGGACTCAAGTAGCAATCAACAGGCTGTTAACAGTCGACCAACTGTTGACAGTGGCGGCAAACGTTCGGATTTATGACTGTCAGCATTTCGTATGTGTTTGACAAACAAGTCATATACACAAATGTGAGATTACCTATTTTTTAAATAGTCGTAATAGTCCTACAAGCAGACGATATACAAAATGCTTTTACTTACTGCTGGAAACCTATTAGCAGCAAGCCAATGGACCATTTATGACCAGCCAACAGTTAGTTACTGCTGGGGACATAATATTATCAAGCTTAGAGGCCTTCTGTGGTATACCAACTGTTGAATATTACAAGGGACAGGTGTTTGTCACGAAAATATTTCAAGACCAGTTGTACTCCAAAAAAATTCTGTTCATACGCAGTTTCGTAGTTGGATGATTTTATATGTCACGTGCCTCAAGTGTCTGCCCGCGAATCATGGACGTTCAGTATCGTAGTACTTGATTATGATTGTCCCAGTCAAAAAAGAACATTTCTTCTCACGTAGACACGTGGCCAATAACCAATGGAAGTTGTGGTTGTAGACGTAGGATATTGAAGCCTAGCGTGGCCATAAATATTTCCGCGAATAACACCTGTTCCTACTTATTACTGAATAAACATTATCAGAGCGAGCGTATGCGCCGTTTATGGCACTCCAAATGTTACAGATGGGGATATATTACGGATAATTTCATGGGCCATGCTAGGGACGTGCAAAATTCGCGTTATTATTTGGCATCAGGCTGAAATTCAGAGCACTGTATGCACTAGAACCGATGTTGTTTCTCCATTGGCTGCTACACAAATGTGAATTCACCCATTTTCTAACTAAACAGCGTGTTATTAGGGTACACAATTGTGATGCGTTCATTTATTGGCGCAGAGTTACGCAGGGGTGCCATATAAAGTATGGCCCAATGAGAAACGTTTCGCGAAGGTACACCTGTTTGAAGTCTAACGTGTCCCCAAATAATAACGCGAATTTTGCAGGACTCTAAAATAGCATATGTAAATTCACTCGATATGTCATTTCATGCATATGAAGTAAAATTATCATGTGACATTACAGGTAATAAGAAAGGATAGTGTCTATGTTGGAAACCTTCAAAGCGCAACTTGTAAAAAAAATTGCCGTATTTTGCATTTTGAATACCACTTGATAGTAACCCGAACAAAATACAATATTCCCAATAAAACAAGTCAGGGAGTCCGCAGCCATACATACGTGCGTGCGTGCGTGCACAGCAAGTTGCATACCACGAAGGCGAACAGAACTCTGGCGCCATGCGGAGAGCGCTTCCACATATGAAGCCATGAACTCGAGGTACGTGGGCGCCACTTGTGGCTGCTGCACATGTGTCAAGCTACATGAAGAATGGGAGATTGGCAATTGAGTAGGGAAGGCTGCCGGTGGTGTTTGCATTGTATTTCCTGCATGGCGTGCCAATTCTGTACAGCTACATGTTATGGAACTTCATGTGCGCGTAGGTACATCTGCTCACTCCCTGCGTTGTTTTGTCCTATCTCCAACTTTAATTTAAATCTACTAGATGAAGTTTCCGAAATTTTCGTTACTAGGATTTTCTGTTCATATTAGTCCGTAGATGCTGTGGGTTGACTTTCGACGAGTTATTCAAAAATAACTTGTATACTCATTTAAACGTTTCATAGCAAAAAAAAGTTGGCAATATTGAAAAATTTCCAAATAGTTATGTAACAATTTGTGCGTCTTATTACTTGATTCAAGAGGCGAATTTCATAATTCCACAATTTTTGCTTTACTGAGTCTCTGTGCTAGTGTCTTTGCTTCTCATTTATTACAACTATCGCTATTCACGTATTGTTTTGCCACGCCACTATTCCTCACTTACCTACAGAATGGTGAGGTAGCAGTTTTAAGGTATTTTCCCGGTCGAGCTTCCAGTCGCGAACATTTTACAAAACTATTGGTTCCAACTTGGTTTTAAGAGCTTCTGGTAAACGAACCTATTGTGGTGCATTCGAGGTTATTTTCAAATTTTCTGAAGTCTCACCGAAGTTCTACTTTTACGCAATTCCTCCGCCTCGCGCAAAGAAAGTCTAGAAAATTACATTAAAAGCGACAACGCACCGCATTTTGTGTGAATTCAGTTTAATAATATTTTGCATGAGAATTATTTCTTACTACGCGTTACTAACATACCTATTTTATCTCAGTTTTTATTCATATTAGATATAATTGAAAAATAATAATCTATAGATAAACATAAATAAAAATTGATTTTAACTAAAAATAAGATACTTTTTTAGTTGACAGAAATATAAAATGCTTTCAATACATGGCGTATTTAGGAAACAATCAAACATGGCATACATTACTGATAATTTTCAAAGATTTTATTTTAAAAGTGTTAAGACCTATACTGCGAACACATTAAAATTTCTACAGTTATTTTCCAGGTCTCCCGAAGTATTTCTTAATATGGAATTTATATTTATATACATGGTTACAGAGATTCTGGGCAAATACCTTAAATATTACAGCATTTATCTTCAATAACTTTCTAGTTAAAAGGCCACTTGTTTTCTAGCTAAACTTTAGCGATCCGCATTGTAGAGCATACAGTTTACTTATCACCATAATATAATAATGATTTTTTCTCCCTCATGGATATTTGTGTGTCAGTTTTCAAGAGAATAAATTAAAGAAACAAATAATATATACTAGATTTGAATTAATACGTGTTTAAAGATATTACTTATTTTAGATATGGCAGCCAAAATTTATAAGATTTTTTAAAATACATTGGTGACATTCAAGGAGTTACGTTATATAAAAAGAAAGTGATTGAGTGTATATTTATGTTTGTGGGAATATTAGGACCCCCCAATCACAACACCCCGACGTTTACAGATAATGAATACAACAGCTTTATTGCGTTATAGCCCGCCAGGGACACCGTAGGTGTTTCGTGTGTTGGAGAATTTCTGCAGAAATATAGTTCGCTGAGAACTGGTTTGTGGGTATCGCGTAGAATACAAACGCCTTTATAGCAGGGTAAGATATATCCGTTTATATCTTTGTTCCTGCAAGACTGCCATATATACACTCACCCGACTTACGTGCTGTATTATATAGCAGAAACTTCAACGGCGACCTGTGTTGGTGTAACATTTGTATATTAGAGGGGCACGTGTTGGGACCATAGTCAGATAAACTACAGACCACAGTTTAATAAGACTGCTAGAAATCGGCAGCGAAAAAGGAAATCATATTCGGGATTTTTACCCTCTGCGAAAGTTTATAATTCTCATGGTCAGAGTCTTGCCGGACGACGCCGCTGCTCGGCGGGTTTTCTAGGAGATTTCCCGTTTTCCCTACCCTTGCATTCTGGCGCTGTTCCATCCTCACCTCATTTCACCTTGATCAGAGCTTAAGACCTCGTGGTTAAGAGCCGCTCAACTCAACTCTCAACTCAACGAGTGTTCACATTTACACTATTTAGGTATTTTTCCCCCTTTACTCATCTGTTGAAAGGACAAAAAAATTTCCTCCCAAAGCAAGTCGTAAAATTTTGCTATAATCAATATTTCCATAGGTTATTCATATTAAAGTGAGCACTTTTGAAGCCCTAGTTACTTTTTTCTTTCTACCAATTTATATCCTTCCGTCACTTATTAATGTAAACCCTACCATGTGATTAATAAAAACAGTGTATACATTCACTATACCCAAAACCAAAAGTCGTAGGCCACAATGTTAAAATATTTATTGGTTATTATGTCTGATGAAACAGCTTTAAAAAGTGCTCACTTTACCGTGAACGGCATATATCTGTACATATTGTTGAAAAACTAAAAACCTAAGCAATAATGTTTTTTAAAAGGAGGGAGGGGGTGGCATATGATAAGTTGTACCCCACAGATAAATTGTTGATGGGTAAAACCTACCCGTGCATTCCCCTGTACCTGCTCCCATGGTGGTGACTCAAAGATGGTGACTGAAACTGGAATCGAAGTCGGGAGCCGACGAGCCTCATGTCAGTGTTGTGACGGATAGGTGTGGTTGAGGAAAGATGACGGGGGGAGGGGGTAGAGATGTTGAGATGTTTCAATCCCGCAGGACGCACCTACACACATGTTCGATAAAGAAGCGTGGCCCGGCGCAAGTGAAGGGAGGGGTATTGTAGCGGGGGTAGGGGAGGGGCGGCAGGCGCCTTGTCACTGCGCCGGCGCGCCGCGGGTCCAGCGGAGGAAGTGGAGGCAGCGAGCGCCACCTGGTCCAGCCAGTACCCTGGCGACCAGCTTCGTTGTCGGTTCGGCCTCGCTGCTCGCGCGGTAGTGCGTCCGCCCAGCCAGGAACCCGCGACCGACCAGCACCCGTCCCTGCGATTGGCTCTCCGAGTGGGGGAAAGGGAGAGAGAGAGAGAGAGGTGTGTCGCCCCCGACCCCCTGCAGCTGAGATTTCCCTATTTTGATAAACTGTCCGGACCGCGCGGTGATAGTCGCGTGCGGAGCGCCGTGCTGTTCGCGTCGTCCTGCCACGCGCCTAAGACCATGGGGAGGTCCTTCAGCGTCCTGTTGGGGATGCTGTGCCTGCTGGTGAGTACGAACCCCAGCCTGACACACATACTTATACCCGATGCTCCACACAGCAAGGCAACAACAGTATCCAGTCTGATTAGTGGAATATTTAAAAACCTGTACGACACGAATGACATACGTCGCCCGCGCTGGCTGCGAGGCAACTACATATCATACCAAAATAATTACATGATTCCATTACTTGTACTCAGATATGAATGTGTGGACAGAAGGATTAAACTATGGTTTCCTGACCGCTTAGGGTACCTCGAGCTCGTAGTCTGGGGTCCACAAGTGAAAATAACTTTTATTTATTTTACTTTATTATGAAAAACGTAATGATCATGTGCAATCCCAATCAATCTTTCATTACAGTCGACTGCTAGCACTTCACGGTAATAAATAACTTTAGTCAAAATAAATTGGCTGTGTATATGAAAATAATTTCTTAGCTTCTATTAAAGAAAGGATTGGGTGTTCTATAAATGGTGTACCATATCAAAGGCTTCCTCGAAGAACCCCGGCCGTGGCCCATGCTGCATCAAATTATAACGATACTGCAATTTCTCCCTGGTGTTCGTCCCAAAGAACTGGTAGCAATGGGTGCTCATATTAACACATTCACATTAGACCCAGCATGCAAAATTGTGATCGCGACCCACAGTAGGGATATATTTGGCAGGTAATGTACAGTACAAGGCTCGATGCGCAACAATCTTCCCTATGGGTATCCGATCTAAGGTGTGAATGGTTCATATTTCTGTACCCGAACACGACCCCTACATACCACTGGCTGTGTTGACGAACAAGTGCTCTATGCGTAGGGGCTAGAAAATTTCTTGAAAAAGTTGGTCTAGCTGGACTTTGTACACGCGTGTAGTTCTCTTTCGTTGACAATAGGATCAGAGTTTATTAGAAATGCCCAGGTTGATTCTGAGCGAATAACATACCTGCAAGTAAACAGGCACCGATTCCTACGCTAGTTGGTCTGGGGTAAAACTGGCTGCACACTGGGCCATCAGTCACCCCAAACAGAAAACTGAGGTACGAAAATGTCCTGCCCCTGTATAAGGGTTAGAGTAAAGCACGCTTCAGAAACGTCGTATTTGCAACATTTTGAAACTACATATTAAAGCAGGTCGAAATTGGTTAACATCCCAAGAGAGAATGGTGCTGACACACAAAGAAA
The DNA here is from genome assembly GCA_029891345.1 of Dryococelus australis. NCBI lineage: Eukaryota > Metazoa > Arthropoda > Insecta > Phasmatodea > Phasmatidae > Dryococelus > Dryococelus australis. Next base: position 193,754,297 of record CM056998.1, on the reverse strand, counting down.
CTTTATATTTAACATAGCCCTATATGTAGGGATAGGAAAATTTCGCGAGTTCAATGACCTATGAGCTAGATTTCACAGTCCTGTTTGCACTCGGGCCTCAGATGTTTGTTTATTGTCTACTGCTCCAGAGAGTAGCCAGTGTTACTCCACACCTGGCAGTATGGCACTCGCTACTTGTTTCCTTGCAAGTCTGATATTGCCTCATAGTCGTACAGTGAGTGTCTAATGTATTGTAATCCAATTGCAAAGGTAAATTCAGTGTATAGACTATTCACGGTAAAGTGATCACTTTTTAAGGCTCTTCTAGATTTTTCCTTGCGATTAATTTCTGCCACTTTTTAATGTAAACATTGTAATATGACTAATAAAAGCAGTGTATACATTTCATCATTCTGGAAAGTTAATGTCTGATACTGCAATAAAATATTATTATTAGGGGTTGTTGCCTTTTGGTAGGGTCTTAACAAGTGCTCACTTTACCGTGAACAACCTATACACGTGTTGGACGTCTATTTTGTCCTCGAATGAATTGGCAAAATTTTCCTATCCATATCTACATGTCATTAATGCTAAAAATCCTTTCCGATTTGCTTTTATTTTATTTACACCTCTGGAACTAAATATGTAAACTATTCGGGTTTAACCGTCAGGTTTCTATAATCCTCTACGTTGTTATTTCTTCGCTCCTGTTACACCTGGCTGAAACACGACTCTCGCTCTGTTAGAGGTTAATGCTTTCTTTCACAAGGTGTCTCGTAGCAGCTATGCTATGTTGAAGAGTAGAAATTTAAAATACCGCGACGGATATCATTGTCTCTCTCGGTATCTAGATGTTTAAAATGTTCGAGTTTTATGGCTGTTGCCTTGAACTGATACGTACCAGTTGCGCAATGCGTGGCACGCATCATTACGATCCCGTGCTCCATTATTTTTTATCGCGGACAGAGAGTGTCTCGTTACACAGCCGTAGAACCTCTCCGACTCGTTGCCCTACACCGGAATGATCGCACTTTTGAAGTTCCAACTCTAGGAATTTGTGAATAAGCGATGAAAATTTTGTTGAATTATTTTACTGGATCTTAAGTTAAGGGCCCTGCCTGACTTCATTGTTTGTTTTTTTTTGGCCGAGAATCACGGGAGCCATAAAGGTCACACTGACACGCGCTACAAAATCATCATCGCCACTACGCCCCAGTACTCTGAACTGGCGTGCAGTGTTCTCGTAGTGCTGCGTGTACCTATGGCACTTTCAGAGGTGACCCTATCATTTTTTGATGAAATGTCTGTAGAGAAGTTCAATACAGTCTCCTGTTGTAGTTTGACTCATGTCAGTCTAGTATACTTTTAGATACGGCAGTCTGAAAATGCCTTATTGTAGTGCTTCAAAATAATATTTACAGCATACGTGGTAAATTTAAAGTACCATTCCGTCATACTGGAGGCAAGTTTAACAGTTCCGTCAGTGAAGTGCTGGATTTAAGATACTCTGAATCACAGTTGAAGCGCCAGGCTGGCAGAACCGTGAACGAAGTGTTACCCGCTCACAATCAAGATAATATACTCAGATTTTCTGCCAGGCAGTGAAATTCACTGTGCGTCAGTAGAAATCACTGTTTAACCAGTGAATACCAGTGATCAAAACGATCAGTGGAATGTCACTGATTTCAACAGATCTGCAGTCAAATTCGCTGATACGGAGCAGTTTTTAAACTGTGGCAATTCTAGAATGAAGCGTAAGTTGTTGATGGTTATTAGAGCTCGTTACCCACCCCTAGTCATCCCATCAAATTCGCGCTATCACCTACGAAGACAGTGCCTCGTATGTAACTGCATTCTAAGAAATTATTCGGAATTTACCATACCAGTGTCTACGCGTAGTGAGAAAGCAGGAAAGGTAATGTTTTCCCATGTACATTCATCTTAGCGTTCCTACATTTGCTCAGGAAACAGTCAGATGTGTAGGGAAGTTCCCTACTTTGTATAGTAGCGCTGCTAAACATTCCTGTATCTCTTGCTTGATGTGTGGTATTATTTCCATACAGTGTATAAGTTGAAAACTTCCATTACATTTTAGGAAGTTCACCAGAATTTTTTTTACAGTGCATCTATACCACTGCCGTGTTCATATTTTCGTGCGTTATGGAAAAACGGCGAAAGTTTGGAGATTATTTTTGAAGGGCTATTCCTCACAATCCTCTCTCTGAACGCCATCTCACTTCATTTGGCAGAGAGTCATTTCTTACTCATACTTAGGAGTCGTTCATCCAAGTATGATCCTTTGCCACTCGGAATTTTTACATAATCTTATTCAACCAGTTGTCAGTTCAAGACGACGGTGGAGTGCTGTGCACGGAAGTCAAGAGTATACGCCAAGAAGATCGTGTCGTAGATCAGAGCAGTATTACATCTACCAGAGAATCTCTTATAGTGTTTCACGGACTAGCTGAACCTACCCATTCATGTGACAGTTTAAAAATTCACCACTCCGTTGAGGAAATGAAGCTACCTTTTTTGTTACCGATCATAATATCTTGTCCCGCTTGGCTATCGAACGAGACACATCAATTGTGTTATTATTCTTGAACATTCACGGGAAATGTGACGTTCTACGTCAGTGTAAATCGTGTTCTGAAAGATGTCAACTGATTTACCAATGCACTCTTCCCTTCCAGAAGGCCACTTCACTTCGTAACACACTCTTGTTTCTCGAATGCATATTTTCCATACACTACAACCGTTTCATAAACTTTCCCTCGTGTCGCTTCGTGGGAACTGAAGGGAAATGCATTTTTTTTGTCATGTTAATGTTTAATTTGTTCTGGGCAACAAGCAACCCCTTCTGTATTACCCTGGACTATATTACTGGAGATACCAACCTTCCGCAAAAATATTTTGTGAGGTATTAGAAGCATCATGCTGTTATGATCGGTTGCTCTAGGCTATTCACGGTAAAGTGAGCACTATTTAAGGCCCTGCTAAATATTTCCTTTGAATTAATTCCTGCCTTTCCGCCACTTTTTAATGTGAACATTTCAATGTGACTAATAAACACAGTGTATACATTTCAGCACTCTCACTCACGTCTGAGACTGCAATAAATATATATTTATTAGGGGTTAATGCCTTTTAGGAAGGCCTTAAAAAGTGTTCATCTTGCCGTGAACAGCCTATACTAGTTCTTGCGTGACTTAGCTAGCTGCACATAAATCGCAGATGCTAAATGTTGGATTAAGGGTTTCCTAATCCCGCTTAGTCTAGCTAGCGAAAAAAATCAAATCTATACAGTAAAACATAATTCTGCTTTTTAAGAACAATTTTTTGGAAACAACTTGCCGCTTTTTTTCCTCGCTACAGATAAAATACTTATCAACATTACAACACACTATCTTAAATCTTTCATGTATGTGTTCATTAAAAATATATTTGAAGTACAACAGTAATTTCTTGTAAAAATTTATCTTACGTTTATACACATTCCGAAAAAGTGTTGTAAAATGTGCTCGTATTTACTTTGCAGTGTTAAATATAGTAATATTGCGGATCTATATTTCGAAAAACTCTTTGTATAAATATACAAAAACTTAAGAGTTTTTTTTTTTGTGTTTAAATACGGTACTGAAACATTTGTGTATAGAACCCACTGGAGTCACGTTAATGTTTATATGCATCTCATTGTAAGCAATTGAATCTATTCTTAGTTTTAAAAAATAGATCTATCGGGTATTTCAATGCAAATGAGTTTTTTTTAAAGCGGAAATAAAAGTCGATATTTTGTTGTCAGTTCATAAATTTCATTATTGAAATAGAAATTTGGTCTTTAAAATATGTCAAAGTCAGTAAAACTAGCTGTAACTAGCCTCTACGTTTATTATATTTATTCTTTTTATAAAACCAAGTGGCTACGGTGGCTGAGCGGTTATCCTGCTCGCCTCCCACCAAGGCGATCCGGATTCCATCCCCGGCCGGCTCACTCCGTATTTTCGCAAGTGGGAATCGTACCGGACGATGTCATTGGTTGGCAGGTCTTCTCGGGGATCTTCCGCTTCCGCCGTCCTTTCATTCCGGCGCTGCTCCATATTCACATCAGTCACCCTCACGGGCTCTTACAACCTCGTTGTTAAGAGCAGCAAAATCTCTCCTCTCTCTCTCTATCTCTTTTTAAAAACGTGATTTAAACTACAACGACAACGATGCACTTTTTCTGAACAGATAGATTTATTAAAACCCTTTAGTGAACACTTACAGTTCTCATGAAACGGAACACACGCGGATCTTACTTGTTTCTGCTGTCTTCCATCTGGCCGTCTCAATGCCTCCACATAGCAGCACGTGATCTTGAGGCCTACTAGAGGGGCCTCCTTACGTCTCCTGCGTGCTACCTTCTGACCTGACCTTTGAAACAGGGCATGGATCAAGGTCATCAGTAGGGACTCTTGTTGCGAGACCCGCGAATGCCCAATTGCAGAAGCAGCTCTTCCTTCCGCATCACAGTAGGAAGGGACGCAGTCAGGTATTGGCGCTCCCTTCGACCTTTACGCCCAAGGTATCGTGTTTACTCCTGAGTCACAAAGAAGATGCACGCCCTTAAGTGAAACATTCATAGTAGTTATAGTTAGAGACCTGTCTTATGTACACATTTGTCGATGTCAACTGTGCGTTGGTTGTCTGCTGACACAGTGGAAGGCAACGATTGAGCCAGCGTTCTCCAGGACGTGTGTCAAACACTGTGTGTACCAATGGTTAATGTTATATAAACACACATGTTTTGAATTCTAACTTGTCCCAAAATGAATCAGCGAATTCTTCAGGTCTCTAGTTATGGTCCATACACGGTTTCTTCAAACTTTTCTGTATCCTTGCTCAAGTTTTACTTCCAGGATATTCCTCCGCCTCATGCTAGCAAAGCTGAACCGAGTCTGGAGAACTACACCAAAGGTGCTATACACCGCATTCGTGCGCACACAGTGTAATAATATATATTGTTGGAGACATGCAAAATTCGCGTTATTATTGGGGGGGGGGCACGTTAAGACTTCAAACACGTGTACCTTCTCAAAACGCTTGTCATTGGACCATACTTTCTATGGCAAGGCCTGCTTTACTCTGCGCCAATAAATGAACGCATCACAGTTGTGTTTCCTAATAACCTGCTATTTAGTTAGAAAGGGGGTGAATTCACATTTGTGCGGCAGCCAATGGAGAAACGACGTCGGCTCTAGTGCATTCAGTGCTGTGAAGTTCAGTCTGATGCCAAATAACGCGAATTTTGCATTCCCATTGCATAATAATTGTTTCGTACTAGACATTACCAACAATCATGTTTTCCGACTGCGTATATTCATATTAATTATAAATTAAATATTGTAATTTATAAAATAAATATAAGTAAAATATATAAGTGACAATTTTAATTATTCATAATAAAGCATTTTTAAGTTAACAGAAGTATAAAACGCATGTGATATATTGTATATCTAGGAAATAACCAAACACGTCAGTTATGGGGTAATTTTTCACAGACTACATTCAAAAAGTGTGAATAAACCGTTAATATACTATAGTAGAGATGCAAATGTCACATAACAAAATTTCGAATATTAATATGTCGATTACTTTTAAAATTATTTATTCATATATTTTAGGTAAATATTACGAAAATACGGTTACGATAAATAACACGGAAGTTTTACAATAATTTACATTCCTTTTCCACTCTCAATATGTAGGGATATTATTCACTGCTTTGCAATTAAGAAAATAGAAGTTAGTTATTCTTTATGACTATGGTTTTAAAAATGTGACGCACAGGCTGACGGCAATGACAATCATATTTTACCTGCATAAGATGTCGTTATGTATAGTCTGCGCACACCAAAAGAGGGGAGAATAATCATAACGTACTGGTCAACCACAGAAACCGAATTTTGATTCGTTCGCAAATCAAGCCGGACCAACACGCAATCAGGGATTATCTCGTCACTACTTCGGTACTTGCATTGCCTTCGCCGATCTCTAACCAATCAGACAGATATACAAGGTACATATTCACGTGAGTATTAAAATAATTTAGAAATATCGAATCGACGTACCTTATTTGGAACAGTGTCCGTGTGTGCCTACAATATCGAGATTATATATCGTACATTTCGATATATATTCTTAGGAAGAGACGTGAGCTACAAATGTGAACTCTCCGATACTGTCGTATCGGCCATCGCCTGATCGACAGACAACCCGCGGCTCTGTACCCACGAGCCAGCCTGCCTGGCAAGCGACACTAAAGGCTGTTCAAAATAAAGTGAGCACTTCTGAAATAAACCTTGGAAAAAAGTCACCACCCCTACCTGCATATATTTTAACGGGCGCCCTAAGTGGCATGCGCCCAGTAAAGTTGGTAACGATGGATGGGAAGTAGTTCCGTACTTTAACGTCGAATAAATAGTGTTAGGTCTCATTCTGATGATTTTAATTATTTATTCCATTTTCTATTTTTTTATGCATCAAAGTTTAAAAACGAGCAGATTCGTAAAATATTTACTTCTCTAATAATTTCACAGTTTTGCTTGACTGACGCATCACTGAAATTATGAGGCCCATAACAATGTTAATTTTACACAAGGCGGAAGAATACACAACGTGCATACAAGTAGATTTTAAGCAGGGCTTTCAATAGTGCTCAGTTTACCGTGAACAGCCTATACAGTGAAATAGGCAGTTGTACTGCGAACTCCAGCTGAGGTTTATCCTACCCAGGTTCGGAATCTCAAGGCTTTTAGTTTAGCAACAAATATTTTTCGTCACTTGGTAAACGCTAGTGTTGCATTGTGTCTCAGATTTTTTGACGTGAATACGTCTTTAAATTTGCGACAATAGTGGGAGGTAATACAGAAAATCCCATGATAATAAAATGGGGGGATACAGTTTGGCATTGCAGATCAGAATCTATCGTCTACATTCGAAATTCAGTTACGCCACTGGAGTGCCAAAGGATCAAAGAAAATGCTACGTTGAGTGAGGACTGCGAAGTATCGTGTGTGGGGCAGGGAGGGGAGGGGAAGGGCGCAATTTCGAGTTCGTTTCGTCGCGTCTCATAACTTCCGCGTAGTATATTTTTGACTAGAAAAAGCTACGGCACTCGTTTAAGTTTCAATCAACAGCTCTCGTCAAGATCAAACGATTACATGTATAGTGAAATTGTATGAGTTTTATGTAAAAAAAAATTAACACAATGTTGGCCTATAGTCGTTAAAAAGCCAAGTCTAAATGCAGGAATCGTATACGCTTGGAAAGAGCGTCTCTAAAGCAATCCAGTGATACCCATAAAACCCCATATGATGAGTGAAGCTGTGCCGGGAACGTAAAATAAACATCAAGGCGTCCGAGAGCGTCAACGTAGACGTATTCACGCAAAACAAACGGCCGTGTCCTCAACACAGCCGCACACCATTTTTTTTTCTACGTTAAAAATAAAAATAATTACAATAGTCATAAACCAAATATAAAATAACTACTTAAGTAAAATCTTTTTCTATTATTATTCACACGCAGCTTACATTTCTAATTAAAAGTGACCTCTTTGGAACACTAGCGCTTACCTAACGTAAGAATGTTAGAACAATTTTCAACCCTTTGAGGATGTTACAAATTTATAGCCTTTGAAGACACGGTGGAAGTGAGTTGCCTATGTTCTCCACCACAGCAATAACAGTTTCGTTGGTCACTGTATTTTCACTTACCATTGTCCTGTTGGTTCTAGATGCACCTGACACGCCTACTGCACTCTGCAACGTTTATTATTGACTCGCCATCGGCCAATGAAGTCACGTCTCGGCTCTGCACCAGTTAAAGTGTCGCGACAGATGTAGCATGTTTTACAGGTCATCGTGTTCATTTGAGAAATTATTAAAAATAACCGTTTTATCCTTAAGAGCTCATTGTTTATTAATTGTATTTTTTTGCTAATTTCCAACAAAGTCCTGCGAATCATTAAAGCTATTAAATTGTGAGTCTGGTCTTCAGCAGTTAACAAATTTCCATATAAACTTAGCCCCGTATATATACGTGCATACTCTTCAAAGGGTTAAATGCAATTTGATGAAATTAATTTGGGAAAAGTATTCCATTCCTATAAAAGGACTTGTCTATTGAATATCAGTGTCGATCACGTGACTTTGAGAGAAGTGTCGGTGTGGGCTAGGTCAGCGTTGTGTACACGCGCGGAAGATGCACAATCAGTGTAGCTGATCTCTAGCGGATGGATGTGGACGTGTTTTTCGTCCGGAGGCTGTGTGGCGTACTCGCGGAGGTCGATGGCCTCTGCTTTCTGCGGGCAGTGTTGTCTGCCTTGCCGGCCCGCATCCTCGCCTTGCTAGCCGCTAGCCTCACCTTCCCAGCCGACACCGTCTTCCCTGGAGAACTTCTCCAGTTATGGCCGCAGCCAACCTGGAGCGGGAATTTCCTTGCAGACTGTTCGAGATCAGCGTTTTGTTTAACACTTTGAGGACTCTGCCCGAATGTAGTTCGAGCAAAAGTTGATTGAATAGTTCTTTCCTCATAGACAGAGACCTGAAAAATTCGCGGATTCATTTCGGGACAAACTAGAATTTAAATCACGTGTGTGAATAAAACTTCAGCCATTGGTCCACACGGTGTTTGACACCTCCTGGAGAACGCTGGCCCAATCGTCGCCTTCCACTGTGACAGCAGGCAACCGACGTGCTGTTGATATCGGCATATCTGTACATAAGACTGTAGAGTACAGCCTGAAGGTCATTGTACTAGCAAATTTTTCAGGTCTGTACTCGTAAAAAAAACAGAACTATTCCGGATATACTTACATCAATTCCCTATTTTATAGGGATTTTAAAATAGGAACTAAAACAACATCAACAACGACCTTCGTAAATAAACGACACATTTTCGTACAATTACTGAAATGAACACGATGGCATGTACATAATTTTACATACGAAAGAATATTTGGTTGGAAAACGGCAAACTCGGCACTCCATTGGTTTACAGCCGGCCAATAGAATGCCGTTGAGTGACAATAGGGATCAGGAGAACATGATATCCCCGCAGCGGTGGATATAGGTAACTAACGTCTAGCTTGTCTTTAAAACTGGCCGAAGTATGCCGACCTCAAAGTGTTAATGATCCCATTTAACCCCTTAACCCTTCCATGGCCATTGTAGACAATCATCTACAGGTTACACAATGTTAAAGTCTGTTCACGATAAAATGAGCACTTTTGAAATCAACTTTAGATAAAAGTCGACTCACTGAGTGACATACGCCCAGTAAAGGTGGTAACGAAGGATGGAAAGTAGTTTCATATCTTAACGTCAAATGAAAAGTATAAGGTAACCATTTGTGATACCTTAAATTATTTCTTTCCCTTTCTGCGCTTTTAATGCATAGAAGTGTAATAATGAGTAGATTTTTAAAATACTTACTTTCCTCATATTTTGCAGTTTCACTTGACTGACGCATGCATAAAGTAGCGAGGCCCGTGGCAATGTTAACTTTACGTAAGGCGGAAGAAGGCACAACGTGCATACAAGCAGAACTTAAGCAGGGGTTTCAAAAGTGCTCATTTTATGGTAAACAGCCTATACAAGTGGTACAAAAGTCACACTCTAAATATTTTACCTAGACTGGGAGACGTAACTCATCAATAGACTAGCTATTAAATATCAAAGGCACCTTACTTCACGTCTCATTATAAAGCAAACAATTTACGTTATCTTTACATGCAATTTATACGTTGTGTTATACGTTAATCAGTTACAAAGTAACGACTCCACACTATAGATAGCAGCGTTAATCTGTCGACTACTAACTCAATTATTGACTCTTAGTATTTACTGTAATATTGTCCGTGCCTCTAAGTCAATAAGCCCCTTCTCATGTTCAATTAAGCGTTCCACTCGCCACTGATATTTCTACGATGCAGTACGACGGCGGCACGAGGGCTTCGCCACGGCCTTGCTGTATACACGCAGACCGCTGGCTCCGGCGACCTGAAGACGTTTAAAAGGGGGGGGGGGAGGCGGTGACCTTGTAATCCCTTCGCTTATATACGCGCCTGCTGGTCTAGATTACCTCATGACGGCTTCTGTTTATTTCGTGTCTGCCAAACACTGCGCCCTGAATGCTTATCTGTGTCTCTGCAACATCTCGTTACAACACGAAGCTTATATTTGACCGGCACTGTACTCAGCGATAGTCAGTGAGTGCCCACTGATCTGTCCTGGTATATGCTGTTTACGGTAAAGTGAGCACTTTGAGGCCATGGTTACCTTTTCTTCTTTCAGCCAGGTTTTATTACTTAACCACCTTTTTAAATAATTCCTAGTATGTAAATAATATACATAGTGTGTATATTCCACCGCACTCTCAATATAACACCCAAGGCTGCAATTAAATATATTTACTCACTATTATTCCAAACGAGAGGGCTTTCAAAAGTGCTGACTTTACCGTGAACAGCCTATAGTAACTGATTCGTAAACCTTGTAAAGGCGCTCCATTATGACTAGAAACCTACAAAATCCGCGTTATTATTTGCGGAAACGTTAAAATTCAAACACGTGTGCTTTTTCAACACGTTTGCCATTGGACCATACTTTATGTGACACGCCCTGGATAACTCTGCGCCAATAAATAAACACTTCGCAATTGTGTGCCCCAATCGCGCCCAGTTCAGTCAGAAAGGGGGTGCATTCAAGTTTATGCAGCAGCCAATAGAGAAAATGCACCGGCTCCAGTGGATACAGTACTGTGAAGTTCAGTCTAATGCCACATAATAACGCGAGTTTTGCAAGTCCCAAGTAATTAGTTAAGCTTGGTTTGGACGATACAGAGGAATATTCTGGAATTAGAATTTAAGCGTGGCTTCAGAAAAGTGTGAAATAACCGTGAATGGATTATACACGTATGGCAGAAGGATATAAAATGAGAAGTAATAGTAGTAGATTGTAAACAGGGTTTTCAGAATTGTTCATTTGACAGTAAACGGCCTACATAAGACAGCACCCCCCCCCCCCTAACACTTTGAATATGGCACGAATTTACTGGCAATGAAGACGAGGTTGAAGAGAACTGCCTGCATTTTCCACTACAGAAATATCAGTAACGTTTATGTTTGTATCTCCACTTACCATCGTCCTATTGGTCTTGGCTACACTGGACACGCCTACTGTACTCTGCGGCGTTTATTATTGGCTGGCCGTCAGTGAATAAAGTCATACGTTGACTGTGTAGTACTAATTAATGTGACGTGACAGATTAACATTTTTTACAGTCCACCGTGTTAATTTGAGAAATTATTCAAAATAATGTTTCTTTCTTACGAATTGAAATGTCGACTGTTAGTAACGTTCTACTTAGATTCCGACAAAGTCCAGCGAAACGGGAAAACGATAAAAGTGCGAGTTTTGTCTCGAATAGTAAAGAAATGTCTTTATAAAAGCGGCCCGAGTATATACGCGCTTACTCTACAAAGGGTTAATGTCCCGACGCTTCTGGTAAAGCATGACGTGGTTACGTGCATTGATTTCTTCCCACTAAGTGAAGTTCTTTCACGGAACTACCTACTTACAGTAGGCCAGCAGGGCTTGTTTTAATCGACCTCATCTCGGACGGTGATGCCATTGCAGTTTACGGCCCACGCCACTCTAGCCACTTGTTACGTTGTCTCGTATAACTGCTCCTTTTTTCTTCTCACGAGATTGGAATGACCACCGAACCTTCCTTCCCCCTTCCCTAGCGTTCTCCAAACCCCTCAGCACCTCGCTTAAAAATTCTGCTTGCTAAAGGCTGTTCACGATAAAGTGAGCACTTTAGAAAAAAACCACTGCTCCTACTTGCATATGTATTAACGTGCGCATTGAGTGAAATGTGGCCAGTGAAGTTGGTAACGATGGAGGGAAAGTAGTTCCATATCTTAACGTCGAATAAAAAGTGTAAGGTAACCATCTGTGAGAACTTGAAATTATTTCTTTCGCTTTCTGTTTATTTTAATGCGTCGAATGAGTGAATGAAGAGATTTGGGCGGATCTTAACAGCGAGTTCTGGAGAGTCGATGAGGGTGATTGAAGTGCATATGGAGCGGCGTCGCAATGAAGGGGCGGGGAAAACGGGATATCCCCGAGGTAACCCGCCGACCAATGTCAATTCGTCGAAGTGTGAAAATGAACGGGTTTCTAAAATGTATATTTTCCTAATTATTTCAGTTTCACTTGACCGACGCATGAATATAGTGATGAGTGCAATGGCAATGTTAATTTTACATTAGGCGGAAGAATACACAACTTGCATTCAAGTTGATCTTAACACGCCCAGTCCCCTTGTCCATGATAGGGGACATGTTGCAAGTGAGAGGTATTTATGGTCGGCACTGTACACAACATGGAATCAGTGGGGGGTGTTTTTTATCGTCTTCCTCGTGAGTAATTGTGATTTGTTGAAGTTTGTTAAAACTGACACCAACGAACACGCAGTATGTTGTTCACTTGTTGCGAGAAGCTTGATTGATACAGGTTCAGCGCTCACAAAAACCATTGAACGATTGCAACATTCGAGCTTATTAAATAATTCGGGACTGATCGGGTTAAGCAGGGCTCTCAAAAGTGCTCATTTTAACGTGAACAGACTACACGGACTCGACTCGATTCGACATCGTGTAACGGGCCTCAGCGTACACGGAGGTTCCTGTCAACTGCCCGGCGCCTCCAATTAAGGATAGCGTTATTTTTAATTAGGTGCTGCAATTAACGGTCGGTTCATCGCTCCAGCGCTGTTTTCGTTTCTCGCCACAGAACTTCTGCTACAGCCCATCCTGAACAATTTATCGTCTAATTACAGACTGGCTGGAAGTGTAAAATTCCACGATATCGCCACTTCTGCTGAATCACTGTCCGTGAACATGTGCCTGGAATAAATATACTCACTGAACTAAATAATTTGTGACCACTGGAAAATTTCCCTAATTCACTCGCGGTGAACTCTGAGCCGATAACAGTCCTTAAAGAAGTCGAGCGCCACATCCCGTGCCATCAGGGCTGAGGTAAAACTGGCTAGACACTGGGGCAGCAGCCAATGAACAGAACCGCGGAGTCTAGCTCACTGAGGACTATGCTCAAGTCTATCTCGGGCAACGACAATATGGTGGATTGCTTTGTATTTGAAAACAGATCTCGAATGTATATTCTTCCGTTGCTTCTCTAGACTTCGCGAATAGAGATTTATTTTTTGTTCAGTTATAATGACGAACAGGAAGGACTGTATAGCGTGTTACACATGTCAAGCCACTGTGATTGGGACACAGTCAACTCGTCAATTCATTGGTCAGTTGACAGCCAGTATTGAAACATGTCAAAATAGTAAATACGTCCAGTGTAATTTTTACCAGTAGGAAGCTGGTAAGTGTAAATGCCCAGACCAATAGTGCAAATGTTAGAGAAATTCCAAGTAGCTGTGTTTGTAGTTAGAAATAAATTTCACATATGATAACGTTTGTTAAATTGGAAGTAGCAGGTGGCTGTGTGTATTTGTGGGGAATGCCATATCAAAACAAAAGCTATTGTCGGGAAATGACTGCTGTGAATGGCTGGCTGTCTGTCTACCCTGATTCGACGTGGTCACGACGTCGGTATAAAATTTTTTTCACGGAGGTTTAGGTCTGTGGCAGCAGGTAGCTCGCGTAGGGCTCTTTCTGCTGAAAATGGAAATAATTGGAAACGACCACCCGTATTCGAGCCATTCTGGCCAGTCAATGGAGAGCTGGAGACCAGTTAAGTTACACTCCTGAGTAGGGCAAAAGTTGATTATAACATAAATCAAAATATTACCTTAGCGAATGAAGTTTTATTTAAATGTTGTGAACTTAACCCATTCAGACCCTGTGTACACAACTGTGTACATTACGCAGACGTAAGTAATTTTTGGTCTATACTATACACTGCGAAGCTCAATGACCAATGATCTTACCCGTGGGTAAACGATTTGCAAACATCCTGCTGGTCTAGGCCATAATTGGTTTATATTACTGTGGTCGAACATATAGCCTAAATGTTATTGGCTATGACAACGGAACAGGTGTCGTGTCGACTGAACTACAGTGCGCATCATAATTTTTTTCTTTGCAACACCTGAAACAGTATATTAACGTGGGTCTGGAAGGGTTAAGGATATGTGCCAGGTGTTTAAGTAAGTTTTGTGTATCATGTGAAATAAATGCATACTTTCGTTCCTGCGGGTGTCAGGGGCTACGGTGGTCTAGTGGTTAAACTATTCGCCCACCACCCAGGAGAACAGGGTTCGATTTCCGACGGGGTCACACCCGGATTTTCGTATCTGGTTATCGCGCCTGGTGATGCAGCTGGTTGGCGTGTTTTCTCGGGGATATCCCGTTTCCCCCGCCCCTGCATTCTGGTGCTGGTCTATACTCACCTCAATTCACCTCATCGGCTCACGAGACCTCGATGTTAAGAACCGCCCAAATCACATTTATCCCTCCTAGTTCGTTCATACATCGACATTATTCAGTCGATATACGTTTCTCTGCACTTTCTTTTGTCTGCTACACGCGGCTACAAGAAACTATATAGCGGTTGGAAAGCATGATTAATTAATAATTATTAGTCTTCAGGCTGTTAGATACCTGTCCTACCATCTTCAAAGAGGTAGACACGAAAAAATTAAATATTTTAAATAAGTTAGTAGAGAAGCGGAAACGATCTAGGGCCCGAGAAGGTTAAGTGAGTGAGTGAAGAGACCCTAACAGCAAGTTATTGAGAGCCGATGAGGGTGATTGAGGTGTGTATGGAGCAGCGTCGGAATGTAAAAAGCGGGGGAAATGGGAGACCCTCGAGAAAACCCGCCGACCAGCGGCATCGTCCGGCACGATTCCCACATACGAGAGAAGGTCAGGTGGCGCGTGTGTTTGAACGAAGGGACATGCCAGGACCCACACGTGCCCCTTCGATAATTCGAACAGCGGCATGTGACGTCACGATCTGTATGTACTTTTGTAGGGAACTTTGCCAGGTAAGTGCCCTTGCGGCAAAAAGAAATTATGACTGGCCCTCGAGCACTGCCGGAAGATAGCTACAACCTTCTGTCAGAAATACCTCCTCAATGCAGCGCAGTATCCTACGTGCCGACGCCGCCTATAATTATGCCCTGTAGTAAAATTGTCAGACCATTTTATTGACTCGAACTCGTAAAATTCGTAATCGCTCTGTATATCCCATTGTCTAGTCAGTGTAGTTAATATTTTACCTTCATAAGACCACCATTTTCACGTTGCCCCTGTATCGTTCGCCCTACATGTAAGAATATATTATGTAAGCAATTAGAATATTGGCCTAGTCGACATACTCTATAGCATAGCAAAGGGAACTCCGGTGCATGCTTGGGCTATAGCCGTTTGAGAAAAAAAAAGAAAAAGTCGCGGAATTTTTTTGTGTCTAATCTTTTATGTGGGCAAGGAATAAGCGATCGTATAACTGGCTGAAGAACTACTCACATTCTCCTATAAAGTGAACTCAACAAAACTTGAAGGTAATTTTCAAACTCCCTTCTTCGGGCAAGATTGAAACCACCACATCTGGTTAGCGTCCACACTCTCAATGTAAACATATATGTTTTAGGCTATTCACTGTAAACTGAGCAATTTTAAAAGGCTGCTTTTGAACGCACACTGTGTATTCTCACACAATGCGTAAAATTAACATTCCAATGGCCCTTATTACTTTATTCATACGTGGGGACATGTAAAAATCCACGTTATTTCTTGACATAAGGCTAAAATTCACAGTTCTGTATATACTCGAGCCGGCGTCGTTTCCCCATTGTCTGCCGCCTATATGTGAAGTCACTCCCTTTTTGAGTAACCTGCACGTGATTGGGGCACACGATTGTGAGGTGTTCGCTTATTGGCGCACAATTGCCCAAGGCGTCCCGAAAATAGAATGGGCCAATTAGAAGAGTTTAGAGTTTAAAATTTCCTCAAATAATAACGTGAATTTTCATACGTCATTAAACTGGATGTGTGAAATTATTAAGAAAGTATAAATATTTAGCCAATTTTCTACTGTTACGCTTGTTTGCTTTTAAAACCAAAAAATCAAACGAAGTAATTGTATAATTCATAGATATCTGCAAAATTCGTGTTATTATTTGAGGAAATGTTAAACTTGAATCTCTTATACCTTTGCAATACGTTTGTCATTGGCCCATTCTTTTTTCGACACGCCCCGGGTAACTCTGCGCCAATAAACGAACACTTCACAATCGTGTGACCCAATAACGTGCAGGTTACTCAAAAAAGGAGTGACTTAACATATTCCCGGCAGCCAAAGGAGAAACAACGCCGGCTCGAGTATATACAGTACTGTGAATTATAGCTTGATGCCAAGAAATAACGCGAATTCTGCATGCCCCGAATTATTCATAAATGTTAACGTAACACTATTGACTTAACGTTAAGACGTGCGGGGGCTACTTCCCCTCCGCGTTGTTACCAGCATGACTAGGCTCATGCTACACAAGTATGCCCATCTAAATGCACGCAGGCAAAGGCCAGTGGTCTTTTTCTAACATAGATTTTAAAAGTTCTCACTTTCCGTCAACATCCTGTAGAATTTTCTACGTAGGCTTTTCGAATCTATTTTCGTTTACAATTTCTAAACTTAAAGAAACCCTTTCTAAAGTCACATATGAAATGTATGCATACATATAAGCAACCTGCGACTAGCTAGCTTTAGAGAACTTCATCAAATCAACATAAAAAACACATATCAAAACGATATACAATTTTAACCAACCGGCATACAGAGTTGCAGGTAAGCCGTTTAGTTGATACATATGTAGGAAATATAGTTGTTTTTTTCAAGTACTGAAAGAATGACGTTTAAATGGCTAGACATTGAATTAATTTAATTTCAAATTCTGTTGTAACGCACATAGGAGTCGAATAAATATTTTATTTGATTATAGTACACGTTGCTTAAAGTTACCGTTTAGCCACGCATAAGTATAGTCGTTGGTCCTTCGCAAAGTTTAACTTTCGTATACTGAAAGTATATTAAACAGGCAGAAACGTATTAATCAGGGCTATTAAAAGGGCCAACCTGTTTTTTTTTTGCGAGAAAAAAAAATTGTTTGCTAACTAGACTTCAACATTCTACGTACGCACAATTAAGTGCCCTTTGGATATTTGCCAGGTGTCTGTGCGAGGATACATTCTCTGTTCGACTGGGCCTATCAGAATTAAGTTACTCCAGCACTTAACTTCCGTGACTGGCTGGCAGACACCTCAGGAAAGTGTTTTACACTTCAACTAGTCGTCGAATGTTTTCGCAACCCTACCTATCAAAAATGTTCATTAAATCTCCAGCACTCTGCAGAAATATTTCTAGAGGTTCATTGTATCTACCGTTGAATGCTATGTATTTTACAATTATAATAATGGCGTTTATTCCTTTTTATGCGACTCGATGGTTGGCACAGCTATTAGTAGGCGTAATGGAATTTCGCGAATAGATTTCAAGAAAAGTGGTATTTTAAAACACCGTTGGGTCTTTTACCTATGTTGATTGGCTGAATTACTTTTTGACACGTGTTAACTGTCTGCACACGAATTCTGAGTGGCTCGGTCAAATATGAAAACGCTTTCTAAAGTAGACGGCGACCAGTGGAAATAGAAGAACTGCTGTTTGGTACTTACAGTATTAAAGTCTACCGTGTAGGCATATTTTTTCGCGAAAAATCACCACCTCTAATTATTAGTCACCAGTTTCCTACAACTGACAGTGAATATGCTAGCACACAGAAGCGAAATTACGTGAGGGAGAAGGGGCTCCTTTGATATGGGCGGGAATCTTGCCGTAAGATGCCGCTGGTCAGCGAGTTTTCTCAGGGATCTCCCATTTCCCCCCGCCCTTACATTCCGAAGCTGCTTCATTTTCACCTCGATTCTCCCTCACTGCTTTTCAAGATGTCGATGTTAAGGCCTCGCCTACCTGCAGTTTTTTTACCGCGCTCGAGGCCGAGCGATAAGGACTACATTACCACGCGCGTCAAATACGCCATCGCCGCTACGCCCTAGACGCCATCGCCGCTACGCGCTAGACTCTGAACTTGTGTACAGAGTTCTCATTGTGCTGCGTGTAGAGACCAGATAAATTCGCGAGTTCAATGACCTATATGCTACACTTCACAGTTTTATATACGCTCATACAGATATCAACTGTTTATTGGTCGATTGTTGTGGTAGTAAAAGGCGGTAGTTGGGCACTCAGTATATTGTATGTTTTTAATTGGCTCATCTATCTCTAAAAGGTGTCAAACAATACGTCGACCAATTACAATCGTAACATGAACGTACATGTGTGTGAATTCCAACTTGTCTAGAAACTAACCCGCGAAATTCTTGGGTCTCTACCTATAGATAGAGACCTGCAAAATTCGCGTTAATTATTTGAGGACAGCTTAAACTTAACACACTTTTCCCTTTTAAATTCGTTTGTCTTTGGACGACGCCTTATTTGACATTTGACACGCCCCCGGTAAACCTGCGCCAATAAATGAACACTTCACAATCATGTACCCCAATCACGTACAGTTCACCCAGTAAGAGAGTGAATTCACATCTGGGCAGCAGCCAATGGAGAAACTACCTGCTCGAGTATATACAATATTGGGAATTTTAGCTTGACGCCAAAAAAAATAATGCCAATTTTACAGGTGTCTACCTATGGGACTTTAAGCAGTGACCCTATAATATTATTGGTAGAAAGTCTGTATTAAGGTTCACCGCATTCCTCCTCGAGTATTTTTGTATGTATCTTACACAAATATTTTGATATACAGCGCTTTGAAAAATCAGTTTTTAGTTATGTTGGAGTTCCCCCGAAATGGTGTTTCGAATGTGCGTCATGTCTTCAAAGTAATTGACAGGCATAGTTTGAAGAGTGTTTAAATTTCGTATATTAGCGAATTAAGCACACATTTGAGAGTTTCGTAAAAATACCGGGATTTCGAACAATCTAGAGTGTCAGTCAGGCAGGCCCCTTAAGAGTTATCAGTCCAAGCATATTTTGTGTACGTACATTCGCTATTTGGGTGCTGATGTTTATCCTAAAAAGTTGCCCAAAATTTTCATGTAACATCACAGGAAAATTATTCTATCTCATTTATACTATTATAATAAAAAGGTAATGTGAGCTTGTTTGTTTATTTGTTGATGTGTAAAGGCTAATCTAGGAAACTACAAGGCCGATTCTTATAATTATTTCTTTTTTAGGAAGCTACATTCACCCAAATGGCAATGGGCTATCTTTCATTTAAAAAAAACCTAGGGAAATTTCAAAATTTGTGAACCAGGTCGGAGAAAAATGAGCTACTTGGCTGTTTTCTAAGCATGCGCAAACAAAAGTACGGGACAGATTCTTATAACTGTTTCACTGTTAGGATGCCACATTCTTCCAGATGGACATAAGTAGTCGCATATATAGGCATGTATTTCAATAACTGCATAAAACCTGAGCGAAGCTCTGGCGGGCTGCTAGTTATTATATGAAACACGCAAAGTTGGTTATGTAGGCTTATTTCCAGGTCTGTAATAAACAGTACGTTTGTTTTATAATTCAACATAAGTTTTATACATCCCACTGTAAACTATTTTTACTTTAATATAGTTTGAGTGTTGCGACGGTAATATTAACGACTAGTTTCCGAGGTAATTTCTGTGAAACTACAGTGTATAAATTCCTGGTGTACGGATCAGAGATATCCGCTAGACTTCAGAACACTGACGTCTGACGGCTTTCTCGCAGACACACACACGCGACCTCCATGTCGGCCAGCTTAGTTTTTCTGATGCCTTGTACGGCTGCCTCCATAACTGTCCGACTATCATAAACTGCAGACTTGGTCAACTTCTTTGCTGTTCGCATTTTACATCCACCGCCATTATGGCCCTCATTACGCCATTATGCCATAAATACAGTCGCCCGTCACGCATGTGTGGTTTTGTCGACATTCTCTCCGCTTGGCTTTTTATCTTTCAGTGTTGCAGAGTTTAAATTCAATGCAACTGGCTGGCGTCCTTCTGGATAGTGTCCGAAGGTGAAAGGCGAATTTCTATACTAGGGGTAACAACCTAATGAAAATTAGCTGTTCAGTTGAGTTCCGCAAGCATAACGATTCGTCAAGCCTAGCATAGTCTATCCGAGGTTTCGTAACACATTTGCAATCAAACATTAAATTTAAAAAAAACATCACGTATGACGTGTTCGTTTGTTCCCTAAATGCGTCATGTATCAAATGTTTTATAATTCTGTTAATATATAGGGGGCCACGGTGGCTGAGCGGTTAGCCTGCTCGCCTCTCACCAAGGCGATCCGGGTTCATTCCCCGGCCGGGTCACTCCGGATTTTTGCATTTAGGAATCGTACCAGACGATGCCGTTGGTCGGCGGGTCTTCTCGGGGATATCCCGTTTCCCCCCACCCTTTCATTCTGGCGCTGCTCCATATTCACCTCAATCACCCTCATCGGCTCTCAAGACCTTGATGTTAAGAGCCGTCCAAATCTCTTCATTGACTCACTGCTGACATATAAGTATCTTATTTTTGGTTAACTTGCACTTTATCCATAAATTAAAACAGTTCATTTGTAATTAATTTGAATGAAAACACTAAATCTAAATATATGGGATATTTACGCAATGTTTTATGTGTTACAAAGTCACCCCACTTTTTCAAAAAGTTACCCCCGCTTTATTAATTTTATTCTACGCGAAAAAAAAAATGGTCAAAATCGCATTTAGAAGAGGATTCGTGGCCAGTTTTCTAAGTGGGCAGGATGATAATACAACGTTACAGCTGTAGTTTAATGTACCGGCTTTCATCGCGTGCAGTACAATTCCACTGTTAGAGACGTCACTTCCACAGTTAGAGACGTCACTTCCACTGTTAGAGACGTCACTTCCACTGTTAGAGACGTCACTTCCACAGTTAGAGACGTCACTTCCACTGTTAGAGAAGTCACTTCCACAGTTAGAGAAGTCACTTCCACTGTTAGAGACGTCACTTCCACTGTTAGAGACGTCACTTCCACTGTTAGAGACGTCACTTCCACTGTTAGAGACGTCACTTCCACAGTTAGAGACGTCACTTCCACAGTTAGAGACGTCACTTCCACAGTTAGAGACGTCACTTCCACTGTTACAGACGTCACTTCCACTGTTAGAGACGTCACTTCCACTGTTAGAGACGTCACTTCCGCAGTTAGAGACGTCACTTCCACTGTTAGAGACGTCACTTCCACTGTTAGAGACGTCACTTCCACTGTTAGACACGTCACTTCCACTGTTAGAGACGTCACTTCCACTGTTAGAGACGTCACTTCTACAGTTAGAGACGTCACTTCCACAGTTAGAGACGTCACTTCCACAGTTAGAGACGTCACTTCCACAGTTAGAGACGTCACTTCCACTGTTAGAGACGTCACTTCCACAGGAGAACGTAACAGCGGGAGCACTGCACGCCGATTCTGCGGCTTGTGTGTAAGAGCGACGGGGCGCTGGTCGCGCGTGTTATTGTCGCCCGTAATGCTGAGCTACGAAAGCTTTATATATATATATCTATAATAAAGTACATATTATATAAAAATATATATAGGGACGGGACAGGTATTATTCTCAAAAATTTTCCAAGACCATTTACACTACAAAATACTTTTGCTTAAATGCACTTTCGTGGTTGGATGATTTTAAATGTCCCATGCCTCAAGTGTCTGCCTGAAAATCATGGACTCTCAGTATCGGAGTATTTTATTACGATTGGCCCAGGAAAATAGGAATATTTAATCTCACGTAGGCACGCGGCCAGTAACCAAAGGAAGTTGTGGTTGTTGACGTAGGATATTGAAGCCTAGCGTGGCCATAAATATTTTCACGAAAAACGCCTGTCCCTATATATATATATATATATATATATATATATATATATATGTATAGAGAGAGAGAGAGAGAGAGAGAGAGAGAGAGCTAGTGATATTTCACGAAAAAATCGTGAGTACACGGTAAACTTCAAAACTATAAGAACCCAACAGCAGTTTGTTTATTACCATTGGTTGCTTGTATGCTTCAGAAGGTGTTTTCATATTTGACTGGGCCACTCAGAATTCTGCAACTTCGGCACCGCTCCTACATGATTCGTGTGAAGACATTAAAACCGTGTCAAAAAGTTATTCAGCCAATCAAGATAGGTAAACGACCCTATTGTTTTTTTATATAACTTGTTTATAAATCTTTTCGCGAAATTACATTACCCCTATATATAGCTGGAATGTGGAGAAACGCAAGGTTGCGTGTGCTATGTGGCTAGCGATACGAAAATTTTGCGAATTCATTTCGGGATAAAATAAGACGTCCAACACGTATATGGCGAAGTCACCTTCGCAATTTCATCACAGTTTATTAGACCCGCCCTGCGCACCTCTGAGCCAATAGCATACTTGCCAGGAAACATCTTGCGAATTCCATAACTGTCAGGTGTGGGGCAACAGCCAATAAACACACAGCTGAGGCTCCAGTATGCAGATGACTGAGAAGTCTAACCTACAGGTTACTGAACTCACGAAATTTTCCTATCCCTAGCTATGGCACGCGGATGTGAGCGAACAGCGGGTCACCAGAAGTGCAGTTGAGGTGAATAGGGTTGGGGGGGGGGTGATTTATGACCTCCAGTCACCAGTGCTGAGTGCTGAACCCGGCGTGGTCCGCCTCCACGCTGACGAAATACTCTCCCGCCGAACCTGCAACCAGGTTCATCTGGCACCTCTAGCGCCGTCACAGAGTATACAAGAATACAGATCCGAAATGCCGCGACGGCTCCTTTGGTTGTGGGCGTGCCCGCATCGAGTTTAAAGGTTTTGTTGAACCGACAAAGTATATTTGGCGCATCCAAATTAATAGTTCGTATATGGGCAATGAAATATTTTGTTGTTGGCTCAAAATTATTTTTGGTTGATGAAACTAAAGATTTGTCTTTAGTCCGATCGAGAATCGAACCTTGATCATCTGATTCCGAGAGCTGAGCTCTATTAACTTCAGCTAAATTGCCTACAGATGAAGCTGGAATTGTTTTAAATACCTAGAATTCAAATACTAGACAACGTGAGCAAATGCATATTTTAAGTTTTCCAGCTTTACTTTTAGTTTCCTGTCGAATTTGTTTTAATAAAACGTTTATACCACTATTGAGCATCTATATATGAGACAAATACTGTTACTAACCTAACTGTCAAAAAATATTCAAACAACTCTCCAGCTGTATTTTCAAACGAGGGAAATTAAATTAGTAGCGAAACACATTATATGTAGTTTAACCAAAGAAATATTTCGTTGACGGTTTTATTTAATTTGGTCCAACACAAAGGATTTTATTTTAATTGGTGGACTTCGTTAGAGGAACAAAATATATTTGGTTGGTTTTCAAGTTTTGTCCGCTCAACAAAATATTTTACAATGGCAAATTGATAAATTTTTTACTCTATACAAATAAATGCGTTGTTGGTAGTTCTCTCAGTGCGTTCTCTGGCTGGCTACGTAATATTCTGGGCATGAACCTTGTGTCTGATTGGTCACCACGTGCTGCGAAAGGTCCCCTATTGGCTTGGCCGCCGGCTGGCGTGTATGTTACAAATAACTGGTTGGCAAACGGTGTTCCGCCATGACGTTGGGTAGTAAAGTCGCTAGCTGACAATAAAACTACATTGAACACGTTGTAGACTACGCTTGGGTGTAGCTCGAGCAAACTTGATTTGAAAATTTCTTTGTTGTTCAGAGCAAAACTCGCATGTATGTGCAGTCTTTGTTCGGTTAGTGTTTAACACGACCTCACAAGAACACGACAGCGCAGAAACAATTATATTTATAACGATATAATTTCTTTTTTTTATAGCAACTCAAAGGGACATGCTTGATTGTAAATATTTTTCTACGATAAAGGTCTTTTGATTGGGTCGATATCAGCTTGGCTCTCCATTGGTCGATGACCGGCCAATAATGAACGCTGTAAAGTACAGGTAAGTGTCCGGTGTGGTATGGACCAATAGGGCGATGGTGAGTTCTAACACAGAAACCAACAGAACCGGTGTTCTCGCAGCAGTTAATATCGGTGACTAACTTCTAAAGTGTCCTAAGTGCCAGTAAATGTGTGCAGACCTCAATATGTTAACAAAAATATCTTCTTCCCCCCCCCTTTTTTTTTTCCACCAAACCCCCTTTATAGCGCCATACTGTGAAGGAAACTACTTTGTTTACTTCTCCTGATTTGTGCACTAGATTCTAGCGTGGTCTTTAATTGTACACCACGCACCATTCACAGATGTTTAGGGCCACTGATTTTTCGCGAAACAATCAGAGCACACACTAGACTTCAATACTATATACACACCTCGGCTGCTGTCTTACCTCCATTGGTTGATGGTGTCGTTTCCGCATATGACCCAGCCACTCAGGAATCCATAATTACAACACTGAACCTTCGTTATTTAGTGCGCCAACAGTTAACACGGACCAAAACAAGTTTCAGCCAATTAAAAACACTGGGCGTCCCTACAGTAATTTTTAATTGTACCTTGTCTCGAAATCTTTTGGCGAATTAACGTCAAAATGAGCTGATATTTCACTACCATGCTGCGTGTTGTCTGACTACGCTGTAGTGCTGTGAATGTAAATTTTTTTTCCTCCACGCTTGAACGGCCAAACCTGCAGCGCAGGTTACGGCCATAGAATGATGCGATGAAACCATTCTGTAGATTAGAGCCTGTATTCCACGATAACATTCTCCTTATAAGATAACCTACACTCTAAGAAATAATTCGGAAATTTACCATACCAGTGTATAAGCTTAGTAAGAATGCGGGAATAGTAATTTCTTGCCCTATAAATTTACTGTAGCGATCCTACATTTGCTCAGTAAACAGTCAAACGCGTAGCAAAGTTCCTAACTTTTTATAGTAGCGACGCTAAACATTCCTATATCAACAGCTTTATGTCTTTTATTATTCGTACAATACAATGTATAGGTAGGGATAGGAAAAATTCGCGAGTTCAATGACCTGTATGCTAGACTCCACAGTCATGTGTATACTCGAGCCTCAGATGTTTGTACATTGGCTGCTGCTCCAGAGAGTAGCCAGTGTTACTTCACACCTGCCAGTATGACACTCGCTACTTGTTTCCTTGCAAGTCTGCTATTGGCTCAGAGTCGTCCAGGGCGTGTCTAATAAACTGCGATCCAATTGCAAAGTTAACTTCAGCGTACACGTGTTTGACGTCTATCCTGTCCTGAGATGTACTCGCGAAATGTTCCTATCCCTATGTATAGGTTAAAACTTCCATTACAGTTTAGGAAGTTTAGCAGGGAATTTTATTACAGTGTATCCAAAGATACTTCTCTAATCGTCAAAGGACTATCCAAGGAATTGCCGTCAACCCCCAGCGCCTCTATGACGCGAGATCCGCCTGGAGCCATCAGGTGGGAGGAACGGTGTATTGAGGCGGCACAGTGACCTTGACCTCCGTTATTGTCGCGGGGTGGAGGAGTCACGACGAGCGGTGTTGGAGGTTATCGCGAATCACCCCGCCATTACAGTCCCGCCGAGGACAACTACCGTGTCTGGGGCGTCTTTAGGCGACTGTCGCGGCCCCAGGGAGCCACCGCAGGCGCCCCGCATCATTGCCGCAGTCTCGTAGCTAAGGCGGGGCCAGACATCGGCGCCTCCATGGCGAGGCATTCGCACCCGCCTCACCCCCCCCCCCCCCCGCCCCGTTTAAATGTTAAGAGCGCCCTGAAGAATTTGCGGATTCATTCTGGGACAAGCTAAATTTGAAAACATGTGTATTTATATACCTTAAGCCATTGGTCCACACGGTGTTTGACACCTCCTGGAGAACGGTGTCCAATTGTCGCCTTCCACTGTGACAGCTGACAGCCAATGTGCAGTTTATATCGGCATACCTGTACATAAGACTGAAGAGTCCACCCTGCAGGTCATTGAACTCGCCAATTTTTATTCCTTACCCCATTACCGTCCTTCCTCCACGGTCAATCCTTTCATACGGGGGCCGCGGTGTTGCAGTGGTTAGACTACCCTCCTCCCACCTGGGCTAACTGCTTTCGATTCCCGGCGCGGTCGCCCACGGATTTTCGTACGTGGGAATCGTGCCTGACGATGACGCTGGTTGGCGGGTTTTCTCGGGGATCTCCGGTTCTCCCCCGCCCTTGCGTTCCGGCTCAGCTACATCCTCACCTTGATTGGCCCTCATCGGTTCTCAAGACCCCGATGTTAACAAACGCCCAAACTTGTTCACTCCTCTTTGATAAGGGCTCGAATATTTCGCTAATTCTCTTTAGGACTAACTGTACTTTAAACACTTGCACGTACCTGTCAGGTTTGCAATTGTATCAGAAATTATGAGACTCGCCTATTTGAACTGTAAGCCAATAAGATACCTGTAAGAGAACAAGCGCCGAATACTGTGCTACCTGGTCTGATGTAAAACTGGCTACATACTGGGGTAGCGGCCAATGAACAGAAAGCTGAGACTCGATAATACATACGACGATGGAATCTAACACACAGGTCGTTTAAAATTCAGCATATTCTTGTCTCTACCCTTTGAGGACGGCGCAGATTTACTGGCACTCAGGACAAGGTTGAAGTGAGCTGCCTAATTATACACGGAAACAATTTGTTTGGCAGTATTTCAGTTTTATTCGGTTCAGTAATCCCACTCACCTTCGTCCTATTGGTCCTCGTTTCGCCGGACACGCCTACTGTACCCTGCAACGTTTCTTGACCAATGAAATCGCGCTTTTATTGTGCCCCAAAGAACGTGCCGCTTCACAGTCCGTCAAGTACATCTGAGGAGTATTTAAAGTTTCATTTCTACAAATTGCAATGTTGACTAGTTGTGATTTCTTTTACTTGCACTCCTAACGAGTTCAGCGAAATAGTAAAACTGTAAAAGAAATCCGTAACAGAAATGAAATTTCTCTATAAACGTAGCCCCGAGTATATGCGTGTGCACAACTCAAACGGTTAAGGGGATTTACACAATGCAGCAGGATTCGATATTTAGCAAAAACCTAACAAAAACCATGCTCGCAGTAGAAACCCATATTTTAAGTATGCAGTTGAATATTAAAATGTAAATTGGTTTTATATTAAGTAGCGTTTTCGCTTTTGCAATCGTTCTTACCAGCAGGCAAATATAAACAAATCGCTCTGGCGCACACTATATCTTGGTGGTTTGCTATTCGCTGTCATATACTACTCTTTCTGCTTAAGTTTTCGACTGTTTATACGCCTTAACAGTCCTGTCAACGAGGAACTGTTTCGGAAATTCGAGTAGCGAACGCGAGGGAGCAATAAGGGCGACACTTACGCACGTTCCAATCGCACAGACGCATCTACATGCAAGGTTATGACACAGAGCAGATGAGTACGCAGAGGCGAAACGTCATGGCTGTTCCTTTGATGTAGCCCACCAATACAACACTTGCATAGTTTGAAAAAGCAGTGATTTGAGGGATTGATGCTTTGTGGTAGTGGTATGAAAAGGTAATTTTCGCAAAAATATTTATGGACACGCTAGACTTCAATATCCTACGTCCATAACCACAGCTTCCTTTGATTATTGGCTGCGTGTCTACGTGAGTATACATGTTCTTATTTGACTTGGCCAATCGTAATAAAGTACCCCTATACTGAACACCCGTGATTCGCGAACAAACACTTGAAGCACGTGACATTGGAAACTATCCCTGTAGTCGAATAGATGTTAAGTATTAAAATATTATGACTAGAGCTAGGACAATTTCGCGAATTCATTTCAGGACAAGCTAGACTTGGAACCCGTGTACATTGAGATCACCTTTGCAATTGGATTACAGTTCACTAAACACTCTCTGGATGACTCTGAGCCAATAGCAGACTTGCAAGGCAACAAGTAGCAAGTGTCATATACTGCCAGGTGTGGAGTATCACTGGCTGCTCTATGGGGCAGCAGCCAATGAACAAACATCTATGGCTCAAGTGTACACAGGACTGTGGAGTCTAGCCTAAAGGTAATTGAACTCGCGAAATTTTCCTATCCATAATTATGACAAATGTACACATTTCGTCGCCCCTCAATCAACATATTGTACTTTCCACGGTGTCTCAGATGTTTAGCTACTTTGTCTTAACCCGTTGCGAAAATTAATTACTATACATAACTCCCTCCGTGTTTACGTTAGCCCACAGAAGAGGAAATAATGCAGACGAAGTGGCGTGGCTATTACTTTGACGAGGGGGTAGCCGTTCTCAGATTGGCTGCGTGGGAATCTGGTGGCAGGAAAGACCTCGTGTCTAACTAGCTACCGAGTGTTGCGAATTTTTTCCTACTAGTTGGCCTGCCCGCTGGCGTTTCCCTTAACAGGATCTGATCGGGGTGTAGTGGAGGTTTTGAGAGCCGATGAGGGTGAATCGAGATCAGTATGGACCAGCTCCGGAATGAAAGGGTAGAGAAACGGGAGATCCCCGAGAAACCCCGCTTACCAGCGGAATCGTCCGGCACGACTCACCGGGAGTGACCCAGCCGGGGATTGAACCCGGTTTGCATGGGTGGGAAGCGAGCAGGCTAACCGCTCAGCCACCGCCGTCCCTATACTTAAGTGATATGTATTTTTATCTTGTAAAGTTAGGAGTAAATTTTTTTCAAGTTTTTATTTTAAAATCGTTTAACTAAAGTTGATTACCCCATGGATTGTATAAATGATGACCGCAATGCACACCTTTCTAGAGTTGCTATATTTTACATCGTAAACACGCCTATAGTGTTTTGCTAGGTTAGTATTTATTTTTCTACTTTTTTTTCGACAGGCAGATTGGTGCCGTATGCGATGCTGGTGATTTGTATAAATTTCAGTGAATAACTGCCTAAGACGTAGGGCGCAGTGGATATGCTGTGTATTATAGCCTGGAGACAAGGGCGAGTTCGCATGAAGGCTTACGAAGTGTGGAAGTTAGTGAGGGGTAATATCCTGTGGAGAAGATCTTTGACTCTTACACTCTAAACCCTAATCAGTGCTATAAGTTAGACAAATAGGCCTACTAATTACATTTGAAAATATTATAATAATCATCTTCATAAAATATTATTATGTAGAAATCCACGACCCCGTTATTAATTTTACTAGAATTTCAAAATTTTAAATGCTTTTGTTAGAAATTTGTTTAAATGAGAATTTTCTTCGCTATATTTGGGTTTTAGTATTTCTGATTTTTATACATTATAGTTCATTTTTTAAATAATTAGTTCACCGATTTGACTGATTTTGTGATACGTGTCCGTAATTTTTCTCCAAAAGCTGGTAATTTTTTAAAATGTAAACTATTCGTAGTAAATTGAGCAATCTTGAAGGCGCTGCTATAGATCTACTTACATTCACATTGTGTATTCCTCCACCGTGTGTAAACATGAACACTACCATGGGCCAAATAACTTTATTCCTGCTTCAGTCAAATGATGTTTTCTAACTATCATAAATACAAATATTGTAAAATTTCCTAGTTTTCACATTTATTTATGTTTAAAAAAAAACAGAGAGCAAAAGGAGTCATTTTAATATTTACAGTGATACACGGAACTATTTTTCCTTAGTTGTTACCAACTTCGATGCGCGTACTATTCAGTGAGCCCGTTAAAATGCATGCAAGTGGAACAGTGGCATTTTTCAAATGTTTATTTCAAAACTGTTTATTAACCGTGAACAGCCTATATTAAATTTACCAGCAATTAGATATTCTGTTAGTAAGTTTAACTCCATCGAAAATTATTAAGTAGTTCAAATTAAGTTCTTGATTTAGTGTTTTGGAAATTTGTGCGCTGCGAGAACTTTCCATACCACCTTAACACCTTAACCTATTCATTAATATGTAGTTTCAGGTGTTGCAAAAAAAAAGAGATATTTGGTTTTACAGTACTTACAAATTTCTTAAATTAGCTGACACTTTGGAACCTACGGAAAATGTTTAAGTAGAGCCTTGTTACAAGAACAACCAGTTATAAAGTAGTTGCTGTACGAGCGGAAGCCAATAGCATTGTGCAGAGAAAGGCGTTGTTTGTATTGGCGCCATTTCCTGGACTTGTGCAACACCGGCCAATATTTCTCCTGCTCTGCAACACGTCAGATGTGATCGAGTAGACTCGGGATAGTACGTTAACCCTTTCAGTCAGTGTCTCCTCTATATGGGACGTTGCATTTGAGGAGTGGCTTCAATAGTCTGTACTGTACACAGCAGAATATACCGTCCAATGAGAAAGGTTCCCTACGGATGAGAGCCAATATACGCTGCTGAGACGTATGTTCTGCAGTCTCATAAACCACTGCTGCCAGTAACACACAACACAGATATATTTTTATTGGTCCCGATGTAAAATAAACGTCGTCTGGATATCAGTACAGTTCCGAACAAAAGATTTGTATGCTACAAAGCCTAAAATGGTATAGTTATTTTCGACTGAAAGGTTAAGGGGTTAAAAGATGCTTGTAATATTCGTCATTACTAGACACATGCAAAATTCGCGTTATCATTCGAATACAGAATGGACTTCAAACTCATGTGCGTTTGTATTTCTCTTTGTCATTGGACTACAGCTGGTTTGGCACGCCCTGGACGGCCTTAAACCAATCGGAAATATATAACAAAAACGAAAATATAGCTCAATCACGTGCAGCTTAGTCAAAAGGGACAATGGCTCCTTACTTTTGCAGGAGCCAATAAAAAAATGGCACTGACTCTGTTGTATATAGAGCGGTGAAATCTAGCGTGATGTCAGATAATAATGTGAATTTTGCATGTCTAGTCATTACCAAGTGTTTGAGTTGGGACTTTAGCCGCAGATAGCATGTGAAAGTTAGCCCCTGCAAACAAAGGCAACCCTCTAACCACCTGTGACAAGCGGGTATGTCTGATATCACCCCTGCGGCTCACACGTACATCAGTAGCGGCGAGTTACGTCCTACCTCTCCAGACAAAGTGGATTAATTCCTACATTCCGCTCCTCTTTGTAGATAAACCTGACTCCTCTCTTTCATGTTCTACTGGCCTCGGCTCCTTCACGTGTTTGTCTAGCTGGCTGCTGAGCGATCATTATTCCCTGTCAGATTTCGCCAGCTCCGGCCGACTAATTTATTACAAACTTTCTGAGATTATTATTATTTGCTTCTGAGAGGGTGGCGCTGAAGATTGATGGAATATAAACGCATGTTCTTTGGTCTTTCACTCTCGCCTTCTTCTTGCCTTCGTTCGCCCGTGTTTTGGCGCGCGCTCGTATCCCCAGCAGAAGCGATCACATCACTAACAATGCCATTTTATTTTGAAGATCTTTTCTGGCGCAGGTTTCGCGTGTATGCAGCCTTCAATAGCAGTTTTTACTTGCATTTAGAGGCCGTTGTTTGTTCCTGGTGGTCTCCAGTAAGGATAGTGTATCCCGAATGGTTAGAATGCTCTATTCTAGTCAAAATCTGTTGCGGTGAGGTAATATGAGCATTCCAAATTTCTGGCCCATTATACTTGCTATGTTTCGTGCGTAATAGGAATGGACACAGTGACGAGTAGAAAACATTAAAATACGTAGATTTACGGTGATAAATTTTATGACAAAGATTTCTCCTATTTACTTGTTCTCTAATGGTCATTATTTTAACATATATTATTACAGTTTCGTTTTATTTATATTTAATATCACTAAACTTCATCTTGTAAAGAGAAACACAGTAACATATATCTTCTCTACAAGATTGGTAATCAATGAAACTTGGAGTTTACTGTCTATACATGGGTTGCTTCATATGTGACAAAGTTTGAATTATTTTTTGAGGACTCACAATAGTATCAGCCAGTGTCTTAATTTATCGATGTCAGAAGTGAACCTAATACTTTTATTTGTTTGTTATATAAAATATATATGGTAAGTAACTTATTCCTTATTTCTGGCTCCACGTGGATATTTGCGTATTTCTTTGAAACCTGCTAGTTTGTTGCAGTAAATAATAACCTCAAAATAATGTAATGATTTTATAAAAATAATTTTCTTCCGCTTTAAATGACTCAGTAAATTATATATCGAAATTATTTTCCCGAATCTACCAGCCAGAGTCCATGTGCCTACATACGTCGTGTGTTAAACAAAACCGATATGACATAGTTGTTTTTCTCTGTAAGTTATTTGCTGTACACATATATTTTATTATACTCTTTCGAAACTCCGTGATAGAGTTTTATCGAGTCCCCGATAAGGCATGTATTATATAGTTTGTAGTCTAAACCGCCTCACCCATTGAAATAAAGCTGGGGAGTTCTTAAGAATTATTTAGAATAAAAATTACTTATTGTTACATTTTTCCACGCCACAGAAGATGTAATACAAACTTATCTAGAAGAAAAATCGATTGGTGAAGATTACACCTCAAGAACTGCCAACATTTTCCTTGCCGGGCGAAAATATTGATAACCTTTCCGTTTTCAACTTTTTCAGCTAAGGGAGTAAACTCCTAAAGAAAACTGAATGTGGAAGTGTGATAAATTTAAAATATTCACTCAATATGGCCTTCAGACGTAGGTAGCTTGGAATCTAACGAAATAAGAACTGATAAATAAATAGTGGACTCGAAAGTTATAAAGTGATTGATTAAAAAAAAATAGATAGTGGTTTCCCGATGAGAACCAGATATTGTCCAATGAGCTGTAAACGATTGAAAAAGGAAACAGTTATACTTTCCGTGTGAGTGGAGTCTTTTGATGCCAACCGCGGTGTTGCGTGCGACTTCCGTTAAGTTAGGGTCCCCGGTGAACATAGGTGTTTATTATCCCTGTCGGGCGGTGCATGACAAGCTCCGTGTGTTGGCGTTGCAAGCTGACAGCTGTTTGACAGCTTACTGCCTTCAGACGTCTTGCTACTTCTTCAGAGTTGTATTCAGCGAGACTCGTATTTACTGGCACATGAATAACATCCGCACGTCATTCTTCGCTCGGTGCAGGATCAGCACGCCCAGAGACGAGAAGCAGACTGCACGAAGGCGAAAAATATTCTGTGACATGCCAGGACCTGGCTTGGAACCACGGACTCGCCGCTGGTAGATCAAACAATACATGGCCAGAGTACACAACTGTCCATCCATGGACACTACCAACATTTCTAAAGGACTGCTTATGTTCTACTTTCAGATTATTCCTCCGCCTCGTGCAAACAAAGACTAACCACGTTTAGAAATAATTACACCAGAGGAACAGTGCAGCGCATTTGTTCACTGTTAAAAATTTCTGTATATTTACGGAATGTTTTACGCAAATGTACCGGTATATACGGAAAGACAATCCGTAATGACGAAAAACGGAGTTAAGTCCGTAAATAAAAAATACGGAAAGTTTCCGTATTCCTTTTGGCTTCGAGCTACGGGAACGAACAATGCCGATTCTACACGAAGCTTTCTTCACCGCTGTAACAATAGAATTATCGTTTCTGCGGCAGTTAAGGTTATCCACGCAACTACGGCCTATTCTTTCAAACGTTAAAAGATTTGGCAAATTTTTTTGACTGGTTCAAACCTCGCTTAAGTACAAAATATTTTAACTTTTTTATATCAGTCTTTATACACGGTTAAACACCCACATAATGAAAATTTAAGACATTTTCATTATCTCTTTATTTTACATGGAAAGTACAGAAAACTAACTTGGAAATTAACGGAGACGTTCCGGGAAATTTACGTAAAGTCCGTTTCTGAAAATCAGTGTGTCCATAATTTTACGGAGAGTTTACGGACACTTCTGGATAAATTTTTACCAACACTTTTCCGTAAAATGAATGATTTTTTTTTAAACAGTGATTCTTTCTCAAGTATGATAATATTTTTCATAAAAATATTTCATACTGGGTTTTACCAACGCACCTGTTTTCTCTCGTTTAATTCATGCTAACTACACATTAACTATTATAATTGATAAAAGATATATATAAATTAAAGTTCAATTTAACCTAAAGTAAGATACTTTTATATTGAATGAAGTACAAAACGCTTGTGGTACATGATATATACAGGTAGTGGCAAAATTGCATGTCAATATTTCGGGTAAACCTTCCTCACACCTGGAGGAAGAAAAAATGTTACATGAACATAGTTCCGCAAATGCTTCGTTTCTTTACTACATCTCGTAATACATAATGTAGAGTGCATGACCCGCGGGCTGGATCATCGTACTGTGGAAGGTCATCGCAACTATAATTAGCAGTCCCATATCAGCCCTCGAGGAGCCTTGATTTTTTTAATCCAGTAGACTTTTATTTGTGGGGGACGCTTAAAGGCACTTGTGTATGCAACCCGAGAGGACGATTGGACAGCTTTCGTAACACTATTTAGGGGGGGGGGGGTGCAGGACATTCAAGGATACTCCAGGTTTGCATCAACGCATCCGGGATTCCATGCAACGGCGGGTTTATGCATGTACTCGTGTTGATGGAGGGCAACTTGAACATAGTTTTGACGATAAGCTTCAACACATCTCTAACTAATTCCTGTGCAGTCCTTACTGTTTTAGGTGTAGTGTCGTGGCGCTGGGTGTCGTGTATCACGCAAACAAACGCCACGATGGCGTTCCACAGTAACGTGATCCAGTCCGCGGGCCATGCACTTACGTATTGTATTACGAGCTGTAGTAAAGAAACGAAATGTCTGTGTACCTACGTTCATATAACATTTTTCTTCATCCTACAGACGTGAGGAATGTTCCCCTGAAGTATTGAGATGCAATTCTGCAACACTCTGCATAGGAAACAACCAAACACGTCACACATGACGTAATATTTCAAAAGTTTCATTCTAAAAGTGCGAAGAAACCGCGATTAGACTACACGTTACTCACGACTACTTTATTTAGCCGGTAGTGTAGGCCTACACACTGTTAAAAATATCCATATTTTTTGCGGATTTTCTTTTGTAAATGTACGGTGAACATAAGGAAAAGCAGACCTCAGTGGTGAAAATGGAGCTTATCTCCGTAAATACAAGCCACGGGAAGTATATGTATTTCCTGTATCTTCGGATTTCGGAAACGAAAAATGCCAGGTTCGCGTGTATCTGCCATAGCCACTGTAAGCTGAAAATTACCGTTTCTGCGGCAGATAGGATACCCACACTGCTTAGATCTATTTATTCAAACATCAGAAAATAGCACCAGATGTCTGTAACAGTCAACAACAATTAGAATATCAAAGTTATACAATAAATGGTTATAAGTAGAGACCAGGGAAATTCGCGAGTTCAATGGCCTGCAGGCTAGACTCTACAGTGCCGTAGTCAAGTATGTCGATATTGACTGCACATTGGCTGTCAGCTGTCACAGTGGAAGGCGACGATTGGGCCAGCGTTCTCCAGGAGGTGTCAAACACCGTGTGGTACCAATGGCTTAAGTTATATAAACACGCACGTGTTTTGAATTCTAGCTTGTCTCCAAATGAACCCGCGAATTCTTCAGGTCTCTATATATAAGAGGATCGTAGATGGGTTATTAGAGTCACGGGCCACCGAAATTTTAACTCAAGTACGAATCTCGCTAAATTATGAAATATTGTTATATTTCTTGATTTTTGTACACATTAGAACTCGTGTATGAATTTTTTTCTTTGTTATGAATTTTCAAAAACTGTAGATGCAGGAAACCAAAGAGGAAATTTATTGGGAATATCCGTGAATTTACGGAAAAAAATCTTGTGAAATTTGTGCAAAGTCCGTTTTTTTTAAAGCAACGTATCCGATCTTTTCCGGAAAGTTTCCGCAAGAGTTCTAACGAATATTTAACCATCACTCCCCCTTTAGATTAAGGATAATTTGCTTTAACAGTACTCTGCGAGGTCAATGCCTAATCGTCTGTCCTGCGGGTAACTGATTCCGAAATCGTGCTACTTTTCTAGGCTGAGTTGATCATATTATAGGATATTCAAGTTAAAGTGAGCACTTTTGAAAGCCCTCTCATCGGTTGGAAAATAGTCAATAAATATATATTATTTTAGCCATAGACGTTAACTTCCGAGTTTGGTGGAAGCCATCGTGTGCGTGGGATACCATATCACTACACACCAGAACATTACAAACTGAACATAAATAAATTAAATACGTGTGGCAGCACCCGCGACAATCGTAGCTTCCAGTTCGATACTACATATATCAGTGCGCTAGGTCTGGCAGTCTACACAAACATGATCCAGCTCGCATCCCATACAGTGTCCGTTATGTAATGGGAGCTGTTGTAAAGAAAGGAAGCCTTTCTGGACCTATGTTCATAACTTTTTTCCTTCCTCTATAAATGAGGATTTCTCCCCCGAAGTATTGACATGTATTTTTGAAACACTGTAGAGTTTGTCTATACCTTAACCTACCTAGTTTATGTCGAAATCACACGAGATAGCAAGCTGCAGGTTGTGTCACTGGATAAATAAGGGGGTTTTTTTGCACTGTCAGAGAAGAAGTGGACCAGGAAATGTCTTGATGAGTTGTATTACGTATGACCTCTCTTGTATCACTTTGTTCGTTCTGTCTGTCTCGGCAGATTCTGCTCCGTCATCCCGAAACACTTCATTAAAACCTTCGCATGTTTTGTAAAGTCTGTGGCGTTAGAAGGAAGTAAGTCTCCGTACGTGAACAACTGGGTAGTGATCAGCCAAATTCTCCGTGCTCTTTCGGGTCTCAAGACCTCCCTGCTAAGAGCCGCCCAAATCTCTTATCTTCCTTCGTGCTCTTAATGGAATTTTTACCATTTTATATAGTTGTATGACTCTCACATGCTCTCGCGAATAGTTTATTGAACTGAACTGAAGTAATGGTTCTCCCAGTATAAGTCATTGACCATTTGTTGCATTCATCAGCGTATTAAGATTTCAGAGTTCCAAAAAAGCCTCATCTAGTGGCTGCATTCTGTCGCTGTCATCAAGTGTAAAAGTAAGCAGATGAAAGTCATAATTAGAGACCTGCAAAATTCGCGTTATTATGTGGGGACACTTTAAACTTCAAACTCAGGTATCTTTGGCGACCAGTTTTTTCATTGGACCATTCTTTGCTTGACACGCCCTGGGTAACTCTGAGCCAATAAATAAACACTTCACACTGGTCTAGTCCAAACACGCGCAGTCCAGTCAGAAAGGGAGTGGCTCCACATTTATGCAGCAGCCAATAGAGAAACACCAGCCCGAGTATATATAGTACTGTGAAATTTAGCTTGATGCCAAATAATAACTCGAATTTTGCAGGTCTCTAGTCATGATCAATGCAGGAGTTAATGACTTCTAGTGTTATACATGGATAATGGTTTCCCAACAAAAGCAGCAGCTGTTAGCTGTTGTATTTTCCTTCAAATAAAACATTCAGTCTATAAAAAAGGTCATAATTTACATAATCCGACTCAGAACACATTGCGATTATTTCATCAGTGTCTCCAACTAAATGTTTCTTTCTCGTCCCCTTACATGAAAATATTACTGCAGGCTGGATTATAAAAACATACCATTGACAGTACGCCTAAATGTGATACCCTCACCTCACTTTCACCGCACAAGAGACTTTACGAACGGGTCCCTTCGCCTTGCTCGTAAACATTTTGCACTTCCTTGTTTGGAACTGTCTAAAGATCACATTAATCTCTATTAAAATTTGCCCCAAGTGTAAATGTGTACTTTGTGTACTTATGCCGTGTTCTGCGCGCCAAACCTTGTTTTGAAGTAACGATATTTGCAATATTTA
Organism: Dryococelus australis; assembly: GCA_029891345.1. Classification (NCBI taxonomy): domain Eukaryota; kingdom Metazoa; phylum Arthropoda; class Insecta; order Phasmatodea; family Phasmatidae; genus Dryococelus; species Dryococelus australis. The sequence goes on along the minus strand of CM056998.1, from coordinate 193,716,433 downwards.
CCGGAAACTTGTGGTGTGTTTACTGAAAGGCCGGCTTGTTTTATTTTAATCTGTATAATCAAAGCATACTGTACGTAATATGTAAACACCTGAAAATTTCGCGGATTAATTGTGGGACAAGCTAGAATTGGAAAACTTTCACATTTGTGTCACATTTTCCATTGTTCCGCGCGTTATTTAACGCCTCCTGGAGAACCCTGGGCCAATGAGAAACAAACAACAACCAATGGACAATCGATATCAGCACGGTCGCACATAAGACCGTGCAGTCTAGCCTGTAGGTCGTTGAAGTAGCTAATTTTTCAGGTCTTGAGTAATATGTGACACGTGAATCCATAAAACCGAGCACCCCCATATATAAAATGTGCTGCAAATTGGGATTCTTGGTAAGTTGTTAACATTGGTTTTTAACGACCTAGAAACTTAACTCAAGTGCCACATTTTACACGTTTGAGCAGTGTAGACATGTCGATTCCAGTTGAGTAACTGCTTTAAATTTGAAATGTCCTAACGCAAGTTTAACCTTTGTCACTGTTACAATAGGCTTCTCTTGTAGTTAGAGCGTTTACACTTTACAGGTAGGAATCTCAAATGATTATGTCTTTGTTTACATATATATAAACACACACACACACACACACTCTTCGCCTTTATAAGAGTAACTGGAGGATGTAATAAACACAAACAGAATACCGCTTTACGTATCAGCTACAACTCCTCTTTCATTATAGTATCAGCTACAACTCATCTTTCCTTATAGTATCAGCTACAACTCCTCTTTCCTTATAGTATCAGCTACAACTCCTCTTTCCTTATAGTATCAGCTACAACTCCTCTTTCCTTATAGTATCAGCTACAACTCCTCTTTCCGTATAATATCACGTGGCAAGCTATAATTCTGAGACGAGATATTGTAAAAATGTGGGAACAGAGAATGCAATTTAATATACGATCTGATGGGCATATCAAAGAGTTGGTGGTGCTATACTTGTGTATATTGTTTATCAACTGCACATTGGATTGTCTCAAAACAAATATGTTTATTTAAAAAATGTGATTTTTTATTAAATTACACTAACGCAATAAAAAATAATTTCAAAATAATTTATCCCAAGAAACGTTTTTTCCATCATGTCTCTTGTACTATATAGCCTAAAACGAATGCATTTACTTAAAAAACAAGAAATCGTGCGTTTGTAGATAGGCTGGTTCAATAAAACTGTATATGTTACAGAAATCCCGGAGGTTCGTACCAATTGAACTGGTGATGTTTACACCAGAGCGCAATCTGACCTGTGCATGATTCTTGCTGTCGTCTATACGATATCATTCCAATACTAACCACACAGAATGCTGGTTGTACACTTGGGGATGTGAATTTTTATCCTGTGTTATTGTTTATTTCCCAATATATTTAGTACTTTAGTAATATTACACCAGACTGTATGAAATAACTTTTAACCTCATTAAAATTAGTAGATGTGATACAAACGCATGACCTAAAGCAGACGATGTCTCAGAGAACAGCCTTTTATAGACTTAATCAGTGTGACCGGCAGTTTTCTAGCTACGAAATGCAATGTAGTGCCATAGCCGTACGCAGACAACCAACCTGCCCTAATCTACACTAGTTAAATAAGAACAGTAGTTTTCATTCCCGTTCCAATTTCCTTACAGTTAACTCCGAACAATTTTAAACAACGGTGAGATAAATACTTCAGAAATATCGTCGTTGTGTTAGTTATCAGAATGAGATTCACGCAAACTATGTTTTACATCTCTTTCGATAAAGCTCGACCGTCATACCATATATATAATTAGGGATAGGAACATTCCGCGAGTTCATTTCAGGACAAGATGGACGTTAAACACGTGTACACTGAAGTTGACTTTGCAGTTGGATCGCAGTTTATTAGACACGCCCTGGACGACTCTGAGCCAATAGCAGACTTGCAAGGAAACAAGTAGCGAGTGCTATACTGACAGGTGTGAAGTAACACTGACTACTCTATGGGGCAGCAGCCAATGAACAAACATCTGAGGCTCAAGCGAACACATAACTGCGGAGTGTAGCCTAGAGGTCGTTGAACTCGCGAATTTTTCCTATCTCTACCTCATATAGCCCTATATTACAAAGTATTTCAAGCATTTTTTTTAGAAAAAAATTATTGTATATTTCGATGGTATTTCTTACAAGAGGTTAAAAAAGGGGGGGGGGGGGGCTAAATATTTTCAGTACTGCTACGTAGAGAGTGCAAACAGTAAGGATTTATTTTGTCTTGTCGGAGCCACTGACATTTCTCATTGTTTGCTATAACTGATTGAGAAACTATTTTGAAATGGCTAGTGATAGTTCTGACTGTACGTGGTTGAACATTCATAACCAGTTTGCGATTCTTCACCACGTGTCAGTTAAATCTAATACATTTGTGAATATCACCCAGGCAAATGGAACTTATTCACTTACTCACCAATCAGACGATGAAGGATGACTACACTACACTACACTCGGAATCTCAGACAGCAATGACCTTTCCTAGGGTAGCTGATTCGGAAACAGCGCTGCGCTATGACACGTTCATATCACTAGGGATAGGAAAAATTCGCGAGTTCAACGACCTGTAGGCGAGAATCCGCACAGTTATGTGTATACTCGAGCCTCAGACGTTTGTTCATTGGCTGTTGCCCCATGGAGTAACCCAGTGGTACTTGACACCTGGGAGTATGGCACTCGCTACTTGTTTCCTTGCAAGTCTGCTATTGGCTCAGAGTCGTCCAGGGCGTGTCTAATAAACTGCGATCCAATTGCAAATTCAATTTCAGCGTCCACGTGTTTGGCGTCCATCTTGTCCTGAAATGAACTCGCGAAAAGTTCCTATCCCTACATATCACTAATCACAAAACAATGCTCAAGCCATATTAGGGGCCGCAGTAGCGTAGTGGTTAGACCACTCCCCTCCCACCAAGGCGAATCTTCCTGATTCTCGCGTGTGGGAATCGTGACGGACGATGCCGCTGATCGGAAGGTTTTCTCGGGGATATCCCGGTGCTGCTCCATACCTCGCTTCAACAGAAGCGACCCTCAAGACCTCGATGTTAAGAGTCGCCGAATTCTCTCCACTCACTCCACTGCTCTAAAACTTGTTCGTTCATATAACGAAACCGGTTGTTTGCCCGCCAGAGCAGGTCACGCATGAGGTATGTATTGTATTCGACACCCGAAACCATAAATTAATGCGTGAATCGAAGTTTCTACTGGTTCGATCGACCGCGTCATGTCAGTGCACAAACTTAACTGGTAATTTCTCGCGCCCTCTACTTCCATTCAACTCGGCATGTCGAATTCGTCAATGAACCGCGGTGATAGGTAGTGGCGTTCCACGCAACGTGGAGGCGGTTGAGGAAGGGAATTTGAGGAGGATGGGGGGGGGGGGGGGAGGGACGTCACGAGGTCACCTTTGTCGTGACCTTGTGACCGACTGGCCGCAGTGTTGCCAGGCGTACCAGAATTCTGGCATTGGTACCAGATGTTCTATCTCGATACCAGTCACCAGACTTTTCTCATTCTGGTACGCATTTACACCAGCTTTTTGTTGGCTACAGAAATTTGCTAAAATTTACTGATATAACTAAAGTATCTGTTAATTTAATGTAGTTTCTAAACTAAAATAAAATAATTGTGTATCAAAACTACATAAGAGTATTTTACGTAATATTCCACTTGTAATTTGTAGCCATGCATATTGTTAAACGAGTGCCGGTAAATAATCTCCTAGCACGCTGAAAAAAATACGTTTATTACAAAATATAACCAATAGCAATCCACAATCATAAAATAAAAGATTCTAACTGTTGTTTTAAAATTACGCTAGGTTTTGTCTGGAACTTAAAACTACTGTAATGTAATTGCAATTGCTATTTTCATAGGAGTGGAGAGTAACTCCTTTTGATTAGAGTACCGGAATTGTCCGGCGCATGATTAGGGACAGGTGTTTTTTCGCGAATATATCTCAAAACTAGTTGTACTCCAAAACACTTTTGTTCATGTGCGCTTTCGTGGTTGGGTGATTTGAAATGCCACGTGCCTCAAGTGTCTGTCTACGAATCATGGACGTTCATTGTCGAAGTACTTTATTACGATTGGCCCAGTCAAATAAGATCTCACGTAGATACGCGGTCAATAGCCAAAGGAAGATGTGGTTGTGGACCTAGTATATTGAAGTCTAGCATGACCATAAATATTTTCGCGGAATACGCCTGTCCTTACGCATGAGACCAGAATTTCACTTTCCTTATCTGTAGAGATGGTGGAAAATCGCGAAATTGTTTTGAGCCAACATATCTTCTATAACACTATAACTAGTATTTTCTTCCATGATTGAATGAACAAGGTTTCGACTCGGCTCTCTTTGCAGACCAATCACTGACGTTCTACCTTGTAGTATCAGAATCCTCATAGGTTCAATGAAATGGGATTGTAGCGTCATACGTGCATAACAGCCAATAAGGAAATAGAACTGTCGGACATGTGTACCGTACGTTGAATCCTAGCGAACAGTCAACGTTTTCCGCTATAAACCGTCATCCCTACCTATCTGTAGAGCTACGAGTATTTCGCGAATTCGTTAGGAGGAGAAGTAGGCTCTTGTTATTTCCTCCTACTGTTGTGATTGGACGACAGTTGTTTACACACGCCCCGTCTAACTGTGAGCCAGTAGTAAGCCAGTGTGAGTGAGTGTTTAACAGTCCCATATAGAGGCCTCACTTGATCACAGCAACCAATAAGCAAGCGATAATGCCTCTAGTGTATAGAGAGCTGTTCAACCTAGCTTGCTGCCAACTCAATCCGCGAGATACTCGTGGCTCCACCTATGAGGCAACATTGACTGGCCGCGAGGGAAGTATAGTCGGGCTGTGGTACGCCAATGACGAGTGGTTTGTAACAGCTGCCTCTGCCACACTGCTGCAGCTCTGCGATGCCCCAGGGAGCCGCGTGCACAGTGCCTTTGTTTACATCACTTCTCGCCCTCTCTTTCTCTCCACCTCTTCTGCAGCTCCTTGTTTTAGCACAGTCGTCAGTAACTCTCCACTCTCCTCATGTTGGTGTTTCGCGTCCCACAACTTGCTACTTTCGCGCTGTGACCTATCCTTTTAAGAGTTATTCGGACCTGCGTGTTTTGTGTGAAATAGTTGTTTGCGCGAATACGCTTATCTCTGTAAATAAATGTTCTGCGAATACAACTTTTTGTCAGAAAAGATAAAACAAAACAATTACCTATATCCCTATCGTTTTACTTTTGTCATATTCAGTATATTCCCGAAGAAGAAAATTCGTGAAAATGGTCAAATATCTCATTTTTAAAGCTTGCCTGTGCAGTTTCCTTAAACGGCAAGGGAAAAGTACAGAGATATAGACGTTGTTTAATCTGTGGTCTTTTATCGCGTGTAATAAAACCCCTATGTTACAGATCTGACTTGCACAGTACAGCGCCACGATGGAAACACTGCACGACTTGCGCGTAGGAGCGATGAGACACTAAGGTGTGCGTGTTAGTGTCGCCCGTATCGAGCCCTCGCTTCTTGACCTTGGACGCGCAGCTCCAACTAACTCTTAAGGGCGCTGCTTACAAAAAAAAAATGCATTATTTTATGCGTAAGAATTACTGTTAAAATTGTAGACTTTAGATACAAGTCAAATTTGCAGACACCTGCAAAATTCGCATAATTATTTGGGGACGTATTAAACTTTGAACAGGTGTACCTTAGCAGTATGTTTGCCTTTGGAGCATTATGTACCTGACACGTCCTGGGTAGCTCTGCGCCAATAACTGAACATTTCACAATTGTGTGCCCAAATCACGCACAATTCACTCAGAAAGAGCGTGGCTTCATACTTATTCATCAGCCAATGGAGAAACAATATCGGCTCCAGATCATACAATACTGTGAAGCTTAGCCTGATACCGAATAATAACGCGATTGTTGCATGTCTCTACCAATTTGTCGTATAACAGTTTTGACTGCATATTATTTATAATGGAATATTATTGGGATGTACTGTACAAATAAAAAATAAACTCACCCACTTAAATGAGATCATTCATGTTGAAGTAAGATGCTACGAAATACTTCGAAACGGTCTTTAAGATCACACTAAGAATATTTTTAGAAGTTTTAAAAATTATTTAGAATAAATAAATTTTCCTTTTTATATTTGTAGGAGTCTATAATTTTTTTGTAACTAAAATGTTGCAATGCGTACCTTAAAATGATCTTAGCGACATGACCTTTCAGTCACCCTTGTTAGGTGAGCGAAGAGTGAGAAAAGTGATTTGAGCGGATCTCAACATCGAGCTCTTGAGAGCCGATGAGGGTGATTATGGGGAAGTGTGTAGCAGCGCCGGAATGAAAGGGGAAACGGGAGATCCTGCCAACCAACGGCATCGTCTGGCACGATTCCCACACGCGACAATCATAGAGTGACCCGGCTGGGGATTGAACTGGTTCGCCTTGGTGGGAGGCGAGCAGGCTAACCGCTAAACCAACGCGGCCCCTACCCTCATTAATTTTTCTGTAAACGGTTGCATGTGTTTTGCTTGTAGCTACGTCCGAAGAATATTAAGTAGTAATTTTTACATGCCAAAATGCAACCAAAAAATACATTCCCAAATATTTTATAAGAGGAAAGAGAACTTTTAAATAGTGTCTACAAGTAAAGCAATATTTGTACAAATATAAAAAAAGGAAGTTATCAAAACAATTATGAGACTACTTTGCTGTACAAGAATGGAAATAATGTTGACGAAGTTCTTTAAATGTTAGATGGTAGGTGGGTCGACGTTTTGTCGATAGCGATATCCTTAGAGTGAGTGAAGAGATTTGGGCGCGGTTCTTAAAAGCGAGGTCTTGAGAGCCGATGAGGGTGCTTGAAGTGAGTATGGAGCTGCTCCGGAATGAAGGGGCCGGGGAAAAGGGAGGTCCCCGAGAAAACCCGCCGACTAATGGCATCGTCCGACACGATTCCTACTTGCCAAAATCCGGTGACCCGGCCGGGGATTGAACCCGGTTCGGCTTGGTGGAAGGCGAGCGTGCTAACCGCTTAGCCACTGTGGCATCAATATCCTTAGAGATGCGACCAGAAACAAATGCATTTCTAGGTAAACAATTACGACTACATGTATAGGAACTCGAAAACAGAATGCCTCGTAGGTACAATAAACTAGCGTGCAACGAATTTAATTACTGAGGCAGGATTTACATCATTAACTTCGGTAGTAATCAGTCTGTTAAGTTTTTGTAGAACGAATTTGCCAAAATAAAATATTTTCAGGTACGTCAATTTGGAAACAAGTGCGTGAGTCAGTTAAAAGACGTTAGTTCACATGGCCTATCGTACTTGCGTGCAGAGTTCGGTGGGAATATATTGACTACGGTTCCCGCGAAATTACAAAAGTTTATTTATTCATGTGCACTATCTTACAAAATGGCGAACGAAAGAGGCTTTGTGTAGACATATTTGAGTGTTGTAAAAGGTACTGCCAGCACACAAGGTAAAGCTGAAATTTTAAATTGGTTACTCGGTTTCGTAGATATAGAATACTTACTGAAAATATTTATGTGGCCGCCATTTTAAAAATAAATGTCTGGTTCACTTAAAACATGTCAGTTTACATGGCTTAATGTTGTACTACTCGCCTGTCAAATTAAGAAGGATTCCTTTGATTATTTGCGAAGTATGGCAAAACTTAATTTATTCGTGTAACACTATCTTATAGAATGGTGGACGTATTTAATGATAGTGTTAGATACTTCCAGAATAAAAAGATAAGTTGAAATTTGTTACATTGTTTCGAAGATATAGTGTAGCAGTGTAAAATGTTTATATGTCCGCCATTTTGAAAACAGTAATAAGACCCACTAAAACATGTACGTTTCGTCACATACCATTGCATTACTTGAGGGTCAAGTTTGGTAGAAATCGGGTTACCGTTTCCCAAGACATAGCATTAAAACTATATTTTTCATGTTGCACTATCTTTAAAAATGGAGGACAAAAGAAGCTATGTATTGACGCATTTGATGCTTGTAAACTATAATACTAGCATAACAACTTTGGTGGAAATTGGTTAAACTGTATGGTAGATATTGCAAACGTACCTGACATGTTTATATTGCCACCATTTTGAAAATACGTGACCTAGTCATTTTAATTGCATACCTATCTTAACATATCATACAGAATTATTACTTACATGCCAAATTTGGCAGCAATCGGTTGTGTAGTTACCGAAATATAAAATAAACGCTTTATTTTTCATGTTGCACTATTTTACAAAATGACGGATTAAGAATACTATCACTTCGTCAATTCAATTCAATGTTTACATCGAGCGCTGCCAACGTAACAAATTTATTTCCCGAATTATAAATTTAAAGCTTCATTGTGTATATGTGGACTATCTCCAAAAATGGCTGATCAATAACATTTGCGGTTTTTAAATTTAATACTTACATCGTGCACTTGCCTCGTATAAAACTTCGTTTAGAGTTTAAATTGTTCCCGGAATATAACATTAAAGTTTTATTTTTAAAATTGCGCTATCTTCTAAAATGGTCTATTATTAACTCTTTTTTTTTTCTTCATTGCTTACATTGTACACTGTAAACGTATCGAATTTGATTTAAATTGGTTTTATGCTTCCCAAGATATAACGTATAAGTTTAATTGCTATGCACTGTCTTCCAAAATGGGGTAGACCTATAACAATATCTATAAATGCAATGTTAACGTTATGCAAAATAGTTTTAAATTGGTTAAATAGTTCTCGAGATATAACATAGAGCCCTCAATCTTAAAATTGCCGCAATTTCGAAATCAAGTTCCTGGCAAATTGAATAATTTTAAAGCCTGATGTACTTTCTAAGTACTGTATATAGACCTAGTTTAGTGAAATTCTTATGCCTGGTTTAAAAGTTATTAAGAGGGGACATACATTTCAGGCAGACAGTCGGTGATTGCATAAGCCTATCTTTCATTTTGAAAGTAGGTTAAAAAAATGAATTTTTTGTCGTGACCAGCCGCTTTAAAGGCGCATGTCTACCTGAAGACGTTTTCCGCTTTTGAGGTACAAAATCAACGAAGCTTTAAGGGTGACAGTGGTAGGCGCCGCATCATATATCATGTGCCCTGTCGCCGCTAAGCGCAAGGTTCCAAGCTGGCGTGAGCGCTTTCCGCCATACAAAGTTTATTGTGGGAATTCAAGCGTTGACCCTATATTTGTAGGTAGAAAATTTGTAGCGAAGTTCACTGTACAGCTGTATACTATGTAGTTTCCAAAGTATTTCCCGCGAATATTTTAAGCTATAACAGCCTTGAAATGTTGTATTTTGCCATGTTGTAGAGCTTCGAAATAATGTTTATTACAAGCATGATATGCTGAAATATTCTCGTGTGCAAGCACATTGTGTGCACGTGAAATAGTTAGTCTTGAAAACGTGCATTACAAACTCATTGCAATCAAGTTCGCGTGCCAGATGTACGGGCGCCTTATGCAGGATATTGAATAATTGCATGAAATGACTTCGGAGAAATATTCCTCACATCTGGAGGATAAAAAATGTTACATGAACATAGGTCCGCAAATGCTGCTTTTCTTTACTACAGCCCGTAATACATGACATACAGTGTATGGCCCGTGGACTGGATCATGTTACTGTGGAATGTCATTGCAGCGTTCGTCTGCATGATGCACGACACCTCACACTACGACACTACACGTAGAACAGAAGGCACTGCACAGGAATAAGTTACACATGTGTGATAGCTTATCGTCGACACTATAAGATGTGTTCAAAATGCACTCCATCAGCACGAACACATGCATCAACCCGCCAATAGCATGGACACCCGGATGCGTTGATGAACCCCTGGAGAATTCCAGATTGTTTCGCAACCCTCCACAATACTGTTACGGAGGGTGCTCACATCGTCCACTGGGGTTGCATACACACGTGCCTTTAATTGTCCCCGCTCATAAATGCCTAGTGGATACAAATCGGGGCTGCCAATTACAGCTGCAATGGCATTCCAAAATAGCATGATCCAGGCCCGCGGGCCACACACGGTATGTTATGAATTACGGGCTGTAGTAAAGAAACGAAGTGTTTGAGGACCTATGCTCATATAAAATTTTTTCATCCTTCAAATGTGAGGAATGGTTCCTCGAAATATTGTAATGCAATTTTGAAACATGCTGTATATTAACATAAAAAATATGGTACACGCACCTTTGCTCTTCAAAAATGTCTGTTCAGTAATAATGCCTAAATATATTCTCAAATCACACAGAATAGTGATTTACTCTTTAAATGAATATATATTTAAATAGATAAAAATGTGAGTTTTTTATGCAAATGTTTAATAGTACTGCTTAATTTTTATTAAGACTTCACAGTAGAGATGTTCGATTGCTCTGCAACAAATGTGAATGTTTTCTAATAATTTACCCGAATATTTAGATTGTAGGTGGTCGGGCGTGTTAGCAAATATTTATATACATAGTATTTTAAAAACATGTGGGGCTACCGCGATGGCGAAGTCCTTACATTGAGACAAAGTTGAAATACAGTGTCGAGTTGTGTTTGTTGATGATCCTTGGTTGGAAAAGTTTGATAGCTTCTTACAACTTAATTGGAGACTGCCGTTAGTCTACTTAGGCACCGCCGATTTACCGCGCCATTTGCACTTCTGGGCTGGAAATTCAGGGTATCTCTTCGCGTGGTCTTATTTTCACGTGTTGACAAGTCGTACACAATATATAGATAATTGTATACATAAATGCCTTAGTTATTTGGGAAACTCCCGATTCTCGCAAAAAGAGATCACGGTCAGGGGTTTATCTCAGATCCACTTTCGTGACTGGATGGTTTCCGTGTTACGCCCTTAGGTGCCTGCAAACAAATCACTGACGTGCAGTATTGAGGTTACTGAACTATGTTTGGCTAGTCAGTCTTCTTATAAAGACACGCCGCCAATAAGGCAAACAAAATTCTGCTGGGACGTCCGTAGAGTATCGGAAAGTTGCATTTGCGGAAACCTTCAGGCGTCCCTTCGCATATGCACTAGAAAACATCAGTGAGAATAATATTTCAGCATTCACAAATGTTTACTTGACACTTTCCATTGACCGTTACGACATGGTACTACAACTGATAATAAGGTTTTGTTGTATCAAACAAGATTTGTTTGTATTGGGGCAATGAAATATTCTGTTGCTGAAATCCATTTATTTTGTTCTCATTTGGCTGCCCCAAACTGTAAGATTTGGTTGGTGCAACTAAATATTTGATTGGCTACATGTATATTAAACAGTTTGGGCCGATATAAAAAATGTTTACAAGCTCGACAGAATTTCGAACCTGGATAACCTGCGTCCGAACGCTGCGCCTCAGTAATCTCAGCTAATGTGACAATTTATAATGCGAGAAAGCTTTTAAACAGATACACTGCAAATATTGGTCAACGTGTGCAAACAGATATTTCTAGTTTAACAGCTTCACTTGTCAAGTTTCTTGTTGCATTGTTTTATTAATGTGTTTATACGATTGCTAAGCATCAATATTATGCACTAACAAACACGGTTTCTCTACTAATTGTCACAAAAAATACAAATAAACTCTCGAGCTGTATTTTCGAACGAAGGCAGTCAAATGAGGGGCCAAAAAAAATATACAGTTGATTCAGCAAAATATTTAGTTGACAATCTGAAATTTTTTGGCCCAACACAGAGATATTGTTTATTCAAACATATACTTTACTAGACGAATAAAAGTAATTTTGTTGCTTTTCAAATTTTGTTTGCTCAGCAATATATTTTGTTAGGACAACTAAATATATATTTCGCCCTACTGTACAAAACAAATACTTTCTACGATGTGTTTCTCAGTGTACCTTCCCTCCATAGTTGCTCACTTCGCCGTGAGTGGGTTCTCGGCTCCTTGTGGAGTAGCAGAGACGCGAGCATGCGCAGTGGACAGAACTGGCTGCCGCCTTCCGCGTGTTTTCCAGCCGTGTGCCGCCGCTGTCCTTCGACGTCGGCGCTGACATAATGCAACGTCACCCACGACCCGATGTCCCCTCCCCTCACCCCCCCCCCCTCCACTGAAGACCGTGTCTCGCCCTGACCTCCCGGGACCATGTGCGTGCTCGGCTCTTCCGCACCGACGCCAGACAACAGACAAGGTACCTACTTGCCTGTCGAAAGTTTCAGACCACAATGAGAAATATTAGAATTGCACCTAGAACCTAAACTTTTGCCGCAACAGTCGTTTCAATTTCTTTCCCTGACTCCTAGGCACATAGGAACATATTTACTCAAGTTTCATTAGGTTAAGCTATGCAGTTTAGATGTTAAGAATTTGCAATATTGTAATGTATAACCAGAATACCTACACTTTCCCACATTTAAAAAAATGCGCGTTACAAGTTGTTGCAGATATTATCACTAATATTTTTGGTAAATATAGTAATATATTGTGTCATTTTAGAACTATAAAGACAATTCCTCGGAAATGCAGTAATTTTTGTTGCACTTTTACCGGTTCATAAAATCCGTGGAAAAAAAAAAAAACTATTTTTCATTGTTATTCGAAAATATTTTACTATACAGTTGTGTGAGCTATCGAAGCCGGCGTTATCCGTTGAGGTAGCTCCACGTCTGCTCTGCCAGTAGAGACAAGACCGGCTCCGATAGCTCACTCGATTATCTAGTAAAATATTTTCGAATAACATTAAAAATTGCCTTTTTTTCCACGGATTTCATGATCAGGTAAAACGTGCAACAAAAATTACAGCCCTCTTGAGGAACTGTCATTACAGTTCGAAAATGACACAATATATTACTACATTTACCAAAAATATTTGTGATAATATCTGCAACAACTTGTAAAACACAATTTTTTTTATGTAGAAAAGTGTAGGTATTCTGGTTATACATTACAATATTGCAAAATTCCTAACGTCTGAACTGCATAGCTTAACCCAATGAAATCCCTATGTGCGTAAAAGGTAGAAAAAAATTGAAATGACTGTTGCGACAAAAGTTTAGGTTCTACGTGCAGTTACACGATTTTTCACTGTGGTCTTAAACTTTTGACAGGTTCTGTACACAGAAACTAAATGGCGTGGCGGATATAACAAAGTTCAGGTGATAAAATAATATTCGCGCAGCTTTGAAGGAGGGAACGTAGGGGAGGGCTCTCCCGAGCGCTCGCCCCCGGAGGGAGGGAAACCACGTGATACTGGTTGACGCTGTACACACCAGACTAATATAATCCATTCACAGTTACTTCAGCCTTTTCTGAAGTCCTGGTAAAGATCTACTTCCAGGATATTCCTCCGCCTCGTGCAAACTAAGCTTAACTAAGTCTGGAAAATTACATCAGAGGGACAACTTACCGAATTCGTGCGCACTCGAAGCACTATTTCTCACTAGGCGCTACCAACATAACTAATTCCTCCCTGTCTTTTATTCATATATATTTATAAATGAACCATTATAAGTTGTAGATAAAATATGAATAACTTTTCTATTTAAAACGAAAAAAAAACGTAACTTTTATAAACACAAGTATAAAACGGTTGTGATATATGGCTAGGGACCCGAGAAATTCGCGAGTGCAATGACCTGTAGGCTATACTTCACAGTCTCATATATCTATACTCTCATACAGATATCAACTGTTTATTCGTTCGTTGTTGTGGTAGAAAAGGTTGTGGTTGGGCGAACAGTTAATTGCATGTTTGTTATTGGCTCATTTGTCTCCAGGAGGTGTCAAACAACACGTCGACCAATTACAAAAGTAACATTAACGTACAAGTGTGTGAATTCCAACATGTCTAGAAATGAACCCACGAAATTCTCGGGATTCTATACATGGCATATGGTGTAAATAACTAAACACGTCATACCTGGGGATATTTTCCAAAGGTTTGATTCAGAAAGGGCGAAGAAACCTCGAATAGACTACAACATCGCTCTCTAGTGACTGAACGAAGAGAATTGGGCGGCTCTTAACAGCGCGATCTTGAGAGCCGATGAGGGTGACCGAGGTGAGTATGGAGCAGCGCTGGAATGAAAGGGCGGGGGAAACGAGAGATCCCGAGAAAACCCGCCGACCAGCGGCATCGTCCGGCACAATTCCCACGTGCGAAAATCCGGGAGTGACCCGGCCGGGGATTGAATCCGATTCACCTCGGTGGGAGGCGAGCGGGCTAAAACCATTCGACCGCCATATTGATTCTGATCTAACTTGTTTTGGAGAACAATTAGTCTTGGAATCTTCTCGCGACAAAACAGGTGGCCCTACTCATCAGTAAACATTAAAAACCGGTTGGACCGCATAACAAAGTTCCAAAAAAAATATTCTTCGTTGCATTATAATATCGTGACGTATTAATTTTTTTCCCCCAGTTTTGAAATTTGTACTAAATTTGTATTATTCCTATCGCCCCAATGATTATTTTTGAAAAGTATTTTTTTTTTTTTTTTCTGTTTTCAATACCCCTTTGTTACGGACTACTCAAATCTTTTCATCCTTTCATTTTGTTTCATTTCCATAATTTTTCGAGCTATTATTTCATATACCACCGGTAAATGATGTAATTAGTTAAAAGGTAGAAAATAACTGTATGTTCCAGACATGAATTACAAAAACAGAAACGGAGTTAGAAATTACCGTTCCCATCAAAAAGCGATGAATTTATTCTACGAAGGAACTGTGTAAGTAATCTTAGCACAAATATGGTCAAATCATTGTCGTTAAATAGGAGAAAGTCGCCGAAATCATACCACCGCTGGTTTTCTATAAAGCAGGACTAGTGGAGTGAATACTTGAACTACTAGATGTATTGAGCAGTCCGTGAGAATAGCTAGTCAGTGTAAGCACGTGTTGCTATTTTATTACAGTTATATTGTTTGAGTGTTTGCCGATGTAGTCTCTCTACTCCATAAATAAGATAATACAGCACTTCAAGGTAAGTGTTACTGGATTTCATGCAGTTATCATTGTGGTGCAAGTCATATTGAACGTAACGGCTCGTCGCTTTGTAGCGAGGCACTTGTTTTAGGTTAGAAATGACGTAAAGAGTGAAGTTGTGCGCTGTTGCCTAAATCGTACCACGGGTGGGGTTCCTAATTCCTACCGCTACGAATTGGGATATCATATTACTTGAAGTTCTATATTTGGAACCTATTTGCGTAAATTAAATAAAATTTTAATAAACACAATTAACACACGTGTTGATTGTATGTTACAGAATTGCGGAAAGGAAATATGGTGCCTGGAGTGAATGAGACATGGAAAGGGCTCTGGCAGCGTACAGAAATGGGGACATGGGGTTCAACGAGTGCTGCCGCCAGTACAGTATTCCAAAACGAACGCTAAAGCGCCACTTGGACTGTAAAAACGTAATTTCTAACGATGGTACGAAGGCGCTTGGACGGACCTTGCCACTTGAAATAGAAAATCAACTTGTAGAACATATTCTAAAATTGGAAGAACTACTTTTTCGAGTCACTATTACCGATGTACGCAAGCTGGCATATCAGATAGCAGAGCACAGCCACATTCCACACTTTATTGTTCTGTATGTGAAGAAACATTTGTGGAAGATATGGTTCAGAGTTTAGTGTGTGCATCCTGGGTTCATGAGAGTTGTGCGGGTGTTAAGTCAGAACTGAAACATTTGTTTGTGTAGCCTGTAAATAATAGAATATTTCTTGCATTTACCGTAGAAAAATAATCAAAATTTATTAGTATTTAAATACTACGATGATCCTGTGTGTTATTACATGCTGTCTTGTGTGTTCTCTCATAGGTGGTGCGATTTAGGAAACCAGTTTCTTATATCGTACCAGTTGCAGCCTGTTACAAAAAGTTCTCTATTTCTTCCCCGATGCTACATTTTTTAATGTAACCCACATAAATGTACCCATAAATAGTCATACTTTTTGGTACAAATTCGTGAAACCTTGTAAATTTTCATTTGAGACAGATAAAATTGCAAATGTCAAAAGTGGTACGATATATAGGAAACTCTCCCCTAGATTAGAAATCAAAAGCTTTATTCAATAGTGGAACAAGAAAAAACTTTCTGGAAAGACAAAAAGAACATGCAAATATTAATACTGAAGAAATTCGCTTGGATTTAAACATGCAGTGTAAAACAGCACGCTATAGAGAGAGAGAGAAACAACTCCAGGAGGATCCCTTGAATAAGTTTAAGACGCGGTTGCGAAGAACAGCATGACGCGAATGGACTGACAAAGTGAGGAATATGACTGACGTAAGTGAAGAGAGCATGACAAGTAAGAAACATCACAAAAAACAACCCGGAACGAAAAGCTAACAGAAAACACACAACTGCAGAGGAAATGTTTTACAGAAGGCCGTAAAAACGGAGAATGAATTGCGAGAGGAGTTTGAAAGAGGATGGGAAAGACGAATTATGTACAAGTGTGAGGGAGGTACAAACACGCGTGAAAGAGTAGCAGCGGGAGAAAGGAGCTCGTAGGAAGGACGTTAATAGAAACCTGTCTTGAGGACAGATATTGCGAGTACACTTCCCGTGACGACTTCTCCTGGCTCTGCTGTAGATATTTATTACGTATGATCAATAAAAATACTTCCTCTATGACGTATAATCCACAGCTCGATAATAGCGAGAACGGGACTTCCTATAGCTCTCAGGCCAGTTATTTGGATACGTCCTGTTTTTCAACATGGCCGCGTTTAGCGTATTCCAACGGCTATCATGAATCAGCGCGGAAACGTCCGCGAGAGTCTGCCTCCATAAACACGTTCCTCACGGCGTATTTGTATTCATTGATTTGATTGACGAGATTTGGACGGCTCTTAACAGCGAGGTCTTGAGAGCCGATGAGGGTGATTGAAGTGGATATGGAGTGGCGCCGGAATAAAGGGGCCCGGGGGGAAACGGGAGATCCGCGAGAAAACCCGCCGACCAACGGCATCGTCCGGCACAATTCCCACGTGCGAAAATCCGGTTACCCGGCCGGGGATTGAGCCCCGGTTCGCCTTGATGGAAGGAGAGAGTGCTAATCGCTCAGCCACCGTGGCCCCGTATTTGTATTTGTATTGTGATATCATGGGGGCCGCGGTGACTGGGCGATTAGCACACTCGCCCCGCGGCATTTCCAAACCATGATTTAAATTTTGGTTTATCTAATTAATAGTAATGAATGGTTGATAATTTTTTTTTGCTCTGCCCACTAGGAATTTTGTTTGCAGCAGACTGAAATCTCTTCAATTTAGCTTACAGGTTCGCCCTCCCCGGGAAGTTTGAATTTGTAACCCAAGTAATGTGTTGCAGGCAGACACTTAAAAGCATTAAACAATCTATGATAAACAATAATCCAAAATAGTGAGGGAGGGTTACACCATCACAGCCGGAATTTAAATGTTTTATCTGGAATACTAAATACGATTTCAGGCATTTGTATGGCTCGTCTTTAGAAGCAAAAATCACAGTGATCCATTATCGATAGGGAGCTGAAAAATTCGCGTATTTTTCATAGCTGAAGACTAAACTTCAAGACGGATAGGAACATTTCGCGAGTTCATTTCAGGACAAGGTGGACGTCAAATACTTGTACACTGATGTTGAGTTTGCAGTTGGATCGTAGTTTATTAGACACGCCCTGGACGACTCTGAGCCAATAGCGGACTTGTAAGGAAACAAGTAGCGAATCCCATACTGCCAGGTGTGGAGTAACACTGTCTACTCTCTGAGGCAGCAGCCAGTGATCAAACAACTGAGGGTTGGGTATACACAGGATTGTGGAGTCTACTGAACGTACTATATATATAGTCGGGCCGGCTTTGTTTCTCTATTGGCTGCTGCATAAATGTGAAGCCACTCCCTTTCTGACTGGACTGCACGTGTTTGGACTAGACAAATGTGAAGTGTTAATTTATTGGCTCAGAGTTACCCAGGGCGTGTCAAACAAAGTATGGTCCAATGACAAACTTATCGCAAAGGTTCGTGTTTGAAGTGTAATGTGTCCGCAAATATTAAAGGGAATTTTACACGTCTCTATCAAATAAGCTATTCAGAAACACATATAGATAGATGCTTCTCATCTGGGCTGTTGGAAGCGGCTGAGTCCAACATAAGTAGGAACGGGTGTTTTTCGCGAAAAGATTTCAAAACACGGCTCAGAGGATGGACAACTAAGCTACGGTAGAGAGCATACGCGGGTTAATTACGCCGCGCAGTTGGCAGCAGCCAGTGAAAATACGAATTGTTCTTATGTTATGGCAGTGAAGTATAGCATGGCAACGCGAATTTTGCAAGTCTCTACTTATCGAGTTTCACAGATATTAAGGAATTCATGCAAACATATTTTCCTTTTACCTCCCTCTTAAAGGCGGAAATTTTGAAAAACACCACATTTCACTTTCAGGAGTACGTATATGTTGTATTTTTAAGCAATGAGCACCAGGGTATCGCACTGTGTTTATGTGATACTGACGAATCCCTGGGAAAGCATTTCACCCTCTGTCTCCCCCTTAAAGATAGAATCTCGAAAAAGTATCTTTTAGCGGGCGCATGCACCCTATGGGAAAGGCATAATTGAAGTTCCAAGTATCTAGACTCATTTATCTGAGCTGTGCATCGATGAATCAGCGAGTGAAGAAACTTCCTTTTACAAATAGGAGTTACAGATTTTTCTATCGATGATTTTTTGGTTGTACACATACCCTAATTATTTCTTTTGAACTTCTTAAAAATTTATTTAAAAATCCAAAACAATGTAAACAGACATCGGAATTACATTTCACCGTTTGTGCAGCCAATTGTAGCTGCCGTGGGTGATACGGCAGAAACGCCCCGGCCTCACTGAATGTAACATCTCTATGATTTACTCTTTGCACTTTATCCACGTATATTGGCGTTTATGACAAACTTGAAGTTTGTTACCTGTATCCTACAATATAGGAGCGAAATTTACGTAGGCGTCTACCACAGTTAGCACCGCCCTATTCGCTCGCGCCACTTCGAACACGCATACTCCACTCAATCAAGTTTATTACTGGCTGACTGACAGCCAATGGAGTGCCAAGTTGATGGATGGACTACCGACCAATACACTGTTACGCGTTGCTGCCTCACATCGCATCTCTTCCCCCGCCCCAGTGGAGCCATGAAACAGTGTCCGCTGGACCAGAGGAAACGCTGCAAGCAGCAACATGTAACATTGTCTGTGATTGGAAGAGACATCGGTTTTCTGCGAAAAAAAAATTTCCGGACGAGTTGTGTTCCAACGCGCTTTAAGTTCAGAACCGCTTTCGTGATTGATTGGATCATTTGAATTGTTACGCGTCTTATCTGGCTGCCTGCGAATCACGGGCGGTTAGTATCGGAGAAGCTGAAATCTGATTGGCGCTTTCATGTAACAGACTGTTCTTATACAAAGACAAGTGGCCAATAGTAAAATGAAGACTGCAAGTGTATAGAGATGGAATAATCGCTTGTATAATAATTGATTATTTGATTAAATATAATCGATTCATCGATTAATTAAAAACAATTCTATTATTCACAATTTTCAGGTGTTTGTACTTAAAACAAAACATTGCAGATATCTAAATGTTTCACATTTATTGAAAATGTAATACGTAATTTTTAAAAACATATTTTGAAAATTTTTGGTGAGAATAGTTTTAAAGAAATTTCTAGAAATATACAGAATTTGAGGTCAATTGTTATGTATGACTTAGAATAAGACAATCGATAGTTATTACCGATTATTTATTCGATTAAGAAAATAATCGTAATCGATTCATTCGAGTTACAAAATTATGTGATTATCACAGCCTCCGCGTAATAAAAAAAAAACATTAGGTGGCCGTATTGATGGGGTATCAACTAGGCACTCCAGTCAGTCAGTAATAACATCTATTGAGTGGAGTGTGCTTGTTGGAAACGGTTATGTGATCAGCGGGTAGCGATTCACAAAGGATGATGCCGCAAGCTGCTGCGATAAAAGCCTATCGCAACTGGCGCGCTCACCCGACCTTGGGCGGATCGAGTTTCTGCGGTTATCTGAAAGAATGTTATTGTTCAATGTCTTAGCAACAGAGCAAGTAAGGAGAAAAGAGCGGACACTTCCATGTCGTAACGATCTTATTTTGAAGTTTTTTTCATGGGTAGTGGGTGGGTTGTAGGTGACTGGCTTAATGCCAACAAAGACACGAGTTGCGAAAAATAATCACCTTGTTTAAGAAAACAAAAATAATAGCTTTTAATGATTATTTTGTGAATAACACGCTTCATTTAAGTAGTTAATAATCACGTTGTCTTCGATGTTTAATAAAATAGCTTTTTTTTTTTATTGCCGGGTAGCATTTACAGTATGTTTACAGCTTACATTATTCTTGATAGGTTCTAGAACGAAGTTTTAAAATTGCTTAATTGGAACCAACTTTAACACAATTTAGTTGCCGAATACTGTTTACGGCAATGATTAAATATTTACCTGCGCTGTTTGTGTCTTAGCCCTGTCTTTTAAATATTCACGTTGCCTCCAAATGTGACCAACAGAATAGAATAAATCTTGCACAAGCAGTGCAAAAAAAACGGATTAAATATTTATAATCGTTTTAGTAAGTTATTAGATTAACACCCAAAATATATGTAGGTTAAACCAGCATGTTTGAGATTAAAACACTCATAGTTTTGACTCAAAAACGATCTGTTACATAAAATCATTAATTCTAGTGGTAAAATGTATATTTTGGTGTTTCCACAGGTAATTACTTCAAATAACGCGATTGTAGCCTATCTCAGCGCGACTCGAGGTGCAGGGAACCCTTCAGACGCAGCCAGCGAAATTAACCTGTGCCGGGCTTCCGAGCCGACTCTTTGAGAGTTGAGAGTTTGGAGGCTCGTGCGCGCCTTACGTACGCAATGGGATTTACAATAACCCGATAAACCGACATCACAGCCCCGACACCGACGAAAATTTCTCATCAGCAATCCAGAAGCAAGACCGCTTCAACAGCCCGACGAAAGTAGATTCTATTTTCTACTTCCGTCAGTGTCGGATTCGCTGTGCGGCAGAAGAAATAAAACAATATCCCAGCCTTACAAAACTTAATTTCGTTCGGATTTCGCTATTGTGGTAAATTTTACAAAAAAAAAAAATCTTATATCTACATCTTGGTTGTCTTGTGGCAGAAAGATAAGTGGCTGTTAAGTTGACGCGACTAAATATTCATGGAAAACAAACTTGGTATAAAAAAAAATAAAAAAAAATCAAATAAAAAAATTGTTTACACTGTTGCCAAAAAAATACTATTATTATTTTTTTGCGTTCCAGAGAGAATGTGTAGCAAGTCACGGGCCATTCTAGGATTTGCCGAAAGCCACGAAACACTGGTCGGATATAAACTGTCGGGGTATTGAGAACACTTAACATTTTGTAGACTATGCTCGAGTGTAGCTAGAGCAAAGCAAATTTGAAAATTTCTTTGATGTTAAGAACAAATTTTGCATGGATATGCAGTCTTTGTTCGGATAGTGTTTACCATGGCCTCACACGAACACCACAGCCACTTAAGGGACATGATTGAGTGTAAATCCTTTTATACGATAAAGGACATTTGATTGGGGCAATTCAGCTCGGCTCTCCATTGGTTGATGACCGGCCAATAATGAACAATGTAAAGTACAGGATAGTGTCCGGTGTGGAATGGGCCAATAGGACGATGGTGAGTGCTAACACATACACCAAAAGTACCGGTGTTATTGCAGTAGTGGATATAGGTGACTCACTTCTAATATGCCTTAAGGCGCCAGTAAATTTGTGCAGAACTCAATGTATTAACTAGTTTTGGTGGCGGGAATTGCCGGACTGTCGTAACGAGCTCGTCGTGGCATTGTGAATCCAGCATTAAGCGACAGGTGTTCCAATACTAGAGAGACGACGAGCGAGCAGAGCGACGAGTGGCGGCGAGAGCAACCAGCGGGAGTGAAGTCTGCGACTGCGAGCATCGATACAGTGAAGGGTGCGACTGGCAGACTGCACTATTGAACTGGATCCGTGGGTGTTAAGCCCCTGGGACACTGTCAAATTTTCGCCTTCAACTTGTGACGGCTGTCCCTGCACATCGAACTAAAGTCAAACCGACGGTGCCATATGAAGTTGAGAACATGTTGGCCGTTTGGGACGGCTTACCTTCGCTGCGACGGGGGTGTGTTTGACGAGCTCCGCACCTCACGTCCGCTGGGCGGGCCTGCTGGTCTGCAAGTATGGGCGCCGCGGGGCCGCTGCCGCCCATGAAATATACGACTGCCTTCCCCTCCCTCGTACATGACCTTGACCACGTGACGCCAGCCTGCCAGTCACGCACCACCAGGGCGCCCCTTCCAGGACTCCAGATATCGACGAAGTAAAGATATTTTGTAATGTTCTAGATGATTTTAAATCAAATATAAATACAGGTGTCTCGCCCAGATTCGAGGAGACAGCACAGGGTTTTCACTTGGGCTGGAACTGCTGTTCCGTCACATTAAAAAATAAGGGGGGGGGCCTTTGCTGCCATTTTAGTAAATTATGGTTTAAAGTAAATTATTATATGTGATCTGCATATAGCTGGAAAGAGATGTAATTTTATACAAATGTAGATTTTGGGGGAAATTTTAAAATGAATTATTTTTGATACATTTTTGTACTGAGTGTAATCAGTGGGAAAACTATATTTTTATATGACGTTTATTGATTGTAAACGTTTGGGGGGAAACGATGTAAATGGTTATATTTTGATATAACACCCAAGGCAACGAAATTTTCAAACCTTTTCACCAACCCAAATCCCTTTTTTTGCAATTATTGGGGGGCTCTTAGCTGTTTTCCAACTTAAAACACCTACATTTAGGAAGCTGTTTAGACAGAGACCTCGTCCTGTATGTGTTGTTAGACACCGTCACAAACTATATTTGACAATAAAATTTGAAGACAAAATACGGTCGTAAAATTTTTCCTCCCAGCTAACTTTATCAAATAATGTAAGATGTGTTTGAAAATGTGTCACACTGCCAAATTTTTTTACTTGGAGAATCTAATTTGAATTATCATTTGAAAATTATTTCTATAGTGAGATATTACTTTTGTTATTCCATGCGTTCAATTACAAGAAGAAACGTAACGAATATTGTAATATATTTTAGCTTCGTTACTAAATTAACATTTTATTTATAATTAGGGACCTGGACATTTCGCGGATTCATTCGGCAACAAGCTAGACTCTACAATCGTCTGTGTACTCAAACCTTAGTTGTTTATTGGCTGTCGCTCCAATTTAACCACTGATCAGATAGCGCGTGTTTTGGGCCTTGTTCTCCCTACTGGTTCGTTATTGGTCGAAAGTCGTTTGGGCATGTCTAACAAAATGTGGCCCAATAGAAGCGGAAACTCTATGGTACATGTGGATAAAGTTTAACTTATCCTCAAATTAACTCGCAAGATTTCCGGATCTCTATTTATAAGAGATGTTTCGTGCATAATGAAAATTAATGCCACCGAGTTCGTATTATTATGTGTAATATTCGCTTATAATAGCATTCATGCACAAACAGCTTCTACATAAATTAATTGTCTTCATAACCTACTTCGTTTCCAGCAATTGTTCGTTATTTAAAGTTTCTTGACGTCCATTTTTGTCGTACACGATTCTGATTGACTTAAACTGTCAAGTATAGAATACATTTTCGAACCGGTCCAATTTTAAAATATTGTATGGAAACTAAAGCCATCCAGCTTTCTCAGACAAAAATTGTTGCATTTATGACGTTTCGATGAAGCCATAACTGTCCAACTTTACTTGACCAAACTTATTGGAAGCAGTTTGAAGGAAAAATTAGACAGTGTGACAAGGGCTAAAGACATTTCATTTAATGGCAACAGATAGACTGAACGTGTATTATTAATGAGTAGAGCGAAGTGTATTTCGCGGAGCAGGCTAGACGTCACACACATATGTACACTCGAGACACTATCGTTTGCTCATTGGTTGCAGCGATCAAGTGAGGTCCTTGTACAGCACTGCTCAACGCTAACTCATACCACTGCTTCCTGCTTTCTACTGGCTCACAGATAAACTAACAAGGCTTGTCCAAACAACTGCCGTCCAATCACAATGGAAGGAGAAAAGCCCAAGTGTTTGAAGTCTACCTCGTCGTCTAATGAATTCGCGAAATACTCGGCGCTCTAATAATGAGTGTGAAATAAGTGACTATAACCAATATGGAGACATTGAGAAGGTCTTTAATTAGAGTTAAGATATACATTAAATTTTGCTCTTACTGAGGATTACAAATGTAATAGTGGAGTAGTAGAGATGGAATGTTTACTGTTGTAAAATATATCTGTGTGACTAATTAAAAATTAAATTTACTTATTTTATTTTTATTAATACCGCCATCCCTCACGACCTCAGACACGCTCATCTGGCATCTTGCAACAGTACTTGTATTTGTAGCACGTAATTAATTCCATACAGTTCACTTCAGGTTTTATAAGAATACTATTATTTTTGTTCTCGATAATGAGTGTTTATGTGCAGTATAGTTATTTAAGGATTCTGACAAGCATTGAAGAAGCATGAATTTTGTTTTTAGTGGCAGAGAAACTTTCTTTTTTATTGCGGCCGGGTTTCACTCGGGCAGGGTGTTCTAGGTGTTAAAAACCTAAAATTAAATGTGGGGGAATTAACTTTGCCGCACATGTTTTCCAAAGTGTTGCTACCGTGTTGAAAATGTTATTTACCTTTTCATTTGCAGATTAATTTACGGTTTCTGGTGCTGCAAATAACAGTTTTTTTTATTTGTGCTGGACTTAACGCTGACAAGGAACTGTCTTCTTTGTCGCTAGGGACAGGCAAATATCGCGAAAACATTTCTGGCCACTCTAGACTTCAATATCCTATGTCCACAATCACAACTTCCCTTGGTTATTGACAGCGTATCTACATAAGGAGACATGTTCGTATTTGACTAGGCCAATTGTAATAAAGTACTCCGATAATGAGAGTCCATGACTCTCGGACAGTCACTTGAGGCACGTGATATTTAAAATCATCCAACCACGAAAGTGCATATGAACAAAAGTGTTTAGGAGTACAACTGGTCTTGAAATGTTTACGCGAAAAACACCTGTCCCCAGTTATCACGACCAATAATCTGTAGGCTATGTTTCCTGTCATCACTCATCAGTGATACGAATCAGTCATAATTGGAGACCCGCAAATTTCGCATTATTCTTTTAAGACGTTTCATACTTAAAGGAGATGTAGGTACATACATTCGCTCTGCTGTTGTCAATGGACCATTCTTTATTTTACACGCCCCGGGTAACTCCGCCTCCAATAAATGAACACTTCACAATCGTGTCCCACAGTTACGTAGAGCTCACTCAGAAAGGGAGTGACTTAACATTTAAGCAGCAGCCAATGGAGAATTGACGCCGGATATAGTGCATATAATACTGTGAAATACAGCTTGACGCCAAAAAAAAAAAATGCGAATTTGGCAGGTCTCTAGTCATAACGTAGAGTAGTAAGATAATTGGACTTTAAACCTCGCAGATTACAGCAACGGTCAAATATAAACTTCCTGTGCAACGTGTTGACGATTGTCTACAATGGCAATGGAACGGTTAAACCGTAACGGCAATGCTGTACCTTTTCCGAGCAGATATGTGTATTAAAACCCTATAGCCGCACTTTAAAATTCTTTAGACAAAAATTGCTATCTTTAATTAGAGATAGGAACATTTCGCGAGTTCATTTCAGGACAAGGTAGACGTATACACTGATGTTGAGTTTACAATTAGATCGTAGTTTATTAGACACGCCCTGGACGACTCTGAGCCAATAGCGGACTTGTAAGGAAACAAGTAGTGAATCACATACTGCCAGGTGTGCAGTAACACTGTCTACGCTCTGAGGCAGCAGCCAGTGATCTAACTACTGAGGCTTGAGTATACACAGGATTTTGGAGTCTAGCCTACGGGTCGTTGAACTCACGATATTTTCCTACCCTTAGCTATAATCCATTCATTGTTACTTTACATTTTTTCTGAAGCCCTGCTAATATTATACTTATAGGTAGAGGCATGCAAAATTCGCGTTATCATTTGGCATCAGACTGAACTTCACAGCACTGTATGCGCTAGAGCCGACGTCGTTTCACCATTGGCTGCTGCACAAATGTGAATTCATCCCCTTTCTAAGTAAACAGCATGTGATATGGGAACACAATTGCGGCGCTTTAATCTATTGCCGCAGAGTTACGCAGGGGTGCCATGTAAAGTATGTTCCAATGACAAACGTTTTGCGAAGGTTCACGTGTTTGAAGTATAACGTGTACCCAAAATAATAACGCGAATTTTGCAGGTATCTACTTATAGCACATTCCTCCGCCTTATTTAAACGAAGCTTATCTAAATCAAGGAAATTACACGAAAGGGACCGCGCGCAGCATTCGTGCGCACTCAGTGTAATACAATTTGGCATAAGCACTATTTCTTACTAAGCATTACCAACACACCTGTTTTCTCCCAGTTTTTTTTTCATTTAAATTATAAACAGGAATGGGAAAATTTCGCGAGTTCAATGACCTGCAGACTAGACTCCACAGTCCTGTGTACACTCGAGCCTCTGATGTTTGTTCACTGGCTGCTGCTGCAGAGAGCAGCCAGTGTTACACCACGCCTGGCAGTATGACACTCGTTACTTGTTACCTTGCAAGTCTGCCATTGGCTCAGAGTAGTGAAGGGTGTGTATAGTTAACTGTGATCCAATTGAAAAAAAGACCTCAGTGTACACGTGTTGGACGTCTGTCTTGTCCTGAAGAGAATTCGCGAAATTTTCCTATCCCTAATTATAAATTAAATATTATAATTTATAAATAAAATATAAGTGAAGATTATATTTAACCGACAATAAGGTAATTTTATATTAACACAAATATAAAACGTTAGTGATAAACGATATAGGAAACAGCCAGAGACATAATTCACTGGGCGATTTTCCAAATGTTCAATTAATGAAGTGTGAAGAAAACGCGAATATACTACAGGGCGACTCCTTTAAACGAGGCTCCGAGGACTGTATTTCCTCATTCCCTCGCTCCGTTACACACATGGCCCACGGGGCCTCTTTTAAAGGACCCACCCTGCATAAGCTAGTTTATGCTATCTTCTTTTGCCGTCGCAATGCTTCCTTACGACCAGACGTGACCTTGAGGGATTTCATATTTCTTTTCCTAGAGATGTTCCTCGTGTAGCCTACGTCGTGGTAGTGTCGAATTATTTCCCTACTTCACACGACTTTGTATCGGATTTGCGTCTAAAGCCAAGACCTGTTTCCTGCAAGGCTGGGATCGGGGCGGTGCAGATTTGCTCACAAAGTTGATAAAGAGGGGAGGGGGGGATAACGTGAACAAGAACGTTGTGTTGTCCTTATATAGCCACATACATTTATTACAAAATACTTTCTGCTACCACTGTGTTCTGCTATGTGGCGTGGAATAAAGCGAATACATATGATTAGGGCCAGCTGTTGTTCCCGAAAATATTTACGCGGAGGCTAGACATCAGTATCCTATGTGCACACATGCAGTCTTCATTAGGCTTGTTTTTGTGTGAAGACAGTCTGTCACATGAGTGAGCCAATCAGAATTAAGTTTCTCCGATACTGACCGCCAGTTATTCGCAGGCAGACAGATAAGACACGTGACACAAATGATCCAATCACGAAAGTGGTACTGATCCAAAGTGCTTTGGAACACAACTTGTCCTGAATGAAGTTTTTTCGCGAAGAACAGGTGCCCTGACATATGATCAACAGTGGTTCAAAATGTGAGTTTACTTACAGTAATACGACTGCAGCTTTGCACCAAAAAAATCTTCATAGACACGTCTTAAACAGCATCCGACTATAAAAATGTGCTTTAACGAAACACTGCATCGTTGGATATTCAAATGCATGAAAGGAAACATCAGTCTTTCTGCTATGTCTTTCACATTCTTTTATCGTTTACCAAACATGTGATAGATGGAAGTTAATGCTGTTGCATAGAATAGCGCCACTGCAGTCAGAGAGTGTCAAAATATAGAAGGGTGGGACATGTCTCCCGCAACATAAATAAAGGAGGGGGCGGTCTCCCTGCCCCCCCCCCCCAATATTCTACGACCATTTATTGCCAGGAATTTCTTATCGCTAATATGGACGGACCTACCTAAGCTACGGCTCCGTGATGGAGAATTTTTGACGGGGCTGCCTACCAAGCCGGCAGTCGCCAACCTCAAATGGGGATTCAAAGTTAAACGAAATTCCTTCTCACTGCGCCAATTTTGAAGATAACTATTTCAAACAAAAAAAAACACGTTGACGAGATTTTTTCAGAGAATATTGCTACATAAAATGGTTTTTGAAAAAAAAAAAAAAAAAAAAAAAAAAACCATTTATCCGTCTTTTTTTTATGTGTAAAGTTCCATATTTATATTTTATAAAAAAAACTTATTAGACAAAGAATTTGGCACAACATTTTAACGTAGTATATTTTCTTAAGAAATTGCACGTAGAATAATTTTTGTTTGAAATAGTTATCTTTGGAACTGGCGCAATGAGAAGGAATTTCGTTTAACATTGATTCCCCATTTGAAGTTCACGGCTGTCGGCTTGTTAGGCAGGCCCGTTAAGTTGCCGCTGTGAATAGGTTTGTTCGAGTAATACGCTGTTTCTACTATCTGAGAGCAAGTGGTATTTGTCACGAGCAGAAAGTTGTAAAACCTGCAGTTACTATCGGCAGAACGACACGAACGACGAACAGCACAAAACGAACATGTCAAAAAAAGTAAACAAAATTCTATTTTTAAAAATTTTTTATAATCTTTATTGTCTCTGTGGAATTACGTGTATTAAAAATTTAGCTAGCGATTTTTATGTCCTCACTTCTCACAGACCAAAACATAATATTTTCATTAATCTGCGTAAAAGCAAATTGTTATTAGTAATCGACAATCTGAAGATACTTCCACGTTGGTTTTCTTTAATTCGGCAGCCATTTTCATTCCACCTTGCTCGTTTTGATATTTCTGCTGTACATCGGCGAGCAAGAGCAGAAATAGCTACTTTTCATAGCACAGATAGCAATTGTAACCGCCACCCGAACAGCGTATAAAGTAAGTGCTTCCAGTAACACGAACGGCAGCTAGCAGAAGAACAAACAACGCGTATTGTTCGCAGTCTCCCTTCCCCTCGTCATGAACGGTAGCCGGGGCGGAATGCGAGATAGCAAAAGAGCGCGATAGCTTGCGGTAGGCCACAGGAAACCGCGTCGCCTTGCGAGATGTCGCGATACCGGAGGAGAAAGCCACCGGATAAAAGAACCTGAATCGTGGAGCTTCAAATGTCAGCAGGTTCTTCGTGTTTTCCTCCACAGGGCAACTGCGCTTCGGAAGGTCGCTGCATTTAGAGTTATGGGTAGAGCCGCGAGTATTTCGCGGGTTCCTGTGTCAGTAGGCTATGCTTCACAATCCTGTCTGTATAAGCTGGCAACACTATCGTTAAAGGCCGTTCACGATAAAGTGAGCACTTTTTGAAGCTGTTTCATCTGACAAAAGAACCAATAAATACATTTCATTGTGGCATCGGACTCCTGGTTTTGGGTATAGTGGATGTATACACTGTGTTTATTTATCACCCACATGGCAGAGTTTACATTAACAAGTGGTGGAAGGATATAAATTGATTGAAAGGAAAATGTAACTAGTGCTTCAAAAGTTTTCACTTTACCGTGAACGGCCTATAAGAGGAGTGTGAAGTGAAATATTTTTTGTGAAATCGTTGTTTGCGCGTATTCGCGTATCTCAGTAAATAAATGTTCTGTAAACATGACCTTGTGCTAGAAAAGGCAAAAAAAACTATTATCTATGAGACTATGTTTTTACTTTTAACATAATAAGTACATAAAATGACAAAAAAATTCTTGAAAATGGTCAAATATCGTATTTTTTAAGCTTGCCTGTGCAGTTTCCTTAGGCGGCAAGAGAAAAGTACAAACATACGGACGTAGTTTCATCTATGGGCTTTCATCGCATGTAATAAAATCCCACTGTTGCTGATATGGTTTGCGCAGTTCAGGACCACGACGGAAACACTGCACGTCTTGCGCGTAGGAGCGATGAGACACTAGGAGTGCGTGTTAGTGTCGCCCGTATATCTCCCTCGCTTTTTGACCTTGGACGCGCAGGTTCACACTCCTCTTAAGGACGCTCGATTTCCGCGAAAAGATTTAATGACCAGTTGAATTTTACAACACTTTATAACTCAAATACACTTTCGTGATTGGATGTTTTCCGTGTTATGCAAATTTTAGTGCGTGCGCGCGCATCACTGACGTACACTGTTGAAGTTGCCTAACTCTGATTGGCCAGTCAAGTTGGAAAATGTCTCCTCGGCAAAGACACAACGCCAGTAAGGAAAATATAACCGCCGGAACGTCGTTAGGGCATTAAAATCCAGCCTGTACGAAAAGCATTTCACGAAATTAATGTGTCCCTAACTACCGTCAGCTTATTTGCTGCTGTGATGAAGTAACGCCTTCGTACAGCACTGTTCAAAGTCCAATCACACTAATGCTTACTGCTGACTCACGGTTAAACGGGGCGTGTCCGAACAAATGCTGTCCAATCACAACAGGGAAAAGCACCAGTAGCCGTTGCAGTCAGTATTGCGCGCGCGGTCCGCGAGCTCACTGGCTGCATTGTTTGCCAGGAGCCGGCAGCTCGTTTCGCTTAGTCACGGGGGAACTCGGCCACTGGTTCCCCACTGCCAAGTGTTGACTGTCCGTTCCTTGCACAAGACGCCACGCAAGCAAATAAGGATTGTGGGGAACCGTACTTACGTGTGTGTGGTCTGGACAAATATGTAGCTAGGCGACTCGACGAGAGGCCAAACACACAGGCTGCAGTAAACTCTTCAGCTTTCCAAGTGTTGTTTAAAATATTAATGCGTGTGTGTCTATATATATATATATAATATATAATTACATCTAGTGAGACCCGAATTTCGCTAAAACAATTTCACGGCCAGTTGTATTTCATAACACTTTTGCTCAGATCCACTTTCGTCATTGGATATTATAGGTGTTACGCGTCTTAGGAGTATGTCCGCGAATCACACACGTACAGTATCGGAGTAACCTAATTCTGATTGGTCCTTCAAGTAAGAGAATGTCTTCTTACAAATACAGGTCACCAATAAGCAATATATAACTGCTTGTTTACCCGTATAGTGTTGAAATTTAGCATGTAAGGAAATCTTTTCGCGATATTCGGGTGTCCATAATTATATCTATAGTGTACACCGTACATATTTCACACACATGCAGGTACACACCAAATGGGGATAGCCTAAATTAGGCATGTGTGTGCGTGTGTGTGTGAGTAAATATATAATTCTTGACCAGCCAACAAACATTTTTTCACCCCCGCGCCCATGACCGTTCTGAGTAATGTAGAGGTGTCAGGTTTTTGCTTTAGCGAGTGTCTGGAACATTTCTGGAATTAATTTTAGGACGAGCTATACTTCAAACCCACAAGTACATTTATTCTATGCTTGCAGTTGCATCACAGTTTATTAGACACTCCCAGGTGAACACTGATCCAATAACAGACATGCAAAGAAACAATCACCGATTCCCGTGCTACCTGGTCCGAGGTAAAGCTGGCTACGCACTGAGGCAGCAGCCAATGAACAGAAAATTCAGGCCCGAAAATACATAGGACAGTGGAGTCTAGCCTACAGGTCGTTTAAAATACGAAATTCCCCTGTCCCTACATATAGCTCATCTTTGTAGTATCTATCTAATAACTTTCCATCCTTTCGCTCTTTCGGTCCACATAACTTTTATTTGTGTGTTTTTTTTTTAATTGTAAGATTAGAGTCACACTTCGGTTAATTATTGTTGAATATGTTTATAAACTGTATTTTATCCTACTGCCAATTTGCTCGGTGGGTGAGTGTGGCGTGGTTGGTTGCAGATAATTAAACAGAAGCGAGATGGCGTGGCAGCTCTTTTGATGTAGGTGTACCAATTCTCTAATTGGCTGCGTGAGAATTTCGTATCAGGCCCTGCGTCTGATTTGCTACTGCATGCTGCAGAAGGTTCCTTACTGACCAGGCTGCCGGCTCGCGAGTAAGTTAGCAGGCGCTGATTAGCCAATGGCGTTCCGTCATGTCGGTGATGAGTGAAGCGATTTAGCTGGCGGGCGTGTTCGGTTGCAGTTCACAAGAAATGGCGCTGTTTCACCTCTGTATTTATAGGTAATCTGTGACACAGGCTTGTTCTGGTACACATTTTGCGAGATGATTTGTTAGGGGGAATGGACTTACAAATAAAAAAATATATATACACTCTAAATTAGAATCAACGGTAAACCACTTATTCGCAGTGAAATTTAACTACTAGAATAAGTGAAAACGGCTTCAATCGGTGGAAAACCACTGGTTGTTGTCGGTGAACCATTTTACTGATTGAATAAGTGACAGCCAACTGCGATCAATGATTTAAAATATGTATTGTTTTTATTTAATTAAGCCAAATAATTACGAGAAATAATCATAGTCGTGCTTCATATTGTGCCATTTAACGTAATGTTTACAAAATTACAAAAAAAATCGCGATGTCCAGGATTTAAGTCAACATCGTTTCGCTTCTAGACTGTAAAATTACCATTCGGACTACCAAGCCAGCGTTAGCTAAAAGGGGAACATACGTGTATAGTATATATATCGATCCAAAAACCATTACGTAGGTTTATACTGTATGCTCTTTCTTTTAGTTTGTAGTCTAATTGGTAACGTAAGGATTGTTGAAACAAATAGTGCGTATTTTTACATGAAACCTGAGGGACGTATCTTAGTTCGTGAGAAATGGAGGTCTTAATCAAATGAAAGAGCTTAATTTGATTATTAATTTATCCACACAGCTATCATTTAAAGCATTAAATTATTTGTCCACACTATTAATCTTTTTATTCCACAGTGAGCACTATATTTAATGTCGATTTCAACTCTAACTAACGTCCTTATTTATGTCTCTGTTTGTTTATTGCCAATTAATTCATACTCATCATGAAAACGTGTTCGGTGTATCTGTTGCAATCATTTATAATGTTTTTCACTCACGCATCTAGTACAATAGTTCAGCCTGCCAGCAGCACACGTCACCGCTTGATACCCGCAGTCGCAGACTTCCCTTCCACTGGTCCGCTGGTTCTCCCGCTGCTCGTCTTCTATCGCTCGGAACTCAGCCACTCAGTCACTCATAAACTCCAACTCAACTGCCGGCCTGGAGGCCTGCCGCAATATTTATAGCGTTGGCCGTTACCATTTCGAAGGTTTAAAGCACCCCGAGTTACGTTCAGAGAATGAGGTTAGTAATGCAGAGCATTGTGCAGATAAACGCAGGGTTCAATACTACCAGGATCAATGGTATTGCGCCGCAAAATATATTAAAGTGTCGGTTCGCTTTCTGTAACTGATACGCGGTTCGCCCGCCTGCCGCTATCACATAACTTCTGCCCTTCACTTCCACCAGCAGTGAGCGCGTAACAGTACAAGTGCATTCACTTCACAGCATTTAATGCAGTTTGCACTTCAAACCAGGCGCTGTGATGATTACGTGGAAACGAAACGCAATACGTAAAAACATAACTTAAGACGGGAAGTTCCTTTTGCCTCGTAGAAATGTATTTTAAAAGACGAAGCTCACATTAAAAAAAAATAGGTTTTATTAGTTTATGCGTTGTTATTTCACTTGATACACGTTGTTTGATGGCATTCGATACACGTTGTTTGATGTCATTCGATACACCTAGTTTAACTGAATCATCAATCAAGAACAAATTACTGAGATATAGCGAATGAAATCGTTGATGAATCAGTGGAACATGTCACTGAAATAGTAAGTGAAGTAAAACTGCCATTGTATTACTAATTAATCAAATAAATTATCTGAAGTGGCTGTTGAGTAAGTCAAGTACTGTAAATTGATTTTAAAAAGTGATATTTTCGCTTATTCCGATTTAGAGTGTATGACGTATGATCTTACGTGATCATAAAGGGATAGATCTATTGAAAAGTTTTTGTCTCATGTTATATCTGCTGTTTGTGAACATTTGGTGCATGATAGCATTTTTCCAAGCGAATCACGACGATCAAATTTTGCGGGGCAAATTGTCACATAGTCCAAAGTTGGGGAACAGCTTCCCGTTCAAAATACAGTCAATAAGAAAGATAAATTTGGAATAATTAACACATAATGTTCAAACCTGGCGAGCAAGCTGGTGCTTCTAATAAAGACAATCGCGTGTTTACAAATGAATGTATAAGGCCTAGTCTAGTTTACAGGATGTATCTAAACTACTATAACAAACTTGAGGAGGTGATTCCTGGGTTCAAGACAAGCACAAACGTTTCTATGAACATATGTCCTACAACTCGTTGTTAATGAGGTACACTACCTAAGTAGATTGGCCACGTACACAGACAATACTCGAAGTGTCCGCCATTGGTAGCAATGCGCGTGAGGCAACGACTCTGTTGCTCCGCTCACTGCCACGTACACTCGCGGAAATGTGTCTTCATTCCACTATTGTACACACACACGGGGGTCGCGATGGCTGAGCGATTAGCACGCTCGCCTCCCACCAAGGCGAACCGGGTTCAAACCCCGGCCGGGTCACCGCATTTTCGCAAGTGGGAATCGTGCTGGACGATGCTGTTGGTCGGCGGGTTTTCTCGGGGATCTCCCGCCTCCCGCTGCTCCGCATTCACTTCAGTCATCCTAATCGGCTCTTAAGAGCCGCCCAAATCTCTTCTGTCTAACCGGGTTCTCCAAGGTGGGAGGCGAGTAGTCTAACCACTACACCGGGCCCTTTCAGAACTACCCGTAATCAGAAGACGGGTAGGTCCTCGGTATTCCTTCTCTGTGCGCTTATCTATTCTGTGTTCCAGCGGCAACTTCGCGGATCCCTTCCGACCACAGCAGCTCCACTCACACAAGTTCACTGCGGATGGGCTTGTGGACGGTTGGGCTTACGTAACGGCAGTAACTGTAGTGTTGCAGGGGTGGGAACGGTATGTTTTTGAGGTGGTGAGGGAGGGGTATGGGGGAGGTAAAGTCGTGTCGCGCGAATGTTTGCAGACGCGTGGACAAACAGCATGTGAGTCGGTTATCTTGTCGCGCTGTGTAGTGCCACAAGCAGATAGTACACAAGAGTAGCTTAGCTGATATGCTGCCTCCAACCTCTCCCTATGTGTGTGTGTGTGTGTGTGTGTGTGTGTGTGTGTGTGTGCTCTTGCCCGCCACTTCTCTTTACTTCCTCTTTGTATGCCAAAATTATTTCCTTTCTTATCTATCCGCACGTTCTTCTCCTGACTTGGTGGAGCTATCGAGGTCGCGTTGTGGATCATGCTTGGTACGTTACGTCAGTGGTGCAGAGTACATGCTGTTCACGGTAAAGTGAGCACTTTTAAAAATCGACCTTTGAAAAATGTCACTGTTCCTTCCTGCAGATATTTGAACGTGCACACTGACTGGCGCTCGCCCAGGAAAGTTGGTAACGACAGATGGGAAATATTTCCATGCCTCAATATTGAACTAACCGTATTAAGTACACATTTGGGTATACTGAAGTAATTTATCATCCTCTGTGTTTCCTTTAATGCGCGTAAGTGTAAGAAAAAGCCAGTAAGTGAAATATTTTTCACATGGTGGAAGAATACACAATTTTCATACACGTGGCATAGTCCTTGAGCGGGGCTGTCAATAACGTTAAGTTAATCGCGAACAGCATTGGCCTATACCAAAGACAGGGGTAATAAAATTTCGCGAAAAGATTTAAAGACAAGATATATTTGAAAACACTGTATGGTCGTTTACCTAGCTTTATTGGATGAATACTTTTTTGGCACGTGTTAACTGTCTGCACACGAATCACGTAGGAGCCGTGCCAAAATCCGTGATTATATGTTGTGTATTTTTTACGGCATTTTCCGTTATTATGCGTTGGTAGTGGTTCGTTGGAAATGTGTTTCTTCAGAAGGTCTCGTGTCGAGAAGGAGCCTGCACCAAAGGACATCTGTTGGAAGACTTTTCTAGTTCATGAGGGCAAGGCAGACAATACTGCTGTAATTAGTGTTTTTTGGTAATGTGTCTATGTGTTCACGTAAGATGATGAAGATCGAACTTGGTGATCATATTTGGTTGTATCGGAAATTAGTTGGTACTACTGGTGATATGCATATTCTACGTCATGTGGAATTGTTTTTCAATCCGTGATTATGTGTAATTTATTATTTTATTTTGTAAATAAATATTTAGTAGGCACGAAATGTACTGCGGCATTTTTTCGAATTTTTTTATATTCCTTTCCTTTATATTAAAAAGCAGACAATAACTAATGGCAGTAGACAAACTGCTGTTGGTTGCATATAGTATTTAAATCTAACGATTTTTTTTCTCGTAAAAATTATTAGCTCTAACCAAAGAATACAGAGGTGAGACAATGCTTATTCTGCCGCGAACACCAGCGAAACGGCGTCGAAATGTTGTTAACTTTTTGAGGCATGTCCGAGTGCAGCTCAGGCAACAGTACTGTGACGAAATTATTTGTCTTTGAAGACAAAACTTGCACGAATTAGTTCCCCAGTTGCTTCGCTACTTATTACGTTGGCCTAACATGAACACTGTGTTATAGTACTAGGGCCATGCAAAACTCGCGTTATTATGTGGCATTAGGCTGAACTTCACAGTACTGTATCCACTGGAGCCGATGTATTTTCTCTATTGGCTGCTGCATAAACTTGAATGCACCCCCTTTCTGACTGAACTGGGCGCGATTGGGGCACACAATTGCGAAGTGTTCATTTATTGGCGCATAGCTACTCAGGGCGTGTCACATAAAGTATGGTCCGATGACAAAAGTGTTGGAAAGTACACGTGTTTGAAGTTTAACGTGTCTCCAAATATTAACGCGAATTTTGCAGGTCTCTATATATTAGTTGTAGCCTGATTCCCGTTAAATAAAGATAATTTACAATTTTGTTCAGTTACATAAATGAGCACGGAAGCATTTTATAAAACGCTACACGTGAAAAGTCGTCACTGTAACCGAGGAGACCACGAGCTTGCCAATTAATTGTCCAGAAGTATCCAATAATGAAATAAGTTAGCGCGTTAAATATGTACGGTGAAATGTGGTCCAAAGTGGAAATGCGCAGACCAATGTATTTGGGGCTACTGCAGTGGAGAGTATAGAATACTAACTTGTCGCGACTGCCAATAAATATTACGCGGACGTCAGAGTGTTAACACGGTTCGCCAATGAGCGCCTGGCGACCATCACTAACCTACTGTCGCCACAAACAAATAGGAAGTTCCAGTACATTAAACTTATTAATGTATGGCTAGATATCTGCAAAATTCTCGTTATTATTTGAGGAAATGTTAAACTTGAAGCACTTCTGCCCTTGCAATACGTTTGTCATTGGCCCATTATTTTTTAGACACTCCCCGGGTAACTCTACTCCAATAAACGAACACCTCACACTCGTGCGCCCCAATCACGTGCAGGTTACTCAGAAAGGGAGTGACGTCATATATAGTCTAGCTTCTCAGCCACCGCGGCCCCTTCAAAGTTTGAGATTAGTCGGAACTGAAACAATTAGCAAGAAAGATTTACATAACAAAACGGGGCAGTAGAAGCTCCTTCTATAGTGAATTAGAAAACGTAAATTAAACGAGACAAACCTTTTTTAATTTAGCCAGATTTGGATTCCGTGATTAAATTTCAGCATGCGCTGAACCAGTTGTAAATTAAGTTTAAATTAAAAATGCGTCTAGATTTTGCTGATATCTTGTTTAGATCCTGTTCGCAGTTTCAAGGCGTAATTAGTTGCTATGCAAATTTCGCCCTTCAGATACGTTCAGATTATATATAGGCTATAACGACGTAGTTTAATTTTAGTTCCAGCTTACAGGTTCAACGTGCTGTCCAGGTTTGCAGTCGCTGACCGTCAACCGTACGCGCTCCTTTTTTCAATGAATCTCAGTGACTTCGCAACAATTTGATCGTTTCACAGCAACAATTAGCAAACACACGCGTTTTAAAAACGTTCGTATTCGCTTATTCGTGGAGAGTCGTTCAACTACGCCACGTAAAAACAACACCATAAATTTTGTATTATGTGTTATGGAAACCAAACTTTTCCATTAGAAACTATAGTACCCACACACTGTCGATGTTCACAGGTAAAAGGTGGAAAAAAAAAAACTGTATTTACCCAGAATTTGAACATTTTACTGTCTAGGGAGCGGTCAATCAGCCACTCAGAATTGTACTTGAGTAGCAGATTCGTAAGTGAATATTTTCGTGTCGAAATGTCAAAACATTAGCTGTCAATTTATTCATTCAGTCGTGTGTATGCGACTCGTTACAAAATTATTGTCATAAATTTGCAAAAGTGTTAAGCCGTTCATTAAGTAGAATTAGACTTCCGCAGACACTTTAGCGTAATCTCTGAAACGTCATGACTAGGTAGAGGTATTTTTCGCGAAAATATTTATGATCAAGCTAGACTTCAATATCTTACGTCCTCAACCGCGGCTTCCATTGGTTATTGGCCGCGTGTCTACGTGAGAAGATATGTTCCCATTTGACTGGGCCAATCGTAATAAAGTGCTACGATACTGAACGTCCATGATTCGCGGGGAAGTTACTTGAAGCACCTGACATTTAAAACCAACCAACCACGAAATTGCATGTGAACGAAAGTGTTTTGGAGTACAACTGTTCTTGAAACATGTTCCCTAGTCAAGAGTACTCGCTTCCGACCTAAGCTAATACGGGTTCGAATCCCGGCGAGGTTTCCCCTGGATTTACGCATGTGGAAATCGTTCCGGACGCCGCCGCCAGGCGGCGGGTCTTCTCAGGGATCTTCCGTTCCCCGCGCCCTGGCATTCCGGCGCTGCTCCACACGCATCTCACTTCACCCTCACCGGCTCTCAAGACCTCGATGTCAAGATCCGGCTAAATATATTCACTTCACTCAGTCCTCAAAGGCGGAATATTTCGTTCGACGGAAAATAGCATGCAATTAGTAGGGATAGGAAAATTTCGCGAGTTCAATGACCTGTAGGCTAGACTCCACAGTCCCGTGTATACTCGAGCCTCAGATGTTTGTTCATTGGCTGCTGCCCCAGAGAGTAGCCAGTGTTACTCCACACCTGGCAGTATGGCGCTTGCTAGTCTGCTATTGGCTCAGAGTCGTCCAGGGCGTGTCTAATGAACTGTGATCCAATTGTAAAGGTGACTTCAGTGTACATGTGTTTGACGTCTATCTTGTCCTAAAATGAACTCGTGAATTTTTCCAATCCCTCGCAATTAAGGACACCCGATTTGCGCGAAAAATGTTTACGACCCGTAGTAATTTACAACACTTTAGCTCAAATACACTTCCGTGATTGAATTGTTTCCGTGTTACGCTTCTTAAGTGCGTGCGAGCGTATTACTGGCGTACAGTACGGAAGTTACCTAGCTCTGATTGGCCAATCAAGCAGGACAATCGCAAAGACGCACCGCCAATAAGGAAAAGAAAACCGCCGGAACATATTTAGGGTATTGAAACCCAGCCTGTGCGAATGGCATTTCGCGAAATTATTGTGTCCCTACAGGTAATACCTCAGAGCCATTAGTTACACGTAATGACATGATAAAACTACCAGAAAAAAATGGGTTGTGGCTGTGTTGGGGACACGGCCGTTTGTTTTGCGTGAATACGTCTACGTTGACGCGCTCGGACGCCTTGATTATTTTTTTTTACATTCCCGGCACCTCTTCACTCGATCATATGGGGTTTTATGGGTATCACTGGATTGATTTTGAGATGCTCTTTCCAACCGTATACGATTTCTATATTTCGACTTGGCTTCTTGAAGAGTAGAGGACGACATTGTGTTAAGTTTGCTTAATTTTTTACATTAAACTCATACGAATTCGCCATAACCACGCCACACAAATGTTTTTCAATACGCAATCGATTTATCTAGAAGAGAACTGTCGTAGCTTCTCCTAGGCAAAATTATACCCCCTCCCCCCTGCCCCGCCCACCCAACTCCTTTCTCTCCGCCACGCGCGATGCTTCGCAGCCCTCACTCAACGAAACATATTCTTTGATCATTTGCCAATCGAATGGTGTAATTTAATTTTGAATGTAGACGATAGAGTCGGAGCTGCAATGTCAAACCGTATCCCCCATGTTTGTTACCATCGTATTTTCTGGATTGCCTCCGACTGTGGTTGCAAATATAAAGACGTATTGACGTCAAAAAACCTGGCAACCGATCCAGAAAAACACGACAAATTCGAAGCCGTCATAATTTTTTTATTTTTAAAATAATGCTGTGCGGACGAAGACTCAATTACCGGTTCTCCAACTCGCCGTGTGTATGACACGGGCGATAGTTCCCGCGAAACATCTGCGTTCCAATATAAACTCAATTACTTCGTTGGCAGAGAAGGAAGCGGGTTCTGAATAGGCCCGCGCATCTGGCATCGCGCCAGCCCGCAGAACGTACGCTGGGCCGACGCTGTCAACCAATTAATTACACGATGCATAATTTATGCTGACCGCTCCAAAGGCCCGCATCAAGAAGAAACGAGGAAATATTTCGAATTCCAGAGCACATTTAATTCCAGCCTTATTTACGGCATTTTTTTTTTTAATATATAAATCCCACGTTCATTGCAGCTTATTTCAACCCGTTAGGTACGGAATTGATTTAAGAGCTCGAGTGTTGCAATCGTTCGGTATTTTGATGCGCACTGTACATGTGTCAGGTGTGCTTCACATAAATAGTGAACTCCATTCTGCGTGCTCAGTGTCTGCATTCACCGTTCATAAATGGAAGGTGCATGAACTTCAACAAATCATATAGTTCACAAGGGCGACACTGAGAGCCGCAGAATATTTAACAAGCTGGAGATGATCAGAGATAGGAAAAATTTGCGAGTTCAATGATCTGTAGGCTAGACTCCATATTTATGTGTTCACTTGAGCCTCAGGTGTTTGTTCATTGGCTGCTGCCCCCAAGAGTAGTCAGTGTCACTTCACACCTGTCAGTACGACACTCGCTACTAGTTTCCTTGCGAGTGTGCTATTGGCTCAGAGTCGTCCAGGGCGTGTCTAATAAACTACGATCCAATTGCAAAGTCAACTTCAGTGTACACGTCTTTAACGTCCATCTTGTCCTGAGATGAACTCGCGGAATGTTCCTATACATAGAGATGATGCTCCAGTGAAGCTGAGTAAAGCTAATTTGAAAATTTCTTTGTTGTTCGGAACAAAAATCGCATGGATGTGCAGTCTTTGTTCGTCTAGTTCTTAACATGGCCTCACAAGAACACCACAGCGCAGTAACATTGATAGTTAGTGACACCCGAATTTCGCGAAAATTTTTCACGACGATTTGTATTTCATGACACTTTTGCTCAGATCCTCTTTCGTCATTGGATATTATAGGTGTCACGCGTCTTAGACGTATGTCCGCGAATCACACACGTACAGTATCGGAGTAACCTGATTCTGATTGGTCCTTCAAGTAAGAGAATGTCATCTCACAAATACAGGTCGCCAATAAGCAATATATAACTGCTTGTTTGCCCGTATAGTGTTGAAATTTAGCATGTACGGAAATCTTTTCGCGAAATTCGGGTGTCCACAATGACAGTGCTAACAACAGAATTTCTTCTTTTTTTTCATAGCCACTCAAAATGACATGATTGATTGTAAATCGTTTTGTACGATAAAGGACATTTGATTGGGTCAACATCAACTCGGCTCTCCATTGGTTGATGACGGGCCAATAAAGAACGCTGTTAAGTACAGGACAGTGTCCGGTATTATATGGGCCAAGAGTACGATGGTGAGTAAATGTGTGCAGACCTCAATGTTATAACCCTTAATAACCCATTGTAGACAGTCGTCATCATGTTGCACTGGAAGCTTATATTTGATCGGTACTGTACTCTGCGAGGCTCAGTACGCACTGATCTTCTCTGGGGGTAAGTGATTCCTAAAAAGTGCTACTGTGCTAAGTTATGACTGTTTCATATTAATCATCACAGAACACACAGCCTACTGCTTATTGGTAAAGATGGTGGTTTATGGCGGAAAAAGTTAACTGTTTTCTAGGATTCAACATACTTATACATGTCCTATTGGCTGCCATGCACGTATGAAGAGACTGCCCATTTTCACTAGAACAATAATGATTCTAATACTATAAGGCAGAAGTTCGTGATTGGTCTACAAACAAGTTAGCCGAATCAAAACGTTGTTCATCCAATCATGAAAGAATAAACTAATTAAAATATTATAGAAGATATGTAGGCTAAAATTTTTTTTTTGCCATTTTCCACCATCTCTACTTACTGATAGAGATCAGAAGAATTTTGCGGATTCATTTTGGGACAAGCTATAATTCAGAACACTTGCGTTTATAATACTTAAGCCATTGGTCCACACTGTGTTTGACAGCTCCTGGAGAACGGCGCCATATTGCTGCTTTCCACTGGAAAAGCTTTCGATATCGGCATATTTGTACATAATACTGTGGAGTCTAGTCTGCAGGTCATTGCACTCGCGAATTTTTCCTTTCCCCACGAACGCAAGTGTTTTGAATTTAAGCCTGTCCCAAAAAGAATCCGCGTATTCTTCAGGTCTCTGCTGATCGTTCGTGAAGTAACAGGTAGCTTCGCTGGTTGTAGCTGGCGCCCTGTGTAGACACGAGCACTTCAGGTCTCTGCTGATCGTTCGTGAAGTAACAGGTAGCTTCGCTGGTTGTAGCTGGCGGCCGGTGTAGACACGAGCACTTCAGGTCTCTGCTGATCGTTCGTGAAGTAACAGGTAGCTTCGCTGTTTGTAGCTGGCGGCCGGTGTAGACACGAGCACTTCAGGTCTCTGCTGATCGTTCGTGAAGTAACAGGGAGCTTCGCTGGTTGTAGCTGGCGCCCTGTGTAGACACGAGCACTTCAGGTCTCTGCTGATCGTTCGTGAAGTAACAGGGAGCTTCGCTGGTTGTAGCTGGCGGGCCGGAGTAGACACGAGCACTTCAGGAATCTGCTGATCGTTCGTGAAGTAACAGGTAGCTTCGCTGGTTGTAGCTGGCAGCCGGTGTAGACACGACCACTTCAGGTCTCTGCTGATCGTTCGTGAAGTAACAGGTAGCTTCGCTTGTTGTAGCTGGCGCCCTGTGTAGACACGAGCACTTCAGGTCTCTGCTGATCGTTCGTGAAGTAACAGGGAGCTTCGCTGGTTGTAGCTGGCGGCCGGTGTAGACACGAGCACTTCAGGAATCTGCTGATCGTTCGTGAAGTAACAGGGAGCTTCGCTGGTTGTAGCTGGCGGCCGGTGTAGACACGAGCACTTCAGGTCTCTGCTGATCGTTCGTGAAGTAACAGGTAGCTTCGCTGGTTGTAGCTGCCGGGCCGGTGTAGACACGAGCACTTCAGGAATCTGCTGATCGTTCGTGAAGTAACAGGGAGCTTCGCTTGTTGTAGCTGCCGGGCCGGTGTAGACACGAGCACTTCAGGAATCTGCTGATCGTTCGTGAAGTAACAGGTAGCTTCGCTGGTTGTAGCTGGCGGGCCGGTGTAGACACGAGCACTTCAGGTCTCTGCTGATCGTTCGTGAAGTAACAGGGAGCTTCGCTGGTTGTAGCTGGCAGCCGGTGTAGACACGAGCACTTCAGGTCTCTGTTGATCGTTCGTGAAGTAACAGGTAGCTTCGCTGGTTGTAGCTGCCGGGCCGGTGTAGACACGAGCACTTCAGGTCTCTGCTGATCGTTCGTGAAGTAACAGGGAGCTTCGCTGGTTGTAGCTGGCGGCCGGTGTAGACACGAGCACTTCAGGAATCTGCTGATCGTTCGTGAAGTAACAGGGAGCTTCGCTGGTTGTAGCTGGCGGCCGGTGTAGACACGAGCACTTCAGGTCTCTGCTGATCGTTCGTGAAGTAACAGGTAGCTTCGCT
The DNA here is from genome assembly GCA_029891345.1 of Dryococelus australis. Lineage (NCBI taxonomy): Eukaryota > Metazoa > Arthropoda > Insecta > Phasmatodea > Phasmatidae > Dryococelus > Dryococelus australis. Next base: position 193,672,249 of record CM056998.1, on the reverse strand, counting down.
TGTTGTAGCTGGCGCCCTGTATAGACACGAGCACTTCAGGTCTCTGTTGATCGTTCGTGAAGTAACAGGTAGCTTCGCTTGTTGTAGCTGGCGGCCGGTGTAGACACGAGCACTTCAGGAATCTGCTGATCGTTCGTGAAGTAACAGGGAGCTTCGCTGGTTGTAGCTGGCGGGCCGGTGTAGACACGACCACTTCAGGTCTCTGCTGATCGTTCGTGAAGTAACAGGTAGCTTCGCTGGTTGTAGCTGGCAGCCGGTGTAGACACGACCACTTCAGGTCTCTGCTGATCGTTCGTGAAGTAACAGGTAGCTTCGCTGGTTGTAGCTGGCGCCCTGTGTAGACACGACCACTTCAGGTCTCTGCTGATCGTTCGTGAAGTAACAGGTAGCTTCGCTTGTTGTAGCTGGCGGCCGGTGTAGACACGAGCACTTCAGGTCTCTGCTGATCGTTCGTGAAGTAACAGATAGCTTCGCTGGTTGTAGCTGGCGCCCTGTGTAGAGACGAGCACTTCAGGTCTCTGCTGATCGTTCGTGAAGTAACAGGTAGCTTCGCTGGTTGTAGCTGGCGGCAGGTGTAGAAACGAACACTTCGGTTACGCGCGCTAAATTGCAAGGAAAAAAAAAAGAGTTGTTTTATCGTGTGCGAGGTTGAAGCATTGGCCTTGTCGCCCACGCGAGTGCGTCTCGCAGCAGCCTTCATTCGCAGTGTCGCAAGCTGATCCTCTGTTAACACTTTGCAGACTTTGCTCGAGTTTAGCTCGAGCAAAGCTAATTTGAAAATTTACTTCTTTTTCAGAATAAAACTCGCATGGATATGCAGTCTTAGTTCGACTAGTGTTTAGCATGACCTCACAAGAACACGACAGCGCAGTAACAATGCTATTACTGACGATAGAATATGTTTATTATAGCCACTCAAAGGGAATTATTGATTGTGAATACTTTTATACGGCAAAGGGCGTTTGATTGGGTCAATATAAGCTCGGCTTTCCATTGGTTGATGACCGGGCAATAAGGAACGCTGTAAAGTACAGGGTAGTGTCTGGTGTGGTATGGACCAATAGGACGATGGTGAGTTCTAACACAGACACCAACAGAACCAGTGTCCTTGAAGCAGTGTATATAGGTGACTCACTTCTAATTTGTAAATGTGTGCAGACCTCAATGTGTAGAGGCCTGAAGAATTCACGGATTCATTTTGGGACAAGCTAGAATTCAAAACACTTGAGTTTATACAACTTAAACTATTGATCCACGCAGTGTTTGTCACCTCATGGAGAACGGCGTCCAATTGCCGCCTTGCACGGTGGCTGAGCGATTAACACGCTCGCCTCCCATCAAGGCGAACCGGGTTCAATTCCCGGCCGGGTCACCGGATTTTCGCAGGTAGTGAGCGGGTTTCTCGGGGATATCCCCCCCCCCCCTGGCCTACGGCTCTGCTCCATGCCTCGTTTCACCAACATCGGCATCTCAAGACCTCGATGATAAGAGCCGCCCAAATCTCTCCACTTCAATCCCTCCACTTCATTCCTAGAGACAGGTGCGTTTCGCGAAAATATTTACGGCCATGCTAGACTTCAATATCTTACATACACAACCACAACTTCCTTTGGTCATTGGACGCATGTTTACAAGAGAAGAGTGGGCCAATTGTAGTAAAGTATTCCAATACCGAATGTCCTTGATTCACGGGCAGACACTTGATGCACCTGACACTTCAAAACTATCCAACCACGAAAGTGCAAATGAACAAAAGTGTTTTGGAGTACAACTGGTCTTGAAATATTTTCGCGAAAAAAACCTGTCTCTATTCATTTCCCATGTCCTTCGCCAGGCTATTGCTAGTGACTGGAAAACCTCATGAATTGATTTTATGCCAAACTAGACTTCAAACACGTGTTCATTTATGTTATGTTTGAGATTGTGTCACAGAGTATTAGACACTGCCAGGTTAATTCCGAGCCAATAACAGACTTGCAATAAAACAAGCACCCGATCCTGTGCCACCTGATCTGAGGTAAAATAGGCTGCACACTAGAGCAGGAGCCAATGAACAGAAAAGTGGAGTTAGAAAATACATAGCACCATGGATTCTATCCTATGCGTCATTCAAAACGCGAAATTTTTAGTCCCTAGGTATTCCAAATGAAGGATATATATATGTATGTATATAGTCGGCACTGTACACAAGGATATATATAAATGTATATATAGTCGGCACTGTACACAATAAGGATATATGTATGTATATAGTCGGCGTTGTACACAACAAGGATATATATGTATGTATATAGTCGGAACTGTACACAACAAGGATATATATGTATGTATATAGTCGGCACTGTACACAAGGATGTATATAAATGTATGTATATAGTCGGCACTGTACACAATAAGGATATATAAGGATATATGTATGTATATAGTCGGCGTTGTACACAACAAGGATATATATGTATGTATATAGTCGGCACTGTACACAACAAGGATATATATGTATGTATATAGTCGGCACTGTACACAACAAGGATATATGTTTGTATATAGTCGGCACTGTACACAACAAGGATATATATGTATGTATATAGTCGGAACTGTACACAACAAGGATATATATGTATGTATATAGTCGGCACTGTACACAACAAGGATATATATGTATGTATATAGTCGGCACTGTACACAACAAGGATATATGTTTGTATATAGTCGGCACTGTACACAACAAGGATATATATGTATGTATATAGTCGGAACTGTACACAACAAGGATATATATGTATGTATATAGTCGGCACTGTACACAACAAGGATATATATGTATGTATATAGTCGGCACTGTACACAAGGATATATATGTATGTATATAGTCGGCGTTGTACACAACAAGGATATATATAAATGCATGTATATAGTCGGCAACTTCTACCAGTTTTAAAGACAAGCCAGACGTTAGTTTCCAATATCCACCGCTGCAGGGTGGTCCTAATGTCACTTAAGCGCCATTCTATTGGTTAATACGACACCAGCCTTTCCGTATTGGCTGGCTGTGCACAAATGGATTGCCGAGTTTACCATTTCCAACCAAATGTTCTTGTGTATGTAACAGGGTGTACATACCATCGTGTTCATATCAGTAACTATATAAAACTGTGTCGTTTACTTACTACGATCGCTGTTGATGTTGCGTTAGTATCTATTTAAAATCCTTACAAAATAGGTAACTGATGTCATTATCCCCCGAACAGTTGTGTTTTTTTATTTAGAAAAAATATTCAAACAAGTTTTGCCCTAACTACACTCGGATATTGTTCTCGAAGTGTTAATCCGTTCGGTGGAACATATTGTTCGGAGTCCAGGGATTTGCGATCACGTAGTTTTTGACACACTCTGTACTGGTTCTCAGCATTTCTCTCGCGGCCAATGAACAACATGCTGCATGTTTGATGATATAGGCAATTTACAGTAAAATGATCACTTTTGAAAGCCCTCTTAAGATCTGCTTGTATACCTACACGTTGTGTATTCTTCCGCCTTGTGTAATGTTTACATTGTCACTTTATGCATGCGTCGGCCAAGTGAAACTGTGCAATTGTTAGAAAAATGGATATTTTGCAGATCTGCTAATTTTTACTCTTAGATGCATCGAAAAAAGAAAGCGAAATAAATAATTTAAGTTATCGGAAATAGTCACCTGACACGTTTCATTCTACTTTAAGATACGGAACTACTTTCCCACCCACCTTTACCCACTTTACTGGGCGCATGCCACTCAGGGTGCCCGTTAAAAAATGTGCAGGTAGGAGCAGTGACTATTTTCTAAGGTTAATTTCGAAAATGCTCACTTTATAGTGGACGGCCTCTATCGGCATTAACCATTCATATCTAAGAGTTATAGATAGAGATCCGAGAAATTCGCGAGTTCAGTGACTTGTAGGCTAGCCTTCACAGTCTTATATACTCTCATACAGATATAAACTGTTTATTGGTTCAATGTTGTGGTAGTAAAAGGCGGTGGTTGGGAGCACAGTTTATTGCATGTTTGTTATTGGCTCATTTATCTCCAGGAGGTGTCAAAAAACACGTCGACCAATTACAAACGTAACATGAACGTACAACTGTGTGAATTCCAACTTGTCTGGAAATGAACCCGCGAAATTCTCGGGCCTCTAGTCATAGACAAATCCAAAACTCAGTTTAATCATAAAGAAGATTGTGGCCGGTACTGCACACTGCTGTGTACAGTACCGGTCACAACTTCAATTTATTTGCAACTTGCCCACGATCATGGATATGTTGACCGAATGGAGAGATGGAAATCGCAGTGCCTAATGTACGGATGGGACCTAAATGCTTGCCAGGGTTCAAATCCCGTACTCCTAGGCATGCAGGGAAGTTTATAACTACACGGGCAGATGCACTGCGCGGTTTGTTCGAGATTGAGCGAACATTTCAGCAAATGAGGCCATTGCTTGCCTCCCATTCTAAGTTTTTTAATGAACTAGGAAAAGAGGTGGTATAGCCGCCATATAAACCGCAACAAAACCTCGATCAAAAAAATGCGAAAATGCCTGTAGTTTATGAAGATGAAAATGTTATACTATATCATGATATGTGAAATATTAATCTTTATTTAAAGGGTGATTGAAGCACTACAAGAAAAATTTTGGTATCTATAACTAAGGACAGGTGTTTTTCTCGAAAAGATTTCTAGACCTGTTGTACTCCAAACCATTTTTGTTCGTATGCACTTTCTTGGTGGGATTATTTTTAACGTCACGTGCTTCAAGTGTCTGTCCTCGAATTATGGACGTTCAGTATCCAGTACATTATTACGATTGGCCCAGTCAAATAAGAATATGCCTTCTCACGTAAACATGCGTCCAATAACCAAAGGAAGTCGTGGTCGTAGACGTAGGATATCGGAATCTAGCATAGCCATAAATATTTTCGCGAAATGCACCTATCTCTATCTATAGCACGATCCAAACAAAAAAATAGTACGCAGTTGTCCAAAACGCTTCCGGCGAGTTAGGCGAATCCAACGCCGCTGCACGAAGGGGTGGGGTTGTTCAGTTGAGTAGCGACAGCAGCCGAGTGCGGCTGGGCGAAAACTGCCCCGCGTGTGTGTATTACCCGTCCAAAAAACATCAGTCGCGCAGCGCGGTCGTACAGAGCGATGTTATCAGTTTGGTGTGTGTAACGCCAACAGTGTCACGTGATTTCCCTCCCTCCAGCGGAAAGTGCCCTCCCCTACACTGCCTCCCCTACCTTCCCTCCCTCGTGGCTGCGTAAGATTATTTTCTCATCTGAACTTTGCTTTCATTACTCTGGTCTCGCCACAGAGTACTTAACGATACAGAGGCGAAACAGCCGCCTTTATCGCGAACTGCAGCCGCACACGCCAGCAAAATGACGTCGTCACCGGCCAGCAACGTGTCTGCCAATCAGGGCCTGGTAACGTACTCGCCAGCCTGCACCCAGGCAATGGGGAAAGTTTTCGCGGCATGCAGTGGGAAGCTGTGAGAACGGGCCTCGGCTCGTATAGGCTATTTCATCTTATGTAATATTCCCTATTGGTTGGGCTGCCGTCTGGCAAGTAAGTCTCCAGTTGCTTATTGGTGAACGAAGTTTCCGCCATATTGCTGGCATGTGACGCCATTTTGCTGAAGTGCGTGGCTGGAGCTCTCAATACACGCCGTAATTTCACCTCTGTAATTTTTTATTACTCTGCGTCGTTACATTGAAAAGCCAGGCTCCTTCAAATCGCTCTTTAATATCTTTGTTAGAGTGTAACGGAACTATTGAAACAAACTCCAGGAAGTGGTTCCTGGAATCAAGACAAGCGAAAATGTTCCTGTGTACGTAATGTCCTACAACGAGTTATTATTGAGTTATAGGACGCATATCGGCCACATCAGAGGCGACGATCGAAGTGTCCTCCATGGGTATAGGCTGTTCACTGTAAAGTGAGCACGTTTTAAGGCACTTATAAATTTTTCATTTCATCCAATTTCCATCTTCCTGTTGCTTTTTAATATAAACATTGCAATGTGAGCAATAAACAGTGTATACATGTCACCGCCATTAAAATTTAATGACTGTGGATGCAATCATATATATATATATATTTATTAGCGGTTATTGCCTGTTGGGAGGGCCTTAAAAAGTGCCCACTTTATCGTGAACAGCCTACAGCAATGCACACGTGGCAACGCCTCTGTTTCTCTGTTATCTACTCGCTACACTCACTCCTCCACTGTGTACACGAGTGACATCTGTGTACGGGAAACTTAATTACACCCCTGACGTACAACTTATAAAACTACGTATACTCTTGTGTCGCAATGGACTCGTGGGGTTGTGCATTCGTCTCCAAACCAAACGTAACAACACTGTAAGTGGCGGTTGAGATACTTGTTACCAGCCTGTGGATTAATAACAACACCTTGTAGGACATTTGTTCACGGGACCAGTTTTGCTTGTTTTGATGCCAGGAATTACCACCCGAAGTTTGTTATAGTAGTTCAGATACAGCCTGTCTTTAATGGACTTCTTGAGCAAGCGTTCGCAAATGTTGTCTGTTCTCTATTTTAGGTTTCTCGTCATGTATTCAGTTATGTTCACGGGAAACTGATCCTGTATAATTAATTTCTTTGTGACTTGGTCGAAGCAAGAGAGGGTGGGTTTCGGGGGAATTTGCCCTTTGCCATTTGTTTGTGCGAATGTCTGTGCGCAACAAGCGAACTTTGCCTCCCCTACCCCCTCTGTATTATTTCCCTTCCTCATCCACCGCCCTCAACGGTGCAGTGGCCCAATTCTACCCGTTTCATCGTTCAGCACAGAAACTTCCCGACGCGAAACGAAGGCGCGAAGAGGAGCTGGCGATGAAAGGAGCGAGTGAAATAAAATCGCAGGTCCGCCCCGGAAAAGGAAATTAATTCCGAAATAAACAAACTCTCACCCGCAGCATTTGCAAGGAACAAGCAGCACTTTCGCAATAAAAAAATGATGATAGATGAATGTGTCCCCACAGGCGGAAGAAAGGAACTGAGAGTTTATTTCCACGCAATCCACTCTGCCCTAATTTCATTTTCTCGCAGGCTGAACTGTTTTTGCAGTCCGAAAATGTATTACTTTTTTTTTAATGATGCGCGGTTGTGGTTATAAAATAATTATTGCTATTTTTCGTTTTTTCTACTTACAATTGTGATGGAAAAAAAAACCCTTTCCTTTAATAATTGCTTCATACGTTCTTCAATATGACAGTAATTTGAAGTTTTACTGAAACATATCACTTCATTACTCTAATTGGGGGGGGGGGGGAAGTAGTTAAATAGAAAACTAATTTATTGAATATACCTATTTTGGACTGTGAGTAATTTATCAAACAAAATTATTTAGTATAGCTAGAGATTGTGGTTTATGGCGGAAAGAGTTCACGGTTTATTAGGATTCAACATACTATACACAAGTCTGACTGTTTTCTTTCCTTATTTGCTGTGAAGCATGTATGAAGATACTACCCATTTTCATTGGACCAATGAAGAATTTATAGTACAAGGCAGAACTTTCGGGATTGGTCTGTAAACAACTTATCCGAGTCCAAACCGTGTTCATCCGATCATGAAAGAATAAACTAGTTAAAGTGTTATAGAAGATATTTTACACCATCTCTAAATATAGCCCATTCACAGTTATTTAAAAACAGAGACCCGAGAATTTCGCGGGTCCATTTTTAGACAAATTCGAATCCACACACGTGTATGTTCATGTTACTTCTGTAATTGGTCGACGTGTTGTTTGACTCCTCCTGGAGATAAATGAGCCAATAACAAACATGCAATAAATTGTGCACCCAACCACCGCCTTGTGCTACCATAACAACAAACCAATAAACAGTTAATATCTGTATGAGTGTATATAAGACTGTGGAGTCTAGCCTACAGGTCACTGCACTCGCGAATTTCTCGGGTCGCTCCTTCAAACTTTTCTGAAGCCCTGCTATGCTTTCGAGCTATACCTCCGCCTCGTGCAAACAAAACTTGACCAAGTCTAGGTAATAATACCAAAGTATAGGTAGTGATACCCAAGTACAGGCTACAATACCAAAGTCTAGGTAATAATACCCAAATATTGGTAATTATACCCTAGTCCAGGTAATAATACCAAAGTCTAGGTAATAATACCAAAGGGACAGCGCTCCGCATACGTGAGCACTCGCTTTAAACCTTTCAGACATACTTTAATTTACGGTCTCAGGCGTTGCAAACAAAATATGTTATTATGCGTGTTGTACCTAAGTCTACCAACAGCACTTGTTCCGTTGCTGCAGAAAGTGGGCTGTAGGCTATATGTGCGGCCTATGGTTACATGATCCAATTATTAACTAGATCAGTATGAAGGTTTGTGAATAATTTACCCGCAAGTAAGATAATTGGTCATTGATAGAGACAGTTGTATTTCGCGAATATATTTATGGCCACGCTAGACTTCAAAATCCCACAACCACAACTTCCTCTGGTTATTGGCCTCGTGTCTACGTGAGAAGACATGTACCTATTTGACTAGGCCAATCGTAGTAAAGTACTGCGCCCATGATTCGAGGACAGACACTTGAGGCACGTGACATATAAAATCATCCAACCACAAAAGTGCATATGAACAAAAGTATTTGGGGTACAGCTGGTCTTGAAATCTTTTCACGAAAACACCTATCTCGGTCATTGATAGAGACCTGAAAAATTCGTGGATTCATTTAGGGACAAGCTATAATTGAAAACGCGTGTGTTTATATGCCTTAAGCCATTGGTCCACGCGGTGTTTGACACCTCCTGGAGAACGGTGTCCAATTGTCGCCTTCCACTGTGACAGCAGACAACCAATGTGCAGTTGATATCGGCACATCTGCACATAATACTGTACAGTCTACCCTGCAGGTCATTGAACTCGCGAATTTTTCAGGTCTCTAGTCATTGAGTTTCGCAGTGTGCAGTACAGACTAAAAATATCCTATACGTGCGCAATGTACACAATTGTGTTCACTGGGTCGGAATGGGTTAGTAATATTCTACATGAAAACTATATGTTACTAGGCATTTTCAGCATACCATATTTTTCTCCATTTTATTCGTAATCGTTTAAAATTCAATATTTTAATTTATAGATCAAATATGAAAAAAAAAAAAAAATATTTTTTACCAAATAAGACCTGAAAAATTTCGCGAGTTCAAAATCCTGCAGGCTAGACTCAACATTCTTATGTCCAGATATACCTATATTAAGTGTACTTTGGTTGTCTCTGCTGTCACATGGAAGGCGACAATTGGACACAGTTCTCCAGGATATGTCAAAAAACGCGTGGACCAATTGCTAAAGTTATATATAAGCGCGTGCTTTGGATTCTAGCTTGTCCCAAAATGAATCCGCGAATTCTTCGGGTCTCTAAACATAATGTACTTCATATTAAGAGAAGTATAAAACGCTGCACATGTTGTCCGCTACAGCAATATCAATTTTGTTGGACTCTACCTTCGTCCAATTGGTCCTGGCTATACCGGACACGGTCACTGAACTCAGCAACGTTTTTTATTGGCGGTCCGTTGGCCAATTAATTAGCGTGTTGACTAAGCGCCAATTCATGAGTCACGACATATGTATCCTGTTTCACAGTCCAACGTGTTCATTTGAGAAATTATTGAATATAACAGTTTTATTTTTTCGAATTGAAATGTTGACTAGTTGTAAGCTTTTGCTTAGATTCCAGTACGCCATAAAATAAATTATGTAATTATATAATAGCGAGATTAATATTTAAAAGAAAAAAATTTCCACGTAAACGTAAGAGCAGAAGTGGTTTAGTGGTCAGACTGCTCGCCTCCCACTTAGGCGAACCTGGTTCGATTCCGGGTGGGCTCGCTCCTGGATTCTCGCGTGTCGGAACTGTGCCTGACGATAAATCTAACCAGGGGGTTTTCTCGGATATCTCCCGTTTACCCCAGCCCTTCACCTCGGCGCTGCTCCATATACATTTCGCTTCACACTCATCGGCTCTCAAGAACTAGATGTTAAAGGCGATATTACACGATACCAGATTCGGTAAAAGCTTGTGCAATGTCCGCCATAGCCCGTTATACGGTCTAGTGCGGCACCCGTCATGGCATTTCCCGCCTTGTACGGCAAGATTTCGTTAAGAGCCATTCGAATCTCTTCACTCACTCACGTCCTATTTTTCGTGGCAGGTTCCATACCGGCCCTTGTACCTGGCCAATCACATCGCAGTTTCAGAGCGTAGGGCGCTCCCCGTGGCTGCTACTTGAAACGATAAAAGGACGCCTCCACCCTGTTTATACATCCGTGAGGTTGAAACTCTTTAAAATCGATTTAAAATACGACAACGACGAATATAATTGGTTTCGACAACTTTTAACTACTGTTTAAAACCGTCCTAAATACTTAAAACATTACCTACTCTATGAAAAAAAAATTGATCAAAATATTACAGTTATTTAAATAAATAAACTCTTCACGTGACGTGTAAATTGGTATTACAATTGTAACTTTGCATGCAACGTTTGAGAGTCAAATGTGACTTTTGAGCGTGAGATCGATACTCCGCCGGACCCAAACTTTTTTTTATCATTAAATTTTACATAAGGTAATATCCCGGTACGTAAAGAAAAAAAAAATTTTTTTTTTTTTGCAACTGGTCAGTAATGTTCATCAAAATTATAAATAACACACTCGTACTCTAGTGACATCACACAATTTTTCAGAAAATGAATGAAACTATACAAGTAAGCCATACATTTCTGTAAAAGGCGAACAGTAATATAGGAATATTAAGATGTGCTAGCTACATTTTTCATAGGCCTACGCAAGTTACTAATTGGTAGCAGTTCTACGAATGGGGTTCATATTTACTACAAACCACACACTGCGCACCCATCGAGGGTACCAAATGCTAGTACGCGAACTGCTGTCGTGTAATATGAATCTTCCATGGCGGCTGGTATACCGGCTCGTGCACCAGGACTTGTAGGAGCTTGTACTAGAACCAAGTACGGCGGCAAGTATCGTGTAATACTGGCTTAAGAGTCCCCCAAATCTCCTCACTCGCCCATTTAACCCATTCAGACCCAGTGTACACAATTGTGTACATTATGCACGTGTGGATAATTTTTTCTCTGTGCTGCACACTATGAAGACCAACGTCCAATGACTAGGGATGGGAACTTTTCGCGAGTTCATTTCAGGACAAGATAGACGTCAAACACGTGTAACCTGAAGTTGACTTTTCAGTTGGATCGCAGTTTATTAGACACGCTGGGACGACTCTGAGCCAATAGCACACTTGCAAGGAAACAAGTAGTGAGTGTCATACTGGCAGGTGTGAAGTAACACTAGCTACTTTATGGGGCTGCAGCCAATGAACAAACGTCTGACGCTCGAGTATACACAGGACTGTGGAGTCTAGCCTACAGGTCATTGAACTCGCAAATTTTTCCTATCCCTATTAATAGGGCAATGCAAAATTCGTGTTATTTCTTGGCATCAAGCTATAATTCACAGTACTGTATATACTCGAGCCGGCGTTGTTTCTTCATTGGCTGCCGCCTATATGTGAAGTCACTCCCTTTTTGAGTAACCTGCACGTGATTGGGGCACACGAGTGTGAGGTGTTCGTTTATTGGCGCAGAGTTACCCGGGGCGTGTCGAAACACGAATAGACCAATGACAAACGTATTGCAAAGGTAGAAGAGCTTCAAATTTAACATTTCCTCAAGTAATATCGTGAATTTTGCAGGCTTCTCCCTATTAATTAGGAAAGACCAAGGTTTGCACAGAGGAATAGTAAACAACTGTCAACTGGAACCGGGGTGAGAATTATTCTGAGAGGAAATATTCGTGGTGCGGCGAGCCGGGTTCGAACCCACGACGAGCCAGGACACCCTGACATATGGTAGTGGTAGAGGAGGAGGAGGAGGAGGGTACGAACTGTGGAGTCTGTGGTCTCTCCATTCTCCCCTCTAGGTGATCGATACATATTAAAAGGTCATAGCTAATTCACTGTTAAAAATTTCCGTATATTTACGGAATGTTTTACGGAAATGTACAGTGTATATACGGAAAGGCAATCCGTAATGACAAAAAACGGAGTTAAGCCCGTAAATAAAAAATACGGAAAGTCTCCGTATTCCCTTTGGCTTCGAGTTACGGGGACGAACAATGCCGATTATACACGAAGCTTTCTTCGCCACTGTAACAAGAAAATCATCGTTTCTGCGGCAGTTAATGTTATCCACGCGAGTATGACCTATTCTTTCAAACATGAAAAAAAAAAAGCATCAGGCGTCTGTAACAGTTGGCAACAATAAAAATCACAAAATTTAATATATATATATATATATATATATATATATATATATATATATATATATATATATATATATATATATATATATATATATATATATATATTCTTTTCAATATAAATCTAAAAGTTATACCACACTTTCCAAAAGATAGTTAGCCGACAAAAATCCTTAACTGTTACTTTTTAAGCAATCTTTGAATATGCTGATTTCCCTATTATCTGACTGTTAGGTGTTTTGTACATCTGTCAAAACTATTCCTATCTCACTGGTTTAATTTAGTTTACTGCATAAGCACGTATGTAAAAATATGTACTGGATATACAAAGATAAAAAAAATTTATACTGTTTCTAAAAAAAAACGGTCAGAGTCGTGGACTGGTAGATTTTTGACTCGGGTTCAAACCTCGCTTAAGTACAACATATTTTAAGTTTTAAATATATTTTTATACACGGTAGAACACCTACATAACGAAAATTTAAGACATAATCATTTTCTCTATTTATTTTAAACGGAAAGTACAGAAAACTTACTTGGAAATTAACAAAGAGGTTCCGTGTAACTTACGGAAAATCCGTTTCTGAAAACCAATGTGTCCGTGATTTTACGGAGAGTTTATGGACACTTCTGGATAAATTTTTACCAACACTTTTTCGTAAAACGAATGAAATTTTTTTTAACAGTGTAGATTTTTACTTTCTAACACTTACATTTAACCGCCACCTCACCCCCCCCCCCCCCAACCCGCGCTGCCCCACCTAATCCCTCCCCCCCCCCCCTATCGCCGCAAAACGAAGCTAAATAGGCTCTTTGATCTTCAGTGTGCACCAGGAACTTTGCAATTTTGAAACCGTCATTCAGTCCGAAAGATTAAAAAGAAAACTACACTAACCTACTCACTCACACAAGACTAACTACCGCGTCCTTGCGTATTCTTCTCGTTAAGATGTAAGAATAACGGTGTCCTATTAACTGCTTTCGCGGCCCAGTGCTCTCGTCTGTGTACGGACTTAGTTTTGGGGAATGCCCGGTAACCAGAAACATTCCCCGCCACCTCGCCCCTGGGTGCAGAAGGCATTGTCAAACCACACTGCTTACATTCGGTTAAGTTTCTCTTGCACACATACACACACTCACACACACATTAGAGCTAGTGATTTTTCACGAAGAAATATGACTACACGATGGGCTTCAACACTATAAGCATTGGTTGCTGTCCGCTTGAGAAGGCGTTTTCATATTTGACCGGGCCACTCAGAGTTCGGCAACCTCGGCAGAGCTCCTACGTGATTCGTGTGCAGACAGTTAACGCGTGTAAAAAAAAAAGTAATTCAGCCAATCAAGATAGGTAACCGACCCTACAATGTTTTGAAGTATAACTTGTCCTGGGATCTTTGCGCGAAATTTCCCCGCCCCTAACACACACTCGTGTAGTTCATTCTCCTGTGACCTCGTTGAGGTCCTGTTCACATCGTTCTGTAGTTCATTTCAAGTTCACACACCGGCGTCATCTGTCAAGGTCGTCTTCGTTTGTCCTAGGCAAGACAAGAGTCTTGACCAGGGAGGTCTGTAGCGTTCGGGAAGTGCGAGCAGGCAGGCAGCCCAGCTCGCACACGCACACGGAAATTGCGCAACTCGCCGCGACCAACTGTTGAGGGTCGTTCCCCTCTGAGCGCCGCGTTGGCCAGCCCCAGAGCTATCGCTGGCGCTCATCTGCGCTGCGCGTCTCATAGCCGGCCCTCCAGTTTAGAGTTCCGCGTCCCTTCCTCACAGACCCAAACTCCTCCACACACCGAGAGAAAGGTTTGTTCATCCCAACAAAATGCTTGTTTGTATATATGGCCAAAAATACATTTAGTTCGCACAACAAAATATGTGGTTGAGTAGACAAAACTACAAGAGAAAAAATTTAATTATGTTCATTTAACCACTTAACGTACACATTAATATTACAATTCAGTTGTTGCAAAAGACGAAAATTTAAGTGCGAACTGTACTTACGAATGTGTTATAAATAGAGCCCCGAGTATTTCGCGGATTGAGTTGTCAGCAAGCTAGGGTGGACAGCTCTGTATACACTCGAGACATTATCGTTTGCTTATTGGTTGCTGTAATCAAGTGAGGCCTCTGTACAGGACTGTTAAGACACTCACTCACACTACTGCTTCCTTTTTATTACTGGTTCAGAGTTAAATGGGCGTGTCTAAAGAGCTATCGTCCAATCACAACAGTAGGAGGAAAGAACAAGTGTTTGGAGTCTACCTCGCCACCGAATGAATTCGCGAGATACTCGTGGCTCTAGTTATAAATAGAGCCACGAGTATTTTGCAAATTCATTCGGAGGTAAGGTAGACTCCAAACACTTGTTATTTTCTCCTACTGTTGTGATTGGACGACAGTTGTTTAGACACGCCCCGTCTAACTGTGAGCCAGTAGTAAGCAGGAAGCAGTAGTGTGAGTGAGTGTCTTAATAGTGACGTACAGAGGCCTCACTTGATCACAGCAACCAATAAGCAAACGATAATGTCTCGAGTGTATACACGGCCGTCCAGTCTAGCTTACTGCCAACTCAATCCGCAAAATACTCGTGGCTTTAATTATAGGCATATATATATATATGCTTAAAACTTTAGGGTGTGGTTGATATATTCCATTCACGGTAAAGTGAACACTTTTTAAGGCGCTGCTAAATTTTTACTTTCAGCCAATAATCTATATTTCCGGCACTTTTTGATAGAAATGTTATATTGTGACTAATAAACAAAGTGTGCACATTTTATCACTATCAAATGTCAACGCCTGAGGTTACAATAAAATACATTTATTTGTGGTGAATATCTGTTGATAGGGCCTTGAAAAAGTGCTCACTTTCCCGTAAAGAGCCCATGCAGGGGTGTTTGTGTGCCCGACGCATTAGGCAAAGAGTGAGCGCGAAGTTGAAAGAGAGTTAGGAAGGTCGCTCGGGAGGATGTAGGATGTGTGGATGGCGGGGGCGGGGGAGTGGCCCGTACTAATCACACCAGGGCCTCGTGCCATAGCCAGCATGACGTCACACCGCGGTGTATTTGCTGACTTCCGTGCTTCACACGAGGTGCCATACCTCCGTCTGGGACCCGCTTCGACCACTGCACATCGCCCACGACGAGATTACAGTGTCTCCATGGTGTGCACTCATTTACTGGCACTAGAAGTGAGTCACCTATATCCACTACTCCAAGAACACCGGTTCTGTTGGTGTCTGCGTTAGGACTCACCATCGTGCTATTGGTCCATATCACACCGGACACTACCCTGTATTTTACAGCGTTCATTATTGGCCGGTCATCAACCAATGGAGAGCCGAACTGATATTGACCCAATCGAATGTCCTTTATCGTACAAAAGGATTTACAATCAATCATGTCCTTTTGGGTGGCTCTATAAAGAAGGAATTATATCGTCAGCAATATCATTGTTACTGCGCTGTCGTGTTCTTGTGAGGTCATGTTAAACACTAGCCGAACAAAGACTGCACATCCATGCGAGTTGTGTTCTGAACAACCAAGAAATTTTCAAACTAGCTTTGCTCGAGCTACACTCGAGCATAGTCTACAGAGTGTTAATGATGTTGCTGATAAAAGGCTAATTTGACGTACTGGCGTCTGTGTTGGAGGCTACATTTCCTGTCGAGGACACTGATTTACTGGACTGGCGGTCTCAGCAGTAGCAGACAACAGAAAATGGCGACGATAATCAATAAATCTAACCAAGGAATTGTAAAATTGCTGATATTTGCCGAGGATGCGAAGACATTAAAGATGGGATAGTATTCAATCATTTTAATCTTCGCGAGTGTGTGGCCACAGCATGCAGCAGGATATTCGCTATCGTCTGCTGGGCTGCGGACTGGCAATTGGCTTAACAAGTGCTGGGCGGTGAAAGAAGTTGGAGTTTACTATATGAGCTGTTGTTACACGTCAGTATTCTTAGCCTTTTCACTTAACTTTTTCAGTCACAGCGTCATAGGTATGTCTGGGATGTTGCATATTAAGTGGCGTGAATGATCTGAACTGTACACGTCAGAACATACCGTCCAATGAGAAAGGTTCCCTACGTGTGGGAGACATCATTCGCTGCTGAGACTATGTTCCGTAGCATCATAAACCACTGCTACTAGTCTCATAAAGCATATATAGGTTTAAATTGGTCCCGATGTAAGAACAAGCGTCGTCTGGATATCAGTACAGTTCCGAACAAAAGATTTGTATGTTGCAACGCCTATAATTAGAGATCTGCAAAATTCGCGTTATTATTTGGCATCAAGTTAAACTTCACAGCACTATATATACTCGGGCTGGTGTCGTTTCTCTATTGGCTGCTGCATAAATGTGAAGCCACTCCCTTTCTGACTGGACTGCACGTGTTTGGACTAGACAGATGTAAAGTGTTTATTTATTGGCGCAGAGTTACCCAGGACGTGTCAAACAAAGTATGGTCCAATGATAAACTTATCGCAACGGTACATGTGTTTGAATTTAATGTATCCCCAAATATTAACGCGAATTTTTCAGGTCTCAACCTATAATTATATATTTATTTTTGACTGAAATTGTTACCCTGTTCAGTCCCAAATTAATTTATAGTGTCGAATGCTGCAATCGCTCAATCTTTTGATGGGTGCTGTACCTGCTTCAGTCGTGCCTCTCGCAACCACTGAACAACATACTGCTGGTGTCAGCTTCAACCATTCACAGTCGAGAGCTGCAGAAACTTCTACGACTCACTATTCTCACGAGTAAGACGCCAAAACAGCGGCCATTGATTCCGTGTTCGTGTACAGTGCCGAACATAAATACACTGTTAAGAATTTCCGTATATTTACGGAATGTTTTACGGAAATTTTCATTGTATATACGGAAAGGCAATCAGTATTGATGAAAAACGGAATTCAGTCCGTAAATTCAAAATACGGAAAGTCTTCGTATTTCCTTTGGCTTCGAGTTACGGGGACGAACAATGCCGATTTTACACGAAGCTTTCTTCGCCACTGTAACAAGATAATTATCGTTTCTGCTGCAATTATGGTTATCCACACGACTATGGCCCATTCTTTCAAACATTAAAAAATAGCTGAAGGGCGTCTGTAACATTTACACTAAATTTAATAGAAACAGAATTTTTGCTTTTGTATTTTGAATATAAATATGAAAGTTTTACTATAATTTCAAGTGAGAGTTATAGGTGAATGGTTAGAGTCGTGGACTGGATTTTTTTTTACTCGGGTTCAAACCTCGCTTAAATACAAAACGTTTTAACTTTTTTAATATCATTTTTTTATACACGGTAGAACACCTACATAACGCAAATTAAAGACGTTTTCAGTATCTCCTTTTTTTTTTTAAACGGAAAGTACAGAAAACTAACTTGGAAATTAACGGAGAGATACCGTGAAACTTACGGAAAGTCCGTTTCCGAAAATCAAATTGTCCGTAATTTTACGGAGAGTCTGCGGACGCTTCTAGATAAATTTTTACCAGCGCTTTTCCGTTAAATAAAGGAACATTTATTTTTAACAGTGTGCCTTTCACGTACACTGGTACTGAACGGGTTAAGTACTCTATGACGTAGGCGTCCGGGCGCCTGCTCGAGCAGCTAGCTCGTTGAAGCGCGAGTCCTTAGCCACTCGTCGCTAGCTCGAGTCGATCCCCTCTGGGTCTGCTGGAGATGAGGGCAACTGTTGCCGATGTAAGAATAGATGGAAGCTGTGCCAGTGGACCTGCTGACGGGGCTGGCAGTATTGCGAAACTAATCCCGTTCACTGACTCCCCCCCCCCCCCCCAATCCAAGGCTCGCGGTTGTTTCGCGCTATCGGCCCTGAGCGCACGCGGGCAGTCCAAATAATCAAGGAAGAGAAACCATCGGCGGCCGCCGACGGGGGTATTTTTAGGGACGGCCCATCTCGCCGGACCACGACCAGTCTTCCAGCTGACGTCACAGCGGATGTGTGATCTGCTGTCCCGAGCGGCACATGTCTGTCGCCTCAACACACGAGCGTTCCGCCTGCCTGGTGTTGCACAGTGTTTCAACTAATGGTTTTCTTTGACCCTTTGAGGAGTATGCACCTATATATACGGGGCTACGTTTATATGGAAATTCCTTTATTGTTGAAGCTCAGACTCACAGTTTTATACCTTTAATGTTTCGCAGCACTTTGTCGTACATTATTATAAAAATACAACCAATCAATCAACAATTTAGCTCTTAATAATAAAAATGATATTTTTAATCATTTCTCAAATGAACACGATGAATTGTAAAACGTGTTACATCTGTCGCGACACTTTAACTGGTGCACAGCTGACACGTGACTTCATTTGCCGATGGCGAGCCAATAATAAACGTTGCAGAGTTCAGTAGGCGTGTCAGGTTTATCCAGTACCAATATGACAATGGCAAGTGGAAATAGAGGTACCAACGAAACTGTTATTGCTGTGATGGAGATTATAGGCAACTCGGTTCAACCTTGTCTTTCATGGCAAGTAATTTGTACCATCCCCAAAGGGTTAAACCTGTTCAGTCCCGAATTAATTTTTAAGTAGTGCCCTGCAAAATTCGCGTTATCATTAGAGACCCAAGAAATTCGCGGGTTCATTTCTAGACAAGTTGGAAATCACACACTTGTACGTTCATGTTACTTTTATAATTGGTCGACGTGTTGTTTGACACTTCGTGGAGATAAATGAGTCAATAACAAATATGCAATAAATTGTGCACCACACCACCGCCTTTTACTGCCACAACAATCAACCAATAAACAGTTGATATCTGTATGAGAGTATATAAGACTGTGAAGTCTAGTCTGCAGGTCATTGCACTCGCGAATTTCTCGGGTGTCTAGTTATTATTTCAAGTCATACTATACTGCAAACGTCATTGGACCACAGTTTGTTCGGACACGCCCTGGACGACTTTGTACCAATAGGAAAACACTAACGAGAGGCTAACGCAATCACGTCCGACCAAGACGAAAGGGATTATTTGGCCTCGCTTCTGCAGAAGCCGTTGAGCAAATGACATCGACTCGAATATGTATAGGATTGTGACTTCTAGTGTGCCGCCAGAAAATAACGCGAATTTTGCAGGTCCTTATTTATGAGATCAAGCGTTGCAGTCATTTAATATTTTGACGTCACTTTACTTTGATCGAGAGTGCGTCTTGCAACCAATGAACAACGTCCTCCGCGCTCTATGGGATGAGTGTTGACCCGTTGACAAATGAGAGACGCAGATACTCCAACAAATCACATATCTCACAAGACATACTCTCAGGACATCGGCTACTGGTTCCTTCGTTGTCGTGTACAGTTCTGGTCATGCATATATTTAATGTGCGACATGTCCTCGATGTTGGGCACAGGGACCAAGCGGATTAAAAAACTATTAAACGTACTCCTGGTATGTTTACCTAAGAAAAGACATCGTGCATTAGACAAGGAAGGGATGGTACTTTAACACTTTGAAGATGGCTCGAATTTACTAGCAATGAAGACAAGGTTGAAGTGAGCTTTATCGTGAACAGCTTTTAACCCTTTGAGGACGGCACAAATTCACTAGCACCGAGGACAAGTCTGAAGTGAGCTCCCTATATTCTACACCACAGCAATATCATTTTGGTTGGTCTCTGCATTTCCACTTACCATCGTCCTATTGGTCCTGAGTACACCGGAACACCTACTGTACTCTGCAACGTTTATTATTGGCTGGCTTTCGACCAATGAAAACACGCGTTGGCTGCATATCAATTAATGTATCGCGAAATAAGTAACAAGTTTTACAATCCATCGTGTTCTTTTGAAAAATGGTTCAAAAGAACAGTTAAGTACAAACAGAAATGTTAACTAGTTGTCATTTTTATCTTGGATTCCCAACAAGCCTAGTGAAATAGTAAATCTATTAAAAGTGTGGGATTTGTCTTCCAGAGAAAGTAAATTACCAGATAAACGTAACTCCGAGTATATCCGTGTCACAGTCCCCAAAGGGTTAATGTCCAGAAATTGAAAAGTATGTGGTTAAAACATCAAACAGTTGGCTGCAATGGGAAGAGAGTGTTTCACGGCAGCTCAATGAGCAGCCCACGTGGCTAGGCATGTGTGCGGAACGACGCGATCGCTCGCGGACAGCTTGCAGCGAAGCGACGAGGCGGGAAATGTCGCAAGCTAACGACGCAGCAATGTCGTCACTGCAGCTGCACTCACTCCTCGAGGGCCAATTAAGCGTGAAAGTGAATTTAAAGCGGTTCGCTTGAAGGAAATGTATTCCCGTATTAAATCGAAACCTTGTTTACTAGCGAAGGTTTTACTTGATGGGAAGCGGTGGTGAACACGGAGACTCCAGTAGAAGGCTCCGCTGGCTGTGACATGACTGTCAGAGGCAGCTTACACGAACAGTGGGAGGCGTATGAAGGTATCACAAACCTGCGGACGCGTGACTTTAAGATAGGTAAAGATAGGTGGACCGCTTAGGCAATCATCTGCGCATGTACCCATTGACCTACTCCAGAGGAACACAACTGTCAAAGTCACACGGTCAAGTTGTGGTGGACGTGTTTAAGGCAAGCACGTTCATATGAACAAAATACTTTCACAGAATTTGAATAATTCAATTCGACTGCATTCCAAATTGGTTAGAGGAAATATACAAACATGTCAAAGCACTTGCTTACTAATCAGTGACTTAATCTCAAATCTATTCCGCGCTGTTTTTGCTGGTATTGGCATTTCAATGTCGGAATACGGAGATCGGTTGTGCGCAGCCAGCGAGATCGGTCTACCTCATCTATAGTATATGCCCAGTATGCGACTTCAGTGACTGTGTCACAGACATATCCTGTGACAAGCAGATACTTGTGATAAAGTAGCAGGTTAACACATTGAGGTCTGCACACATTCATTGGCACTTAAAACAATTTAAAAGTGATTCACCTGTATCCACTGCTGCAAGGACACCCGTTCTGTTCTGTTGGTGTCTGTGTTAGAACTCACCATCGTCCTATTGGTCCATACCACATCGGGCCTCCACCCTCTACTCTACAGCGCTCATTATTGGTCGGCCATCAACCAATAGAGAGCCGAGCTGATATCGACCCAAACAAATGCTCTTTACCGTATAAAAGGATTTACAATCAATCATGTCCCTTTAAGTGGCTATTAAAAAAAAACAAATTCTATCATCAGCAATATCATTGTTACTGCGTTCTGGTGTTCTTCTGAGGTCATGTTAAACACTAGACGAACAAAGACTGCTTATCCATGAGAGTTTTGTTCTGAACAACAAATAAATTTCCAAATCTGATTTGTTCGAGCTACACTCGAGCATAATCTAGAAAGCGCTAAGATTAATTCTTCACAGGCTAGGAACAAAACGAGTTTTACTATGGGAGAGTTTGGTATAAGGAAAATTTCCGCCACTAGGTAAGCGCTAGTGTTCTAAAGAGGTCACTTAATTAAAATGCTAATCTACATGAATAGAGACCTGCAAAATTCGCGTTATTATTTTGGGTACACGTTATACTTCAAACACGTGAACCTTCGCAAAACGTTTGTCATTGGAACATACTTTACATGGCACCCCTGCGTAACTCTGCGGCAATAGATTGAAGCACCACAATAATGTTTCCTTATCACATGCTGTTTACTTAGAAAGGGGGTGAATTCACATTTGTGCAGCAGCCAATGGTGAAACGACGTCTGTTCTAGTGCACACAGTGCTGTGAAGTTCAGTCTGATTGCCAAATAATAACGCGAATTTTGCATGCCTCCATACATGAATAATAAAAGATAAATATTTTACTTTGTTGCGAAGTTATTTTATAATCGATTTATGTTTATTGCAACTATCCTGTTTTTTTCTTACGTATGAAATAGAAAAAATGCGATACACATGCTACATTAGCACTTACCTAGTGAGAATATATTTGTTTGCCAAACTTTTAACATTGATCTTCAAAACCTGACGAGTAGTAACCATAGTAGCAGGCTACTATTCATTGGCTTCGTGAAATGGCGCGATAGTTATTTTGATGTGTGCGAACCCGTTCTGTCAAAGCTGACTGACTGCTCCATGCTGCGGAAGTTTTTCCATTGGCTGGACTTCCAGCTGGCACGTACGTAAGCAGGCGCTGATTGGTGAACGTTATCCCAACGAGTTTCCGGCCGGCGACATCATTTTGCTGGCGCGTGCGACTGGAGTTCGCTGTATAAGCGACTGTTTCGCCTCTGTATCCTCACTTGCTCTATGGCTTTATCTAGACTAAAACCTCTGTCACACTGTCAAATTTTTTTTCCGTCAAACCGCTTCCAATAAGTTTGGTCAACTAAAGTTGGACAGTTATGACGTCATCGAAACGTCATAAATGCCGCCATATTTGTCTGAGACAGTTGGATGGCTCCAGTTTCCAGCAAACATTTGAAAATTGGACCGGTTCTAAAATTTATTTAATGTTTGACGGTCTCAGCCAATCAGAATCGTGCACGACAGAAATTAACATCAAGAAACTCAAAAATGACGAGCTATTACTGGAAACGAAGTGTAAGTTATGAAGATAATTAATTTATGTAGAAGCAGTCTGTGCTTGAAAGCTATTTTAAGTGAAGATTGCACTTAATATTACGAATTCAGAGGCATTAAATTTCATTATGCAGGAAACATATCCTATAAATAAAATTTGAATTTAGTGAAGAAGCTGAAATAAACTACAGGATTCCTTACACTTCTTTATTTAATGGTGAGTGGAGATACAGAGGTAAACACTACTGGTATTTTGTAGTGGAAAATATAGGCAGCTCACTTCAACCTTGTCTTCATTGCCAGTAAATTCGTGCCATCTTCAAAGTGTTAATAATGTTTCCTTATGTTTGCTGGTGAAACATTATGGGATAACGATCCCAAGAGGTGTGTGAGGTTAGGAACACAACTTCATTGGTGACTAATTTATAATTTAACACCTCGTTTACAACACCGCCGGCTAATTTTACGACGGACGCTATTTCCTCGTAGTTGACGCTGGCCCTAACCTAAGGGCATAGTCGCTCCTCGTGGGAAGCTCGATCCAGGAGACAACCGCATAAAAACCGCGTAGATGATCGACGCCAAGTCCCTCAAGTGTCCACACACACGCGGCGTAATGGCCGCCTGCGAGGAAGATTTGTTACTGGATCACGCACTCCCTGGCCTGTACGGGACCGCCGCGACCCAAAACCTCTCCCGCCGAGCGGCAATAAAACTTTTACAAGTTCTTAATTTACTGTCCACTCATCGTGGACGTCGTCCTCTTAATGCGACCGCCGAGGCGAGGTTTTTTTTTTTTTATTCCTCGTAAAACTCCAGTTGTTGTTCCCAGTTGCCCCGGAGGATGGAGGAGCTCCAGACGCAAGACGGAAGAACTTATCGACGAGCCCGAGCAAGAAATACACTCTCCCACGGCAGTTACTGTCCTGGACGACTCGACGATTATCAGCGATTGTAATTCCGTGTAATACTTCCCTTGGCGCCCCCCTCCTCTCGATCAGGATGGAACTAACCCACTCAGGCACAGGGTACACAGTTGTGTACTTTACGCACGTGTGGGTAATTTTTTGCCTGTGCTGCACGCTGCGAAACTCGCCGACCAGTGATCTCTTACCCGTGGGTGAGTGATTTGCAAACCGTACAGCGCCGAGTATTTCGCGAATTCATTTGACAACGAGGTAGACTTCAAACACTTGGTGTTTTCTCCTTCCATTGTCACTGGACGGCAGTTGTTTAGACACTCCTCGTCAGTTTATCTGTGAGCCAGTAGCAAGCAGGAGCAGCAGTATGAGCAGGTACACCCGAATTTCGCGAAAATATTTCCGCCCAAGCTAGATTCCAACACTATGCGGGCAAACAATAAACTATATTTTGCTTATTGGCGACCTGTATTTACGAGAGGACATTCTCGTACTTGAAGGACCAATCAGAATTAGGTTACTCCGATACTGTACGTGTGTGATTCGCGGGCATACTCCTAAGACGCGTGACACCTATAATATCCAATAACGAAAGTGGATCTGAGCAACAGTGTTATGAAATACATTTGGTCGTGAAATTTTTTTTTCGCAAAATTCGGGTGTCCCTAAGTATGAGTTAGTATCGAGCAGTCCTGTACAAAGGCCTCACTTAATTGCAGCAACCAATGACCAATCGATAGTGTCTCGAGTGTATATAGGTGTGCGAAGTCTAGCCTCATGCCAAATCAATCCGCGAAATACTCGGGGCTCTAGCAAACCCCGTCTTTCTGGTCTACATCATAATTGGTTCGTATTACTGTAGCCGAACTTATAGCTTACAGCTCACTGGCTCTGAAAACCAAACAAGTGGTGTGTCGACTTAAGTACACCACGCATCATAAAATTCTTTGTTTGCAACACCTTAAGCCGTTAATTAAAGTGGGTCTAAAAGGACTAAGCAGCTCCTTTCCTCTATTTTAACAGATATCTTTTAAAAAAATACATTTTCTCTTCATAATTAATTATTTTACGACAGACACCGCAGCGGTTTTGACACACACAAATTATTAAAATATTTGGAATTATTTTAGGTAAATGAAACAGTTCTATTCTCTACCATGCAAAGCCTGGCGTACGGATCTACAGAAAATGTTTAATAATAGTGAAAGTTTGTTCACGGTAAACTGAGCATTTTTCGAAGCCCTGCTTTAGATCCGCTTGTATGCACCTGGTGTATTATTCCAGCATTTTCAAAATTAGCACAGCTGGGCCTGGTCACTTTATTCATGCGTCAAACAAATGAAACTGCAAATTTATATGGGGAAGTAACAATTTAACAAATTTTCTTATTCTTACACTTATACATGTAGTAAAAAAAAACCGAAAGCAAAATATATGTCAATAGTCATAAATATTTACCTAACACTTTTGCTTCAACTTTAAAGAACGGAACTACATTCATTCCATCGTTGCCAACCTTACTGCCTGCATGTCACTTAGTGCGGTCGTTAAAATATATGCAGTTAGCGGTAGTGACTTTTTTCAAAGGTTGATTTCAAAAGAGCTCACTTTAGTGAACAACCTTAAATATGGGGACTGGAAAATTTCCTGTTTTAGCACTTTCCACTTTATACACATTTACTGGTATTCAGGACAAGAATAAGCTAGAATTGTGTCACAGCCACCATTATAGAAACTAAATTTTTGTTGCTCTCGGCTTTTCCACTTAACGTAGTTTTATTTTTTCTCGCCATATTTGACACGCATACTCCACTGAATAAAGTTTTATCAATGGCTGACACTCAGCGAATGCAGTGCTGAGCTGATTATCCCCTAATAAAATATTATTTCGTATGTAGCATGTAACACAATCTGTATTGCTCACTTCAGTTTTTATAAACATGTTACTTATGTTCGTAAATATTATATATGTTGTACTATAATTTTTTAAGATTCTTACAAGCATTAACGATGCAATTAAACTACAGCAAAGTGAATTTAGTTTTCAGTGTCAAATAAGTGTTCGTTTTTAGTGTAGCCCAAGTTACCCTTGGCCATAGCGTTCGTAAGTGTTAACGACATGCAGACTAGAGTCTATGTCATATGTATTTAACCCTTCAGACCCACGTTAATTTACAGTTTCAAGTGTTGCAAACAAAATATTTTATGATGCGTGCTGTACTTAATTCAACACAACACTTGCTTCGTTTTCACATCCAATGAGCATTAGGCTGTGTGTTCGTCTGCAGTTATATGAACCAATTATGACCTAGGCCATTAATACGGTTTGCGAATCACTTACCAAAAGGTAAGATCATTGGTCATTGAGATTCACAGTGTGCAGTACAGACCAAAAAATAACCTACACATGCTTTATCTACACAAATGTTTACACTAGGTCTGAATGTGTTAAATCCTCAACGTTCTGTTCATAGGCTGCTGCATCAGTGTTGCAGGCCAGTTTTACCTCAGATCATTTGTGGCACGGAATTCGGTTATTGTTTCCTTGCAAGTCTGTTATTGCCTCAGAGTTCACCTGGGAGTGTCTAAAAATGTGATCCAATTCCAAACACAGCAGAAATACATATGTGTTTAAGGTCTAACTTGTGCTAAAATTAAATCGGAGAATTTTTTTCAGGCCATAAATATTTCCAAACACGTCATACCGTATTTAATGCAGACTGTCGAAGTACGACTGGGACTGGGCGTCTCATTGACTGTATAGGGCCACAGAGAGACAGACTCTGCTGTACAGTCGGGGTCGGGGAAATAATGGACCGCGACTTGCATCATGTAGGCACACCACGATTCGCCACAAGTGATTTTCGGAAAGCCGCTGCAGAAAACTGCAACCCGGGAATATGACATTTATCATCACGAATGTGATTCCATTCCGTTACGCCGATCCATCTTGCTCAGTATTACAAAATACCGTTATGAATATTGTGTGCGAAATACCTAGGTATTCCGTATTACAAACGATTTTTAACTGAGTTTGTCTTAGCGCTCTAATAATGAAACCTCTTTTACTGAAACAGATGATTTGTTACCACAAACAACACATTTGTTTCAGCAAAGAAAGTTTCATTAGATTACAAAGACAAACTCAGTAAAAATCGTTTCTAATACGGAATACCTAGGTATTTCGCCTACAGTATTCGTGACAGTATGTGTGTGTGTGTGTGTGTGTGTGTGTGTGTGTGTGTGTGTGTGTGTATATATATATATATATATTATATATATATATATATATATATATATATATATATATATATATATATATATATACGATTATATAAGAACGATAATAATAACCTTCCACTGTCGTTACCATGGTTAAGCGGTATTTTTATGGTAAAGAATGATATTGTACTTAGGCCTACAAGGTTAAACCATTATGTTATAGGAACTCGATGTTTGGTAACTTAGCATCCAGTAAGTTATGTTACGCACTGATAACTAAAATGTACGAAACATAACTTTTTCCTTTCGTTTAAAACAATATTTATTTACTGTAAACCAAACAAGCTGGAATAATTTTTTCTTTGCTTTAAGATATTATTGACCTTAAATAAAAATGTACAAACATAAAATTTAATAACAGCAAATCTAGGTTTCAAAAACGTTCCCTTTAAACGAAAGCAATATTTGGTTACTGTAAACAAATCAGCAACAAAGCATTTGTTACAGAAAGCATTTTGACAATGTACTGTTAATGGAGGTAGAAGTATCTGCAAGCGAATCGATATTACACGACAGCTGCTAGCATATATGCTCGTTTATGCTTTCGTGAGATCTGTTGCACGAGCCTTTATAACAACTGCCATTTGAATGAGTGAGTGAAGAGATTTGAGGCGGCTCTTAACAGCGAGGTCTTGAGAGCCGATGGGGGTGATTGAAGTGAATATGGAGCGGCGCCGGAATGAAGGGGTGGGGGAAACGGGAGATGCCCGAGAAAACCCGCTGACCAACGGCATCGTCCGGCACGATTCCCACTTGCGAAAATGCTGTGACCCGGCCGGGGTTTGAACCCGGTTCGCCTTGGCGGTAGGCGAGCAGTCTAACCGCTCAGCCACCGTGGCCCCAACTGCCATTTGAGTCGGCATGGAATATTCCTACTACACAACAGCCGGCGTACTAGGAGAGGGCACATAGGGCGCAGGGCACTAACATGATCAAGGGGTTCAGTGTGAATTTGGACCTTACTAGTCTGAACTGCCAGCCACTGTGTTAGCATTTATTTACTACAGTTGGATATTAAAACAGTTTAATGCTTTTAATGCATTTTCAGCAAATAAAAATGATAATGTAAAGTATTTATTCAAATATTCTCGTTAGTTAAAGTGTTTATAATGTGCTATTATATGTCTTTAAGTTGTTGCCTATTTTTGTAACAAAGAAACATTTTCAATGAATAAAGTATTTGAACTCATGCCCGAAAGCACCGCTTGTTATACAGTCGAAGATTTAACCATTAACTACTCCTCTACGCCTACAGTGCAAGTAAGCAAATGGGCCATTAAATATATGTATTAGAGTAACATTTGAGATATCGCGAGTATTAAATTTTCTTCATACAGGTAATGATTTAAGTTTTTTCAATACGCCATCAAATAGTATTTTAAAGTTGTCATGAAATTCTGGTATGGAATTTGCTACGGAAAGTATAACAGATCCTATTACCAAATTTGGTATGAAATCCGGCCATACCAGACTACAGATCCATAACAGCATCTGTACGGAAGGAACATGTTACGTTGTAATGTGGCCACTTACGTGTGACATTGTGAAAAAAAAGTGAGTGAGTGAAGAGCTATGGCCGGCATCAAGGTCTTGAGAGCAGATGTAACATTAAAGTTGGGTAAAGTGAACCATATAGCGATTTCCATTTTACTTCCTTGCAATAAGCACTGGCGGTTTAACATTCACAAATGTCGTAACCGAATTGTAACTAACATGATATTTTTACTGTGATCAATTTCATATGCATACGGAGTGTGTTAAACATGTCGCATCTTTAGGTTTCATCTGTATTCGAGGTTAGAATTTGTTATGAAATGTCTAGGTCAGTATAAACGATGTCCTTGAAAAGTTAATAAAATACGAGAGTACAAGTTGGTGAGATATTTATTGTAATGTTTTGTGTCGTTTGGCTCTACACCAAGAGAGGGGACTTAATGCTAGACAGCGCGGTATATTTTTACGACCGTCCATTGATTTATGAGCTGTTTTAAAAATGGAAAATGGAGAAAACTGCAAAATATTTTTTTTCGAACACATTGTTTAACCGCCCTCCAAGATGATAATTTCAATTTTCGTGTCGTAAAATTTTATGGAACAACACTTAAAACTAGATTTCCTCATAGCCCTGTTGACTTTAACGAGTCGTAAAATATCAACTCACACAATTCAGGCTAAGCGCCTTTTACATTTTTAATATACCGGAAACTATTCCTGAGACTTTAGCTTACATTTTACAGTTTTTTTTTTATTATAAGAACTGTAAACGTATATTAGAAATCTGTTTTTGACACTCTGTGTATGTAAATAACAAAGCAGACAAAAAATTTCAAAAACATTTTTTGAAGTGAAATTGCTTGTAGCATTCATTTCTCATTTGAAGTAAAGAAGCAGTGTGTTTTTTTTCACAGTTCATAACTATAATTATAGAGACATGCCATCGTCTTGCAATGACGTGCTACGTCAAGTTATTAAAAGACGTCGGTTACGAAACTGAAATGGCTTTATCCATTATCCTGCATGCAATAATAAATGCTAATTTATTCTGTAGCACTTTCTGTGCAACTATTGTACAATAATTTCTTCGACCTTTCGAATAATGTTGAAAGCATAAAAAAGGGGTTTGCATAGAAGAATGCTTTGAGAAATAATGACACACTATACGATGTACCAACCATGATAACATGTTGAGGATATTGCTGTGACTGTCTATATTGAACCATTTCCACAATAGCCTCGTTATATAAAGTAAGTTTGCGTAAATAGAAGCGTATTAAACAAAAATAAATATTATTAAGTACAATTAAACTAAGTGATATAACCAGTTAACATTTATACTAAATCTTATAGTTTTTTGCAAAATGTGCTTGGGTCAGACATACGTCGCCGTTTGGATTTCTGATTTTTTACGACCATATTATTGGTATTTCTAACACGTAGATTTTGCATGAGAAGGATAATCACGTAAAAGAAGCGGCTTGTATGTATACAACATTGCTTATCTGAAAACTCGCTGTCCCTAGTTAACGCCATGTAGACAAAGGAGGTGACACTTGTTATGATGTTTACTACGGGCCGTTCACGGTAAAGTGATCACTTTTGAAGCCCTGGTTACTTTTTTCTTTCAACCAATTTATATCCTTCCACAGCTTGTTTATGTAAACCCTGCTATGTGAGTAATAAACACAGTGTATACATTCACCATACCCAAAACCAAAAGTCTGAGGCCACAATGAAATGTATTTATTGATTATTATGTGGTATGAAACAGCTTCAAAAAGTGCTCACGTTACCATGAACGGCCTATATGATATTGTATTGTCATATTTTATATACTTACTAGATACCTCGAAAATTCGCGAGTTCATTGACTAACAGGTTAGATTCTACAGTCTCATGTACGAATGTGACTATATTGACTGCACATTGGTTGTCTGCTGTCACTGTGGAAGGCGACAATTATTGGACATCGTTCTCCAGGAGATATCAAACACCGTGTGGACCAATCGCTAAAGTTATATAAACGCACGTGTTTCGGATTCTGGCTTGTCCAAAAATGAACCTGCGAATTCTCCAATACTTACGCATTAATTTGCTGTCTGTTAATTAGTTTTATTTTTACTATACTCTGTTCACAGTAAAATGAGCCCTTTAGAGGCCCTAGTTACTTTTCCTTTCAGATATTTTTTTATCCTTTAACCATGCACCTTATCGAATAAATATTGCTATGAAAGTAATAAACACAGTGTATATAATCCATCATACTATAAATTTAACATATAAGGCTAAAATTAAATATATTTATTGAACATTATTCCAAATAAAAGAGCCCTCAAAAGTTGTCACTTTACCGTGAATAGCTTATTGTTACACGCATCTTTATTTGGCGTGTACTTTACAAAAAAAAATAATTCCTGTGTGCTTTATGTTGTTTGGTTATAAGTCCTGGAAGCCGAAATTGTTAAACCAAAGTGTACCAGTCTCCAGTGCAACTTTATCAGGACTTTCCGAAAGTTACTCAGTTTCCTTCACTCACGTGGAGTTATTCCTAACATCGTAAAAACTCATTCAGACGCTGTGTTCACAGTTGTGTAAATTCCGCACGCGAAGGTCATTCTTGGTCTGCACTGCACACGGCGAAGCTCAGTGAACACGATTTAACCTGTGGGTAAATGATTCGCAAATATTGTTACATGATCTGTGTCATAATCGGTTCATGTTGCTGTAGCCGAGCGTACAGGCTTCACAGCTCGATGGCTGTGGCAGCGAAACCAGTGTTTTGCCGACTTAAGTAAATCCCGCATCGTAAAATGTTTTGTTGCAACACTCGAAAGCTTAAATTTAAGTTGGTCTGAAAGGGTTCTTGAGATTGCAAATGATTCTTGCGTCTGAGCGGAGAAGAATAATGGCGACAGAGCGTTTGGAGTAGAAAAAGTTCCAACTTCACTACTGTGTGAACCAGCAAACGAGTAGGTACAGCACTGAGGAAAACATAGCTTACCTTGGAACAGTTAGCCACAATCAATCAATAAAACGGCTTACGAACACTACCAAAATTTATCATAAAAGTGCGATTAATGTTTTATATAAAATAAAGAGACACACATACTGCAGAACTGTAATGTATTTTGCTAGAATTCACTCTTATAAAGTTTTTTTTAATATAAATTAATCACCGTATAATCTTACAGTCAAAATTTAAGAGACTTTCAATTCTGGATTCTTCATAAAGTACATAATACAATCTACACCAAGCAAAACCGTTATTATTAGATCTCTGGTTGTATGTAACAAAAAAGTTTAAAAAAATATTTGGAAATATTTCTAATAACTGATTTTATGCATATCCATTTCAACACGAAATGATTTAATAAAAATTAATGTGGGCTTTTATAGTGTATAAAATTATTTAAAAATTAGCCTATTAACATATCCGTACGTAAAACCAAAATGATTTCTATGATTGCCATACATGACGAAGAGGTTTTCTTGCCAGATACTATTTTTTTTTTATCATCTAAAACGTAAAAACGTTTAAGATTTTCATTAAAAATACACTCATATTAACTGGCACATAAATAAAATAAATAAATTCTACCAAATTATTTTATAGTGTTACAAACTGTGACGTCTGTTCGCGGTTTCTTCCCAGTTTTTTTTAAAATCAAACTTATGAAAAATCACCCCATGCATAGCATGTTTGGTTGTTCCCCAAGTCTGACATGTATTGTAAGAGTTCTATATTATCTGTTAACGTAAAATACCTGATTTTTTTGTGAAATTTATCTTTTACTAGTATTTTATCTATCAATTTCAATATTTAATTTCTAATTAATATCATAAATAAGAACGGGGAGAAATTTGGTGTGTTGGTATTGCCTAGTAATAAATAGTTCTCATGCGAAATGTTATTATACTGAGTGCGCACGAACGTGGCACGTTGTACTTTTGGTGCAATTTTCTAAGAATCGATTAAGCTTCGTTAGTATGAGGCGGAGGACTATCCAGAAAGTAGATCTTTAGTTGGCAGTATTCGTGAATGAACTATATGCATTCTTCTTTCGTATGCAGCTTAAGTCGTTCTTTCGTGACAGTTTTGGTCAAGTTTGTACTACTTTTCAAAGAGTTCTGCGTGTTGTACAGTCCAGCCCAGTGTCTCATTGGAAGGCACTCGCCGTCTACATTGTGAATTCCCGTTATACTCAAAGGCCACAGAATAACCAAGCATGCTGCAGCCAAGTCCAGCCAGCCAGGGGAGGGGCCGGGGTGGTGTAGTGGTCAGACTACTCTTCGCCTCCCACCCAGGTGAACCGGGTTCGATTCCCGGCGGAACTTCTCCCGGATTTCCGCAAGTGGGATTCGTGCTGCGACGACGCCGCTGATCGGTGGGTTTTCTCGGAGATCTCCCGTTTACCCGCTCCCTTGCATTCCGGGGCTGCTCCATACTCACCTCACTTCACCCTCATCGGTTCTCAAGACATCGACGCTAAGCGCAGCCCAAATCTCTCCACTCCACTAAACATAGAATATCGAGTTTTATTCTTAAAGGAATAATGAAAACTGGTAATGAAACATGAATTTTGCAACATGCTGGAAACTACATAATGGTCTACAACAAAGACGCCGCACCCAGGCTTGATGAATTTTCTGAGGCTTTACCTTACGGATTTCGTACAACTTTAGCGGCCAGAAGCAGCACAATAAATTGAAACATGCTCTTGTACGTTTGTATACGAAGGTGTGTGCCATTGGCCCGTTTCCAGGGTATCGGCCGTCCAATCGGCGAACTTCAAAGGGAGTGCTACGCCATTTCTCCTTTGTGGTTCCATTCGTTCTGTGGGTGAAGTGGTCCAGGCCATAAATACACTTCCTTTGTAGGACGTCAGTGTCACACGTGCATCGCTGCTGCTGCTGCTGTTGTGTGGACTCGCGGGCTAACACTTTGAGGACTATACCCGAGTGTAGTTCTGGCAAAACTTGTTTGAATATTGGGGCCGCGGTGGTCGAGCAGTTAGCCCGCCCGCCTCCCCCCTCCCCCGGCCGGGTCCCCGTATTTTCCGATATGGAAATCGTGCCGGACGATGCCGTTAGTCAGCCGGTTTTCTCGGGGATATCCAGTTTCCCCCGCCCTTTCATTCCGGCGCTGATCCATACCCACCTCAAGCACCCTCATCGGCTCTCAAGACCTCGCTGTTAAGAGCAGCCTAAATTTCTTCACTCACTCCCTCATTGTTTGAATATTTCTTTCCACATGAAAAAAAAACTGTTACGGATATAATTACATCAACTCCGTATTTTAAAAGGATTTAAAACAGGAACTAAAACAAAATCAACAGCAATGTTCGTAAATAAACGACACATTTTTGTATAGTTACTGAAATTAACACAATCACATACGAAAGAACATTTGAGTGGAGAACAGGTAAACTCGGCACCACGTTGGTTCACAGCCGACCAATACGGAAATACTGGTATCGTTTCGACCAATAGAATGGCGTTAAGTGACACTAGGGACCAATAGAACATGGCATCTCTGCAGCGGTGGAACTAGGTAACTAACGTCTAGCTTGTCTTTGAAACCGGCAGAGGTGGGCTGACCTCAAAGTGTTAAGGCGGCCTGGATGAAGGAATTTTGCGCGTCTGAGGTCTAAAAGCGTGGGAGCGCTAGAGGCGACCGAGACATGAGCGTCAACTCTCTCACCGCCTCTACGCGCAATATGCGTATTGATTGTATGATTGATTGATAAATGTTGTTTATTATACAAGCAAAAATGAATACATAAATATACAATAAAAAATGTGAGCAGTAAACAAAGCCAGCATGCCAGTGTGAGTACACTCTTATGTACAGCAATAAAGATAAATGAACATGAAATGGAATCTGAAAGAAAGGAAAAAGTGATAAGTAAATGCAGGTGGGTAAAATATACTAAACCTCAAACATGAAAAGTAAACGAATCAAATATAAATCAACTGGAAAGAGGGAACACAACAACACAATGGGAAAAAAGGAAACGAAGGGATGTGAAAAGGAAGAACAAAACGTATTTAAAAATGGGGGGGGGGGGGGGGATAAAACGGGGTGTGGTGGAGGAGAGGGGCCTCTCATGACCATAGGATTGTACAGAAGGAGATAGTGGAAATAGCAAAACAATAATAATGTAAAAGGAAATTTAAGTGTTAGTGGAACTTGTGAGTAGGCCTATCCGCAATGCACTGAACTGGCGTGCAGTCCTGCCGTCGATAACGCGCTTCTATGAGGCTTTCAGCGGAGGCCCTACCATTTTATTACGTAATGATAGAAATAAAGGTTTGGCGCACGTCCCTATTCCTTTTTTTAAATGTTTTGTACAGGAATGTTCATACCTAAAAATGACCGTGAGAACACCCGTCAGAGCCATTTTCACTATCACAGTAACATGCTTTAGAGAGAAATGGAAGAACTGAAAAACGTATACAGACGTGTAACATATCTTAAATGTTATTCGTAAGCAGACCGTGCTCAGACACGTTGGACTGTTTTTTAATCAAATGTTTCCTGCTGGAGCTCTGCACATCGTTCGGCGGCCTGCCACCTTAACGATTGGCACGATCGCTAACCACGTTGAAATTTTTTAAAAAATAAATAAAAGTTTGTTTGGTGCAACCATATTAATGGTTCATATAGGGGCAATTAAATATCGTGTTACTCAAACCAAATTATTTTGTTGTTCATCTGTGGTCGCCTTAATCTTTAATGATTTGGTTTGTACAACTAAAATTTAAATGGCTCTACCTACATGAAAGAAACTCGTTCGGTTATCATAAAAGAAGAAGGTGAAATTACGACCAGATTTAGAGCCCGGAACTATTGCACTGCAGCAACTACTGACGAGATTGGGATATTTTGAAATACGTGACTTTCTAATGTAGGACATGTAAGATAAATAAATATACTCCACATTTACAACTTAACTAGTTTGTTCCCTGTTGAACTTGTTTCATTGAACTGATCTTTATAATTTTTAAACATCAATAATAAATGCACTAACGCTTCTACTATCCTAACTGTTACGAAAATAACAAACAATCTCTCGAGTCGTAAAGGCGAACGAAGACACTCAAATGATCCAACTACCATACAACCAACCAAATAAATGCCATTACTGGACCAAGCTGATATTTTGCTGCCACAAATTATGCCCAAACAGACATATCATACTGACCCAGGTAACCAACTGCGTATTCCTTCCAAACAAACTATTTAATTTGGCTCTATCTTGAGATTTATAATGTTTACGGTAACCAAATCGATTAGTTATAACAATTTTTAAATTATTTATGTTTACTCAATACCCGCTGTAGATTATGCCAAACAAATTATTTTTAAATGGTTTATTTTGTTTAAGCGAACGAATGCAAATGTTTGGAGTACGGTCACAGTAGATGAGTGAGCAAAATAATGTTCAATGTATAAGCAAATACTTTTCTAGTAAATTCATTTGGTATCTGAAAATACAACATTCTCGCAGTGTGGGGCCGCGGTGACTGAGCGGTTAGCCCGCTCACCTCCCACCAATACGAACCGAACCGGGTGCAATCCCGGCCGGTTCACCCCCGGGTTTTCGCAAGTGGGAATCGCGCGGGATGATACCACTGGTTAGGGTATTTTCTCGGGTGCTTCCGTACGCTCCAACCTTTGCATTCCGGCGCCGCTCCATTACATCGAGGCTCTCAAGCCGACGAGGAAGAAGCGAGGTGATTTGGAGCTGCTAAAGAATGAAAGGGCGGGAGAAAACGGGAGATCCCCGAGAAAAACCCGCCGACGAGCGGCATCGTCCGGCACGATTCTCACATGCGAAAATCGGGAGGGGGAGAGGGGGTTGGTATTCGAACCTGGTTCTCCCTGGTGGGAGGTGAGTCGCCTAGTCACTACACAATCGCGTCCCCGGGACAATTTGTATAGTAACAGTTTTTGTTATTGAATTCATTGATGTTTAATAATTGTATAATCGGCTTAGTAATAAAAGTTCAACAAGAAACTAAAAAGTAAAGCTGTAAATATCACAATATTTACTCACGCAGATTATCCATAATCTGAAATGTATATATTAAAAAACATTCTAATTTCATCAGTTGTTACTATACCTAATGTTTATAGAGCGCAGTGCTCGGGCGCAAACGACCTATGTTCGATTCTCGGTCAAGGTTCAGATTATTTTTAAATTAACCTGAAAATATAGAGCCAAAAGAAACTTTACTTGCACCAACCAAAGCTGAGTTTGCGGCAACCAAATAGGAACAATAATTTGGTTTCAAAAACGTGATATTTAATTGCCGTTATGGAAACATTTAATTTGGTTGCGCCAAACACATTTCGTTTGATTCGACAAAACATTCCAGCTTGTGTCTGGCGTGTGCTGTGTAAATGGCTGTTTCTTATGTACTTGCTAAGGCCAGAATCACGTAACCCCGACGAGCACAGCACGACACGACAAAAAAATCGCAACCACGACCATTTCCAATGTCACTGCTCGAATTTACAGCCCGACAGTTTACTGAAGCCACACGAAGAGTGCAATTTTTCGGATCCATTTAGAAGGCGCTGATTAACTTCGCTAGTTTCAAAAGCGGTGGGCGGACGGGAAATTTGGAATACATGATGGTGGCAAAGTTTCATAGCTAATGTAACAAGGGAAAAATTATTATTTTAAATAGTTATATACAATCATTTTCATAATTTGTTTCCTTTTAAGCTGCTTATTTCCCATTGTAGGGAAAGATTATCATACGATTTCTTTTTGCAAGGTTTTAGACTCTGTGCGTTGTGCCGCACGACACGACGAAGCATTTGGGGGGGGGGGGGCTGAGGTGTCTTTGACCTATTGTAAATTTGTGTGTGTATATGTGAGCGAGTTAGCATAAATAGTGTCTATCCTCCTTTCCTTTCCTTTTCTATCCTTCCATTGTGACTTGTAAACGACATACTACTAGCAACAATACTATTACTCACCAGCCCCCCCCCCTCCCCGAAAAAAAATTCTGTATACACCCATGCGACGAAAAATATTAGTAATTTATAATCTGGTTGTATGGCAGAATTGTCGGGCTTACGTCAGATGTACTTTGTATTTCATTGGCTGTTTAGTTATAAATGTCGTGTCGGGGATGTGTGATTCTGGCGTAAGTGTTCTGTGAGCACGCCTCGCACCGACAAAAGCGCGCGGGGGTTGTAAGTCCCACCCGCCCCGCCTCTACATTCCCCGCAGATCGCCTCTCAAATTAACGGGCTCATTCACTACTCGGCTGTGCGGGCGCGCTGCTGCTCGATGGGCCCCGCGCTGTGTGTACTCGCCTGTTGCACTCTGAAGGATCGCGTTTCTAATGGCGCGTTAACAGCGATGCCCCCCACCCCCCCACCACCCGCGCTGGCTGTGGAATGCGCGCTGCCACGGTGACGGGCTAATTGGGCCGCGCGCGGGTCCAGCGCCGCGACACCTGTTTTAAATAATGACCGGCAAGTAGAGGGAGATGGGTCGTCCTGGACCATTAGCGGCGAGGGAGCTAATATCCCCCCTCCCTTCCGCCCTTCCCCTCTTCAGGCTAACCCCCTGGTTGCCGGGCTGCGCCTGTCCTGTTTGTTTTTAAGGGACCCCTCCGAGTAATACATTAGCAGTTGTCGTCTCTCTCTCTCTCTCTGCTTTCTCCTTCTCTCGGACATGAGCGTGGACAAGAACTCCAGCGGCGAACACGGGAATAAGGCCTAATCCCGGGACAGGAGGTAGCCGACCCCTTCTTTATGAACGTGCTTGTAATACCGTCGGCTTAACAGCTTTCGCTGCACAGACGTCTGGGCTGCCGCTACTGCTGCGCTGTGTGAGATGGTGGAACGAACAGCTGCTAAACCTATCTTAACTCAGCAAGCACGCGAGAAACACTTCGAGTAATGAACGATGCGGACAGTGCGAAACGGTTTCCAGAATCTCCACAAGAAAAAATGCTTTCATCGCAGAAAATAAAATTGTGTGCAGTTTTTTTGCCAAAATATTTCGTAAACTACGTAGTTCCCCGAAAACATCTGAATAACGATAAATCAACCAGTGTTTACAGTCGTCTAGTCTACGTATCTCACATGAAGGTTAGTTTACACCGCAAGGCTCAGTGGCCAGTGATCTCCCCTGCACTGAGAGAAAAATCGAACAAAATATTTGTTTGTGTAGGGCCAAATATATATTTAGTTGCCCCAACAAAATATTTTGTTGAGCAAACAAAATTTGTGAAGCAACAAAATTACTTTTGCTCGTCAAACAAAATATCTGCTTGAATAAACAAATTCTTTGTGTTGGGTCAAAAGATATTAGACTGTAAACTAAATATTTTGTTGGGTCAACTGTATGCATTTGTTTGACCACTCATTTGACTGCCTTCGTTCGAAAAATACAGCTCGAGAGTTTGTTTCTATTTTTGGTGACAATTAGGATAGTAATCGTGTTTGTTGGCGCATCTATTGATGCTTAACAATCGTATAAAAAAAATTAATAAAACAATTCAACAAAGAACTGACAAGTAAAGTTGTAAAACTTGACATAGTTGCTTGCACACGTTGCCCAATATTTGAAGTAAATCTATTTAAAAGCTTCCCGGCTTCATCAGTTGTCACATTTGCTGAGATTATTTAGGCGAAGCGCTCGGACAACGGCGATCTAGGTTCGAAACCCGGTCGAACATGTAGGATTCTTTTATATCGGCCTAAATTGTTTAATGCACGTGTAGCCAAGCAAGTCTTCAGTCTCACCAACCAAATCTTACAGTTTGGGGCAACCAAATGAGAACAACAAAATAATTTGGTTTCAGCAACAAAATACTTAATTACCCCTATACTAACAAATACTTTGGTTAGACCAAATAAATCATGTTTGATTCAACAAAACCTTTTTCTCAGTATGTGAGAAACTGATTCCTAAACCGTGTTCATTCTTTAGATTATTACTTTTTCATATTACTTTTCATATTACTACAGCCTATCACAAAGTCTACATATAATTTTTTCGGGGCAGCGAAACAAGTACAGTGTCAAATTAAGTACAGTACGCATCATAAAATGTCGTGTTAGCAACACCTGAAATTGTAAATTATGAATAGGCCTCTTCCGCAGTGTTGGATTTACCGTTAATGTACCATAATTTATTTTCCCGACGTAATAACTTAATATTTCTTATTATAGAGTGTTTAAATTTGACAAATGCCTTCAAATGTAGTCACCAAATGTTATCTTCACGTTATCCGGTAACTGTGACACTGCAAGAATCCGCTGATATTTTAAAAATGACGCTGCACCAATTAAATCCTAATTACTTGACTAAATGTTCAGAATCTGCATTTGTTCTACTGCGTATTGTATATTAAAGGTTGTTCACGGTAAAGTGAGCACTTTTAAGACTCCAGTTATTTTTTAAACCGTTAGCAACATTTTAAAATGAATATTGCCATGTAAGTTATAAACAGAGTGTGTAGGTATATTCCACAGCACTATGAAGTTTACGTCTAAGGCTAAAATATAATATTATTATTGACTGTTATTCCAAATGAGAGGGTTTTCAAAAATGCTACACCTGCTTGTATTTTATCGTGTACACTGATTGTTATGAGTCCAGTATACTTGACAACGGCTGAGGTGAAAGTAGTTCCATTAGTTGAATTAAATTTAAAAGCTATACATTTGCGACTACTGAAATTATTTTATACTTTTATTTTAATGCATATAAGTGTAAGAATTAGCAAAGTTGCAAAAAGTTTAATTTACGAAGAATTTCACAGTTTCACTTGACCGACGCATGAATAAAGTGACCAGACCAATGGCAATGATAAATATGCATATGGTGGAAGAATAAACAATACCTATGCATACAGGTAGATTTCAAGCAGGGCTTTCAAAAGTACTCACTTTACCGTGAACAGTCTTCGCTAGATAGCTATAGCTGTAGTTTCGAAGTGTCTCGAAAATACTGGAATAAGCGAGAGACCAGCAATTCAACATAGCGTGTGAGGTTTAGCCTGAAAAGAGGTCCGAAAGGATTAAGTATTTATATTAGTGCTGTCTACATCTTAAATGTTATCACTACGGTATTTGTAATCAATAAAATTGGCGAAACTGAGCCAGTATCGTTGTAAAATAATCACAATATTGTGAATCTGAGATAACATAGGACGTTCAGGCGACTTCTAAAATTTAATTTAATTGTCGTCATCGCATGTTACGTATAACAGTAATACAATTGTAACTCGTGGTCGAATTCTTCTCTCCTAACAAACGCCTTTCCTTGTCTCCTCTTGTTGGGGTAATGCAGTGTTGTTTGCTGTCATTTCAGCACAGAGTGTGGACGCAAAGTAATTACCGTACTTGGAAAAATATTACGTTTTTTGCAAGAAAATGCGTTTGCGGCAATTTTATACAAGCGACCTTAAAGCCTGCGTGCAGATATGTATCTGCCGACGTAATGTGTCCTTCAACTACAAGGTGGTTAAAGAATGAATTAAGAGTAAGTTAAAAAAAAAAAAAAAAAAAAAAATACACGCGGTACGGCTGGAAATAGTTATCTTGTCGGGATGTTTTCAAACAGGAACTTAATAAAATGTCGTCGATGCCAATAAATATATTTCCTTGCTTACGTTCCTGCGATGGAGCTAATAGGCACTGTATTTAATCATTCTTGTTTATTTCCAACTTTTGTGAAGCCCTGCTGAAGTTCTTGCGCATTCAGTTTAATGATATTTTGCATTAAACTATTTCTTACTAGGCATTAGCGACACATCTATGTTCCCTCTGTTTATTA
Organism: Dryococelus australis; assembly: GCA_029891345.1. NCBI lineage: Eukaryota > Metazoa > Arthropoda > Insecta > Phasmatodea > Phasmatidae > Dryococelus > Dryococelus australis. The sequence continues at coordinate 193,630,818 of CM056998.1, read as the reverse complement.
TTCACATTGATCATAATACAAATATTATAATAATCTAAGGGCGAAATATAAGTAACATTTCAATTTAACCCGAAATCAAATACTTCTTGATAACAGATGTATAAAAAGCTTAAGATATGCATAACATATTGAGGAAAGTACCTACAACCTCCTGCACGACAGTATGTTTCAGAGGTTTGATTTAAAAAAGTTGCCTGTACTGCGAATAGGATATAACGATACCTGTTCACAGGATGTAAGTGAGGATATGTTTACATCATGTATGCATGAATGCTGTTTCTACAGTCAACCATGTTTATAAATGTTTGTGTTCACCGTCTACTCCATATTCCGACTGATGTGTGCTTCTCCCATCCCCATTGTACATTTATTAATCTTATAATGTATGTACAATTTCGTTATGCTACAGATTAGCTTTGGACGTTTTCAACAGTTCATATAGTGATTAAACTAATGCTTTGGTTAAGCCCTGGTACAATATTTTTTGAGAACGGACGTCATTTCATTTGACACCTCCAAAAATATGCGAAGAAAATTGTGAGTGTGTATGAAAACATGACAAGAAATGTTTTGCCTCAAATTGAAAAGCACAAAGTTTGCCTGCAACCAGTGTGCTTTAGCTTGTTTGGTCGAGAGTCCAATGGTACGGTGTTCCCGTCTCCACGTTGATATTTGAACATTGAGTCGTGCATGAGCAGAGGTATGTGCTGTTAACAGTACAATTATCACTTTTAAAAGCCCTGCTTAAGACCTATTTGCGTAGTTGGTTCACGATAACTTCCTCCTTTTCTGAAGCCCTGCTAAATATCTACTTCTGGTTTCTGATTACGTAGCCTTCCGTTGCACGTAAACATAAACGCTGCCATGTGACTTCTACTTTTATAACTGTCAAATGCGTTGGTTGCTGTTTACAGCTGTTCTAAGAATTATGTCATATTTCATGCGAATGATCACAATTTAGGCCTATAACAATATTTAGGTCGGCTTTATAACTATTTGTTACACACGATATAGCTCATTACACATATTAATATTTTGCCACGACGGTGTTTGTTACAACTGTGTCGGAAACAGCAATAGTATTTAACCTGTTGTTATTAATATGTGTTGGATTACTTCGTTAAAGGACGGCCTTATCTGGAATAAAAATTAAGACGAAGGGACAATCAGTCTAACGAAATGACACAGTAAATTTAAGCACGCAACTCGTGTCGCTTATTTATTATATATAGCATCGACAAACGTAAAATATAGTGGTGAACATGCAAACAAATAGGTTACCGTATCGTTTATTCTGCTAGCATTTACATGCATTGGTACTTACTGGTTTCTAGGTATATTTTATTATTTATTTAAATTTATCTGGTTGAGCTTAGCAGTTTGTTGGGATTGTGGCAGGTATTCAAATCAAAGAAACGTAAGCTCATTACACAACTATGTTTCAAACACCTAGCGCAAAGGTACGATGTTGTGATAAACATACTTGAATTTAAATAATTAACTTTGGCATAACATCAGTTCATGGTTAAAACATATACATTTTGCACATCCAAAATTTGAAATCCACACCCGCCTGGCCTGCGTAACGATTACAAAGCATCCACCATAGATGGAAATGGCGGCCAAGCCCTTTTGCTCGCAGCGATCACAACACTCATTACAGTATATTTAACATTGCCGTGTAAACACATATTTATCACAGCAGTGTTACTTCCCTAGGAAGTTTAAAAAACATTGGTACGAACTTGACACTTTGTTCAGAAACATTCTGTGTCATTGGCATGTCGCCACATCACTGCCAGTCGTAAGGTACTATAAAAACTGGGTATAATCCCTCGTCATATTGGAACAAGCGCGTGAAAGTAGGCGGCTAGGCTAGGGGAAAGCTGATAAAATTCTAGATTCTCCTTTCCACACCACTTCTGCCAACTTGCTGGAATTATAAGCGTCGCACCATCGCATGTAAATAACACATTATAGGTGTTTAAACAATACAATCTCGTTTCGGTTGTATATTACAAATTCAAAAATCATTATTGTTGGTGTAATTAGTATGAATATATGCTGACATAACAAATAACCAAATGTATAATTTTCCTGCTACACAGGTGATACGATCTTCACGAGAGAGAGAGAGAGAGAGAGAGAGAGCAAAGCGAGAGAGAGAGAGAGAGAGAGAGAGAGAGAGAGAGCGACAAGCTCCTCTTTGCTTATTAAACCTTTCTTCCGGATGAAAAAAAACACAATGTCACTAGAGCACAATAATTTGCGCTGATATTTTTAACTGCAGCAACGAAATGTGTTTCCTTCAGGGCTACATAACAATACAAATATATCAATAGGCAACGTTTAATTTACAAATAGTATACATGAAAACGTTTATAAAAAATATTGTAACTGTGAACTATTTCTTACCAGCCATTGCCAACACGTTGCTGCTCTCGCTGTTGTTAGTTCGTATTTAAAACGAAATGGATATTACAAGTTATAGAAGATACTAAGTAAATTATTAATCTATTCAAGAACACAGTACTTCAGCGTTAATCACAGGGTTATATAATTTGGAATACAAGTGATTGAACAAAACAGGTTGACATGTTACGTCTAGGGTGATTTTTCAAAGGTTTGGTTCCAAAAGGCCGAAGAAAGCGTGAATGGACTATATGCACTTTGTGTATTCTTCCGCATTATGTAAAATTAACACTGCCATGGGTCTTATCACTTTATTCGTGCGTCGGTCAAGTAAAACGGTAAAAATTATTAGGTAAGTAAATATTATATATATATATATGCTAATTTTTACACTTTGATGCTTTAAAAAAACCAGTAAGCGAAAGAAATGATTTAAACTAGTACAAATGGTTACCTGACCCTTTCTATTCAACGTTAAGACATGGAACTACTTTCTATCAATCGTTACCAACTTTACTGAGCAAATGTCACTAAGTGCGTCCATTAAAATATATGCATTCAGGGGCAGCGAATTTTTTCTAAGGTTCGTTTCAAAAGTGCTCATTTGACTGTGAACAGTCTTTACCCTAGTGGGGCGGCGTCTCCTGTACCCCATAGCGAGGAAATGCTTCTCGATGGTATGGCTGCTGGTAGGTTGTTGTGGTCCAACATTGACTGGCGAGTGTTCTGCTGCACTGTGGCCTGTCTATCCGCTGTTACCAACCGAGTTAGCCTGACGGCGACCCCTGTAATCGAGATACGTCGTACACCCACGACAATTACCCTGGTGGCGGTGTTTCTGCCCGAATACGTGAGCTCACGGTACGTTCTTGACACGGTGAACCCGCGGAAATACCAGCGCCTGCACGGCTTTGGAGATGGAGCGCCCTGGACGCCTGGCCCCAACGACGTGGCCTCTTTCAGATGAGCTGAGATCTTGTGTCTTCCCCATTCTGTGCTCGACTTTTACTCCAGCGATCAGTATAAGTAGAGACCTGAAACATTGGCGAGTTCAACGACCTGCACGGTAGACTCCGCAGTCTTATATACTAACACGACGATATGAACTGCACAGTGGTTATCTGCTGTCACAGTGGAAGGCGAATATTCGATCCGTTCTCCAGGAGCTGTCAAACACCGCATGGACCAATGGTTTAAGATATATAAACACACGTGTTTTGAATTTTAGCTTGTCCCAAAATGAATCCGTGAATTCTTCAGGTATCTAAGTATGAGGTCTGACGACATCCAAGCCATTCGACGGGGGACCACAGCGCCATTTAACACATTGAGGTCTGGAAACTTTTACTGGCACTTAAGACAAATTAGAAGTGAGTCACCTATATCCATTACTGCAAGAACACCGATTCTGTTGGTGTCTGTGTTAGAACTCACCATCGTCCTATTGGTCTATACCACACCGGACACTACATTGTACATTACGGCGTTCATTATTGGTCGGTCATCAACCAATGGAAAGCCGAGCTGATATTGATCCAATCAAACGTCATTTGCCGTGTACAAGGATTTACAATCAATCATGTCCCTTTGAGTTCTATAATAAATGTATTCTATCATCAGCAATATTATTGTTACTGCGCTGTGGTGTTCTTGTGAGGTCATGTTAAACACTAGCCGAACAAAGACTGCATATCCGTGCGAGTTTTATTCTGAACAACACCGAACTACACTCGAGCAGAGTCTTCATGGTGAATGTGTATAATTCAACAGTTTGTAGGTACTAGTACAATCCATACCAACATTATTTTTTAGTTATTGCGGTTTTCACAAAGAGTTTATAAATATTATGTTTTGCCCAATTTTCATAACTTTTTTTTATCTGACTCGTTTTGATTTTGTTGATAATAATCAAACGCGTATAATATGAATGAACGTACCACTTCTGGGAAAGTATAGTGCTCAATTTCTTAGTTTTCTGTAAATCAACAATTAAAGAAAATAACACAGGAGGCTGGCACAGAAAATATATTGTCCAATCTGTTTGGTCATTCTGTTACGTTGTGAAATTTGTAATATACGTACCTAATTTGTGGCACGACCATCTTTTAACTGTAAGTTGAGAAACGTATATTGGTTAAATGTATTGTGAAACCTATCAGAATCAGAGATCAGTTGGGTTGTCCACCAATCTGAAGTTAGTATTGAGACTGGAATCGTCTTCATTGACCTCCATTACGCGGAACAGTTACTCAGATTTCACCTCGAAATTGGTCTCCACTTATTTACCTGTGCTCTTAAAGGTGCGTTCTAGGATACAATTGGGCGGCCTAATGCACATCATAAAGAACAAGCGAGCTTGGAGTGACGCGTATACCAGACGCAAAGGGGCCTGGTTGTGGAGCCCACAGAACACTGCCGGCAGTATTACTCGACCGATAACTTTAGATGAAGATAGGCTAACTCGGGCTGTGCATCGCCATACCGCTGACTAGCACCCATGTCGTCGTATCTCCGAGGAGATCTCACACCAGCGGCTTCCGTTCGATGTCCTTCATGTCTTCCGGCGAGACTAGGTCCTTCCTGGTAACGACTCCCAGTTAAAGCGCCTCACGAGATGCCATACGCCTCTAAGCAGTTGCGTCAGTTAAAGTGTATACTAACACTATAAAATATTTCAATATAAATCTTATTTCAGGACAGAAATTATGACAGCCCACGTTTTGTTGCGAATTTATAAATTCGGCTATTGAAACGTCGGTGCGTTCGTCGAAAATTGTCCAAGGCCACAAAACTCGCTGTTAACTAGTCCCCTGTTTACGATATTTATTCGTCTGTAAAATAGTGTTCTAACTACAGCGACAATCCTGTCTCTTTTCTGAACAGATCGCTGCATTGAAACCGCCTTTTCTCACCGCTCAAAATTCTTATGAAGCAAAACACACGCGCAGCTTGTTCATGCCATTCTCCAGCCTCGTCTCAATGTTTCCTTATGGTCGCAAGTGACCTTGAAGTGTTGATGATAAAAATAGTTCTATAACTGACGTTGCCTGCGAGTGCAATGTTTAAACTGATAGCCACCGATGTCAAGGTTTCTTCTTCAGAGTGAGTGAGTGAAAATATTTGGGCGGCTCTTAACACCGAGGTCCCGAGAGCCGATGTGGGTGATTGAGGTGAGTATGGAGCAGCGCCGGAATGAAGGGGTGGTGGGAAACTGGAGATTCCCGAGAAAACCCGCCGGCCTGCGGCGTCATCCGACTCGATTTCCACATACGAAAAGCTGGGAGTTGACCCGGCCGGCGATTGAACGCGGTTCGCCTTGGTGGAAGGCGAGCAGGCTAACCGCTCATCCAACTCAGCCCCTATATACTTTCGAGTTCAAAATCTACACATTAGTAGTACATTTACATTGCTGAAATAATTGCATGGTTTCACCTGACTGGCACGTGAATGAATTCAGTCCCACGGCAAAGTTAACTGTAAGTATACTGTACATACATGCAGCAGAAGGATACAAAACGAGGAGAAAAGTAGATTCTGAGCAGACTGAGGGAAAGGCCAACAAAATAAGTGTTTTGTATAGGGCCAAGTAAAATATTTTTTTGCCCCAGCAAAATATTTTGTTGTGTATACAAAACTTGAAAAGTAACAAAATTAAATTTTTTTATCTATCAAAATACACGCTTGAATTAACGAAACCTCTATTTTGGGCCAAAGGGGATTAGACTGTCGAAATACAGCTCGAGAGTTTGTTACTGCTTTTATGATAACTAAGATAGCAACATTGTTTTTTAGTGCGTATATTGATGATTAGTGGCGCTGTTAGGGAGCTGCAGGCGCAGGCAGTGGATGAAGTGGTCTTCGGGAAGGCTAAGGTCTGTGATCGGCCGACCCGTCGACAGCGATTAGCGTCAGAGCGCCAGTCGGAACGTACCTAGCCCTACTTAACGTCCCGGGTCCTGAGTTACGTGACGTAGCGAGTAGAACGCCATCGTTAGGCCCCGGCCGAGCCTCAACCAAATGGCTCTTCACACATTCACGACAATAATTCCGGATTAATACAGAGCAGCTGTGAAGGAAATCGCTGTTCTCGTAACCCGACCAGTACTGTCTGTCTGTCGCGTCGGTAGCGACCCTGGTGTCGATATACGGCAACTCGGGCCAATTGGGACTTCCGCGAACTTAAACATGCCACCCTGTCACGGACAAGCTTTTTCGTCGGGTTGTTTCGTTTTGGCGAAAATCCAAACCCCTAAAAATGTGTTTCGTACCGCTTCGCCAAATTGCGTTTGTTTTATTTATTACTTGCTTCATTTCATATGACGAAGTAAGGCAAGCTGCCTTCTCTTGCATTTCACATGTATAACATGAAGCATTTTCCAAACCCGACAGACCTATACGTACGAGTGAATGTACGAACATTAAACCATTGAGGAGTATGCGCGTATATATTCGAGGCTACGTTTATATGGAAATTTTTTGAGTATTGAAGACCAGGCCCAAAATTTTATAGCTTTAATGTTTCGCAGGACTTCGTCGGAAATAAGCAAAAAAAAAAAAAAAATTACAATTAATAAACAATTGAGCTCTGTTATTTTTAATATTTTCTGAAATAAACACGATGAACTGTAAAACCTCTTACATCAGTCGCGACACTTTAACTGGTGCAGAGCCGAGACGTGACTCCATTGGCCGATGGACAGCCAATAATAAACGTTGCAGAGTACAGTAGGTGTGTCAGGTGTAGCCAGGACCAATAGGAGGGTGGCAAGGGAAATACAGATACAAACGAAACTGTTATTGCTGTGGTGGAGAACTTAGGCAACTCACTCCAACCTTGTCTTCAAAAGCAAGAAATTTTGTTCCATTCTCAAAGCGTTAAACGCAATAGATGATTATTGAATACTATCTTATTACTAGTGACCCATTTTCTTCAGAACCAACAAAAGCCAAGATTACATTGATGAGCGAGTGAAGAGATTTGGGCGGTTCTTAACAGCGAGAGATCTTGAGAGTCGGTACTACGTCGATGCGTCCATTTTCATTACGTCATACATCACTTATGTGATTTCTGAATGTAATGTAACAAACCTCTTTGTCTTATTTTGTTTTGCATTTTTGTGTAATTTTGCACCAACGAATTTTCGTTACATGTTCTACGCTTTATCGTGTTACATGATCACAATTACTGCCGCATTCTGTAAGCTACATTTATTGCCATTTGCAGTCATTAATGTGGAGTAACTAAGGACTGGAGTTCGTCGCGAAAAGATTTCAAGATAAGTTGTACTCCAAAAAGCTTCAGTTCATATGAACTTTCGTGGTTGGATGATTTTAAATGTCACGTGCTTCAGGTGACTGTCCGCGAATCGTGGACGTTCAGTATCGGAGTACTTTATTACGATTGGACCAATCAAATAAGAACATGTCGTCTCACGTAGACACGCAGCCAATAACAGAAGTAACTTATGTCTGTGGACGAAGGATACTGAAATGACCATAAATATTTTCGCGAAATACTTTTGTATCCAGGCATAACTATGTTCCAGTATGTAAAACCAACGAAACTGAGAATTGTGAAATGATCTGTATGTACGTTGAGGCCTGTATGCATTAGATGGTTTTAATTCATTACAATCTCTCAGAAATATGTGGCTTAATAAGAGATCTTCTGCTAGCATTTTGCAAATTTTCCCGTGCCGTGCTATTTAACGTGCCTAAACACATGTTCGGAACTGTTTTACATCAGTTTAAACTGGACCGACCAATGATCGAACGGACAGTTGTTATGTTCGCGTGTTCCTGAATGTTTCCAAACTTTTTTTATTTACAAGTTGACTAAAAGCGACCGTAAAAAAAAAAAATTAACTGATTGGGCGGGGCGTGAAAATATATTCGGCGCCTTCAGAACCTGCCAGATTGATGTCGAGAGGATAAAGGCTCGCCAATAAGCTGTTGAGGACCAGGAGCATGTGTCACAATGTAAAAATATAGTCACATAAAAAAAAAAGGACGAGGAAAAAAACTAAAAAAAAAAAAAGCATCAAAGAGGAGGCAAACGAAAGAGCGAGAACGCAGCAGGAGAGAGGAGGTGTCATCACGACCAGGTGGAGTAAAGACGAAGTAGGTGAAACTGAGAGTAATGGAGGAGGGGTCCATGGAAGGTGCAATGTAATGCAAAGGCGGGTGCATTTGCTGATTGCCACAGCGTGCGGCGACAAAGGGCGAGAAGAACAGCAGCACTCGCCTTTGTTAACGGCAGAGTTCCTCGACAAAGGATCTCTCTGCCTTTTTTCTCCTCTCTCCGGTTTAATACCCTCCGTGATATATCACTGACATTCCTTGCTATAAAACACAGAAGCATACCGGCTGAGCATTACAACCCACCCACCCCCCTACCCCTCCTCAGACGTTGGTGGTTCATTAACTTAAAAATTGTCTATTTTTTATATTTTAAAATGCAAATATATTTAAAAAAATTTTGGTGTAATGAATGAAAATGGTTTTAAACCGGCTGATTGGAGCTAATTTGTGTGTTTCATACAGAGAAACGATGGAGTTTAGATTGGAACGCTCAACTCATGCCCTATTTCGCGCGTCAGGTACTGAAATGAAATGGCGTGCAACCATTACACAGCAACATGCTTTGCATTTTTTATAGTTCTTCACAAATATTCCTACCAGTTTTTTCATACCGTTTAGCACTTCCCTCTTTCTAATAAATATTTTTTCTTTTTCTGTACAACCTGAAAACTGGTAGTTACGCACGTTCTTTTTGCGAGTCTTACATTCCGTTTATGGCCATAACATGCAGTAGAAGCTAGTAGTTTTATATTGAAGAACATGCAGTAGAAGCTAGTAGTTTTATATTGAAGAACATTTAAATTTATCTGTAGACGCCCCTTTGTGCCGCTTGCAACGCCACCCAAACGATGGCTAACAAAAGATTCATTATTTTAATCCAAACACTGATTAAACTGATGTACATTGAAGGATGCATCATACCAAGCGTGTGCGTGTGTGTCTATATATATATATATATATATATATATATATATATATATATATATATATATATATATATAACGGACTCCATATGTCTCACATAATCACTTGTTACAATGACAAATGTACTTTATTCCCAAATAAAATATTGCACTTATATTGAAACAAATTTAAATTCTGAAAATATGATTACGAGCTAACTTCAGACAATAAACATAAGCCACAGAGAGAAAACGATGCATTTTTTAAGTTTTCGAAACAAAGGAATTTTAACGTAATTTTGGTTTGCAGCTGCCCATTAATTTTTGTAAAATAACTCTTATTTATCACTGTTTTTATTAAGGAAAGTGATAAATTTCAATTCCTTTCCAATTTTGTTAATGTTGTTATTGTATTTGTGTACTTCGCAATATTATAACAGTGATTTTGGCGTATATGTCAACTATCGAAAACATATAAATGCGATTATTTTTTTGCTGTAAAATTCCTACCCCCCCTTGCCGCAGTAATCGTTTTGTGCGCAGCCGATCTGGGGCACGAGAGGCTCCGGGTTCAGATCCTAGATAAGGCATGAGTGTAATTTAAGATAGGTCATAAGTAAGTTTGTAAACCGTCACATGATAAGCGCTCGGGCCTAACACTGGGGGACTTTAATGATCACTATCCAATCAATTTATTTGCTGTAAATTAATCGCGTGTGAATTGATCAAAAATGAATGTTTACGTGCATTTAATATCATTAACTTTTTTGTTATACGAGACTCTTAAATTGGAGGGAGAATGGTTCCAATACACTGCAGTAGACTGCGATTCATGCAGAACTCATTAGAATGTAGGACACGTATTTCCAAAATTATCCGAAAAGAACGATTTATGTTGTAAACGACAGGAGAGTACACATATAACACGTGATAGTTTTATAATGTTATAATTCACTTATTTAAATATTTAAAACAATTATATAAGAGATTATTTTATATTAATATTTAAGCGTATTTACATTGTAGACGCTTCAAAAAGCACATTTTGCAAGAAAACTCTCTTAAAGAAGATTTTCATAATAACTATTCTCATTATAGTGTATGTTATAATTAGAGACCTGCAGAATTCGCGTTATTATTTGGAGTCACATTACGTTACCTTTACGATAAGTTCGTCATTGGACAATACTTTGTTTGGTACACCCTGGGTAACTCTGAGCCAATAAATAAACACCTCACATTTGTCTAGTCCAAACACGTGCAGACCAGTCTGGAAGGGAGTGGCTTCACATTCGTGCAGCAGCCAACAGAGAAACTACTCCGGCCCGAGTATATATAGTACTGTGAAGTTTAGCTTGATGCCACATAATAACGCGAATTTTGCAGGTCTCTAGTTATAATTATACATCAAAAATGTTTATAAAATAAATTGGTAACTGATTTTATGAGCATTTATTTTAGTTATAGTGACTATAAATTTTATCTTTTGTTGCTGAAATGGAAGAGTACAAATTAATTTCTAAAAATATTTGAACATTTTTTTCCTTATTAATATCTACGAACAGAGCTATTATTAAAATAATGTTGCTTGTTTTTTTCTTTTTTTTATGTTATTCCTGAAGCATCCAGACCGTAAATACGCATAAATGGTGACTAAGGTAGACTTTTATTAATATTTTTTTAAACGTTAATATGATGATTAAATATTAGGAAAATTAATTATTTTGCAGGATGTGTGCATTATTCTTTCATATGCAACATAAATAAGTACTTTTATAACAATTTTGGTATTGCGTCTACAACTTTGTCATGACAGAGATGAGGTAGACCGCTTATTCGTCTTCTGCGCATGTACCCAACATTGACCTACCCCAAAGGAACACAGATGTCAAAGCCACGTGGCCAATTCTGATGAACGTGCTAGTTTATACCTTAATATTCAAAAGACAAGCACGTTTATGTGAACAAAACACATTTGCCAATTTAAATGTAATCAATCTGCATTATTAATTAGTTAAAGGAAGTATAAAAACATCTCTAATCTCTTGTTTACCATACAGTGTTCTAACTTCAAATCCAATCCACGCCGTTTTTGCTAGACATGTTGGAAAAAAAGCAGTTAAATGATGAGCCAGCGATGACGGTCTGTATCATCTTTAGTCTATTGTATAGTACATTCGCTGTTTCTTCGCACTTTTTGAATCAAACCTTTGAAAAATCACCCCATGAATGACGTGTTTAGTTATTTCCTAAATAAGCCATGTATCACAACCGTTTTAAACATATGTTAACATAAAAGTATCTTATTTTCCATTGAATTAAAGTTTCGCTTATATTTTTTATAAGTTTAATATATCATTTATAATAAATATGAATAAAAACATTGAGAAACATGTGTGTTGGTAGCGCCTAGTAAGAAATAGTTCTCATGCAAAATATGATTACAACTGAGTGCGCACGAATTCGGTGCGTTGTCCTTTGGTTTAATTCTCTACACTTAGTTAAGCTTTGTTTGCATGAGGCGGAAGAATACTTCGTAAGTATCACTTAAGCAGGGCTTCAGAAAAATGACAAGTTACCGTGAATGGATTATACACACAGTCGGGTACAGCACTCATAGAACACTACATTTACTCTAACTGTTGCCTCAGAGATAGGGCGAGTGTGCCGCCCATGTAGACCTGGGTGCCTGTGCTGCCCATGTAGACCTGGTGCCTGTGCCGCCCATGTAGACCTGGGTGCCTGTGCCGCCCATGTAGACCTGGGTGCCTGTGCCGCCCATGTAGACCTGGGTGCCTGTGCTGCCCATGTAGACCTGGGTGCCTGTGCCGCCCATGTAGACCTGGGTGCCTGTGCCGCCCATGTAGACCTGGGTGCCTGTGCCGCCCATGTAGACCTGGGTGCCTGTGCCGCCCATGTAGACCTGGGTGCCTGTGCCGCCCATGTAGACCTGGGTGCCTGTGCCGCCCATGTAGACCTGGGTGCCTGTGCCGCCCATGTAGACCTGGGTGCCATCCAGCTTGTCCCGGATGTACCGTAACAGATCTCTCCCCAGTTTCGGTCTGAAAGCCAGAGTACGTATTCCTCATCTGCTGAAGCCTGCCGCTGGCAAAGACTCTCTCTCTCTCGTATCTGGCCCTGATAACAGAAAGGAGTTCCAGATGTAAGGGGTAGGACTAAGGATTCCCGCAGAGACCTACCCGAGTCACTTCAGCTTCCAGTCACGGCATACCCCCACTGCAGGGAGTTCGTGAAGATTCAAGACTTTCTCCTTAACTGCACGGTAAAACTTTTTGTACTTTTACGAAAAGAGCTTGGGAAATACTTATCAAATATTTGTATGAAACAGTACAAAATTTATGCGAATTCATAATGTACACTTTTAGGAATTATTAGTAAATTTATCATACCATCGTACATGCGGATTGAAAAAGCATGTAAGTTTTTTCATATACATTTATGATAACTTTTAAGCATTTGTTAATAGAAAAGTCGACTGCATAGCAACGTTTTCAACATTGTAACTTTGTATAATAGCGTTCCCTTACTCTCAGTGGATGTGTGCAAAATTTATGACAGTGTATGTAGGTTGAAATCGTACATGAAAGTTAAGGAATTTTACTGAAATATATTAACTCACTATTGCATATCACAAGTACACTCCAAAAAAAATTCTTTAGAAAGTTTTCTGTAAGGCAAAGAAAACCGTTTCCTAGAGGCTGTTTTGTTTACAGTAACACATTATTATTTTAATTCAAAAATAAGGTTACAGAAACATAGGTCTGCTGTCAATAAATGGTATACTCTGTTACATATACCTTTGATAAATTTTGACAGTTCTCGAAAATAAGTGCGGCCACGATGTATCCCTTCGCCACAGCTGTTCTGTCGGCGAAGAAACCAATCTTTGTAAACAAACTACCAATCCAATGGCAAGCATTGAAAGACTGACAACTTCTGTCCAGTAATTAGGCTACTATAGCTGGTTGCCATTGCCAACTGTTTTATGTTTATCATCATCACATAATATACTAGTTAGGGTCCTGTTTTATCTTATTGTTCGGGTGGGGAACTATAGTTTAACGTCTTTCGTGAGACGTCATTTTTTCTGGTTCTTCTTGTAAGAGGGCGCTTGGAACCTGCACTGTTTTAATAGTGCATTGGATAATTTTGTACGTAAGGAAATAGCAATCAATTTACTATAACTCAAAAGTTTTAACTTCTTCGAAAGAACTAAATGAGATAAATTTGTCGATGTTCGTGCTGATGAGAGAAATTCTCAACAGATAAATATCATTGCATTTTTTATATAGTGAACTACTCTAAAAGGGCGCTTATTTAGGCCACGTGCATTTATAAACCTACCGCAAGAACAAAACGCAATAAGTACGTCATCGTTAATACCAACGTGCGAAATGAACATTGTAAACGTGTTAAGCAAATTTAACTTCTACGTAAAATTCGTCAGAATTTCATTGAAATAAAAGTCGAAATACATTTCAAATATTCTAACAACAATTTAAGAAAATACTATTTACAAAACGCACGACTTTATTGTTCACTTGGTAATTCCTAAACACGTACCGAACTTTGGATGACTAATCACGTGTTGGCCACTGATACAAAATAATTTATTTGCTGACTTATGCAATTACCAAAACAGTTGAACTATTTCTTGAAACCAACAAATTCACTCTTCACAACGAAAATAATTTTTCGCGATGGTCACAGAAAATGGCGGACCAGAGCAGACAACAAACCATTTTACAAAGCGGCAGACACTTGACGATAATTCATTTCACTGAGGAGACTGTTCTAAAAAGGCACGTAAGACGAACTACACTTAACGAAATACGCGAATACAAAATGAATTAACTGCATACATAATATTCCGACATCATAAGCAAGGAATTCTCGCATATTGATAAATTAGGACGGAAGAGAGCACAATGGCAACAACGGCTTTTCACCGGGCGGATGGAGACCATATACAACAGACTCAATGGAGATTGGTGGAGACCTTTCACATAACAGTGATGTTCGCATGCTCTACCATAATATTTCTGAATATTTTTAAAGCCCTTGCTCTATAACTCAGAAAAAGTTGTGTATTAGTCTATGAGCGTAATTTTAACTATAAATGTTGTAATTATCATTAATTTTCACATTATAATTTTTAATTCCGAGTACTATTTTCTTATACAATCATCGCCAAGAGCGCCAACATATAACGCGCATATTGCAACAACCACCAGCTGGCACAGTACTGTGGAAATAGGGACGTTTACTGTTTACATACTGTGTAGGTTGGTCACAACGTCAGTCAAATTTTATTGAAGTTACATGAAACAGAGTATAGTCTATTCTTACACGTTTTTGCTTTATGGCATCATTACCTTCCTTTATAGAAAATAAATAAACATTCTTTGGACTGTTTCGTTCGCAGTAAAGAAATATTACTCCTTCAGCGATGTTGAAGATTTTCTGACGCTCATCGTGGTTTCCAGCACGTAACTAGTGTCTCGATACAAACATTGAAAAAAAAAAAAAACGTATATTCTGCAGTTACGAAACTGCAAGAAGTGAGCGAATGTACAGCTCTCCTGCAGACGCGTAATGTCAAGCGATTCTCCGTATCACTAACTTTACTTGCTCCATAGTAATGACATAACGTTCTGTCCAGTTTCACTACCTAACATAACCTATATTCTGCAGTTACGAAACTGCAACAAGTGAGCGAATGTACAGCTCTCCTGCAGACGCGTAATGTCAAGCGATTCTCCGTATCACTAACTTTACTTGCTCCATAGTAATGACATAACGTTCTGTACAGTTTCACTACCTAACATAACCTACCTAAGGGCTATTCACAATAAAGTGAGCACTTTGTAATCAAACTTAGAAAAAAGCTACTGCCCCTGCCTGCATATATTTTAACGGGCGCACTGAGTGGCATGCGTCCAGTGAAGTTGGTAATAATAGATGGAAAATAGTTACATAACTTAACGTCGAATAAAAAGTGTTAAGTAACCATTTGTGATTATTTTAATTATTTATTTCACTTTCAGTTTTTTTTTTTTTTTATGAATCTGAGTGTAAAAATGACCAGATTTGTAACATATTTTATTTTCTTTTAAGTCCACTGTTTCACCTAACTCTGACGCATGAATAAAATGATGATGTCCACGGTGATGTTAATTTTACATAAGGCGAAAGAATACACAATGTAGTACATACAAGTAGATCTCAAGCAGGACTTTCAAAAATGCTCATTTTACAGTGAACAGCCTATAACGACAATGTAATGTCATCATAGTCAAACAAAAATTATGTTGATGACACGCCTACTTTCCAGTGGCTCATTTCCCAACAACGCTTTCTTTGTTGCAGCAAAGAAAACATTTTTACAGTGTAATCAACTTCGATACTTTGCTCCGGTTATTCTATTATTGTTTTAACAGCAACTACCATAAGTATTCTAAAACTTAAAAATATAAAAGTCACACGATCCTGTTCAAGTCAGGTACAGCCAGGCAACATTTCGTGACTACAGGATGTGCGGTGGTGTGTTAGTATTTAGACTACAGTACTCGCCTCCCACCGAGGTGAACCGGGTTTGAATCCCGGCGGGGTCGCCCTCGGATTTTCATATCTTGGAACCGTGAGGGACGATGCCTCTGGTAGGCGGGTTTTCTCGGGGATATCCCATTCCTCCCCGCCATTTCATTCCGGCGCTGCTCCATACTCTCCTCGCTTCGCACCCCTCAGCTCTCGAGACCTCAACGTTAACCCTTTCTGACCCAGTATACACATCTGTGTACATTACGCACGCGTAGGTAATTTTTGGTCTTCACTGCACACTGCAAAGCTCAATGACCAATTCTCTTACCTGCGGGTAAATGATCCGCAAACCGCCATACCGGTCTAGATCACAATTGGTTCATATTACTGTAGCCGAATATAATAGTCTACAGTTCATTGGCTGTCATAACGAAACACGTGCTGTGTCGACTTAAGTACAGCACACAACATAAATTGTTTTGTTCGCAACGCCTGAAACTGTAAATTAAAGTGGGACTGAAAGGGCTAAGAGCCGCCCAAATCTCTACACTCACTCACTTGAGTGAATTTACAGAGAATGAAATGCCTGCGTGTGTGTGTTAACAAACTGTTACCATATATTTAAAGAATCTTCGGAACTATACAAATCTTCCATAAATATCCACTCATTTGCTAGTTGAAAGTGAACTAACAATTTTTATTTACAAAACGTTATTTCGTGAGTCTACAGAAGTCTGTAGTTTACTCAAATGTGTGAGTTCCCAACATAGAATATGCAATGTATGTCCATGCGACAGGGCGTGTTGAAGGCCAAAGAGAAAAGGAACGAGTGGTTTCTAGTCACGTTTTACTTTTCCTGCAAGTCACGTATACGTATTTAAATGTAAGAAATCTCATTGGTATTCGAGTGTTTGTAAGTTCAATCCCGACCCGCTGCACAGAACATTATTTCCTCCTCCTCCCCCCCCCCCCCAACCAAGTAGAGCTGCATCCATAGTAAAAATAAACGTGTGTCTATTTGTTTGGTATTTTAACTCGTATTCCTTCGTTCATTGAAGTAAAATCTCGGAAAGTCTCGGTGTACATAATGTAATTATTACCGTATTATTATTTTTGTGTTCCTACCACGCCGAAGAAATATCGTGCGTATCTGAAAATAAATGAAGGAAGAAAAATCGGTACGTTTTTCTTACTTTGACTAAAGTACTTTTATGGAAAGTTGTTACACTTATTCAGCAATTGTGTATCCTTGGGCGACATCTGACGAATCTAAGGAAATATCAGACTCGCAGCTTTTACTGAGCTTAGGACATATTTCGGATTCGTTTCCATTTAAATTAGACTTTTTTTTTTTTTAACATTATGAAGCGAGCTTTTAGCATAAATAAATACCATATTCAAATACCAGCTAAAATAATTGGTGTCTATTGGAAATTATGTTTTGCATAAGGGTAAAGAATTAGCCCTCATCCTGAACGAGAAACACGATAAACCGCATAAGGATAAGACGTGTAGACTAACGTTAATGCTCCTTGAAGTTTATGGTAAACATGCACGACACATACGTGAAAATGCATGGAAACAGATTGTCGCGACTGAAGTATCAACAAAACATAAATATACACTACAGTGCGTTTATTGCAAACTTTAGTGATTGTGTGCGCATAATTATCTAGTATTTAACAAGCATATCAAATCGAGCACGTGACATCTAAACTACGGTGTCTCTTTATTCGCATATGTCTTTGTGTTAAAAATACGTATTTTTTAAATAATAATGATCGGTTTACAGAATTATTAGCATGTATTAATTAAAATGTCTTTATAAATAGGCAGGAACATGTATCACTCGTGAAAATATTTCAAGATCAGTTGTACTCCAAAACGCTTTTGTTGCATGTTTATGGTTGGATGATTTTTAATGTCACGTGAATCACGTGTCTGTTCGCGAATCATGGACGTTCAGTAACCTAGTACTTTATTACAATTGGCCCAGTCATATAAGAACATGTCTGCATGTGTAGACACGCGGCCAATAATTAGGGGTAGCGAAATCTCGCAAAAATATTTCAAGACAAGTTATTATTCAAATCACATTAGGGTCTTTCACTTATCTTGATTGGCTGGTATTCTTTTTTTAGATGTGTTAACTGTCCTCACGCGAATCACGTAGGAGCCGTGCCGATGTTGCCGAATTCTGAGTGGCCAGGTCAAATACGAAAACGCCATTCTCAAACAGACAGTAACCAATGGGAATAGACAAAGTCTGTTGGGTACTTATAGTATTGAAGTCTACCATGAACTCATATTTTTCCGCGAAAAATTACTAACTCTACCAATAATCAAAGGAAGTAGTGGTTGTGAACGTAGTATATTGAAGTCTAGCACGGCCATAAATATTTTCGCGAAATACACCTGTCCCTATAAATATGGACAGGAGATTTTCGCGTTGTAAACGACCTGCGTGCTAGACTCCACTTTCCTATGTATCTTAGAGCATCGGCTTTCTGTTTAGTTGGCTGCTGCCCCAGCGTGTAGCTAGTTTCACCTCAGACCAGGTGATACGGGATTCTGTGAGTGATTTTTTTTTTGCAAGTCTGTTAATTTGCTGAGAGTTCACCTGGGCCTGTCTTACTGTGTCCCAGTTGCAGACATGACAGAAATGTACGCCGGATTGAAGTTAAGCTTGTCCTGCAATGCATTCATTAAATTTCCCAATCCCTACTTATAACTAGAGACCCGACAAATTCGCGAGTTCAGTGACCTGTAGCCTAGACTTCACAGTCTTATATACTCGCATACAGATATCAACTGTTTATTGGTTGATTGTTGTGGTAGTAAAAGGCGGTGGTTGGGCGCACAGTTTATTCCATGTTGGTTATTGACACATTTATCTCCAGGAGGTATCAAACAACACGTCGACCAATTACAAAAGTATCATGAACGCACAAGTTTGAGGATTCCACTTGCCTAGAAATGAACCAGAGAAATTCTCGGGTCTCTACTTATAAATAGAGCTAGTGACTTTTCACGGAAAAAATATGAGTACACGGTAGACTTCATTACTATAAGCACCCAACAGAGTTGGTCTATTGCCATCGGTTGCTGTCTGTTCGAGAAAGTAGTTTTCATATTTGACCGGGACACTCAGAATTCGGCAACATCGGCTCGGCTCCTACATGAATCGTGTGCAGACAGTTAACACGCATCACAAAGTAAGTCAGCCAATCAAGATAGTTAAGATATAGCTTGTCTTGAAACCTTTTCGCGAAATATCGCTACCCCTACTTATAACTAGGGCCACTTATTTTCAATACTGTATACACTCCTCGGCTGTTTTCATACATCCATTGATTACTGGTGTTATTTCCGCATATGACCCAGCCACTCAGGATTCCGTAATTCCGACAACGAACCTTCGTGATTCGTGCGTCAACAGTTAACACTGACCAGAACATGTTTCAGCCAATCATAAAAGGCTTGACAACCCCACACTACTTTGAACTGTATCTTGTCTTGAAATTTTTACGCGAAATATCATTGCCCCGTCTTATAACCGATGTAAAAAAAGTTGGCTGCGAAGTGAAGCTAAGTCAAGTCAAGCCGCTGTAAAGTTCAGTAGTTGTGCAGAGGCATGCATATGTGGCCTGCTCGTAGGTTCTACCCGTGCTGGGCTGTTGCCCCTGGCATTTAACACCGCAGTCCGGCGATAAACAACAATCAAATTGATTGGCGCACAACAGGCAGTGGACAGACCTCTCCCAACCACCAGCGTTGTCATAAGGTTCGTCTAACGTGGGATTTATAGCGACATAGTCGACTAACGCTGTACTTAACCTCACATGCGGTCGACGGCTAACGGCGATATCGAACAACCGCCTCTGGTTGATGAACTCGCAGATCCAGTCGCAACGTTCAGTCATGCTTTCACTTGCATGCTGTTGCTCCAGTCGACGTGGTGATGCTGCAGATGTGGTTACGATTACGTATACGGCAAGGAGTACGATAGGCTTCACCTACTATTTGAGACCTGCGGAATTCCCTTAGTTATTAGAGATGGGAACATTTCGCCAGTTCATTTCAGGACAAGGTAGACGCCAAACACGTGTACACTGATGTTGAGTTTGCAATTGGATCGCAGTTTATTAGACACGCCCTGGACGACTCTGAGCCAATAGCGGACTTGTAAGGAAACAAGCAGCGAATCCCATACTGCCAGGCGTGAAGTAACACTGGCTACTCTCTGAGGCTGCAGCCAGTGATCAAACAACTGAGGGTTGAGTATACACAGGATTGTGGAGTCTAGCCTACGGTTCATTGAACTCGCGAGATTTTTCCTATTCCTATATATTATTTATGGGTAGACTGAACTGTAAGTTACTGTGGGTTTCACTGACTTCAGCCGTTGGCCGAAAATATATGTCACGTCTATGGAGAACTCTTGGGCCAATAATACAATATCAGTGGTTGAGTGGCCAATCTCTCTTAAGGAGCTCAAACATGTAGGTGACGTTGATTAAGTGCAGCGGCCAATGAGACCACAAACTGTGCTCACTTTTTTATAAGCCAGCGAAGTCTAACCTCTCACTGGACTATAACGCGAATTTTGCTCGTCTCTACTTATTATGCAGAAATTATTCGTTTATAAGTCATAATTTCAGTTTCAGAGGTATTATTAACAATGTTTGACTATAGAAACTCTACAATTTACTAGTTGTTTAATACGTTTGAATTTAACCAATTTTGACCCAGTGTACCCAATTGTATACATTATGCACGTGTACGTAATCTTTGATCTCTACTGCACACTGCGGAGCTCAATGTCCAACGAACTTACCTGTGGGTAAATTGTTCGCAAACCGCTCTGCTGGTCCATTTCAAAATTGGTTCACATAACTGCAGTCGAACATATAGTCTACAACTCACTGGCCATGACAAGTAAACAAGTGTTCTGTCGATCCAAGTACAGGATGCATCATAAAATATTTTGTTTGCAGCACCTGAAACAGTAAATTAAAGTTGGTCTGAATGGGTTCATTTTCAATGTGTGTTATTTCCTGCCTGCAAAAAGACACAAGTTTATTGATAAAATATATATACGTTACCGAATTTTTAAAACCAAAAAAAGACAGAACTAGTGGCTCTGGCAATCTGAATCCAGGAATGGATAAGCCAAGGTTCGTAACGACTGACCATCGCAGCATCCGGCAAACCAAATCAGTATGATGAAGCCGGGTCCTAATCCGGGTTCACCCAATAGACTATAGATGACGTAGACCGCTTACTCGTCTTCTGAGCTTATACCCAACATTGACCTACCCCAATAACACACGACTGTCAAAGACACATGGTCAACAGTGATGAACGTTTTCCTTTATATCTTAATTTTCAAATGACAAGCACTTTCAAGTGAACAAAGTACATTTACTAATTTGGATTTAATCAAACTTCATTACGCATTGATTGGAGGGAGTAGACACTGTTTTAACTTCAAATCCAATCGAAGCAGTTATTGCTACTTATATTCCCAGAAAATAATTTCACTGTTGGTACACGGAGATTAGTTGTGCGCTGTCAGTGAGATCGGTGTATCTCATATTTAGACTATGGTTCCCCCGCGTGTCCAGTGTGTTGACAGTAACCAACTTAACTCGGTGATCTTACGTACACCGGCCCCTAAACGAGACTCTGCATTTCGACTTGGTATCGCCATCGATATGTAAGATGGTCTTGTTGTTTTTGCCCTGAGTAAACAGGTAGTTCGGATCAACAAGCTAACTTGCTAAGCATTGCTAATCTGATTTACAGCTTAGTGAGAAATTTAGTGAATAATTAAATTGATATTTTCACAACAAACTCTTAGGACAATCTAATTGTTTTTCCTATATGTATGTATATATATATATATATATATATATATATATATATATATATATATATATATATAAGATCATACCAACGATTATTATAGTTGAATTTAAGGACCGGACCAGATTTTTAAAATCTGTCTCACGCAAAAAAATGCCGTTTTAAGTATTTTTTGTAATGTGAATTTCCAAGCTGCTCTTCCTACTTAATACTGGCTTTATTCACAGGATATTTTACAGTAATAATGTGTCTATATTTCCTTAAGTCGGCTTTTCGGGCCGCGGTGGCTGAGTGGTTAACATGCTATCCTCCCACCCAGGCGAACCGGGTTCAATCCCTGGCCGGGTCACCTGATTTTCGCAAATGGAATCGTGCCGGACGATGTCGTTGGTCAGCGGGTTTTCCCGGGATCTCCCGTTTCACCCTCCCCTTCATTCTGGCGTTGCTCCATGCTCACATCAATCACCCACATCGGCTCTCAAGACCTCGCTGTTAAAAGCCGCCCAAATATCTTCACTTCACTTTGTCGGCATTTCTACACGTTTTGATATGTTATACAATTTATTTGTAGCTATATCGGGAAAGAAGCATAATGTGATTTTAATAGAATATCACATATGATTTGTTAATGCAAGAATACTTATTGTGATATATTTTTGTAACAGAATAATTGCTTATTAACCTTTTTAAAACTGTACATATTTCTTGCCATTGAAAACAATGTTGAAATGAGTTACCTATATTCACCACAGCAACAACAGTTTCGTTGGTATCTATATTTCCACTTACCATTGTCCTATTGGTCCTGGATACACCGGACACGCCTACGGCACTCTGCAGCGTGTATTATTGGCTCGCTGTCGGCCAATGAAGTTACGTCTCGGCTCTACACCAGTTAAAGTGTCGCGACTGAAGTAACAGGTTTTACAATTCATCTTGTTCATTCCAGACAAAAAAAAAATCAGTTATATCCTTAAGAGCTCAGTTGTTTATTAATTGTATTTTTTTTCTTATTTCCTACAAAGTTATGCGAATCATTAACGCATTCAGACCCAGTGTGCACAATTGTGTACATTACGCACGTGTAGTGTGATTTTTAGTCTGTTCTACAAACTGCGAAGCTCAATGACCAATGTTCTCACCCTTAGGTAAGTAATTCGCACACCATCCTACTCTTCTAGGTCATGATTCGTTCATTACTGTAGCCGAACATATAGCCTACAGGTCATTGGCTGTGACAACTAAACAAGTGTTATGTCGAAGTAAATACACGACGCATCATAAATTATTTTGTTGGCAACGCCTGGAACTGTAAATTAAAGTGGATTTGAAAGGATTAAAGCTATACAATTGTGGATCTGGTCTTTAACAGTAAACGAATTTCCATATAAACGTAGCCCCGAATTTAAACGTGCATACTCCTCAAAGGGTTATCTGCGGGAATTACACTTTTCTTGTTTTGTAAATTGGTTAATTACCTGGCTCCAGCATGTTTTAAAATCTTAAAGCCAAATTTAGTAGGAGTGGTATAGGCGATGCACAAGATTTTTTAAATTTACGTTGCATGCACCATGCACTTAACACTTCCCTTGCTTTCCCATTAACACAACAAATGTCGCGGATGCGTCCAAAAATTCCAAGGCAAATTAAAATTTTAGATTTTCCCAGTCTCAAACTTGATCATCGCGACTCGTACTCTAGCCATAGAGCAAACATTCTCACTATACGTGCGCGCGTCTTGCATTCCTGTGTAAACGTGTTGCACAATACATTCCTGTGTAAACGTGTTGCACAATACATTTTCTAGGCGCCTTACAGTGTTATACTCTTTCTTTCCACATGCTTTTTAACACGATCTAGACTATGGTCGAGTGTAGCTCGAACAAATCTGATTTGAAAATTTCTATGTGGTTTAGAACACAACTCACATGGATTTGCAGTCTTTCTTTGGTTAGTATTTAACATGACTTCACAAGAACACCATAGCTCAGTAACGATATTGCTAACTATTGTATTTCATTTTCTATAGCCACTCAAAGGGACATGATTGATTGTAAATCCTTTTATACGGTAAAGGACATTTGATTGGGTCGATATCAGCTCTGCTCTCCATTGGTTGATGACCGGCCAATAATGAACGTCGTAAAGTACTGGATGGAAGTCCTGTGTGGTATGGTCCAATAGGACGATGGTGAGTTCTAACACAGACACCAACAGAACCGGTATTCTTGCAGTAGTGGATATAGGTGACTCACTTCTAATTCGTCTCAAGTGCCAGTGAATGTGTGCAGTCACCAATGTGTTAACTCGCTGTCTTAAATTCCCTCAAAGTCACCACATTACTGTTCGCGTGGCGTACGAATGCTAGGAAAACAAAGCGACTTGCCGAACATGAATATTAGAAGGGAAATCCGACTACCCCAATAAAACTCTAAAATTGCTCAGCGGAATATACTAGGAAAATTGGGAAGAGTTACTAGTTTACGGGGTCAATTATTTTCAGTTGCCAGTGGAAGTACTGTATGCGCCAGACACAGTGGCACTTGTTGCTGATGAGAAGGTAAACAAACAACTTCGCGCGCAGCTCGTGCTTTGTAGCATCCGACCTGAAAACATTATCCCACCACACACAAACGGGTCGTTTACAAAGGATGTTCCAGCGAATGTTCAGGGAGATATGTAAAAATAATATTCATTGCTCTAGAAGGGAAGTTGCAAAACGTATCAATATGCAGTAAGTAATTTGACCGCGAAGCGAAAAACAAATATTAGGGCATACCGATCACCAACGCAAGTAATGGAGTAACCAACTACTCTGGCATGAGTCAAACATCTGTCATATGAATAAGGAAATAAAGCGGACAGTGTCCAAACGGGCCGTAAACTACTCCTGGGGAGAGGAGAATGTAAAACACAGTGATAATATTAAGATGCCTACGTAAAATACTTAGTTTCATCGTGAAGGTATTAACTGTTCAAATGGCGTTACATATATCAGACATAAGGCTTACAAACTGAAGACGAAAAGGAAGCATACCTCACACCATGGCGTATTTTGCATGGCCGTGTCTCATATGGTGAGCCAGACTCGTGTATCACGTGCCTCATCACACCCAAGTAGCAAACAACAAGCAGTTGATAGTTGGCCAACTCTTGACAGTGGGGGCAAACGTTCGCATATACTACTGTCAGCATTGTTTATGTGGTTGACCATCAGGTCATATAAGCAAATGTGGCACTAACTATTATTTAAATAATGGTAATATCGGCCAATGCTATCACAATGACTATTAAAATTCAACACACGTCCCACAAGCAGACGATAAACGAAATGTTGTTACTTCCGGCTTGTAAAATATCAGCAGCAAACTAATTGACCATTTATTATGGCATGACAACTGTTACTTGATGTCTTGGATATGTTAATAGCTCCCTAATAGGCCACGCATGGCTTGCCTACTGTTGCTTCCTGCTGGGGACATAATAGCACCATACTTACGGGCTTATCGTTGTATGCCAACTGTTGCTTATTACTGAAGAAACATTATCAGCAAGTTTAAGTGCCATTTATTGTATGTCAATAGTCAGTGCTAGGGATAATACTGATATATTTTATACTGGAAACCTGGAAAGCATATCAAGTAAAAAAATCATTATTTTACATTGTAAGCTCCACCTGGAAGTCGTCCTAAACTAAAATACTAGTATTTTAAATAAAACACAGAAATCCCAGTAATGACTCGCGATACTAACATAAATTATAGTCAATATAATAATGCGACTTGTATTTGTAGAAAGTATTCAGATTTACTTAAATAGTTTTACATGATTACGTGGTAGAGTAGCTCCTAGCTTTCTAGACCGTGAACGAAAGGTTTGCTCGTTCGATTCCAGGTTCTTCCAGAAAAACTGACTAGTCGTTACTTAATGGTGCAGATAACAACATGTATGAATATAGAAAATAAATAAGTTTTATTTGGGTGAAACATGATTTCTTTTCGGCTTTGAAAATGCATTGCAAGCTGCTTCTAAGTGGACCACAAGTGACCAATAGCTAGGTTGTAGGTGGCAAATGGCTCGGCTACAAGTGGTCAATATCTGGTCCAGAAGAGTCTTGCCAACAGTTGACTGACGACATTTGGTTAACACGTTGTAGACTATGCTCGAGTGTAGCTCGAGCAAAGCTAATTTGAAAATTTCTTTGTTGTTCACAACAAATTTCGTACGGATGTGCAGTCTTTGTTTAACTTGTGTTTAACACGATCTCACAAGACCACCACAGCGCAGTAACAATGATACTGCTAACGATAGAATTTATTCTCTTATAACTGCTCAAAGGGACATAATTGACTATAAATCCTTTTATACTATAAATAACATTTTATTGGGTCAACACCAGATCGGCTATTAATTCATTAACGACCGGCCAATAATGAACGCTGTAAGTACAGGGTGGTGTCCGGTGTGGTATGGACCAATAGGACGATGGTGAGTTCTAACACAGACACCAACAGAACCGGTGTTCTTGCAGTAGCATAGGTGACTCACTTCTAATTTGTCTTAAGTGCCAGTAAATGTGGGCAGATCTCAATGTGTTAACTCACGGCAGGCCAGAAGCAGTGGTCCAGTGGGCCACTGCTGCCACACATGGTCCACTGATGGTGCTGGCGTGATTGTAGGTACAGTTCGTTATGCAGAAACTGGCCGCTTGTGGGCAGATTGTGGTTTGCTACATGGGCGTTATCTGAACGATGGTTCGGATGTACTAGTTTGCACACAACAGTCTAGAGGCATCGCTTGGCCCACAAGCATCTGTGGGTGCAATACCGTGGTTGACTGATCGTTAACTGATTATGGAAACCGTAATTGGGCCGCTAGTGTACAAGCAGATTTACACAAGTGGACCAAATGACTTTTGCTACTTAGATCCCTATGCACAAGGCACTGAACAAGTGTGCAATCTTCCCTTCAGCAGCTCGCCTCTATGAGACACTTTAGTTCATGTAATAAAACATATGTACCATCTTCTGATTATCTCGTCTCTCAAGATCACGATGTTAAGACCCACCCAAATCTCTTCACTCACTCATTTTCTAATTATAAAACATGAGTTATAAATATTCAAGTATATAGTTTCTCTTCGTGCGTTTACATCGGAATCTTCGTTTCATAAATCAAAAAACTACTATGGCTGAAAAAGCTGTCCACATGTTAGCCATCTAACATGTGGGCAGCTTTGTTTGGCGTGATTGGTTTGGATGTGAACTGAAGAAGCCTTTAGTGTGACATCATACAATGAAAAACTTGGACAATGTGTTTAGTTAAAAGTATGGACAACCACGCCATTACTAATTCCGCTCGCTACAGCGCCTGGCCGTTTAAAACCCCATTACTGCATGACTATAGACTGTTTACGGTAAAGTGAGCACTTTTGAGGCCCTAGTTACTTTTTCCCTTCAACCATTTTTTTAATGCTGTAACAGCCTTTTTAAATAAAGCTTCCCATGTAAGTAATAAACACAATGTGTAGATTCCACCGCACTCGAAAGTTAATGCTTAAGACTAAAATAAAATATATTTATTGACTATCATTCCAAATGGGAGGGCTTTCAAAAGTGCTCACTTTGAATAACATACAGGCAGCTTAAGTGGCAAGATGTCTGGCGCGGACAGTAGGTCCATGCTGTAATCAGGCTTCTGTGCGCTCGTGTGTTCCTCTGGCGAAGGGACGGGGAGCCAAGACTGGCCCCGCCTGCGGTCGGTAACTCGAACCCGCCACCCTGCCACATCACCGCACCGTCCGCTCTGTCACACACATTCGCGTTGCGAGATAGCTGCTCCGCCCCTCTCCTCCCCCTTCCCATATGATACCAACTCTGTGAGTAGCTCAGAACCACTGTGCACACAGGGCCGTGGTGTGGACGCACCCATCCTCTGATTGGCTGCACGAAGTTCTAGGAGTGGGCCTCGCTTCTGATTGGCTACCGCGTGATGCGAAAACTTCCTTATTGGCTGGGTTGTCGGTTGGCGAATAGGATACCAGGAGTTGATCGGCGAAAGGAGTTCCGTGTTGTTAGCAACTGACGCCATTTTGCTGACGAGTGCGGAAAGTGTTCGCCACGGGGTAGAGTGTGCAATCGTGCTGATCAGTAACTAGAGTCTCGGAAGTGGAGAGATTTGGGCGGATCTTAACATCGAGGTCTTGAGAGCCGATGAGAGTGAAGTGATATGATTACGGAGTAGCGCCGGAATGCAAGGTGCGAGAGAATCAGGAGAGCAACACCGCCAGGTGGGAGGCGAGTGGTCTGACCGCTAAACCACCGCGGCCCCTGGAGTCTCGGGAATTTCATGAGTTCCAGTGGTGCTAGGATAGACTTCAAACACTTGTTCTTTCTTGTTTGCTACTGTCGCTGTGCCGCGCTCGCTTCTCGACATGCCTCGCAGGACAGTCAACCAGCGATAGACATCTAGAGGTTGTTCACGATTAAGTGAGACCTTTTTAAGTCACCCTTAGAAAAAAATCACTGCCCGTGCCTGCATATGTCCCAATAAAGTTGGTAATTATGGATGGAAAGTAGTTCCATACCTTAACGCCGATAAAAAGTGTTAGGTCACAATTTGAGATTACATAAATTATTTCTTTCGCATTCTGTTTTTTATAATGCTTCGAAGTGTAAAAATTATCAGATTTGTAACATATTTACTTTTCTAATAATTTCCCAGTTTCACCTGACTGACGCACAAATAAGTGATGAGGCCCATGTGAATGATAATTTTACATTGGGCGGAAAGATACACAATATGCATACACGTAGATCTTAAGTAGGGCTTTCGAAATTGCTCGGTTTGCCGTGAACAGCCTATACAAAGGGAGCGAATCAAGACAATTATAGTGCACAGCTCTTGAAAGTTTTGTTCTCACTTCTCTCTTATTGATCCCTCACAGTTGTATTCGAGGCTACAAAAAGAAATACTTTTATTTCAATTTCTCAATAACCTACGTTACAATACCAACCTATATTATCTAATATTTTATTTCGACATTATAACAAATTTATGTGTTACATTTTTACAAGAAACCTCTACGTAGTCTTAAAAATAACTATTTTGGTAACAACAGGGTTTCCGCGATATTTCTTGCAGAAGTAGAGTAAAAATTGCAGTGAAGGAAACTTGCGTAATTAAAAAATATGTGCAGTTTCTGTGACTCCTACGTTTATTCTATTGTGTTCTTTACATTGGACTGTATTACTGACGGTGAGTTCATGTTGAGCTCGTAGCTACCTACTAGCTGTGAACATCACTCTGACAGGTTTACGAAACGCTTGGCGTTGATGTGAACTCTGTATTACCAGCAGCAAGCCAACCCCCGTCACAGTCTGCTTTCACTAGACACTTGCCTTTGTATTGCTCGGCTCGCTACTACCGGATGTTTCGTGAAATATCTCCCCGATGTTTGCAGCTCGCGGCTTGTCAGCGTGCTCATTGTTTCCCCGACAGTGAATATTTGTTGTTTATACGATGTGAGTGCATCGTGTTTAGATGTGAACGTGGCCTGCCAGAACACTCTGTTACGTGCAGCAACAGGCATGCTAGCCTGCTTGCGAAGAAGTAGAGCGATGCACTGTGCTCTTCTAAACAAACCCGGACAGGCTGGCCGAGTGCGCCAGATATTACAGCTGGAAACTCGGCGAACGAGACTTTTGTCGTCGTGACACTGCGCCAGCAAGACGTCAAGCGTGTGTGTGTGTGGGGGGGGGGGGGGTGTGCTGTCCACCGGCATACGTCTAGTCTTCATCCCACGGCATCATGAACAAGGTGAAGTCGGACCATATTAAACTAGTCAGAGTGGCCTTTTATATAGACGATCAATATAATAACAAATCACATTAATATCTAACACAAAGTAACCAAGTAAATATAACGAGAGCTCCTCTGAATTAACGAGTTCCTAACATATTGTAAGGAGTGGTAAAATATGCAGTAGAGAGATATAATTTGATAGAGATTTAAATACACAGACGAAACTGAATTTATTTGAGTTTTTCACTGAGTAAACTTTACCACAACATGTACGTTTAATGTATAATAATTATCTACATTAAAGCCACACGCTTTTAAAGTAACGTAACAACTCCATCACACACGAGCTGTAATCAGTACAGCCAGTTTCCACAATCGGGACTCGCACTGGGCAAACCCTGGTAAGCAGGAATACCCTCTACCAGGCAGGGAATCAGGTCAGGTTGTGTTATGCGACGCCGATATGAGGGCAATGTAGAGTGGCGGCAGGCGTCCTTCTCCATGTGACGCCGGCCAAGATGGACGTCCCTAGAAGCCTGCTGTGGCGACCGCCGTAACTCGGTAATACTTCATTATCCTGCAGTTACTTCTCAAGGTGGGACAACTACTATGTAATAACGCGGCTCTCAATAAGGTAGTTCATGTAGATAAATTAAAAATTTTCTCCCCCCCCCCCCCCCCCTTCAACCATATAGTATTTCGTGTAATGTCCGGACGTTTAATTATATAAACATATAGTTACCTATAGCTCTTTAGGTTTATTCAAACCACATGCTCTACCAGCATGACATTCCCCCAACCTTAACAACAAGTACAATATAAACAAAGTATAACTAGAGACCCGAGAAATTCGCGGGTTCATTTCTAGACAAGTTGGAATACACACACTTGTACGTTCATGTTATTTTTGTAATTGGTCGACGTGTTGTTTGATACCTCCTGGAGATAAATGAGCCACTAACAAACATGCAATAAATTGTGCGCCCAACCACAGCCTTTTGCTACCACAACAATTAACCAATAAACAGTTGATATCTGTATGAGAGTATTTAAGACTGTGAAGTCTAGGCTACAGGTCACTGAACTCGCGAATTTTTCGGTCTCTAAGTATAACATTGATGTCCCCCGACTTCTCATCTTGAACTGCTTTAACTCCCCCCTTTAATGCTCATAGGTGATTATTAAAAGTTACGATTTTCGACCTTTTACATGGCACGAAAACCAATCAAACGAACAAACTCATGTGACGTTTCTTTTGTTCGTAGTAACTATTTCGCAATAGTTTGGGCAAACTCGAAATCGTCCATCGTACAAGTATGAATGGCTTGTTAATACATCGGTACGCCATTTCGATAAATCGTCGTCGTATTTTATCCCCAACGACGAAGGGTGATCAGCAATCCGCCACATGAAAACTTTGTTTATTCTTTTTTAATTATGAGTGCATACGCCGGGATTTGAACTCGTGACCCTTAGCTCGTGAGTCTAGAGTGCTAACCACTGCGCCACTCGACCGTTGTAGAAATTCCGTTTTTCTTTGCGTACATAAGATTGTTTACATGTGTACTAGAGGTTTTTAAATTGTTATCATTTGGTAAATGTACGTACGAAGGGAAAAAAATCAAAAACTCCAGATGTTTCGTGTATGAAACACTATACACTAAAGGGTTGTTAAGTAATTATAACAATTCGGTAAGACGTTCTGAAACATGACAAATCGTATATTTCACTTGCTCCATACTAAGCAGTCACGAACATATTGAACTTAGTGAAATATGGAATGAATTGCACCATAGTATGGCCTCAGAATTGTAAATAATACAGTGTTGAATCAGCCGCTCGTATCACAAATCTCAGTTGCACAAGACAATCAGCACCTGGTGGTCTACTCGCCAGCTGACAGTCCAGCCAATAGGGAACGTTACTCAACACGCAATAGCCAGTAGGACGCAAGGTCCGTGGCCAGAGCCTCGCGTCTGCACCATAGCGTCTGACATCACACGTCACGTGAACCAATCAAATGCTATAGGGGCGAAAGCACTGCCAGCACGCACATATCAGATAGAGACGCATCTGCTCAATTGTGGCAATCTCTTTACGCGGAAGTTACTGACATAGAATACTTAATATTGCTATTTGTAAGGAAACGCCGCTCAAAATTATTGAGCAATTTTATAAATGACACACGACAGGGAATATGCGCTTTGCTTGGGAACCCGGGCTGACGATACACCTAAGTATGAAGAGTGTCCTGAGATTTGGATGTCATGAAAATTACTGTTGGCAATAGGTATAGTCTATTAGCGGTTTAATCACACTTTTTGAACAAACCTGTTATAAAATTACAGCATGCTTATACACGTGTAGAGACCCGGAAGGTTCGCGGATTAATTCGTCAACAAGCTAGACTTAACAACACTTCGTGTACTCGAGCCTCAGTTAGTTGTTCATTGGCTGATGCTTCAGTTTTGCCCCAGATCAGGTAGCACGGGGTTCGGTCGTTTCCTTGATGATTAGTAGGGACTTGAGAAATTCGCGAGTTTAATGACCTGCAGGCTAGACTCTATAGTCATATGTACAAATATGTCCGTATCAACTGCACATTGGTTATATGCTGCCACAGTGGAATGCGACAATTGGTCATCATTCTCCAGGAGCTGTCAAACATCGTGTGGACCAATGGCTCAAGTTATATAAAAGCAGGTGTTTTGTATTCCTGCTTGTCCCAAAATGAATCCGCGAATTCTTCAGGTGTCTACTTATTGCATGTTGGTTATTGTCTCATTTATCTCCAGGAGGTGTCAAACAACACCTCGACCAATTACAAACGTAAAATGAACGTTCAAGTGTGTGAATTACAACTTGTCTAGAAATGAACCCGCGAAATTCTCGGGTCTCTACTGATTAGGTATTGGCTCAAATGCGTCTAGGGAGTGGCTAACAAACTGTCATCCAATTGAAAAAAAAGTCAAATGTACACGTGTTTGAAGTATAGCTGGTCCTCAAATGTATTCGCAAAATTTCCGGGTTTTTTTGGGTAATATATAGAGACATGCAAAATTCGCGTTATTATTTGGCATCAGGCTGAATTTTACTGTAATGTATATGCCGGAGTCGGCGTCGTTTTTCCATTGGCTGCAGCATAGATGTGAGGCCACGCCCTTTCTGTCTGCACTGCACATGATTGGGGTACACAATTGTGAATGGTTAATTTATTGGCCCAGAGTTACCCAGGGCGTGTCAGATAAAGTATGATCCAATGACATACGCATTACAAAGGTAAAAGTGTTTGAAGTTTAACGTGTCCTCAAATAACAACGCGAATTTTGCAGATCTATAGTAATATATTATGAAGATTCACATAAGCACATAACGTGTGTCCACTGAATGAGAATGGCACGGATAGGTTTTGTTACTTTTGAGTTCGAGAACTCTCAAATTTCTTGTTGTTCCGGCGTAGTGTGTTCTAATATTGATGTGGCAAGAACACGTTGCAAAATTACGTCGTTCGTGATTTATACAAACTTCGAAAACAACTGGAACATCGGCATAACTTCAAAAAAACGGAATTTCTCTGGGAAATGTAGACTCGTTTTTCGCCTACACTGAGTAAATCGCCCGTAATAAACTTCGATCTGGGAGACTATAATTTAAATTATTTTTTAAAAATTATTTTCATTGTTAAATATTTATTTTTGCTTTTCCATGTTTTTCCGTTTTATTTATCAGAGATGTTTCCTGCACAATGGTATTTATTGCCTCTGAGTTCTTAATATTACGTGCAATATTCACTTAAAATAGAATTCATGCCCAGACACAGCTCCTGCAGAAATAAATTATCTTCATTACCTACTTCGTTTCGAGCAAATGTCTGTTATTTTAAAGTTACTTGACGTCCATTTTTGCCATGCACGATTCTGATTCCCTAAGATCGTAGAACATCAAAGAAATTTCAAAACCGGTCCAGTCTTCAAATGTTTGATGGAAACTGAAGCCATCCTTTCTCAGACAAAATGGCGGCGTCTATGACGTTTCGATGAAGTGGTAATTGTCCAACTTTATTTGACCAAACTTGTTCGAAGGAAACATTTTAAAGTGTTACAAGAGCTTTACGCAGAATATTATTAAACTCAGTGGCCACGAATGAGGAGCGTTGTTCTTTTGGTGTAATTTTCTAGACTCTGTCAATATTTGTTTGCATGAGGCGGAAGAATATCCTGAAAGTAGAATTTCAGCAGGGCTTCAGAAAAGTAGGAAATAAAGTTGAGTGAGCTAGAACGTGATGTCATCGAACTTCGGCCCTACACCATCTTCACTCTACATGTATAACCACGAAACAAGACAGATAAAGAGACGAAGCTGAATGCTATTTTGGTTGGTTGTTAATTTCCTCTATGTTTGGGCTATTTGGTAGAATTTGCTGCCAACCGTTCAACTCTTAAACCTTATTATTTCAATTTTCAGACAGACGTGTTTTAGTTACTGCTAATAACAATTTGGTAAAAATTACAATTAAATGCTGTATTTACAAACGGCAACATGGAACTAAAGGGTGTGTTTAACATGTGATGGTATACAATACATAGGTTGGCTACTCCGTTAACTGCATAATTGTAGAAATGTATTTATTTTAAAAAAGGAATTGTCACTGATATCAATAACTCTTGTACCACTTATTCTTAGGCAATCAGCTTTTGGAAATTCAATAAAGTTCAAATATTCAAATTACTGCGATTGTTTGCAAACCTCAACTCCTACTTCTCTAGCAACGAACATGACAACATAAACAAAACAAGTGAACAACTCAACGCTCAGGCACTGACATTGCACGCCTACATAAAACAAAACAAGTGAACAACTCAACGCTCAGGCACTGACATTGCACGCCTACATAAAAATTATATATTCCATGAATGGTAATGAGAATAATTAAACTTAATCTACTTGTGAGTTAAGTATATTTAAAAGTAAAATTATGCTGTTTATAAAATATTAAAGAGCACTATTTTCATTTTTTTCAACAGT
This sequence comes from Dryococelus australis, assembly GCA_029891345.1. Lineage (NCBI taxonomy): Eukaryota > Metazoa > Arthropoda > Insecta > Phasmatodea > Phasmatidae > Dryococelus > Dryococelus australis. Next base: position 193,596,166 of record CM056998.1, on the reverse strand, counting down.
TGGCGAAGTTATTCTAGCTAATAATTCAGTGGCCCGCGAAATCCCTATAGAGCTTCACCCCCCTGTGTACAACAGCACCGTACTTGTTTACTTAAGTGGGTTGACAGGGGTAGTTTTGTTTCGGTAGGGAGGGGGAGGGGTAGCGACAGGAGTTTGCCCGGGCACAACCCGAGGCGTGCCAAACGAGGGTGATAAATTGCGGTGCGGGTTTCACGTAAACTCGCGCGCCTCGCACTTTATATTATTAATTAATTCCCTCTGACCCTCTGATTTATGTGACGGAAGAGGGTGAGGTAGGACTACCTGCGAGTCCCCCGGCTCTAGTTATCCGCTACTGCCTCGCCTCGCCTCGTCTCGTCTCGCGAGCTATAAGCTACTCGCCGCATCTCCATACCTTTTTCAAGTCAATACGTCTTTAAATTTATGAAACCGTAGTCGGGGGCAATCCAGAAAATCCGGTGATAACAAAATCGGGGGGTTACAGTTTGGCATTGCAGCTCCAAATCCATCGTCTACAATCAAAATTCAATTACACCACTCAAGTGCCTAAGTATCAAAGAATATGTTACTTTGAGTGAAGACTGCGAAGCATCGCTCTAGTGGGGGGGGGGGGGGGGGGGGGGGGGTTCCCAATTTTGAGTTCGTCTCGCCGCGTCTCATAATTTCCGCGTAGTATAACTTTTGACTAGGAGAATCTACGGCGCTCGTTTGGATTTCAATCGACAGCTCTCGTCAAGGTAAAGCGATTGCGTGTATAAAAAAAATGTGTGTGGCGTGGTTATGATAAAATTATATCCGTTGAAAGTAAAAAATTAAGAAAACTTAACGCAATGTCGTCCTATACTCTTCAAAAAAACCAAGTCGATATACAGAAATCTTATACGGTTGGAAAGAGCATCTCAAAAGCAATCCAGTGATACCCATAAAATACCCATATGATAAAGTGAAGCGGTGCCCGGAACGTAAAAAAAAAAAAAAAAAAAAAAAAAAAAACACCAAGGCGTCCGAGTGCGTCAGCGTAGACGTATTCACGCAAAACAAACGGCCGTGTCCCCAACACAGCCGAGCCCAATTTTTCAATCTAACCTTTGAAAAATCAACTCGTACGTGACTTGTTGGGTTGTTTCCTGAGTACGTCATGTCTCACAAACTTTTTCTTCTCCCGTGACATAAATGATCTTATTTTTGGTTAAATTGAACTTTTATTTTAGCTATGAACTATATAATTTAATTTAAAATTATTAAGAACAAAACCAGAGAGGAAATAGTGTTACGAAGACGCCTGCGGGGCGTATCTGTGTTAGCGAGGGATGGAGGTCTTATTAAAATTAAAAGAAAGAACTACATTTATTTCTAATTTATTCGCACAGCTTTTATTTACAGCATTAAATTATCTGTCTCCGCTATTATTCTTTTAATTTAACAGTGAGCCCAGTATTTAATGTCTATGTGAACCCTAATTAACGTCCTTCTTAATGTGTCTGTTAAGGTACAGTCAACTAACTCATACTCGTCATTAACACGTGTTCTATTTGTTGCCATCATTTGCAATGTCTTTCACTCACGTATCTAGTCCAATAGTCCAGCCTACCAGCCGCACTCTTCACTGCTTGATACTCGCAGTCACAGACTTCCCTTCCGCTGGCCACTTCTCTCGCTGCTCGTCGTCTATCGTTCGGAACTCAGTCACTCATTCACTCATCAACTACTTGGCTCGGAGGCCTGTTACACTTTTATATCGTTCGCCCTGAACATCTGGAAGGTTCGACGCACCCCGAGTCACGCCGAGAGACCGGGGCCAGTAATCCGGAGCAGTCTTACGATAAATGCAGGAAACAATACAACAAGAGTCAACGGCGTGCGTCGCAAAAGAGATTATCGTGTTGGCTAACTTTGTTGTATCAGATACGTGGTTCGCTCACCTGCCATTCAAAACGCTCCATTGAATTTCCGCCCAGTTATCATCACTACTTTGTCCTCCTCTTCCGCCCGCTCGCGCGGGGCGGTCCAAGGTCAGCTGCGCAGACCAGTGACACGTAACAATAAGCATGTTGGTCATGCCTAGTGAGAAATGGTTCTTACGCAGTATATTTTTCGACTGAGTAAGCACGAATTTGTGGCGTTGTCCATTTAGTGCTATTCTTTAGACTTGCTTTGAGATCGTGGTGGTGTAGTGGTTAGACTGCTCGCCTTCCACCTAGGTGACCCGGGCTCGATTCCTGGCGGAGTCGCTCCCGGATTTTCGCATGTTGGTATCGCTCCGCTGGTCGGTTCGTTCTCTCGGGGATATCCCATTTCCACCGCCCTTTCATTCCGGAGCTGCTTCGTACTCACCTCATTTCTCCCTCATCGGCTTTCAAATCCTCGACGTTAAGAGTCGCGCAAATCTCTCCACTCCACTCTACTAGACTTGCTTAGCTTACTTTGCATGAGGCGGAGAAACAGCTTACAGCCTGTTCTTTGGCAGGACTTCAGAAAAGTAGGAAGTAACGATAAATTGACTTTTCGGTCTCTTCATGTCAATTGAACTCCTTTGAAATCAACTTCTGACAAATTGTCACTGCCTCTACCTGGATACATTTCAAAGCGGGCTCCCCTCCCTGGCTTGCGTCCAGCAAAGTTGGTAACGACAGAGGGAGTAGAACCATGTCTTACCTTGCTCAGTTTCCGTGTCCACGATTGTGCACCCGTCGCACGTGAGTTATATTTACGAACACCACTGTACACAGTAAGGCATCAGTAGAGACGATGGGAAATAGCGAAATTTTTTTGAGTCAACATATTTTCTATGACAATCTAACTAGATTATTGTTTCGTGATTAATGAACAAGGTTTTGACTCGGCTAAGTTGTTTGCAGACTAATCAAGAACGTTTTGCCTTACAGTATCAGAATCCTCGCTGGCCCAGTAAAATGGGGTAATCACTTCAATCGGACATGCCAGGCCAATACGGAATGAAAACTGTAGGACATGATTACAGTACGTTGGATCCTAGCAAACAGTCAACTTTTCCCGCGAAAAAAAAACCACCATCTCTAAGCATCAGTGCCGAGTGTATCTTGTAACCAATCTTATTCATAGAATTTTCTACGCGTCTCTGATGTGAATCTTCAATGCCAATATCGAGCACAGGCAGTTCTTCACTTGTTGCGAGATAAGCGCTACATCAAGCACAGAGTACACGAAAATACGTGATTGCAACACTTTTATCAGAAATTAATGAGTGACCTGGTTAATGTTGAATTCAGAAGTGTAGGAGGGGGGGGAGGGGTTCACCTGTTTTTTTGGGAAAATATTCCATGTCTAGTTATACTCCAAAACACTCTAGCTACGATCCGCTTTTGTGATTGGATGATTTTGATTGCCACCCGTCTTACGTGCCAGCCCGCGAATCACCGAAGGCCAGAATTGTAGATATTAAATTCTGATTGGCCCCGCCAGGTATGTAACTGTCGTTTAACAAAAATACGCAGCCAATAACCATATTAAATTTGCAATTGTTCGCTGTAATATGAAAGTCTACCCTGCACTTAAATATTTTCGCGAAAAAGAGGTCGTCCTATATATAATTGTTAGACAAACAAGTGTGAATTATAAAATGACTGTTTTGTGCTTTCTGTTTCATTTTCAAATTTATATAAGTTTGCAAAATATTTACTTCCCTCATAATTTCTGAGTTTCACTTGACCGACGCTTGGACAAGGTTATCAGGCCCATGGCAATGTTAATCTTACATGTAGTGGAAAAATACGAACGCAATGTGCATACAGAAATCTTGACAGTGCACAAGCCCGAGAAGATATCTTTATTTCGCGTTCGAGGCATAGCGATACGGGTGACAATGTCACGAGCGCCAAATGCTCCATCGCTCATACGCGCAAGGCGCTGAACGGACCTGCAGTGTGATCCTGTGCAAACTAGATCTGTAACAGTGGAACTCGATTGAACGCGATGAAAGCCCACAGATCAAACTGCGACTCTAGGGTCTTGCTTTTCTCCTACCTATTAACCATTTCTTTCAAACCCACCTTAATTTACCGTTCGAGGTGCCGCAAAAACAAGGCGTTTTATTATGCGTGCTGTACTTAAGTCGACACAGCACTTGTTCCGTTGTCACAGCCAATGAGCTGTAGGCTAACTGTTCGGGTACAGAACATGAAGCAATAATGACACATGCTAGTAAGGCGGTTTTGCGAGGTACATTTAGTAGCCTCGGTGTGAAGTACGGACCAAAAAGAAACTACACTTACATAATGTACACAGTTGTGTACAATGGATCTGAATTAGTTAAGGAAACTGCACAAGCAAAGTATAAAATTATTGCGAAATATTTCTTAATATTTTCACAATTTTTAATACACCTATAATCCATTCACGATTACTTCAGCTTTTTCTGAAACCCTGCTAAAGTTCTACTTCCAGGATATTCCTCCACCTCGTGCAAACTAAAATTAACTAAGTCTGGATAATTACACCAGAGGGACATCGCACTGCACTCAGTGTAACAGTATTTCGTATAAGGACTATTTCTCACTTGGCGCTACCAACACACACGTTTTGATCACAACTTTTTATTCAAATTATTTATAAACAAAGCATAATTTACAGGTAATATATGAATAACAATTTAATTTAACACTAAAAAAAAGTAACTTTTATAAGCACAAGTATAAAAAGCTTGTGATACAGGCCGTATTTAGGAAATAACTAAACACGTCAGACATGGGGAGATTTTTCAAAGGTTTGATTCAAAAAGGGCGGAGAAACAGTGAATAGACTATAATGTGATTAAAAAACAAACCGGCAAGCGGTAGAAGGGCTTCTAACTCACAAGCAATACTACACGCTGTTCACGGTAAAATGAGCACTTTTGAAAGCCCTGCTTGATATTTATATGTATGAACGTCGTGTATTCCTCCGCCTTATATAAAATCAACATTACACTGGGCCCCATCACTTTATTCATGCGGCGATCACGTAAAAATGTGAAATTATTAGGAAAGTAAAGACTTAATAAATTTGCTCATTTTTACACTTCGATGAATTAAAAAAAAAAAAACATGAAGCGAAATAAATTATTTTTAGTTATCTCAAATTGTAACCTAACACTTTTTTTATTCTATGTTAAGATATGGAACTATTTTCCATCCATCATTACTAGAGGTAGTGATTTTCCGCGAAAAAAAATATGATTACACAGTAGACTTTAATACTGTTATTACCAAACAGCAGTTCTTCTATTTCCATTGGTTGCCGTCTACTTTAGAAGGCATTTTCATATTTGACAGGGGCCACTCAGAATTCTGACACATCGGCACGGCTCCTACGTGATTCGTGTGCAGACAGTTAACACGTGTCAAAAAGTAATTCAGCCAATCAACATAGGTAAACAACCTAACAGTGTTTCAAAATACAGCTTGCCTTGAAATATTTTTACGAAATTTCACTACCCCTAATCATTACCAATTTTACTGGGCGAATGTCACTCAGTGCGCCCATTAAAACATATTCAGGCATTGACTAGTGACATCTTTCAAAGGTTCATTTCTTAATTGTTCACTTTAACGTGAACAGCTTTTATCAGAAATGTTCAGTTCACCGCGAGCAGTGTATAACTGGTGGTCGGGCAGCGCCTCGCCGGACGATCAGAACGCAGGCTCTACATCACGTCTGTGGAAGCGCGCTGACTCGGTAGCGGAAATTAATCCGCACGAAGGTTTGCCCATGAGGGAGTGACGAGGAGGTGGGGGTGGGGGGAGGGAGGGGGGGCGTGGTCCTTTTTGTTGCCGAGGTCATTCACGGACCGCCGTGATGTAATTCTGGACCTCCCTCGGTGTGATGGGGGGAGAGGTGGGAGATGTGATTAATCTCCAGATAGCCCGCCCTGCCAGGGAGACACACGCTGAGTCCACGTGGACTCCAACCCGTCGCGCGCGATGCATGTTCCTTCGGCAGCTGGTCCCGCGAACAGGACGACGTCGTTGATTGACAAGGACGGGGAAGGTAATAGGTTGGTGAAGGTAGGCTCACTTTTTGACTCGAATAGGTATTTCAATTTGCAACCATAGTGGGAGGCAATCCAGAAAATCCGTTGGTAACAAAGTCGGGGGATACTGTTTGAAATTGCAGCTCAGAATCTATCGTCTACATTCAAAATTCAGTTACACCACTCGATGGAACAAGGATCAAAGAATATGTTACGTTGACTGAGGACTGAGAAGCATCGTGCGTGGGGGGGGGGGGGTGCAATTGTTTCGCCGCGTCTCATAACTATCGCGTGGTATAACTTTTGACCAGGAGAAGCTACGACGCTCGTTTGGGTTTCATTCGACAGCTTTCGTGTCAAGATCAATCGATTGCGTGTATAAAAAAGAATTCAAGTGGCGTGGTTGTGGCGAAATTGTATACGTTTAATGTAAAAAAATTAAGAAAACTTAACACAACGTCGGCCTATACTCGTCAAAAAGCTAGGTCGAAATACAGAAATCTTATATGGTTGTAAAGAGCATATCAAAAGCAATCCAGTGATACCCATAATATCATATGACCGAGTGAAGCTGTGCCGGGAACGTATAATAAACATCAAGGCGTCCGAGTGCGTCAACTAGACGCAATCACGCAAAACAAACGGTCGTGTCCCCAACACAGCCACACCCTATTTTATTTACTGCAAAACTCGTTATTTCAGAACCTATTTCGCGGTTGGATAATTTCACCTCACGCGCTTTAGATGTCTGCCAGCCAACCACCGACGTTCAGCGATGGAACAACTTAATTCTGATTGGCGCAGTCAGTTAGAAGATTTCTTATCGCACAGACACGCGGCCAATAGCCCAGCGAAATTTTGGAAGTGTGCACGCACGCAATTGAAGTATAGTCTGTCCATAAATCTTTTCGCGAAAAATAGGTGGCCCTAGGTATAGGCTATTCACCATAAAGTGACCATATTTTAAGGCCCTCCCAGTGAGGATAATTACAAAAACAAATTTTTTTTTTATTGTGGCCTCAGGAGTTTACTTTTGAGCACTCTTAAATGTACACACCTTGTTTATGAGTCACATGGATATTATTTTATTAACAATTGCCGAGATAATACAGAGAAGTTAGAAGGAACTTTTGGCATGACCTCAAAAAGTGCTCACTTTACTATGGAATAGCCATAGCGTTTAAGGCTCCTGCGTTTCTAGCGTGTGAACTGCGCTGCAGGTTTTTTGAAATAGACGTTTCCCCACGAAACTATTAAACGACCTTCCACTGCGCTGATCTACGAATAGAACACACGCTTAAGACGAGGCCTTTTGAGTTCTTTCAAAACGTCACTCACATTAGACACACCATATATACGTGTCTGATACATACAGTGATACTCAAGGGCAGTACATTGGATCTTGCTACAGATCTTGTCAGTAAAATTACATCGGCCACCGCTTATAGTCTATTGGCAGTTTTTTCACACTTTTTGAATCTAACTTTTGGAAAATCACCTCATGCCTGACGTGTCTGGTCGTCAACTAAATATGTCATGTATCACAAGCGTGTTATACCTTTGTTAACATAAGAGGATCTCATATTTCGTTAAGTTGAGTTTTACCAATATTATATTTATAAATTATAGTAAATATTTACAAAAAACAGTGAGAAAACATGTGTGTTGGTAGCGCCTAGTAAGAAATAGTTCTCATAAAAAATGTCATTACAAGTGAGTGCTCACGAATTCGGTGAGTTTTCCTTTGGTGTAATTCTCTTGACTTATTAAAGCATAGTTTGTACGAGGCGGAGGAATATCGTGGAAGTAGAACTTAGGCAGAGCTTCAGAAAAGCGTTAAGTAAACGTGAATGGTTCAGACCTGCAAAATTCGCGTTATTATTGGAGGACACGTTAAACTTCAAACACTTTTATCTTTGCAACGCGTTTGTCGTTGGACCATACTTTATCTGACATGCATTGGGCAACTCTGCGCCAATAAATTAACCCTTCAGAATTGTGTGCCCCTATCACGTGCAGTGCAGAGAGAAAGGGCGTGGCTTCACATCTATGCTGCAGCCAATGGAAAAACGACGCCGACTCCGGCATATACATTACAGAGACGTTCAGCCTGATGCCAAATAATAACGCGAATTCCGCATGTCTCTATGAATGGGTTATAAAAAGTCTCATATGTACACGCTGTGGCGGTAGCTTGCCGACACATGAGTAGACTACAGAGAATTTCACGGGTTCATTTCTAGACAAGTTGGAATTCACCCATATTTACGTGTTGTTTGACACCTCCTGGAGATAAATGAGCCAATGACAAATATGCAAAAAATGGTGTGCCCAACCACCGCCTTTTACTACCACAACAATCAACCAATAAACAGCAGTCGATATCTGTATGAGAGTATAAAAGACTGCGAAGTCTAGCCTACAGGTCATTGCACTCGCAAATGTTTAGGGTCTCTACACATGAGGCAGGGACTCCGTCTCTACTTACTACTATTGGATACACCTTCCCAACTAAATAGAGACCTTCCGTCATGTGGTACATAACAGATACTTTAAGTTAGGGTTTGCTTAGCGAAAGAGTGAAACGTTTGTTATCTTACTTATAATGCGGGATTTCCACTGTTGTGGAGAATGTTTTCAAAGTACCTTGTTCCAGTACATAAGACCAACAATAGTCATCTAATACGATACCAATATTAAAGTAAGTCTGAACTGCTGTCAATGGATAGGTATGCCAAGTAAGTTTAAGTACGAAAATAGTGACTAGCTTTTCTCTTGATAAGTTTTAGTTGGGTATGATACCATCACGAAAAAATGGTAACAACATTATATTCTAAACTAAGAAATTATAACCACGATATGGCAAGAATAAGTATTTTCTTCACTTAAGTAAATGCAGGGGAGGTGATGAATCACTTCATCCTGATAGGATAGTAGGTGAACCAATATCTTAGCTCACTATTAGTACTAGTTTATAAACAGTAATTTTTTTTAACTATCTAACCTTTTAATAATTTAATTCGTTATATCTTTATTATATTTTTAATTTTTGTGACGGGCTGGACCACGTCGCTAATCGCCCTCGAATTATCAACAATTATCACTAATTAGAAACTACTTAATCAGCGGGCTGGACCTCGATCGCCATAATCACCCACTCGAATAATTACAGTGTTTTGGTTACCTGACATTTTGATGAGACAGTGCCCGGCAGGCACGAACTTTTAACACGATAGTTTTGGTGTTAAAAAACACTATTAATGGCTTAAAATCTATTAAATAACTAACCTGCAATGTTCTCGGCATGTTCATGCTAACGTGAAAAGACATTGGAAGACTTGGGTAACGGTAAAGTGTGTGAACGTACGGGATATCTTTCCACGTGCAGCAACGCTCAGCCATGGCGAACAACTGTGAAACGGTAAGGCGCTTCGGCGCCATCTGGGGCAGGCTCGCTGCTTGACTGCTCGCTACTTGTGCGCGCGCAGTGCATAACTATGGCATTTGGTTACGCAAGTTCCTGCAATCTGGTCAGCATGCCGAAAGTGATTTCAATATTATTGGTGGTTTATTTTTCATTTATGTGACCCCCCTTGAGGGGAAAAGGGGACCTCTGCGTCGGTTCTCCTTATTTGGTTACCTCAACCACCATTGGTCGTGAATCCCACGACCCCTATAAGAAGTAATGAAAATACCACTTAATTCTTGGAATCATGAAATTTTCTAAGGAAAGTGACGTATCACTGCTGTGATTGGATTACTGCTGTGATTGGATATGCCATGTGGCGAAAAAGTATATTTAATCTCTGTAAATGCTTCATTCGGGGTCAGTCAGCGACCTCGATGGGGCATTCTTGTACAAGATAAGTAGTATTTTGGTTTTAATGTACAAATGTAGGCTCTTCAAGCTAGTGAAACTTTCGTGTCAGTTGGACGTTAGGCTAGGGCCATGATCGAATTTTTAAAGTCTTTTTTAATGATCGCGGGATGCTGGTCTCTTATATGATATTTTATAATGGGTAGAAAGAAATTAATCTCACTTTGTTTAATTTTGCACAACATTATGAAAGTTTTGTTACCAAGTTATTAATGAAGGGGGCTGTGGTCATAAAAATTTGTAAAACAGGCAAATAACTATGAAAGATTTGGTCTTAAACGTTTGCAACCAAGCCACGTCTTATGGAGGTTGTGTTGTTAACCTCTGGTAATCAAGTCACACCTGGTACGACTATTGCGGTCAATACTCGGTACTTTGTGGTATTTAACATTTGTAAACTTATGAAAAACTTTACTAAGTTTCTGAAACTTTTTGAAATATAATATATGCTCGCGGGATTTAAGACTGGAATTTGTTCAGCAGTTGCTTCTATCCACTTGGGATCGCGAGCAGATGATACATATGAAAAATATATTGTGTAAAACTTTGAGGTTGTAATATCCAAGTAATATTGATTCATAACAGTTAAAGTAATATTTGTTACCATCTTTGTTTTCTCATGTCAGTGTAAATGTCGGCACGACAGTATTTACTCCGCCATTTTGTGGCGATTGTATATTGGTGTCACTTGCCTAGTGTATCTTGTGATGGCCTTCTGTATTTTCTAAATGGCCAGTTATTTGCGTAAATATTAGCCGTATTTTAGTATAAACAAAAAAATCAATGTATTAGTTGGGTAACAGCAAATTGTTGTACCTGAACAATATTGGAATTTAACTCTTTTATTGTAGAAAAGAGAAGGTAAACTGGTTGTTTGCGTATATTTGAATTAACTTGGAATTTACGGTTAGGGAAGTTCGTGTTATCTTTCCGTCGTGTAATATTGGTAACAAATGAAAAGAAACATAACAACAACAAAAGACAATTACCACATTTCTTTGTTTCTGTTGTAAGTGGTTTTCACTAGTCAATTCGTCCTTACATTGTACAAGTAAATGGTTCTTTTGCATGGCGTTTGCCATTTGGTTCTCTGTTTGTTTTGATTTGTCTTTATACAAATCCGGCCTTGCCACGCTCTTGGCTTAGGACGCAGCAAGGTCAGAAATTTAAGAGATTTAAATAATACTTCATTTCGTTCACTGCACCATCACCAAAAGCAGTTTACTACCGAGAGAGCAGTATATGATTATTTTCGCCACGAAGTGTCAACTAATTCGCTCGAAAACAAAAATGTATGTATGGGGATCGAAACGAAATAATCGATTAATCACCTATTGAATAAATGAGAAAGATAGAATCAATGAAACCGACTAATCGGTCTTGAATACTCGATTACACACTTAGTCTGTTGTTCATGTTTTCAATGCTATTTAGCCAGAACCCTGACGTAAAAATAAAATTGTTTAAAAAGGTTTCATACAAATACGCTGTGTGTTTTAAAATTAATCGCAGCGAAAAATAAACTCTTATTGCTGTGTTTGAATTGCCACAGAGAGGAAAGGAGTAAGTGAAAAGCTCGCAACTGACAAAAATTGTGCCTTAGCAAGGGTACTGCTCACAGATTCTCTGCTCGTTATCGCCGACCTCGCGTGGCGCATTCGGTTGGTGCGCCGCGCGCCGGTTTTGTGTGCGAGAGGCTCTGGGTTCGAAACCTAGGTAAGACGTGAGTGTAGGTTTAATTTTGGTCATGAGTTTGTTTATCAGCTTCCGGGCATAAATCCAGGGAACGTTAGTAAACCATATCCATTCCAATTCCAATCCAGTCTGCTCCTTATTATAGTTGTTATTTTTAGTACATGCATGACAATTAATATATAGAATAACAATCGATTACAATAATCGATTAATCGCAATGAAATAATCTATTACAATACTAATCGAATCGCACCCGAACGTCCCTAAAATAAGTACACCTCTTGCGCGGTATTGCCTGAACTGAGTGTTAGCAGAACGCAGTCGTTGGCGAGGCATGTAGAGGGGTGAGGGGAATGACGGGGGGGGGGGGGGGAGCAAGGGTGGTGGAGGGGGGGGCACCGGTCGCAGGGGGAGACTGCATGGGCCAGTAAATCAAGACCTCGTCGCTGGAACACGTGTAATCAGGCAGATGAGAGCAGAGATAGCCAGTGGTCCAACTGATGATCTCTGCAGCTGCAGCGATCACATACACCTCCACCACACTGCCGCCTGCATTCACTCGTACGCAGCGATAAACACTGTCCACGGTAAGGTCAACACTTTCAAAATAAATTTTTGAAAAACCACCACTGCCCATAAAAACATGTATAAAGGCTGTTCACGATAAAGTGATCACTTTCGAAATCAACCTCAGAGAAAAGTCACTGCTTCTACTTGCATATGTTTTAACTGGCGCACTGAGTGACGTGCGTCCACTAACGTCTCTTAACGATGGATGGGAAGTAGTTACGTATCTTAATGTCGAATAAAAACTGTTAGGTTACCATTTATGATAACTTAAATTATTTCTTTCGCTTTCTGTTTTTTTTTTTTTCGTATCGTAGAGTAAAATATTGCAGATTTAAAAATATTCACTTTTATAATAATTTAACGGTTTCTCTTGACCGACGCATGAATAAAGTGATGAGGCCCATGACAATGTTAATCTTACATAAGGCGGAAGAATACACAACGTACATACAAGTAAAGGCTGTTCACGATAAACTGAGCACTTTTGAAAGCCCTGCTGAAGATCTACTTGCGAGCACATTGTGTATTCTTCCGCCTTATGTAAAATTAACATTGCCATGGACCTGATCGCTTTATTCATGCGTCGGCCAAATAAAACTAGGATTATTAAGAAAATATGTATTTTACAAACATGCAAACTCTTAACACGTATTATACATTAAAAATACTTGAAATCAACGTAAACCGTTTCAGTATTCACACATATTTAACCTAACACTTTTAATTCAGCGCTAAGATGTGGAACTACTTTACTCTCTGTCATTACCAACTTTAGAGAGCACGTGTCGTTCAGTGTGCACGTCAAAACATATGCAGGTAGGAACAGTGACATTTCTCCAAGGTTGATTTAGAAAGTGCTCATTTCACTGTGAACAGTCTATAGATCTTAAGCAGGTCTTTCGAAAGTGCTCGTTTCACCGTGAACAGCCTATACTAACGCAGAACACAACGGCAAACAGCTCCCCACTTAAATAGGCGTTGATTTAAGGCCCCCGCTGATCTGGCACCGAACTGCATACATTGTACTGATCTGTGAAAAGGGCATGCACTTCAGAAAATGCCTTTTGAGTGCTTTCAAGTCGTCGCACTAATTGAAAACACCATTTCAGAGGACTCCAACGTAGTTAAAAACGGCTTTTCGAAAGTGCTGTGTCTCAAAATACGTCACAAACATACAAAAGTGTACTCAATCGACCTGCATTTAACTTCTTCACAGACTTACTTTACAGGGGGCCGCGGTGGTGTGGTGGTTAGACTACTCGTCTCCAACCTAAGCAAGCCGGGTTCTATTGCCGGGTGAGGTCGTTCCCGGATATTCGCATGTATGAATCGTGCCGGACGATGTCGCTGGTCAGCGGGTTTTCTCGGGGTTCTCCCGTTTCCCTCTCCCTTGCATTCCGACGCTGTTCCATACTCACCTCGCTTGACCTTCATAGGCTCTGAAGACCTCGATGTTAAGAGCCACCTAAATATTTCCATTCCTGTGCACGCAAAATAAGGTTAAGAACTTCAGAGTGTTTACGTGCATTACAGTCTCAGTCTTTACATTCAACCATTGGGAAAATGGGTGGAGGGTCGCTGTTCCGTTGCCTTGTGCTCCCAAGGATGTATTTAAGGGGACTGTGAAGCTGAGCGTCCAAGGTCAAGAAGCGAGGGAGCTATACGGACGACAGTAACATGCACTCCTAGCGCCACATCGCTCCTACGCGGAAGGCGTGCAGTTTTTCCATCGTGGCGCTGTACTGTGCAAAATAAATCTGTAACAGTGTGGTTTATTACAAAGGCCCACAGATTAAACTACCCCCCTATCGTTGTATTTTTTTCTTGCCGCCTAAGGAAACTGCATAGGCAAGCTTTAAAAATACTGAGTTTTACCACTTTGACGAATTTTATTCTCCATTCAAACAGTTAATATGATAAAAGTAAAAATATAGGGACATAAACAATAGTTTTTTTTTTATCCTTTCTGGCAAAAATTCGTATTTCCAGAACTTTTATTTGTTGACATACGCGTTTTCGCACAAACAACGATTTCACAGAAAATGTTTCCTTACAAAGTGTCCTTAAAAAACTGGATAACATCGAACGAGTTTTCTAGCAGCTGCATTAGTGCAGACAATGGAGCCCGGTCTGCGTCCAGTGTGATCAGCTGGGGTCGAACCCGCGACCTACCGAATGCGAGGCAGGTCCTGTGTACCCTACAAGCTCCGTGGTCGACCTGCAAGGCGCGTCGTTCAAGGTCATCCTCTCAGTGGTTCGTGAGCTGTCAGCCATTCATTACCTCGCCTCGTGTTCTAGACAAAACGACTCATGTTATCAAGAAATAGAACCCGAATGAAATATGTGTCTAATGCGTAGAGCTATAGGCGGTTCGCGGTAAAAAGAGCAGTTTTGAAAGCACTGCTTAAGATCTACTTGTATGAACGTTGCTTCCGCCTTATATAAAATTAACATTGCCATTGGCCTCAGCACTTTGTTCATGCGTCGGTCAGGTGAAAATATGGAATTATTAGAAAAGTAAATATTTTACAAATTGGCTCACTTTTCCACTTTGATGAATTAAAAAAATAATACAAACCGAAATAAATAATTTAAGTTATCACACATGACTAAATAACACTTTTTAGTAGACTTTAAGATGTGGAAATACTTTTCCTCCATCGTTACCAACTTTACTGGGCGCATGTCACTCAGTTCGCCAGTTAAAATATATGCAGGTAGGAGCTGTGACTATTTTCTAAGGTTCATTTCAAAATTGCGCACTTTATCGTGAACAGCCTTTATCACTTCACTGGCAACAAGTTGGTCAGATAGAGAAAAATAAGCCTTAAATTAAAGGAAATAGTTGGAAAATATTATTATTCCACCTCACAGACGTGAACTGTGTAACAATCTCGCGCGGTTTGCCGTGGTCAGTAGCCATTCGGAGAAAGTGATATTTCATAATTTGCACTGTTGGGTGCATGGCATAAAAAATAAAACAATAAAACTAGTAGAGTGGTGAAATTCAGGCGGCTATTAACATCGAGTTCTTGAGTGCTGATTAGGGTGAAGAGAGGTGAGTATGGAGCAGCGCCGGAATGACAAGGGCGGGGGAAACGGGAGATCCCCGAGAAAACCCGCTGACCAGTGACGTCGTCCAGCACGATTCATAATTCATACATACGAATATCCGGGAATGACCCCACCGGGGTACCGAACCCGGTTTTCTCAGGTGGGAGGCTAGTTGTCTAACCACCACACCACCGCGGCCCCTTATGAGCTTTAGCGTTGAATTAGTAGTGTCAGGTAAACATTTGTGAATACTGAATTTATTTCTTTTGGTTTTTTTTTTTAACGCATATAGGTGTAAGAACTGTAAAATTTGTAAAATATTAATTTTTACAATAATTGTACGGACTCAGGTGACCGACGCGTGACCCGGCCCATGACGATATTAAAGTTACATACGGTGGAAGAATTCACAATCTGCATACAAGTAGATCTTCAGCAGGACGTACGACAGTGCTCAGTTTACGGTGAGCAACACACGTAACCGAAGCTTCTCAGAGGTTTGAACTCGGTAACTCGCTACCGGATCAGGTCATTCCACTACCAACCAAAGTAGTTCAACGTCACAGAAAAATATTTATTTTGCCCGCTTCGTAAATTACACTCGGGGTTTTGATTTGCCTTAATCAAACAGGTCGGTGGGTAGGTCTCAGCAAGTCGTCGATAGTGACATTAGAAGTGGCGCAAGGTACTAATTATGGAAGCAGGAACAGGGAAGGAATTGGCAATAAACCTGTAAAAATTAACTACCCCAGCATTCATATTGTGTGATCACGTAAACCTGCAGTTAAGTAAATCAATTATACGGAACATTTCCGTATTTCATATTTACTGGTCCAAATTCCGTACATTTTTTACAGAAAATATTTTCGTCGTTATACAGCTCGTTTCCGTAACAGTTTCCGTAATTTCAAGGAAATATCATGAACCATTCCGTAAAGTGAGTTTTTTTTTTTTTTCGGCACATTAAGGTCTGCACATATTTACTGGCACTTAGACCTTTAGAAGTGAATCACCTATATCAACTACTGCAAGAACACCGGTTTTGTTGGTGTCTGTGTTAGAACTCACAATTACCCTATTGGTCCATACCACACCGGACACTACCCCTGTACTTTACAGCGTTCATTATTGGCCGGTCATCAACCAATGGAGAACCGAGCTGATATTGACCCAATCAAAAGTCTTTTATCGTAGAAAAATATTTATAATCAAGCAAGTCCCTTTGAGTGGCTATACTAATAAATCATATCGTTATCAATATAATTGTTACTGCGCTGTCTTGTTCTTGTGAGGTCGTGTTAAACGCTAACCGAACAAGGACTGCACATACGTGCGAGTTTTGTTTTGAACAACAAAGAAATTTTCAAATTAACTACACTTGAGCATAGTCTAGAAAGTGTTAAAAGTAATTGCAATCATATAGAGCAATCTTACGTTCAATTTGTATTGCATGGCTGTGCAGGTCTTGGGATCGTTCATCGAGGCTGCTAGCCTTTGGTTTTCTCCAAGTTTTCATGGATGCAGGGTCCGCCGACGGCCTTGACACACACACACACACTCTCTCTCTCTCTCTCTCTCTCTCTCTCTCTCTCTCTCTCTCTCTCTCTCTCTCTCTCTCTCTCTCTTCCCCTGATCCTCCGGATCTCGAACGACGCTCCTGGCGTCCCAGATGCTATCGCCGGCTGGATGTAATCTTGAGTTCCAAATCATCAGTGTGAGAAGATTGCGGTTGTCTGTCACGGGCGCAGGATTTCAAATTGGGCACATCCGCGCGTCGCACCCACAAATCTCGATCCAGCCGACTAGGCGCTTCTTACACGAACGCAATCTGTCGCGTCTTCCACGCGCGAAGAACGCGAGAACACATCATCTGTGCCGGGATAAGTTATGTAGAGGGCGCATGGACGAAGCTCCAATCTGAGATGGATCACGCTGAACCCTTTCAGTCCTGGATTAATTAACGAGCTCAAGTTTCACGATCGTTAAGTTTTTGGATGCGCCCTGTACTTTTGTCGGGCATGCTTTCTGCCTGCAGCCAGTGACCAACATTGTGCGTGTTCATCGTTGATGTTTCCATTGACCATTCACAAACAAGAGAACCAGAAACTTTAACAAATTTGACCACTCAACAGAAAGACGCTCAAAACACTGCTCACTGCACTGAGAGAAAATCAAAACAAATTATTTGTTTGGTGTATAGGGTCGAATATATATATATATATATATATATATATATATATATATATATATATATATATATATATATATAGTTGAGGTATATAGTTGTTGAGAAAACAAAATTTGAAAAGTAACAAAATTACTTTTGTTCGTCTAACAAAATATATGTTTGAATAAATAAAATCTTTGTGTTGGCCCAAAATAAATTAGACTATCAACTAAGTATTTTGTTAAATCAACTATATATGTTTTTTGTTTGGTCACTCATTTCATTGCCTTCGTTCGAAAATACAGCACTAATGTTTGTTTGTATTTTCTGTGGCAGTTAGTATAGTAACCGTGTTTGTTAGTTCATCTATTGATGCTTAACAATCGCATAACACGATAATAAAACAATACAACAAGAAACTGACAAGTAAAGCTGTAAAACTTGAAATATTTTTTTTGCACACTTTGCACACGCCCAATATCTGCAGTATATCTATTTAAAAGTTTTCAGGCGTCATGACTTCTCACATTAGCTGAGATTACGAAGGGGTAGCGCTCGGACGCAGGTGATCTAGGCTCGAAACTCGGTCGAACTTGTCCAGTTTTGTTTATATCGGTCCAAACTGTTTAATGTACGTGTAGCCAAATAAATACCTAGTTGCACCAAGCAAATCTGGTTTGATTCAAAAACATTTTTCTCTGCGTGGTTCCTTGTTGTGTACAGTTCTGATAGTAATACCAGTCGTGTGCAACATGTCCTCGAACATGGACACGGGGCCTGAAAGGTGTTAACAGAAAATTTCGCGTATTCATTGGGCAACAAGCTAGACTCTGCAACCCTTCCTGCATCCAAACACCAGCTAGTTGTTCATTGGGTGTCGCTCCAGTTTAACCACTGTCCAGGTAATACGGAAATCGGTTCTCGTTTTCCTTGCAGGTTTGTTATTTGTTGAAAGTCGGCCGGGGCGTGTCCAACAAACTATGAACCAATGAAAGTACAGACACATGTATACACGTGACAGCAATTTAACTTGTCCTGAGATGAATCCGTGAAATGTCCGGATCTCTAATCATGCCGAACCGTCTGTCTGAGGACAGTCTGAGGACAGCCTGAGGACCGGAGTTTTATCTCTGTTAACGATACCTATCGCTAGGGACAGGTGTATTTATGGCCATGCTGGACTTCAGTATCCTAAAAACCACAACTTCCTTCGGTTATTGACCACATTTCTACGCCTGTGTTCATATTTGACTGGGCCCATCGTAATAAAGTACTCCGATACTGAACGTCCATGATCCGCGGACAGACGCTGGATGGCACGTGACATTTAAACTCGTCCAACCACGAAAATGCATATTAATAAAAGTGTTTTGGAGAACAGTTGGTCTTGGAATCTTTCCGCGGGAAACGCCTGTCCCTACCTATCATTACTGGCCTGAAAATTTCGCGAGTTCAATGAGCTGCAGGTTATACTCTACAGTCCTATGTACAAATATGCCGATATCAACTGCACATTGGCTGTCTGATGTCTCTGTGGAAGGTGACGATTGTGGGCAGCGTTCTCCAGGAGCTGTCAAACACCGCGTGTACCAATGGCTGGAATTTTTTTTTTTAAACAGACGTGTTTTGAATTATAGTTTGTCCCGAAATGGATCCGCGAATTTTTCATGTCTCTATCCATCACACACCTGTCTCTACGTCAGGAACTATTTTGTATATGTCGACATCAATTTCGAATTCGCTAAGTGAACTTCGGTATTGCTGTTTTGCTTACATCATCATTCTTGCTAGAGTTGTTCTTGTAATTGTTCGGGGCTGATTGAGATTATCAGTAACGTCCAGTCTGCTAAGTTTCATAACTCTTACAACACTTAACACCTTTAATTATGTTCACGCTTTCAAAAAATTAGCACAGGCGTATTTAAAAAGTCGAAAAAATACCATGGAAATGCAATTTTGACCAGTCGGTCTTCTCGGTTTAATTTCGGATTTGAAATTGTTTGCCTTGACAGGTCAAACAAAATTTTTCAAATAGTTTAAACGCGTCGAACTTCAATTACGTTGATGACCTCGCCATGTCGCGCTGAGCTGGCTAGGCTTCGCCTGGTCGCTTAGCGCGCGACCTGAGGAGACGCTCAGTCCTGTAAAAGCAACGTAGAGAAGAGTTCGCAGACCAGATTGCACCGTAACCAGCTACGCTGGATGTGCATTTTTACCACTCCAAGTTCTCAAAAACCACTATTCTTGGGCCAAAGTTAACGCGTTGTTTATAGAGACCTGCAAAATTTGCGTTATTTTCTGGACTTCAAACACATGTATCTTTTCGATAAGTTCGTCATTGGACCATACTTTGTTTGACACGCCCTGGGTAACTCTGAGCCAATAAATAAACACTTCACATTTGTCTAGTCCAAACACGTGCAGTTCAGTCAGAAAGGGAGTGGCTTCACATTTATGCAGCAGCCAATAGAAAACGACACCAGCCCGAGTATATATAGTACTGTGAAGTTTAGCTTGATGCCAAATAATAACGCGAATTTTTTCCTGTCTCAATTTATTTACACGCTTTTAAAATGGAAACAGTTAAGATTGATAAATCGGCTGATTCTACTTAACATATTTTGATAAAGCTCCACATAAATAAAGCTAATGATTTTTCTCGGAAAAATAGTAGCACACGGTAGACTTCAATACTATAAACACCCGACAGCAGTTTGTATGCTGGTATTGGTTTCTGTCAGCTTGAGAAGGCGTTTTCATATTTGACGGGGCCACTCAGATCCAGCAACAATGGCACGACTACTACGTGATTCGTGTGCAGACAGTTAACACGGGTTAAAATTAATTCAACCAATGAAGATAGGAATATTACCCTACAGCAGGGCTGCCACCAGCCCCGAAGCTGAAATCCTGGTTCCTGTATATAAAAATCCTGTAAAAACCTTGAATCATTTTGTCAAATCCTGTAAAATCTTTGGAATAAATAAAATGACAAATTACAGAAAAAATTGTATATGAAGACCGTTTACATATTTAATGTAGTTGTTTTGGATTGGAATGTACAAACCATGGTAATTCTTTTCTCCACTCACACTTATACTTTTGTTTATACAACGACCGTATTGGCGATAATTTTCGTTTCCTCGCCGTCGTGATTCAATGCCAAACGCAAAACACAGTCACCAAATTCGGATAGCATGCATAAAAACTGCAATTCGCGACAAAGTTTCTTTTCAACAATGGCCTTGGCCTTTGCATATGATCACACAGCCAGGAACAAAAATATGTAGGTAATTGTATACCCGCGCCAATGAATAATTAAGCTAAATATTTTGGTACATACACTATTGAAGCAATGGCATGTAACCAAAATATCTCGCATAATTGTTTACCTCCGTTGTAAGAATCTTTCAATCAAATGCATAAGTGAAACTGACACACATCGTTGTGGACGATAGTGTCACATATACGCAGCAGCCATTTTGAGCAAAGTGGCATTAAAAGAAGTTTGGATATTTTTAGTGTGTTAAATATCCGTAAAAAACGGATGAAATTAGTTTAAACGGCAGGCCTGCAGTACAGTGATTTGAAATATAAGCTTTCTTGAGATCTTTTCGCAAAATTTCACTTCCCCGTGACATGTGATTTTGCCAGTAGTGAGGGAAGACCAGGAACCAGTGTTGAAGCCTGCGTAGAAGACGGGAACCAGTCCAACTCATCTCCGGTCTGTGGTACACTGGAGATTACAGCTGGCAGCCTGGGCTGTGCAGATACCATTGGTGTGTGAGTGGGGGGGGGGGGGTCCAGCACGCAGGGTCAGTTCGCATATCTGCAGCCGCGCAGTCATGTCGTAGACCTCGGCGGGCAGTAGGTTTTTGCGGCCGGACGTCTGCAGACACCCTGATAGAGCGGCCTGCTTGTCCGGCGAGTACATGGCTCCGTCGTATCGAGCCATGTCTTTACGACTTTACGACCCGGCTTTCATCTGTATAAATATCTGCGATGCACACTCTGGTCACAGGGGAGCTGGTAGCTCACCCCTACCCCCAGCTCTCCACTTACAAGATTTCTCTTCTATTGTTTCAAACACCTTTTCAGTAAAGATTATCCTATCCCAAACTCTGTTCTAGTAGAAATCTTTTTCTACTTCATAAATTGCATTCTGTCTTGCAATTCTTTTCTGTCGAGGGGTGTTTAGAGTCCCCTCACCGCTCCCCCCCCCCTTGTAGTTCAGATTAAGTTAACATGGGAGGTAAACTTGGCCCCAATCGCGGCTAAGTATTCCCAATCCCAGTAAAGTCACGAGCATGTGCCCTTGTAGTTAAAACTTCCCTTCATGTCTAGGCGTAAGGGACTCAGCCCTGAGACGCACTTAGGTCATATCCATTCCCTGGACCTCTGACTATCATCTTAGTTTTAAGGTAGGTTAGAAAAAATAATCTGTGGCCACAGAGCACTTGCAGACACAGAGGCGAAACAGCTCCTTGCACCACGAACTCCAGCTGCACACGCCAGCAAAATATCGGGACGCCATCCGCCAATCAGAGCCTGGCAGCGCACTCGCCAGCCGGCAGCCCGGCCTATCATTATAGCTAGATATAGCAAAATTTCGCTAGTTCAATGACCCATAGGCTAGACTCCACAATCCTGTGTATACTCAACCCTCAGTTGTTTTATCATTGGCTGCTGCCTCAGGCAGTAGACAGTGTTACTCCACACCTGGCAGTATGTGATTCACTACTTGTTTCCTTACCAGTCCGCTATTGGCTCAGAGAGTCGTCCAGGGCGTGTCTAATAAATTACGATCCAATTGCAAACTCAACATCAGTGTACACGTGTTTGACGTCTACCTTGTCCTGAAATGAACTCGCCAAATGTTCCTATCCCTAGTGATGATCTAATGCTAAAATAAATAAAAAAATGCATTTTTTGACTGTTATTCCAGATGAGAGAGCTTTCAAAAGTGCTAAATTTACCTTGAATAATCTTTACGCATTTAAATTTTATATGCGAAAATTGATTTTTTTTTTCGTAAGGAAAGCAGAAGGCCTAAGCAAACTTTAATGTAATCTGTTTTAAAAACTGCACCTAATGATAAATATTACTACCGAATTATGCTGCAAAAATTTTGATAAATTCTGTTCAACCATTGAGTATCATGACAACTGCTTTCGATACGGTATTTGTAATGCAATAGGAATGCCTGTTACCTGTAATGCAATAGAAATGCCTGTTATTTGTAATGCAATAGCAATGCCTGTTATTTGTAATGCAATAGGAATGCCTGTTATTTGTAATGCAATAGGAATGCCTGTTATTTGTAATGCAATAGGAATGCCTGTTATTTGTAATGCAATAGCAATGCCTGTTATTTGTAATGCAATAGCAATGCCTGTTATTTGTAATGCAATAGGAATGCCTGTTATTTGTAATGCAATAGGAATGCCTGTTATTTGTAATGCAATAGGAATGCCTGTTATTTGTAATGCAATAGCAATGACTGTTATTTGTAATGCAATAGGAATGCCTGTTATTTGTAATGCACTAGGAATGCCTGTTATTTGTAATGCAATAGGAATACCTGTTATTTGTAATGCAATAGCAATGTCTGTTATTTGCTTGCGCGTAGTCTTATATTAGAATATTTAGCTGTGAGGTATTTATGCAATATAATTTTACTCGTAAATGTTCTCAAACATAATTCGTAGGTAATTTAGCGATTTATTAAAGCATGTTGTTTTCTGTAACGAGTAAACACACCGTTTCTTTTTTAATTTTGATCTAAGAGTATGTCTTTATTTAAAGAACAAGTTTTTTTCAGCTCTACCGTATTTTAAAGGTGAACATTCGAAATGCTTTGGCATTGTTTTCATAACTAGGAAAAATGTTTTAAATTTTCTGCTATTGTTGACAACCGAAATCAAAAATATTTTCTAATGTCCTCGGAAGTGATGGCCAAAGTTAAAGGCAACTACCATTTATATCAATCAATATTTATAAACCAATATTATCTGCTGAAAAAAAAAAACGTGCGCGTGTTTATAATGCCAGTTACAATACTTATTACTAGGACCACAAGTATTTTGCGAATTCATTCAGGGGCGAGGTAGACTCCAAACTCTTCTTCTTTCCTCCTGCTGTTGTGATTAGACGATGGTTGTTTAGACACGCCCCGTGTAACTGTGCGCCAGTAATAAGCAGTAGTGTGTGTGTGTGTGTGTGTGTGTGTGTGTGTGTGTGTGTGTGGTGTTTAACAGTCCTGCACTATGACCTCACTTGATCACAGCAACCAATAAGAAAATGATAATGTCTCCAGTGTATACAGGGCTGTCCAGCCTAGCTTGCTGCCAACTCAATCCGCGAAATACTCGGGGCTCTACTTATTACTGTTTGCTGTTTATTTAATGCGTATGTTGTGGGCAGATGAGCCAGCTGTTCTGAACGCCATCTGTGAGTCACGCGGCAGTGCTTATTTTGATTGGTACGCGGAAAGATAGGCAACCAATAGGCTGAAAGTATAAACTAAGCAGGGTTTTCAAAAGTGTTCACTTACCGTAGAGAGCCTCTGCCATGTTTACACCTCTTTGGATTAGCGGAATCTGGTAATATAGGGTAATATTTGTAGACTACGAATTTAAAGTATTAAGTAGAAATCCTACGTCAAAAAAAAAGTATTTCTCAATTTGTTTAAGCTTGTCTTTATAAAAGTTAAAAAGTCCAAATGCCGCAACTCGTACCATTCTGTTACGGTACTGGAGAGTTGAAACGTTATTAATAAAAATTGAAGTATGAAACTTTTTTTAATTTCTAGTAAAATGTGATGTGTTTGTAGTGTTACTAACATATTGCAAGAATCTGGTGTTGCTTTCTGATGTTTTAGACAATATCGTAACTGCTTCACGAACGATATTTTTTTTTTCTGGTTACAGTGTTGAGTGAGTGAAGAGACATTGGCGGCTCTTAACCCTTTCAAAACCACTTTAATTTACTGTTTCAGGTGTCGCCAACAAAATAATTTATCATGCGTGTTGCACTTACATCGACATAACACTTGTTAAGTTGTCACAGCCAATGACCTGTAGGCTATATGTTCGGCTACAGTAATATGAACCAAATATGACCTAGTCCAGTAAGATGGTGTGCGAATCATTTACCCACTGGCAGTAGTGTCTACAGACCGAAAATCACCTACACGTGCGTAATGTACACAATCGTGTACACTGGGTCTGAATGGGTTAATATCGAGGTCTTGAGATCCGATGAGGGTGATTGAGGTGAGTATGGAGCGGCCCCAGAATGAAAGTGCGAGGGAAATGGGAGATCCCCGAGAAAACCCGCTGACCAACGGCATGTCCGGCACGATTCCCTCATGCGAAAATCCGGAGCGACCCGGCCGGGGATTGAACTCGGATCGCCTTGGAGGAAGGCGAGCAGGCTAACCGCTCAACCACCGTGACCCCGGTTACAGTGGTGTATAACGCATTGTGTATACTTGGAATTGTCCGTTCCCGAAACCCGAAGCTTTCTGAAATGTGGAGACGTTTAGTATTTTGCATGTGCTGAGGTCAGTTGTACTTTATCTCGTTAATGGGCTTGTCTCCGTATATTAACCCTTTCATTCCCACTTGCAATTTCTGGTTTTGCAAATTAGAAATTTTTTGATGCATGCTTGGGGACCCGAGAATTTCACGGGTACATTTCTAGACAAGATGGAATTCACACAGATGTAAGTTCACGTTGCGTTTGTAATTGGTCGACGTGTTATTTGACACCCCCTGGAGATAAATGAGCCAATAACAAACATGCAAGAAACTGTGCGCCCAACAACCGCACTTCACTACCACAACAATCAACCAATAAACAGTTGATATCTGTATGAGAGTATATAAGACTGTGAGGTCTAGCCTACATGTTGTTGAACTCGCGAATATCTCGGGTCTCTAGTTAGAACTAGCCCAGTATCTCTTAATGAGACCCATATGAAAACACCATTAGTTAACCGGCAATTTTAACAGCGTTGCTTGGATAATAAGATGCAAAGACAGGATCGGTCATGGCCGCTGTCGAGCAAATATTCTCGTATTCACCTGAAGTGATTTCGGGAGACCATAGGAAATCTAAATCAGAACGGTCGGACTGGGAATCGAACCCGGACCTTCCCGAATGCGGGTAGAGTGTTTTGCCAGATTCATCTCATTCGTAACTTTTGAGGTGTTACTTCCACGATGAACTTGTGATGGTGCCTTATTGCGCGCATATCTCTCTGTACAGATATTAACTTCACAAGGATATCACACTGCTTTGAATAGCACCGTCAGATGTTGATACTATCATGTCAACTGGAGTTAACACTGAGGTAAATACTGTTTCTTTAAATTTATCGGAGGTGGAGAAAAACATCCTTATTAATTACGTATTTTTAGGCGGAATAACCTGAAATATTTTACCGCGTTCTGTTCATTACCTTGTGGTTTCTGAAAGTTCGCTGATTTTGGAATACATGCTCCGGGAACTATGCAATTTATTGTAACGAAACCAGACTCTAAAATAGTTTATCGCCAAAGTGAAACAAAGGTATACTTAACCATTCACTCAACAAGACATAAAACTAGAGTCACCTGTGTATTTAATTCACCACACTATTATTGAAGGGCAATTTCGGATGTATTAAAATTTTTGAAAATCATTCTTTTAAGTGAGAAAAAATTCACTCTGTTCCCTTTATGTGTAGGCCTATCGGTCACAGGTGTGTTACGTTGGTTAAGGAATTGGGAAATTTGAAAATCGACCTTTTGGGATGACTTTCAGTTCGCGTGTTTTTCATTGCTAGGGCACAGTTTATTTACAGTATTCTAAAGGACTTTGAGTCTATAATTATTACCCCCGCCCCCTCTCGTTAAAACTTCCGCTAAACAGGAAGAGTTCAACATACGCAAAATATTCAATCGTTGAACAGAATCTATCCTAATTTTTGCAGCGTACTCTAATGTTTGTCACTAGGTGCAGTTTTTCAAGCACATTACACTAACGTTTGATATGGCCTACTGCTTTCCTTACGGGGAAAAAAATTACTTTTAGCTTATAAAATTTAAATGCGTATTGGCTATTCACAGTAAATTGAGCACTTTTGAAAGCCCTGTTATTTGGAATGCTAGTCAATAACTAAAATTTATTTTAGCCGTAGACGTCAACTTGCGAGTACGATGGAATATACAGATTATGTTTGTTAATCATTTGGCAATATTTATTTAAAAATAGGGTTAAAGGTTAAAAAATGACTGAAAGGAAAAAGTAACTAGGGCATCAAAAATGCTCACTTTGCTGTGAACAGCCTATAACACTGATATGAACGTAACTTCACCACAATACTAAAAACACAATACCTAGCCGATGACACTGAATTTCATGAGACTGTATCCACGCATTTAATGCACTCATTAAATGCATTTATTTTCTCATTTTCCCGATAAAAGACACCACAAACACTCCTAACTTCTAATTTAAATGTTATATTCATTTGAAATTCTTTTAAGAAGCTCTCGCACTATGGTAGAACAATATGTTCGCAGTATTATGAACCAGATTAGAAATCCTTCTTTTAAGTATCTTAAAACGCACGACTATGTCGTTTATACGCGTGTTAAATATATATAGCCTATACGATACTAAAATAAATTATAATTATTGTATTATGAATTCTGGTATCCAAGTTGTTCAGGTTTGGAGCACAACCTAAGTAGGTTATTTGTAACCCAATCTCCGAACGTACGTAGCGATTTGTTTGCTCTTTAGGTTGGCAACAGTGCTGCTGAAGGATATGCCTGCCCAGTGTTACCATATTGGGCGATTTGTCACCATTTGGCTACTTCAAGGCAAAATCTGCGACAAAAAATTACGAAAATACACCTATCGCAATGTAGGCGATTTTTAAAATGAATTTGCTATATTTGGGATACTTGCAATTATTTGGGCTACTTGCAATTATTTACTTAGTATTGGTATATATTTTTTTATTTGTGAACAAGATAAATAATTCTCATAAGTAAGATAAGTTTTTTTAAACGACAGCCACTGTGGACACAGTTGAAGAGTGTATCTTATTCAGACTCGTGTTACTCGCCGCAATGGCTGGGTAAAGACCTAAAGAATTCGCGGATTCATTTTGGTACAAGTTAGAATGAAAAACATGTGTGTTTATATAACATTATCCATTGGTCCACACAGTGTTTGATACCTCCTGGATAACGCTGGCCCAATCGTCGCCTCCCACTGTGACAGCAGACAATCAATGCACTGTTGACATCGACAAATTTGTACATAAGACTGTAGAATCTAGCCTTCAAGTCACTGAACGCGCATTTTTTCTCAGGTCTCTATCATTAGACGAATTGAATATCACGTGATTGTTTATGCGCTTGACATTTTTTTTTGTATTGTGTAGGTTTATATCATTTTTAAATTAAAAAAATTCGCGTTTCATGCATATAAAATATTACATGAAAAATTTACAATATATTTTAAAAAAATGGACTTAATAAGAAGCGTAATCAAACTGGGCGACATTTGGGCGACTAAAGTGAGTGAGTGAAATTCGGACGGCTCCTAGCATCGAGGTCTTGAGAGCCTATGAGGGTGATTGAGATGAGTATGGAGCAGCGCCAGAGTGAAAGGGCTTGGGAAACGGGAGATCCCCGAGAAAACCCGCCGACCAACGGCATCGTCCGGCACGATTCCCACATGCGAAAATCCGGAGTTGCCCGGCAGGGGATTGAACCCGGGTGGAGGCGAGCAGGCTAACCGCTCAGCCACCGTGGCCCCGGGCGACGAAATATTGGCCATTTACGCGACTTCGCCAAAAACAATCTGGCAACCTTGCTCGGCCTGCCAGTGAATGAATGTCTGCTGGATCATGCTGATAACCGTGACGTCTCAGCAATACGGGTCACTGGACCCAGCGAAGTCTTCTCGATCACAGATATTAGGTTACCAGTTCCTGGAGCGTGCTATCATCTACTATATTAATTCACCTGCTGACAGTACCAGTGATCTGGCGAATTCGGTGACCGTCGCTGCTACTTCCGCTGCTGAGGCAGGTCACGGGCCAGCCAATCAAGGGCGTGTCGAGTTTCTGCCTGACCAAAGTAACGTTACTTCTACTCAACTTGTGGAAGCCCAACGCTTCTAGTTTGGCAACGAACATTTTTCGCCACTAGGTAAGCGCTAGTTTCGTATGAGTAGAGGCTGTTCAAGATAAAGTGAGCACTTTAGATTCGAACCTTAGAAAAAAGTCACTGCCCCTGCATGCATATATTTTAATGGGCGCACCGAGTGACATTCGCCCAGTGAAGTTGGTAACGACAGATGGATAATAGTTCCATACCTTAACGTCGAATAAAAACTGTTAGGTAATAATTTTTGATAACTTTAAATTATTTCTTTCGCTTTCTGTTTTTTAATGCATCGGAGGTAAAAAAACGTAGCAGATTATTAAAGTATTTACTTTGTCTATAATTTATCAATTTCATTTGACCGGCACATAAAATAACTGATGAGACCCATGGCAATGTTAGTTTTACATAAGGCGGGGAGGAATACACAACGTACTTACTAGTAGATCTTAGGCAGGGCTTCCAAAAGGTCTATTTTTACCGTGAACAGCCTATACTGGGAATGCGACAGTTGTTCGTCTGGAAATGGCAAATAACAATATATAAAGCCACCCATTTTTACTTTTGTGCTAATAAATACATTCTAATAAAAACCGAATTGCTAAAATGAAAAATATATAAATTAATAAAATGGTCTTTTCACCCCTTGACTTAACGAATAAATGTTTCGCCCCAGGTGTTGCAAAATAGGAGATTTTTTATGTAAGAAGGACATACGAATTCCTTGTAATAGACTACATGATGGAGCATATGATAATAATTTATATTGCGTTGTGGCACCGATATGAGCAAATAATAAAATTATGGTGAGCTAGTAGCAGCCACTAGCATTTCCCAGAAAACAAGGCGCTGTTTTTATTGGTGCTATCGCTTGATATTGTATACCACCGACCATGATTTCTTCTATTTTGCAACATGTTATAAGGGGTTAAAGGTAATGAGAAAAACTACAAAGTGGCGTCTACATTTTAATCCATTGGCTTACATCGCGTGTAAATATTATTAAGTGCACCCTAATTCCACGAAAACATTTCACGACCAGTTTATCTTTACTTCACTTTATTTCAGATCCACTTTCGTTATTGGGCCATTTCCCATGTTACGCGTCTTAGGAGTGTACGCGCGAATCACAGACGTGCAGTGTTGAAGTTACCTAATTCTGATTAGCCAGCCGAGTACGAAAATGTCTTCTTACAAAGACACGCGACCAATAAGGAAATTAAAATTGCTGGTGCGTCCGTAGGATACTGAAATAGAGCACGTGCGGAAATTTTTTCGCGAAATTTGGATTTGCCAACTATCAGCCTACTCTTCAGATGTTATTTGCGAGAAATTCAGCTCCCGGAAACTTCCCTATGGCCGCGCCACTGAACTTCGAGGCGTTAAAAATATCTTTATAGTCTGTTCACGGTAAAGTGCGCACTTTTTAAGGCCCTTCGACATTTTTCCTTGCATCCAATTTCCATCTTCCTGCTGCTTTTTAAATAAAAAATTGCATTGCCACCAACAAACACAGTGTATACATTTCCCCACCCTCAAAATTTAATACCTGATGCTGCAATAAGATAAATTTATTATTGGTGAATACCTGTTGGGAGATCTTTAAAAAAGTGCTCACTTTACCGTGAACATCGTATACCAGGTTTCCCATTAATGACAATGGGCAACAAAGAATTGGAGTGGATAAATTTGCGCGTCTCCTAACACCGAGGTCTTGAGAGCTGACGAGGGCAAAACGAGGAGGGACTTAAGCATCGCCGGAATGCCAGGGTGGAGGAAACGGGAGAACCCCGAGAAAACCCCGCCGACCAGCGTCATCGTCGGGCACGATTCCCACGCCGCGAAAATTCAGAGAATCAAACCCGGTTCGCCTCGGCGTGAGGAGATGTGCCCTACCCTCCGCGCAGCCACGGCCCCGACAACAAGAGGGAGGGAGAGAGAGAGAGAGAGAGAGAGAGAGAGAGAGTGAGTGTGTGCGAACGGAAGACGATGGTGTGGCGAGAGGAAGAAAGAACACGAGCAGGGCCGCCAACGACTGGACTCATTGTCTCATCTCAGGCGCTATCATCTTCCTTACACGAGATACAAGGTCGTATAACACTGTTATATATGGTCTAATAAACTCTATGTAAATTTGTAGCCGGAGTTTGCATCTCGTAATGATAAAGACGTTACGTAACTTAGCGGGGAGGAAGGGGGGGGGCAGCGTAGAGGGGAAGGCGTGCTGAAAGGACGTGAGGCCACACACACCGCCACACACACACACACACACACTCACGAGTGTCGTAAACGTGCCAGCGACAAATCACCCCTGCGTTGCTAATGTGTGTTCCTCTCGCTAGAGTGCAGAGCACACTTACTCTGACCACACGCCACTCTACGGCTACGGAGTATACTACATTCACGTTTGTTGGAGCGCATTTGAAAAAAAAAATTCACTGTTTCTACCCGCGCATATTTCAACCCTTTCAGGCTTACTTTAATTTGCGTGTTCACGTGTTGCAAACAAGTAATTTTATGAGGGTCTACATAACGCTTGCTTCGTTATCACTAGAGACTTTCACAATTCGCGTTATTATTTGAAAGAACGCCAGATGTCACAGCTCTATAATTAGAGACCTGAAGAATTCGCGGATTCATTTTGAGACAAGCTAGAATTCGAAACACGTGTGTTTACATAATTCTAGCCATTGGTTCACACGGTGTTTAACAGCTCCTGGAGAACGCCGGCCCAAGCGTCACCTTCCACTCTGACAGCAGGCAACCAATGTGCAGTTGATATCGACATATTTGGAGATAAGACTAGCGTCTAACCTGCAGGCCGTTGAACTCGCGAATTTATCCGGTCTCTACCGATAATACATTAGAGTCGGTGTCATTTGTTTATTGGCGTCTGTAAAGTGAGGAGCCACAATCCCTTTCAACTAGGCGAGACGTGATTGAGCTATCTGGTTCCTTTTTTTCTATTGTTTCAAGGCCGCCCAGAGCGTGTCAAACCAGCTGTAGGCCAATGACGAGAGGAATATAAACGCACGCGTGTTTGAAGTTCAATATTTCATCAAATAATAACGCGAATTTTCCAGGTCTCTAGTTATCACAACCAAATAGATGCATGTTTCGTTTCTGGGTACAGTAATAGGAACCAATCGTAAGACAGACAAATAACATGAATTAACCCTTCGGCGATGGTACAGATTTCTTGCCATCGAAGACAAGGTGGAAGTGAGTTGCGTATATTCTGCACCAGATTCCGTTGGTATCTGTATTTCTACTTACTATCGTCCTATTGGTCCTGGATACACCGGACACGCCTACTGTACTCAGCAACGTTTATTATTGGCTGGCCGTCGGCCAATGAAATCACGTCTCGCCTCTGCACCAGTTTAAAGTGTCGCGATAGATGTAGCAAGTTTTACTATTCATCGTGTTCATTCGAGAAATTATAAAAAATAATAGTTTTATTCTTAAGAGCTAAATTGTCGATACATCGTATTAGTTTTACTTATTTCCGACAAAGTCCTGCGAAACATTAAAGCTATAAAATTGTGTATCTGGTCTTCAACAGTAAATAAATTCCCATATAAACGTAGCCCCGAATATATACGTTCATACTCCTCAAAGTGTTAAAATTCAGATACCAATGAGGGAGATCATTGGGAGGTGACACTCGCTGTGTACAATACATACAAAAATATCCTTCATGAGCATTGTGTACACAATTGTGTACAGTGCGTCTGAATGACGTAACGGGTACACAGAGTGTCACGCGCCCAGTGAATTCGGGACCACGGAGACTGATCGGTTAGACTGTTCGCCTCCCATCTGTTTCGAACCGGGTTCAATCTCCGGTCGGGTCACTCCCGGATTTTCACAAATAGGAATCGTGCCGGGCGATGCCGCTGGTTGGCGGTTTTTTCTTTGGGGATCTCCCTCTTCCCCGCCCTTGCATTCCGGCGCTGCTCCATTCTTACCTCATTTCACCCTCATCGTCTCTCAAGACCTCTCAACTCAGCTCGACTCGATAAAGTTGGTAACAACGGAGGAGAAATAGTTCTATGTCTTTACGTCGAATTAAAAGTGTAAGGTAAACTTTGTAAACTAGAATTACTTCAGTAGTTTTCTTTATTTTTGTGCATACAAGTGTAAAAATTGATATATTTTCAAAAGAATATAATTTTCTAATAATTTCGCTGGGTTGACGCATGAATAAAGTGACGAGGCCCATGGCGATGCTGGTTTTACTTATGGCGGAAGAATACACAGTGTCCATACACGTAGATATTAAGTAGGGCTTTTAAAAGTGTTCAGTTTACCGTGAACAACGTATACTCAGGAATACTCCAGCCACACGCGCCAGCATTATGAAGGATCATCAAAAAACACGAAGGATAATACATACATTGTATTCAAATTACTTTTATGGAATTTGTACGAATATTTATTTATTTTTTTAAATAAAATTCTCACATTTCGGCTACTGGTCTTTATTGTGGCCTAGTTATAGGCCCCATGCACAGAGTGGCAAAGGGGGCAGTCGCCCCTCCACTTTTCAGACAGCGTTGACCCCCTATGTTGATATACGGCGGTCTGTAACTGTTTGCGTTTTGTAATAAGAGTTTCTAACTTATGCCAAACCACTTGCCTCGTTCTTTTTTTTAATATGTTCTATTTATAGGTATTTATAAAACCAAAAACGTAAATATTCAGTAGATTTTATTTGAATCTTTAAAAGTAACATGTTCAAAGTAAAGATAAGATGAATATAATTAAATGTAAGTATTGTTACAGAAAGTATGAGATTCGCCCTTCTCTCCCCTCGTGAATTCAGAAGTCAGCGGTTATGGACTTAGATTTATTTTTTTTCAGATGTAGAAAGTAATCGGACTTCACAGCTGCATGACACAATACGCAACACTTCAGTGAATTCTTGAAACGAAACTCACTCCACTGACTTCGTAGATAGTCAATACTGTAAATCATAATCAAATGGTTCTCCTTTCATTGTATATATATCGCTAAGGACAGGAAACTTTCACGTATTAATTTTAAGACAATGTATATGTAAAACACGTGTACACTGAAGTCACCTTTGCAATTGGATCGCAATAATTTAATAGAACACACTCTGGACGACTCTGAGCCAATAGAAGTCTCTAAAGGAAACTAGTAGCGAGCGTCATACTGCCAGGTGTGTGATAACACTGGCTACTCTCTGGAGCAGCAGCCAATCAACAAACATCTAAGGCTCGAGTAGACGGAGCACTGTGGAGTCTGGCCAACAGGTCATTGAACTCGCGATATTTCCCTACCCCTACTTATTGTCTTTGCGTACTTGGAGAGTGTTACCTTTCAATGTTTCTGCGCGAAAATCTGTATAGCCTAATATCAGTTTAATCACTTAACATACACATTAATATTTCGATCCAGTTGTTGCAAAAGACGAAAATTTAGGCGTGAACTGTACTTACTAATGTGCTATAACTGACACTTTGTAGCCTATGGAGAGAGTTTTAGTAGATCCACGTCACAAGAAGCAGCCAATTATGAAATAGCGTGTCAGCAACAGCCAGTAGCATTGCTCAGGTAAAGGCGATGTCTCTATTGGCACATAGCTTCTGTACCTGCATAGAAGCGACTATGATTTACCTAATCTGCAACATTTCAGACATGCATAAGTGTACTCGGGATAATACTTTAAGGGGTTAACTCACATTTGTAGCTGGATTAAGGCAAGAACATGAAGTAACTTTATCCACAAGAAATGCATCTAATTTTTATGTGATGTGTACTACTCACTCAGAGGGTTTTATAAATCTCTGGTATGGAATCTTCATGTGTGTCCGCATGTGGTATGTGGAAAATTTATGTCCCTCAAAAATTGCCTTCGAAGTTGAGAATGATTTGGTGAGCACAATGACATAGCATTTTTTTTTTTCTGAGGGATAGGTAATCCTATCGTGCTCTAAGATTCTCGAAAGCTAATCGGTAGATGGATTATATAGCAAACTTTTATAACAATCCAGTTAACACTACAATTGCCTTCCGAATTTCTAACCTGCAACCTTGAAATTCGAAGGCAACTACATTGTTGCTCTACTTGTATCCAGTTACAGTTCTGTCTTGATTATTAGGTTCCAGCTTCTGGGAAAAATTGTATAATGGTGGTTATAAATAAAGCAACTACAGCTGAGAAAATATCCCGAAGAGTGTATATCTTTCTTTTCCCATGGTTATTTGCTGTGGTTCAGTAATTATAAATTAATTTTACAAACTTAGAATACCAAACCGCACGATCACTCCAGTATATTTTGTAGATGCGAGTCGATGCAGTAACTATTAGAGTACCATGTTTCTGAAAGAAGTGTGGTTAATCTACTGAGCTTCCCAAGCGTCCTTAATATACAGCTATCTATTTCCATACCAGAAAAATAAAATAATTATAAAATGCATTGAAAATTATTACATTACTTACGATGCATCTTCAAAAAGGAATAATGTTTGCAATCTGTTTTTTACTAATGATTGGTTCCGAGAAATATATAAACTTTGTTCTTGGAAACATTAGTTCATAAGATTATAATAGTAATAGACAATTGTTTAAATTTTGAACGTACGTTGGAAATGTACTTTTGGACGGACGTACATAAATATGCTTATAACTAATATTATGCCTGCTTCGCGCTGTTAGGAATTAGCTTTTAAGTCAATTAGTACCTGAAAGGGGCTATGAGCGTAGTTAAATAATAAGTCATGGCTAGGTGCAGTATAAGATGGGGTTTATTGAACATAAGAAAACTACAATACTATTTACGTGACTGTTGGTCGCGCGAGCTTAAATGGAATACCATGATGAGAATAAATTATAATAAGTTTCATTTCTTGATGTTGTGAGCACCTAAGAACTACGTGGCGTGAATCTTCTGATGTATTAATTCTTGTAAAGAATTAAACAGCAATACAAGATTAAACATAGGTAATTATAGCGGAAAGAATAATTTAAACTGTAAAGAATTTGAATTGTAATAATTTGCTGCTCTCCCCGCCACAATAATAATTGTGTTTTGTTTGTACAGAAAATACACTTGGTGAAAATAAATACATTTAAGAAAACTGACAAAAATAGTGATGTAATAGGAGAATGTTACATACTAAAATGGTACGCGACGTAACGGTCGTAGGATACTGATGGGATGGTATCAATACGTAGCAAATTATTTAATTAATAATTGAAACATTCAGAATTTTCAAATAGAAAAGAAATGTTGCAGCTGCTTTTCCACTACGTTTCAATATTTAACATCGAGGGGGGAGACAATCATAGTTGTGCTAACAATGTTAAGACACGAATTTTAAAATATATTAGTAGCAAACATAAATTTGGACTGAAATATTAAGTCTTTTCACCAATATTATATCAGTGATAATAAGAGAATGATTTCTACCTAGAGTGTGTAGTGCATTTTACAAACTAAATTAAAATCGTTACTATTACTAATGTCAAAATTTACCTAACCCTTTGAGGAGGTACACATTTCTTGCCATCGAAGACAAGGTTGAAGTGAGTTGCCTATGTTCTCCACCACAGCAATAACAGTTTAGTTGGTATCTGTATTTCCACTTACCATTGTCCTATTGGTCCTGGACACACCTGACAC
The DNA here is from genome assembly GCA_029891345.1 of Dryococelus australis. Classification (NCBI taxonomy): domain Eukaryota; kingdom Metazoa; phylum Arthropoda; class Insecta; order Phasmatodea; family Phasmatidae; genus Dryococelus; species Dryococelus australis. The sequence goes on along the minus strand of CM056998.1, from coordinate 193,559,994 downwards.
GTCCACTGTACTCTGCAACGTTTATTATTGGCTGGCCGTCGGCCAATGAAGTCACGTCTTGACTCTGCACCAGTTCATCGTGTTCATTTGAGAAATTACTAAAAATAACAGTTTTATCCTTAAGAGCTCCATTGTATATTAATTGTATTTTTTTACTTATTTCCTTCAAAGTCCTGCGAATCATTAAAGCTATAAAATTATGGGTTGGGTCTTCAACAGTAAACAAATTTCCATGCAAACGTAGCCCCAAATATATACGCGCATACTCCTCAAAGGGTTATTGAAATCACTTATGGCCATTCTTCAATGTGATGTATCTTAACTTTTTAGTTTTATACTGAAGTTTATTCATTGGTATTGTTTGTGCCATTATTAAGAATCAATAAATACACTAAGAACACTGGTCGCATCATTATCAAAACCAACCGAAATTATAAACTAACTCTTGAGCTGTTAATTCAATCGAAGGCAATAACATTACCTTATAGACAACCAAATTTAAACTGGCAATAGAAAAAGTTTTTTTTTTGCCTACACAAAGTCTGTAATACCTACAAACATAACACTAACAGACTGTTGGTGTCAGCTCCAAATGTTGAGAAACGTAGGAGCTAACTGCCGGATTTGCCTTCTTCTTGCACCAAACCAAGGAATTGTTGTTCTCTCCAATCGAACATTAATTAGACTGTACCATGATTAGAGATTATGGTTTATGGCGGGGAAAGTTGACTGATTGCTAGGATTCAACGTTCTGTACAAATGTCCGACAGTTTTCTTTCCTTTTAGGTAGGGACACCCAAATTTCTCGAAAAAATTTCACGACCAGTTATATTTCATAACACTTTTGCTTATATCCACTTTCGCCATTGGATGTTATAGGTGTCACGCATCTTAGGCGTATGTCCGCGAATCACACACGTACAGTATCGGAGTAACCTAATTCTGATTGGTCCTTCAAGTAAGAGAATGTCTTCTTACAAATACAGGTCGCCAATAAGCAATATATAGGTGCTTGTTTGCCCGTATAATGTTGAAATCTAACATGTGCGGAAATCTTTTCCCGAAATTCGGATGTCCCTACTTATTGGCTGTCATGTATGAACGAAGCTACTGCCCCATTTCACTGGACCAATGACGATTCTGATACTATAAGGCAGAACGTTTCTGATTGGTCAGCAAACAACTTAGCCGAGTCAAAACCTTGTTCGTCCAATCGTGAAAGAATAAACTAGTTACAGTTTGATAGAAATTATGTTGGCTCGAAAAATTTTCTCGAGTTCCCACCGTCTTTAGCCATAATATTTATAATACGTGTGACAATCAAACAGAATAGTTGATCGTGCTCGTAAGATTGTAAAATTGTGTTGTCTACTATACTTATAGATGTAGATGATGTTGGAACTACGAAATAAATCTTCGGCTCAACAAATTAAATTTAAATTCTGTATTTGATTCAAGAGAACGAATGCAGATGTTTGGAACAAGAACAGATTAGTGAGATGAACAAATTACTGTTCAGTGTAAACTCTTCAAGTAAATATGTTTGGTGTGTGAAATTAAAAAATCTATCATTTCACTTTTAGGTCGGTTTGAGGTCGGTTAGTGGTCTTCTGTATGTTTTCGATAGTGATAGTGTTAACTAAGGTAAGAGGCACATCTGTTGAATCATTCTCACTAAACTTAGCTGGCAATGGCAAGCAAGGTTGATTCATAACCTAAGGAGGAGTAAATATACTGAGATGGTTTTAAGGTAATCATGCTTAAGAAACGGTTGAGACCATAGTGTTATACAACGGCCTTTGCGATCTTAATTTGATGGCTATTTCTCCAGTGGCTGCGAAACTGCGGCTAACTGCGCTTATAACAGGGCTTAATGCATACTGTATTAAACAGCCACCTTATTGGGTTTGTGCTAACCAGGTATAGTATGTTCACTGTTATTCGAGCACTTTTGAAATCAATATTGAAAAATATCACTGTTTCTAGAGGCTGTTCACGGTAAAATAAGAACTTTTGAAAGTCCTGCTTACGATATACTTGTATCCACGTTGTGTATGTATGCTTCCGTATTATGTTAAATCAACATTGGTATGGACCTCATCACTTTATTCGTACGTCTGTTAAATAAAACTGTTAAATTATCAGGAAAGCAAATATCTTCCGAATCTGCTCATCTTAACACTTCGATACATTTTAAAAAAAGCAGAAATCGAAAGAAATAATCACAAATTGTTAGATTACACCTTTTATTCGACGTTAAAATATGGAACTACTTTCCATCCATTGTTGCCAACTGTACTGGGCGAATGTCACTCGGTGCGCCCGTTAAAATATATACAGGTAGTTGCAGTGACATTTTTCTAAGGTTGATTTTAAAAGTGCTCACTTTATCGTGAACAGACTTTACCTGAATATATTTTATCGCGCCCAGGAAGGTTGGTACTGACGAGGGATAGTAGTTCCGTGTATTAACGTTGAGTTAAAAGTGAGGTAAACATTTGACGACACTGAAATTATTTCTTTTGATTTCTGTTTTTTTTTTTTAATGCACGAAAGTGTAAGAAGTAGTAAATCTGTAAAGTATTTACGTTATTGATAATTTTACAGTCTCACTTGACTGACGCGTGAGAAAATTGATGAGGCCCATGGCAATGTTAATTTTTGCATATGGCGGAATAATACACAATGTCCATACAAATAGCTCTTAAGAAGGGCATATTATCTGTAATAATTCCTAAAATGAACATGATGGATTATGGAAAGGTTTTCATCTGTCGCGACACATGAACAGATGCACAGTGAAGGCGCGACTTCACAGGCCGACGGCCATTCTATAATAAACTTTGCAGGGTATAACAAACGTGTCCAGTGTAACCAGGACCAAGAGGACGAAGCTGAGTGGAAGTACAGACTCCAACACAACTGACACTGCTGTAGTGAGTGGAGAACACAGACAGCTCGCTTCAACCTTGTCATCAGTGCCGGTGAATTCGCGCCGTCCTCGAAGAGTAAACGAGAAGGAGAAGAATGTGGTGGATAAGAATGGTGCGTGACGTTGTTGCACCGGGTTGGAATGCGCCCAGGCAATAACGTTGTAACTGCAGGCGTTATCAGCTGTATACACGAGCGGGGACACATGCCGTGTTATCAGCCGAGGAATGCAGTTCGCCTCGGCAGGTGATCACCGGTAGGCGATGGTTTTGGCCGTGAAGTGAGGGAGGGAGGGGGGAAAGACGAGGTATTTCGCAGAGTCAGGTGGGATCTGCTCGCTAAAACAGCGTGTTCGCATTCCGTAGTCATCGTTGGAATGTAGATATGGGGCGGCCCCTCCGCCCCCCCCCTTTTTTGTTATATCACCGCACCTGGGAAACAAAAGGTGGTACCCTGCACACCCCCCCAATCACTCGACTGTTCTCGGCAAACACCCGTGCCACGCATTCCTCGCGAAATTCCACGCTGATGCGGCCGCAAACAGAGGCTGCTCGCAGCGATTAGCGGCGCATACCTTGAGTGTATGGTAAGAAGGGGGAAGGGGGGGGATGTGTTCTTACAATGGCCTCATCTCGAAGACAATGGCAGTAGCTGCTTGCCTGCCTGGAGGTCATCTTCCACACTACGGCTCTTCTGCTTAGGGTGGCCAGATATTTTAATACATTGAGGCATGCACACATCGACTCACACTCAACACGAATTAGACGAGTCACCTATATCTAGGGACAGGTAGTATTTTTCGAGAAAAGGTTTTCAACGCCAATTGTACTCCAAACTACTTTTGTTCATACGCATTTCCGTTGCTAGGCGATTTCAAATGTCTCGTGCCTCAAGTGTCTGTCCGCGAATCATGGACGTTCAGTATCCGAGTACTTTATTTCGACTGGCCCAGTCAAATAGGAGCATGTCTTCTCACGTGGCCATACGGCCAATAACCAATGGAAGTTGTGGTTGTGGACGTAGGATATTGGAGTCTAGCATGGCCATAAATATTTCCGTGAAATACACCTGTCTCTACACTACTGCAAGAACACCTGTTCTGTTGGTGTCTGTGTTAGAGCCCACTATCGTCTTATTGGTCCATACTACAGCGGACAACCCCCCTCCCCACTTAATAGCGTTCATTATTGGCTGTCATCAACCAATGGAGAGCCGAGCTGATATTGACCCAATCAAATGTGCTTTATCGTACAAAACGATTTACAATTAGTCTTGTCTCTTTGAGTGGTTATACAAAATAAATTCTATCGTCAGCAATATCATTGTTGCTGCGCTGTCGTGTTCTTGTGAGGTCGTGTTAAACACTAGCCGAACAAAGACTGCACATCCATGCGGAGTTTTGTTCTGAACAACAAAGCAATTTTCAAATTAGCTTTTCTCGAGCTACACTGGAGTATACTCTACAGACACTGCCACTAAACATAAGAAATGAGACTTATTATAAAAGGATTGTGATTAACTTTCAAGCCAGTAAAGTAAATACAAGCTAATGCGATTGAATAATTGAAAAGGGTATACCCGAAAACTATCTGGGTGTAAAAATATAATCATTATCACTCTCTAGTTGTAAGTCAACATACAGTAAGATCAATATTTAGTTCTTATATTTCGTTAAAATAATTAATAAAACTTTTCATTGGTATTTTATGTTTTAAAAATAAGGCCGTTTCGGAGGACACTTGGCTAAAGAAGGACATTTGATAACTTTATTTGGCATTTCGCATTCCTCAGGACAACATTGGTCACGCTGTTTCTACTGCACACCGCGAGCAATCAAAGTTTGGTTTGCAATTCAGTACTGAATAATTAAGACTTGTATTTATGATTCGATAAGTGACTCACACAGACAATATGTTCACTATTTTACGACAAACTCAGCAGGTGTTAATCCTTTCATTCCCACATTAACCCTTTGAGAAGTATGCACGTATATATATATATATACGTTTGTATGGAAATTAGTTTACTGTTGAAGACCAGACCCACCATTTTATAGCTTTAATGATTCGCAGGACTTTCTCGGAAATAAGTAAACAAATACAATCAATCCACAGTTTAGCTCTTAAGAATAAAACTGTTGTTTTCAATAATTTCTCAAATGAACACGATGAATCGTTAAACTTGGTTTATCTCTCGCGATACTTTAACTGGTGCAGAGCCGAGACGTGAATTCATTGGCCGACGGCGAGCCAATAATAAACATTGCGGAGTACAGTAGGCGTGTCCGGTATATCCAGGACCAATAGGACAATGGTAAGTGCTGCAAACGAGACATTTTTGTGTGTGCTGTACTTAAGCTGGCAAAGTAGTTGTTTGGTTATCAATAGGACCACCTGTTTTTTTCGCGAAAAGCTTTGAGGACAACTTGTACTTCAAAACACTAGAGCTCAGATCCACTTGTGTAATTGGCTGAGTTTAACTGTCACGCGTTGTAGATGACTGCCAGCGAATCAAGGAAACTCAGTGTTGGAGTTGCCCAGTTCTGATTGGCCCAGTCAGGTAAGGAACTGTCTCCCGACAAAGACACGTGGCCAATAACTAAATGAAAATTGCCTGTATACCATAGGACATTGGAGTCTAGCCTTCGCGTGAATCTTTTCGCGAAAAACAGGTGGCCCTAGTCATCAATCATCAGTGACTTAAACCAGTCGTAACACAGGGCACTAGCAAGATGATTGGGCACTGAGCTTTACAGTGTACAGTAAAGGCCAAATATAACCTTCCTGTGCAACAATGGAAAAGAAATGGTCAAATATGATATTCTCTTTTGAAATACTGCTGCATTTGGTCGAATAAATACCCATAAATAAAACACATGTTAAAAATACTGAGGCGGGCAGTTTATTGTAAGCAGATACCTGCAAAAGTCGCGTTATTATTTGACATCAAGCTAAACTTCACAGTACTATATATATATATATACTCGGGTCGGTGTCGTTTCTCTATTGGCTGCTGCACGAATGTGAAGCCACTCCCTTTCTGACTGGACTGCACGTGTTTGGACTAGACAAATGTGAAGTGTTTATTTATTGGCTCAGAGTTACCCAGGGCGTGTCAAACAAATTATGGTCCAATGACAAACGCTAATTTTGCAGGTCTCTAATTATAATTTATAAATACTTATTACAATATGAAGTAGTGACTAAAAACTGGCAACCAACCATGTAGGCCACGCCCCTACTGACTGAAATGTATGGGGTGACTTCCCCCCTTTGTCACCTTCAAACGCAGCATGTAAATTACAGATATCTTTGTCCGATAATGTATATATTTAATTTTCACATCACAATTAAATGTATATAAGTTTCTGTAGTGTACTTTAACTAAAACTTTTTACTGTTCTGCAGTAAATATGAGGAAGTTTTCAATTTGTATTAAGCTATTTACTTTCCCTTGTAGTTATTATTAGGAGAATTGTTTTACTGTGTTGCTAATATTTTATTTCTTTTATTTTCAGGTAAGCAACGTTCATCTTCTATCTTCTAGCATGTGAAAGGACAATAGCTGTTGAAGGTCAGTAGAATTGTAAATGCCTATTTGAATTTAACTTTTGCCGTAGAGATAGTTTTAAGACAACATACAATACAATTTTTCACGCGATTAAATGTTTATTGATATCAAAATCTTGACTATAAATTACTGAACACGCAAACCATTGACTGCCTACGCAGTTCAGTTGAACGTATGCGAAAGACGTCGAAATGGCAAAATAAAATAAATTTACTTATTTTCTGACCAGGCAAATATGAAAGGTACGGTAGCAATCAGGTCTAAATGATAAGCAATTTTAGTATTAAAATATTACATGGAAATAATCAATTAAAAAACCATTATTGCTCTTAAAATTGATTATCTGGATCGCGTAAAATATCATTGAAAGTCTTTAACGTTTCTAAATGTGCACACAATAATGTTAAATTGTTTCCACTATTGCTAGATAATTTTTGACTGGTAACTGAAATCTCAAATGAAGAGAAAATAGATTTTATACAAACCAAAAATCTCTGAAATAAACCCAGATATTCCACAACTAGAAAGGTAATATGGTTGCGCGTATGACATCCATATGGCATAATTCGAGACCTGCAGATTAGGGCCACTGAATTACGCGAAATAATTTTCCGCGCTCGCCAGATTTAAATACACTACATACGTTAGTAGTGTAATTATCTTCATCCTGGCGCATGATTCATGAGTAGGAGGCAGGAACCGTCCGCCATCTTGGATGACGTCACCTCATGCTCTGTCATTCCGGTCTGCCAGTGGCCATCTTTTCCGTCATTTTTTTTCGACAAAACCACTTGTTTCGCCTCGAAAATCTTTTCCTAAATCAAATATTTTACAAAAAAAATTCAATTTTTTCCCAAAAAAAAAAAAGGGGGGGGGGGAAATTGAGGAAACCGGATCCGAAGCTTCTCGAAGCAAGAGCCGAAAAGCTCTCAGGTGCGGAAGAGGATTCGGGTCTCTTTGCGGAGTGAGCCACTTAATCCTCAGGAGATCAGTAAAAGAGGATTCGAGGCTCGGAGCAAGGTCCAACGGACCTTGTCCCCCTTCTCCATATATGTACAAGATAGGTATATACATAAGTATGTGTAAAATAAATTTAAAATAATCTAATATTTATATATACATACGCCTACGCTCAAATCACGCCACTGCCCTATACCTGACCGACTACAGTTCGTGATTCCACTGGTTGCTGGCAACTGTTTGGTGTCGTTTACCTGTACTTGCTCAACCGTAGAACCTTCACTATTGGCTAAAAGCGACGTTGGGACTTGCTGTCGACCAACGAAAGAAGCAAAACGGACAAACAACACCTCGGAGTTTTAGTCTGCAGCCACAAAGTAGCGTGAATTTCGCTTGGCGCCTAACATCAGAGAAGCCCGGCTGCCTAGAAACAGGCAATCATTGACAATCATGCAACAGCGAGTCAGATTATAACAGCGACTAGGACACAAAGGCCGTTTCCGATGCTCCACATTTATATTACACCAAATTAGTGCAATATATCTTTAATGTAATGCTTGTATCGGTGGCAAGTAGATATTTTTATTTGCCAGTAACTTAATGCCACAACAAATGCACTGCAGGAACAATTACAAGTAACACATTAACCACAAGCTGTAGAATGCATGATCTTCAACAATTGGGATACGGAGTAAAAAGTATCTGTAATAAATCTATAGATAAGGACACCCAAATTTCGCGAAAAGATATCCGCACATACTAGATTTCTATACTCTACAGGGCCACCAACAGTTTTACACTTCAGGGGCCAATCAGAAATAGGTAATTTCGATGCTGTATGCCTGTGATTTGTGGACATACGCCTAAGTCGCGCTGATCCGAAGTAATGCTGACCCGAAGAAATGGCTGCAAATCCTGGGAACATATGGAATAAATTTGTAAATGACCTTTATGAGGTATTATGATAGGGTATTAATTGCTGCTTTTTTCTTTGGAAATGGTTATATTTTTTATTAGTTTCATAACGCACTAATCCGTGTATGTATTCCGCAATGAATTTGTAACATAATGGAGTTTGAATTGTGTAAATCTGTCCAACAGTTCAGTAATTCTGAATTCTTCAAGTTTCGAAGTGGTTGACTTAACCTCAAAGTGTAATGGATGCCGCACCGCGGCTTTCGTATCACAGACGCCGCCCGCGAACATATTGCACCACCAACCGGATGTAGGATCCGAGATTAAGTGTTAGTCGTGAAATCTTTTCGCGAAGTTCGGGTGTCCCTACCTACAGGGAAATTTTGCGATACACACGCCACGTCGGGTGAAATTAATTGTTTTCTTACGAGCTGTAGAAAGTCCTACCCAAAACTGCGAGCAGTATACTTGCGTAATCTGCCTCAGAATGGTGGTTTTACAAGCTGATCAATGTTAGCTGAGTAGTTTTGAAACACTTGATTAACTCCTTGTGGAGACCCATTTTACTTCACGGTTTCAGGTGATGTAAACAAAAACATTATTGTGCGTTCTACATTTAAGTTGAAGCATCACTTGTTTTTTGTCGCTGTAAGTTCGGTTACCGAAACATGAACCAATTATGACCTAGGCCAGGAAGACTGGTTCCGAATCATTTACTGTTAAAACAAATATAAACTGTAATCCTGAAGGCGAAACACTACTTTAATACTAGTTTTCTGAGTATATTCATGAAAGTACACACGACACTAATATAAAGACGTGAAGGACGCTTAATATACGAAGAAGACAGCTACAACCAAAATTGAGGCACTGCGTGAATGTTTACTTCATATTTATGCTATGTGAATATAGTATATACCTTGTTTAAATATGCAATAATTTTTTCAAATGACGAATTTGAAAGACCGCAGAACCTTGAATTCGAGTATCTTAGGTAAGTATTTTTTCTTTCTACTCGAGTTATGAGGGCCTGCTGGTGACCCACTCGTCAGTCGGCAGTCTTGTCACTAGCGAACATTTCGCCTCTCGCAGGAGCCAATCGGGCACAAGGCCCTCTCCGAGAGCCTCGCACAGCCAATCAGAGACTGAGTCCGGCCGTGTGAAAGGAATTTCGTCTCTATGTACTCATATACAGAATGTATATAAAATATTGCAACAACGTCGTGAGTTGATTCCTGGGACCAAAACAAGCAAAAATGTTCCTATGAACATATATCCTGCAATGTGTCGCTATTGAGCCACATTGTGGTAAAGACTGTTCACGACAAAGTGAGCACTTTTGAAATAAACTTCAGAAAAAAAGTCACTGCTCCTGCCTGCATATATTATAACGGGCGTACTAGTGACATGCGTCCAGTAAAGTTGGTAACGATGGAGGGAATGCAGTTCCATAACTTAACATCGAATACGAAGTGTTAGGTAACCATTTGTGATGACTTAAACTGTTTCTTTTGCTTTCGTATTTTTTAATGCGTCAAAATGTAAAAATGAGCAGATCTGTAAAATATTTACTTTTCTAATATTTCACAGTAACACCCGACCGACGCATGAATAAAGTGATGAGGCTCATGACAATATTAATTTCACATAAGACAGAAGAATACACAACGTGCATACAAGTAGATCTTAAGCAGGGCTTTCAAAAGTGCCCATTTTACCGTGAACAGACTATAACAAGTATCTCAACCGCCACTTACAGTGTTGTTACGTTTTGTTTGGAGTGGAATGCACAACCCCACGAGTCCATTGAGACACAAGAGTATACGTAGTTTTATAAGTTGTACGTCAGGGGTGAAATTAAGTTTCCCGTACACAGATGTCACTCGTGTACTACATTCACGTTATCAGCACGACGTGCACAGTGGAGGAGTGAGTGTAGCGAGTAGATAACAGAGCAGCCACTCATGTATTGCTACCTATGGCGGACACTTGGAGCATCGCCTCTGATGTGGCTAATGTACGTGAAAATACACACTGTAAAAAAGTTGTGTATTTGCACAAAGATGTTTTCGTAACACTACAATTAATACACTAAATTCCTTAAAACCTACCCGGGTGATGTGTGAAACTAATATTGAGTTCTAAGTACCAAGTGATGTACGCCTCAAGTTAATTATAAATATTGAGCTACAAAATATGGTGCTCTGAATATAAAATACTATATTTGTAGAGTTACAACTAAATATTCGGCAACCAGTGTCCAAAGATAAGTTTGTAAGAAGTACAGAAGATATTTTACAGTGTAGAAATATTTATGCTTGTGTTGATCCCAGGAATCATCTCCCCGCAGTTTGCTGCAGTAGTTTAGATACGCACCGTACACACTGTGACTGGAGTTGGCGGAATAAGCGGCAGTTTCGCCTCTGTATTGTCAAGTTGTCTGTGCCACGGTCGCGGCTCGCAGCGGTTATCTGCGACGCTCGTGTTGCCACGAGCACTGTCAATATTTGGCGACGAGGCCAGTGTCCAAGGCCGCGAAAATGCGTGCGGCACAAGCAAGCAGTCTACGTCGTCCTCCTGCTCCCTCCGCGCGACGATCTCTCGTGTTTTGGTCATCACTACAATGTTCGTCAAACAGCTCTTCTCAGCGTTCCTGCAATCCATTTGACGGCTGTTCACGATCAAATGAGCACTTTTGAAATCAGCCTTAAGAAAAAGTTACTGACCCCGCCTGCATATATTTTAACGGGCGCACTGAGTGACATGCGCCCGGTAAAGTTGGTAACAATGGGTGGGAAGTAGTTAAATATCTTAACGTCAAATAAAAAGTGTTAGGTAACCATATGAGAATAATTTAAAGATTTCTTTCGTTTTTCTGTATTTTTAATGCACCGAATTGTAAAACTGAGCATATTTGTAAATTAGTTACTGTTATAATAATTTTACAGTTTCACTTGACCTACGCATGAATAAAGTGATGAGGCCCATGACAATGTAATTTTTACACAAAAGCGGAAGAGTACACAACTTGGTACATAGAAGCAGATCTTAAGCAGTGCTCTCGAAAGCGCTCGTTTTACCGTGAACAGCATATAGTGTGATTCTGTGTGCGTGTGTGTGTTGCTTTTGAATGAGGTAAGTACGGGCGCACCACTCCATCTCACGCCACTATGTCTGCCTTAACGTCAACATACGGGATAATATATCGCTGTCGTATTGTGAACCGCGACGATTCTCGGACACGACATAAAACTTTCCTCCCTTGCTTTTCACAATCCATAATGCATCATTCATTCCGTGCTTCTAGCCGAGAAGATGAAGCACAACTTTAAACGCGGTACGAGAATTTGATCTGTGAACGAAGAAACAAATATTGATTTACAAAACTTCTTAAAACCGCCCAATTTATTTAATCTATTAGCAGAGACTTGCAAAACTCGAGTTATTATTTTAAGACAGAATTCGCTGGAAACACACGTGCGTCTGTATTGCTCTTGTAATTACCTACAGCTGGCTTGACACGCCCTGGGCAGCCTTGAAATAAGTAACGGCACGTCAGCCCAATCACGTCTCGCCTAGTTTAAAGGGACTGTGGTCCCTCGCTTTGCAGAGGCCAATAAACAAATGACACCAACTCTGATGTACATAGGATGGTGAAATCTGGAGTTCTGTTAAATAATAACGGGAAATGCTGTATGTCTCCGTACAACTAGATACAGCCTCCGGCATCGTGTTTCAGGTGGCGACTGTCCAACATAGATATAAAGAATTAAGGCGTGCGGTGTTTCCTAATGTATAGTGTAATAACCACTTGATAGCATTTAAAGTAGCTCCCCGTTACAGTTAATGTTACAGTGTTGTATTGTCTGTCTCACACAACATAATTAAAATCCCTCATTAACAGCCAGCTCAACCATCTATCATTCATCTACAATCTACGAACCCTAAACCCCATAATTTATGAATATGACCGTAAGCCACATTTATAACAAAATGAAGCTACGCATCATAACTTAAGAATCTGCACATTACTGTTCGTAATAATGTTATGCACCACACATAAAGAATTCGCCAAATACAATTCAAAATACAACACAATTAATTATTTATTTTAATAATGTAAATAGTTAACACTCGTTTATAAATTAATTAGTCACGCAGTGTTAATTAGATACTTCAATGGAAAAATTGAAGTTCTGTTCGAATCATTGTGATCAGATTGTGTTACCATACTATTTCCTGAGAATTAAACTGAGTAATTATAACATTTTAAGCTGATAGGCCGTATTTATCGTGTTCTTTATATTGGGAAAAAGAGAAAATGATCGTCACGTAAGTTACGAAATAATGGTCACTGAATTGAACCTTCAATTGACATAATGTAATTACATTCGTCGACATCCATTGCTAAATGCTGCATAGCCTAAGATTAGCGCCCATGTAGCCGAATTAGGCTGCGGTTGGTAACACTGATGCAGCTTGATGGACAGATAGCGGGCTGGCTCTTGATCGCCGACAATCGACGTTCTCTCCCGACAAGTTGCGAGACTTATCGACGCCGATATGCGATCAGGAAGTGACGTACGACCGCCCTCGCAGGGGCTTCCCGCGCCGTGTGAAGGAAGCTGAGATGGAGAGAAATGGTCAATATGGAGCCCCC